>CM073003.1:29789497-32289497 GCA_037038555.1 Rhynchonycteris naso
ACATCCTCGCCAGCACTTATTCTGTGTTGTTTTGCTGATGAGTGCCATTCTGACTGGTGTGAGGTGATATCTCATTGTCGTTTTAATTTGCATTTCTCTAATGATTAATGATGTTGAGCATTTTTTCATATGCCTATTGGCCATCTGTATGTCCTCTTTGGAGAAATTTCTATTCATTTCTTTTGCCTATTTTTTGATTGGGTTGTTTGTCTTCCTGTTGTTCAGTTTTATAAGTTCTTTATGAATTTTAGTTATTAACCCCTTATCAGATGTGCTGTCGAATATGTTCTCCCATTGTGTGGTTTGTCTTTTTATTCTGTTCCTATTGTCTTTAGCTGTGCAAAAACTTTTTAGTTTGATATAATCCCATTTGTTTATCTTGCCTTTTATTTCATTTGCCTGTGGAGATAAATCGGCAAATATACTGCTGCTACAGATGTCGGAGAGCTTGCTGCCTATGTTTTCTTCTAAGATGCTTATGGTTTCACGGCTTACATTTAATTCTTTTATCCATTTTGAGTTTGTTTTTGTGAATGGTGTAAGTTGATGGTCTAGTTTCATTTTTTTGCAGGTAGATGTCCAATTTTCCCAACACCATTTGGTAAAGAGGCTGTCTTTACTCTATTGTATGTTCTTTCCTCCTTTGTCAAATATCAGTTGTCCATAAAGCTGTGGGTTTATTTCTGGGTCCTCTGTTCTGTTCCATTGATCTATGTGCCTGTTCTTATGCCAGTACCAGGCTGTCTTGAGTATAATGGCCTTATAGTATACCTTGATATCGGAAAGAGTGATACCTCCTGTTTTATTTTTTCTTTTTAGGATTGCTGAGGCTATTCGTGTTCTTTTTTGGTTCCATATAAATTTTTGGAATATGTGTTCTATATCTTTGAAGTATGTCATTGGTATTTTAATTGGTATTGCATTGAATTTATAAATTGCTTTGGGTAATATAGACATTTTAATGATGTTTATTCTTCCTAGCCATGAGCACGGTATATGCTTCCACTTGTTTGTATCTTCCTTGATTTCTTTTATCAATGTTCTATAATTTTCCGAGTACAAGTCCTTAAACTCCTTGGTTAAATTTACTCCTAGGCACTTTATTTTTTTGGCTGCAATAGTGAAGGGGATTGTTTCCTTAATTTCTTTTGCTGACAGTTCATTGTTGGTATATAGAAATGCCTCTGATTTCTGAGTATTAATTTTATATCCTGCCACATTGCTGAATTCATTTATAAGGTCAAGTAGTTTTTTGACTGAGACTTTAGGGGTTTCAATATACAATATGATATCATCTGCAAATAGTGACAGTTTTACTTCTTCTTTTCCAATTTGGATGCCTTTTATTTCTTCTTCTTGTCTGATTGCTGTAGCTAAGACTTCCACAACTATGTTGAATAAGAGTGGTGAAAGGGGGCATCCCTGCCTGGTTCCTGATCTTAAGGGGATTGCTTTTAATTTTTGTTTATTTAGTATTATGTTTGCTGTCGGTTTATCGTAGATGGCCTTTATCATGTTAAGGAATGATCCCTGTATTCCCACTTTCCTGAGAGTTTTGAGCATGAATGGGTGCTGGATTTTATCAAATGCCTTTTCTGCATCTATTGAAATTATCATGTGATTTTTGTCCTTGCTTTTGTTTATGTGATGAATCACATTGATTGATTTGCGAATATTGAACCAGCCTTGCCTCTCCAGAATAAATCCCACTTGATCGTGGTGTATGATTTTTTTCATATATTGCTGGATCCGGTTGGCTAATATTTTGTTGAGAATTTTAGCGTCTAAATTCATCAGGGATATAGGTCTATAATTTTCTTTCTTTGTGTTGTCTTTGCCCGGTTTTGGGATCAGAATTATGCTCGCCTCATAAAAGGAGTTTGGAAGTCTTCCTTCCTCTTGAATTTTTTGAAATAGCTTGAGGAGGATAAGAGTTAGTTCTTCTTTGAATTTTTGATAGAATTCACTTGTGAAGCCATCAGGCCCAGGACTTTTCTTTTTTGGGAGTTTTTTGATAACTGTTTCGATCTCATTTGTTGTAATTGGTCTGTTTAGGTGTTCTGATTCTTCCAGATTGATTATTGGAAGGTTATATGATTCAAGAAATTTGTCCATTTCACGAAGATTGTCTAATTTTTTGGCATATAGTTCTTCATAGTATTTTCTTACAATGCTTTGTATTTCTGTTGTGTCAGTTATTATTTCTCCACTGTCCTCTCTAATTTTATTTATTTGAGTGCTTTCTATTTTTTTCTTGGTGAGTCTAGTTAAAGGTTCATCAATCTTGTTTACCTTTTCAAAGAACCAGCTTCTGGTTTCATTGATCCTCTGTATTGTTTCCTTCGCCTCTATGTCATTTATTTCTGCTCTGATCTTTATTATTTCCTTCCTTCTACTTGTCTTGGGATTTATTTGTTGTTGTTTTTCTAGTTCTTTTAGATGAAGGGTCAGGTTGCTTATTTGAGTTTTTTCTAGCTTCTTATGATATGCCTGTAGTGCAATAAACTTCCCTCTCAGAACTGCTTTTGCTGTGTCCCATAAATTTTGAGTTGATGTATGCTCATTATCATTTGTTTCTAGAAACTTTTTTATTTCTTCTTTGATCTCATTGTTAATCCATTCATTATTTAATAACAAGCTATTTAGTTTCCAAGTGTTTGAGTATTTTTCAGTTTTTTTTTTGTGGTTAATTTCTAGTTTCATGGCATTGTGATCAGAGAAAATGCTTGATATGATTTCAATCTTCTTAAATTTATTGAGACCATTTTTGTGTCCTAACATGTGGTCTATCCTAGAAAACGTACCATGAGCGCTTGAGAAGAATGTATATTCTACTGCATTAGGGTGTAAAGTTCTGAAGATATCTATTAAATCAAGTTGATCTAGTGTCTCCTTTAAGTCTGCTGTTTCTTTATTAATTTTCTTTCTTGAGGATCTATCCAGTGTTGTTAGAGGGGTATTGAAATCCCCTACTATGATAGTATTAATCTCGCCCTTTATATCCATCAAAGTCTGCTTTATGTATGTCGGGGCTCCTATATTTGGTGCATAGATATTTATAATAGTTATATCTTCCTGTTGAATTGTTCCCTTTATCATTATGTAGTGTCCTTCTTTATCTCTTACTACAGCCTTTGTTTTAAAGTCCATTTTGTCTGATATCAGTATTGCTACCCCTGTTTTTTTTCATTTCCATTTGCATGAAATATTTTTTTCCATCCTTTCACCTTCAGTCTATGTGCATCTTTTGTTTTAAGGTGTGTCTCTTGTAGACAGCATATGTATGGGTCCTGTTTCTTTATCCATGCAGCTACCCTATGTCTTTTGATTGGATCATTTAATCCATTTACATTTAAGGTTATTATTGATATGTAGTTGTTTATTGCCATTTTATTCTTTAAAGCTGTATTCTTCTTTTGCTATATTCTTTCCTCCCTTTAAACTGTTCACATCAGGCCCCTTAGTATCTCTTGCAGAATTCGTTTGGTTTTAATGAATTTCTTGAGGCTTTCTTTGTGTGGGAAGCTCTTTATTTCTCCTTCAATTTTAAACGTTAGCCTTGCTGGATAAAGTAGTCTTGGTTGTAGGTTCTTGTTCTGCATTACTTTGATTATATCTTGCCATTCCCTTCTGGCCTCAAGTGTTTCTGTTGAGAAGTCCGATGTCATCCTTATGGAGGCTCCTTTGTAGGTGATAGCCTTTTTTTCTCTAGCAGCTTTTAAAGTTTTTTCGTTATCCATTAGCTTTGGTATTTTAACTATGATGTGTCGTGGTGTAGATCTTTTTGGGTTTCTCTTTAATGGAGTTCTGTGTGCTTCTTGAACGTGTGGAGTGTTTCCCAGCCTTAATTTAGGGAAGTTTTCTGCTATGATTTGATTGAACAAAGTTTCCATTTCCTGTCTTCTCTCCTCTTCTTCAGGCACCCCTATGATGTGAATGTTGATTCTCTTCAGGTTGTCACAGAGCTCCCTTAGAGTTTCCTCACATTTTTTAAGTCTCTTTTCCTTTTTCTTCTCTGCTTCTGTGCCTTTGTTTATTATGTCCTCTAACTCGCTTATTTAATCCTCAGTGTGATTCATCCTGCTTTTAATTCCTTCCATTAAAAGGTCTTCAGTTCTGATACTGTATTTGTCATTTCTGTCTGATTCTTTTTTATTATTTCAATTTCATTTTTTATACTTTTTATCTCTTTATTTAGGTGTTCATAATGACTATCCATTGTTGCTCTAATTTCTTTGAACATCCTAACTATCATTATTCTAAATTCTGCTTCTGGTAATTTGGTTATATCTGGTTCATTCAGGTCCTTCTCTGGGGATTTCTCTTGATTCATTTGTTTGCATTCCTCTGCCTGCCCATTTTGTCTATGTATAAGCAAGTTGTGGCCACTGGAGTCCAGTAGGTGTTGCCTTTGTGTTCTCTAGGTGTGTGGTCTGTCTGCAGGCCCCCCACCCCCTCTGCCGGTGCCTAGGGTGCTTGGGTATGAGCGTTGCCAGCGCCGGCCCACTGTGGCTTTTGCTGTGATTTCTGCCTCTCCTCCCCGGGAGGGGCTGTCACTGAATCCACAAGCCTTAGCACCAAGGGTAGAGGTGAGCACCTTTGCTCAGCTGCGGACCCAGCCTATTTCCGGACTTCCGCCCAGAACCCGCAGTCAGAGCCTGCTCGCCACAGTTTCGCGGGTTTGGCGGGGCTTTTGACGTGCTCTCAACTGTGAGCCTTTGCCCGTCTGGAGATTTAGCCCCACCTCGAGGCCAGGGCCCTTCTGCGCAGGGTCGCAAATCCAGGTTTATTGGGCCGGGCGTGTTTGCTGGCTTTCTCTCAGCTGCATACTTCCGCTCGTCCCGGACTCTACCCCGCCCCCACGTTCGGAGTCCACTCGTGCACGTATGAATGCAATCCTCGGTTTCTCCGGCCAGGCGGGGATATTAGCGTGAGCTCAGCTGCGAGCTTCCACTTGTCTCGGGGTCTACCCTGTTCTCACGCTCGGAGCCCGCTCGCGCATGTATACTGGCAAACCGCGGTTTCTCCGGCCGGAGGGGGGGCAGTGCTGGTAGTGTGAGCTCAGCCGCGAGCCCCTGCCCGTCCCTGGTCCTAGCCCTGTCCCCGTGGTCAGGGCTGGCTTGCGCAGGGTCGCAGCGCAAATTTCTGCCCATTCCTGGCCTCCCGCTTTGTCCCCGTAAGTGGGAATAAAGGCGGGCCGCAGCTTCCGGACCGCTTTCGCGCGTCCCCTCCGACCCTGCTGGGCTAGACCAAGCTCCCACCGGTTTGGCCTCTGCCCACACCGACAGAACCGCTTTTCAGCGTCCTGTTGCCCCAAACCCTTCAGCAACCCTAAGCAGAGTAGGAAGGAACCTAATACTCCACACTGTAGGCCTGGGAGCACCCTCACTTGTTTCATAGCTCAAAACTGTCCAAACGCCTCTTCTAGGCTCTGGGACTGCAGGCTGGGGCTTGGATCCTGGGACCCAGGTCCCTCCCTCTCCGCCAATCTTTCCTCCCGCCTCGCGGGTCTCTCCGGGCTGCTGTTTGCTCTGGGGAGCTGGGCAGCCCTCTTCGCGTTTTCGCTATTCCTACCAGTCTCAATGTGGCTTCTTCTGTGTTCCTTGGTTGAAGAGTCCACTTAGATTAGTTCATAGTTGGTTTATCCAGATGATGGTTCTTTAAATTGAGTTATAATCCACTTTGGTTCTGGGAGTTGGAAGTTGGTACATCCGCCTACCCTGTCGCCATCTTGCTTCTGGGGTTTGTGTTTTTGTAAGTTTTCAGAATATGGTGAGTGTAGCCGATGGTTGGATGCTGTGTATTCATTCCTTTGTAGGATTTACCCGTTATTCCTTTTTCTCACCTTTGGTCCCCAGGTTCCAGAGTAGTTAGGTGCCAGGGTCTATTCTGTTCCGATGAATGATATCTACAAAAGTATGGTGGATGCCCCATTAGACCATAGGGACACCCTGCATATTGGTCTGATTGGGTCCTGCATCCTGCTTCGTTTTGCTCATGGAGGAATCAGAGAGCATGGTCCTTGGATCGCGAACCTCGTAAGCTGCCTACGTTACTGTTGGAGGCATTGAGGGTAACCGGGGCATTACATCCAGTAGAGAAACAATTCACCTGGGCAATATATTCAGTTTTAGTTTGCCCATGCCATTTATAGGTGTCCTGAGCAAAAGATGTCCAAATATATGGTTGATTTTACTTTCCTAACTTTGAGGGGTGGGAATGTGGAGTTTTAGGATAGCTAATAATAGGTATAGTGAACAGTTTCAAGGAATTGGATTCATAATGTGAGGTGAGGGGTAACTAGGAGAAAGAGAAAAAGAAATTGGAAAGCCGCTGTTTCTTCTGGAGAAAATTCAAGAAGAGAACCTTGCCAAGCTAAGTCCCGCACCCAGTTAAGAAGTTCGTCAATCTTCGTACCTAGGTCTGAACCAGGTGATGTCTTTGAGAACCTGAGTAAGGAAGTAAGAAAACTTTGCGAGGTGATGATTGTTAGTTGCTTGCTGCAAGTGCTGATTGGACAGGGTGACATGGTGATACATGGTCTCCTGGATGAGCCTCATGAGACGTACTGGTCTGGTTCCTCTTGAATAGGAGGACATGTGGAGGTTTTTAGAGACAGAGGACCTGTTGGCGTGGAGATGTAGGTTTTAGAAGTGTTGTGTATGTATGGTTTGATGTGAGAGAGATGAGTCCAGTGTGAATCCCCTTCTATTTTGACAGCGGTGGGGGTGGACAAGATAACTGTATAGGGGCCTATCCAGGTAGGCTGGAGTGGGGTTTTCCCCCGTGTTCTCTTGTAAACCTGATCCCCCTGGAGGATTGATAGGTGTGAGTCTGTGGTTGGGAAGGGTTGAGGAAGAAGCTTGTGTACTTTCTTTTCTAGTTTGGCTCGCATGTGTGCCAGCAAGGGGAAGTATGAGCCCATTGTTGGTTTGGAGAAATTTCTATTCATTTCTTTTGCCCATTTTTTGACGAATTGTTTCTCTTCCTGGTGTTGAGCTTTATAAGTTCTTTATAAATTTTGATCATTAACCCCTTATCAGATGTATTGTCAAATATGTTCTCTCATTGTGAGGTTTGTCTTTTTATTCTGTTCTTATTGTCTCTAGCTGTGCAAAAACTTTTTAGTTTGATATAGTCCCATTTGTTTATCTTGCCTTTTATTTTATTTGCCCGTGGAGATAAATAGGCAAATATATTGCTGCTACAGATGTCAGAGAGCTTGCTGCCTATGTTTTCTTCTAAGATGCTTATGGTTTCATGGCTTACATTTAAGTCCTTTATCCATTTTGAGTTTGTTTTTGTGAATGGTGTAAGTTGATGGTCTAGTTTCATTTTTTTGCAGGTAGATGTCCAATTTTCCCAACACCATTTGGTAAAGAGGCTGTCTTTACTCCATTGTATGCTCTTTTCTCCTTTGTCAAATATCAGTTGTCCGTAAAGGTGTGGGTTTATTTCTGGGTTCTCTGTTCTGTTCCATTGATCTATGTGCCTGTTCTTATGCCAGTACTAGGCTGTCTTGAGTACAATGGCCTTGTAGTATACCTTGATATCCGGAAGAGTGATACCTCCTGCTTTATTTTTTCTTTTTAAGATTGCTGAGGCTATTCGTGTTCTTTTTTGGTTCCATATAAATTTTTGGAATATGTGTTCTATATTTTTGAAGTATGTCATTGGTATTATAATTGGTATTGCATTGAATTTATAAATTGCTTTGGGTAATATAGACATTTTAATGATGTTTATTCTTCCTAACCATGAGCACGGTATGCTTCCACTTGTATCTTCCTTGATTTCTTTTATCAATGTTTTATAACTTTCCAAGTACAAGTCCTTTAACCTCCTTAGTTAAATTTACTCCTAGGTACTTTATTTTTTTGGTTGCAATAGTGAAGGGGATTGTTTCCTTAATTTCTTTTGCTGACAGTCGGTTTGCCAGTCTTGACCAGGGAGGGCCTCCCTTGCTTGATGAGTTGGGAATGACTCTGGATGTATTCCTCCCTGCAAGGAGCATGGGGTACAGACAGAACATGAGGCTGTGATGGATTTTAGGAGGGTAGGTAGGTTGGGTCCCATTAGAAAAGTGGAAATGTAGAGGTTTGTGTCCTGTGTGTAAAGAATTATGGATTATCTTGTAGGATGTTTTTCACTTGGGTTTGGGGAAGGATAATTTTTCCTTCCTGGGTGTACCAGTTTTCTTGCTTAGAGAAGCTTTTTATAAAGGGAGGTTTTTTTTGCTGAGTATTCAGGTTGATGAGGTGATAGAAAATATATGTGAGAAGTGGGGGGTTGGAGGGCGATTTTCTTTGTTACCTGATTTGCTAGATTGTTTTTAATGTTGATGGAATTTGAGTTGTTTTGGTGGCCTTTGCAATGTATTATGGCTGCCTATTTTTGTAGAAGGGTCGTGTTTAAAAGATTTTGAATAAAGGTATGATTTTGAAGTGGACTTTCCTTAATTGTGAGGAAGTCCCGCTCTCGCCAGATGGCGACTGCTGAGTGGATGTGGTAACAGTATAGATATTGACTGACTTATTTGTTGTGAGGATGAGTGCTCTAGTGAGTGCTATTAACTCAGCCTGTTGGGAAGTGGTGTTTTCAGGTAGGGACTGAGCTTCAAGTATGTGATGTGAGTCACTGATGATAGCATAGCCTGCTAGAGTGGTTCCATGTTTTGTCTTGATAGTGCTACCATCTACAAATAGTGTAGTCAGGAGAAGAGAGGGGTTCTGAAGTTATGTGTGGAAGGGGTGTACTGAAATGAGTGAGGGTTTCAACGCACGAATGTTCAGGTGGTTGTGAAGTGTGGGGAAGGAGAGTGGCTGGATTTAGGCTAGAACAGGGTTGAAAGGAGAATTCTGGATTTTTGAGGAAGATATGTGAAACTGCTGAAGACAAGGAGAGAAATGAGAGATAGCTTTGTGGGAGAGAAGGTCTTGTAGGCTAAGAGGTGATTTGATAATGACCTTCTGTCCTAGGGAGAGTTTCTTGCTTTCAAGTGTTAGGAGTGCGGCAGCAGCTTGGGCCTGTAAGCAGGGTACCCAACCCTTGCAGGTAGGATCAAGTTGTTTGGACTGGTAGGCAATGGAGGCAAAGGAAGGCCCCCTTTGGTGCCCTAGGATTCCAAGGGCAAGGCCCTGTTTCTCATGGGCATATAAGAGAAATTCAGACTGAATGTCAGGCAGGTGTAAGGCACGCCTGGAGTAAGGCCTTTTGTAATTTTAAGAGTGTTTTAATGGGGTATCTTAGATCTAGGGGTTCATTAGGGTTCCCCTTGATGGCCTCATAGAGTGGTTTAGGAAGAAGGCTGTAATTTGGAATCCAGGACCGGAGAAAATCTGCTATTCCCAGGAAAGAGAGAAGCTCCTCTTTATTGGTGTGGGTAGAAATTGAGGCTATAAGATGTTTTTGGCCAGTGGTGATGACTTTATGGCCCGGTGGTAATTGTAATCCTAGATAAGTGATGGGTTTTTGTGAAAGCTGAACTTTGGAGGGGGATACTCTGTAGCCCTTTTGTGCTAAGAAGTTCAGTAGTCGGTTGGTATCCTCCTTGGATGATTCTAATGTGGGACTACAGAGGAGGTCATCTACATATTGTAAGACGGTACTTTGGGGAAAGAAAAGAGATTTGAGATCTATAGCTAGGGCCTGGCCAAAGAAGTGAGGGCTATCCCTGAATCCTTGGGGTAGGACTTTCCAAGTTAGCTGTGTTACAGAAAAAGATTAACTTTTTCTGTTTGAGATTGGAGAGACCGAGTTCAGTGTGGTTTTCTAAGAGGCAGCCCAAGGCCAGAACTGGGAGGAGCCCATTGAGGGCTGAGAATAGAGAAAGAGAAGAGAGTCCTCTGACTCTTGCAACTATTCTTTATACTGTATGTGGAAAATGAGAAGGCCAATCATCACTGGGAATCTTGCTTTTAAAGGAGAGTGGAACAACCTGGCCAGGTGCCTGGACTTTCAAGGAAGTTTGTGTTAACAGGCTGCCCGGAGTAGAGACCTCCCAATAACAACCCTGAGAGTAGAGGGTAAGGGATGAATAGGAACCTACTGGAGATGGGAAAGAGCAGAAACTTCTTACCTCTGGTAAGGGGTTTGAGACAGGGTCAGGTAGCTGGCCAATCAACCTACGTCCATGCAGCCAAACAGAATTAGGGAGTAAGTCCAGGATGAGCTGCCACTGCCACTGTTTCCCTGGTAGTAAGTTTGGCTGGTAGAGGGGACCATCCAGGAGTCCGGTACCCTGTCCTGGGTTTCAGCACCAAATGTTAATCGGAGTTCAAAAAGACCAGTGTAATAGGCATTATTGAAAGGAAACTTGCTGGTCTGTCTCGTAAGGGAGAGCAGCCCCAGGTACAGTATAGAATCGCATTTTAAGGCTTAGGGTTAGGGAAGTAGTAGGGATTGTGTGGCATTAGCCTGCTGGCTGCTGGACAAAGGATAGTCTTTTATGGAAGTTTGTGTATGTTTAACTTTTAGCAGTTTTCAATCATCCAGGACTTCTCGAATTGTGACATCAGACATTTCTTTGCTGTTGGTCATCTGCTGCAAGCCCTGAAATGAGACTTACTGGCAGGGTTAAAGAAATAAAACCTAAGAATTCTTTAGTTCCATGGGGCTGAGAAACTGCCTAAAAAAGGGGTGTGTGTGTGTGTAATAAATAAAACAGCTAAACAGGCAGTTATTACTGAATCTATATTTTGTATGGAATTAACCAATTAAAATACAGGATACGCCCAACCACGCAGTGGCGCAGTGGATATAACATCGAACTGGGATGCAAAAGACCCAGGTTCGAGACCCCAAGGTCGCCAGCTTGAGCACGGGCTCATCTGGTTTGAGCAAAAGCTCTTCAGCTTGGACCCAAGGTTGCTGGCTCCAGCAAGGGATTGTTCAGTCTTCTGAAGGCCCGTGGTCAAGGCACATGTGAGAGAGCAATCAATGAACAACTAAGGCAGTGGTTCTTAACCTGAGTTCTATCGAACCCTAGGGGTTCGATGAGTCGGTCTCAGGGGTTCGGAGAAGCCTCTGCTGCGGAGGTAAAGACACACGTGTGTAAAGTCGTGATGACACACCCCGCTTGGCATTCATTTGCTGCAGAGGATCATGTTACATTGCTTGGCCAACCAGTGCTGCGGGGAATTTAGCACGCACAGTAGTCAATGGCTGTTGTGGATTCAAAACGACAAAAAAATTAAATTTAAAATTAAAAAAAACTAAGTTATTAAAAAATGTTAAATTCTTTAAAAAAATCCGAATTTATTTTTAATTAGTAAAATAGTAAAAATATTTTGGGGGGCTGAAATTCTTTATGGGGCCGAAATATATTTTGAGGCCAGAATAAAATAATACCGTAATTTGTTGTGAGTTCATGCACTTTGTTGGTTTTGTTCTTTGAGCAAGGTGATGTTCATGCACGGCTCATTTTGTGCACCAGTAAAAAAACATATACCTATGTCTTGAATTTGGAAAAAAAAAATCATATTTTATTTATCACTAAAGAAGGGTTTGGTGAATGCGCATATGAAACTGGTGGGTTCGGTACCTCAAAAAAGGTTAAGAACTACTAAACTAAGGTGTCACAACGGCAACGAAAAACTAATGATTGATGCTTCTCACCTCTCTCCGTTCCTGTCTGTCTGTCCCTATCTATCCCTCTCTCTGACTCTCTCTCTGTCCCTGTAAAAAAAATGTTTTCTGCAATATACATATATATGAAACACACATTACATATATATAAATATATATATATCATACATGGCATATGTAGCTATAGAGATGCTCATACATAAATAACAATAGAAGAAAACTCTTCAAATTATATTAAAAATAGGTAAAATGCTTAAAAAGGTACCCTCATAAAAGATACCCAAATGGCCAATAAGCACATAAGAAAGTATTCAACCCTGGTCGGGTGCTCAGTTGGTTAGTGTCATCCCGACATGCCATGAGTGTGTGTTCAATCCCCGGTCAGAGCACATGCAAGAATCAACCAATGAATACATAAATAAGTGGGACAGTAAGTCTATGCTTCTCTCTTTCCCTCTATCTCATCTCTACTTCTTTCTCTCTAAAATCAGTAGATAAATTTTAAAAGTTTTTTTTAAGTATTCAACATCATTACACATCACGTAAATACAAATTAAAACCAAAACAATACATTGCCACATTTTCTAAATGGCTAAAATCAGAGTGTGGAGGCCAAGTATCAGGACCAACTGTAAAGTTCATGCACTGTATCTAGGACTGTAGGTGCGATCAGCCTTTCTGACACAGTGAAATACCTACCAAAACTACACCTGAAGCCCAGCCTGACTCACTAATCATATTCCCACATACAGAGCACTTACCAAGAGAAATAAGTGTGTGTCTGCCAAAGGACAACGAAAAGGCAAACAGATATTAAGTAAACAAGCCAAACATATAATTGTATATATTATATTTTAACATTCATATAAAGATCAAAGCTCTGGCCGGGTAGCTCAGTTGGTTAGAACATTATCCTGATATGCCAACGTTGTGAGTTTCTTTCCCAGTCAGGGCGTATAAGACTCAACCAAGAAATGCATAAATAAGTGGAATAAGTCAATTTCTCTCCTTTTTTCCTCTACAATCAATAAATAAAAATTAGAAGTAAATCAGGAAGAAACAAAGCTAATAAATTATAATTAAAGTCAAAATCATGCTTTTCTCTGTGGAGCAATTACTGAGAAGGCAGATGAATAAACTTTCTGGAGTGATGGAAGTGTTCAGTTATCAGGGTGTAAACATTATGTGCAATTTCAAGCTGTACACTTAGGATTAGCACACTTCGTGTACAGTAGTGTACATATTCCTTAATAAAACAATAGAAAACGATGAAGGGAAGTGGTACAGGTATACAGTGTGGCTCCATGTAACGACTGGGATACATTCTGAGAACGGCATCATTAGACAATTTTGTCATTGTGCAAACATATTAGAATTTACCAGGCAATAAAAATTTCTCAGCTCATTATACTCTTCTGGGATAACCATCATCCATTGTTGACTTATGTGGTGTATGCAACACAGGACTGTAGTATTAGAGATGAGGGAAAATATAATAGTGTGTCCGTGAAGGCATGGTGCACTTTTGACCAGTCACAGGAAAGCAACAAATGATAGAAATGTGAAATCTGCACCAAATAAAAGGAAAACCCTCCCAGTTTCTGTAGAATTATGTGGCAGCATGTGCGCATGCACAGATGATGTAACACCTTATATACAGCGGAGCAGCCCATGGCCATGCCAGTCGAGATGTGGACAGTAGAGGAAAGTTCAGTGTGTTCTGTGGCTAAATTCGAACCCGTGACCAAAGAGCAACATGAATGTCAGCGCGTTTATAAAGAAGCGCCACCACATAGGAATAACATTACTCAGTGGGATAAGCAGTTGAAGGAAACCAGCAGTTTGGTGGAGAAACCCCATTCTGATAGGTCATCAGTCAGTTGCAAGTCTGTACTATAGAGGCTATACGGGATAGCTACCTAAGGAGCCCTAAAAAATCTGTGCATGTGCTCGACAATCACACTTAAGTTCATAAGGTGTTAAAGAAAGATCTTTGTTTTATGGGGTACAAATTGCAACAAACACCTATCTCAACATGTTGAAATTGTATACAGTGCCACAATTTCCAGGTGTCATCTTTCAACAGGACGGCGCTCCTCCACACTGCGCCACCATTGTTCATGAGTTTCTGGATAGGACATTCCCCCGGCAGTGGATAGGCAGGGGTTCTGTCAAGCCATGGCCACCATGATCCCCGGATCTGAAGCCCTTAGACTTTTACTTTTGGGGTTAAGTGAAGCAACATGTGTACATTGAACATATCAATGACATTAATCACTTAAAACAGAGAATTACAGATGTTATTCACTCTGTTACACCAGACGTCCTTACCCGTGTGTGGCAAGAAATTCACTATCATTTGGATGCGTGTAGGGCAACAAATGGAGCCCACATCGAAATGCACTGAACAGGTATGAAAGTGGAAGAGTTTTCCTTTTATTTGGTGCAGATTTCACATTTCTATTGTCTTTTGTTGCTTTCCTGTGGCCGGTAAACAGTGAACCATGACTTTACGGACACACTTGTAGAAGGAAAAAGTGCAGCTAAACATTACCTGAAGCATAAACCAATAACAACATATCAGGTAAAAAAAAAGGGGGGGGGTGTTGAGTAAAATCTTCTCTGTTTGAAGATGTCAAATATAAATCTTTCTCCACTAAAATGGGATGATACCCTATCTGATGCTTATCTCACTTATATCCAATTTTCCTCACTGTCCACAGCTTTCTGTTTTGAGATCACAGTGAACTTACACAGCTGTATCTTTCCACTTGAGTAATGATATCATGGGACTGGACTGTGGAGATGACAAAGAATCCAGCTCCAAACTGGGACTGAATTTATATAATCAGCTGATGTGTCAGGGGGAGTGTAACATCTGCAGGATGACAATGCTAAAACTTGTCAAAGTCTAAGAGGCTGTGTATGCCCATAATGGAGAAACTTACAGGGAAGTTTATGGAACCACTGCTTCCAAGGTAACTAACGTCAAGGAGTTAATGTTCTTGAGCCGGTATTGATTGGTGAGGCCAACGATCAGGGAAAGGAGCAGGAAACTAGTCCACCAGGAACCTATGAATCTGTCTTCCAGTGTCATGGCCTTACTAAAGTCAAATAAGATATTCTATCCTCTGCCTTCCAATTCATATACAAACTCTATTTTAGAAAACTCTAATCAGGAACTGTATAAGAACTTGGTTCTGGGAAATGGAGTCCCAGCCATGCCCAAATCAACACACAGAAGTAAACTGACTTTATTCTGGCTTTCTTGTCACAAAGTCTTCTTTTACTCTCAAAACACTAAATGTTCTATTATCAGCCAGGAGCAAGGACAAAGAATGAAATACAAAAACATCAGATGAGACACTTCCTGAAGACCTATGCACTTAACAATTTCTGCTGAAATTACTTATTATACAGGTAAAGCTTTGAATAGTAAAAACTGGTAACTTCAAAAAGATTAAAGGGGTGAAGAATACTGAGTATGCAATTTCCAGTATTGGCCATACTCGGTCAAAATGAAATGAGCAATTACAAAAGCAAAATACAAAATAAATTATAAATACCATACCATGATCACTGCACTTAGCAATGAGTTAATCAGAAACAAACAAACAAAAGGACAACCCCTTCCTGGATATGAAACACACTGCTCACTTAGTGATGCAAATAACATTTAAACATTTACATCTAAACCCAAATAAAAGCACCTCAGAAAAAAATAGTGGAAAAGTATCAGAGGTATCAGAAAATACAAACCAAAAACCATTGAGCCAATTTTCCACTTTAAAGGTGAAACACTGATATTTGCTTTGCTTTGAGCAAATTTTCTTATACGCTTATTTCTTAGGAATTCTTTTGTGTGACAGAGACACAGTGAAACACAGAGGAACAGAGAGTAAGAGAGAGATGAGAAGCATCAAATCTTCGTTGAGGCACCTTAGTTGTTCATTGATTGCTTTCTCAGATGTGCCTTGACTGGGGGGCTATAGCAGATAGTGACCCCTTGCTCAAGCCTGTGAACTAGGGCTCAAGCTGATGAGCCTTGCTCAAACCATATAGACCCGCGCTCAAGCTGGCAACCTCAGGGTATCAAACCTGGGTCCTCCGCATCCCAGTCCAACGCTCTATCTACTGTGCCACCGCCTGGTCAAGCTCTTAGGAATTTTGACTTGTAATAAGCAATATTTTTGAAGACATTACCACATGCTTTATGTACAAGGGGTTTCTCTCAATTGTGAGTTCTCAGGAGTCTTCAAAAAAATGAGGGAGAATTAACTACTTTGTTAAAGTCATAGGACGTCTCCACTGTGTGAGATCTCACATGTTGTCTAAGTTTTGAAAAGCTTTGCAGATGTTTCCGTAGTCCTTACATTTGTATGGATTCTCTAGGGTTAATTTTCACATGTGTTAGAAAGTAGACAAGACAAAGCCTTTCTCACACATTCACAGGGCTTCTCCCCAGTGTGCATCCCTCATGTGAATCCTAAGATCTGAGGAACAGATAAAAGGCTTTTCCTCATTTCTTACATTCATGAGGTTTCTCCCCAGTGTGAGTCCGTCCATGCACTGTAAGGTGGGAGGAACTGATAAAGGCTTTCCCACATTCCTTGCATTTATAAGGATTCGCTCCACTGTGCTTTTTCAAGTGCGCATTGAGAGATGATGGATGACTAAAGGCCTTCCCGCACTCTTTACACTCATAGGGTTTTTCCCCAGTGTGAGTCCATCCATGCAATGTAAGTTGGGAGAAACAAGTAAAAGCTTTCCCACATTCCTTGCATTTAAAAGGATTCTCTCTACTGTGCAGTCTCAAGTGTGCAGTGAGAGATGAGGGATGACTAAAGGCCTTCCCACACTCCTTACATTCATACGGTTTCTCCCCAGTGTGAGTTCGACCATGCAATGTAAGGTAGGAGGAACGAGTAAAGGTTTTCCCACATTCCTTGCATTTATAAGGATTCTCTCCACTGTGCAATCTCAAGTGTGCAGTGAGAGATGAGGGGTGACTAAAGGCCTTCCCACATTCCTTACGTTCATAGGGTTTCTTCCCCGTGTGTATCCTCATGTGAGTCCTAAGAACTGAGGCATAAGTAAAGGCTTTCCCGCATTTCTTACATTCATGAGGCTTCTCCCCACTGTGAGTCCGTCCATGCACTCTAAGGTGAGAGGAGCTAGTAAAGGCTTTCCCACACTCGTTACATCGATAGGGTTTCTCACCAGTATGAGTCCATCCATGCACTGTAAGTTGGGAGAAACGAGTAAAGGCTTTCCCACATTCCTTGCATTTATAATTCTCTCCATTGTGCTTTCTCAAGTGCGCATTAAGAGATGAGGGATGACTAAAGGCTTTCCCACACTCCTTACACTCATAGGGTTTTTCCCCAGTGTGAGTCCATCCATGCAATGTAAGTTGGGAGAAACAAGTAAAAGCTTTCCCACATTCCTTGCATTTAAAAGGATTCTCTCCACTGTGCAGTCTCAAGTGTGCAGTGAGAGATGAGGGATGACTAAAGGCCTTCCCACACTCCTTACATTCATAGGGTTTCTCCCCAGTATGAGTCCGTCCATGCAATGTAAGGTAGGAGGAACGAGTAAAGGCTTTTCCACATACCTTGCATTTATAAGGATTCTCTCTACTGTGCAGTCTCAAGTGTACAGTGAGAGATGAGGAATGAATAAAGGCCTTCCCACATTCCTTACATTCATAGGGCTTCTCCTTCATGTGTGTCCTCATGTGAGTCCTAAGAGACGAGGCACAAATAAAGGCTTTCCCGCATTTCTTAGATTCATAAGGTTTCTGCTCACTGTGAGTTCGTTCATGCACTATAAAGTGGGAGGAACTAGTAAAGGCTTTCCCACACTCCTTACATTCACAAGGCTTCTCTCCAGTATGGATTCTTAAATGTACTCTGAGGTGAGAGGAAGAACTGAAGGCCTTCCCACATTCCTTGCATTCATAAGGCTTATCTCCACTGTGAATTCTTTTGTGCTCTGTGAGGGATGAAGAACAGCTGAAGGTTTTGCCACATTGCTCACATTCACAGTTTGTCTGTCCAGAGTGAAGCTTCATATGCGCCCCGAAGAATGAAGAACAGCTGAAGGCTCTGGTACACTGCTGACATTCGTAGGGTTTGTCTTCCATGGGGGTTTTCATATGCTTCCTGAAACAGGCGAGGAAATGGAAAGCCTTCCCACACTCCCTGCACTGGTAGGGTTTGCTTCCCTTGTGCGAACTGATGTGGGTTTTCAGGGAAACATGATCCGTGAAGACCTTTTTACATTCATGGCATTCGTACGATTGTACCTCTGCAGTTCTCCGGAGAACGTTAAGTTTTAAAATTTGGCATAAGTTTTTTCCACGCTGGTTTTCTTGGTTACATTCATTGATGTTCTCCAACACATGATTTCTTTAAAAATTAAAAGCACAATATTAGTAATAAATACATTTTTACCATTAACAATAGCTGTACATGTTTTGCACCCTCTGGGGTTATAAGCTGAAACTCCTCACTGAGGGCTCTACAATAGCTGGTATTTATCAGAGTTGGTTGGATTTTTAAAATTCTTTTCCAAGTAAGAGAATGGGAATAGACAGGCTCCTGCATGCGCCCTGACTGGGATCCACCAGGCAACCCCATCTGTGGCTGATGTATTGCCCATCAGGAGCCATGTTCGCAACTGAGCTATTTTTAGCACCTGAGGCAGTCTCCAAAAACGCAAATCACTTCACAGGGGTGATGCACTCAAACCAATGGAGCCAGAGCTACAGGAGTCTCACAAAGAGAGAGAGAGAGAGAGAGAGAGAGAGAGAGAGAGAGAGAGAGGAAAAGAGAGGGAGGGAAAGTGAGGGAATGATGGGAAAGCAGATCGATACTTCCCCTGTGTGCCCTGACTGGGAATTAAACCTGGGACATCCATACACCAGGCCAACACTCTAGCATAACACCAACAGGCCAAGGATTTTTAAATTTTTTCTTTAATTAAATTTAATGAGGTGACAACGATCAATAGACACATAGGATTCACTGAACATCTCTATAGCATTTTAATTGTTAATTGCATTATGAATCAGTGACTTTTTGACTTATGGGAATTTTCTCATAATTGATTACAACTGAATTATTTCAAAGATCAAAGATACCAGTCTAATTTGTAAAAGAAAATATCTAGTAAAAATTCTTTATGAAATCACAACTTTTCACAAGTTTTATATATGTGTTCTTTATATTCTGTAACATTTTAAGATGCTCTTCTGGGGCACTTCTTACCTGCATAAAAATGGAACTCACCTCAAATGTCTCTCATGGTTTTTGTTCTTACAGTCAATACCATGGTGCTCCCACTTTTTGTATAAAATAGATGACTGTGCATCATTCCTCTTCAATCTTACTATTTCCTCTTCATTGGATACTGTTTCTTCATAAATATCTTGTGAAGTGACTGATTCATTAGTCTTAAATTGAGTGTCAAAATCTGAAACAAAAGGTAAAGACACCTTTGAACAAAGGGCTTTCACAGTGTGGCTATTTCAAGACTCTGCTTTCAAGCACAGGGTCAAATGATAATCAACTGAATGAGAAATAATTCCATGAAGATTTTGATGGACGGTAAAAACAGCAAGGTATTATGGGGAGAACAAAACAAACAGGAATAGGTTCTCTCCAGTTGGTTCAGCAGTAGAGCGTCGATCCAGCATGTATAAGTCCCAGGTTCAATTCCCACTAAGGCACAAAGGAGAAGCACTGATCTGCTTCTCCATGCTTCCCCTTTTTTTCTCTCTCTCTCTTCCCCTCCAGCAGCCAAAACTCCATTGGAGCAAAGTTGGCCCGAGCACTGAGGATGGCTCTATAGCCTCCGCCTCAGGTCCTAGAATACCTCCAATTACATCAGAGTAACACCCCAGAGGGGGCCAAGCATTGCCCCTGGTGGGCATGCCGAGTGGATCCGGTCAGGTGCATGCAGGAAACTATCTACCTCCCCGCTGCAACTCACTTCGAAAAAATATAAAAAACAGGAACAGGATAAAATGTACATGACCAAGTACCAACTTACAAAAGGAAACAAGGAAAGTCTTTTCAAAAACAAGGAAGACTGTTAATTAAAAGTCAATAGTAATTAATGGTGTATGGGGAAAATCATATCTCAGACAAAACAGCTGTGTTTGGCTTTCACTTGATTTTTCCAAATGAATACCCCCAACCTAGACAGTTTCCCCAGGAACTCTTGCCTTCCTGGCGCTCCCCCTGGACAGGCCCTCTCTCTGTCATCTCCAGGTCCTCCTCCTGCTTCCACTGGAAGGTCAGCCAGGGTGTATGCAGCGCGTACCCTGTTAAAGCAGAAAGGCATGTCACACCCAGGAAAACAATGAAGAACCACAAACATTTTCAGGAGACTAGGCTGACATTTTGGTCTTCTGATTCTGCAAACTTAGCACCAAGAGTGACTTTAATTGCAACAAAATGCTTAACGAACATATGTTTATGGAAGAAGAGTAGCAACAAAGCCTCTGATGTCTAAAACTGATCCCAGACTTAGAAACAAGAAAGAAGTCTGTGTGAAGATGGAGGCAGATTTAGAGAAATGCATCTGCAAATCAAGAATACCAGGACTGCTGGCCACCACCAGAGCTAGGAAGAGACAGGCAGGATCTTTTCCATAGAGCTTCGGGAACATGGCCCTGCTACCACCTTGGTTTCAGACTTCAAAAAGTTTCTTTTGCATTTCATCACCCAGTTTGCAGTACTTTGTTACAAAAGAACTCAGAAAGTAATACAGCTTGATCCACAGATCCATCCTCAAACCACTCAACCAAAGTTTAAATCCTATAAAATGTACCAACACCCTCTGACTGTGACACCCCACGGTTCCCTGTGTCATGTGTTTTTCTCACTTGACTGAGTAATAAACCCAGCTTCTCTCACTTTTATGTTTTCCTGGTGGTCCTTTGATAAAGGGCATTGAAGTCAGCAAAATTCTCAAGAGGGCTCAAACCATAAGCCTCCCTGTGTCCCGCAGTGACCCCTGAAGTCTATGCCCACACTTACAACCCTCAATAAGCCTTGAGGCTGTCTATCACAATAAAAAGGCAGTTCAACACAGAGATGTTTATTTTCATGGTGAAGCCACTACACTATACATTTTTTGGGGTTCTTGACTGTGTGTCATATTTAGCAATGTATTCTTATTCCTCAGCTCAAATTGTAAAATAAGGAATAAGGTCAATTTGTCAGATTTCTTTCCTAAACAACAGAACCTAGGAATGTTGCCTTTCTTACCTAGGGAGGCCAGGTTCCGGAAGGTCTCCAGCATCACATCTCTGTAGAGGCTCCTCTGAGCGAGATCCAGCAAAGCCCACTCCTCCTGGCTGAAGTCCACAGCCACTTCCTCAAAGAGCACTGGGTCCTGAAACATCCCACACATTCTGTTCAGAATGGTACCAATCCCGAGATGAGATAATACTGAGAATACCGGGCACAGTGAGTCCATTTACAGGATATTTGAAGATTGTATGGTCTCCTAATATCAACCTGGGACTCAGCCATCACATCTCTTTCTCTTTTCACACATGCTTCTGACTGATCAAGTCCTGTATCACAACATCACAACACTCCTAAATAAACAATTTCTATCTCCACAATGTTGTGGTAAGCAATTCCAGCCTTATCATCATCCAGAACAGTCAGAGCAGATAGGAAAATTAGAGAAAACTATATAAATGAAACACAACAGGGGCTCAAGTGTCTTCTTTTTCTTACAATGTTAATGAGATGCTGTGGGAACTTTACTCTTCTTTGTATCAATTAATCAGTGGTGAAATGGGTTTCATTATCTGCTCTTTTTCTTAGAGATACAGAACCTATCAACAATGTTAAGTAAGGACTTAGTTGTAATTTCTACCCTGACACCAACAATTCCTTGTTCCAGAAACAATTTCACCTTCTTCCTTCTCTCTCACTGCAGTGATTAGTGCAACATGAAACACTGGGTCAAATCTGGATGAGGTTTTAATGAATAAAAACACCACGTGGAATGTACAAGAATAAATTCACAATGGAATAAACACTTAAATATTAGACATGAAACCCTATTATTCAAGAAGAAAACATAGGCACTAAAATCTTGGGTATTTCTTATAGCACTATATTTTCTAATCTATATTCTTGAGCAAGAAAACAATTTAAGAATGGGACCACATCAATTAAAAAGTTCTTCACAACAAAGGAAACCATCAACAAAATGAAAAGCCAACACACTGAATGGGAGAACATTTTCGCCAATACTTTGAAAAGGAATTAATATGCAAAAATTATAGAGAACTTGGCCTGACCAGGCGGTGGCGCAGTGGACAGAGCGTTGGACTGGGATGCGGAAGACCCAGATTCAAGACCCCTAGCTCACCAGCTTGAGCACAGGTCTATCTGGCTTGAGCAAAAGCTCACCAGCTTGGACCCAAGGTCGCTGGCTCCAGCAAGTGGTTACTCAGTCTGATGAAGGCCCGCGGTCAAGGCACATGTGAGAAAGCAATCAATGAACAACTAATGTGTCGCAACCACAACAAAATACTAATGATTGATGCTTCTCACCTCTCTCTGTTCCTGTCTGTCTGTCCCTATCTATCCCTCACTCTGACTCTCTGTCTCTGTAAAAAAAAGAAAATTATAAAGAACTTATAAATCACAACATAAAAGAAATAGACATACAATCCAGTCCTAGCCAGGTGGCTCAGTGGATAGAGTCAATGAGGAGTGCCAGATATCATGAGTTCAACCCTGAGTCTGGGTACATATGATAAGCAATGAATGAGTACACAACTAAATGGAAAAACTAAGTGACATACGTCCTATGTGGACTAACACAGAAGCAGGTTGAAGATCCCTACTCTAAACAATCAGATCAACAAACTGGTGAAATGGGAATATTCTTGGGAAATTATTAGCTCTTACCTACCTGTGTCATGTTTTCCTGGAACTCGGCAGTGTTTCTTTTCCTCACCAGTGTTCCCTTCATGAAGAAAGACAGAATGGTGAGAAGTTACAGCTGAGGCAGGAGAGTCATTATCCTCTAGGTCTCCCCACAATCCGCACAATCATGAGCCTGGAAGCTGCAGCACACTGTAAGGGACCACTCCCCTCAAACACCGCCACCCCCCCCCCAAAGACACACAATACCCTAACACACACACAAACAAGCCCAAGACACTGATGCAAACACACACTGATCCTATAAGAATGTGAACTAATCTTACCTAATCTAGAATGAGAAAACTATTCTCTGGTTCTTATAGAGTTGTTGTTGTTGTTTTTAATTTTATTAAGAGTCCCATTTTGCAAGTTAAGTTAAGTTCACTGCAGTCTAAAAGTTTAACTGGCAGTTTGCCCATGGTATTGAGAAGCATAAAAAGTTATCAGGCAATACCTTCAACCTTCAGAATATACTGAGAATACACACAGTCTAAAGCCCAAGAAAAGCACTGACTTAAATACCATTTTTGGGTGCTCCATTCCCAATTATTACTTCTGCGCCCCTTGGCAGGCTAACACACATTACTACTGCTCAGTCCCTGATCAATGGGCTCTCCCCATGGGCTGCAGAGGCCCTGAAACCTGGTGTTTAAAAAAGTGCATCAACTGCCTAAATTCCACATATAGGAGGCAGAGAAGACTGCCATGCTGTAATTCTGCTACAAAAGTTTACCTGGCCTGGACCAGGCGGTGGCGCAGTGGATAGAGCACCGAACTGGGATGCGGAAGACCCAGGTTCAAGACTACAAGGTCACTAGCTTGAGCGCGGGCCCATTTGCCTTAAGCAAAAGCTTACCAGCTTGGACCCAAGGTCGCTGGCTCCAGCAAGAGGTTGCTCAGTCTGCTGAAGGCCCGCAGTCAAGGCAAATGTGAGAAAGCAATCAATGAACAACTAACGTGTCGCAACAGCAATGAAAAACTAAAGATTGATGCTTCTCACCTCTCTTCGTTTCTGCCTGCCCCTATTTATCCCTATCTCTGACTCTCTCTCTGTCCCTGTCAAAAAATGAAAAGTTTACCTGGCCTGACCAGGCAGTTGCACAGTGGATAGAGCATCAGACTGGGATGTGGAGGACCCAGGTTGAGACCCCGAGGTCGCAAGCTTGAGCGCGGGCCCATCTGGCTTGAGCAAAAAGTTCACCAGCCTGGACCCAAGGTCGCTGGCTTGAGCAAGGGGTTACTCTGTCTGCTGAAGGCCCGCGGTCAAGGCACATATGAGAAAGCAATCAATGAACAACTATAGTGTTGCAACAAAAAACTGATGGTTGATGCTTCTCATCTCTCTGTTCCTGTCTGTCTGTCCCTATCTATCCCTCTTTCTGACTCTCTCTCTGCGTCCTTGTTAAAAGGAAAAAAAAAAAGTTTACCTGTACAGAAGCAGCAACAGAAGAATACTTAAGTTGGCAATGTGGGTCATCTGATATTAATATATACAAATTTCAAATAATGAAAACACAACTGTTCCTTCCATTGCACTGGATCAAGTATGTATTTTAAGGCCAATAAAAACTGTGATATTTTTAAAAGATATTAACAATAGGCCTTATTTGAGCAACCATGATGTCAGAATGACTGTGAAGAGATGCCGCCTATACCTTCTTTGCAAAGAAATTACTTATTTTTTATAGGAACTCTGCAAATCATATTACTACTAATTAATACATACTTCAGGAATCTTACACTCAATTAATTACACACTCAATGTTACCCAATTAGAGAGCCAGTCTGTCAGGTGTGTATGCAGGTGTATTTATCTTCAAAGCTGAAGTGCCCAGTGAGTATATTTCTGAACATACACTTATAATTTCAATATTAGTGAGGACCTTATTCCCTAACATTACCAGGGTCTGGCCTAGAACTTTGTGTGCCCACACTATGCAGAATAGACAAATGAAATAGTCTATTCAAATGTTTTATCTTTGAATACCTACTCATGACTAAGACCTATATCTAGAACAAGGTAGCTTTATTTAAGGTCTCTACCTCCTGTTCCTTCATTTCATATTCACTTAGGTAACATTTCCCCTGATCCTACCACATGCAGTCACAGGGGATACAGCACTAAACAGAACAGAAGAATCCTGAGACACATGGACTTCATCATTTCTTGAAGGAAGGCAGTAAATTAACAAACTATCAGGTGGTTGCAGATGCTGTATATAGTGAAGCACATTATAGGGATAAGGAGCACACATATTTTACTTTAGTGTGTCAGAATTACTCAAATGGCAGGACAGACACAGAAAATTAAAATACTGTAACTTTCATATAGCACTGGAAATCCACAGCTGGGGTGGTGTACATATATTTATAGACCTATAAATATCATCAAATCCCAGAGAAGAAACAATCAGTAAAAATAGGCTAACCTCAGGAGGTTGGAGAAAGAACAGTATAAATGGTTAGAAAGAAAAGTGAAAACAAGGCACAATTAATGATTCTTTAAAACTAATAAAGAAAATCAGAAAAGCCAGCAATGTGTCCTTTGAAAACTAATGAAGTCGACAAACCTGTAGCAATTTTCTTTAGGAACAGAGCCCAGGCAAAAGGAGATATGAATTAATTATAATTACACATATTACAGAAAGACTACAACAAAAACAATTAAGGGAATAGATGTGGAAATGTGCAAGCAATGAAGTAATTTTTAGAGAGACATAAAACTTTCCACCAATGATCTAAAATAAACACAACACTTGATTATATCCAGTCATTAAAGAAAGAAACATTCAGCACTTTAAAACATACCCACAAAGGAAACACAAGTTACAAACTGTTTAACCAGCTGGCTCACCAAATAAAAAAAATTTTCAACATTCCATTATAGGGGCGAAAATACTTTTCCCGAATATTTGCAAAACCAGAGAAGCACAATTAAAAGACAAACTCATACACATTAGTGCAAATAATATATTAGTGCAGTCAACAAATGAATAATAAAGATATTAATCACAAACCTCGTTCATTTTGTCCTAAGAATAAAATATGGTTGAAAATAGAATCATCAATTAATATAATTCGCTTTATTAACAGAAAAAGATCATATCACTTATCCCCTTAGATACAAAGTAGTGACTGACCTATAATAATGTTCATTGGTGATAACAATTTAACCCACCAGAGCTAATAAAGAACACGTTTTACTAGAAAAAGAATATATACAAACACATACAATAAACATCGTATTTAATGGTGAAATGGTAGAATAATTCCCTCTGGGATCGGGAACAAGGCAAGGATATAAATTCTATGCTATTCAGCCTGAACTGGATGGAGGTCCTGGCGAGTGCACTAAAGAAATACAGGGTACTGTTCACAATAGCGAAGATCTGGAACCAGCCCAAGTGTCCATCAGAAGACGAGTGGATTAAAAAGCTACGGTACATATATACTATGGAATACTACTCAGCCATAAGAAATGATGACATCGGATCATTTATAACAAAATGGATGAACCTTGATAACATTATACGGAGTGAAATAAGTAAATCAGAAAAAAAAAAACTGAGAACAGTATGATTTCATACATAGATGGGACATAAAAGTGAGAATATGAGACATGGACAAGAGAGTGGTGGTTACGGGATAGGGAGGAGGGGATGGACACAGGGAAAACCAGATAGAAGGTGACAGAGGACAATTTGACTTTTGGTGACGGGTATGCAACACAATTGAATGATAAAACAACCTGGAGATGTTTTCATTGTACATATGTACCCTGATTTATTGGGGTCACCCCATTAGAAATAATAATAATAAAAAAAATATATATATAGAAATACAGGGTACAAGGTAAAAAACAGCTAATACTGGCAGATGATCATACTTTATGTGTGAAATTCAAAAAAGATCTACACACAAATGGTTACAATGGATAGTTGCATTCGGCGACGACGGTTACAAATCTACTTAATAATTAGTTCACTTGTATGCACCTGGATATAATGTAGCAAACGGGTGCCCACCGGCAGGGTAACGTAAAGATCAAATAATATCTTGTATGCCCAGTAATCCCTGCTGTCGTGGCCATGCAGGTGCAGGTTCCCATTGGATTCCAGCAGACAGTAAAGAAACAGTGGAGCCAAAAAATGGTGGGCCATTCCTTCATTAAAGTCGTGCACAAGCCAACGAGTAACACACACAGGGAACGCACTTCCCTTTCACTCAGGGATCCCAAAGCCACTGACACATTATCCGGTTCCACACCCAGGAGAATCTTCTCCGGTTCCTCCTAGAATTAAAGGCCCCACCAGTCTCAGTGGAGCTCGGAAAAGCCCCTCACCCCTGTTTCCCATCTGCACACCTTCATTCTCTGTGTTCTCATTCTGCAAACAGGGCTTCTCCCTCTTTCTTCAAAACTTTCTGGCGCGAAAATCTCTCTTCCAGCAAACATTAGCAAAACAATCGCCCTTCCCAAGCAGGAAGGTTTTCTGCAACTCCACAGACCCACATATACCTGTCGCTGCCCAGCCCCCAATGCAAGCTATAAGCGAGCAAACATAAAAATCATATTTTAGAAACTTATTTGATCAACATATCTCCTGCACCAGAAGGGAAGAGAAAGGGACGTAGTGGAGGCAAATGCCAGCCCCTTGCTCACCGCACACGCGGAAATCCGCAGATGGGCGCAGAGACGACCAGGTGAGGCTCTCGTCCCCGGGATGCGAAAGGCAGAGACGCTTTTCCTTTCTGGAAAGAGAGCAAAGGACGCGTCTAGAGGCGAATTATAAATATAAGGGTTGTTCTCCACTTCCCTTTGCTCTCACGCGACTGGACCCAGCCTAGATTGCCCGATTCAGGAAGTTGGGTACGAGCAGGAACCACGGGCAGAGCGGGCCGGGGCTCTGAGGTAATCTGGCGCCTTCGGAGGCCCGGGTGCGGGGTCCCGGCAGCGGCCACCCTCTGATCTCTGGCTTCCCCAAGGCCGAGCTCTCCGCCTCCACCACCGGACCTGAGGCAGGACCGACCCAAGCCGGGAAGATTGCAGACCCAGCTGAATATTGAGCTCAGACAAGAGAAAGGATGCAAGAAGACAGCCCAGGGCGCACGCACGCGCAAAAGCACACTTTTGCTTCCGGCTTTGGGGCGGAGCTTAGCGAAAGGGGCGGGGCCTCCGGAGCTGGGAAATGAAGGTATCTGAAGCAAAAGGGAGGAGAAGGGGCGCAGAAACAGGGAGGGGCGAGGTAGTGGAGAAGCAGCCACTTCCAAGGTAGAGTGGAGACATGTTTCCTCCCGGCAGAGATGAGCTATTGGAATTGCATGAACTTGGGACTGAACTAGGTCAGCAGGTGAGGTTTGATTGACCAGTCCTATGCTGTGAGACTTACTCAGATATTCAGAGAGGCACGGCTAGGTCTAGGGGCGGGACTTGGGGAGATTGTGGCTACAGGCAATTAGCTTTAGGACCTGCTATTCAGGCTTTCAGGAGTCACAGGCTGGACACAAAATTTAAGCCAGAACGAATTTATGAGATTGCGTTTCCATTTGCTCAGTCCTGTCATTAGACCTTTAATGTTACCTTTCATTGCTTTACTGATAACTGGTCAGGTAGAGGAAGGCTACTGATAATTATTTATGTAGTTTAGTTTAACTGGAAACCTTGCTAACCTCTAATGTGCATTCCTAAGTTTGTACTTAAAATACAAAAAATGTTCTGTACATATTTTTTGTTCTAATATTTGTTAGATTGAAACGAGGGGTGGCTGATTCACTGGGGAAGGGGAAAGCCTCCTTTCCGCTTCTTTTGGAAACTGGCAGGTGGGTATAAACCCCTGAGTGGGTCAGACTTCTGGACTGCCTTATCCAGTATGAGGTACTGACAGGCTAAACCCCTTCCCGGTTCTGTGGGTGGGCACTGTTGCAGGAGGGCAACTCAAAGGAGGATAGACTCTCAGATAACTTTATTAGAGGAAAAAGGAATTTACTTAAAAGCCGGTGGAGCATGCAGGGCTAGTTAGTTACTCCAAAGACACGTGCTCCTCAAAGTTGATTCTCTTACAGGTTATATACCTTTTGCAGAATACAGGTGTTCGGCAGATAAAATATAATATGCTCACTTTGTTAAAGCTGGTGCTGCCCACATGGAAGTCCATCACCCAGGTGATATTATTTGCCCTTATGCTTGGGATGGGTTTGGGGGAGAGGCTGTAATGTAAGCAGGCCAGGTCATTATGGCCTAAGGCTTGGTTTTAAGAGTAAGCTTTTCTCCACACCCTTGACTGATTGGATGATGTAGGGTGGTGATGTAGGGAGGAATCTCATTATGCCTCAGATGGGTGGCTTTGTATCAGAGACTTTCTTGAATGTATAATTGGATTAAAGGTTTGGATTATCTATGCTATAAAGTGGGCAGACCGGTAGCTAGATCTCTCTCTCTCTTGGTTCCTGAGTTCCTGAGGTTGGTATTAGAGAGGAGAGCAGAGTAAGGCCACGTGAAGGCCAGGAGAAGCAGCCAAGATGGCAGAGTGCTGAGGAAGAAGCCAGTTTGTTAAGAGTTTGTGCAGGAGGAGATGGGAAACAGAGGTGAATAAGTCTGGTGAGCTGGAAAGCTTTGATGCTAGGAAACTCGGATAAGTCAGTAGCTTTGTGAGCACTGAATGTGTGGGTTTTGGAGCCCAGTGTGTGTTTTTGCTTGCCCGCCGGGTGCAAGCTAGAATTAAAGTTGATGGCTCACCAGTTTTTGGCTCCTGTGTTTCATTGCCATCTGTCCGAATCCAATGCGAACCTGCATGGGTCAGGCTGCTGTGATAGTGGCCTCGGCTACTGGCATTACAACAGGTTTTTATGCAAGGGGCTTGTGATCCCCTTGTTTTGAGATGTACATCACTCTCATGACTCCCAAGATGGAAGGGTGAGTTTAGGTAAGGTCAGAGAATAAATGTTGAAAATTGCAAATTAAGGTCTTAAAAACTTTTTAAAAAAGAAGAGAAGAAGGGGTTCTCAGATAAATTCTAACTTCCTTTCTTTCTGTAGCGAGTTGCCTGTAAAGCCAGTAGTCGCAGACACAATCACAGCCGCCTGGCCAGTGCAGGTTCGCATTAGATTCTAACAGACAGTAATGAAACAACGGAGCCAAGAACTGGTGAGCCATCAGCTTTAATTCTAGCTTGCACCCGGCGGGCAAGCAAAAACACACACTGGGCTCCAAACTCCACTTATTCAGAGCTCACAAAGCTACTGACTTATCCGAGCTTCCTAGAATCAAAGGTTTCTAGCTCACCAGACTTATTCACCTCTGTTTCCCATCTCCTTCTCTCTACACAAACTCTGCACAAACTGGCTTCTTCTTCAGCATTCTGCCATCTTGGCTGCCTCCTCTTCTCCACATGGCTTTAATCTGCTCTGTTTTCTAATACTAACCTCAGGAACCGAGAGAGAGCAAGCTACTGGTCTGTCCCACTTTATAGTGTAGAAATCCAAACCCTTAATTCAATCTACAAACAAGAAAGTCTCTGATACAAAGTCACTCATCTGAGGCACAATGGGATTCCTCATGAGAGTGCACCACCCCACATCATCCAATCAGTCAAGGGTGTGGGGAAAAGCTTACTCTTAAAACTAAGCCTTAGGCTACAATGACCCAGCCTGCTTACATTACAGCCTTTCCCCCACACCCATCCCAAGCATGAGGGCAAATAATATCACCTGGGTGATGGGCTTCCATGTGGGCAGCGCCATCCCCAACAAAGTGAGCATATTATATTTTATCTGCCCAACAATCCACCTCTATGCTCACTTTACTACCCACAATCCACACCACTGGCATACAAGGAAATTAGGTACATTACACAAATTACAACAACATGACAAATCATACAATTTCAACAATTACAAGGGTACACTTCACCAGTCTCTGAGCACTTTACCAAAAGCGCTAAATGTCCTCGGCCTTCTTTCTTGCCATTTGAAAGGCTTCCCGGGGCAGGGGAAGGGCCTCCAGCAAAACCACCCCTTACCCCCATCAGGGTATTTCACATTGTCCAAAATCCATAAGTCCATTCAACAAAGGAGCCTGTGCCCATCCAGTCATAGTCCAGGAATGATTTCCACGCACATGGGGTATTAGCCTCCCCCCTCCTTCCTGCCATCATGGCAGGTCTCACACTGTCCTAAAGCAAAGCATGTGGCAAAGGCAGTTAGCATTTTCATCTCTGCTCTGGGGAGGATGATGGCATCCACCCCTATGTCCCAAAATATCAGCAAACCCACCAGGTGCTTAGCAGGCACCCTCTGCCGTTCCAGTGGCCACTCGGTGATGCATGCCTGGCTCCTGGGATATCCATTCATCCTCTCACCACAGCTACCACCATTTACCTTCTGGAGTCTGCGAATTACAACTCCAGCCCAATTCTCCTCATCCTCCAAAGAGGAACTGAGAACTCCAGCTCCTGTTGCTGGGTTTGAGCCCCAGGCCACGCTGCCTTCTGCTCCATGGGCCTTGCTGCTCCAGCCCCGGCCTCGGCCTCCCGCCGCTGCCGGCTCTCCACAATGTCCAGGGCAATCTGCAACTCATGAACCTGTGATTTCTCCTCTGGCAACTGCTCCATTTCCAGGCGAATATCGCAAACCTGGTCGGCATCCTCTTCCGGTGCTTCCTCCAGCTCCAGGGTCAGCATCTCTTTCTCCCACGTTTCCTCCAGCTCCTTTCACTGCTCAGTTTGCAGGTCACGGGCAGCCTCCTCCATAGAGCTCTTGGTTTCCTCACACATGGCTGTAAAAGTCAGCCAGCCTACAGTCCGCAGAACGACAGCCATAGGGAACCATAACAGCAGCCAGTCCTCTACTCCACTGCTCAAAGGTGGTGGCGGCTCCATACCAAACTGTATTGAATCCTGCCACAGACTATGCCAAATGTAAAGCCAGTGCCCGAGGCCACCATCACAGCCACCTGGCCAGTGCAGGTTCACATTAGACTCGGACTGTCGGTAATGAAACACTGGAGCCAAGAACTGGTGAACCATCAGCTTTAATTCTAGCTTGCACCCGGCGGGCAAGCAAAAACACACACTGGGCTCCAAAACCCACTCATTCAGTGCTCACAAAGCTACTGACTTATCCGAGTTTCCTAGAATCAAAGGTTTCTAGCTCACCAGACTTATTCACCTCTGTTTCCCATCTCCTTCTCTCTACACAAACTCTGCACAAACTGGCTTCTTCCTCAGCACTCCACCATCTTGGCTACCTCCTCTCCTCCACGTGGCCTTCATCTGCTCTCCTTTCTGATACTAACCTCAAGAACCTAGAGAGAGCAAGCTCCCTGCCTGCCCCACTTTATAGTGTAGAAATCCAAACCCTTAATTCAATCTACAAACAAGAAAGTCTGATACAAAGTCACTCATCTGAGGCATAATGGGATTCCTCATGAGAGTGCACCACCCCACATAATCCAATCAGTCAAGGGTGTGGGGAAAAGCTTACTCTTAAAACTAAGCCTTAGGCTACAATGACCCAGCCTGCTTACATTACAGCCTTTCCCCCACACCCATCCCAAGCATAAGGGCGAATAATATCACCTGGGTGATGGGCTTCCATGTGGGCAGCGCCATCCCCAACAAAGTGAGCATATTATATTTTATCTGCCCAACACATTGATAATTAGAAGATTTAGGATAGGGGCAGTCCAGGTAAGAATGGGTGACTGCCCTCAGGAGTCAAGCGGAATGTAGGAGGAGAGATTCTTGCTTGCAGACTGTTGAGGAGATTGAAGCTTCTTTCATTAGGCCAGTCCTACTGAACAGCATTGCTCCCTGTTTCAGCTCACTCCAGTGGCAGGTTCCTGGTGGGAGGGACAGGATGCAACAGAGGGTCTGTAGGCTCCATCCTTTTGGTCAGCTGTAGAAGAGTAGGGCCCAGTTGTTCCAAACTACAAGCGATCCTGCATGGGAGCAAGCTTGAGGTGAGAGACATGGTTAGAAATGAGGGTAGCATTGATTACAGGGGAGCCCTTGGTAGTGAGGAATGGTAGGAGTAAGTGGGAAGATGCTGTCAGCTGGATAGTCCATCCGAGACTGTGTAGAATATCTCGACGCAGAAGGGGTACATGGCCTGATGGCATAACTAAGAAGGCGTGCAAAAAAAGGGATTCCATTCAAACTGTATGTCAGGTGGAGTGCGAAGGGAAAAAGAAGGGGTCCCATCCATTCCCATAACCAAGACTTGTGAGGGAATTAGAGCTCCAGAGTGTGATGGCCAAACTGAGAAGGCAGCTTCCATGTCCACAAGAAATGAGATGGACTTACCCACTAGTTGCAGCATACCCTGGGTTCTCCGAGTCCAGGCCATTTTCTAGGAGTTTGAGTGATGTGCCCACATAGTTGCCTCGTCCTCCATGTAGAGGCGCTGAGGATGAGCCTACTGCCCAAAGGGGCAATCACTCTTCCAGTGACCAGGCTGCTTGCAGTTAGGGCAGGGCTCAGTGGGCAGCCATGGGCAAGGGCCCTGTCAGGCACAGTGGTCCAGCTTGCCACACTTAAAGCAAGCTACTGCTGGTGGTCCAGACTTGGGCCATGCACTTCCTGTGCCTGGGTTTGGAGCATTACCTTCTGCTGCATGCGGGCCTGGCGAACAGCCTTGGCCTGTTCCACCAGTCGTGACCATTGAAAACTTTAAATGCAATGTTTACAGGTCCTGGATAGGGGTTTTGGGGTTGAGAGTAAAAGGAGGAGGGCTCCTATGGAGCCTGGCCCTCATATCCAGCTGGAAATGCTGGATCCCCTGGGCTGTCAGGGTCAGCACTTTCTGCAAGTAGGTTGGAGTTGGGGCTCCTACAAACCAGTGTAAGAGCCAATGACAGGTTGAAAATGACCTGACGGAGGAGGGACTTAAGAACACAGTGTAGAAGGGAGGAGCCCCTGGCCAGCAAGGGAAGAGAGAGACTGATATTTGCAAGTGAATGAGAAACAGGATTTAGCGAAGGGAGGGGGAGGAGGCTCTCTGGAGAGAAGAGACTGGAGTGAAAGGCGTTCACAGAGGGACCAGAGAGTGAAAGGCGCCCTTGAGGGTCAGACAGGATAGAGAGAAAGTTGAGAGTCTATGGAAAAGGAAAGATTACAAGCGGAGGTTTTCTCTGGCCAAAAAACAGCCTGCGCAGTGAAACAGGCGGCACAGAGAGATTAAGGATGGGTGCGCGAATAATTAGAGGTCCTGAATGTAAAGGAATCGCCAAGCTCCTAGCTACCTCAGTGGTAGTTAAATTGGTGAGGGTGTTAAAACTGAAAGTCACTTCAGGAGGCCACCTGGTCCAATTATTCAGTGGGTTCTGTGGCCTGGCCACAGCGGAGAAAAGGAACATTTTTCTCTTCTTTAGGGAGGGAGAGATTTCGGATAAGGCAACTCCCGGAGTGTTTTGGGATTCCTGTGCCCCCACGGCCGGCCTAAGTTCTTGGGTTGGTCAGAGCTGAGGGTTGGTGTCCCCAAACTCAAGCTCTGGCCACAGACAGATAAGTAAAGTGGGTGTGCTTGGACGTCTCCAGGGCACACACGCACTCAGACGGAAAAGGCTTCCCTGATGTAGCTACGGTTCTGGACAGGGAGTCTCGGCAAAAGAACTGAGGGGAAGGTTTGGAGGCATGGGACTTACCGAACCTTGCACCAAAGTGGGTGGAAGGTTGGAGATCCTGGGATCCTGCTTCTTTCTTGGAAGTGACAGGGAGAGGACCGGCCCCAACGGGCTTCTGACTCCTCCTGGGTTTTCAGCACCAAAATGTAAGGTATTTTTCCCCGCTGAGAAAGAAGGAACAGGAAGTCCAAGAGCCACAAAGTGTGGAATAACAAACAGCTTTATTAGGTACCGCACATCCCGCCCAAAAATGTCCCCCAACCCCTGGGTTCAGAGGCTAGGCGATTGGTGCTAATTTGACTGTGTGAGAGGTATTTAAAGGGGCCCTCTAGGGTGGGCGAGTAGTTATAACATAGTGAAATCTCACTGGCTGACAGATGGTCGTTCCTCTCCAAAGTCCTCTGGGAACTTTGTTTTGGCATGCTTGGTTGTGTGGGCGGCCCTAGCCAAAGTTCCCGGGGTCTGAGTTTCTCATGTGACCATCCCCCCATTAGCCACCGCACAATGAGAAGCATCAATTTTAAGTTGCGACACCTTAGTTGTTCATTGATTGCTTTCTCATATGTGCCTTGATGGGAGGCGGTTCTAACAGAGTGAGTGACCCTTTGCTCAAGCCAGCAATCTTATCTTGGGCCCAAGTCAGCGACCATGGAGTGAGGTCTATAATCCCACCCTGAAGCCAGTGACCCTGTGCTCAAGCTGGTGACCTCAGGGTTTCAATCCTGGGTCCTTAGCATCTCAGCCTGATGCTCTATCCATGTGCCACCACCTGGTCAGGCAATACCTATTGTGATTTAAAGCTTCCTCAATGACCAGGTTCCTCCCCAATACAAACTTTTTTAGGCATTTTTGTGAAGGTAGGCTTTTGCTACATTTCAAAGGAAGGCCAGGCAGCTGTTAGAAAAGAAAATAGAAAGCAAATTAACTCTATTTTTACAAAATGCCTGGGTGAGGAAAATATGAGTTTTACAGGGGCTATTATATATATATAACAATATTAACAATTTTTTTCTTCTTTGTGCAATGTCTCATTTTCATTTTTTTTTTCAGTGAGAGAGAGAGAGAGAGTCAGAGAGAGGGGTAGATAGAGACAGACAGACAGGAACGGACAGAGATGAGAAGCATCAATCATCAGTTTTTGGTTGTGACACCTTAGTTGTTCATTGATTGCTTCCTCATATGTGCCTTGACCACGGGCCTTCAGCAGACTGAGTAACTCCTTGCTCAAGCCAGCAACCTTGGGTCCAAGCTGGTGAGCTTTGCTCAAACCAGATGAGCCTACACTCAAGCAGTCGACCTTGGGGTCTCAAACCTGGGTCCTCGACATCCCAGTCCAATGCTCTATCCACTGCGCCACCACCTGGTCAGGCTGTGCAGTGTCTCTTAAACTATGCTATTGTAAAGCCAGTATCCACGGCCACCATCACAGCCGTCTGGCCGTGCAGGTTCGCATTTGATTCAGAAAGACAGTAATAAAACAATGGAGCCAAGAACTGGTGGGCCATTACCTTTAATCCTAGCTTGCACCCAGCAGGCAAGAAATACACACAGTGGGAAAACACTTCTCTTTCCAGTCAGGGCTCCCAAAGACACTAACTCATCCGAATTTTCCTAGAATTAAAGTTTTCTACCTCACCAGCCTTATTCACCTCTGTTCCCCATCACCTTCTCTCTGCACAAACTGGCTTCTCCTTCAGCACTCCACCATCTTAGTGGCCTCTCCTTGCAACACTAATTTCAGGAACAGAGCTCAAGCAAGCCCCAGTCTGCTCCATTATATAGTGTAGAAATCCAAACCTTTAAGCCAATCTACAAAGAAGGAAGTCTCTGATACAAAGTCACTTACCTGAGGCATAAATGGGATTCTTCATAATAGTACGCCACCCCACATCATGGAACAGTCAAGGGTGTGGGGAAAAGCTTAGTTTTAAAAAGGTCTTAGTGTTAAAAGGGCAGGAAAGGCTTAGTCTTAAAACTAAGCCTTAGGCTATAATGACTTACAGCCTGTCTCCCACACCCAATGCAAACTATAAGCCAGCAAACAAAGACATCATATTTACAAACTTATTTGACCCACAGCTATAAAGTCAGGAAGAAATAAAAAATTCTTGTCTTGGTCAGTAATGATTATCAATCTATTTGCTATAGGTTGTGGCCTTTATTAAGTTAATAAAGCTCCTTTTAAATCTGGTTTATGTATACATCTTATCAAATGTTGATTAATGTTTTTGCATCAATTGACTTGATAACATAATTTTGCTCCTTTAATAAGATGACCAGATTTTAGAATTGATAAAGTGGGACACTATTGACGAGGGGCGGGGGGTTCTTGATTAAAAATTTGGTCTATATGGAGCAAAAAAAATGTTCATAGAATGCAAAAATAGTATTGTAATATATTTTATAAAATTTTAACATAAGTACAATTTACAAATATAAGACATTAAAAATATGTATAGTATTATTTTATTCTTTGGCATATTTCTCATTTGAGAAATATGGACTCATCCTTGCAGCGGCCACACTCCCCATATCCAGCCCCGCTGCTGGCTGGAGACCCAGCGGCTAGCGCTTTGCGGAGCCCGGAGCTGCACGCTGGTGTCCTGGATGCGGGCCTATGGGTAGTTAGGGGACTTGACAGCCACCACCCCAGCAGGTATGTCCTGCCCAAAGTTCTTTGTCTTGGGGCCCCTCACGGGACAGCCAGCTCTTATGGCAGTGTGGGCGCACTTCCCGGTCGACTGCCGAAAACCGTATATTCCCTTCCCTTTCTCCCGCTGTTCCCTAGCTTTTCTTGCATTCTTTCCAAAAATTGAGACTTTTTAAAAACGCTGCGGGATGCAGGACAAATTGTTAAAAATCGGGACTGTCCCGCCAAAAGTGGGACGTCTGGTCACCTTATCCTTTAACTTACTTGTGATATTATATCTTTATAAAACTTTTAATTTTATATAGCCTGAGTCTATACTTCTATTTTTATTTTGTGTTAAGGTGCCAGAGAACTATAAAACATAGTATTGGCAATGCCATTTTAAAGAGGAAAAGCCAGGGATTCTGTCCCGTCCTTTCTTTGGAAAATGGAGGGAGAAGATATGAAAGTCTCCTGACTTACAGGACAACTAGGTCATTTAGTTTTAGTTCTATGATAGGATTAAAGTTATCTGAAAAACTTCCTTTCCCTTTCAATGAGAGACAAAATTTACAAACCATCCTACACTGATTTTAGCTCTCCCTCCTTTCCTGGAGTCCTGAGATTATCGTGTACCTCTAGGCAAAGGAGGAAAGATAGACATTAAAAGGTTTATAAATGTATTTTAATATGTAAAATGACATTCCCACTGTGTTACCTTAAAAGTTTTAATGTTTTTAAATCCCCTAGACAAATGTTATAATCTTGTTAATGATTGTGTCATGCTGTCATGCTCCCCCCAATCTGTATGTGGCCAAAGGGTATATGTATAACCAGCCTCTGAGATACATTTGGGGCTGCACGATTTGGGTCAGATATGCCCCGTGTTAGTCATATGCAGCCAGCATATTAATAAAAATCCTCCTTTTAATAAAACCCTTCAAAATTTATCTGGATTTGGTGTCTCTACATAAACCCGCAGATGTGGGGTATGCTACTTTACAACAATTTATGTATTTTTTGACAGAGACAGAGAAAGAGTCAGAGAGAGGGACAAATAGGGACACCAGACAGGAAGGGAGAGCGATGAGAAGCATCAATTCTTTTTTTGTTGTGGCACCTTAGTTGTTCATTGATTGCTTTCTCATATGTGCCTCGACTGGGGAACTGCAACAGAGTGAGTTACCCCTTACTCAAGCCAGGGACCTTTGGGCTCAAGCTAGTGACCATGGGTCACTAGGTCAAGCTAGGATCATGATGGCGAACCTATGACATGCGTGTCATAGGTTCGCACTGACACGCATAGCCATTTTTGATGACATGTGGCTGCGTGAGGCTGCATACCAGAGAAGTATGGGGCCACATGCTGAGAAGGACGTTTCATCCCCGGCTCCTGCACGGTCAGGTGCAAAAGTTGAGGCTAAAACATTTGCTGTACTATAGACACTCTGTGTCGGAGGTCTGTAGGCCAAAACATTTTTGTTATTTAAACTATAAATATCGTGCCTGACCTGTGGTGGCGCAGTGGATAAAGCATCGACCTGGGAACACTAAGGTCGCCAGTTCAAAACCCTGCACTGGTCTGGTCAAGGCACATATGGGAGTTGATGCTTCTAGCTCCTCTCTCTCTCTCTCACTCTGTGTCTCTTCTCTAAAATGAATAAAATAAAATAAAATAATTAAAAAAAAAAAAAAACTATAAATATCGTGAAATTATGGTTTTTTCTTGAAGTGACACACCACCCAAGTTATGCTCGTTTTTTTGGCGAATTTTGACACACCAAGCTCAAAAGATTGCCCATCACTGAGCTAGGATCATGTCTGTGATTCCATATTTAAGCTGGTGAGGCTATGCTCAAGCTGGATGAACCCATGCTCAAGCCAGCAACCTCTGGGTTTCAAACCTGGGTCCTCCAGGTCTCAGTTCAATGCTTCGTTCACTGTGCCACCACCTGATCAGATAAGTCCATACTTTTAAAAGGATGGTTTCTGACTTCTGGTCAAGATGGCAGCATAGGTAAACGCAGTACTAACATCCTCCCGCAACCACATCAAAATTACAGCTAAACTACAGAACAACCACCATTCAGAACTGCTGGATATTTAGCTGAATAGAAATCCTACAAGTGGGGATTTAAGGTAGAAGGCTCATCAAGACTGGTAGGAAGGGTGGAGATGTCAAACGGGCTGGTCCCACACCCAAGTGTAGCAGATAAACATAGGGAGAGCTATGTCTGCTGCAGAGGTCCCCTCTGGGAAGCTAGTAGTCCAAGCTTCACAGCAGGCTCCCCAGCCCAAGGACCCAGTGCCAAGGAGAAAAGTCCGCATAACTTCTGGCAGTAAAAACCGTGAGGAATAATGGCTGAGTGAGATAGAGGTCTACTGGAGTCCCAGGCAGTTTCTCTTAAAGGATCCACACACAGACTTAATCTGTCTCACTTACTCTTTCTGAGCTCTGGTGCTGAAATAGTAATTCAAAACGCAGTAGGAATATATGGGGAGAAAATGAACTGGCTGCCATCAGCATGGGACCTAGGGTTGGCTCTCTCCCAGACAGGAGTGCTGGCAGGGCCCATGTTCCTATCATGAACCCTCCCCCACAGAGATGACAGGCAGGAGCCCTATCTGAGCTTCCATCAATCTGGCTGTTGCTGTTTATCCCACTCTGGTGATTGCAGGAGACCAAACCCCACCAAACCTGCAGGCCTATCCACGCTGTTTCCAGTGCCTTTTCCTTATAAATGGCCTGTCTTGGTTCATGCTTCAGGCTTTTCTAAAATCTCTCATTCAAGCAATATCTGACCTCAGTGTGCCCTATACCTCTTGCTAAGTGGCCCCAGGCCTGGCACTAGCAGCATCCAGTTGTGGTCACAGTGTGGCCTCTCCTGAAGCACTCCTAATTCCAGTACATGTAGCAGCCAGCTGTAGATCACTTTGTAGCTCAGGCCAGGTAGCCCTGGACAAAACACAGGCTGTTGCTGAACTTGGCCTGTACCTCCTAGGAGCCATGAGAGCCGCCAGCACACCTGGTGGACAGCTTCAGGCCATGTCAAAATGCCACCCACCCACCTCCACAGTGACACAATCAAGGGGTGGGCGGGCTCAGAAGGCAGCAGAGCCCCACTGAAGTAAGTCATGCTCTGTGGGGGGGACCCCTGCACACCTGATCCTCCACAGTGGTCAGTGGTCTCAGCCAGTCCTTGCAACAGATCAGCCTGGGGGTAAATCCCTATCATTGATGTGCTAACAGCAATCCAGGCTCGACTGCAACAGGAGGGTGTACACAGCCCACACAGGGTAGGGGCACAGCTGGCATGCCCACATTGGGTGATTGGGGAAGCTAAGACAAAAGATCCTACAGCACACCTACTACATTAGGCCACTCTGCCAGCCAGGAGACATAGCAGCCCTACCTCATACATAGAAGCAAGCATCGCGGCGCTGCCAAAATGAAGAGACAAAGAAGCACGTCCCAAATGAAGGAACAGAACAAAATTCTAGGAAAAGAACTAAACAAAATGGAAACAAGCAATCTACTACAGTAGATGCAGAGTTCAAAACACTGCTTATAGGAATGCTCAATGAATTTAGGGGAAGAGTAGATGAACTTAGGGAGAACTTCAACAGCATGTAAAAGGACATGGAAACCATTATAAATAACCAGTCAGAAATAAAGCATTCTCTAAGTGAAATGAAGAGTAACGTACAGAAATCAGTACTAGAGTAGATAAAGCTGAGAATCAAATAAGCAATTTGGAATGTAAGGAAGCAAAACACACCCAATGTCAAAAGCAAAAAGTAAAAGGAATAATTAAAAAAATGAAAATAGTGTAAAGAGCCTCTGGGACAGCTTCAAGCATACCAACATTTGTATCATGAGAGTGCTGGAAGGAGAAGAGAGAGAGCAAGAAATTAAAATCCTATTTGAAGAAATAATGACAGAAAGCTTCCTTAAGATTGAGAGATTTTAGGAAAATCTGAAGCATGAACCAGGACAGGCCATTTATAAGGAAAAGGCACTGGAAACAGCGTGGATAGGCCTGCAGGTTTGGTGGGGCTTGTTCTCCTGGAATCACCAGAGTGGGGTAAACAGTAATAGTCAGGTTGGTGGAAACTCAGATATGGCTCCTGCCTGTCATCTCTGTGGGGGAAGGGCTCATTATAGGAACAATGGGCTTTGCCAGCACTTCTGTCTGGGAGAAAGCCAAGCCTAGTTCCCATGCTGATGCCAGATACTTCATTTTCTCTCCATATATCCCTGGTGCCTTTTGAATTGCTATTTCAACCCCAGAGCTCAGAAAGAGTGAGGCACACAAATTAAGTCTGCGTGCTGGCCCTTCAAGAGAAACTGCATGGGACTCCAGCAGCCCTCCATTTCACTCAGCCATTATCCCTGGGGTTCTTACTGCCAAAAGCTACAGGGACTTCTCTTCCTGTAACTGGAATCCTGGGCTGGGGAGCCTGGCATGGGGCTGGGACTACTTGCTCCTCAGCAGGAACCTCTGCAGCAGATACACGTCATCCCATTTTAATCTGACACACGTGGGTGTTGGACCAGCCCATTCCACACCTCTGCCCCTTCTACCAATCTTGATGAGCCTTCTTCTTTAAATCTCTACCTGTAGAATTTCTATTCAGCTACATATCTGGCAGCTCTGCATGATGGTTTTTCTGTAGTTTAGCTGTAATTTTGATATGGTTGTGAGAGGATGCAAGTACTGTGTTTACCTACGCTGCCATCTTGACGGGAGGTCAGAAACCATTCTTTTAAAAGTATAGACTCAGACTATATAAAATTAAAGATTTTATACAGATATCATAAAGTAAGTTAAAGGAGCAAAGTTATCAATTCAATAGATACAAAAACATTTGATAGAATTAATCAACAATTAATAACATGAAACCAGATTTTGTTGTAAGGTACCAAAAGGCTGAAAATTGATACTAATATTTTGGGAGGAAGGATCAGGCTTTCCTATCAGGCTTTGTTGTCCTGTCCCTTTTTTAGAGGGGAGGGGGAAGAATGTAAAAGTTTCTGGTTTGCAAGAACAATGGGTCATTTAGTTTTAAATCTAAAATAAAGGTTAACCTAGAAACTTCTTCTCTTTCAATAGGAGGCAGAATTTACATACCACCCTGCATTGATTGTAGTTCTCTCCATTCCTGGAATCTTGAGGGTAAAATACCTCTAGGCTAGTGAGGGAAGAGGGACCCTGAAAGATTTGTAAACATCTTTGATTGTGTTACCTTGAAAGTCTTAATGTTTCTGTGTATCTTCTTAACAAATGTTGTCAACCCATGCCATGATGTCTTGCTCTCCCCTGCCCATGTGTGATCAAGGATATATAAGCAGCTCCTGAACTATTTTTGGGTCTGTTGCCCTGTGTCAGCCATATGTGGCTGGCATATTTAATAAATCTCCTCCTTTAATAAAACTTTTCAAAAACTTATCTGGACTTCGTGCCTCTACGAAAACCCACGGAATTGTGGATGGGGTACTTTATAACATTTGGCACCCACGCAGGGCCTACGGTATTTCGCATAACTGGGTAGAGGCACCCCGAATCGGCTGGACTCTCCACTGAGCTGCCCGGTCCCACTTGAATCTGGAGGAGAGGTATGCCACCTGGGACTTTCCAGGGCTCCTGGTCGTCCTGTGGAGTCCGAACAGTTCTGCGGTAGATGCCTCCAAGTTTCTAAATTTGACAATTTGTATAATTTGGCAGAGAAAATCGAGGAGGTAGGTAAAGCACCTCTTTTTGCTTTGCTGAACTTTCTGGCTTCCCTTTGAACTCTTACTTATGTTTGTAACTAGTTTGCAGTCTGTGTCAGACTAGAATGTAGGTAGACTAGATTTGGGGGCTTTGCTGAATTGTGACACTGGGAATGTGGAACCCCAGTGGAAGTAGGTAGGGCTTTCAAAACTGCTTTGCTGAGTTGTTACTAGTCTATAGTCTTTATGTTTTGAACTTGAACTGTGGCAAAACAGACTAGATGTGGTATTAAGTTCGCACAGGTTCTCCAAGACCGAGATGTCAGTGGTGAGTTTTAGTGGTCCTGCTTTGGGTTTTGTTAGGAGAGGAACTTCTGGTTATACTCTGAAGCAGGGGTCAAAAACCTATGGCTCATGAGCCAGATGTGGTTCTTTTGATGGCTGCATCTGGCTCGCAGACAAATCTTTAATAAAAAATAATAACGTTAAAAATATAAAACATTCTCATGTATTACAATCCATTTCCTACCGCTCATGTTCATGGTTACAGGTGTCTGGAGCCAATCACAGCTGTCCTCTGGAACCACACCAAATTTTTATTGGATAATGCATAACGTACACAGGTTGTTGTGAGGTCAGCAAGTAAACTTTCCTCCTTTTAATCAAGTAGTCAGCTAGCTAATTGCAGAAACCCTTTTGATGAAGAAGATGGCTAAAAGAAGAAAAGATGAGGAGTATCGTACTTTTCAGCAGGAATGGACAGAGGAATTCACCTTTGTGGAGTGAGCAGGTCCTGCAGTGTCTAATATGCAATGTTAAAATTGCATCGATGAAACAGTCAAATATAAAGCGGCATTTCGACACACACCATACTACATTTGCATCGAAATATTCAGCGGGGGACAGCAGAAAGAAAGAAATATCAAGAGCTACTGTGCAGAGTGCAAGCTAGTCAGCAGCAACTCTGTGTTTGGACCCAACAAGGTGATGGGAATTCGGTTAGCTTTGTTGGTGCTTTAGCGATTGTGAGAAATGGAAAGCCATTCACAGATGAGCACTATGCCAAAACATTCATGCTTGATGTTGCTAATGAACTTTTTGATGACTTTTCGGATAAGAACAAGATAATCAAACAAATGAAACACATGCCTTTGTCAGCAAGAACTGTTTACAATCGTACCATCATGATGGCAAATCAAATTGAGGCAACACAAGTGAAGGACATAAATGCAGCACCATTCTTTTCTCTCGCTTTGGATGAGTCAACAGACATAAGCCATTTATTTATCCCAGTTCAGCGTGATTGCAAGGTATGCTGTCGGTGACACACTACGTGAGGAAAGTCTTGCTGTTTTGCCTATGAAAGGGACAACAAGAGGGGAGGATTTATTCCAGTCTTTCACTGAGTTCGCTAAAGAAAAAAATCTACCAATAGATAAACTTATTTCAGTGTGTACTGATGGTGCTCTGTGCATGGTGGGGAAAAACAGGATTCATAGTACTTCTTCATGAACATGAAAAGAGACCCATTCTAAGTTTTCACAGCATCTTACATCAGGAGGTATTTTGTGCTCAGATGTGTGGCGAGCAGCTTGGTGAGCTGATGTCGCTGGTCATTCGGGTGGTCAACTTTATTGTTGCCTGAGCTTTAAATGATCACCAGTTTAAAACACTGCTGGATAAAGTCGGGAATAATTATCCTGGTCTGCTTCTGCACAGCAATGTGCGTTGGTTGTCAAGAGGGAGAGTGCTCAGCCATTTCACAGCTTTTCTGAGCGAAATTTGGACTTTCCTTGAAATGAAAAACATTGAGCATCCTGAGTTAGTTAACACTGAGTGGCTCCTGAAGTTCTACTATCTTGTGGATATGACTGAACATTTGAACCAGCTCAATGTGAAAATGCAAGGTGTTGGAAACACAGTTTTATCTCTTCAACAAACAGTGTTTGCATTTGAAAAGGAGCTGGAACTCTTCATTGCCAACATTGTAACAGGTTGTTTACTACACTTTTAAAAAACTGGGAGAGTTTAAAGATGCATGCACAGGAAGTGACTCTGCTCAACATCTTGATCTCCAGTAGCTAGCAGGCTTCACATCTAATCTTCAGTCATTCAAAGTGTGCTTTGGAGAATTTCGTGAGTGCACTCATCTTTTTTAAGTTCATCACCCATACACATGAGTGTGCAGTGGACAGTGCCAACGTGAGTTACATCGCTGGTGTCTCTGTCAGAGATTTTGAGCTACAAGCTGCTGACCTGAAGGCCTCAGACATGTGGGTGAATAAGTTCAAGTCACTGAATGAAGATTTGGAAAGACTTGCACAATAGCAAGCAGAGTTGGCGAGCAAACACAAGTGGGGAGAAATGTAAAAACTTCAACCTACGGACCTGCTGATTGTCAAAACTTGGAATGCGCTTCCTGTCACATACCACACACTGCAGAGTGTGAGTATTGCTGTACTGACAATGTTTGGCTCTACGTATGCATGTGAGTAGTCTTTCTCACATCTAAAGAACATTAAGACCAACCCATGATCACTTTTAATGAATGGAAGTTCAATGCCTGCATGAAGCTTAACCTCACCATGTATCAACCAGACTACAAAGCCATCAGTAAAACCATGAAGCACCAGAAGTTGCATTAATGATAAGAAGTACTTCATTCATCATTGGTTAGCAACAGCATAACAACGTTATTAAAAAGAATTCAGAGACTTATTGTACTTTAAAAGTGTTGGTCTTACATAAAATGCACACATTTACTTGTATTTGGTGTTAAACATATTGTATGGCTCTCACAAAATTACGTTTTAAAATATGTGGCGTTCATGGCTCTCTCAGCCAAAATGGTTCCCGACCCCTGCTCTGGAGGGACGATTGGTGGGGATTGAGCCCAGCTTCAGGCTCTCGGGGATATCCGCTTGTACTTTTGAAGGACGTTAATGGGAACTGAGTGGACCAGGTCCCCGAGTTTTTCAGCGGGCCTTCAGAGTCATCAGTTTCTCTAGAGAGGTATTAGTAGGTGTTAGAATCTATTGGAGTCTGAAAAGATCAGAGTAACAGGTTTTTTCTTTTTTTTTTACAGGGACAGAGAGAGAGAGAGCCAGAGAGAGGGATAGATAGTGACAGACAGACAGGAACAGAGAGGTGAGAAGCATCAATCATCAGTTTTTCGCCACCGTCGCAACACCTTAGTTGTTCATTGATTGCTCCCTCACACGTGCCTTGATCGCAGGCCTTCCGCAGACCGAGCCACCCCTTGCTGGAGCCAGTGATCCTGGGTCCAAGCTGACGAGCTTCTGCTCAAGCCAGATGGGCCCACAGTCAAGCTGGTGAGCTCAGGGTCTCGAACCTGGGTCCTTTGCATCCCAGTCCGACACTCTATCCACTGCATCACTGCCTGGTCAGGCAGTAACAGGCTTTAATGAAAGGAAACCTGCTGGGCTGTCTTATAAGAGAGAGTTTCACCAGGCACAGCCTAGGACTGGGCTTTAAGGGTTTAGGGGAGGGAGAGTGTGAAAGGTTGTGTGGCATTTGCCTTTGGTTGCTAGACAAAAGATTTTCTTTTATGGAAGTTTGAGTTTGTCACCCCTCACTGCCCCTACTCAGCAGGAAGAGGTTACAGAAGAAGATGACCTCCATCCCTTTTCCCTTGAGGCCTCTCTAGGAACCACTCTTTCCTTTTTATATATATATCAAATATTCGGGAATCTTGGGTTTCATTTCTTTAACCCTGCTGGTGAGCCTCGTTTTGGGGCTCATGGCTGATGACTGACCACAAAGGAATGTCTGATGCCACAATCCAGAAGCCCTGGATGATTTAAACTGCTAGAAGTTGAACAGACTCAAACTTCCATAAAAAAACAATCCTTTGTCCAACAGCAGCCAATCCGCAAATGCCACAGAACCTTTCTCACTCTCCTCTCCCCAAAAGACCCTTAAAGCCTTGTTCTACCCTGTGCCAGGTGCAACTCCCTTTGCAAGCCAGCCCGGCAGGTTTCCATTCAATAAAAGGCCTGTACGCTGGCTGATCTTTTTGGATTCTATGGATTCTAACAGATGAAGGCCACTATTTCCAGGCAGCAGCCTCCTGCATTGTTGGGGTGAGGGTTTGAGCCTCACCTTTGTTAGTTCTTAAGCCTTCTCCTAATGGCCCCTCTTTGACTGTGGCTGTCCCTCTCTTTCAGGGATCTTACCCTTCATTGGCTCACCAGTCATCGTTATGGGCCAGGCAGAGCTATGTGATTGAGGGAGGAGCAGGTCCCTTCCAAAATGCTTAGTTTTTTTTTGTTTTTAGCAGCTGATGTTTCTACCTTTTTAAAAGCTTATAATACATTTTCTTTCTAATTTCTAGAACTGAATGCTATGTAAAGGCTAAGTTGACTGCCTTATATCTTCTGGAGCCTCGAGGTGCATAGACTCTGTAAGTTTTCCATAGTCTAAGAAAGCTGTAGGGGTCTTCTGAGGATCCTGAATGTCTTCTGACACCTTAGACAACTTTATGGTTCTTTTTCTTAGTATCTTCCCAACCCTGGCTAATAGAAACTGGTGGAAAGTATACAAAATTTCCTCACTTGCTTGGATGTTAGAGTCTCGCTTAGGCCAGGCAACCAGAAACATCTTCTCGAAGGGGTCTCGGTTGTCCTAAGTGGGGCAGTATATGTACAGTACACATTCTAACAGTCCTGTTAGGGCTCGAGGCTTTCCCGAGAAAGGGGATTCTGAGCTTTCTAATTCTATAGGTCACATGGGAAAAAAGGATTTAAACTATTTCCTATTACATCTATGCCTCAAATTCTAAAGATCTAATTAAAAGAACCAACTGAAATGACCAATATTTCATAAAATAAATCTTATACTCTACTTAATTATAAATCCATTTTACATTCTAAGAAAATATACCTTATTTATGCTGTAATTTTATGCACCCTAACAGATAATGTCTAAAAAGCTCAAGAGAAACAGATTTCTGTTCACATCCTTTAGCCCTTTTAATCTGGGCTCAAAACCTAAGTGTTTCCTATTACTACAATTAGTCATCTATTTTCTCCTTTCCACCTACTATGTTGAGAATTCTACTGTTAAGCCAATCAATAATAATATTTGTCACTCTGGGTTTGGTGACCTAACATTGAACAATAGTGAATCATTACATTAATAATAATTATATATTCCCTAATATTTAAACCAAGATTTCAACATCACAGGGCTATGAAATAGCAAATAAAAAGGAGAATTAACAAAAGACTCTTGAAATAACACTTACATTTCTAACATAGAAAATATTTTTTCCACAACAACGGATCCTTGGTACAAAAGGAAAGTCTTTGGATTTGGCAGGCTATACAATTTTATATGCCTCATTAGTACAAATTTAGTAAAATTTACAATAAGAAGATTGTAAACTACTACCCTGTTGGGCAGATAAAATATATTATGCTCACTTTGTTAAAGATGGTGCTGCCCACATGGAAGCCCATCACCCAGGTGATATTATTTGCCCTTATGCTTGGGATGGGTGTGGGGGAGAGGCTGTAATGTAAGCAGGCTGGGTCATTATGGCCTAAGACTTGGTTTTAAGAGTAAATTCTTCTCCACACCCTTGACTGATTGGATGATGTAGGGTGGTGCACTCTCCTGAGGAATCCCATTATACAGAGACTTACTTGTTTGTATAATTGGATTAAAGGTTTTGATTCTACGGTATAAAGTGGGAGAGACCAGTAGCTTGATCTCTCTCTTGGTTCTTGGTTCCTGAGGTATTAGAGAGGAGAGCAGATTAAGGCCATGTCTCTCTCTTGGTTCTTGGTTCCTGAGGTATTAGAGAGGAGAGCAGTTTAAGGCCATGTGGAGGAGAAGTAGCCAAGATAGCAGAATGCTGAGGAAGAAGCCAGTTTGTTAAGAGTTTGTGCAGGAGGAGATGGGAAACAGAGGTTGTAAGGCCAGGAGCCGCCATCGTGGCCATTCACATGCAGGTTCCCATTGGATTCGGGCTGATGGTGAAGAAATGGCAGAGTCGGAGGATGGTAGGCCATTCTGTTTATTGGTGTCTCACCAATACAGGTAAGCCACAAGAGAAGACAAGGGAGAAGCAGAAAACCAGCTTTTCCCATGGAGGTCAAGGGATCAGGGAGGCCCCTGCAATGGCAATAGCAGGAATCGAGAGCTCAAGATACTGGTCTCTCCCATTTTATAGCATAGATAATCTGTAAAGCCAGTAGTCGCGGCCACTATCACAGCCGCTCGACCCGTGCAGGTTCACATTAGATTCGTACAGTCGGTAATGAAACAACGGAGCCAAAAACTGGTGAGCCATCAGCTTTAATTCTAGCTTGCACCCAGCGGGCAAGTAAAAACACACGCTGAGCTCCAAAACCCACACATTCAGTGCTCACAAAGCTACTGACTTATCCGAGTTTCCTAGAATCAAAGGTTTCTAGCTCACCAGACTTATTCACCTCTGTTTCCCATCTCCTCCTGCACAAATTCTTAACAAACTGGCTTCTTCCTCAGCACTCTGCCATCTTGGCTGCTTCTCTCCTCCACGTGGCCTTAATCTGCTCTCTTCTCTAATACCTCAGGAACCAAGAGAGAGATCAAGCTACTGGTCTCCCCACTTTATACCATAGAATCAAAACCTTTAATCCAATTATACAAATAAGGAAGTCTCTGTATAATGGGATTCCTCAGGAGAGTGCACCACCCTACATCATCCAATCAGTCAAGGGTGTGGGGAAGAGCTTACTCTTAAACTAAGCCTTAGGCTATAACGACCCGGCCTGCCCACAGCCTGATCCAGAACACACATTAATATCAACAAACTTCCATGTGGGCAGCGCCATCTTTAACAAAGTGAGCATATTATATTTTATCTGCCCAACAGAGGTGAATAAGTCTGGTGAGCTAGAAACCTTTGATTCTAGGAAACTTGGATAAGTCAGTAGCTTTGTGAGCACTGAATGTGTGGGTTTTGGAGCCCACTGTGTGTTTTTGCTTGCCCACCGGGTGCAAGCTGGACTTAAAGCTGGTGGCTCACCAGTTCTTGGCTCCTGTGTTTCATTACTGACTGTTCGAATCTAATGCGAACCTGCACGGGTCAGGTTGCTGTGATGGTGGCCTCGACTACTGGCTTTACATACCCCAATGAACTATTGATTTACTGAGAAAAACAAGGAATGGTTAAAATGCACTCACTATTTTGTATCTATCTAGCTCGCATAAGAGATGCTAACCCTCTTTTTTACCCACAGTGCTTTACACTATTAAGTCAATATAAGAGTCCGGGTGCCCGGGATTCCTGGTGTCTAAGGAGGAGCAGGCATCAGGAGCTGTGCAAGGAGTCGCCACTTGGCACCACTCCTTGGAGCATAAGTGAGTGCAGTGGGGGCCCTGAACACTATGGAGGCAGCACTATCCCTGCTGCTGCTTTTTCCCCTTGTTTTCTCTAAGATTCTTCTAAAGAAAACTTCTAATCTTTTCTATTTTCCTTCTTAATACTATTCCTACCCCATATCTTCCAAATGGGTAAAACATCTTTGGGTCAGTAGGTGGATATCTGAAACTAGTTTCTACTCCATACTTCCTCCAGCACTCTCTTAGGTCTTTAGTTAGTTTTTATAATTTGTGGACTTGTTGATGAATTTCCCTTCACTTTTGCCCTCTGGTTTTTAAGCCAGAAATTTCTAATTGAAATCACTTCTTTAAGGCTAAGTGTCTCACACTGTTGTAAGGTGCCCGAAGCTACAGAATTAAGATTAATATTTTAGGAAGCTTAAAGAACATTTTATTAATTTGGGCTAGGTGTGTAGAAAGATTTTGTAAGTGTGATTTCTATACTTGTGATTAGCATAAAACCAAGATGGCCAATGGCATTGTGTTATAAATGCAGAAGAGGAAGGAGACTTGGATTCTATGACCTCTCCCCATACCTATGGGAAATGGGTGAATAGCGAGCCAGGTGTAGAAAAGAAAAAAAATATTTTCTTATACTAATGGACCATTTACAGGCTTTTGTTCCCATGGAAACTACCTCTCCCCTCCTGAAAGCATGTAGTTAATGTATGTATCTCTGAACAAAGGAATAGCAAATGAACACTAGAAATTATAGGAATGTCTTTTAGTATATGAAGTGACATTTTTGCCATTGTGCTGCCTTGTAGGTTTTAATGTGTACAAACATTTTTTGTGATTCCTATAGACAGATGTTATAGACTTGCTAATGAATTGTGTCCCATCCCCCCTTCCCTTCATCCTTTCCCCAAACCTGTATAGAAGAAAACAAAAGGTATAGGCTTACACCGTGATGTCAGGTTATTTCCCAGCCCACATATAATTAACGGTATATAACCAACCCCTAGAATATTAATGAGACACACAATTTGGAACTTTGGAACTGCCCCATGTAAGATATATGCGGCCGGACTATTTAATAAATTTCCTCCTTTAATAAAACTTTTCAAAAACTTATTTGGACTACGTGCCTCTATGAAAACCTGTGGAATTGTGGATTGGGTACTTTACAACACAAGAGGAGAGATAGGAGCTAACAGAAAAAGCAATTTCCTCTGGGGAAAAGTCAGACACAAAGCCCTTACACTAGAGTTCTTGGATCCAAGAAAAGAGACCTAGCAAGTCCAAGAAAGGTGGCTGTAAAGTATTTTTCCCCACCGAGAAAGAAGGAAGAGGAGGGCCGAGAGCCACAAAGTGTGGAATAATAAGAGGCTTTATTAAGTACTGCGCATTCCACCCGACATGTCCCCCAGCCCTGGGGTTCAGAGGCTAGGCGAGTCACGCTAATTTGACTGTGTGAGAGGTATTTAACGGGGTCCTCTAGGGTGGGTGAGCAGTTATGATGTGGTGAAATCTCACTGCCTCACGAACAGTAGCTCTTTTTCCCAAAGATTTCTGGGAAGTGTAGTTCTGGCACGGCTACTTGTCTGCAGCTGACCAAAAGTCTGGGGCTGAGTCCCCCATGTGAGTAAGAATTTAAAAAAAGAGAAGAGCAAATATGAGTTATACATTGATAATTAGAAGATTTAGGATAGGGGCAGCCCAGGTAAGAATGAGTGGCTGCCATTAGGAGTTAAGCAGGTTGTAGGAGGAGAGATTCTTGCTCGCAGATGGTTGAGGAGATTGAAGCTTCTTTCATCAGGCCAGTCTTACTGAACAGCATTGCTCCCTCCTTTAGCTCACTCCAGTGGCAGGTTCCTGGTAGGCAACAGGAGGGTCTGCAGGGCCCAACTTCTTGGTGAGCCACAGAAAAGTAGGGCCCAGTGGTTCCTGTAAGGTCCGACCCACATGAAATGAGACAAAGTACCAAATAGTTAAAAAGTCCAACTTTATTGAAACCTTCGGGCGGGTTCAGTGACTCGGAGAGTAGTGAGCCAGAGAAGCCATGCCCAACTGGTGGGGCTCGAGATTTTTATACCCCTTCAGGCTGGTTGGGGAATTTGGTTTGTGTAACTAGGGACGCTAACGGTTGAGAAATTTCTATTGTGTTTTCGGACAGGGTGTGTGTGCTAAAGGTTAGTAATTGCAGAAGTGCCAAAGGCATGAGGGATTTTCCAGCCCCTGCCCCGGGGGTGCTACTGGACATTCCTGGCTCTTTGGTATAGAAAGTGGGGCGACGTGGTCTTATCTGGCTACTTCCTCCTGTATGGGGGCGGAGTTGGGGAGAGGTAGGAAAGGGCCAGAGCAGTCCATATTCGACATGGTGGGCAGGGGTTGGTACTGTAACAGCATCATCTGGTGGACTGCCACGCGTGTGATTTCATGAAGGCGGGTCTGTACGAACCTAAGAAGTAAAGGAGCAAACATGAGTAAGATGGAGATTGGGGGAAGCAAGATGGCGACAGAGTAGGCGGATGTACCAACTTCCAACTCCCAGAACCAAAGTGGATTATAACTCAATTTTAAGAACCATCATCTGGATAAACCAACTATGAACGAAACTAAGTGGACTCTTCAACCAAGGAACACAGAAGAAGCCACATTGAGACTGGTAGGAATAGCGAAAACACGAAGAGGGCTGCCCAGCTCCCCGGAGCAAATGGCAGCCCAGAGAGACCCACGTGGCAGGAGGAAAGTTTGGCGGAGAGAGAGGGACCTGGGTCCCAGGAACCAAGCCCCAGCCTGCAGTCCCAGAGCCTAGAAGAGGCGTTTGGACAGTTTTAAGCTATGAAACAAGTGAGGGAGCTCCCAGGCTTACAGTGTGGAGTATTAGGTCCCTTCCTACTCTGCTGAGGGTTGCTGAAGGGTTTGGGGAGATAGGACACTGAAACGCGGTTCTGTTGGCGTGGGCAGAGGCCAAACTGGTGGGAGCTCGGTCTAGCCTAGCAGGGTCGGAGGGGACACGCGAAAGTGGTCCGGAAGCTGCGGGTCCACCTTTAATCCCACTTACTGGGACAAAGCGGGAGGCCAGGAATGGGCAGAAATCTGCTCTGCGACCCTGCGCAAGCCGGCCCTGACCACGGGGACCGGGCTAGGACCAGGGACGGGCAGGGGCTCGCGGCTGAGCTCACGCTACCAGCGCCACCCCCTGCCAGAAAAACCGCGGTTTGCCAGTATACGTGCGCGAGCGGGCTCTGAACGCGGGGGTGGGGTAGAGTCCGGGAGGAGCGGAAGTCCGCAGCTGAGCAGAAGCCAGCAAACACGCCCAGCCCAATTAACCTGGGTTTGCGACCCTGCGCAGAAGGGCCCTGGCCTCGAGGGCGGGGCTAAAGCTCCGGACGGGCAAAGGCTGACAGCTGAGAGCATGTCAAAAGCCCCGCCCAACCCGCGAAACTGTGGCGAGCAGGCTCTGACTGCGGGTTCTCGGCGGAAGTCCAGAAATAGGCTGGGTCCGCAGCTGAGCAAAGGTGCTCACCTCTACCCTTGGTGCTAAGGCTTGTGGCTTCAGGGACAGCCCCTCCCGCGGAGGAGAGGCAGAAATCACAGAAAAAGCCACAGTGGGCCGGCGCTGGCAACGCTCATAACCAACCAACATAGTCAGCGGCAGAGGGGGTGGGGGACCTGCAGACAGACCACACCTAGAGAACACAAAGGCAACACCCACTGGACTCCAGTGGCCTCAACTTGCTTATACACAGACAAAATGGGCAGGCAGAGGAATGCAAACCAAATGAATCAAGAGAAATCCCCAGAGAAGGACCTGAATGAACCAGATATAACCAAATTACCAGAAGCAGAATTTAGAATAATGATAGTTAGGATGCTCAAAGAAATTAGAGCAACAATGGATAGTCATTATGAACACCTAAATAAAGAGATAACAAGTATAACAAACAAAATTGAAATAATAAAAAAGAATCAGACAGAAATGACAAATACAGTATCAGAACTGAAGACCACAATGGAAGGAATTAAAAGCAGGATAAATCACGCTGAGGATCGAATCAGCGAGTTAGAGGACACGATAAACAAAGGCACAGAATCAGAGAAGAAAAAAAAAAAGAGACTCAAAAAATGTGAGAAACAACATTCGCTTCATAGGGGTGCCTGAAGAAGAGGAGAGAGGACAGGAAATGGAAACTTTGTTCAATCAAATCATAGCAGAAAACTTTCCTAAATTAAGGCTGGGAATCGCTCCACACATTCAAGAAGCACACCGAACTCCATTAAAGGGAAACCCAAAAAGATCTACACCAAGACACATCATAGTTAAAATACCAAAGCTAATGGATAAAGAAAAAATTTTAACAGCTGCTAGAGAAAAAAAGGCTATCACCTACAAAGGAGCCCCCATAAGGATGTCATCGGACTTCTCAACAGAAACACTTGAGGCCAGAAGGGAATGGCAAGATATAATCAAAGTAATGCAGAACAAGAACCTACAACCAAGACTACTTTATCCAGCAAGGCTAACGTTTAAAATTGAAGGAGAAATAAAGAGCTTCCCAGAAAAAGAAAGCCTGAAGGAATTCATAAAAACCAAACCAATTCTGCAAGAGATACTAAGGGGCCTGGTGTGAATTGTCTAAAGGGAGGAATGAATAGAGCAAAAGAAGAATACAGCTTTAAAGAATAAAATGGCAATAAACAACTACATATCAATAATAACCTTAAATGTAAATGGATTAAATGATCCAATCAAAAGACATAGGGTAGCTACATGGATAAAGAAACAGGATCCATACATATGCTGTCTACAAGAGACACACCTTAAAACAAAAGATGCACATAGACTGAAGGTAAATGGATGGAAAAAAATATTTCATGCAAATGGAACTGAAAAAAAAGCAGGGGTAGCAATACTTATATCAGACAAAATGGACTTTAACACAAAGGCTGTAGTAAGAGATAAAGAAGGACACTATATAATGATAAAGAGAACAATTCAACAGGAAGATATAACTATTATAAATATCTATGCACCAAATATAGGAGCCCCGACATACATAAAGCAGACTTTGATGGATATAAAGGGCAAAATTAACAGCAATACTATCATAGTAGGGGATTTCAATACCCCTCTAACAACACTGGATAGATCCTCAAGAAAGAAAATTAATAAAGAAACAGCAGACTTAAAGGAGACACTAGATCAACTTGATTTAATAGATATCTTCAGAACTTTTCACCCTAAAGCAGTAGAATATACATTCTTCTCAAGCGCTCATAAATACGTTTTCTAGGATAGACCACATGTTAGGACACAAAAATGGTCTCAATAAATTTAAGAAGATTGAAATCATATCAAGCATTTTCTCTGATCAAAATGCCATTAAACTAGAAATTAACCACAAAAGAAAAAATGAAAAATACTCAAACACTTGGAAACTAAATAGCATGTTATTAAATAATGAATGGATTAACAATGAGATCAAAGAAGAAATAAAAAAGTTTCTAGAAACAAATGATAATGAGCATACATCAACTCAAAATTTATGGGACACAGCAAAAGCAGTTCTGAGAGGGAAGTTTATTGCACTACAGGCATATCATAAGAAGCTAGAAAAAGCTCAAATAAGCAACCTGACCCTGCATCTAAAAGAACTAGAAAACCAACAACAAATAAAACCCAAGACAAGTAGAAGGAAGGAAATAATAAAGATCAGAGCAGAAATAAATGACATAGAAGCTAAGGAAACAATACAGAGGATCAATGAAACCAGAAGCTGGTTCTTTGAAAAGGTAAACAAGATTGATGAACCTTTAACTAGACTCACCAAAAAAAAAAGAGGACTCAAATAAATAAAATTAGAAAGGACAGTGGAGAAATAACAACTGACACAACAGAAATACAAAGCAATGTAAGAAAATACTATGAAGAACTATATGCCAAAAAATTAGACAATCTTGGTTAAATGGACAAATTTCTTGAATCATATAACCTTCCAAAAATCTATCTGGAAGAATCACAACACCTAAACAGACCAATTACAACAAATGAGATCGAAACAGTTATCAAAAAACTCCCAAAAAAGAAAAGTCCTGGGCCTGATGGCTTCACAAGTGAATTCTATAAAAATTCAAAGAAGAACTAACTCCTATCCTCCTCAAGCTATTTCAAAAAATTCAAGAGGAAGGAAGACTTCCAAACTCCTTTTATGAGGGAGCATAATTCTGATCCCAAAACCGGGCAAAGACAACACAAAGAAAGAAAATTATAGGCCTATATCCCTGATGAATTTAGACGCTAAAATTCTCAACAAAATAGTAGCCAACCAGATCCAGCAATATATGAAAAAAATCATACACCACGATCAAGTGGGATTTATTCTGGAGAGGCAAGGCTGGTTCAATATTCGCAAATCAATCAATGTGATTCATCACATAAATAAAAGGAAATACAAAAATCACATGATAATTTCAATAGATGCAGAAAAGGCATTTGATAAAATCTAGCAACCATTCATGCTGAAAACTCTCAGTAAGTGGGAATACAGGGATCATTCCTTAACATGATAAAGGTCATCTACGACAAACCGACAGCAAACATCATACTAAATGGACAAAGATTAAAAGCAATCCCCTTAAAATCAGGAACCAGGCAGGGATGCCTTCTTTCACCACTCTTATTCAACATAGTTCTGGAAGTCCTAGCTACAGCAATCAGACAAGAAGGAATAAAAGGCATCCAAATTGGAAAAGAAGAAGTAAAACTGTCACTATTTGCAGATGATATGATATTGTATATTGAAAACCCTAAAGTCTCAGTCAAAAAACTACTGGACCTTATAAATGAATTCAGGAAGGTGGCAGGATATAAAATTAATACTCAGAAATCAGAGGCATTTCTATATACCAACAATGAACTGTCAGCAAAAGAAATTAAGGAAACAATCCCCTTCACTATTGCAGCCAAAAAAATAAAGTACCTAGGAGTAAATTTAACCAAGGAGGTTAAGGACTTGTACTCGGAAAATTATAGAACATTGATAAAAGAAATCAAGGAAGATACAAACAAGTGGAAGCATATACCGTGCTCATGGCTAGGAAGAATAAACATCAATAAAATGTCTATATTACCCAAAGCAATTTACAAATTCAATGCAATACCAATTAAAATACCAATGACATACTTCAAAGATATAGAACACATATTCCAAAAATTTATATGGAACCAAAAAAGAACACGAATAGCCTCAGCAATCTTAAAAAGAAAAAATAAAGCAGGAGGTATCACTCTTCCAGATATCAAGGTTTACTATAAGGCCATTATACTCAAGACAGCCTGGTACTGGCATAAGAACAGGCACATAGATCAATGGAACAGAACAGAGGACCCAGAAATAAACCGACAGCTTTATGGAAACTGATATTTGACAAAGGAGGAAAGAACATACGATAGAGTAAAGACAGCCTCTTTACCAAATGGTGTTGGGAAAATTGGACATCTACCTGCAAAAAAATGAAACTAGACTATCAACTTACACCATTCACAAAAACAAACTCAAAATGGATAAAAGAATTAAATGTAAGCCGTGAAACCATAAGCATCTTAGAAGAAAACATAGGCAGCAAGCTCTCTGACATCTGTAGCAGCAATATATTTGCCGATTTATCTCCATGGGCAACTGAAATAAAAGGCAAGATAAATAAATGGGACTATATCAAACTAAAATGTTTTTGCACAGCTAAAGACAATAGGAACAGAATAAAAAGACAAACCACACAATGGGAGAACTTATTCAACAGCACATCTGATAAGGGGTTAATAACTAAAATTTATAAAGAACTTATAAAACTCAACACCAGGAAGACAAACAACCCAATCAAAAAATGGGCAAAAGAAATGAATAGAAATTTCTCCAAAGAGGACATACAGATGGCCAATAAGCATTATGAAAAAATGCTCAACATCACTAATCATTAGAGAAATGCAAATTAAAACCACAATGAGATATCACCTCACACCAGTCAGAATGGCACTCATCAGCAAAACAACACAGAATAAGTGCTGGCGAGGATGTGGAGAAAAGGGAACCCTTCTGCACTGCTGGTGGGAATGCAGACTGTTGCAGCCACTGTGGAAAACAGTTTGGAGATTCCTCAGAAAATTAAAAATCGAACTGCCTTTTGACCCAGCTATCCCACTTACAGGAATATACCCTAAGAACACCATAGCACTGTTCGAAAAGAAGAAATGCGCCCCCATGTTCGTGGCAGCATTGTTCACAATAGCGAAGATCTGGAACCAGCCCAAGTGTCCGTCAGAAGATGATTGGATTAAAAAGCTTTGGTACATATAAACTATGGAATACTACTCAGCCATAAGAAACGATGACATCGGATCATTTATAACAAAATGGATGTACCTTGATAACATTATATGGAGTGAAATAAGTAAATCAGAAGAAAAGAAAAACTGAGAACAGCATGATTTCATACATAGGTGGGACATAAAAGTGAGAATATGAGACATGGATAAGAGAGCGGTGGTTACGGGATGGGGGAGGGAGGGAAGAGTAGGATAGGGAGGAGGGGAGGGACACAGGGAAAACCAGATAGAAGGTGACAGAGGACAATTTGACTTTTGGTGATGGATATGCAACACAATTGAATGATAAGATAACCTGGAGATGTTTTCATTGTACATATGTACCCTGATTTATTGGTGTCACTCCATTAGAATTAATAATAATAAAATATATATATATATATATTAAGATGCAGATTATTAGGAGAGGTCCTAGGATAGGGGCCAGCATAGAGAACAGAGGAGATTTCTACCACTCCAGGGTAAACGTGTCCTGTTGTTGGTTGTATTTTCGTAGCTTTTCTTGTAGTTTTCGGAGTGACTGGACATTCTCCTCAAAGACTCCGGATTCATTGATGTAGTAGCAACACTCTTCCCGCAGGAAGACACAGGTGCCCCCGTGCTTGGCCGTAAGCAGGTCCAGGCCTGCCAGTTCTGTAACGAGACTTGGGCGAGAGAAGTTATTTGTCTCTGTAGGGAGGCTACAGTGGGGTTATCTGTATCCCAGACCTTAGGGTCGACTCCAGGTAGAAGCTGGACTCTGGGGTCCGAGTCAGGCCCGGGGTCGGGATCTGGCACCAGTGCTAATAGGAAGGCTTGCCTGGGGGAGAATGAAATGCTTGCCCAGAGTTTGGACAAAATGTCTCTCCCCAGGAGGGGAACTGGGTAGAAGGATATGACTAGGAAGGAGTGTGAGAATGGGTAACCCTCAAATAGGCAATTAAGGAGGGTCATCCGCCGTGGGGTCGAGGGTGAGCCATCGATTCCCATGACCGAGACCTGGGAAGGAACTGTAAGGCCCGAATGAGAGGGAAGAACAGAATAGGTAGCCCCCGTGTCTATTAAAAAGGAAACAGACTTACCTGCTACCTGGAGCGTAGCCCTGGGCTCGGTGAGGGTAACTGGAGTCAAAGAGCCAGGGCCCCCTCAGTCGTCCATTAAGCCCAGCAGTTCTGAGACTGGAAATGCCTGGTTCTCAGCTCCCCGGCATTGAGGTGCTGTAGGCTGAGCCAGGGTCGGGCAGTCCGACTTCCAGTGGCCCATTAGTTTGCATTGTGGGCAAGGCTGGGTGGGGGGCCTTGGTTGCGGACAGGCCTTGGCCCAGTGGCCCTCCTTGGCACATTTAAAGCAAGCACCCGGTGGTGTGCGCTGTCCTCCCTTGGAGGCTGGTTTTTTTATCAGTTCCCCTACCGTCCGGAGGGCCGCTACCAAAGCTTGGGTCTGGAGACTAATCTTCTGCTGTAACCATGCCTCCCGGGCTGCTTCAGCCGTTTCCTCTCGGGCATTAAAAACTTTAAAAGCCATTTTTACCAGGTCTTTGATGGGGGTCTCAGGGCCCTCTTCAGCCTTTTTTAGTTTTTTTCTAATATCTGGGGCAGACTGAGAGATAAAGTGAGACGCTAAGACTGTGGCCCCATTGCGGGACCCTGGGTCTAGGTGGGTATAACAGACTAGGGCCTCTTGAAGGCGGTTCAGGAAAAGAGCTGGGTTTTCTTTGGGGAGTTGGGTAATTTCCCTTAGTTTATCATAATTTACAACCTTGTTAGAAACTGCATCCATACCTCTGATTAAGTATTGGAGCATAAGGTTTCGACGAGGAATGCTGGACCCTTGGCCGGGCTGATAACTCCAATTGGGGTCTTCCCCGGGTACCGCCTCTGTGCCAAGGGGGATCTGGTCATTTACTAGATGGTCCCTGTCTGCCTGCTGTTGGGCGGCGGTGAGGATGCGTTCATGTTCCTCAGGGGTGAGAGTAGAGGTACAGATTACCTTAATGTCATTCCAGGTCGGGTCATATGTCTGAGTCAGGTACCGGAATTCCTTAATGTAGGTTGAGGGATCGGCCGAGAAAGATCCTAGCCGTTTCTCGATCTGTGAGAGGTCTTGGAGAGAGAAGGGGACATGTACTCGAACTAGTCCTTCTGCCCCAGTCACCTCATGGAGAGGGGTGAGAACAACGGATGACGATTGGGTGCCGTGTGACCTGGTATGGGCTGTGACGGGAGAGGTTAGGGGGTCAGCAGGAGGTGGGGCAGAAGGAACCAGAGGGGCGGAAGGAGCCGGAGCCTGGCCCAGGTCTGGGAGGTTTTCGCGGGGGAGAGGTGGAGGGGGAGATAGGTGGTCGGGAAGGTCATCGGGTTGAGAGTAAGGAGGGGGTTCCTGGGAGGAAGCCTTGGGAGGAGAGGAGGTTCGAGTTAGGAGAATTTGGTGGGTAGAACAATGGGAACAGAGGTCGGGGCTGGAACGAAGGTCCCAGAAAGTTTGGACATAGGGGACCTCAGAATCTTTTCCTGTCCGTCGGCAGAAATTGTCCAGGTCTTGGAGGACGTTAAAATCAAAAGTGCCCATTGGAGGCCAGTGGGACCTATTGTCCAGGTTGTATTGAGGCCATGCGACCTGCGACAGGAAAATGAGTTTCTTCCAATGGAGGGTTTGAGTGTACCCCAATTTGGAGAAGTTAGCCAATAAACACCCTAGGGGTGTTTTGGGATCAGCTTTGGACCCAGAGTTGCCCATCGTTCAGGGAGAAGTACGGGGAGGTTTCACGGGTTGGGAAAAGGGACAACCAAGAGGCGTCCCAATCGGGTGTCCCAGTTCCGGAAGGAAACTCGGTCTCCAGTATTGGAGAGAGAGAGAGAAGCGTCCCACTCACTCTCACTCCTTTAAAGGCTCCTGGAGCCGGCAGAGGGGTTCCCGGCTCGGCCGAGTCTAGGACAGGAACCCCAGTTGGCAACCCGCGATAAGGTCCCAGAAGAAAGGAACGTACTTACGGCCTGGCTGAATGAGAAAGGGGGTTCCCTGGTCCAAAAGAGGTCCCGGAGTATGCAGGCTGGAGGGGGGAGAGAGAAAGAGAGGGGGACACACGCCCGGTCACTTGGACCTAAACACGGGTCACAAACCCTCTCCCAGGTTTCGGCACCAAATGTAAGGTCCGACCCGCATGAATGAGACAAAGTACCAAATAGTTAAAAAGTCCAACTTTATTGAAACCTTCGGGCGGGTTCAGTGACTCGGAGAGTAGTGAGCCAGAGAAGCTGCGCCCAACTGGTGGGGCTCGAGATTTTTATACCCCTTCAGGCTGGCTGGGGAATTTGGTTTGCGTAACTAGGGACGCTAACGGTTGAGGAATTTCTGTTGTGTTTTCGGACAGGGTGTGTGTGCTAAAGGTTAGTAATTGCAGAAGTGCCAAAGGCATGAGGGATTTTCCATCCCCTGCCCTGGGGGTGCTACCGGACAGTTCCAAACTGCCAACGATCCTGCATGAGAGCAAGCTTGAGGTGAGAGACATGGTTAGAAATGAGGGTAGCATTGATTATGGGGGGGCCCTTGGTAGTGAGAAATGGCACGAGTAAGTGGGAAGATGCTGTCAGCTGGATAGTGGCTCTGAGACTGTGAAGAATGTCTCGACACGGAAGGGGTACAGGGCACGATGGCATAACTAAGAAGGAGTGCAAAAAAAAGGGAATTCCATTCAAACTGCACGTCAGGGGTGGAGTGCGAAGGGGAAAAGAAGGGGTCCCATCCATTCCCATAACCGAGACCTGTGAGGGAATTAGAGGTCCAGAGTGTGGTGGCAAAACAGAGAAGGCAGCTCCCGTGTCCACAAGAAATGAGATGGACTTACCCACTAGTTGCAGCATACCCTGGGTTCTCCAGTTCCAGGCCGTGTCCTAGGAGTCTGAGCAATGCACCCATGTGGCTGCCTCATCCTCCACATAGAGGCATTGAGGATGAACCTGCTGCCCAAAGGGGCAATTGCTCCGCCAGTGACCAGGCTGCTTGCAGTTAGGGCAGGGCTCAGTGGGCAGCCATGGGCAGGGGCCCTGTCAGGCACAGTGGCCCTGCTTGCCACACTTAAAGCAAGCTGCTGGTGGGATCCAGACTTGGATGGGGCTCTTCCTGTGCCTGGGTTTGGAGCATTACCTTCTGCTGCATGCGGGCCCGGCAAACAGCCTGGGCCATTTCCTACTAGTCGTGACCATTGAAAATGTTAAATGCCATGTTCACAGGTCTCGGATAGGGGTTTGGGGGTTGAGAATAAAAGGAGGAGGGCTCCTAGGGAGCCCGGTCCTCAGATTCAGCTGAAAATGGTGGATACAGTGGGCTGACAGGGTCAGAACTTCCTGAAAGCTGATTGGGGTTGGGCGTCCTGCAAACTGATGTAAGAGCCAATGACAGGCTGAGAATGGCCTGACGGATAAGGGACTTAAGAACATAGTGGAGAAGGGAGGAGCCCCTGGCCAGCAACGGAGGAGAAAGAGAGACTGGTATTTGCAAATGAATGAGAAACAGGTTTTAGTGAAGGGAGGGGGAGGTGGCTCTCTAGAGGGAAGAGACTGGAGTGAAAGGCGGTTCGCAGAGGGACCAGAGAGGGGCACCCTCAGGGGTCAGGCAGGAGAGAAAGTTGAGAGTCTGCAGAGAAGGAAAGATTAGGAATAGAGGTTTTCTCTGGCCAAAAAAGGCCTGTGCGGTGTAACAGGTGGCACAGAGATTAAGGATGGGCACGCGAATAATTAGAGGCCCTGAATGTAGAGGGATCTCCAATCAGCGCCCAGCTTTTTCGGCAATAGTTAAATTGGTGAGGGTGTTAAAACTGAAAGTTCTTTCAGGAGGCTACCTGGTCCAATTATTCAGTGGGTTCTGTGGCCTGGCCACAGCGGAGAAAAGGGACAGTTTACTCTTCTTTAGGGAGGGAGAGATTTCGGATAAGGCAACTCCCGAAGTGTTTTGGGATTCCTGTGCCCCCACGGCTGGCCTAAGTTCTTGGGGTGGTCAGAGATGAGAACTGGCGTCTCAAAATTCAAGCTCCGGCCACGGATGAATAAGGAAAGTGGGTGTGATCAGACGTCTCCAGGGCAGACACGCATTCAGACGGAATAGGGCTCCCTGACATAGCTACGGTTTCGGACAGGTAGCCTCGGCAGAAAGAACTGAGAAGAAGGTTTGGAGGCAGGACTTACTGCACCGTGCGCCGAAGTGGGTAAATGATTGGAGCCGAAGTTGGTGGATGGTCGGAGATCCGGAGATTCTGCTTCTTTCTCGGAGGGGACAGGGAGAGGAGCGGCCCCAGCTGGCATCTGACTCCTCCCAGGTTTCAGCACCAAAATGTAAGGTATTTCTCCCCACCGAGAAAGAAGGAACAGGAAGGCCAAGAGCCACAAAGTGTGGAATAACAAACGGCTTTATTAAGTACTGCGCATCCCGCCCGACGATGTCCCCCAGCCCCGGGGTTCAGAGGCTAGGCGAATCGCGCTAATTTGACTGTGTGAGAGGTATTTAAATGGATCTTCTAGGGTGGGCGAGCAGTTATGACGTGGTGAAATCTCACTGGCTGACGGACAGTTGCTCTTTTTTCCAAAAGATTTCTGGGAAGTGTATGCCGGCACACCTGGTTCTGTGGGCGGTTCCACCCAAAAGTCCAGGGCTGAGTTCCCCACATGACCGTTCCCCATTAGTCACCCCACAGTGGCTTGAACCAGAAATGTCACGAGAAATTGATTACTCTGATGAACAGAGAGAAACTTCAGAACAGACAGAAAGCTAGAATTCAGCAAAACAAGATTGGCCTGACTTACCTCCGGAGGTCAGATTTTTTTTTTATTTTTTATTTTTATAGGGACAGAGAGTGAGTCAGAGAGAGGGATAGGTAGGGACAGACAGACAGGAAAAGAGAGATGTGAGAAGCATCAATCATTAGTTTTTCATTGCCGTTGCAACACCATAGTTGTTCATTGATTGCTTTCTCATACATGCCTTGACCACAGGCCTTCAGCAGACCGAGCCACCCTTGCTGGAGCCAGCAACCTTGGGTACAAGCTGGTGAGCTTTTTACGCAAGCCAGATGGGCCTGCAGTCAAGCTGGCGAGCTCAGGGTCTCGAACCTGGGTCTTCCACATCCCAGTCCAATGCTCTATCCACTGCACTACCACCTGGTCAGGTTGGAGGTCAGAATTTGAATTCCCTTATTTCTCTAATGAATCATTGAATTTAGGGACCAGGAGTGTCTGCCAAGAAGCTGTCTGAGACCCACAGGAAAACTGGAGCCCTGGAACGTCTTCAGGGGGCACCTCTTCTAGAGATCCTATGGGGTGAGACAACTCTCTGGAGAGGCCACCCGGTCTGGGTTTTTCAACCCAGGGCCTAAGATTTAAAATACTTTAATGGGGCATAAGATGAACATGACTATGACTGACCCATTACTGGATGATTAGACACAAATGAAACTACCAGCAGACAAAAGACAACACTGGAACACAAAACAAGTGAAACCAAACCAAACCAAAGATCACCGGCCAGGCCACCATCATGGTCCGGGATCCAGTCTCAGAAGCAACACTGTGTCCAGCCTTCCAAAGACTCCCAACAGGGTGCCCAAGAAACTGAAACAAATCTTACTAAGTACAGATTCAAATGGCTCCAAGAGTCAAATTGCAGAACTTTGAGATGGAAACCTTCTGCTACTTTGTCTCCTGAGGCTGAGGAACATCTTCTCAGAGATCTCCCCCTAGGAGTAGGGTAGCAGGGGTCCTGCTGGGCTCTGACCCAAATGCCAGGAAGGTCTGGCTTATCTCAGTGGAACCTCCAAATTTTATGGACCAAACGCAAGTAATTATTGATCAGAGCCCAAATTGATTATAAATTTAAAAAGACTTTATTAGCCAACCTGCGACTGCTAGCTGAGAAACAGCTAATGTTGCATTCGCCGGGTGCAGAAACAAACATCAGAGACTTTCAGGAGTTCAAAGAATATTTATGGCCAAAATGCAAACCTGCGCAGGGGTGAGCTCCTACAGCACTCAAAAAGGCTGTCAATGGAGTCACCCCGAGCACTTACAGACTATAGCTTATATAGCTGAGCAAGCAAGCGTCAGATACAGAAGCAAACTTGGCAGTTAGCTATAGGTGGGCAGAAGATTACACACAGTCACATGGCTTGGTAACAAGGTGGACAGTGGAAAAATTTTAAAACAGACAAACAGTTCATGCAATTACTGCCTGAACCTTCTGTAACGGTTTTGCTTATCTTAGCCGGACATAGGCTGTGGGTGCAGTTAATTGTATCTAACTCCTGTTTCTTCTCAGGGTCATTTATGGCCTATGCCTTTTATCCTCCCTGCTTCTTCTCAGGGTCCTGTTTCTTCTCAGGGTCATTCTGCCTTAAACATGAATTCTTAATGCCCCCGCAATCCCAACACTAACAGCCCCGAGCCTAAGAAGAGAGCAGTATTTAAGGGGATAAACCACAAAGTCATAGCTATTACAACAGGTGTGCACAACATTCTTGACATTTCAGTAGAAAGCATTCTTTGTTCTAAAGCTGATTACAGTTCTTCCTGTAATTGCTGCAAGGCTAAAAGCATAAAACTACATCTTGCTTCTGTAGGCAAGATTTAAGTCAAGATATCTGTTGGGCAGATAAAATATATTATGCTCACTTTGTTAAAGATGGTGATACCCACGTGGAAGCCCATTGCCCAGGTGATAATATTAGTTGCCCTTCTGGCTTGGAATGGGCATGATTATGTTAATATGTGTTGGGGGAGGGTTTTCACGCCAAAGGTTTTAAAAGGAAGAGAGATCATGTTGTTCTGGGAGAAGAGTGATTACGTTCTAGGAGGAGTCCGTGCTGTAAGAGAGCAGATTACCACGTGGAGACCAGGAGAAGCAGCCAAGATGGTGGAGTGCTGAAGGAGTAGCCAGTTTGAGCAGAGTTTGTGCAGGGAGAAGGAGATGGGGAACAGAGGTGAATAAGGATGGTGAGGTAGAAAACTTTGATTCTAGGTAACTCAGATAAATCAGTAGCTTTGTGAGGACTGAATGAGTGGGTTTTGGAGCCCAGTGTGTGTTTTTACTTGCCCACCAGGTGCAAGCTAGGATTAAAGCTGATGGCTCACCAGTTCTTGGCTCCGTTGTTTCATTACTGAATGAATCAAATGCGAACCTGCACTGGCCAGGCGGCTGTAATGGTGGCCACAGCTACTGACTGGCTTTACAATATCTAACTTGTTGGGCTTGTAAACATTTTCACTGTAAGCTACTGCCACAGGCAAGCTCCATTCAATGCTTAACTTCCTTGTACAAACTATTGGGGATTTTCCACTCTAAGCAGCTACTAAAAGCAAGTTTAAAGTTCCTCTTTATATCCAACTCTCTATACACAATACTGAGGTCCCATACACAACAGTAGGTCCCTATCACACTTTGTAATTTTCCCCCAAATCTAAATCACAGTGTGTACTATCAAGATAAATAATGATTAAAGTTGGCTTCAGGGAGGTGATTTAAGAAGAACTGTAGTTAAGGAGAATTGATTTAAAATATAATTGACTTAAGGAGAAGGCATAAGAATGCTGGGTTTCACACCTGGCTTGGGGGCTTCTCATGATCCTGAGTTTTCTCACAGTAAATGAGGGAGCTGGATTATATCTAAACAAGAGCCTCACAAATGTTTACATTTAGAAAGACATTTAAGCACTTTAGCAAGCCATTAAAATGGAGACCAAAAACTAAGAAGCAGGGTCAAACCCCAAGTGTTCACCTGAGTCTCTCTGGCATTGCTATGTAGTCCTGTCTAAGGTGCGATATAGGAAGCAAGTTTTTATTTTTAAAGTTAATTATTGTTTAATGATTGATAACTGATACACTAATGCCATGTGTGGGGGTCAATGGTGCTCTATGACTGTGTGTATTTAACCAAAACATACTTAATAAAATATGAAATCTACCAGGTCAAGGTTGGGAGGTATGTTTGATAAGACTTTTTAAAGACAACCCATATGTCTGAGTGAGCATATATTTCATTAGAGGAGAGAAGTCAGGAATCCAAAATGGTAATGAGAACTGTTCAGTCAACAAATGTTTTTTAAGTTTGCTCATGTGTATGGGGGCAGCGCCATGTGTGTACAGTGTAAGGTATTTTCCCCGCCGAGGAAGGAGGAAGGGGGCGTAACCACCAAGTGTGGAATATTAAGGTTTTATTTAGTACAGAGCGATTCTCTGATGGGACTCACTGGCTCAGAAGATGGAGGCCAGGAATATCATACAGAGAGACTGTGTGGAGCCAAATTTAAAGGGGTCCTTTTGGGACCTTTAGGGTCGTCAAGCTAATATGACATAGTGAAGTCTCACTGGCTGACTGACAGTTGCTCTTTTGCCAAAGGACTCCTGGGAAGTTTCTTTTGGCGCACAAGAATGTGGGCGGTTTTAGTCAAAGTTCCCTCATGGAAGCTCTGAGTCCCTCACGTGACCATCCCCCATTACCCACCGATCTTACATACAGTTCATGGAAGGCTGCGTGTGCTTGCCCTCAGGGCAGCAGATTGCAAATTGTGGACTGCCTTTCTGCCTGAGAGGAGCCATTGTTTGCTAATGTTTGCTGGAAAAGGGGATTTTTCCCCCCAGCCTGTTTTTGGTTGAAGAGTGCAAAGAGAGAGTCTGGAGGGTGAGCTCTGGAGGAGGAGTCAGGGTTGTGGAACCAAAGAAGAGACTGCTGAGAGAGAAAAACTGTGCTGAACTGCTGAGGGCTTTGGGAGCCCTGATTTGGGCCAGGCCTGTTTGGCTGGGGAGTGCTGTTTTGCTTGTGGGGGCCTGGAAGTCAGGGAGAGTCCGGAATGAGGGGGGAAGAGGTCTTCCCTGCCTGTTTGCTCATCCATCACTATGAGACTTTAATAAATGGAATGGCCCACCATTTTCTGACTCCACAATTGCTTTACCGTCTGCATGAATCCAATGAATCCTGCATGAGGACCACAGCCACTGGCCTTATAAGAACCCATAAAGATAACTGGCTGATAAAAATCTACCTTCTGAACACTGACTTTAATGTAGAGAGCAGATAATGTAGTTCTAGCAATGATATGGTTTATCAGTATTCTTGCATTATTTTGCACTGTTTGAATATTTAAGGTAGTTTCTAAGTGTTGTTTAATTAGAATAATTTTTTTTCTTAGAGGAAAAAGGATATTTTTTATTTAGAACTTTCTCTAAAAGAGTAGGCTGCATTTTTGGCATTTGTGGATTTGCTATTTCTAAATGTCCTTGTTCCTCTAACATTCTTCAAACAAGTGTCCCTGACGTAACTGTATAGAAATGGCTGAATATTACGTAATCCAATGAGTAAACCCTTCTAAGAAAATTGGACTTGAGACACTGAGAAATATTGTGGGATCCACTGGGGTGAATGAACCCAAGTGTGAAGATTTTACTTGTGAACTGCTTGAATCCAAACTATAAACACAGTTCCAGATGTTCACTTGTTGTTTTCTTTTTTTCCAAACCTATTGTTTTTAACTAAAGTTACCCAGGCTACATTGGACCACAAAATCTAACACGTGCCCCAGAGTTCTTCCTCATGGGTCTGTCAGATGATCTGGAACTGCAGCCTTTGCTCAGTGGGCTCTTCCTGTCCTTGTACCTGGTCACTGTGTTGGAGAACCTGCTCATCATCCTGGCTATCAGCTCAGACTCCCACCTCCACACCCCCATGTACTTCTTCCTCTCCAACTTGTTTTTGGCTGGCGTTGGTTTCACTCTACCACCATTCTAAATATGATGTTGTCCCAGTAGAGTCCAAGCTCTACATCGATCAGGTGTCCCTGATTCGACTTCCCCGTGCAGTGGGACACTTCTGTTTATTAGCAGGGCTGGCAGCCTCTTTGAGACTACTCTTGAGGTGGCTATGAGGATACTACTGTTAAGTGCCACCAGAGGAAAGACACAACCGACACACAAATTAGTTTCAATAATCACAGAGGCAATTTATTACTCACAAATCCCTTTGGCGTGCCTGGATACAGCTTAAGGGGGTCCCGTCAACATGCTCCTCTTGGCTGGCTTTGGTCAGAGCTCAGAGCGGCGTGGAAACAGTCCTCATCAATGTCGGAGTCTGGGCGACTACTGCAGTGGGGGGCCCCTCAGCTTTAGTACCTTTTCTAGCTAATACCTTCTAACAGGTGTCAATCTACAGGATTATCACCTCAAACCACCTTTTTGGGAGAATCTCCTCTATGTCAATCTACTGAAACGCTTACATCAAACTACTTTTTAAGATATTCTTATTTACGTCAGTTTACAAAGTTAACGTAAGTAATACCAAACTACTTCTTATCTATGTATAACTTCACACACATACTAACTGGGCTCTGTTTGAAAGTCAGAGTCTGTTTATCACATTACAGAGTTATGGCACTAAGCCACTATCCAAATGGCATAACTTTAATAATTATTTTTAATATCCTTTTAATTACTTTTATTTACCAAGCTACTTCTTATCTACGTATAACTTCACACACATACTAACTGGGCCCTGCTTGTAAGTCAGAGTCTGTTTATCACATTACAGAGTTATGGCACTAATTCCTATCCAAATGGCATAACTTTAATAATTATTTTTAATATCCTTTTAATTACTTTTATATATCTTCCATATTTTTATATTCCTATATATTTAATTACTATAACCTTATATTACTACAACAGATTGTGAACATACATACTCATAGCAGAGTCATCTCCTATGGAGTCTGCCTGACTCAGATGTCAGTTTTTGTGCTTTTTGGATGTATGGATAGTCTCCTCCTGACCATGATGGCCTATGACTGGTTTGTGGACATCTGTCACCCTCTGCACTACTTGGTTACTATGAACCCACAGCTCGGTGGCTTGTTGTGTTTTTTTCTCATTTTTCATTAGCCTTTTGGACTCCCAGCTGCACTACCTGATGGTGTCACAACTTACCTGCTTCATTGATGTGGAAACACCACAGTTCTTCTGTGACCCTTCTCAGCTCTTCAGCCTTGCCTGTTTTCAACTCCTCACTGTTAACATATTTATTTATTCTATTGGTGTCCTATTTGGTGGTGTGCCACTCTTAGGGATTATTTTCTCTTACTATAAATTTTTTTCCTCCATCCTGAGAGTCCCCTTATCAGGTGGGAAGTATAAAGAACTGTGGCTCTCACCTGTCAGTTGTTTGTTTATTTTATGGAACAGCCCTTAGGGTGTACCTCAGTTCAGCTGTCTCACTTTCTCCCAGAGTGTGGTGGCCACAGCGGTATACACAGTGGTCACCCTCATGCTAAACCCCTTCATCTACAGTCTAAGGAACAGGGACATCAAAAGGGCCATGAAGAAGCTTCTCAGAAATACAATCTAACCTCTGTGTCATCCATTTGAAGTGTAAGTGGGAAAATGCAACACAACTAAACATCAAGACCTGCAAATCCCACTCTCTCATCACATCATTTTTTTTTAATTTCTATTTATTTTTTAAACAATGTTCTTTATTTTATTCAATTTTTTTTTTTAGAGAGGAGACACAGATTGAGAGAAAGAGAGAAAGAGGGGAGGAGCTGGAAGCATCAACTCCCATATGTGCCTTGACCAGACCAGTGCAGGATTTTGAACTGGCGACCTCAGTGTTCCCAGGTCGATGCTTTATCCACTGCGCCACCACAGGTCAGGCTCATCACATCATTTATGTAGCTCTCCTGACTTTCACTCTTCTCCCTGCTTACCATCTGAGTACCACTTCTTTTGGTATGTCTGTAATGGACTGGGGAGTATCCTGGGATCCTTTGCGTATCATCATCACTGCCTGACTGAATATTACAACATCACTGGAGACTTCTGTAGTTTAACATTGGTGACCCAAGCATCCCAGACTGATATATAACACTTTATATGTATAACTAAAGTTGACATCCTATTGACAACTCTGTGAATTTTCCATACAAATTTATCGTCTATCAACTTTGTTTATGCAGGTATGTGTGAGATGATTGTTTCTGTTTCTAAACCTTGGTTTTTATTGAAATTATCTGCAAAGCTTACAAATACTAACACTGGGTCTCATCACCATGTATTCTGATTTCATGGGACTGAAATATGGTCTGAGCAGGAGGATTTTAAAGAGCCTCCTGGTGTTTGTAGTGTGCAGCCAGGTTTGAGAACTACTGATCTAAGTCAGATCTTTCCTTCAAAAATGGCCTAATGCAGTGGTAGTCAACCTGGTCCCTACCGCCCACTAGTGGGTGTTCCAGCTTTCATGGTGGGCAGTAGCGGAGCAACCAAAGTATAAATAAAAAGATAGATTTAACTATAGTAAGTTGTTTTATAAAGATTTATTCTGCCAAACTTAGTGAAAATACGACATAAAGTACTTGGTAAGTAATTATTATTATATGCTTTAACTTGCTGTAACTCTGCTTTATAAATTTTATAAAGTAAAGTTACTTCCCTACTTTATAAATTACCATTACTGTGGAACCGGTTAGAAAATTTTACTACTAACAGAGATACAAAAGTGGGCAGTAGGTATAAAAAGGTTGACTACCCCTGCACTAATGTCTTGGATCCATCTGCTCATGGATAAATGCTGCAGAACTTGAAGAAAATTAGAGGTAAAAGGTGGAAAAAGATACAAGAGCCTACGGTAGCAATAGGCAATGTGGTTTTCTAATTATTACTGACAATGTCTCTTCAAGTACCCTCTCTATGCCATATAGCTGGGCATATGTGTTTATTTTGAAGTCATTGCCTCTCTTCTCCAAACTTACTTGTATGTTTTGGAAGATTGGGATGGGACTCTTGAAATCACTACTGTATTTTCCATCTTGTATCCATCTTACCTACTGTCAATAGTAGTAGCAAAGTTGGTATGTTCTAGAAACTCAACTTTTCCCTTAACATTCCTTGAGAAATTATGGTATCTTTTTTCTCCACTTGTGATTTCTAGGTTACTGGTTTGTTCTGTGCCTTTCAGTCTTTTAATTGTTTAAGCAATGTCTTATATTAAAATTTATTCATCAAGGTGACTAATTATTTTCTCTTTTCATGACTGAGCTCTGACTAGTATTATAATATGGGGTACAAACATTTTTGTGAGATGTCAGCAACAGAATGATTGCAAAATAAGCTCAAGAAGAAAGTGTTTGTAAACGGTATGTCTTGGCCTTGAGTATAGAACTGGAAAATCAGTGGTGAGACTATATTTATAGTTGCTGTGTTCTCTAATGATGACTGAGGATCATGAAGTCACTGGTCATCACATGAAATTGACCTTTTTTACTACTCTAGAAATGCCAAGGAGCATGTTTTCAGCAAAAGGATATTCTTTCCTTTCACTAGTGATATTCTGGTTAAAACTTCACTTTATTATCATGCTTCCCTGTCTTCTGTTATGATAACTGAAGCTTTGGGCTTATTTTGAGTTCTACACAATTGTTTGTAAAGAATTCTTTATGCCAGTGACAAACCAACATCCACATTCCTATGGCTCAGGAAGCCTGGATGGGTACTATTTAGAAGGTTACAATACACAACTAATCACATACATCCCAATTTATTCATGAAGAGAACACAAAGAAATATAAAGAAAATAGATTCTAGAGTGAGAGTTCACTGTGATCTCAAAACAAAAAGAGCTGTGAACAGTAAGGGAAATTGGATATAAGTGAGGTAAGCATCAGATAGTTTGTCATCCCATTTTAGTGGGGAAAGATTTCTATTTGACATCTTCAAACAGTGAAGATTTTACCGGTTTTTTAAAAAATCTAAGATGATAGTTAATTGGTTTGTGCTTCAAGTATGTTTAGCCGCACTTTTTTCTTCCATTATATTTCAGTTATCTCTAGAAGTACAGCCCTGATGCATATTGACATTTCAGTCAATGACAACTGGCATATATGATGATGGTCCCATGAGATAATAATGTGCTGAAAGAGTCCTATCACCTGTACACTCTATGATGTTTGCACAGTGACAAAATTGTCTAGTGATGCATTTCTCAGAATGTGTCCTGGTTGTTACATCGCACAGCACTATACCTTTACCACTTCCCTTGATCACTTTTTATTATTTTATTGAGGTATATTTACACTAATATGCACAAAATGTGCTAATCCTGAGTGTATAGCTTGATAAAATTTTACATAGTGTTTACACTCTGATAACAGAACACTACCAGCATTGCAGAAAGTTCCTTCATCTGCCTTCTCAATAATTGCTCCATACAGGAAAGCATAATTTTGACTTTTATTACAATTTATTATTATTGCTTGTTCTTTATTTTTATTTTAAATTCTATTGATTGATTTCAGAGAGAAAAGAAGGGAGAGAGAGAAAGATTGAATTGTTGTTCCTCTTATTTATGCATTCCTTGGTTGAGTCTTGTATGTGCTCTGACTGGGGATCAAACTTACAACATTGGGATATCAGGATAGTGCTCTAACCAACTGAGCTACTCAGCCAGGGCTTTGATCTTTATATAAATGTTAAAATACTACACGTACAGTTATGTGTTTGGCTTCTTTTCTCAACATAATATCTGTTTGCCATTTAATTGCTCTTTTGGCAGACGGACACTTATTTCTCTTGGTAAATGCTTTGTATGTGGGACATCATGTTTAGTTAGAAAAAGTATTCTACATTTTCCAAAACTTTGAACCTGACTCTGGTTGGGTAACTAAGTGAATAGATCATCAGCCCAACATGTCAAGGTTGTGGGTTTGATCTCCAGTCAGGGCACATATGGGAAGCAGCCAGTGAACACACAACTCAGGGAAACAACTAAATGGAACAATGCGTGGATGCTTCTCTCTCTCTCTCTCCCTCTTGCTCCCTTCCTCACTCTTTCTCCCCTTTCTCTCTCTCTCTCTCTCTCTCTCTCTCAAGTCAATGGAAAAGCAAAAATGAAAAACAGATTGATTCCACCTATAATCCTAAAAGCAATGCATGAAAATTTTAATTGTTCCACATAACCAGCCAGTACTTTCTAACTTTAGCCATTCAGTAGAAGAGGTAATGACCTGTTTGGGGTTTTAATTTGCATTTATATGACATGTAAAAATGTTGATTACTTAAAAAATTTTAAACTTATTTATTTATTTTAGAAAGAGAGAAGAAAGAGAAAGAGAGAAATATCAACCTATTGATCCACTTATTTATGTATTCCTTGATTGATTCTTGTATGTGCTCTCTCTGGGATTAAAGCTTCAACCTTTGCATATCAGGATGACACTCCAAGCAATGGAACTACATGGCCAGAGCTGAATACTTTTTTATGTGCTTGTTGGCTATTTGAATATCTTTTATGCAGGTACCTGTTGAAGAATGTTACCCTTTGTTTTTTCAATTTGAAGGGTTTTCTTCTGGTTCCTCATTCTTTATTTTAAGTATGTATATCTCTATAGTTACATACAAATATATGCCATGTATTATATATATATATATATATATATATATATATATATTTTATAATGTGCATATTATATACACATATATATTTTTCTTATTTTTTATTTTTTTTTACAGAGAGAGTCAGAAACGGATAGATAGGGACAGACAGACAGAAACACAGAGAGATGAGAAGCATCAATCATCAGTTTTTTGTTGTGGCACTTTAGTTGCTCATTGATTGCTTTCTCATATGTGCCTTGACTGTGGAGCTTCAGCTGACCGAGTAACCCCTTGCTCGAGCCAGTGACCTTGGGTCCAAGCTGGTGAGCCTTGCTCAAACCAGATGAGCCCGCTCTCAAGCTGATGACCTCGGGGTCTCGAACCTGGGTCCTCCGCATCTCAGTTCGACGCTCTATCCACTGTGCCACCATCTGGTCAGGCAGAACTAAGCCAGTTTTTAAACCAAAGTTGAACAGCCTCCAGTTATCATGGTATCTAACTACTATAGCATAAGAAATTAGTGAAGGAAGAATTAGACATTTTGACTCATCCATTATTTCTGTTCTCTGACTTATTTTAAAAGCCCATGCTCAAGTCAGATGACAAAATAACAAAAAAAGAACAATGTTTTTCAGATGAGTTTCCTCAAGGCTCTCTTCATGTCCCTGTTCCTCAGGCTATAGATAAAGGGGTTCTACACTGGAGGGACCACCGTGTACATCACTGAGGCTACGTACATTGCAGTCCTCTTGGAAATGTGGGTAATGGCAGAACTAATGTACACTCCTAGGCCTGTGCCATAGAATAAAGAAACAACTGAGAGAGGAGATCCACAGGGAGAAAAGGCTTTATATTTTCCCCCAGATGATGGCATTCTCAAAACAGAGGAGATAGTTTGAATGTAAGAAAAAATAATTCCAAGAAGAGGAACACCACTCAGTATGATTGTCAGTAAATATAGCACAATGCTATTGATGAGGGTATCAGAACAGGCGAGCTTGATAACCTGAACAAGCTCACAGGAGAAGTGGGGGATTTCCAGGTATCTGCAGAAAGACAGTTGCAGCACCATCAGACTGTGGATCAAGGCATCTGCCATTCTAAAGATCAAAGAGAGTAAAATCAGCAGGCTACAAAGGCAGGTGTTCATGATGACCGTGTAAGTCAGTGAATGGCATATGGCCACATAATGGTCATAAGCCATTGCTTCCAGGAGAAAATTTTCCAAGCATGCAAAAAAACAATACAAAGCCGACCTGGATGAGGCAGCCTGTGTAACTGATGGATTTGCTCTGTCTTAGGATATTATTCACAAGCATCTTGAAGATGGTGGTGGTGCTGAAACAGATGTCAGTGGAGGATACATGGGAAAGAAAGAAGTACATGGGAATGTGGAGGTTGGAGTCAGAGCTGATGGTCAAGATGATGAGCAGATTTCCAAGCATGGTGGCCTGATACATGCTCAGGAATAACCCAAAGAGGAGGGGCTGCAGTTCTAGGTCCTCTGAGAGACCCAGGAGGATGAATTCTACTACGTCTGTTTGGTTTTCTGATTCCATATTGTCAATAAGTCTGATGGGAAAAGCACAAGAGATAAGACATATAACACATAAACAAGGATCCTTAATTTTAAAAACCCCAATACGTACATTGTGAATTGAAGTGAATATCACTAACCTTTCCCTTTGTTTTCTGTCTCTTTCCCTTACTCAACCACCTTTGTTTCTCTTCTCTCTCCAACAGTACCCAATTACCCAAATCTTATTTACTCTCTTTTTACATTGTGCCAACTAATAGGAACAACACAGTAAAGAAGACATGACTTTTCCCTTCAGAATTCTCCAAAGCTTCAAATTATCAAGCAGAAAAACCAAAGCCAAGCATATTAATTCTGGGTTTTAGAGCAGTTTCTCAAGCTGCATTTGCATCAAAATAAACCAGAGAGTTGGTAAAGCTTACATTGCTAGCCCAACAGCAATGGTCTAAATTTCACATGGAGGACCATAGTTCTAGAGCACAGATGGTTTTGAGTGTGGAAAACCAACTTGTACCCAGGTTGAAGCAGACCCAACATAGTTAATGAGAAAAATGGTGGGCTGATTCACTCTGCAGAGTGAGCTGGCTGAGAGGTCCTGTCCATGACTCAGTTAAGCCTTTTCATTTCCAATTAGTCACCCAAATCTGTCATTTCAGTTCTTCCTTTCCATTCCAGTGTCTCATCATTAAGTTCTTATCACAAAACTTTTGCTATAATTTTTGTAATTAATAATGGTATTAGCGGGTATCATACAAATAAATATCATGATTATTATAAACTGCTCCCACTGCTACCACCACTTATAATCTTCTATTTTCAGGTGCAATTCTGAGGACTTATTATAATTTTTTTCTTTTTGTTGTTGTTCTTCTTGAATGAGAGGCAGGGAAGCAGAGAGAGAGTCCCGCATGTGCCTAACCGGGATCCATCTGGCAAGCCCCCTACCAGGCAATCCTCTGGCTGCTGCTCCATTGTTTGGCAACTGAGCTATTTTAGCACCTGAGGCAAGGCCATGAAGTCATCCTCAGCCTAGAGGCCGACTTTGCTCAAACCATCTAAGCCATGGCTGTGGGAGGGGAAGCGGGATGCAGGAGGAGAGGAGAAAGAAGCAAATGATAGCTTCTCCTGTGTGCCCTGACTAGGAATTAAACCCAAGACTTCCACACTCCAGGCTGACACTCTACCACTGAGCCAATTGGCCAGCACCAGTTTTATTCTTTCTATCAAATTATGAGTCACGGGCTTCTACCATCTTACTATTTATCTGTGACCTCATATTAAAATAAAGGTCAATTGAAGTGAAGTTATTAATACAAATAGTTACCACTCCACTGAGAGATGGTAAAAGGATTTGAACTCAGGCTTTGCAACTTTGACACTAAACTCATATCTCTATATAAGGCAAACTCTGAATAGTACAGATTTAGGTGTCCTGAAAAGCTGATAGAATTCCATCACGTACCTTTTGAAAACTTCCACCTGAAGAAAACCACAGGTGTTTTCTCTGATTTTAGAGGTCCTCTAACCTCAGTAGTATCTATCAGGTGACAGCATCACAACAGGACCTACAGTAGAACCTGAAATTAAGATTACAATACAGTATTTGAAACCTTAAGATGATAGCTACCATGTCAATGAAATTCGCTTTTCTCCAATATAATAATATTAAAACATTCTCATAAGGTGATGCATAACATTTCTCCATTTTTTTCACCAAAAGAGAATTGGAGGAATGAGTAAGTCCATAGTATCTTGATAAGAATGGGGGGGGGGGAATGCAAAAGGAATAATTTGTTAGTGTGTTCAAAGCAGGATCTTGGAATGAGAAAGGTAAAGTATACCAACACAAATGTCTAGGCTTCTTAACAGGAGTGTTGCTATAGTAGTAGGAAAAAGGAGAAAATTGTCAAGTTAGCCTTAAGAGGAAGAAAGAAAATTGAAAAAGGTATACCTGGATATTTCAAATGCTCTTATAGTTGTGGAACTTAAAATTTAATCCATACAAATGAGAGTTTAGCACCTGGTGAGTATAAATATCACTGGGCAACTTTTTTTTTCCATTTTCTGTTGCATGAGTTTTTAGAACATTTCCTATATATTTCTGCATCACTGATTCCACATCTAAAACCCGTTTTTTTGTGTATGCTCTAGTTTTTATGCAATTTTAATTTCTTTTTGTTACAGTTAATGGCATGCATTGGTTTTTAAATTGGAGTTAAAGGGCAACGACTCTTGGATTGAACATAACCACAGGCAATTAATATTTTACAAACATCACTTTTACATAATTGTAGTTGTTTTTAAATGTAAAAAAATTATTACCTGATAAAAACACCCTCTTATTTTGTTTTAAGATTGAATCATGGCTTCTTCAAGTAGACGTAAATGGAAGAATAGTCCTGACACCTTCTGTTATATATGTGGCTATTACACACTTCAACGCCAAAGGCACAATATTTCATCATTTGTGACATGGACATATATTGCTTATTTTCAAGTTCCCCTTGGCGATCAAGACAAGAATTGAGCTCCTCATATTGTGTGTCATAATTGTGAGGAAATGCTTTGTGACTGGACAAAAGGAAAACGCAAAAGAATGCCTTTTGGTATTCCCATGGTTTGGTGTGAACCTAAGGACCAGAGCATTGACTGTTATTTCTGTCTGATCCATACAAAGAGCATTGGCAAGAAAAAACAGCATATGATCGCATATCCTAATATTCCTTCAGCAATACAACCTATCCCACACTCTGAGACACTCCCGGTTCTAGTTTTCAATGGTTTTATTTCTTCTAAGGACAAAGAAAGTGATCATGATGATCAAGTGTATTTTGATAAGATGCATGAGGAAATGGTTGTAGAATCTGAAGGGTCTTCTGATGCCAAGCAGTCATTAACCCCTCAGCAGTTTAGCCAACCTGAATTGAATGACTTAGTAAGAGATTTGGGCCTATCAAAGAAAGCAGCTGAGTTATTAGCCTCCAGCCTTCGAGAAAAGAATGTACTTCATTGGTCAGCAAAGTATCCCGTTTCAGGAAGCATGAACAAACTTTTGTGGACTTTTTTTCTGAAGACAAACACTTTGTTTACTGTCATATCAGTAGTTTTCTCAGCCAGCTAGGTGTTACCATTTACAGTCCAACAGAATGGCAGCTACTTCTTGACAGCTCTAAACAGAGTCTGAAATGTGTTCTACACAACAGTAATGTTTATGCAGTGGTTCCAATTGGTTATTCAACTCATCTGTGAGATTATAATGACACAAAAATTGTCCTCGACTTTCTGAAGTATGAGGTGCATAACTGGATCATTTGTGTGGATCTTAAAATGGTCAATTTCCTGCTAGGACAACAGAGAGATTTTACAAAGTATCTTTGCTTTCTGTGTTTGTGGGACAGCCGAGCTCAGGAGAAACACTGGACACAGAAGGAGTGGCCAAAACGTGAAGCTCTGGAAGAAGGGATGCAAAATATTGTGAATAAACCTGTAGTTAATGGAGACAGGATCATTTTTCCCCCACTTCACATCACACTTGGCTTAATGAAGCAGTTTGTTCAGGCTTTGAATAGAGAAAGTGAATGCTTTCAACATATTATTTCTGCTTTTCCAGCCTTATCTTTCAAGAAGATAAAAACAGGTGTATTCGATGGACCTCAAATTATTATATTTTCACAAAGATAATGCCCAAGAAGACATTCTATTTCATAATGCATTAAGATTCACTTCCTGAACAGTCACCTTGATAAGTTTCCCAAAAATCTTGGAGCTGTTAGTGATGAGCAGAGAGAATGCTTTCAACAAGTTCTGACGATGATGAAAACAGGGGCAATGGGACAGAAATATGATGGCAGACTGCTGCTGGAGCATCAAACGAGATAGTCCTCAACAACTACACAAACACAAGAGCTACAAACACAAATTTTTCCCTGAATAGGATTTAAATAAGTTTTGCGCAAAATTTATCATTAAAATAAGTGTTTTAATATGTTCTATTTTGAAACTGTAGATAAATTCTGATGTATTAATCTTTTATTGTATTAGTGTATTTATTGCATTATATAAGTTATTATATTTTCACAAAGATGATGCCCAAGAAGACATTCTACTTCATTATGTTAAACTAAATGTTGAAAATTTTACAAGATGGAAACCTAAAATCTTGAATTGCAAAAAACCTGTAGCTTACAGAGAAAAACTAATATCAGATTTGAGATCAGCACACTCGAATTAGGTAAGGACAAGTGTTTTTGTGGATGCAACAAAATTTTCTTCTCCAGTGTTATGTGCCAATTGTTTCTGTCCTGCAAAGTTTCTTTTGAGAAATCAGCTGAAAGTCTATGGGAGCTCCCTTGAGGGTAACTGTCTTTCTCTTCTTGTATTTAAGATTCTCTGTTTGTCTTTAACTTTGGCATTTTAATTTTGATGTATCTTGGTGTGGGCCTCTTGGGGTTTATTCTGTTTGGAACCTGTGCATTTCTTCAGCTTGTATGTCTATTTTCTTTACCAACGTCAGGGAAGTTTTCAGTCATTATTTCTTGAAATAGTTTCTCAATTCCTTGCTTTCTCTCCTCTCCTTCTGGTACTCCTATGATGTAAATGTCATTATGCTTTATGTTATTTAAAAGAGCCTTTAAATTATTTTCATTTTTTTTCCTTTCGCTATTCTGATTGAGGATTTCTGGTTGGATGTTTTCTGATTTTTTTCCCCCTGTCTTTCAAATCACTGATTTAATCCTCTGCTTCCTCTAACCTGCTGTTAACTTCTGGTGAGTTCTTCATTCTTTATTCCTAACTGTTTTTTATGGTTTCCATTTCCTTTTATATGCTTACTAGCTCTTTGTTGAAGTTCTCATTAAGTTCCTTAAGCATTCTTATAACTATTATTTTGAACTAGCAGCTTGTTCTCCATTTCATTTAGTTATTTTTCTGGATATTTCCTCTGTTCTTTTATTTGAGACATGTTTCTTTGTCTATTTTGGTTGTCTCTCTGTATTTTTTTCTATGTATTAGGTAGATCTGCCTTACCTCCCAGTCTTGGAAGGATAACCTTATGTACAAGGTGTCCTGTAGAGCCCAGTGGTGCAGTCTCCCTGGTCACCTGAACTGGGTGCTCTAGTGTGTCACTTGTGTGTGTGTTGTGTGTAACCTCCTGTTATACTTGAGCTTTAATTGCTCTCAGCTGGTGGGGAAGATACTTAGACTGACTATGAGGATTGTCTACTACCACAGCATATGAGCTGATGTGTGGGGGCTGACCCCACAAAGTAGGATTCATCTCAGTGGGCTCTGGTGACTGCCAAGACTACCCTTTGTGTGTGCTGCTTTTGGAGCTAATTGAGTGCTTCTCTGTGTTGTCTGAAGTCACTCACCAGGTGTGTTGGTTCTGGGGTCTCTTGGAAAGGGCTCCAGTGCAGGCCAAGGTCAACCCCTGCCTATGATCAGCCTTATGCCACCTGGTAGGTGCTACATAGCAATCTATATTTAGTAGTTGCTTACACTGGCCCTAGAGGCCTATAGGAGAGGCCACTCTGCAAACCAAGGTTGGCTTCCACCCGTACTGTGCCTGGGGCAGCTCACCTGAAGGCAAAGAGCACCCTAGCTCACCTGTAGGCTCAGTCAGGCAGTACATAAATTGGGTGAGTAAGGGTATCAGGAGTCACCAGGGTGAGGCAAATAGTGTTCACCAGGTTAATGTAGATGCAGATTTGGCATCAGTGCTGAGCCCGGGGCCACTCAGTGAAAGGCACAGAAGGGCACACCAAGGCCAGTAGCCTTCATGGGGCCTGTGAACTTTTGAGAGATTTAATTTAATTTATTATTTTTGTTACTATTGTTTTGTTTTCCTTTTTATTGAATTTACTGGGGTGACACTGGCTAACAAAATTATACAGATTTTAGGTACACATTTTGACAACACATCATCTTACATTGTGTTGTGTGTTCACACCCCAAGTTAAGTTTCCTTGGTTCTTCATTTCCAATTGTGTTGTGATAAAATACAATGGTGGTAATATGCAGTTTTGTTCATAACAGTAGATTTAATTATATTTCATTCATAACTTAATGTTGTAGATAAGGCTTTATGTTAATATTCAATTAAATGTTTTTTTAAGCATTTAGTATTTTCATGTGTTCAGCAATCTATTTTATATTTTAATTTTTTTAACAGGATGACATTGATCAATAAGAGTACATAGGTTTCAGGTGAACATTTCTATAGCATTTGAACAGTCGATTATGTTGTGTGCCCATCACCCAAAGTCAAATCATTTTCTGTCACTTTATATTTGTCCCTCTTTGCACCCTTCCCACAGCCCCTCCTCCATCCCTATTACCCACATCCCGTCCCTCCTGGTAACCACTAGACTCTTATCTATGTCCATGAGTCTCAATTTTGTATCCCATCTATGTGTGAAATTATACACTTTTTTAGGTTTTTCTGATTTACTTATTTCACTCAGTATAATGTTCTCAAGGTTCATCCATGTCTTAAATGTCACTATGTCATCATTTCTTATGGCTGAGTAGTATTCCATTGTATATAGGTATCACATCTTCTTTATCTAATCCTATAAGGAGGGACACTTTGGTTGTTTACATGTCTTGGCCACTGTGCATAATGCTGCAATAAACATGGGGGTGTAAAAATATACAATGGGATAAAGATTGTCTATTCAATAAGTGGTGTTGGGAATATTGGATAGATACATGCAAAAAGTGAAACTAGACCACCTTCTTATACCATACACAAGAATAAACTCAAAATGGATCAAAGACTTAAAAATTAGACTTGAAACTATAAAAATCCTAAAAGAGAGTATAGGCAGTAAAATCTTGGACATTTCTCATAGCAATATTTTTTCTGATATATCTCTTTGGGAAAGAGAAACAAAAGAAAATATAAATAAATGGTACTATATCAAACTAAAAAGCTTTTGCACAGCAAAGAAAACTACCAACAAAATGAAAAGACAACCCACTGAATGGGAGAACATATTCACCAATGATATATCTGGTAAGGGGTTGATATATAAAAATAAGTACTTATAAAATTCAACACCAGAAACAAAAAAACAAAGACAATTCAATTAAGAAATGAGGAAAGGACTTGAATAGACTCTTTTCCAAAGAGGACATCAAATGACCAATAGACATATGAAGAGATGCTCGATATCACTAATCATTAGAGAAAGAAAAATTAAAACCACAGTGAGATATCACCTCACACCTGTCAAAATGGCTGTCATCAGTAAATCAACAAGCAACCAAGTATTGGCAAGGATGTGCACTGCTGGTGGGAATGCAGATTGGTGCAACCACTGTGGAAAGCAGTATGGCATTACCTCAAAAAATTAAAAATGAAGCTGCCTATGACCCAGCCATTCCACTTCTTGGAATGCATCCGAAGAAACCTGAAACACTAATTTAAAAGAATATATGCACCATAATGTTCATTACAGCATTATTTACAATAGTCAATATTTAAAAGCAGCCCAAGTGCCTTCATTAGATGAGTGGAGAAATAAAATCGATGGTACATTTACACAATAGAATACTATTCAGCCACAAAAAGAAGGAAATCTTACCTTTTGCAACAACATGGATGAACTTGGAGATTACTATGCTAAGTGAAATAAGCCAGTCAGAGAAAGATAAGTATCGTGTGATTTTATTCATATGTGGAATCTAATGAAGAAAATGAACTAACAAGTAAAATAGAGACAGACTCATAGATAGAGAGTAGGCTGACAGATGTTGCTGGAGGGTCTGAGTGAGGGGAGTAGAAGGATTGAGCCAAAAAGGAAAAAAAGAGCGGGATTGGGGGTTTGTGGACATGAACAACAGTGTGGTGATTGCCGGGGGCAGGGAGGTGGAAGTGGGTATACGGGGTATAGATAGTGATGGCCGAGACTTGATTTAGAGGGGTGAACACACAGTATGGTGTACAGAAGATGCGTTGCAGAACTGTGTACCTGAAATCTATACAATTTTGTTGATCAGTGTCACCCAATAAATTAAAGAAAAAATTGGCTGATGAACCAAAATGGGAAAAGAGATTCATACAGCTGGTTTATATGAATGCAGAAAAGTGAATTACTACCAATGTTTTTAAGTGGTGGTACACTTATACAATATAATACCACTCAGTCCTAAAAAAGAAAGAAATCTTATCTTTTGTTGTAGTACTCCAGCCCGCTGGGAATTACCATTATCACATGGAAGAAACCTACTCAAGACACAAACATGTCAGGAGGAAGAGGGGAAGGCCTGCCAAAGGGGAGCAAAAAAGACCTTCTGAATTTCCTTCTCCCTTAGTTTTCATTGATTAGAAGCAGAACAGAGGTAACAGGATTATAAGGGAGGAAGGCTAGGTGATAAGGGGAAACAGTGACTAATGGCCATTTTGCTGGTAAAACATCGGCAAGTACTATGTTCTTTACCTTTGTCTGTGGTTGGGTATTTCCATAACTTAATGTTTTTAAAGACTGGGACTCATGTATCAGCCAGTTCCAGGGAGTTCACTGAGTGGACATGTGACTGAATAATCTGGCAATGACCTCACAAAACTGAATTCCTAAAAATGCAAAGGCAGAGATTCCACTGCTACCCCCTAGAACCAGTCCTCAGGGGGCAGATCTAGCTGCACACCCATTCAGCCAGCCTCTCTTCTAGTGTGTGCCCAACAGGTCAGTTCTACCTGCTCCATTAGAACTGGGAGGAAGCCACAATGCTTCACAGAAGTTGCTCATTTGGGGCTCAGTGGATTGGAAGCAGCCCTGCTACGTGGTGTGACATCACAGGGTGTATGTAGGAAATTGTTTCTTGGTTCTCAAAGTGATGAGCAACACTGTTTCAAAGAATGGCAGTTTTCTCTATGAGAAGCTCTGGACCTTGGGAAGACAGAGTTTAAAAGACTAAGAGCCTGACCTGTGGTGGCGCAGTGGATAAAGCGCCGACCTGGGAACACTGAGGTCGCCAGTTCAAAACCCTGCACTGGTCTGGTCAAGGCACATATGGGAGTTGATGCTTCCAGCTCCTCCCCCCTTTCTCTCTTTCTCTCTCTCTCTCTCTCACTCTGTGTCTCCTCTCTAAAAATGAATAAAAATTAAAAAAAAAAAAAGACTAAGAAAGTTTGTCCCTGAGAAGAGGGCGCAGAGCAAGTTGGGAAAAACACAGCTTGCCCCAAGTTGCTTCTTGAAGACCCAAATAGTCACCATAGGCTTCTAACTGCCATGTCACTGCTCCCATAGGAAACTGAACTATTTGGGGAATAGAAGTGAAATCGGACAATTTGTCTAACAAGAAGCTTTGGGAATTGATTTAATTAGCCCCCAAATTGTAAATATTCCCTCAGTTTCTACAAAATCTCCATCCCAACTTCTCTTCTTTGAGACAGGAGGATATCTACCTGTGCCTGAATGAGGCATACTTTTGTCTCCAAGATTAACTTTATAATCCTTGTCCTTTTCTGGAAGCAGAGTGAGCATTTTTATTGTTCATCATCAGGGAGGGAACTAAGCCAAGCTTGACTCATGCCTCAGTGATAATATCAGGAAAAGAAAAGATAACCCAGTAAATAATTTGAAAGAAATAGAGAAAGAGAGAGAAAAGAAGAGACAAATGGAAGAAGAGGGGAGAAGGTAGATGCACACACATACACACACACAAACACATACACACAGAGATACACATACACACAGGCTGAACAAATGTTGACAAACTGGGTAGAGGGCAGTCCTCTGTTTACTCAGAGAACTGGGAGATTCTGCTTGGCTCCATTCAGTGTCCAGTTCTCAGGCCCTAATCCAATAACCACACTTACCTCTCCAGCTCGACCTAGTCCAGCTGTGCTGCCAGCAGACCTTTTCCAAAGCCCGTGACTTGGGAGCCAGTTCTCCCTCTCTGGAGCTGCTTTCCTCAGCCCACTTGAGTGCCTTGAAGAACAGACATGTTCCCACCAAACTTGAGGTTTAGACTGTTCCTAGCATGGAGTCTCTAAAGCTCTTGGACTGCCTCACCTTCCCAGGCTGAGAGAAAGGTAAGGGAACACAAGGCTCCCTTGTGCGGAGACATCAATTTCCCCAAGAGCAGTTGGAGGATGTGGTGTGAGAGTGAGTGGTAGTTCAGGAGTTCAGGGCAGGAGGCTATTGGAAATGAGCTCACTGGTTCACTTAGTAATTTAATCAATAAGGTATTCATGGACTCCTTTTGAGTTAAGAAATCGAAGTCTTTTAGCCAAATGGTGAAAATATGAGAATGTTGTCAGTGCCGCCCAGTGGCAGAACCTCTAATCTGAGGTTAGGACACAGTAAGAAACCATCTTTGACATGGGGTCTCTGTAGAGGTGAAATTCAGTGGAGGATTAATAAGAGGGCCAAGGACCTTGAGGAAGAGAGAAGGTAGGGAACAGCGTGGCTGGGTGGGAGAGCTGTGGCTTGGACTCAGGCAAACATGCATTTGGGACCAAGCTCACCATTTAACAGCTGTGGGAGCTTCACATCCTTTCTCCTCTTTGAGCCTCAGTCCCCTCGTCTATCAAAAGGAAATCATAATCCCTCTCTCATAGTTCGTTAGGATGCTATGTCATATATATTAAGTGCCTACTACAGTATTCGGCACATATTAGGAATTTAGTAAATAACATGAAATATGAAGAAGAAGCATGGAGACAGGACTGACAGAGAAGGATGAGTTGTGAGGCAGATTGGCATACTGCCCCTCAAATGCTGGTATGAAAAATAATCTTAGGAGGGTAGTAGTAAATAAAGCAAGAAGTGTGGATTTGCATAGGTGTCTGTACCCTTAAGGAAGCAGTCTCCTCTTGGACTTTAAGGACTGATTTTGATAAGGGAGGACTTTCACTTGTGAGTGGGGCAGTCTGGAGCATGCTGTGACCCTGGCTGTAGTGGCACAGAGCTCCAAGTGTGGGGGCTTGAGAGGGCAGTGGGCCCAGGGAAGGATAATATCTTTTCAGGTCAGTCTTCTGGGATCCACAGCATTGATAACTGCGTGGTCATTGGTGAGCACTTTGGAGGGTTCCCAGTGGCTACAAGGGCTGCTGAGGTAATTAGTGGAGCCCCCAGGTCCACCAGCTAGGGACCAGGGCAGTAGCAGTGGGAGCCAAGCCAGTGTTGTACACACATTTGGCTGTGGGGAACAGCTGCAGGTGCCTATTCAGTGGCAGGGGCTAGTTGCATAGTCATTTCTAGTGCTTGGGGTCAGGGCAGGCAGCGAAGACTTAGGCCAACAGAGACTAACTGGCCACTAGGGGGTGGGACCTGGCTATTGGCATGCTTTCCTGTGGCTGTATACTCTCTCCCCAGGCACGTGCACTGCACTGGAGGCCAGTGAAAGGTAGAGATGCTCAGTTGGAGGTGTTTGATCTGAGCGTGTGCATGACTGCGTGGGTCTTTCAGAAAGATCTAGGCTGGTGTCTGCACTCACACAGCTTAGGAGGCCTTACCTTGCTGCCAGTGAATCTCCCTGGGCTCTTGCTGGGGCGGAGAGAGACTCAGGCAGCTGGCTTCCATGAATGGGCATACTTCTGGGTCCATGCTGGTGAGATCTGCATGTTATCCTGGCAGCTGTGATGACCACTGGTTCCTTCTTCACTGATAAAACTGGCCGGCTTTGCCTGCGGAGCAGCCCACTGGGAACCGTGCCCACTTCTGTCTGCTGTGTGGGAACTTTATGGCTTCCTTCCTTGCTTTTAGCTGTCTCTATACATTTCAGCCTTGCAGTTCTGGGTGGGGTTAAAGCAAACTGGGTCCTTCAGAAGGTGTCCTGAGAAGCCGGATTCATGGGTCAATCACTCCATTCTTCCTTTCTTGGCCAGAGGCACTCTTTCAGGCTGGGAAGTTCCCTTTCAGTGGTGAACTTTACTGGCTTGGGGGTGTGGTGGGCGCAGGCAAAATGAAGCCATCTTCCTTCTCTTCTCGCGTGATTATTCTCAGGCTTTGCGTTCCACTGTGTTGCTAAAATTTCTTAAGTGGACTCTAGAGGTCTCCCAGAGCTGATTTTGTTTATGCATAGGTGTCTAATTGTACATCTTTACGGGGTGAAGTAGAGGCCGGGATCTCCTACATTGCCATTTTGGCCTCGCGTACTTCTTAGCTAATTTTAATCAACCTTGGATGGTTTTAAACTGTCCCTTAGCTGTAATGAACCACAACCATGAGTATAAAGTTTTCTAGAAAATTATTGAACTTCAGGGGTTTGGGGACCCCCAAAATTTGTAGTTGGTGTTGGAACTGGGCTGAGCTTGTAGACTGTGTCCTTTCTAGTTTTGTAGCGTGCCAGTTCTCCATAGTTGGCATCAGAAGTGGCTCTCACTAGGACGATCCCAAGTTCACCGAAGGATGTGTCTTGGGAAGTGGAAGAATGAGCAAGTGCCGTGAGGTGGACCTCTGATTCCTGGTTGGCCTCAGGGTCACCCATGCTATGGAACTGCAGATTTCACTGGAAGTAAAAGTTGTCAATAGAATTTAATTTTTTTTTTATTCAACTAGTGAAGATTGGCATGAGGTAAAGGAAGCAAACAGAAAACAAGCTTAGTTTTAATGCAATCACTTAGTTATAGTTACCTGAAACAGCTAAAATGTAGTTGAAGGACAGTATTGGAGCAGATCCCGACACTGGCCCAAGTTTGGATTTGGGCCAGAGAGAAATCTGGTCACGCCGCTGGCAAATTGGATGAAGACTCAGAATGGATCCCGGACTGGGCTTTACACACTCGGTGACAGATAGAAATGCTCAAATTACTAAAAAAGGACTGAACCAGGTGTTTTACCAGTGCAGACCCCTGAGTCAAGTCAGACATGGGAAAGCACTTTTATCCCCAGAATAACAGATAAGTGGGGAACTGGAAAGAGCATTCAAATAGCTGTTGTCTAAGCCAGGGCGAAATGCAAAGGCATGAAGTGCTGGCTTGCACATGTTCACAAGTGTGATCACACACTCAACATTGAGAGGAATGAGGGAATGTTTCCACTAGACAGATCCCCTCACCTTTCTGGGAAATCTAGGGATGTGCATTTTGGGAAGGATGGTGCCGTGACTACACAATTCTTCCTCATATCAACTCCACTTCATTTTTTCCTGTCTGATGCTACAACTCTGGGTGCTGGGTACAGGAATGATCCGTAATCAAGAAGTTGTAACTCTACTTATAAATCTTTATGTCAGAATTCCTAAGAGCCTGATGATCTGGATTTTGCCTCCACCCCACCCAGGTAACACTGAATGTAGCTCTATCGCCTCACCGTAGAGATGGTCACTATTTCTGTTCCTATATGACTTTTTCATATATAAGTGAAAGCAGAATAATGGAGAGGCACTGGACCAGAAGAGCGGCAGAACAAATGTGTAAAGAAATAAATGGAGAGCAGGAGGAATAGTGATTTGACAGTAGAAACACCTAAGTAGATCAGGCAGTAAAGGAAGGCCAATATTAAACAGGCGCGTCAAGAGAGGTTCTGAGCGAAGGATGGTATTGTCTGTTAGCTGACTTATACCTGATGCCTGAAGGAGTGAAACCATAAGCTGCTTAGACTACCTGGCTTTTGAGACCTGACCAGGTCAAATGAAAGCCTGCAATTCTGAGTGACATTTCTCTGGGTGACATTTTGGTCATATGGTATGATAGTGGACTGGCCTAATTGTTAATGACTGCGTGGGACTCTGGTACTGTTTACAGTGTCTTGGATGCCTTTTTTAGTTTACATCTAACATAATTCAGGGTAGTATAACATCGGTAAGACTGTAATACTGATATCAATAGTCTCATGTATTGGGAAATGGGGTTAATGTCTACTCATTGTGAAATACTAATGGGAAATGATTGGCCTTAGAAGAGTTGAATTTAACTAACCATCTGTTACTCTCTATGCTAAATAATTCTGTAAAAGTCTATCTGTATAAGTCAAAGTAGACCAAGGGGAAAATATAAACATAGATATAATGGTTTCATTGCTTAGATTAGTTGTTTCTTTACATCTATTACTATTCCCCACTGATAGCACCATATAATCACTTTATTATGAGAACCTTAGCCAAGAACAAAGAAGGAGAGACAGGGTTGCACAGGTATTAATTATCTTTACTTAAAAAGATTTAGGAGGTAATCTCTTGGCCCTTGCAATATCATGCCAGATAAGAAAGTTTTGATTTGCCTGAGAGTCTTGGGGCACGGTAGGTGTTTTTTGGGGGTGGGTCATTGTCATACCAAATAGTCTTAGGGAGGAAATGACCACAACAGGTATTAATAATGTGATTTCAGGTGGGGTATTTGGATCACATGGTATCAATCGACCTTCAGAGGACTGAAACCTGGAGACTGATATGAGTGACGGGGGCAATCACTCATGCCTATGTGATGGTGCTTCACTAAAAACTGTGAGCACTGAGGTTCAGGATAGCTTCCCTGATTGGCAATATTCTATGTTTATTAAAAGTAATACTGTCTATGACTTCAGGGAGAGAGGACAATAGAGTCTCATTGTTTGGTATCTTTTTGGGCTCTGTCCTGTGTGCTTCTTCTACTGGATGATTTCAATCTGTTCCCTTTAGTTCTAATAAACTTTAACCAGAAGTATAACAGCTTTAACTGTGAATATAACAGCTGTTTGTGTCTTTCAAGTGAATTATCAAATCAAAAATTGTTACTGGATCTTCCTAAACATGCAGTTGGTGTCACAGTGGACTGTGTTCCTTCTAACTTTGTAGTGGGTTATCTCTTACACCCTGATTCACAGCAGTCACTGAGTTCCCTGGCATAAGTTTGCTCATAATGATCAGTGTTAACTTATCAACATTTTACCAAAATTTATGAAAGTTTAAATCTCTGCTTTTATGAGTCAATGTGAGCCAACTTCAACACACTTTTCCTGTTCTTAGTGGTATGATCAAAATCTCTTTATTTAGAGTGTACCCATAACACCAACTTAGAAGTTATATATTCTAGGCAAAATACAAAAAGAAAAGCTGAGAAGTAAACAGAGAAAATGACAATTTTTTTCTCCTGCCTCAACCAAATGCACAAGTCCTCAGTAAGTAATGATCAGTGTTGGGATTCAAATAATATATCAACCTGTTCTCTCCCCTAATGACTGTTTTAAGTATAAAAAAAGGTCTACCAAAAGGTAGTTTACTATTTCATGCATTTAACACTTAAATAAGAATAAAAGAGGTACACAAAACTAGATCATGTTATAAGAAAGAGTTTTAAATATTAATAAAAATATTAAATAATACCTAACAAAAAAACAATAAAACTGTTATCTAAGATATTTATATTTCTATATTGCTTCTTGATTGATACCCTCACTTGCAGTTTTTTCACCTATGGATGGAATGAAGATTACTACGGGTGCTTAGAATACGCTGTTGTGCAGATGAATATTAAAAAAGAGTATGGAACGTAAAGTTGTGATTTCCACATTGGGTGGCTGCCCAGGTGCCCACCTTAGAGAGAACCCTGATTACAAGCACCATTTTAACTATTTGTTTGCTGAACTCAACAAAGAATTGGGTATTGGTTCTGCTGAACCAGTGCAAACCAGCTGAATCCCACTACTGGTAATGACATTTTCTTTTCTTTTCTTTTCTTTTTTGTACTAATGCTTAGTATGTACAGACAATGTGCTATGTAATTTTGTAGTCAATATTTTATTTTATTAACCTTGTGAGGTTGGATTATCTTGATTTTATAATATTTTAAAGAAATCTTCTAAGGGAAAAGACTTAATTGCAGTCACAGTGGAATTTTGAACTCATTATCTCTAACTAGAATGCTACATCTTGTGGAGAGACTGTTGAGTATATATGATTAAATAATAAAAAAAAGTCTGTGTTTCATTTATAAAGAATCCCCATGTATAAGACACATCATTTTTTGAAAAATTTGGGGTCTAAAAACTGGGTGCGTCTTATATAGTGGTTGTAGGTTTTGTTTTACTTGCATTATCCACTTTTTTGCACTTGTTTTTACTCTCATTGTTGAAGACAGTGATTTGTCATTAGACACAGATGAAAACAAGGTAATGGATGGGAATTTTGACAGTGATGAGGAGTTGTATGAATTTTATGATGAATAAAACTTGAGTTCAATAACATTATATAATACATTTCTTTTTTCAAATTTTGGGCCCCAAAATTTAGGTGTGCCTTGTACATGGGAGCATCTTATATATGGGCAAATACAGTATACATTCTATGTTCAATATTGTAGTGATTGCACATAATCATTTGTTATATATGCTCAACATAGAAGGTCCAAAATATTCAATATTTCTATTCTGCAAATTTATACAAGAACCTTATAATATTCTCTACTCTGATTACCTTTTTAATATTCTCTGTTACTGTTGTCTAGTATTTAATCCACCTTGTTTAGCCACATTTTACAGTTTTACTTTTTACAGTGTTTTGTTAAAAAATGTCCTATATATGTATATCAGTTTCCTAGTTAACCATTGCTTCCTTCACATTGCTTGCTCTGAATTCTATTTATTTTACAAAAAGCACATCCTTTAGTAATTCTCTCAGCAAAGGTTTATGCATGATCTATTCTCTCCATCTTTATCTGAAATGGAAATATATAGTCAAGGTCCCTTGAACTGAATCTTGAAATCTGTATCGCTACATTTTACCAATGGTTCAAGGTGAAAAACATATACAAGCTAGTGTTGTAATTAGCACAGGCAAGAAATTGCATGTAAAATCATCTAAACTTTCCTAAATCTTCAAAGTATCCACATAACTTCTCCCTTTCAATACTTCCAGAGGGATCATTCCCATGGAACTGGAGAATAAAACCAGTGAATTCATCCTCCTGGGGCTTTCAGAAGATCCAGAGATGGAGACTCTCCTCTTTGCCGTATTCCTCTGCATGTACATGGTCACGGTAATGGGGAACCTGCTCATCATCCTGGTCATCAGCTCAGACTCCCACCTCCACACCCCCATGTACTTCTTCTTAGCCAGCTTGTCTTTGGTTGATTTTGGCCTGGCCACCAACACTGTCCCCAAGATGCTGGTGAACATTTATACTAAGAGCAAATCCATCTCCTATCTTTGCTGCCTGACCCAAATGTACTTTTTCCATTTTTTTGGCATCGTTGACAGTGTCTTAATTGCTGTGATGGCTTATGACAGGTTTGTGGCTATATGTCACCCCTTACACTATACCACTATCATGAGCCCACGCCTTTGTGGCCTGATGGCTGGTGGTCCATGGGTGTTTTCCTACTTTATCTCCCTCACACATATCCTCCTGATGGCACGCCTGTCATTCTGTGATGACAAGATTCCTCACTACTTCTGTGACCTCACTCCCCTTCTCAGACTTGCTTGCACTGACACCTCTGTGAACAAGATTTTTGTGCTCATTGTGGCTGGGATGGTGATAGCCACACCTTTTATCTGCATCCTGGCCTCCTATGTTCGCATCATTGTGGCCATCATACAGGTCCCCTCTGCAGGTGGCAGGAAGAAAGCCTTTTCCACCTGCAGCTCCCACCTCTCTGTGGTTGCCCTCTTTTATGGGACCACAATTGGGGTCTATTTGTGTCCTTCATCTGTCCGTACAGCTGTAAAGGAAAAAGCTTCTGCTGTGATGTACACTGCAGTCACCCCCATGCTGAACCCCTTCATCTACAGCCTGAGGAACAGGGACATAAAGGGGGCCCTGAGAAAGCTCATTGGTAGAAAAATCACCTCATCTTCTTAATGCCCAGGACTGCTGGAAGTTTCCAGGGAGTAATATGCAAACATCTGGGTTCTTGAGCAACAACCCAGAATTTTTGGTTGGAAGAGTAACAACTTTGAATTGCAGAAGTTTAAAAGGAAACATCAAGGTGACCCTGTCACTCTTTTCTCAATTACTGGAACCACAAAGACTCCTTTTGTGGTATGTGTTATGCCATATTCCCTTATGAATATGTCTAGTTCTATCAGATTGGATTTACCATGCTTCAGAATCCATTTAGCACTTAGAAAATATTCATTGAGTACTAATTATGAGCTTTATTTAGCTGCTGGCCATGGTGTGGTGAGCAGGAGAGATATAATACCTATAGTTTGGAAGATCCCTAATTGATTGTGGGAGAAGACACTCGACATGTAATTATAATTGAATGGAATATACCATACATGAGGAGATGAAATACAGTGGAACACTTGAAAGAATCTAGAGGATATGGTCTTATCCTAAAGAATAAGATGGTGTTGTTGAGGCAGATACGAGGACTAAGCATGTCTCAGATAAAGAAACAGTATGTGAAATGTGAGAGAGGGAGAGAAAGAGAGAGGGAGGGAAGGAGAAGGATGCATTTGTGAATTGAAAACTCCATTTGTGGTGAATGACAGGAAATATCAGGTCAAGAAGAATTTAGGATCAACCCAGGGGTTTGGACTTTCTCATGAGAACCAGGCAGTTAATTTGACTTCCAGAGTCCAAAGTCAAGGAGGATGTGAATGAGATGCATGCTCCCTCTACCATCATTCCTATCCCATTCTCTATGGGGCAGGGGGTGAGAAAGAACGTGTCAGGGAAAAGGTGTGGAAGACATATAAGTAGTAACACTGCTTATGATGAAATTGAGAGCTATTCATTATGAGCTGGTCACACTCCATCCTGTTTCTTTGCACTGCCTCGTGTCCTTGTTCTAACATCCCCATGAAGGAAATAAATTATATTTGTATCTATTGTACAGTAATCCTCATATTCATATGGGCATTTACAATTAATTAAAGTAGGTTGTACAGAATTTTTATTGTGTCCTCTAACTCACTTATTCGATCTTCAGCGTGATTCATCCTGCTTTTAATTCCTTCCATTGTGGTCTTCAGTTCTGATACTGTATTTGTCATTTCTGTCTGATTCTTTTTTATTATTTCAATTTTGTTTTTTATACTTGTTATCTCTTTATTTAGGTGTTCATAATGACTATCCATTGTTGCTCTAATTTCTTTGAACATCCTAACTATCATTATTCTAAATTCTGCTTCTGGTAATTTGGTTATATCTGATTCATTCAGGTCCTTCTCTGGTGATTTCTCTTGATTCATTTGGTTTGCATTCCTCTGCCTGCCCATTTTGTCTGTGTACAAGCAAGTTGTGGCCACTGGAGTCCAGTAGGTGTTGCCTTTGTGTTCTCTAGGTGTGGTCTGTCTGCAGGCCCGCCACCCCCTCTGCCGCTGCCTAGGGCGGTTGGGTATGGGTGTTGTCAGAGCCGGCCCACTGTGGCTTTTGCTGTGATTTCTGCCTCTCCTCCACGGGAGGGGCTGTCACTCAAGCCACAAGCCTCAGGACCAAGGGTAGAGGTGAGCACCTTTGCTCAGCTGCGGACCCAGCCTGTTTCCGGACTTCTGCCCAGAACCCGCAGTCAGAGCCTGCTCGCTACAGTTTCGCTGGTTGGGCGGGGCTTTTGACGTGCTCTCAGCTATAAGCCTTTGCCCGTCTGGAGCTTTAGCCCCGCCCTCGAGGCCAGGGCCCTTCTGCGCAGGGTTGCAAACCCAGGTTTATTGGGCCGGGCATGTTTGCTGGCTTCCGCTCAGCTGCAGACTTCCGCTCGTCCCGGACTCTACCCCACCCCCGTGTTCCGAGCCCGCTCGTGCACGTAGGATGGCAATCCGTGGTTTCTCCGGCGGGCGGGGATAGTAGCGTGGGCTCAGCCGCGAGCCCCCGCCTGTCCCTGGTCCTAGCCTGGTCCCCGCGGTCAGGGCCGGCTTGCGCAGGGTCGCAGAGCAGATTTCTGCCCGTTCCTGGCCTCCCGCTTTGTCCCCACAGGTCGGATTATAGGCGGGCCCGCAGCTTCCAGACCGCTTTCGCGTGTCCCCTCCGACCCTGCTGGGCTAGACCGAGCTCACACTGACTTGGCCTCCGCCCATGCCAACAGAACCGCGTTTCAGCGTCCTGTCGCCACCATACCCTTAAGCAGCCCTCAGCAGAGTAGGATGGGACCTAATACTCCACACTGTAGGCCTGGGAGCTCCCTCACTTGTTTCACAGCTCAAAACTGTCCAAACGCCTCTTCTAGGCTCTGGGACTGCAGGCTGGGGCTTGGTTCCTGGGACCCAGGTCCCTCCCTCTCCGCGAAACTCTCCTCCCGCCACACAGGTCTCTCCAGGCTGCCGTTTGCTCCGGGGAGCTGGGCAGCCCTCTTCGTGTTTTCGCTATTCCTACCAGTCTCAATGTGGCTTCTTCTGTGTTCCTTGGTTGAAGAGTTCACTTAGTTTTGTTCAAAGTTGGTTTATCCAGATAATGGTTCTTAAAATTGAGTTATAATCCACTTTGGTTCTGGGAGTTGGAAGTTGGTACGTCCGCCTACTCCGTCGCCATCTTGCTCCTTATATCTGTACAGAATTTTTAAATGGGGCTATGGTGGTGACATCGTCTTCAACAGAAAGACTTTGAATGATCATACATTTAATTTGCTTGTGTTACTTTGCTTCTAAGGAGGATTAAATTAGACTTCTCTATTGAACAAACAGACTTCTAGGATTGCATCACCAACAATCTTGGCTAGTTACCTAAAAATTTGATAACATTTATTCATTAAAATATTTGTACACTTAGGTTCACAATAGCTGAGACATGCAAATAATCTAAGTGTCCTTTGACAAATGATTGAAATACTAATCAGCCATAAAAGATAATAAAATGTTGCCATTCATGACATGAATGGATCTTGAGATTATCATGCTAAGTGAAATAAATCAGACAGAAAGAAATAAGAACCTTATGGTTTCAATCATATGGGATATAAAACAGAAAGCAATAGACAAACAAGCAAAAACAAACTCATAGACACAGACAACACAGTATGAACACCAGAGGGGAAGGCAGAGGTGGATTAAGGTCAGTTGAGGCACCAGATGCAGAAGAAAATATTGGGCCCCTTAAAAAAAAAGAGAGACAGGAAAAATAAAAATACATGTTAACCATATTTTTAAATAAGTAAAAAATTATGTACTATTAATATTAAAATTGCACATATGAAACCAAATTTAGTGTCATTAGAAAAAAGTGTAAAGTTGGGGCTTTGCAGGGCCCTTCAGAAGTCAGGGTCCAAGGCGAGCACCCAGTGCGCCCACCATTAAATCTGCTTCTGGGGGAAGGAAGGGCATGTGGGAAGGAGGAACAGGATAAAAGGAGTCAAATATAAGCTGATAGAAGAGACCAGACTTTGGATAATAAGCACCCAATGCAATATACACATGCTGTGTTATAAAATTGTACACCTGAAACTTATATAATGTTATTAACCAATGTTACTCCAATAAATATAATTTTCAAACTCCGGAAGTCATTATCTCATAGTGTCTGTAGGTCAGAAAAGGTGGGAGTGGCTGAGTTGGGTGACCAGCTTAGGGTCTTCCATAACATTGCAAGTGAGATGTTAGTAGGGACTGTGATCATCCCAGGTCTTGACAAGGGCTAGGGGACCTGTTTTCAACCTCACTCTGAGCAGATTCCAGCACTCTGCTGATCAAAGCAGCTCCTGGTTCTGAGTATCTTCATGGAAGTGGGGTCGGTGGGGAAAGAGAGATAAAAACATAGAAGGAGATAAAGAGAGAGAAGCAGGAAGGAAAGGAAAAAGAGATCAAAAGAGAGAAAAAGAGATGAGGAAAAATAAGAAAGAGGGTGCAAACAAAAGAATTCACAATCTTTATAATCAAATATCAAATGACTTATCATTTTTGTTGTATTTCATTCATTGGAAGCAAGTCTCATGTCCAGGACACATTTAACGAGACATAAATACACAGGAATAGATACTAGTTGGAGGGAATCATTGGGATTTTAGAGGCCATCTAACACACCAACATCCTCTTCCAGGTGGATGGACCCATGTTGTTACCAGAGGCTCAGAGCTTCATATTGATGCTGGTCTGAACATGCTCAATTCATGCAGTTCTGAACTGAGACATGAGGGGGCAGCAAAAACATGTAGTTAGGACATCTGGGGACCTCAGATGTTTTGAACAGTTTACAGGGAACCTCTCCATACCAGGCACTGCTTTGTGTCTTGGTTGTTTGGCTACAGGGCACGTGACACCGGCCTCACTGGCCCCCAAATCTTGGTTATGGGCTAGAAGGCTCTGCACTTACTGACCCCACCATCCCAGCCCCACTGATCCTTCCTCTGCTTTGTGCTCCCTTCCCACCAGCCATCCCTGGACCACTGCTCCCCTGAAACTGGTAGGTGTGGGTGCCTTCTCCAGAAAACAGTAACAAACAATGGCCCCTTCCAAGCAAGACAACCCACATTTCAAAACCTGCTGCCCTGAGGGCAAACAGCCACAGCCTTCCGTACACTATACACACATGGCACTGCCCCAATACAAGTGAGCAAACTTAAAAAACATTTGTTTACCCAACATTAGGTTTTCTCTAAGATACTGACTTAGAAGCCGACATCCCCCGCTTCTGCTTGGATCCCTCCAGTGATGGGGAGCTCACTGTCAGACACTCTGTGACCCAGTTGCCCCCTTCAGCAAGGCTGTTTACCTCTTCTTTTTTTAACTTTCGGAGGTTTTGGTTAGTGCTATAAAAAGGAGCCACATCATGAGCCTGACACGCTCAGGGAAAGCCTGCATTGTGGCCTTGCAGACTCAGGGACCACACACAATGGTCTGAAATTAAAAACTTTCAAACTAAAAGCAGTCCTGGTGGGTAGTCATGTCCCAGGGACCTAATTTTCTCTAACAAAGGCCTTCAAGTAGCCTGTTGTCTTTTGCATCTACAGTAACACACCTCATAACAGGCGGGCCATCTTCTTTTCCTCCCCCCCCCCTGCCCCCAGGGCAGGCATCCCAGCGGCGCTGACCCAACAAACCTCCTCTTTGTTATTATCATGTTAATTACCTGTTAACTACCTTATGCCCGCCTATGGAAAAGAAGTTTCAGTATACAGTACACATTTTTACTTTTTATCCAATCCTAGAAATTCCCACGCCCCTTTGCTTTCTTCCACCTCGCTAATTAATCACGAGTCAATTTCAGGTAACCCCCTTACATCTTCCCCTTTGATTCTGATGTATAAAGTAAGTGGTGAAACCGCCATTTTCCAGAGCACTTTCTCAATCTGTTGACATTTTGCTTCCTGGCAATTGTCTACAGTTTGGCTCAAATAAACTCATCAAAAATTTTTACAGGTTTGTAAATTTCTTGCGTAGACAGGGCTGTGGTATAGGATCCTGTGTGTGAGCCTCTCTGGGCCTCTGTCTCTTCTTCAGAACCTGGACAGGGGGAAGGCAGTGTGGAGGAGCTGTGCTGGGTGTGGAGCTCAGGGTTACTGGGAAAACTCTGCCCTTCTTCCTGGGCCTGGAGAACTGGCGCTTAGATTTTATTTTTTCTGGGTTCCTAGCACCCCACAGGCTCCCACTTCTCCTCTTCTGCCCCTCCCCATGTTCTTTTGCCTCCCCTCCCGGGTGGGTGTAAAGCCAGTAGCCACGGCCACCATCACAGCCACCTGGCCCGTGCAGGTTCACATTTGATTCAGACAGATGGTAAAGAAACAATGGAGCCAAGAACTTGTGGGCCATTACCTTTAATTCTAGCTCACACCTGGCGGGTGAGAAATATGCACAGTGGGAAAATACTTCCCTTTCCCTTCAGGGTTCCCAGAACCACTGACTCATCCAAGTATTCCTAGAATCAAAGGCTTCACCTCTGTTCATCAGCCTTATTCACCTCTATTTCCCATCTCCTTTCTGCACAAACTTTGCACAAACAGTCTTCTCCTTCAGCACTCCTCATCTTGGCTGCCTCTCCTCTGCAATGGTGATGACAGGATCTGAGCAAGTGTGCCTCCTGGTTTGTCTCATTTTATAGTGTAGAAATTAAAGCCTTTAAGCCAATATACAAATAAGGAAGTCTCTGATACAAAGCCACTTATCTGAGGCATAAATGGGATTCCTCATAAGAGTACGCCACCCCACATCATGCAACAGTCAAGGGTGTGGGGAAAAGCTTAGTTTTGAGAAGACCTTAGTATTAGAAGGGTGGGAAAGGCTTAGTCTTAAAACTAAGCCTTAGGCTATAACGACTTTGCTAGTTTACAGCCTGTCTCCTACACCCAATGCAAACTATAAGCGAGCAAGCATATATATCATATTTACAAACTATTTGCTTATTTGACTAACAGTGGGCATTCCTGCAGCCCTTCCTGTTTTACTCCCCCCAAACACACACACACACACAATCATGCACATGCACACTCAATGCTAAAGTGGCAGCTTTCTGATTTCAAGTGAGGCTGGGACTCCCCTCTCCCACTCTGTCCCTCTTCCCCTTCCCCCACTAAGCAGTCTCCCTCCCTAAGGATCTCCTTGGCTCTTATCCTGGCTGCAGTGTCTCTAGGCCTCTCCTTTTGCTACCCCAATCCTCAGCCACTTTCCTTCAAAGCTGAGCTCCTCCTCCCAACAAACTTACACCCCCTTGTTCTTCCGGATGGATGGATGGATGGATGGATGGATGGATGGATGGATGGATGGATGGATGGATGGATTGGGTTAGGTGTGGGGGATGGTGAGGCAGAACCGAGCTATAGCTGGGTAGGGGAAGGGGGAGTGGGGAAGGGAGGAAAGGAGTCTGGAAAAAGAGGACACTCAGGTGTCTGCCAGGGCAAGGCAGGGGACACACTGTGGGCTAGTGGCCCAGCCCAGGGGGCATCTAAGAAATGTGACCTGCCCAGGACACAGGTGACCAGGAACAGGTCAACTCAGGGAAGTGCTCCCTCACCAACCTCCTCCCCATACCCATCCAACCCAGTGGAGCCCAGACATCAAGAATATGCACCCTGCCTGGCCTGTGGTGGCATAATGAACGGATCATGGACCTGGAAAGTTGGGGTTGCCAGTTCAAAGCCCTGGGCTTAACTGGTCAAGGTATATACAACAAGCAAACAATGAACACTGAAGTGAACCAGTTATGAGTTGATACTTCTCACTCTTCCTGCTGTCTCTGTAAAACCAATAAATAAATCTTAAGAAAGAAAAAAATATGAACCCTGCCAGCAAGTATAAAAACCAATTTATACATGAGCTGAATTTAAATAATATCTTTAAAATGAAAACATCTATTTATTTAATTAATTTTTGGCTTTATTGAGCTGTAATTGAGAAATAAAATTGTAGGACATTTAAAGTATGCAAAACTTACGTCTTTTTAAATTGTTCCTTGTTTTAACATTAAAGAATGAATCAGGAAAATAAGATGTTCCATCAGTGGTATGACTTACTTGTTCCCCAAATTGTACTGTTTGCAAATATTTCAGTTTTATTAAATTTACATAGTTACAGCCTGACCAGGCGGTGGCGCAGTGGATAGAGCGTCGGACTGGGATGCGGAAGACCCAGGTTTGAGACCCAGAGGTCACCAGCTTGAGTGCTGGCCCATCTGGCTTGAGCAAAAGCTCGCCAGCTTGGACCCAAGGTCGCTGGCTCCAGCAAGGGGTTGCTCGGTCTGCTGATGGCCCGCTGTCAAGGCTCATGTGAGAAAGCAATCAATGAACAACTATGGTGTTGCAACGACAACGAAAAACTAATGATTGATGCTTCTCACCTCTCTCCATTTCTATCTGTCTGTCCCTATCTAACCCTCTCTCTGACTCTCTCTCTCTGTCCCTGTAAAAAAATAAAAAATTTGCATAGTTACTGAAAAATTATTTGCATAAATGTTACATTAGATATTAATCAAAAATTCATTATCTGAATGTATTTTCTGGTGATAGGTATGCAACATAATCAAACGTCAAATTAACCTGGAGATGTTTTCTCTTAACCTATGTACCCTGATTGATTAATGTCACCCCATTAAAATTAATTAAAAAAAACCCCACTTCATTATCTGAATGTATTTTCTGGGCATTAATACTATTTGTTTGATAATTTATCATTATTCTTGAAGACGAATATAAAAATTTTAAAATATGTTAATTCACTGGGAAGGCCTCTGGGATGGCAATCTCTTGAATGAAACCATGAAGGAGGGTGCAGTTCCATACGAAGCCCACTAGGCGCTGCTGTCCCCCAACCGAGGACACAACCCCACTGCAGGTGAATTTTTCTCAAATAAGGACAAGCCTGGGATATGTATGCAGTGGGCCTCCGGGTCTTTCCCACCTCCAGACCCTGTCTATCTCCTGCAGTCTGTTCACCTCGGCACCACATGCGGGATTTTTCCTACAAGCTTTGAAAACATCCCTCCACCTCCTTCCATGCTGATTCTTACCTGTGGGCCTTTGCGTGTGCAGTTCCCTTGCATGGAATGCCTTTCCTCTGTGTTTACCTGATGTCCACTCAGAAAACTCACACTGTAGTTAGTAATTGACTCCACACTCCCCTGCGTGGATGTTACTTAATTCCTCTGTGCCCCAGATTCCTCTGATCGCCAGGCTGGACAGAGTTGTGAGCCAGGGCAAGGTATTAGACAATCTGAGAGGCAGCACTGAGCCACAGAGGGTTTTGAGCAGGAACATGTCCTGACGTTTACAGAGAGAAGGGCCCCTTTTCTTCTTCCCCACCCCTGTTCTTTCTAGAAGGGACTAAGGGTTTGAATGCGAAGCTATAGCTTTGGCTAGCACAGACCCCCTCCTTGGGCTCCCAGGGCCTAGACCAGCCACCTCTGTGCCTTCCTGGTGGGCTGTTTATTCCCCAGTGACGCCCATCCCCTGAGATTAGGCCAACCCACAGTACCTGCTCCCTGGCCAGACACCAGCCTGGGGACAGCACTGCAGGAAAAGCAACCACTGGGGGTTGGGGTGTCACCTTTATGAAAGCGTGGTTACTCCCTCTGCCACAGAGGAGTTGGAGGACAGACGGGCACAGAGGCTGACGTGGCTCCCACGTGAAGGTAGAGGCCCTGCTGAGCTGGCTGAGGGTCAGGGGTTGGGGACCCTTGGGAACCGAGCACCGTACCACCTCCCCTGCCCATCTCAGCCTCTCTGTTTCTCTGAACAATGTCCCCTTCCTCTCTGGTACTGGCTCTGACTATTCAACTCTCCCACAGCTTCCAACCTTGTCTCTCTCTCTCTGTCTCTCCCTCTCTGGGTCTCCGGTTTTGTTTGGGTTTCTTTCTATGTTTCTCCTTTCCTTTGTGTCTCTCTTTGTCTCTGCCTGCCTCTGTCCCTGTGTGTCCCATCTCAATTCCACTATAAGATCAGTGATTGGCGTGGGGGATACAGACTTCTCCCCCTGGGCCCCCACACAAGTTTCTCTCTCCTCTTAAGTTCGGCTTCCTTTGAGAGAGAGAAGAAGGGGAGGTTGTTGCCCTGGGGGAGGAGTGGGGAAGGCCAGCTGGGAGGAGAGGTCCTGGTTCAGGCTCTGTGGAGTCAACTGTGGGAGCATCCGGCTCCAGAACCCAGTGCTGACTTCCACTTTGGAAGCCACCCTCTCTCCAACACCCTCCTTCGTGTGACCCACCTTCTTCTCTCTCCTCTCCTTGTCCTTTCCCATCTCCAGGCCTCCATCCTCCTCTCATGTCTCTGCATTTTCTGTGGGTGCTGTCCTCAGGGCGGAACTCTGTTCTTCCCATGGTGCAGCTGCCCATGGCTGACTTCTAGCCAGCTGTTGCCTTGTCAACATTAATGGAATGAAAAACAAGGGCTTCATGCAATTCAAAATAATAAAAAAACAGAAACTAGTAGCGTTGGTCCTTATGGGTGACTACACCCATTAGTGGATGTGTGTATTTGGGGGGGACTAGTTGGAGGCTGTGGTCTCAGAAGAGAGTGCTTAAGGAACAGGGAGAGTCTGGCTATTGTGTGTTCTTCTTGGGTCTGTTTCTAGGGTTTGTCACTAAGGAGCCACCATGCTCCCAGACCTGGTGGTGAGGTGCTGGTGAGAGTCCAGCTGCCACAAAGACCTGTGGTCCACCTGTTCTGGGGGGTCTGACTATTGTGGGGTCCTGTTATCACAAAGGTTTGGGGGTCATTGAGGTTCAGCATAACTACGGTGAGGTTCAAGTGGCTGTGATGATGAGGGTGCGTGGTTGTTGAAGACAGTCAATGTGGTAGGTGTCCACTGTTGTTTGCTGGAGCCTGTTGTGTGTAAGGTTGTAGTTACTGGGTTAGTGGCCACGACTTCTCTCTCTCTCTCTCTCGTTCTCTCTCTTTGCCTGCTTCCTCTCCCTCTCTCCTTCCTTCTCTGTGTTTTTCCCTGTTCATCTCTTTCTCTTTTCTCTGTTTCTCTCTATCTCTATCTCTCTTTTTGCCTCCATATTGAACTGTCATTCAAATGTTAACTGAGCAATTACTTTGTGCCTACCATAAGCTGCAGCAGCTTCCTGGGGCTCTGGCCCTTGCTCAGATAGGAAAAGGAGGTGGATCACCTCTAACTACTCAAGGTAGGCACAATAGATGGGAATCACTGGTTTATGTGAAGCTGACAGGCTGAATGTTTGTCTCAGAGATCACCCCCTAACCCAGAAAGACTTTGTTTCCCAAAGTACAAGTCAAACATAAGGCTGAAGGGTTTGGGTGGGTTTAGGGACTCTCCCTTCAGGAGCAGAGTGTGCCAGTCACTCAGATATTGAAGGGAGAGCCCGTATTAGAAAGAGGGAATGGCCTGTGCAAAAGCCCTGGGCTAAGACTGGGCCTGATGTGGTGGAGAAACATTGAGGAGGCCAATGTGGCTGGAATGGAATGAGATAGGGGGTGAGAGGCCAGTGGTGAAGGCAAGAAAGAGGGTGGTGGCAGGTTATGCAGGGCCTTGTGGGCCACAGAAAAGACTTGGGCCCTTGGGGGAGATGCAAGCCACTGCGGCTGGACACATGTGAGGCTTTCTAGACAAGCCAGCCCATGCCCCAGACATGGCTACCAGTACCATGCCCCCTCTTTTTATAATCCAACTTTGTACATCATGATAAAATGCACTCAATATAAAATTGCCAGCTTAACCTTCTTTCCTTCCTTCCTTTCTTCCTTTCTTCCTTTCTTCCTTCCTTCCTTCCTTCCTTCCTTCCTTCCTTCCTTCCTTCCTTCCTTCCTTCCTTCCTTCCCTCCTTCCTTCCTTCCTTCCTTCCTTTCTTTCTTTCTTTCTTTCTTTCTTTCTTTCTTTCTTTCTTTCTTTCTTTCTTTCTCTCTTTCTTCTTTCATATATTTTTGCCAGCTTAACCATTTTTAAGTGTCCAGTCCTGTGCCATTATGTACATTCACAGTGTTGTGCAGCCATCCCCACCATCCATCCCCAAACTACTTTCATCTTCCCAAACTAAAGCTCTGTCCCCATCAAACACTAACTCCCCATCCCCACCCCTAGCCCCTGGCACTCACCATTCAACTTTCTGTTTCTATGAATCAGACTCCTCTATAGAGACCTTCTGTAAGTGGAATCACACAGTATGTTTCCTTTTGTGTGTCTGCTTTATTTCATTTAGCTTAATGTCCTCAAGGTTCATCCATGTTGTAGCAACTGTCAGAATTTCCTTCCTTAATAAGGCTGAGTAATATCCCGTTGTGTAGATGGCCACATTGTGTTTATTCATTTATCTGTCAAAAGACACTTCTATTGAGTCTGCGTTTTAGCTACTGTGAATCATACTGCTATGAACATAGGTGCACAAACAAGTGTATAAGACCCTGCTTTCAGATCTTTGGGGACATACACAGAAGTGGAATTGCTGGATCATATGGTAGCTCTATTTTTTAATGTTTCTAGTTTTGCCAGACTTTTCCACAGCGGTGCACCATTTTATATTCCCTCCAGCAATTCATGAGGATTCTAATTTCTCCACATCCTCACCAGCACTTGTTATTTTCCAGCTGTGTTTTTTGTTTGTTTGTTTTTATAGTAGCCATTCCCATGCTGTGAGTTGCATTTCCCTAATGGTTAGTGATGTTGAGCATATTTTTGTGTGCTTACTAGCCATTTAGATAGTATCTTCTTGGCAGAAATGTCTATTCAGGTTGTTTTCCCATTTTTAAATCACACTGATTATTTTTGTTGTTGAGTTTTAGACGTTCTCAATATATTCTGGATGTTAATTCTTTATCAGATATAAAATGTGCAAATATTTTCTCCCAGTCTGTGGGTTCTTTTACACTCTCTGGATAGTGTCTTTTGATTGCACCCTTCTTTTTACAGCTAAACAGTGACAGCTGGGTCAAGGTAAGAACTATCCTGTGGATCCAGGGTTAACAACCACCACCATTTCTGTCCAAGTGGCTGCTGGGGCCAGGTCTACCCAGGCAGCACATCCTTATAAATCAGAGTGGGATGTGGGCACTTCCCTTAGAGCAGGGTGTCTCTACCACAGGTTGTTATGTGGATAATCCCACATCCTGTGCAAAGGAGGCACTGAGTGGCATCCCTGGCCTGATCCATGAGATGCCATTAGCATCCTACCATCCTCAAGACAACCAAATATGCCCACAGACATTGACCATTGTCCCCTGAGTTTAGAACCACTGCCCTAAATCTTCAGCGGGGGTGGAAGTCCGCCTAAAAGTATTGGGGGCAGGCTCTACAAAGAGGGGTCGAGGAGCCCGTGTGCCACCTCAAGTGAGCAAGCCTCAGCCTACTCACCTGTACATTGGGGATCTAAAGGTAGTGGCAGGACCCAGCGCCCTCACTCATTGTACAGGATTTAGGAGGCACCTATTATAAGCTAGCCCTGGGGTGGGGATAACTGGGGAGAAGAAACACAGGCCTGGCCTCTTGGGAGAGAGGGAGACTTTAGTCAATTGATTATAGGACCGAATATAAATTACAGGGTCATAAATGCTGAGAAGCAAAATACCAGGTGCTCAGTCAGCACAGAGTAGGGCTCCTCATCTCTCCTAGAGGTCAGGGAGGGCCTCTTAGAGAAGTTGCAACCAAAGGATGAGAACGAGGGAACTAGGGGAGGTGAGGGAGAGTGGTCCTGGCAGCAGGGCTGCACGTGCAAGGGCTCTGTGGTGAGTCTGAGCGCTCAGAAGGCAGCAGTGCATGGGGCATGGAGGGACCAGCTCCATCTAGACTGTGCAGGGCCTCATGGGTGGGGCAAGGGAATGTGGTCTTGATATGTTAGGCTTTTAAGCTGGAAATTGGAATTATCTGCAGTGCAAAGATCCCTCCAGCAGATAGTATAGGTAAAGTGCTTAGCACAAGCAGAGCCGGGCACCCAGAGACGGTCCTTATGACGCAGTGGGTTTTTCGGGGAGCCAAAGTATTTACAGGGTCCAGTCTCTGCTTCGTGACTTTTCCAGGAACCATGTACATTCAGGGTTTGGGGTGGGGGCTGGGAAAGTGGGATGTAACCACTTAGAGTGCAGTTTCAGAGGTAGAGGAAGGACAGCCACCCCCGGGGTGGGGGCAGGGCTCCCAGGGCCAGAAGCTGCTTCTCTCAGTGCTCTCCTGGGCCCATTTCACAGGAGGAAGACTGAGGCCCTGGGCTCCATGGCACTGAGTCCTGAGCCAGCAGCTGCATCCAGGTTTCAAAATACCTTCGGGACCTGCTGCATTTCTAACCTTATCTCAGGGTTTGAGAGGATGGGGTCTGGGGTCCACAGCCCAGGTTTCACAACCACCCATGGCCAGCTGTGTGACCCTGGGCCAGACACTGTACCTCTCTGAGCCTCTGTGGCAAAAAGAGGAGTTTCTGCATCTCAGGGAAGTTGCAACAATTAAACAACATTGTTCACAGTTACTATTCACTCAACCAATAGTTATTCAGCACCTACTGTGTGCCAGGTGCTGTTTTATGTACTGGGGGCACAGATGGGCTCCTCAGGGGCTGGTGTTCTACAGGCAGAAACAGACACTAAGCCACTCCCTCAATCAGTAGCTAAAGAGTAAGGGAGTGGTAAGTGCCCTGAATAAACACAAGCAGGAGAAGGGCGGAGAATGAATGGGGCTGTGGGTGTGGGTAGTGCTTAGCCTCTGCGCCAGCAGGCCTGCTGAGGCAAAACCTGACCAAAGTGAGGGCTGGGACACAGTGAGGGCTGGGCCAGGTGAACATCTGGAAGAACAGAATTCCTGGCAGAAGGAAGAGCCTATGCAAAGGTCCTGAGGCAGCACTGTCTCTGGTATGTTGCGGAAACAGTGAGGAGGCCCATGTGACTAGAAAAGAGTGAGTGAGAGGAAGCACAGCCCTGAGGCTAGATGCAGGACTGAGACATGCATGTAGGGCCTAGTGGGCCTGGATGGGGTCTAGCCACCTGTAGATGGGTGTGAGGACTCAGGTGCTTGGAAGAGAAACCCTCCAACTAAAGCCTGAACAGGAGCAGGGCTTGGTGGTGTCCTGGCCTTATCTGGAAATAGGTCACCTCTGAGCCTCCTTCCCTTAGATCAGTGCAGTGACTGGGGAGAGGGGCTTGAATTCCTTCTTGTGACATCACCTCTGAGCTGGGTCAGGGGTCTCAAGCTTCTGCCTGGCAGCTGGACCCCATCCTGCCCAACCACCAAGAATCTGAGGCTCCCCTTATATCACGGATTGCTCTGGTTTGGGCTGGAGAGTGGGGGAGGTAGAACAGTAGGAACACGTCTGGCTAGGGGCCAAGAGCTTAAGGCCCCTAAGGTGAATTTTATTCCACATGAGTGTCAGGAGGTGAATTTCCATTGAGCTGACACTCACCAATGACATGGTCCTCCATCAGATCAGACCCTGTGAACCCCAGGGCTTCCCTCAGGTTCACACAGTTCAGAACAAACCACTTACTACACTTTGGGACCAAGCCATGTACCTGGCTTATTTACCAGCAGGCACCAGCCTTGTAGAACCCATTTGACAGTTGAAAAGACTGAGGTTTAGAGAAGTGTAGGCATCTGTCAATCACAGAATCTCATTGAAACAGCAGGGATTGCTAGCCTGCTCCCACCAGTTCCTCTTATCAGCCTGTTCCTGGCTCTGGGGTCTCCAGCAGGGCTTGTGGTCTGGGCACAGAAGTACCACTGGCTTCCGGCTGCTCCATGGGCCCCAGGAAGAAGCGAGGGGGTGGGGCTGCCATGGTCCCAGAGTGCTTTGCACTTTCCCCTTGAAATCTGAGTTCTCTCCAGGGTTCTCAGATTCAGAGATTAGTTTCACTGAGGCTTTTATGAAGCAGGGGCTCACTCAGAGTGAAAGTGCAGGGCTCCGAGGCTCCATCTGGTTCCCTGAACCCGGTGAGAGTGTAGCCACTTGAGACTCCGCTGAACTTCCAAGGAAGGGGCTGGGCTGCTTAGGGCCGTGGGAACGACCCCACTAGTTCCTGTCCTCAGGAGGAAGGCTTCTCAGAGGAACAGCCTGGGGAGAAGGGTGCCTTCTTCAACTTGGGTCCCTTAGTCTGGGCAGGGAGGAGTGGGGAAGTCAGAAGGGGATCTAGGGAAGCAGTTTCTGATCCTTCCAACCCCCCACACCCCTCTTATTCCCCCACCCCCATTCGCACAACCACTGTGAGGGTAGCTCATTACCACTCAAGAGAGCCTTGTTAGATTAGTTAACTGTTAGCTGTAATTGTTAGAAAATCCTTTCAGATGTTGGCCCCAAACTGCACCAACATTTACTTCTCTGTGATCCTGGCTCAGCCTTCCGGAATCACAGTGACCACAACCCCTCCTATAAATATTTCACTCCTCCTGTATTTATTAAGTACCTATTCTAGAAATGTGTGGACATGGAGATGCAGACCTGGAGTAATCACCAAGGTGTAGAACCACAGGGTTCTGAGAGCTCATAAAAACACTTCTGGCCTAGGTGAAGAGGGTCAGTCTGGTGAGCCTCCTATAGGAGATAACGTCTCTGCTATGTCCTGAAGGATGAGTGAGATTTGGCCAGGAATGAGATAATGAAAGAGAAGAATGGTTCAGGCAAAAACAGTACCATGAAAAGGTGAGAAAATATCTCTTAACCAACAAAAGAGGTTCTGATTGGCTCGAATGGTGTGTTTGATGTGGGATATTGGAGCTGCTGAGGCCAGAACAGAGAGGTGCCTGAAGCAGTGATCAGAGTGGAAGGGACCTGACACCTTCATTTCTCAAACAGGTATGAGTCCAACTTTATTTCATGTCGTCTGACTGCTTTTCCAGGAAGCAATTTACAACTTCACTTCTAGGTACACAGGTGCCCATCTTACCACATCCTTGTCAACACTAAGTTTTATAATTTTTAAAATCTTTTCCAATTTCATCCAGAAATAAAAACACAATATCTCATTATGTAAATGACAATAAATGGGTATTTCTCTGGTAAGGGATGGGGTGAACAATATTTTCAGATATGCACTGGCCACACAAATGCACCTCTTCCCTGTGAATATTAGAAAGTCTTACACCCAATAGTGAGGTTATGGTCATTTCTAGTACAAATAAAAAGATTGTAGGCTGCACTATGGCCATGTGTGTGGGGAATCTGTGAGGCAGCCTCTTCACTCTCATTTTATTAAATTTAAATTTTTATTTTTTTCAATTACAGTTGACATTCAATATTATATTATTATCAGATGTCCAATATAGTGGTTAGACATTTGTATAACTTACAAAGTATTCCCCTCAATAAGTCTAGTACCCACCTGGCATCATGCATAGCTGCTATAATATTGTTAACTATACTTACTGTGCTGTACTTCACATCCCCAGAATTATTTTGTTACTGCCGATTTATACTTCTTATTATTTATTTATTTATTTATTTTAGAGAGGAGACACAGAGAAAGAGAGAGAGAGAGAGAGAGAGAGAGAGAAAGGGGGGAGGAGCTAGAAGCATCAACTCCCATATGTGCCTTGACCAGACCAGTGCAGGGTTTTGAACTGGCGACCTCAGTGTTCCCAGGTCGACGCCTTATCCACTGCACCACCACAAGTCAGGCCGACTTATACTTCTTAATGCTGTCACTTCTTTCACCCAGTCCTCCTCCCCACCCCCACTTTGCAACCATCACTTTGTTCTCTGTATCTATGAGTCTGTTTCTGTTTTGTTTGTTAATTTTGTTCCTTGATTCCATATATAAGTGAAATTACGTGATATTTTTATATTTGTCTTTCTCTGACTTATTTCACTTAACGTAATACCCTCTAGGTCCATCCATGTTGTTGGAAATAGTAATATTTCATTACTTTTTGTGACTGAGTTATATTTTATTATATATATGTACTACATCTTCTTTATCCAGTCATCTATTGATACACATTTAGGTTTCTTCCATATCTGAGCTATTGTAAATAATGCTGCCATGTACATAGGAATGCTATGTCTTTTTGAATTAGTGTTTTGAATTTCTTACGATAAGTACCCAGAAGTGGAATTGCTGGGTCATAAGGCAGTTCCATTTTTAATTTTTTGAGGAAACTCCCTACTGCTTTCCACAGTGGCTGCACCAATCTGCATATCAACCAGAAGTGGGCAAGGATCCCCTTTCTATAAATCCTTACAAACATTTGTTAATTTATTGATGATAGCCATTCTGACAGGTGTGAGGTGATAGTTCATTGTGGGTTTAATTTGCATTTCTCTGATGATTAGTGATGCTGAGCATTTTTTATATGTCTGTTTGCCATCTGTATGACCTCTTTGGAAAGTCTCTGTTCAATACCTCTGCCTGTTTTTAAATTGGATTGTTTGTGGGTTTGTTTCTTGCTTTCTTGGAGTCTTGGGGGGGGGCTTGTTTTAATTTGTATGAGTTCTTTATAAATTTTGAATCCCAACCCCTTATCAAATGAATCATTGGGGTATATCTTCTACAAATTGCTAGGTTGTATTTTCATTTTATTGATCGTTTCCTTTACTGTACAAAAACTCTTTAATTTGATGTAATCTTATTTGTCTGTTTTTTTGTTCTGTTTTTTTTACCTGAGAAAATATATCCAATAAATATTACTAAGATCAATGTCAAATTGTTTTCTTCCAGAAGTTTTATGTTTTAGGGACTTAAATTTAATTCTTTAATGCATTTGAGTTTATTTTTGTATTTTTTGCATGTATCTGTCCACCTTTCCTAACTTCATTTATTAAAGAGACTGTCTTTATCTCATTGTATATTCTTGCCTCCTTTGTCATCAATTAATTGACCATATAAGTGTGGGTTTATTTCTGGGCTCTCAATTGCTTTCCATTGATCTATGTATCTATTTTTATACCAGCTGGTACCATACTGTATTGATGACTACATCCTTGTAGTATAGTTTGATATCAGGTAGTCTGATACCTTCAACTTTGTTCTTCCTTCTCAATATTGCTGTTGCTATTCAGGGCTTTTTGTGGTTCCATAGAAGTTTTAGGATTATTTTTTTCCAAGCCTGTGAAAAATGCCATTGGCATATTGATGGGGATTGCAACAAATCTACAGATTGCTTTTGGTACTATGCCCATTTTAACAATGTTCATTCTTTCTATCCATGAGTATGGCATATGCTTCCATTTATTTGTATTTTCTTCTATTTCTTTCTCCAACGTCTTATAATTTTTGAAATATAGTTCTTTTACCTCCTTGTTTCAATTTATTCCTTGTTATTTTCTTTTTTATTTGTTTTTTTTTAAAGCTACTTTATTCCCCCCCCCCAAGAGACAGAGAAAAAGGGAAAGAAAGAGAGAGGAAGGGAGAGAAATAAGAAGCATCAACTTATAGTGTGTCACTTTAATTGTTCGCTCATTGCTTCTCATATGTGCCCTGACCAGGGGGCTCCAACCAAGCCAGTGACCCCTTGCTCAAGGCAGTGATCTTGGGCTCAAGCCAATGACCTTAAGCTTCAACCCTGCAACTTTGAGCTCAAGCCAGCAACCATGGGATCATTTTGATGATCCCAAACACAAGCTGGCAACCCTGCACTCAAACTGGTGAGCCTGTGCTCAAACTGGATGAGGCTTTCTAGTATTTTTTTTTATTCAATTATAAATGGGATTGTTTGTTTTTTAATTTTTTTCAATTACAGTTTACATTTAATATTATTTTGCATTAGTTTCAGGTGTACAACGTAGTGGTAAGACAATTATACACTTTACAAAGTGTTCCCCTGTAATTTCTAGTAACCACCTGACATTATACAAAGTTATTACAATATTAATGACTATATGTCCTATGCTACACTTTACGTTCCCATGACTATTTTGTAACTGCCAATCTGCACTTCTTAATCTCTTCACCTTCTTCACCCAATCCTCAATCCTCCTCTCCTATAGCAAACATCAGTCTGTTCCATGCATTTACAAGTCTGTTTCCATTTCGTTTGTTAATTTACACTGATCTTTGGATTCCACATTTAAGTGAGATCATATAGTATTTGTTTTTCTCTGACTGACTTATTTCATTAAGCATAAGTCATCAATGCTGTCATAAATTGTAAAATTTTATTCTTCTTTATGATCAAGTAATATTTTGTTGTATGTATGTACCACAGTATTTTATCCATTCATCTAGTGATGGGCATTTTGGGTTGCTTCCATTTATTGGCTTTTGTAAATAATGCTGCAATAAACATAAATGTGCATATATCTTTTTCATTTAGTGTTTTGGATTTCTTCAGATAAACACTCAGAAATGAAATAGCTGTGTCATAGGATGTTTTTTTCAATTTTTTTGAGGAACCTCCATACTGTTTTTCATTGCAGCTACACCAATTTACATTTCCACCAACAGTGCCTGAGTGTCCTTATTTTTTTCCACATCCTTGACAACACCTGTAGTTTGTTAATTTATTGATGATAGCTAATCTGATAGATGTGAGGTGATAACTCATTGGGGTTTTTAATAGACATTTCTCTGGTGATTAGTGACACTGAGCATCTTTTCATGTCTAATGGCCGTCTGGGATTTTCTTACTTTCCTTTTTGATAGTTTGTCACTGGTGTATAAAAATGCAACCAAGTTCTGAATATCAATTTTGTATCCTGCTACTTTACTGAATTCTTTAGACCATTCTAATAGTTTTATCTGGTGGACTTTTTAGGGTCTCTCTCTAAATAGGATCCCATCATTAACAAACAATGACAATTATACTCTTCCTTTGCAATTTCTTAATTTCTTTTTCTTGCTTGGCTGCTGTGGCTAATACTTCCAATTGTGTGTTCAATAAAAATGATGAAAATGGACATTCTTGTCCCTGATCTTAAGGAAAATGCTTTTAGCTTTTCTTGGTTGAGAGTGATGTTAGCTGTAGGTTTGCCACATATGGCCTTTATTATTTTGAGGTATGTTTTCCCTATTCCCATTTGCTGAGAATATTTTATTATAAATTGGTGCTGGATTTTGTCAAAAGTTCTTTCTGCATCTACTGATATGATCATATAATTTTCATTTTTCTTTTTATGTGGTGTATTGCATTAATTTATTTGTGGCTATTGAACTAACCTTGTATCCCAGGAATAAATCCTACTTGATCATGGTATATGATATTTTTAATGTATTGCTGAATTCTGTTTGCTCATATTTTGTTGAGAATCTTAGCATCTGTATTCATTAGGGATATTGCCTTTTGTGTAGTGATTTTATCTGGTATTGGAATTAGGATAATGTTGGCCTCAAAATATGAGCTTGGTGGGCTCTTCCCTCTTCCTGAACCATTAGAAATTGTTTGAGGATAGGTGTTAGTTCTTCTTTGAATGTTTGATAAAATTCACCTGTGAAGACATTTCTTTCAGGACTTTTGTTTGTTGGGAGTTTTTTGATTACTGCTTTGATTTTGTTGGTTGTAATTTGTCTGCTCTGATTTTCTGTTTTGGAAGAATGTGTTTCTAGGAATTTCTCTATTTCTTCAAAATTGTTCAACTTCTTAGTATATAATTGCTTGTAATATTTTCTTATAATCTTTTTCTATTACTGTGATGTCAGTTGTTACTATTCATTTCTGATTTTATATAGTTGGTTCCCTCTTTTTTTTTTTTTTTTTGATGAGTTTGGCTAAGGCTTTATTGATCTTTTTTTTTATCTTTTCAAAGAACCAGCTCTTGGTTTCATTGATTCTTTGTATTTTTTAATTCTATTTTATTATTTCCACTCTGATCTTTATTATTTCCTTTCTTCTACTCACTTTGAGCTTTGATTGTTGTTATTTTTCTAGTTTATTTAGGTGTAAGGTTATATCTCTTGTTTGAGATTTGTTTGTTTGTTTCTTGAAGTAGGCCTGTGTTGCTATGAATTTCTGTCTCGTGACTGCTTTCACTGTGTCCTGTATGTCATTGTGTTTTCATTTTCTTTTATCTCAAGGTAGCTTTCTATTTCTTACTTGATCTATTGTTAACCCCCTAGTTGTTTAATAGCATGTTAGTTAGCCTACATGTGTTTGTGTGTTTTTCAGGTTCTTCATTTTTTTTTTTTTTTTACAGGGACAGAGAGAGAGAGTCAGAGAGAGGGATAGATAGGGACAGATAGACAGGAATGAAGAGAGGTGAGAAGCATCAATCATTAGTTTTTTGTTGCCCTTGTGACACCATAGTTGTTCATTGATTGCTTTCTCACATGTACCTTGACCGTGGGCCTTCAGCAGGCCGAGCAACCCCTTGCTGGAGCCAGCGACCTTGGGTCCAAGCTGATGAGCTTTTTGCTCAAGCCAGATGGGCCCACGCTCAAGCTGGCGAGCTCGGGGTTCGAACCTGGGTCCTCCGCATCCCAGTCCGATGCTCTATCCACTGCGTCACTGCCTGGTCAGGCCAGGTTCTTCATTTTTTTCATACATGTGGTCAGAGAAAATGCTTGACATGATTTAAATCTTCTTAAATTCATTGATACTTGTTTTGTGGCCTAAGAGGTGATTATTCTTGTAAAATATTTCACATGCATTTGTTAAAAATGTATATTCTGCTGCTTCAGGGTGAAATGCTTTAAAAATATTAATTAAATGTGTCACTTAAAGTCACTGCTTCTTTGTTGATTTTCTGTCTGGCAGATCTATCCATTGATGTCAATGGGGTGCTAAAATTTTCTACTATGCCTGTATTACCACCAATTTCTCCTTTTATGTCCATCAATATTTGGTTCATATATTTAGATGTTAATGTTGGGTACAAAAATGTTTACAAGAGTTGTATCCTCCTGTTAGATTGATTCCATTCTTACTATGAAATGTCCTTCTTTGTCTCATTTTACAGCTTTTGTTTTAAAATCTAAATATTTCCAGCCAGCTTCTTTTTTTCTTTTCATTTGTATAAAATGTCTTTTTCCATCCCTTTACTTGTAGTCTGTGTGTCTTTTGATCTGAAGTGGGTAGACAGCATATGTATGGGTGTTGTTTTTATTATTTATTCAGGTACCCTATGTCTATCTATTAGAGCATTTAATCCATTTACATTTAAAGTGATTATTAATAGGTACATAGTCACTGCCATTTTATCATTTATATCTGTGTTCTTTTTCCCCCCTTTCTTCCTCTTAAAGAAGTCCCTTTAACATTTTTTATTATACTGATTTGGTGGTGATGAACTCCTTTAGCTTTTTATTGTCTCAGAAGTTCTTTATTTCTCTTTCAGTTTTAAATGATAGCCTTTATGTGTAGAATAGACTTGGTTGTAGGTCCTTGCTTTTCATTACTTTAAGTGTTTTATGCCGATCCCTTCTGACCTGCAAAGTTTCTGTTGAGAAACCAGTTGATGGTCTTATAGGAGCTTCCTATAGGTAACTAACTGCCTTTCTCTTGCTGCTTTTAAGATTCTCCCTTTGGCCTTTTAATTATTATGTATCTTGATGTGGGCCTCTTTGGGTTCATATTGTTTTACCCACTTTATTTTGATTCATTCTTTTTCTTAACATTTTTTTCTATCTTTTCAAAGTTTTAAATATCTCTCTTTTTTATTTGTGACTGAGTTGCCAAATTATTAGTTTTGTTCTCATCTGGGGGTTCTTTGGGCTCAAACAAGAGGATTTGCTCAGCTCTAGGAAAGTGTTCCATGTGAGACCACCTGGATATGCCTGATCTGTTGTACATACAACTAAATATTTAATTCTCAAAACATTTGCATGTGATGGGGACCCTTGAGCCTGTTTTATAGATGAGAAATCTGAGACTTAAAGATGTTAGGTCACCCATTCAGCATCCCCTGGCCAATATTGGTCATTTCACTCAGTCAACTCTTCTGATATTAAGATTCTGTTTAATATGGAGGAAAAGGCTGGTCATTTTTTCATATCCATTGTCCCAACCTGGCCGGTCAGGAAATGGAAGCTTTGTTCCTCATTAGGGAAGATCTGTGAAGTCCAGCTCAGCAGCAACCTTATAACACGAGGAAAGAAAGGGAATTAGGTCAAAGAGAAGAGGAATCCTCCAGGCTCATCACCTGAGTTAGAAATCAGTTCTTGGCTTTTAAAACCTGGGCTCCATGTTCTGGGTCTATCTCTGCCATTAAAATCCCATATGACTTTGGTAAGTCCCTTCCCAGATCTGGGTCTTGGTTTCCCCTCTACTACTCAACCCATCACTTAAGTTTTGTAGCAACTATATTTTTCATATCTTAGTTTTAACTAGTTATTATTTAAATCTACTTGATTTTGTTTTATAACCTCCTGTTCTTATTCTGTGGCTATTACCTCACCCTTTATATTTTTGAGTAATCTATTTTTGTACTAGATTTTAAATTTTCATGATACTCTCTATTTCCTCTGATATAAATCTTCAAGTTGGGGAGTTTGTGGGAGTTTCATGAAGAGGTTGTGAATTTTTCATCTCTTCACGATTCTTCTGAGTCTGTGCTCTTGACCTCACATATCAGGTGATACTGTACTTCCATGGGCGGGGCACCCTTGCCATTGGACACCTCTGCTTTGGTTTCTGGTTCAAGTTAATATTTTTCTGTCACTTCTTAGTATTTGGGGAGGAGTGGGACAGTTTCAATGTGTACTTGGTTTGACATCTTCAAAGGAAATCCAGTTTCATCATCTGTAAACTGATACTGTTGTGTTCGGTGGTCTCTGAGGGTTCTCACAGATATTCTCAACACAGATAACCACAGGAGTCTGGCCACAGATGTCTAGTAGGAGAAGGTTCTAACACCACCACTAATTTAAAAAATAGCTGTGTGGGCCATTTACTATAATTATGCACTATCTCTTAACACATTTAATCTTATTTATTCTTTATGTATCTAAAAGAGTAGGTGCTACTATTATCCTTGTCTTACAGATGAGACCTTGGAAGCTCATTGAGGTGAACTGACTTGTGCTAGGAAGTAGAATTTGAACCCATTTAAAGCAGAATTAAGCTCTTAACTTTGTTCACCTATTGCATCATCGCAGCGGCTTGGGTGCTCATCTCAGCCCTGATCCATTATTAACTGTGCTGTTTCTGGATTCTTTTATCCACTATGGACACCGAATTCTACCACTCAAAGGTGCTAAACAAACTCAAAACTGTGTCCTCAATGGAAGAAGTAGAAAAAGTTGGAAGATTTAACCTGGTATGTTAGAAAAAAGTGTGGGCTCTAGAGCTTGTTGCACGTGGACTCTGGCTGCGCTGACTCAGGCAAATCACTTGACTTCTCAGAGCCTCAGTTTGTGGTGAGTGCAAAGGGTAACATTGCTTGTGCCCACATAGGTGCACCATAAACATCACTACATTCCCTGGAAGAAGCAGACTAGTATAGTGATGGGAGAATATGAGTATCAATACACCAAGTCCCCAAAGGGTTTTCAGGGCAAAAAGGAGGAGATGTCTTCCATGGACACAAAAAGAGAACAAATTTCAACACAGTAAGATTCCATGAAATTGGATATTAGCTCCATTCCAGGAAAGCTTTCTTGACCTTGACAGCTTACCCCAGCCTCACAGGGGCTCACTTTAGAGTGAATGAGCTCTCTATCACTCAAGGGAACCAAGTAGAGCTTTGATTGCCATTGGTCAGGGAAGCTGTAGACACTGGTTGGGCTGATGGCATTTGAGTTTGACTGGACCTCTCTGGGGGAGACCCTTTATCTGCCTCCTCATCCCCCACTGGCCATTTCACAAGGTGTGCTCTCTATCTCACCACCCCCATTAGCTCTTCCTCTGTGACCACAGGAAGGCCCAGCCCAGCCCTTACTGCATCTTCTTTAAATAAACTCAGGCAACTAAGCTATCTGCTTCCCCATCTCCCTGTGGAGGTGTGGGGGGAGGTGGTTAGGAGGATCTCAGACCAAGCCACAGAGAGGAGGGACTTGGCAGAGAGACTGAGCCTGTTCCTCCTCCATCTGACCATCAACCCATGCCTGGATTTCTCCTTCAGGCATCTGCTTGTTTTGACTTGGCCTTACAATAACCTGTACTCTGCCTCCCTTTCTTTCTAGCCCAGCTGGCCTCAGCTTTAGTTATCTCTGTGTTTGCCTGCCACCCTTACCCTCTCTCTGAGAGCCAGGTTGGTGCCTTCTGCACATTGGCCCCAGGCCCTGGCATGTGCCTTTGATTTTCACGCTGGTGCACATAAACTCCTGGGCTCTGATCAACATATTTGAAGTTGGGATGGTGGTCAGTACCTTGTCTGACGGCTCCCAGGATATGGCCAGGCAAGTGGCAAGAACTACTGTAGCTCCTGGGACAAGGAACCCTGAGTGAGAGCTGCCGGGGGACTTGTCTTGGCTGGGGCTCAAATAAGCTGCCTGGGTGGTGGAAGACCCAGTTTCAACATTTTTGAGGAGAGAGAGGACCCATTCAAGCTTATTGTACCCCACTCTCAAGGCCCTACCCCTTGAGCATTATTTCATCTGTTCAACTGTTCATTCACTCATATTTCACTCATTCTTGATTCAAATACTCATGCATTCATTAGTTTCTTCCAAAAAACATTCATGCACTCACTCACTCACTGGTTTGTCCAAAAAAATATTCATGCAGTATCTTCCTCACTTGTTTATTTCCTTCCCCTGAGGGGGGGGGACGGGTGTGAATTGAGCATTGCTTTTAAAGAATCTAAGCAATTTACACTTTTATATGCATACTCCAGAATGTTGGGGAAGGGGTGTTGCCAGGCTTGGGCACTGAATTCCTTTCTATGAGTAGGAGTTTTTTGGGGGAGTGAGGCATCCCAGGCATGAGTACTGTTTTCCACGTGGCAACATTATTTATTTTACATTCCCACAGACAGTTCACAAGTGTTCTAACAGGTAGACAAACAGGAATGGAGAGAGATGAGAAGCATCAACTCTTAGCTGTGGCATTTTAGTTGTTCATCGATTGCTTCTCATACATGCCTTGACCGAGGAGCTTCAGCCAAGCCAGTGACCCCTTGCTCAAGCCAGCAGCCTTGGACTTCAAGCCAGCGACCTTTGGGCTCCAGCCGTGACCATGGGGTCATGTCTATGATCCCATCTCAAGCCAATGACCCTGCGCTCATGCTGGTGAGCCAGCACTCAAGCCAGATGAGCCCACACTCAAGCCCGTGACCTCAGGGTTTTGAATCTGGGTCCTCAGGTTGACACTTTACTGTGCCACCACCTGGTCAGACTAGCTTCTGAGTTTTTTGATAGTAGCCATCAGAATTGGTGAGAGGTAGTATCTCATTGCAGTTTTGAATTACATTTCCCTAATGATTAGTGGTGTTGAACATTTTTTTATTGTGCTTACTGGCCACATGTGTATCTTCTTTGGTAAATGTCTCTTCAAATCTTATGCTCACTTTTGATTCAGTTTTTGTTGATGTGGTTGAATTATAGGAGTTTTCTATATATTTTAGATGTCAATTCTTTATCAAACATGTGATTTGCAAATATTTTCTCCTATTCTGTAGGTTGCCTTTTTACTTTGTGAATAGTATCTTTGATGTACAAAGTTCTTTTTAACTTTCATGATGTCGAAGGTGTCTTTCTTTTCTTTTTTTTTCCCCCTGTAGGCACAATATTATTTCTTTAAAAAATGAATCTCTCGCCTGACCAGGCGGTGGCGCAGTGGATAGAGCTTCAAACTGGGATGCGGAAGGACCCAGGTTCAAGACCCTGAGGTTGCCAGCTTGAATGCGAGTTCATCTGGTTTGAGCAAAAGCTCACCAGCTTGGACCCAAGGTCACTGGCTCCAGCAAGGGGTTGCTCGGTCTGCTGAAGGCCCACGGTCAAGGCACATATGAGAAAGAAATCAATGGACAACTAGGATGTCACAATGGCAATGAAAAACTGATGATTGATGCTTCTCATCTCTCTCTGTTCCTGTCTGTCCCTATCTATCCCTTTCTCTGACTCTCTCTCTGTCTCTGTAAAAAAAAAAAAAAAAAGAATCTCTCAAGTGAATGAATAGAAATTTCAATAGATGGATGAGTGAGTGGGTGGTAGACAGAGATCATTCTACCATTGGATGGGGGATGGATGGATATTTGATGAGTGTATGGATAAATAATCATGATGGTGAATGGGAGGATAAATGGCTTAATGGTGAGTTGGGGAGGTTGGTAGACAGATAGACACAGGTACAATTGAGTGAGTGGATGGGTAAATGGATGGCCTTATGAACACATGAGTAGGTGGATGGATGACTGGGGGGAAACTGGCCACAGATACAGATGTTAAATGTACAACTTGAGCATAGTTTTGATGAGTTGTGAATAATTTTCTGATCCCAGTTTGACTCAGATGAACCCTATGGATATGTATTCTCTCTTTCTAGGTTCAGTCTTTCTTCTATTCCCTCCTGAGTCTCCAAGAATGTCACCCTGGAACTCAGATTGAACTGAGCTGTTGGTTGTCCTCTGACCTTCCCAGAGGTAAGAACTTTGGGGAAGGAGCCTGCATCGTCCCAAGGATACAGTGCCCAACCGACCCTCCATGATGATTTTGGTAGCCTTTCCCACTCAAGTGGCCTCTCTCTGGTGGCCTCTCCCACGTCTCCATCAGGCATCAAATCATCCCAGCAGCTTCCCATTCTCTCCAATACACCCCTCTCTGTCCCCACCCTGGTCTCCAGACCAATTCCCACTCTATCTGTACCCTCTATCCTATTGGGGAGGGTGGGCATAAATTAGAGTGAAAGGTCATTCAGGTCAGCCTCCTGCCATGACCTCTTTCCTGTTCCTTAGGTCCCCCAGGCAGCCATGGATGTGGGTCTCTTGGACCTGCCAGATGTACCCCAGGGTCTCAGCAAGACCCGGCAAGGAGTGCAGGGCAGGGGCCGGGTCTTTCGTCGGCAGCGGGAGTTCCTGCCGGAAGAGAAGAAAGACACGGTTTACTGGGAGAAACGCAGGAAGAACAACGAGGCCGCCAAGAGATCCCGGGAGAAGCGGCGTCTCAACGATGAGGTCCTGGAGTGCAGGCTGGCCACCCTGCTCCAAGAGAACGCTCTGCTCCGGGCTGAGCTGAGAACGCTCAGGCATCATTTTGGCCTTCTGCCCCCTGCTGGTGGCACCCGGAGCCTGCCCTTGCAGGCTGTACTGTGGACGTCCCCCTGGACTGGAGACCACCTCCCTGGGGCTGGACCACTCCCCTCTCTGCCTGGCTCCCATGGCTGCCTCTTGAGGCCGTGTATCCTGGACGCTGGGGTTACAGGATGCCAAGGCTGCCAAGCAGCTCAAAGGTGGACTGGCCTGGCCACTTCCTCCATGTTCCCCCAGGACAGTGCTCCCCCTGACTCCAAGAGAATGGACATGGCCATGCAAGCTGCCCTCCCATCCACCTTCTTCAACTGTCACATCCTGGGTGGGCACAGGGGACCCAGGCCTGAGGTCAGGTCCTGCTGGGGGCTATGGTCTTCTGTGCCCACTGGTTGCCAGGCCTCAGGACCTTCAGATTTGTTGCTGACACCCACTGCTGAGCCCATAGGGTTGCCTCCCAGGGTGGCCTGCCCTGTCCCAGGGAACCATCCCAAAGGTCTGGCTCAGCCCTCCCTGCCCCATAAACTACGCATCAAGTCCCAAACTTCTGGCAGAGTGCCTGGAGGCTGTGAAGGTGACCGGGGACCCCTCTGAGGACTATCCCTGGGCGGGGATGGGTTTGCAAGGGGTGGTTGGAGCTGAGCATGGGCTTATCTGAGGGGATGAGTAATTTGGCCTTGACTCAGTTCCCAGTACTGGGCAAGGCCTGTGAGAAGTGTGGGGGGGGGGGGGGCGCTGACTGGTGGAGGTGGTACACTTTCAGTGACCAAGCCTCTAGAAGGAGGGTAGAGGGTTCCAACTTGGATCATACCATTTTTCTCATCCTGCTTAAAATATGTCCTTTGGGTAGTCACTTTTTTTTTCTTTTCTTTTTCCTCCCTCCTTCCCTCCCTTCCTCCCTCCCTCCCTCCCTCCCTCCCTCCCTCCCTCCTTCTCTCCCTCCTTCTCTCCCTCCTTCCCTCCCTTCCTTTCTTCCTTCCTTCTTTCCTTCCTTCCTTCCTTCCTTCCTTCCTTCCTTCCTTCCTTCCTTCCTTCCTTCCTTTTCTTTTTCCCTTCCATTCATCCATTTATCCATCCGTCTGTCCATTCTTCCGTTCATCCATGCATCCATCCATGCATCCACCTATCTGTTCTTCCATTCATTTATTCATTTAATCACTTTCTTGTGCTCATTTGTTTATCATTTAATCATTCTCTCATTTAGTTACAATTCACTTGTACCCATCACCCACCCACTTATGTTGTTGTGCTCTTCCCTCTGTGCTCAGCTTAGTGACAACTAGTAGGACACCTTCCTGGCTTTGGAGCTTCTTGTTCTAGGGATGATAATGGTTTGGGGACAGATATACTCAGGGCCATGCTGAAGGAGATAGGAACAGCTCAGGATGTCTGAATTCTTTTATCTTGATGTTCCTTTGGGGGCTTGCTTACCTGACTAGTTTGGGGATCAAACTTACCTAGTCCAGACAGCTTCCTCTGTGTCTTGGGTCAGGACTGTGAGTCACCGGAAGAGGTCAGCAATATCTGAGGGGGTCAGTTTCCTGTCTCTCCTCAACTGCTCCCTGCCACTCGACTGCCTAGCACACACACTCTCAGCTGGAAGGGATATCAGACCACTCAGCAGGAAAGGACTCCCAGGGACCCCAGAAACCCAGAGCTCATCAAAGCCTTCTCCATACTCAGCTTCTCACTAAGGCTCCTCTATTTAGATAGATGGTAGATAGATAGATAGATAGATAGATAGATAGATAGATAGATATGGGGAGAGCTGTGGGGTGTCCTCAAGCTGATGCAGTTGCTGAACACTGGATTCTCCTGGCCAGCCAGGTCACTGGGCCTCAGGTGTTCTCCCTACCAAGCTCCAAGTGGAATAGTTCTCAGCCACCACGAGTTCATCACAGTCACAAATGTATGTAGCCCAATACCTCTGCTCCTGCTAGGCTGTTCAGAGAGTTCTGCATATCACTGCCAAGCTTTCCTCTGTTGGCCCACTATTTGTTCTGGTCCTTCAATGGTGCTCAGCCCTGGGCACAAGAGGGTGGGAGGGCCCTGCCTTCTTCCCTCCCCCTACATTTGGGCTTGACTTGGAGCCTCACATCTCCCAAGAATGTCTTGGGGAGGCAGGAAGAAGGGCTGCCTGGAAGAGGTGGCTCTGGACTGTCTCTCTCCAGCCAACCCCCACAGCTGGAAAGGGATAGACTTAGGGTGCAGAAGAACCAACTCTCAACACTAAGATGCCACACAGTCATGGCTGACCCTTCAGGGGCCTTTAATGGATCTCTGACTCTGATTGAAGAAATGTTAAAAAATCCTAAAGGGAGAGGAAATGATGTCATGGGTGCAGCTGTGTAGCATCTTGAGCTGGGAGATGTGGGTGGTTTGGTGCTTTTTTTAGGTGATGTGCTCCAGCCAGTGTGGCCAAGTTATCTAAGGCATCTGACCGACCCAGCACACCCACATGCCATGGACTCAGGGGAGCAAGCACTGACCAACTTTGCCACTGAGACCCCCTTTACACTTCTAGCACTAGTTGGGAAAGCCCAGAGAATCATCTGCCTAAAACAAAGCCTAGAATTTCCACATCAGGAGGGGCCCCCAGAGCATAATGATGAGTGGTCATCCAGCCTCTAGTTGAATACTAAGGATGGAGAACTCACTGCCTCCAAAACCCTAACATCACTCCTTTTCTAGAGTCAAAACCTGCTTCTTGCAAACTTCTACCTTTAATCCTGCCCTGGCCGCAGGGGGCCACTCAGACCCCCTTCCCTCATCCCATCCTCAGCTTGGAGGTAGCTGGGATGGTGGAAGAAGCTTCTGGTCTTTCCTCTTCAAAGTAGAAACCACCACACTGACCTCAGATGGTTTGACAAGATTAAATCCCATCCACTTTGTGCACAGCACTTCATATACAGCAAGTGCCCCGTAAATGTTAACTCTCCTCTCCCAGCCCCAAAGAAATGCCCTCTTCAGGGGAACTGTCCTCTCATTCTTGAAAATTCCCTTCACCTGGCTTGGCTCTTCTTCTTCTTCTTGTCCATGGCAGGGGTTCCCAAACTTTTTACACAGGGGGCCAGTTCACTGTCCCTCAGAAGGTTGGAGGGCCGTCACATACAGTATTCCGTACACTGACCACCAATGAAAGAGGTGCCCTTTCTGGAAGTGCGGCAGGGGTGGATAAATGGCCTCAGGTGGCCGCAATTTGGCCCGCAGGCCGTAGTTTGGGGACCTCTGGTCCATGGTATTGATATGCGATGGTTCTTGGAACTGAATATGAATCATTTCTTTATTAAAAAAATAAATATATTTTATCAACAAATATTTTTTCAGCTCCTACTATGGTGTCAAACAGGAAATAAATAAGGGAGAAAATTCTCCCAATCAAGAAGTTTGCAAGAGGGAACCTGTATGTATATCAAGCACATCACCCTAGACAAGCTGCTTACTCTCACCCAGTTCTGGGCTTTGGGACCACAGATGTGTCCTCTGCCCTCCCAGAGCCAATGCACTACTGGCAACCTTCCATGTGGCCAGCTGAGAGCTGCTACTGTGAGAACTCTAGTGTCATGTCCTCCCCTGCAGTATCCATGGGCCCCTCAGGTTAGGTCTGTAACAATTACAACTGACTTGGGGACTAAATTTTAAGACAGTGTGCAACCATATGTTACATTTCCTTTTCCACCCATCAATAAAGGCCAGTGATATCTCTTTGGCTGTGAACACATGACATTTTCTTCTTGCTTCAGGTCTGTCTGGCCTACGTAGGGTGTGCAATAAACACTGAATGAAAGTGCCCAATCAGTTGGGGATGCCAGGGGCAGGCAGAAAATGAGTTGAAGATGCTGACGAGGTCACATTTCTCTGTCTTGTCTATAAGGATTCACAGACACATCCTGGCTGAACCCTTTGCTCCCTGGATCCTTGATAGTCAAATCATAGTTCACAGACCAGCGGTGACAGCATCACCTGGGAGCTCATTAGAAATGAAGAATCTCAGGCCCCAACTTAATTGGTCTGTCAGAATCTGCATTTTACCCTGAGCCTCAGGAGCTCCCTATACACATTAAAGCTTGAAAAGCATTGGTCTAGAGCAGGGTTGTCAAGCTTTTCCTGTCCAGGGGTCAGAGGGTAAATAGTTTGGGCTTTGTGGGACAGCCAGGTACTATTGCATTTACTCCGCTCTCTTGTTGCAGCGTGAAAGCCATCGACAACAAGGAAACAGGTGGGAAGTGCTGTGTTTTAATAAAATTGTATTTCCCAAAATGGATGTGGCCAGATTTGGCCCATGGGTCAGTCTACTGATGGTGTATACACAACTGGAACAGCAAATCCTAAGGGGTGCCTGTCTTCAACCTTGCTACTACCAAGTGTTCCACACAGCGGCATTTCCAACTTCTTGTCCCTTAAATAAGAAATACATTTTAAAATAATAAAATAAAAAATAAATGAGTTGGATATGAAGAGTTGATCTTCCTAGTAACAACTTTAACTGCTGTAAAATTCTGTGTCACCAGGAGTGGCAGTCTGTCTCCTCCTCAAGGATGAAGATGTCATAAGGACAGGGAGCCTGTCCATCCACTGCAGAAGCCCTGGTTTGGGACAGGACCTGTCACACAGTAGGTGTGTGATAAATATCGCTGAATTATATCTGAGGTTCAATAAAGAATCAAGGGCAGAGGGAGATGGGGAAAGTTCGTGTTCTGCCAAAGGTTTATTTAGATGGACTGTTTGATTTTTGACAATCAGTGTGTAAAATGATTTTAACCTGTGCCGTGACCAGCAAGGGGAAGTGAAGACCTGAGTAGGGGTGACGGAGGATTAAGGAAAACAGAGAGACATAGATAGAGTTCAGGCCAGGTGGGACATTGTGCTCTGTTAGAGACACAATGACTCCAAGCTTGTTTTCAGGCTGGTGATCTCTTGGGGCTTTGAACCTAGGTCGGCTGTTATCCCAGTCTGACACTCTATCTATTGTGTCATCGCTGGCTCGGCTTTTAGTGTCAATACCACAATCTTCAAGTTGTTTTAGTGCCCTTGCCTTACCAGGTCACTCAAAGCCAAGCAGGGCCCTTCCTCTGCTCTCTGCTACACGTAGGCCAGATGCCTTCAAATGCATTGGCTCTCTACAAACCTGCATTCCTCTGTTGAACTTCTTTGCCAAAACCGTTGGCCAGTTGGGTTTTTAGTATATGTGCTGCCGAAGCGAGCACGGCCAGTTGGGTTTTTTTCATCTGTAATTGCCTGCTCTGCTGGGATATTTACCTTTTTCCTATTGATTTTTCAAAACTTTTTATATATTCTAGATATACATCCTTTGTCACAGATGAACATCATTTTTTGGATTTGTCTTTTAATTTTGTTCCTGTTGCATTTTGTTGTACAAAAGTTGGAAAATCAGGTATAGCCAAATTCATCAATCTTTTTTGATTTGTATATTTTTCTCTAGTTTAAGAATCCTGCCATGTCTCAAAGTTATAAAGATAGCCATGTAAATATTTCTATAAATGTTTTTAAGTTTTGCTTTTCACATTTAGGTATTTAGCCCATCCTCTTTCTGTCTCTCTTTTATTGTTGCATGAAGGGTCTTTCTTCAAACTTCCTTGATCAAAAGTATCACCTAGAGGTGCTTGTTTAATAACAGACCTCCTGCATTCAGACTTTCTAGGAGACAGACCTTGGAATGTGCACTTTTTACTTGCAATCAGGAGAGTCTTCTAACCAGACCGGTTTGGGAAAAGTTATCTTAGTGGTTAGCAGATGGGAAGGGAGGGGTTGGGCAGGATCAACATCCCACCTGGCTGGGTGGTCTTGCACATGTCACTGTCTCCATTGAGAGACTTCTTATGAAGATTAAATGAAAAGAAGTACAAAAATAGCTTGGCACCACACCTTTCTCTGGGAACTGGGTTGTTTCATCCTCATGGAGAATGCAACTAGCTCTATTTCCCTTTTTGCTTTGGCCACCAGGGGCTCAGGGCTAATTTTATGGCTCAATATTAATAACCATTCATTCATTTATGCTAAAACTCCTTTATTTGCTTAGAAAATATATATTTTTTTAATATACCATGTTACAGGCACTGAGGAAGGAGCAGTGAACAAAAGAGATGTGGTTCCTGCCTCTGTGGTACTTACAGCCTAGTGGAGGAAGACAAGTAGAAAACGTATAATAAGATCAGTAGTAATAAGTATCATGGAGAATAAAGATGTAGGGGATTAGGGAGAGGTAATGATGGGTGGGTTATAAGAATTGAAATAAAAAAGTAAGAAAGAGCCTTGCTGAGAACATGGCATTTGAGCAGAGAGTGAGAGAGCGACACATCAGGATGGAGCATTCCCCAGACAGAGAACAGTCTGTGTAAAGGTCCTGAGGCAGGACCATGACTGGTGAGTTGGAGAAACATGGAGGAGACCCCTCTGGATGGCAACAGAGGGAGGAGGTAAAGACAGGGAGGTGATGGGGGGGCAGGTCATGCAGGGCCTATGGGTCAAAGTGAGGACTCTGTCTTTCTTTCTGAGTGAGATGAGGGTGCTGGGAAGTTTCTGAATATATTTTTCCTGTAACTGTCCCTCCTCCACATCACTCTATCCTGTGGTATGTGAGGCTGAGTGAAAAATAAATAAACCCACCACACAAGCACAGGAGAGCTGTCTCATTATCACAGAAAGTGGGTGACTGACCACAGTGTTGCTGTAACTCATCTCCCCACAAGCAGCCCACATGCCCCTGCACTCTGAGCCAAAACTCTCATCCCATCCTTGCTTCTGACTCTTCTGAGCTATGAGGGAGGGGCAGGTAAAACTGCTACGTGAGGTAAAATCATGGAAGAAAAAGGTAGTTTCTCTCTTTTTCTTTATAAAGCTGCCCTCTACTAAATAGCCATTTTGGACAAATGTGGGAGGATGGGCTAAGCTAACCAGAAAGAGCTGGAGATCAGTGATAGTGGGAAAGACAGCCTTGATAGACCATAGGTGAGAAGGATGTAGAGAATAACACTTGCTGTATAATTATTGTGATCACCAAGCGTTTGTCACCTAGGACAAGTGGGTTCATTTCCTTGCCACGTGGTCTGGGCCAGTGCTCATGACTTAAACTTTCTTTCATAAAACCTTTCAAACGGTTTTATTATTTTTATTCTCATTAATAACTGAGGCTCAGAGCAGTTACATACCTTGCCTAACATCCCTCAGCCAGCAACAAATGAACCATTCCCTTCTTCATTAGTACACTGGCATCATGGCCAATTTTTTCTTCCTTGAATTACTTTTTTGCCTCTGGTCTTCATGCTTGCTGTTCCCTCTACTACAATGCTTTTCCCTCAACCTTTATTTTTTATTTTATTATTTTAAAATGTATTTCTTATTTAAGTATAGTTGGTATACAATATTAAATAGGTTGTATTAATTTCAGGTGTCCAATTAGTGATTAGACATTTTTATACCTGACAATGTGATCATCTCATGAATTCTCGTAATCATTTGTCACCATACAAACATCCTCTGCCTTTATATGATTCCCCTTTTCCATATTCAGGTCTTGGCTCAAATGCTAATTCCTAAAGAAAGGTATTTTCCCTAAACATCCACTCCAAAATGTTTCTGGTTATTTATGTTGATCCTACACATAGTAGTTGTTCAATAAATACTTGTTGAATGAATAAACGAGTTGGATATGAAGAGTTGATCTTCCTAGTAACAACTTTAACTGCTGTAAAATTCTGTGTCACCAGGAGTGGCAGTCAGTCTCCTCCTCAAGGATGAAGATGTCATAAGGACAGGGAGCCTGTCCATCCACTGCAGAAGCCCTGGTTTGGGACAGGACCTGTCACACAGTAGGTGTGTGATAAATATCGCTGAATTATATCTGAGGTTCAATAAAGAATCAAGGGCAGAGGGAGATGGGGAAGCAGAAAGGTATCACATGAGTCCTTCGTTCATTCATCATTCATTTCTTCATTCATTCATAACTTTCTGCAAGAATGAAACCAATTCCTTGCCCTTCGGAGCCTATGCTTTGAGAAGGAAATGGACAACCACCAGGTGGACAAATAGAAGGTTAGGATTATGTCGGATGTGGCTACAAGACATGAGTTTACGAGCAGGAGGCTGAGACATTCAATGACCAGGGACATCAGGGAAAGTCCCTCAGAAGAGATGACATTTGAACCAAGACCTGGAAAACATGAGTGTAAGAAGCCAGTCACAAAAGGCCACATGTGGTAGGATTCCACATCTGTGAAATATTCAGAATAGACAAAACGGAAGAAGGAAAGCAGGTAGCTTGTTGTGGGGTTGGGGGGCAAGCATGACTGCTCAACCCCTCCCAGGTTTCCTGTCAGAGGGAAATGCTTTGGAACTAGATATAGGTGGTGAATGAACAACCTTGCAAATACACTAAGTGCCACTTCGGTTGTTCACCTTAAAGTGTTAACATTATGTTATGTGAATTTCATACCAATTTTAAAGGATGCCAGTGAGTTTGCATGCAAAGGACAGATGTGCATTTGAGAAAGAGAAAGGAAGAGAGGGATCAGGGAACAAGGAACAGGGTGCAGAGTGCAGAGGGACTGTGGAAGGGGGGTTCGTGTCAGGTCCCAGCCTAGACACAGAACCCTGAGGGAATGGGGTGGCTAAGGCTGAAGTGTCAGGGCCTGCCTAGGTGGGGATCCCAAACACACACACACACACACACACACACTCCCAACCACATGCATGTGTAGGCTTGGGTGCTGAGTGGAAACATGAAACATATGCATGCACAAATATGATACAGCCTGGGTATGTAGGGGTTCCCTCAAATCTCCTAATATGTGGACCCCCTCCCCGACCCTGTCTTGGGCCCTGTAGGCTCAAAGAGTTTAGGTAATAGAAAAGAGTGGAGTCCCCTCTCATAAGCCTACTGGTGTAGGGCCAAGATCTCAACCAGGGCCCCTCATTGCTTCCTCTCTCCCTGCTGCTGAGCAGGCTCTGGGGGAAGCCCAGTCTCCCCTCCCCCATCATACTGTAAATTCTGAGAAATCCTGTGGTCTGGCCTGGCCCCTACTCCACTCTCCCCTCTCAGGCTGGGCTGCCCTGGCCATTGTCTTCCGGCCTTGAAGCCCGATGAGGAGGAGGTGTAAAGAGAGCAAAGAGTAAGACCTGGCCCCCTTTCGCCTGGGTCCCCAGATACAGGGGTGAGGACTCTGCACTACCTCCGCAGCATTCTAACGGCTTCTTTGGGCCTCAGTTTCCCCTCCTGTAGAATGGCGATTAAAGTTCCTGCAGGCAGACGGTGAGAGCAGCGGCTGGCAGGTAAAAAAAAAGCCTGGTCCCCCTGGCTGCTGTGTTTGCCCACTTCCTGCATCTCGCTGTCCCCTGCTCCAGCCTCCACGTTCTGACCCCCGCCCTGCTCCTCCCAGAGCGACTCTCCCGAACCCATCCAGCTCTGGAATCATTCAAATCCCATTCCTCAGGAAGCACGAAAGAACAGTGGAACCAGCAGGCGGAAGGCAGGGAACTTGTGGTTGACGTCCAGCTCTGGCCCAGACTCACTGGACAGCCTCAAACAGGGCACTGCGTGGCTCTGTGCCTCGGTTTCCCAGGCAGACTCTGAAGCAGTGTGGTTCTAAACCTCTCTGATGCACCAGCATCCTGACCCCTCACCCCACACACTATGGCCCAGGCTTACTCTCTCCTTCCTCATCTGAGGCCCCATTCTTGGCTCTTCTTGCCACAAACAGTGAAACTCTTGGGATTCATTGTGCCCAACGTTGGAGACCTCCAGAGACCTGCCATTAACTCTCATTCCTGTGCCCTCCAAAACGCCCCTTGAACAACCCACCTCCCACGTGGGCAGCCAGCTGCCCCCGCAGGGCCCGCCCACCCCTGCACTCAGCGGCCCTTGCCACGCCCCCCCATGCTGTCAGCCCGCCCACTGCTCCCTCTTGCTTCCTGCAGAAAGTCCAAAATTCTCCCGGTGGTTGTCTCCTGGACTTAGTCAGGAGAACCTTTATTCAGAGAGGTTTGCAAGGTGGGAGGAAGGGGCTGTGCGGTGGAGACAGCCCTGACCGTGAGCTCTGTGGGCTGCAAGTCAAGGCAGAAGCCTTTTTTAAAAATTTTATTTTTTATTGTTTTTCAATAGAGAGAGGAGGGGACAAGGTGGGAAAGAACCAGGTGTGGAAGGTGGGATGAAAGGATGGGGTGGGGGGAGGGGGAGCAGATCAGAGGATGTTCTCCTGGGCTGTCTGTCCTCAGGAGGGGCTGTCTGCTGGCTGTGTGTGTGAGTGTGTGTGTGAGTGTGAGGTCAGAAGTCTGGAGGAAGGAGAGGACCTTAACCAAAGCTCAGTTACCAAGCACTTTGTTCCCATGGTCAGTGGGGATAAGCAGTCCAGCTCCTCAGTTATGAGGCAGAGAATGGGAAAGTTGAACTGGCTGTGTCACAGGTAAACTGTTGTAAAGTACCGTACCTCACGTCCGTAGGTTTATGTAGAGACACCAAGTCCCGGTGAATTTTGAAGGGTTTTACTAAAAGGAGGAGATTTATTAAATATGCCGGCCGCATATGACTAACACGGGGCATTTGTAGGCCCAAATCGTGTGTGCCGGGCACAGCCCTTGCGACAGATTATATACCTTTGCTCACACACATATAGGTTGGTGGAAAAAGAAGGAGGGGGATGGGACACAATTCATTAGCAAGCTTATAACATTTGTCCATAGGATTTATAAAAATATTTCTGTATGATGGATACATGACTTCTAACTGCCCTTTTGCTGTTCCGCTTATCTGTCTGACCTCACCCTTACATACTGGACTATCACCCCTGAAGCAGAAAAATTCCAGGAAGCTGGTCAACCGCCCCAAGAAAGAGCGTCTCAGGAAGCCAAAATCATAAAACTGCCGATAGGGACATACCAGAAATTCTGACTCAGCGCTCACCTGCTCAAGGGTCTTCCCTACCTGATAAAAAATAGCCCCCAAAATCTCCTTGGCGCCCTTCTTCCGGAGAAGTGTGCCCAGCAGGACTTTTTCTCCCCTAATAAAAGCCTGTACTCCTGGAAATCGAGTGCCATCTCACCCTTACATTATATATCAAAACTTACAGGGCAACACAATAGCAAAAAATGTTGTTCTACATATTAAAAGATATTCCTAAATTTTTTAGTGTTCATTTGCCATTTCTTTGTTTGGAGGGATATACATTAATTACAGGTTTTCAGGAGAGGAGGGGTAGTTTTCATGGTGCCAGGGGATAAATGCCTTCGCATGGCTCATCAAATAGGAAAAGGTTTTCTTAACCTCTCTCTTCCTGTACCTGGCTAGCTATTTACCTGCTTCCTTACAGGTGTGGGGGAAGGGAGGTGTTGGGCAGATAAAATATATTATGCTCACTTTGTTAAAGATGGTGCTGCCCACATGGAAGCTCGTCACCCAGGTGATATTAATTGCCCTTATGCTTGGGATTGGCGTAATTATAGTTTGTATTGGGGGTGGGGGACAGGCTTTATGTAGGCAGGCCTGGTGGTTATATCCCAAGGCTTAGTTTTGGGACTAAGCCTTTCCCACCCTTTTTGATGCAGGGTGGTGCACTCTCAGGAGGAATCCCATTTATGCCTCAGATGAGTGACTTTGTATCAGAGACTTCCTTGTTTGTAGATTAGATTAAAGGTTTCGATTTCTACACTATAAAGTGGGACAGACCAGGAGCTTGCTCTCTCTCGGTTTCTGAGATTAGCATTAGAGAGGAGAGCAGAGAAAGGCCACGTGGAGGAGGCCAGGAGAAGCAGCCAAGATGGCAGAGTGCTGAGGGAGAAGACAGTTTGAGCAGAGTTTGTGCAGAGAGAAGGAGATGGGGAACAGAGGTGAATAAGGCTGGTGAGCTAGAAACCTTTGATTCTAGGAAACTTGGATAAATCAGTAGCTTTGTGAGCACTGAATGAGTGGGTTTTGGAGCCCAGTGTATGTTTTTGCTTACCCGCCAGGTGCAAGCTAAGATTAAAGCTGATGGCTCACCAGTTTTTGGCTCCGTTGTTTCATTACCGACTGTCCGAATCAAATGCAAACTTGCATGAGCCCGGCAGCTGTGATGGTGGCCGCGACTACTGGCTTTACATCGACTGTCCGAATCTAATGTGAACCTGCATGGGCCAGGCAGCTCTGATGGTGGCCTTGGCCACTGGCTTTATAGGAGGCGATCTAAATCTCCTTCCCCTCTTCATTTACAGTACAATGCTATCAGCCATCCTGAGTTGGTGTAGATCACACAAGTATAGAAATCATATTTACAAAATCTCCCTGTATGCCTAGCCCAAATTAATAAAATGCCCTTTAAGCTTCCTAGTAGAAGGGAGTTTCCTACATAGTATGTTTCTGCAAGCTAGGAAACTTTCATATTTCTTTTTCTTTATTCTCTACAGAAAAGAGGGGACAGGAAAGCCTGACCTTTCCTCCTAAAATATCAATATTAATTTTTCAGCTTTTCGGTACCTTACTACAAAGCAAGCAAACCTGTGTTACAATTCCGCAGAGACAGCTCCATTAGGATGGATGGGTGGGTTGTGATAAGGTGCCAAAGAACTGTAAAACTTAGTATTGGAAACGCCATTTTATGAGGAAAAGTCAGGCTTCTTGCCCCTTCCTTTCTGTGGAGACTGGAGGGAGAATAATGTGGGAGCTTCCTGGCTTACAAGGACAATTGGGTCATCTAGTCGTAATTTAACTATAATTTTCTGGAAGGACTGAGGCCACTACTTGCTAGACAACAAAGTTGACAAAGGTTATCTGAAAACTTCCTCTTCCCCTTTAATAAGATCCTTTAGGAGACAGTGTTTACATATCCTACACTGATTATAACTCTTCCTTCCCTCCTGGAGTCCTGAGAGTAATGTATACCTCTCCAGAGGTCTTCAAACTTTTTATAAAAGCCGACCCACTTCTGCAGTGCCGGTCAACCTGGTCTGTACTTCCCACTAGTAGGCGTTCCAGCTTTCATGATGGGCAGTAGTGGAGCAACCAAACGGCACCGTAATTGACCCACCAGGGAAGCTGGAATGCCCACTAGTAGGCGGTAAGGACCAGGTAGACCAGCACTGCAAAAGTGGGCCATTTTTATAAAAAGTTTGAAGACATCTGCTAGACAAAGGGATCACAAGAATACCCCGCTTTGTTTGAAAAACCTGCATTTTGGAACTATTTTCTTATCCTAAGCTGTTGGGCAGATAAAATATATTACGCTCACTTTCTTAAAGATGGCGCTGCCCATGTGCAAGTTTTAAAAGTAAGCTTTTCCCCACACCCTAGACTGATTGGATGATGTAAGGAGGTGCACTCTCCTGAGGAATCCTTCCAGTATGTCTCAGATAAGTGACTTTGTATCAGAGACTTCCTTGTTTGTAGATTGGATTAAAGGTTTTGAATCTATGCTATAAAGTGGGGCAGGCTGGGAACTTGCTCTCTCTGGGTTTCTGAGATTAGTATCAGAGAGGAGAGAAGAGTAAGGCCACATGGAGGCCAGGAGAAGCAGCCAAGATGGTGGAGTGCTGAGGAAGCAGCCAGTTTGAGCAGAGTTTGTACAGCAGGAGATGGGGAACAGAGGTGAATAAGTCTGGTGAGCTAGAAACCTTTTGATTCTAGGAAACTCGGATAAGTCAATAACTTTGTGATCACTGAATGTATGGTATTTGGAGCCCAGTGTGTGGTTTTGCTTGCCCGCCAGGTGCAAGTTAGAATTAAAGCTGATGGCTCACCAGTTCTTGGCTCCATTGTTTCATTACCGACTGTCCGAATCCAATGCAAACCTGCATAGGCCAGACAGCTGTGATGGTGGCCCTGGCTCCTGGCTTTACATAAGCTTAAACTTTTCACTGTGTGGCAATGACCCTAGAAGATTTAGAAATGTCTTAGATATGTAAAACGACAGTTATCACTACTCTGTTAATATGTAAAACGACATTTATCACTATTGTGTTACCTTGTAAGTTTTGTAATATGTAGAAATTTTTTTCTTTTAATAGATCCTATAGATAAATGTTGTTAGTAATTGACTATTGTGTCATGGTTCCTCTCCTTTTCCTCCAACCTGTATGTGATCAAGTCTATATAACTAGCCTCAGAGCTATATTCGAGGCTGCACGATTTGTATTAGCTATACCCTGTGTAAGTCATATGTAGCTGGCTTATTAATAAGTCTCCTTCTAAAATTTCTTCTGTATCCTGTCTTGGTGTCTCTACGTCACCTGCAGAATTAAGGTAATATACTTTATAACAGGGTGAGTCCAACTATCTGATTATTTATCTCTTATCTGTCTTTCTATATTGTAAGGTATTTTCCCTGCCAAGAAAGAATAAAATCAGCGTAGTTATTAAGTCTTAATTATTGAGGCTTTATTTGGTACAGAGTGTTTCTCGGTCAGGACTCACTGGTATGGGAGATGAATGCCAGGAATCTCGCGCCGGGGACCACATGGCAACAGATTTTAAAAGGGGCCCTCTCAGGGTCGTCTAGATAATATGACGTAGTGCAATCTCACTGGCTGGTGGACAGTCGCTTTCTTCCCAAAGGTTTATGGGAAGTGTAGTTTCTGCGCGCCTGGCCATGTGGGCGATCCCAGACAAAGACTGGGGCTCTGATTTCCCACTTGACTACCCCATTGCTAATCACCTTACGTATATATCTATCTATCACCTATCTCTCTGTAAGGTATTTTCCACCGAGGAAGAAAGAAGGACATAGCCACCAAGTGTGAACAAGCAAAAGCTTTATTTAGAGCACGCCCAGGTGAGGTTCACTGGTTCACAAGACAGGGGCCAGGAAGACGCACAGCTTCTCCCACCCAGGGGGTAATTTATAGCATTGGTAGGGTGGTGGTGGAGTGATAGGTTGTGGCAAAATTTCATTGGCTGACAGACAGTTGTCTTTTCAAAATGCTCCTGGGCCGATTTTATTTTGGTGGTCATGGGCATGGGTGGTTCTTCATGTGACCTTCCGCCATTGCCAACCGACCTCACACTATCTATATTTACCTATATATCCCTCTATCCCCTGTCAGTTATCTATTTATCCATCAATTATAAACCTATAGTTCTATCTCTCTTTCTCACTCTATAGCAATATCGATATAGATATAGAAGGATAGATAGACATAGTTCTATCCATATATATTTATAGATAATTATATAATTTTTACATAGTTAGATATATAGAGATATATACTGACATATACCTATGTATTACGCATCTATAATACTGTATTTGTTATATATTAAATATTTATAAGGAGATATTAATCTATGTCTATTTATCTATTTGTGTTATGAGAGGCCAAACTGAGCCGAGAGAGAGATGTGAAGTCCCATGAGTGAGAGCTTGCTGAGGACACAGGGTCCCCAAGCAGTTGTGAGGAAATGGGGAAAGGACCTGACCTGGCTTAGTAGCACAGGGGAGGGCATTAAGAAACAGATGTGGATACCACGAGGAGGGACTGGAAGTCGGGCACTGGAAACAGCCCATGGACTTATTTTATTAACAGTAGGAATCCGGATCCTCTAAGAACAAGGGGGTGCTTCTGAATATTTGACTTATAATACATTTATCTCTATAGTACATTTATTCAACAAATAGCATAAGGAGATTTCTCCCTCTGCTGCCCAACTGGGGCATTGGATTCAGATGGAGGGAAGCTCTCACATAAAGGTCCTGAGTTGAGTCCAGGTAAAAAAAAAGAGGTGCAAAAGAAGGGTGCGCAGCCTGCAGTGGGAACCCTGAGTGTTAGCTGGCTTTGGGCCAGTGGTACGTGAGGTTCTGGGAATATCCTTCAGCTCCAGGCACAGGGAGCCATCAAAGGATATTGGCCGGAGAGGGGCGTGGTCATGTTTGCTTCTTGCAGAAGAGATTCATGGGGTGCCAAGGTGGGGGCAGACTGGAAAGGGAAAAGACTGGATGCCCATGGGTTGAAGGGGGTGGCAACCTAGCCTGAGGGGAGGCTTGAGGCTGGGGAGAAGAGGATGGAAGGACTGAGTTCTAGGGGGTAGGATGACCCACCGGCAGATAACTGCCAACCAGGTTGTTGCAGGAGAGCGAAACCTCAGAGGATTGACACTCAGATAACTATAAGAGGAAAAACAGAATTTATTAATAAAAGCCAGCGAAGCATGTGGGGTTATAGCTCCAAAGACACATGCTATTCGAAATTAGATTTCTTACATCTTATATACCCTTTGCAGAACATAAATTCATATTCATGGGTCTCGTGATTCCTTTGTCATGAGGTATACTTGTCAATCACACAATTTCAGAATGGAAGGGGACTTACAAAATGCCAGAGGATAATCATTTGTAAATCACCCGTTAAGGAGAAAGAAAGGGGGAGAAAAGGGCTACTCAAATTTCCCTTCCCCCTCCTACATTCCTGGCTGTTTTACCCTCTTTCACCCAGGTGTGGAGAAAGGAGGGGTCCAAGTCTCCCTCTTCCCTCTATTCAAAACCTTCTAAGTATGAAGACCTCTTTATTTACAATATAACAGCCCTTCTTAAGCAGGAATATGATCGGCCATCTTGAGCTGTTGTAAATTACACACAAATATAAGGTGACCAGATTTTAAAATTGGTAAAGCGGGACACCATTGATGGGGGGTGAGGGGGGGGTGCCTTGACTAAACATCTGGTCTATATGGAGCAAAAAAAATTTTCATAGAATGCAAAACTAGTATTGTATTATTTTAAATTTCAACATAAGTACAATTTACAAATATAATACATTTAAAAATTATTTATAGTATTATTTTATTCTTTGGCATATTTCTCATTTGAGTGAATTTTTTTAGTAGATTGCTGTCGTTGTTTAAAAGGTCATGAATTTTTTCACAAGAATTTGTTAAATTATATTTCACACATAAAATGGCTTTCAAAGTCTCAACACTTAATTGTGATTTTTCTGATGTCCACACTTTATTTAGCGTAGAAAAAATTCATTCAGTCGCAGCATTAGTTCCTGGTCAAGACAGCGCATATTCCACAATTTTTAGTGCATTATTATACGGAACATGGTTTGTTTCAAAATAATGAAATATTTCTAACCATTTGTTCCCTATTGTGATTTTTGCTGATGCCCAAGATTTAACCTTTTTCTTATCAATCTAATTTTTTAATAATGATACCTCATTAAAAAGATCATTTTTGGAAATATTACTATATGGGAAACTGAGTGAATCAGAGGGATCGGGTTACATAGTCCCGAAACTGATGCTGGAGTTGCACGAGTGGGTGGGAGCAGTCGTGCACACTCCCTGCCTGAACTCGTCCAGCCCCGCTGCCCGCTGGAAACTGAGCGGCTTGCACCTGGTGGAGCCCGGAGCTGCACAACAGCGTCCAGGATGCGGGCCTATGGGTAGTTAGGGGACTTGACAGCCGCTACCCCAGCAGGTACGTCCCACCCGAAGTTCTTTGTTTTGGGTCCCCAAACAGGGCAGCCAGCTCTTGCAGCAGTGCGGGCACTTCCAGGTCGAGGCAGGGTCCCGCTAAAAAGCATATATTCCCTTCCTGTTCTCCCGCCATTCCCTAGCTTTTTGTGCATTCTTTCAAAAAATTGGGACTTCTTTAAAATGCCATGGGACGTGGGACAAATTGTTAAAAATTGGGAGTGTCCCGCCAAAAGCGGGACGTCTGATCACCTTACACAAGTATGAAAATCATATTTACAAACTCTCTCTGAACGTTTGGTGGAAATTATAAAATATCCTTGAAGCCTCTTATCTCAAGGGGGATTTTATTCCTCAAGGTGGGCTGGGCACAGCTTTTTCATTCACTGCCCAGGGCATGCTCAGCCATCAGTGGGGTCCTGGGAAAATCTGTTAGCCCCTGATCTTGAACCCTGTCACCAGACCCCCAACCCTCCCTCTTTTTTCTTCTCCATGTCTGGCAACCACATATGACCCTGCAGAGTTTCAGGAGGCCTCAGGTGACAGCTGAGGTGAGGGGATCAGTGTGTGTTATGTGTGAGTGATGCTGCTCAAACCAGGGTTCCCTATCTGTGGGGATTAAACTTGTGCTCCCCTAGGTTGGGGTGAATCCACTGTGCTGAGGTGAGGTGTTGGCAGGTCAAGTCCTTCTTGCTCCTGGGGCAGAGGCCTGGTGGGCACAACAGCTGCAGGTGTCCCACCCCGGTTGGGGACAGTGGTGTCAGTGATTTCCTGGTTTCTGTGGGAAGCAGTCCTGCGGCCCCACCTCTTGACAAGCCCCCGGACCTTGATCTCCAGGAGCCTGATGTTCAGGTCTCCTTCCTGACCAGCCCTCTGCAGAAGGCTCAGCTCCTCCCAACCCAGCTGTCTGTGTTTGTGGGCTGGGATCAGAGCCAGGCATTCCCCTGAGCAAAGTTTAAGGGGTGCCCAGATCCATGTAATTGTTTAAAGTAGTGTACCTTAATTCCATGGGTTATGTAGAGACACCAAGGCAGGATACAAAAGAATTTTTAAGAGGAGATTTATTAATAAGCTGGCTGCATTTGACATACATGGGGTATAGCTAACCCAAATCGTGTAGACTTGAATATAGCTCTGAGGCTAGTTATATACACTTGATCACATACCGGTTTGGGGGAAAAGGAAGGGGCTTACATGATGTCAGAGGATAAGCATTTATAAATTGCCCATTAAGGAGAAAGAAAGGGGAGAGAAAAGGGCTACTTTATTGCCAGTAGCCATGGCCACCATCACAGCTGCCTGGCCCGTGCAGGTTCGAATTTGATTTGGACAGATAGTAATGAAACAATGGAGCCAAGAACTGGTGGGCCATTATCTTTAATCCTAGCTCACACCTGGTGGGCAAGAAATAAACACAGTGGGAAAACATTTTCCTTTCCATTCAGGGCTCCCCAAACCACTGACTTATCCAAGTTTCCTAGAATCAAGGTTTCTAGCTCACTAGACTTATTCACCTCTGTTCCCCATCTCCTTCTTTCTGCACAAACTCTGCACAAACTGGCTGCTCCTTCAGCACTCTCCCATCTTGGCTGCTTCACCTCTTTTCCACATGGCCTATCTCTGCTCTCCTCCAGCATGAGCTCCTCTGCCTCATTTTATAGTGTAGAAATCAAAACCTTTAATCCAATATACAAACAAGAAAGTCTCTGATACAAAGTCACTTATCTGAGGCATAATGGAATTCCTCATGAGAGTGCACCATCCCACATCATGCAACAGTCAAGGGTGTGGGGAAAAGCTTAGTTTTGAGAAGACTTTAGTATTAGAAGGGTGGGAAAGGCTTAGTCTTAAAACTAAGTTTTAGGCTATAATGACTTTGCCAGCTTACAGCCTGTCTCCTACAATGCAAACTATAAGTGAGCAAACATATATATCATACTTATAAACTTATTTGACCAATAGCTACTTAAATTTTTCTTCCCTCTCCCTCATTCCTGGCTAACTGTTTACCTTCTTCTTCACAGATTTGGAGAAGAGAAGGGGTCCAAGTCTCCTTCCTCCTTCCATTCAAAACCTAGTACGCAAACCTCTCTATGATATAATAGCCCTTCCTAAGCATAAATGCGATTGGCCATCTTGAGCGGGTGTAAATCACACACAAGTATAAAGATCATATTTATAAAATTTCTCTGAATGCTTGGGCTAAATCATAAAATGCCTTTTAAGCCTCTTAGTGTTGTAAAGTACCGTATCCCAGATTCTGTAAAGTACCCGTACCTCACTTCCGTGGGTTTATGTAGAGACACCAAGTCCAGATAAATTTTGAAAGGTTTTATTAGAGGAGGAGATTTATTAAATATGCCAGCCGCATATGGCTGACATGGGGCATTTGCAGACCCAAATTGTGAGCACTGGGAACAGCCCTTGCAGCAGATTATATATCTTTGCTCTCAGAGACACAGGTTGGCGGGAAAAGGAGAAGGGGGATGGGACATAATTCATTAGCAAGCTTACAACATTTGTCTATAGGACCCATAAAAATCATTTCTACATATCAAAACTTACAAGGTAACACAATAGCAAAAATGTTATTCCACATATTAAAAGATATTCCTAAATTTTCCAGTGTTCATTTGCCATTTCTTTGTTTAAAGGTATATACATTAATTATATGTTTTCAGGAGGGGAGGGTGTAAAGCCAGTATTTGCAGCCAAGGCCTCCATCAGAGCTGCTTGGCCAGTGCAGGTTCATATTAGATTCAGACAGTCGGTAATGAAACAACAGAGCCAAGAACTGGTGAGCCATCAGCTTTAATTCTAGCTTACACCAGGCAGGCAAGTAAAAACACACACTGGGCTCCAAAACCCACACATTCAGTGCTCATAGAGCTACTGACTTATTCGAGTTTTCTAGAATCAAAAGGTTTCTAGCTCACCAGACTTATTCACCTCTGTTCCCCATCTCCTTCTCTCTACACAAACTCTGCACAAACTGGCTTCTTCCTCATCATTCCGCCATGTTGGCTGCTTCTCCTCTCCTCCACATGGCCTTAATCTGCTCTCCTCTCTAATGCTAATCTCAGGAACCAAGAGAGCAAGCTCCCGGTCTGCCCCACTTTATAGCATAAAGATTCAAAACCTTTAATCCAGTCTACAAACAAGGAAGTCTTTGACACAAACTCACTTATCTGAGACATACTGGGAGGATTCCTCATGAAAGTGCACCACCCTACATCATCCAATCAGCCAAGGGTGTAGGGAAAAGCTTACTCTTAAAACTTGCAGGTGGGCAGTGCCATCTTTAGCAAAGTGAGCATAATATATTTTATGTGCCCAACAGAGGGGTAGTTTCCATAGCACTAGGGGATAAATGTCTGCAAATGGCTCATCAAATAGGAAAAGGCTTTTCTCAATCTCTCTCTTCCTGCACCTGGCTAGCTATTTACCTGCTCTCTTACAGGTGTGGGGGGAAGAAAGGGAATACAAATCTCTTTTCCCTCTTTATTCACAATACAATTCAAGTCATTTTTACAAAATTTCTCTGCATGCCTAGCCCAAATTAATAAAATCCTCTTTAAGCTTCCTAGTAGAAGGGAGCCTCCTTCACAGTATGTTTCTGCAAGCCAGGAAACTTTCACATTTCTTTCCCTAAAATATCAATATTAATTGTCCAGCTTTTAGTGACCTTACTACAATAGTAAAAAGGGGTTTCTTATCTCAGTACAGAATACGTCCTTGTAAGCCAGGAAGCTCCCGCATTCTTCTCCCTCCATTTTCCACAGGAAGAAGGAGGTAAGAAACCTGACTCTTCCTTCTAAAATTAATATTAATATTAATTTTTGCAATTCTTCAGCACCTTACCAGATAATAAAAGTAAATAATATTTGTAAAGCCAGTAGCCACAACCAGCATCACAGCCACCTGGCCCATGCAGGTTCGCATTTGATTTGGACAGGCGGTAATAAAACAACGGAGTCAAGAACTGGTGCACCGTTAGCTTTAATCCTAGCTTGCACCCAGCAGGCAAGAGATACACACAGTGGAAAAACACTTCCCTTTCCATTCAGGGCTCCCAAAGCCACTGACTAATCCGAGTATTCCTAGAATCAAGGGCTCCACCAGCCTTATTCACCTCTGTTCCCCATCTCTTTCTCTCTGAATAAACTGGCTTCTCCTTCAGCACTCTGCCATCTTGGCTGCTTCTGTCCTCCACATGGCCTTTTTCTACTCTCCTCTCCTCCAGCATGGGCTCCTCTGCCCCATTTTATAGTGTAGAAATCCAAACATTTAATAAAATATACAAATAAGGAAGTCTCTGATACCAAGTCACTTATATGAGGCATAAATGGGACTCCTCATAAGAGTGCACCACCCCCCATTATGCAACAGTCAACGGTGTTGGGAAAAGCTTAGTCTTAAAACTAAACCTTAGGCCTGTCCAGGTGGTGGCGCAGTGGATAGAGCGTCGGACTGGGATGCGGAAGACCCAGGTTTGAGACCCTGAGGTCGTCAGCTTGAGCACGGGCCCATCTGGCTTGAGCAAAAGCTCATCAGCTTGGACCCAAGGTCGCTGGCTCCAGCAAGGGGTTACTCAGTCTGCTGAAGGCCCACAGTCAAGGCACACGTGAGAAAGCAATCAATGAATAACTATGGTGTCGCAATGGCAACAAAAAACTAATAATGATTGATGCTTCTCATTTCTCTCTGCTTCTGTCTGTCTGTCCCTATCTATACCTCTCTCTGACTCTCTCTCTCTCTGTCCCTGTAAAAAATAAATAAATAAATAAATAAATAAATAAATAAATAAATATCATTTAAAAACAATCCTTAAAAAAAACAAAAATACTAAACTTTAGGCTATAATGACTTTGCCGGCTTACAGCCTGTCTCCCACACCGAATGCAAACTATAAGCGAGCAAACATATACATCATATTTGCAAATTTACTTGACCAACATATTTGTTTACTTTCTTTTTGTAATTGAAATATATTTTATCTCTAATCTGTTTAAATGTAAAGTGTATGACATGTTTATTTGATACATTTATATATTGTAATATGATTATTATATTAGTGATAATTAGTGCCTCTACCACATTCCATAATTAGCTTTTCTTTTTAGTTGTTGGGATAATTCTATTGCAGGAATGAAAGGAGGACAAAAATGCCCAGACAACTAGATGAAGGAAGTAGGATTTATTTAGCCAGTGGAGCTGTGCGTGACCCCAAAAGAGGCAACAAAACACGTGCCCCCTGAAGTTAGTTTTTACATCTTATGTACCTTTACAGCTTTAGCTTTCACGTGACAAATGCCTGCTTTCTATGCCTTCTTTGTTTGCAGGCCTACATGACTTCTGTGTCTTAGGGAGGGAAAGAGGAGAGGAGGCTGGAGGGTTTGTCCTTAATAATCCTATCATTCATTCTTCTTACTGAAGCTGCAAGTTCATTTCAAGGAACTGATAACAAGCAAGGTCCACACCCCATGGTTTGTTATTTTTCAAACTTTTCTGTCTGCCCTTGTTCCCTCAGTCAAGAACACTGAGGTCGCAGGCTGGAGTGTAAGACCCCAGACACTGCAGGCCCCTCTCTCCTCTTCATTCTTCTGGTTTCTCTTTCAATTCAGCTTGAGTCTTTTAGCAAGTTTGGTGGTTGTCCATACTTACTATACTGTACATTAGATCTCCAAGGCATGTAAAGTCAATAATATTTCAATGCAGTGATTATGATCAGGATTGTCTCCATACTGTCAATGTAAAAAAATTCCAAACCTGTAAGAAGATTTATGAGTTTATTTGAGCTAAACTGTCGACAATTGCTGGGAAGCAAAGTCTCAATGGATTGAGAAAATGCTCTGGAAAGTGGCAATTATACCACTTATTTTGTACATTAAAATCAAAGTGGAAGATGTAAGGGGGTCACATGAAATTGATTGGTGATAGATTAGGGAGGTAGGAGAAAGCAAAGCAGGAAAGTCTCTGGGATTGGGTAAAAAGTAAAAGTGTATCTGCTGAAGCCTCTTTGACATAGGCAGAAACAAGAAGGTTTGCAGTTAATGGTTCACGTAACAATAACAATGAGGGGTCTATTGGCTTGTGCTCCAGCAGGATGCCTGAACCCTTTACTTTCCAAAGGCATGTCAGCAGGTGTTGGACAGATAAAATATAATATGTTCACTTTGTTAAGGATGGCGCTCCCCACATGGAAGCCCGTCACCCAGGTGATATTATTTGCCCTTATGCTTGGGATGGGTGTGGGGGAAAGGCTGTAATGTAAGCAGGCCGGGTCATTATAGCCTAAGGCTTAGTTTAAGAGTAAACTTTTCCCCACACCCTTGACTGATTGGATGATGTAGGGTGGTGAGCTCTTCTGAGGAATCCCATTATGCCTCAGATGGGTGGCTTCGTATCAGAGACTTTCTTGTTTGTAGATTGGATTAAGGGACTGGATTTCTACAGTATAAAGTGGGACAGACCAGCATCTCTCTCCTTTGGTTCCTGAAATTAGTATTGGATAGGAGAAGCAGTCAGGATGGAAGACTGCTAAAGGAGAAGCCAGTTTGTGCAGAGTTTGTGCAGAGAGAAGGAGATGGGGAACAGAGGTGAATAAGGCTGGTGAGGTAGAAACCTTTGATTCTAGGTGTAAAGCCAGTAGTCGAGGCCGCCATTGCAGCAGCCTGACCCATGCAGGTTCTCATTAGATTCAAACAGTCGGTAATGAAACAATGGAGCCAAGAACTGGTGAGCCATCAGCTTTAATTCTAGCTTGCACCCGGCGGGCAAGCAAAAACACACACTCGGCTCCAAAACCCACACATTCAGTGCTCACAAAGCTACTGACTTATCCAAGTTTCCTGGAATCAAAGGTTTCTAGCTCACCAGACTTATTCACCTCTGTTTCCCATCTCCTCCAGCACAAACTCTTAACAAACTGGCTTCTTCATCAGCACTCTGCCATCTTGGCTGCTTCTCTCCTCCACGTGGCCTTAATCTGCTCTCTTCTCTAATACCTCAGGAACCAAGAGAGAGATCAAGCTACTGGTCTCCCCACTTTATACCATAGAATCAAAACCTTTAATCATCAAAACCTTTAATCCAATTATACAAACAAGGAAGTCTCTGTATAATGGGATTCCTCAGGAGAGTGCACCACCCTACATCATCCAATCAGTCAAGGGTGTGGGGAAGAGCTTACTCTTAAACTAAGCCTTAGGCTATAACGACCTGGTCTGCTTACATTACAGCCTTTCCCCCACACCCATCCCAAGCATAAGGGCAAATAATATCACCTGGGTGACGGGCTTCCATGTGGGCAGCGCCATCTTTAACAAAGTGAGCATATTATATTTTATCTGCCCAACACTAGGAAACTCGGATAAGTCAGTGGCTTTGGGAGCCCTGAATGGAAAGAGAAATGTTTTCACACTGTGTTTATTTCTTGCCCACCAGGTGCAAGCTAGGATTAAAGCTAATGGCCCACTGTAAAGCCAGTAGTTGCGGCCACCATCAAAGCCGCCTGGCCAAGGCAGGTTCGCATTGGATTCGAACAGTCGGTAAAGAAACACAGGAGCCAAAAACTGGTGAGCCATCAGCTTTAATTCTAGCTTGCACCCGGTGGGCAAGCAAAAACACACACTGGGCTCCAAAACCCACACCTTCAGTGCTCACAAAGCTACTGACTTATTCGAGTTTCCTAAAGCCAAAGGTTTCTAGCTCACCAGACTTATTCACTTCTGTTCCCCATCTCCTCCAGCTCAAACTCTGCACAAACTGATTTCTCCCTCAGCACTCTGCCATCTTGGCTGCTTCTCCTGGCCTCCATGTGGCCTTACTCTGCTCTCCTCTCTAATCCCTCAGGAACCAAGAGAGAGATCAAGGTACTGGTCTCCCCACTTTATACTGTAGAATCAAAACCTTTAATCCAATTATACAAACAAGGAAGTTTCTGTATAATGGGATTCCTCAGGAGAGTGCACCACCCTACATCATCCAATCAGTCAAGGGTGTGGGGAAGAGCTTACTCTTAAACTAAGCCTTAGGCTTCAACAACCCGGCCTGCCCACAGCCTGTTCCAGAACACACATTAATATCAACGAACTTCCATGTGGGCAGTGCCATCTTTAACAAAGTGAGCATAATATATTTTATTTGCCCAACACCCACCAGTTCTTGGCTCCATTGTTTCATTACTGTCTGTCCAAATCAAATGGGAACCTGCACGGGCCAGGTGGCTGTGATGGTGGATGTGGCTACTGACTTTACAGCCCACCATCCTCCAATTTCTTTACTGTCTGCCTGAATTCAATGGGAACCTGCATGTGAATAATCACAATGATGGCCCCTGGCCAAGCAATAAACAAGCTGTCAAATTGTAAGTGTAAAGCCAATAGCCACGGCCACGATCACAGCTGCCTGGCTTATGCAGGTTCTCATTAGATCCGGACAGATGGTAATGAAACAACAGAGCCAAGAACTGGTGGACCATTAGCTTTAATCCTAGCGTGCACCGGGTGGGCAAGTAAAAACACACACTGGGTTCCAAAACTGACTCATTCAGTGCTCAGAAAGCCACTAACTTATCTGAGTTTTCCTAGAATCAAAGGTTCCTAGCTCACCAGACTTACTCATTTCTGTTCCCCATCTCCTTCTCCCTGCACAAACTAGATTCTCTCTCAGCATTCCACCATCTTGGCTGCTTCTCCTCTCCTCCACGTGGCCTTTCTCTGCTCTCTTCTCTATTGCTAATCTCAGGAACTGAGAGAGAGCAAGCTCCTGGACTGCCCCACTTTATAGTGTAGAAATCCAAACCTTTAATCCAATCTACACACAAGAAAGTCTCTGATACAAAGTCACTTATCTGAGGCATAATGAGATTCCTCATGTGAGTGCACCACCCTACATCAAAAAGGGTGGGAAAGGCTTAGTCCTAAAGCCAAGCCCCAGGCTACAAGAATCATGCCTACCCACAGCCCACCCCCAACACACATTAATATAATCACACCCATCCCAAGCAAGAAAGGCAAGTAATATTATCACCTGGGCAATTGGCTTCCACATGGGCAGTGCCATCTTTAACAAAGTGAGCATAATATATTTTATTTGCCCAACAGTAAGATAAAGACAAACTCTGACACTACAGTTTTTGGCTCCGGATCGAAGGAGGAGAAACGAGAAGAATGCAGAGGAGAGAGGGACTTGCAATGTCTGGGGTCTTACACTCCAGCCTATAACTTCAATGTTCAGGACTGAGGAAACAAGGTCAGACAGAAAAGTTTAAGAAATAAGAAAACACAGCTGTAGACCTTGCTTGTTACCAGTTCCTTGAAATGAACTTGGAGCTCCAGCAAGAAGAATGAGTAATAGGATTATTAAGGACAGACCCTCTGGCCACTTCTCTTCTTCCTCTCCCTAAGACATGAAAGTCATGAAAGCCTGCAAACAAAGAAATATAGAAACCAAGCATTTGTCACTATTGGACAACTGAGTTTGTAAAATTTGTGTTGTTTGAGTTTGCTCACTTTTATTGTTAAAAATAGTGCTGGGCAACACCAGGCATGTGACTATGATATTGCTAATTACCTTCCTGCTTGGGAAGAGCCATTGTTATGCTAATGTGTGCTGGAGGAGGGGTTTCGTGTCAAAAATTTTTAAGAGAACGGAGCAGAAGGAGGAAGAAGGAAGCCATAATTTGCAGGGTAGAAAGCCAAGATGGCAGGGTGCTGAAGGAGAAGCCAGTTTATGCAGAGAGGAAAAAGGAGAAGGTGTGCAGATGAGGAACCAGAGGTGACTGACACTGGTGGGGGCTTTTGATTCTAGGAAAACCTGGGTATGTCGGTAGCTTGGTGAGCTCTGAATAAGTGGAAGGGAAGTGTTTTTCCCTCTGTGTGTTTACTCGCCAGCTAGGGCGAGGCTAGAATAAAGGAATGGCCCACCAGTTTTTGGCTCTGCTGTTTCTTTACCATCTGCCCAAATGTAGTGGGAACCTGCAGGTGCATGGCCACGATGGCGGTGGACCCTGGCCTTACAGTCATGTGAAAGCTCAAGCTCGAAAGGTACATAAGATGTAAGAAATCTAACTTCGGGGAGCACACGTTTTGTTTCCTCTTTTGGAGTCACGCAGCTCTGTCAGCTAAATAAATCCTACTTCCTTCATCAAGTTGTCTGGGCATTTTTGTCCTCCTTTGATTTCTGCAACAGGATCACTGGGCAAACCCTAATCTCCACCCATTCTGTGACCCTACCCTCCAAATATTTCCCCTCCTGGACCCCCCAGGGGGTCTGGACTGGGGCGAGGTCTGGGTGATGACTTGGTGAGTTCTCTCTCTGCTTAAACCCTTGGGGAGGGTCTCAGTGGCCAGTGGCTGGCTAGAGGACTTGGGGATCCTCTTTGGCACATTTTGGTCCAAAAAGGAGCTTCACCAGCATCTATTTAGCACTTACTGTGTACTGAGCAAGTCCATTTTATTTGCTACTCATGGTTTTTAAAAGTTATTTCTATGGAGGCCCTGGTCATGTGGTGCAGTGGATAGAGTGTCATCCCTGCATGGGTTTGATCGTTAGGGTACACAGGAGAAGCAATTGAGGAGTTCACAACTAAGTGAAACAACAAATGATGCTCCTCTCTTGCTCTCTCTCTCTCTCCCCCTTTTCTCTATGCTGTCTCCCTTCCTCTCTCACTAATCAATGGAAAAATTTTTAAAAATATGTCTCTGCAGTGATTTTCACTATGACACTTTCAAACAATATATTAATATGCAGGGTAAATGTGAACACCCCACCCCTTCCCCACAGCCCCAAATACAACTGCAGTGTAAAAAATCCCCCCATCCCACCACAGTCCCAAAGTTACCACCCTTTAAGATGTGTCCTTCCATACTTCCCTGAGTGCTGTGTAATCTTACTTAATTCTTATAAAGCCCCCATGAAGTGAACACTGATATTACCCTCACTTTACAGGTGTGTTGAGTGAGGTTCAGAGAGATCAGATCACTTTTCAAAGGTCACACAGCATGTGAGAAGTTGTAACTCAAACCCAAGTCAATCTGACTTCAATGCTAGGAGGAATAGATGGAGAGGGGTCCCTGCTTGGGAGGACTCTTCTCAGCTCAGCTAATATTGTGGCTGGTTCATTCAGTCATTCAACAGACATATATTGGGCATGATTGTGTGCCAGGTGAATGATACATACAGGGTCCTGCTCTCCCACAACACATGGTCATGATAGCTGACACTATCCGTTGACAAAGAATCAAACAGAAGTCAGATGGGCACAGCTCAGGAGAGGGGAGAAAATGAAACTGCCAGGGTGATGCCAAGGAAACTTAAGTAAACATTCATATTTTAAAAAATACATAAACACAACTCGAAATTTTAATAGTCCAAAGGGCAAGCAGTGAGAAGTGTCCTTCCCACCTTTATGTCCAGGCCCCAGTGACCCTCCCCCCCCCACGTCAAGAGCATTAGTCCTTAGTGAAGATGACATCACCCCCAAAGGGGTGAAAACTAATTCTGGAGGGTGGGCAAAGGTCTGTTTTTATGTTTAAAGTGCAGATATACATAGAATATATAAACAGGTATATAGTAAACCTATGGTATTAAATACTCATGGAGGCGATTAGGGAAGATGTCTAAAAACAATTGCTTCTTAGAGCGTAAAAATGAAATAAATCTTGAGGAAGTATTTTAGAAGCAGCCACTATTCAGGTTTCTTGTGAGATCTTTCAGACACATTCTAGAAATTTTCAAGGAAATATCTACATATTCACTTGTTCCTGTTTTTACATAAATAATAACATATTATTTCAAGGCTGCTTCTTTTTTTCACTTAAAATATATTTTGGTGATCCCTCCATGTCAGTGAACACCATTTGCTGGTTTCTTCTTCACAGTAGTGTAATATTACTCTGTATGAAATTTACTTACCTCTTTCTCATGGATCGACACACAACATTGGAACACATAACATGTGTGCTGTAGTATACACTGGCTAACTGCATGTACATTATTTCACATATAAGTGCTTGTATCTGAAAGATAAATTCCTGAAAGTATGATAGCGGGGTCAGAGGTGTGTGCATTTGTCATATAAGTAGATACTGCAACTTGTCCTTCATAGAAGTTGTACCAATTTCCGTCATCATTAAGGTAAAAGAGTGCCAGTTTGCCCACAACCTCATCCACATGAAGTGTTATCAAACCTTTTGATCTTTGCCAATCTGATGAATTAAAAATGGTGTCACAGTATGGTTTTAATGTTTATTTCCCTTATGAGGTTGAAAATCTTCTCATGTGACTAAGAACCATTTGTCTTTCTTTCTTTGTAAGTTCAAGGTTTGTATTCTTGCTAACTTTTTCATGAACTTTTGTAGTATTTTTAATGATTGTTTCCAAAGATTGTTTATATATTATGAACATTATCCCTTTTTGTTATGAGTTATAGTTAGCTCTGTCATTTGTCCTTTAAAGATTATTCATTAGCCTGATATGTGCTGGTGCAGTGGGTAAAGCGTCGACCTGGAATACTGAGGTCACCAGTTCAAAACCCTGGGCTTGCCTGGTCAAGACACATATGGGAAGCAACTACTACAAGTTGCTGCTTCTTTTCCCTCTTTCTCTCTTAAGAAAAAATAAATAAATTATTTATTGAAAGTTTATTTTTGGACCCTGGCCAGTTAGTTCAATCAGTTAACAGTATCATCCTGAAATGACAAGTTGAGGGTTAATCCCCAGAAGGCAGCCAAGGAATGCACAACTGAGTGGAACAACAAATGAGTGCTCCCCTTCCCCCTCCCCTCTCTCTCCCTTCCTCTCTCTGTCTCTCTAAAAATCAATAAAAATTAAGCCCTAACTGGATAGCTCGGTTGGTTAGAGTGTTGTCCCACAGTGCAGAGGTTGCCTGTTCAATCCCCAGTCAGGGCACATACAAGCTCGTTCAATGTACATGTCTCCCTCTCTCCCTGCCTCTTTCTCAAAAATAAATAAATAAAATAAAAAGTTCATTTTTGAAATTGTCATTTGTCTTGACTTTGTTCAGGGTGGTATTTACCTTACAGATTTTTCTTCATGTTTACATGAAGTCAGTTGTTTTAATCATTCCTTTTATAACATCAAAGGTTTGTATCACACTGAGAATGATAATGAGAAGAAGCATTCTGAGTAGAGGAAATAACAGAGGTAAAGGTCCTGAGATAGGCAGGGAATGTGGCATGCATATTAATCAGGGATTTCTAGAGAAACAGAAACAATAAGATGCACAGAGAAAGAGGTTTATTTTAAGAAATTGGCCAGGTGATTGTAGAGGCTAACAAGTCCACAATCCACAGGTTAGGCTGCAGTTGGAGTCAAAGGCAGTCTGTTGGCAGAAGTCCTTCTTTTTTTGGCTGTTGGGTAAATAAGTTTGTAAAAGGTGATTTTTATGTTTGCTTAAAAATGGTGCTGCCCATGTGAATGGTGCTGCCAGGTGAAACTGCTAATTACCTTCCTGCTTGGGAAGGGCCACTGTTATGCTAATGTTGCTGGAGGAAGGGTCTTGGTGGGCCCAGGTAGTTTTTAGAAGGAGGAAGAAGGAAGAAGAAGAAGCCAAGATGGAAGGGAGGAGAGAGAAGCCAATTTTGCAGAATAAAAAGCCATGTTGGCAGATGGGGAACCAGAGGGGATAAGTCTGGTGGGGGTTTTGATTCTAGGAAAACCTGGATGTGTCCGTAGCTTTGTGAGCTCTGAATGACTGGGTTTTGGAGCCCTGTGTGTTTTTACTCACCTGCTGGGTGCAAGGATAGAGTAAAGGAAAGGCCCACCACTTTTTGGCTTTGCAGTTCCTTTACCATCTGTCCAAATCTAATGGGAACCTTCACCTGCCTGGCAGCAATGGCAGCAACAGCCCCTGGCCTTACATTGGTGAAGTCAGTCTTTGGTCTGTTGAGGCCTTCAACTGATTATATGAGGCCCACCCACATTGTGAGGAATAATTTGTTTTACTCCGAGTCTACTGATTTAAATATTAATTCATCTTTTAAAAAAGACTAGCACTTTATCCAGGGGTCCCCAAACTATGGCCCACGGGCTGCATGTGGCCCCCAGAGGCCATTTATCCAGCCCCCACCGCACTTCTGGAAGGGGCACCTTTTTCACTGGTGGTCAGTGAGAGGAGCACAGGATGCATCCACACCCATAGTTCCCATTGAAATACTGGTCAGTTTGTTATTTAAATTTACTTGTTCTTTATTTTAAATATTGTATTTGTTCCCGTTTTGTTTTTTTTACTTTAAAATAAGATATGTGCAGTGTGCATAGGGATATGTTCATAGTTTTTTTATATCCTCCAACGATCTGAGGAACAGTGAACTGGCCCCCTGTGTAAAAAGTTTGGGGACCCCTGACTTTATCAAACATCTGGGCAACTAGCCTAGCCAAGGAGACACATAAAATTAACCATCACAAATTCACTTCTTATCACCTTGGCACACACACATTCCTTTGAATTCTACTTTTGTGGTATGCAATGTGAAATCCATGCTTTTCCCATGAGCCCCACATGACTCAGCAGGACATGAAGGCACACAGTGACACCAGGAGGGATCGCCTATTCCACATGAAGACAGCAGACTCAAAGGATGTGCGTCAGCATGAGGGAAGGAGATCAGGGTCTCTGGCACTCTCAGTGATGGGGTGAGTGGTCAACAGGCTGAGTCAAGCTCTGAGATTTCTAGCTTCCCATCCCTGGGAATGTGCAGATATAATGGGCACATGTACTGAAGGTTGTAGAGGATATTTCTGTGCATGTAAGGTTTGAAGCTGGGAGAACCATAGTCTGTCTAAATGAGAGGCAACCCAGAAGCTTGGGTGATGGTGGTTTCTGCATCCTCCTCACTTCCTGAAGCATCAGAGACAGCCTGCCCCACATCCCTTCTGTGTGTGTGTGGCTGGTAGTGTCCTGGTGTGTGGTGGGTCTCCTTTGAAGTCTGGAATGTGTGGTTTGCTAGAGTCACTGTGATTCTAAATTGAAGTCCTTCAGGGTCTTAAGCCTGGAAGTGCTGCCCCTCACTGGAAGAAATATGTTTCCCCTCACTACCCTGTAATTCATCCCTGGCCTGGTGGCAGGGGAGGTGATGTAGGGCATGTCCAACCCTCCATATTTGTGATCTGGAGATTTTGGCTTGACTTGGAGGTTGTTCCTCTAGTTGACCACCCAATGGCAAGGAATGGAACCAGAATTCCTATCCAGTGCCCAGGACGTGGTGGGACATGGATGGGTGGGGATAACTTGGGTCCCTCGCCCACTCCCATTTTCTGATGGTAGTTGTGGGGATAAATGGGGTGGCCTCAGGGCTCCTCAAATAAATGAGTTTGCATCCTGGAAAAGTTCTACATAAGTAAGTGCTGGAAGATGAATGTGAGAGAGAAAACAGAGACAGTGAGAACCTGTAAGAGATGCTCAACAAATATTGAGTGGTTAAATGGATGTAGGAATAAAAAAACTATCACAATAACTTTAGTTAACATATATCATCACGTTAAGTTACAAAAAGAGAAATTTTATTTGTGATGAGAACTCTTAGGACCTACTCTCTTATATATACATACATATACATATCCATGTATATATATGTATATATATATATATATATATATTATACAGCAGTGTTAACTATACTTATCATGGCTTGTAACTATATATTACATGGTTTGTACTTATCTTCCTTGTAACTGAAAGTCTTCATCCACTTTGACTACCTTCATCCACTTTTCCCTCCCCCTTGCTTCCTGTCTCTGGCAACCACAAATCTGATCTCTTTTTTGGCTTCTTTTAGTTCCATTTTACTTCAGATTCCACATGTGAGATCGTATATAGTATTTCGCTTTCTCTGTCTGACATTTAATTTATCATAATGCCTTCAAAGTTCATCCATATTGTTGCAAATGGCAGGATTTTCTATTTCTTGTGGCTGAATACTACTCCATTATATAAATGTTTGACCCTTGAACAACTATTGGAGGCTAGGGGTACTGATCACCTGCACAGTTAAAAATTCACATATAAGTTAAGTTAGTACTCTACATTGCTAATTCCCAACCACCAGTTGACCCTTGAACAACATAAGTTTTAACTGCATGTCAATTGAAAAGAATCCTTTTATAAGTGAACCTGCATAGTTCATACATGTATTGTTCCTGGGTCAACAGTGTGTGTGTGGACGTGTGCGGGTGTGCATGTGTGCATGTACATATATATGCATGCCACATAGTCTCTATCCATTTTTCTGTCAATGGCTGTTCTGATTGCTTTCTTATCTTGGCTTTGTAAATAATGATGTTATGAACATAGGGGTCCACATATCTCTTCAACATAATGTTCTTAGTTTCTTAAGACGAATTTCCAGAAGTGGGATTACTGGGTAATACATTAGCTCCTTTTCTAACTTTAAAGGGATCTTCATACGGTTTTCTCATGTTTGTACCCATAATTACAGTCATTTTAGACTTGCTAAGATATATTTTATGGCCCAATATATTATTACTGCTGGAGAATTTTCCTGTGTGCTTGAGATGAATGTATATTCTGCTGCTGTTGGATGGAATGTTTATATATGACTATTAGGTCCATTTGGTCTGTAGTGCTATTTAAGATTACTATACCTATATTAACTTTCTGCTTGCATAATTAATTCATTGTCAAATATGGGTTTTTTAAGTTCCTTACTATTATTTTATTACTATTTCTTTCTCTTTTCTGTTAATGTTTGCTTTAAATGTTATCTTTTGATACATATGTGCACACATGAATACATAACCACAGTCAAGATAAAATATATCCATCATTTTGGTTGTTGCCTTTTTGACACTATAGATGACTTTGCATTTCTACAATCATATAGCACGCACACCATTTTTTCCCCAGATTTTTTTATGTAACACAGTTATGTTAATACAGCGGGTCCTTGAGTTACAACAGTCTCAACATACCACGTTTCGAGTTTATGACACTCACTCCCATAAAAAGTTAAAAAAAAATTGAGACATGATTTTACATCATTAGCGTTGTACTTATGGACTATGTAGGCAAACTAGTTCCAGACTAACCTGGAACAATACTTTAAGAAGGTAGAGAGGCCTTCCACAGATCCTGTACCCTCTACATCAGTTGCTTCTTGAGATGAAACACCTGTAGTATAAGTAAAATCATCGCCAGCCTCTCCTGCATGTTCCTTAGGCAATCATGGCTCACTTGACCCAGTATCTCCAGCACCTTTTGCAAGTTCTCTTGCCTCCCCAGCTTCCTCCTCCCAATAGGTCACTCTCTCCCACCGTGCAAGGTCCCTTCCAGTGTACAAGCCAACCACAGCAATAAAGGTAAGAAATCTTTTACGCTCAATTTTTGTCGTTTTTTTTTGTTATCTTTTGATACATATGTGCACACATGAATACATAACCACAGTCAAGATAAAATATATCCATCATTTCGGTTGTTGCCTTTTTGACACTATAGATGACTTTGCATTTCTATAATCATATAGCACGCACACCATTTTTTCCCAGATTTTTTTATGTAACACAATTATGTTAATACAGCGGGTCCTTGGGTTACAACAGTCTCAACATACCACATATATTTATACAGTACAATATATTTATGTCCTTTTCCTTTTTCTATGGCTTAGTTGTGTTTTTATGTTCTAGATTATGATTTTACAACTGTGCTAGCATAAGTGAGTTAGGCTAGGATATGTTTTGACTTACACCAAAATTCAGGTTATGTCACTGTCATAGAAATGGCCTGTGTCATAACCTGAGGACTCCTGTATACATACATAGTGTGTATGTCAAGCATTTATATTTTTATGCTGAATAATATTCCATTGCATGGATATCCTACAGTTTGTTCAGCCAACTCACTTGTTGATAAATATTTGGTTGATTTACAGTCTTTGATTATTACAAATGAAGTTGCTACACATACTTGGGTATCAGTTTTATGGTGGGCATATGCTTTTATTTCACATGAACAAATAACCAGGAATTGAATAGCTCGATCATGTGGTATGTGAATATTTAACTTTCGAAGAAATAGCCAAAATGTTTTCCAATTTATGCAGGATGGGGCAAAAGTAGGTCTACAGTCGTTTATATAAAAAATAATATAACAATGAATAAATAATAAAATAAGAATAAACTCTGGCCTGACCAGGAAGTGGTACAGTGGATAGAGCATCAGCCTGGGACACTGAAGACCCAGGTTCAAAACCCCAAGGTAACTGGCTTGAGCATAGTCTCATATGGCTTGAGCACAACAGGCTCACCAGCTTGAGCGTGGGATCAAAGACATCACTTCATGGTCGCTCACTTGAGCCAAAGGTCATTGGCTTAAAGCCTAAGGTGCTGGCTTGAGCCAAAGATCTCTGGCATGAGCAAGGGGTCACTGGCTCACCTGGAGCCCCCCAGTCAAGGCACATATGAGAAAGCAATCAATGAACAACTAAGGTGCCACGAGTACGAGTTGTTGCTTCTCATTTCTCTCTCTTCCTGTGTGTTGGTCCTTTTCTCTTTCTCTTGCTAAAAAAAATAAAATAAAAAAGAGAATAAACTGTTTCACATACTCATTATTATAAAGCTATTTTTTTCCCTACACTGTATTTACCTTTGACATTCCCACTAGAAATTTATGAGTTCCAGTTCCCCTACAACCTTGATATTACTTGCTATGGTCTTTTTAATTTTACACATTCTAGTAAGTGTGTATTGTGTTACACTGTGGTGTTTTCAAAATTATTGAGACATAATTGATAAATAAAAATTGTCTATATTGAAGGTGTGAAACTCTATGTTTTGATATACATTATAAAGTAATCACAACAATCAAGTTAATCCTATTTCTCATCTCACACAGTTACCATTTTCTTGTGTGTGTGTGTGTGTGTGTGTGTGTGTGTGTGTGTGTATGGGTGGTGAGAACACTTCATATCTACTGTCTTAGCAAATTTCAAGTATAAAATACAATACAGTACTGTTATCTATGGTCATCATACATTAAATCCATAAAATGTCACCTCTATCTAGTTCCAAAACACTTTACTCCATACTTATTAAGTTGTCAACCCCATGACCTTCTCCAGGACCCTGGCAACCACTGATTTTCTGTCATCTCCCCAGATGAACTTATTTTGAAAATTTTGTGTAAATAAAATTCTGCCATATATGATGTTTTATGTCTGAATTATTGTCCTCAACATAATGTTTTAGAGGTTCATCCATGTTATAGCATTGTTATTGGGTGAAATATATCCCTTTAAATTTTATATTTTGGAATGCTAAGCCCCATTACTTCAGAACAAAGATGACTATATCTAGAGATAAGGTCTTCAGAGGTAATGAAGTTAGAATGAGGTCATTAGGGTACACTCTAACCCAATGTGACTTGTGTCGTTACGCAAGGAGGTAATGTCAGCAAGATGGCAGAATAGGAAACTGCAGAACTCCTTCTCCACATGGACAGACCAGTTCAACAACAATATGTAAATCAAGTCCCTTTATGAAAAATCCAGAGATCAGTTGAGAGGCTCCTGCACCCCAATGGAGCCTGACACCAGTTGCACTGAAGCCAGTGGGAAAATGCAGGGTATCATCTCACCATAATTCCTCCCCCTGGCAGCACTCCCCAGTCAGGAGGGAGTGCCTATCTCCTGAGGAAGGAAGGAGAGGACTGGGCTGAAGAATCCAACATTCTAACATGTCAAGGGCCTGCCTAAGGAAATCGTTCTGGTAGGCCTGAATCTGAGCACTGATGGGAAAGTGCCCCCAACTGAAAGCCACTGAGAATGAAGGTGTTGGTTTGGGCCAGCATGCACTCACCAGCCATTGACCTTACCCCACTGTAGCACAGAGCAAATGATAAAAACAAAACCCAACCTTGGCTTCTCCCTGAGCAGGGAAAGAAGTGTCCAACACTCCAGACTTTCAGGTGTTCCGCAAGGGCCAGGCTTCTGCATGAGAGATCCCTCTCTGACAATCAGCCAGGTTAGGTAAGAAAAGAAAACAATAACAAAACTACAACTAATTTTATACCCAAGAAACAGCCCAGCCTGGTCACCTTGAATAGAAAACCAAATAAAAGTTGATTATTATTCAGGAATGGTGAGGTCAACAGGGCAGAAGATGAATTACCATTGAAAAGACAATTTGTGGGCTCTGGCCAGTTGGCTCAGTGGTAGAGCATCAGGCCAGCATGCATATATCCTGGATTCAATTCCCGGTCAGGGCACACTGTGGACAAGGCCCATCCAAGGGTGAGGATGATGGAGACGCACGAGACCCGACTTCAGGGACAAGATTCAATGACACAAATTCACTTTATTACAGAAGTAAGCTAGCTTATATACATGGTGTTCAGCCAATAGAATGTCACAGCTGGGCAAATGGCCAAAAAAGGTTAGGAGGCTTCCTGGTTGGCACTGAGTCATTTCCATATAGCAGGCAAGCTCCCTTCCTGGGTGTTCCCAGGAGGGATTCGGGAGCTGGAGTATTCTCACAGCATTGCATCAGCCACAGCTGCTAGGTAAATGCTCTGCACTCTACCTACAGCACACAAGAGAAACGACCATCTGCTTCTCCACCCTTCCCCCTTACCCTTTTCTCTCTCTCTCTCTCTCTCTCTCTCTCTTCCCCTCCTGCAGCCATGACTTGATTGGATTGGAGTACATTGGCCCCAGGCAATGAGAATGGCTCTGTGGAGCCTCCACCTTAGATGCCAAAGATAGCTTAGTTGTGAGCATGGTCCCAGATAGGGGTCACTGGGCGGATCCCCATCAAGGCACATGCAGGAGTCTGTCTCTCTATCTTTTCTCCTCTCACTTGAAAAAAAAAGATTTTTTTCTAAAGGGCACACTGTTCTATGGGGCTACATGAGAAGTCATTAGGGTCAGGCAGAAGGGAGATAGAATGGATGGGAAAGGTGGGCAAGAGACTTGGTTATGGTTTCCACAGGACTGACTTGTCTAAATAATATCAGTGGGCTATGGAGCATAGAGACTGGCCTTGAGTATCTGGCACCTGGCCCTGAGGTAATCAGGGTAGGGGGACAGTTACCTTGAGTGTGACAGTTCTATACAGGAGGTGGCTGGGAGTGTGGGCCCTGGATTGGTTGGGTTGCACATGGAAGGAGCACTCACAGGATGAGTTGGTTGCTATATCTAGGCATCAGCTATCCCTGGGAGGGGCGGTCTCTTCCCAAGCAAGACCCCAGGATAAACCATCAAAAATTAAAAAAAAAAGGAGTAGGCAGATATTCCAGCTGCCACCTCGCAGGACCAAATTAGATTACAACTTAATTTAAGAACAATCGTCTTGGAAAACCAACTTTGGACAAAATGAAGAGGAGTCTATAAGCAAGGATCACAGAAGAAGCCACACTAAGACTGGAAGGAAGGGTGGAGACACAGAAAGAGCTGCCCTGCTCTCAGGAGTGAGTAGTGGCTGAGGGCTCAGAGGGATTCTCACTGCAGGGAGGGTTGCCCTGAGAGGTGTGGGTCCTTAGCCCCAGGCCAGCGCCCCAGCTTAGAGCCCCAGAGCCTAGAAGAAGCACCCACATAACATCTGGCTGTAAAAAGAGCCGAAGTTTCTGTTTGCAAGAAAGAGACAAGAGCTCTTGGAGACACAGGCTCCATCTCAAAGGGCCAGCTCAGAAAATCTCATCCACAGCCACTTACCTGGGGCTCCAATGCAGTAGGGCTGAGAGGACTAGAGTTGCAGGGGGAGAGTGTAAATTTGGTGGCCCAAGGAGAGACACTGTGGGGGACAGCCACCAAAACCCCTGTGCTGAGTCATTCACCAATACCACAGTCACCATCTTTCTTGGGTGGAGCAGTCCCTTCTGAGAGAAATCAGACTGGGAAAAAGCAACTGCCCCAACCTCAGGAGTTTCTCCTGCCCCACCCATGGAGACAAGGCCATTCTGAGAAGCCAGGAAGCAGGGGGCTCATCAGTGACTTGATTTTCTGGTGTTGAGGCTGGAGCTTCTCCCATCTCCCTTTCCCATGCTCCCCAGTCTATGACTGGTGCTCTTGCCCCACAGGAGACTCAGTAGAAACTGTTTGGACTATAGGCAGACCACACCTCTGGGTCTCAGAGGCCACACCCACTGGAATCCCAGATCACACCCTCTGAGGCCCATAAAAAAAGTCTGGACAGACTGACACCTGGGGCCAAGCCACATCCACCACCCTCCTTAATCTCTGAATTGCTATAGTCTCTAGACTCTACCAGAGGATTTTTCAGTGGCCAAGCCCAACAAGAAGCCAGCAGACAGAAGCTGCAAAAAGCAAAACTCAGGGAACCTTGGCCTTTTGCTGACCTTTCTCCAGGCCCAGTGTGGATAGAAGCCAGGCTAGGTGTGCAGCTAGGAATTTCCATGTGCACCTGGGCCCAGAAGAAGCAGCCACAAATTCTGGATTGCTTGTACCTCCAAGAATGTTGCTGAGGGCCAGTCATGGGCAGTGTCTCCCACTTGTCTGTGCCAGGTTGCCTCCAGGGAGGCCCAGCACCAGTACATCCAGTGGCCAGCTGAATAAAGTGTTGGCTCCGGACCTAACAACCCTTGCTAGTGGTATGTCCTAAGGAATAGCTCATCTGACACCAGGCCCAGCTGACGTGAGTTCTATTCTCTGTGATCAGCACCAACACAGCAGCTCATGTGCATTGCAGAGGGTGGAGCTCCACAGTTAGCCAGCCTGGGTGCTGAATATCCTGCCCTGCTGGACTAAGTTCCATAGGAGGAAGGGAGAGAGGCTTGGAGCATGGACATTTAAAGTGTGGGTCACAGTGAGCCTATTGCTGGGTCTGGTTGAGGGACTTAGTCACTTTCTGGGGGGGGGCACAATTAGCCCCAGGAACGGACTCTCTCAGTTTTCCTCCCTGAAACCAGGGTCTCACCAGTTATAAAAACTTCCACAGAGGACTCTGTCAGCCCCACTCAATATGAACTTGCTGCTCACCTTGTTGGGAAGAAATAATATTTGAGTATCCAGCAGTGGCTGAGGGATTAGGCTCTGAAGTAAGAAGCACTTTTCCCATACTGAGCTCCTGACCAAGAGACTCCTGAAGTAAGGGTTCCCACTAACATTGTATTCCCAACCTCAGCATCCCTAACCTACCAAGCATGCAACCTGTAGAGAGATTGGTTGGGTCAGGCCAGTCTAAGCCCATACTACAGTCTCTCTATGGAAGACTCTGTAGGAAGACCAAGCAGCTGCAAGAGGAGGTGGAGCAGCTGAAAAGTGGAGGCAAATCTCATGGAGCTTGGGACTTTTACAGAGCTGCTGTCATCTCCAAGCAGGAGAAAGGTAATCCTTATACACAAGTTGGTGCCTCCTACACTGCCAAGGCACAGGAAAGACAGGTAGCCACGGCAGGTTACAAACAACAGCTGATGCCAATTCAAGAAGATCTAGAACCAACACAACCAGTAGTAGGTGGCAGACAGCACCAACTCTACATTCAGCTAGCTACACAAGCAGTATGCACAAAGGAGTAATCCAGCACACATCAGACACTGTGGAGAATAAATCCACCCAACAGGACAGACACTGCACAGTGTCTAATACACATGATCAAGGTTGACTCTCAGAGCCAGCCGGCCTGAAGGGATAACTGCACCCACAAAAGGACCATCTCCAGTCAATATTCACGTACAATAGGAGGGAAAATACTACCCTCAAGAAACATCCCTAGAGCAAGGAAATCAGGTGGCCTGGAGGTCAGTACCACCAAACCCATCTTCCTCATAAAGACACCACAACAAATTGCAAAGTCAAACAGCACTACCTTATGCACAGATAAAATGGGCAGGCAAAGAAATATGACCCAAATGAATCACCAAGAGAAATCTCCAGAAAAGAACTAAATGAAATGGAAGTAACCAAACTACCAGATGCAGAGTTTAAAACAATGATTTTCAGGATGCTCAAGGATCTTAGAACAACAATAAATGACCATAATGAGTACCTAAATAAAGAGATAGCAGGCATCAAAAAGGACATTAAAATAATACAAATGAATCATTTTGAAGTGACAAATACAATATCAGAAATGAAGACTGCACTAGAAAAAATCAAGAGCAGACTGGATGAAGCAGAGGATCAAATCAGCAAATTATAGGGGAAGATAAAAAGCATAGAAGCAGAGTAACAAAACAAAAAGAGTCTTAAAAAGATTGAGGAAACTCAAAGAGACCTCTGTGACAACATGAAGAGAAGCAACACCCACATCATAGGGGTTCCTGAAAGAGAAGAGAACAAACAAGGGATAGAGAAACTGTTTGAAGAAATCACAGCTGAAAATTTCCCTCAATTGACGAAGGAAAGAGTCACACAAGTTCAAGAAGCACATAGAGTCCCATTAAAGAGGAACTCAAGGAGACCTACACCAAGACACATCATAATTAAAATGCCAAAGTTAAGAGACAAAGAAAGAATACTAAAAGCTGCAAGAAAAAAGCAGTTAATTACCTACAGAAGAACCCCCATAAGGATGACATCTGACTTCTCAACAGAAACACTTGAGACCAGGAGGGATTAGCAAGAAATATTCAAAGTGATGCAAAACAAAAACCTACAACCAAGACTATTTTATCCAGCAAGGCTCTCATTTAAAATTGAAGGAGAAATAAAAAGCTTTCCAGACAAAATAAGACTCAAGGAATTAATTACAACCAAACCAGTAATGCAAAAAATGTTAAGGGGGCTGCTGTGTAAAGAGCAAAGGAAAAAAGAAATCGAGAAAAAGAGGACTGTAGATTTAAAGAATAAAATAGCAATAAAGTACATATCAATAAAACCCTTAAATGCAAATGGACTAAATACTCCAATCAAAAGATATAGGGTAGCTACATGGACAAGAAAACAGGGCCTATACATATACCATCTACAAGAGACGTACCTCGTAACAAATGATACACATACATTAAAAGTGAAGGGATGGAAAAAAGTATTTCATGCAAATGGAAATGAAAATAAAAGCTAGGGTAGCAATACTTATATCTGACAAAATAACTTTTAAAACAAAAGTTACAATAAGAGATAAAGAAAGTCACCACATAATGATAAAGGGAGCAATCCAACAGGAAAATATAACCATTGTAAATATTTATGCATCTAAAATAGGAGCACCTAAATATATAAAGCAGATTTTGATGTACATAAAGGGTGAGATGGACAGCAATCCTCTAATAGTAGAGGATTTTAATACCCCACTAACATCAATGGATAAATCCTCCAGACAGAAAATTAACAAAGAAATAGCAGCCTTAAATGACTCACTAGATCAGCTGGATTTAATTGAAATCTTCAGAATCTTTCACCCCAAAGCAGCAGAATATACATTCTTTTCAAGTGCTTATGGTACATTCTCTAGGATAGACCACATGTTAGGACAGAAGAGAAGTCTCATTAAATTTAAGAAGATTGAAATCATATCAAGCATCTTCTCTGATCACAATGGCATGAAACTAGAAATCAACTATAATAGAAAACCTGAAAAACATTCAAATACTTGGAAACTAAATAGCATGTTATTAAATAATTAATGGGTTAACAATGAGATCAAGGAAGAAATAAAACATTTACTTGAACCAAATGAAAATGACCATACAACAACTCAAAATCTATGGGACACTGCAAAAGCAATTCTAAGTGGGAAGTTCATAGCATTACAGGCATATCTTAAGAAGCAAGAAGAAACTCAAATAAACAGCTTAGCCTTGCACCTAAAAGAACTAGAAAAAGGGCAAATAAAGCCCAGAGGAAGTAGAACAATGGAAATAATAAAGATCAGGTGGAAATAAATGACATAGAGGCTAAAAATCAATACAAAGATCAATAAAACCAAGAGCTGGTTCTTTGAAAAGGTAAACAAGATTGATAAACCTTTAATCAGACTCATCAAGAAAAAAAGAGAGAGGACTCAAATAAATAAAATGTAAAATGAAAGTAGAGAAGTAACAACTGACAACACAGAAATACAATGGATTATAAGAAAATACTATACTATGAAGATATATATGCCAAAAAATTGGACAACCTAGGCAAAATGAATAAATTTCTAGAAACATGCTATCTTCCAAAACTCAATTGGGAAGAATCAGAAAACCTAAACAAACTGGTTACAACAAATGAAATTGAAACAATTTTTAAAAACTCTCAACAAACAAAAGTCCTGGACTGGATGGCTTCACAGGTGAATTTTATCAAACATTCAAAGAAGAACTAACACCTATCTTTCTCAAATTATTTCCAAAAAATTCAAGAGGAGGTAATAATTTCAAGCTCCTTTTATGAGGCAAGCATTATCCTCATTCCAAACCAGGTAAAGACATTACAAAGAAAGAAAACTATAGGCCAATATCCCTGATGAAAATAGATGCTAAAATTCTCAACAAAATATTAGCAAACCAGATCCAGCAATACATCAAAAAGATCATATACCTCATGATCAAGTGGGTTTCATCCTGGGAAGCCAATGCTGGTACAATATTTGCAAATCAATAAATGTGATTCATCACATAAACAAAAGGAAGGACAATAATCACATGATAGTTTCAATAGATGCATAAAAAACATTTGATAAAATCCAGCACCCATTTATGATCAAAACTCTCAGCAAAGTGGGGATACAAGAAACATACCTCAACATAATAAAGGTCATTTATGACAAACCGACAACCAACATTGTACTCAATTGAAAAAAATTAAAAGCAATCCCCTTATGATCAGGAACAAAGCAGGGGTGCCCTCTTTCACCATTCTAAGTCAACAGAGTTCTGGAAGTCCTAGCCATAGCAATCAGACAAGAAGAAATAAAAGGCATCCAAATTGGAAAAGAAGAAATAAAATGATCATTATTTGCTGATGACATGATACTGTATATAGAAAACCCTAAAGTCTCAGTCAAAAACTACTAGACCTAATAAGTGAATTTGGCAAGATAGCAGGATATAAAATTAATATTCAGAAATCAGTAGCATTTTTATACACCAACATAAACTTTCAGAAAGAGAAATTAAGGAAACAATCTCCTTCACTAATGTAACAAAAAGAATAAAGTACCTAGGAATAAATTTAACCAAAGAGGTAAAAGACTTGTACTCAAAAAATTATAAGACATTGAAAAAAGAAATTAAGGAAGATACAAACAAGTGGAAGCATATAATGTATTTATGAATAGGAAGAATAAACATCATTAAAATGTCTATACTGCCCAAAGAAATCTATAAATTCAATGCAATTCCTATTAAAATACCAATAGCATACTTCAAAGATATGGAACAAATATTCCAAAAATTTATATGGAATCAAATAAGAACACGAATAGCCTCAGCAATATTGAAAATGAAGACTAAAGTGAGAGGTATCCTACAAAACTATTGTAAGCCTCTGCTAAACCAGAATCCGGCAAGAACTCGGTGTTTTGACAAACCCTCCTGGAGATTCTCCAGAATGTTTAAATTAAACATGAGAACTTGCTGGTCTGAGCGAACTGCTTCAGAACCCCGGTATCATTCTCTGTCCTGTCTGATGATCAAGGAGAATTCAGAATATGAGAATTTTCACAATCAGATCAGTAGGCTCCCTTGCTGCACATTGAGATCTCCTGGAAACTTTAAAAAAATCATCAGTGGTTGGCCTCCATCTGATCTGCAGACATTCAAATCCAATGGATCTCCTGTGCAGCCAAGATACGGAGATTGTTGTTTAAGTTACCCTGGGAAATTCTAATTTGTAACAAGGTTGTGAACTCTTTAGCAAGAAAACTAAGGATTTAACTGAAGGAAGAGAAACTGCTGGCCTCGGTTGTCCCCTGCTGACAGGAGGGTGTACATCTGGTTTCTCCGTGACCTAAGATGGAGGAGGAAAGAAGTGCTGACCCATCGTTGGTTGCTCATGCCTGGCCTCCAGTTGATATCTGCGCAAGAAATGCTCTTTCAGGAGAAATGCTTGTTTAAATCCCTAAGTGCATGTTAAAGCTGTTGCTTGGCTATTTCCAGTCATCCTGTGTTCACACACAAACACACACACACACATATCACACTATCTGTAACTTATGTAACAAACCTTCTTTCTTAAGAGTACTTACTTTGTGCCACCCACTGACTTAAACACTTTGAAGCCAGTACTATATTTTTTTCTTAAATGAAAAGCGAGGAGGCAGAGAGACAGACTCCTGCACGCACCCTGACCGAGATCCACCCGTCATGCCCCCTATGGGGTGATGCTCTGCCCATTTGGGGTTGTTGGGGAGCTATTTTAGCACCTGACCGTGGAGCCATCCTCAGCGCCCAGGGTCAACTTGCTCCAATCAAGCCATGGCTGAGAGAGGAGAAGGGAGAGATGGAGAGAAGAGAGAGGGGGAGGGGTAGAGAAGCAGATGGTAGCTTCCGTTGTGTGCCCTGACCGGGAATCAAACCTGGGACATCCACATGCTGGACTGACACTCTATCACTGAGCCAACCAACCAAGGCCGAGCCAGTACTATTATTCATTCAAATTAGCAAATGAGGGACCTGCCCTGTGGTGGTGCAGTGGATAAAGCATCGAACTGGAATGTTGAGGTTGCCAAATCAAATCCCTGGGCTTGCCAGGTCTAGGCACATATAGGAAACAAGTGCTACAAGTAGATGCTTCCCGATTCTCCCCTCTTTCTCACTCTTTCTCTCTCTCTCTCTCCCCTCCCTCTCCAAAAATCAATAAATAAAACCTAAAAAAAAAAAAATGCTAATGGGGAAACCTGAAACTCAGAGAGTCCCACCCTCCATTTCTACCATTTCAGATGGATTGTAGACCTAACAATTTCCCAGACCCACAAGGCACTACAATATCTCAGGGGTCTGGGTTCATATCCCGATCCAGCTTCCATCCCAGTTGTACAACTTTGAGCAAGTCACTTCACCTCTCTGAGCCTCTATTTCCCCATCAGAAAAAAAAAATGGACCTATTACCCAATTCTAAGTCATCAAGTTGCAGTGAGAACATACCCAGCCCCCATTCCAAGTTGTCATCTAATAGCCTCTGACTTTGCCAGGGTGGCTTTTTAGAGGGAAAAACATGTTTATTATTTTGTCTTACATGGCTGTAACCTCAATCCACCAAAACACTCTTTTCATGGGTCAAGGGTCTATCCCGTAGATGTGCTGAACAAGGAGCGGTGGTCCTCTGCTCACAGCTGGGTCGCTCTCAGTGCCAAAGGCTGGTCCCTGAACACAGTTTATCCAATTCTTTGTGGAACTGTTCATGTGAACTAAATGTCTGTCTTTTTTTTTTTTTTTTACAGGAACAGAGAGAGAGTCAGAGAGAGGGATAGATAGGGACAGACAGACAGGAACGAAGAGAGGTGAGAAGCATCAATCATTAGTTTTTCGTTGCCGTTGTGACACCATAGTTGTTCATTGATTGCTTTCTCACATGTGCCTTGACCACGGGCCTTCAGCAGATCAAGCAACCCCTTGCTGGAGCCAGTGACCTTGGGTCCAAGCTGGCGAGCTTTTGCTCAAGCCAGATGGGCCCACGCTCAAGCTGGCGAGCTCGAGGTCTCGAACCTGGGTCTTCCACATCCCAGTCTGATGCTCTATCCACTGCGCCACCACCTGGTCAGGCTAAATGTCTTTCTAATGTACAGCTGAAGCTTGAAGCTCCATTATAACCTCACTCTGATTAGGATAGCTATATATATATTTAAATACAGAAAATAATGAATATTGGCAAGGATACAGAGAAAGGGGAACCTTCTACATTGCTGGTGGGAATGTAAAATGTGTATTGCCAGTATGAAGAACAGTCCTTCAAAAAATTAAAAATAAAACTACCATATGATCCAGTGATTCCACTTTTGGGTTTATACCCAAGAAAATTGAAAGCAAGGTCCCAAAGAGATATTCATGCATCCATGGTTACAGCAGCATTACTCACAAGAGCCAAGAGGTGAAAGCAGCCCAAGTGTTTGTTCACCTAAAACTAAGTGGATAAACACAATGTTGTCCATCCACACAATGGAATATTAATCAGTCTTAAAAAGGAAGGCAATTTTGACACATACTACAGCATACATGAACCTTAAAGACATTATAATAGGTGAAATAAGTCAGAGAGAGGAATACAAATACTGTATAATCTCATTTGCTTGTGGACTCTAAAAAAGCCAAACTCATAGAAACAGAGTAGAATGGTGGGTATTGGAAGTGGGGGCTGGGAGGAATGGGGAGAGGCTTGTCAAAGTAATCTTCCAGTTGTAAGATGAATAATTTCTGGATATCTAATGTACACTGTGTTATATACTTCAAAATTGCTGAGAGTAGATCTTCAATGTTCTCACCACAAAAGGAAATGGTAATGATGTGAGGTGATGGAGGTATTAGCTAACTAACTCTATAGTAGTAATCATCAATAACACGTTATACACCTTAAATTTACATAATGTTATATCTCAATAAAGCTGGGGTTGGGGGTTCCCTGGACCCTCAATAAATAGTTGAGCAAATGAACATTTCCAAAAATATATGCCAGACTACAAACAAAAATAATTAATTAAAAAAAAAATTTTTATTTATTCATTTTAGAGAAGAGAGAGAGCAGAATAGAGAGAGGGAGAAGGGGGGAGAGAGAGAGAAAGAGAGTGAGAGGGAAGGGGGAAGGAACAGGAAGCATCAACTCCCATATGTGCCTTGACCAGGTAAGATCAGGGTTTCGAACCGGCGACCTCAGTGTTTCCAGGTCGATGCTTTATCCACTGCGCCACCACAGGTCAGGCCAAAAATAATTAATTTTAATAATTAATTTTGGCCCTGTCTTTGGCCAAGGCAATAAATCTAGACATGCGTAGGAAATTTAGCTTCTCTCACTTTGATATTCCTGTGTTACATTCACCATGGGAGGGAAAGTCAGGGAAGGCTTCCAGGAGGAGGTGATATCCAGCTGAGATTTGAAAAGGCAAATTCCTGCTCTGCATGAATGGGTCAAGGAAGCTGCTCTAGGAAGTAGGAAGACTAGAAGGGTGAAAAAACTTAGGGTAGGAGTGTCTGTGCCTCTTCTTCCCCTCCATGCCAGGCTGGTTTCTATATCTTCTTGGAAACTAGAAAGCCACACAAACCAACCACCTTCTGATTAATATTCTAAGGATGAATAGTTTTGTATTCTATGGAGGCCCATGACCAGCTCTCAATACCGCACTACAAATAACTTCAAGACTAGGCAGCAAAAGGAGAATTCCTGGTTCTTCCTGGCTCCTGAAGGAAGGAGCTGGGTCAGGGGTCTTTCCTCAAGAACACTCTATCCCCTTCCTTCTCCAAATTTGGTATTTGGAGGGGAGAATGCAGAATAAGTGAGTGCCCTGGGAGCTTTCTGGGGCAAGGAAGGCAGGGAGGGGCCCTACGCTTAGAGAGAAACTCCACCCCCAGCCCTGCATTGTGAAGTCTTCTAAAGGAGACAGCAGGCAGGCTGACGTCATAGACCAGCCCCATCTCCTTGTCTCTGCCTCTCCTTGGCCCAGGTTCAACCTTTTCTCCCCACACCCCACACCCAGAGGACAATGATCAGCCTTGCCCAGTAGGCCACCAGCCAGCCACCTGCAGTCATGAATGCAAATCACCCAAAATTCTCTGTGTACCAGTGCTCCTCAAAGGACCCCAGGTCGGGGGAGAATCTTAACTCATTTGCCTCCAGCATGGTGGGCAACAGGTTGCCACCAAAGACCGGAGCGGTGGTCATTGACATGGGCACAGGAACGTGTAAGGTGGGCTTCGCGGGACAAACCCGGCCCACCTACACCGTGGCCACCATCGTGGGCTGCCAGCCCAGGAAGCTGACCACCACAGGACAGCCAGTGCTGGAGACTTTCATCGGCGAGGCCGCCCGCGCGCGCCCAGAGCTGATGCAGGTGCAGCCGGTGCAGAATGGCATCGTGGTGGACTGGGACGCGGCAGAGCTCATTTGGCGCCACCTGGTGGAGCACGACCTCCGTGTTTCCACGCAGGACCACCCGCTACTATTCTCTGACCAACCCTTCAGCCCCACCACCAACCGCGAGAAGCTAGTGGAGGTGGCTTTCGAGTCAATGCGCTCCCCCGCCATGTACGTGGCTTCCCAGTCACTGCTATCTGTCTATTCGCACGGACGGGTCAACGGGCTGGTGGTGGACATAGGCCATGGAGTCACATCCACAGTGCCCGTATTCCAAGGCTACCATCTGCCCCATGCCATCGAGCGCCTGGACCTGGCAGGCACCCACCTGACCTCCTTTCTGGCGGAGATGCTGTTGGGTTCCAGTTTGCCGCTGGGGCAGCAGGATCTGGACATAGTGGAGAACATCAAGCACTGCTATTGCTACGTAGTCCCCGACTTCCAGAAGGCACAGGCCCGGCCTGAGCAGGAGTGCTGGCAACGCCTGAAGCTGCCCAATGGCCGAACGGTCACGCTGGGCAAGGAGTTGTTTCAGTGCCCAGAGCTGCTGTTCAGCCCCCCAGAGATGCCTGGGCTGTCGCCCGTGGGAATCCACACCATGGCCAAACAGAGTCTTAACAAGGTGCCCACGGAGGTGCGTGCGTACATGGCCCAGAACGTGCTGCTCTGCGGTGGCTCCTCGCTCTTCGTGGGCTTGAAGGATCGCTTCCGCAGGGAACTTCGGCGCAGTCTGACCTGCGAGGCGAACCTGATGGTGGCGGCTGAGCCCATCCGAAACTTCTCGGTGTGGATCGGGGGTTCCATCCTAGCCTCGCTGCGCTCCTTCCAGTCCTACTGGGTTCTGAGGGCGCAGTACGAGGAGCAGGGTCCCCAAATCGTATACTGCAAATGCTCCTGAGTGGGGCAAGGGCTTGGAGAGGGAGGGCAGTAAAGCTTCTGTTCCCAGCTAGGTCTATCCTGCCTTCCCCCAGAGTCAGTCTGGTCCACTCCCGGACCTGCCCTGACACAGACCCACTAACTCTGGCAAACCCATCTCCTAAGATTGGCGCCCGGTAAGGCACTCTCAGTTTAAGACCCCACCCAAATGCACACCCAAGGCATTCCCAGACTTGAACCACTTAATCTCTCACCCTCATGCTCTGTGTCTTTTGATATAGCACTATGACTCTAGGTCCCGCCCCCAATTTGCCCAATTGATATGCCCATCAAGAACTCCCAAGCCCACTTCCATAACCTGTTCCTCTCCAAGCAACTTGCATCAGAATGCTCCAACCCTCCCAGAATCATTCCATCTGTGTTCCAGCTCCTACGTACACCCTTACAATCTATCTCTATTTCTAATGCCTGCAAACATACCCTCCAGAATCTACTTGCCAAGACATTGCTGGTTCTGAGCACCCAAAATCCACCTGCTGGTTGGTTCCCCCTCTCTGATTATCCAAAGTTACCCAGCACCCTGATGTTCCAAGTACCCTCAGAATCCCCCTCACAAGTGCCACCACATATCCACAACAAAGATTGAATGTTCTGCTCTCCAGGGTCTGCCTTACAATGGCCACCTGAAGGCCCTCCAGTGTCCACAATCCATTACCCAGGTTTCTCTCTCCCCTAAAACTCTACCCTCCCCACATTTGTTCTCGCTGACTTTTTCCTTCCAACCAAAGTCTATCTTTCATCTGTACCTTCAAGAACACCATGTTCTGGGACCCCAAAGCCCCAGGTTGGCCCCCACTATTTTCAGCTCAACCCTTTGCCCTAAGTCTGCCCCAGAAATACTCTCAAAGGGCCCATCTCACAGAGTACCTTCTGACCCCATTTCCAGCCCCTCCCAAAGGTTCCAGCTGCCAAGATCCTCCTGGTTGGTGGCACTACTGATGCCCTGGCCATTCCCTCCTATCCTAGGATCACTGCACCTAACTGTTCATCTTATCAGAATGCTCCTTCCCACCTCCCACTTTTTCAAAGGTAGCTCCCCTTCTCAATATGACACAAAACTCAGATGCCATGAAAGAATGACTAAAGCAGGTGACTGCAAGTAAACATCAAAAGAAAAATCTACAAGACAAAAATCACCCTGAACAAAGTCAAGACAAATGATAACTTCAAAAATAAACTTAATAATCTTTAAATGACCAATGATAGAGTAGACTATCACTCTTAACTGAAATAGGTAATGTCCATAATATATAAAGAGGTTTTGGAAACAATAAGAAAAGTGCTACAACAGTCCATGGAAAAGTTAGCAAAGAATACAAGCCTTGCCTGACCAGGCGGTGGCGCAGTGGATAGAGTGTCAGACTGGGATGCCGAAGACCCCGGTTCAAGACCCCGAGCTCACCAGCTTGAGCGCGGACCCATCTGGCTTGAGCAAAAGCTCGCCAGCTTGGACCCAAAGTCGCTGGCTCCAGCAAAGGGTGGCTCGGTCTGCTGAGGGCCCGCGGTCAGGGCACATGTGGGAAAGCAGTCAATGAACAACTATGGTGTCACAACAGCAACGAAAAACTAATGATTGATGCTTCTCACCTCTCTCTGTTCCTGCCTGTCTATCCCTCTCTCTGTCCCTGTAAAAAAAAAAAAAAAAAAAAAAAAAAAAGAATACAAACCTTGAGCTCACGGAGAAAAACAAATGGTTTTTAGTCACAGGAAAAATTCTCAATCTCATAAAGGAAATGAATATTAAAACTATGCTATGCCTGACCTGTGGTGGTGCAGTGGATAAAGTGTCGACCTAGAATATTGAGGTTGCTGGTTCAAAACCCTGGTCCATGCACATACAAAGCAGCTATTACGACAAGTAGACGCTTCCCACTTCTCCCTCCTCTTTCTTATTCACTCTCGCATGCCCCTCTCTCCAAAAAGCCAATAAATAAAATCTAAAAAAAAGCCCCACTATAATGTGATACCATTTGAATCCATCAGATCAGCAAAGATCAAAGGTTTTAATAACACCACATTGGTGAGACTGTGGAACTCTCTTACCTTGATGATAAAGAAGGGAATTGGTACAAATCTTATGCAGGACAAGTTGCAATATCTACTTAAATGACAAATGCACACACCTCTGACTCTGCTATCACACTTCCAGGAATTTCTCTATCAGCTACAAGCATTCATATATGAAATGACGTAAATGCAGTTATCCAGTGTACACTGCAGCACACACGTTATGTGTTTCCAACATTGTGTGTCAATCCATGAGAAAGGGTAAGTAAATTTTGTACAAACAAAGGAATACTATGCAGCTGTGAAAAAGAAACCAGCAAACTGTGTTCACTGACATGTAGTGATTGCCAAGATATATTGCAAATGAAAAATTGAAGTTCCAGATGGTATGTTATCATTGATGTGAAAACAGGAACAAATAGACACATAGATATTTACTTGAAAATGCCTAGAATTTGTCTGGAAGTTCTCAAAAGAAACTGAATAGGGGTTGCTTCTGGGATCGTTTCTCAAGACTTATTTCCTTATTACACCCTAAGGAGCAATTGATTTAGACATTTTTTTTCTTATACCCCCATGAAGGTTTAATATTACAGATAGACTTTTCTTATGTTTTATATATATTTTATAATATTATGTATATCCACTCTTTATACACAAAAACAAATATTTTTTCCCACCTCCAGAATTAGTTTTCACCCCGCTGAGGGTGATATCACCACTAAGGACTGATGCTCTTGGGGAGTTATTGAGGCCTGGATGTCGAGGTGGGAAGGAGACTTACTTCCCACTGTTTGCCCTTTGAACTGTTAGACTTTTGAATCACATTAATGTACTTTTTAAAATTTGGATGTTTACTTAAGTTTTCCTGGAATCACCCCAGGTGCTTCATTTTCTTCCCTCTCCCAAGCTGTGCCCATCTGACTTCTGTTTGATTACTTGTCAACAGATGATGTCACCTGTCATGACCATGCATTGTGGAAGTAAGGGCAGGACCCTGGTGTATCATTCACCTGGCATACAGTCATTCCCAATAAATGTCTGTTGAATGACTGAATGAATCAGCCATAATATTAGCTGAGCTGAGAGGAGTCCTCCCAAGCAGGGGCCCATCTTTGTTTCTTCCTCCTGGCATTGGAATCAGACAGACCTGGGTTTGAGTTACAACTCCTCACAAGCTGTGTGACTTTGGAAAAGTGACCTGACCTCTCTGAGTTCACTCAACATTCCTGTAAAGTGAAAGTAATATTAGCGCTCACTTCATGGGAGCTTTATAAGGATTAAGTAAGATCACACAGGCACTCAGGGAAGTATAGAAGGACACATCTTGAACGGCAATAACTTTGGGACTGTGGTGGGATGGGGGAATTTTATATTTACTCTGTATATTAATGTATTGTTTTAATGGTTCATGATGTAAATGCCTCCATAGAAATAATTTATTAAAACCATTTTAAATAATGAATAAAATGGACTGAACAACCTCACTACACAGGAAGTGCCAACTCAATGGTGATAAGCTTGCTATTTTCACAAGAGTGTGCGAAAGACGATCCCCAAGTTCTCCAGCCAGTTGCTGGTCATTAAGACCCTCACCCAAGGATCTGAGCAGAGATAGGATGCACCAAGTCATCACCAGACCTTGCACAGCTCCAGACCCCCTGTGCTTTAGGGGACCCAGAAGGGGAAATATTTGGAATAGGGGCAATCTTTCCACTGGGCAAATCACAGACTAGGTGGAGATTAGGGTTTGCTGAGTGATACAGGGTCAAAAAGTGCAGTGTGAGAATTTGTCTTCGTTTTAAAAGTTGACAGCTTGTTCATCGTGAAATTTTTTGCATTAATTTTTTTCATTAGTTTTGATTTTTAAAATATTGCATTGATGCCAGGGACTGGGGGAGGGATGAGTGGGAAGTGATAGCCAGGGAGTACTGGGTTTCTTTCTGGGGTAATAAAACTCCTGGAATTAGACGTGATGGTTGCACAACCTTGTGAATGTCGTTACTCCCACTGAATTATACTATTGATTTTTAGAGAGAGGAGAGAGAAGGGGTGGGGTAACGGGAAGCATCAACTCGTACTAGTCGCTTCCTGTATGTGTCTTGACCAGGCAAGCTTGGGGTTTCGAACTAGTGACCCCAGCATTCGAAGTTGACGCTTTTATCCACTACACCACCACAAGTCACGCAAATTGTACTTTCAAAGGGGGAATTGTATAGTATAAAGTCCATCCCAATCAAAATCATTGCATTGAAATAATATTTACTTTATAAGCCCTGGAGATCAGATACACACTATGGTGAATAAAGACTGCCGCGACCAGCACGGGGAAGTGAAAACCTGAGTGGGGGTGACAGGGGATTAAGGGAAACAGAGACATAGACAGAGTTTGGACCTGGTGGGACATTGTGCTCTGATAGAGACACAATGACTCCAAGCCTGTTTTTAGGCTGGTGATCTCTTGGGGCTTCAAACCTGGGTCCTTTGTTATCCCAGTCTGGTACTCTATCCATTGGGACACCATTGGCCCTGCTTTTGGCATCAATGCCACAAACAGCCTTCAACTTGTTTCAGTGCGTGACCCTGCCTTGCCAGATCACTCAAAGCCGAGGAGGGCCCTTTCTCTGCTCTCAGCTGCATGGAGGCTGCACGTATTCAAATGCAGTGGCTCTCTACAAAAGGCAATATTGTATTATGGCCATCAAATTTGCTAAGAGACTAGAGCTAAATTACTCCAACCATTAAAAAGATAATTATGGAATGTGGTAGAGGTGCTAATTATCACTAGTATAACAATCATATTACAATATCTAAATGTATCAAATAAACATGTCGTACCCTTTACATTTAAACAGATTAGAGATAAAATATATTTCAGTTACAAAAAGAAAGAAAATAAATATTATTCACTTTTATTACAGGGATTTGGGTACCCCCTTAAACTCTGCTCACGGGAATGCCTGGCTCTGATCCCAGCCCACAAACATAGACAGCTGGGTTGGGAGGAGCTGAGCCTTCTGCAGAGGGCTGGTCAGGAAGGAGACCTGAACATCAGGCTCCTGGAGATCAAGGTCCAGGGGCTTGTCAAGAGGTAGGGCTGCAGGGCTGCTTCCCACGGAAACCAGGAAATCACTGACACCACTGTCCCCAACAGGGGTGGGACACCTGCAGCTGTTATGCCCACCAGGCCTCTGCCCCAGGAGCAAGAAGGACTCGACCTGCCAACACCTCACCTCAGCACAGTGGATTTAACCCAACCTAGGGGAGCACAAGTTTAATCCCCACAGACAGGAAACCCTGGTTTGAGCAGCATCACTCACACATAACACACACTGATCCCCTCATCTCAGCCGTCACCTGGGGCCTCCTGAAACTCTGCAGGGTCATATGTGGTTGCCAGACATGGAGAAGAAAAGAGAGGGAGGGTTGGGGGCCTGGTGACAGGGTTCAAGATCAGGGGCTAACAGATTTTCCCAGGACCCCACTGATGGCTGAGCATGCCACTGGGCAATGAATGGAAAAGTTGTGCCCAGCCCACCTGGTTGTCAGTTATCTGCAGGTGGGTCATCCTACCTCCTGGAACTCAGTCCTTCCATCCTCTTCTCCCCAGCCTCAAGCCTCCCTTCAGGGAGGTTGCCACGCCCTCCAACTCATGGGCACCCAGTCATTTCCCGTTCCGTTCTGCCCCCCACCTTGACACCCCGTGAATCTCTTCTGCAAGAAGCAAACATGACCACGCCTCTCTCCTGCTCAATATCCTTTGAAGGCTCCCCGTGCCTGGAGCTGAAGGATAATCCCAGAACCTCACAGACCACTGGCCCAAAGCCCGCTAACCCTCAGGGCTCCCGCTGCAGGCTGCGCACCCTTCTCTTGCACCTCTTTCTTTACCTGGACTCAACTCAGGACCTTTGTGTGAGAGCTTCCCTCCATCTGAATCCGATGCCCCAATTGGGCAGCAGAGGGAGAAATCTCCTTATGGTATTTGTTGAGTAAGTGTATTATAGAGATAAATGTATTATAAGTCAAATATTCAGGAGCACCCCCTTGTTCTTAGAGGATCGGGTTCCTACTGTGGAAAAAACAGAAGTCCATGGGCTGTTTCCAGTGCCCCGGCTTCCAGTCCCTCCTCGTGGTATCCGCATCTGTTTCTTTCTTTTCTTTTTCCTTTTTTTTTTTTTTTTTTACAGAAACAGAGAGAGAGTCAGAGAGAGGGATAGATAGGGACAGACAGACAGGAACGGAGAGAGATGAGAAACATCAATCATCAGTTTTTTGTTGCCATTGTGACACCTTAGTTGTTCATTGATTGCTTTCTCATATGTGCCTTGACCGCGGGCCTTCAGCAGACCGAGCCACCCCTTGCTGGAGCCAGCGACCTTGGGTCCAAGCTGGTGAACTTTTGCTCAAACCAGATGAGCCTGCACTCAAGCTGGCGACCTCAGGGTCTCGAACTTGGGTCCTTCCACATCCCAGTCCAACACTCTATCCACTGCGCCATCGCCTGGTCAGGCCACATCTATTTCTTAATGCCCTCCCCTGTGCTACTAAGCCAGGTCAGGTCCTTTCCGCATCTCCTCACAACTGCTTGGGGACCCTGTTTCCTCAGCAAGCTCTCACTCATGGGACTTCACATCTTTCTCTCTGCTCAATCTGGTCTCTCAGAACACAAATAGATAAATAGACATAGATTAATATCTACATATAAATAGTTAATATATAACAAATACAGTATTATAGATATATAATAGATAGGCAGGGGTTCTGTCAAACCATGGCCAGCACGATCCCTGGATCTGAAGCAACATGTGTATCAACGAGATTAATCACTTAAAACAGAGAATCACAGACGTTATTCACTCTGTTACACCAGACGTCCTTACCCGTGTGTGGCAAGAACTTCACTGTCATTTGGATGTGTGTAGGGCAACAAATGGAGCCCACATTGAACTGCATTGAATAGGTATGAAATTGAGAGAGTTTTCCTTTTATTTGGTGCAGATTTCACATTTCTATCATCTTTTGTTACTTTGCTGTGACTGGTCAAAAGTGCACCATGACTTTACGGACACACTGTATATTATCCTTTGGATGTTAACTCTTTATTGGATGAATGATTGGCGAATATCTTCTTCCATCCAGTAGGTTGTCTTTTTGTTTTGTTAATGGTTTCCTTTGCTATGCAAAAACTATTGTAGTCCCATAAGTTTATTTTTTTCTTCTGTTTCTCTTTCCCATGGAGATATATCTAAAAGTTATATTACTAAGAACAGTGTCAAAGAGATTGCTGCCTGTATTTTCTTCTTCTAGGAATTTTATGGTTTCAGGTTTTACATTGAAGTCTTTAACTCATTTTGAGTTTATTCTATATATGGTGTAAGAACATATTTTAGACGAGATTGGGCACGTTCAGGGTGGTATGGCCGTAGACAAGAACATATTTTAATTTCATTTTTTTTGCATGTATCTGTCCAGTTTTCCCAGCACCAATTATTGAAGAGACTGACCCCTTTGAATATTCTTGCCTCCTTGTCATATATTAGTTGACCATATAACCATAAGTTTATTTCTGAGCTCTCTATTCTGTCCTTTTGATCTATGTGTTTGTTTTTATGCCAGTACTGTGCTGTTTTGCTTACTACAGCCTTGTAGTATAGCTTGATAGCTTGATATCAGTTAGCACAATACCTTTCACTTTGTTCTTTTTTATCAATATTTCTGTTGTTATTCAGAATTTTTTGTGATTCAACATAAATTTTAGGATATTTTTTTTTAGTTCTGTGAAAAATGCATTGCTATTTTGTAGCAATTACACTGATTCTATAGATTGCTTTGGGTAGTATGGACATTTTAACAATGTTCATTCTTTCTATCCATGAACATGGTATATGTTTCCATTTATTTTCAAATTCTAGAGAGAGGAGAAAGAGAGAGAGAGAGAGAGAAAGCTGAGAGGAGCAGGATGCATCAACTCATAGGAGTTGCTTACTCATATGTGCTTTGACCCAGCAAGCCCAGGGTTTCAAACCAGCAACCTCAATGTTCCAGGTTGATGCTTTATCCACTGTGCTGCTATTTATCACTTTTAATATATACCTTTTTTTCTCAAGTGGATCATTAAGGTTCGCTACATATAGTATCATGTCATCTGCAAATAATGACAGCTCTACTTCTTCCTTTCCAGTTGGATGCCCTTTATTTCTTTTTCTTTTCAGATTGCTGTGGCTAGTACTCCTAATACTATGTTCAATAAAAGTGGTGAGAGTGGACATCCTTGTGTAGTTGCTGATTTAAGGAAAATGCTTTAAGCTTTTTCACATTGAGTATGATGTTAGCTGTGTGTTTGTCATGTTGCCTTGATTATGCTGAGGTGTGTTCCCTCTATTCTCATTTTGCTGAGAGTTTTGATCATAAATAGATGATGGATGATGGTTCACACAGTTCAGAACAAACCACTTACTACACTTTGGGACCAAGCATGTACCTGGCTTATTTACCAGCAGGCACCAGCCTTGTAGAACCCATTTGACAGTTGAAAAGACTGAGGTTTAGAGAAGTGTAGGCATCTGTCAATCACAGAATCTCATTGAAACAGCAGGGATTGCTAGCCTGCTCCCACCAGTTCCTCTTATCAGCCTGTTCCTGGCTCTGGGGTCTCCAGCAGGGCTTGTGGTCTGGGCACAGAAGTACCACTGGCTTCCGGCTGCTCCATGGGCCCCAGGAAGAAGCGAGGGGGTGGGGCTGCCATGGTCCCAGAGTGCTTTGCACTTTCCCCTTGAAATCTGAGTTCTCTCCAGGGTTCTCAGATTCAGAGATTAGTTTCACTGAGGCTTTTATGAAGCAGGGGCTCACTCAGAGTGCAAGTGCAGGGCTCCGAGACTCCATCCGGTTCCCTGAACCCGGTGAGAGTGTAGCCACTTGAGACTCCGCTGAACTTCCAAGGAAGGGGCTGGGCTGCTTAGGGCCATGGGAACAGACCCCACTAGTCCCTGTCCTCAGGAGGAAGGCTTCTCAGAGGAACAGCTTGGGGAGAAGGGTGCCTTCTTCAACTTGAGCCCCTGAGTCTGGGCAGGGAGGGGTGGGGAAGTCAGAAAGGGATCTAGGGAAGCAGTTTGTGATTCCACCCTTGCCCCCTGTTTGCACAACCCCTGTGAGGGTAGCTCATAACCTCTCAAGAGAGTCTTGCTGGATTGGTTAGCTGCACCTCCATCCACATGAGTGTCAGGAGGTGAATTTCCATTGAGCTGACACTCACCAATGACGTGGTCCTCCATCAGATCAGCCCCAAACTGCACCTCCATCCACTTCTCTGTGATCCTGGCTCAGCCTTCCAGAACCACAGTGATCACAACCCCTCCTCCAAATATTTGACTTCTGTATTTATCAAGTGTTTATCCCCGAAATGTGTGGACATGGAGATGCAGACCTAGATTGATCACTGTGGTATAGGTGAAAACCCACAGATTACAGAGAACCTAGAACACGCCCCTGACCTAGATAAAAGGGTCAATCTGGTGAGCTTCCTGTAGGATATAACATCTCTGCTAAGTCCTGAAGGATAAGTAATATTTGGCCAGGAATGAAAGAATGAAAGAGAAGAATGGTTCAGGCAAAAATAACAGCATGAGAAGGTGAGAAAACGTCTTTTCAACCAGCAAGAGGTTTTAATTGGCGTGAATGGTATGTTTGAGTGGGATATTGGAGTTGCTGAGGCCAGAACAGAGAGGTGCTTGAAGCAGTGATTCGAGTGCAAGGGAACTAACACTTTCATGTTTGAAACAGATATGAGTCCAACTTTATTTCATGTCACTTAACTGTTTTTCCAGAAAGAAATTTACACGTTCACCTTCTAAGTACACAAGTGCCCATTTTGTCTTGTTAGCACTAGGTTTTATTATTTTCTAAATCTTTACCTTTTAAGTTGGAAAAAAGCAACAACTGGTATCTAATTGTGTAAATGACAATAAATGAGTATTTCTCTGGTTAGGGATGGGGTGAACAATATTTTCAGATATGCACTGGCCGCACAAATGCACCTCTTCCCCGTGAATGTTACAAAGTCTGACACCCAATAGCGAGTTTATGGTCATTTCTAGTTCCCCTTTAGCATGAAATAAATGGAAAGCTAGTAGACTGCTCTTTGGCCACATGGATGGTGAATTTCTAAGGCAGCCTACCCATTCTCTCTTTCTTTTATAATTTTAATTTTATTACAGTTGACATATAATATATTAGTTTCAAATGTACTTCAGAGTGGTTAAAATTTATATAACCTATGTAGTGATCCTTTCAATAAATTTAGTACCAGCTGGCATTATACATACTTATCACAACATTTATTTATTTATTTATTTATTTTTACAGGGACAGGGAGAGAGTCAGAGAGAGGGACAGATAGGGACAGACAGGAATGAGGAGAGATGAGAAGCATCAATCATCAGGGTTTTTTTTGCGACACCTTAGTTGTTCATTGATTGCTTTCTCACATGTGCCTTGACCGGGGGCTACAGCAGACCTAGTGACCCCTTGCTTGAGTGAGTGACCTTGGGTCCAAGCTGGTGAGCTTTTTTTTTTTTGCTCAAGCCAGAAAAGCTTGCACACAAGCTGACGACCTCGGGGCCTCAAACTTGCATCCTCCGCATCCCAGTCCGATGCTCTATCCACTGCGCCACCGCCTGGTCAGGCATATCACAACATGTTTTACTGTATCCCTTGTGCTGTACTTTATATCCCTGTGGCTATTTTGCAACTACCAGTTTGTACTTCTTAATCTCTTCACCTTTTTCACCCATTCCCCAACCTCCCTCTCATCTAGCAACTATCGATTTTTTCTCTGAATTTATGTGTCTGTTTCTGTTTTGTTTGTTAATTTATTTTGATTTTTAGGTTCCACAAATAAGTGAAATAATATGGTATTTGTATGACCTATTTAACTTAATATATTATCTTTCAGCCTACCCATTCTCTCTTTCTTTTTTAATTTTAATTTTATTACAGTTGACATATATTAGTTTCAAATGTACATCATTTGAATTAATATATTATCTTTCAGCTATCCATGTTGTTACGAATGGTAAAACTTCAGTCTTTTTTTTTAAGCTGAGTAATCTTTCATTGTATGTATCTACTACATCTTCTTTAGCCAGCCATCTACTAATGGACATCTAGGTGGCTTCCATACATTAGCTATTGTAAATAATGCTGCAGTGAACCAAGAAATGAATTTTTTATTCAAATTAATGTTTTGGATTTCTTCAGATAAATATCCAGAAGTGCTGGGTCATAAGATTATTATATTTTTAATTTTTTGAAGAACCACCATGGTGTTTTCCATAGTGGCTGCACTGATTTGCAATACCACCAACAGTGCATAAATTCAGCAATACATTAACAAACTAAATTTAGCAATACATTAAAAATATTAGCCCTTAAGTCCTTGGCCCCCTAGCCAGACTTGTTCCTACTGTTCTACCTCTCCCAGTCTTCAGCCCAAACCAGAACAATCTGGGGTTCACAGGGTCTGATCTGATGGAGGACCACGTCATTGGTGAGTGTCAGCTCAATGGAAATTCACCTCCTGACACTCATGTGGAATAAAATTCACCTTAGGGGTCTTAAGTCCTTGGCCCCTAGCCAGACTTGTTCCTACTTTTCTACCTCTCCCAGTCTTCAGCCCAAACCAGAACAATCGCCTGATATAAAGGGAGCCTCAGATTCTTGGTGGTTGGGCAGGATGGGGTCCAGCAGCCAGCCAGAAGCTTGAGGCCCCTGACCCAGCTAAGAAGTGGTGTCACAGGAAGGAATTCAAGCACCTGTCTCCAGTCACTGCACTGATCTAAGGGAAGGAGGCTCAGAGGTGACCCATTTCCAGATAAGGCCAGGGCACCACCAAGCCCTACTCCTGCTCGGGCCCTAGCTGAAGGGTTTCTCTTCCAAGTACCTGAGTCCTCACACCCACCTACAGGTGGCCAGACCCCACCCAGGCCCATTGGGCCTACATGCATGTCTCAGTCCTGCATCTAACCTCAGGGCTGTGCTTCCTCTCACTCACTCTTTTCTAGTCACATGGGCCTCCTCACTGTTCCCGCAACATACCAGGGACAGTGCTGCCTCAGGACCTTTGCACGGGTTCTTTCCTCTGCCAGGAATTCTCTTCTTCCAGATCTTCACGTGTCCTAGCCCTCACTTTGGTTATGTCTTACCTTCTCAGCAGGCTTGCTGACCTGGAGGCTAAATACCACCCATACCTACAGCCCCATTCATTCTCTGCCCTTTTTCTCCTGCTTCCTGTTTATTTGGGACACTTACCACTCCCTTACTCTTTCATTACTGACTGAGGTAGTGGCTTAGTGTCTGTCTCTGCCTCTAGAACACCCGCCCCTGATGTCCCCATCTGTGCCCCCAGTACCTAGATCAGCACCTGGCACACAACAGGTGCTTAGTAACTATTGGTTGAGTGAATGAATGACTGAACAATGTTGTTAATTCTCACAACTTCTTTTTCTTCTTTGTATTAATTAACTTTATTTTTTTAAGTGAGAGAAGGGGAGATAGTGAGACAGACTCTCACAAGTGCCTCGATTGGGATATACCCAGCAACCTTTGTCTGGGGTCCATGCTCAAATCAACCGAGCTATACTCAGCAATCAGGGCCAGTGCTCAAACCAACTGAGCCACTGGCTGTGAGGTGGTAAGAGAGAGTAGGGGGAGAGGGAAGGGAAAAAAGCAGATGGTCGCTTCTCACATGTGCCTTGACCCAGGATAGATCCCAAGATGTCCACACGTCCTGCAAACACTCTATTCACTGAGCCAACAGAACAGGGCCTCTCACAACTTATTTGAAAGGTAGATACTGCCTGTTTTGCCACAGAGGCTCAGAGAGGTACAGTTTCTGGCCCAGGGTCACACAGCTGGCCATGGGTGGGTGCGAAACCTAGTCTGTGGACACCAGAGCCCGTCCTCTCAAGCCCTGAGATAAGGTTAGAAATGCAGCAGGTCCCGAAGGTATTTTGAAACCTGGATGCAGCTGCTGGCTCAGGACTCAGTGCCATGGAGCCCAGAGCCTCAGTCTTCCTCCTGTGAAATGGGCCCAGGAGAGCACTGAGAGAAGCAGCTTCTGGCCCTGGGAGCCCTGCCCCCACCCCGGGGGTGGCTGTCCTTCTTCTACCTCTGAAACTGCACTCTAAGTGGTTACATCCCACTTTCCCAGCCCCCACCCCAAACCCTGAATGTACATGGTTCCTGGAAAGGTCACGAAGCAGAGACTGGACCTTGTAAATTCTTTGGGTCCCGAAAAACCCACTGCGTCATAAGGACCGTCTCTGGGTGCCCAGCTCTGCTTGTGCTAAGCGCTTTACCTACACTATCTGCTGGAGGGATCTTTGCACCGCAGATAATGCCAATTTCCAGCTTAAAACCCTAACATATCATGACAGTGGTTCTTAACCTTTTCTGAGGTACCAAACCCACCAGTTTCATATGTGCATTCACCGAACCCTTCTTCGGTGATAAATAAAATATGATTTGTTTTTCCAAATTCAAGACATAGGTATATGTTTTTTTACTGGTGCACAAAATGAGCTGTGCATAAACATCGATCACCTTGCTCAAAGAACAAAACCAACAAAGTGCATGAACTCACAACAAATTACGGTATTACTTTATTCTGGCCTCCGCGGCAGAGGCTTCTCCGAACCCCTGAGACCGACTCATCGAACCCCTAGGTTCGATAGAACCCAGGTTAAGAACCACTGTATCAAGACCACATTCCCTTGTCCCACCCATGAGGCCCTGCACAGTCTAGAGCAAGGGTAGTCAACCTTTTTATACCTACCTCCCTAATTTTTGTGAGCAGCGTATATTACCTGAGCTGTACTCTACATCCACGTGACTAATTTGTTACTGCCCATCTGTACTTCTCAAGCCCTTCACCTTTTTCATTCAGTCTCCAAATCCCCCACCCATCTGGCAACCTTCAAAATGTTTTCTGTATCTATGAATCTGCTTTGTTTTATTTGTTTGTTTATTTTGTTCTTTATTTTTTTAGAACACCTTTTTTGTTGGGAAAAAATTATAAAACTGCAACTGCTTATTCTGCAACCTACAAAATAATAATTTGATATAGAAAATGAATTGGTTTTTATTATGTTACTACTAAGGTTACCAGACGTCCCGCTTTGGGCGGGACAGTCCTGATTTTTAACAATTTGTCCCGTGTCCCACAGCGTTTTAAAAAAGTCCCGATTTTTAGAAAAAATGCATGAAAAGCTAAGGAACGGCAGCAGAACGGGAAGGGAATATACAGTTTTCAGCGGGGAGACCCGCCTCAACCTGGAAGCACCTGCACTCCCGTGCGGGGCCCTGAAACAAAGAACTTCGGGTGGGACATACCTGCTGGGGCAGCAGCTGTCAAGTCCCCTAACTACCCATAGGCCCGTGTCCTGAACGCCTGTGTGTGGCTCCAGGCTCTCCGTGGTGCGCAAGCCTCTCGGTCACCAGCAGGCGGCGGGGCTGATGTGGGGAGCGTGGTCACCGCAAGGACGAGTCCAGGCGGGGAGTGTGTACAACCACTCATGTGTGAGCACGCCGGTGGCACTGCCCTGCCTGCTCCCGCCCAATCGTGCAGCTCTGGCATCGGTTTCAGGACCACCTAACCCGATCCCTCTGACTCACTCAAAATTTCCCATATAGTAATATTTCCAAAAATAATCTTTTTAATGAGGTATCATTATTTAAAAAATAGATTGATAAGGAAAAGGTTAAATCTTGGGCATCAGCAAAAAATCACAATAGAGAACAAATGGTTAAAAATATTTCATCATTTTGAAACAAACCATGTTCCATACAATAATGCACTAAAAATTGTGGAATACGTGCTGTCTTGACCAGGAACTAATGCTGCGACTGAATGCGTTTTTTTTCTACGGTAAATAAAGTGTGGACGTCAGAAAAATCACAATTAAGTGTTGAGACTTTGAAAGCCATTTTATGTGTGAAATATAATTTAACAAATTCTTGTGAAAAATTTCATGACCTTTTAAACAATGACAGCAATCTACTAAAAAAATTTCACTCAAATGAGAAATATGCCAAAGAATAAAATTATACTATACATATTTTAAATGTATTATATTTGTAAATTTTACTTATGTTGAAATTTTAAAATATATATTACAATACTATTTTTGCATTCTATGAAAATTTTTTTGCTCCATATAGACCAAATTTTTAATCAAGAACCTTCCCCCCCGCCCCCCCCCGCCCCCCGCCCCCAGTCAATGGTGTCTTGCTTTACCAATTTTAAAATCTGGTCACCTTATACTACACATGGTAAAAAAAGATAGTAATAATCCATGTGCTATGTCAAATATTTACCATTCAAGGATCTCACATTCCCCAAATTCCCCTGTTGCATGTTTTGCACCAGACATTTTAAATGTTTACCAAGGGAAGCCATATTTTAACTATATATAAGTTTCTGCTTACAGTTGCAATCTGTCAGATGCTGTGTCTGCTTTATTAGAACCTGGTCACTTGAGATGAAAAATTCAAACCATTTCTTTTGCACAGGTTGTTTTAACATTACTTTTGTGATAGGAATAGTATTTCTAATTCTCTACGGCACAACCTAATCATACCTATCAGTTACGATGAACTAGACCCAGTCTATCTTTCAACTCAATCTACTCTAGTTCTGAACATAGAGACACAAAACAGTACAGATTAATATCATTATTCCACACCCCAACCCTACCAACCACTTTAAAGGTGGAAATTTCATTTTAGCATTTCCCTACATAAGAAGGCCGTACTACTGCTTGGGATATTAATTAGAAATTCTCAGAAATGGTACACATCTGTCTGACCTGTTGTGGTGCAGTGGATAAAGCATCAGCCTGGAATGCTGAGGCCGGTTCAAAACCCTGTGCTTGCCTGGTCAAGGCACATATGGGAGTGAGTTGATGCTTCCTGCTCCTCCCCCTTCTCTCTCCCTTTTCTCTCTCACTCTGTCTCTCCCCTCTCTTAAATGAATAAATTTTAAAAATCTAAAAAAAAAATTGTACACATTTAGGAAACCATTTTGCTTCTTTAAGTACCTGAAAGCTGAGAAAATATTTATTCTTCATACATTGTTTAGAATATTTAATCATTGACAATTTTGACCAATATTTTCCTCTTCTCCTTTTTCCTGACTAGAACCAGTCCATTACTCTAAGCCAGTGGTTCTCAACCTGGGTTCTATGGAACCCTAGGGGTTCGATGAGTTGGTCTCAGGGGTTCGGAGAAGCCTCTGCCGCAGAGGCCAGAATAAAGTAATACCATAATTTGTTGTGAGTTCATGCACTTTGTTGGTCTTGTTCTTTGAGCAAGGTGATGTTCATGCACGGCTCATTTTGTGCACCAGTAAAAAAACATATACCTATGTCTTGAATTTGGAAAAACAAATCATATTTTATTTATCACTAAAGAAGGGTTCGGTGAATGGGCATATGAAACTGGTGGGTTCAGTACCTCAAAAAAGGTTAAGAACCACTGCTCTAAGCAAAAGAGGCACTTGCTCAGATTCCTTACATCTTTGAAGCCTTCTCATTTTTACCTTATAAAATGGTAAGTTTCCTATTCATTATCTTTCAGAAATTCAGTGGGGTCTCCGGGAGTCACCAAGATGGTGTGAAGAGTGTTAGCCAGGTGAGTGGAGAGCACGGGTTTGACACTCACCTGCACTGGGTCAGCTGGGAGGGAGGTCAGTTCATGAGATGCCCCTCAAGAGAAATATCTTGGTCTCCAATAACCTTTGTCTCAGTGGGACACAATCCCTGCTGGCTTTCTGAGCCGAAGGTTATGGGGACTACTATTCCCTGCACGTGGTGTCCTGAGCTGGCCTGTGTGTTGTTGGGTTAGGATCGATCATTCCTCAGGGGGAAACTTTGAAGCCACGATATCCCATTTCATTCTTAATTGCTACACCACGGTTGTGGAACCTGCCTTTTCCACCCCTCCACCCCTCCTACCAGTCTTGTCTTATTCTTTGTATCCTGAGGTGTAGGAATTCTATTTGGCTTATCTTCAGATGGTCCTTAGTGATAGTCTTTTCATAACTTAGTTGTAATTTTTAGAAATTAAATGTATTGGGGTGACATTGGGCAAAAATCTGGAATTGAGAGAGTAATCACTTTGAAAAGTGAATGGCAAAAGTTCCTAAGGAAACCTCAAGATAGACCTGTCACTATTTTCTCAATTACTGGGGCCAGTAAAAGTTCTTTTTGGACTGCCTCCAGAGGCGGATTAAGGTTGGTTGAGGCTCCGGGTGCAGAAAAAAATATTGGGTTCCTTAACAAAAAAAGAGAGACAGAAAATAAAAATACAGGTTAACCATATTTTTAAATAAATAAAAATTATTATGTACTATTAATGTTAAAATTGCACATATGAAACCAAACTTGGTGTCATTAAAAAAAGTGTAAAGTTGGGGTTGTGTGGGGTCCTTCAGAAGTCGGGACCCAGGGTGCACACCCGGTGCTCCTGCCATTAATTCCACCTCTGACTGTCTCATGCTGTATTCCTAAAATGATTGATTAGTCTAGTCCTACCAGATTGGACTTATCCTAGCTCAGAATCTATTTAGCACTCAACAAACACTACACACATATCTTGGAGACAGGGTGGGTTGAGTTTAAGACCACTGCACTAAAGCGAACATTGCAATAAAGAGAATCATATAAATTTTGGGGTTTCTCAGTACTTGTAAAAATTATGTTTACACTACACTGTGATCTACTAAGTGTGCAATTGCATTGTGTCTAAAAATATATATAAAACAATGTACACCTTAATTTTAAAAATACTTTCTTGCTAAAAAATGCTAACCATCAACTGAGCCTTCAGCACATTATAAACTCTTTGCTGGTGGTTGCCACAAACCTTCCATTTGTAAAACAACAACAACAGAAATATCTGCAACGTGCAATGGAGCAAAGCACGACGCACGTCATGACTGTGCTGACCCCCTCTGCATCTGCGCTGGTGCTGGCCTCAGCATGCTGAGCAGAAGAAATGTGGTGCCTATACTTTGGAAGATCCCTAGAGTTGAGTGCAGGAGAAGAACTGGGCATGTAATTATAATAGGATGAATATGGACATGAGGGAAAAGATAGGATACAGCAGGAACCCCTGGAAGAGTCTGGAGGGTAAAGTCTTATCCCAAAGGATAAGATGGTGCTGTTGAGGCAGATACAAGGACTAAGCATGTCTCAGACAGAGAAACAGCATGTGAAATGTGAGAGGGCGAGAGCGAGACACAGAGAGAGGGAGAAGGATGCATCTGTGAAGTGGAAACTCCGTTTGTGGTGAATGACAAGAAATACTAGATCAAGAAGAATTTAGGGTTAACCCAAGGGTTTGGACTTTCTTCTATGAGCCAGGCAGTTAATTTGACTTCCAGAGGCCAAGGTGTGTGTATGTGTGTGTGTGTGGGGGGTGTTCGTGAGATGCCTGCTTCCCCTACCCTCATTTGTATCCTATCTTCGGGGGGGGGGGGGGGAGAATGAGTGTGCTGGGAAAAGGTGTGGAAGGCACAGGGAGGAAGAGGCTTAAACCACACACTAAGGAAGTCAGGAGCCACCAGGTAATGGCATGTACTTTCACAGCCAAGCGTCATGAAGGGTGATTCCAGTCAATGGAGTCATGACTAACTCAGAAGGAAGCTAAAACATGTGTCAGTCACCATATGTCTGTAGGAGGTACTTAAGAATTAACACTGCTTATGATAAAAATGAGAGCTATTCAGTATGAGCTGGTCACACACTATCCTATGTCTTTACACTGCTTCGTTTCCTTGGTCTAAAGTTCGCATGAAGGCAATAAAGTATATTTATATCATTGTGAAGTAAACCTCATACTCATAGGGAGAATTAAAACTGAAATAGGATGTTCAGTGACTTTCAGTGGGGCCAGAAATGTTCAAATGGGGCTAAGGAGGTGAAATCATCGTCAGCAGAGAGATTTTGACTAATCATAGACATCTAATTTGCTTATGTTACTTTCCTTCCAAGAGAATTAAATTAGACTTTCTCAGTTCGATCATTAGACCTACAGACCTGGCCCTGTTGTAAGTTATGGTTTCTGGTAAATATTTCTGATGAATAAGACCTAGAATTTAAGAATTTGGGAAGTTGCCGCGGGAAACTCGTAATTCTGATCATGGCTTTTTTTTTTTTTTAATAACTCAAAATCGTGTGTAAGCTGAACCATAGTGACCCCTCCTGTTAAATTTCCTATTCACATGTCTGAGTAGTTCCTGTGCTCATGAGGAAGGCTGAAAGGTACAGACTTGGGGAGTTATTAGAACTCGGCGGCTCGCAGAATTTTGCGAAAACCTTTCTCTCTGTATCCAGCCTGAGCGGAGATACACCCAGTGCCAAAAAAAAAAAAAAAAAAAAAAATCTCATAAGAGTCTGTCAGCCAAACTATCTCTGTCTTGTTTTGTGTTTAGAACTTAAGACCATACTCCAGGATAGGTTTGTCTTAGTAGTCTACAGTATCAATTTCCAATATTTGTTGACATCAATATATTTCCTTCACTCTTTCCTTTCTCCCTCCTTTCCTTCCTTCTTTCCCTCCACCTTCCCTCCCTCCTTTCCTTCCTTTCTTCCTTCGAAAAATATTTACCAAGTGTCTATTCCATATAGCTTATTCTAAGCACTGGCACCAGAGCAGTAAGGAAGAAAGGAAAAATAGTCCTTTTCTGTTACTAAAAAGTTTTAGTGTAAGAGAGGTTTTTTTGGGAGGGGGGCTGTTGTGTATCCTGATATCAGAATAACAACTTTGAGGGTGCCAAATTTTAAATAGCACTCAAGCTCCTCAGAGTCCACAAATATATACATGGGATAAAATTCCAAGTACTGTACACCAGGAAAAAATGTTGATTTCACTGATATTAATTTCAGAAATAAAATTAAGCAATAAAACAAAGCAACCATTTTCAGTCCATTTGGGAAAACAGCAATAAATAAAAAATTAATAATCCAGCTGCCAGATAATTACCAATGGTGGGAAAGATTTCAAAGGTACAATGAGGCCCTGGCCAGTTGGCTCAGTGGTAGAGCATCAGCCTGGCGTGTGGATGTCCCAGGTTCTATTACTGGTCAAGGAACACAGGAGTAGCACCCATCTGCTTCTCCACCCCTCCCGTTCTTACCCTTCCTTTCCCTCCTGCAGCCATGGCTCAGTTGGAGCCAGCTGACCCAGGGCTCTGAGGATGGCTCCATGGCCTCTGCCTCAGGTGCTAAAAAGAGCTCGATTGCTGAGCAATGAAGCAATGGAGCAATAGAGCCATGGTGAGCAGAGCATCATCCCCTACTAGGCTTGACAGGTAGATCCCAGTCAGTGCATGCAGGATTCTGTCTCTGCCTCCATTTCTTTCACTGAATAAAAAATAAAAAAGACATAATGATGGGTGATGTGACAGAGACAGATGGGAGGTATTTTATCCTGGAGATTTCTGAAGGCAATCGATCTCTGTTAAGGTGACTTCTGAGTTGAGACCCAAATCACACCGGGAAGGGCGTGCCTCTGTGAAGGAGGTAAGAACACTGGGCCATAAGCAAAATCAGGAACAAGTCACTACTCAAATTTTAATGAGTGGTTTGTGACTTTTTAATGTTTGGATTTGTTCCCTTCTCAATCTTGGAACAAAATTCTAGAAGCCTTATAAACCCAACATATAACTTGGCTTAAAACAACCAGCAGCTATTATCTCATCGTGTCAATAGGTCAGGAAGCTCAGAGTCTGAGCTAGGTGACTGGCTCAGGGTCTCCCCTAAGGTAGAAATCGGGATGTCAGTAGGGACTGTGGTTATAGGGGCATGTAGGGCATCTGTTTCCAACATCACCTTGAGCTGATCAAAAACAACAGTCCTGGACACATAGGCCTCTCCACAGGGTGGGGTGGGTGGCTGGTGGGAATGAGATAGAAACAGAGATATACAGAGAGAAAGAGAGACACCCAGAGAGAGAAGCAGGTGGAGGTGAAAGAGAGAGGGGGGACAGAAAGGAGAAATGAGGGAAAATGAGACAGAGGAGGGTGCAAACAAGATAAAAGTCATAGTCTTTATGACCAAATATCAGAATGACTTCATATCGTTTCTGTTGTATTCCATTGGCTGGAAGCAAGGCACGAGCATGTCCAGTACAAGTTAGAGGAGACAGCAATGCACAGTAGATACTAGTGGGCAGGAATGTTTGGGATTTTAGAGGCTGCTTGACACACCAACATCTCAGCTCTCATCTTTTCAGGCAGATGCACCCACGTTGTCGTCATGGAGGTTGAGGGCGATCTCCGAACTGGATATTGGTGCTGGTCTGGGCATGCGCAATTCGTGCAGTTCTGAATTGAGACACACGGTGGCGTCTCATGCCCTCAAATGCTTTGAACCGAAGTTTGCAAGGAACCTCTCTGTACCAGGCACCGACCTCCTGCTCCTCCTAGTTCCTTACTCCACCCCACCTCAGTCCCTTCACCAAGAAGGAGTCACAAACCCTCAGCTTCTCAGGGGCTTCCTTCATTGGGGCACATTACGAAAAGAGCCTTGAATTTTTCAAATTTCCCATCCATTTCACCCCCAGGATTCACTGACTCACTGCCCCTTGTTTCTACCCCATCCAGGACTTGAGTATCTAGAGTCCAGATGGGGAAGTGCCACAGAGCCATTGTCTCACAGATGAGGAGAGACAGAGGTGGCAAGGAAGAGAGAAGAAAAGTTTTAATCATGATATAAAAAAACAACTAAACATTTATGGAGACTCAGGTTCAGAGGTAACCCTGGGACAAGGTGGGACGTTGTGTCTACTTCCTTCGAGGGGTGAGGACCAAGGCAGGGTTTGAGGAGGAAGGTCAGGGTGAGGGTGGAGAGACAGTGTTGACTGATAATAGGATGTTATCTGTCACTCACCTTCCAGGCCTCCTGCAATGTTTCTGACAAGTCTTCCATCTGGGAATACAATGGTGAACTGACACTCCAGGAGCCAAAATTCTAGTGTCAGAAGTCCATAAATATAACCAATGATTAAATTAAGGAAGGTGTGAGATCACAGTTTTTTGAGGAATAAATTAGGGATGAGAGCGGGAGCATAGGTATAGTTTTCTTTTTCTCGTTGTGGCACTTCAGTTTTTTCATTGATTGCTTTCTCACATGTGCCTTGACCGGGGAAGGAAGGGGGGCCACAGCAGACCGAGTGACCCCTTGCTGGAGCCAGCGACCTTGGGCCCAAGCTGGTGAGCTTTGCTCAAGCCAGATGAACCCGCGCTCAAGCTGGCGACCTCATGGTCTCAAACCTGGGTCCTCCGCATCCCAGTCCAACGCTCTATCCAATGCTCCACCACCTGGTCAGGTGGTACAGGTTTATTTTAACACCTTTAGTGAGATAGAGTTCATCTATCATACATTTGCTCACTTAAAATGTGAGAGTCAATGGTTTTTAATGTGTTCACAGAGCTGTGCAACCAGCACCTCAGTTCGTTTTAAAACATTTTTATTACCCCCAAAGGAATCAATCCCCACACTTCATATTACTCCAACTACCCAACCTCCAACTCTACTCAACCACTAATCTATTTCCTTTCTCTATAGGTAGGTTTGTTAATTCTGAAAATTTTGCATAAATGGAACATATGATATGTGATCTTTGTGTCTGGCTTCTTTCACTTAGTATAATGTTTTCAAGGTTCATTCAGGTTGGAGCATGTATCAATATTTCATTTCTTTATATGACCTAATAATATTTCATTATATATTGTATATACGTGCAGAAATATCACATTTTGTTCATTAATTCTTCAGTTGATGGACATTTGGGACATTTCCAGATTTTGGCTGTTTTGATTAAAACTATTATGAATATTTGTTGGGCAGATAAAATATAATATGCTCACTTTGTTAAAGATGGCGCTGCCCACATGGAAGCCCGTCATCCAGGTGATATTATTTGCCCTTATGCTTGGAATGGGTGTGGGGGAAAGGCTGTAATATAAGCAGGCCAGGTCGTTATGGCCTAAGGCTTGGTTTTAAGAGTAAGCTCTTCTCCACACTCTTGACTGATTGGATGATGTAGGGTGGTGCACTATCCTGAGGAATTCCATTATACAGAGACTTCCTTGTTTGTATAATTGGATTAAAGGTTTTGATCCTGCGGTATAAAGTGGGAGAGACCAGTAGCTTGAGATCTCTCTCTTGGTTCCTGAGGTAGAAGAGAGGAGAGCAGATTAAGGCCATGGAGGCCAGGAGAAGCAGTCAAGATGGCTGAATGCTGAGGGAGAAGCCAGTTTGTTAAGAGTTTGTGCTGGAGGAGATGGGAAACAGTGGTGAATAAGTCTGGTGAGCTAGAAACCTTTGATTCTAGGAAACTCGGATAAATCAGTAGCTTTGTGAGCACTGAATGAGTGGGTTTTGGAGTCCAGTGTGTGTTTTTGCTTGCCCGCCGGGTGCAAGCTAGAATTAAAGCTGATGGCTCACCAGTTCTTGGCTCCTGTGTTTCATTACCGACTGTTCGAATCTAATGTGAACCTGCATTGGCCGGGCGGCTGTGATAGTAGCTGTGACTACTGGCTTTACAATATTCATGTACAAATTTTATACAGGCAGGATTGTAGTTTCTATAAATTATTTTTACTGAGGTATACTTCACTTATATTAGTTTCAGGAGTACAACATAATAATTCATACTTGTATATATTGTTGTAAAACCAGTAGTCGAGGCCGCCATCAGAGCCGCCCGACCAGTGCAGGTTCGCATTGGATTCGAACAGTCGGTAATGAAACACAGGAGCCAAGAACTGGTGAGCCATCAGCTTTAATTCTAGCTTGCACCCGGCGGGCAAGCAAAAACACACACTGGGCTCCAAAACCCACACATTCAGTACTCACAAAGTGTAAAGCCAGTAGTCGCGGCCACCATCACAGCAGTCTGACCCGTGCAGATTCGCATTGGATTCGGACAGTAGGTAATGAAACAATGGAGCCAAGAACTGGTGAGCCATCAGCTTTAATTCTAGCTTGCACCCGGCGGGCAAGCAAAAACACACACTGGGCTCCAAAACCCACACATTCAGTACTCACAAAGTGTAAAGCCAGTAGTCGCGGCCACCATCACAGCAGTCTGACCCGTGCAGATTCGCATTGGATTCGGACAGTCGGTAATGAAACAATGGAGCCAAGAACTGGTGAGCCATCAGCTTTAATTCTAGCTTGCACCCGGCGGGCAAGCAAAAACACACACTGGGCTCCAAAACCCACACATTCAGTGCTCACAAAGCTACTGACTTATCCGAGTTTCCTAGCATCAAAGGTTTCTAGCTCACCAGACTTATTCACCTCTGTTTCCCATCTCCTCCTGCACAAACTCTTCCTCAGCACTGTGCCATCTTGGCTGCTTCCTCTCCTCCACCTGACCTTACTCTGCTCTCCTCTCTAATACTTCAGAAACCAAGAACCAAGAGAGAGATCAAGCTACTGGTCTCTCCCTCTTTATAGCATAGACTCAAAACCTTTATAATCCAATTATACAAACAAGGAAGTCTCTGATACAAAGTCACCCATCTGAGGCATAATGGGATTCCTCCCTACATCACCACCCTACATCATCCAATCAGTCAAGGGTGTGGAGAAGAGCTTACTCTTAAAACCAAGCCTTAGGCCATAACGACCTGGTCTGCTTACATTACAGCCTTTCCCCCACACCCATCCCAAGCATAAGGGCAAATAATATCACCTGGGTGACGGGCTTCCATGTGGGCAGCTCCATCTTTAACAAAGTGAGCATAATATATTTTATTTGCCCAACACAAAGCTACTGACTTATCTGAGTTTCCTAGAATCAAAGGTTTCTAGCTCACCAGACTTATTCACCTCTGTTCCCCATCTCCTCCAGCACAAACTCTTAATAAACTGGCTTCTTCCTCAGCATTCTGCCATCTTGGCTGCTTCTCCTGGCCTCCATGTGGCCTTAATCTGCTCTCCTCTCTTCTAATACTAACCTCAGGAACTAAGAGAGCAAGCTTCTGGCCTGCCCCACTTTATAATGTAGAAATCCAAACCCGTAATCCAATCTACAAACAAGAAAGTCTCTGATACAAAGTCACCCATCTGAGGCATAATGGGATTCCTCAGGAGAGTGCACCACCCTACATCTTTGTTGGGCAGATAAAATATATTATGCTCACTTTGTTAAAGATGGCGCTGCCCACATGGAAGTTCGTTGATATTAATGTGTGTTCTGGAACAGGCTGTGGGCAGGCCGGGTCGTCATAGCCTAAGGCTTAGTTTAAGAGTAAGCACTTCCCCACACCCTTGACTGATTGGATGATGTAGGGTGGTGATGTAGGGAGGAATTCCATTATGCCTCAGATGGGTGACTTTGTATCAGAGACTTTCTTGTATGTATAATTGGATTAAAGGTTTGGATTATCTATGCTATAAAGTGGGCGGACCGGTAGCTACATCTCTCTCTTGGTTCCTGAGTTCCTGAGGTTAGTATTAGAGAGGAGAGCAGAGTAAGGCCACGTGAAGACCAGCAGAAGCAGCAGAGATGGCAGAGTGCTGAGTGAGAAGCCAGTTTGTTAAGAGTTTGTGCAGGAGGAGATGGGAAACAGAGGTGAATAAGTCTGGGAGCTAGAAACCTTTGATTCTAGGAAACTCGGATAAGTCAGTAGCTTTGTGAGCACTGAATGAGTGGGTTTTGGAGCCCAGTGTGTGTTTTTGCTTGCCCGCCGGGTGCAAGCTAGAATTAAAGCTGATGGCTCACCAGTTCTTGGCTCCTGTGTTTCATTACCGACTGTTAGAATCTAATGTAAACCTGCACGGGTCAGGCGGCTGTGATAGTGACCCCGGCTACTGGCTTTACATAGTGGCCTCAACTACTGGCTTTACAATCTTCCAATCAGTCAAGGGTGTGGGGAAAAGCTTACTCTTAAAACCAAGCCTTAGGCTACAATGACCGGCCTGCCCACAGCCTGTTCCCCATTACACATTAATATCAACGAACTTCCATGTGGGCAGCGCCATCTTTAACAAAGTGAGCATAATATATTTTATCTGCCCAACAGGCTACAAACAGAACATTTTCACCCCCCACTGTAAGGTTATAGTTAATTTGCTTGTTATTCTCTCTCTTAATGGCTTCCTGGCCTTTACTTTGAAATGTAGCAAAACGTGTACCTTTCCAGGAATGTCAGGAAAAGCTTACATTGAAGATGGACCAGACAATTAGGGGATTTTAAGTCACAGTGGTTGCTTGTAAAAACCTAGCCTCAGGATTTACTGTGGAAAGTTAAAGTCTGTAAATTAGTTAAAAACTTAGGTCATCAATTTTAAATCTTTACTTTGTATCCTAAGAAAACAGGGTTGTGTTTTTTTCACAGATAATTCCCAGAGGCAGATTGTCCCAAAGGTACCAGGTCCTAGCTGTTCCTGGGAGATACCTGACCTCAGCTGTCTTGAAGATTTACCAGACACACAGATAAGACCATGCTGACTAGTCCTGTACTGCATCAGAGGAATTTGCAGAGAAGCTTTTTCTGCAGTTGAATCCTGCTTCTCCTCCTGCTCATTGGACAAGTCAGTGACCAAAGCCATAAACCAAGCAAGATATGCTAATCCGCCCCTAACCCTTATATCTAATGCTCTCTTTCCTGCAGCTCAGTGCTGACACCCTTTGTTGGTTTCAGTCCACCTACACCTAAGTGCTTTTGAAATAAATTTTCCTTTTGGAACACACTAGCTTCATGTTTTTGTTTCGGCCTGCAGTTTTTGCTTTTCATTCTGTACATAGGATTGTAGTTTTAAGTTAAGTAGTTAGGGAAGGCCTCACTGAGAAGATAGCACTTAAGAAGGTGAAGGAAGAGGACATATGGATGGGCACAGAAAACAGCCAGTGCAAAGGCCCTGAGGTGAGAGCGAGCTGGCATGTTCAAGGAATATGAGAATTGAGACTGGACCATATTTAGCAAAGTTAAACAATGAGCAGGGTTTGTTGTTGTTGTTGGTTTTATTATTATTATTAGATACTTGGAGCAGTTCCCAAAGGGGATGAAAGCCTCTCACAGGCAGTTCTGAAGCTGTGGGAGGATTGGGGAGCAGAGGGGTGAAGAACAATGACAACAGGGGAAGCTGAGTCATCAGCAGAGGGAGTATGAATGGAAAGGCAGAGGTGCTTATCCTGGGCTCAGAGCCAGCCAGGTGGGGATGGTGCCAGGGACAGGGACAGGCTTGGCTTTATAAAGTGAAACTGGAGCTGCCGTGGCCTGAAATTTCCCACGGGGAGACAAAATCCCTCTCCCCACAAAGTCTTCTGTAGCAGCTTAGGCCTGAGCTGGAAAGGCCAGCTTTCCTAAGGGCCACACCCCCTCTTGGAGAATGCAAGTCTCAGGTGTCAATAGGAACCTGATAAGTATTTGCTGAATGCTATCAGATTTTCCTGCTAGGCCTGCCCTTCTTGAAGGAGGGACCCCAGAGTCTATCCTGCTGATTTCTGTGTCCTCAGAGCCCACAAAAACGTAGAAAAGAGTCAGTGTTCATTGTGGCTCAGCCTTCTTTCTCACAGCTGTGGGTCCAAGAAAGGGCTGGTTTCCCCAGAGGATCTCTGGGTAAGTCTGAACTATCAGAAGAGTCAGGTTTCAGCAAACAGAAAAGCTATCCTCCAGGGAACACCCAAAACATGGGCGAGTAAAGGAAAGCCAGGGTTTCTTCAGAACAAAGTGAGTGGGAGTCCCCAGGGCACTGTGTGGATATATGGGCTGAGCTGTTTAACAGTAAGACATGTGGCTTCCTCCTCAGTCTTTGAGACAGAGGATGGTGCAAAGTTCTCTGGAGAAAGAAGAAGTCTTAAAGCAGATGCTCATACCCTCCGCGGGGTCCCAGACCCTGCTGAGAATCAGACAGGCCAGGAGCATCCTGCCTAGAGAACTGCACACTTGTGGACCCATCATCATTGATTTCAGTGGCTCAGAGCACTGACTCTGGGGTTCAGCTGCCTGCACTGACAGTTTGAACCCACCACTTGCTGGGTCACCTGGGGCTAAGTCCTTTTACCTCCTCTGTGCCTCAGTTTTCTAACTGTAAAATGGGAACAAACATAATAATAATCATATCCCCCTCATCGGGTTATTGGCTAATTAAACATGATAAGGCATGTGGACTTAGGGCAGGGTGGTAAACAGTACTCAGTTATCATTACTATTAGTAATGAACCTCAGCCATTGGCTTTTCGTGTTTGTGTCTTGTTTCCTGTTTGTGTCTTGTTTTAGGCTTGGGGAAGAAGATGCATACATTTGGGCCCAGTGTGAATTTTTGAAGAATGTAAATTAGCTTATTAATAATTTCTTATGTTGATCATTAGTTGAAACTATATTTTTTCACATGATGAGTTCAACAAAATGCATTATTAAAACAAATTGTACCTGTTTCTTTTTACTTTGCAGAGTGTGGCTACTACAGATTCTGAAATTGCCTAAGGGGCTCCCATTGTATCTCTAGTGGAGAGCCCTGGGCTAGATGTGTCTTTCTGCTTTGTGGAGAGGGATGTGTTCCGTAAAGACAGGTATTAGTGTCATGAGCATATATGTACCACACACCAGGATACTTTTATTTACTAATATTAGTAATGAGAGTGCATTGAGAGGTAATTACTAAGTTCTAACCCAGGGCTTCTCTACCTCATGTTCTTGATGTTGAGGCCAGATAACTCTATCTTGGTGTGGCCCTGTGCTTTGTGAATATTGAGGAGCACCTCAGCCTCCACCCACTAGATGGCAGTCTCCTCTAGTGGCAAACAGAAATAGTCTGTCTTATCTAGTTTGAACTCTTGACTTCTGTGGTAGGAACTGTCTCTACCTTGCAGATGAGAAACCAAGTCCCAGATTGGTCTAGTGACTTGCCCAAGGTCACACAGCAAGATTAAAACCCAAGCCTTCTTGTTCCTGGTCCACTGCCCTACATGCTGTACACCACAGGACTTTGGCTAGAGCAGCTCTCCAGAGGAGGTACCACATGCCGAGTTCTGCGCTGGGCTCCCAGCCTGGCCCTTCGAGGCTCCAACACTCCTCTGGCCGTGTGCCCAGGAGCTCTGAGCCCTAGCTTCCTTATGTGCAAAATGAGCCTGCACCAGGCACTGCCTTCCTTGCCTTTCCACAGGCGTGATGAGAATCTAGTTGTGTTCCCAGGAATAAGGACAGGAAGGGCGGGGGTCATGGTTTCTCATTTATTCTTGCTTGTATTTATGAAAGCACACTCAAAGAGTGGTACTCCTGTGTCCCAGGCAGTTTCTTTCTTATTTCCATTGGCAGATGAGAAGACAGAGGCTCAGAGGTTGAGTAACTTGTCCAAGGTCATACAGCCAGCATGGTGCAAAGTGAGAATTTGAACTCTGGCATCGGGTTCCAGAACCATACTCTTAACCACTGTGCTTACTCAGGGCTGATGAGGCTGATGAATGTAGCAAATACATCAGAATTTGGAGAGAGAGACCCGAACCCTGGGAACCCATTCTCCCTCAGCCTGACCCTAGCATCCTTGCTTTGTTGGACCCACACCAGCATTTATTTCACAAGGAGTTGAGCAGGGTCTGGCCCCATCCCCCATCCTCCTGGGCATTTCCCTTGGTTTTATGGGAGGAGACAATGGAGTCACAGTTTAAGGACAATAGGACAGCTCAGTTACTAATGCCACTTCTGGGCAGCGTTCCTGCATTCTCCAAGGGGGAAAGGTCTATAGCTTCCAGTGTATTTCAAGGAGCTGGCGGACCCAGGAGCCAAAATCTCTGCTCAGATCCTCTGGTCTCTTTATCTCATGTGACTAAAAAACTCATCCATGTTAAGGAGCACCTGTTACCATGCCCCTAGCTGCTGCATTTGAAAAGAGGAGCATAGTGGGGCAATTTCTACCCAAAGATATCACGTGCCTCTTCTTGGGGGCCTTCCTTGATTTCCCCTCTACCCACTGCCTCCCAGATCTCTCCCTCCAAACCTTTCCTACCAAAGCCATCAGGGGATTTTTCTAGAATCCCAACCTCACCCTGCTATTAACTACTCCATTTCAAACACCTCCGTGTCTGTCCAGGGCCTTCCGAACAAAATGAAGTTTCTTCTGGTGGCAGGGCCCTTCCTGATCAGACTCCAGTGGGATTCTACAAAGCCCAGCTGTCAAAACTCCACACTCAGACCCTGGGGCCCATTCCAGCCTTGAGCCTCACTGGCTGTGTGAGATGGGGCAAGCCATTTCACCTCCCTGCACCTCAGTTTGTCTCTTCTGGAAAATGGGAATGCCTCTGGCTACTCCAAGTGTAGTTCTTGGGCCATGGCATCACCCAGGAGCTTGTCAAACATGCAGATTCTGAGTTCCAGTGAGTCACGAGCACATAAAATTTGAGAAGCACTGATCTGCACCACGGGGCTGGCAAGGGTTGATGGAGGAACAGCCCATGAAAGTGTTTGCGTTGAGCCTGGTACACAGCCGACACTCGGTAAATACAGGCAGACCTTGGAGATACACAGGGTCCATTTCAGGCCACCACAGTAAAGTGAGTATTGCGATAGAGTAGGTGTAATCTTCTTGCTGGTGGAGGTTCTTGCCTTCATGTTGTAAAAAAGTACAATGCCCTTGAAATGCAGTAAAATGAGGTCGCCTGTGATTGAGAGCACCTTGCTTATGCTTCTCCATCCACTTTGGTAACACTAGGCTAAGGCTGACCCGCGAACAACGTGGTTTGAACTGCGTGAGACCACTCATACGTGGATTTTTTTCAATAAATACATACAGTACTGTAAATATATTTTCTCTTCTTTATGATTTTCTTATTAATGTTTCCATTTCTCCAGCTTACTTTATTGTAAGAATGCATCAGCTTGACCAGGCAGTGGTGCAGTGGATAGAGCGTCGGACTGGGATGCAGAGGACCCAGGTTCGAGACCCCGAGGTCACCAGCTTGAGCTAAGACCCATCTGGCTTGAGCAAAAGCTCACCAGCTTGGGCCCAAGGTCACTGGCTCGAACAAGGGGTTACTCGATCTGCTGAAAGCCCACGGTCAAGGCACATATGAGAAAGCAATCAATGAACAACTAAGGTGTCACAACGAAAAACTGATGATTGATGCTTCTCATCTCTCTCCGTTCCTGTCTGTCTGTCCCTATCTATCCCTCTCTCTGACTCTCTCTGTCCCTGTAAAAAAAAAAAAAAAAAGAACGCACCATATAATATATATAACATACAAAATATGTGTTAATCAACTGCTTGGGTTATTAGGTAAGTTTCAGTCCACAGTATGCTTAGTAGTTAAGTCTAGGGGAGTCAAAAGTTATACATGGATTTTTGAATGTGGGAGGTTGGCACCCTAAACCTGTCATTGTTCAAGGGTCTACTATAGCCACATTTTAAAACTCATATTTCCAAATTATTCATCTCATTGTTTAACAACTAATTCTCCAGAGGGCTTGTTATTAGCAGCATGAATAATTCTAAAAGTTTTAGAAAGAATGGCATTGCATCTCTAGAAAGTAATTATTACGGTTACCCCCATATTATTGGTTAGGAAACTGAGATTTAAAAAGGTCGAGCTGCCTGAGATCACACAGGACTCCCATACCCTGCTGCTCTGTTCCGACAGGAAGGTAGTGGCACAGGACAACGACTAAGTGCATGGTGCATGTCTGCAGCACCCAGTGAACCTGCATCCAAATCGGCTGTGTGACTTTGGCAACTTAAACAACCTCTTTGTTCTTAAAACTGGTCTTCCATTGTACAGATTTGGAAAGTGCTGTATTTTACAGGTTCATTGATTTGTGATTTTCTTTTATTAAAGTACAGTTGACATACATTATTACATTAGTTTCAGGTATACAACATAGTGATTTGACATTTATACTCATTATGATGTGATCATGACAATTAGTCTGGAAACCATCTGTGACAATACAAACTATTGTAATAATATATTTTTCTTATGCTGTATGTTACATCCACATGACTTAATGCTTTTTTTTTAATAACCAGAGGTTTAGATCTCTTATTTCCTTTTACTCTTTTCACCCATCCCCCCATCCCCTAGAAGATGTGGTACATATATACAATGAAATACTGCTCAGCCATAGAAAAGAATGAAATCTTGCTATTTGCAACAACATGGAGGGACCTAGAGGGTTTGTGCTAAATGAAATGAGTCAGACAGTGAAAGACAAATACCATGCGATCTCAGTTATATTTGGAAATGAAGGAAATGTTTAACTCAGGTTCTTTTCTTCAACTAACTTCCCAACCCCCTGCTTTCAGATTCCTCTGACCAGGGAATAGAATGAGAAATAGCTAACTTGTTTATCAACTGCCCCCCCCCCCCCACTCCCAGCCACTTCATCCGGTCATCCAGACATTCCTCAATTCCCTTATCTAGTTAATGATATCCTTATCTCTTCCTTCCACCTTGGTGTGGCCATTTAAACTAGCCAATCGGGAAAAAAATAAGATTGCACGGTCAACACTCCAGCCAATGGAGCAAGACCCAGCATCCTAGGGTCTGCATTAGGGATAGATGCAGAATTTGCCCTTTGCCCGTGCTTGCTGGCTAGCTTTGAAGAACGGCAGCCCATCCTTCTGCAGAAGTTATTAGAGTTGCTTTGTCGAGGTATTTTGTCTCCACGAGTCTTGCTTAATTTCATTTCTAACAGAAACAAAACAAAATAAAAACAGAAACCAACAAAATATAAAACAGAAACAAACTCACAGACACAGAACACAAGCTGATGGCTGCCAGACAGAAATTTAGCTTTTTTGGGGGGGAATTTAGCTTTTAATGTACATTTTGTAATACTAATAGGAGGCCATGGGATATCTCAAAGGTTTCTCACCCTTTTTCTCCCCTCTGAGAAAGCGTTTCTCAGGACTCAAAGGCTGGGCAGAGCTGACTTGTTCTTTAGGCCTGGAAGGTACAGTGCCTGGGCCCATAAAACTTTTAGAGCAGTGATTCTTAACCTTTTTTGAGGTACCGAACCCACCAGTTTCATATGCGCATTCACCGAACCCTTCTTTAGTGATAAATAAAATATGATTTGTTTTTCCAAATTCAAGACATAGGTATATGTTTTCTTATTGGTGCACAAAATGAGCCGTGCATGAACATCACCTTGCTCAAAGAACAAAACCAACAAAGTGCATGAGCTAACAACAAATCACGGTATTACTTTATTCTGGCTTCCGCGGCAGAGGCTTCTCCGAACCCTTGAGACCAACTCATCGAACCCCTAGGGTTCAATAGAACTCAGGTTAAGAACCACTGGTTTAGAGGCTCCCAAAAATGTTTTCATCTCTTTTGAAATCAGAAAGGAAAAAATTAACCTACTCCATCGTGAATTATATTTACCTTTATACCAAAGCTGATGTAAAACATAATTTTAAAAATGTAATGGAGTAGAGAACTCAAAAAGGCAAAAGTGCTTATGACCCACAGAAGTCCTGATGTGGCCCTGGTTCTGGGAGCATACCAGGTAAACGCGTGGTGGAGGCCTTCTCTGACACCTGTGGCTGAGCAGGGCAGGCTACTCCCCATACCCATCGGTCCCTGTCTTCCTGGGAATCAAGACAGGCTGAACCAAGGGCCCAAGGAACCAATCAGAGCCTGGAAACAGGCACGAGGGCCCTTACCTGATCCACCTGGCCTCAGAGGGATTAGGCTGCCTGGACACATTTGATACCTGCCAGATCTCAACCATTTGGCTGCCAGGACCTGGGGAAGAGGTGCTGGACATGATCGTGGGCTCAGCCAGGGGACTGCACCAAGGGCAAGGAGTGGCACTCACTTCTCCCTGATGCCTTGAATGGCCAGTTCATGGCAAGGCATCTCTGGAGGCTGGCAGCGGCTCCTGGTGCTGCTGGAACTGACATACCTGCAGCTCACAGGTAGGGCTTTCTACTGGTCCTGGTTCACTGTGGAGGAGGGGATGCAGGTGCATAAGGCTCGGACTCACTCTAGGATGGCCTAAAGTCTCCCTCTATAGCTTGGTCTCCTCTTCCATGTTTCCAGACATGTCACTGAAAGAGGCTGCCTCCTTCCCCTTCTCCCCTCACCCTCCGTGTCTCCACCTGACATTACTTTTCACTGTTACTCATTAAGTTGTGTGTCTATCTCCTTCCAGCCTGTGAGCCCCATGATGGCAGGGACATAGTTTTGTTCACTACTATGTACCCAGTACCTGGAACAATCCCTGGCACACAGTAGGCCCTCTGTAGATTTTCCTCTTGTAACCTAGGACTAATCTGGCTGGGGTTAGGAAATATGGCATCTGAAGGCTCAGACTTCAAGGTTGAATTCCCCCTTCAACCCTCATTGGATGCGACTCCTGAGACCACTTGAATAATCTTTCTAAGCCTCAGTTCTTCCCATCTGCAAAATGGACAAGATGATAATAACAACACTTAGATAGCAGGCCATCATGGAGTTAATGCATGGCATGAAAGGCCAATGAGCAGTGACTATCACTGTCGGGACACGGGAAGGGCACATACTTGGGGAGTGGTAAGGAACAGAAACTTATCATCTCTCAGTTCTGGAAGCCAGACATCTACAGTTGGGTGTTGGCATGGTTGGTTCCTTCAGAGACCGTGAGAAATCTGTCTCCAGCCTCTCTCCCAGCTTCGGGTAGTTTGGTAACAGTCTCCAGTGTCCCCTGGCTTCTGGCAGCCTCATTCCAGTCTCTGCCTCATGCCCACATTGTATGCTGTGTGTGCACATCGGTGTCCAAATTTCTCCTCTTTATAAGGTGCAGTGATATTGGATTAGAGGCACATCCTACTCCAGTATGACCTCATCATAACTTAACTAATTATATCTGCATCAACTCTATTTCTAAATAAGTTTGCATTCTAAGGTGTAGCAGGAGGATAGGACTTCAACGTATGTATTTAGGTGGGGGAGACAATTCAACTCAGAATAGAGGTGTTGGGAGAGTAAAGACAGGGGGGTGTGGGGTCAGAGGAACCTTCTTCAAGAAGGTAGGGTTACAGGTGAACCCTGAAGGAGGCCCCACTGTCAGAGAGGGTTTTGAACTGGCCCGGCTTGAGGCAGCAGGTGAGAGTCTGCACCCCAGGGGGTGAAGTTTAAGTCCAGGGACACCGGGGTGAATTTGGAGTGGGCTCTCCCACCACCTGCCGCACATTTTTGCAGAGGGATGAAAAGTGAGAGAAAGAAGGGACCTTTGCTCCCGTGGTTCTCATACCTGAAGGCACATTTGCCTCCCTAGACTCACTAAAAGTTTCTGGGACAGTAAGTCTGGAAGGAGCCCAGAAGTCTGCATTTATAACAAGTCACCATATGATCTTGCAATTCCACTTCAGGGTATATACCCAAAAGAATTAAAAACAGGGTCCTGAAGAGACTTTGCACATCCATGTTCATAGCAGCATTATTCCTAATAGCCAAAAGGTGGAAGCAACCCAAGTGTCCATCAACAGTTGAGAGAAATAGATGTATGTAAAAAGTGTACAAACATAGAATGTAATATTATTCAACCTTAAAAAGAAATAAAATTCTGACATAGGCTACAAGATGAATGAACTTTCTGAGGATTACGCTGAGTGAAATAAGCCAGACACAAAAGGACAGGCACTGATGATTCCACTCATAGGACAACCCAGGAGGAGTCAGATTCATAGAGATGGGAGGCAGACGGTGGGAGCCAGGGGTTGGGGGAGGGGAATGGGGATTCATTTTAATGGGGACACAGTTTTAGTTTGGAAAGATGGAAAGTTCTGGAGATGGATGGTAAGGATGATTGCACAACAGTGTGAAGTGATTAATGCTGCTGAGCTGTACACTTAAAAAATGATGGTTAAGATAGCAAATTTTATCATAGTGTAGCATATGTTAGTGTGTTTTATCACAATTTAAAAAGGAATTAGCCCAATGCCTGTTACCATATCACAACTAGTTGTTAGCTTTTATTGGGAATGTAGAAATCATTCCATTGTTATTAATGTTGGGGTCTGACGTGATGCTAACTTAGTGAGCATGAGTGAATCTAAAAGCATGGTTGTTATTATTAACTAAGATTGTTTGCTTTCTTCTGGGATTTGTGCTCAGTTCCTCGCCCGTTTAGTCCTGGCAATGACTCTCTGAAATAAGTGCAGTCATATATAACCTAATTTACTAAAGAGGAACTTGGGCACAGAGGTTGAACCACACAGGATTTTTTTTCCTTTTTTATTTCTTTTAGTTAGATGTGAGGAGGCAGAGAGACAGACTCCCACATGCGCCCCAACTGGGATCCACCAGGCAAGCCCCAAACAGGGCTCCCATCTGGGGCCACTGCTCGGTTGCTCAGCAACCAAACTATTTCAGCCCCTGAGGCAAGGCCATGGATCCATCCTCAGTGCCTGGGGCCAACTTGCTCAATTGAGCCGTGGCTGTGGGAGGGGAAGAGAGAGTGAGTGAGAGAGAGAGAGAGAGAGAGAGAGAGAGAGAGAGAGAGGGAGAGAAACGGGAAGCGTGGAGAAGCAGATGGTCACTTCTTCTGTGTGCCCTGACCAGGAATTGATGAAATATTTCTTTTTTTTTTTTAAGTTTTATTTTATTTTATTCATTTTAGAGAGAGAGAGAGAGAGAGAGAAAGGGGGGAGGAGCTGGAAGCATCAACTCCCATATATGCCTTGACCAGACCAGCTGACCAGGAATTGAACCCAGGACTTGCACATGCCGGGCCAATGCTCTACCACTGCCCAGGGTAAACCAAACAGAATTTGAAGCCAGAATTGATGACATAGCCCATTATGTTGCTACAAAATTATAAGGACTAACTAGGCCATCTTTGGCCTCTTGGGACTCTTACACTGACTGCACAGACTAGAAAAAAAGGAGGAAGTGACATGTAGGTGTTGAGGAAATACTGTATAATGAAAAGCCAGTAAAGCAGAAGCTTTAAACCAGAGTGTGATGCACTTCACAGGCAATTGCTAAGAGAACATGAGACAAAGAAATCTCACCCTTCCACGAAGCCAAGCAGATGCAACCCATTTGTCCCCCCTAATTCATGGTTTCACTTTCCATAGTTTTGGTTATCCAAGGACAACTAACTGCATTCCAGAAATTTTTAATGAAAAAACTTCAGAACTTAACAATTCATTAGTTTTAAATGGCGCCACTCTGAGTAGTGTGACGAAATCTCATGATGTCCTGCTCTGTTTTCTAGGGTTTGAATCACCCCTTGGCCCAGTGCCTTCATGCTGTAGATGGCCCCCATCTGTTAGTCACTTAATAGCTGTCTTGGTGACCAAGTCAATCACCTGTCATGGTAACACAGTGCTTGTCTTCAAATAAACCTTATTTTACTTCATAATAGCCCCAAAATTCAAGAGTAGCAATGCTGGCAATTCCGATATGTCTCATGAGGCCTAACGCCGCTGCCATATAGAAGCTGTAAAGTGCTTTTACATATAGTCAGGTCAATGGTAACCCAACGCTACGTCACAGTGCCTATCTACACACATCATTCATGTAACTTCATTTCACCACACAGGCATTTTATCATCTCACATCATCACAAGAAGAAGGGAGAGTACAGGACAATAAGTTATTCTGAGAGAGAGCCCTGGCCAGGTAGCTCATTTGGTTAGAGCGTTGTTTCGTTATGCCAAGGTTGTGGGTTTGATCCCCAGTCAGGACACATACAAAAATCAACCAATGAATGCGTAAAGAAGTAGAACGACAAATTGATGTTTCACTCTCTCTGTCTCCCTTCCTCTCTCTCTAAAATCAATCAATAAAAAACATTTTAAACATTTAAAAAGCTATTTTGAGAGAGACCACATTGACATGACTTTTATTATAGTATATTGTTAGAATTGTTCTGTTATTGTGTTAATCTCTTACTGTGCCTAATTTATAAATTAAACTTTATAAGAAGTATTTAAGTATAAGAAAAAACATTATATATATATATATATATATATATTATTCAGTGATATCCACAGTTTTCAGGCATCTGCTGGGAGTCTTGGAATATATCCCCCATGGATGAGGGATGAGGGGAACTACTATACCTACATGTTTTCAAAATAAATGATAATAAATCTTCAAGTCAAAGGACTTGACAACACCATTTGTCACACATAGGTTATGCGCAATTTTCCCTGCTTATGGGGGTGATTGTCTGGGTTAGCTAATGGGCTTTGTCCACAGGGAAACCAAACTTCTCATAGCTTCATGACAGGAGGTGGTTTTGCAATTTGGAGCATGACACTCACTGAAGTTAGGCTACTACCTTCCCACAATAACAGGGAGATTTAAGCCACTTGTTTATAATTTGTATTTGCCGTGACATGGATATGCCCAAGATTTAAAGGCAAAGGGAAGTCCATATGGGAGCAGAGAGAGGAGGATTGCAGGTGGCTTGCCTTGTTTTTGTCATTTGGGGGACTGCAAAGGATTCACAGGTATTGCGTCTTATGGGAACAAGAGTGTTAGAGTCTAGGGTGAGAGCAACTGGAGCATGGATGGAGACCAAGATGCTTATAACTGCCTCCAACTACCCTGCTTGTGCTCCCAGGAGCCATCTTAGCTCCTCATGAGGCCTAAAACTGCTGTATTCTGCTCTCCAGCCTCTTGGGTCTTTTCCCAGCTACACTGACCTCTGTTGTTTCTAGAGAGGTTTAGGCCACAGGACCTTTGCACTTGCTATTTGCTTGCCTGAGCGTTCTCTGCGTAGCTTGCCCTAACCCTCTCAAGAAAATAATACAGGAAATACCATTTTAGAATCTTCAGACTATTTCAATATCTGAAATCACCCTGTTTGTTTAATGATTATGTTTCCCCACTAGACTGTTCAGTGAGAAAGATGAGGTACAAGATGGTGAAGAGCACCGGTATGGGGCCAGACAGCCCAGGTGCAGACTCCAGCCAGACCGTGTGACTAGGGCCTCTCTGAGACTCTACATCTTCTTCTATAAGGAGGCAGAAATAGGAGGGTTTCAAGAAAGATTAAATAACAACTTCTACAACATGGAGGGATACAGATTAGGCAATCTAGTAGTGTTTGCTATTTTTCTTATTTTAGTAATAATAATAATAATATAATCCTTAGCTTCTAGCATAGAATATAGCCTATATTAGACATCCAAAATATATTTATTGGCTGAGTGAACAGATAAATAAACTTTAAGCAGAGAAGGGCAACACCGAGCTGGTTTTGAGCTCAGGGCACGGCTTGTATGAAAATCAGAGAGCTTGGAGGACAGGCGCCAGAGAAGTTGTTCTGTCCAGGGTTTCCCAATGTACACGCTCCCAGCCTCCAGGCTCCCCGCTTCAGAGCTCAGATGCCAGATAAAACAGACAAGAGAGGACTGATGCAAGCAAATGTCCTGTCTGTCTTTGAGGAGTTGGAATCTTGAAAACCAAGTTTCATTTTAAAGCAGACTGGCTTTCAGCAGCCCTGTGAGAGCACAGCCATTGACACAAAGCCAGAAAATAACCGTCTTAAAACTTCTATTTGTTCCAACACACGTTTTTCTTCCCCTCCAATGTTTAAAGGGGGAAAAAAAAGCCCCCTGCAGGCAACCTCCCCCTTCCCATTCCCACCAGTGTCAGCATAGTTTCCCTGTCCGCCCTCAGGACTGCTCTGCTGGTCTGCGGCAGGACGTTATCTGGAGGCTTCCTCCAGCCCTGCCAGCCTCCCGACCAGTCCTGTTTGGGGAGGATTAGGGAGTGTCAGAACTGCTCAGCTCCAGCCTTCAGAAGGCCTGCCAAAAGTCATTTATATACTTCAGGCCCCTGGGCACTTCAGGGATCTGATTTTAGTGACAAGGAAGAAAGGAAAGGTGGGAGTAAATAACAGCTTGGCCTTTCTTCTCTTGTCTCCATACTCTGTATGGTGACAGGGGTGAGGAGTAAAACATTTAAGAAGAGAGATAGAGAGAGACAAAAAGAGAGACAGGAGCCTGACCAGGCACTGGCACAGTGGATAGAACATTGGCCTGGGACGCTGAGGACCCAGGTTCAAGGCCCCAAGGTCACAAGCCTGAGAGAAGGCTCACCAGCTAGAGCATGGAATCATAGATATGACCCCCATGGTTGGCAGCTCGAGCCCAAAGGTCACTGGCTTGAGCCCAAAGGTTGCTGGCTTAAAGCCAAAGGTTGCTGGTTTGAGCCCAAGGTGGCTGGCTTGAGCAAGGGGTCACTGGCTCGGCTGGAACCCCTCCAATCAAGGCACATATGAGAAGCAATCAATGAACAACTAAGGTGCTGCAACTATTGAGTTGCTTCTCATCTCTCTCCCTCTCTGTTCCTGTCTGTTCCTCCCCTTCTTCTCTATCTCACTAAATAATGAGAGAGGGAAAGAGAGAGGAGGAGAGGGGAAGGGTAATCAGAGGTGAAAAAGAAGAAGTCAAAAAGAGCAGACAGGGGAGAAGAAAGAAGAAAAAGAGGGAGAGAGAAAGAGAAAACAGGGAGGGAGAGATGCACAAAAAAAAAAAAAAACAGAAGGGAAGGAGAGAGGGAGATGGGGAGGAGATGAAGGGAGATGACTACTTGCCTGCATTTCTATCCCGTTTATAAAGTGCCCACTTCATGCCCATCACAAAATATGGCACATGAACATGCAAGAAAAGTTTATTGGATGAAGGGTCCAAGGTATTTAAATCAGCAGCTCTTGAACAGCTCCTTTAGAGGGAGCCAGAAAGTTCTACAATTTGCCAGTCTCCCCACCTTGCTATCTTCTGCATGCTGAGTCAGAGCAGCCAGGCTCCCTCTTCTTCACAGTTATTCTACATATCTGAATGCTCTGCCGGCTTTGAAAGCAATTCTATGCCAGTGCTTCACACATAATTGGTAGTTTTCTTAAAAAAAAAAAATAAGTAAATAAAGCTTCTGCAGATTTTAATGCACAGCCAGGATTGAGAACCATTGATTTAAATAAAAAGTTTTCAAAGAATGTCTTCGGGCTTGATTCAGGTCCAGAGATGTGTTTGTTTTGCTGCATAACATTGTAAAATATTTACATTCCTTGTTAATATTTTAAACTTATAGCTCATAAAGTTTTCAATTTCTTTTAAAAAGTTTGAAGTTTTAGCCACCCTTGGTGCAGCACTTGAGCAGAAACAGAGCAGAAGCTGTCCCTTTAGAGCAGTGGTTCTTAACCTTTTTTGAGGTACCGAACCCACCAGTTTCATATGCGCATTCACTGAACCCTTCTTTAGTGATAAATAAAATATGTTTTTTTTTCCAAATTCAAGACATAGGTATATGTTTTTTTACTGGTGCACAAAATGAGCCGTGCATGAACATCACCTTGCTCAAAGAACAAAACCAACAAAGTGCATGAGCTCACAACAAATTACGGTATTATTTTATTCTGGTCTCTGCAGCAGAGGCTTCTCCGAACCCCTGAGACCAACTCATCTAACCCCTAGGGTTTGATAGAACCCAGGTTAAGAACCACTGCTTTAGAGGGAGCCAGAAAGTTCTTCAATTTGCCACAATCCCCACATTCCCTATCGTTCCTGGATGCTGAGTCAGAGCACCCAATTCCCCTTCTTTTTAGAGTTGTGCTGCTGTTTCTTCTTGCAATAACGTTAGAGGAAGGTGAAATATTAACCTAGAGTTAGCATCTCCAAGTCAAGTGGGAAATGGGAGCCTCATAGTCCCAGGAACACGGAAAGAAGTATTCCCTTATGTTCATCAAGGTAATACCTCTGCGTTTGTTATGCCGGGAATGCCTTTCTTCCAGCCAGCTTGTTCAATCACAGATATTATATGTCAGGACGTAACAATTGGAGGTAAGGGAAGGCCCCAAAGCTGTGCTTCTCAACACTGTAGCTTCTAGTCACATTAGTTATTTAAATTTATATAAATAATTTAGATAAAAACAAAATTAAGTTCCTAGCCATAGTAGCCACATTATGAGAGTTCAATAGCTGTGCGGGACTAGTTGTTACCACATCGGATGGTACAAAACCTGTCTATTGCTGCAGAAATGTTCTGTCATCCTTTAGATAGTGAGGCTGTAGAGTGAGATTTCCAGGCTTCAAAACCCGGCTTTGCCACTCTCTACTTGCACAACTGACTCTACCTCTCCTTACCTCAGTTTCCCCGTCTATATACGGGTTTATTTGAAACCAGTGTTGACATCAAAGCGTTGTTGTGAGAATTCCATGACTATATATATAGAGAACTTTGGGAACAGTGCCTTGGCACATAGTATATTTATATTATACTATCCATAGCATTAAAAATTTATAACATAATATACTGTAAAATTTCTATGTAATTTAATTTGTATATCATAATATATAATATATTGTTAATACTATAACATATTATATTATGATACTATTATGTACTGCCTATAATATATAATTAGTATATTATGTATTAATAACATACTATAATACTAAAATATAATGCTATTATGTACTGTATTTTATTATATTATCATATAATGTTTTATTTTTTAATATTTTTACATTTAATTTTATAATATTATATAATACATAAGTATAAAATACATTTTCTAATACAACAGATAATATATAATATAATATAGTTATGCATTATTATATAATAATATAGTATATCATTGTAGTTTATAATTCTGATATAATTATATATTATTTAATTAACTATATAATAAATATGTAGTATATATATAATAACATAACATATACCTACAATTATTGCTATATTATAAATATTATTATATTTATATTTTATGTAATTATATAATCATTACACCTAAAAATTATATAATAAAACATAATACATAGTTTCATTAACATCTATTATTAACATAATGATTTATTTAACTGTAATAACTATTATATTTTCAATATATTATATATAAATATAACACCATTAATTGATATCTAATATTAGCATTAATACTATTAATTTCACATAATAATAATTAATATATCTCTTTAGTCTAGATGAGTCTCCCATCCACTTTTGCCCACATTTATTATCTATAAGGTACCCATTATTTACTCCTTACTGCACATGGAAAAACTGAAGCCCCGAGAGGTTTGTCATTTGCTAAAGGACAACAGCAATCAAGAAGCGAAACTGGTATAGGGCCCAAGATTGTTAGTCTGGTGCTCATGTCTGCCCACTCTACCATGAACGGTCTCAAGGTGGAAGCATCAGAAAAGGTTGTGGGGCAGACATCACCAGGTGTATGTGACCTGTGAGGCATCCGCCAGTTTTGTTGGAATGCAAACTATGTGGAAGGGAGGGTTGTGGAAGGGAGGGTTGAAAAATAAAGCTAGGTGGGTGGGTGGGGTCCCACCAAAGGATCCGGGGTCTCATTCAGGGAGGACCTCAGAAAAGCATTTGATCTGAGACAGGCTGCCCCTAAGCTCATGCCAGTGAAAAGAGCAGCCCAAGTGCACTGACACAAATTATTTGCTGAGATCATCGCCCAAGGTCTTTCTTAGGGAGTCCTTGCAAAAACCTCTTGAGGAGGTGGCTAAGGAGAAGGTGACCTTTTTATAATAAAAAGGAGGACAAAAATAAAGAAAACAATATTGTAAATAAAAGCAACATTTTATTCATTGCAACATGTTGGTCAAATAAGTTTGTAAATATGATATATGTAAGGTATTTTTCCCCGCCAAGAAAGAAGGAAGGGGCCAGAGCCACAAAGTGTGGAATAATGAAAAGGTTTTATTGAGTATATAGCACTTCCCACCCAATAAGGTTCCCTGGCCCCGAGGACAGAGGCCAGGGAAGTCACACGGATTAAACCACATGAGGGATATTTAAAGGGGTCCTCTAGGGTGGGCGAGCTAATATGACGTGGTGAAATTTCACTGGCTGACGGATGGTCACTCTTTTCCCTAGGACCTCTGGGAAGTTTCTTTTGGAGCGCTTGGTTGTGGGCAGCCCTAGCCAAAAGTCCTGGGTCTGAGTTCCTTAAGTGAACGTCCCCATTATCCACCGAACTTAAATTCTGACCTTTTGTGTTAAATAGAATAGGGCTGCCATTTATTCATCTGGCTACTTCCTGCTAATTAGGGGCATCATGGGGAGGGGAAGATCGGAAGGTGGTGGCTTTGAGGGGAGTCAGGAGGAACATCTGTTTGGCCATGAGTTGAGAAACTTCACGGATGTGGTTCTATAAGAATTTAAAAAAGAGGAGCAAATATGAGTTTATACGCTGATAATTAGAAGAATATTTAGGATGGGGCAGCCCAGGTAAGAATGGGTGGCTGCCATCAGGAGTTAAGCAGTTGCAGGAGGAGAGATTTTTGCTTAATTTTCTCACAGACAGTTGGGGAGATTAAAGCTTCTTTCATCAGGCCAGTCTTACTGAACAGCATTGCTCCCTGCTTCAGCTCACTCTGGCGCCAGGTTCCTGGTGGGAGGGACAGGAGCAACAAGAGGGTCTGCAGGGCCCAGCCTTTTGGTGGGTCTCAGACAAGTAGGGCCCAGTGGTTCTGACTGCCAGCAATCCTGCATAGGAGCAAACTCGAGATGAGAGACATGGTTAAAAATGAGGATAGCATTGATTATGGGGGAGCCTTTGGTAGTGAGAAATGGTAGGAGTAAGTGGGAAGATGCTGTCAGCTGGATAGTGGCTCTGAGACTGTGAAGAATGTCTCAACCCAGAAGGGGTACAGGGCACAATGGCATAACTTTGAAGGAGTGCAAAAAAGGGGATTCCGTCCAAACTGCATGTCAGGGGTGGTGTGTGAAGGGGAAAAGAAGGGGTCCCATCCATTCCCATAACTGAGACCTGTGAGGGAATTAGAGGTCCAGAGTGTGATGGCAAAACAGAGAAGGTAGCTCCCGTGTCCACAAGAAATGAGATGGACTTACCCACTAGTTGCAGCATTACCCTGAGTTCTCCGAGTTCAGGCTGTGTCCTAGGAGTTTGAGTGATGTGCCCACCTGGCTGGCTTGTCCTCCACATAGAGGCATTAAGGAAAAAGCCTGTTGCCCAAAAGGGCAATTGCTCTGCCAGTGACTGGGCTTCTTGCAATCAGGGTAGGGCTCAGCGGGTGGCCGCGGGCAGGGATACTGTCGGGCACAATGGTCCTGCTTGCCACACTTAAAGCAAGCTGCTGGTGGGATTCATCTTTGCAGTCCAGACTTGGGCCAGGCACTTCCTGTGCCTTGTCCCTGTTGCTCTGCCAGCCTCAGGGTTGCCACAAGACCCTGGGTTTGGAGTGTTACCTTCTGCTGCATGCAGGCCTGGCAAAGAGCTCAGCCGTTTCTTATTAGTCACAACCATTAAAAACTTTAAATGCCATGTTCACAGGTCCCAGATAGGGGTTTGAGGGTTGAGAATAAGAGGAGGAGGGCTCTTAGGGAGCCCAGCACCCAGATCCAGCTGGAAATACTGGAAGCAGAGGCAGGACAGGGTCAAAACTTCCTGCAAGCAGATTAGGGTTGGGCATCCTGCAAACCGGTGTAAGAGCCAATGGTAGGCGGGGAATGACCTGATGGAGGAGGGGCTTAAGAACACAGTGGAGAAGGGAGGGGCCCCTGGCCAGCAGGGGAGGAGAAAGTGAGACTGGTATTTGCAAGTGAATGAGAAACAGGATTCTGCGAAGAGAGGGGGCTTTCTGGAGGGAAGAGACTCGAGCAAAAGAGGTCCGCAGAGGGACCAGAGAGGGGTTCCGAGAAAGTGGCACCCCCGGGGGTCAGGCAGGAGGGGGAGAGAATTGGGGGTCCACGGAGAAGGAAAGATTTGGAACTGAGGTTTTAGGTAAGGTTTCTCTGGCCAAAAAAAAAAAAAAAAAAAAAAGCCAGCACATAGAACAGGTGGCACAGAGATTAAGGATGGGCACACGAATAACTAGAAGCCTGGAATGTAAGGGATCTCCAACCAGCTCCCAGCTTTTTTGGTGATAGTTAAATTGGTGAGGGCGTTAAAGGCAAAAGTCCCTTCAGGAGGCTACCTGGTCCAAGTATCCAGTGGATTCTGTGGCCTGGCCACAGCAGAGAAGAAGAACAGTTTCTTCTTCTTTAGGGAGGGAGAGATTTCGGATAAGGCAACTCCAGGAGTGTTTTTGGATTCCTGTGTCCCCACAGCCGCCCTCAGTCCTCAGAGTGATCAGAGTTGAGAACTGGCGTCCCAAAACTCAAGCTCTGGCCATGGACGGATAGGAAAAGTGGATGTGCTCAGGATGTCTCCACGAGCACACATGCGCTCGGAATGGAAAGAGGTCCCTGACGTAGCTATGGTTTCAGACAGGGAGCCTCGGCAGAAAGAACTGAGGGGAGCTTGGAGGCAGGGGACTTACCACACCATGCACCAAAGTTGGTGAAGGTCGGAGATCTTGGTTCTTTCTTGGAGGGGAAGGGAAGAGAAGCAACCCCAGCGGGCTTTTAACTTCTCCTGAGTTTTTGGCACCAAATGTAAGTTATTTTTCCCTGCCGAGAAAGAAGGAAGGGGCCGGAGCCACAAAGTGTGGAATAATAAAAAGGTTTTATTGAGTATAGTGCTTCCCACCTGACAAGGTTCCCTGGCCCCGAGGACAGAGGTCAGAGAAGTCTCAAGGATTAAACTGCGTGAGGGATATTTAAAGGGGTCTTCTAGGGTGGGTGAGTTAATATGATGTAGTGAAATCTCACTGGCTGATGGACGGTCGCTCTTTTCCCAAGGACCTCTGGGAAGTTTCTTTTGGTGTGCTTGGTTGTGGGGGGCCCTAACCAAAATTCCCAGGTCTGAGTTCCTAATGTGACCATCCCCATTATCCACCGACCTTACAATATATATGTTTGCTCGCTTATTGTTTGCTTTGGGTGTTGGAGACAGGCTGGAAGGGGGCAAAGTCATTATAGCCTAAGGCATAGTTTTAAAACTAAGCTTTTCCCCACTCCTTTGACTGATTGCATGATGTTGGTGGTGCACTCTGATGAGTAATTCCATTATGCCTCAGATAAGTGACTTTGTATCAGAAACTTCCTTGTTTGTATATTGGATTAAAGATTTGATTTCTACACTATAAAATGGGGCAGACTGGGAGCTTGCTCTCTCTCGGTTCTTGAGGTTAGCATTAGAGAGGAGAACAGAGAAAGACCACGTGGAGGAAAGAAGAAGCAGCCAAAATGGTAGGTTATGCTGTGACAGAAAACTTTTGAGGGACATATGAACCCTTGTGCCTAAGAAATCCCAGTGACACCTGAGAAAATAGAAACAACTTTCCATGTTGCTGGGCAAATGAGTTTGTAAAATTTGTATTTTTTGAGTTTGCTCACTTCTACTGTTAGAATATGGCACTGGGTAGCCATGTGTGTGCTTGTCTTCAGAGCAGGGCAGTTGATTGCAAATTGCGGATTGCATTTCTGCTTGGGAAAGGCTATTGTTTTGCTAATGTTTGCTGGAGAAAGGATCTTGGTGACCCTAGTCAGTTTTTGCAGGGAGAGCAAAGAGAATGCAGAGTGCTAAGAAGACATGTTTGCAGAGTGAGAGGAGAGAGAATGCAGAGTGCTAAGGAAGAAGCAAGCTTTTGCAGAAAGTGAGAAGCTGTGCAGATGGGGAACCAGAGCTCAGGGGCTTTGTGAACCCTAATAAGGCTGGTGGAGCCTTTAATTCCAAGAGGAACTGGAAATGATTCTCCTGGTTGTGGAACCAGAGAATGTGTCAGGGCTTTGGGAGACACTGAATGAAAAGGAAGAGGTCTTCCCTGCCTGTTTGCTCATCGACCAGTGTGAGACTTTAGTAAAGTAATGGCTCACCATTTTTTGGCTCCACTGTTTCTTTACCGTCTGTTCGAATTCTGTGAGAACCTGCATGTGAATGGCCACAATGGCAGTGGCCTCTGGCCATACACATGTTCAAACCTGTAAGAAATTTTTAGTTTATTTGAGCCAAACTGTTGACAATGGCCTGGAAGCAAAGTCTCAACAGATTGAGAAAGTGCGCCGGAAAATGGTGATTTCACCACTTATTTTATACATTAGAATCAAAGGGGAAGCCATTAGGAGGTTGCATTAAATTGATTGGTGATAGATTAGACTGTGAGAGAAATCTAAGGGTGGGGGGAATCTCTGGGATTGGATAAAAAGTTAAAATGTTCATACTGAAACTTCTTTTACATTGGCAGGCATAAAATAGCAGTTAATAACACATGATGATAATAACAATGAAGGGGTTTGTTGGTTTCCCTCTGGTAGGATGCCTGCCCTGAAGAGGGCAGGAAAAGATTACCCATACATTTCAAAGGTATGTTATCAAGGTATAGTATTGCAGATGCAAAAGATGACAGGCTTGATTAAGGTAAGCATTGACCTTCCTTAGAGAAAAATACCTCCCAAGGACATGACTTCCCACCATGAACTGCCTTTACTTAGAAAGGTTTAATTTCAAACCATCCTGTGTGGTTACTATAGGTCTCTGAGTCTGCAAGGCCACCATGTAAGCCTCCCTTGAGCCTGTCAGGTTTAGCATGTGGCCCCTTTTCTGTCCACAATGGAAAAACCATATGGCAAAGGGTTGCAGGTGGAAGAATTATGAAAGGAAATTTAACTCTTCTGAATTGTGTGTAATGTCATGTGTATGCCATTTTCTCATGGAAAGAATCATTTTTATAGTTCTCTCAAGAATCCATTACTTTCTCACAAAAGTTCAACAACCATCCATTCATTCATTCACTGTCTACTGATTATTTGTAATGTGGTAAGGAGTGACCCAGAAGTCAATATAAGTGGTAATGTAACTTTTGGGTGGCTTTCTTAAAAATTTATTGACTTTATTAATTTTTAATTTTAATGGGGTGACATTGATAAATCAGGGTACATATGTTCAGAGAAAATCTCTGCAGGTTATTTTGACATTTGATTATAATGTATACCTGGAAAGCCAATAGCCGGGGCCACCATCACAGCAGCCTGGCCAATGCAGGTTCGCATTGGATTCGGACAGATGGCAATGAAACACGGGAGCCAAGAAATGGTGAGCCATCAGCTTTAATTCTAGCTTGCACCCGGCAGGCAAGCAAAAACACACACTGGGCTCCAAAACCTACACATTCAGTGCTCACAAAGCTACTGACTTATCCGAGTTTCCTAGAATCAAAGGTTTCTAGCTCACCAGACTTATTCACTGAAAGATTGCCGGGTGCCGCCGATGAACGAACGAAGAGCCAAAACAGCCAAATGAGCAAAAGTCAGGCTTTATTGGGAGGACTCCGGGCGAGTTCACCGACCCTCAGATGTGAGTCTGTGAAGGCGCGCCCGTGGAGGGTTTTTGGGTTTTTTATATCTGCAGAGGGGGGAGGATGGTAACAGTCAACCGGTTTGGTGGGGCGTGCAGTTCATGGAACAGCCTTGGGGACAGACAGTTTCAAGAATTTGGGTGTGTGCGGTTTGAGCAAGATTAACAACTATCAGAAAGCTCAGGGCCAGGGAGGGTTTCACTACCCAACCCAGAGGCAACTACCGGACATTCCTGGCTCTTTGGTATAGGGAGTGGGGTGACGTGGTCTTTCTGGCTGCTTCCTGCTATATGGGGGCGTCGTTAGGGGAGGAGTAGGAAAGAGCCAGAGCAGTCCGTATCCGCTATGGTGGGCAGGGGTTGGTTCTGTTGCAGCAGCATCTGGTTGACCACTATCCTGGTGATTTCCTGAAATTGGGTCTGCAGGAAGCGAAAAAGACAAGGGGTAATCAGTAAGATTAGTCCAATTATGAAAATGGGTCCTATGAGTGGAGCTAATAAAGAATACATGGAGGAGTTCCACCAAGATGAGGCTTCTGCTGAGAATTTTTGCTTCTGGAGATCAGAGCTGAGTTTGTGGAGGGCTTCTACCCTGGTCTCTACAAGGCCGGATTCGTTGATGTAGTAGCAACATTCTTCCTGCAGGAAGACACAGGTGCCCCCGTGCTTGGCCGTAAGTAGGTCCAGGGCTTGCCGGTTCTGTAACGAGACTTGGGAGAGAGAAGTTATTTGTCTCTGTAGGAAGGCTACAGTGGGGGTATCCGTATCCCAGACCTTAGGGTCGACTCCAGGTAGAAGCTGGACTCTGGGGTCCGAGTCAGGCCCGGGGTCGGGATCTGGCACCAGTGCTAATAGGAAGGCTTGCCTGGGGGAGAATGAAATGCTTGCCCGGAGTTTGGACAGAATGTCTCTCCCCAGGAGGGGAACTGGGCAGGAGGGTATGAGTAGGAAGGAGTGAGAGAATGGGTGACCCTCAAAGAGTAGTTAAGGAGGGTCGTCCGCCATGGGGTTGAGGGTGATTTGTCGATTCCCATGACCAAGACCTGGGAAGGAACTGTAAGGCCCGAATGAGAGGGAAGGACAGAGTAGGTAGCCCCCGTGTCTATTAAAAAGGAAACAGACTTACCCGCTACCTAGAGCGTAGCCCTGGGCTCGGTGAGGGTAACTGGAGTCGAAGAGCCATGGACCCCTCAGTCGTCCATCAAGCCCAGCAGTTCTGAGACTGGAAATGCCTGGTTCTCAGCTCCCCAGTATTAAGGTGCCGGAGGCTGAGCCAGGGTCGGGCAGTCCGACTTCCAGTGGCCCATTAGTTTGCACTGTGGACAAGGCTTGGTGGGGGGCCTTGGTTGCGGACAAGCCTTGGCCCAGTGGCCCTCTTTGGCACATTTGAAGCAGGCGCCTGGTGGCGTGCGCTGTCCTCCCTTGGAGGCTGGTTTTTTTTATCAGTTCCCCTACCGGCCAGAGGGCTGCTACCAAGGCTTGGGTCCGCTCCTGGCGGGCGGCTTCAGCCATTTCCTCTCGGGCGTTAAACACTTTAAAAGCCATTTTTACCAGGTCTTGGATGGGAGTCTCAGGGCCCTCCTCAGCCTTTTTAAGTTTCTTTCTAATATCCGGGGCTGACTGAGAGATAAAGTGAGAGGCTAAGACTGTGGCCCCATTGTGGGACCGCGGGTTTAGGCAGGTATAACGAACAAGGGCCTCTTGAAGGCGGTTCAGGAAAAGGGCTGGGTTTTTTTCGGGGAGTTGGGTAATTTCCCTCAGTTTATCATAAGTTACAACCTTGTTAGAAACTACATCCATACCTCTGATTAAGTATAGGAGCATAAGGTTTCGATGAGGGATGTTGGACCCTTGGCCAGGTTGATAACTCCAATTGGGGTCCTCCCCGGGGACCGCCTCTGTGCCAAGGGGGATTTGGTCATCCACTAGATGGTCCCTGTCTGCCTGCTGTCTGGCGGCAGTGAGGATGCGTTCATGTTCCTCAGGGGTGAGAGTGGAGGTACAAATTACTTTAATGTCATGCCAGGTCAGGTCATATGTCTGAGTCAAGTACCGGAATTCCTTAATGTAGGTTGAGGGGTCGGCCGAGAAAGATCCTAGCCGTTTCTCAATTTGTGAAAGGTCTTGGAGGGAAAAGGGGACATGTACCCTAACTAGGCCCTCTGCCCCAGCTACTTCGCGGAGAGGGGCGAGGACAATGGATGACGATTGGGGGCTGTGCGACCTGGTATGAGCTGCAATGGGAGAGGTGAGAGGGTCGGTGGGAGGTGGGGCAGAAGGAACCAGAGGGGCGGAAGGAGCTGGAGGGGCGGAAGGAGCCGGAAGGGCGGAAGGAGCCGGAGCCTGGCCCGGGTCTGGGGGGTTCTCCCGGGGGAGAGCCGGAGGAGGAGATAGGTGGTCGGGAAGGTAATCGGGTTGAGAGTAAGGAGGGGATTCCTGGGATGAAGCCTTGGGAGGAGGGGAGGTTTGAGCTAGGAGAATTTGGAGAGTGGAACAGTGGGAGCAGAGATGGGGTGGGAACGGAGATCCCAGAAAGCCTGAATATATGGGGTCTCAGAGTCTTTTCCAGTGTGCCGGCAAAATATTGTCTAGGTCCCGAAGGACGTTAAAGTCAAAAGTACCCATAGGCGGCCAGTGAGACCGGTTATCTAGGGTGTATTGAGGCCAGGTGACCTGTGACAGGAAGACGAGTTTCTTCCTGCGAAGTGTCTGAGTGTATCCCAATTTGGAAAAATTTTTAAGAAGACATCCTAGAGGAGTTTTGGGTCTATTTTGGATTTGGAGTTCCCCATAATTTGGCCGGCTTTTTGGTCCTAGGCGTCGGAGGAGAGAGAGAGTATAAGGGAGGCGTCCCTTCCAGATACCCGTCTCCCGACAGGAGACCTAAATGATAGGTCTCAGGACAGAGATAGGAGAGCAGCCGAAAGGCGTCCCTTCCGATTGAACCCCTATAAAGACTCCAGGAGTCGGCGGATGGAGGGATTCTCGGCTCGGCCGAGTCTAGGACGAGAAACCCCAGTGGAGACGCAGGACCAGAAAAAGCGGAAGAGAAACCAGGTTACTCACAATTGGCGATCGAGGTCGTAGGGAACCCAGAGTCCAAAATGACGGGCGGCACGAGGCAAGGGGGAGAGAGGGGGGACTCCCGCCTCAGCCAGAAGGCCGAGGTGAGTCACAAAAAGCCCCTCTCCCGGGTTTCGGCACCAAATGAAAGATTGCCGGGTGCCGCCGATGAACGAACGAAGAGCCGAAACAGCCAAATGAGCAAAAGTCAGGCTTTATTGGGAGGACTCCGGGCGAGTTCACTGACCCTCGGATGTGAGTCTGTGAAGGCGCGCCCGTGGAGGGTTTTTGGGTTTTTTATATCTGCAGAGGGGGGAGGATGGTAACAGTCAACCGGTTTGGTGGGGCGTGCAGTTCATGGAACAGCCTTGGGGACAGACAGTTTCAAGAATTTGGGTGTGTGCGGTTTGAGCAAGATTAACAACTATCAGAAAGCTCAGGGCCAGGGAGGGTTTCACTACCCAACCCAGAGGCAACTACCGGACATTCACCTCTGTTTCCCATCTCCTCCTGCACAAACTCTTAACAAACTGGCTTCTCCCTCAGCACTCTGCCATCTTGGCTACTTCTCCTCCACATGGCCTTAATCTGCTCTCCTCTCCAATACTAACCTCAGGAACTCAGGAACCAAGAGAGAGATCAAGCTACTGGTCTCTCCCACTTTATACCATAGAATCAAAACCTTCAATCCAATTATACATATATATATATATATATATATGTAACTTATGTATAATGGGATTCCTCAGGAGAGTGCACTACCCTACATCATCCAATCAGTCAAGGGTGTGGAGAAGAGCTTACTCTTAAAACTAAGCCTTAGGCTATAACAACCCAGCCTGCCCACAGCCTGTTCCCAAACACACATTAATATGAACGAACTTTCATGTGGGCAGCACCATCTTTAACAAAGTGAGCATATTATATTTTATCTGACCAACAATCCCCATCACCCAAAGTCAAATAAAACCAGATAGAAGGTGATGGAAGACAATTTGACTTTGGGTAATGTAACTATTAATAATGATTATGTAAAACATTATGATCACTAGTCATGTTTAAGAATGATTGTTTGTAGAATTATTGTTTGTAAGAATTATTGCAATAGCTCGTTGTTGGTCAAATATTTTGTAAATATAGTATATATGTTTGTTCGCTTATAGTTCGTATTGGGTGTGGGCGACAGGCTGTAAGCAGGTGGGGCCATTATAGCCTAAGGCTTAGTTTTAAAACTAAGCTTTTCCCCACTCCCTTGACTGATTACATGATGTGGGGTGGTGCACTCTCATGAGTAATCCCATTATGCCTCAGATAAGTGACTTTGTATCAGAAACTTCCTTGTTTGTATATTGGATTAAAGATTTGATTTCTACACTATAAAATGGGGCAGACTGGGAGCTTGCTCTCTCTCGGTTCCTGAGATTAGCATTAGAGAGGAGAGCAGAGAAAGGCCACATGGAAGAGAGGAGTAACAGCCAAGATGGCAGAGTGCTGAAGGAGAAGCCAGGTTGTGCAGAGTTTGTGCAGAGAGAAGGAGATGGGGAACAGAGGTGAATAAGGCTGGTGAAGTAGAGAGCTTTGATTCTAGGAAACTCGGATAAATCAGTGGCTTTGGGAACCCTGAATGGAAAGGGAAGTGTTTTCCCACTGTGTGTATTTCTTGCCTGCTGGGTGCAAGCTAGGATTAAAGCTAATGGCCCACCAGTTCTTGGCTCTATTGTTTCATTACCATCTGTCTGAATCCAATGCGAACCTGCATGGGCCAGGCGGCTGTGATGGTGGCCTTGGCTACTGGCTTTACACTTGTTCACCATTTTATTGATGTTTACCCTGTGACAGTCACTTGCTGAGAGCTTTAGATTAATAATTAATCCCACTTAATCCTCTCAAAAGTCATGTGAGATCAGAATTTCCACTTGTGTGTGTTTTATAGATGAGGAAACTGAGGCTCAAAGGGATTAAACAACTTACCCTAGGAAACATGGCCAGTAGGTGACAGAGATTGGGTTTGGGGATTTAGGTCCAGGGAGTCCATTTTCCTCTTCAGAAGAAAGACAGGGATTTTTCCAAGGAAGGAAAAAGAAATAGGGAGAACATTTGAGGATGGTTAAAGGGAGGGGAGGGAGAAGACAAGAGAGAAGGATTTGAGCAGAAGCCCTTCTTCATCATTTGTTCATCCCACAAGCATATTTGAGCACCTACTGTGTGTGAGGTACTGGGTATGCAGCGGTGAGTGAAATGGACAGAGCCTTTGCCTACCCGGAGCTGACGTTTCAGGGGAGGAGACGGAGCCAGCAAATAAATGAGGGAGGGTATTATGTCTGGTGGTAATAAGTGCTGTGGGAAAAACAGGAGCCAAAGTGGGTGACAGAGCTGGGGTGGGCTAGGGGTGGTCCTGGGAGAGACAACATCTGAGTGAAGAACTGACAGGTGAAAATGAAACCATGTACATATTTAGCAAAAGGATGTTCCAGGCAGTGGAAACAGAGAGTACAAGAGCCTTGAGGCAGGCGTGAGTTTGAGAAATAGCAGAGGGATCAGAGTGGCTGAGGCAGAGTGAACAAGAGGAAATGAGGGGAGCGGTCACAAGGTAAGGCCTGGGGTGGGGAGTAGCATAAATCAACAGGTTGTCCTAGGTCATGGTAAGGAATTTGGCTTTTACTCTGATGAAAATGCAGGGCCATAAAACTCTGGCCGAAGGTGCTCTGGTTCTTACTTACAACAACCTTTCTGGCTGCTGCTTAGAGAACAGATCTGTAGGGGAGGAGAGCAGAGAGGCCATTAGGAGGCTATCTGATCGTCCAGGAGAAAGACGTGATGGCAGGACCATGAGGGTGGTGAGAAGTGGTCGACTTGTAAATAGGCTGTAAAGACCTTGAAGGATTTGGGAAGAGGGCGGTGCACATGATGCAGGGGCAGCAGGTGATTGAGAAGGGAAATTAGGGGTGCCCACATCTCATTTTTGGAAGGCTTGCATGTAAACACTCACAGTAGAGAAAAGGAACAAGCCGATGTTTTCTGTCACTTTTATGGAAGCAGGGAAAAGGAGGCTTTGATCTGGAGTGATGGGAAGTGCCCTGCATCTGGGTCGGGTGGGCCAAGAGGAAGCTCTGGAGCGAGGTGCATGTGGTGAGTGACAAGCTGGGGAGTTCTGGACCCCCCTGGGATGTAAGAGGTCGGAGAGGGGGGAAGAGAGAGAAGCGGAGCTGCCTTTTACTGCTTGCTGATTATGGTGAGACCATGCATAGAGCTGCCAGCTGAAGTTAATGGTTGGCACACAGGTTTCTGAAAGGGCGCTCATTCCCTCATTCATTCACTCTGCTGGTGTTAAAGAAAAAATTACTTGATGACACTTTCAAAGCATGGCAAGAAAGACTTTATTTAAGGAGGAGGTATTGAGATAGGTATAAGGACCACTTTGATGGAATTTTTGGGGGGGAGTGGGAATTTATGGCCAAGGGACAGGGTGGGCATTAATGGATGAAAAATTACTAAAAGGGAACATTCGGGGTCTAGGGGTTCTGCCTAAACCAACTAGATATTAGATATTATTATATTATATTATGTTAGATATTAGATATAAGTGCTATCAGGGTGAAAGGTTCATGCTAAACTGACTTAGGAGGGTTTTTGCTAAAATTATATTTTACAAGGAAATACAGAGACGGAGTAGGAGAATGTTCTAGAGCTTGAGTTAAATTTGGTCAAGCAAAGAATTTTTATTATCAGTCAGACAGCCTTCTTTGATATTGTGATTTATAATAAGAAATATGTATTTGATCTTCATTTTCTTTCTAGCACAGAGCTCCTAAAACACTTGGAATTTCCTAAGAGAACAATAAAGGGGTGTATGTGTGTGTGTGCACATGTAGGTGCATATACAGAGAGAGAGATAATTGGCTCACTCAGTTATTGAAGCTCACCAGTTCCAAGATCTGCAGGGTGGGTCAGCAAGCTGGCGACTTGGAGAGCAGCGGTGTACAAAAGTCAGAAGGCACCCTGGCCAGTTGGCTCAGTGGTAGAGCATCAGCTGGCACATTGGCCCCAGACAGGGGTTACAAGGTGGATCCCGGTCAGGGTGCATGTAGAAGGGAGTCTGTCTATCTCCCCTCCTCTTAACTTGGAAAAGAAAAAAGAAATTCAGAAGGCTTGAAACCCAGGAAGAACCAGTGGTTTATTTTGAGTATTAAGGCAAAAAAACCCTGACATATGAGTCAAAAAGTAGTCAGGCAGGAGGAGGACTGCTTTGTTAGTTGAGAAAGGTTCAACCTTTTTACTTTATTTGGGTCCTTCAACTGATTGGATAAGGCCCACCCATGTTAGCGAGGGCAAACTGTTTTACTCAGTCTACCCATTTCAAATGTTAATCTTATCCAAAAATACCTTCACAGAAATACCCAGAGTAGTGTTTGACCAAATTCTCCAGTCAAATCAACACATGAACTTAACCCTCACAGCTCCCGTTGATGAATCCTGCTGAATCAGTGTCTCAGAGAAGGATTTGGTATCTCTACTGTTCCTTCTACATTTGGCATTCTGTTGTAAGGGAAGCTTTCTCTTCTCCCTTATTTGGTTATAGATTCATTATTTATATCAGCATAAACTCTTTTTTTTTTTTTTTTACAGAGACAGAGAGTCAGAGAGAGGAATAGATAGGGATAGACAGGAACGGAGAGAGATAAGAAGCATCAATTATCAGTTTTTCATTGTGGCACTTTAGCTGTTCATTGATTGCTTTCTCATATGTGCCTTGACCGTTGGACTATAGCAGACCGAGTAACCCCTTGCTCAAGCCAGCGACCTTGGGTCCAAGCTGGTGAGCTTTGCTCAAGCCAGATAAGCCTGCACTCAAGCTGGTGACCTTGGGGTCTCGAACCTGGGCCCCCTGCATCCCAGTTCGACACTCTATCCACTGCGCCACCACCTGTTCAGGCTAAACTCAATTCTTATTGAAGCTAATGGAGTATCACTGATAACTATCATTATTTATGACAGTAAGCATTTGATTTCTGTTTGTCAGATGAATGAGTAAATGGTCTCTGGCTAGGGCCTGAGAGACATCAGAACACTCCCTGCTTGTCTGTCTACACCCTTGGCCTTACGTATATTTGTTTCCTCATTAAGGTCTAGGTCAGCGATTTTCAACCAGCGTGCCACAATAGTTTTTAAAACATGCAATACTTGACTATTTAGTCAGGGGCACTGACGGCCTTTTCCTTAGATTGTCAAATAAAAAAAAAAATGATGACCACCAACATAACAATAGCTGTCTGGTGTAAATAAATCAAAATTATACCTATTTCTTTGTCAGATCACCTAAAATATATTTTTTGGTGTGCCGCAGAATTTTAGTAATTAGTTTATGTGTGCCGCAGCATAAAAAAGGCTGAAACTCGCTGGTCTGCATAGGTCTGTGGGCAGTTGAGGATGTGCATGGACATGTCCCTGCATTGGTGTGTGTCAGTATACACAGTGCTGTGTGTCTCTGTGAGCAGGTCGTTGGTGGGTGGTGCTGCTGAGTGGCCCTGGGGTTTTCAGCATTGGAGGTCAGTTCCTGGGGTTGCATGTTTGTGGGCCTGTGTTCAGGGAGCTGCAAGGCCCTGTGCAGAGGACCTGTTGGGAAAGTGTGTTTAGGTTCAGGGGACTGAATACATCTGAGAATAAGAACTTGATTCTTTCTAAATTTTTAAAAATTGAGATATGATTGACATATGAGTTTCAGGTGTACGACAGAAAGACTTGCTATTTAAATATATTGCAAAATTATCACCTCAATAAGTCTACTTAACTCTCAGAACCACACATAGTTACACATTTTAGTGTTTTTTTCTTGTGAAGAGACCTTTTAAGTTCAGTCTCTTAGCAACCTTCAAGTATACAAAATAGTATTATCTACACATCCCCAGGACTTATTTACTTTATAACTGGAAGTTTGTATCTTTTGACCCCTTGCACCCATTTTTCCCACTCCCCTCCCCCCGGCTCTGGGAAGTGCCAATCTGTATTCTGTACCTATGAATTTGTTTTTTAAGATTCCACATAGGTGAGGTCATATAGTATTAGCCCTTCTCTGTCTGAATTATTCCACTTCACATGATATCCTCAAGTCCAGCCATGTTGTCCCAAATGGCAGGATTTTCTCCTTTTTATGGCTGAATAATATTTTTTCTATATATAGATATATCTCACCTATTTTTAGAAATTTTTTTAATATTTAATTTCTCAATTATGGTTAATATTCATTATTACTTTATATTAATAATTTCAGATGTGCAGCATATCAATTAAACATTTATATAATTTATGAAGTGATTCCCCTAAGTCTAGTACCCACCCGGCACCATACATAGTTATTAAAATATTATTGACTATATTCCTTTTACATCCCCATGACTATTTGTACTACCAATTGGTACTTCTTTTTTTTTAAATTTATTTTTATTTATTCATTTTAGAGAGGAGACACAGAGTGAGAGAGAGAGAGAGAGAGAGAGAAAGGGGGGAGGAGCTAGAAGCATCAACTCCCATATGTGCCTTGACCAGACCAGTGCAGGGTTTTGAACTGGCGACCTCAGTGTTCCCAGGTCGACGCTTTATCCACTGCGCCACCACAGGTCAGGCCAATTGGTACTTCTTAATCCCTTCACCTTTTTCACTCATCCCCACCCTAACCCCCTCCCATCTGGCAACCATTAGTTTGTTCTCTGGATCTATGAGTCTGTTTCTATTTGTTTGTTCATTTATTTTGTTGTTTAGATTCCACATATAAGTGAAATCCTATGGTATTTTTCTTTCTTTGCCTGGCTTCATTTAATATAATACCCTCTAGGTCCATCCATGTTGTCACAAATGGTAAGGTTTTTTTCTTTTTTTATGGCCAGGTAATATTCTATAGCATACATATATTACAGCTTCTTTATCCAATCCTTTATTGATGGGCACTTGGGCTGCTTTCATATCTTGGCTGTTGTAAATATTGATGCAATGAACATGCAGTGCATATATCTTTTTAAATTAGTGTTTTGGATTTCTTCAGATCAATACCCAGAAGTGAAATGCTCATAACATAGTTCTATTTTCAGGTTTTTTGAGAACCCCTCCACACTGTTTTTTACATTGACTGCACCCATTTACAATCTCACCAACAGTTTACGAGAGTTCTCTTTTCTCCACACCCTCGTCAATACTTATTTGTTGATTTATTGATGGCAGCCAATCTAACAGAGATGAGGTAGTATCTCATTGTGGTTTCAATTCACATTTTCTGATGCTTAGTGATGTTGAGCATCTTTTCATATGTATATTGGCCATCTTATACAACATTTTCTTTACCCATTCATCTATTAAAGGACACTTACTCTGTTCACATGTGTTGGCTATTGTAAATAATGTTGCAATAAATAGGGAGGTGCAGATATCTCTTCCAGATAGTGATATTTCCTTCATATAAATACTCAAAAGTGGAATTGCAGGGTCATATGGTAGTTCTACTTATAACTTTTGAGGAACCTCCATACTGTTTTTATATAGTGACCATACCAATTGATATTCCACCAACAGTGCCCAAGTGAGCATTATTTATTTTCACTTGTTAACATTATTACTGTTATCTATTGCTATGTAAAATAAAACAAAATGTGGTAGCTTAAAGCAGTGGTTCTCAAATTTTTTGAAGTTGGGGTGCATTTAAAATTTTACAAATAATTGTAGGCACATTATATACGAATTTCTGAGAAATATGTTATAATAACTAAGTCAAATATTAAAGAAAAAATAGAAAGTGCACGAGTGCTTTTATGGTAATTAAAATAAATACGGCAAAATTAAATTTATTCTGACATTAAAAAACATTTTTATGTTACATTTTTTGAGTTATGCTTTTTAGAATTCATAAAAAATGGTTTAAAAATAAAAGAAATGCCAAAAATGTTATCATTTTATGTATATAGATACATTCTTAGTAAGATTTAGTAAATTTGGCAGGTCCCAGCATGAATGTGTTAAGTTTTTTCATTCTTGTGTTTATGAGAAATGTGAGCCTGATGTGTCCTAGCGATTTCTTTAATGTTTGGGCATGTATTTGGAAGGCAAACTCTCATTTCCTCGTCAATACATTGAAGAATTCCTCTCTTTTTACTCTTAATTGTGTTGAGTGCAGAAAAGCCCCACCATACATATCATCTTAACTTTACACCAAACAAAGGATAGAAGAAACTTGCCTCCAGTCTTTCCGGGGCACATGGGGAGTAGTGTAAACTATCCAGCACCACAGCTTAACAGCCTTTTGCAACCTAATCAGGCAAGTGAAGTGGGGGGTTGGGCAGACTGTCAGCTTCCAGCCAATTCCCCATACCCCTGTACCCCAAAAATCTGAACTCCAAAAACCCTGTTGGTTTTTTGGTCCCCAACAGGCACATATTTCTCTGGAATACCATAGGGCATACCTGGAAATCTTCTAGGGTGCACCAGTGCACCCTGGAGCACACTTTGAGAACCACTGGCTTAAAGCAACCATCTGACATCTCCTGGTTCCATGGTTTGGCTGGACTGAGTCTGTGGACACATGAAGGCTTGACTGGACTGGGCCTTTGAGATGTTTCACTCCCCAAGGTAGAGCTGGTGCTGGCTGTTGGCTGGAGCTGTTGACAGGAACATCTTGACTTTCCTCTACTGGGTTTGGCTTCTCCTAGCATGGTGATGGATTCCCAGGAGGAGCTTTTAGTCCACAAAAATGGAAACTGCAGGCGTCTTATGGCTCAGCTTCAGGAGTCACACAGTCACTTCTGCCCTATTCTAAATTGGTCAGACAGGTCACATGGCTGAGCCAGGATTCAACTTCAACTCTCAATGACAGAAAGGATTTGTGGCCATCTTGAGACCACTGTAGCTCTTGCCACCATCATACGTCACAAAGTTAATGATGCTTACTTACTATTATCTAACATCCAGACTGTGTTGAAATGCTCTCATCATCTCTGTCTCTTTATGATTGTTTTTATTTTTTAATACAAGAACCCAACATTCACACATTTGGTGCTTTTTTTTCTTTTTTATTTCTATAGAAGTCTTTTTATTTGTGAATATATAGAGCAAAATTTACATGAGAATTTTTAGCAGCAATTAATGATTATCTGTGGCAATGAGATTATGGGGGGTCTCTAAATATGTATGTGTTTATATTTCTGAAATAGCTGAATCCATTTTTAAATTATAGTCAACATGCAATATTATGTTAGTTTTAAGTGTTCAATGTAATGCTTCTATATTTATATACCTTATGATATATCACCACAATAATCTAGTAACCATCTGCTTCCATACAAAATGATGAAGATATTATTGACTATATTCCCTGTACTGTACTTTACATCCCTGTGGCTTCTTTATTTTATAACTAAAAGCTGATATCTTTTTTTCTTCTTCACCTTTTTCACCCATCTTGCACCCTGTAACAAATGTGCAGTGACTCATGATGGGTGGGGTCAGTTTCACAATTGAGGAGGAGGCCTGCAGGTCTGTTTCTGGTTGTGGATTTTCTTCAAAAGGACTTACTTGGTGAGACAATAACAGTGGTGGTATGTTTCTAAGTGGGTATGCATGAGCCGCGGGTGTCTGTGAAGATCCTGTAGATGTTATGTTTCTGAGTCTGTCCCTGAGGGAACATACCAGCAGGCGGTGTGGACTGGTGAGTGCTGCATCTGGGTGTGTAAGACAGGCATGGGGTGAATAAGCCTGGATGTGACTATCTCTGACTGAATGTCAATTTGGCTTTCGTGACAGGTGGGTGTGGCTTTAATTAGAAAATCTCCAGAGGCAAAAAAAAAAAAAAAAAGAATTGACATTCTTCATCTCTATTTTTCCGAAAAGGCTGGGCCCTTGAAGTCCCAGGAAAGGTCTTGAGTTCCAGAGACTCTGAACTTTCAAAGCTGAGGACCCTTCTATATGGGACAGGTGTCCCTGGAAGCTGGGCTGTAGCTGTATCCCTAGGATGAGAGAAAGGAGAGAGTTGTTGTTGTTTTTTTAATTTAAATCCAACCATCCAGAAACATAATTGTGTTTTGTTCCACACCTCACTTTTCCTTCCACTCGATGCTCGCAAATATTTCTCTCTTTCTGTGTGATTGGCTCCATGGAGAAAGACTGAGATCCGCCCTGGGTGGGAGTCTGTGGGGGAGGAAACACCGTGTTGCTAACTCCTGGCTTTCTCTGCCCAGTGTCCACAATCTCGGTGCAAGAGCTCCTTCCTGGGGTGTAGGTAGGGGTTGCTGATCTTCAGTATCCCCCTCCCAAAGACATCCCCCACTAACTTGTAAGGCATGTTGGGGTCATGATGGTGGCTGAGTGCACTGGCTTTGGGTCCACATGTTCTGAATTCAAATTCCATCTCTGCTACTCACCAGCTCTGTTACGCTGAGCTTCTTACCTAACTTCTCTGTACCTCAACTTGCTCCTCTTTAAAATGAAGGTAATCGCAGTACCCCACTGCCCAGTGGAAATATAACTTGATCCTCAGATGTGACTTTAATTTTTTCTAATAACCATATATTTTTAAAATAAAAATAAACAGGCACTATGGTCATTGACAAGATTCAAATAATTTAACAACTGGTTCTCTGCCCTAATGACTGTTTTAAGTATAAAAAACAATATGCCAAAAGGTAGTTTATTATTTCATTCATTTAACACTTAAATAAGAACAATAAAAGAGGTACACAAAGCTAAATTATGTTATTAGAAAGTTTTAAAATATTAATTAAAAATATTAAATAATACCAGACAGAAACAATAAAACTGTTATTTAAGGTATTTCCATATTGCTTCTTGATTGGCATCCTCACTTGCAATTTTTTTCACCTATGGATGGAATGAACATTAGTATGGGTGCTTAGAATGTGCTGTTGCGTGGATGAATATTAAAAAAGAGTACGGAATGTAAAGTTGTGATTTCCACATTGGGCGACTGCCCAGGTGCCCACCTTAGAGAGAAATCTGATTACAAGTGCCATTTTAACAACTAGTTCATCAAACTCAACAAAAAATTAGCTATCAGTTCTGCTGATCCGGTGCAAACTGGCTGAATCCCACCGCTGGCTATGGTCTGGATGTGCAAGCCCCTAAATTCTTAGTTGAAATCCTAATGTCCAGTGTGATGGGATTAGGAGGTGGGACCTTTGGGAGGTGATTAAGATCATCAAGGCTCAGCCCTTGTGAGATTAGTGCCCTTATAAAAGAGACCTCAGAGAGATCCCTAGCTCTTTCCACCACACTGAGATACAAGAAATTTGTGAGCCAAAAGAGGACCCTCACACTCCAGCCTCCCGAACTATGAGAAAAAATTTTGTCATTTAAAAATCATCCAAGCCGGTTGCTCAGCAGTAGAGCATCAGCCTAGCTTGTGGAAGTCCCAGGTTCGATTTCTGGTTAGGGCACACAAGAGAAGCACCTATCTGCTTCTCCACTCTTCCCCCTCTCCTTCCTCTCTCTCTCATCCCCTCCTGCAGCCAAGGCTCCATTGGAGCAAAGTTAGGCCTGGCGCTGAGGATGGCTCCATGACCTCAGTCTCAGGCACTAGAATGGCTCTAGTTGCAACAGAGCAACCCCCCAGATGGACAGAACATTGCCCCCTGGTGGGCATGCCAGGTGGATCCCAGTCCGGCACATGAGGGAGTCTGTCTGACTGCTCCCCACTTCTAACTTTGGAAAAATACAAAAAAAAAAAAAAGGTGATTCATCTGTGATCTCTTGCTATAACAGCCTGAACATACTGTGAAATCAACTAACAATATATTTTATTTAACTCAATTTACCTAAAATATTATATTTAAATTTGTAAATATTATTTTGATATTGATATCAAATATTGTCTTGCCTAACCTGTGGTGGCACAGTGGGTAAAAGCATCGACCTGGAATACTGAGGTCACTGCTTTGAAACCCCATGCTTCCCTAGTCAAGGCACATATGGGAGCAGAAAGCTCTTCCCTCCCTTCTCTATCTGTCTCTCTCTCTCTCTCTCTCTTTCTGTCTCCTCTCTCTAAAAAATGAATTAAAAAAATAATTAATTAAAAATATTATCTTGATATTGTGATTAATATTGTCATTTCAAGTTGATAAAACTTCAATAATGAGGTTGATGAAGGACTTTACATTGTTTTTTCTGTACTAAGTCTTCAAAATGAGGTACGTGTTTTACGCTTATAGTACATCATCACATCATAATTTGAACTAGTCACACTTTTATTGGAAATTCTTGATCTGATTCTGGCCAGTTGGCTCAGTAGTAGCATGTCAGTCTGGCCTATAGATGTCCTGGGTTCAATTCCCAGTTAGGGCAAAGAGAAGTACCCATTTGCTTCTCTACCCCTCCTCCTCTCACTTCTCTTTATCTATCTATCTCTTTCTCTCTCTCCCTCCTGCAGCCATGACTTAATTGAAATGAGTTGACCCCATGCACTGAGGATGGCTCCATGGCTGAGAAATGGAACAATGCCCCAGATGGATAGAGCATCGCCCCCTAGTGGGCTTGCTGGGTGGATCCCATTTGGGGTGCAGGCAGGAGTCTGTCTCTGTCTCCCCTCCTCTCACTGAATAAAAAATACAAAAATAAAAAGAAAATACTTGATCTTATAATAAAAGAGTAGATTACATATTCAAGTTGCTCTAAATAATCTTATAATAACTAAATTGAAGAACAGTTTTTACATTTAAATGTGTTACCCTATGGTCTTTGGAGCCTATTTAATGCCAATAGGAGTCCCTAATTTGGGGTGTGCAGTGAAGGGAGAGACTTTATCCAGTGAAAACAACTCAATTATGACACAGCAGGGCTGTGGAACAGCACAGCTGTGAGGTGGTCCTGGGATGAAGCGACCTCGGTGTTGCAGCTCAGCCCTTCTACTGCGAGACTCCTTTGCTGTGCTCTGCTCCTGCTGCTCCAGTTTGGCCCATGGAGACAGCTGCAGTCTGGTGTTGCAAGATGGCTTTGGTGGTCCAGCTCCCGTTGGGTATATACAGTCTTCAGTGGAAACTGAAAGTGCACTCCCAGAGCCAGAGAGGAACCGACTCATATCAACAGAATTTCCTGCTCCTGGTCTCTGATTGGTCTGTTCTTATGCAAATAAAGACTGCAATTCTCACAATGTGATTGGTTCAAAAAGGACTCTTTTGATTATTCAGAATGGAAACACTTTGATTGGATGCTGAGGATATAGCTTCACAGGTCAGATGTGATAGAGAAAATCTCAGTCCTATTGGTTGAAATAGGACCCAGGAACTCCTCTATAAGGGCTGGCTGTGCCGACAGGTAGAGTGCAGATGTCAAACAGTTTAGACTAAACTTCTCCCTGAAGCACAGATTGTGTGAGAGGCCCCTGTTACTAGGCTCTGTTCATAAATTTGAGCCCAGTTGGCCAACAGGAGCCTTTCTTAACAGCTATTTTCTTTCTCGGGGTAGAGAAATAAATTTAAAATAAATAAAATTAAAATTTCAGGGTTTTGTTGTGGTGGTTGCACTGGTCGTCCTTCTCACATCAGCATGGGGCCATTGACTGCAATTGGATGCCATTTGGTGCCTACTTTATGGAATTATGTCTCAGTTATTAAGTAAGTTTATACTTTTAAAGTACTTAATGCAATGCCTGGTGAGTGTTATATAAGTATATATCCATAGTGCATATATGCAATTAATATAAACTGAGCAACTACTTTGTGCCCAAGTACTGTGTGGGGTGTTGGGCTCATATAAGGAATAAGGCAGACCCAGCTTGGCTTCCTTGGAGCTTAGATTCTGGAGCAAAGTTTGTGTGTGGTTAGGCATTGCGATGAGACGTACAGAGAAGAAAGGGTCAGTACTAGAATGTGTTCTCAATAGTGAATTACCTGAGTCCTGCCATGCCTGGGCCGAATCTGAAGATACACAGGCAGGAAGAATTCTCCAGACGAGGGGAAGCCTGCTCAAAGCCCTGTGGTAAGCGGTAGGAGGTGGGATACTGCATGAGAATTGGAGAAGTGGTCAGTGTGACTGAAGTGGACAGAGCCAGAAGAGAAGGACATGATGTAGAACTGGAGGCAACCCTTGCAGGGCCTTAGAAGCTGGAAAAAGCATGTGGTCTAAGTTGTAGTGGGTCACAGGTTCAAATCCTGGTTATAGCTTTGCAACTTTGGGCAAATCATTGAACCTCTGTGAGCCTCAGAAGAAAGGACCTGGTGTGTCAGAGGTGTTCCAAAGTGCGCTGTGATCACTGCAGAAAGGATGGTCCAGCTCCCTTACACAATTATGCAGAGCCTCCTAGGATCTGCTAATTATCCTCAAGACTCTCTCTTCTCAACATATTCCTCCCTGGCTCCCTACATGTCCTCCAAGTATGAAGCCCAGGCTCAGAGAAGTAAACTTGACCAAGCCCCTTAGATTGTGGGCTGCAGAGCCCCAGTGAGGGAGAATTCAGCTCAGTGAGCTCCAGTGGAAGCAGCTTTCATTTCTATGCAGTGTGAATTCAAGTGTCCTTTAACCCAGTCACTCACGGAGCCACAAGCTGCCCCAGCACCAAGAGGGGAATCATCTTATCACCTTACGTTTTCATGCTATACCTGTCCAGCCTGCACCAATCACCGGCAGACTGAACCTCCTCCAGCTTCTCCAGGGTTATTCCATAGAGGTTTTAAAAATTAACTTGTTTTAAAAAACATGGATGACTTTTTTCATACTATTCCACTCCCCAAGAAACCAAGGCACATGAATTTCAGGGCTTTGAGACGCTGGGAAGTTGCTGAATAGAGTATGGACATGGGAGCGTGGAACACTCACCATAAACCGACTCTCCCACCTGAGAGCTCACTGGATTGCAACCTGCTCAGTTTCTGACTTATCATCTCCTGGTGTCTACTGCAAAAAACAGCAGGTGTTCCATAAAGGCTTATGGGTAGATTGAAGGTACAGATGAACAGATTTAAGCATGAAACATTAGTAGGCACTGGGGACTCAAAGGTTAAAAAATAAAAGACCCACTCCTTTTTTTGTTTTTTACAAAGTTCAAGTCTGAGGAGGGACTTGGTGGGTCTTTGAGAGGAATGAGCGGATGTTAGCATCATTAAGCAAGAGGAAGAAAGGGTAGTACTGGGGCACAAGGGGGCGATCAGTTCTGCTACCCTCATGTAGAACATGATGTCTCAATAAAGATGGCTGCATATTTGGTTCTGGACCTCGGGAAAAAGAAAGAGGTGGGCTGGCATCAGAGGTTTGGGGACTCTGGGTGCGAAAGACTGAAGCCATGCCATGACCAGGGAGAGTGGTGTCACATGACCAGAAGAGATGCGATGAATATTCTTGCCTCGTTTGCACCATTTCACAGGAGACAGTTGTGAAATTTTCAGGAACTCTTCTCGGGTTGTTAAACATAGCCATGATTAAAAATGATATAAATTTACAATTAAGCTATATTAAAAATGGAAGAAATAAATACTCAAAAACTCATCCCTTTTTAATCATTGTATAACATTTTCAATTTTTTAAAGTCACACAGCTTTGGAGAGCCAAGCATCTCAGATGAGGAGCTTTTTCTAGTCCTTGTGAGTGGTCCTAGCTCAGAAGAAGAAGAAAAACTTTTCAGGCTCAATTACACAGGCTCATTTTTTAAAATTTCTTTTTATTATGTTAATATACACATAACATCAAATTTGCCATTATCGCCATTTAAAGTGGGTGAAAATAAAGAACAACCCAGTGTCGTTAAGTACATGCACAATGTTAGGCAATCATCCTCACTCTCTAATTTCAGATCATTTTCAGCATCTCATACCCATTAAGCAGTCACTCACTCCCCATGACACTCCTCACAGGCTCATTTTGACTAATTTTTCTTTACCCATGGGATAGAGATCTCAATTCAAATCTATAAAGCTAAATGCATCTATCTCCCTTGTTCACTCAGCAAACAGGTACTGAGTAGCAGAATGACATCAGGCATTGAGAAACAACTGGGGTCCCTTTGCCTTCAAGGAGAATATGAAACTACAACCCCAAAAGCAGAGAAGAAGGGGGAGGGAGAGACAGAGAGAAATCATGACCACACCATCCAAAGGCATTCAACTGCGTTGATCTTTTCAGATTGATTCTTTGGTTGGTATTTACATCTTTTGTCTATTTGTGATAGTCTTATTTTTTACTTACTTTGGAACTTATTTTACAAAGTTTTACATAGCTTATTTGCATTATTTTTTATTGTGACATAACTTTTTAAATTTCTGATCAGAGATGTAAAGGACCTCTTTCAAATTAAAAAACAACATTGACCTTTTCCCCTGCTCCCACAAAGTGTGTGAGGGTTAGACTTTGATTACTCTGATGGCTCATCAGCTTCTTTCTCCTGAATGAAGGCTAATTCTATTGCTCATGAACTGGAAGTGATATCTACAGTTTAAAAAAAAAATACTTGCCCTGGCCGGTTGGCTCAGCAGTAGAACATCAGCCTGGTGTGTGGATGTCCTGGATTTGATTCCCAGTCAGGGCACACAGGAGAAGTGACCATCTGCTTCTCCACCCCTCCTCCTCTACCTTTTCTCTATATATCTTTCTCTTCCCCACCCATAGCCATGGCTCGGTTAGAGCAAGTTGGCCCCAGGCACTGAGGATGGCTCCATGGCCTTGCCTTTGGCACTAAAATAGCTTGGTTGCCAAGCAACAAAGCGACAGCCCAGATGGGCAGAGCATTGGCCCCATAGGGGTCTTGCTGGGTGGATTCTGGTCAGGGCACATGTGGGAGTCTGTCTCTCTGCCTCTCTGCTTTTCAGTTAAGAAAAAAAAATTTTTTTTAATATATATTTTATTTCTTTTGACTCTATACCCAAAAGTGGAATTGCTGGGTCATATGGTGGTTCTATTTTAAATATTTTGAGGAACCTCTATACTGTTTTTCTCAGTGGCTGCACCAATTTACATTCCTACCAACAGTGCCAAGTATTCCCTTTTCTCCACCTCACCAACACTTGTTATCAAGTCTTTTTGGTAATAGCCGTTCTGACAGGTGTGAAGTGGTATCTCATTGTGGTTTTGATTTGCATTTCTCTGATGATTAGCAATGTTGAATGCCTTTTTTGTGGACCTGCTGTCTGTATGTCTTCTTTGGAATAATGTCTATTCAGGTCCTTTGCCTATTTTTTTAAATTGGGTTATTTGTTTTTGTTTTTGCTATTGAGTTGTGGAATAAAAAGAAAAACAGTTGAGCACATGGTAGCAAAGTGAAGTGGTGGTTACCAGTCACTGGGGTGTGGGGAAAAGGGAGAGTAACATACTAGGTGCCCGAGGCCGGAGGGAGAGAGAGGGTCATGGGGAGACAGTGTCTCATGGGGACAGACAGAGTTTCAGTTTTACCAAGTGAAAAGAGTTCTGAAGGTGGATGGTGGGGATGGTTGCACAGAGGCATGTGTACTTAATGCCACTGAAATGTGCATTTTAGAAAGACTAAGGTAGCAAATTGTATGTTACAGGCATTTTACCACAATAAGAAATTGGGATAAAATTAATAAAATAATGATACACTATATTGTGTGCTGACTAAACCCTGAGCTAACCTCACTGTGTGAACAGCCATTCCGGATTTTGACAGCCACTGCAAGCGATAAACATTAAGTTGAATTGCATGAAATTGACATCAGACTGTGACCACAAAAATGGCAACTGAATATAGTTTGACCTATTGTTATCCCATTTTAAAGATGAGAAAACTGAGGCTTAGAGACATTAGGTGACTTGCCAAAATTTGCAGAATTTAAGCAAGGGGCAAGACCAAGTTTTCACCTCAAATTTAACCAATTTTAAAGCCTCAACTTGTTCTCTCCACACCTTCTACCAAAAGATGCTAGGAGGAAAGAGGCAGGTGCAAAGGACCCAGAAGTAACTAAAGGGGTTTCACTGTCACATGTACCCCAGCCTGGCCCTTGCTGGCTAATGGAGAAAGGATTGGGCAGTGCCAGGATGTTCATTGCTTTGAGTTTCTTGCTTCTCAGTTCACTTTACAGACAATACCTGCCCATGAGTTTCCCATTTCTCAGCTGCAGGTTTGAGGTATTGTTCCCACCCAGCTTTACTGAGATAGAGTTGACATAACATTGTGTAAGTTTAGCCTGACCAGGCAGTGGCACAGTGGATAGAGTGTAAGATTGGGACACAGAGGACCCAGGTTTGAAGACCCGAGGTTGCTGGCTTGAGTAAGGAGTCACTGCTCTGCTGTAGACCTCCTCCCCCCCACCTCCCATCAAAGCACATATGAGAAAGCAATCAATGAGCAACTAAGGTGCCGCAACAAAGGAATGCTTCTTCTCATCTCTCTCCCTTCCTGTCTGTCTGTCCCTATCTATCCCTCTCTCTCTTTATCTTTCTCTCTCTGTGTCTCTATTACAAAAAACATTGTGTAAGTTCAACGTGCACAGTGTGTTGATTTAATAAACATATACTGCAAAATGATAACCACTGTAGCATTAGCTAACACCACCATCACATCACATAACTACCATTTCTTTTTATGATGAGAACATTTAAGATCTATTCTAGCAAAAATAACCCCAAACAATCTGATTAAAAATTGGGCAAAGGGACTGAATAGACATTTTCCCAAAGAAGACATACAGATGGCGAAGGTACATGAAAAAGTGCTAGTCATCACTAATCCTCAGGAAGATGCAAAATAAAACCACAATGAAGTATTACCTCACAACCTAGAATGGCTATTTAAAAATAAGAGAAGAGCTAAGTATTGGGAGATATTGTGTCACTTTTTGGTAACATTATCTGTCCCATTCTTTTTTATTTCTTGAACCTAAATGGGGAATACTGCCTTCTTCTGGGAACCGTAATTTCAAAATTCAATTTTCAAAAAGCTTTCCACTTCATATCAGGTTTCAGGGCTTCTCAGTGTCTGCTGAGCCCATTCTACTAGCTGACCTTTTGTGTGTGTGTGTGTGTGTGTGTGTGTGTGTGTGTGTGTGTGTGTGTGTGTGTGTGTGAAGAGGGCAGGGGAGGGAGGAAGACTCCCGTTTTGCAGAGAAATGTGGTAAGACAACCCCAGGTCAGGTGGGGCCCCAGCCCTCTGAGGACATTTTGTTCTAGAATAGGTCCTTTCCTTCCGGGCGGGCTCTCACACCTGCAGCTCCCCCATCTCAGCCCCACCCACCCCCCTTCCTGGTGCTGTGCCAGCATTTAGCGAGGTGTGTGACTGACTACCTGGGAAATCTTTTTGTCTGACTGCAGGGAAGTGAGTCTGACTTTGGGTGAAGGGCACTATCCATTGTCCACATGCACATATCATCGGCTGGGAGTCTGCTCTGTTTCCCGGGATGTGCCAGACCGATCTCCAACTATTATGCTTTCCTGGGCATATTAACACATAACAAACAGCACCCTGACACTTGCTGGCTATGTGACCCTAGCACACCTTCTCCCCGAGTTTCAGTTTCCTTATAGTTGTGAGGTGTCTCTGGGTAATGCCCACCACACAGGTTGACATTATAATTAAATAAGAATTACCTTCACCCAGCTCCTGCTATGCAACAGGAGAGATGCAGAGGCTTTTCAAAGCCACATCGACATTTAAATACAGGAATTTAGGGATTCCTGTACTTAAAAATATATATATTTTTTACTAGGCTGAAACAATTTCAACAAATATTCTCTGGGCTTAAAGGTTGGGTTCTTGGCAAGCCTAATATTGTATTTTGAGAAAGTTGTTGAAGAAGAAAAGGAGGAGAGACAGAAAGAATAAAAAGAGGAACAATACTGGCCTTGGTATTCCCCGGGAACAGAAGAATATAGAAACTTATTACATTTCTCCCTTTCCCTTGGCTCAGAGCCAAACATACACTCAAACCCGACAACCTAAAGCACTTTATAATGTGAAGACTAGACCAACCTTTTCACAGATATTGCTTCATTTTATTTATTTTCTCACTTAACTTTTAGCTTGTGTGTAGCTTTTGATTCCTTTTTTACTTTGAATGAGAAGGGGCAGACATGCATAAATACTATATTAATGAAAAAAATGCCTGAAACATACACAGTCCATCTATTTGTATGCACTAGAGGTTTTTAGGCTGAAGCCATGAATTCCTGTTTTTTTCCAGTAGCAACTGATATTGAAGCCACGATGAGAAAGAGCTGGGGGGTGGGGGGTTCCAGGATTGAACTGATGTTTCTTCTCTTGGCCTCTCCTCATTTCCTCATTCTCCCTGCTCCTCCTCCTTTTTAGCTTTTCCCCTCCCTCCTTCACCGCCTCTTTCTCCACTGACTCTTTCACCCCCTTCTTTCCCCTTCTTCAATTACTTTAAAATTTATTACTACTTATTTCTTGAATCATTCATGTAGCCTGTGATCCCCCCCGCCTTTTTTTTTTTTTTTTTTTTGGTGGAGATCTTAAGTTCAGAATAGTTTTTAAAGGGCTGGGGTTGCCTGACCTGTGGTGGCACAGTGGATAAAGCGTCAACCTGGAACACTGAGGTCGCTGGTTCAAAACCCCAGGCTTGCCTGTTTAAGGTACATGTGGGAGCTAATGCTTCCTGCTCCTCCCCCCTTCTTTCTCTCTCTTTCCTCTCTCTCCTCTCTAAATTGAATAAATAAAATCTTTAAAAGAAAAAAGGGCTGGGGCAAAAATAAACACACAGATATTAAAAAATATATAAACAAAAATACAAAAACAAAATAAAACTGCCCCAAACAGAGGAATATATAGCAGAGCCTCCATTGTCCATGAAACCTAAAATATTTCCTCTGCCCTTTACAGAGAAAGTTTGCCAAGCCTAGAATATATGGTTTATATCATTTTTACCCGTTTCTTTTTACTTTTTGTTGTGTGTGATGCCAGAAAAACGTAAATTAGATTGTATTTTAAATTACTTTGTATTTTTTCTTTTTAATTTTATTATACAAGTACAGTTGACTTTCAATACTACTTTATATTAGTTGCAGGCATACAGAATACTTAGATAATCATATACTTTACAAAGTGATTACTCCCCCGATATTTCAAGTACCCACCTGACACTATACATAGTAACAACAATTTACTGGCTGTATTCCCTGTGCTGTACCACATAACTATTTTATAACTGCCACTTTGTATTTTTCAATCCCTTCTACTGGAAGAACTACTGGGAGAGGCTGCCAGCGTCTGTCCCAGAAAGGGCACACATCCCCCTCAGTTCTTGTTCCTCTCTACCACTCAATCTGTCCTATGAGTGAAGGTCAAGGTGGGGAGGACCAGGGAAGACAGTGCTTATTCCTGTGGCATCAGATCTGGGTTTGAGTCTTGGTTCTTCCAAATGACCTTCAGCAATCTCATCTATAGGGTGTGGATTTTGTGATTTATAAGATAGTTGGTCTTCATCTACAATTCCTGGGTTGCAACTTGGGCTTGGAAAATTTCCGGGTTGGTGAACTCACGGCAGTGCTGGGAGGGTGGTGCACACGGAGAAGGCGTGGCAGCACACACCCCTTCTTAATGCTGGACGGTATGCAGCTCTTCCATCTGGCTGTTCCTGAGTTATGTTCCTTTATATTAACCTGCTATCTGGTGACAAGTTTCTCTGAGTTCTGTGACCTGCTCTAGGTAAATTGATTGAACACAAGAAGTAGGTTGTGGGATCCTCTGATTTACTGCCAGTTGGTCAGAAGTCTAGATAAGAACCTGGATTTAGGATTGACAGTCTGAGTTGTAGGGGGTCATTGGAACTCCCAATCTCTAGTGGGTTGGTCAAAAGCACCAATAAGAGGCTGTGCTGTGACTGGTGTTTGAAGTGCATGCATGTGTGTATTTGGAGGCAGTATAGAACCTTAATCTGTGGCTTCTGATGCTTTTTTTGGTCAGGGAAGGTCAGAATTGAATTGAATTATTGGACACCCCACTGGTGTCTGAGAATTGCTTGTGGGTGTGTGGGGAACCCCCTTCTTACTCTGTTGGAATTGCATCTTAGAACTCTACTTGGCCCAGGCCATTTGGCTCAGTGGTAGAGCATTAGCCCGGCATATGGATGTTCTGGGTTTGATTCCCAGTCAGGACACACAGGAGAAGAGACCATCTGTTTCTCCACCCTTCCCCCTCTCCTTTCTCTCTCTCTTTCTCTTCCTGTCTCTCTCTTCTTTATTCCCCTCCTGCAGCCATTGCTCTGTTAGAGCAGGTTGGCCCCAGGTGCTGAGGATGGCTCCATGGCCTTGCCTCAGGTGCTAAAATAGCTTGGTTGCTGAGCAACAGAGCACTGGCCCCAGATAGGCAGAGCATCACCTGTTAGGGGGCTTGCCAGTTGGGGCGCATGCAGGAGTCTATCTCTCTGCCTCTCCACTTCTCACTAAGGAAAAATAAAAAGAACACTACTTAAAGGGCCACGCCTCTCCTTGGAATTTCTGTGACTACTTAATGAGATCACACATGGCAAAGACTTAGCCCATGGCCTGGCTCACGGAAATCATTAGGAGAAGGATGCCTTCATTAGTACATTCATCTGTTTAACAAATTTGTCAAACAGAAATATAGTACACACACAGGCTTTGCCTTGGTTCAGATCCTTTGCCTTTGCCTCTCCTTGATTGAATGACTAAGCAAGCTGGAGAGTTTCTCAGAGCTGTAGCTTTAACCCCTGTGAAGACTGGAAAATAACGTGTAATTCTCAGGACTGTTTGTTATGAGGTTTAAAGAAACAGAACAAGATCCTGCCCATCAATGCCTTAGCATGCTGCAAGGGGTCCAAAAAGAGTTGGTGGTGACAATGGTAATGAGGATGGCGGGCCTGTGTGTTGATTTTTAGTTGCATCGTTGTTCAGCAGACATTTCTTGGAGCCTGGGTGTTCACATCCTCCATGCTTCCTGTCAGCCAGTGTCTGGGAGGAGTCCAGTGCCCCTTGTGAGGTTTCCACTGCTTGGTCCCCTTGTGTATGACTTTGCTATCTGTTTCCTTTTTTTTCTTCTAGAAGGTTGTCCACATTCCTAGATCATGGCTCTACTTCTGTCTTTAAAACCAGCATGCAGCCTCTTCAGATCTCTCTCAGGCTCTTTGACCTCTGCTTTCCTCATCACGTCTCCTGCTCCAACCCTGACCTTCCTGCCTCTCTCTCATAAAGACCCTTGTGGTGACATTTGGCCACTTGGATAACCCAGGATCATCTCCCCATCTCAAGATTTTTAACTCAATCACATCTGCAAAGTCCCTTTTGCCATGTAAAGTTACATTCACGGGTTATGAGGGTTAGGACATGGACGTCTTTGGAAAACCATTATTCTGCCAACCATGCCTGGGTCCACTGCCTTCCAAAGCCTGTCATCTGTATCTCCAGATTCTCTCTAGGACACTATCCCCTTGAATGAAACTCCTGCCCCAAATGCTCCTCTGCCCTCTCTTTGCCTGATACGACTCACCTTTCAGGTCTCCACCCCACCCCCAGGTTTCATCAAGTTCCCAGATCAGATTGAATCCCCACCTCGTAAGTCAGCTGCCATCACAGTGGCATGTGTGCTGTTCCTCATTTACTACCTTCCATCACTCTAAGGCCCCCAAGGACAGAAGCTGTGACGCATTCTGACGGCCACATCCTCATACTTGGCACCTCACCTGGTAGAGATACCTGTCAGTTTGAATCAAGTCACTGCCTCTTCCCCCCCTTACTACAGGCCTCCTTGTTGCTATTTGCAGGTATATGAGTCTCCTACGGCTGCTGTAGCAAAAGGCTGAAAACTGGGTGGCTTTAACAACAGAAATGTGTTAGCTCACAGTGCTGGAGGCTGGAAGTCCACACCCAATGTGTGGGCAGGGTTGGTTCTTCCTGAGAGCTGTGGCAGATAAACCATCCATTCTAGGCCTCTCTCCTGGCTTCTGTGGTCTGCTGGCAACCCCTGGTGTTCCTTGGCTTGTAGATGTGTCACCCTGATCTCTGTCTGTCCTTACAAGGTGTCCTCCCTGTGCCTGTCTCTTTCTGTGTCCAAATATCCCCCATTATGAGGACACAGTAATACTGAATTAGGACCCACCCTAATGACCTCATTTTAATCTGATCATATGTAAAGATCCTATCTAAAATTAGGTCTCATGCACAGATACTGGGTGTTAGGACTTTTAACATTTATGATGGGACACAATTCAATCCATTACACGAGTCTTCTGCCCTCAGAGTCATCCACAGTCACCTCAATCGTCTTTATCTCCACCTGACTTACGTATAATAGACTACTGAGCTAAGGGCTGCAGACCCCATGGTGAATTCTAGAAGGCATCCTCTTTTAAGGTTTTCAAGTGAGGAAGAGCACACATGCCTCTGAAATCCTCATTTATCAGGTAGTATCATCTGGGGAAGGTAAAAAGAATAGATTTGGTAATTGCAAATAATTATAAGAAGCTATTTTCTTGGCCCTCCCCGCCCTTGCCTCCCTCGTCTGCTTTTCTGATCTCTCAAAGGCTCCCCCAGGGTGACTGCAGATGTGTCACCTCACAGTGCTCCCAGATACGCATGTTTAGTGCCACATCTTGTCATCACTGTCTTTCCTAGGTGGGTGTGAGGCTTTTCATTTTAGCCGCAATCACACTACTTCAAAGTAAGTGCTGTTACTGTCTCTTTTAAAATGCACAGTAAGTGAGGCCATTTTCCACTGCTGCACCCCTGTGTAAGTGGTGGAGATTTTATCTGAGCTCTGTGTCTGACTTCAGAGCTTGTACCTGTAACTACAGTTCGATAAATCACCAGCCCAAGTTGATGAAAGAGAAGGCAGACTCAGAGGAAATAAGGGCACAGCCAGGCCAGAGGTAAACCTAACCCCAAAACTATATAGACTATCATTTTTTCCTTTTTTAAGAACCTAGAATTTATGCACAATAACATGCACGCACACACACACATACACACACGAGTGTATAGCTCAAGGTGTTGTTTTCCAATAACTTGTTATAAAAAATTTCAGCCCTGGACAGATAGCTCGGTTGGTTGGAGCATCATCCCAAAGCACAGATTGCCAGTTCGATCCCTAATCAGGGCACATAGAGGAACAGACTGATGTTCTTGTCTCTCTCTCTTTTCCTTCTCGCTAAAATCAATAAATAAAATTTTTTTAAAAATTTAAACATACAGCAAAGTTGAAAGAATGTTGCAATACACTATCATATATCCAGCACTTAAATTCTACATTCACATTTTGCCATACTTGCTTTATCACACATCTGTCTATCCATCCACCGTCCACCCATCCACTCATTCATTAACCCATTCATCATTCATTCATTCATCCATCCATCTACCAACTGTTCATTCATCCATTAATTCTTCCATTGACCCATTCATCTATCCACTCATCCACCCATCATTCACCCACCCTTCCATGCTTCCTTCCATTTATTCATCCATCCATCCATCCCTCCATCCTTAAATCCACCATATCATCTTATTTTTGTGTATTCCAAGGATGTTGCATTATCAGTACCAACCCCTTAAATAGTTCATTATACAAAGCATTAACTAGAGTTCAATATCTGAAAATAGATGTTTACCTTTTGAAATCAAATTTGAAATGCACAGTTGTAAAGCCAGTAGCCACGACCACCATCACAGCTGCCTGGTTCTTGCAGGTTCGCATTTGATTCAGACAGGCGGTAATGAAACAACAGAGCCAAGAACTGGTGGGCCATTACCTTTAATCCTAGCTTGCACCTGGTGAGCAAGAAAATACACACAGAGGAAAGACACTTCCCTTTCCATTCAGAGCTCCTGACTCATCCGAGTATTCCTAGAATCAAAGGCCTTATTCACCTCTGTTCCCCATTTTCTTCTCTCTGCACAAACTGGATTTTTCTTCAGCACTCCACCATCTTGGCTGCCTCTACTCTGCAATGATGAGGACAAGATCTGAGCAAATGTGCCCCCTTTCCTCTCTGCCTCATTTTATAGTGTAGAAATTAAAGCCTTTAAGCCAATATACAAATAAGGAAGTCTCTGATACACAAAGCCACTTATCTGAGGCATAAATGGGATTCCTCATGAGAGTGCACCATCCCACATCATGCAACAGTCAAGGGTGTGGGAAAAGCTTAGTTTTGAGATCTTAGTATTAGAATGGAGGAAAAGGTTTAGTCTTAAAACTAAGCCTTAGGCAATAATGACCTGGCCAGCTTATAGCCTGTCTCCCACATCCAATGCAAACATATACATCATATTTACAAACTTATTTGACCAACAATAGTTATCAAGTATGTAAAGCCAGTGGCCGAGGCCACCATCACAGCCACCTGGCCAATGCATGTTCGCATTAGATTTGGACAGACGGTAATAAAACAACGGAGTCAAGAACTGGTGAGCCATTAGCTTTAATTTTAGCTTGCACCCAGCAGGCAAGTAAAAACACACACTTGGCTCCAAAACCTACTCATTCAGTGCTCACAAAGCTACTGACTTATCCGAGTTTCCTAAAATCAAAGGTTCCTAGCTCACCAGACTTATTCACCTCTATTCCCCATGTCCTTCTTCCTGCACAAACTGCACAAACTGGCTTCTCCCTCAGCACTCCACCATTTGGGCTGCTTCTCCTGGCCTCCTCCACGTGGCCTTTCTCTGTTCTCCTCTCTAATGCTAATCTCAGGAACCGAGAGAGAGCAAGCTCCCAGTCTACCCCACTTTATAGTGTAGATTCAAAACCTTTAATCCAATCTACAAACAAGGAAGTCTCCGACACAAAGTCACCCATCCGAGGCATAATGGGACTCCCCATGAGAGTGCACCACCCTACATCAGAAAGGGTGGGAAAGGCTTAGTCTCAAAACCAAGCCCCAGGCTATAACGACTCTGCCTGCTTACAGCCTGTCTCCCACACACATTAATATAATCATGCCCATCCCAGCAAGAAGGGCAACTAATATCATCACTTGGGTGGTGGGCTTCCACATGGGTAGCGCCATCTTTAACAAAGTGAGCATGATATATTTTATCTGCTCAACGAAGTATAATTTGCTAACTTGGACAAGTGCATATATTAGTGTAACCCAAGCCCCTATCAAAACATAGAACATCAGCATCACCCCAAGAAAGATAAAAATATAAAATATCACCCCTCCTTTTTTTTCTTTCCTTTAAAAATATTTTGTTTAAGTATAGTTGATATACAGTATTATATTAATTTCAGGTGTACAATATAGTGATTCAACATTTACGTATCTTACAATGTGATCACTGCCCTAAGTGTAGTAAATATCTGCCACTATGCAAATGTTTCACAACATTATTTTTCACCTATCTCCTCCCTCCACCCCTCTGGCAACTATCAATTTGTTTTCTATTTATATGCCTTTTTTTTGTATATGAAAATATAATTTAGACCCAGTACACTCTATAAATTTTAGGCATATAGGTCAATGATTTTTTTTTTTAAGAGAACCATAAGCTTTTAACCACTGAGCTATACTTGCAATCACTTCTCTTTTTGGTAGCTGGACTTTGCCTTTGGGCCAGGTTCTTTGATATGGATATCCTTAAGTAGTTTTCAGTTAAGAGTGATTTTGCAATCAGAGGACAATTGACAATATCTGCAGACATTTTGGTTGTTACTGCTGGGTATGAGGGTGAAGGGAGGTGGTTGCACTACTGGCACTACTGGCATCTTGTGGGTAGAAGCCAAGGATGCTGATCTACCCCCTATAGTGCCCAGGACAATTCCCACAGCTAAGGATTATCCATCCCCAGTAGACCTTAAACCAGTGGTTCTTAACCTGGGTTCGATAGAACCCTAGGGGTTCGATGAGTCGGTTTCAGGGGTTCGGAGAAGCCTCTGCCGCGGAGGCCAGAATAAAGTAATACCGTAATTTGTTAGCTCGTGCAAATTTGTTGGTTTTGTTCTTTGAGCAAGGTGATGTTCATGCACGGCTCATTTTGTGCATCAGTAAAAAAACATATACCTATGTCTTGAATTTGGAAAAACAAATCATATTTTATTTATAACTAAAGAAGGGTTCGGTGAATGCACATATGAAACTGGTTGGTTAGGTACCTCAAAAAAGGTTAAGAACCACTGCCTTAAACCCTCCAATCCATCTGTGCTCTAGCATTACCAGATGTGTCTGGATTGGAGATTGAGTCAACTTAGGCTCCATCGGTCAGTCCTATGTACCATGTACAAAGAGCTACCGAAGTCAGAGAGGATGAAGCACCAGAGTGGTATGGAAAGCACAGAGGGTAGAATCCTATTTGCTTTTCAACCGTGTTTGTTTCATTCACTTCTTTGTCCCTAGTGCTTGATGCCTGGTGATTGGTCAATAAATAAATACCCTATGCATTATGTGTGAGTCTAGAGTCTGTGCAAGAAATAAAAACACAGATGTGAGCACATGGTTAAGCTCTCTCACGTAGAGAGTTCTAGGATGCTCTGGAAACAGGAAGGGGGTATGCACTCTGTCTGTGTGCGGCAGTGGGGCTTCATGAATCACGGGACATGTCAGCCAAGCCTTTGAAGGAATGCATGAAGAGAGGGAGGGCAGTCCTGGCAGAGGGAACAGCCCCGGGCGAGGGTTGGAGGGGAGAAGCCATGTCGAACGTTGTGGAGAAGAGGGGGCACTTTGACATGGCAGAAGGACTGATTTATAGGGAAATGGTGATTAGGTGAAAGGCGGAAGTAGGTTCCAGATCCACGTGGGCCTTTAGAGCCCTACTAGAGAGTTTGAACTTGATCCGGAGGAGGGCAATGAGAAGGCACTGAAAAATTCAGACCAGGGGAGGGGCATGGCCAGTTCTGCATTTTTGAAAGGTCACTCTGTTGACTGGGTGGAGGTAAACTCAGGGTGGAGCTGGAGGCAGAGGATGAGTAAAGAGGTCATTTGAGAAGTGAGAGAAGATGCGGGCCTGAACTAAAGTAGGGTGGTTAGCAGAGAGTCAAGAATTACATAGATGCTTCAGAGGATGGAAAGGCGGCCCGAATAGTGTTCCACAGGGCGTGCCCCAGAAGATTGATTCTTAAAGCTGCTATGCCCTTATATGGCTAAATTAAATAGCATTGGGTTTTCTTCTCAAACTCATCACGAAAGTCCTAAGAATTTATAATTTTCACTCAATAAATACGTGAGGACCTATGTGTGCCATTCGTGGGGGTGGTAACCATGACTAATGTAGAATCACCTCTCAAAATATAGTTTCATGTTCTCATTGTACAGGTAATGCCAAAAACACTAAGACATCCATTCTTAGAGATAGAGAGAGGTTTATTTGATTTGGCCAAAGCTAGAGGACAGGAGAGCAGTATCTCTCAAATCTGTCCCTCTTAAAAAACAAAAGTAGGGGGTTTATATGGAACTTGGGAGGAGGGAGGTGGTGTTCCAGGAAACCAAAAGAGAAGTGTGTGTTTTTTTTTAATTTATTTATATTTTCTTTTTTAGCAAGAGAGAGAGAGACAAGAATAGACAAACAGGAAAGGAGAGAGATGAGAAGCATTAACTTGTAGTTGTGGCACCTTAGTTATTCATTGATGAGAAATATGTGCCTGGATGAGAAATATGAAGGGGGGGGGCTCCAGCAGAACCAGTAACCCCCTGCTCAAGCCAGTGACCTTTGGGCTCAAGCCAGTGACCTTTGGGCTCAAGCCAGAGACCATGGGGTCATGTCTTTGATCCCACACTCAAGCCAGCAACCCTGTGCTCAAGCCGGTGAACCCATGCCCAAGCCAGCGACCTTGGGGTTTCGAACCTGGGTCCTCAGTATACCAGGCCAATGCTCTATCCATTGCACCACTGCCTGATCAGGTGAGATATGTGTTTCTTTAATCACAGGTAACATTTTTACATCAGACTCCTTCATGCCAGCAGTTGGTCGCAAAATAAACTGATAAATTCTCTTGGAGCCTCTGAGGTTATCTGCTGCTTGACAGAGAAACATCACACCAGCAACTTATGACAACACTTAAGAGAACAAAATGAATTGAACAAGAGAGGTTAACGTGAACAAAAGCCTAATTAAGAATTAAATTATTTAATTCTTGCTGCCAAAATACTAGGGGCTTGTTAATTCATTTTGTTCATTAGATTCCACATATGAGTGAAGTCATATGATACTTATCTTCCTCTGGTGAGCTTATTCTGGGAGGGGGTGGTAGAGAAGGGTATGGGAGGGATAAGTAGTGATGAACGAAGACTTGACTTGAGGGAGTGAACACACAGTGTGGTGTGCAGAGATGTGTTGTGGAGTTGGAAGCCTGAAACATGTATGATTATGTTAACTAGTGTCATCCTAATAAATTCAATTAAAAAATACTAGGGCCATTAAAATCACAAGGGGCTCAGGTGCATTAAGATAGACTCAGCCCCTGCCCACCAGGAGAACTGGAGACAATAGACAAGTGAACATATGGATCCTAAAATAATTAGAAATATAGCAAATTGGCTTGTGCTATGGAGAGAATAAATAGGATAATGAGGGGGCAAGCCATGGAGAAGGCGAAATAGTTTGAAGAGTGGTAAAGGTAGACCTCTTGAGGGGGTGACATTTGATTAGAGGCTTGAGGGGTGGGGAGGAGCTAGATGTTTAGAATTTTAGGCAGAGGGGGAAGCATGTAGAAAGGTCCTGAGGTTGGCAAAGTCTACATGTGAGCTCCTGGCAAGACGAGTGCAGTAGAACATAGAGAGGGGAAAGTAGAGGGGAAGAAGACCAAGAGGTGGCTGGAGCCAGACCCAAGGGTTGTGAAAGTCACGGTGAGGGATTTAAATTTGACTGTAAGTGTGGCATGAGAAGGGCATCGGAGGGTTTGAACAGGTGCGCTATAGAGGATGACTTGGATAAGAGCGAGAAGGGACACAGGGAGCCCTGTGAGCATGGTGTTGTCATTATTTAGGTGAAAAGATATTAATCAAACAGGACTCACTTCAACACCATCTTCTACCAAGTATATTAAAAAAAAATTTTAAGTTAATTCTTAAAAACTTTTTGTTGTAGTGTAACATCTACCCAGTCAAGTGCACACAATGTCTTCATTATAAGTACATGACTCATTACATCTGTGAAACTGCCCAGAGTTCAGAGCACAGAACATTCCTGTCCTCTGGGACAGGGTCTCAGCCTCCCCAGTACCGGCATTTGGGGTGGGGCAACCCTGTGCTGTGAACACTGTCTGTGCGTGGTAGGACGCTGAGCATGGGTCTGGCCACCAGACGCTGGGTGCCAACAGCGCCCACACCTCTCAGTTGTTTTTTATTTCGGAAGTTTTGAACTTTCGCTCACCTTCACCCATTTCTCCACCCCTATTCCATACCTCTGGCAAACACCAATCTGTTCTCTGTATAATTATGTTTTGGTTTGGTTTTTAGATTCCAAATATAAGCGATATCATACAATATATGTCTTCTCAGTCTGTCTGACTTATTTCACTTAACATAGTGCCCTCAGGGCCATCCTATTGTCACAAATGGCAAGATTTCCTTTCTTTTTATATTCATATATACATATAAATATATGTATCTCACACTTTATCCATTGTTTGGGAATGGGCACTTAGGTTGTTTCCATGGCTTCTATTATTGTAAATAGTGCTGCAGTGAATGTGGAGGTGCAGATATCTCTGTGAGACAGTGATTTTGTTTTCTTTACATAAATACCCAGAAGTGGAATTGCTGGATCATAAGGTAGTTCTAGTTTAAATCTTTTGAGGAACTGTCACACTGGTTTCCACAGTGGTTGTGCCAGTCTGTATGCCCACCAGCAGGGCACGGGGTTCCCTTTCTCCCACATCCTCGCCAACACACGTTACCTCCCGTCTTTTTGATGACAGCCATTCTGACAGGGGTGAGGTGATACCTCACTGCTGGTTTTGATTTGCATTTCCCTGATGATTAGTGATGGTGAGCACCTTTTCAACAGGTCATTTGTATGTCTTGGAGAGCACTTGTGAGTTTTGACAGCCCAAAATATCAAGTGTCCCCAGAGGAGGGGGCATAATTGCCTCCTCCCAACTGAAAACTTTTGCCCCAGCAGTTTTCCGCATGTCCCTTTCTCCAAAACAATGTCCCCATCCCTAAGACATTATTATGATTTCCATCCCCATCCATTAGTCTTGCCTGTCCTTGAACTTGTTATAAATGGAAATATATGATGCCTTCCTGTGTGGTCTTGTCTGAGTTATGTAACTTCTTTTTTTTTTTTTTTTTTTAGCTAGAGACAGGGAGAGAGATGAGAAGCATCAACTCATACTGCTTCTCATATGTGCCTTGCGGGGCAGGGTTCCAGCTGAGCCAGTGACCCCTTACACAAGCCAGTGACCTTGGGCTTCAACCCAGTGACTTTTGGGCTCAAACCAGCAACCATGGGGTCATGTATGTGATCCCACACTCAGGTTGAGAACACTGCGCTCAAGCTGGTGAGCCCACGCTCAAGCCAGTGACCTTGGGTTTTTGAACCTGGGTCCTCAGCATCCCAGGCCAATGTTCTATCCACTGTGCCACCTCCTGGTCAGGTGGTATGTAACTTCTTTGTGCCTCAGTTTTTTCCTCTGTGAGATGAGTTGATGAATACACCACAGAAATACCCTGTGAGCTAAATGAACCATTAGTTCTGTGAAGGTCGAAGCTCAGAGAAAACACTGAACAAATGCCTCACATTCATACTGTGGTTTAATGTAGCTCCATTAGCCCTGATGCCCAGCATACAGCAGGTGATCAGGGAACATTATTATTATTGTTGTTATAACTACTGCTGTGGGGCTGTGGGGATTTAACCCAGGCTACTTCCATCTCCTGTCTCATTACCACTGGACTTCTGATCCTGACAATTTGGCCTCATCCCTTCTCCTGAACGGAAGCTTCCTTTCTCAGATTGCTGATCACTCCTCCTAAGCTTCCTCTGCCTTTTGTACGATGTCCACATGGGGTCTTTCCCTTGTCCCAGAAACCAGTGATGGGATTCAGCTGGTTCACACTAGTTCAGGAGAACCGATACCTCATTTTTTGTTGAGTTCAGCAAACTGGTTGTTAATATGGCACTTGTAATCAGGGCTCTCTCTAAGGTGGGCGCCTAGGCAGCCACCCAATGTGGAAATCACAAATTTACCTTCCTTACTCTTTTTTAATGTTCATCTGTGCAACAGTTCATTCCGTCAATAGGTGGAAAAAAAATTGCAAGTGAGGATACCAATCAAGAAGCAATATGGAAATATTTTAAATAATAGTTTTATTGCTTTTCTGTCAGGTATTATTTAATATTTTTTAATTAATATTTTAAAACTTTCTTATAACATAATCTGGTTTTGTGTACCTTTTTTATTGTTCTTATTTAAGTATTAAATGCATGAAATAATAAACTACCTTTCAGTATATCACTTTTATACTTAAAACAGTCACTAGGGCAGAGAACCAATTGTTAAATTATTTGAATCCCACCGCTGCCCAAAACCCACTTCTCCTGCTGGTTCAGTTCCTCTTCCGCTTTGCTGGTGGTGCCCAGGTTGTGTCCTCAGCCTTCTGTCTGGCTCAGCTGGCCCAGCCCAGCCCTAATCTTTCCCCTCGTCCCTCATCAGTGCCATCTGATGGGGAAGGCTGGCTCAGGCCCTGGTCAGTCCACGTGCAGCAGGAGCCAGAGGTTTCTCTACTCCTTGCCAGTACTGCCATTGTCTCTATGCACTCAGAGAACTGCAGGCCAGCCTCCGAGAGGACAGCACCCAGAGGCCTGTCCCCACCTCCCCAATATCCCGGTGATTCTGCTAACATAGCTTACCCATAAAAAACCAAGGTGGGAATATGGACCTCACCACACCGCTGTCATTGCCAAGCTGAGGGAGACAGCACAGAGGATGTCTCTTTAATCTTAATAATCTTAAGATTATTAAGATAAAATGATTAAATAATGTGAATGTTATCTTAAATAAATAACATTCTTTAGAGTGGGGAGCACTCCAGGCTAGTGTTATAGATTAGAAAGAACCCAAGTTACACATGTATCTGTAGATTTTCCAGAGTGAAAAGATATGGCTGCAGTTCATTGTAATTATATGTCGTATTTCACCCAATATATCCAAATATTTATCATTCCAATAAGTAACTGGTGTCAAAATGACTAAGGAGATGGTTTATGTTCTTCTCATATCTTCTAAATCAGGTGTGCGTTTTAAACTTGATAGCACATGTTCATTTAGGCCCTGAATTTTTCATTGGAATCCCTTGATCTCTATTTATATTTCATAAAATTCCAGTCAGAAAAGCACATTCACGTGCCCATGCTGTCCTAAGCTTACCCAAAATGCCGTTAATAATTGAACCAAGGATCAGTTTTGTTTTGTTTTGTTCACCATGCTGCAATCACATCCCCTTGACTTACTGATTTTATAACTGGAAGTTTGTACCTTTTGAGCTCTTCATTTATTTCTTCCACTCCCACCCCCTGCCTCTGGCAACCACCAAACTGTTCTCTGTATCTATGAGCTTGGGGTTTTTAAAAAATATTCCACATATGAGTGAGATCATACAGTATTTGTCTTTCACTCTTTGACTTATCTCACTTAGCGTAATGCCCTCAAGGTCCATCCGTGATTTCACAAATAGCAAGATTCTTGTTCCTTTTTAATGGCTGAGTAATAGTCCATTATTTTCTTTATCCATCTATCAATGGAATACTCAGATTGTTTCCACGTCTTGGGTATTGTAAATAATGCTACAGTCAACATGGGGTTCATAATTGTTTTTCTTTTTTCCAAAGAAATGAAAGAAAATTAAAAATTCAGTTCCTCGGTCACACCAGTCACATTTTAAGAGCTCAGTGGCCACATGGGGCACATTGGATAGTACAGGTATGGAACATGACCATTGTCACAGGAATTTCCAATGAACAATAGCACAGTTTTAGGGTCAGGGTTTCTTACCAATGAACTATTGACATTTAGGGCCAGATAATTTATTTCGGGGCACTGTGGCTGTCCTGTGTACTGTAGGATATTTACTGTCTCTACCCACGTTATGCCAACAGCAACCCCACTTCCTCTCATGACAACCAAAAATGATTCCAGACAATACAAATTATTTTATGGGGGAGAAAAAGTCACCCTGCTTGAGAAACACTGTTCTAGATCCAGACTGAGTTCAAATCCTGGCTCTGCTGTTGTTAGCTGAGTGACTTTGGGCAAATCACTGAGCCTTGTCATTCTCATCTGTATAAGGGACATTGCAGAGCAGCCACCTCATAGGGTTGCTGTGAGGGTAAGATATAGCTTAGGTGTCGTGGTGATCACTGGAAGCCACACCCAATATCTAGTTGGTTTTCAAGAAACAGTAGCTGAAATGACCCATCATGAACCCAAACCTACTCACCCCCATGTGCCCTGCCTAACGGTCTGGCAGCTCCTTGACCCCACAGCCTCACAGACTGATGATGGTGCTTGTTGTCATGTCTTAGAGAAAGAGGATTCAAATTGTTTAAATGGGAAGAGTTTGGAGAGTCCAGGGCCTGGAGTCTGGTCCCAGTTCTGCCACTGATCTTGCAGGTCCTGATGTTTTTTGGGGTTTTTTTTTTTTTTTAAGCTTTATTTTTATTTTTATTTTATTTTATTTTATTTTTTTTATTCATTTTAGAGAGGAGACAGAGAGAGAGAGAGAGAGAGAGAGAGAGAGAGAGAGAGAGAGAGAAAGAGAGAAAGGAGGAGGAGCTGGAAGCATCAACTCCCATATGTGCCGTGACCGGACCAGTGCAGGGTTTTGAACTGGCGACCTCAGTGTTCCCAGGTCGTCGCTTTATCCACTGCGCCACCACAGGTCAGGCGGTCCTGGTGTTTTTGAGGGGGCTCATTTTCTCCTCTGTGAAGTGGGGTGGGTTGAGCACAGTGATTTTGCACAAGACCCACTATCTTGGCCCCTGTTTCTCTGTGATTGTTTTCCTCAGGAAGGGAGGGCTGGCCTTTGTAGAAACTAGGCAAAGCGGGCAGGGGAGGGGGCTCAACAAAGACCAGATTCAACATCTTTCTTCCTGCTGCCTTCACCTTTGCTACCACCATGTCTTTTTCCCAGAACTTTCTCATTTTCTCTCCCCATCTCCCCTGACCCAGCTGACTCTAGCTTATCCTTCAGGCCTTGGTTTATATGGCACCTCCTACAGGAAGCATTCCCTGATTCCCTGCCCTTTTCTATCCTCCCACCCATCTCTATGCTGCTGCCACCCCAGCTTGATCCCCTAGACTTGTCCATGTGTCCATCTTGGTCAGGCTGCACACCCAGAGCTGAGCCGGGGCTCAGGCTGTGTCCTGAGAGTGAATGAACGAGATCAGGGCGATCAGAGAGCAGAGAGAGTAGATTGCATAGAACATGAAAGAATGTGAGGGTTTCTGAGAAGCTTGCCCTGGCCACAGGTTCATGGAGTTGGGCTCTGAGTACAGAATCCAAGAGAGGAATGAGGCCCCACGGGGTGTCTACCGCCTGCCACCAGGGCACTGGGCTCCTGTGTATGCCTTCCCTTCGATGAGAAGATAAACTCTCCTGTCTGTGGGGCTCTTAGAGACATGAGAAGTGGGGCAGGAGGGATGAGTGGGTGGGGGTCCCCGAGTGCCTGGATGAGGGAGGGGGGCCCTTAGGTGGTTGATACCTAAGGAGGATCGCCCGAGCAACCTGGCAGGGGAGAGACTCTTTCAGGGGCGGCTGTGATCACAACCCAGGTCCAGGGTGAAAAGAAACATTGTTGGGGGCCGTGGAGTTGTCCAGGAGGAGGTAGAATCCCTAATGGCTCCTGGCACCCTGGCAAGGGCAGCCAGAGGATGTGGCTGGGAGTGAAGGACCACAGCACTCTGCGGCTCTTTGGGGGCATGCAGGGCAATAGGGTGGTTCTGCGGGGTTCTCAAAGGGTTCCACAGACCGGGCCCCCAGCACCTCCGCAGCCAGGGAGTTCCCACAGGGGAATGCGGCCTCCTCTCCACTCCCACACATTCCAAAACCCTCAGAGCCAGCATGCCTCCCTCAGGGAGGGCCCACCCACCCAGCTCCAGTCTGGTGGTGCCAGCCCCTGAGCGGGAAGGTGTCAGACGTGGAACCCAGGGGCTTTCAAGAATGGGACAGGTTGATGTCCAGGTCCCTGTCCTTCCTTAAGCGCAGGCAGATCCATGGGGGTCTCAGGAGCCAGGCTTTGTCTGGTGGATAGGGGGTCCCCTGTGAGCTGGGCACAATGTCTCACAGGGGACATTGCCCACAGGGGTCAGTATGTGCAGGCACTGAAAAATTCCGGCTGACCTTTGCCAGCAGCAGTGGCACCACTGTCCTCCCCCCCAGGGCAGCCCTGCCCCTGCTGGGCAGCTCAGCAAGGCGTGTCCTCGCCGCCCTCCCAGGAGTTGGGGCCCCAGGCTGGGCAGGGTTCAGTCGCAGGGACTTGTTCAGGGGTGAGGAGCACAGCCAGGGTGGGCAGGACATGGGCTGGGAAGGCACTGCGCACCCCCAGCCCCACCGGCTTGGGCATCTGAAGGCTCTGCTTGTAAGTCTTCTCCTCACCTGTGGACCAGGTAGGTGGGTCGGGGCTAGGGCTGGTGGAGAGCCTGACAGGCTGCCGGATGACTGGGGCAGAGGTAGCTGATGCCTGGGGCTTCCCATGGCCCCATGGAGGCAGCCAGGAGTACTTTAGCTTTGGCACAGCTTTCCATCATGGCCGGCCAGGGGCAGCTGTGTTTTCTGGACTGACTTGAGCAAGTTCACAAAACTGCTGCTTTCTGATTTAAAAACCTGCTGAGGTCAGTGTGGAGATGTCTGGGCGTTCTTTCACTCACTGGCCCACTCATGCATTCATTCCCTATGGTTTGGGGATGTTTCTTTTTAATTGACACCTCTACTCCCAGCACCTGTGCCCCTCTCTCAGATGAGCAACTGGCAAGATTCTATCAGCACACATAGTGGTAAGGGAAGGGCACTCCTGGTGGGAGAACATGGGAGGCCAAGGCCAGGAGGAGGAAGCTGTCAGGTGCTCCGGAGGTTGTGTGATGTGAGTGCATTTGGGCTGCCTGGTGAGGGCGCTAAGGGGTGAGGTGCAGTGGGAAGGCAGCCTGTGAGGGTTTTTGTTCTTAGATCACGTGGGGGGATTTGCAAGACTGTTGGTCACTTGGGGATTCAGCTTAGGCCTTGCTGCCCAGAGAAAGCCCATCAGCCTCAGCAAAAAGTAGGGGACCAGCTTGGGGTTGGGGGTAAAGACCAGATTCTCTCCCCTACAAGGAGAAGGTCCAAGATCCTCCATGTTTGACCCCTGGGCTGCCCAGACCCCCGCACTGCTACTCCAGCTGCCCCCTTAGGCAGGAAGTCAGGACTTCCCAGCCAAACTCACCTGCTGTCCAAGAGACCTAAGGGTTATGGAAAGCGTATCTACGATGTGCGAGGTGCTTAAATATCTGTTCCAGGCTCCTCCCAGGAGAACGGACTGTCTTTGGTGCTTAGTTGGGAAATAGAGGCTACCAGGGCCTGAACGCGGTGGGAAGGGGTTTTGCATCCTGAAAGGGTGTGAAGCACTGGATACTGGTAGCCTGGGTGCTACTCCGTCCTTTTCCAACTCAGGCCGGGCTGCAGCTCCTAGATCAGGTGGGACAACCCCTCAGCCCCCCCGCTTTGAGTCATCAAGGCCTGGCTTTAGCCAACGGAAGAGCTTTGCTGTTGGATGCCATTGTGAGGTGACCACATAATGACATGAATGGTGGGCGGGTTTCTACAGGACAATCCCACTACCTCCGAAAGGGCGTGTTCCCCTGAGCTGTCCCCAAAGCAGGTTGCCACAAACAGAAGTTGTTTCACTGCTTTTGTTCCCAGGGCTCACGCAGGGTCTGATGCTGGGTGCTATTTGAACTAGACAGACTCCTACTCCTGCCCTAGGGAGGGCTGGTTGTCTGGACTATAGGTCAACATCTCTCCCACCACCCCATTATTTCTGTAACATACACAAGATTCCCGTGGAATGAATTCAGATATATTTTAGGACTTTTGACCTAAACGTTAGCAAAGACTCCCTTAGTCCCTAGGCAGAGATAAAAAATATATATATAAATCCTACACTGACAGGCTGTGTATCCTTGAGCCAGGAACCTAACCTCTCTGAGTTTTCATTGCCCCAAAAAGTAATAAAAAGAGCTTGAACAGGTGTTAGTGCAGTGGGTAGAGCATCGACCTGGGACACTGAGGACCCAGGTTTGAAACCCTTAGGTCACCAACTTGAGTGCAGCTTGAGTGCAGGGTCGTCAGCTTGAGTGTGGGATCATAGGCATAACCCCATGGTCGTTGGCTTGAGCCCAAAGGTCGCTGGCTTCAGCAAATGGTCACTGGCTCATCTGGAGCCTCCTGATCAAGGTACATATGAGAAAGCAATCAATGAACAACTCAAGTGCTACAACTACGAGTTGATGCTTCTCATTTCTGTACCTTTCTATCTGTCTTGCCTTGTCTACCTCTCTCTCTTTCCCTCACTAAAAAAAAGAAAGAAAGAAAAAAAAAAGAAGTAATTAAAAGAAATCACAGAGCAGGAGGAAATCTATTTTCTACTCACTTCCCACTTCACCCTGGACCTTGTCTGTCTCCTCCACATCTGCATCTTGTCCTCTTTCCCTCCTTGCCCCTGGAGTAGATAGAGACGAGTTCAAGGTCTCAGTGGTCCCCAGTTACCATCATTTTGCATTGTGCACCTACTATGTGTCAGAATTTTACCTGAGTCATCTCTATTGGGCCTGTGTGGTTAAGAACAAAACACCATTGATTTGCTTTTCTGGAAGAGGAAACAGGCTCAGAGAAGGTAAGGCTTTTGTTAAAGTTACACAGCAAGGATCTGAATCCCAGTTTCTGGATGATTCCTAAGCCCACCTTTACCTTCTGCCTGGCAAGATACTGAGGAGCCGATGAAGATTTCTCCTCTCTGGCAGTTTCCTGGCACATAGTGCCACCAGCCCTCCCATCAGGTTCCTCCAGGCCTACAAGAGCAGCACGCATAAAGATCTCATTTGGCTTTGCTGAGTGCCTTGCTAGGTCCCTGGCCACTGGCTATTGCCCCAGCCTGGGCCTAGCCAGAGATATCTGAGGTTCAAAGAGGGAGATTATCAAGGGAGGGGGCATTGGTGGGAACCCATGTGTGCGCAGCAGTGTTTGGAGCTGAGAGGTGGGCCTCTGAGTCTAACCTGCTCTGGTCAGAATTTCAGTTCATCTTCTACCATTTGTGATTCATCATCTGCAAAAGAGGAAAGATTTGTTCATATTTCCTCTGAGCCTCAAGAAACAGTAACCTTTCTTCCCTGTGACTCCATTCCTGTCACTTCTTCTATGGCCTTTCCTAGTACCTGGAACATAGTAGGTATGCAGTAAATATTTATTATATGAATGAAAGAAGCAGATATCTCACTTGATGAGATACTGGTCTACCTCCTCCTTCCCCAAAGTCATGGCAAATATCCTGAGAGCCTTAGGGGATGCTAGCTCAGTTGCACTGTCCAAAGCAGAAACCCAAACTTCTTAAGCTGCCAGTATTGGCATGAAGACAGGTGGACCCTCAGCTCTCTTGAGCTCCTGTAGAATCATCCAGCATTGCCACCTCTCTTTCTGAGGCCCTCTCCATTCCCACAAGGCCCTCTGGAGGAGCCCATGGGGCTGCTTTAAAGAGGTAGCCACAGGCACTTGCTTTTTAGCCAGAGTTCTGTCTCTGATCTCATCAGGGGTTCAGCTTCTCTGTGTTGGGAACATCCTCCGGGACAATGTCCCGCTTGTTTTTTGAGTCCCTACTCTCTCCACAGCTATGTCTCTGAGAAGCATGGCTCTTCCTGTCACCACTTACCCTTCAGACTGCTACTGACCCAGCTGATGAGACCACATGGGACAGGAGGAAGCTGGGTAGCTCTCAAGGCAGAAGAAGTACCTCTCCCCACCTGTCACCCAAAACAGATGAACGGCATTCATAATAAAAATAGTGATGATCATCTATCATTCACTAAGGGTGAACAGTTTGAAGTGCATTGTTTATCTAATTTTCCTTAATAAAAGCCTTATTTTTATTTTTTTATTATTTTCAAATTACAGATGACAGTCTATATTAGTTTCAGGTGTACAGCATAGTGGCTAGACATTTATATAATTAAAGAAGTGATCCCCAAATATATCTAGAATTTATCTGGCCATACATAATTATTATAGTATTACTGACCATGTTCCCTATGCTGGACTTTACATCCCTGTGGCTATTTTGCAATTTCCAATTTGTACTTCTCACTCCCTTCACCTTTTACCCCCAGCCCCCAAACCCCCCTCCCCTCTGGCAACCCTCAAAGCATTCTTTTTGTCCATGAATCTGTTTCTGTTCTTAGATACTTCTATCTCCACCTTTGTTATACTATATACTATATATTAGACCAGTGGTTCTTAACCTGGGTCCTATCGAACCCTAGGGGTTCGATGAGTCGGTCTCAGGGGTTCGGAGAAGCCTCTGCCGCGGAGGCCAGAATAAAGTAATACCGTAATTTGTTGTGAGTTCATGCACTTTGTTGGTTTTGTTCTTTGAGCAAGGAGATGTTCATGCACGGCTCATTTTGTGCACCAGTAAAAAAAACATATACCTACGTCTTGAATTTGGAAAAAAAAATCATATTTTATTTATCACTAAAGAAGGGTTCGGTGAATGCGCACATGAAACTGGTGGGTTCGGTACCTCAAAAAAGGTTAAGAACCACTGTATTAGATGTTAAAAATATCAGGTGCTTTTATTATCATCTCATGAGAAACCTGAAACCGAAGATCAAGCTACTTCCTGAGGCCACAAAATAGCAAGGGGGAAAGTAGAATTTGAACCTTGAATACATTTGAATCTTCAGTCGCTGCTCTTAACTGCTGTGCTATATACCACTATGAACTTTTAGGGACAGAAATCTGAATGGCAATTGCCAATGGGACCCCAGCTCCAGGGACGGAGGACTCAGTCCAGGGGAGAGAGGCATTCTGGGGCAGGAAAAGTGCTCTTGGGACCAGGGTACAAAGCTGATGCACAGTCACTTAGAAGGTCTTTGGACAAATAGGGAGATGGATGTGAGGAAATCTCACCTGAGTGACAGACACCCAGAGTAGCCATGAAACCAGGAAAGCTGATTTTCCTAAAGCTGGCGAGACAAGATTTTGCTGGTAGAGTCATTAATAATGAATTAAACTCGGGAGCAAAGACCTGTCTTTTTCAGCACTCTCTCCCCACAACTTAGAATAGCAGCTGGCCGATGACAGGTGCTGGATGGATGAATGTGGGATGGAGGGTCTAGAATGAATGAATGATTGGAATGGTCAATGAGTGAGTCCTCATGTAGAGATTCCCACAGAAAGAAGAGGAAGGTCAGAAGGAAAGATTTCCCCTCATGCTGCTTCCTGCTGAGATAAACGACCTGAGTCCTTTCTCTACAGCAGTACCATGGAATGCAGTGGTCCTTGCCCAAACCTCGGACCAAGTGATATCTGGAGCCACCAGACAATCGACACACAATTTTTCATTTCCAGGATCGCACACCGTCTCTGCAGGTAGGTCATAATAAAGGCCATTAACAACCAGCATTTATTAAGTCCTTTCTTCCTGCCCTGCATGTTGCTAACTGCTTTGTAGGTATCGTTTTATTGCATCTTCACACTCCTGTGTTGTTTTACCAATGAACACACAGGAGACAAGGCTCAGAGAGGTTAAGTGACCTGTCTCAGGTCACATAGCAAATAAGTGACAGAGCTGTGATTCAAATCCATCTGAGTCTACATTTTCCAGACTCCTCCCACTATGCATTTTGTTTCCTGTCCTGGAGAGGTTGCAATTGGCTTGATTTTAGGAAGGGGAGATAGTGGGTCCCCAGGAAGTGAATTTGCCTTGACGTCTCTGTCTCCTCTGCTTATGGATATTGGCTTCTTTAAGAGCAAGCAGGAGAGAGACAGCTGGACCTCATTGCTCTCCCTTTGACCCTCCTGGCTGCCCAACCACCATCTTTCTACACATCTACACAGTGTCTTGGGTGCAAATCATGTCAATGGCCTCAACCTTGGTCCCAAACATCAACTCAGTCACATACACAAGCAAATTTCCTGTTGCTGGGACACAACTGCTCAGGCCCCTTGGTGGGAACTAGCACAGCCAAAAAGGGTTTTGAGGCCTGAGCCTTATCTGGGTTCTTCACCTGCCCTCCACTCCTTTCTCCTAAGTGCTGGGTCTTCCTTATCCCAAGAGTCTAGTTTCTTCCTTAGAGTTGGAGAACAGAGACTTCATAAGCAGCACAGGCAGCCTGGGTTCAATCCCACCTCTGCCACATCTTGGACAAGTGAAGTAACCTCTCTGAGCCTCCTAACTCTCCAAAACTGGAGAGTTTTGTATCTATGATGTGGAAACAAATGTGTGATTGAATATTTGTAAAATTTGAATTAAATCAGATGACGCCTCCTAAATAGAGCTTCTCAACTGGGTGTGATTTTTGCCCTCTGAAACATTTGACAATGTCTGGAGATATTTTTCGTTTTCACTTCTGGGAGGACAGGCTGCTGACATCAGGTGGGTAGAGGCCCAAGAGGCTATTAAACATCCTGTCCTGGCTTCTGCCAGTGAACCCTTTATGCAGGTAGAGTGCTCAGTCCCTACTAGTATCTGTGCTGCAGTCCTTGGCATTGAAGGCTGCATCTCCTGGGGGAAGTTGGTCCCAGCATTCTCCTTCAGGCCATCCATTTCTGTTAAGGCATCTGGGAGCACTCACATTGCTTTCTGGTTTCCGAGACATGTCAGTGAGAACTCTTCTGTGCTCAGTTCCCCAAACTACATCCATTTCTTTAAATGCTACTAAGATGGTGACCTGCTATCATCAGTCCTCACAGTTTCCATCTTCTAGATTTAGCAAGCTTTCCCAATTCTGATCTTTACTCTGTTTATTATTTATTTATTTATTTGCCTACTAGGGGGCAATGCTCTACTCATCTGGGGTGTTGCTCCGTTGCTTAGCAATCAAGCTCTTCTTAGGCCTGAGGTGAAGGTCATGGAGGCATCCTTGGTGCCAGGGACCAACTCATTCCAGTCAAGCAATGGCTGCCGGAGGAGAAGGTAGAGAGAGAGGGGAGGGTTGAGAAGCAGCTGGTCACTTCTCCTGTGTGCCCTGACCAAGAATTAAACCTGGGACATCAACATGCCAGGCCGATGCTCTACTACTGAGCCAACCGGCCAGAGCCTACTCTGTTTTGAGATTTCATTCCTTATAATTTAGAAGGCAGAAAGAAGGCCAAGTTTGGATTTTTTTTTTTTTTTTTTTTTTTTTTTTTTACCAGAACTGTCTCAGAAAGAATTTCAGTTCAGAGAGTAATCTGATATGTATATAATAGTGCCCTCTGTATCCAAGATGTCTGATTTTATATCTTTCGTTGCCTCCTATAGAGATGTCACACGAAGCTCAGACAGCACAATTGAAAGAGAAGTGGTTAGGGGTAGCTAGTGACACTCGGGTACTGGAGAGAGCCATGGTTACATAGGAAAAAATGATCTCATTCATATTGTTCTGCATTCAGTGTCCTAAGAAGGTGTCATGACGTGATGTTGGAGGGCTTGGGTTGGGGTATGTTACTATGTGTCAAACACTATTTATACATATTAATTCATTGGATAACAATAACCTTATAGGGTTATTATGGAGAGTCAAGGAGGCAATGTAAGCAAACAGGGGATCTGGCACAGAGATCCTGACCAATTTCTTTATTCCATCGTGCTCTTCATCATTCCTTACCCTCTGGAGGTGGCAGCTTTCTGGAGGACAAATTATCTATGGATGTCTAAGGAAGCTGATGTTATCCTTAGCTCAGCATAATATTTTTGTGAACAGTAGAAGTTTAACTGGATGAATGAATCAACAAATTTTACTTTAATCACATTCATAGGATTCTCATGCTGAAATTATGCTGTTAATGAGTTTAATTTGTTCATGTATTGATTCATTCATGCAGCAACTGAATGCAAGACACTGTGATGTGTAGGAAAGATGCAGATTCCTAAAGCTATTTTTTTTCTTTCATAAATTGTATGATTTATTCTGACAAACACCTACAGGCCACCCATGTGCAAAGACTTTTTTTTTTTTTTTGCTGTTGTTGTTCTTTAGAAGCTTCTGGTTCATTGCAATGTCACAAAAAAATGGAGATAGAGTATAAGAAGCATGGTTGAAGTGATACATGCTGAGGCTCAGAGAGAAGACAGGAGGATCAGAAAGGGCTTCTCTTTTCGGTTCCTGAACCCAACGTCCAATGTGTGCCTGTTGTGGGGCTCCTCACACAATACCCAGTAACTGTTGGACACAAAACAGATGTCTGAGAACTCAACTCATTCCAACAATATTCATCCAGAGATAGCATCAAGATTCCATAGGTGGAGGGCTCAGTTCACAAGATTGCTTCTTCCCCCAGCCCAGCCCACCCCTGGCCCCCCAACACACTTCAGATTCCAGGTACAAGCCCACACTGTTACTTGTGCTTCTGACCAACTGGGTACAAATGGAAAGTTCTAAAGACGCCCTCCAACTCAGGATGCCAATAACAAGTCCAGCTGGTTTCCTGTGCTTCTGACCAATTGGCACTGTATCATAGGTCCCCATCATCTCTTTCTCGGGTTCAATTAATTTGCTGGAACAGCTCACAGAACTCAGAAAAAGGGTTTACCTACTAGTTCACTGACTAATTGCAAAAGTATGTCATTCAGGAATAGCTAGATAGAAGACACACAGGGATCCAAGCGTGGATAAGGAGTGAGGAGCTTCCCAGGCCTCTGGGCACACTGCTCTTCCAACCATCTCCATGTGGTCACTAACCTGGAAATGCTCTGAGTACTCTTTTTTGATTTTTATGGAGGCCTTATTATACAATTATGATTGATTAAATCATTGGCCAGTGGCAACTGATTTCAACCTCCAGCCCCACCCACCTTGAAAGTTCCAACCCTCTAATCACAGAGTTGGTTCCCCTGGCAACCAGCCCCCATCCTCGCCTGTCCTGGAGGCTTTCCAAAAGTCATGGCATTAACATAACAAAAGACACCTTTATCCACCTCTTTTTCTCTAATGCTCAGCTTATTAAATATATACCTATGAACAGAACTTTCAAAAATAAATTTTAACATTTCAACATTGATTGCAAACTTTGTCAAGTTTCTTAAACATTATCAACTGCAATTACAAATGTAATGGGATTATTTGAACACACATTAAACAAGACACAAAACAAACATAAATACAATGATTACAAGACTTACTGTCATCACACTTAAATTTATTCAATATTATTTATTTTCTTAACTGAATTCCTTGGGGTGAAAATGGTTTGCAAACCCGTGCAGGTTTCAAGTGTACAACTCAATAAGACATCATCTGCCCACTGCCTCGCGGGCCCATCATCCCAGCAAGCTCTCCCTGCCCGGATATTTCCCCTTTGCCCACCTCCTCCCACCCCACCTCCTTTCCCACCACACTGTTGACAGTGTCTATGTGTTATGCACGTGTGTTTTTGGTTAATCCCTTTACCTTCTTTCATCCTTCTCTTCACTTAGAAAATTCTAAGAGTTTTAGGAGCTCTGTGCCAGAAATGGGATCAACACTAAATATATACTTTTTGTTAATTACAGTATCATAGCTTAAAGAAGACTTCCCAAAGGAGAAGCTGCTTGACGTGTGTGTGTGTGTGTGTGTGTGTGTGTGTGTGTGTGTTTAAATGAAATTTACTGAGGTGACATTAGTTAATAAAATTATATTGGGCTTCAAGCCAAAGAGTGACCTTTGGGCTCAAGCCAGCAACCGTGGGGTCCTATGACCCCACGCTCAAGCTGGCAGCCCTGCGCTCAAGGTGATGAGCTTGCACTCAAGCTGGATGAGCCGGAGACCCTGGGTTTTAAAACCTGTGTCCTCAGTATCCCAGGCTGATGCTTTATCCACTGTGCCACTTCACGACCAAGCTGCATATTTTTAAAATTACTTTATAGAAGAAATTAAATGAACAGGGCCATTTCTTTTTTTTATTTTTTGACTTTCCATGAAAAATCCAATATTCTAAAATGATCTGGTATTAATTTTGTCTTTGCAGTTAAGAAAAAAAAATAAAGAAAGGGAAAAATACATTTGAAGTAATCTATATAGAACACTTAGAAAACTCAGTAAAGACAAAGGAAGGAATACCATAATTAAAGCAAAATGCTGAATGATCTATAGGTGTTAATTTGTGGGAAAGGTATAGCATAATTGCAGACAGAATAGAAAGCTGAGTGCAGAATTATGATTTGTCTGGGAACTGCAAGAGTGTAGCTATGGCCTACAGAGACAAGTGGAAAGATGTTGTGGGAGGTAAGCCTGGAGCAGGGTTTCTTAACCTTAGCACTGTTAACATTTGGGGCTGGGTAATTCTTTGCCACGGGTTGTCATGTGTTATGGGGTTGTTAGTAGTATCCTGGTCTCTGACCACTAGATGACAGTAGAACACCACTAGTTGTGACAACCAAAAAGGTATACAGTAGATAATATTAAATATTCCAGAGGTGGAGGTCGGGATAGGGGTGGAAGTGATACCTCGTTGAGAAACACCATATTAGAGAGAGAGAAAGGAAGAGAGAGAGAGAAAGATGGATTAATAAAAACATAATAGACTAAGGAATTTCCTCTGGTAGACAGTGAGGTTCTATTTAAAGTTTTGCAGGAGGGAACTGAATAGTCAGATTTTTATTTAAGTAAACTTTCTGTGGTTGCAACACCCTTCCCTTTCTTTTGCCTAAATTTGTGTCTTATCGGTCAGAATAGTTGCCCAATCTTCCCCAACCTCCCCTACAAACAGCGCTCTAGACACGTTTGTCTCTCAGAAGCACTAATAAGCCAGCTTCATTTCCAGTTTCTTGTAGCTGCGGCGAGCCCAGTCGCTCGGCCGCAGCCACCCCCACTCAGGGGACTATTCTTACACCAACATTCCAAGAGGCAAATGTTGACCCATCCATACTTGAATCCGCAGGCCTCCCCGGGTCAACAGTTTCTACCCCGTCCTTGTCAACAGGGGCCAGAAACACTGAAACCAGATTGGACGTAGACTCTGGACCCACAGGAACCATTTTGCCACAGGATACATCTACAGCTGTAACCGTGGGGAAAGAAAGCGTCCCACCTTCTATTCCTCCAACTAAGACCACAACCAGTCCTGCATCTTTGGAAGTGAGGTCCTCCTCCCTCCCTGACTCGACCTCTAGAGAAACTTCACAGTTAGAGCAAAGAACCAGCCCAACAGTGAGTCCCCGGGCAAATGGAACTCCTTCCAGGAACTCCTCTACTAAGAGTGTAGTTCCAGGATTTATTTCTTTAAGGACCAGTTCCACAGAAAGTACTTTTGCCAAAGCATCTACACACAGGCACATGGCAGAGACCACCAATGGCCACGTCACGGATAAGTACACTGCTCTCACTGATACCTCAGCAATGGAAGATGATAGAGCAGAGAGTGCCCGGGACATAAAACACCTTCGAGCAGCAACCTCAGCTTCAATGGAGACAAACATAGATTTGATGGTTTTCAAGAAAAATGTCCCAATGTCCATGATTTCAACTGAGACCACTACTACTGACTCACGTGCTCCAGGAAACACGAATCCATTGCTTGGGACAGTTTCTTCTTCCTTACTTGACTCTTCACCAGCACAGGTTCCACATCCCTGGGGCAGGACCAGGCTGGCACTGACCCCACTGCACACCGATCACCCCTTTTCCTCTCCTGAGGCCGGCTCAGCAGAAGACATCACAATACGCACCAGAGTGTCTCGATGGTCATCCACTTCTGCTCGTGGTGAAAAAGTGTCTGGTTCCAGCACATTCTCAGTCCAGACAGTCACCCCCTCTGTGACCATAGGGACCCCGGAGACTTCAGAAAGAACCGAGCCCAACTCAGCTGTCCCTTTGTCCGTGACACTAAGGAACGCAGCAACAAGTGCTGAAAGAGTCAGAAGGACAAGTCCTCCACTGCCCCGTCCGTCTCCATCGGCGGAAGGGTCGGCAGGCAGTGTCCACACCCTTGGCACTTCCTCGGAAACCACAGATACACCCAGCATTCCCACTGCCGGGACTTTGGTTTCTGATTGGTCAGGTGGTTCTAGGACCCTCAGCATCACCAGCATTTCAGGAGTGAAAGCCACAGCCCCTTCCACCAGCTCCGTCTCCCGGGAGACCCACATCCATCTCTCCACAACCAGAAAGGGGACCGAGGAAACCATGCACGCATCAGTGGCTCCACCTGAGAGCTCCGGTCTTGGAAGAGAGAACAGTTTTCCCAGCACCTCTTTCCTCACTCCAGGATCACCCACTGCTGACAGCAGGGTGACAAGTGCAAACCAGGACTTGTCCTCTCACTCAGCGAGGCAGCTCAGAACCACACGCAGTACTCCTGCAAGGCAGAGCGCCAGCACGGCTGCCCCTGCGAGCTCGGTGCTGTCCGGGGCACCCTTTCCCACCACGTCAACAGCAGTGTCACAGACCAGAGCAGGCACAGCTTCTCACCTCACTGACTCCCAGCACACACCATGGACAGACACAAGTCCTGCAAAGGAAACGGTACAAACCCCAGCATGGACCAGTGTGCCAGCCTTTGCCACCCTCTCCACTTCTATCACAGAGATCCCAGAATTCAACACCCCAAAGACTGTGTCTACCAAAGGGGCTTCACACAGAGAAACATCTGCAGACACACTCACCACAGAAGCCACGACTGGCGCAACCACTGACCAGCCTCCTGTTCCCACTGGGATCTTGGTGACAGAAAGCAGCAGCACAGGGAGTGCTGGGGTCACAGCCCACCTGCCCACAGGGACCATGGCTTCCTCTGAGGTGGCCACAGGTTTGAATCTGGCCACCAAACCTGCCCTAGTCACCACCTCTCCAGCTGAGACCAGCCTAGCTGCTAGTTTAAATGTTCCAGAAGGGACAAACCCATCATTTGAGATGGTTTCTTTGACCTATCCTGTGACATCATCTAGAGAGACCGCAGATTCCAGGGAACAAAGGAGGGCAGGGCTGACATCACTGAACACAGGGCCTTTCTCCTCTCCTGACTCCACCTTCACAGGGGACGTCAGGGAAAGCACCAGTGCTCCTCTGTTGTCGTCTGCCTTCGCTCTTGGTGGTAAGGTGTCAGGGCCCAGCACATTCTCAGTCCAGAGAGTTACCTCTTTCGTGACCACAGGGACCCCTAAGACTCCAGAAAGAACGGAAGCCACCTCCGCTGTCCCTTTGCCCATGACATTAAGCAATGTAGCAACAAGTCCTGAAAGAGTCAGAAGTACAATTTCTCCATTGACCGGTCCGTCTCTGTTGGGGGAAGGGACAGCAGGCAGTGTCCACACTGCCGGCACTTCCTCAGAAACCACAGACACACCCAGCATTCCCACTGCTGGGACTTTGGCTTCTGAATGGTCAGGTGGTCCTAGGACCCTCAGCCTCACTAGTTTTTCTGGAATGAATACGGCATTTTCTTCATCTATTGCCTCCACCTCAGTAGAGACCAACACTTATCTATTTATTCCCAGAGCGGAATCAAGGGGAAGTTTGAACCCATTTGTTTCTGAACTTCAGACATCTGCTTCCAGAGTAAAGGCCACTTTGGCCAACACCCCCACCCCTACCCAACCCTTCCCCACCATGGACACCTTGTCTTCTCCTTCAGCTCTGTTTTCATCATCCCGCCCACTGAGCAAGCTCGGGCACAAAAGCAATGCTTCTGTTACAGACTCAGCCAGCACAGCTCTTTCGACAACACCTCACCCCTCTGGGACCTCAGCCTTTGCTTCTATAGTAGCGATGACCCAGACTAACACAAGCACACTTAATTATTCCACTGTGCCTGGAAACACAACCTGGCCAGAGACTGGTCCCAAATTTGAGACAGGGTCATCTTTAACACCAACTACTGTTTCAGCCCCTGCTGCTCCTCTCTCTGCTGCGGTGGGGGTCCCTAGATTCACTTCCTTAACAACCAGCTCCACGGAAAGAACTTCTCTTAGGAAACCATCAGCAGCCACACTCATAACAGAAGCCACAAGCGGCCCATCCACTGCTCCTTCCACAGTTTCCACAAATATAACAACCACCAGGGGCTATGACAGTAAAAGAAGGTTGAGAACAGCCTCCTTGCCCACTGGAACCACATCTCCATCTGAGACATTCACAGATCTCACCGTGGCTAGTGAACATGCCCCAATAGCAATCTCCCCACCTCAATCCATGGGGGCTGTGAGCTCAAACACTCCAGAAAGGAAAAGCCAATCGGTGGACACATTTTTTGATGCTCTCTATCATTCGACCCCTGGAGGGATTACAGTTTCTGGGGATGGAACTGGCCATCCTCTGACCTCACAGATGGTTGCTATTCACCCATCTCCTGAGCCAGCCTCTGAGAGAAGCCACCCGCTCAGCATGTTGTCCTTATCCCCTTCTGCTCTTGTTGCCGGAGTAGCAATGTCTGCCACAGTTTCAATGCAGAGGCTCCCCACAAGTGTAATGGAAACAGATAGAACTAGTAAACGGAACACACCCCATTTACCTCCCATGACTTCCCTGTCACTAACTAACATCCCAACAAGGACTGACCCAGGGAAAAGCACCACTGTTCCCCTGGGCACTCTGTCTCCAGCTCCCCCCACGGAGTTGTCAGAAAGGAGATTCTCTACCCTTCGCACCTCCTCTGAGTCAATGATAACATCCGGCCTCAGCCCCGGAGCGCACACCAGTCATACCAGCCCAGAGAGTCCCAGCAACACCAGCCCCAACACACCCCTCACCTTCCCCTCAGTGGAGACCACCTCTCCTGAATCAATAGTGAAAATGGAGACAAATGAATTGTTTTACTCTCTTGGGTCCCAACCAGAGACATCAGTTTCCGGAGAGACGAGCAGCAGAGGCACCTGGGCGTCCAGCCTGTACACCGCCACCAGAGAGCCCAGGTTTGCCAGTTCAGCTCATCTCTCCTTATCCCATGCAGTGCAGGAGCTCAGAACCACAGGCAGTGACCCGAGAGCAGAGGCCACCAGCCCAGCCGCTCACACTGGAAGTCTGAAAACCCCAAGCACATCCTTTCCTTCTAGCTTGGCCTCAATAGCATGGACAAGCACAGACACAGCTGAATACTCCACTCAGCCTCCTGTCACAAATGTGGCAGACAGATTTCTTGCACTTGGGGCACAGTCGACAGCAGGACCAGTCCCTGTAGAAGCCTCTACTTCCTCTACCACCAAAGCCAGCACAACAGAGCCAACCTCTGATGCCCCGGGTGGATCCTTGGTCCTCACTTCCAGTGAGCACAATGCAATCACTCCTTGGCTGTGGGCCCTCCCTACATCTCTCCCCATGGCAACATGGCTGAGTCCCGGCTTGATAGAGGAAATTGTCCCAACTGACCCTGATGTCTCAAGTCCAGGTTCATCCAAGACAACATTTGGTACTTTTTCACCTCTGTCCGTACCTCCTCTCAAACTTTCAAATCCAGGAGTAGATATAAGTGCTCTCCAAAATACAGATTCAACCACCATGAACCAGCATCTAGAAGAATTTAGATTTTCAAGTAAAACTGGAGACTTCATTTCCCTTCCAGCTACAACTTCCCAAGAACTCACCATGAGCCCTAAACCAAGTCCATCTATCTCATTGACTTATTCATCCTCAGACACTGTAGCCATAGGTGTCACAGCCTCAGGGACTGGAAGCAGCACTGATGTGACTGAATCTAGACTTCCAGGCCTCCTCAGCACAGAAGTCAGGAAGAGTCCAACTCTACTCCCTCTCTCTCCTCTTCCATTTACAGAGCCCACCTCCCCAATAGTGCTGACTACTTTGGCAGTAAGCCCTCAGGCATCCAGGAGAAGACCCATACCATCAGAGGCAACCATGCCAGTCAGCTTCATGTCTCAAGATAAGACAAACTCATCTCCAGAGTCGTCTACAGAGGTTCAGAGTCCTGCTGCCAGTGTTAGCTCTGTGGAAGTCAGCCTCGAGGTCACTCAGACATCTGACCATGGAAAAACCACAGTTGATCCAGGTATGAGCTTAGTTGCTAAATGGAATTCATCTCTGCCTTTAACCCCAAGCAGTGCTAGGGCCCCAGCTTCCTCTGAGGTCATCACTCCTGGAAGGCACAGTGGCCCCTGGTCAGAGCCATCAGTGACCATAAGGAGGGCTGGGCCAGGATCTTCTTCCTCAGCCTCCTCTGTGTCCCCTGAGATGACTACCCCATCAGTCACTTCTCCCACAATGGGGGAAATCATAGACTCTACCTCACTCTTTCCTAAGGTTAGGGAAATGTCAACTGAGAAGGTATCAACTTTCTCTTTGGCTTCTGGACTACTAGGCACAGACTCTCTCCCATCTCTCCCAGGACCCACATCCTCCTGAGTATTTGGGAGGATGCAAGGTCAAGCTCAGCCACCACATGGTCTAGTTCATCTGCTGAAGGGGAAACAAATTCCTCTATTTACACATCCCCCACCGTCAGTAACAGTCCTACTTCTTTTGACCTGTCCACCCAAGCTGGGCGAAAAGCCTCTCCCCAAGATCCCATATCCCCAACCTGAATCTCTTTGGAAGCATTTACCAACATTTGGGCAAAGACAAGCCACACTTCTGAGACTATTTCCCCCTCAGGAAGCTCAGGGGCAGAGCACACCAGCCCAGAAATGGAGACTGGCCTGGCCAGAACCCCATCAGGAACACTGACCTCATCTGAGTCCACTAGAGAACCTCCCTGGACAGCTACCTCTCTTCTGTCAGATGTCCCAGTCAACAGAGGTGAGATCTCTGGGTCAGGGAGGGCCTGTATTCCTGATCCTGAGAGTTTATTCTCAATCCTGAGTAAGGGTCTGCTCCCTCTGCCCTCTTACAAATGGGTTGTTTTTTTTTCTCAGTTGGTCATTGAAGATGATAAGGAATCTTTCTCTTTTTACCCACCAGGTTTCTGACTTGTTTTGCTTCAGGATTCTGGCTGCAGGGAAATATCCACTTGGCCAGGGTGGCCACTATGGCCCCCTGTGTGGGGTTTCTTAGTTCACTGGAGGATTCACCTGCATATATTTATAGTTATGGGATCACTCATTCGCTTTGTGCTTTGTAGCCTTTCCTGATGAATAACACATTTTTTAAAAACCCACTTATTTATTATGGTAAAATACACCCAACATAAATTTACCACTTTAATCATATTTCAGTATATAATTCAGTGGTTTTAAGTACATTCACTTTGTTATACAGTCATTACCACCACCGACCTTAAGATTTTTTATCATCCTAAACAGAAACTCTGGACCCATTAAACACTAACTCCTTATTATCCCTTCCCCCATCACCTGGAATCACTATTCTTTCCATTTCTATGCATTGACTATCCTGGATACCTCCTATAAACAAAATTATACAATATTTGCCCTTTTGTGTCTGACTTATTTTGCTTTGCATAAGGTTTTCAAGGTTCATCCATGTTGTAACATGTGTCAGACTTTCATTCATTTTTAAGGCTGAATAATGTCACATTTTTTACATTTTTGGTATCTACCCTATTTTGTTTTTCATACATAAATGGACATTTGAGTTTTCTCTAGCTTTTGTCTGTTGTGAATAATGCTACTATGAATATTAGTGTACAAATACACATTTGAGTCCCTACTTTCAATTCTTTGGGGGACATGCCTCGAAGTGGAAGTGCTACTTATGGCAGATTACCACAATTTTATGCTCAGGTGTTAAACTTCTTACAGTCACCTATTCTCAGCAAGATGAGAATCAATCCATCATGAATATGGGACCCTCAGTTTTCCTAGGTATCCCTAATGGAAGATCTTTCTCAGTAAGAATGGTAAAAACAGAAGTATGTGACTTCTGTGTCTGTCTTCTCCCTGAGATGACTGACCACGTAACCTTAGTTATCTTATTTATAAAATGAACAGCTGGCCATCAGGATCTGACCGTTTCTCCTGAAAGTATCAAGGATTTGCTTCTCACTCTGTCCTATTCACATATCTGAAATGAAGTCACCTGTGCAGCCATCTGGCTCACTCATGCACACCTCTTTGACAGCCCATTCTCCATGGAGTAGACTAGCCCTCTGATGTTCATGATATTCAGACATTATGTGGCTTCTGTTAATGCTGAGACTAAAGTGTTAAAAGGATCAGTTATAACTCGTTAATACTTTACTCTGCCATGCTTTTTTATGGCATAATTCCTGTGCAAAATAAGAGTTCAAATGACCCAAAACATGTGTCCTTCTGTCTCTGGTCCTTGAACAACATCTCCTTATAAACAAATGTCTTTGTTTCCAAAGTGTGCACATAATGATTTTTTCCTATGTGCCTTCCTTCTAAATTTATCGTTATCCATCCAATCTATCTTCTCTCATGCAGGCACTGCTGAGACTGTAGTGTCCACTACTAACATCCCCACGTATAGAAGTGCACCATGGCTGAAAAGTGACCCTTCAATACTTATAACAGCACTTTACACTGAAGGTATGATGGCTGACACTTGTTTGTCTCTCTAGGAACCTCGTTATTTGTTCTCTGATAAATTGTCTTTGTACTAGAAATAGTCCAAGAACTTGCTACCACCTGGCTTTCTCCTAAAAAATGTCTTGCTTCTTCAATAGGGTGCTTAAGTATTTCCAAGAACACAACAGACCATTTTGTGTTCAGAAGATTTTTATTTAGTAGATGGTTCTTACTGAAAGAGGTCTGAAACTAACAATAAGAATTGACTAGGAATGACTGATGGTTCTTGTAGAATGTGATGCCATGAGAAAGTTAACTCTATGTCTTAGAGGTTTTCCCAAAAAGGAAACTGTTCTCTCTTCTCAGGAGGAAGTGATGGAGGTCTAGAAACTGACTGATACTTTTATAAACAAATTTTTCCTGTACTGAACTTCTCTTTAAAGGCCAAGCAGAAGCCTCCAATATGGGAAGGGGAAATATTAAATCATACCTTAATCCACTAACAATAATATTTTATGACCAAGGTTTTTAGATGGGGGAGGGGTACTGTGGACACTCTGTGAATAAGGCCAGGGATGGAGAAGGAGCAGTGGACATAAAAAAGAAGACACAGAATCTCCCATTTTTGTCACAATTGGGATTTGTTAAATGTTCTGTTGAGACAAACTCAGAGATCAATCTGATAAGCATAGAAACCTCACTATAATCATGAATGCTTCAAAAAATAATGAATACATTTTTAGAATATGGAGGGTTAGGTAGGATCATAATTACACAGTAGATTTTCTCAAAAGAAGCAGTAACTGTCCTCTCCATTCATAGACAAGCAGGAACTACAATCCTCACACTTCCCAAACAACTAGGTGATCCTGTCACAAACCTGTCCAAGAGCATCCAAAAGACAAGGACATATCCACTACCCAAGGCTTCAGGAAGCCTACCAGTATCCAAGGAATGAGAGCTACTGAAGAAGAAAAAGCAATTTCCATCACAGAATATACCACGGGATCTGCCCCTCATACAAACCAATGCTCACACAGGGTCCACAACTACATGAGGTAGAGGTACAGTGAATATACCAGACACTGTCTTTCTGTCATCCACAGACACAGACTCAACTGAGTCATTCTCTGACATGATCATGGGTGCAAAAAGTAACCCTAATTTCACTTCCTCCATTAATATTACCCCTAGTTCAAATGTTTCAGAAAGGATCAGTCATTCACTTCAGGTGCATCCCCGTGCCTTTCAGAGTTAACACTTAGGACAACCATAGTTTATGAAGAGAGATCCAGCATATTTCTGACCCATGCTTCTGGGATCGACTTTTTCTCTCATGGGACTAGCTCCACTGTAGGGACTAGAATGAACACTAGTTTTCCTCTGACATCATCCTCCACAACTTTAGGTGCTGATTCTTCAAGAACTGACTCTGAGCCAACCCATGTGATAACCAAAAACACAATCTCAGAGGAGCTTTTGTCCACCACAGTGATAGATTTTAGTCCATCTGTTCTCCCTACTACTCTGTGAATAAAGTTTCAACAACTGTACCAGCAGTAACTTTTTCTTAGTCATCTCATCTCCCTTTATAAAGGCAGAATGAATAGAGAGGAGTGGTTTATCCCCCAGTGCTTTTCCTAAGAACATAAGCACAATGGGAACCATTCATGCTAAATCCATTTCACTCAGGACACTTGATTGGACAGTGTTCAAGCCCTATGAGCTTCTCCACTTGTAGCACAACCTTAAACTTGAAATCCACATTAGAGATATCCATCAAGATGGAAGAAGAAATCCTTAAGGATGTTTCAACAACAGTGGCTTCCACTGAAGCCTCAGACTCTGGCAAAGAAACTAAAGCTACCTCTCTTAACTTTGTCACCATTTTTATGACAAACCCCAAGGAGAAAGTAAAAACCATGGACAACGCTCAATCAAGAAAAGCCATTATAGAATACTCTGTGATTACACCCATTGATGGATCAATAACTACCTCTCTCTCACTCAATTAGACAAGCCCAGTTACCAAACAAGCCTTTTTACCAGAATTACCTCCTGCAAAAGAAATACCATCACCCAAGACAATAATCTCTTGGCTAATCTCCACCTCCAAGCCTCATGCTGGCCGTGCATCCACAACTGCAACCAAGAACATGGTGTCATCAGCAGTTCAGACACATGAATATATGGCACACAAAGCAAGTAAATATAACACCAGTACCTTTGGGTCTAAGATCAGTAGTGCATCAGTTACTGCTGACAGACAGGAGGCTTTCACTGGCTCAGAGAAGATTAGAAAAACATTGGCTTACAAAAATACAGAAGAAGTAACACTGACTTGGCATATTTACACAGACCATTATGAACATTCAAGTGCAGAAGCAGAAACCAATATGTACCTATCTACTTCACAGCCTAGCCAGTCAACCATGAATTTTACCAAAGTGCCTCAGAAGGAACATCCATCTCCCTTACAGTTGTAATATCTTTGTCAGAGGAACCAAAGATTTATAACTTTATCACAGAAGTGAAAACCCATAAAGCTGCCTCTTCACCTGGAATTCCACCTGAGTCTTCATTTCTTACTGGAGTGATTAGTTTGGGTTTCTATAAAGCTCCACTCCAGTTGTCGTAACGGAGCAGTGAGTGGGGGACAGGCTCACTTCCCAAAGTAATGCCTAGTTTCAGCACCAAGGACAGTGCACAGATATCACCCCGCTGCCCCGTTGACTGTCACAGACACAGCTACCAGTTTACCTGTTACAGGCTTGTCTAAAGTCAATTCTACAAGAAAGACACATTCTCCCTTAGCAACAACCACTGCATCAGGCTTTACCCAACATCCTACAACTTGCACTGGAACCCATCTGGACACCCCACAATCTCACTTTTCAGCTTGAGTTACTTAAATCAACTTAAGTGTAAGAACTTTGAGTCCAGTAGACAAAACTACATCTTATTCCAACACATATTCTTTGGGTTATCAGAAGATGATCACCTCATTCTTGAAATTTCAGGTATAAATCAGACTCCCAAAAGCCCTGAGCTAACAACACTCTATGTTTCCACTATTTCTTTGGAGAAGCCAAGCATACAGACTTACGTTAATGTCCCTTTTCCCACTTCTCTGCCTGATCCTGCCTCTACTTCGAACTTGACAACTACAGATTATTCATCATCAACAATTATCACCAGTTTGACTACTCGGAGACCCAAGTTCCCAAGAACTCATGTTGGAGCCTGAAACCAGCCCATCCATCTCCATACAGGAATCCTCTGAAGAATCTAAGACAGATGGGGTCAAGCATCCTTGAATGGTCAGCAGCACAAGAGTGACTGTCATGGGAATAACAGCCCTTGCTAGCACAAAAGCCAAGCAGAGTTCTCCTTCAACTCTCATCATGCATTTAAAGTGTCAGGGCACAAATCTTCTAGTAGCAATCACCCCTCCTGAAGTGACTCTAACTCTGAATACAGGTTCCAAGGGATACAACCTAAAGACTCTTACACTAGGAATGACAGCTTCACCCATTTCCAGGAGTGAGGCACCAACAACCTCCATGACACCATTGAGCACTGGCACAAGGGGAGTCTCCACCAACTTACTGAGGCTCTTAAGTGGAGTTACTCACTCAGCTGATCTAGTAAAAACCACATCTCTGGGGAGTATGAGCAAAGAAACTGGGAACAATTTATCTCCAACTTGCATCCACCCCTTCATGAAGACATCGGCTGATTCTGAGACCACCACAGATGCTGAAGGAATTTATATTTCCACAGATGTCATGATATCCACCATGTGGGAAACCACTTATAGAATAGATCTACATTCTGCCCCTAACCACCCAGAATCACACAAGGTCACATCACCAGTGGTCACCAGTGGTTACTGCCTTCACCATGGTGGCCATCAACATTGACCCTTAAACTTCTCCTTTCCCTAAATCGGCAAGAGTTGATGAAGGGTTTGTTTTCTCACAGACTCATGAACTGAGGGAGACCAGTACATCTCAAAAAATTCCAGCAAAACTGCAGATACAAGTCTGGTGTTTTCCCAAGTGTGCAGTGCTTCTGTGACTGAAGTTACCAGGACTGAGATCACTTCCCCTGACAGAATATGTAGCCCAAACTGTACTCAGTCAATGGGTGACATTGACATTCCCATAAGAACGAACACAAACCATTCTATTTCCCCTCCTGTAGCAGATTCTTTACACATGACCTCTACTACACCAGGCCTATGTAGGGCCACAACGAAGAGTACTCTCTCTGGGCACCACAACCATAGCTTCCTGGAAAAAAACACTTTCTGTTGAGACTCATGGCTTTCCACTCTCATAAATGATAGGTCTCATGATCAGAAGCTTAGAAGCCTAGTCACAGAAAAGAACTTTGTAGAAGAGATCAAAGCCTGGTGCCTAACCTATGCTTAACCTCTGCTTCTTATCCTTCCTCCCAAAGCAGAGAGCTCCAGGGCCCCCAATTCTCCTCTGCCTGCCTCAGACCTGAAACCATCCACATCATCTGCAAACATTCAGTCCCAGGAAACCTCAGCTTCACCACGCACTGGTGCTCCAGAAGATTCTTCCTGGTCCCTGGGCATTGCTGCAGAAGAGGAAAGGACCCCTGATATGGGCATCCCCACGTCAGTGGCCATGCTACCAAAGGCTACCACATATGACATAACTGAGAATACAGCCACCAAAGGGAATACTGCAGCTGTAGAGCCCAGCTCAGCGCCAGCTCCTGATAACTCCACACCATCGACAAGTAAGAACCCAGTTCCTGACTTTCTTTGCATTGGGGTTCTGAGTTTTGGTAGATACAATTGAATAAAGAGAAGAGAAAATCTTTTTCTGAGATTCCCCTTTCTTTTTCTATATATCTTGTAGGGTTAGCCTACTTTCTCTATGTAACTAATGACACTTCCAGAATCCTTGAGTCCAAATTCAGTTCCTTCCAGCCAGAGCATATCTTTCCCTTCCCCTGCTATGAAGTATGCATGGTGATAATTATAAAAGAATGATAAAAGAAAATAAAATGAGTAATCAATACAACTTATTTGCATTTGTTAACTAATATAATAATTCATGATATGATTTTATTGAACAATGAGTCCAAATATGGGAGGAAAAAATTAACCGATGCTAAATTTACATGTTATAAGTAACGAAAACAGAATACTACCGAATGTTTTTGCTTGAGACCAATAAATTTAGCAGTCTTATCATCAATGAGAATATCTTCAATAATTATTATAAACAGGACATCTTATGGGTTTGACTTCATGACAAAGAAGAGAATTATTCCCTGCAATGTGTCTTCTCAGAGACAGATGAGGACATTGCTGAGTCAGTGTCTCGTGAGAGTATATCTCATGGACACACATCTTGAGGAAATGCTAGGATGACACTTTTGTCCCTTTTCCTTCAGGATCTGAAGGGTCTGTGGCAACTGCCACCATGGAGCTGAGTGAAGGGTTACAGGGAGGCACCACATGGTCAATGGGTGATCTCACATCTCTGGTGACAGACATTAGTCTGGGTATGTATGATCATCTTCTGTGTATACTATGCTTGAGTCTTTTCTCCTGGTCCCTGGAGCGAAATAATTGATTGCTCAAGCCCCACATTCTGGTAGATACTCATAATTTTCTGTTATTATGCCCAGAGGCTATCAATAATAATTTGAGGATATCTATTGACTTCTAATATGAAGTGCTTCTACTTGGTAATTTCTATGTGCAAGAGCCAATCACTGAAACCTTAGAGACAGACATAATATCTCTATAAATCAAGTGACCAATTATGAAGGTCCTTCCTAAATCAGACATCCTCACTATTGCCATGAGCAGGTAAGCCTGGGATGTCTTAGGTTCATTCTGTGGGACAAGTCATCACTGAGGTGATTACAATATAAGGCAAAAAATTAGAGTCCACTGTTATGGCTTTCAATACATGGCCTGCAGTTGGGAGGAGATGTCCACTTGAGGTGCTTGACTGATGAGCATGGCTATCCTGATACCCAACAGCAATACTTTGTCATGTCCTTCTACTCTATAGGTGAAATGGTTCTGTTCTTTACAGGTGAGAGAGGTGAAAGAATATGTAAATATATAGGAAATAAGCTGCCTGGGTCTCCCTTCTCCCCTAACCTGTTAAAACCAAGTTACAGAGCTACCTTTCAATCAGAATCACAGTTTTGAGTGAGAGTTTTAAGGAAGGAAGGCAGACATCAGATTAAAACATATTGATTAAAGCTTGGACCCAAGGAAGCAAGATAAAGTAAAAGAAGGGAGAGCCTTCCCCTCACTCCCCTCACACCTGGACAGAATATTTATCCTCCACTAACACACGAGATGTGGTACAGAGGTCCACATGGAGGTCACACTGATAAAGAAACTTATGGTGCCACAGCGAGCTCTGCAAGCCACTCCCAGACCACGCTCATATACCCACCATTAGATGCAGTCATGGATAATATGATCCCTACATAGTCACCTACAGGAGCAGACTATGGGTAGAGGATGTGTCTACCTGAGTTGCAAGAAAGGAGGAAGGAGAATCAAAGCCAGAAGAACCCCCTTTTTCACCTCTTTGCAAACTTAACAAATGAAGAGCTGCTTCAGTCACAGGTCTGTCTCCCAGAAGTCCAGGAACATCTAAAGATATCACAAACCCACACAGGTTCTTAGTTTTGGTGGAAATGATGGCATGAGAGAAGAAAGGATTGCTGTCCAGAATCTGATTTCTGCTTCTGGTTTTTTTTTTTTTTTCTATTAGTGCACTTCTATTTTCGCTTAGAATCTGCAGGTACTTCTAAAGCAAATTAAGTACCTTTTAGTCAAAACCCACCTTTCTCCAATCCAGATATGAGTATGCAAGATAATACTTAAAAGGGCAGGTTGAAGGAAGATAACAACTCTTTTTTAAATTAATTAACAGAGTGATTTAACATTTGTATACCTTACAAAGTGGGCACCACAGTAAACCTAGTAACCTTCCACTACTGTACATAGCTATTACGATATTACTGACTGTGTTCCCTATGCTGTACTTCACATCCCCATGACTTATTTTATAACTGAAAGTGTGTACTTCTTAATCCCCTTTCCATTTTCTCCCCAAACCCCACCCTTCAATTTGTCCTCTGTATCTAAATGCATTTCTTTCTGTTTTGTTTTGTTTTGTTTGTTGAATTAGTTTGTTTTTAAATGCCCCATATAAATGAAATCATATGGTGTTTGTCCTTCTCTAACTTAATTTAATGCAACATAATACCCTCTAGGTCTATTCATGTCATCACAAGTAATAATATTTCTTTCTTTCTTCATGACTGAGTAATATTCCATTGCATCTATATTAAATCCTCTTTATCAATATATTTATCAGTGAACACCTAGGTTGTTTTCATATCTTGGCTATTCAAATAATGTTTCAATGAACATAAGAGTACATATATATTTTTTCAAATTTGTGGGGTGTTGTTTTTTTGGATAAATACCCAGAACTAGAATTGCTAGGTTATACTGTAGTGCAAGTTTTAACTTTTTAAGGCATCTCCATACTGTTTTCCAAAGTGGCTGCACCAGTTTACAATCTCACCACCAAGCACAAGAGTTCCCTTTTATGGACATTCTTGCCAACACTTGTTATTTATTGTCCTTTTCATGACAGCCATTCTGACAGGTGTGAGGTGATATCTCATTCTGGTGTGTGTTTTTTTATATTTTTCTGAAGTGAGAAGTGGGGAGGCAGAGAAACAGATTCTCACACATGCACCTGACCAGGATCCATCTGGCAAGCCCACTAGCGAGCAATGCTTTGCCCACCTGGGACGTTGCTCTGTTGCAACTGGAGCCATTCTAGCGCCTGAGGCAGAGGCCATGGAGCCATCTTCAGTGCCCAGGCCAACTTTGCTCCAATGGAACCTTGGCTGTGAGAGGAAAAGAGAGAAATAGAGAGAAAGGAGAGGGGAAAGGGTGGAGAAGCAGATGGGTGCTTCTTCTGTGTTTCCTGGCCAGAAATCAAACCCAGGACTTCCACACGTTGGGCTGATGCTCTACTACTGAGCCAACCGGCCAGGGTCTCATTGTGGTTTTGACTCGCATTTTCTTGATGTTGAGTATCTTTTCATGTGTTCCTTGGCAATCTAGAGAAACATCTCTTCAGGTCCTCTGCCCATTTTTCAATATATTTTTTTTATGTTGAGTTGTATCAGTGATTTATAGATTTTGTATATTAACTCTTATAAGATATATCATTTGCAAATTTCTTCTGCCATTCAGTAGGTTAAATTTTTGTCTTGTTAATGGTTTTCTTTGTTGTTAAAAATAAGCAATTCTTTTATTCTTTGCAAGAGAAGGAAAGAGAAAGTGTGTCAGAGACAAGGACAGACAGATAGGGAGAGACATGAGAAGTATCAACTCATAGTTGTAGCACCTTGGTTATTCATTGATTGCTTCTCATATGTGCATTGACCAGGGGACTTCAGCCGAGCCAGTGACCCTTTGCTCAAGCCAGTGATCTTGGGTTCAAGCCAGTGACCATGAGGTCAGGTCTGTGATAACCACGCTCAAGTCGGCAACCCTGAGCTCAAGCCAGATAAGCCCATGCTCAAGTTGGTGACTTCAGGGTTTTGAATCTGGGTCCTCAGTATCCCAGGCTCTATCTACTGCACCACCGCATGATCAGGCAAACTAAGAAATTATTGATTGATATTTTTTTTAGTTACATGTTTTAACTATTGTAACATCTGTCCAGAGTTCAGCTGAGCTGGAGTGAGAGCACTGAGCTGCCAAGAGTTGGAATACTTGATTAAAATAACAGCCAAACAATGAAAATAATAATCAAGCCCTTAACCACTTACTGTGATAGTATAAGCAAGAGGTAAAACTAAAGACAGCACTAACTCCTCTCTGTTTTATTTTCTCCATGGATTGGCATGTAGTTTTAGGACCAATGGGATTAGCATAGATGTGAGGGTGGTCTCACTGTAGTGAGTGCCTTGAACAAAAAGTTCTTCATATTTTTTGGGCCCAAGAGTCAGGAAGATGGGGAAAGGGAAGGCTAAGAGTGAAAAAATACAGAATCAAAATGGAAAAAAAGCTTTATAAAGTTTTCTCTCTCTGCCCCCTGATAAATCAAAAGAGTGCAACAGAGTCACAGCAGAAATATTTCAAATAAGGAGGCTGAGGAATGAAATCTCTGGACTGGGAACGCAAATATGCCTAAGAGCGATGCTGATCAAGAAGACTCAAAGTCCTTGGTCGCCACATCTTGAGTGACTACAATGTATTGGCTGGTCACCAAATCTGGTGGAAGGAGGACAGTTGTCCTCTTTTATTTTATGTTTTTCCTTAAGGGAGAAGCAGGGAGGCAGAGAGACAGACTCCTGCATGTGCCCCAACTGGGATCCACCTGGGAAGCCCACTAGGGGGCAATGCTCTGCTCTCTGGGGCAGAGCATTGCTCCATTGCTTGGCAACTGAGCTATTTTAGCTCCTGAGGTGGAGGCCATGGAGTCATCCTCAGTGCCCGGGGCCAACTGGCTCTAACCAAGCCATGGCTGCGGGAGGGGAGAAGAAGAAAGAGAGAAAGAAAGGAGAAGGGGAAGGGTGGGGAAGCAGATGGTTGCTTCTCTTGTGTGCCCTGACCAGGAATCAAACCCAGGACATCCCCACACTGGGCCGATGCTCTACCGCTAAGCCAAACAGCCGAGGTCTAGATATCTTTGTAGCTAATATTCTTGAAGTAATGTCTTGTGGTTGGGTCTGAAAATCACACATAGGTTTTTAACCAGGAGTCAGACTTCTCAATAACTGCAATAATATTGTGATATTAAATTTAATTTACATGTAAATATTTCAAAATAAGTGAAGGTGTAAAAGAATGATAAAGACCTTACAGGTTCTAAGGACACAGTTTTGCAAAAATTCTTCTGCTTGAGAGCAACCAAACAGCAAACAGATTTTCATTACTTGTGCCCATGGTTGAGGGTTTGATTGAATTATTCTTTAACTAAACCTTTAAATCATTAAATGCCAGATATTACTTAAATGCCTCTCAGAGACAAATGAGGACATTGCTGAGCCAGTCAGTGTTCCATGAGAATGTTCTTCATGGACTCATATTTCAAGGGGATGGAAGAGTGACACTTCTATTCCCTTCTCCTTCAGGAACTGGTGAGGCAAGGGCCTTGATTCAGGGAGAACATGCAGATACCACATGGCCGCCTGGGAACCCCAAATCTCTTGTGACTGCGATCAGCCCAAGTAAGCATTAGCACCCTCTCTGTTGCCTTCAAATCTGTCTCATTTGGGTCATTGCTCCTCACCTTGTCGGTTAGAAGATGGAGTGTTTAAGGAAGAATATAAACTAGGTCTAAAATAGAATTCTTGGACTTCTTGTTGCTCTTTTCTGAGAAAGTTGCTTATTTTTCCTTGAGAATTTATTAACCGAACAGTTTTATTTCTTCAACTTAGTAATATATATGATTAGTATCTAGTTAATTTATCAGGAATAAAGGCCACAGAGTAGTTCTCTATCCATGTTCTTTAACCGCAGTGTGAAGAATCACTCTAATTCAGAGCATCCTGAATCCCTGTGTTCACAGGGAGGACCCACGCAGACTTGCGATAACATAGGCCACTTTTGCTATGTAGGATAAGGGTTCGTGATCCTTGGCTGAGACAAGATTCTTAGAGAATGCCCCCGGGGATTGCCCTTGCAGGGTGCGGCTATCCTTGCCCCTGTGCCACTTAGGTCTTCCATTACAAATAAACAGAAAAAGAATTTACACAATGAGATTGGATTTAAAAATATTTTTTAAAAAATAATGATCTAATCTCCCTAGTTTTCTTTCTGTTCAAATATACTCTTAAGAGGCTTTAAAAAAAAACTAAGATGTGGAAAGTCTGGTAGACAGGAGAGTAGTAAGGAGAAATAAATAGTTCAGCAAAAAAAACCCCACAAAACTTAAAAACAGACTTTAAAGCAAAATAATAAAGAAACTTGATAGACAAAGTCAACAATTAAGGCAGACTACATCATACAAATAGCACCAATTTAGGGCATGTTGACAAATAAGATCAATGTAAGATTTCCCTAAGTAAATATAATGAGACAAAGAGCTGACTGAACTACACAATTATTCATTCTATTCTGACCCAGCTCCATTTATGATAACATCAGATATGCCCATGGCAACGGCCAGACTCCCAAGCTCTACAACGAAGAAGACAAAGCCTGCGGAGAGGACCCTCACCATTCCTACAGATTCCCCTGAGGCTGCATCACCGGGAACCACTGGCCTGGACACATCAACCACAGCCTCCTTCTCAGCTACTCCCTCGGCTGTCACTCCAAGTTTTACACATGCAGAAGTGACAACTCTCATGAGCAGAGGTCCTGAGGGTGTCTCAAGGACAAGTCCTTCATTGCTGGAGCCAAGCAGGTTTTCCTCCCAGGAGTCTGTTCTGGACACAAAATCAGTTTCTCCCACAAAACCAGAGAGTGGCCCCACCTCCCATTCTCCCTGGACCTCACTTCCGACCTCTGACCACCTGACTGCTTCACACTTGTTGGGCACAAGCTTGGGTCCTGGAACCCAGTCACCTCTTACTATGAGGGACAACATGGCAGTTGACACACTGGCCACTTCTGAAACATCTACAGACACAGGGGCAACTTCTCTTGACAAGAACAAGGCTGCGACCAATGTGGGAACCATAAATTTAGGACAGGAAACATATTCCTCTGTCTCCGCTGGCACAGGGCCATTCAGAATCTCTTCACCAGTGGGTCCCTCTTCCACCCAAATGAAAACCACCATTTCCAAACCAGTGCTTGGCTCTTCTGACACTACAGGGTCTGAGACTGAGTCAGCATCCTCCACGAACCCTGGACCGAGTGAGGTAAGCACCTCTCAACCGTTGGACTCAGCCACAGAGACAATCACCAGCTCTTCCGAAGTGCCCAATGAGGGTGCAACTGACGTCCTTAGGATGGAGAATAGCACCAACCAGACATCTGATTCAGGCCCTGTTTTATCCACAATGAAACCAGACATGCCCACGGCAACAGCCAGGCTCCCTACTTCCTTCAACAGGAATGAGCCTTCAGAGAGGACCCTCACCATGCCTACAGGTTCCCCCAGGGTTACATCACAGAGTACCCCTTCACTGGACAAGTCGCTGGCTTTCAGGCCAGCGACTCCCTCGGCTGTTACTCCAAATTTTACCCACGCAGAGGTGACAACTCTCATGAGCAGGGGTCCCGAGGGTGTGTCAAGGACAAGTTTACCCTTGGTGGAGCAAAGCAGCTCTTCTTCACTAAACTTCATTCCGGACATAACATCACCTCCTCCAGTTTCTCGCACAGAACCAGAGAGTGACCCAACCTCCTCTTCTCCTCTGACCTCACATCTGGACCTGGGCCTCCTGACATCCGCAAACATGTTGGGCACAAGCTTGAGTCCTGGAGCCCAGTCACATCCAATTTTGAGGGACAGCATGGTAGTCAACACACCAGCTACTTCTGAAGCCTCCACAGACGGAAGGGCATCTCCTTTTGCAACCAACACAGCTGTGACCAATGTGGGTACCACCAGCTCTGAACGTGAAACACATTCCTATGTCTCCACTGGCACAGGAACTTACAGAAGTTCTTCTTCAGTACTTCCCTCTTCCATCTATATCAAATCCACCATTTCCACAGTGCCAGTCTCTTCTGACACTACAGGATTTGACACAGAGTCAGCATCTTCCATGACTCCTAGAATGAGGGAGACCATGTCCCAACAGTTGGGCTCAACCACAGAGACAATCACCGACTCATCTGAATTGCCCCCCAAGGGTGGGACAGACGTCCCCAGGACAGAGGACAGCTCCTTGAGCAGGACATTCTATTCTGTCCCTGCTTTCTCCACGGTGACACCAGACATGCGCAAAGAAATGGCCCGGCTTTCTACTTCTACTGAGACAGGTCCTGCAAAAAGTACCCTTACCATGCCTACAGGGCCCCCTGGAGCTGCATCAGAAGGAACCTCTCCCCTGGACACGTCACCCATGGACTCCCAGACAGTGATTCCCTTGGGTTTCACTCTAAGTTTTACACAAGAAGAGGTGACAACTGTCATGAGCAAAGGTCCTGAGGATGTGTCAAGGACAAGTTTTTCTTTGGTCGAGCGAAGCAGCTCTTCTTCACCGGAGTCCATTCCAGCCACAACCTCACCTCCTTCAGTCTCTCCCAGAAAACCAGACAGTGGCCTCACCTCACGTTCTCCTCCAATCCCACTTCAGACTGCAGGACTGCTGACTGCCTCATATATGTTGGGCACAACCTCAGTTCCTGCAGCCCAGTCACCTCCAACTCTGAGAAACACCACAGTAGTCGACACACCGGCCACTACTGAATCCTTCACAGAGAGAGGGGGAACTTCCCTTGCGACCAACGCAGCAGTGACCAAGGTGAGAACCACCAGCTCTGGACAGGAAACATCTCTCCCCGCTGGCACAAGGCCATTCAGAATCTCTTCACCAGTGGTTCCCTATGCCGTCCAAATGGAAACAACCGTTTCCACACCAGTGCCTGGCTCCTCTGACACTACAGGGTTTGAGACTGAGTCAGTATCCACAGCGACCTCTGGACCGAATGAGGTCAGCACCGCCCAAACGTTGGGCTCAGCCACGGAGACAATCAGCAGCTCTCCCGAAATGCCCCTTGAGGGTAAAACTGACATCCCTAGGTCGGAGTTCAGCTCCTTCAGCCAGACGTCCTTTTCAGGTCCTGCTTTCTCCACGGTGACACTAGACATGCCCACAGCAACGGCCAGGCTCCCTACCTCCTTCAACAGGAATGAGCCTGGGGAGAGAACCCTCACCACACCTACAGGTTCCCCTGGGGTTACATCAAAGGGGACCACTCACCTGGACATGTCACCAGCGGCCTCACAGACAGACACTCCCTCGGCTGCCACTCCATATTTTACACAAGCAGAGGTGATAACTCTCATGAGCAGAGGTCCTGAGGAGGTATCAAGGATAAGTCCTTTTTTGGTGGAGCAAAGCAGCTCTTCCTCCTTGGAGTCTATTCCGGCCACAAACTTACTTTCTCAAGGTAATCCTAAAAAACCAGAGAGTGGTCCCACCTCCCCTTCTCCCATGACATCACTTCAGGCCCCTGGACTACTGACCACCACAGACATGGTGAGCACAAGGTCAGGTCCTGCAGCCCAGTCACCTCCAGCTGTGAGGGACAGCATGGTAGTCGACACACCGGCCACTTCTGAAGTTTCCACAAAGAGAGGGACAACTCCCTTTGTGACCAACACAGCTGTAAGCAATGTAGGGGCCACTAGCTCTGTGCAGAAGATATATTTTTCTGTCCCCTCTGGTACAAGGCCATCCAAAGTCTCTTTTCCAGGAGTTGCTTCTTCCATCCAAATGAAAACTACAATTTTCATGCCTGTGCCCGGCTCCTCTTACACTACAGGATTTGAGACAGAGTCAGAATCCTCCATGACAACCGTGCCGAGGGAGACCAGCACCAGCCAGCCGTTGGGCTCAGCCATGGAGACAATCACCAGTTCTTCTGAAGTGCCCCCCGAGGATGCGACTGATATCCCCAGGTCGGAGGACAGCTCCTTCAGTCAGATGCTCTCTTCAGGCCCAGTTTTCTCCATGGTGACACTAGACATGCCCAAGGCAACAGCCAGGCTCCCTAAATCTTCCACCAGAAAAGAGCCTCAGGAGAGGCCCCTCACCACACCTACGGGAACTCCCGGGGCTACATCACAGGACATTTTTTACCCAGTCACGGCACCCACGGCCTCCATCCCAACAACAAACTTTGCTGTCCCTCCAAGTATCAACCACGCAAAGGTGACAACTCTCATGAGCACAGGTCCTGAGGATGTGTCAAGGGAAAGTTCTTTCTTGGTGCAAGAAAGCAGCTCTTCTTTGCCGAACTTCGTTCTGGACACAACCTCACCTCCTCCAGTTTCTCCCACAAAACCGGAGAGTGGCCCCACCTTCCCTTCTCCCATGACCTCACATCTGGCCCCAATCCTGATGACTGCCACATACAAGTTGGGCACAAGCGTGGGTCCCGGAGCTCAGTCACGTCCAACTGTGAGGGACAGCACGGTAATCAACACACTGGCCACTGCAGAAACCTCCACAGTCAAAGAGGCATCTCCTTTTGCCACCAGCACAGCTGTGACCTATGTGGGAGCCATAACCTCTGGACAAGAAACACATTACTCCATCCATCCTAACACAGGACCGTCTCGCATCTCTTCTCCAGTGGTTCCATCTTCCACTCAAATGAAAACCACCATTTCCACACCAGTGCCTGGCACTTCTGACATTACACTATATGAGACAATGTCAGTGTTGGCCACAACAACCAGTCCAAGGAAGACTAGCACCATCCAACCATTCGGCTCAGCCACAGAGACAATCAATGTCTCTTCTGAAATGCACCCCGAGGGTACAATTAACGTCGCCAGGCCAGAAGATATGTCCTCCACCAGGACGTTTTATTCAGGCCCTACTTTCTCCACGATGACACCAGACACGCCCAAGGTAACGGCCAAGCTCCTTACCTCATCCACAAGGTCAGAACCTGCCCAGAGGACCCTCACCATGCCTACAGGTCCCCCTGGGGCTACATCACAAAACACTACTTCCTTGAACTCATCAACCACGGCCTCTTTCCTGGCTACTCCCTTGGCTGCCACTCCAACTTTAACTCATGAAGAAGTGACATCTTTAATGAACACAGGTCCTGAGAATATGTCAAGGACAAGTCTTTCCTTGGCGCAGGAAAGCAGCTCTTTGCCGAATTTCGTTCTGGACACAACCTTACCTCATCCAGCTTCTCCCACAAAACCAGAGAGTGGCTCCACCTCCTCTACTCCCATCACCTCACATCAGGTCACAGGCCTGGTGACAGCCCCACACAAATTGAGCACAACCTTGGGTTCTGGGGCACAGTCACCAGCTACAGTGAGGGAAACCACAGTAGTCAACACACCAGCCACTTCTGAAGCTTCCAAAGAAAAAGAGGCAACTCTTTTTGCCTTCAACACAGCTTTGACCTATGTGGGGACCAACAACTCTAAAAACAAAACACATCTCTCTGTCCCTCCTGGCACAAGACCATCCACAGTCTATTCTCCAATAATTCCCTCTTCCATCCAAAGGAAAATCACCATTTCCACACCAGTGCCGGGCTCTTCTGACACTGCAGGATTTGAGACAGAGTCAGCATCCTCTATGACTCACGGAATGAGAGAGACCAGCACATCCCAACCATTGGGCTCAGCCAGTGAGGCAATCACCAGATTCTCCAAAGTACCCCACGAAGATACAACCAACATCCCCAGAATTGAGAACAGCTCCTCGAGAGGGACATTCTTTTCAGTCCCTGCTTTCTCCATGGTGACACAAGACATGCCCAAGACAACGACCAGGCTCGCTACCTCTTCCACAAGGACAGAGCCAGTGGAGAGGACTCTCACTATGCCTACAGGTTCCTTTACTGCAATCTCAAGGGACACCCCACTGCTGGACACATCAAGCACAGCTTCTCCCCCAGCTACTCCCTTGGCTGTCACTCCAACTTTTACTCACACAGAGGTGACAACTCTCATGATTAAAGGTCTTGAGGATGTGTCAAGGACAACTCCTCTCTCGGTGAAGCAAAGCAGCTCTTCCTCACTTGAGTCCCTTCCAGCCACAAACTTACCTCCTTCAGTTTCTCCAAGAATTCCAGAAAGTAGCTTCACCTCCCCTTCTCCCGTCACCTCACTTCCGGCCACTGGCCACCTGACCACTTCACACTTGTTGGACACAAGCTTGAGTCTTGGAGCCCAGTCACCTCCTACTGTGAGGGACAGCATGGTATTTGCCACACTAGCCACATCTGAAACCTCTACAGAAACAGGAGCAACAACTGTTGCCAAGAAGAAGGCTGTGACCAATGTGGGAACTAGCAGTTCTGGACAGGAAACATATTACTCTGTCCCCGTTGGCACGGGACCATCCAGAATCTCTTCACCAGTGGTTCCCTTTTCCATCTCAAGAGAAACCACTGTTTCCTCACCAGTGCCTGGCTCCTCTGACACTACAGGTTTTGAAACAGAGTCAGCATCGTCCTTGACCCCCGGACAGAGAAAAACAAGCACCTCCCAGCCTATGCGCTCAGCCACAGGGACAATCACAGGCTCTTCCCAAGTGCCCCCTGAGGGTGTGACCGACATCCCCAAGATGGAGAATACTTCCTCAAGGAGTACGTTTTATTTAGGCCTGGCTTTCTCCACAAGGACACCAGACATGCCCAAGCCAATGACCAGACTCCCTACCTCATCCACAAGGTCAGAACCTGCTGAGAGGACCCTCACCATGCCTACAGGTTCCCCTGGGGCTACATCACAAAACAGCCCTCCCTTGGACTCATCAACCACGGCCTCCTTCCCGGCTACTCCCTCAGCTGTCACTCCAACTTTAACCGACAAAGATGTGACATCTTTCATGAGCACACGTCCTGAGTATGTTCCATGGACAAATCCTTTCTTGGTGCCGGAAAGCAGCTCTTCCTTGCCAAATTTTGTTTTGGACACAACCTCACCTCCTCCAGTTTCCTCCACAAAACTAGAGAGTGGCTCCACTTCTTCTTCTCCCATCACCTCACATCAGGTCACAGGCCTGGTGACCACCACACACATACTGGACACAACCTTAGGTTCTGGGCCCCAGTCACCAGCTACAGTGAGGGAAACCACAGCAGTCAACACACCAGTCACTTCTGAAGCTTCCAAAGACACAGGGGCAACTCGTTTTGCCTTCAACACAGCTTTGACCTATGTGGGGACCAACAGCTCTACAAATGAAACACATCCCTCTGTCCCTCCTGGCACAGGGCCATCCACAGCCTCTTCTCCAACAGTTCCCGCTTCCATCCAAAGGAAAATCACCATTTCCACACCAGTGCCGGGCTCTTCTGACACTACAGGATTTCAAACAGAGTCAGTATCATCTACGACCCCCAGACCGAGGGAGCCCAGCACCTCCCAGCCATTGGGCTCAGCCACAGAGACAATCACCGGCTATACTGAAGTGCCCCCTGAGAAAGCGACCAACATCCATGGAATGGAGAACAGCTCCTCAAGCAGGAGGCTTTATTCAGACCCTGCTCCATCCAAGGTGACACACGACATGCCCATGTCAACGACCAGGCTTCCTTCCTCTTTCACCCAGACAGAACCGGTGGAGAGGACCCTCATCACACCTTCTGGTCCCTCCGGGGCTACATCACAGAGGACCACTTTCCTGAACACTTTACCCATAACCTCTGTGAAAGTGACAACCTTGGCTATCACTCCACGTTTAACCCATGCAGAGGAGACAGCTCTCATGAGCAGAGGTCCCGAGGATGTATCATGGACAACTCCTTTCTTGATGGAGCAGAGTAGCTCTTCATCCTTGGAGTCCATTCAGGCCACAACTTCACATCCTTCAATTACTTCAAGAAATCCAGAGAGCAGCCCCATCTCCCCTTCCCTCTGGACCTCACTTGCGGCACCAGGCTCGCTGGCCTCCTCACACATATTGGGCACAACCTCAGTTCCTGCAGCCCAGTCACCGCCAACTGTGAGGGACAGCATGGTAGTCGACACACTGGCCACTTCTGAAGCTTTCATAGAGAGAAGGGCTACTTCCCTTGTGACCAACAGAGCAGTAAGCAATGTGGGAACCAGCAGCTCAGCACAGAAACCATATTCTTCGGTTCCTGCTGAAACGAGGCCATCCAGAGTCTCTTCTCCAGTGGTTCCTTCTTTCATCCAAAGGGAAACCACCATTTCCACACCAGTGCCAGGCTCTTCTGTCATTGCAGGATTTGAGACAGAGTCAGCAACCTCCATGACTCCCATAACAAGGGAGTCCAGCACCAGCCAGCCGTTGGGCTCAGCCATGGAGACAATCACCAGCTCCTCTAAAGTACCCCCTGAAGGTGCAACCGATATTCCCAGGATTGACAACAGCTCCTCGAGAAGGACATCCTTTTCAGTTCCTGCTTTCTCCACGGTGATACCAGACATGCCCAAGGCAACGGCCAGGCTCCCTACCTCGTCTACCAGGACAGAGCCGGTAGAGAGGACTCTCACTATGCCTACAGGTTCCTTTGCAGCTTTCTCAAGGGGCACCCCTCTGCTGGACACACCAAGCACAGCCTCTCCTACAGCGACTCCCTCGGCTGTCACACCAAGTTTTACCCATGCAGAGGTGACAACCCTCATGAGCAGAGGTCCTGAGGATGTATCATGGACAAGTCCTCCTTTAGTGGAGCAAAGCAGCTCTTCTTCCTTGGAATCCATTCTGAACACAAACTCACCTCCTTCAGTGTCAACCACAAAGCCACAGAGTGGCCCCACCTCCCATATACCCAGGACCTCACTACTGGCACTGCGTCAGCTGACTGCCTCAAACATTTTGGGCATAAGATCAGGTCCTACAGCCCTGTCACCACCAACTATGAGGGACAGCATGATAGTCGAAACACTGGCCACTTCTGAAGCTATCACAGAGAGAGGGGCAATGCCTCTTGTGACCGACAGAGCTGTAAGCAATGTTGGGGCCACCCGCTCTGGGCAGGAAATATATCTTTCACTCCCCACTGGTAGGTCTTCCAGTGTGTCTTCTCCAGTGGTTCCCTCTTCCATCCAAAGTGCAACCACCATTTCCACACCAGTGCCTGGCACTTCTAACACTAAAGATTTTCAAACAGAGTCAGTATCTTCCACAATCCCCAGACCGAGGAAGCCCAGCACCTCCCAGCCATTGAGCTCAGCCACAGAGGCAATCACCGGCTATACTGAAGGGCCCCCTGAGAAAGCGACTAACATCCACGGGACGGAGAACCCCTCCTCAAGCAGGCTGCTTTATTCAGACCCTGCTCCATCCAAGGTGACACAAGACATGCCCATGTCAAAGACCAAGCTTCCTTCCTCTTCCACCCGGACAGAACAGGTGGAGAGGACCCTCATCACACCTTCTGGTCCCACGGGAGGTGCACCACAGAGCACCACTTTCCTGAACACTTTACCCATGACCTCCCTGAAAGCGACGACCTTGACTATCACTCCACGTTTAACCCATGCAGAGGCGACAACTTTCATAAGCATGTATCATGGAGCCGAGCATGTACCCAGGGATGTATCATGGACGAGTTCTTCCTTGGTAGAACAAAGCAGCTCTTCATCCTTGGAATCCAATCAGGCCACAACTTCACCACCTTCAATTACTCCAAGAAATCCAGAGAGCGGCCCCACCTCTCCTTTCCTCTGGACCTCACTTGCGGCACCAGGTTTGCTGACCTCTTCACACATATTGGGCACAACCTCGGTTCATGCAGCCCAGTCACTGCCAACTGTGAGAGACAGCATGGTAGTTGACACACCAGCCACTTCTGAAGCTTTCACAGAGAGAAGGGCAACGCCCCTTGTGACCAAGAGAGCTGTAAGCAATGTGTGGACCACCAGCTCCAGGCAGGAAATATATTTTTCAGTCCCCACTGGTAGGTCTTCCAGTGTCTCTTCTCCAGTGGTTCCCCCTTCCATCCAAATGGCAACTACCATTTCCACACCAGTGCATGGCTCTTCTGACACTACAAGATTTGAGACAGAGTCAGTATCTTCCACAACCCCCGGGCCGAGGGAGCCCAGCACATCCCAGCCCTTGGGCTCAGCCACAGAGACAATCACCGGCGCTTCCGGAGTGCCCACTGGGAAGGCGATCAACATCCCAAGGACTGAGAACAGCTCCTCAAGCAGGATATTTTATTCAGGCACTGATCCCTCCACGGTGACACAAGACATGCCCAGGGCAACAGCCAGGCTCCCTACCTCTTCCACCAGGACAGAGCCTGCAGAGAGGATTCTCACTATGCCTACAGGTCCCTATGCAGCTACCCCAAGGGGCACCGCTCCGATGGACACATCAAGCACGGCCTCTCCCCCAGCTACTCTCTCATCTGTCACTCCAGGTTTTACTCACGCAGAGGTGACAACTCTCATGAGCAGAGGTCTGGAGGACGTGTCAATGAGAAGTCCTCTCTTTGTGAAGCAGAGCAGCTCTTCCTCACTCGAGTCCCTTCCAGCCACAATCTCACCTCCTTCAGTTTCTCCAAGAATACCAGAGAGCGGCCCCACCGCCCCTTCTCCGGTCACCTCACTTCTGGCCACTGGCCACCTGATCACTTCACACTTGTTGAGTCTTGGAGCCCCGTCACCTCCTACTGTGAGGGACAGCATGGTAATCGCCACACCAACCACTTCTGAAATATCTACAGGCACGAGAGTCACTCCTCTTGCCAAGAAGAAGGCTGTGACCAATGTGGGAAGCAGCAGCTCTGGGCAGGAAACATATTCCTCTGTCCCCGCTGGCACGGGGCCATCCAGAATCTCTTCACCAGTGGTTCCCTCTTCCATCCCAAGGGAAACCACTGTTTCCCCACCAGTGCCTGGTTCTTCTGACCCAACACGTTTTGAAACAGAGTCAGCATCATCCTTGACTCCCAGAGAGAGAAAAACAAGCACCTCCCAGCCTATGCGCTCAGCCACAGAGACAATCACAGGCTCTTCCCAAGTGCCCCCTGAGGGTGTGACCGACATCCCCAGGATGAAGAATGCCTCCCCGATGAGCATGTTTTATTCAGGCCCAGCTTTCACGATGACATCAGACATGTCCAAGCCAATGGCCAAGCTTCCTGCCTCATCCATAAGGTCAGAACCTGCCGAGAGGACCCCCATCATGCCTACAGGTTCCCCTGGGGCTACATCACAAAACACTCTTCCCTTGGACTCATCAACCAGGGCCTCCTTCCCAGCGACTCCCTCAGCTGTCACTCCAACTTTAACTCATGAAGAAGTGACATCTTTCATGAGCACACGTCCTGAGTATGTGTCAAAGGCAAGTCCTTTTTTGGTTGAGCAAAGCAGCTCTTCCTCCTTGGATTTCATTCTGAACACAAATTCACCTCCTTCAGTGTCACCCACTAAACCACAGAGTGGCCCCACCTCCCATTCTCTGTGGACCTCAGTTCCGGTCAAGGGCCTGCTGACTGCCTCAAACATTTTGGGTGCAAGCTCAAATCCAGCAGCCCAGTCACTGCCAAATGCAAGGAACAGCATGGTAGTCGACACACTGGCCACTTCTGAAGCTTTTACAGAGAGAAGTGCTACTCCCCTTGTGACCAACAGAGCTGTAAGCAAAGTGGGGGCCACTGACTCTGGGCAGAAAACATATTTTTCAGTCCCCGCTGGCAGGTCTTCCAGTATCTCTTCTCCAGTGGTTCTGTCTTCCATACAAACAGCAACCACCATTTCCACACCAGTGCCTGTCTCTTCTGACACTACAGGATTTGAGACAGAGTCAGCATTGTCCATGATTACTGAAACAAGAAAGACCAGCACCACCCAGCCATTGGGCTCAGCCAGGGAGACAATCACCAGCTATTCTGAAGTGCTCTCTGATGGTGCGACCAACGCCCCCAGGATGGAGGACAGCTCCATCAGGACATCTTTATCAAGTCCTGTTTACTCCATGGTGACATCAGACATTCCAACAGCAATGGCCTGGCTTCCTACCTCTTCTGCCAAGACAGAGCCTGTAGAGAGGGTCCTCACCACACCTACTGGTCAGTCCAGGACTGCATCACAGGACACCAGTCCCCTGGACACATCAGCCATTAATAGCTGGTCAGCGACTGCCTCGGCTGTCATTTCGAGTGTCACCCATACAGAGGTGAAATCTTTCATGAGCCGACGTCCTGAGTATGTGTCAAGAACAAGTCCTCTCTTGGTGAAGCAAAGCAGCTCTTCCTCACTCGAGTCCCTTCCAGCCACAATCTTACCTCCTTCTGTTTCTCCTAAAATACCAGAGAGTGGCTCTACCTCCACCTCTCCCGTCACCTCACTTCCAGCCACTGGCCACCTTACCGCTTCACACTTGTTTGGCACAAGCTTGGGTCCTAGAGCCCAGTCACTTCCTACTGTGAAGAACAGCATGGTAGTCACCACACCAGTCACTTCTGAAACCTCTACAGAAACAGGAGCAACAGCTGTTGCCAAGAAGAAGGCTGTGACCAATGTGGGAAGCAGCAGCTCTGGGCAGGAAACATATTCCTCTGTCCCCGCTGGCACGGGGCCATTCAGAATCTCTTCACCAGTGGTTCCCTCTTCCATCCCTAAGGAAACCACTGTTTCCCCATCTGTGCCTGGCTCCTCTGACACTACAGGTTTTGAAACAGAGTCAGCATTGTCCTCGACTCACGGACAGAGGGAAACAAGCACTTCCCAGCCTATGCGCTCAGCCACAGAGACAATCACAGGCTCTTCCCAAGTTCCCCCTGAGGGTGTGACCGACACCTCCAGGATGGAGAATGCCTACTCAAGGAGCACGTTTTATTCAGGCCTGGCTTTCTCCACAAGGACATCAGACATGCCCAAGCCAATGGCCAGGCTTCCTACCTCATCCACATGGTCAGAACCTGGCGAGAGGTCTCTCTCCATGCCTACAGGTTCCCCTGGGGCTACATCACAAAACACCCCTCCCTTGGACTCATCAACCACAGCCTCCTTCCCGGCTGCTCCTTCAGCTCTCACTCAAACTTTAACCCACAAAGAAGTGACATCTTTCATGAGCACTGGTCCTGAGTATATGTCAAACGCTAGTACTTTCTTGGTGCAGGAAAGCAGCTCTTCCTTGCATGAATCCATTTCGGCCACAACCTCACCTCCTACAGTTTCTTCAAGAAAACCAGAGAGTGTCTCCACCTCCCCTTCTCCCATCACCTCACTCCAGGCTCCTGGCCTGCTGACTGCCACAGACCTGTTGGGCACAAGCTTGGGTTCTTGGGCCCAATCACCTCCTACAGTGAGGAACACCATGGTAGTTGACACACTGGCTACTTCTGAAGTCTCCACAGACACAGGAGCAACTCCTTTTGCTACCAAAATAGCTGGGACCAACATGGGGACCATTAGGTCTGAATATAAAACACATTCTTCTTTCCCTCTTGACTCAGGGCCATCCAGAATCTCTTCATCAGTGGTTCCGCCTTCCATCCAAATGAAAACCTCCATTTCTACACCAGGGCCAGGCTCTTCTGAAACTACAGGATTTGAGATGGAGTCAACATCATCCACAACTACCAGACTATGGGAGACCAGCACCTTCCCACCATTGGGCTCAGCCACGGAAACAATCACTGGTTCTTCCAAAGTGCCCCCCGAGGGTGCCACCTACATGCCCAGAATTGAGGACAGCTCCTCGAGGACATCCTTTTCGGTCCCTGCTTTCTCCACGGTGACACCAGACGTGACCTCAGCAACAACCAAGCTCTCTACCTCATCCACTGTAAGAGAACCTGCAGAGAGGCCCCTCACCACTCCTACCGGTCAGTCTGGGGCTACATCACAGGGTACAACTCCCCTGAACACATCACCCACAGCCTCCCAGACAGCAACTCCGTCGGCTTTCACTCCAAGTTTCCCACAAGCAGAGATGACAACTCTCATCAGCACAGGTCCTGAGGATGTGTTAATGACAAGTCCTTCTTTGTTGGAGCAAAGCAGCTCTTCTTCCTTGGAGTCCATTCTGTCCACAACCTCATCTCCTTCAGTTTTTCCCACAAAACTAGAGAGTGGCCCCACCTCCTCTTCTTTCTGGACCTTACTTCCGGCCGCTCACCTGCTGACCACATCACACATCTTGAGCACACACTCAGGTCCTGCAGCCCAGTCATCTCCTACTTTGAGGGACAGCGTCAGAGTCGATACATCGGCCACTTTTGAATCCTCTACAGAGAGAGGGGCAACTCCCCTTGTGAACAACAGAGCTGTGAGCAATGTGGGGACCACCAGCTCTGGACAGGAAACATATAATTCATTTTCCCCTAGTATAAGGCCATCGAGGATCTCCTCTCCAATGGCTCCCTCTTTCATCCAAATGGAAACCAGCATTTCCACACCAGTGCCTGACTCTTTTGACACTACTACAGGATTTGAGACAGAGTCAGCATACTCCATGACTCCTGGAACGAGGGAGACTGGCACAAGCCAGCCGTTGGGCTCAGCCAAGGAGACGATCACTAGTTCTCCTGAAGTGGTCCCTGAGGATGTGACTGAAATCCCCAGGATGGAAGACAGCTCCTTCAGTCATATGCCCTATTCAGTTGCAGCTTTCTCCATGGTGACACTAGACATGCCCAAGGCAACAACCAGGCTCACTAAATCTTCCACCAGAGAAAAGCCTGTGGAGAGGACACTCACCACTCCTACGGGAACTTCCAGAGCTACATCACAGAACACTTTTTCCCCAGACATGTCACCCACGGCCTCCATCACGACAACAAACTTTGCTGTCCCTCCAAGTATCAACCACACAAAGGGGACAACTCTCATGAGCACAGGTCCTGAGAATGTGTCAGGGGCAAGTCCTTTCTTGGGGCATGAAAGCAGCTCTTCTTCGCTGAACTTCGTTCTGGACTCAACCTCACCTCCTCCAGTTTCTCCAACAAAACTGGAGAGTGGCTTCACCTTAGCTTCTCCTGTGACCTCATATCAGGTCACAGGCCTAGTGACAGCCCCACACACATTGGGCACAACCTTGGGTTCTGGGGCCCAGTCACCAGCTATAGTGAGGAAAACCACAGTAGTCGACACACCAGCCACGTCTGTGTCTTCCAAAGGGACAGGGGAATCTCGTTTTGCCTTCAACACAGCTTTGACCTATGTGGGGACCAACAGCTCTACAAATGAAACACATCCCTCTGTCCCTCCTGGCACAGGGCCATCCACAGCCTATTCTCCAATAGTTCCCGCTTCCATCCAAAGGAAAATCACCGTTTCCACACCCGTGCCGGGCTCTTCTGACACTACAGGTTTTGAGACAGAGTCAGCATCATGCAGAAACCCCAGACTGAAGGAGTCCAGCACCTCCCAGCCTCTGGGCTCGGCCATGGAGACAATCACCAGCTCTTCTGAAGTGCCCCATGAGGGTGCGACCGACATCCCCAAGGTAGAGAAAACTTCCTCCAGACAGACGTTTTATTCAGGCCCTGCTACCTTCATGGTGACACAAGACATGCCCCTGTCAACAGCCTGGCTCTCTACCTCTTCCACCAGGACAGAACCGGTGGAGAGGACCTTCATCACACCTTCTCGTTCCACTGGGGCTGCATCTCAGAGCACCACTTTCCTGAGAACTTTACACATGGACTCGCTAAAAGCGACAACCTTGGCTATGACTCCACGTTTAACCCACACAGAGGAGACCGCTCTCAGGAGCAGAGGTCCCGAGGATGTATCATGGACAACTCCTTTCTTGATGGAGCAGAGTAGCTCTTCATCCTTGGAGTCCATTCAGGCCACAACTTCACATCCTTCAATTACTTCAAGAAATCCAGAGAGTGGCCCCACCTCCTCTTCCTTCTGGACCTCACTTGCGACACCAGGCTCGCTGGCCTCCTCACACATATTGGGCCCAACCTCAGTTCCTACAGCCCAGTCACCGCCAGCTGTGAGGAGCAGCATGGTAGTCGACACACCGACCACTTCTGCAGGCTTCAAAGAGAGAGGGGAAGCTTTCTTCATGACCAACAGAGCAATAAGCAATGTGAGAACCACCAGCTCAGCACAGAAACCATATTATTCGGTCCTTCCTAAAACAAGGTCATTCAGACTCTCTTCTCCGGTGGTTCCCTCTTCCACCCAAAGGGAAACCAGTGTTTTCACTCCAGTGACAGGCTCTTCTGATATTACAGGATTTGAGACAAAGTCAGCATCCTCCGTGATTCCTGGAACAAGAGAGACAAGCACGAGCCAACCATTGGGCTCAGCCACAGAGACAATCACCACTTCTGAAGTGCTCACCAGGGATGCAACTGATATATCCAGGACGAAGGATAGCTCCTTCAGTCAGATATCCTATTCTGTCCCTGTTTTCTTCACGGTGACACCACATATGCCCAAGGAAACGCCCAGGCTCCCTACCTCTTCCACAAAGACAGAGCCAGTGGAGACGACTCTCACTGTGCCTACAGGTCCCTTCACAAGGATCTCAAAGGGCACCCCTCTGCTGGCCACATCCAGCACGATCTCTTCCCCAGCTACTCCTTTGACTGTCACTCCAAATTTTACTCACGCGGAGTTGACAACTCTCATAAATAGAGGTCCTGAGGACGTATCAAGGACAAGTTCTCTCTCGGTGAAGCAAAGCAGCCCTTCCTCACCTGAGTTCCTTCCAGTCACAATCTCACCTCCTTCAGTTTCTCCTAAAATGCCAGAGAGTGGCTCCACCTCCCCTTCTCCCGTCACTTCACTTCCGGCCGCTGGCCACCTGACCGCTTCACACTTGCTGGGTCCAAGCTTGGGTCCTGGAGCCCAGTCACCTCCTACTGTGAGGGACAGCATGGTAGTCGCCACACCAGCCACTTCTGAAACCTCTAGAGACACAGGAGCCACTCCGCTTGCCAAGAAGAAGGCTGTGACCAATGTGGGAACCAGCAGCTCTGGACAAGAAACATATACCTCTGCCCCCGCTGGCACGGGGCCATCCAGAATCTCTTCACCAGTGGGTCCCTCTTCTATCCCAAGGAAAACCACCGTTTCCCCACTAGTGCCTGGTTGCTCTGACTCTACAGGTTTTGAAACAGAGTTAGCATCGTCTTCAATCTCCAGACAGAGAGAAACAAGCACCTCCCAGCCTATGCGCTCAGCCACAGAGACAATCACAGGCTCTTCCCAAGTGCCCCCAGATGGTGCGACCTACACCCCCAGGATTGAGGACAGCTCCATCAGGATGTCTTTATCAAGTCCTGTTTACTCCATGGTGACATCAGACATTCCAACGGCAATGGCCTGGCTTTCTACCTCTTCCGCCAAGACAGAGCCTGTAGAGAGGGCCCTCACCGCACCTACTGGTCTGTCCAGGACTGCATCACAGGACACCAGTCCCCTGGACACATCAACCATTAATAGCTGGTCAGCGACTGCCTCGGCTGTCATTTCAAGTGTCACCCATACAGATGTAAAATCTTTCATGAGCCGACGTCCTGAGTATGTGTCAAGGACAAGTCCTCTCTTGGTGAAGCAAAGCAGCTCTTCCTCACTCGAGTCTCTTCCAGCCACAATCTTACCTCCTTCTGTTTCTCCTAAAATACCAGAGAGTGGCTCTACCTCCACCTCTCCCGTCACCTCACTTCCAGCCACTGGCCACGTGACCACTTCACACTTGTTTGGCACAAGCTTGGGTCCTGGAGCCCAGTCCCCTCCTACTGTGAGGGACAGCATGGTAGTCGCCACACCAGTCACTTCTGAAACCTCTACAGACATGGGAGCAACAACTCCTGCCAAGAAGAAGGCTGTGACCCATGTGGGAACCAGCAGCTCTGGGCAGGAAACATATTCCTCTGTCCCCAATGGCACGGGACCATCTAGAACTTCACCAGTGGTTCCCTTTTCCATCCCTAAGGAAACCACTGTTTCCCCATCTGTGCCTGGCTCCTCTGACACTACAGGTTTTGAAGCAGAGTCAGCATTGTCCTCGACTCACGGACAGAGGGAAACAAGCACTTCCCAGCCTATGCGCTCAGCCACAGAGACAATCACAGGCTCTTCCCAAGTGCCCCCTGAGGGTGTGACCGACACCCCCAGGATGGAGAATGCCTACTCAAGGAGCACGTTTTATTCAGGCCTGGCTTTCTCCACAGGCACCCCAGACATGCCCAAGCCAACGGCCAGGCTTCCTACCTCATCCACAAGGTCAGAACCTGGCGAGAGGACCCTCTCCATGCCTACAGGTTCCCCTGGGGCTACATCACAAAACACCCCTTCCTTGGACTCATCAACCACAGCCTCTTTCCCAACTACTCCTTCGCCTGTCACTCCAAGTTTAACCCACAAAGAAGTGACATCTTTTGTGAGCACTGGTCCTGAGTTTGTATCAAGCACGAGTACTTTCTTGGTGCAGGAAAGCAGCTCTTCCTTGCATGAATCCATTTCGGCCACAACCTCACCTCCTACAGTTTCTTCAAGAAAACCAGAGAGTGGCTCCACCTCCCCTTCTCCCATCACCTCACTCCAGGCTCCTGGCCTGCTGACTGCCACAGACCTGTTGGGCACAAGCTTGGGTTCTTGGGCCCAATCACCTCCTACAGTGAGGAACACCATGGTAGTTGACACACTGGCTACTTCTGAAGTCTCCACAGACACAGGAGCAACTCCTTTTGCTACCAAAATAGCTGGGACCAACATGGGGACCATCAGGTCTGAACATAAAACACATTCTTCTTTCCCTCTTGACTCAGGGCCATCCAGAATCTCTTCATCAGTGGTTCCGCCTTCCATCCAAATGAAAACCTCCATTTCCACACCAGGGCCAGGCTCTTCTGAAACTACAGGATTTGAGATGGAGTCAACATCATCCACAACTACCAGACTGTGGGAGACCAGCACCTTCCCACCATTGGGCTCAGCCACGGAAACAATCACTGGTTCTTCCAAAGTGCCCCCCGAGGGTGCCACCTACACGCCCAGATTTGAGGACAGCTCCTCAATAAGAAAATCCTTTTCGGTCCCCGTTTTCTCCATGGTGACACCAGACATGACCTCAGCAACAACCAAGCTCTCTACCTCATCCACTGTAAGAGAACCTGCAGAGAGGACCCTCACCACTCCTACCGGTCAGTCTGCGGCTACATCACAGGGTACAACTCCCCTGAACACATCACCCACAGCCTCCCAGACAGCAACTCCGTCGGCTTTCACTCCAAGTTTCCCACAAGCAGAGATGACAACTCTCATCAGCACAGGCCCTGAGGATGTGTTAATGACAAGTCCTTCTTTGTTGGAGCAAAGCAGCTCTTCTTCCTTGGAGTCCATTCTGTCCACAACCTCATCTCCTTCAGTTTTTCCCACAAAACTAGAGAGTGGCCACATACCTACTTCAGTTTCTTCCACAAAACTAGAGAGTGGCCACACTTCTTCTTTTTCCTGGACTTCACTTCCGGCCGCTGGCCTGCTGACCACGTCACATATTTTGGGCACAAGCTCAGGGCCTGCAGCCCAGCCGCCTCTTACATTAACGGACAGTGTGGTAGTTGATACACTGGCCACTTCTGAATCCTCTACACAGAAAGGGGCAGCTCCCCTTGTGACCCGCAGAACCTTAAGCAATGTGGGGACCACCGGCATTGGGCATAAAACATATTTTTCATTTTTCGTTAGTACAAGGCCATCGAGGATCTCTTCTCCAGTGGTTCCCTCTTTCATACAAATGGAAACCACCATTCCCACACCCGTGACAGGCTATTCTGACACTACAAGCTTTGAGATGGACTCAGCATCCCTCATGACCCCTGGACTGAGGAAGACCCCTTCATCCTCAGCCACAGAGACAATCACTGTCTATTCTGAAGTGCCCCTTGAGAAAGGAACCGACATCCCCAGGACTGAGGACAGCTCCTCCAGCAGGACGTCTTATTCAGGCCCTGCTACCTCCACTGTGACACCAGACATGCCCACAGCAACGGCCTGGCCCTCAACTTTCTCCACCAGGACAGAGTTTGCAAAGAGGACCCTCACCACATCAACGGGTCAGCCTGAGGCTACATCACAAGACACAACTTTCTTAGACACATCGACCACGGCCTCCCATCCAGGGACTCCCTCAGCTGTCACTCCAAGTTTTACACATGCAGAGGAAACAACTCTCATGAGCAGAGGTTCTGAGGACGTGTCAAGGACTAATTCTTCCTTGATGATCCAAAGCAGCTCTTCCTCGCAGGTATCTGTTCCGGCAGCAAACTTACCTCCTCCAGTTTCTCCAACAAATCCCGAAAGTGGTCCCACCTCCCATGCCCCGATCACCTCACTTTGGGCTCCTGGCCTGCTGACCACCACAGACATGTTGGGCACAAGCTTGGGTTCTTGGGCTCAGTCACCTCCAACAGTTAGAGACAGCACTGTTGTTGACACACCACACACTTCTGAACCCTCCATAGACACAGGAGCAACCTTTTTTGCCACCAACACAGCTGTGAACAACATGGGAACCATCATCTCTAGACATAAAACGCATTCCTCTTTCCATCCTGGCACAGGACCATCCACAGTCTCCTCACCAGTGGTTCGCTCTAACGTCCAAATAGAAACAACCTTTTCCAGACCAGTGCCTGGCTCTTTTGACACTACAGGATTTAACACAGAGTCAGAATCCTCCATGACTCCTGGAACAGGGAAGACCAGCACCAGCCAGCTGTTGGGCTCAGCCAAAGAGACCTTCACACCCTCTTCTGAAGTGCTCCTTGAAGATGCAACTGACATCCCCAGGACGGAGGAAAGCGCCTTCAGTCAGATGCCCTACTCAGTCCCTGCTTTCTCCATGGTGACAATAGATATGCCCATGGCAACGGCCAGGATCCCTAAATCTTCTACTAGAGAAAAGCCTGTGGAGAGGACCCTCACCACAACTACGGAAACTACCGGGCCTACATCACAAAAAATACTTTCCCCAGACAAGTCACCCATGGCCTCCATTCCAACAACAAACTTTACTGTACCTCCAAGTATCACCCATGCAAAGATGACAACTCTCATTAGCACAGGTCCTGAGAATGTGTCAGGGGCAAGTCTTATCTTGGTGCAGGAAAGCAGCTCTTCTTCGCCGAACTCCAACCTGGACACCACCTCACCTCCTTTAGTTTCTCCCACAAAACTGGAGAGTGGCTTCACCTTCCATTCTCCTGTTACCTCACAGCAGGTCACAGGCCTGGTGACAGCCCCACACACATTGGGCACAACCTTAGATTCTGGGGCCCAGTCACCAGCTACAGTGAGGGAAACCACAGTAGTCAACACACCAGCCACGTCTGAGTCTTCCAAAGACACAGGGGCAACTCGTTTTGCCTTCAACACAGCTTTGACCTATGTGGGGACCAACAGCTCTACAAATGAAACACATCCCTCTGTCCCTCCTGCCACAGGGCCATCCACAGTCTATTCTCCAATAGTTCCCTCTTCCATCCAAAGGAAAACCACTGTTCCCACACCAGTGCCGGGCTCTTCTGAAACTACAGGTTTTGATACAGAGTCAGCATCATCCATGAACCCCAGACTGAAGGAGTCCAGCACCTCCCAGCCTCTGGGCTCGGCCATGGAGACAATCACCGGCTCTTCTGAAGTGCCCCATGAGGGTGCGACCGACATGCCCAAAGTGGAGGAAACTTCCTCCAGACAGACGTTTTATTCAGGCCCTGCTACCTTCATGGTGACACAAGACATGCCCCTGTCAACAGCCTGGCTCTCTACCTCTTCCACCAGGACAGAACCAGTGGAGAGGAACCTCATCACACATTCTCGTCCCACCGGGGCTGCATCTCAGAGCACCACTTTTCTGAGAACTTTACACATGGACTCGCTAAAAGCGACAACCTTGGCTATGACTCCACGTTTAACCCACACAGAGGAGACAGCTCTCAGGAGCAGAGGTCCCGAGGATGTATCATGGACAACTCCTTTCTTGATGGAGCAGAGTAGCTCTTCATCCTTGGAGTCCATTCAGGCCACAACTTCACGTCCTTCAATTACTTCAAGAAATCCAGAGAGCGGCCCCACCTCCCCTTCCCTCTGGACCTCACTTGCGACACCAGGCTCGCTGGCCTCCTCACACATATTGGGCACAACCTCAGTTTCTACAGCCCAGTCACCACCAGCTGTGAGGGACAGCATGGTAGTCGACACACCGACCACTTCTGCAGGCTTCACAGAGAGAGGGGCAGCTTCCTTCATGACCAACAGAGCAGTTAGCAATGTGAGAATCACCAGCTCAGCACAGAAACCATATTATTCGGTTCCTGCTAAAACAAAGCCATCCAGAGACTCCTCTCCAGTGGTTCCTTCTTCCATCCAAAGAGAAACCAGTGTTTTCATACCAGTGACAGGCTCTTCTGATATTACAGGATTTGAGACAAAGTCAGCATCCTCCGTGACTCCTGGAATGAGGGAGACCAGCACCCGGCAGCTGTTGGGCTCAGCGACAGAGACAATCATCACTTCTTCTGAAGTGCTCACCAGGGATGTGACTGATATGCCCAGCACGAAGGATAGCTCCTTCAGTCGGATGCCCTATTCAGTCCCTGTTTTCTTCACGGTGACACCACACATGCCCAAGGCAACAGCCAGGCTCCCTATCTCTTCCACCAGGACAGAGCTGGTGGAGAGGACTCTCACTGTGCCTACAGGTCCCTTTGCAGCGATCTCAAGGGGCACCCCTCTGCTGGACACATCAAGCATGGCCTCTCCCCCAGCTAGTCCCTCGGCTGTCACGCCAAGTTTTACCCATGCAGAGGTGACAGCCCTCATGAGCATAGGTCCTGAGGACATATCAAGGACAAGTTCTCTCTCGGTGAGGCAAAGCAGCTCTTTCTCACCTGAGTCCCTTCCAGTCACAATCTCACCTCCTTCAGTTTCTCCTAAAATGCCAAAGAATGACTCCACCTCCCCTTCTCCCGTCACCTCATTTCTGGCCACTGGCCACCTGACTGCTTCACACTTGCTGGGTTCAAGCTTGGGTCCTGGAGCCCAGTCACCTCCTACTGTGAGGGACAGCATGGTAGTCGCCACACCAACCACTTCTGAAACCTCTACGGACACAGGAGCAACAAGTCTTTCCAAGAAGAAGGCTGTGACCAATGTGGGAACCAGCAGCTCTGGGCAGGAAACATATACCTCTGTCCCCGCTGGCACGGGGCCATCCAGAATCTCTTCCCCAGTGGGTCCCTCTTCCATCCCAAGGAAAACCACCGTTTCCTCACCAGTGCCTGGTTCCTCTGACTCTACAGGTTTTCAAACAGAGTCAGCATCGTCCTCGACCCCGGGACGGAGGGAAACAAGCACTTCCCAGCCTATGCGCTCAGCCACAGAGACAATCACAGGCTCTTCCCAAGTGCCCCCTGAGGGTGTGACCGACATCCCCAGGATAGAGAATTCCTCCTCAAGGAACACGTTTTATTCAGGCCCTGCTTTCTCCACGATGACACCAGACATGCCCAAGCCAACGGCCAGGCTCCCTAAATTTTCCACCGGAGAAAAGCCTGCAGAGAAGACAATCACCACATCTATGGAATCTCCTGGGACTACATCACAGAAAATTTCTTCCCCGGACACGTCACCCACAGCCTCCATCCAATCACCAAACGTGGCTGTCCCTCCAAGTATCAACCACGCAATGGTGACAACTCTCATGAATACAGGTCCTGTGAATGTGTCAAGGGAAAGTCCTTTCTTGGTGCAGGAAAGCAACTCTTCTTCGCCAAATTTTATTTTGGACACCACCTCATCTCTTCCACTTTCTTACACACACCTGGAGAGTGGCTCCACCTTTTCTTCTCCTGTGACCTCACATCATGTCACAGGCCTGGTGACAGCCCCACACAAATTGGGCACAACCTTAGGTTCTGGGCCCCAGTCACCAGCTACAGTGAGGGAAACCACGGTAGTCGACACACCAGCCACGTCTGAGTCTTCCAAAGAGACAGGGGCAACTCGTTTTGCCTTCAACACAGCTTTGACCTATGTGGGGACCAACAGCTCTAGATATGAAACACATCCCTCTGTCCCTCCTGGCACAGGGCCATCCACAGCCTATTCTCCAACAGTTCCCTCTTCCATCCAAAGGAAAATCACCGTTTCCACACCAGTGCCGGGCTCTTCTGACACTACAGGTTTTGATACAGAGTCAGCATCATCCATGAACCCCAGACTGAAGGTGTCCAGCACCTCCCAGCCTCTGGGCTCGGCCATGGAGACAATCATCGGCTCTTCTGAAGTGCCCCATAAGGGTGTGACCGACATGCCCAAAGTGGAGGAAACTTCCTCCAGACAGACGTTTTATTCAGGCCCTGCTACCTTCATGGTGACACAAGACATGCCCCTGTCAACAGCCTGGCTTTCTACCTCTTCCACCAGGACCGAACCAGTGGAGAGAAACCTCATCACACATTCTCGTCCCACCGGGGCTGCATCTCAGAGCACCACTTTCCTGAGAACTTTACACATGGACTCGCTAAAAGCGACAACCTTGGCTATGACTCCACATTTAACCCACGCAGAGGAGACAGCTCTCATGAGCAGAGGTCCCGAGGATGTATCATGGACAACTCCTTTCTTGATGGAGCAGAGTAGCTCTTCATCCTTGGAATCCATTCAGGCCACAACTTCACATCCTTCAATTACTCCAAGAAATCCAGAGAGCGGCCCCACCTCCCCTTCCCTCTGGACCTCACTTGCGACACCAGGCTCGCTGGCCTCCTCACACATATTGGGCCCAACCTCAGTTCCTACAGCCCAGTCACCGCCAGCTGTGAGGGACAGCATAGTAGTCGACTCACCGACCACTTCTGCAGGCTTCACAGAGAGAGGGGCAGCTTCCTTCATGACCAACAGAGCAGTTAGCAATATGGGAACCACCAACTCAGCACAGAAAACATATTATTCGGTTCCTGCTAAAACAAAGCCATCCAGAGACTCTTCTCCAGTGGTTCCTTCTTCCATCCAAAGAGAAACCAGTGGTTCCACACCAGTGACAGGCTCTTCTGATATTACAGGATTTGAGACAAAGTCAGCATCCTTCGTGACTCCTGGAATGAGGGAGACCAGCACCCGCCAGCTGTTGGGCTCAGCGACAGAGACAATCATCACCTCTTCTGAAGTGCTCACCAGGGATGTGACTGATATGCCCAGGACGCAGGGAAGCTCCTTCAGTCGGATGCCCTATTCAGTCCCTGCTTTCTTCACCGTGACACCACAGATGCCCAAGGCAACACCCAGGCTCCCTACCTCTTCCACCAGGACAGAGCTGGTGGAGAGGACTCTCACTATGCCTACAGGTCCCTTCGCAACGATCTCAAGGGGCACCCCTCTGTTGGACACATCCAGCACAGCCTCTCCACCAGCTACTTTCTCGGCTGTCACTCCAAGTCTTTCTCACACAGAGGTGACAACTCTCCTTAACAGAGGTCCCGAGGATGTATCAAGGACAAGTTCTCTCTCGGTGAAGCAAAGCAGCTCTTCCTCACCTGAGTCCCTTCTAGCCACAATCTCACCTCCTTCAGTTTCTCCTAAAATGCCAAAGAATGACTCCACCTCCCCTTCTCCCGTCACCTCATTTCTGGCCACTGGCCACCTGACTGCTTCACACTTGCTGGGTTCAAGCTTGGGTCCTGGAGCCCAGTCACCTCCTACTGTGAGGGACAGCATGGTAGTCGCCACACCAACCACTTCTGAAACCTCTACGGACACAGGAGCAACAAATCTTTCCAAGAAAAAGGCTGTGACCAATGTGGGAACCAGCAGCTCTGGACAGGAAACATATTCCTCTGTCCCCGCTGGCACGGGGCCATCCAGAATCTCTTCACCAGTGGTTCCCTCTTCCATCCCAAGGGAAACCACTGTTTCCTCACCAGTGCCTGGTTCCTCTGACTCTACAGGTTTTCAAACAGAGTCAGCATCGTCCTCGACCCCGGGACGGAGGGAAACAAGCACCTCCCAGCCTATGCGCTCAGCCACAGAGACAATCACAGGCTCTTCCCAAGTGCCCCCTGGGGGTGTGACCGACATCCCCAGGATAGAGAATTCCTCCTCGAAAAGCACGTTTTATTCAGGCCCAGCTTTCTCCACGATGACACCAGACATGCCCAAGCCAACGGCCAGACTCCCTGCCTCATCCACAAGATCAGAACCTACCAAGAGGACCCTCTCCATGCCTATAGGTTCCCCTGGGGCTACATCACAAAACACCCCTCCCTTGGAGTCATCAACCACGGCCTCCTTCCCGGCTACTCCCTCAGCTGTCACTCCAACTTTAACCCACAGAGAAGTGTCATCTTTCATGAGCACTGGTCCTGAGTATATGTCATGGACAAGTCCTTTTTTGGTGGAGGAAAGCAGCTCTTCTGCGACCAACATCCCATGGATGGAGAACAGCTCCTCAAGCAGGATGTTTTATTCAAGCCCTGCTCCCTCCAAGGTTACACAAGACATGCCCATGGCAATGGCCATGCTTTCGACCTCTTCCACCAGGATGGAGCCTGCAGGGAGGACTGTCACCATGCCTACAGGTCCCCCTGGTGCTATATCACAGGTCACCGATCAGCTGGACACATCAACCATGGCCTCCCTCCCAAATACATACCCGGCTGTCACTCCAAGTTTCACCCTTGTAGAAAAGACAACTCTCCTAAGCAGAGGTTCTGAGGATGTGTCAAGAACAAATTCTTCCTTGGTGATGCAAAGCAGCTCTTCCTTGCATGAATCGGTTTCGGCAGCAAACTTACCTCCTCCAGTTTCTCCAACAAATCCAGAAAGTGGCCCCACCACCCATGCCCCCATCACCTCACTTTGGACTCCTGGCCTGCTGACCACCACAGACATGTTGGGCACAAGCTTGGGTTCTTGGGCCCAGTCACCTCCAACAGTGAGGGACAGCACTGTCGTTGACACACTGCACACTTCTGAACCCTCCATAGACACAGGAGCAACTTTTTTTGCCACCAACACAGCTGTGACCAACATGGGAACCATCAGCTCTAGACATAAAACACATCCCTCTTTCCTTCCTGGCACAGGGACATCCACAGTCTTTTCACCAGTGGTTCCCTCTAACATCCAAATGGAAGCAGCCATTTCCACACCAGTGCCAAGCTCTTTTGACACTACAGGACTTGAGACGGAGTCAGCATTGTCCACAACTACCAGACTGAGGGAGACCAGCATCTTCCAACCTTTGGGCTCAGCCATAGAAACAATCACTGGCTCCTCCATAGTGCCCTTTGAGGGTGCCACCTACGTCCCCAGGACTGAGGACAGCTCCTCCAGCAGGACGTCTTATTTAGGCCCTGCTACCTCCACTGTGACACCAGACATGCCCACAGCAACGGCCTGGCTCTCTACTTCCTCTACCAGGACAGAGCTTGCAGAGATGACCCTCACCATGCCTACGGGTCAGCCTGAGGCTACATCACAGGACACCACTTTCCTGTACACATCGACCATGGCCTCCCATCCAGAGACTCCCTCAGCTGTCACTCCAAGTTTCACCCATGCAGAGGTGACAATTCTCATGGGTAGGGGTTCTGAGGGTGTGTCAAGGGCAAGTCCTTTCTTGGTAGAGGAAAGCGGCTCTTCTTCGCCAAACCATGTTCTGGACACAACCTCAACTCTTCTTGTTTCTCCCACAAAACCAGAAAGTGGCCCCACCTCTCTTTCTTCCATGACATCACTTCCGGAAACTGGCCTGCTCTCCAGCCCACACATGTTGGGCATAAGCTTGGGTCCTAGGGTTCAGTTTCTTCCAACTGTGAGAGACTCCACAGTAATCGACACACTGGCCACTTCTGAAGCTTCCACAGTCACAAGGGCATCTTTCCTTCCCACCAACACAGCTGTGACCAAAATTAGGCCCTCCAGTTCTTGGCATAAATTAGATCCTCTTGTTTCAATATCTTCTGATTCCTCTCAGGTGGCATTCCCTTTGGCTACCTCTTCTTCCATGGAGTGGACCCCTGTCTCTACACCAGTGCCTCTGTCCTTTTCAACCTCAACATTGCAGACAATGCCACTTTTGCCTCTGACTTCTCGCTCTAATTTGATAGTTACAGCCTTGAAATTTAGCCCAGCTCCATCCCCTGATGTACCTTCACCTTCTCTGTCTCCTCATCTTTTGAAGAATCCCAGTACTGCTGACACTGATATTCTGTCCTCAGTTGGGACGATGTCTGATGACTCTTTGATACCATCTTCATCAGAAGCCATGGTTTCCTCAGTATCAACTGGAGTTTCATGTGCCAATTCTGGAGGCTGCTCTCTCAGCCCATTTTCTCAAACAGAACCAGGTTCTGGGTATGCTTCTCTGTCTACCACTGTAAGAAGCCTGCCTTCATCAGCTTCAACATCGTTCTCTTCAACTTTTACTACCACTGACTCTTCAACCAGCCAAGATTTTCATGGGATTACTTATCCACCAACTAGCTCAAATACAGTAGAGACCACTCTTGGTGCAGAGAGTAGCACTACTGATGGACCTTTGGTTGTGGTCAGTAATCAAGGAAGTTGGACCCAGACAGTCAGAACATCTTTATTACCCGTTATGGATACCAGAATAACAGAGAACGTGGACTTTGGAACGATGACAAGTGTTTCTCAAGTTTCTCCTCACTCAACACAGTTCATAAGTAAGGGCCCAGATAATTATTTGTTTTGGGGTTGTTCATGTGTTGTAGGATATTTAACAGTATCCCTGCCCTTTACTCACTAGACACATAGTACCCTCCACATACACACAGTTGTGACAGCCAACATTCCCTTAGACTGAGATCCACTGAATTAGAGTATTCTCGGTCAGGACCCTTCCAAGATGGACATTTCCCCTCTTGTCCTGTCTTTCCACTTTGGATCCCACACTGAAATCCAATTATGAAGTAAATATAAACAGTGGTTTTTAACAGGTTTAGGATGCACACAAAACTTAGTTCTGATTTCTGACACTGTGACTCAGCAGCTGTGTGACCTTGGAAAATCATGATCTCTGAGGATCTGTTTAACTCTTCTGTAAAAGGCAATGATACAGTGTGAAGTCAACATTCTGATCATGATGACAGAGAAAGGATGCCAGGTGCTTTATAATTGCTCAGCAGAAGCAGCAGCAGCATCACCACATATATCAATCAGTTTAGAATGTCTACCCTCAGTATTGGGTATTTCAGGGTATTCTCAGCAACCCAGCATCATGGCTTCACTGTGAGAGTCAAAAATCCCCCTCTTTCTGTCTTTCTCCCTGGGCCAGGCTCCAGTAGGCTTTGTGGTCTCTGTTGAGAAGCTTTTAAGTAGTTCTTCCTCCTTCCTGTGAGCCAGTTTCTGAAACCCTGCTCAGTAGTTTTTGTCTCAGCCAATGACACTTTACTCTTCCCCAGATGCTGCCATCCAGTTACATTGGCCAACAAGTGTGGTTCCTGGCAAATTTAATTCAGTAAATTTAATTTTATTTTGTAGTAAAATTATAGAAAGTAGAAGTAATAGTAACAGTTGCAATCGTAGTGGTAATAACAGTAGTAATAACTCTAGTAATATGAAGAGTAGTAATAACTCTAGCAGTCATAATAACATTAGTAATAATAATAGTAATAGGTGGGAATAATAGTAGTGACAGCCCCTGGCCAGTTTGCTCAATGATAGCCACCCAGCATATGGATGTCCCAAGTTTCTATTCCCGGTCAGGGTACACAGGAGAGGTGCCTGTCTTCTTCTCCACCCATCCCCCTTTCACTTCTCTCTCTCTTTCTCTCTCCCTTCCCCTCCAGCAGCCATGGCTCATTTGGAGCATGTTGACCCTGGGCACTGCGGGTGGCTCCATGGCCTCTGTCTCAGGCTCTAAGAAGAGCTAGGTGGCTAAGCAATGGAGCAACACCCCAGATGGGTAGAGCATCACCCCCTAGTGGGCTTGCTGGGTGGATCCCTGTTGGGGCACATGCGAGAGTGTCTCTCTGCCTCCCCTTCTCTCACTGAATATAAAAATTAAAATTAAAAAAATAGTAGTGACAGGCCCTGGCAGGTTGGCTCAGTGGTAGTTGGCTTAGAATGTCAGACCAAAGTGTGGAAGTCCCAGGTTCGATTCCCAGTCAGGGCACAGAGGAGAAGCGCCCATCTGCTTCTCCACCCTTCCTTCTCTCCTTTTCCTCTGTTTCTCTCTTCCCCTCCTGCAGCCAAGGCTCCATTGGAGCAAAGTTAGCCTGGGTGCTGAGGATGGCTTCATGGCCTCCACCTCAGGGCTAGAATGGCTCCAGCCACAATGGAGCAATGACCCAGATGGGCAGAGCATCAGCCCCTAGTGGGCTTGCCAGGTAGATCCCAGTCGGGTACATGCGGGAGTCTGTCTTTCTGCCTCCCTGCTTCTCACTTCAGAAAAAAATATAGTAGTAACAGCAACAATGTTAGACAGCAGCAGTGGTAGTAATAATGGCAGTAGTGATGGTAGTAATAACAGCACTAATGGTAGGTAGTAGTGGTAATGTTAGTAACAGTAGTAATAGTAGCAATGGCAGTAATAATAGGAAGTAGCAGTGATAGTAGTAACAACAGAAATGGTAGGTTGTAGCTGTGGTACTAATAACAGCAGTAGCAATAGCCATAATGGTAGGTAGTAATAACAATATTAGTAACAATAATTATAACAGCACTAATGGTAGGGAGTAGCATGATAGTAGCAATGGTAATAACAGCAGTAATGGTAGGGAGTAGCATGATAGTAACAATGGTGATAACAGCAGTAATGGTAGGGAGTAGCAGAGGTAGCAGTAACAATAATAGTAGTAGATAGTAGCTGTGATAGCAATAACAGTAATAAGACTAGTAGTAGTTATAAATCTCTTATTGTGAGCCAAGAGGCACTGCTCTGGGTGTACTTTTATCAACACTCTGAAATGGCCACTGTAGTTATCCTTACTTTGTAGATGAGAAAGTGAAGACCTAGCAAGAATGGGTAATGTATCCATTTAGCGGAGGAGCCCATATCTTCATACGGGACTCTCATGTTCCAGAACCCAAGCTCTTCAGCACAATGATACATGATCTCTCTCAAGCGAGAGAAGGCTTTTCTATGTATATATTCATCCATGTGCCCATTTACTAATTAATTCACTAATTCAACAAATAGATGTTGGGCACCTACTACATGCCGAGCAAGCAGACCCTAATAGTTATTGCCAAGGATACTGTGAGGTGTGGTGCTGTACAGGTTCAGATTCAGACAATATAATACAGAGATAATGAGAAGAGAGAGATGAATTCCAACATGAATTTATAAAGGTAGATTTGAGCTGGGGTTTGAAGTAGAACAGAAAGTTAGGAATCTGATGAGAGATGGTCACGTCAAGGAGAGAAAACTGTTTTAACTGACTCAGAGGATGAAGAGTACAAAAACATCTGGGAGAAGGGAGTGGTCAGCTTGGGAGTTACATCCCAAGATGATACAGGGGAGGCAGAGGAATGCCAATCACGATTCCTTTTCCCGTTCCGGAAGCATTGCAGGTACTTTTGGGGCAGAGACATTCTCTCCTTTTTTTCATGTGGAGAAAAAAGGAAGCTCTTACCAACCCAGTAAGTGGTAATAATCATCCTGTCCAAATTGTGTGTTTGTCCCACAATTCACAGGACTTGCCACAGGAGGGACAGAGCGGGCACAGACCACGACCCCAGCGACTTTGACCACCAGCATCTCTGCTTCTACTTCAGGAATGCTGACTCCCCTCAAGACATCAGGTGAAACGGCCAGCACAAGCACAACAAGAGTTATCGTCACAACCCCAGATGTTTTCCCTGATGTTCCAGAGATGACAGCCTCCTTGGCCACCAACCCTGGAGAAGAGACCAGCACAGCAGTTTCCAAGGCAACCCCATCCATATTCAGTAGAAGCTCAGTGAGCACAACCACACTGGTCTTTAGTTCTGGGGCAGAGACCAGTACAGCTATTCCAGCTCTGACTGTTTCCTTTGGTGAGCCAGAGACCACCACAACCTCATGGGTCTCCCATCTTGTGGAGACTAGCCCAACTGTTTCCAAGGCAACCCTAAATGTTTCCCACAGTGAATCAGACAACACACCTGTAACAGCTACTAGTTCTGCAGAGGAAGTCAGTTTAGCTTTTCCAACTACAACTGTCTCCCCTGGTGTACTGGGGAAGATGACCTCACTAGTTACTAGTCTTGGGACAGAGACAAGTATGTTTATTCCAATGCTGACTGGTTCTCCAGATGAACTAGAGACTACAGCCTCCACAGCACAGAGCAGTTCATCCGTTGTTATTTCAATTGTCTCCCCTACGACACCGGGGTTGGTGACATCGCGGGATGCTAGTTCTGGAGCAGAGAACAATCCAGCTGTTCAGATTCTGACTGAGTCCCCTGGTGAGCCAGATACAACAGTCTCACTGGTTACCCATCCTGAGGCACAGACCAATTCAGTCATTTCAACTCTGACTTTCCCCCCAGCTGTATCAGGACTGATGATCTCACAGGCCACCAGTTCTAGCGCGGAGACTAGTATAGCTTTTCCAACACTGACTGATTCCCCACATAAGCCAGAGACAGCAGCCTCATGGGTCACCCATCCTAGGACAAAAGCCAGTTCCACTGTTCCAATTATGACTCTCTCTCCTCGTGAACCAGATACAACAGCATCATGGGTCCATTCTTCAAACACCAGCACCCCCATTTCCAGAAAAAATCTGAATTTTTCCCATAGTGAATTAGACACCATATCTTCAACAGCCACCAGTCCTGGGGCAGGAGTCAATTCAGCCATTCCAATGACAACTGTCTCACCTGATGTACCGGCTATGGTGACCTCCTCGGTCACTAGTTCTGGAACAGGAACCAGTACAACTTTTTCAACTCTGACTGAGTCCCTGCATGAATCAGATACAAAGGTGTCCTTGGTCATCCATCCTGAAGAGTCCAGCCCAACTCTTCCCAGGACAACTCCCAGTGTTTCCCATAGTGACGTGGACAGCACGCCCTCAGTGGCCATCAGTCTTGGGACAGAATCCAGTTCAGCAGTTCCAAATGTACCTATAACTCCTGGTGTACCAAATATGGTGACTTCACGGATTACTAGTCCTGGGACAGATGTCAGTATGGTTATTCCACCTCTGACTCTTTCTCCTACTGAACCAGCACCCACAACATCATATGTTACCCATTCTGGAGCGCAGACTAGTTCAGCTGTGCCGACTATGACTGGTTCTCCTGAAGTGTCAGGGGTAGAAAGCTCACTGGTCACCAGTTCTGGGACAGAGACCAATACAACTTTTCCAACCATGACTGACTTCCCACATGAACCAGAGACCACAGCCTCATGGTTTAATCATTTTGAGACAGAAGCCAGTTCAGCCATTCTAACTCTGACTGTTTCCCCTGGTGAGTCAGATACAAGAATCCCTTTGGTCACCCATTCTGCAAATACCAGCCCAATTTTCCCCAAAACAATGCCTAGTGTTTCTCACAGTGAATCAGACAGCACAACTTCAATGGCCACTAGTCCTGAGGTAGAAACCAGTTCAACTGTTCCAGCTAAGACAGCCCAACCTGTTGCACCCGGGATGGTGACCTCACAGACCACTGGTTCTGGGGCAGAGATCAGCACAACTTTTTCAACTTTGACTAATTCCCAAGTTCATCTGGAGACCACAGACTTGTGGGTCACACAATTTCAAACTGAAGCCGGGTCAGTTCCAACTCTGAGTGTATCCATTGGTGCGCCAGATACAACAGATTCCATGGCCACCCATCCTTCAGAGACCAACCCAATTGTTTCACAAACAACTTTCACTGTTTCCCATAGTGAATTAGACCACACAGTCTCAACAGCCATGAGTCCTGCGGCAGAGTCCAGTTCAACTGTTCTAGCTAGGACTATTTCACCTGGTGTACCAGGCGTGGTGACCTCACAGGCTATTAGTTCTAGAGAAGAGACAAGTACAACTTTTCCAATTCTGACCACTTCCTCTGACCAACTGGAGACTAGACCTTCATGGATTATCCACCATGGGATAGAAACCAGTTCAGCTGTTCCAACTCTGACTGATTCCTCTAGTGAGCCAGATACAACAGTCTTATTGGTCAGCCACCCTGCAGAGACCAACCCAACAGTGTCCAAGACAATGCTTAGTTTTTCCTACAGTGTATTAGACAGCATACCCTCACCAGTCACCAATCTTGGGACAGATGCCCGTACAGCTATTCCAAGTCTGACTCTCTCTCCTGGTGAACGAAAAACCACAACCTCATTGACCACTCATTCTGAGGTGCAGAGCGGCTCAGCTACTCCACCTCCACCTGTCTCTCCTACTGTGCCAGGGCTGGTGACCTCACTGGTTACTAGTTCTGAGGCAGAGACCAATACAACTATTCCAACTCTGACTGATTCCCCACATATGCCAGAGACCACAGCCTCATGGGTCACCCATTCTAGGACAGAAGCCAGTTCCATTGTTCCAACTTTTACTATCTCCCCTGGTGAGACAGGTACAACAGCCTCATGGGTGCATTCTTCAGGGACCACTACACCTGTTTCTAGAACAACTCCAAATTCTTCCCATAGTGATTCAGCTAGCATACCCTCAATAGACGTCAGCCCTAGGGCAGAAGCTGGTTCAGTAATTTCAACTACAGCCGTCTCCCCTGGTGTATCAGGGGTAGTGACCTCATTGATTGCAAGTTCTAGAGCAGAAACAAGTACAACTTTTCCAACTCTGACTGATGCCCTGCATGAACCAGAGACCACAGCCTTACAGAGTAACCATTCTGAGACAGAAGCAAGTTCAATTGTTTTAACTATGACTGTTTCCCCTAGTGGGGCTGATACAACGGTTTCCTTGGTTACCCATTCTGCAGAGACCAGCCTAACAGTTCCCAAAACAACCCCCAGTGTTTTCCTTAGTGAATCAGAACCCACACCCTCAGTGGCCACTCACTTTGGGACAGAAGCCAGTTCAGCTCTTCCAACTCTAACTGTCTCTCCTGGTGTATCAGATGAGGTGACCTCACAGGTTACTATTTCTGAGACAGATGCCAGCTTGGCTATGCCAACTCTGACTCTTACTTCTGGAGAACCAGCAACAACTTTATTGGCCACTCGCCCCAGTGCAGAGACAAGCATAAATTTTCCTGCTTCAACTGTTTTTCTTCATTTACCAGATATCACAGCCTCACCATCCATCCCACCAGGGTTGGACATTAGTATGGATCTTCCAGCTAAGACTGTTTCCCTTGGTCCACCACCAAAGACCTCCTCTCTCTTCACCACACTTGTGAATGAGGCCAGCAGAGTTGATCTGCACCCAACAGTCTTGCTGAGTGTTCCTGTGGAAACAGCTTCACTCGCCACCCATCCTGGGACGGACCTCAGCGCAACTATTTCACCTTCAGCTCTTTCCCATGGCTTATCAGAGACCACAGGCTTCCTGGCAACCAGCCCCGCATCAGGGACCAGCACAGAAGGCCCAGCGCTAACTGCTTCTCCTGGTGTCCTTGAGCCTGCCAGTACCCATGCAAACACTGGTGAGCTTTTCACTGCAACTTCCTGGAACACACACACCTCCCAACCTGCAACCTCAGTTGGACTTCCAGAATTTTCCAAGACCGTGACACAGGGCACCGTGACCTCAACGGCACCTAAAATCAATCACGAAGAATCAAGTCCAACCACTCTCCTGATAACTACAACTCTTGCGACCACTAAATTAGCTGCCAGGGGTTCAGGCCCCACTGTGGCCGAGGCTACATCCACTTTCAGTACACTGTCCGAAAGGTCCTTTGTCCCTGTGACCACACCTGAGATGTCCACCTTGGCCTATGTGAGCGTGACTTCAGGAACAAGTAAGAATAACCTTCGTATTCTTTCTTTCTTTCTTTCTTTCTTTCTTTCTATCTATCTATCTATCTATCTATCATCTATCTATCTATCTATCTATCATCTATCTATCTATCTATCATCTATCTATCCATTTGTCTATGATATGTAGTTTAGCCATTTAAATGTGCAATTTAGTAGCATTAATTACATCCACACTATTGTGTAGCTATCACCACTATCTATTTCTAAAACATTTTATCCCCCCGAATAGGATCTGTGTACCTTCTTATTAAACAATAACTCCACATTCCTCCCACCTCCTACCCAGTCCCTGACAACCTCTAATCTACTTATTGTCTCCATGCATCGTCCTATTACAGATATGTCATATGTGAGATATTGTACATATATCTGTCCTTTTGTGTCTTGCTTATTTTAGTTAGCATGTTTTCAGGGTTCCTCCATGCTGCAGTATGTATCAGAACTTTATTCCTGTTTACAGATTAATAATATTTCATTGTGTGGATAGACCACATTTTATCTGTCCATTTATCTATTGACAGAAAAATCAGGCTGTTTCCACCTTTTAGCTACTGTGAATCTTGCTGCTATGAAGCTAGATGTACACATATCCATTTGAGTCCCTGCTTCCAATTCTTTGGGGTACATATAGCCAGCCCTCAGATAATGTTGATTTGTTCCACATCATTCCATTATAACATTGATGAGATGTCATATGAACTTAACTCTTTTTTATACCAAGTAGCTTATGGTAACATTGGTTCCTTTATACATTGTTCCACTTAAAGACCCAGAACCTATTGACATTATGTACTAAAAAGAGGACTTGATGGTCATTTGGTATAGGAGTTTCCCAGAGCTGTTATAACAAATTACCAAGACCTCGGAGGTTTCAACATAGAAATTTGTTCCAAAGGCTGAAAGGGACAAGGCCCACAACATACGCCTTAGAGCCATCCCACATGAGGGTGAAGAAGCTGGGGTCTTTATTCTCCACCTCCCACCCCTCGTTGCTACAGGGTTGTTCTCTGGGCCTGATCATTTCCCCAAGACAAAGAGATGCAGGTTCTTGTTAGGTTAAAGCTGCAGGTGGCCAGTTCACTGGGGAAGGGGAAAGCCTCCTGTCAGCTTCTCTTGGCAACTGGCAGGTCAGTATAAACTCCCAACTAGGTCTGACCTGGAGAGAATCCCAGTGGACTGCTTTATCCTGTATGAGATAGCTGACAGGCTAAGCCCCTTCCCAGGTCGATGGGTGGGCACTGGGGAGAGTTGAACTGAAAACATAAGGCTGGTGTATTCCAAAAGCATTGTTTATTTAAAATGCTTGGGTGCAAGCATGCTGAGATGGATCCAAATGCCATGTCGGTCCTAGAGAGGATTGGAGAAAGGTATTTATAGTTTAGTTAAGGGTTTTGGAAAAAGTGGCTGACATCACTGCCTCTATAGGTACAAAGTAATATTTTTCATATGTGGATTGGAAAGGCTCCTCAGTTTCTCCAAATTGTTTATCTCCTGTCTCAACTGTCTAAAGGAGGTCTGTGCTAGTTCAAAAGGTCCTGGGTTGTCCTGGCAGGCGGAGGCTTCAAGCAAGCCAGTCCCCTCTCCTCCCACTGGTTTGCTATGCCCTTGGAATGAGTGGGAGGATGGGGGGGAGGGCTGATCCCTTAGAAGGCTACTATTATCTGGGCCTGTAGGAGGGCTATATTGTGATTTAAACTCTTCTAATTGTCAGGTCCCTTCCCAATGTAAACTTTCCCTGACATTTCTACATTTCAAAATGAAGGCAGAAAGCCACTAAGCAAGAGAATAGCAAGCCAGTTAACTACACTCTCACAGTGAGGGAGGAAATGTTCTGCTTTGAGCCTGGGTAAGAAATTGGGTGGGGAAGTTTTAGTTTTAAAGGGGGCTCTAGTTTTAAAAAGCTGCCCTGAACCCGGTCCTTACAGTTCTGGCATGCGCTGAGACGCTTAGAGTCAAGGGGAAGTAGGAACAGGTAACCAACTCATCCCACTGTGTCTGGGACAGCCACACTTCTAAACTGAAAGTCTGCATTCCAGAAACCCACATGGTCCTGTGGAAACTGGAATGGTTGGTCACCCTGTGTGAGGGGGTCTCGGGCAGTGACTGCTACACGAGGTGTCTCAGGAGCACAGCCTAGGCAGGCCCCAGTGCAGCACTGGAGCTAAGGCACCTGTTTGGAGCCCTAGCTCCCGCCATCAGCCCAGGCCTGGCTCGGGGCTGGCCTCACTTTACTCTCCCCCGTGCTGCAGCTGCTGGACCTTTCTTGATGCCTTTTACTGTCAACTTCACCATCACCAACCTGCGCTACAGGGAGGACATGGGAAACTTGGGCTCAGAGATATTCAACACCACTGAGAGACACCTGCAGCAACTGGTGAGAGCCCTCCAGCAATGCCCACGTGACCCCCCCTCCAACCCCTGCTGTCCTGGCTCCTCCTGCTCATCTCCCTCTCATTTCTTCCCAGCTGGGGACCTTGTTCAAGAACAGCAGCATCAGTTCCCTCTATACTGGATGCAGACTGACTTTGCTCAGGTGAGCCATCGAGTACCTACGGGAACCCTACTTCTCTCCTTTCTTGGCCCTCCCCATGCCGGTGCTTGGGCCTTTACTGAGAGGCAGTGTAGCATAGTGCATCCAAAGTGGCTGCGTGTGCACCCCTGCTCTTCCATTTGCTAGCTGTGTGATTTGGGGCAGGTCACATACCCTCTCTGGTCTTCAATCACACTAGCTATAAAATGATTATAATAACAATGTCTTACTCTTGGAGTTCTTAATCCTTCATTGCAATGCCTGTCCCATTGTGAGCACTCAATGACACTCTCCCTAGCCCAGCTCATAACTACCCTATTGGGGACAATTCTGGAAACTGCAGATCTACAGTTTAATTCCTGAAAAGAGGTAGGGATCCCCCAAAGAAAGTCTTACTGATCTAAAAGTAAAAACAAATCAGATGTTCAGTACCAGCAGGATATATTGCGATCTTAAACTCTCAGATAGGCCTGAACTCTGAAGAAAAGACCTGTCTTCTCTTCTCTGCCTATGTCCACACTCAGAGACTTCTGAAGTCAGTGGGCTCAGGACCTTTTCCTTACACTGGATGACCTTATGGTGTCTCTGTGTGTTCCTCCTTCTAGCCCACTCAACTCATCCTGCCAGAGAGTTGGGTCCTCTCACCACATCATTCCCTGAGGAGGGATTCCTGGTGTATTGTCACACTGTCCTCTAATAAACTGAGCCCAATATACCTAATCCCATCTCTCCATAATATGGGGAAATCAATAATAATATTGCTCATAGTCCATGCCATCCAATAAATCTAAGTGACTTAATACACATTTTCATTCATTTCTTTTTTTTTTTAAGTGAGAGTAGGGGAGATATAGAGACAGACTTCCACATGCACCCAGACTGAGATCCACCTGAAAACCCCCGTCTGGGGCCAATGCTCTGCCCATCTAAGGCTGCTCATAACCTAGCTATTTTTAGTGCCTGAGGCAGAGATTCTACAGAGCCATCTGCAGTGCCTGGGGCCAATTTGCTCCAATTGAGCCATGGCTGTAAGAGGGGAAGAGAGAGACAAAGAGAGAAGTGGGAGGGGAGAGGGAGGGGAAAAAAGCAGATGGGCATCTCTCCTGTGTGCCCTAACTGGGAATCAAACCCAGAACTTCCACATGCTGGGCCGACACTCTACCACTGAGCCAACTGGCAAGGGTTACATTTTTATTCATTTCATACTCACAACAACATGATTATTATTCAACCTTGCAGAGCAGTCAAGTTGATTGTGTAAGAGGAGCTTGGATTTGAACCTGGTGTTCTGGCTCTGGAGTTCCTCCTTTTAATCACAATACCAGTGGTAATCAAGCTCACCAGGCTCAGCAACCCTTTTCATTTTTCAAAAGTACTCAAAACTCCAAAGAGCCTTTGGACTTGAGGTTATATCTGCCCATATTCACTGTGCTAGAAATTTAAGCAGAAAATGTATCCACATGTTCGTTAAAAATAATAAACATATTATATGTTAACAAAATGACAAATTTTTTATAAACAGTATTCATATCTCCCCCCCTCCAAAAAAAAATTAAAGCAGCACAATGAGAAGGGGGTCGTTGTTTACATTTTTTGCAAATCCTTTTCATGTCTGGCTTAGGAGAAGATACCAGGACATCTACTGCATTCAATTCTTTACAATACTTCCACTTCATAGCCTCTAGAAAAACAATGTCACTGCATACTCATAGAATGAGTGTGAAAATAACATTTTAGGATTATTATAAGAATATTCTTTACTTGGTGAACTCCCTGTAATAGTTTTGGAACACCAGAGGTCCCAGGGCCACACTTGAAGAACCACTGCACAACTATGTGAGTGTGAAATGGGAATGCTTTGTATAGCATGGATGACAGCAAGCAGAATTCACAGGCAAGGGAGGAGGGTGTTCTTTCTTCCTACCTGTAGAGCCTCCCCCACCCCCCTCATTGAGTGAAACACTTTAAGGTCAGCTAAAATTCAGAGCAAGTTTATTTTTCAACTGGTTGCCCTGGTTTTCTTTTTTTTTTATTAACTTTAATGTGGTGACACCAATAAATCAGGGTACATATGTACAATGAAAACATCTCCAGATTATCTTATCATTCAATTGTGTTGCATACCCATCACCCAAAGTCAAATTGTCCTCTGTCACCTTCTATCTGGTTTTCCCTGTGCCCCTCCCCTCCTCCCTATCCCACCCTTCCCTCCCTCCCCCGACCCCGTAACCACCACACTCTTGTCCATGTCTCATAGTCTCACTTTTATGTCCCACCTATGTATGAATTCATGCTGTTCTCAGTTTTTTTTTCTGATTTACTTATTTCACTTCGTATAATGTTATCAAGGTACAACCATTTTGTTGTAAATGATCCGATGTCATCATTTCTTATGGCCGAGTAATTCCATAGTATATAGGTACGAAAGCTTTTTAATCCACTCGTCTTCTGTCGGACACTTGGGCTGTTTCCAGATCTTCGCTATTGTGAACAATGCTGCCACAAACATGGGGGCGCATTTCTTCTTTTTGAACAGTGTTATGGTGTTCTTAGGGTATATTCCTAAAAGTGGGGTAGCCGGGTCAAAAGGCAGTTCGATTTTTAATTTTTTGAGGAATCTACAAACTGTTTCCCACAGTGGCTGCACCAGTCTGCATTCCCACCAGCAGTGCAGAAGGGTTCCCTTTTCTCCACATCCTCGCCAGCACTTATTCTGTGTTGTTTTGCTGATGAGTGCCATTCTGACTGGTGTGAGGTGATACCTCATTGTGGTTTTAATTTGCATTTCTCTAATAATTAGTGATGTTGAGCATTTTTTCATATGTCTTTTGGCCATCTGTATGTCTTCTTTGGAGAAATTTCTATTCATTTCTTTTGGCCATTTTTTGATTGGATTGTTTGTCTTCCTGGTGTTGAGTTTTATAAGTTCTTTATAAATTTTAGTTATTAACCCCTTATCCGACGTGCTGTCGAATATGTTCTCCCATTGTGTGGTTTGTCTTTTTATTCTGTTCTTATTGTCTTTAGCTGTGCAAAAACTTTTTAGTTTGATATAGTCCCATTTGTTTATCTTGCCTTTTATTTCATTTGCCGGTGGAGATAAATCAGCAAATATATTGCTGCTACAGATGTCGGAAAGCTTGCTGCCTATGTTTTCTAAGATGCTTATAGTTTCATGGCTTACGTTTAAGTCTTTTATCCATTTTGAATTTGTTTTTGTGAATGGTATAAGTTGATGGTCTAGTTTCATTTTTTTGCAGGTAGATGTCCAATTTTCCCAACACCATTTGTTAAAGAGGCTGTCTTTACTCCATTGTATGTTCTTTCCTCCTTTGTCAAATATCAGTTGTCCATAAAGCTGTGGGTTTATTTCTGGGTCCTCTGTTCTGTTCCATTGATCTATGTGCCTGTTCTTATGCCAGTACCAGGCTGTCTTGAGTATAATGGCCTTGTAGTAGACCTTGATATCTGGAAGAGTGATACCTCCTGCTTTATTTTTTCTTTTTAAGATTGCTGAGGCTATTCGTGTTCTTTTTTGGTTCCATATAAATTTTTGGAATATGTTTTCTATATCTTTGAAGTATGTCATTGGTATTTTAATTGGTATTGCATTGAATTTATAAATTGCTTTGGGTAGTATAGACATTTTAATGATGTTTATTCTTCCTAGCCATGAGCACGGTATATGCTTCCACTTGTTTGTATCTTCCTTGATTTCCTTTATCAATGTTTTATAATTTTCTGAGTACAAGTCCTTAACCTCCTTGGTTAAATTTACTCCTAGGTATTTTATTTTTTTGGCTGCAATAGTGAAGGGGATTGTTTCCTTAAGTTCTTTTGCTGACAGTTCATTGTTTGTATACAGAAATGCCTCTGATTTCTGCGTATTAATTTTATATCCTGCTACCTTGCTGAATTCATTTATAAGGTCCAGTAGTTTTTTGACTGAGACTTTAGGGTTTTCTATATACAATATCATATCATCTGCAAATAGTGACAGTTTTACTTCTTCTTTTCCAATTTGGATGCCTTTTATTTCTTCTTCTTGTCTGATTGCTATAGCTAGGACTTCCAGAACTATGTTGAATAAGAGTGGTGAAAGTGGGCACCCCTGCCTGGTTCCTGATCTTAAGGGGATTGCTTTTAATTTTTGTCCGTTTAGTATGATGTTTGCTGTGGGTTTGTCATAGATGGCCTTTATCATGTTAGGAAATGTTCCTTTTATTCCCACTTTACTGAGAGTTTTAAGCATGAATGGGTGCTGGATTTTATCAAATGTCTTTTCTGCATCTATTAAAATTATCATGTGATTTTTGTCCTTCCTTTTGTTTATGTGATGAATCACATTGATTGATTTGTGAATATTGAACCAGCCTTGCCTCTCCAGAATAAATCCCACTTGATCATGGTGTATGATTTTTTTCATATATTGCTGGATCCGGCTAGCTAATATTTTGTTGAAAATTTTAGCTTCTAAATTCATCAGGGATATAGGCCTATAATTTTCTTTCTTTGTGTTGTCTTTGCCTGGTTTTGGGATCAGAATTATGTTTGCCTCATAAAAGGAGTTTGGAAGTCTTCCTTCCTCTTGAATTTTTTGAAATAGCTTGAGGAGGATAGGAGTTAGTTCTTCTTTGAATTTTTGATAGAATTCACTTGTGAAGCCATCAGGCCCAGGACTTTTCTTTTTTGGGAGTTTTTTGATAACTGTTTCGATCTCATTTGTTGTAATTGGTCTGTTTAGGTGTTCTGATTCTTCCAGATTGATTTTTGGAAGTTTATATGATTCAAGAAATTTGTCCATTTCATCTAGATTGACTAATTTTTTGGCATAGAGTTCTTCGTAGTATTTTCTTACAATGCTTTGTATTTCTGTTGTATCAGTTGTTATTTCTCCACTGTCCTTTTTAATTTTATTTATTTGAAACCTCTCTCTTTTTTTCTTGGTGAGTCTAGTTAAAGCTTCATCAATCTTGTTTACCTTTTCAAAGAACCAGCTTCTGGTTTCATTGATCCTCTGTATTGTTTCCTTAGCCTCTATGTCATTTATTTCTGCTCTGATCTTTATTATTTCCTTCCTTCTACTTGTCCTGGGTTTTATTTGCTATTGTTTTTCTAGTTCTTTTAGCTGCAGGGTCAGGTTGCTTATTTGAGCTTTTTCTAGCTTCCTATGATGTGCCTGTAGTGCAATGAACTTCCCTCTCAGTACAGCTTTTGCTGTGTCCCATAAATTTTGAGTTGATGTATGCTCATTATCATTTGTTTCTAGAAACTTTTTTATTTCTTCTTTGATCTCATTGTTAATCCATTCATTATTTAATATCATGCTATTTAGTTTCCAAGTGTTTGAATATTTTTCAGTTTTTCTTTTGCAGTTAATTTCTAGTTTCATGGCATTGTGATCGGAGAAAATGCTTGATATGATTTCAATCTTCTTAAATTTATTGAGACCATTTTTGTGTCCTAACATGTGGTCTATCCTAGAAAACGTACCATGAGTGCTTGAGAAGAATATATATTCTACTGCATAGTATGAAAAGTTCTGAAGATATCTATTAAATCAAGTTGATCTAGTGTATCCTTCAAGTCTGCTGTTTTTTTATTGATTTTCTTTCTTGAGGATCTATTCAGTGTTGTTAGTGGGGTATGGAAATCCCCCACTATGATAGTATTTAATCTCGCCCTTTATGTCCATCAAAGTCTGCTTTATGTATGTCGGGGCTCCTATATTTGGTGTGTAGATATTTATAATAGTTATATCTTCCTGTTGAATTGTTCCTTTTATCATTATGTAGTGTCCTTCTTTATCTCTTACTACAGCCTTTGTTTTAAAGTCCATTTTGTCAGCTATAAGTACTGCTACCCCAGCTTTTATTTCATTTACATTTGCATGAAATATTTTCTTTCATCCTTTTATCTTCAGTCTATGTGCATCTTTTGTTTTAAGGTGTGTCTCTTGTAGACAGCATATGTATGGGTCCTGTTTCTTTATCCACACAGCTACCCTATGTCTTTTGATTGGATCATTTAATCCATTTACATTTAAGGTTATTATTGATATGTAGTTGTTTATTGCCATTTTATTCTTTAAAGCTGTATTCTTCTTTTGCTATATTCTTTCCTCCCTTTAAACTGTTCACAACAGGCCCCTTAGTATCTCTTGCAGAATTGGTTTGGTTTTAATGAATTCCTTGAGGCTTTCTTTGTCTGGAAAGCTCTTTATTTCTCCTTCAATTTTAAATGTTAGCCTTGCTGGATAGAGTAGTCTTGGTTGTAGGTTCTTGTTCTGCATTACTTTGATTATATCTTGCCATTCCCTTCTGGCCTCAAGTGTTTCTGTTGAGAAGTCCAATGTCATCCTTATGGGGGCTCCTTTGTAGGTGATATCCTTTTTTTCTCTAGCAGCTTTTAAGATTTTTTCTTTATCCCTTAGCTTTGGTATTTTAACTATGATGTGTCTTCGTGTAGATCTTTTTGGGTTTCTCTTTAATGGAGTTCTGTGTGCTTCTTGAACGTGTGGAATGTTTTCCCACCTTAATTTAGGGAAGTTTTCTGCTATGATTTGATTGAACAAAGTTTCCATTTCCTGTCCTCTTTCCTCTTCTTCAGGCACCCCTATGATGCGAATGTTGTTTCTCTTCTTGTTGTCACAGAGCTCCCTTAGAGTTTCCTCACATTTTTTGAGTCTCTTTTCCTTTTTCTTCTCTGCTTCTGTGCCTTTGTTTATTGTGTCTTCTAACTCGCTGATTCGATCCTCAACGTGATTCATCCTGCTTTTAATTCCTTCCATTGTGGTCTTCAATTCTGATACTGTATTTGTCATTTCTGTCTGATTCTTTTTTATTATTTCAATTTCATTCTTTATACTTGTTATCTCTTTATTTAGGTGTTCATAGTGACTATCCATTGTTGCTCTAATTTCTTTGAACATCCTAACTATCATTATTCTAAATTCTGCTTCTGGTAGTTTGGTTATATCTGGTTCATTCAGGTCCTTCTCTGGGGATTTCTCTTGATTCATTTGGTTTGCATTCCTCTGCCTGCCCATTTTATCTGTGTATAGGCAAGTTGTGGGCACTGGATTCCAGTAGGTGTTCCCTTTGTGTTCTCTAGGTGTGGTCTGTCTGCAGGCCTGCCACCCCCTCTGCTGCTGCCTAGGGTGGTTGGGTATGGGCGTTGCCAACAACAGCCTACTGCGGCTCTTGCTGTGATTTCCACCTCTCCTCCGCGGGAGGGGCTGTCACTCAAGCCACAAGCCTTAGTACCAAGGGCAGAGGTGAGCACCTTTGCTCAGCTGCAGAACCAGCCTTTTGCCGGAAGGCTTACGCCCAGCCCCCGCCGTCAGAGCCTGCTCGCCACAGTTTTGCGGGTTGGGCGGGTCTTTTGACGTGCTCTCAGCTGTGAGCCTTTGCCCGTCCAGAATTTAGCCCCACCCTCGAGGCCGGGGCCCTCCTGCGTAGGGTCATAAACTGTGGTTTATTGGGCTGGGCGTGTTTGCTGGCATTAGCTCAGCTGCTAGCTTCCGATGGATCAGGACTCTACCACGCCCCCACGTTCGGCACCAGCTCGCTCACGTAGGGTGGCCACCCACCCGGATATCTCTGGCCAGGCGGGGCTAGTAGCGTGAGCTCAGCCGCGAAAGCCGCTCGCGTGCACTCTCGCACGATTTCAAACCACCGGGTTTCTCTGGCCGGGCGGGGCTAGTAGCGTGAGCTCAGCCGCAAGCCCCTCGCCTGTCCCTGGTCCTAGCTTGGTCCCTGTGGTCAGGGCCGGCTTGTGCAGAGTCGCAGAGCCTATCTCTGCCCGTATTTTTCCCCACAAGTGGGGTCAGAGGCGGCCCGCAGCTGCCGGACCGCTTTCGTGCTTCCCCTCCGCCCCTGCTGGGCTAGACCGAGCTCTCATTGGTTGTGCCTCCGCCCACGCCGACAGGACCGCTTTTCAGCGTCCTGCCGCCCCAAACCCTTCAGCAAGCCTCAGAGAGATGGCAGTGTCCTAAGTCTTCACACTGTAGGTTTGGGAGCTCCCTCCCTCTAAGCAGCTCTGCTCTAATTGCCGCGGGAGAGCTTGTTTGGCTAGTGTCCTGTCTCCCTTTGCTGGTATTGCTAGTTCCAGGGGAGATATTCGTTTTCGATTAGAGAAATGACTTAGCCCAGGGGTCAGGATGGCTGTCCCTCAGAGTGTCCTCGTGCCTTCAGTCCACTCTCTGTTCCCGCTGCTCTGTTCCTCTCCTCTGTCCCCGTTCCCCGGCTCCCCGGGTGCATGGTTGTGAGAGAGGGTTTCTGCGCTGTCCCTTTGAAAAGATTCTTGGATCTGAGAAAACTCTCTCTTTTTCACAAACAGTGTCCTCACTTGCTTCACAGCTCAATACTGTTCATACGCCTCTTGTAGGCTCTGGGACTGCAGTCTGGGGCTTGGTTCCTGGCACCCAGGTCCCTCCCTCTCCGCCAAACTCTCCTCCCGCCATGCGGGTATCTCCGGGCTGCCGTTTGCTCCGGGGAGCTGGGCAGCCCTCTTCACGTTTTCGCTATTCCTACCAGTCTCAATGTGGCTTCTGCTGTGTTCCTTGTTTGAAGAGTCCACTTAGTTTAGCTCAAAGTTGGTTAATCCAGATGATGGTTCTTAAAATAGAGTTATAATCCACTTTGGTTCTGGGAGTTGGAAGTTGGTACGTCCGCCTACTCCATCGCCATCTTCCCCTCCCCTCGGTTGGCTAATATTTTGTTGAAAATTTTAGCTTCTAAATTCATCAGGGATATAGGCCTATAATTTTCTTTCTTTGTGTTGTCTTTGCCTGGTTTTGGGATCAGAATTATGTTTGCCTCATAAAAGGAGTTTGGAAGTCTTCCTTCCTCTTGAATTTTTTGAAATAGCTTGAGGAGGATAGGAGTTAGTTCTTCTTTGAATTTTTGATAGAATTCACTTGTGAAGCCATCAGGCCCAGGACTTTTCTTTTTTGGGAGTTTTTTGATAACTGTTTCGATCTCATTTGTTGTAATTGGTCTGTTTAGGTGTTCTGATTCTTCCAGATTGATTTTTGGAAGTTTATATGATTCAAGAAATTTGTCCATTTCATCTAGATTGACTAATTTTTTGGCATAGAGTTCTTCGTAGTATTTTCTTACAATGCTTTGTATTTCTGTTGTATCAGTTGTTATTTCTCCACTGTCCTTTTTAATTTTATTTATTTGAAACCTCTCTCTTTTTTTCTTGGTGAGTCTAGTTAAAGCTTCATCAATCTTGTTTACCTTTTCAAAGAACCAGCTTCTGGTTTCATTGATCCTCTGTATTGTTTCCTTAGCCTCTATGTCATTTATTTCTGCTCTGATCTTTATTATTTCCTTCCTTCTACTTGTCCTGGGTTTTATTTGCTATTGTTTTTCTAGTTCTTTTAGCTGCAGGGTCAGGTTGCTTATTTGAGCTTTTTCTAGCTTCCTATGATGTGCCTGTAGTGCAATGAACTTCCCTCTCAGTACAGCTTTTGCTGTGTCCCATAAATTTTGAGTTGATGTATGCTCATTATCATTTGTTTCTAGAAACTTTTTTATTTCTTCTTTGATCTCATTGTTAATCCATTCATTATTTAATATCATGCTATTTAGTTTCCAAGTGTTTGAATATTTTTCAGTTTTTCTTTTGCAGTTAATTTCTAGTTTCATGGCATTGTGATCGGAGAAAATGCTTGATATGATTTCAATCTTCTTAAATTTATTGAGACCATTTTTGTGTCCTAACATGTGGTCTATCCTAGAAAACGTACCATGAGTGCTTGAGAAGAATATATATTCTACTGCTTTAGTATGAAAAGTTCTGAAGATATCTATTAAATCAAGTTGATCTAGTGTATCCTTTAAGTCTGCTGTTTCTGTATTGGTTCCTGGTTACTTCTTAAGTCATTTTCTCTGTTTTCCTCCAGACTTGGTTGCCTGCCCAAAATGTATTCCCAAAGGGTTGACCTCAGCCTTGGGATTTGCCAGCTTGAAAGAAATCAAATTCCCCCTCTCAGATTCTTTGACGGTTGTTGCACAGGGTCACAACCAACCCTGAAGGTGATCACTCACCTTCCATGGGCTCCCCAGTCCTTTTCCTTTTCCACTCACATGCTGTCTGGTCCTGGGTCCTCAGGATTATTTTCCCTGGGAGCTCCATGTCCCCAACCCCACAGTCCAAGCAGTGCTAAACTTGTACTGAAGTGACACCATCTGTATTTATCTTCATGAATAGACACGGTCCTGGGGGCTGGTGGTTGAAATAATGTGCTTCAACCAATTAATAAGAAGATAATGAGGACAAGAAGAAGAACATTACTCAAGGAGTACCTGTAGTAATCTGTGGAACACTGCATTTAAGAAGGTTGGGGGGTCTGGATCCTCCCTCCATGAGACAGAAAAATATGGCTTTTAGAAAGCAGATGAACCCAAGGAAGACTACTGATGTAAAAACTAAGGGGAGCACCTGAAGGAAGAAGTGGTCAAGAGTGTTCACCTCTCATATCTTGATTTCCATGTCCCTCCTGCCCCAGGGCTGAAAAGGAGGGGACAAGCACTGCAGTGGGTGCCATCTGCACCCACCACCCAGATCCTACAGGTTCCCAGCTGGACAGAGAACAGCTGTACTGGGAGCTAAGCCGGCAGACCCATGCCATCACTCAGCTGGGCCCCTACACCCTGGACAGGAACAGTCTCTTCGTCAATGGTGAGCAGCTCTTTTGCAGTCGGGATCTCCTCCTGCTCCCCAGATGGGTCTCCTCTGCGTGCTTTTCTCTGTACCTGTGTTTCTCTGGGCCCTAGAATTTCCATGGTAGCTCAATCCTCTCCCTTCATAACACCTAAAAAACACCCTTTACGGTCTGGAAATAAGAGTTCCCTTTAGTCTTCTTTATTCCAATGACAGGCACAGAAGCTCGAATGGAGCATGTAGTTATCAAGGGAAGAAGGCGGTAAAGGAAGCCCGCATCGGTCAACTCAAGAGACAATGGGTTCCCAGTGCAGTGACTAATCTACTTCTTTCACAGGCTCCTATGGGAGCCTGTGCTCCTTTACCCATTCTCCAGGGCCAGCTGGCACTGCACCAACTGCCAACCAATCAACAAAGCTGTTAGGAATGTTTTTAACAATAAATTTCATTGCAACCATGCTCTCAGCAACAATACCCACAATAACACCTACACGATAGGCTAAGATTTACTGAGGGATTCCTCTGACCCAGAATGTTATATGTACCATGTATTGCTGATCCTGCCCCAAACTCTCTCAGTTATCATGTCTATCTTACAGAAGAGAAAACAAGGCCTGGGGAGGGAAATGCATTTTTCCAAGATCAGATAATTAATGTAAATAATCGTGTCAGGAATCAAACCTTAAATTGACTCTAAAACCTAGGCCCCCTAACTACTAAGCTACACTGCAGACTAACACAACAAGAGCAGCATCAAACCTCAGGATGAGAAGGCACACCAAGGGGTCTCTAATATAAAAATGTAAATGAAAACTTGATTAATTGTGTCCCCCTTATATCACCGTGGACATTTTCTTTTTACCTGCGTTAAAACCTGTATTGGATTTCATTAGTCTTTGGATATTACTTAAAAACAGTAGTTTACCAGTGTAGGCTTTGGTGAATTACATATCTTGCTTTACTTAAGCCCTGGCCCTGTCTTTTACTTTCTATGTGGCCCTGGGAAAGTCACAAAACCTCTTTGAACTTCAGTGTCCATTTTCAGAATGGAATATTTTTAAAAGAAAAGTCACCTAAGACTATTTAGTATCAAATGAGATAAAATCTGAATAATAAAAGTAAATACAGGGTTTCTCGTGGCTCAGTCTCAAAGATAAGTGTCATTTCAAGAAACCCAGTTAGACCATCAAATATAAAAGTAAGTCTAAGTTTTACTTACGTTACATACAGAGCATCAAAGGATCTGGTCCACAGTCCAAAATCATAATTATTCAAGTCCTTTTTCCCAATTCCTGTTATGTCTCAACTTTATAGTGTCTGATTGGTACCCAGTCTTTTCTCTCTCTGTAAGCTCATCTCTCTCTCTCTCTCTCTCTCTCTCTCTGTCTCTCTCTCTCTCCATCTCCTTTGTTATCTCAGTTCAACATTACAGGTGTCCAAGAACTACTACTGTACATTGTCACAGATCAAGCTGTCTTTGGAGAGTTGGGTACTGGGAAAAACTAGAAAAGTAAGGACAAAATTATAGTTAATAGATAAAGAAAACACAAATAAGTCTGGAAACACGCATATAAAATTGCTGTCTCTATTATTCACTGGATAAGGGGGCTGTCGTTCCAGGCACTCAATAAACCATCACAAGATTGGGGAAGCTTTGATCATTACTTTCTGGTTATTGATAACAAGGATCAGAGTATCAGGCAGATAACTCATAAAGACACTGTTCATATTTATTCATATATCTCAGAGAAAGCACTAAGGGAAGTTTGTGTATTTGTGTTTCTATATCTACCCCTCACCCCATCTCAACCTCCTCTGAACCTCTTACCCTTCCTTTTTGCTTCTCTGCAGGTTATAATCATCAGTACTGGATCCCTACCACTAGCAGTGAGTAATGAGGGCCTGGATGTCCCTGGGACCTTTCCTCTGTAAGCTTAACCCTCAAGAGGAGAGTATCCCCCATCCCCTAGATTGTTAGCCCCAGAGCAGCCACAGCCCACCAGACACCTCAGATCAAGACAAGCTAGTGACGCAATTTCCCATGAACAGCTCTACCCTCCCATTGCTTCATGATGAGGCTCGACAATTTTTATTCATATTGTATTTTCTTTCAGCTCTGGTGACCTCCACATTCCCTCCAGAACCCGCAGCATCTCTGAGCCCCACTCCCAGCTCCCCAGGTAGGAATCTGACCTCTGAGTCCCATGAAACTTCAATTCTCATTTCACAGTTGTTGAATTCCTGCATGATCTGGGCTGTGGTGCCACCCAGCACAGCCTGCCCACACTCTCCCTCGCTCCTTGATCTCTGGCCACCACAGCCACATTTCTTTTCCTCCGGAGCCCAAACATCCTTCCAGCTTCAGGGCTTTTGCAGTCACTGTTCTTGGAACTCAGCTGTGCCCGGCTCCTCCTTGTCCTCCAGATCTCAGCACAGCACACTCTTGCTTGGACCACTGCTTCCTAGTGGCAATGACTAGGATGTGGGTTTTTTGACTGCTCATATTTGTAGCCCAAGGCTGAGCACAAAAGGCCTTGGCACCTCCTCTTCTCACCAAAGTGTCCAAACCTTGTCAGCTTTCAAGTACTCTGGGATGAAAGGGTGGAGATTCCCCTTGAGCTGATGTCACACATTTAGCAGGGAAATCCCTTCTTCCCCTTTGGCTGGCTGAGAAGGGAGGGCACCCAGATAGGATATCTCAGTCCTCAACATCTGGACACTATGGACCAGAGATTACCCTAGTCCTCTCCCCACATACGGCTCAGGCCCAAGATTAGGATGGGTCTCCTCTCTCTTTCCCTCCAGCTGCAGCCCCAGTGGCTTTTACCCTCAACTTCACCATCACCAACATGCTCTACACCCCAGACATGAAGCCTCCAGGTTCTGCGAAGTTCAATGCCACTGAGAGGGCTTTGACTCGCTTGGTAAGAGCCCATCAATGTCTACTCTGATATTCCTTGATCTTTCCCACCAGTCTCTTCAGCTCACCTCCTTCTCCCTCCTCCCCAGCTTGGTCTTTTATTCGAGAACACCAGCATCGGCCCACTGTACTCTGGCTGCAGACTGGCCCTGCTCAGGTGAGACTTCCCTTCTTGACACATTCGAAGGGCTTGTCACAGGCAAGCTCATTTGGAGGTGAGGATCTGAACATGACATCATAAAGCCAAAATCATAGATGATTGGGATATTCAACTTCAAGAGATTCAGACTTGGAAGGCATCCCCTCTGGCTGAGTGCATCAGAGAGAGCTTTCTCAGAGAGGTGTCTTCAATTATTTGGATATGCAGGTCCACAAAGCATTCATGCTCATTGGTCAGAAAATGTAGCATTGACTCATTAAGCAAACATAAAATGGTAGCACCCTGTGACAGATGCTAATGACACAAAGAATCAGTCATGAGTCATTTCCTCAAGGTGCCCACAGTAGGCATATAGACTTATAATCATCATCTGAATGGGGTCAGGGCAGTGATAAAGCATTATATGGTGTCCATAGGAACCCAGAGAACAAACTTTAGATCAGCTGGGAAAGCTGAGTGGAAGCTGTCTGGAGAAGGTGATGCCTGGGATGTGTTTTGATAGTTGAGTGTGCATTAGATAGAAGAAATATTGGCCAATGTACTTCAAGGGGTGGTGTAGCTTAAGTAATGGGGCAGATGCGAGAACTAACCCGGTGCTTGAGAGAAATTCTGTGAAATTAAAGAGTACAATGTGTGGAAAATAGCAATTGAATAAAAGAAAGAAGAAAAAGGAAGGAAGGAAGGAAGGGAGAAAGGGAGGGAGTAAGGGAGGGAGGGAGGGAGGAAGGATGCTGGTTGACCAGGGGACTGCCGAGCAGATGGATGAGTACACAGGAGTATAGTTGCGTGAGTGGTGGGTAAATTGTGAGATGAGTTGCAAGAAGAGTATGACATCAAGAGTTCAGATTGGAGCTGGAATTAAAGTCATACTAAGAAGTTTCCATAATATTTTGCACAGCAAAGGACTGAGTACTTCTGGTCCTCATGTCCAAATGCATGAAATCACATCCTGTTTCTGTCACCAGCCCTTCGAGGTTTTGCAAATTCTTTAACATCTGTATGTCTTTGTTTTCACAACTCAAAAGTGAGAATTATATCAGCATTGATCTCCCAGAATTGCTGAAAAGATTAAAAAAGAGAGCAAAGGTAAAAGTGGAACAACTACTAGGTGTTCTGAAAATATTAGTCATACTCATTCAGAGCCTGGGAAACTGTGGAGTTGGAAGCAGAGCCCTGACATGATGTCATTTAAAGTGAACACTGGTAGATATGGGGATGGAAAAATTTGAAGTAATGATAGAACAGGAGGTGGGGAGACCAGTGAGATGTTGGACCAGACCTGAATATTGCTTGGATGGGTGGAGACAAGATGGTGGAAAGTTCAGGAAGCTTCTTACATCTCTGACTCTGGCATGAATGTGGAACCATAGGAGGAGGAGCAGGTTCTGGGCTTTTAGGAGGGAAGATAATGAGCTTAATTTGAGATATCTGGAATCTAAGAGGTCTGAAGGACATCCCTGAGGCCGTTGGTGACATGGCACAGAGCTCAGGAGAGAGATCTTGGTCAAAAGAATGAGATTAGACCTCATAATAATGAAACTGGTGGCTGACACAATGACCCCAGAAGAATCAGGGGCAAAAGAACAGAAGTCAAATGAGGATGCAGCCATGAATATTAGCCACTCTACAGAGTGGGAAGGTGCCTAGATGAATAGAGCTTGCTTGGGAAACCAGTCAAGACTCACTAAAGAGGAATATTATAAACCTTGGGGGAATAGGTCAATTTGAAGGAATGTGTGTACTAGTTTATAACCCTCTCATGTCTCTGAATGATCCTACTTCCCTAATCCTACCATGCTAGGGCTAAGAAGGATGCAACAATGACTAGAGTTGACACAGTCTGCACCTACCATCCTGACCCTATGGGCCCTGGGCTGAACATAGAAGACTTGTACCAGGAGCTGAGTCAGCTGACCTGTGGTGTCACCAAGCTGGGGACCTACACCCTGGACAGAGACAGTCTCTATGTCAATGGTGAGTATCTGAGCTGCAGCTGGAGTCTCCGGTCCCCTGTCTCTCTATAACTCAATTGAAGGCTATTCTGCTCCTCAGGAGACATTTGGCAGTGTCCAGAAACATTGACATCATGACTGGAAGGGTGTTAATGTCATCTAGTGGGTAGAGGCCAGAGGCACTGCTACACACACACACACACACACACACACACACACACACACACACACACAATACCCAAGGCAGCTTCCCATCATGCAGCATTATCTATACCAAAATGTCAACATGGTTGAAATTGAGAAATTGCTGTACACAGATTCAGTTCTGGTACAAACCTTGCATTTCCTTGGGGGCTCATTTCTTAGTGCCTAAGACAGCATGAAAGGTCAATTTTCTTTCCTTTTATATCACCCAAGAGGAAATGTTCCCTCTTCCTGTCAGAGCCCAACAAGAGCATGTTGACTCTAGGGAGAGAGGTGGGTAATATGGGACACAGTTAGCCTGCCCCAGGGCAGTGGTGCCCAGTCAGCCCTCACTTTACCTCATTCTCCTCATCACAACTTAAAGCAATTTTGAGTCTCCCTGGGCCAGCTAGAACGATACTCATGAAATAACACCACACATACTAGTACACCATGAATCATAACTGTTTATATAACACTGTCAGTAACAATGCCCCTGACAGCAATGCTATCACCAAGAATTACTGCAATAGTGGCTAATTCTCACTAAAGGTTGCTACGTGCCAGGAATTGTGACAAGCTCTTTATTTTATTATTGTCTACTAATCTTACTCTAAACCCTGTGAATTATGATGCTTATTTTTAGAGAGCCATCCTGCATTTACAGGAAGTCATTTGTCCAAGATAATACAGCCATAATGCACTGGCAGAGTCAAGACTAAACCTCTATATTGAGACTAAATTCCAAGTTCCTAACAAGGCAACAGTGTAGACCACGGGTAGTCAACCTTTTTATACCTACCGCCCACTTTTGTATCTCTGTTAGTAGTAAAATTTTCTAACCTCCCACTGGTTCCACAGTAATGGTGATTTCTAAAGTAGGGAAATAACTTTACTTTATAAAATATATAAAGCAGAGTTACAGCAAGTTAAAGCATATAATAATAATTACTTACCAAGTACTTTATGTCAGATTTTCGCTAAGTTTGGCAGAATAAATCTTTATAAAACAACTTAGTTAAATCTATATTTTTATTTATACTTTGGTTGCTCTGCTACCGCCCACCATGAAAGCTGGAATGCCCACTAGTGGGTGGTAGGGACCAGGTTGACTACCACTAGCGTAAAACATTCAGAGAGAGAAGGCCTGAAATCTCAGAACAGGAAGCGGCATTAATTACCCCTATCCTAACAATCTAACTTAGTGCTTGGTTAGTTATTTACCCTCTATATCATCTCAGAAATGCCTTTTATAGGTGGTTTGAAATACACACTTGTATTGACAAAAGCACATCCTACTCTGTGTCCACAGAAGATTTAGCTCTAGGACTGGGACTGACTTAAAGCAGGGGTTAATAGTATCCAAATTGGTGAATGACAGTTCTCTGTTTTGTGTGATGCTGAACAAGTCGTGTAACCCCTCTAGGCACTACTGTCCCATTTCTAGAATAAACATACACACCAGGCAGGATTGTCCGAAAATCAAATGAGATCATTCAGCTATAACCAAGAAACTCCCAGGGCTCTTCTGGGACTCGTCACTCACGTCACGTCTCCCACAGAGCATCAGAGCAGCTTCAGTCCATGACCTAGATAAACCATGAAAAGTCCTCTTTTTTCCCCAGTGTATTTCATGCTCCAAGGTCTGCACCATCAGCCCTACCTCCATGTCTCTTCCCTTTTCTGCTGTCCCAACCCATCTCCAATTTTCTTCGTCTTCCTGGCACATGCGCCTCACCTCTCCTCCATCTCGCTATGCTGTTACCCTCACGTACCACTCTCCTAGCCCGCTGCAGTTCTGTCTATTATACATCACAACAAAAGCCAGAAACTAAGCTAGAAAGATAGAATAATACTATCATAAAATATGGAGAAGAGAGAGTAACTGAGAGAAAAAGGATAAATTACCTTAATGGAGTGAGAGAACACAGATGAAGCTTGTGCTCAGTGCTATTTCTGGTGCATAGAACATTCCCAATAAATAGGAGCAACTATTACCGTATTTTCATATTGGCCATAATAACAGTGATAATGTTCAGCATTATTTTCTAAGGACAAGGCACATAAAGGCACCAAATGCAAAGGAACCATTATTGTTCATTACTGAATCTCAAAATCTTTGTTAATGAACTTCTACCATCTATCGCCTCCTTAAATCTAACCTGTTCAATAGCACGTCTTTACTCTTTTCTCCCTACATGCAGGTTATAACCGCTGTAACTGGACCCCTGCCACCAGCAGTGAGTATTCAAAACTGAAACTTCAATACCCAGCAGACTCCTATTCCTCAGAGTGTGTTCTTCAGGAGAGAAGCTACAGATGTCCCCTCCAAAGTGCCCAGCCCAGCCTCACAGCAGCCCCTCACCCACCCACGGTCTTGCTCTGAGTCAAGATAGAAGCCCAAATTCCAATGAACTTCCTTTAAGATAGGACTCAATTCTTTCTCCTATGTCTTATTTTTTTCTCAGCTCCAGTGACACCTACATTTTCTCCAGAATCTTTTATGTCCCTCTCACCCAATCTCAGCTCCACAAGTAAGAGCCTGCTCTCGGTGTTTTACAAAACTTGACCTCTGTGTGGTTCAGTCCCCGTTAACCACCCAGGTTCAGCCTGTCTCCTCATTCTCTCCATCCCTCTGTAAACTCTGGCCACATTAGACATTCGGCTGTTCTTCTAGTGTCCTAACCTTTGTCTGGCCTTTATACAAGCCCTTGCTGAAGATCAGCTATTCCTGGCACCTTATGGCCTATCAAATCTCAGGTCCACTATTACCTTCTCTAAAAGGCCTTCCCAGCCTACCTTCTGTGAAGTAGCGCTTCTCCTGAACATATCCTTCCTCTCTCTGTCATATCATCATGAGTATTTTTTTAATTTGGTTTACTCAGTCTTCATGTATTTGTCACTGCGAGACTGAACATCTAGTAGGCACTCACCTTATAATTATAGAATGAATGAATGGATGAATATTGAGATCTCTGTATAGATCCATATCTGTGGTTTTTCTTTGAACATCCAGAAAATTATTCAGAATCATAGCCATTAATTTGAATCTTGCCTTGTCTCCTTGTTGTGCCCAGATGTGGGTCTGAGAGCAACTGATTTTCCAGGAACCTAATATAGTGGCTTGATTTATGCCATGAAACTTGTCTTACCTCTGCCCTTAAGATTTATTCTTAAAATTGAGTCTCAGCCCTGGCCAGTTGGCTCAGCGGTAGAGTGTCGGCCTAGCATGTGGATGTTCAGGGTTCCATTCCCAGTCAGGGCACACAGGAGAAGCGACCATCTGCTTCTCCACCCCTCCCTCTCTCCTTTCTCTCTCTCTCTGTCTCTCTCACCCTCTCCTGCAGCCATGGCTCTGCTGGAGCAAGTTTGCCTTGGGCACTGCGGATGGCTCCATAGACTCGCCTCAGGCACTAAAATAGCTCAGTTGCCGAACAATGGAGTAATGCTCCAGATGGGCAGAGCATTGCCCAGTAGGGGGCTTGCCAGGTGGATCCCAGTTGGGGTACATGCAGGACTCTGTCTCTCTGCCTCCCTGCCTCTCATTTAAGAAAAAAAAAATGAGTTTCTAGGTCTTTTTCATGCTTATGTCATGACCTTGTCTGGACATCCCTAACCCTAATCCTGCAGTGTGAATTTGAAGTTATAGGATACAAATTGGTGTCCTATAATTTGAATTTAGACTTATATTTTGTTAAGTCATGACACTGCTGATGTTTTATTACTTTAAACAGATACACGTTCTCCACATCCTCACTGATCCACCGCGATCAATTCAACCATTTAAGTAACATGCTTCTCACCAGCAGGCATTAAACTATAAGACATGTGCTATAGACCAAGTCAATCCATGATTGATAGTGTCATTTTTTTTCTCAAGATTCTTTCTTAATCATTGCTTTTCAGATTTGATATGATGTGACTGGGCACGCTGGTCTTTGAGTTTATAATGTTTGGAATTTTCTAAGGTTCCAAATCTGAAAATCAAGGCTTTCAAGAAATTTGGGGCAGTTTCAGCCATTATTTCTTTGACATTTTTTATGCATTAATCTCTTCCTCTCATTTTGGTCCTCCAATGAAATGATAGTGTCCCACAAGTCCCTGAGGCTCTGTTCATTTTTAAAATTATTTTCTTTTCTCTTTGTTCTTCAGGTTTGATGATTTCTATTAATATATCTTTAAAATCATCAACCCTTTTCTCTATCATCTCCATCCTGCCCATCAATTGGTTTTTTAATCTCAGATACTCTGTTTCAGTTCTAGAACTCCCGTTTGATGGTTTTTTTATAGTTTCCCTTCCTTGCTGAGAACCTTTATCTTTCCATTTATGTCAAGTGGGTTTACCTTTTCCTTAGGGAACATAGTTATAATAGATATAACTATTATAACTATGTTGTAACATAGTTATAACATCTGGGTCACCTTGGAGATTGTGTCTGTTAATTATCTTTCCCTCAAGAATTGGGGGGATTTTTTTCTGGTTCTTTCAGGTCAAATAATTTTGGATAGTATCTTAGATATTGTGAATTATGCTTATGTGTGTTCTGGGTCCTGTTATCCTCTTGGAAATGTTATTATTAATTTTGTTTGTTTTTCTGTTTATCTGTCTGTTTATTTGTTTTTAATAAGCTCTCTCTCTCTCTGGCCCACAGAAGCCCCTTTCCTAGTTGTTTTTTTATCAGAAATATGGGATTTCTAAACTTTATCTACCTATGCCCTCACTCCCTCACACAGCTCCATGACTGGGACCTGCCTTCAATAAATCTATTAGAGAAAAGATATATTTCTATGTGTAAAACTCTCTATTTTTTAAAATTAAATTTATCAGGGTGACACTAGTTAACATGTAGAGAGCAGGCTGACAGCTGTTGAGGGGGGTAGACAAGTCTTTATGTTCTATGTATGTTACTGGTTTAAATTTTTTAAAATTGTGGTAAAACATTCATGACATAAAATTTATCATTTTACGTGCAAAGTTCCTTCGTGTTAAGTATATTCACATTGTGGTGTAACTTGTCTCCAGAACCTTTGAATCTTGTAAAACCGAAACTCTATACCCATCTAAAAAATAGTCCCCATCTCCCCTTCCCCTCGGCTACTGGCAGCCTCCATTCCACTTTCTGTCTCTACAAATCTGACTGTTCTTGGGACCTCATGTGATACTGAATGTGGAAATACCTAGTAGTTGTCCTTTTGTGTCTCAAGATTCATCCATGTTTTAGCATGTGGCGGAATTTTCTTCTTTATTTACAGCTAAATAATAGTCCATAATATGGCTATATCCCATTTTTGTTTACCAGTCATCTGACCATGGACACCTGGTTTGCTTCTACCTCTTGGCTACTATAAACAATGTTTCTATAAACACGTGCATACAGATGGAAAGATGTCTATTTTTTGAGCCAGAAAAGCATCATAATTGGGCCATTTCTTTGTCGGTGGGATTAGGGTAAAATTTACTTTCTCTGAACCTCAGTTTTCCCATATGTAGAATGGAACTGGTGATACTCAGAAGTGTGGCAAGAGTAAACTGAGACACTGCAGAGACGGTGCTCCGTACAATGGCTGGCATGCAGTTGGAGCTCCACAGACTCCATTTGCAGAGGGTACAATGGCTCAGCTCAGATCCCTGGCCTTTGACTGTTCCTATTCTAGCCAATAGGTGACCAAACAGGTTTTTTTCTTTCCATCCTGGGGAAAGAAAAGGAGGTTGGATTAATATTTGTACAAGGGCTACATGACTGTCCTGGGAAAACAGGTGTGGTCATTCCATCTAAAATCCACTCTGCAAAGATGGTTAATGAAGTTGAGGCAGGGGCCACCCTCATGGGAGGAACAGCCTTGACCTCAGCAGTTGTGCGTTCTCCCGTGGTGAAGTCAAATGGCTACAGGAGGTCTCTGCCCCTGGGGGCAGCAGAGTGACTTTGCTTCTCTTCCTCCAAGATGTCTACCAGTTGCTTATCTTTAGACACACTAGGCTGAAGAAAGTTCTTTTTCCAGCTAAAATCATCCAGCCAGTGTAGAGATGCCTACCCCTTTCTAAGTTTGGCTTAGAAAGGGGTAGGCACACAGGTGGGACATCTTAAACCTGCTCGGCAGACACAGGTGGGACATCTTAAAACTGATCGGCAGACACAGGTGGGACATCTTAAACCTGATCGGCAGACACAGGTGGGACATCTTAAACCTGCTCGGCAGACACAGAAGCCAAGGTGACAACCGTGGACCCACCACTGCAGCCACCCCAGACAAAGATTATAATGAACCTCCCTTCGTCCTTTCCCACTGCAGGTATGAGCCCTTCTCTGTTGTCCTTCACCCTCAACTTCACCATTACCAACCTGCGCTACACAGAGGGCATGGAGAATCCAGGCTCTGACATATTCAACACTGTAGAAAGAACCCTGAATCGCCTGGTGAGAGCCCCTCCAATGCCCACTCTCCAATGCCTACTTTCATTCTGCCCAGGTCCTTAGCCCATCTGCTCACCTCTCTCTCTTTCATCCCCAGCTCAAACCACTGTTCCAGAACAGCAGTATTGGACCCCTCTATTTTGGCTGCAGATTGACCTTACTCAGGTGAGAACTTCAAAGTAGGCAATGTGGGGGTGTTGACCATGAGCTAGACCCTCACATCCTCTACCCACTGTCCCAAAGAGAACAAACCACCAACTTTCATTCTGTCTCATGTCGTTCCACTGACCAGAACACAGAGACTCCTTGTAGTCTTTCCTTCCGAGGAGGTAAGGTTGAAGTTTTCAGATAGGTCTTTCTTCTGGAACTCATGTTGGCTTCATCACGATAGAGCAGAAGATTTCAACCAAGAGTGGTTTCACTCCCAATATTTGGGAATGCCTGGAGAAATACTTTGTTGTCACAACAATGTCTGTGGTTTGTAGAGTGAAGCCAAATATGCTGCTAAGTATCCCACAGGCACAGGGCACCCCTCAGGGCCAAGAATTATCTGACCTGAAATGTCCATAGTGCTGAGGCTGAGAAACTTGTTCCTGAGTATGCAGGAGTCTCTCTTCTGCTGTTGCCACATTTAATCATTGATTTGTCTGTAACACTGCCGCAAGTTCTCCCTTTTCCTACCATCCTCCAGCAATGACAAAATCCTGACTAATCAGAGATGGATTTGGATGTCTCCCCCCCGCCCCCGCAAAAGGATTATTGAGCAATAAATCCCAGTTGTTATACAGTTTTATTTGAAGTCTATTACATCTATGTTCAAATCCTAGCTTCCCTATTTCAAGGCTGTGTGACTCTGAAAATGTTACATAACATCTCTGTGCCTCAGCTGCCTCATCTATCAATCAATTTGCTTTTCTGCATTAACCCTTTGAGTAATACAAACATTCATGTATATCCTCGTGCCTCCTGACCATCCAGAGCATGATCGTACAAAAATTTTTATTTTAAATATGTGTAAGGCAACATTTAAAAAAGGCAAATGTGTGTTCTTCTTGTTTTCATAAATTAGTTATCAAACAAACATGATTTTAAATTAATAAAACTGGCACTGGAACTAATTTCATTTTTTGAAAAAAAAAAAAACAACTTACTCCCAGGGGTCAGTGAGCATGAAAATAAACCCTCACTACTCAAAGGGTTAAAAAATTAGCCCACAATTCTGCTGGATGGCAGCTTGGGCTGGATTCTGCTAAGAGATTCTTCTGCCTGGTCTGGTTCAGCTGATCTGATCTTAAATGAAATTTATTTATGTCTGCAGTCAGCTGCTGCCAGGTCATCTCAGTTCTCCACATTCTCTCATTCTCCAGCTGGCTAGTTCAGGCTCATTCACATGCTCAGAGCTCCAAGAGCAGCAAGAAATGAGCAGCCCTAATGCGCCCATGCTTTTCAAGACTCTGCTTGCATCTCGTTTGCTAATGTCCTTTGGACGGTCATATGGCCAAGCCCAGATTCAAGGGATGGGAAACCAGACTTCACTTCTAATAAAAGGGAATAATTTATGGTCATTTGTATGAACACAGTAAAGATGAAAATGAAAGGTGCTTAGTAACAAACTTAACATACAGAGAACATGCAGTAAGTTATTGACTGCCTTTCCTAGACCTACGTACTGAAAATACCTCCAGCAAATGGAAACCCCTACCTGTGCACTTGGGTCACCTTACCCCTTGTGTGCAACCTCTCCCAATCACTGACCCTTTGAGGATGGAATGCCCACAGCTCCAAACAAATTCGGCGTGGTCCTTCAGCCATGATGCTGTTATCGTGTCCTTTCTGCTGGCCCTGGAATTTGGCTGGCTCTAGGATACCACCCAGCCTCATCCCTACCCCTACCCACAGCTGACTGCTTGGCCTCAGTGTTGCCTTCAAAACCGCTAAATTATCGCAAAGTCTATTCATAGCAAGAATGGCAGCCCTTGTAATACATAATAAAACTGGAGGCCTTTTATTGAGCACTTATTAGTACTAAGTGCTGTGAAGTCCATCCTTTTACCTCATTTGACAGATTAAAACAATAACCCACAGAGAGATTGAGAGATTTATCCAGAGTCGCCCAGAAATTAAGTAGCAGAGCTAGGATTTAAGCAATTTGACATTGCCTTTTTCACCTTGTTCAATTCCCAAATGCACTCCTTCTATCCCTCTGCCATGCTTCTGTTGTTAAGGGGTATGTTGCCTTGTTATGATTGTGATGTTGAAGTTTAACACAAATATCAACATTTTGAGATGCTCTATCCTCTGTGTTCTGGGACCTTGGCTGTCCAATTTATTTCTGACCCTCCCCCAGCACCAAGGCCATTTCAGGCTGCCCACTAGTCCTCCTGCTTCTCTGGACTCCTACCTGGAGTCCCCCCTCCCAATCACTGTGTACCCCCCCCATCCTGCCACCCAGGCCTGAAGAAAACGGAATGACCACAGGAATTGATAGTGTCTGCACGTACCATTCTGACAACATGGGTCCTAAGCTGGACAGAGAGCAGCTGTACTGGGAGACGAGCCAGGGAACCCACGGTGTCACCCGGCTGGGCACCTACACCCTGGACAGGGACAGCCTCTACGTCAATGGTGAGCATCCCTTTGTAACCATAAAGTGAAGCTGAAAATCTGTGCACCAGAGGGGATGCCATGGGACCCACCTATGCATAGTTTTCTGCATGAGCAGTCTCCCTTGATCACTCAAGGACCCCACTGACCCTCCAGTTTACAAACTCTTCTCTTTCCTTGGCATCTGTGCATTCCAGAGAACTGATCTGCATACTTGCCTGAGGTACAAAAACCCTCCTCCATACAGATGAATGACATTATCCCTCTGGCTGAAGCTAATAGAGATTCAAGAGTCTGGCTATTTTTGTTGTTGTTGTTAAATGAGAGGTGGAGAGGGAGAGATAGACTTCTGCATGTGCTCTGACCAAAATTCACCTGGAAAACCCCCTAACAGGCGATGCTCTGCCCATGTGGGGCTGTTGCTCCATTGCTCTGCAACCAAGTTATTTTAGCGCCTGAGGCGAGGTCATGGAGCCATTCTCAGTGCCCAGGGCCAACTTGCTCTAACCAAGCCATGGCTGCGGGAGAGGAAGAGAGAGAGAGAGAGAGAAGGGAGAAGGAGAAGGATGGAGAAGCAGATGGTCTCTTCTCCTGTGTACCCTGACCTGGAATCAAACCCGGGACATCCACATGCTGGGCCAACGTTCTACCACTGAAACAACTGGCCAGGGCCAAGAGTCTGGCTATTGATCTCTCTCCCTGCCAATATCTCAGAACCCCCTCTCGACCCTGAGAAGCACAGTTAGCAAACCCATGTCCTAGAAGTGTTGGTATATCTTCCCAAATAAATCGCAAGCCCATGAAGCCAGGGATGGGGGCTTTGATTTCTCAGCCCTTCAGGAACTAGATGTAGTTGCCCCTGAATCATTAGTATAAAATTGTTAGACTTGAAATCTCAGTTTGGGATAGAGGCTGGTGGCCATTGTCCTGTACCTCAGACATTGCTCCCCCATTCCTATCCTAGTATGTCTCCTTTTCTCATTTCAGGTTTTTCCCACCAGACTTCAGCCTCCACCCCCCATGGTGAGTACTCAGGGCCCTGACAACCAGGTGCTCCGGGCCCCTGTGAACAGCAGCTGAGTCCCCGGCCCAGGAGCCGGGTGGGAGAGGAATCCAGAAGGCCTGGGTGTCTCACTGAACATGAGTGGCTTGGGCTGGACAAGAAAGATGCACCAGAGTCATCCATGCCATACTGAGGGGCCCCATTCCTTCTCCAGACCATTTCTCTTCAGCTACTGTGACCTCCACACTCTTCCCAAGGACCTCGCCGGTGCCAGCCCACTTCTCCAGCTCCACAGGTGGGTGACATCTCTTCCAGCTCCTCCCAGAAAGCCTCAAAGATGGGACCTAGGAATTGCAGGAAAGGCTGCTGTTTAGGGAAGCTGGAGCTGCCATGGGCGCCCTCTCTCTGCTCTGACCTCTTCAAGAGCAGAAAATGTGGCCTCATCTCTCCAGCTGTTTACGTTGAACAATTTACCTACCCTTTCGGTGACTCAGTTTCCTCACTGAGGAATCATATTTCATAAGGTCGGTGTGAAGGTTAAATGAAAATGTATGTAACAACACCTAGCACTGGGAGTGCCAGACTATTTAGTTCAACAAATATTATTGGGCACGTGTTCTGTGCTAGGCAGAGGTTGAAATGTGAAGTCAGGTGTGGTCCCACCTGTCACCTAGTCAGTCTACAGTGTATTGAGAAAGATGGAAATTAGACATGCAGTTATAGGTGATAATAACTATAAAAGTTAACCATGTTGTTCGGCACATATTACGTGCCAGGCCCTGTACAATTCTTCTTTTATTTCTAACTTTTCATTTTGATATGATTGTACATACACAGGAAGTTGCAAAAAAAAATGTGCAGAGATTCCTGTACTCTTCACCCCGCTTCTCCTCCATGATTAGCATCTGACATGACCGTAGTACAACAACAAACCAGGAAATCAGTTCACGTTGTTAAAATCTACAGAACTCAGATTTCAGATTTCAGTTTTACAGGAAGCTGCATCTGTATGTGTGCGGGTAGTTCTATGCCATTTGATCACGTTTGTAGATTTTCATAACCATGACCATAATCAAAATACAGAACAGGGCCCTGGCTAGTCGGCTCAGCAGTAGAGTGTCGGCCTGGTGTGTAGAAGTCCTGGGTTTGATTCCCAGTCAGGGCACACAGGAGAAGTGACCATCTGCTTTTCCACCCCTCCCTCTTCTTTCTCTCTCTCTCCTACCCTCCAGCATCTGTGACTCAAATGGTTCGAGTAATTAGGCCCCAGGCACTGGGGATGGCTCCATGGCCACCTCAGGTGCTGAAATAGCTTGGTTGCCACGGGAAGAAGTAGCGGTCCCAGATGGGCAGAGCATCACTGTGTAGGGAGCTTGCCGGGTGGATCCTGGTCAGGATGCTTGCGGGAGCGTGTCTTTGCCTCCCTGCCTCCCGCCTCTCACTTAAGAAAATAATGAAAGTTAGAAAACTTTTTAAAAATAAAATAAAAACATACAGAACTGTATTATCACCACAAAAACCTCCTGTGACTCTTTTATAAGTTCCACCCACCCAGCCCAACCCCTGGAAACTACTAATCTATAAACCACTTCTATAATTTTGTTATTTTGAGAATGTTATATCCATGGAATCATATAACACGTGACCTTTGGTGACTGGCTTTTTTCACTCAGCATAATGCCCTTGAAATGTGCTAACTCCTTTAACAGTCATTCAACTTCCATAGTTTTCTTACAAAGTGTGATTTTCCCCATTTTACAGTTAAAGAAATGGAGGTAGTACATACAGGTTGAGTAACATGCTCCTGGACACATGCTGGTGAAGAGGTATGAGAGGATTTGAAACCAACATAGAATTTACTGTTTTGACCATTTAAAAAAAAAATCTTAAGTGAGAAGTGAGGAGGCAGAGAGACAGACTCTGGTATGCACTCCAACCAAGATCCACCCAGCAAGCTCCCTACAGGGTGATGCTCTGCCCATCTGGAGCCGCTGCTCTGTTGTTTGGCAAGAGAGCTATTTCAGCACCTGAGGTGAGGCCATGGAGCCATCCTCAGTGCCTGGGGCCAAATTGTTCAAACAAACCATTTGAGCCATGGCTGCTAGAGGGGAGAGGAGAGAGAGAGAGAGAAGAGGGAGGAGTGGACAAGCAGATGGTCACTTCTCCTGTGTGCCCTGACTGGAAATAAACCCAGGACTTCCACATGTTGGGCTGACGCTCTACAGCTAAGCCTACCCACCAGGGCTATTTTGACCACTTTTAAGTGTATATTCATAATATTGTGCAACCATAAATAAGAAACTCTTATTTCACTCAGTATAATGTTATCAAGGTCCCTGTTGTCTTAAATGACACTATACCATCGTTTCTTATGGCTAAATAAAGAAATCAGAAAGAGCTAAAAACTGTATGATTGCACACATAGGTGAGGTACACAATTGAGACTCACGGACATAGATAAGAGTGCAGTGGCTACCAGGGGAAGAGGGGTGTGGGGGACGGGTGGGTGGGGCAAGGATATAAAGAGGAATACAAACACAAGGGGATGGAGATATTTACTCAGAATCTACGTACTCTTGTTGATCAATGTCACCTTGTTAAATTTAATTTTTTAAATAAAAAGAAAAGAAAAAGAAACAGAAACTCTGCCCCTATTAAGCACTAACTCCCCATTTCCTTCCCCTAGCCCCTGATAACCTCTCTTCTACTGTATGTCTCTATTAATTTTCCTCTTCTAGGTACCTTACGTAAGGGGAATTATACAAGATGTGTCCTTTTGTGTCTGGCTAGCACAACGTTTTCAAGGTTCATCTATAGTGTATCATATATCAGAAGTTCATTCCTTTTATAGCTGAATACTACTCCATTGCATGGATGGACCACATTGGTTTATCCATTCATTTGTTGATGGACACTTAGATTGTTTCCATCTTTTGGCTATTTTAATCAATAGCTATGAATATTTGTGTTCAAGTATCTGAGTCCCTGTTTTCAATTCTTTTGGGTGTATATCTAGGAGTGAAATTTCTGGAACATATGGTAATCCTATGTTTAATTTTCTGAGAGTCCCTGGGCTGTTGGCTCAGTGGATAGAGCTTTGCCCCAGCATATGGACACCCTGGGTTCAATCCCTGGTCAGAGCACACAGGAGAAGTGATGATCTGCTTCTCTCCCCCCGCCTTCTATCTCTCTTCCCCTCTTGCAGCCAGTGGATTGATCAGTTTTAGCATTGGGTGCCGGTGCTGAGGATAGCTCAGTTGATTTGACCGTTAGCCCCAGACATGGGTTGCTGGGTGGATCCTTGCCGGGACATATGTGGGAGTCTCTCTCTCTAACTCGCCTACTCTCACTAAAAAAAATAACAATTAAAAAACTAAAATAATTGTTCTGAGGAACTGATTTCTATACCAGCTCCACCAGCATTCCCACCAACAATACAGGAGGGTTCCAATTTCTCCACATTCTCACCAATACTTGCTATTTTCCTTTTTTTTATTTTTAAATAGCCATTCTAATAGATATGCATGCTTTTGCACCTAACAGCATCTTGCTTTGCTCTTTATATAACCTTCTGTCTTTGGTCCTAAGGCAGCTTACCCGCTTACTCCAAACCCCTGCTTCCTCATATCTAAACCCTTCATCTCAGAAGTTCTCTGAGAGCTCAGCCTAGGTCTGACTCAAACGTGACTCCTTTTTCTTCCCCTCTGCTGCAGCAGCCGTCTCTTTTCTGGTGCCTTTCACCCTCAACTTTACCACCACCAACCTGAAGTTCGAGGAAGATATGCAGCAACCTGGATCCAGAAAATTCAATACCACAGAGAGGATCCTGCAGCGTCTGGTGAGAGCCCTGCCCACTAATGCCAGCCCCACCCACTTTACCCCACCCTGCCCCCTAATGTCAACCCACCCACCCCACTTATGCCTCCACCCTCACTACCTCTACCCTATTCCGTTCACCAATGCCCCAACTCCTCCTGGCCTCCCTCAGTCATTCCTTCTCACCTCCCCTCCTCTCTCCTAGCTCAAATCTGTGTTCAAGAACAGCCATCTGAAACTACTCTATGCAGGCTGCAGACTAGCCTCGCTCAGGTGAGCCACTCCCTAAGAACACTGCTCGTCTGGGGTAAAGAACCCAAACCTATGTGCTCCATGACTTCATCTGTTTTGGGAATAGTTACTGTCTGTGAATACTAAGCATTGAAAATACCTACAACAATAACAGCATCTAAAAATGACTAATACCCAGGGTGCTGTGCTGATACTTTATATTTAATCTCATCAGTCCTTGCAACTACCTCATGCAACAGGAGCAGAAGGAGAAACTGAGGCTCAGTCGGGTTAAGTAGATTGTGCAGATTTTACAGAGAAATTCAGCATTTTGGGTTGTAGGTCCAAACACCTAGCCCTTAAGCAGCACTGTCTGCTCTGCCCATATAATGACCTTGCAGTATGTGGAAAAGACCAATCTGACACCCACACTAAAGGAACTTTCCTGGAGAATCTAAGAAGGGAAGAAAAACTAGTATTACAGAGAGAAAGGGTGCTCCTGAGTGGGTAAGACTCAGCAGATGGGACCTTGCCCTACCCAGGGATGGTGGGGGGATTAGGCAACACCCCCCCTAAAAAGAGCATCTGGACATTCTAGCTGGGGATGAAAATGGATTGACACTGGTATAATACCTAATATACATTATCAAAATTATAATCTATATTATTTAGCTTAAATATGCATATATTTATATATTAGTTATGTGTATAGCAAGCATAATATATAATTTATATATGTATAAAACAATACAATAATAAAAATATAAGTAAATAGATATATTTATAGATGTTTATTATATTTATATTATATAAGTTGTGTTATATATTATAATGGGTGTAATAAAAATTATAGGAATTGAACAATATGACCTATAAAGATGCTTTGAGGATTAAATGACAAGATAATTAGGACAAAATGCCTGCTTGCTGCATAGTCCATATTTAATAATTAGTAGTTGTCACTATGGGCGTCATCCCATCCATGACCCTGGGTTGTAGGAGCCCCTCTCTCTCTGGAGATGGATGCTGAGGCATGGAGGCCTTATGTTGGCCCTGAATCATGGTTGGACAAGTCATGCTTTCAGACAGGCTGACCCAAAGGACATCATTCAGGCCATTTTGTCCTTTGAGTTGCTTTAGAAATGCCCCAAGCCTGACCTGGCAGTGGCACAGTGGATAGAGTGTCAGACTGGGATGTGGAGGATGCAGGTTCGAAACTCCGAGGTTGCCAACTTGAGCATGGGCTCATCTGGTTTGAGCAAGACTCACCAGCTTGAGCCCAAGGTTGCTGGCTTGAGCAAGAGGTCACTTGCTCTGCTGTAGCTCCCTGGTCAGGGCACATATGAGAAAGCAATCAATGAACAACTAAAATGCCACAACAAAAAATTGATGCTTCTCATCTCTCTCCCTTCCTGTCTGTCTGTCCCTCTCTGTCCCTCTCTCTGTCTCTCTCTCTCTCTCTCTCACACACACACACACACACACACACACACACACACACACACAGACACACACAAAATGCTCCAGCCCTGTTGGTCCATGTGATCTAGAGAGGGTAACTTTAGCTTTCTAATCCCACTGTTTGAAAACTCTAACTCCTTGAAGGAAATGTCACTGGCCATGCAGTAGTCATCTGTTCTGGGGCCACTGCCACCCATTACAGCTTGACCCTAAGCACCTCATTGTACCCGTGAGGACCTGTGACAAGACTTGGCTGTCTTGACTTCATTTGGCATCTTTAGGATAGTTCACCGCCATCAGTAGGACCTTCTCTGTGCCTGTTGCACACCGTCATCATCATGCTTCTCTCCCACGCAGGCAAGGGGCCTGGAGTCCGGTGATTTCCCAGTTATTTGTTTATGTTTCTGAAGAGTCCTTGTCAGAGTTTCCCAAGTTCCTGTCTTAGGGGCTGGCAAAGGGAGGGAGGGAAGGATGAATGATGGAGAGACAGTTGGACCAACCATGTGGAGGTTCTCACCTAGCCCTGAAAAGGACAAGACAGCCACCAAAGTAGATGTCATCTGCACTCATCGCTCTGACCCTGAAGCCCCTGGACTAGACAGAGAGCAGCTCTACTGGGAGCTGAGACAGCTGACCCATGGTGTCACCGTGCTGGGACCCTACATGCTGGACAGGGACAGTCTCTATGTCAATGGTGAGCAGCTGCAATGTGGTCTCTTCCTCCTTACTGGGCAGCCTCCGCCCTCTCACTTAAGGTCACACTACCTGTCTGGCCCTTAGGGGCTTGGCTATGTGCACTGAGTGATTTGGCCCTAATGGCTTATTTTTCATCTTGGACTGACTTCACCCTAGGGCCTTCTTTCCTGATGTGAGGGAGTTGGTGGGAAATTCCCAAGAGCTTCCACCCCAGGGGACCCCCACCATAGCATCAGGGTAGCCCTACCCCATATTTAGTCTCCCCCCTCTCCCTCAACCTTTGCCCACTAACCTCGCTCACTCTTGCTACAGGATTCACCCACTGGAGCTCCACACTCATCACCGGCAGTGAGTATACACTAGGTGTCCTGCTGCCCCCACACCAGGCAAGGAAGGAGCTGAAGGTGCTCCTGGGAGGACACAAGATCTTTATTTATCCCTCATCCCCAGTTCTAGAGGGAATCACAGCTCAAACCCCACCTGAAGTAAACCCAATGAATAATATCTGCTGCTGGCATTTCTGCCATGTGAGTGCCCTTCTGCTCTCACTGCCAAAGGTTTTTCTACAGCTCCTGGGACCTCCACAGTTGAGCTTGGCAACTCTGGGACTCTATCTTCATTCTCCAGCCCCACAGGTAAGGACTAGTCAATGGCACATCTGGTAGAGAGTGCCTGATGAGTAAACATCTCTGACATTATTCACTCAAATAAAGAGGAAAAAGCACAGTAAACCTAGTAATAATGAGTCAATCAACAAACCTATTGAGCACCTACTCTGTGCCAGGCCCTGGAGATACAGCGGGAACATGAAAAAATATATATCTTCCCTCATAGAGCTTATATTCTTGTGATAGAAATATATATATTGTGATAATGATGGTATTAATTATGATGGTGAGGATAATGATAGTGATAATGCAGATGATGATGGATGTGGTTGTACTAATAATTATGATGGTGATGGTGAGAAGGATGGCGATGGTGTCAATGATAAAGATGATGATGGTGTCTGTTAGTGGCACAGTGGATTGGGTGTCATCCCGGGACACTGAGGGCCCTGTTTGAAATCCTGAAGTTGCTGGCTAGAGCATCAGCTTGTCATCAACATGATCCCAGGGTCGCTGGCCTGAGCTCAAAGGTTGCTGGCTTAAAGCCCAAAGGTCAGTGGCTTGACCCCAAGATCACTGGCTCAGCTTGAGCCTCCTGGTCAAGGCACAGATGAAAAGCGATCAATAAAAACAACTGAAGTGAAACAGCTATGAGTTGATGCTTCTCATCTCTCTCCTCCCCCACACCCCTTCTTCACTCTCTCAAATAAATAACTAAATAATGGTGACAGTGATAATGGTGGTGATCAAAAGGTAACAGATCATATCTGACATGATTGAGTACTGAATATGGACCAAGTGCTATGCTCAGCATCTAACTACAGCTAGCACTCGACTTACGACCATGATAGATTCCGACAGACCGCTCGTAATACGATTTGGTCGTAAGTTGAGTAGGCTATATGTACAGTACTGTGAAATGATGTTATAAAAATCTTTAAGTCATATTTTATCATAATTTTCTTTCATTGTTATATATCATAATTTTCTTTGTTCATTTTATGCCATTTGTATCATCTCTACACCATTTTGTTTCTTATTTTTACATTCATCAGGTTTAAATAAAACACTGCATTACTGGTACAACTGGTTTAATATTTGCAAAACATACAAAATTACAAAATACAGGTGCATACAGAAATACAAAATACAGGTGTAAAAAATACCATAGGAAACATTTTCCCAATTGCAAAGTGCTGCCGGAAGCTGGTCTGCACTGTCATATGCCCAGCTGGGCAACGTTTGCACTGCCAGACGCGGAGCAGTCGTAGCTAGCGATTGTGGTCGTCAAGTCAAATGGTCGTAAGTTGCATACGTCTTAAGTCGATTAATACCTGTAGTATTATTTACTCTCCTTTTTAAAACTTTCTCTCATCTTAGACAAAGAAGGCATGGGAAACTTATTTATCACTCACTTTAAATCCTGTTGCTTATTTTTAAAATAAATACATTGCCCACTCTTGCATTTTCTCTGTATTTGGACACTATATTTATTTCTGTTGACCTCAAAGTAAGTCACCTGCTGCATGGGAAAACTATGTCTTATGCTTTGTGTCCCTTAGCATCTACTGCAGTGACTTGCATGTGGTGGTCTATTGGAAATATATGGATTCTCCCAGGAAAGGAAGCAATGACATATGATTCCTGGAGATGTGTGAAAACATTCTTTTCCTTCCCTGGTTCTGATCTTTAATTACTGTCAGATTCTACCCGGTACAAATGTACGACATCTGTGTCACAGCCAATGCTCTTGGTATCTGGAATTGGTTCTTCTCTCAGAAGCTCTGATAAAAGTCTTGGTGTCACATTAAGGACCTCCAAATCAGAGCTTCTGGGAGAAGAACCGATTCTAGATACCAAGAGCATTGGGTATGACTTACATGGTGGACCCTCCTGCTTTGGATTAAGAACCAAGCTGGGTAGAGCCTTGTGGTGGAGAAATCAGAACCCATATGTGTGAGGGCTCAGAGGCTGCAGGTTGGACCAAACAGAGTCTTAGCAGGCTCAGGATAGGTCCTCTCATCTGCCTTCCATTTGCAGCAACAAGCCCTACCCTGGTGCAATTTTCCCTCAACTTTACCATCACCAACCTGCCGTACGTGTCAGAGATGGGACATCCAGGATCTGCAAAGTTAAACACAACAGAAGAGGTCCTACAGTCCATTGTAAGAGCCCTGAGCTGCCTGCTGCCTACTCTTCCTCATCGCTACCTAGCCCCCTTCCCTTCTCCTGCTTACCTCCCTCTTATTTCTCTTCAGCTTGGTTCTTTGTTCAAGAACACCAGCATCTGCCCACTGTATTCCAACTGCAGACTGACCTCACTCAGGTGAGATGCTCGGGAGTGATGCTCATGGTCCACACCTCCCAGATTCAGTTTCTGTTTTCCTCCTGCGTGTTCCTCAAATGTAGCAAGCTCTGGGTACCCATGATGCCACTCCGACCAAGCCTACCCCAGTTCCTGTTTCTCAGCCTTCTGGCAGGTCCTAACCAAGGTGTAGAACATCTCCCAGGAGTTAGAGCCTCGTAATTTCCACAGTTAAATTGTATCGAGGGATATCTAAAAAGCAAAACTGAATAGTCCTTGTGGCATGCACATTTCTTAACCCACATTTAAGGTACTCAAAGGTGATGAAAGGTCTTGGGGCTGCTCCCACCTGAATATTTTCTCACTTTGGCCTTAATCTCTGAGTGGGGTAACAGGAGCCTGGCATATGAAAGATGAACAAACATTGTGCCAACTTGAGTTTTAATCCACCTTCTTCATTTATTGATTAATAAATTCCATATATATTGTCTCATTTTATTTTTTGCCTTCTAAAGAAGATTATTTCAGCTTTGTGGCTTTTCTAAATATTTCATTCTTGCAGCCTCCCTCACCATCAGTCTTGCATATACCCTCATACCTGTGTTCCTCCTCACCCCCAGGCCTGAGAAGGATGGGTGGGCCACCAGAGTGGATGCCATCTGCACCTACCACTCTGCACCTGCAAGCGCTAGGCTGGACAGAGAGCAGCTGTACAGAGAGCTAAGCCACGAGACCCACAATGTCACCCGGCTGGGCTCCTTCACGCTGGACAGGAACAGCCTTTATGTCAATGGTGAGTGGTAGTGCTGCCGCTGGGATTTCTGTGCCGACTGTGTGCTCTGGGCTCATGGCCGACATCTACATCTCCTGTCCCCCAGAATGTGGGGAGGATTGGAGCTTGTACCAAACCTGCCAACGCCTTTGGTTGTTCCCTCAGGACATATGCTCACAGCCTTTCCAGAGATAAACTGAGAGATCAGACATTCAGTGAAGGGGGTTGGGGACAAATGGCAGAAGAATGAAGATGACAGATGACCTGATACAGAAATTTTTCCTTGTGCTCTAGTAGCATTCTTTGGGGTTTGTCTACGGGGCCTTCGTTTCTGAGGGTGCTCCAAAAATGCTGCTTAAATCCATTCATAGACATTCAATGGGCCCAGATTTTTTGTTGTTGTTTTTTGTTTTCTGACAGAGAGAGAGACAGATAAGAACAGATGGACTGGAAGGGAGAGAGATGAGAAGCATCAATTCTTTGTTGTGGCACCTTAGTTGTTCATCGATTGCTTTCTCATATGTGCCTTGACTGGGGGTGGGAAGCTCAAACCAGCTCGACCCCGCTGGTTTGAGCGTGGGATGATCAAATCAAGCCAGATGAGCCAGAGCTCAAGCCAGTGAGCCAGTGACCTAGGGATTTCAAACCTGGATCCTCTGCTTCTCAGTCTGACTCTCTATCCACTGTGCCACCACTTGGTCAGGCTGGCCCCAGATTTTTTACACATCTTCCCAACCCCCATCCTATGATCCTTCACCGTCTCTTTCCCTGTTTCTACAGGTTACACCCATTGGGCCCTGACATCCACACCCAGTGGTGAGTAGCAATCTGTGTCCTACTGTCGCTTTGCCATGGGGCCCATCTTTTCTCTCTGCCATCTTTACCACACTTCTCCAGGGAGGGGGAAAAGGCAGAAAACTTTCATTTTTCCACACCTTCACTCTCCTGCTCAGAAAAGAGAAGCCTGGTATGGGATTAAGGACAAACAGGAAAAAGATCTGAAGGTTCTAGGATGGGCCCACTTTGGCTGGGAAAACCCTCATCCACCATATTTGATTCACTGTGATTTCTTTTCAGTGACTGTGGCCTCCACCATCTCGCCAGCTACTTCAGCGACTCCAGGTCCAGTCTCCATAGGTAGGGCTTCCTCTCTGTAGTTCCGAAATGAAGCGTAAGGACCATTTCTTCATTCAATAAGAATGCATTTAGCGCTTCCTGAAGAAAAGGCCCTAGTAACGCAAAGCAAACAGAACAGAAAGGGGCCTAGTCTTTGATGGGCTTCCAGCAAGACAGACAGACAGTAAAGACATGAGGCTATAAGTAGGTATTAAATTACAATCAGAATGGCCTTGGGTGAGTTTTGCAGAAGTGTGTGGTGGGGTATAAGTGGGTGGAGCTTCTTTCTCTAGGCTCTTTAATTTTCATTTCCAGGAAATGGGAACTGCATGAGCTGTTTATATTTAGAAATGCCATCTTACAGGTTCTGGTCAGGAATGTAAGCAGATTCTGGCTGGAATGACCATTCCTAGGCTCCCACTGGGTCATGATGGACTTTTATAGCACCCACTGTCCCTGATGAGGCTCCTAGATGAGCCCTTATTACCACTGTATTATTCAGTTCTATCGTACTCATTAGTTAGGGCCTCCTAAAATAAGGCGACCAACGTTTTTACAATGAAAAGGAGACAAAAATAAATGAAAGAAAACAATATCGTCAATAAAAGAAACATTTTATTCATTGCAACAATAATACACTATAATATGATAAATGCATAATAAAAACATTTGTAATATTTTATGTTGTAATTATGTTTACCTGCCTATTAATTGTTAATAATTGAAAGAAAAAAGTACTCATTTAGATACAGATATGTCACATCACACACAATGGATCGACTCTGCACCGATCAAATACGGACATTTACAGATTAGTCTTCCAATATCAAAAAGGAGGACATGTAGGGGACACTTTTCCAGGGAGGATGGAACTTACAAAAGAAGGACTGTCCTCCCTAAAGGACGATTGGCTACCTAAAAGCATCTGGACCCTTGTTCACTGAGTCCAGAATGAGGTCGCTGCAGGTGGGATCTGCCTATGGTCCTAGGTGGAGGGGTTAAGATAAGAGCACAGATTCCATTTAGGTTTATGTGCTTCAGGGAAAATTATTTAACTTCCCTTGGGCTTAGTTTCTACATCTGTAAAATGAATATAAGAACATTTCCTTCCCCCAAAGGGTTTGCCTCAAAGATTAAAAGAGTTCAGTGTAAGTAAAGCACTTAAAACAGGTCTTGACCCATAACACAATGTGAACATTTCCTCAAACAAATTTTTTAAAGACTTTATTCAATTTTCAGAGAGGAGAGGAGGGGCGGGGAAGAGGGAGAGAGAAAGAAAGAGAGAGAGAGAAGGAAGGGGTAAGAGCAGGAAGCATCAACTTCCATATGTGCCTTGACCAGGCAAGCCCAGGGTTTCGAACCGGTGACCTCAGTTTTCCAGGTCGACATTTTATCCCACTGCGTCACCACAGGTCAGGCTCAAACAAATTTTTTAAATCAATAAATAAATGAATCTCATAGAAACAACTTGGGTGAAAAAAAAAAAAAACCTTAGGAAAAGAGGCTATCTGTCTGGAATTTTAGCAACTGGAGGGTCAGATGTATTAGTTCTCTGTTTTATGGAGAAGTTACCTCCATAGTGCAGTTTCTCATACTTGTCCTCAGTGCCCCTCAGTTCATACTTGTCAGCTCTGCTCCCTGTTGAAGCTGCTTGTTTGGGAAAAGGATCCCCCTCCTCAATGCGTGATAACACACTGTGGGGTGCCCCACACTCGGTCTCACTGAGCATAGGGTGGGCTCAGTGGGCATCTCTCTCCCCCCTCCACTGCAGCCACTGTCCCTGCCCCAGTGCCTTTCACTCTCAACTTCACCATCACTAACTTGCACTACGAGGAGGACATGGGCCACCTTGGTTCCTGGCAGTTCAACACCACTGAAAGAGTTCTGCAGAAACTGGTGAGAGCCTTGCCCACTTCACACCTACCCCAGCCCCTGAGGCTGGACCACCTAATCCCTGCCACACCCACGGAAGTAAATTCTGGCCTACCTCCCTCTTGTCCCAACCGCCAATGCAAATCCCATCCACCTAGCTGAGTCCCACCTGTGGAAGTAGACTCCACCCCCCTCACCTTTGTCTTCATAGCCACAAGCCCCAACCACTATGCCAGCCCCATTCCTCTCACTTCTGCCCTGCTCAACCACTCACTTCCCTCTCCCTCCTCTGCAGCTCAGAATCTTGTTCAAGAACAGCAGTGTGAGGCCCCTCTACTTGGGCTGCAGACTGACCATGCTAAGGTAAGAAGACCTTGGAATAACAGCCTCAGGTGCTTCTAGACCTGAGAAGTTTGGTCCCATTCCTTCCTGCCCTCCCTGTCCAGGTACCCAGCAGGGTTGGAGTTCGGGAGGTGCATCCTCCAAGACCAATGCCTCTTCCAGTTGTACCCCCCATCAACTGTCCCCAGGTTCTGCAGAGCACATCAGCAGGATTGAACCCCTAACCCGATCATCCTTCTGAACTCCCTCCTCCCTTCCCTTGGACTAGTGCGGGCATTTCCTTTAGGTTTTCAATTCTATCCCCAGGATTTTCTCAAGCCAAATGTGTCTTTTTCATTTGCTTTAATCCCAAATTCCTCAGTGAGGAATTTGAACAGCTCTGCTGTCCTCATGCCTTGAAGATGCAGGTTTCTGCCTTGCAATTAAATAATAATCTCACCCACTGACTCTGCTCAAAGGCCCAGACCGGCTAGACTTCAGTGAGCTCAGAGAATCTAAGTCAACTTCTCACCTCTCCACCAGCCTCCTCATTTCCTATGGCCCCTTCCTGTCCTGCCCCCAGGAATGTCAGGAACCTTCCTAGGAATTCATTTCATTGATTGTCATCCCCATCGTCCACCCTTCCCAGGCCCAGGAAGGATGGCACAGCCACTGGAGCGGACATCGTCTGCACACACCGCCCTGACCCCGCGGGTGCCGGGCTGGACAGGGAGCGGCTGTACTGGGAGCTGAGCCAGCTGACCCGTGGTGTCACCCAGCTGGGCCCCTACACCCTGGACCAGGACAGTCTCTACATCAATGGTGAGGGGCTGCCATCTTTTTACATCTCAGCAGAACCCAGATTTTCCTTTTTCATTTTTCCTTTTCCTTCATCCCTCTCCGTCCTCACCTTATCTTTCTCTACCTGTGCAGGTTACACCCACCATACCTGGGCCACCACCCCTAGCAGTGAGTATTCTAGGGTTTAGAAGTCTTGTAACCCTATAAGTCCCACCCCTTAGGAATGGAAAAGCCAGGAGCCCACTGCCTCCACACTCACCCCCTACTCCACCACCAGCCTCCAATGAACAGCCTCCAAGGTGACGTACTGGTTTCTCACCCCAAGCTCATGGGGGTCTTTTTCTCTCCAGTGTCTATGGTGGCCACAGATTCTGCAAGGATCACAACTCCTTTCTCCAATCCCACAGGTAAGCATTCTCTTCTCTGAAGATGCTCCCAGTCACTCCTGTTGGATTCTAATCACGGGAGACAGAGGAGGGGAGGAGTGGCTGGCATAACTCCAGTGTAGCCACAAGGGACTCTGGAGTGCATGACACAGGCCTACCCAGCCCCTGCAGTTTTCTTGAATACCAGTCCCACCCTCAGCACTCAAGATCCTAAGCCCCTGGCCGGCAAACTGCAGCTCGCGACCCACATGCAGCTCTTTGGCCCCCTGAGTGTGGCTCTTCCACAAAATACCACGTGCGGGCACTACCTCAATAAGGAATGTACCTACCTATATAATTTAAGTTTAAAAAATTTGGCTCTCAAAAGAAGTTTCAATCATTGTAGTGTTGATATTTGGCTCTGTTGACTAATGAGTTTGCTGACCAGTGTCCTAAGCCATTCTGTATAACCTGTTTCTATAAACTAACGTGTTTCTGCAAACAAAAACAAAACAAAAAAAACCGTGTTTTTTTAATTGATTTTAGAGAGAGGAGAGAGAGAAAAAAAGGAGGGGAGAGGAGTGGGAAGCATCAATTTGTAGTAGTTGCTTCTTGTAGGTGACTGGGCAAACCTGGGGTTTTGAACCAGTGACCTCAGCATTCCGGGTCATTGCTTTATCCACTGTGCCACCACAGGTCAGGCTATAAATATGCTTTAAATATACTCTTGAATAAGAATATACTTGAGAGGAATTATTCATGAAATAAGCCATAGTAAATCAATAAACTGAGTAAATTGGGGGAAAATTTATTTGGCAAATGGCCCCTCAGACAAATTCTCAGATGAGACGTTGAAAGGTGAACCTGTCTGGAAAGGTCCTCAAAGGTCCTCCGGTAGGAGGAAGAAACTGGCTCAAGCCTAGACAAACTTATGGTCCTTAAGTATCCATTTCTCATTTATTTTCTCACCGGTTTAACCCAGTGTAGGAATTTCAAGGGTGAGTAAGGAGAAATAGATGACCACCAGATGGCAGTAGCCTACGCAAGATTCATTGGCAGCCCTTGGATTTGATGGGTGGGAGGATCCTCTGAGCCGAAACCTTCAAAGGACAAAATAAAGGAATAAACAAAATTGAAACAGACTCATGGAAACAGAAAACAGACTAATGGTTGCCAGAGGAGAGGAGGGTTGGGGCATTGAGTGGAAAAGGTGAAGGGATTAAGTACAAATTGATATTCACAAATAATTACCACGGGGTTGTAAGTACAGCATAGAGAATATTGCCAATGATATTGTTATAACTCTATATGGTGCCAGGTGGGTACTGGAAATATCAGGGGGAACACTTTGGAAAGTATGTGATTGTCTAACCACTGTGCAGGACACCTGAAACAAGTTCAAAATGATATTGAATGTAAACTATAATTGTAAAATAAAAATAAAAGAGGTTGTGGCATGGGGTCACTACTGAGGAGGGAAGGGCAAAGGAGCCCCGTGGGGGGGAGGGGACCAGAGAGGAGGCTGTATGCCCCGGTGGTGCCACTCAGCAGATCTGTGTAGCCCACTCTGAAGGGCAGCAGGGGCTTAGGCTGTTTATAGGCACGAGGCTCATCCTTTTTATGGCTGTCAGATGTTGGGTGCAGATACAGAGCAGTTCAAAGAGCTAAAACATGCTTGTCTGGGCTATGCTTAAAACTGGGCATGCAAAAATTTGAGTTTAGTCCTTGTAAGCTTGATCCAGCCTGCCGTGAAGTAATAAATAACCTAGGGGCTCATAGGCAGGCACCATCTTTGAGTCACTAATTGGCACCCCAATACCACCATCTTTACTTCTGTACGTGGTCAAATAGAATATACAGCTGCCTCCACTCCTCACCCTGCCACATGTCCAGCCTCAGATAAACAGGAACTGATACCCCAGGATATGGGCATCCTTCCCCTTTATGTACAAGCTGACAGAGTCTCTGGAACAAGCAAGGGTTATGTTCCAGTGACCCTTTGCACCACATCTGGTCCAACACTGACTCAGGGTGTCTTCCCCTTTCCCCCACGCCCCCGCAGCTGCTGGCCCAGCCCTTGTGCCCTTCACTCTCAACTTCACCATCACCAACCTGCGCCACACGAAGGACATGCGTCCAGGCTCTGCGAAGTTCAACTCCACAGAGTCAGTTCTGCAGTATCTGGTGAGAGCTTCCTGCTACCCATTTTTCTTTCCAACTTCCGCCCCACTCGTCTTTGCTCCACTTTTAGAGATTACGGAGGGCTAGGGAGTCAGGCAGTTCTCAGTTCAAAACTTGGAGCTGCCACAGACAAGTGATGTGACTTGGAGTAGTGATCAGTCTTGTGGTATTGTTTCCTCCTCTGTAAAACGGAGACGATAACACTTATCCCAAAGGGTTCTTTGCTATAAGAGAATAAAATGTGGTATAAAGAGGTTAGGGAGCTGTTGTTTTATGTTAAAATGCTATGTTTTAAATGATGATTAGTTGTATACTTATTTTTTACCCACCTGCTCCTTCCTACTCAGCTCCAGCCCTTGTTCACCAACAGCAGCATTGGTTCGCTCTATGCTGGCTGCAGACTGACCACACTAAGGTGAGCCCTCCTCTTGGTCTGGCCTTCGGATGTGTGGCAAGGTGTGGGCTGGCCGGGCTGGCCAGGGCCTAGACTAAGCTATGGGGAGCAAGGGGCCTAGAGCCCTTAAAGAGGTGCTCACCCTCAGGTGCTAACCCTAGGCTTGCACAGCCCTGAGAGTTAGCCCATCTTTAAATGTGGTGTCTGGGTGCCTTGCTTGCCTCACCCTATTCCCAGGCCCAGTGTAGTGATCATCCAATCAGATGGCCAGGCCTGCAGCTCCGAAGGGCCATCCCCTACCACAGTTCACTTAGGGATGTGGGCAGCAAGCAGCAGGCCAGCAGGCCAGCACTAGGCATTTATTTTTTTTCAGGAAAGTTCTTGGCAGTGGAAAGGCTGTTTTTTGACATTCCAGGTGATAGTCCACATGCCGAGAAATGAAACCTCAATGGATAGGTGCTGGAGTCACCCTGGCTTAAATGTCCCATGTCCCAGAAGGGAACCAATATCTCTTATAACAGCTCTGTAAAGTTAACAGGGTCACCTACACCCAAGAAAGCCCATGCAAAGCTCTAGCTTCCTGCTGGGTATTGATGTCCATTTAAGGTCCTACCAGAAAAGATGAGGATCATCAACCAGGGGCCATTTTTATCACGAGCAGTGTCGCCAGGCAATGCAACTCACATTGCACCTTTATCAAGTGTCTAGGAGTCCAGAGCTAGAAACTGCTTAGCTCTGGGTACCTTCTATCCTGCTGAGGTGCAAGGGACACTGTTTCCCCCACCAATGCTCTGTGGTGGAACAGCCTGCTGGCTCTCCCAGGCTATCCCCTCAGGCCAAGCTTCTCCTGCTGCCCCAGAGAGATGGTACTGCAGGAGGCGGGTGGGCAGTGGTGGGGCCTCTGCTTTGCAGGATCTCCTGCTCGAATGCTCAGAGTCAGAACTTGGGCTGGATCAGCCTTCTGAGAGCTGATGAGTCTCCATCCAGAGCTGCTATCCCATTTCCCTGGGAACTGTGCTATGCCTGCTTTGTAAATATTTGTCTAGTTCATTAATTAATTACAAGCACTTCTGTTATACCTGGCTGGATATTTTATATCCATCATTTCTGAATCCCATGACAACCCCATCAAGTTAGTGTTCTCCATGCTGAAGACACGAAGATGTGAGAGCTGAGTCAGAGAGAAACCATGTGAATTATTCAACAAGGAACAGAGCTAAGGTTGAGTTAATGGTTGCCTGACTCTAAGACATCCATTCTGGTCCTTGGCGGCTCAGAGATGCCCCTTTTCTTGTGAGTGTCTCACTCCTGGACCAGGAGAGCAGATAAGCAGCCATCCACAGACAAGAGGACTGAGAAAATGATGTCTCGGTCCTGTCTCCATCTCTATGTCCTCCTTTGCCCAGGTCTGAAAAGGGTGGAGCAGCCACTGGAGTTGATGCCATTTGTACCCACCATTCTGACCCGTCAGGCTTCATGCTGGACAGGGAGCAACTCTACTGGGAGCTGAGCCACCAGACCCATGGTGTCACTAGGCTTGGTTCCTACATCTTGGACAGAGATCATCTCTATGTCAATGGTGAGCATCTGGTGGTGACAGTGTCCCCTGCAACACATGTTAGAGTTTTCTGTTGATGCTCTGAACTCTGGCCAGAGCACACAGCCATGTCTGCTTCTCGATTTCTCTCCCCTCACTTTTCCTCTTCTTGGGAGGTCCCCATTCTCCACCATGTGTGTATGAATCATGCACAGAGAGAGGTGGAAAGTGAGAGAACAGTTATAGGAGGCACAACTCACTGTCTATAGAGAGGCAACCTCTTGATAGCATCTGCTCTTCCACCAATGGTCCAACCCCTTCATCCCTTTCTTAATAACCTTTGAAACATCCCACCTCACTTTTATCCACTCTGCAGGTTACAGCAGAACAGCCTTAACCTCCACCCCCCATGGTAAGTGTTCAAACCTTAGATGGCCCCATGACCCTACAGTGATTGGTGGGGGTAACTGGGCAACTAGTTTCCCTTCCCTATAGCTAAGGCCTCAATGAGGGCAAGGAGGTCTTTAGGCCCTTATTACACTCCCACCCCCAACTTCTGACACTCAGTTTGGGCATCAAAGCCAAAGTGTCTCTGGCATCTCTGAGGTGAAGCTGCATCGTTCTCATTTCTGATGCTTTCTCCTCAGTTTTTGTAACTTCCACACTCTCCTTGGGACCCTCAGTAGATCCTACATCCTTCTCCAGTTCTACAGGTAAGAGCCTTCTCTCCCTGTCCCCTACCTTTCCAGATACAGCCCTCTGTGCTTTACAATGAGAGATCAAGACAATATGCATGGGCAGGTCAAGGCAAGGGGACAGTGTGGGGAGGATAAATTCTGGGGCCACACCCTCATTGCAGCCCAGTCTAGCCCTACCCTTTGGATGGAGCTCTGTGACTTCAGGTTTTCAATCCCCAACTGAAGGTATAGCTCCTTTTAATCCACAACTTTGCTTTCTTTTAAGGGTTTGTATCAGTCAGCTCTTACTGTATAACAAATGAGCACCACATCTACTGGTTTAAAACAATCATTTACTGCTATTCATGAGTATATAGGTAAGCTCTGCAACTTGTCTGCACTAGGCTTCCCCATGTGTCTGCGGCTACCTGCAGGCTTGCTAGGTAACTCTGCGTCTGTAGAATGCCTGGCCGATGGGTGCGGTGCCTCAGTTTTCCTTCATTTCATAATCCAACAGACTAACTCCAGCTTGTTCATATGGGAGTCCCAGAGCCCCTAGAAGCAAGAGAGGTCATGCCTCAATGCATAAAATCATTTCAAGCCTCTGCTTGTATCACATTTCTCTTGTCTCATTAGCCAAAGCAAGTCATGGCCACATCAGAGTCAGGGGGTGAAGAAATAGGCTCCCATCTTTTGGCGGAAAGAGCTGCTAACACCACACGGCAAATGTGTAGGCGTACAAAGCTGAAGAATTGCTGGCCATTTTTATAATCTACCCCACGTGACCTGCCAGGGAACTTGTGACCACATGGCCTTAGGTGACCTGAGGTGTGAGGGGAGTCAGTTAGTGAGACTAGATTCAGCAGTGCATCCTAGAAAAATTCCCAAAACTTTACCTTCTGCTAGAGTGGAATAGAAAAAGTCAAGGACAACACCGGGACTAGTGCCCAAAGTGCGGAGACAGAAGGGGTCAGGAGAGAAGGCAGACAAATAATAACAGTGACAACAGAGCCAATACAGTGACATTCACTGATTGTCACACAATGGGGATCCTGCTTTACACATATGATCAGGTCTTGCAGATACATACTGCTGTTTCTCCGTTTAAGAGAGACATAGGCGGGTTCTTTGAGAAATCAATGTTTTTCTGAGGTCACACAGCCAGCAGATGGTCAGGACTTAACCCTAAAGTTATCCATACTCTAGAGCCTGAGCTCCTGCCCTAAAATAGCTGTGTGGCCTTGGGTAGTGCCTCAGTCTCTCTGAAACTCATTTTCATGTCTGTCAGTAGGGAGCAAGTAACAGGATGTACCTCCCAGGCTTGTGTGAGGAGTACATGAGGTACTGGATGGAGAGTGCTTAGCAAAGAATGTAGCAGAGAGTATAACTTCTTACCAAACATCAGCTGTTATTATTGCTGCTATTTTTATTGTCATTATTATTATTATTATTATTACTATTATTAGTGCTGTTCAAAATGAAGCTTCTATTCTTGAAAGAGACATTGCAGCAGATATGAACACTAGACTCACTGCTCAGGCAGTGCTTCAGGGTGTAATGCCTTCCCTCTTACCCTCACTACAGTCTCTGGCCCTGCCCTGGTGACATTCACCCTTAACTTCACCATCACCAACCTGCACTACATGAAAGACATGCAGCCTCCAGGCTCAATAAAGTTCAACAAAATAGAGAAGATCCTGCAGCTCCTGGTGAGAGTCCCATCCACCTCATTCCTGCACTACCCACCGATGCCCACCATGCCCACTGCTATCAGTCCCCCCACCGCTCCTATGTCCTATTCATCTCTTCCTGCTTCCCAACTGATGCCAGATCTGTCGACCTCATTCTAGCCCTGCCCCTGTCCTTCCTCACTGGTCCTTCTATTGACCTCCTTCCTTCCTTCCTTCAACAGCTCAGACCCTTGTTTAAGAACACCAGTATCAGCCTCCTCTACTCCAGCTGCAGACTCGCCTTGCTCCGGTAAGACCACCAAAGATGTCCCAGTGAGTTACGGTAGAAAATTGTTATCCATAGTCCTCTAGAGCTGGGTCCTTTCTTTGGCCTCAGCCTTTTCCAGCTCCTCACCTGAAACAGACGCTATGTCTCTGGTTTCTGGCCCCTGGTCCCTGCTCTGGACCGTTTCATCTTCAAGAACTTCAAATCTCACATGCAATATTTAATAAGAACAAAGTGATAAAATGTAATAATAGCCTGAAAGTAGGCACCAAATTCCTTCATAACGGATGCATCCCTGATCCTTCACAAATAAACCCATGGCCTTCCATGCCCTCAACCCACACTGCCTATATATATTTTTTTAATTTAATTCATTGGGGTGATGTGGGTTAATAAATGTACTTAGTAAGTTTCAAGTGTACAATTCTATAACACATCATGTGTATATTGCATTGTGTGCTCACAACCCAAAGGCTAGTGTCCTTCCATCACCGTATATTCGACCCCTTTACCCTCTTCAACCTCCCCTCAACTCCTTCCCTTCTGTTGTCTGTGTCTATGACTTTGTTCACTTGCTGGTTTCTGTTTTCTATCCCACATATGAGTGAAATCATACGGTTCTTATTTTCTCCATCTGATTTGTTTTGCATAGCATGATGCTCTCAAGATCCATTCATATTGTTACAAATGGCAGTATTTCTTTCATCATTTCTTATGGCTGAGTACTATTTCATTGTATGTATGGACCACATCTTCTTTATCCAATCATCTATCAAAGTACACTTAGGTTGTTTCCATGTCTTGGCTTCCTTGAATAGTACTGCAATGAACATAGGAACATATCTTTACAAATAAATGTTTTTAAAAATGTCAAGTGGATATCCAGAAAAGAGATTGCTGAATCTTATGGTAGCGGTATTCTTAAATTTTTGAGGAAACTTAATTTTTTCATAGTGGCTGCACCAGTTTACATTCCCACCAGCAGTGAATGAAGGTTCCTTATTCTCCACAGGCTCTCTGAACTTGTTATTTGTCTTGTTGATAATAGCCAACTAACAGGAGTGAGGTGGTATCTCATTGTGGTTTTGATTTGCATTTCCCTAATAGCTAGTGAAGATGAGCATCTTTCATATATCTGTTGGCCACTTGTATTTCTTCTTGGGAGAAGTGTCTGTTCTGGTCCTCTGCCCATTTTTAATTGGATTATTTGGTTTTTGTTATTGAGTTATATAAATCGTTTATATATTTGGACAATAGGCCCTTATTAGGGGTATTGTTTGCAAGTATCTTCTCCCATTCAGTTGCTTGCCTTTTTGTTTCGTTGATCATTTCTTTGTTGCTGCGCAGAGGTTTTTAGTTTGATGTAGTCCCATTTATTTACTTTTTCTTTTACTTCCTTTCCTTTGGGATCAAATTCACAAAATCCTCTCTGAGACCAGTGTCCATAAGTTTATTACCTATGTTTTCTTTTATTTGTTTTATTATTTCAGGTCTTTGATACATTTTGAGTTGATTTTTGTGTATGGTGCCTAATAGCACTCTAATGTCATTCTTTGGCTTATGGCTTTCCAATTTTCCCCATGTCATTATTGAAAAAGCTTTCTTTTCCTTTTGTATGTTTTTAATTCCTTTGTCAAAAGTTTGTTACCCACATATGTGTAGCTTTATTTTGGGCTCTCAATTCTGTTCTGTTTGTATGAGTCTGTTTTTCTCCAATACCATACCATTCTGATTATTGTAGCTTTGTAGTATAATTTGAAGTCAGGAAGTGTGCTACCTCTGGTTTTTTGTTTGTTTGTTTTTTATATCAGGATTAATTTGGCTATCTGAAAGTTTTTGTGGTTTCATACAAATTTGATGGTTGTTCTATTTCTTTTAAAAGTGACATTGGAATTTTGACAGGGAATGCATTAAATATGTATATTGTTTTAGGTAATATGACCATTTTAACTATGTTGAGTCCTCCAATCCATGATTGTCTTTTTTTCTTTCTCAATTTTTTCAATAATGTCTTATAGTTTTCAATGTATAGATCCTTCACATTCTTTGCTAAGTTTATCCCTAGGTATTTTACTCTTCTTATTTTAACTGCAAATAGATTTTTTTCATTTCTTTTTATGAGATTTTATTTTTAGTCTCTAGGAATGCAGTGAATTTTTGTACATTAATTCTGTGTTATGCAACTTTACTATATTTATTGATTGTTTCTGTCTTTTGATGGATTCTTTACAGTTTTTAGATAAAGAATCATGCCATCTTCAAAGAGTGACAATTTTACTCCTATTTTAGATGTCTTTTATTTCTTTCTCTTACCTGATTGCTCTGGCTAGGACTTCCAAAATTCTGTTGAATAACAGTTGTGAGAGTGGGCATCTTTGTCTTGTTCCTGATCTTAGAAGAAAAGCTTTCAGTTTTTTACCATTGAGTGTGATATTAGCTAGGGATGTATCATATATGGCTTATTTTATGTTGAGGTATTTTCCTTCTATATTCATATTATCACATTTTTAATCATAAATAAATATTGTATCTTGTCAAAGGCATCTATTTATTTGATCACATAATTTTTGTTTTATACTTTATTAATGCGGAGTTATATCACACTGATCAATTTGCTTATGTTGAACATCCTTGTGCCCATAGAGTGAACCCTGCTGGATCATGATGTATTATATTTTTAATGCATTGTTGTATTTGATTTTCTAGTATTTTATTTAGGATTTTTGCATCTATGTTTATCAGAGATATTGGTCTATAATTTTCTTTCTGAGTGTTGCTCTTGTCAGGTTTGGTATCAGGGTAATGTTGGCCTCATAAAATGAGTTAAGGAGTGTTGCATCTTCTTTGATTTCTTGAAAGAGTCTAAGAAGGATAAATACCAATCTCCTTTGAATGCTTGCTGTAGTTCACTAGTGAACTTTCCAGAGTCTACAGCTGCCAAATGGTGGAACCGGGATTCAAGCCCCACCTCCTCAGAGCCCAGGCCTTTTCTCACTTAGCTTTTTTGGCCTCTTTTCTTTCTGAGGAATCATTGGTTCCCCTTCCTTCCATATCACCCCTGCGTTGAGTCTCTGCTCCTCTCTAGTGTAGAGATGTGGAAAGTGGCACTGGGTCATCTAGTGATGGGGGTTTCTGAGCACAAGTGACCTGCTCCATTCTGACATCTTTTGGAGGGTTAAACCTCAGTGGCTATCTCCCAGAAATAACTCTTCAGGACTCCAAAATTAGAATTCGAGACAAGATTTTCTTCCTGAGGTGTCAGAACAGAGAGGGACGGCATGAAGTCCCCTTCCTCAGAGCCCAGTTTGGTGCGCCGATAGCCAATGTATCCTCTCCACTCCTCTAGCCTGGAGTTCCATAGGTTTTCTTTTTATCCACGAACACTTCTTGAGCACCTACAGTATACCAAGCTCAGTGTTCTCCCAAAACTTGCTGGGGCCAAAGCGTAGATTCTGCCATCAAGAGTAGTGTATTATATTTATTATATGCAAACATGTATACAGTACATATTAATTATACTAATCTAAGCATATTACTAATATCAACATGTTTAATCCTCATATGATACACCTGGATATCATGATTATACCCATTTTATAGATGGGAAACTAGGCCCAGTGACACCTGAAAGATGGGGGAAGTGTAGGATCTCGGAAGAACTGAGATGGAACCTCATCCTTGGGGAGCAGTAAGGGGGTGTGTCTCAGGGGGAGGGAATAGCAGGTGGAGAAGCAGAGTCTAGGCAGGGAGGACACGTGGAGCAGAAACACTGCCCTGTGAAGAGGAGGGTGTAGAGGTGGCGAGGCAGGCCTCGGGTCCTCATGTGCCTGTTGGGACACTGGGGCTCCACCACAGGCAGTAGAGGGCCGAGGACGGACTCTAGCAAGTGTCTGACAGGATGGAGCGCCATGCACAGTGAGTGAAGACTGTCCCTGTGTGCAGAACAGATTATAAAGGGTGCGGGGGTGGGGTGGGGGAGGGGCAGTGAGGGCGTCCCGGACTCACAAGGAGACCCTCTATGGGACTGTGTTTACAGTGTAAAACAAATTCACTCCAAGGTGGGTGACACGGCATTCCAGGTCCTGCTGACCGGAGCTGCAGCACTTCTACCTGACCTGATGGCCCCGCACAACATTCTCAAGGACCTTCTGCAGTCGGCTCCTCATTGTCACCACCTCTGTGTCCCTTCCTCACAGGCCTGAGAGAGGTGGAGCAGCCACCAGCGTAGGCACAGTGTGCACCCACCGCCCTGACCCCGCGGGCTCCGGGCCAGACAGGAAGCAGCTATACCAGGAGCTGAGCCAGCTGACCCAAGGCGTCACCCTGTTGGGTCCCTACACTCTGGACCAAGACAGTCTCTATGTCAGCGGTGAGCAGCAGCCTCCTTTGCTCTGCTGGGTTGCCAAGCTGCTCTCGCCCCATGCATGCCTCTTTGATGCCTTCCCTGTATTCAGCACCTTCTCTATCTCTCTGCAGGATACACCCAGCACGCTTCAGAAACCACCCCCAGCAGTGAGTACTGAGTAGCCTTTAGAAGTCCCCTACCCCACCAGGGATGGAAGCTACAGGCCCCTGCACACATCTCCAGCTCCTGGGGATGGAGGGGTCAGGACACAGGCTGGGGAGTCACTACAGCACAACTCAGCTGTGAATCACCCCTATTGTTTGTTGGCTGGACACAGAGACATGGTCACTCAGTGTTGGTTGGGTGGATGGATGGAGGAAAATAAGTTAGCACTTGAACTGAAATAATAACTTTAAGTTATAAATTGTCTCCTTCATCTGCTGCATGTGATGATCTAACCTGCACTCCGGTAATCCTGGCATTAGGCCCAGGACCAGCAGTCATCACTGTATTTTCCAGTGAAATGGCCACTGTCTCAGGACTGTGACCTCGGGCCCCACACCCTCTATCCACCCCAGACTGGACTCAGTGTGCCCCCCTCCCCTGCTGCAGCTACGGGACCACCCCTGGTGCCTTTCACCCTCAACTTAACCATCACCAACCTGCACTACATGGAGAACATGTGGCCTCCAGGCTCCTTAAAATTCAACAGCACCGAGAAGCTCCTGCAGCGCCTGGTGAGAGCCCTGTCCCTGATGCCAGACCTGCCCACCTCGCCTTTGCCCAGCAAACTGATGCCAGCCCCACCCACTTCTTCCTGTCCTGCTCATTGAGACCACCTACCTAAGCTCCCTCCTGTGCTATCTGTCAGTGCTAGCCCTGCCCACATCACTCTTGTCCCATCCAGAGACGACTATCTTGTCCTTGCCTCTCAGCCTGTCCATTTACTTCCCTTGTCTTTACCCACAGCTCAAACCCTTGTTCGAGAACACTAGTGTGGGCCCCCTCTACTCCGGTTGCAGACTGACCCTCCTCAGGTGAGACCTTGACCAGCTGCTGGAGCAGCTCAGGTGCTTCCAGATCTCAGGAGTGTGTTCTGCTTCATTCCTGCCCTCTCTGGCTGTGTCCTTAGCAGAAGTGGAATTCAGGAGGCATTTGCTCCAGGGTCAATGCCTCTACCTCCTCCACCAACTGTCCCCACGTTCTCCAGAGCCCATCAGCAGGATCGTAACCCTAACCTACTCATCCTCTGAACCCCCTCCTCCCTCCTCTGACAGTGAGGGCATTTTCTTTAGGTTTTCCATTCTGTTTCCAGCATTTTTCTCAAGACAAATGTGCAAATGTGTCCTTTCCACTTGCTTCAACCCCTAATTCTATCTCTACACGTCTCAAGTATGAGCTTTCTGTCCCCGTGCCTTAAGGGTGTAGGTTTCTGCCTTTCAACTTAATAATAATTCACCTACTGACAGTTTCTGCCTTACAACTGAATAACCTCCCCCATCCTACTGACAGTGTGAAGGTGGCCAGTCAGTGAGCTCAGAAAATCTAAACAGACTTCTCACCTCTCTACCAGCCTCCTCATTTCCTCCTTTCTGTCCTGTCCCCAGGAATGTCAGGACCCCTCTTTAGAAACTCATTTAATTTTTGTCATCCTCCTTAACCACCCTTCCCAGGCCCAGGAAGGATAGGACAGCCACTGGAGCGGACATCGTCTGCACACACCACCCTGACCCTGCGGGCCCTGGGCTGGACAGGGAGCGGCTGTACTGGGAGCTGAGCCAGCTGACCCGTGGTGTCACCCAGCTGGGCCCCTACACACTGGACCAGGACAGTTTCTATGTCAATGGTGAGGAGCTGCCATCTTTTTTACATCTCAGCTTGTCCCACAAGCTCCCTCTCCATCACCTCTTTCCCTAATCCCTCTTCCTCCTCACTGTGTTTCTCTACCTGTGCAGGTTACACCAACCAGACCCACACCACCACCCCTAGCAGTGAGTATCTGAGGTGCAGAAGGCTCTACACTCCTGTAAGTCCCAGCCCGCAGGGATGGAAGAGACTAGGCGTTCTCTCCTTCCCCTCTCCACTCCACTTCACCTTCAACCTGGGGAAAACAGGGACTAGAACCCAGAGAGTCAGAAGTGAGCACCTTGTTCCTGGCATCTCCAGAATGAGGAGGTTCCCAGCCAAGCACTTGGGCTTTTTCTCCCCAGCTTCTGTGATGCTAGTGTCTACCTCAATGGTGAGGGGCTCTGTGGGTGGGGTCTGCTCCTTCCCCAGGTGGGCTCTGCTGCAGCAGACTTCTGACCCAAGTTCAGACTCTGATTGCAGCCTCACGTTTCAGAGGTATCTGAGCAAGGCGTTTGCCTCTCCGGAGCAGGGAGGGTGGATTTTGTGTTTCCAAGTGAGCAGTCTGTCTTCCTTTTAGTGAATCCCAACTGTGATGGTCCGACAGCCATCTCTCCAATGGCTGCTTTGCCTTTTCATGAAAGAGCTCACCCTTCCCTTTTCCTCACCATCTCTCCTTCTCTTTACAGGTTACACCCATTTGACCTCAGCCACCATCGCCAGTGGTGAGTATTTTAGACGTCTGTGTACCTGTGACTACCACCTTATCCTTAAAAGTAGGAGCTGCTCAACCAGCCAATCCTTCCCTCCGGTTACCCACCACCACCACCCCGGTCGGGATGGGAAGGAGTCCGGAGATCGAGGTTGCGCATAGAAATGTGGGTTAAACTGGGGATACCGGGAGTCACCCGTCTTCCCCACACAACTGACTCTAAGATAACTGGGTCATAAAAAGAGGTGCACGCTTTATCATTCCTGTCCCACTAATGCCACCGTTGCCTTAAGGTCACAGCACACTTCGGATTTTATTTCTGGATTTTCCCCTCAGTCCCAGTGACATCCAGATACTTCACTTCCCTGGCCCCACCCACCTCCAGCAGGCCCACAGGTGGAAGACACCAAACCATCCCAATCAAACGACTTCTCTCATTGCTCACTCACCTTCCAGGGGGAACTCATTCATTTCTTTAGACTTCAGGGACTCTCAGCTACTCAGGGCCCAGCTGCCCAGAATCCAAATCCTGAGTCCAGCCCACATCACACGGCCACTCTCGACTGTGGGCCTACCCACCTCCTGGACATCATCCCTCCCTTTGCTCTCTGACCCTAAAGTTGTCATCTTTTCCCAAACTTACTCTTTGTCCTCATCACCAAAGGCAGGGACACAGAGCCAAACTTGACCCTCCCTCTCGCTCACTTCCACCTCCATCCATCACCAGGTCATCTCCTCTCCACACAGAATAGCTCAGGAGTCCTTTCTTTCCCTGCATGCATCACTCAGCCTTTATTCAGGGCACTGGCATTTTTTTCTAGGACAAGTGCAGTAGCTTCCACTCTGCCCTCTACAGCAGCTACAGCGTCCCCCACCCCCACCCCCAGTATTCCTCTGTCTACATAATTCCTGTCTTGTTGACTATCTTTGAATGACCTCCTGCTCTACAAACCGCATCAGAACCCCTGAGCTGCAGTAACTGCCTCCCCTTCCTGAGCTCAGAGGCTCCCTCCAGTCTCACATCTACACTTCCCTGTGGCTGTAGGAAAAGGACTTCAAGTTCCTGCATGCAACCTCTTCCTTCTGCTTGAGCTCCCTCCCCACATTCTCAGTCCTATCACCTAACTCTTATTTGTCCTTTTGGCGACACAAAGGCGTGATGCATCCTCTTGGAAGCTTCCCCATTACTGATGGGGTGTCTCTCTTTGACTGGCACATCCCCTGGCTTCCCTGCATCATGATGGTCTGGTCCTTCTCCTGGCCTTACTAGGAGACTATGCCCTATTTGTCTTTGAACCATGGTGTCCAGCACAGAGCCTCTCACACAGTAGGCACTCAATAGATGATCACTGAATAAATGAGTCACTGTTCCCAATGTGTTAGGAATTCCATGATGTTCTCTCTTTCAGCCCCTGCAGGCCACGGCTTACTTAGTCCACTGTTGTGGCCCACGGTTAGAGCCCCCAGCACCCTTGGTCTTTACCGTGGTCCCAGCTGAACATACTTCTCTTCCTCCCCCACGGCAGCCACTGGCCCCACCCTGGTGTTCTTCACCCTGAACTTCACCATCACCAACATGCACTACACAGAGGACATGGGGCACCCAGCTTCCCTGAAGTTCAATTCCACTGAGAGGATCCTACAGCGCCAGGTAAGGATTCCGTGACGACCGACCGGCATCAGCCTCCCTTCATGCCTGCCCAGGCCCCCAGCCCTCCCACTCACCACCTCTTTTCCCCTCCAGCTGCGGCTCTTGATCAGTAAAACCAGTGTCGGCCCCCTCTCCTCTGGCTGCAGACTAGCCTCACTCAGGTGAGACCCCCAGACAGAGTGACTAGTTAGGTGGACCCTCATATACTGGCCCACAGGGCTCAGTTGTTGGGCATGTCCCTAGCATGGCTGGCCTCCCTCCAGCACCCTGCATGAACCTTCATGCCTTCTTCCTGCCCAGAGGTGCTGAGAATGCTCAAGGCTTAGAAATGAGCATCATGTTTATAGTGTACATAATCCAGAGAACATTTTGTTTTAAATGAGGTCTCTCCTATTAGAACTATTGCATCCTGCCAGCAATATCTAATTTAAATGTTTCTGTACCTAATTGTGATGAGGCTGTCTCAGATGAGGGGCATTAAGGAGAGCCTCCACAAGGCTTGAGAGCTACCCCTTCAGCATTCTCTCAGCCTACTTTCTTCCACTCTCTTGCTTCCCACATCCAGAAAGACCCTTTTGGTATTGCACATCCCCACATCCCTCCTTCCCCAGGCTTGAGAAGCATGGAGCAGCCACGGGAGTGGACCTTGTCTGTACCTACCACTATGACCTTGCTGGCCCCGGACTAGACAGAGAGCAGCTGTACCAGGAGCTGAGCCATGAGACCCACGATGTCACCCGGCTGGGCTTGTTCACCCTGGACAAGGACAGCCTTCATGTCAATGGTGAGGGCCTTAGCTACAACCATGATCTCTTTCCCAGTTGAGATTTTATGTTGCCTCCACTTTTCTTGGTCCATCCTTTCCCCCTTGTGGTCTGGGTTCCACCTTCTTTGCGATGAAGTAATCACTGGGTCCAGCCATCTTCAGTCTCGTTACCTGGTTACTACCTTCTTAAATATTTCTCCACTGCCTCTTTATCACAAAAATCCCTTCCCCTTAATCTTTTGTGCTTGTCTCAACCCTCGCTCAGCTCTTCTCACCTTCTCTCTGCAGGTTACCCCTCTGGAGCCACAGCCTTGACTCCTACCAGTGAGTATTCCTGGGTCTCATTCCCACTTTAGTTTTGGGAGCAATTGTTCTCCCTTCACCTTCTGTCCTTGGTGAGGGAGACACTTAGAAGGGCCTCCAACTCATTCCTTTTCTTTTTCCCAAGCTCTGGTGGAGAGTTCCAGCCCAGGGGGAGGAAATCTTAGACACTGATCTGTTTTCCCATCATATTCATGCGATTCTAATTTTAATTTTTCTAAAACCCTGCCCTTGCTACTCTTTTCTTATCCTTTTATTCATGTCTTTCTTTATTGTTATTAAAGTTTCTCAATATCAATGTTACACCCTTGTTTTACTTTGTTTATTTGTTTTACAAGAGAGACAGAGAGACAAAGAAAGAGACAGGAAGAGAGAGAGAGATGAGAAGCATCAACTCATAGTTGCAGCACTTTATTTGTTGATTGATTGCTTCTCATGTGTGCCTTGACTGGGATGCTCCAGCTGAACTAGTGATCCCTTGCTTTAGCCGGTGACCTTGAGCTCAAGCCGGCAACCTTTGGGCTCGGCCAGAGACGGTGAGGTCATGTCTATGATTCCACACTTAAGCCAATGATCCTACGCTTAAGCTGGTGAGCTCACGCTCAAGCCAGTGATGTTGGGGTTTGAACCCCAATTCTCAGCATCCCAGGTCTACGCTCTATCCATTGTGTCATCACCTGGTCAGGTGTCCCTTTGTTTTGTTTTTGTTATTTTATTTTTCAGTGAACATTATTTCAATTCACTACTTTCTCGGCACCATCTGAGTTACATAATATATTAGTCAGTTTATCCTGCTAACAAAATGCCATAGACTGGGTGGCTTAAACAACAGAAATTACTTTCTCACAGTCTTGGAGGCTGGAAGTTTCAGGTCAAATTGCAGGCAGGGTTGGTTTCCTCTGAGACCACTCTCCTAAGTTTTCAGATGGCTTCCTCTTGTTGCCTTTTCACGCATATTCCCAGTGTCTCTGTGTCTTCTAATCTGTTTTTCTTATAAGGACATCAGTCAGATTGGATGAATCCCCCTCTAGCAATGGCCTCATTTTAATTTAATTACCTCTTTAAAGGCTCTATTTCAAATACAATCACCTATGGAGGCAGTAGTTATTAGGGTTACAACATATGGATTTTGGGAGAGCACCCTGTTTATCCTCAAACATATACACCCTATCCTTTAATTCTCACTGTAACCATGTGCCTTAGCTCCATTTTACAGATGAGAAAACAGGCAGAGAGAGGCTTCCAGACCACAGAACAGAAAACAGCAGAACCCAGAGTCCCTGTAACTCCAAAGCTTATGATCTAACTCTCCATCAGGAGATGGGGAGCAGAGAGCCTTTGAATAAAAATATCAGGGACATCAGTTTCCCATCAGCATGGCAAGCTGGAGACTTTTCTCCTGGGAAAGAGCAAAGCCACAGTGTTTTCACAGAGCCCTCCACTCGTGCATCTAGGTAGTCGAAATGACCTGCCTCGATCGACCCACCCCCCAATCATTAAGCCTGCTCTTACTCACTGCTGGAATTGTCTCTATTAATAAGTGACCCTCAGCCTGACTGCTGCTGGTGCAGCAGATTAAGCATCAGCCCCTATGCTGAGAGCCCTGGTTTGAAACCCCGAGGTCACCATCTACAACAGTGGTTCTTAACCTTTTTTGAAGTACCGAACCCACCAGTTTCATATGCACATTCACCGAACCCTTCTTTAGTGATAAATAAAATATGATTTTCTTTTCCAAATTCAAGACATAGGTATATGTTTTTTTACTGGTGCACAAAATGAGCCATGCATAAACATCACCTTGCTCAAAGAACAAAACCAACAAAGTGCATGAGCTAACAACAAATTACGGTATTACTTTATTCTGGCCTCTGCGGCAGAGGCTTCTCCGAACCCCTGAGACCGACTCATCGAACCCCTAGAGTTCGATAGAATCCAGGTTAAGAACCACTGATCTAGAGTGAGGACTTGTCGGCTTGAGCACAGGATTGCCAGCTTTAGCGTGGATCTTCAACATGATCCCATGGTCACTGACTGAAGCCCAAATGTCACTGGCTTGAATCCATGGTCACTGGTTTGAGCAAAGGGGTCTTGAGCCCATGATCACTGGTTTGAGCAAAAGGATCACTGGCTCAACTGGAACTCCCCGCTTCCTGGTCAAGAAAGCAATCAATAAAAAACAAGGTGAAGCAACTACAAGTTGATGCTTCTTTTCTCATCTCTTTCCTCCCCCCTCTCTCTCCCTTCTGGTTTCTCTCTCTCTCTCTTAAAAAAAAATGACCCTCAGGCTTATGAGGAGGAGAACATGGGCCCTATGAATCACCAATCTTAGGTAGACCTTAGGCCCCCAACCTCCCTGTGAACCTTGGCTCTCTCTGCACCCACCATAGCTGCGGAGGTCAATGAGGAGCCATTCACACTGAATTTCACCATCAACAACCTGCGCTACTCAACAGACATGGGCCATCCAGGTTCCCTCAAGTTCAACATCACAGACACCCTCATGCAGCATCTGGTGAGAGACCTGCTTACTCTTTCCACCTGTCCATGACCCATCACAGGGACTGTGGCTGGCCACTGACCCACACCGGCTCTCTCCTTGCTCTCCAGCTCAGCCTGCTATTCCGGCGGAGCAGCCTCGGCCCCTGGTATGCAGGTTGTAAGGTCACCTCACTAAGGTGAGAATCCCCCACACATAACCCAATGCCAAAGGACATGGACTTCTGACCATGGGGGCTGCTCTGGTAGCAACAGGCTATTCTGCATCCATTTTTAAAATATTACTTCATTAATTTTTTATATTGTGATAAAATACATACAGACACAAAATTATCCATTTAAACTGTTAAGTGTACAGTTTAGTGGCATCAATTGCACGCACAATGCTGTGCGCCCGTCATCGCTATCTAGTTCCAAAATTTTTATCACCCCAAGCAAAAACTCTTTACCCATTGGGCAATTATTCTCACGTCTCTGAGTTAGTTTTTGTTCTGTTGGTATTTATGAAGTACGTCTCAATTCGTATTTTCATTCAGCAGACATCATGGCACAGCACCTCTGAGGCAGGTGGTAGGGTACCACAGTGACAAGACAGTCACTCACTCTGCTCTTCTTGTCTGGTAGGGAAAAAGACAGGAATCAAAGAGTAAATATTGAAGTAAAGTGCTTTCAAATAAAAGGTGCTGTCAAGCATAAATAAGCAGAGTGATGGGAAAGGTGCTTCACCCAGAGGGACAGACAGGGTAGCCTCTCTGTGGAGGTGACATCTAAGCTTTGTCCCAATTGGCAAGAAGAGTTTGGCCATGAAAACTGTTCTAGTCAGAGGAGACACCATCTACAAAAGTCCTGTGGTAGGAATGAACTTGGCAAGTTCAATGAACAGCATGGAGGCCGGTGTGGCTGGAGCAGAGAAAGAACAAAGGAGAGGAGGTGAGGCCTGAGATACAATCAGCATCTACGCCATGTATATTCTTGAAGGAAGTTGATCTTTTTTTAATTGTAAAATACACATAATGTAAACTTACCCTCTGAACCATTTTTAAGTATACAGTTTGGTAGTATTAAGTATATATATTCACATTGCTGCAAAACCAATCTCCAGAACTTGCAAAACTTAAATCCACTAAACAACAACTTCCCATTTTTCTCTACCCCCAATCTTGGTACCCACCACTCTACAGTCTGTTTCTATAAATCTGACTGCTCCTGGTACCTCATATGAATAGAATTATACAGTATTTGTCTTTTCGTGATGCTTATTTCAATTACCATATATCTTGAAGTTTTATCCATGGTGTAGTATGTCAGAATTTTCTTCCTTTTTAAGGCTGAATAATATTCCATTGTGCTAGATGCTGAAGGTTCACCATGACAACAATGAACTAGACTGTCCTAATCTCTTACTTCATGAAGGTCATCATCTGGAGGGAACAGGGACAAATAATATATGATCACATATTGGGCGACCAGGGTTGTAATGGGAGAATCACAGGGCATGGTGGGAAACAGAAGAGGCCCCTGACCCTCCTGGGAGGGTTCTTAGAGAAAGAAGAGATGTCTAAGTTGAGAACTGAAAGATGACCAGGAGATTGCCCAGGTAAGGAGAGAAGGGGAGAGACCTCTAGACAGAAGTCACTGCAGGTGTAGAGTCCTGGGATAAGAGAGCATGGCCAGGTGGAGAAACCAGGAAAGTCCAACAAGGCTGAAACACTGGATCTGAGGTGGCCAGTGAGCACAGGTGGTGAGGTACCATGTGAACTGCATCTTCCAGAGGTAACCTCTTCTCCCCCAGGTCTGTGAAGAATGGTGCCAAGACACGGGTGAACTTTCTCTGCACCTACCGGCAGCCCCCCAGGAGCCCAGGCCTGTCTACTAAGCAGGTGTTCCGTGAGCTGAGCTGGCAGACCCACGGCATCACTCGGCTGGGCCCTTACTCTCTGGATAAGGACAGCCTCTACCTCAATGGTTAGCAGTTCGCAGCCCACTTTATGGAGGCTGCCCCTTAACTCCGAAGGGCTCCCATTTACCAGTTCTCAGGGAAAAGTTGAGACAACCTCAGGTGTGAATCTCTACTCCACATTGATTGTTCTCCTTCCCCCACCAGCCACCCTGCAAGGCTGATCCGTTTTACAGATGAATAAACTGAGGTTTAGAAAGGTTAAATAATTTGCCCCAGTGAGTATAGCTTGAGAGATGTGGAGCCAAGTTGTCACCTCCACTGGTCAGCCTCTAATGCCTGTCTTTCTAAGGGATTCTTAAGGAAAGAAAATCCCACATCTCTCTTTCCCTCCCTACTTTCTTCTCACCCTTGACAAAGGTTGATCAGGGACCTTATCCTGGGTTGGGGCCCTATCCCAAGTAGAATGGGGACACTTGGCACATCTATGGAGTCCAAGCTTTGGACACACTGGCCATCAGCCTAGAATCCAGGAAGCAACAGCATTTAAGAGGGAAAGATCAGGAAAGCCTTTACCATGGATATGACATTTGTGTCTTGTCTTAGAAGAAGCAGAGATGCTCACCTGGTGCACATAGAGAAAGGAATCCAGGCAGGAGCCCCACATGGTCAAATGCATGGAATATCTGCGATTGTCCTGCCACATCCCCTTATGTGTGACTTGTTTGTTCCCAGGTTATAATGAACGTGGTCCAGATGAGCCTCCTACAAGTACGTATCTTTGCCTCCAGTGCCCACTTTAGCCTCCATGGGTCTTGAGCCAAGCTTTTCTCCTCACTGACAAAGGGAACTTACCCCAAACTCAAGCTGGTCATTTGAGTGAGGCCAGAGTGTCAGTGGGAAGAAGAATGCTGAGTCCTTGGTCTCTTTTTGGAACTGCATCCATGGCATCGGCTTTCTAAATTCTCCACATCCATTTGGGATGGAATAAGAAATTTGAACAAGAATTCCTCACAGGGATAGGGGTTGAGGTCAGATAGTGACTTTGAGTTCACGCTTTCCAACCACAAAATCTCCTATAGGTGCCCACATGAGGCCTCAGCATCAAGCCGCAAATTCTAGTAACTGCTCAGGGGTTAAGCCAAATTGACCCCATGCACCCATCCAGGGGTCCTTTTATCTTTTAACCCATCTATTCTTCCCCTATCCCAGTTATCCCTTCTTTCAGATACCTTTTTTCTCCCTCTCTCCCTTACTTTCTCCCCATCCCTTCCTTCATCCTTTTCATTCATCCTTTCTCCTCTTTATCCATTCTTCCTTCCTTCCTGCTTTCCTTCCCTCCATCCATTCATCCAGACAACCATCCTTCTGTTTATTCATCTGTCTGTCTTCTTTCTGCCCTTCCATTCATCTTGTCAACTTCTTTTCCTTGTCTTTATTCTTCCTGCTTTCTTTTTTACCCTTCTTTTGTTCATTCTTCCTCTGTGCATCCAGGTATCCCATTGGTCTGTCCATTTTCTGCCTACCCACCTATCTGTCCTCTCTGTTTAGTCTCTTTATTGCTCACCCGTTCTCACTTTCTTGAATTAATTTCCTTCACAGGTTTTCTCACCCTTCTACTCACACCATCATTCCTTTCCTCACTCTTGTTTATGATGTACCTGTGAGTGGTTTTCCCTGGGTACCCCCTGCTGGAGCCCATGAAGCCTGATAGACCTTCCCACTGTGTGGGGAGGGGGACTCTGCTCCTCCCTGACACCTACTGTTTTCACAGCTCCTGAGCCTACCACCACATTCCTGCCCACTCTGTCATCACCTGTGCAACCAGAAGCAACCACAGGTATTTGAGGGGCCCCTTTTGCTTCCTAAGAGAAGCTCTCCAGCCCCACAGCTCCACTAGACAATTCTCGCATAGGAACTGGGAAGCTGGGGTGTGAAATTATGGTTTCAGGGCAATCATCTTGATCTCAAAGATTATATCAACAACTCCATTTAATGCCTGGCCTCCTGGGTTGTCCAGATTAGTGAAACTAACACCATGTGGGATGCTTTGGAAAGAGGCATGAAGCATAATTTGAATGGGAAGAGCTTTCTGGTGAAAGTTTTACCCAAATGGAAACTTTAAGAATGAGTAGAAGTGCTCCAGGCAAAGAGGGCATGAAGAGGGGATCCCCTGGCAGAGGGAAGTCCATGAGCAAAAGGTCATTAGGCACAAGCAGCTCAATGTGGAGAATTGAGAGGCATTTGGATTGCCTGAAGTATAAAGCTTAATATGGCGGAGATGGACAAATGAAACTGAAAGGAACTTGAGTGCCACATCAATGAACTTGAACCTAAACCTGAAGGCCATAGAAAGCTGTGGATGATATAGAGCAGTGGAGACCATAGTAAGACTTTCATTTTAAAATATTTCTTCTAGTATCGAGCATAGCGAACATCTTTTAGATGGGGTGCCCAGTAAGTCTGTTGGGGTTCTGGTCCAGGTGAGAGAATATATGAACCAGGCTAGGAGATGGATGGAAAGAGGTGATATACGTGAGAATCATTCCACATGTGGAATTGATATCACTTAGGAGGTGAAGTGAATAGTAGCTCATATTACTGAGTGGATATGATGGTTTTGACTTAGCCATGTTGGTGAGTAGTGGTGCCAGTGGAGAAGAAGACACATGATCATGACCACAAGACTCTGGACTGAATGCAGGCCACAGCCCTCAGTGACTGCTTTCTCTCCCCTTGTCTTCCTACAGCTCTGTTGCACAACCTGGAGACCCTCACACTCAACTTCACCATCTCCAACCTCCAGTACTCAACAGACATGAGCAATGGCTTAGCCACATTCAACTCCACCGAGAGGGTCCTACAGCACCTGGTGAGACCCTGGGCCTTGCCTCTTCTGGTGGGTAGATCCCATCCATCCCCACCTAACCCTCCTGCTCATCCTCTTCCTCCTTCCTTTCCAGCTCAGATCCTTATTCGAGAAAAGCAGTCTGGGCCCCTACTACTCGGGTTGCAAGCTGATCTCCCTCAGGTAAGGCTTTTTCTTGAGCATTTGCCAGTAATATGGCCACTTTGGGTGATCACCCTTTTTCAGTCTTTCCACTGACCTCACAGTTGTTTCCCTGTCTTTCTGGCCCCATACCCAGAGCTTTCAGGATCTCTCTCTAGAATCCCTACATTCTTCTTTCCCCAGGCCTGAGAAAGAGAGGGCGGCCACCAATGTGGATGTCGTCTGCACCTACCACCCTGACCCCTTGGACCACAGGCTAGACAGAGAACGACTGTACTGGCAGCTGAGCCAGCTGACCCACAGCGTCACCCAGATGGGCCCCTACATCCTGGTCACAGACAGCCTCTTCGTCAATGGTAAGTGTTTATGCTGAAATTGGATTGACAGTGATCATTACATATCTTTGCTTTATTTCATTTTCTCTTCAAGAAATCAGTCCAAATCTGTCTAGGAGACACCCTCCCCAACCTCCATGGAGAGGGTATGTCCTGTTATTTCAGATAAGTAACATGAAATTCTTTAACCAAATTAATGTAATGAATTTTAATTCGAAACCCAAATTACAGACGCATGGTATCTCTTGGGTCAGGGCTTCTTCTAAGCAACGTTCCTCTATGCCAGTCATTCTCACCTGGGACAATTCTGTCCCCCACCTTCAGTAGACACTGGGCACTGTCTGGAGACATTTTTAATTGTCACACCTGGGACAATTAAAGATGATAATGGCACCTAGTGGACAGAGGCTGGGGTGTTGCTAATATCTTTCAATAAACAAGAGAACCCCCCCACACACACACACCACAAATGATATAGCCCCAAACAACAGTAGTTCTGAGCATGACAAACCTGCAGTGCATGGCCCATAGCCCATGGCCACACCAACACTTACCACACTTTACTGTAATCATATGTTTAATGACCCAACTCTACAAAATCAGGTTTTGTCGACTGTGGTGCTGGGCCCTCAGTTCTTAGTGTGTTGGCACATGGTAGTACTCAGTGGATGAATGGGTGAGTGAACAAATGAAGGATGAGACTCTCAGCCCCTCATCTGTGGGTATCCACTGCCATCCCATTCATTCAAGTAACAAGCGCATGTGTGACAGTTCTGTCCCAAACCATGTGCTGGTTGGGTATGGAGATAAAAAACACAGTTTCTCTTCCTGGAAAACTCATAGTCAAGTGAACTAATGGTCACTTAGAGGCACAAAAATTTCAGTGACTCTATACAGCCAGTTGCTATGAGATCAGAGATGGGGACGGAACAAGGTAAGGCTGGCTTTCTGAAAAATACATGTGCCCAGACTTGTGTTAGGCAGTGGGGCATGACAAAAACAAGACAGATGGGTAAGTCCCTGGTCTCCTGGAGCTCCCTATCTTTGGGCTCCTGAAGTATGAATAGGAGTTTTCCAGGAAGAGAAAAGGATGCAAAAGCACTGCACAAAGTGGTAACTGCATAAGCACAAGCGTAAAACTCAGCTCAGGAGAACCCTGTAAAATTCTCATTTCCCCCTTTGAGTGACTTTGCACTTGGGAAGTCCACAGTCCTTAAGGTGTGGGCCTCATTTTGGCTGATGCTATCAGCTGCCTGGTGCCCACTCTGTGATACCATGCCTCCGTGCCAAACACTGAGCATCTTCACCTGACTTTACTTCCTTTTCTTGGCCCCAGGCTACGCCCCCCAGAGTTCATCTATCCAGACTGAGTACCAGCTAAATTTCCGCATCATCAACTGGAACCTCAGCAACCTGGACCCTACATCCTCTGAGTACACCGCCCTGCTGAGAGATATCCAGGACAAGGTGTGCTCCCTCTCACTCACTCATCTCTCCTTACGCTGGTGCCCCTCCCATTCCTCTGTCTAATTTACATCTATTAATTGAGTGCTTCAACACTTCACTCTACCCAAGTTTTCTGCATTCTCCAGTTTCCAGAGGCAGAGCCATGGCTGCCTTCCCCATTTCCCAGATGGACAAAGAGAGGCTCAGAAAGAGAAATTGGTGCCAAAGGTCACACAGTGACTTGAGCACAGAGCTAGGATTTTTCAGGTCTCCCTTGCTCCAAGGCCTGTGCTTTTTCACTGGCTCCAGTGGGCTGGCTCCAGCCCCTAGAGACCTCCATCTCACCCACTGTCCTTCCCCTTTATTCTAGGTTGCCAAACTCTACAGAGACAGCCAACTACGAGATGTGTTCCATTCCTGCCTGGTTACTGACTTGAAGTAGGTTGAAGAGAATGGAAGCATTGGCTGAGCTGCTGGCTTGTGGCTCTGGGTTCCTGTGACACATCTTTGAGCTGGAAGTCACTGACATGATGCCCATTCTCCCCACATCCCTGTCTGCTTATCCTATCATCTTCTCCCCCTATTTTTTGGCGGGGGGGAAAAAGGTTAATCTCATGGAGCCATCCGCCTTCTTCTCTTCTGGACACTTTTAGCCAATATCAGCTCAATAATGAGATTTACCATGGCCAGGCCCCCTGTTGAGCACTCTCACGTATGATCATCATGTTTAATTCTCATCACAGTCCTGTGAAAGGGATACAATCATTGATCCCATTGTTCAGATGGAAAAACTGAGGTTCAGCAAAGTGAACAGCCAAAGAACTGTCCAAGTTGAGTTTGAACTCAGGTCTCTGAGGAATGGGTGGAGGAACTAGAACATCTACACCAGAGAGGAAGTCATGAGGCACAGTGCTTTGAATATTGAACTTCGAATACTTCTAAACTTCAGTTTCGTTGTGTTTAACATGGGGATAATTGTAATAATGCCTTCTACCACAGTGATGGTGAGTGAAAGTGTAAGTCACTTCTTAGGGATTCTTCGTAGATGTTCATAATGGTTACTGTTATTGCTTCTATTCCCAACTCCTAAAAACCCTCCCTCCTTGGTCAGGGTCTCTTCTCTATCCTGAAGGAAGAGGCAGCCAGATGCTCTCCCACTGCTTTCCCTTAGGTCTTTGAATCCATAAAGCAGGAACTCAGGGGACCCTGCTGGTGTTGGAGGCTGCCTAAATCTCCGTGGTCTCTGACTCTAGGTTGGGCTCCATGTCAGTCACCATCCGAGAGCTGTTCTCCTCCAGGACAGAGGCCAGCATGGTGAAGCAAGTATTTCTAGACAAGACCCTCAATGCTTCATCCCACTGGCTGGGCGCCACCTACCACTTGGCAGATATTAAAGTGACAGGTACAATATGGGGGACTGGTTTCATGGCTTATGGAGATGGGGCTTTGGGAAGGAGGCATCTCCTCAATAACAATGAAATGGATGTAGGATCTGGAGCCAAAAGTGGTACTTTTTAGAGGCTCATGTTGATGACCCATGTTCACGGCAGTGGGTCACCCATCAGGAAGCAGGAAGATAACGTGCAGCAATTCCCCTCTAAGGACTGCTTGCTTTTACACGTAAATTTTTCCAGCCCCAAATGTGGAACATCCTGAGTTGCCTTCTCAGGCTCTCTATTAGTGAGTCATTCATTCAACTAATGTTTAATGCAAGTAAATAGGTATTGATGATACACTGTGAAAATTTCTCTAAGGCGATTTCAAGAGGCTGTGGGAACCTCAAGGAGGGACACACATCCCTATCTTAGAATATTTTCATAAGAAAGTGATGAAGAAACCAAGATATGATGGAGAACATGACCTACCTGGTGGGAAGAGATAGGCAACTGTGCTATGTGTGTCTTTAGCCTAGAAGATAGAGTATGGTGTGTCTGGGAAGCTATAAGAAGTGTGTGATATGACCTTGGCCGGTTGGCTCAGTGGTAGAGTGTTGTCCTGGCATGTAGATATCCCAAGTTTGATTCCAGGTCAGGGCACACAGGAGAAACCTGCTTCTCCACCCCTCACCATTCTCTCTCTCTCTCTCTCTTCCCCTCCCTCAACCATAGCTCGATTGGTTTGAGCAAGTTGGCCTTGGGCACTGAGGATGGCTCTGTGGGATCCACCTCAGGTGCTAAAATATGTCTCAATAGCTGAGCAACAGAGCAATGGGCCCAGATGGGCAAAGCATCACCCCTAACTGGGCTTGCTGGGTGGAACAACATCAGGGCACATGTGGGAATCTGTCTCCCTGCCTCCACTCCTCTCACTAAAAAATTAAAAGAAATTAAAGAATTGAATTTTTTTTAATTTTTAATTAAAAATAAGTGTGTGAGGCTGTTGCATGCACTTTGACATGGAAGAGGTGACAGGTGAGGATAAAGAGGTGGTCAGGGAATTTCTGGAAACTGGAATGGTTTGTGGAGAAACACAACACACTCTGAGCTCTGTTTCCCAAAGCTCGTCCTCTGGGTGCTGCATGGAGGATGGAATGGGAGGGGAAAGAAGACCAGAGTCAGCAAGACACATTAAGAATTTAGGCCAGAAAAAGTGTGTGACAGATGCCTACTGGGCTGGTCAGCAACTGCACTTGCCAGCTATACCTCAGAGAGACCTGGTCTTCTCTCCCAGACATCCTAATGAACTCTCACGATCCTTTATGAAATGAGGTTTAGACAGGTAGACAGGTGAAGAGATTCAGTGTAGACAGGTGGATATAGAATCTTCTGTAGCTCCCCTTAAACACCCAGTTCAGGTCACACTACCAGAAATAAGTATACTGACTTAAATAACCTCTTGTTAAAACCTTCCCCAGATAGAGGAATTTCATACTTTCTTTTTATTCTAGAAGTGGAGACATCAGTTCATCAGCTGACAGACAAACCAACAAGTGGTCCCAGCCCTCAACACTTTCAGCTGAATTTCACTGTCACCAATCTACCCTATGTCCAGGACATAGGCCAGCCAGGCACCACCGAACACCAACAGAACAAGAGAAGCGTGGAGAATGCGGTGAGCATGAAGTCAGATGATGACTTTCAGAATAGTTCATAAATACAGGTTCTTATTTTCACTTTCCAAATGAAGAAATAGGCATGGAGAGGTTCACTAGCTGTCTCAGGGTCATGTAGCTAGGTCATACTCTGAAACAAGGTTTTTTGGCGGTACACATTCATGTGCTAGTCTTTGTTGAGACAAGAAAAAGTAGATGGAGAAGGTTGCGCTGTGGCTGAACATCTTCTGAGGCCACGCAGCTGGGATTCTGATGATGGAAACGCTACCCTGTCTTTCAGCTCAACCAGCTCTTCCGAAACAGCAGCATCAAGAGCTCTTTTTCTGACTGTCAAGTTTTAGCATTCAGGTGAGTTCCAAGTCAGGATCTAATGACTTGGTCAACTTCTCTTGTACATAACGATACACGTCTTTTTTAGGTAAGCGTGTCCCTCCGCTACGGCCTCTCAGATCCTAGCTGTTATAGAAGAGAGCCCTATGAATATAGAGCTGTTACTTTAAAACAAACAAACAAACAAACAAAAAGCAGCTTCTTCCTAAATCAGTGAGTACAACTGGCTTAGAAACCCAAGAGAGCCTGTGTAAACCTCAGCAGAGCTGGAGGTGCCTGGTTCTGGGATCCATGAGATATGGATAATAGAATACATATCTCAAGAAGTCAGCTCTTGAATTCACAACCCATACCAGATGAGGGACTATCATGGGGTAACTTAAAATTCAGCAGTCTGATCATGCTGTCCGATAGAGTAGCCACACTAACCGCATGTGACAGTTTACATTTTTTATTCACCTATTGAGGTTATTCACATGCTGTGTGTGTGTTTATTTCTCAGAATTTTCCATATACAATATCACATCACCTGCAAAAGTAAATAGCTTTACATCTTTTTCTTCAATCTAGATACCTTTGATTTCTTTTTCTTGCCTAATTGTTCTCATTAGAACCTCTAGAACAATGTAATTAATATGAGATGAGGGCCTTGTCCCTTGCCTTAGGGAAAATTTTTTTTGTGTTTTACCATTGACTATAATATTAGCTGTGTGTTTTTCTTGGACATGGTTTATCAGGTTGAGAAGGTTTCTTTTGAGCTCCAATTTGTTGAGTGCATTTTCTTGGTGTGGTTTTTTTTTTCATCATAAAAGATCTATTTTGTGAAATTCTTTTGTGTGTGTCTATTAAGATAATGTGGTATTTGTACTTTATTCTATGACTATGGCAGATTACATTAACCAGTTTTTGATACATTAAGCCAACTTTCCAGGTAGAGATAAGTGATTGAGACCTTTCCAAATGTTTCCTGGGCATGTGCACATACCTCACTCTACAGCCTGCTAAATCCCCTGAAAAACACTAGAGATTTTCAAAGCCCACTGTGGATATCTCATTCCTCCAATTTTTATTTTAAGTTTTTGGTTCACCTCTTGCCTGTCTCAACTTGCTCCCTTGTGCAGCTACAATGCAAAATAGTTACCACTGATTGTTTTTAGCAAGTTCCCTGGGGAGAGGTTTTCTTTGCTGAGACAAATAAAAACAAGCCCTGAAAATCTCAAGGGGTCGCTAGAAAAGTCAAATAGAAACAAATCGGGATTCATCTTTTGGGGAGCTCCAAACCCACTATGGCTAATTGCTGTTTTTCACAGTTATCGTAACTCTGAGACCGATGGTTTCCGAAGTTACTGAGAACATCATGAGAGTGGAACAGGAAAACACAAGTTATAATGCCACAGCACTTACTCCTTCTATCACAAGTCAGCCTTTTTTCTTACCTAAATGCTCCTCATATTGTTGCAAGCCTTTTGGTTCATTTCTGGAGTTTTGAAAACTTGACTTCAACCATTTTTACTGTTTCATTGTTTTTATGAATTTTCAGAAGTCCTTACTCCAGCATATCTCCCTGTGGCTATTTATTTATAAATTAATCACCTTTCATTTCATTACATTAAAAATACAGTTGTTTACTCACACATAGTAGCTACATTTTAAGTGCTTGACAACAACTTGTGGCCAATAATGATTATATTGGACAGTGCAAACACAAATGTTCAGGTCATTGCAGAAAGTTCTCTTGGGCAGGACTTAGAACAGAAAACTTAGAACCAGGGCATTACTCCAAGGACCCCTGTTCATCCTTCGTGTGTGCTTCCAGGTCTGTCCCCCATAGAAGTCACACCAGGGTGGACTCCCTGTGTCACTTCTTACCACTGGCACAAAGAGTGAACAGAGTGGCCATCTATGAGGAATTCCTGCAGCTGACCCAGAATGGCACCCAGCTGCAGAACTTTACCCTGGACAGGGACAGTGTCCTAGTGGATGGTAAGGCTTCCTAATCATTGGGACAGAAGTTTGGGGGGAGGGGGTTCAACTTCCACACTTGTGGACTTTCTTGGGAATTTGAAGGCTTGAGGATGAGTTAGCATTAAACTTTCTCAGGCTGGCAGGAGGTGGCACAGTCCCCCAGGCATAATCCACTATTGAGGAAGAGGGAAGAACACCCAGTGGAATATAGGAGGCATTTGCCGTCACCTAGACAGCTCTGAGACCTCATGCTAGTCTTTTTCTACTCTGGACCTGTGTTTCCATATCTGTATGCTAAAAACCACTGGGCCAGATGGTCAGTGAGGACCACCAGTAGCGAACTATATGTGAATCAGCCTTGACAGGCATGATGGATAGACCTGCTTCCTGGTTCCCAGGCTCTATTCAAATAGGCAGTGGGGCCTGGGTTGGCCCACAGGCTGTAGGTTGCCCAGTCCAGCCGTAGCATCACCATCCAATAGAACTTACTACAGTGATGGAAGTGTTCTCTCTGTGTGTTGTCCACTGCATTAGCCACATGGAGCTATTGATTTTTTTAGGAGATTTAAAAATTTATTTATTTATTTGAGAGAGAGGAGAGAGAGAGAAAGGTTGGGGGTGAATGGGAAGCATCAACTTGTACTAGTTGCTTCCCGTATGTGCCTTGACTGGGCAAAACTGGGGTTTTGAACCGGTGACCTAGGTATTCCAGGTCGACACTCTATTCACTGTGCTACCACAGGTCAGGCAGAGTTATTGACTTTTATTGTTACTGATTTTTAATGTTACAGAGGTAAGAGATTGTTTATTTATTTAGTTAAAAATCATTTTAATTGTAGGAGCCTCCCATGGGACAGCACATCTTCAGTAGTTGGCTGGGGAGAAGTTGTAAAAGCAGAAAACCTGCAATCCTCTCCCCTGTCCAGTGGGTGCGATATGTCCCTACCCTCGTGGACTTTATGCTGTTGAAAATAATGAGAATAGGCAATTGTCATTTATAAATTATTTGATATAAACCAATCTATACTTGGAGTGGTAATCAGAGAGGGCTTCTTGGAGGAAATAATATTGTAGGTGAATTTTGGAAAGTGAATATAAAACAACTTGGTATAGGAGAAGGGGATGGATTTGTTTCTAGGCAGAGAAGAGAGATTGTGAGAATTTACAAATTAAAGGAGATCCCATGTGCCTGCTAACTAGGTTGAACCATTCTCCCCTGACAGTCAGAAGATGCTCCCACCCACTTTCAGCCCTCCATGCCCAAAGATACGAATTTGATTTCATTTAATCCACTCTTATAGTGTGATAATGGCCTTCAATTATGCAGCAAAGTGCCCTCATTTATTAGAGATGCTAACTGAAATGGTATAAAACATCATAATGTCCATTTTAATATTTTAAAATATGATAAGAGTGAAAATATGGGATGGAGCAAGAATAGTCATGCATTGGATGAAATATACATTGCTAAATTTAGGTGGTGAATGTTTATGATATTATTCTAATTCTCTGTGTGTTTGAAGAGTTTTATTAAAAAGAGTAAAACATACTCACATATATTCCCCATTTTATTCACTTCCAGGGTATTCTCCAAACAGACATGATGCCCTCTCTGAGAATCCTGGTAAGCCTCACAGCAGCCCCTAGGTGGGGTGGGAATATCTCTTTTTTTTTAAGCGAGAGAGAGAAAGAGAGAGGGACAGGCAGAGACAGGCAAACAGGACAGAAGAGAGATTAGAAGCATCAACTCGTTACAACACTTTAGTTGTTCATTGATTGCTTTCTCATACATTCATTGACTGGGGGCTTCAGCTGAGCCCATGACCCCTTGCTCAAGCCAACGACCCTGAGCTTCAAGCCAGCAACCCCACATTCAAGCCGGCAACCCCATGCTCAAGTTGATGAGCCTGTGCTCAAACTGGCAACCTCAGGGTTTCTAACCTGGGTCCTCAGCATCCAAAGTCAATGCTTTATCCACTGCACCACCACCTGGTCAGGCATGGGGTGGGAATATTGCTGCTATGTGTCATCCAAGAGAACCATGCACATAAGAACTTGAATGGTAATAAGAGTTGGCAACCCATGTCAAGGACTGTTGGGGTGCAATGGGGACAAAGCAAGATCCTTGCGGGAATGAAAGAACATGGCTCAGCCCAGTCCCTGTCTCCCCAGACCTACCCTTCTGGGCCATCATCCTCATCTGCTTGGTGGGACTCTTGGTGCTCATCACGTGCCTGATCTGCTGCCTCCTGGTAAGCAAGAAAGTGACCCTTGTCCTCTTGCTCTTGGGTTGTAAGAGTTCTTTATATATAGTCATGCATTGCATAACAACATTTTGGTCTACAATGGGCCACATATACAACGGCTGTCCTATAAGATTATAATGGAGTTAAAAAAGTCCTACCACCTCTTGACATCATGCCATAGTAAGGTCCTGGCAAAACACATTACTCAAGTGTTTGAGGTTATGCAAGTGTAAACAAAGCCACTGCATTTCCACATGTATAAAAGTATAAATTGTGTGTAGTACACACTTGATAATGATCGTACAGTACTGTTACAGTTAGGTTACTGATTAGGTATTTACTATACCATACTGTCATTATTTAATTTTATCTTATTACTTTTTTTAATCAAGTGAGAAGCAGGGAGGTGGGGAGACAGACTCCTGCATACACACCGACCGGGATCCATCCGGCAACTCCTGTCTGGCACTGATTTTCTGCCCATCTGGGGTCGTTGCTCTGTTTGGCAACCTAGCTATTTTAGTGCCTGAGGCAAGGCTATGGAGCCATCCTCAGTGCCTAGGGCAGTGGTTCTTAACCTTTTTTGAGGTACCGAACCCAACAGTTTCATATGCGCATTCACCGAATCCTTCTTTAATGATAAATAAAATATGATTTTTTTTTCCAAATTCAAGACATAGCTATATGTTTTTTTACTGATGCACAAAGTGAGCCGTGCATGAACATCACCTTGCTCAAAGAACAAAACCAACAAAGTGTATGAACTCACAATAAATTATGGTATTACTTGATTCTGGCCTCCACAGAAGAGTCTTCCCCAAACCCCTGACACCTACTCATCGAACCCCTAGGGTTAGATAGAACCCAGGTTAAGAACCACTGGCCTAGGGCCAACTTGCTCATTTGAGCCATGGCTGCAGGAGAGGGAAAGGGGAGGGACGAGTGGAGAAGCAGATAGTCACTTCTCCTCTGTGCCCTGAGCCTGAATCAAACCCTGGACTTCCACATGCTAGACTGATGCTCTACCACTAAGCCAACCTTCCAGGGCCACTATCATTATTTTAGAGTGTATGCTTTCCACTTATAAAAAAAGGTTTGCTGTTAAACAGTATGTCGTGTTATACTGGCAGCAGCCACATATGTCTAGTGTTTACGGCATCTCTTAACAGCATTATTTATTTTCTCTTGTGCTTGATTTAATCATATGTTGTTTTGTATAGTAATGTGTGGTACAATCACCTACCAACACATTTCTCAGAACATACCCTTGTTTTTATGTGGTGCATGACTGTATGATAAATACAAATTCTCTGCTGGGCACATGTTATGCAAATTTCTTTCCCAGTCTGTGTGTGGGTTGCCTGATTCTTTACTTAACAACAGCAGTCATTAAGAAAATGTAACTGAAAGTTACAAGTCATAGTGGTAGAATTACCACTATACAGGTATATGAAAACAGCTAAAGTATAATAAAGACTGACTACAACAACCTGACCAGGCGGTGGCGCAGTGGATAGAGCGTTGGACTGGGATGCGGAGGACCCAGGTTCGAGACCCCAAGCTCGTCAGCTTGAGCGTGAGCCCATCTGGCTTGAGCAAAAAGCTCACCAGCTTGGACCCAAGGTCACTGGCTCCAGCAAGGGGTTGCTCGATCTGCTGAAGGCCCATGGTCAAGGCACATGTGGGAGAGCAGTCAATGAACAACTAAGGTGTCGTAACGGCAATAAAAAACTGGTCATTGATGCTTCTCACCTCTCTTTGTTCCTGTCTGTCTATCCCTCTCTCTAACTCTCTCTCTGTTCCTGTAAAAAAAAAAAAAAAAAAAAGACTGACTATACCAAGTTTCTCAGAGTATGTGAAGCAACTGAAACTCTCATATAGTGCCAGTAAAAAGTAGGTTGGCTGTTTTCTTAAAAGTTACATATACCTACCCAGCCATTGCAGTTCTAGGAATTTATCCAGGGGACATAAAAACATCCATCATCTGTATAAGGAGACTTGTACACACATGTCCATAAGAGGTTTGCCCAAAATGGAAAAAAAAACAAGATGTCTACCAACAGGTGAATGGATAAACAATCCCGTGACATATCCAGTGGTGGGATTCAAATAATTTAACAACCGGTTCTCAGCCCTAATAACCATTTTCAGTATAAAAAAATGATATACCAAAAGGTAGTTTATTATTTCATCCATCTAATACTTTAAAAAGAACAATAAAAGAGGTACACAAAGCTAGATTATATTATAAGAGTTTTAAAGTAGTAATGAAAAAATATTAAATAATACCTGTCAAAAAACAATAAAAACTGTTACTTAAGATATTTCCATATTGCTTCTTGATTGGTGTCCTCATTTCCTACTGAAGTAACAAACACAAGGAAATTAAAATGTAGTATTTCATCAAAGGTATAATAAGTTTTATGAAATGAATAAATATTACAAGCATAGTTCCGTCAAATTTTTTTCACCTATGGACAGAATGAACATTACTATGGGCGCTTAGAATACGCTGTTGCACAGATAAACGGTAAAAAAGAGTAAGGAATGTGAATTGTAATTCCCATATTGGGCAGCTGCCCAGGTGCACACCTTAGAGAGAACCCTGATTACAAGTGCCATTTTAACAACCGGTTCACTGAATTCAACAAAAAATTAGGTATCGGTTCTGCCAAACCGGTGTGAACCAGCTAAATCCCACCAACAGACATACCCCATGACGTGATTCTTCAGCATTAAAAAAGAAAGAGTTATTAATACATGCAATAGCATGTATAAGTCTCAAACTATGCTGAGTGAAAAGAGCTAGGTAAAGAAAAGACTGTATGATCCCATTTATGAACAAATTTTACAAAATCCTAGCCCATCTATAGGGACAGAGATCAGGTCAGTGCTTGCCTGGGAATAAGAATGTGTCTGCAAATGGCAGGTAAGAAGGAATGACAGAGGAGCATGAAGGCACTTTGGGGGCTGATAGGTGTTCTTTATCTTGATTGTGGTGATGGTTCAATAAGTTCTAATCAAAACTTATCAAATCATTCATTTTAAATGTATGCAATTAAGCTACAGCATGGGGAGAGGAGGGAGGGAAGGAAAAGAAGGGAAGAAAAGAGGAAGGAGGGAGGGAGGGAAAGAAGAAGGGAGGGAAAAAGGAATATAAAGGGTTACCAGAGAGAAAACAGTAGAGCAAATGAGAGGGGAAATGAGGAAAGAAAAACCTAAAGACATAAAAGAGGACAAAAGAAAAGAAAAGAAAAAGGACTGAGGGAGAAAATTAAATTTAAAAAAGAGAGGGACACGTTCAGTCTCTGTGGCCTTGGCCATCTTCTCCCCTGCAGTTCCCATACTTGGGCAGGTGAACAGTCCATTCTGAGGCTCCTTCCCCTTCACAGGTCACCGTGCGCGTGCAGAAGAAGGAGGGAGATTTTCAGATTCAGCAATGATGCCTGGCACCTGCCACCCTAGACCCAAGGAAGCTGCAATGACGAGATCTGCCTGAAACCTCTGTTTCCAGCCGGGACCCAAAAGAGCTTGTCTGGAACAGAATCAACCCCACTGACCCATCTCTGGGCCCTGTCTGTTTCCCAAGAAACTTAGATAAAATTCTTCCCCTTCATTAAGTCCTGAAGGCAACTGCAAGTTCTGTCTTGTGGTTTCAGAGCACTCTCTCCCTCTGAAACATAAGAATTGGCAAAACTGTTGCAGAAATTGCTATCATATGAAATTGTACCCTCTTCAGTGCAGGGTTTCCCTTCTTAGGAAACTTTGGAACACACCTCCCCTGGCTCGTGTCAGCCACCACCCACCTCTCTGCCCCCATTTTCCCCACCCCAAACCCTGGCAGTCTCCAGCTGTCCTTGCATTACTGCATTCTCTGAAGTTCAGATTCACCAGGACTTCCAGAGCAACTCAGCACTGCCTCTTACCTCATGATTTTCCAAGATGGAAATAGGCCAGGACGGAAGGAATGGATGAGTCATGACCCTGCTTTAAGCCCTGAGACTTGGGAGCAGAAATGACTAGATACCTCAGAAGACTGGATCCACAGTAATACTCAGGCTCTAAAAAGATGGGGTCTGCTTTGGATGTACAGATGAATAAAACTCAGGGGGAAAATATGAAAGAATGAATCTTTTTTTTATATTTCTCCACACAGAATCCAGCAAGACAGTTATAGTCAAATCTTCCCAATAAGCAGCTCAAACCATTGCCAGCATGAGGTCAACCATGCTCTCCTGCTTGAGGTGTGCAAACACAGATTGTATTATCTCTACACATTTTGCAGATGACCGCAGTGAAGATATTCAAGGGTTAAAAATTGAAGTCCCAGTAATTCCAACCATTCATTTTGTGTGTGTGTGTGTGTGTGTGTGAACTTCTGCTTCCCAGTCTTAAGCAGTTATTCTCTAAGAATGTACTTTCTAAAGATTATAATAATGACAATAATAGCTGTCATTCTGACAATTTCATATCTGCTAAGCAACTTGACTGACAAGGTCAGAAAGCATCTCATCGTCTTTAGGGCATTGTTCCCATTTTCTTCCCTTAAAGATATGGAGGTTAAGAAATATTAAATAGGCCCTGGCCCGATGGCTCAGTGGTAGAGCATTGGCCTGGCATGTGGATGTCCCAGGCTCAGTCAGGGAACACAGGAGAAGCCCCCATCCACCCTCCCCCTCTTCTCTCTCTCTCTCTCCTTTTCTTCTTCTTTTTCTTTTTCTTCTTCTTTTTCTTTTTCTCCTCCTCCTCCTCCTCCTCCTCCTCATCCTTTTCTTCTTCTTCTTCTTCTTCTTCTTCTTCTTCTTCTTCTTCTTCTTCTCTTCTTCTTCTTCTTCTTCTTCTTCTTCTTTTCTTCTTCTTCTTCTTCTTCTTCTTCTTCTTCTTCTTCTTCTTCTTCTTCTCTTCTTCTTCTTCTTCTTCTTCTTCTTCTTCTTCTTCTTCTTCTTCTTCTTCTTCTCCTGCAGCCATAGCTTGATTGGAGCAAGTTGACCCTGGGTGCTAAAGATGGCACCATGACCTCTGCCTCAGGTGCTAAGGAGAGCTCAGTTTCTGAACAACAGAGCAACACCCCAGATGGGCAAAACATTGCCCCCTACTGGGTTTGCCGTGTGTATCCAGGTCGAGGTGGATGCGAGAGTCCATCTCTCTACCTCCTTTCCTCTCACTGAATAAAAAAAGAAAAAAGAAGAAAGATTAAATAATAAGAAAAGAAAAAATCATTATTAAGAAACTAAACACTTAGCTAAGCTATCTGTCAAAGAAACAGATAAAGATATTTTCCGATATACAGTCTCAAAGTTGGCCTCCTCTAGGTCTTTATTGAGATAATCAGTAAAGAATGTACATCAGGATGAAGAAATGTGAAGCCAGAAAACCATAACAGAAGTAACAAGGAAAAGAAAAAATAATGAAAATTAGTATTAGTTTAAAAACAGACATTAAAAATGCATTTTACTAAATTTTTAAAAGATTTACCTGAGAGAATAGAGGAGAAAAAAATTAATTACAATAACCCAATTATAAAGAATATATAAATACAGATACTCTGTCATTGTTTAACACATCACTCTCAGAAACTGAGAAATCAGTCAGAGAAAAGTGGATAAAGATAGAACTTCTGGTTAAGATGGCAGAGTAGATAAACACTGTGCTCTTTCCTTCCATGACCACATCAAAATTACAAATAAATTCTACAACAACCACCCTTGAGAACCTCATGAAGACTAGTTGAACAGAAATCCTATAACTAAAGATGCCACCTTTTCTTTGACTATGCCAACCCTGAAGCCATCTTAGCTAAGGTGAGGTGATGTATGGACCCACCTCTTATACCTGAGAACTAGGTGCACCTTTGCCCTCATTCACCCCATCATGCCCTGGGTCTTGATTAGGATGCCACTTCTCTCAGGGCAGTGGTTCCAGATCTTAGCTGTGCAATAAAATCTTGGAGGTAACTTTAAAACATATGAGTTCTGTTCTGGTTATTTATTATTGTGCAACAAGTCATCCTTAAACTTAGTAGCTTAAAACAACAATAATTTACTTTGGTCATAATTCTGCGATTATGCTTGGTCAAGGCAGCTGGTTTCTGCTACACACAGTGTCAGTTGGGGTGGCTCAAAGATTGGAAGCTGGAATAATTTGAAGTCAGCTGGGAACAGTTGGGGTGGTTGGCCAGAACATCTACATGTGTCTTTTCCATGTGGTTGCTTGTGCTTCCTCACAACATGGTGGTTGGATTATTTTAGGATGAGTGAGTGCCGCAATGTCATTTTGTTCAATGTCATTTCATTATAACATCAATGAGATGCCATGGGAACTTAACTGTTGTTTATATCAGTTAGCATATGATAAAGTTGTTTTTGTTATATGTCCTTTTATTTAAAGTTATAGAACCTATTGATGATGTTGAGGACTTGTACATGGTAGTTATATGACCTGGCCTTTGAAATCACATTGTGTCACTTTCACCATACTCTGCTGGCTGAGGTGGTTACCAAGTCTGTCTAGAGTTTAGAGAGAAGATTATGCCCACCACCAGATAGAAAGAGCATTGACATCACACTGTAAGAAGAACATGTGGAAGAAAATATATTGAAGTGGCTCTATTTTGAAAATACAATCTGTTACTAGTTCCTAAGCTTCACCTTTGCATAATCAACCCTTCAGGGCTGGAGTGAAGTCTCAGCATTAAAGTTTTGAAATGTTGCTGGATGAAATGTTCTGTGCATATCCAGGACCTGGCATTGGCCCTTTGTTCCTATGACCTCTCAATCCTAAACCCAGGGCTGTCCCAGCAGGAGATGCTGGAGAGATTGGCTGCTGCCCTGGGTGATAATGTGACCAAGGACCCTTTAGAAAGAAACCAGCTGCAGGCCAGCAAGGGGGCCTGAATAGCAAGAGGCCTTCTGTCTGTCAAGGTAACACTGACTTGCCCTTGTTAATGGGGTCTTTGGGAGCTGCTGTAATCTGGTAACCTTGTTTTCCTACAACCCTCTGTGCATCACTTTATACCTCCTGATTTGTAATTGGTAACTTCCAGGCTGCTGGTGGTACCTACACTATGGCATTCAGTAATGAGAGTTTAAGGCCCAGGGGTTTTGTTTTTGTTTTTGTTTTGTTTTGTTTTTAGATTGATTGGACCTGAGGAATATTAGAGAGCCCAAGCAGTGGGCAGTATTCTGGAAGGAGCTGCTTCCAGACCCTGAGGGTGATCTAAAGAGGTGGACAATGAAAGGCAGGAGACCTGGGTTCCAGTTACAGCTCTGCCACAGTTTTGCTTTTTGACTATGGGTCGGTTATATCTCAGCTCCAAGCCTGAGTTTTCCCAACAGTTAGGTGTGTGGAACGTTAACTCTCATTCTCTTGAACAAACGATTGCTGAGCGGTGCTACTCTCTCTCTCTGACCAGAAAACCTAATATGACTCCCTATTGTCCACAGTCTTAGTGCCCTTCCTGTCTTCCTCGACCATGTATGGAGGTGGTGTGCAGGGCGGGGATGGGGGGCTGCCCACCTCTTCAACCTCACCATCCCTTGCCTGAACTTGCTGTATGTTTTCACTACTCTGAACCTCTGTAGATGCTGTTCCCTCTAGCTGGAATGTTGGAATGCCTTCTCTTGCTTTTACTGCCAGCAAACCCCAAAGTGTGGCTTTTGTCTCCTCCTTCATGAAGCCTGCCTCCAACCCTTCCTTCCAGTCACCTTTGCAGTGGCCCCTCTGCCCACCTCCTTCAGTCTTCTGTGGCTTTCTACACAAGGAGCAGCAGCCAGGGCTCTCACGGAGAGGGTGTGGGTGTGGGGCGATTTTACAACTGAGCTCAAGCTTGGAGTCAGATAGTTTGGATTTCGATCCAGTGCTGCCACACACTGCCTGTGTAACGTCAGGCAAATAAAACACTGCACCTCTCAAAGCCTCGGTTTCTTCATCTCTGGGTTGGGCTCACAATAACAGAATTTTCGTGAAAGTTTAAAAAGACATCAGCGTCATAAGCAGTCTGTGTGAGAGAGATCTGGGATGGGCGGGTGGTCTGAGTCTGCAGAGTGCACAGTCCCTTGCCTTTATCCCATACTGTAATTGTTGGGCGTGTTACAGGTACTCACGGTCAGAGCAAGATTGAATAAATGAGCTGCTGATTGATTGAACCAACTGATTCCTGAATTTGAATATGCTTATTTGCCAGACGTTATCTGTACACCTAATCTGAAACTAATGGCTGAGCCAGGAAGTCTCGCCCCAGAGAAGTCCGCCCCGCCCCACCCCATCCCCCACCCCCACCCCCGCGTATCCATTCCGTCTCCTAGCAACTGTCAAACACAGTTGACCCCAGGCGGCTGCGCAGTGGCTGTGCAACTTGACTGACGCCTGGGCCCTAGAAGGTTCCTGTTCAGCGCATCCTCTCTCAGGTACCATGGCGCCTTTAGGGGACCGTGGTTCCTACCCCCTACTCCCCCGCCCCTCACCCCACGTTGCATCCATTCCTGAGCTTTAGCCAGGTTCCGTTTTAGCCAGGTCTTGAACCTAGCACTCAATGCCCATTTGTGCCTTGCTTTGGGGTTCTCCCTGTCCTGTCCTTGACCTCGTCAGACGATTGGCCTTTACACTTGCTGTCCCTTAGCCCGGTTTGCCACTCACCCAGCCTCCTTAGTAGGAGCACCAGAGTTCTGCTCCCATCGCTTGTGGTTACTGGGGAACTGCACTCCCTGATGTAGGAATTCCAGAAGTGCCAAATTATTGCAGCTGGGGTGTAGGACGGGGGCTGGCAGAGACTCCAGTTGGAGAAAGTGGGGTTGCTCATTATCAGAATGACTGGCAAGACCATTCTCTGTGGTTCATCCACTCGTTGCCTAACTTTATTGAGTACCTACTATGTGCCAGGCGGTGTCTGAGGTCTTGGCCATTCAACTCAGAAAAAGACAAGGGAAGGGAGGAGGGAGAATGTTGTTTTCTCCTGAAAGAGGCCGGGCTCCCTTTCTGGGAGCAGTGTGGTGACAAACGTGCCTTTATTTTCTTCCAGCCAGGAGTGCTGGGCGAGGTGGGGTGCTCTGCAGCATGTCACTGCATACCTGGGACTGGGAGGATGAGGACAGGGATACCCTGGGGCCTATGCCCTCCATGGGCAGCTTTTGCCGGTCTTTGAGTGAGTATGATATGGAAGAGTACCTGAAGGTCAGGGCCCAGACCCACCACAGCAGCAGTATCATGTCCTCAGATGGGCCTGCCAGCACTTTCAGCTCCGACGTGCCCGAGGTCGTCCCCTGCAAATTCATCGTCTCCCTGGCCTTCCCCGTGATTGTTGGTAAGTGTGAGAGTGGAGTCCCAACGCCCTCTGCAAAAAGGAGGTGGGCAGACTAATGACCTTCTCCCTGAGTTTAGGGACACATAGGCTCCCTCCATCAGCTTTCCCAAGCAAGGTGGTGGATTCCAGGAGCAAAGGTCAAGAAAGAAACCTCCATTTTAGGGGCCCACTGTGAGCCAAGCCAGTAAACTGTCACGTGATCTTCCCATAGTTAATCCTCTCAATGCCCCTAAGAAGTAGGTGGTGTTATTTCTGCTTTCTGCAGATGAAGAAATGACAGAGAGATTAAGGCCTTGATTCTTATGGTGCTGATGGTGCATCACCTATTTTCCTTATTTTAAAATACAGACCCTCAAGTGTGTTGTAAAGGTATATCGATTAGCTCTTACTGCAACAACGCTGTGTCACAAACCCAACCAAGGCCCCAGTTCATTGGCTTCAAAGAGTAATCTCTTGTCCCTGGGACCTGGGATGAGCAGGTCAGCTGACACCGCCTAGGCTCCCTGCAGGGATTCTGCTCTGCTTTACATGCCTGTCCTCCTCCTCCTAGACACGTAGGCCAATCCAGACACATTCACGTTATGAAAAGGCAGAGACACGGCAGAAGCAAACCTGTCACTCAAGCACTCAAGCCTTTTTGCACTTCCCACCTGCTAACATTTTATTGGCTAAAGCCAATAAAATCTTGGTTGAATTCCAAGATTAGGGGCAGAAGAAAGTACTACACTTTTATATACCTTTTATGCCTATTTAAATTATTCCCCCCACCATGATGATTAATTTTAGCTTCTCCTTGTATCTGTCAGCTGTGGCTTCAGATATTTTGAAGGCTATTTGTTTAGGTGTATACCATGTTTGGGATTGATCAGATCATTCTTCTTGGTGAATTGAACTTTTTGTCTTAATGATGCTTTTTATCTTGAGTCTATTGGTATCAAGCAAAAGATCCCAGAAAGAGACATCTGGAAAATGCCAACTGAAAGGAAATCAGTGCTCACTTGATCACCTAACCCTCATGTCTCTTGCAGCATATCCTAGACTTGTTTTATTTTGGTTCTTCTCCCAAAGACATTTACAAAACAGAGCTCTATGTAGCAAAAGTTGATGAGGATTCGTATCTCTGAGAGTCTTTTTATTCATTTATTTTCCAGTTACAATTGACAAAAATACTACATTCATTTCAAGTGTAAAACAGTGATTAGACATTTACATGCTGTATAAAATGATGTCTAGCACCCATCTGAAACCGTATATGGTTATTACAATGTCATTGACTATATTTCTTGTGCTTTACAACCCCATGACTATTTTTATAACTGGCAATTTGTATTTCTTAATTCCTTGTACCTTTTCCATCTGTCCCTTCAACCCCTCCCCTCTGGTAACCATCAATATGTTCTCTGTGTCAAGGAGTTTGTTTCTGTTTTGTTTGTTCATTTGTTTTTTATATACAACCTTTCTTTTTATCATGCCAATACCTTTCAAGGACATGGCTTTGACAGGATATAAAATTTTAAGTTCAGTGTTTTTCCCTTCAATATCAGAGTACTTATGGATTTGTTTATAAATGTTATTTATACAAATTTTGTAAGAGAAATGAGATCCTACACATTCTATTCTAAAACTTGCTTCTAAAATATTTAACCATGTCATAAATGTCTTAGAGCTTTTTACTTTGCTGATGTTTTATTTGAAACACCTATGTAGTATGTTTCTAATTTATCCCACCCTTTATTGGTGGACATTTGTTTTCCAAATTTTTTCTGTTGCAATCCTAAATCAGCCCTGCTTGTATACACATTTCTGTTCAGGCATGTGGGCACTTCTGTAGCCTGAATTTCAAGCACTGGAATTGCTGGGTTTAAGGTAGAGCAGGTCCTTGAATGATGCTGTTTTGTTCAGTGTCATTCCATTATAACATTGATGAGATGCCTAAAAACTCCTGTTTCTGTCCATTAGCCTATGGTAACATTGGTTTCATTTAAAGCCTGGAACTTATCAATGATATTGAAGAACTTACTGTCGGCATTTACGCTTTTGATAGATATTGTCAAATTGCCCACCAAAGGGGATGTAACAGTTTTTTCTCCTATTGACGGGAGGGTTTCTATGTCCATTTGCTGGCCCATCTTGGGTTGAATCAGAACCTGGACTTGTGACATGCAACAAGCTTTCTGATGAGCTGCACCTTCCTAGGACAGCCTAATGCAGGGGTGCCCACACTTTTTCAGCTTGCGAGCTACTTATAAGATGACCAAGTCAAAATGATCTACCTACAATAAAAATGCAAAACATAAATTTATTTCTTCTGTATTATCATTATTTAAGTTACTATTATTACTATTTAATATTGTGTATTCCTCTTTCACCTTTCTCCTTCTCAGCTCTCTTTTCGGAGGAAAGTCAATGTCATAGTTTTTATGAACAGTCCGAAAAAGCTGCTCCACATTTCCCTTCTTTGGAATAGCAATGGCACATAGACAGATGAGGCAAACACACTTAGAATATGACAGTGAAAAAATCCCCTCCCATTCTGTATGAAAGTGGGAGGTTTTAGGCTTCTTACTAGGACCAGCTATGGCACTCATTTTTATACACTTTGTTGTATTTAGTTTAAATAAATTGAAGGCTAACTATGCAGCAATGTAACTGAACAAGTTAGCGCAGTTTAACGCGCATGCGTAGGGTGTCAAAAGTTCAGACGTCAGATTGGCTACCCTGTATGCCAATCAAAAGACAAATGTCTTTTTAATCTCATGCGATCTACCCACACTTCCTTCACAATCGACCAGTAGGTCGTGATCGATGTATTGAGCACCTCTGGTCTAATGCCTCCCAAGGACTGGCTAGTGAAACTTTATTCCAAGCTATGCATGAAAGCTAACTCCTCTGGTGGCACAAATTCGTACAGAAGCAGTCTCCTGCGGGTTAAAAACTTGACATTTTAAAACTATAGCTTTAAATATAGTAGTCATATTTTTGTAGAAAGAACTTTGGGTTAAACAGTTATGGTGCTCCTAAAACATCTCCTTATGGTATGCAAAGTCCCCAGCCTGGGGAGTTCAATCTAAAGTCAAGGGCAGGCCCGGGAGGCCTTAGTCTCTAGCTGAAGCCCATCCTCACTTTCTGCCTCTTTTCTCCCTGTCCACTCCACACTGGGCAGCTTTGCTCATGAGGTCTTGCTGGGCTCTGCCCTCTATCTGGAATGTCTACCCTCTTTTCTTCTGGAAGATTCTGCTGAGCTTCCCCCTACCACCCCAGGCAGAGTTTACCCCTGCCTCTTCCTCTGTTCTTCAGAACCTCACTCATGCTGCTGACACTACACAAACCATATTGGACTGTGATTTTTTTTTTATGTGCTTCTTACTGCTGAGATGAGGGCGAGGCAGGCAAAGTGCCCAAGGTGACAAAATACAAGGAGGCAGTCTCTCTCTGAGGCAGGGAAATACTGCGCCCGTGTGCCCAGTCTGAGTCCAGAGCAGCCTCCTCATCTCTGGGAGGGCTGGGAGGGCTGAGCCTGCATCTTATCCCCCAAGCCGGGCAAGCAGGGTGGCATCCTGCAGCCTCCCACAGTGTCCGGGAACTGGAGGGGTGGGGGGAGAAGGGAGGAGGATGGGTCTGCTTTCAATGCGAGGTAAAAACAAGACTCACGAAATCCGTATCTTCTAGGTCATAAAGGAAAATATTCAAATTTGACCGAAAAATATAGGAGACATCATAAAACAGACAAACCTGCAAAGAGTCACCTCTTCTACCACGTTGAGTATTTCCTTCTGCCGGATGATAAAGAGCCTAAAAAAGTTGACATGGTGGTGTTTCCAACACAGGTCAAAGTGTTCCTGGATTCGGGAATAAAGGTAAGTGTGTAGGGTGTGTGTGTCTGTGTGTGTGCCCATGCATAGCCTCACATATAACATACAGCCTAACACTACACAAGTGCACAGCTTCCCCTAGAACTTGTTAGAAATGTAGGATCTTGGGACCCACCCCAGATCTGACCGAATGAGAATCTGTACTGACCGAATAATGCCAATTAAATTACTTTTTATTTAGATTTTTTTTTGCCTAATATTTTTTTGGGGTGTTTCAAATGTTTTTATAGCTCTTGCGATTCTTTTCCTTGTACGCATGTGAGTACATATGTGTGCACACCCACCTGCCTGCACACAAACACCCACGCACGCGCACACACACTCCTCCTACCTGTGACCCACCTCAGTCAGGGATTGGAATCCCTGGAAAAGACACTATTTGCAGGTGATTGCTTGAAGTTCATTTTTTTTCCAAGGAACCCAGAAGTGTGACAAGGCCCAGTTCGTGACACCCATTCCCCTAAGGGAGTTGGTACCTGGGAGAGAGCCGGACACAGCAGTCAGAGGGGTGGTGAGCAGGACCCAGCTTCACTGCCAAAAGGGGGAGGCTGGCAGTGGCGGGCACTCCTGGACTGCTGAGCCTTCTGGCTCCCCACAATGAAAGCCTCTTGGTGTCTTTTTTACATAGACTGTGAGGCCATGGCAGGAAGAGGACAAAGTCTGGGTGTCATGGTCCCAAAGTTTTAACATCAACATGACAAAGGAATTGCTAAAAAAAATAAACTTTTACAAAATAACCTTGAGGCTCTGGGACACTACAGACAAGGTTTCAAAAAAAGTCAAGTATTACCGATTCAAGACTGCTACGTATGCAGAAGATAAAGGATCTTTGGGTAAGGCGGGTTATTCGTGTTTTATCTGGAACGTTTCTAGGGGTAGCGGTGGCTTCTCACTGGGAACAGGCGAAAAGCCAACATCCCCTTGATCTCGTGTTCCTGGGCTCACACTGGTTTCTGAATCGGCATGCATCCAGAATGCCTCAGGGTTTAGAAGGGCCACCTGAGGCCTGTGTGCATACACATTAGCCACCAGGTCCACCTCTGTCACCTTTTGGGACTTTGTTGGGCAGATAAAATATAATATGCTCATTTTGTTAAAGATGGCACTGCCCACATGTGATATGTGTGACCCAGGTGATATTATTTGCCCTTATGCTTAGGCTGGGTGTGGGGGAAAGGCTGTAATGTAGGCAGGCCCAGCCGTTATAGCCTAAGGCTTAGTTTTAAGAGTAAGCTTTCCCCCACACCCTTGACTGATTGGATGATGTAGGGTGGTGCGCTCTCCTGAGGAATCCCATTATGTCTCAGATGGGTGGCTTTGTATTGGAGACTTCCTTGTTTGTGTAATTGGATTGGAGGGTTTGATTCTACACTATAAAGTGGGACAGAGCAGTAGCTTGCTCTCTTGGTTCCTGAGGTATTAGAGAGGAGAGCAGAGTAAGGCCACGTGAAGGCTAGGAGAAACAGCCAAGATGGCAGAGTGCTGAGGGAGAAGCCAGTTTGTGCAGAGTTTGTGCAGGAGGAGATGGGGAACAGAAGTGAGTAAGTCTGGTGAGCTAGAAACCTTTGATTTTAGGAAACTCGGATAAGTCAGTAGCTTTGTGAGCACTGAATGTGTGGGTTTTGGAACCCAGTGTGTGTTTTTGCTTGCCCGCCGGATGCAAGCTAGAATTAAAGCTGATGGCTCACCAGTTTTTGGCTCCTGTGTTTCATTACCGACTGTCCGAATCTAATGTGAACCTGCACGGGCCAGGCGGCTGTGATGGTGGCCCTGGCTACTGGCTTACAGACTTCTTGTGCCTGGGCGGTATTAATGTGCGCACCCACCCCAAGTCTGTCTCCCTGGATGAGTGTTGTCTGTTCGCTGAAGAAAATGAGAGGATACCGAGTCCACCACCCCGAGACACCACGTTAGCACGTTCACACAGACCTTAGACTCACTTGTGTCAATATCATGCCAACCCCAGAAAGTCTCCATTTCTACTCCCCTTGAGAAAGAGTGTTGGGTGGACTTTAAAGACTCCGGGCTTTGAAGTCAAGCATCTGAATTCAATCCTTTCTCCATCCTGAACTAGCTGTTGACCTTGGGCATGTGCCTACTTCTTCTGGTCAGAGGCCTGAAGGCAGGACAGTGGGTGTGGTCCCCCAAGGCACAAGCAAAAAAGAAAGAAAAGGAGAGTGTTCATTGTCTTATAGAGAATTTAAAAACAGTAATAAAATGATGTCAAACTCTGGCGCGGCATTAAATTGCAAAGATGCGTCCCCATTTGAAGAGATGTTAAAAGGTAAAAGCAATGTGCAGCTGAGAAGATATGGAGTATAATGGCATTGCTTGCTGATAAGAACGTACAATGATTTTTAGTTTATAGTAAGCAGGTAGTAAGCGTAGTAATCATCACTTCCTTGAAGTGAATGGCAGTGCCACAATCAGAAGCCAATTTTTTGTAACTTGAAAATCAGTCTTTTCTCTGGGATTCCAGTCTGGCCTCTTAAGGAGTCTTTCTGACACTGGGTGCTAAGGTAAGGTGACCAGATTTTAAAATTGGTAAAGCGGGATACCATTGATTGACGGGTTGATGGGGGGTGGTGATGGCGGGAGTCTTGATTAAAAATTTGGTCTATATGGAGCAAAAAAATTTTCATAGAATGCAAAAATAGTATTGTAATATATTTTTTTAAATTTCAACATAAGTACAATTTACAAATATAATACATTAAAAATTATGTACAGTATTATTTTATTATTTGGCATATTTCTCATTTGAGTGAATTTCTTTTAGTAGGTTGCTGTCATTATTTAAAAGGTCATGAAATTTTTCACAAGAATTTGTTAAATTATATTTCACACATAAAATGGCTTTCAAAGTCTCAACACTTAGTTGTGATTTTTCTGATGTCCACACTTTATTTAGCGTAGAAAAAAACACGTTCAATCGCAGCATTAGTTCCTGGTCAAGACAGTGCGTATTCCACAATATTTAGTGCATTACTGTATGGAACATGGTTTGTTTCAAAATGATGAAATATTTCTAACCATTTGTTCTCTATTGTGATTTTTGCTGATGCCCAAGATTTAACCTTTTCCTTATCAATCTATTTTTTTAATAATGATACCTCATTAAAAAGATCATTTTTGGAAATATTACAATATGGGAAATTTTGAGTGAGTCAGAGGCATCGGGTTACATGGTCTTGAAACTGATGCTGGAGCTGCACGAGCGGGCGGGAGCAGGCAGGGCAGTGCTGCCGGCGGGCTCAGCGGCCACACTCCCCGCGTCCAGCCCCACCTCCCGCTGGAGACCGAGCGGCTTGCGCCTCGCGGAGCCCGGAACCACATGCCGTTGTCCAGGATGCGGGCCTATGGGTAGTTAGAGGACTTGACAACCCCAGCAGGTATGTCCTACTCGAAGTTCTTTGTTTTGGGGCCCCGCTCGGGGCAGCCAGTTCTTGCGGCAGTTGCAGGTGCTTCCAGGTCGAGGCGGGGTCTCCCCGCTGAAAACCATATATTCTCTTCTCGTTTTCCCGCCATTCCCTAGCTTTTCGTGCATTCTTTCCAAAAATCGGGACATTTTTAAAACGCCGCGGGACAAATTGTTAAAAATCAAGACTGTCCCACCAAAAACGGGACATCTGGTCACCTTATCAGCCTGACCAGGTGGTGGTGCAGTGGATAGAGTGTTGGCCCGGAATGTTGAAGACCCAGGTTTGAAACCCCAAGGTCCCCAGCTTGAGCGCTGGCTCATCCATCTCCAGCACAGGATCATAAACAATGACCCCATCATCTCTGGCTTGAGGCCAAGGCACTGCCTCAGCTGGAGGCCCCCAGTCAAGGCACATATGAGAAAGCAATCAATGAACAACTAAGGTGCAGCAAAGAATAAATACTTCTCATCTTTCTCCCTTCCTGTGTATCTGTCCCTGTCTAATTCAAGGTGACTTTTCTCACTTTTGCCATAAGAAAGACTGTCTTCAAAGTGTGGGCTCTTGATCACTGGCATTAGATGCACCTGGAGTGCTGCCTAAATGCAGATCCCAGGGCCAGTCCCAGAGCTGCTGAGCCAGACTTGCTGGTACACATCTGTCCTGCAGAGGGCTCACATTGGACCAAGGGTGCTGGGCGTGTGTATCAGGAAGGCTTCCAGGAGAAGGGGCCATGGGAGCCAAGATTGGAAGGGTAAATGGAATTAGTTGATCAAAAAATGAGAGAGGAAGGATATTAAAGGCCCTTGAGGAAGGGCCCATGGCTTTTTGCTTAGTGTTCTTGAAATGAGAGCACCTGCCCTTCCTCGAATCTTGTCCCAAGCTTAGTGTCACCTGCATCTTAAGTTAAATGATTTTTTTTCTATTGGAAAAATCAGTGTGTGTTTACTCTGTAAAAAAAATTATGTATAGGCTAGATAAAAGAAGAAAAAAATTAAAATCACAGGGTGCCTGACCAGAGGTAGCCATTGCTAACATTTCTCTGCCATTTTACATGTGGGTACAAAATTTTAACAAAAATGAATCTATTATACATGTTGGCTTAAGTCCTCTCTTTTTTCATATAAAAACATTCTTCTTGAAACTCTCTCTTATGCTAAGTGAAATAAGTATGCTAAGTGAAATAAGTATATCAGAAAAAGCTAAGAACTTTATTATTTCACACATAGGTGAGATATAAAACTAAGACTCATGGACGTAGATAAAAGTGAAGTGGTTATTACCCGGGGGAGAGCATGACGGGAGGGGAGTAAAGAGGGACAATTATATGGAGTGACAGAAAATGATTTCACTTTGGGTGATGGACACACAATGCAATCAACAGTTCAAATGCTATAGAGAGGTTTACCTGAAACCTATGTGTTCTTATGAACCAATGTAACTGCATTAAATTTAATTTTTAAATAAGTAAAAAGAAACTCTTCTTATTGGGGTGTGCAGAAATACCATAGAGTCTTATTACAAAGGAGAAAGGAAATTTACCTGGATGCACTGTAGGTTGCATGCCAGACTTTGTTAGCTTTCTGCCATCTGGTATTGAATGGAGAATCCCAGTCAAGAATGAATATTTCTCCTCTATAAAATCTGCTCAGTCTCTTGGTTTCTCAGTATTGGATTAAAACAGCATCATTCTTGAAGCTCCCCAAGTCATAGGTGAGTCCTGCTATGTCTACCCACCCCACCAATACCTAGATGGTATCCTTGCCTATGTGTGATTCTTAAAGCTCTATTGCCCTCAGCTGTCTCCTCTTTGTGCATCCTACTTTTTCCCTATCTCCTCTCTTCTCTCATTGTTCCATGGCCTTTCTATATCAGCCTGGAGCCTGGCACTTCATTGCCCTGAAGCTTTTCATAGCTGCCCAGTGCCTTAGCGGAGACCAAATCTGACAACGGAATCTAACCTCAAAAGCATCTTAGTATTTGCTCCCACAGCCCCTTTCTCAGGCTTCATACCTGTCCTTCCCTTGGTCCCTGAACACACTAGGCTTTTCTTCATTGTAGGGCTTGCCTTCAGGCTTTGGTCATACATAGGGGGCTTCTAGCCTCCTCTTTTCTCCAGAGTTTTTATGTATTATTCAATAGAGCTAAAGTTTACTTTTGTCCCCCCACGTCTTTCTGATAGCTTCCATTATCTCTACTCCTTCACCCACTTCCTCTGCTCATTAATTATTTCACACTTGCTGGTTGCTGTTCTGTGCCTGTAGAGCCCCCCATGGGCAGAAGTGAAAGACACACACAAGGAAGTCATCTCCACAGTGGGGGACAAAAAGCTCCAGGCGTGGTCCTGGCTTGGCTAAGGCAAACTCTCTGACCACACGAAAGTGACGTTAAGGGTCAGATTCTTCATCCGTAAAATGAGGAAGTGGAGATGCTTTCCTTAAAGCGAAGTGTGATGGTCCAATGGAGAAATGTGTATCAGGTATTCGATGGTCTTATTTGGAAGAAGCCACTGCCAGCTGCGGTTGGAGTCTCCTGTTCCAGTATTTGGGAGCAGCCCCGGAGGCAACAAGCACAGGAGGTCAGCAGCCTTTCCTCTCTGCTCCATTGCTCCATCTCCAGCACCAGGAGAGTGGTTGTCACACAGCAGGTATCCAGTAAGTGTTGCTGATTGATTAAATGGATGATTCTTTTTTCCCCTGTGTTTCAGAGGAAGTGAAACATTTGGTTTTAAATCAGAGAAAATTGTCTGAACAAAGCATTCACCTCAGAGAGGACTGGAACCAGGACTATGATCCAGAAAACCCAGAAAAAGAAGAAAAACAGTTAAAGTCTCTTCATGGTGAGTAGAGATGACCTTTGTGGACAAGCTGAACAGAAACTATGGCCGGGAAAGGAGTTAATTGATGGTGCTGGTGTTGTGGGTGTGCACTGGTGACCCTCCAACTCCCAGCCACCTCTGCAGGTGCGGACTCACCTGCCAAAGCATGTGCCACTCTCTGTCCAAGTCACTTTATGTGGTTCATTCTTTTCCTTTATTTAATTTGTGTTTCTTTTGTAGCTTACAAAAAAACCCACTTTCTAATTATAGAAGTTCTATATGTGTTTTTTAGAAAATTCAGTGAATGTAAAAAAGTATAAAACAAGCTAGGGAAATAGTCTATAATTCCATCACCAGGAACAAGCATTATAATATTTTGGTTTATCATATTATGGCAAATTCCTTTTTTTTCTCCTATGATATTTTTATGTAGATGAGGTTATCCTGCAGACATAATTTTGTATTCTGAGATTAATCCATCATTACATGCATTTTCCAGTTTTCCTCAAAACTTTTTATAAACTTTATTTGTGGTGACTAATTAATATTTCACCTGCTGGTAATACTATAATGTACTTAATTATTCTGTATAGGTGGGAACTTAAAAACCTGGAAGTATTTTTAGTATTCTCTAATGTAAAGAGTGCTAAAGTGGACAATTGGATAGATAATAGGTGGTTTTTCTTTTTCAGTCTTAGTGGGATATTATATAAAGGGCCAGAGGCCCCCTCTTGCTTTCATTTGTCCAAATAATTCTAATTAGTCTGGATAGTCAATCATTTACTGTATTTCCCCATGTATAAGACGCACCTTTTTCGAAAAATTTGGAGTCTAAAACTGGGTGCGTTTTATACAGTGGTTATAGGGGGTTTTTACTTGCTTTTCACACTTGTTGCCTTTGCACTCATTGTTTCACACTTGTTACCCGTATATTACACTAGGTTACATTTTGCCATGTTCTGCCCAGAAGTGGCTCAGAAAAGATTTTCGTACAGTGCTGAATTCAAGTTAAAGGTAATCCAGTTTGCAAAAGTGAATGGAAATTGTGCTGCTGAACGTAAGTTTGGTCCTCCTCCAACTGAGAAGTCAATCTGAGACTGGCTACAAGAAAAAGAAACCCTCCTGAAAACGCCACAGCTGAAGAAGGCCAGGCCATGAGAGGCAAGTCAGCAGAATGGCCTGATTTAGAGAGGGAATTGAAGGTATGGATTGAAGAGCAAAGGGCAACTGGAATTCCTGTGTCTACAAAGATGGTTCAGCATGAGGTAAGAAGAATTGCTGATGAAAAAGAAGTTACTGACTTCAAAGGAGACACAAGTAGTGCTTCAAGTTCATGAAACAGAATGAACTAAGCATGTGTACATGCACTAGACTTGCCCAAAAGGTGCCTCAAAGCTATGAGCAGAAGATCCTTGAATTTCATTGTTTTGTCATTCAATGTCAGAAGACACATAAGTTTGCGTCTGGACAGATTGCAAATATGGATGAAGTCCCCCTTCAATCTGATGTCCCAAGTAACAGAACTGTTGATAAGAAGGGGTGAAAACTGTAACTGAAGACAAGTGGACATGAAAAGAGCCATTATACAGTTGTTCTAGCATGTTGTGCCAACAGAACCAAGCTCGTTTCTATGCTGATTTTCAAATGCAAAACAATGCCAAAAGAAGACAAGGGGTGATTGTCTACATTCACGACAAGTGTTGGAGGCATCAGGATGAGATGAAGATCTGGTTTGAGAAAGTTTGGAGAAGAATACCAGGTGGGCTCTTAATGCAAACCTGCCCTATTGGTGCTTGATCAGTTCAGGGCACACATAACAAAAAACACAAAGAAAATTGCTGCAGAGCAAAAAACAAAACTTGCTATCTATCATACCTGGAGGCTTGACATCCCAGCTCCAACCACTTGATGTCAGCATTAACAAACCCTTCAAAACTGCCATGAGAGATGAATGGAACCAATGGATGAAGTCTTCTGGGGACAATGTGGCATTTCAAATGCCATAGATGGAACTGAGGATGAGGCCATATATGAAGATGATGATTTGTCCTCAGATACAGATGAGGACAAACTAACATGGCAGTAATGAGCAGAGGTGGATTTAACGGCAGGCGCACAGGGTGTGCACCCTGGACCCCGACTTCTGAAGGGCCCCCAAAATCCCAACTTTACACTGTTTTCTAATGACACCAAGTTTGTTTCCATATGTGCAATGTTAACATTAATGTTAATAGCATATAATATTTTTATTTATTTAAAAATATGGTTAACATGTATTTTTATTTTCCTTGTCTCTCTCTTTTTTTAAAAGAGCCCAATATTTTCTTCTGCTCCCAGGGCCTCAACCGAACTTAATCCACTTCTGATGAGGAGTTGTATGATTTTCTGATGAATAAAACTTGAGTTCAGGCCTGACCTGTGGTGGTGCAGTGGATAAAGCATCGACCTGGGAACACTGAGGTCTCCAGTTCAAAACCCTGCACTGGTCTGGTCAAGGCACATATGGGAGTTGATGCTTCCAGCTCCTCCCCCCTTTCTCTCTTTCTCTCTCTCTCTCTCTCACTCTAAATGAATAAAATAAAATAAAATAAAACTTGAGTTCAATAACTTTATGTAATACATGTTTTCAAATTTTGGGCCCCAAAATTAAGGTGCATCTTATACATGGGGAAATACAGTATTCATTTATTATTAACAAACCTTTTTACTGAATCCTCATCACATACCAGACCTTCTGCCTGGGGCTCACATTACAACATGTGAAAAGGGTCCTCATTTCCTTCTTTCTCTGGAGAGGGCAGGGAAAGAGAGAGAAAGAAGCGTTAGCTTGTTGTTCAATGTAGTTATGCACCATTAATTGCTTCTCATATTCACCCTGACCAGAGCTTGAATCGGTGAACTCATGGTCAAGATGATGCCCCCAGGCTTGAGCTGGCAACCTTAGTGCTCCTGGACAGTACTTCATCCACTGCATCACTGGCCAGAGCAGTGTACTCTCTGAGTTGTACCTTCTGCCCTCCTGATCGCAATCCTGAGAATGCGTGTTTCTCTACACCATCTCCCATCCTTGGCACAACCAGGGGTTCAATTACTGATTCCTAGTGGGGCTGAGAGCATCTCACGTGCTTATCTGATCACATTCTTCTATGATTTGCTTATTCTTATATCTTTGCTTATTTTTCTGTTGGGTTTCAAATTTTCCTTATCATTAATAAGCCTTATTTTTTCTTTATATCTTCTGGGTAATCATGCATTGTCAGTTACTTCCATTATAAACATCACAGGCTGAGATCTCTAACTTATCCTTTTACTCTATGTGTAATGTTTTACTTAGCAAAACAATTATTTAACTATTCTATTTTGTACTTTTGATAATGTTTCTGAAATCTTTCCTCATTTAGATGTCAGTATAATCTCCTATGTATTCTTCCAATAACATTGAAGATTTTGCTGCAATTTTTTTTGCATATTCATGAGGTGTCCAATAGTTTCATTTGCCTCCAAATGGATAGTCAATATAATAATTAACTAGTTCTTTCTTTCCCATTGACTTGAATTGCCCTCTCCGCCATCTATTCAGTCCTCTTATGTGCGTGGATGTAGTTCTGGGCTTTCTAGTCTGTCCCATTGGCCTTTATACATGGAACCAATGGCTCATGGGAACTTTAGCCCCCTCTGCCCATGTCCTTGAGTAGGGGAATCAAGGCACCTCTCAGTTTCACCCTGCATATCACTGGCAGCTGGTCAGCTACCCACATTTAGAACACCTCTTCTGCTTGCCAGGAAGGAGCAGTAGTACAAAGAACAACTTCTGCTTTCAGGGAGCTTCCCGAACCTTCCCGACCCTCTGCATCATGTCTGTATTCACATGTCACAGCTTGCTCGGGAGCTCCTCTTAATGCTCATTTCCCTTTCTTGATTTCACAGTTAAATGGAAAGAAACTGAGAGGGAGAAGGAAAACCAGAAAAGAAGGAAGAAATATAGTGAGGGAGATAAAACTGACCCCAAGCTGGCAGACCGCTGGAAGCATGGCGTCTTCTCCATCCAGCTGACGCTGATGCCGCTCCTCGCAGGTAGCCACACTCTTCCCAACAGTTCCTAGGGGTGTCGGTCACATGTGCCATGGCCAAAAGTCCATTACAGGGTGTTCATGGTGACCACATCCCTGCTCTATGCCACCAAATTTCTTGTTCACAGCCACCTTAGCAAAGTGGGGGTAAGTATCTCTATTATACATGGAGGAAATGGGGGCACAGAAAGGTTAAACGCACTTTTTAAGATTACATAGCGAGTGAGTGTGAAGCCAGGACTTGAACCCATGTCTAATTTCAAAGTTTAAGGGAACCTGTGAGAATAATAAATCTCACAATTTTAATAAATAAGATGCTGCTTTTCATAAACCTGATTCTACAGATTTTTACAAAAACATCTAGTAAAGGAAACTAGGAAAGGGAACCAGTATTTATCTCCCATCATTTACTTCTCATGAAAAATTCTGATCCTCCCAATGACCTGGTGGTGATAGTGTCGGGGTGGTTACCATTGTCACCAATATTTTCAGTGTGGAGTCAAAACCCAGAGAAGTTAAGTAACCAACCTGAAGTAACACAGCCCAGTGGCAGAACAGGGGTTTGATTGCTTTGCTTTGTAAGATCTATTACAAGTTCTAAACTAAGTTTTCTACAGTTTGATAAATAATAACTAGATATTTATTAAATCCATATGTTTTTTGAAGGTTTTATTTATTGATTTTACAAAGAGAGGAGAGAGAAGGGTGGGAAGAGAGAGAAAGACCAACTCACAGTTGCTTCACTTTAGTTATGCACTTACTGATTGTCATACGTGCCAGGCAAGCCCAAGGGTTTTGAACCAGCAACCTCAGTGTTCCAGGTTGACGCTTTATTGACTGTGTCACCACAGGCCAGATTAAATCCATATGTTTTTATTATGGAAAGATCAGAATATAGTTTGGATAAAATTATGTGACTTTTTTTTGGAAAGGGTTATTTGGCAGAGGGAATCCCCTTTCTTCTCTCCTTGGAGAATAATGTCAAACCTATTCGTATAGATACAGGCCATCATGGTGAATGTGCGCCATCTACTGGCCAATCTTCAGAAGTTTAGATTTAGGTCTTTTCTGAGATGGAACGGATTAAATTCAGTAACAAGTTCCACAGGTGCTGAGAAAATCATAATTCTCACGGGCTCTTGGATTGATACCAATACATTTTGAGGAAATGCTATTAACGTTTTCTTTTTAATTTTTAAATGGATTTTTGAAAATCAGCTTTCACCTGAAGTGGGTTCCTCAGACTGACAGCCTTAGCTTCCCTTCCACTCAGAATCTTTTCTAGAGCAGTACAGGTTCAGGGGTTCGCCCCTCTCTCGGGCTGTGTTCCAGTGGGACCGGGCCTCACACACAGCTGCTCCGTGCCTCTGCTTGGAGCGCACGTCAGAATAGAGGCTTCATGGTCCTTGGATCTCAACTAGAAACCAGTGGTCCTCTAGGTGGGCGAGCTCTGGGTGACCTGCCTGACTTTGCTCCCTACTTTTGCTGTGAGAGGAAGGAGAAGCTCGGACGGTCTTGGCCTGCCCGCTATGGCTGTTTCTAGCAGAGTGGAGCCAAGGGGTACCTGGGCCTCCTGCCTTCAACCTGTGCTATCGTGATTGTGTAATGAGACAGTTATTGCAAGAGCTACAACGACAAGCAGGCTTTGAATCCTGGCTCAGCCACTAACCGGCAAGTTACCTGTTTTCTCTGAGTCTCAGCTTCCCCGTTTATAAATTGAGGGTGGTAGTTCCCACCCCTGAGGACTGTCGTTAGGATTACAAGAGATGACGTGTGTCAGCTGCTTACCATGAAACCTTGCTCACAGTAGGACACAGAAGCAGGTGGCATGGAGGTGGCAGCTGCTCCTGACAGACACTGGGTGGGCCTCCAGCAAGGTAGCCTCCCTTACACCGATGTCATGGCTGATGGTGACAAACTGAGACTGGCTCTGGCCCATCAGACCAAGGGTATGTTTGTGTTTGCTGCAGTAGCATAAGCCCTATTCCCAAACCAGCAGGATTCTTTTCAGTAATCATCTTCAGTTTCAAAACAGTCCAAGATTTTGCATGCTTTAGTGGTAAATATTGATTCACTAGTAACCCAGCAAGTTCCAGAAAGATTCTGTGTTTGAAATAAATGCTTATTTACATGGCACAGGGGAGGGGCCAATCTTAGCCACACAGGACTGGTTTAGACACTAGTTCTAACACTTATTAGCTGGGAAGCCTTGGTCGATCCCTTGCCATCTCTGGGCCTCAGTTTCCCCATCTGAAAAGCAGAGCTGATAGCCACCACACAGCATTGTTTGAGGATTAAATGGCATTAACACGTGTTCTAGTCTAGCTGTCAGAGGAGCACAAACCGCCATGCTCAGTCTTCTACACCTTTCCCTTATCCTAGGACAGTGTTTCTCAGCTCAGGGACTTGCACCCCTGCCCTGCCCTGCCCAGGGACATTTGGCAGTGGGTGGAGGCATTTGTGGTTGTCACAGATGGGAGATGGGAGCCATATGTTAGTGGCATCTAGCAGGATCCTGCTAAATGTTCCCATAACAAAAAAATTATCTGTCCCCAAATGTTGATAGTACTGATGTTGGGAACCCCTACCCGCAATTAAAGCTGACACCTCCCTAAATTTCTGAGTAATGACTTGACTACATGTTTGCTCCGGAGATTATTTTTTTCAAAACTGGGCAATCTTTTATATGAAAAGGTTTGAAACTTGTAGAACGCACCCGTAGTTAGCTATGGCCTTATGAATCGGCTGTATGGAAGAGAATCAGGTGAGATGCTCACTGCCTGTGCAGACAGCTGTGCGCAGCTGTCATACCACCCGTTTTGGAAGAGTTTCAGAAGTGCCTTCTCTTTCTGTTCTAAAATAATAGCCTGGAGCCGCACTCCCCAATAAAGCTTTCTCCAGGAATAAAGATGATTTATAGCTGCATTGTCCAATTCAGGGACTCATAGCCACCCATGGCTCCTAAGCATTTGAAATGTGACTCACGTGAAGAAAGAACTGCATTTTAAACTGTATTTAATTTTAATTAGTTTAAATTTAAGTAACCACATCTAGCTAGTGGCTACTGTACTAGGCAGCACAAGTCTAGGATGGTGGTTCCAAATCACCTGGTGAGCTTTTTAAATTTGCAACAGGAAAGCCAAGTAAATCAGACGGGGTCGCTCGGCACCCAAGTATCTATATTCCTTATTGTAACCTACAGGTGATTCAGGAACTGCTTGATTCCGAAACTGCTTATATTATAAGATGATCGTCAAGATTAAATTACAAAAATTAAATTCTCTTAGGGAACTGATGGAAACTCAATTTGAGAAACGTGTATAACATGCTGTCTGCGTGGATTTCCTAATTCTTTTATTTTTTCAAGTTCTTTATGTTTGTAATTTTATCATTGGTTCTTTTCTACTTGTCTAATCCTTCTGAACTTGTCCTGGGAATGTCATGAGTAATATTCTAATACCATGTGTATCCCCTCCCCCCACTAGGATGGCAAACAGTCGTGAGTCGTGGCAGTAAAAAGTCTGCCAACATTTTAGATTGTTTGTTGACTTTTAACACGGAAGTTCCTATCATGACAGAGGAGCAAAAGCAGGACCTAAACCCCCTGATCATAAAGATCAAATGCGTTTCCTGCCTTCCATCACAACCTGTGCCCATCCATGAACTAGAGGTAAGAATGAGCCAGATGAACTGATATGAGAGCTCCTTCTCTCAGCCAATGCCCCACTCCATGTCACCCTTTATTCCCCCCAGCGGCCCTACATGAGATGGATAATCATCCCCGTTTCACCATGTAAGACCTCAAAGCAAGAAATAAAAAAGATTGGGTTTCTGAGATTAAGAGCTACCAAGTCTTGAGGTCTCTCTCTACACCACAGGTATTCTTCAAATAAAGGCAGTGACTCCCCCCTTCAGAAAGAGCCCTTCGACTTCCTTGTGATAGCAGCAGTGCTCACTTAGTGTTAACCAGCCAGGTTTAGCGCTGCTGTTCATCTTGCAAGTTTCCTTTTCTCTTTTTCAGTGGGATCCTTGTCCCCGGATTCTGTGTCTTACTCTTGCTTTGTTTTCTCTCTGGTTTTGCTGGAGCACATCCTCCTGTAGCTTCTTGAGAAAATGTTAAGTGATAGGAAATATTTGTTTGGAGATCTCATATGCCTGAAAAATACCTTTATTTACCCTTACACTTGACTGATAACTTGGTGGGTATATAGCATTCTATGTTAAAATCAATTTTCCTTCGGAGTCTTGAAATCATTGTTCTGTCTTTTTATGTTTCACGTTGAACCTTTGTATGTGCTTTGTATGTGTATTTTACTTTTCTCAAAGCTTATAGAATCTTTTTTTTGTGTTCTGAAACTGCTTAATTATGTGTCTTAGTGTGGATGTATCCATATCTATATATTATACTTTTATTTTGAAATATAGAGTCACAGCACTCAAGATAAAGCACTATTCCATCACCATAAAAATCTTTCTCTGCTTTGGCAGGTTGGCTCAGTGGTAGAGCATCAACCTGGTGTGTGGATGTCTCAAGTTTGATTACCCGTCAGGGCACACAAAGTGACTATCTGTGTCTCCACCACTCCCCCTTTCACTTCTCTCTCACTCTCTCTGTCTCTCCCTCTCTATCCTCCCTCAGCCATGCCATTTGGAGCAAGTGGGTCTGGGCACACTGAGGATGTCTCCGTGGCCTCTGCCTGGGGTGCTAAGAATAGCTTGGTTGCTGAGCAACTGAGCAACAATTCAGATGGGCAAAGCATCACCCAGTAGGGGGCTTGCTGGGTGGATCCCAGTGAGGAGATGTGCGGGAGTCTGTCTCCGCCTCTGCTCCTCTTACTTAATTTAAAAAATAATAATAATAGTAATAATAAACACTAAAGCCAGATTCTAACTCACCTTCATTAGGGGGCACAATTAATTTCAGCTAAAGTCGAGCTGGAAATCATATTATAGCTTAGAGGTCAGGATGGGAGAATTAGTGAAATATGTTTTGGGGTGATAATAAGTGCTGATAATGTAAGAAAAAGGAACAGTGCTGATAAAAGGACAATTGCTAGTGTTACTTCATACGAGATTGTGCAACTGCTCAGAGGGCCATGGTCAGCACCTAGTTTGAATTTGAGGCTCAACGAAGTCATAAGATAGAGTAAACAGCTAGACTCAATGTGGCCAGCATAAATATACTGCTCACAAAAGTTAGGGGATATTTCAAAATGAATATGGAGCGATAAAATATCCCCTAATTTCTGTGAGCATTGTAACATGGCTAGGTTTATGTTAATTAGTGAAGAGGGTATGGGCAGTACAATTGATATCATTAAGACTAAGGATGAGGGCCAGATTGGTCGCTTCTCATGTGTGCCTTGACTGGGGTGGTTTCTCATGTGTGCCAGGACACCCACATGCCGGGCTGACGCTTTATGCACTGAGCCAACTGGCCAGGGCCCAGGATTGGTACAATAATGAATATGGACATGGATAATGTTAATGGTCATAAGTGTCCTTTGATAAATAACTTGATAGCTTCAGCAATGGGTTGTAGGAGTTCATGGGGACAATTTTAGGACCTTTGTGGAGTTACATATCATCTAATACTTTTTGTTCAACTTGATCGTAGAGAAGATTTTATGAATTTGAACCCAAAGGCAGAGGAAAAGCAAAAATAAATGTATGGGACTATATAAAACTAAAAAGCAGCAGAGCTAAAGAAACAGCCAACAAAACAAAAGTCAGCCTACTGAATGGAAGACAGTAACTGTAAACAATACCTCTGAGAAGGTGTTAATAACTAAAATATATAAAGAAGTCATACAACTCGACATCAAAAAATGAACAATCCTATTAAAAAATAGGCAGAGAACCCGAACAGATACTTCTCCCAAAAAGACCTACAAACGGCCAACAGATATATAAAAAGATGCTCAACTTCATGAGCTATTAGCAAAATGCAAATCAAACCCACAATGAGATACCACTCACACCTGTTAGAATGACTGTTATCAACAAGACAAAACTTTTTCATTTTAAAGAAGTCAATTTATTTGATTTTTTTAAATTGTTGCCTATGCTTCTAGTGTAATAGCCAAGAGATCATTGCCAAATCAAATGTCATGAAGACTTCCCACGTTTTCTTCCTTTTTTTTTTTTTTTTATTGAGTGAAGGGCAGGAGGCAGGAAGGCAGACAGACTAAAGCATATACACCCTGACTGGGATCCATCTGGCAAGTCCCTTACTGGGTAGGCGATGCTCTGCCCATCTGGGACCGCTGCTCTGCTGCTCAGCAACCAAGCTATTTCACTGAGGTGAGGCCACGGAGCGAGCCATCCTCAGCACCCAGGGCCAAATTACTCAAACTGTTTGAGCCATGACTGCAGGAGGGGCGAGGGAGAAAGAGAGAGATAGAGAACGGGAAGGGAGAGGGTTGGAGAAGCAGAATGTTGCTTCTCCTGTGAGCCATGACCGTGAATAGAACCCAGGACTTCCACACACTGTGCTGATGCTTTACTGCTGAGCCAACCAACTAGGGCCCCATGTTTTCTTCAAAGAGTTTTAGCTATTAAGTTTAGGCCTCTGGGCCATTTTTAATAAATTTTTACATATAGTGTAAGGTAAGAGTCCCACTTCATTTTTCTGCATGTGGATATCCAGTTTTCCCAGCACCATTTGTTAAAACAACCACGTTTTACCAACTCAGTAATCTTGGCACCCTTGCCAAAAATCTGTTAATCACATATCTAAGGGTTTTTTATACTATAATAGTACCATGCTATTTTTTTTATTTATGATTTTAATTTATTGGGTTTACATACATTCAACTGTCCCACCAAATATATATCCCCCACCCTGGTGTTCCCCTCAGCCCCCTCTCTTTGCCCCTTCCTGCCAATGCCTTCCCCCCTTCTCTCCAGGATTTGCTGCCCTGTTCTCTATAATGCTGTGTTATGTATAAATAATTTCACTAATCTCTTTCCCTTCTCTGATTCCATCTTCTCTTCCGCTTTCCCTCTGTCGGCTTTTCCTCTGGTCCCTTTGATCCCACCTCAGCCTCTTTTCCTTTCCTCAGTTCTCATTCTTCATTGGATTCCTCAAATGAGTGAAGTCATATGGTATTTTTCTTTCTCTGCCTGGCTTATTTCACGTAACATAATAGTTTCCAGGTCCATCCATGTTATCGCAAAAAGTAATATTTTCTTCTTTTTCACGGCCGTGTAGTATTCCATTATGTATATATGTACCACAGCTTTTTAATCCACTCGTCCACTGACAGACACTTGGGCTGTTTCCAGATCTTGGCTATTGTAAACAATGCTGCAGTAAACATGGGGGTGCATTTCTTCTTTTGAATCAGTGATTTGGTATTCATAGAATATATTCCTAAAAGTGGGGTGGCTGGGTGAAAGGACAGTTCCACTTCTAATTTTTTGAGGAATCTTCATACTGTTTTTCACAGTGGCTGCAGCAGTCTGCATTCCCACCAGCAGTGCAGGAGGATTACCTTTTCTCCACACCCTCTCCAGCATTTATTATGTGTTGTTTTGTTAATGAGCGCCATTCTGACTGGTGTGAGGTGGTATCTCATTGCGGTTTTAATTTGCATTTCTCAAATGATTCATGATGTTGAACATTTTTTCATATGCCTATTGGCCATCTGTATGTCCTCTTTGGAGAAGTGTCTATTCATTTCTTTTGCCTATTTTTTGATTGGATTGTTTACCTTCCTGGTGTTGAGTTTTATAAGTTTTTTATAAATTTTGGTTATTAACCCCTTATCAGACGTATTGGCGAATATATTCTCCCATTGTGTGTGTTGAGATTTTATTTTGTTAATGGTGTTCATGGTGTCTTTTGCTGTACAAAAGCTTTTTAGTTTCATATACTAGCATTTGTTCATCCTGTCCTTTATTTCACTTGCCCCTGGAGATAAATCAGCAAAAATATTGCTACAACAGATTATCGGAGAGTTTACTGCCTATGTTTTCTTCCAAGATGTTTATGGTTTCATGACTTACATTTAAGTCTTTTATCTATTTTGAGTTTACTTTTGTGAATAGTGTAAGTTGGTGACCCAGTTTCATTTTTTTGCAAGTACCTGTCCAATTTTCCCAACACCATTTGTTAAAGAGACTGTCTTTGCTCCATTGCATGCTCTTATCTCCTTTGTCAAATATCAATTTTCCATATAACTGTGGGTTTATTTCTGGGTTCTCTGTTCTGTTCCACTGATCTGTATGCCTGTTCTTATGCCAGTACAAAGCTATTTTGCATATAATGACCTTTTAGTATAACTTGATATCAGGAAGTATAATACGTCCCACTTTATTCTTCTTTTTCAAGATTGCTGAGGCTATTTGTGTTCTTTTTAGTTCCATATAAAGTTTTGGAATATTTGTTCTATAACTTTGAAGTATGTCATTGGTATTTTAATAGGAATTGCATTGAATTTATAGATTGCTTTGGGTAATATAGACATTTTAATTATGTTTATTCTTCCTATCCATGAACATGCTATATGCTTCCCCTTGTTTGTATCTTCTTTGATTTCTTTTATCAATGTTTTATAATTTTCTGAGTACAAGTCTTTAACCTCTTTGGTTAAATATACTCCTAGCTACTTTATTTTTTGTTGTTGTTGCAATAGTTAAGGGGATTGTTTCTTAATTTCTCTTTCAGACAGTTCATTGTGGGTGTATAAAAATGCCACTGATTTCTGAATATTTATTTTTATATCCTGCCACCTTGCTGAATCATTTATCAGGTCTACTAGTTTTTTGACTGAGACTTTAGTGTTTTCTATGTACAGTATCAGGTCATCAGCAAATAATGATAGTTTTACTTCTCCTTTTCCAATTTGGATGCCTTTTATTTCTTCTTCTTGTCTGATTGCTGTAGCTAGGACTTCCAGCACTATGTTAAATAAGAGTGGTGAAAGGGGGCACCCCTTCCTTGTTCCTGATCTTAAGGGGCTTGCTTTTAATTTTTGCCCATTGAGTATGATGTTGGCTGTGGGTTTGTCATAGATGGCCTTTATCATGTTGAGGTATGTTCCCTGTATCCCCACTTTGCTGAGAGTTTTTATCATAAATGGGTGCTGGATTTTATCAAATACTTTTTCTGCATCTATTGATATTATCATGTGATTTTTATCCTTCCTTTTGTTTATGTGTTGAATCACATTGATTGATTTGCAAATATTGTACCAGCCTTGTCTCCCCAGAATAAATCCTACCTGATCACGATGTATGATTTTTTCATGTATTGCTGGATCTGGTTTGCTAATATTTTGTTGAGAATTTTAGCATCTAAGTTCATCAGGGATATTGGTCTATAGTTTTCTTTATTTGTAGCATCTTTGCCCGGTTTGGGAATCAGTATTATGCTTGCCTCATAAAAGGAGTTTGGAAGTCTTCCCTTCTCTTGAATTTTTTGAAATAGCTTGAGAAAGATAGGAGTTAGTTCTTCTTTTAATATTTGGTAAAATTCGTCTGTGAAGCCATCTGGCCCAGGACTTCTGTTTGTTGGGATTTTTTTTTTTTTTTGATAACTGTCTTAATCTCACTTGATGAAATCAGTCTGTTTAAGTTTTCTGATTCTCCTATATTGATTTTTGAAAGATTATATGTTTTGAGGAATTTGTCCATTTTGCCTAGGTTGTCTAATTTTATGGCATATAGTTCTTCATAGTATTTTTGTACAATCCTTTGTATTTCTCCTGTGTCAGTTGTTACTTCTTCTCTCTTTCTCATTTCTAATTTTATTTATTTGAGTCTTCTCTCTTTTTCTTGGTGAGTCTGGTTAAAGGTTTATCATTCTTGTTTACCTTTTCAAAGAACGAGCTCTTGGTTTCATTGATCCTCTGTATTTTTTTTTTAGCCCTTATGTCATTTATTTTCTCTCTGATCATTAGTATTTCCTTCTTTCTACTTCCTCGGGGTTTTACTTACTGTTCTTTTTCTAGTTCTTTTAGATGCATGGTTAAATTGTTTATTTGAGCTTTTTTTAACTTCTTAAGGTATGCCTGTAGTGCTATGAACTTCCCTCTCAAGACTGCTTTTGCTGTGTTCCATACATTTTGACTTGTTGTATGTTCTTTTTCATTTGTTTCAAGGAAATATTTTATTTCTTCCTTGATCTCATTGTTAAGCCATTCATTATTTAATAATATGCTATTTAGTTTCTAAGTGTTTGAGTGATTTTCAGTTTTTCTATTGTAGTTGATTTTTAGTTTCATGCCATTGTGATCAGAGAAGATGCTTGATATGATTTCAATCTTCTTAAATTTGCTAAGACTCATTTTATGCCCTAATATGTGGTCTATCCTAGAGAATGTACCATGCGCACTTAAAAAGAATGTATATTTTGCTGCTTTAGGGTGAAAGGTTCTGAAGATATCTATTAAATCCAGTTGATCTAGTGTGTCCTTTAAGTCTGCTGTTTCTTTGTTAATTTTCTTTCTTGAGGATCTATCCAGTGATGTTAGTGGAGTATTTTTTTTAGAGAGAGACAGAGAGAGAGTCAGAGAGAGGGATAGACAGGGACAGACAGACAGGAATGGAGAGAGATGAGAAGCATCAATCATTAGTTTTTTGTTGCCATTGCAACACCTTAGTTTTTCATTGATTGCTTTCTTATATGTGCCTTGACCATAGGCCTTCAGCAGACTGAGCAACCCCTTGCTCAAACCAGTGACCTTGGGTCCAAGCTGGTGAGCTTTTGCTCAAACCAGATGAGCCCGCATTCAAGCTGGCGACCTCAGGGTCTCGAACCTGGGTCCTTCTGCATCCCAGTCAGATGCTCTATCCACTGCACCGCCGCCTAGTCAGGCTGTTAGTGGGGTATTAAAATCCCCTACTATTATAGTATTGCTGTTGATCTCACCCTGTATGTCCATCAAAATCTGCTTTATATATTTAAGTGCTCCTATATTAGTTGAATACATATTTATAATGGTTATATCTTTCTGTTGTATTGCATTATGGTCATTATGTAGTGAACTTCTTTATCCCTTACTATAGGCTTTGTTTTAAAGTTTATTCATCAGATATAAGTATTGCTACCCAAGCTTTTTTTTTTTTCAGTTCCATTTGCATGGAATATTTTTTTCCATTCCTTTACTTTCAGTCTATGTGCATCTTTTGTTTTGAGGTGGGTCTCCTGTGGACAACATATGTACGGGTCCTGTTTTCTTATCCATGCAGCTACCCTATGTCTTTTGATTTACATGTAAGGTTATTATTGATATATAGTTGTTTATTGCCATTTTGTTCTTTAAATCTACATTCCTCTTTTACTAGATTCCCCCCCCTTTATTCTGTTTACAAGAGGCCCCTTAATATTTCTTGTAGCATTGATTTGGTTGTAGTGAATTTCTTGAAGTTCTTTTTTTGTTTGTTTTTTGTCTCAGAAGCTTTTTACTTCTCCTTCAATTTTAAATGATAGCGTTGCTGGATAGAGAAGTCTTGGTTATAGGCTCCTGTTCTGCATTACTTCGAATATTTCTTGCCATTCCCTTCTGGCCTCTAATGTTTCTGTTGAGAAGTCAGATATCAGCCTATGGAGGCTCCTCTGTAGGTAATTAGCTGCTTTTCTCTTACAGCTTTTAGTATTCTTTCTTTATCTCTTAATTTTGTATTTTAATTATGATGTGTCTTGGTGTGGGCCTCTTTGGGTTCATCATTAATGGGACTCTCTGTGCTTCTTGAACTTGTATGACTTTTTCCTTCATCAATTTAGGGAAATTTTCATCTGGGATTTCTTCAATCAGATTCTCTATCCCTTGATCTTTCTCTTCTCCTTCAGGAACCCCTAATATGTGGATGTTGTTTCCCTTCATGTTGTCACAGAGCTCTCTTAGAGTTTCCTCAAACTTTGTGAGCCTCTTTTCTTTTTGCTGCTCTGCTTTCATGCTTTCACTTATGTTGTCTTCTAAATCGCTGATTCCATACTCAGCTTCATCCATCCTGCTTTTAATTCCTTCTAGTGTGATCTTTATTTCTGATATTGTATTTGTCATTTCTGACTGGTTCTTTTTTATTATTTCAATGTCCTTTTTGATACTTGCTGTCTCTTTATTTAGGTGCTCATTATGTCCATCCATTATTGCTCTAAGCTCTTTGAGCATCCTAACAATCATTATTTTAAATTCTGCATCCTGTAATTTGGTTATTTCCATCTCATTCAAATCTTTTTCTGGGGATTTCTCTTTTTGATTCATTTGGGATGCATTTCTCTGCCTTTCCATTTTGTTTGCGTATAATAAGGGTGTGGCCACAGGAGTCCAATAGGTATAGCTTCTATGTTCCCTAGGTGTGGTCTGTCTGCAGACCTGCCACCCTCTCTGCCACTGCCTCGGATGTTTGGGCATGGGCATTGCCGGTGCCAGCCCACCGCTCTGTTCGCTGCAGCTTCCACCTCGCCTCTGCGGGCGGGACTCCATTTGCATGCCGGAGCTGCAAGCCTTGGACGGCCTCTGACCTCCACACCACCCTCATGGGAAGGACTGCGCTCCGCACCTGGACTGCAAGCCCTGGCTGGCCTCTGGCCTCCACCTCGCCCCCACGGGTGGGACTGCATTCACGCATTTGGGCTGCAAGCCCTGGCCTCCCCCGGCCTCTGCACAGCCCTGCAGGCGGGACTGTGCTCACACACCGGGGCTGCAAGCCTCAGCCTCACAGACAGGGCTCTGCTGGTGTACCCAACCACAAGCCTCAGCTGGTTCCCTGGCTTCTGCCTTGCCCCCTTGGGTGGGATTGCAGGAGGGACCGCTCTTGCACGCCTGGCCCGCAGCCGCCATGGGCCAGACCACTTTCATGCTCCCCATCCACAACCACAGCCAGCCCCTGGCTTCCACCCCCACCAACAGGACCATGCTTCTGCATCCTGCCACCGCTGGCACTCCAGCAAGCACTCAGCAGTATGGGGGTGGCCATGTAGCTCAGACCTCAGCACTCAATACTGTGTCCTTGACAGACTCCCTGCTTCTAAGTAATTCTTTGCTCTGATTGCAGCAGGAGAGTTTCTGTTTGGCTGATGTCCTGCTTCCCTTTGCTGGTATTGCTGGTTCTAGGGGAAATATTCACTTTAGATTTGGGGAGTGACTCAGCTCAGGGGTTAGAGTGGCTGTTCCTCAAAGTGTTTCTCCCTGTGCCTCCTAGATAACACTCTCTTCCTGCTACTCCAGTCCTCTCAGCTCACCCCATACCCTGGAGCCCTGGGTGAGTGGTTGTGAAAGAGGTTTTTTTGCGTGGTACCTTTAAGACGAATCCTGGGTCTGAGAAATATGTCTCTTTCTCACAAAAAGTATCCTGCCTTGTTTCACAGCTAAATTCTGTTTGTACACCTCTTCTAGGCTCTGGAGCTGCAGGCTGGGGCTTTGTTCCTGAGGCCCAGGACCCTCCCTCTCCGCTAAACTCACTTCCCACTGCGCAAGTTCCTCCAGGCTGCCGCTTGCTCCCGGGAGCTGGGCAGCCCTCTCAGCGTTTCCGCTTTTTCTACCAGTCTCAGTGTGGCTTCTTCAGTGATCTTTGGGTATAGATTCCTCTTGGTTTAGCCCAAAGTTGGTTTTTCCAGATGATTATTCTTAAAATTAAGTTGTGATCTACTTTGGTTCTGGGAGGTGGAAGTTGGAACGTCCACCTACTCCATCGCCATCTTGCTGCTTCCTACAGGATCCTCCCACGCTATTTTAATTACTGCAGTTTTATAGAAAGTTTTGAAATCAGAAAGTGTGAGTCTTCCAACTTTGTTTTTTTTTTTCTTTTTCAAGATTGTTTGGTGTCCCTTAAGGTTCTGTATGAATTTTAGAATGGGTTTTCTATTTCCATAAAGCAATACTTTGGAGATTTTTATAGGGATTGCATTGAATCTGTAGGTCACGCTGTCATATTTATAATACTAATTTTTCTAATTCATGAACACACGATGTCATTCCATTTATTTATGTCTTTCATTTTTTTCAATTCTATTTTGTAGTTTTCAGTGGGCAGGTATTTCACTCTTGTTAAATTTATTTATAAATAATTTACTCTTTTTTATGTGATTCTAAATGAATTTTTTTAAATTTCCTCTTGGGCTTGTTTCTTGTCAGTGTATAAAATGTAACTGATTTTTGTGTGTTTATTTTTTATCTTGCAGCATTGCTGAATTTATTTATTAGCTGTAACAGTATTTTTGTGTGTGAAATCTTTAGGATTTCAACATATAAGATCATGTCATCTATGAACTGGGAGAATTTACCTTTTTTTTTAATGTGAGTGCTTTTAATTTCTTCTTGTCTAATTGCTCTGTCTAGAACTTTCAATATTTTGCTTACTAGAAGTGGTAAAACTTGGTAACCTAGTCTTGTTCATTCACTGAGGTTTTCAAATTCAGTTACTGAATTATTTTTATTTTATTAAATTTATTGGGGTAACACTGGTTAATAATATTATATAGGTTTCAAGGGTACAGTTCTATAATATACCAGCTATATATTGCATTGTGTGTTTACCACCCAAAGTCAAATCTTCTGTCACCATATATTTGATCCCTTTACCCTTTACTCCGTCTCTTCCACCCCTTTCCCTCTGGTAACTGCCATACTGTTGTATGTGTCTGCAAGATTTTTGTTTGTTTGTCTTGTTTGTTCATTTCGTGCTTTCAGTTTTATGTCCCACATAAGAGTGAAATCGTATGTTTCTTGGCTTTATCTGACTTATCTTGATTAGTATGATATGCTCAAGATATATCCATGCTATCACAGATAGCAGTATTTCATCTTTCCAATGGCTGAGTAGTGTTCCATTGTATTAATGTGCCATATCTTTATCCAAATATTCACAGGACACAGCTTGTTTCCATGTTTTGCCTGTTGTGAATATAAGGATACATATATCCTTTTTTTATACATATATCTCTACAAGTAAATGTTATCAAAAATTTCAGGCAAATACCCAGAAGAGGGATTGCCAGATAATGGTAGCTCCATTCTTAATTTTTTGAGGAATTTTCATAACTCTTTTCCATAGTGGCTGCACCAATTTACATTGTGAGAGTTCCTTTTTATCCCCATCTTGTCCCAACACTTATTTCTTGTCTTCTTGACAATAGCCATTCTAACAGGTTGAGGTGGTATCTCGTTGTGGTTTTGATTTGCATTTTCCTTATAGTTAGTGAATGTAAGCATCTTTTCATGTCTGTTGGCCATTAGCATGTCTTCTTGGGAGAAGTGCCTGTTCGGTAAAAGCATGCAGGTTCCCTGTTGTCTGAGGCAGCCAGCCCGGCCCCGCTTTGCATTTCATTCCCTGCCCTCGTGGGCCCCAAACCTCTTCAAGTCTTTCTTCCCCTTGTCTCAGCTTTCTGCTTGGATGCTTAATGTGATGAAGATGAGTCTGTGCCAACCTCTGCCCCCTCCCCACCTCCAACATATGTCTGCACAGTCTGGTTTACTTGTGTCCACCTTTGCCTAGCCATGGCTAAGAGTAGAGTGTGTATGTGGAAAAGGCACATGGCCCGTCTTTGTGGCACTCACAGTTTGGGAGGAAGAAATAGTGACCAGTACTTTCAAGCCCTTTTCTTGTGCCAGTCACCTCCTGGTGCTTTCACACATGTCACTCAGTCTTGGGAATGACTTTGCAGAGCAGGGTCTCTCACTGTATTTTTTGGATGAGGGAACCCAGACGGCAGGGGCTATGGGTGGCGAGTGTGGCACTGGGATTTGAGCCCCCTGCACTGGGAGCCTTCATTTAAAGGAGAGATAAGGTGACGGCCACTGCAGCCGGTGACCTGAGGTTTCCTTGCTCTGTCATAGAGGCTCTGCATCCCTGTGTACTGCAAGTACCAGTTTCATAAGACTCCAATTCACCAAACAGAAGGGAAGCCTCATGGAAGCCACATCTCCTTTGAGGACATCAATGTCATCTTCCTTGGGGCAATGCACCCCAGGGACCTGAGGGAATACCTGGAGGGCCCTCCCATGGTGGTAGAAGTTCATGACCGGGACCGAAAGTCAGAGGAGTATTCCCAGAAGCCCACCTTGTTTGGGGAGGACCCTCTGGATTCATACCTTAACTTCCAGGCCCTCATCTCTCCCAAAGAAACAGAGGATAACCCTTTTGAATCCCAAAACAAGATGTGGGACCCTTATGGAGTGGCCCGGGTAAGTTTTGCTGACCTCCTTCTCGGCCACAAGTACTTGAACTTGGCTGTTCCCATCCACAACTGTGAGTCCAAGCCCATACACCATGGCCATGGCAGCAGGAGCAGGAAGATTGTAGGGTTTAGGGTCCCTAAAGATGTCCTCCTTCATGCCCCAATGCCCATGGGCAACTACCTAGAAGCCAACTCCGTGCTCAAGCTGCGAGTGGACATCACAGTGCCACTGCGGGCTACAGCAGAAGCCCCCGATCCAGGCCTCATGGGCACCCAGTTTGGCCGCATTATTTTTGTATTTGAATCCTGGAAGTTCTCTTTCCTGTATGACCTGCTGCAGGACATCACCATGATCAATGCCAAGACCCTCGAGCTGGAGTCCTACTCTATTGAAAACATCCAGCAGATCCTGTCAACCTTTAAGATGCGGGTAAAGATCCAGGACAGGCAGGACCTGGATGTGCTCACTGGTTTTCACCTGCTGGATGGGAGGATCCACGTCCTTGTTTTGGAAGGCTTGGCTGACCAAGGCTTGAGGCGGCTATGGGAAAGCCACCAAAGCCGGTAAGTGGCATCTGGACGCTGAGGGAGTGGAGAGACCTGTCAAAACCAAACTGAGGTTCCCAGTCCTCCTATGCAAGAGGGACATGTTCACTCATTTTCTCTTGGGGTGTATTATAATTGGATTTTATAACAAGAAGAACTGGTTGCCTTTCACTGAATGGATATATAGAAGAGAAGTTGGCTGAGGAAAATGAGTCCAGCCTTCAGGGTTCTGAGGGGCCTGCTTGGCTAATAAGGCACAGAATGTCTTGTATGGCCCTGGTCCAAGTTCATGGGGCCAGTAAACTGAATTGGAAAAAATAAATGTGCTTTATGGCCCTATAGTAGACACCACAAAGATATAGATTTCAACTCCCCCAGGTAAGATATAGCTCGTTGCTTTGAATCTAGAGGGGCTGCCTAGGCTACAGAAAATTCCTCTTCCCTGAAGGACTGCAAGAGCCACTGATGACCTCTTAGTGGGGACATTTAGAGGCATCTGGGCTGCATCAAGTGGCCCTTCATAGTCTTTCCATTCTTTAGTTTTGATAACATAATAATTCTCAGAGTTCAGATATGACAGGACCCAGATATTGATAACAGCAGAAAGTCTTGAGGTTGACACTCTCCACCCAACAAGGGAGTGCAGCCCTGTGGTGGCTTGTTTAGATGTGCTTATGGACCTAGAGACATTGGGGAGAAACTGGCCTCATGGCCAGTTGCCTGCCCAAGAGAATCAAACACATGCCCACACAAAAACATGCACATGAATATTTATAACAGCATTATTTATAGTAATCAAAAACTGAAAATAACCTATATGTTCATCAACCAATGACCAACATGTGATATCCATACAATGGAATAATATCAAGCCATACAAAAGGAATGAAAGCCCTGGCTAGGTGGCCAGTGGATAAAGCATCATCCCAGGGCACCGAGGTTGCAGATTTGATCCCTTGTCAGGGCACATATGAGAGGCAACCCTTGAGTGCAAAACTAAATGAAACAACTGAGTGAAACAATGAGTTGATGCTTCTCTCTCTCTCATCAATGGAATTTCTTTTGTTAGAAAAAGGAATGAAATACTGATACACATACTTCAACATGTATGAACCTTGAAAACATTATGCTGAGTAAAGGAAGCAAGGTATAAAAGGTCAAATATTATATGATTCCATTCATTGGAAATGTCAGGAATAGTCAAATCTATAGAGGTAGAAGCACATCAGTGGTTACCAAGATCTCAGGGGATGCATGAGGGAGATGGGAGTGAATGTTAAGAGTACAGTTTTGGGAGTGTATAAATATTCTAGAATTAGACAGTGTTTATGGAACCACAATATCATGAGTATACTATATTGAAAACCACTGAACTATATAGTTTAAAAGGGTGACCTTTATGATATAGAGTAAAGAATTTGGTCTTGGCGAGAGAGGTCAGGCCTTTGCCCCTGTCTTCTGGAAGGTAATCTATGTTATACCTTTTAAGAGTATATTTGTTTAGGTTAGGAGCTGACCACACTGGATCTTGGAGTGGGAGCAGCCCCCCCCCCCAATCATTACAAGTGAAAGTTGGCTGTGCTTGGAAGAGCAACAACGGGATTTGGGGTGGGGAGCTTTAGATCACGCAGTGTCACTTTACTTAGAAACAGATTGCCACATGGGCCATCAAGAAATCAATCAGCCATCCCTCTGTAATAAAGCCCCAATAAAAAAAATTTGGAAGCCAAAGCTCAGAGAGGTACTCTGTGCACATTGTCACTAATCAATAGCATAAGGGCAACACATGCAGACTCCCTGAGGAAAGGCCAATGGAAGCTTTATATTTGAAACCACCCTGAACCCTGATCTATGTGACTCTTCCTTTGGCTGAGGCATCCTTTTCCTGTAACACGGTGTGTAAGCATAACAGCTCCCCGTGTTTTTTTCTAAGAAATTGATGAACCTGAGGGTGCTTTTAGGAACCCATGGAACTTGCTGTAGTCATCAGAAGTCAGGGTAGTTTGGGGGATGTTGCTTCCAACCTTTGCAGTTTGGCTAACTCGGGTCATGCAGTGTGTGAATTATGTCTCAATGAAAAGCTTTTTTTTCCAATGGCAGAAATAACAGAGTGTCTTCACTGACCCCAGTTTAATTAAGCTAGAAATAAAAATGCAATCATAAACAAGAAAAAAATTCAAATGCTTAAAAATTAGCAAATACTTCCAAATAACCCAGGGGTCAAAAGAGAGACTGTAATAGAAATTAGACATTTTTTAACTGAACAATAATGAAAATAGTATATCTAAAATTTATGGGATGGTGTTAAAGCATTATTTAGAGAAAACTTTGTAGTCTTAAATGCTTATATTCAAAAAGGAGAAAGGCTGAAAATTACTGAAATATTTACTGAAAATTACTGAGATGTTGCAGACATTGAAATGTTTTTTTAATTATGTTGATCAGTTTAAAACTTATTAGAAAGTTACCAAAAAATAATACCAAAATATTTTCAGATTAGACAGCTCTATGAGGTTTCTCAATACAAAAATTAATGCATAAATCTATCAAATTTCTAAATACCATCTACATACAAAATATAATTTTTAAGAAGAAAACAATTTAAAAGTTTCATAAAATGACATTGATAGGAATAAATATTACAAAAAGGAGCAAAAGTCCTCTGTCATGAATATTATAGAGCTTTTAGAAACATTAAAAGAAAACCAAAGTAAGTGAAGACAGTTACCATGTTCACAGTTTAGAACACTCAATATTGTAAAGGTGTCAGTTATCCCCAATTGGATCCGTGGAATCAATGTAATTCCAATTTTAAAATACTAATTTCTTTTTTAAAGTGTGGAACTTGAAAATCTGACTTTAAAACATATACCAAAGCCTGACCAGGCAGTGGCGCAGTGGAAAGAGTGTCGGCCTGGGATGCTGAGGATCCAGGTTCGAAACCCCGAGGTCACCAGCTTGAACGTGGGCTCACCAGCTTGAGCACAAGATCACTGGCTTGAGTGTGGGATCATGGACATGACCCCATGGTTGCTGGCTTGAGTCCAGAGGTCGCTGGCTTGAAGCCCAAGGTCACTGGCTTGAGCAAGGGGTCACTGGCTTGCTGTAGCACCGAGGTCAAGGCACACATATGAGAAAGCAATCAATGAATAACTAAGGTGCCTCAATGAAGAATTGGTGCTTCTCAACTCTCTCCCTTCCTGTCTGTCTTGCCTGTCCCTCTCTCTCTGTCCCTCTTTCTATCTCTTGCTAAATAAGTAAATAAAGTATACATCAAAATGTAGACATCTAAAATAAACACATTCCCGAATAAGCACGAGATGGGAGAACTTGCTCCACTAGATTTCAAGTCTGATTATAAAACTATAGCAACTAAGACTGTATAGTATTAGATCAGGCACATAAAAACAGATCTATGGAATATAATAAAAAATACAAAAATATACACAATGAAAATGGTCACTTGACATATGATGTGTGATATTGCAAAATAAGTGGTAAGTAAATATACACTAAAACCACTAAATTGTACATATTTTTAATTTTTCATTTATTTATTAATTTATTTTTCAACTACAGTTGACATTCAATATTATATTAATTTCAAGTGTGCAGCATAGTGTTTAGACATTTATATAATTTATGAGGTGACCCACCCCCCGGTAATTAGGGAGCTCACCTGACATCATATACAGTATTACAATATTGTCAATTGTGCTATACTTTACATCCTCATGACTATTTTGTAACAGCCAATTTGTGCTCACTTTTTTTCCAAGTGAGAGGAGGGGAGATAGAGAGACAGACTCCCACATGTGCCCTGACCAGGATCCACCTGGCAACCCCCATCTGGGGGGCTGATGCTCTGTCCATCTGGGGCCATGCTCCCAACTGAGGCATTTTTAGTACCTGAGGTGGAGGCTCCATGGAGCTATCCTCAGCACTTGGAGCCTATGCACTTGAACCAGTCGGGTCATTGCTGCAAGAGAAGGAGAGAGAGGGAGAAAAAAAGAGAGAGAAAGCAGGGAGGAGGAGGAGGAAGCATCAACTCTCATATGTGCCTTGACCAGGCAAGCCCAGGGTCTTGAACCAGTGGTCTCAGCATTTCAGGTCGGTACTTTATCCACTGCACCACCATAGGTCAGGCAAGAAAGATTTCTTGAGTAAGACAAAAGTACAAAGAATACAGGAAAATGATGATAGATTCGGCTATATTAAAATGAGTAACTTCTGACCCTGGCAGGTTTACTCAGTGGAAAGAACATCAGCCCAGCGTATGGGCGTTGCAGGTTTGATTCCTGGTTGGGGGACACAAGAGAAGTATCCATCTGCTTCTCCAACCTTCCCTCTCCTCCTTCTCCCTTTTTCCTCCCACCAGTGGCTCAGTTGGTTCAAGCACTGGCCCCAGGTCCTGAGGATAGCTCAGTTGGAGTGCATCAGCTTCAGCCATTAAAAATAGCTTGGTTGATCCAAGCATAGACCCTAGACAGGGGTTGCCAGGTGCATCCCAGTCAGGGCACATGCAGGAGTCTATCTCACTCTCTCCCCTCCTCAAAAAATAAAATAAAATAAAGTTAATTACTTCTGTTCATCAAAGGCCCCACTAAAATTGTGAAAACACAAGCCACAAACAGTGAGGAAAAAAAAATTGGCAATGTGTGGAGCTAGTATGCTGAACACATAAAAAGAGGTAATAAAAATATACCAGTGAAGGCCCTGGCCAGTTGACTCAATGGTAGAGCATCAGCTCAGCATGTGGAAGTCCCAGGTTTGATTCTTGGTCAAAGCATACAAGAGAAATGACCACCTGCTTCTCCACCCATCCCCCTCCCCTTCTTTCTCTCTCTTTCTTCTCCTCCCACAGCCATGGCTCGATAGGTTAAAACAACTTGGTCCTGGGCGCTGAAGATGGCTTCATGGTCTTGCCTCAGGCACTAAAATAGCTCAGTTGCTGAGCAACAGAGCAATGGTCTCAGATGGGCAGAGCATCCCCTGGTAGAGGACTTTTCAGGTGAATCCCGGTCAGGATGCATATAGGAGTCTGTCTCTCTGCCTCCCTGCCTCTGACTTAATAATAAATACATATATACATATATATAGATATATATATCTATATATATGTACACACACACACACACACCAGTGTAGCCTGACCTGTGGTAGCACAGTGGATAAAGCATCGACCTGAAATGCTGACTCACCGGTTCAAAACCCCGGGCTTGCCTGGTCAAGACACATACAAGGAGCAACTACTACGACTTGATGGTTCCCGCTCCTTCCCCCCTACCCTCCTCACAAAAATTAGGGGATCAGGGAATGTGCAGATACTCCAGTACTTTCAGCCTTTTGTATAATGCATTTTCACCAATAAAATGAAAGTTGGTTTTGCATCTCATTTGCATAATCAAACAACTTTCTTTGACTTGTTTGTTTTCTGATATTCTTGTTTAATAATAAAAAAATCAAATGCTTCTTTTATCACTTCATATTCATTTTTAAATATCCCCTAATTTTTGTGAGCAATATATATATATGTCACAGTGGAAGGATGGGCAAAATTTATCAAACACATATATCACAAAGAGGAAAGAAACTCCAAGAAAAACACACTGATCCACTGTCAGTATGTGCAGGTGACGTGTAGACTTCACCAGGTTCAACAAGGTGTGGGAACAATGTGTGCCCAACACAGGAGCTGGCATAGCAGGATGTGTATAGAGACTGCCAGGCCGGTAGAGCCAGCATGCAAAAGTGAGTGCCAGGGTAGAGGACAGGAAGGGGCAGTGGGACACAAGCGACATGAGGCTGGTTTCAGCATTTTCACTGCCAATCTCCCCTTTAAGGTTTCAAACAAGCATTTAAAAAAAGGAAAAAGAAAAAGAGCCCTGTCAGCTGGGCAGAACAGTGTTCCGGGAGCCTGCAGAGCAGTGTTAAGGCCCGGTCCCATGGTCTTCTCTTGCAGAATTACCAAATCAGAGCCCGGGAAATACAAGGTGCTCTATAACTCTCAGCTGCTGTTTCAGCGCCGCCTCTACGGGGACCTGGAGACCATGCTGTACCACGTGCACCTCTGCAAGCCACTGTCACAGCTCATGAAGCACGTGACGCTCTACCTCCGTGACACCCTGCTACAGAATGCCTTCCAGGCCCTGACCAGGTACATACCTCAACCTGCTGCAGAGATGGGAGCTGCCAGCCTGCCTCGTGGTGGGGACCATGGGCAGTGTAGTGGTCCTTTGAGTCTTTATGCCCAAAGAAGCTGAGTAGAGTGCAGATCCAGGGGACCCTGAGCCTATGTCATTTCCACTATCCCACATGCCTGCCCAAGAGAGTTTGAGAAACATACTGGTGAAATAAAGACCATTTATTTGAACTTATGTCACATGACTCTATCTGCTACACTTGGAAAACATCCTAGAACAACCTGAGGGAGGAGAAACTGGATAAAACCCATTTCCCAGTGAGCGATGGGGAGCCACCAGATTCACTGGACCAGCAAGTTTTCCCTCTCAACCAAATGTGTGTTCTTCTGTGTGCTTCTCCCCTGCCCCTTGCTCCACCCTCCCTCCCTGTTTTCAGAAAACCATTCTCCAAAGATCTGGGTCTCTAACTACTTGCACCCCTTTGCCTGTGCTGTTCCTTCTCTTCCAACACCCTAGGGTGTTGACCTCCCAGACCCTCAGGGGTGGGCACTTCCCCGCCCCAGGAAGCCTTGTGCCTTGTGGTCCTGCTAGGTTGCGGGGCTTGTGCTTACCCACAGAGCCCACCGTTGTGTGTAGAATGGACACTTCCCAGTGCCTTCTCTGGGAAGGGGACTGAGAGACACTGACCTGTTAGAGGAGAATGACAATAAAGAGTGCAATGGGGGTGACATGTGAACCCTGGGCGCTTTGTGGCCACCAGGCTCAGACCAGGCTGTATGCTAGGGAGATGGCACACTGTGGGCACAGGATGAGTGTGGCTTTGCCACTGAGCCTGTGCCAGGTGCCTCCTTGTTGTTAGTTATCAACATGGTCCTACCCAAGCCACCCACTGTGTCCTGGTGGAGCTCAAGGTCAGCTGCAAGGAGCAGACGGGCTTAATGTGGACAGAAAGACTAGTGGCCCTAGAGCCAGTCAGGGGGCTGCCCTAGAAGGAGGAAGGGGTGGCACATCATGGGAGCGGCTGGACTGGCCCTGCTGCATGTTGCACAAGCCCCTGACCTGCTCCTGCTCCTGCTCCAGCTGCAGGGACCCTGGAAACTCTCTGTGCAGGATTACCTACTGAGGCCCTGGTCCCCGAAATCGTGCCCTGCTGGTTTTCACATCACTCATGCCCCACACTAGCCTGGGGAAGGCGTTAAGGTCAACCTTCCCTGTGCTGCCAGCCGGGAGCACCCTGGATGCCACCTGTCAGCCTTTCTTGCCCACCGTGCAGAACTGGTACCAGTGAAACAACGAGACCTCCCACGTAAGAGGCACTGATGCAGTCCTCTTGTCACTCAGTTCCAGGTGACAATCCATTAATGTGCAGGAACTCCACAGAGGAGCCAGGTGGCAGTGCTTCTTCTGTTAAGCAGCTCAGGCCTGCAGTGACAGGAGATACCCTGGACCAGGTGCTCAGCAGAGGCTGAATGGAAGCTATTCTCCAGAGACAGGGTATCCAGAGCAATCCCACCAAGACTGGGAGGGGTGGGGCGGGACCTCTGTTCATGCAGGAAACCAAAGATCACCGTTACCCACAATGCACCTGGTCTGTGCAGAGAGTAGAGGGAAGCCTTCCTGGATGCCCTTCACCTGTGCACTCCGAATTTACTCAGAGGTCAAAGAAAAAGGTCAAGAAGAGTCACTGCCCAAATAGCTCAGGACCCTTGGGCTTGGGCCTCATCCGGTCCCCCTCCTCCCAGCTGTCCAGCCCTGCTGGGTCCAAGTTGCTCCGGAGGAGGAAGGAGGAAAGGGAGGAGGATAGAGTCCATACCCACTGAGTCCCATTTGGTCTCCCCCAGCTTCCCACTGCCTGAGCCTGAGCTGTCCCTGCAGAGAGGGGTGACAATGTTCCCCAGGCTGGGTGGGAGCCTCCCCATTTTCACCCATGGCAGCGCACTCACAAAGAGCCCCTTCCTGCCACTAAGATGACAAGAAAGAGTACATGGATGGGCGGCTCTCAGACACTTTTCTTCTCCTGGGAAGGCGCATTTACCAGCTGATCAACTCCTCCAAGCAAGGTGTCTCTTCTGTGTTCTAGGATCTACTGCATCTGCCGTTATAGCACCAAGCTCAAGGAGGTCATCACAGAAGACCTGCTGCCTTCCTCTGCCATGATCAAAGACTTGAGCCAAGAGCTGGGGTTACCCATTTCACAAGAGGAACTCACAAACATTAAACTCCTGGTTATTCCTCCTCCTCCCACTTTCAATTTTGAGGGCCCTCGATGCCCAAATTCCACCCTCAGTTACAAAATCCTTGCCCACCAGAAGAAGTACCTGCAGTGGCGGAAGTCTGTGATGCAGAAGAAGAAAGGCCAAAAACACAGTCTGATCCAGGTGGGCACTCTCTCCTCTCTGCGGTTGAGAGGTTCCACGCCTTTGCCACACCTGGGTTGTCCAGTCACATGCCAGGAGATAGAGGGCAGATGGCCAAACCTCGATGGGGCATCTGCCTCTGGCCTGTATCGATCTCCTGCCCTGGGATCCCAGATGGGATGGGCAAAAAGTTCTGGGTGCAGGGCTGACCAGAAGCACTCGCTCATAGTCCTGGCATGCCTTGTCCATCTGAAAGGTAGAAAGGAATACTCTTAGGTGTATTACCTTTACCTTGGCCCCAGACTTAATCTTTGCAGAAGAACTGGTGTGTGTGTGTGTGTGTGTGTGTGTGTGTGTGTGATTGTGACTGTTCTTTATGAAAATCAAAATAAGAGGCTGTTTTATTTCATTAAGGTTTAGGTTTTTAGGTGTTTTTTTTTAAGAAAACTAGTTCTTGAACTTACTGATTTGCTTTTTCTGTTTTTATAACACATTAACTTCAGCTTTTATTTTTTCCTGACATTTAAAACTTATGTTTTCTTCAGCTTCTTAAGTGGACTTTCACTCATTTTTATTCTTTCTTGTTTAATAAGGAAAGTATGCATGCATTTTTCTCTGTATATATCCTGGGCCATATTCTGTAAGGTTTTTCTTTTTGTATTTTTGCTTCTATATTTTTCTGAAGTGAGAAGAGGGGAGGCAGAGAGACAGACTCCTGCATGCACCCGACCAGGATCCACCCACATGCCCACCAGGGGGCTATGCTCTGCCCATCTGGGCTGTTGCTCTATTGCAACAGGAGCCATTCCAGCACCTGAGGCGGAGGCCATGGAACCATCCTCAGTGCCTGGGTCAACTTTGCTCCAATGGAGCTTTGACTGCAGGGGGGAAGAGAGAGACAGAGAGAAAGGAGAGGGGGAAGGGTGGAGAAGCAGATGGGCACTTCTCCTGTGTGCCCTGGCCGGGAATCGAACCCGGGACTTCCACACTCTGGGCCGACACTCTACCACTGAGCCAACCGGCCAGGGCCATATTCTGTAAAATTTTATATGTACTGTATATTCTGGTTGATATTTGCCTTAAATTTCTTATAATTACAAAACAAGACCTAGGTACATGTCTATAAAAAATTCAAACAATATTTAGAGCAGTGGTTCTTAACCTTTTTTGAGGTACCGAACCAACCAGTTTCATATGTGCATTCACTGAACCCTTCTTTAGTGATAAATAAAATATGATTTTTTTTCCAAATTCAAGACATAGGTATATGTTTTTTTACTGGTGCACAAAATGAGCCGTGCATGAACATTGCCTTGCTCAAAGAACAAAACCAACAAAGTGCATGAACTCACAACAAATTATGGTATTACTTTATTCTAGCCTCCGCGGCAGAGGCTTCTCCGAACCCCTGAGACCAACTCATCGAACGAACCCCTAGGGTTCGATAGAACCCAGGTTAAGAACCACTGGGTTAGAGTATCAGCAGTCTTCTTTTACCCCTACATCCTACTTTCTCAATGTAGTTATAATATATCATATTCATGTACTTCTTATGGATTATACAATTTTGTAATGTGATATAACAACAGATTATGACAATTTTAAAATAATATGGTTGTACATAATTTTATAATATACTTGTACAATTTATTTAATATCCTCATTTCTCCTTTATTTTGTTGAAATCACTTGAAAATATTGTTTCAGAATTTTAGAAAATTATGTTTGTATTGTCTCAGGCATTTCTACTTTAAAATGGCTTTAAATACAGATTAGCTAATTCAGAGACATGAGTCAGGGATTTAGAAGACAAAGCAGCAGAAAACACCTAATAGAAACAGCAAAGAGAAAGAAAAGAAAATTTTTTAAAATGAGTAAATTGAACAGACCTCTCTGGGTCAACATGAAACATAACAACATTTGATCATAGAGGACAAGAAGGAGAAGAGAGTGAGCAAGGGAGTGAGAACCTGTTTGAAGAAATAATGACTGAATGTTTTTCTAACTTGGCAAAGAAAATAGACCAACACGTGCAGGAAGTACAGCGTCCCAAACAAGACGAACCCGGAGAGGCCCACACCAAGACACATCATAAGTAAAATTAAAAAGATTAAAGACAAGAAGAGTGATGGGTATGCAACATAATTAAATGATAAGATAACCTGGAGACGTTTTCTTTGAACATATGTACCCTCATTTATTAATGTCACCCCATTAAAATTAATTTTAAAAAAGACAAGGAGAGGATATTAAAAGCTGCAAGATAAACAGTCATTTACTAAGGGGCTCCCATAAGACTGTCAGCTGATCACTCTAGGGCAGTGGTTCTTAACCTGGGTTCTATCAAACCCTAGGGGTTCGACGAGTCGGTCTCAGGGGTTCGGAGAAGTCTCTGCCGCGGAGGCTAGAATAAAGTAATACCGTAATTTGTTGTGAGTTCATGCACTTTGTTGGTTTTGTTCTTTGAGCAAGGCGATGTTCATGCACGGCTCATTTTGTGCACCAGTAAATAAACATATACCTATGTCTTGAATTTGGAAAAAAAAAATCATATTTTATCTATCACTAAAGAAGGGTTCGATGAATGCGCATATGAAACTGGTGGGTTCGGTACCTCAGAAAAGGTTAAGAACCCCTGTTCTAGGGGTACAGGATGGTTCAACATACACAAATAGATCGTGTAATATAACACATTAGCAAAATAAAGAATAAAAACCAAATCAATAGATGCAGGAAAAAAAGCATTTTATAATATAAAACATCTATTTATGATCAAAACACTCAATAAAATGGATATAGAAGAAAAGTACCTCGACATAATAAAGGCCAACTAATATTTGGGTCCCAGCCAGCTTTCTCTGCAGCCTACTGTTTTCTATTGTCTTCCCTCATTGCTACATTTATTCACAAAGGAAGACAACAGAGCATCCTGAGGTTATGGAGAGAAGAGGGTAACACTCCCCATACACACAGCCATGGTCAAGGATGGCAGCCCTTGTTGCTTTAGTTCATAGCTCTCCTGTCAGGACCATGAAAGCCTCAAGTGTCACCCACTCCCGACCATCTGAGCCATCAACTCTGGCCAAGTGCTATGTGTTCCAGTTCCCATTACCTTAGGCAAATGTCAAGTTTCTGGTCCACTAAATTCTACTGCAGATAGTCAGGGGCTGGACTAGATGGCCCGTTAGCCAGATTCTATGATAAATGGCAACTCCAGTGTTCAAGAATAAATACCTGCACTAAAGCCATGGCCCAGAGCTGAATATGAACAGGTAGTTGGTGAGGGGAACTCATGTGGGTAATGACTGGTGTCTCTTTCTTCAGAAAAATATCACAGGAGCCTACCAGGTTAGCAAGAAGCCTCCAAAGTCTGTGGTGGAGGTGATTAGAAGTTCACCCCCTACCAAAGATGCCGTCTATAACTATAGTATTCAGACTCTGAATTCCACAGAGCTTGCCAAGAAGGAGCTGTATCGTGAGATGGCCAAGGTGAGCAGAAAACTCAGAGTGAGAAAAAGTCATATGCTGTACTCCAGACAAAATAATGGTAGTGGGCTAATCCCATGACCCCCTTCCACTCTGACTGACCATCAGACTGAAGGTCAGCAGGAGAGTGCCAGTGTGTGGATGAGAGCCAACCAGCTGGGGGGAGTAGGCAAGGGAGCAGGTGCTGGGAAAGGGTCTGTTGCCATGCCAGGTGTGAATCCTCCACACGCAGGGGTGAGCCGGGGGTCCTCAGCATGTGCTCAGATGTTCACAGCTACAGACCACCGCAGGGGCCTCGCCTCTAGAGAGCATTTTGTTGCTGCTTCTGAAAAGCAGCCATCACCCTGAAGGAAGAGCCTGGCCTAGAATTTCAGCACACGGTGAATTTAGAAAAGGGTGTCTCCTATCAAAGGGAACAAAATATGAACCTTGCAGGGCCACGGCACAGTTCAGTTCATCTGAACACCCCATTTACGTTGTCAGGAACTGTCATTATGTCCTCAGCTGTTTCTGACACCGGCTCAGAAACCTGAGACTGAGTCAGCACCATCCAAGCCCCACCCACCCTTCCATCCACACGTTTGCCCCTCACATCCAGGTGCCGGGGAGAAGATTCACATATTCACAGAATTACCTCTCGGCCATGGTGGAGCCTCAGGATTCAAAGGAAGAGGAGAAAGAAGCCAAGAAAAAATCCCGCCTCGCCTGGCTCACAGTCAATGGGTTCCAAGTGACGGGTCTCCATAAGAGCACAGAAAGTGACCATCACCTCGAGCTGCTGCCCACTGGCACCACCACAGAGCTGGCTGAGGTCCATAAGGAGGAGCAGGGTGTCAGGTGGGGTATGAGGGGGCCTTCCTCCTAACTTATCATTCTCGATTTAGGAGTGGAGAGAAAATGCACTGTTTGCTAACGTGCTGGAGCCTGTGCTGGACCGAGAGAGATGGAGCTGGGACCGGCGCCATCAGGACTTTGATTTGTACAAGAAGCCACCTCCTTTCTTCAGGCTGCCTGCTTCTCCATCACTGAACCCAGGCATAGGTAACAGGTGAGACCTTTGCAAAGCTGAGCCTCCTGACACTGTCGACAGGAGCTTTCTATCTTCAGCATATCCGTTTTGCTTGAGACACCCATGAGAGGAAAGCAAGATTTGTATGGGTCTGGCACAGCAGCCTGAATGCTGGTCTGGGACACAGAAGACCTGAACAATGTCTATTCCAGCTGTACTGTTAACTTGCTCTGTGGCTTTGAGCAGGTCCTTTCATTGCTCTGTGCCTGGTTTCTTAACTATATAAAGTGAAATTTATATAGTTAGATATAAGGGCGTTCTGAGCTTCAACATTGTGTTACCCCATGACTGGCCTGGGGAGACCCAGTCAACAGCAGGGGGCAGGGGATCTGGGCTTCACAAGAACCTTCCAACTTTCTTCCAGCTCAAGATGCTGCCATCTTCCTCTGTGGGGGACACCTAGGTCTTGCTACATCATCCTTCTGAGTCCTCTTTTCTTTCTTTCTTTCCACCCCTCCATTTGTAAAGAAAGACCTCAAAATCATTTATTGGTTGATAGAGAATCCAAACTTGTTGATTAACAGAGTCAGCATGTTTGTTCAAAGAAAAAGAGATGGGTTTTCTGGCAATGAGTTTGCCAGAGGACTCTTTCCCAGAAATCAAGATGGAATGAGCAGGATCGCTTTCCTTCTTGCCCCGCCCCCTCCCCGGGGCAGCTGGAGACAGCTCTGTGAACAGGAGTGCTGGCGAGCTCCTGAAATCTCTATTCCCTCACTTGGACCTTACTGCCTCCATGAAATAGGCTCCAGTTGCCTGACCAGGTGGTGGCTCAGTAGATAGAGCATTGACCTGGGACACTAAGGACTCAGGTTCAAATCCCCAAGGTCACCAGCTTGAGCGAGGGCTCATCTGGATTGAGTGCAGGCTCACCAGCTTGAGCGTAGGGTCGCCAGCTTGAGCATGGGATCATAGACATGATCCGATGGTCACTGGCTTGAGCAAAGGGACACTGGGTCAGCTGGAGCCCCCCACCCTGGTCAAGGCAAAAATAAGAAAGCAATCAACAAATAACTAAGGTGCCGCAACTATGAGTTGATGCTTCTCATCTCCCTTCCTGTCTGTCTGTCCCTGTCTGTCTGTCTCTCTCAAAAAAATAAAAATAAAAATAGGCCCTGGTTGTGTGATGATCTCCTGCTACCTGTTGGTGTGTCCCAGGCTGAGTGACTGGTGTGGTCCAGCCCAGGAATGTTGGTTGGGCTTTGCCTCACTGGCCAGAGTGCCTGGTGGACTCACCACAAGCCTTCCCAGCACAAGTTCCCGGGCATCTCAAGTAGTCCATGCACATTGCTGAAAGCATGAAACAAGCACATGTCAGACCATCCCTCCCGTGACATGTTTGGGAAAAACTCAGAAAAGGCACATGAAAAGAGAAGACTTGAACTGGTGACCTCAGTCTTTTAAACTCAACTGGAGGAAGTGAGAACCTGTTGCTGACAGGGAACTGACATGCCACAAGGCCTAGAGGGAAGCCCTTTCCCCGAGGGCCACCCACCCAGAGCAGGAGTGCCACGCTCTCCACAGAGGAGCTCCTCCTGCCTCCCTCGACCCCAACCCCTGCACTGGGAGAGCATATGCACCCTCCACACTCTCCATTTTGTGCAAAATGCCTCCTTGCCAACATTTAAGAACTTGAATTTCATTGGATAGTTATTTCCAAAGTCACAATATTTGTGAACTTTCACCTTTTGAAGATTAGCTATTAAAACCCTGGCAGAATGTGCAGGCCAACCCCCCTAAGCCAGATCATGTCCCCACACCCCGTCTCCTCTTTGCCTATTTCTCTCATTCCAGCAAAAAGCAACTCAGACTTGGAGGAAATGGCATGAGCCTGGCTTCCTCCTTTCACCTCAAGGCAACATCTACAATGGGCTTTTTATTGATTTAGTTTTTTGTAAGAGAAGAAGAAAGAGAGAGAGAAAGAAAGAAACATTGATTTGTTGTTTCATTTATTTATGCATTCATTGGTTGATTCTTGTATGTGCCCTGACGGGGAATGGAACCTGCAATCTAGGCATAACAGGACAATGCTCTAACCAACTGAGCTACCAAGCCAGGGCCTACAATGGACTTTTTTAGGGGGAGACCCAACCTACTCAGGAACCAGACCAAAACTTGAAATTTGCCAGGAACTGGGACCCAATACATCCAGCAAGTAAGAGCAGAAGGGAGAGTGGAAAAGGCAAAGGCTGTGAGTACCGTCTGAAGATACTTTCTCCCCTCGCTTCAGGAGTAGAGGGCAATCCTTGCAAAGAAAGCAGAGAGAAAAGTCCAGGTGGGAGCAAGCATATGTTGTCACATACAAAGCAATGCGGTTCTCCGCCCATCACTCGGGAGGTATCAAAGTCAAGGCTCTTCACCCTGTGGCCCTGCACCGGGCACCTGCTCCTCAACTTTCAGGGCCTTCTTCTCACAGGGTGAGGACAAAAGGGACTGGAAGCGGTCACCAAAGGGTGATTCTCAGGGTCATGCTATCATCCGTTAAAGAGGTTCTGAGTAAAAATGTGACTAGAGGGGTAAACACAAACTGTGCCATTGTATATTGCTCTTTGTTTGATGGTTACTGGGATGTGTTTTAAGTGCATTTTGCTCCCACTTTGAATGAATGACATGTACACAGCTTTCAAGCTGTTCCTGTGGGGAACTGTGGTCCAGTAGGAATGCTGTCCGTGCGGAAACAGGTACCCGCAGCCTTGCGCCATGGAAGTGGTGGCACAAACCCCATCTTCCGCTGTGAAGTCTCCTGAACTAGCAGCAGATCCCCAAATCCCAGGTCTTGGCAAGTTCTCTCTCTCTCTCTCTCTCTCTCTCTCCTCTTCCCCTCCACGCAGAATGTGGGAACATGTCAGGCAGCAGTGCCCACAGGTCAGAGCCCGGAAGAGGCTTCCTCAGGCCAGGAGAAAGCCCTTTGGTGAAAACTGAGGAGAAATAGTTAAATTTAGGTTATCTTATGTTCTACAACTTCTGGAATAAGTGAGAATTGTCCAGCAACAGGCTGTGACCCAGGAGCTGGTGGCAGCAGGGACTACCATCCTTCTGCTTCAGGACATCCGGTCCAGGGTGGGAAGAGCTGTATGTTTGCTTCTCTACCACCTTCTGGAACACCTTCTCCATCTGTTCACCTAGATTTTATGGAGAATCTGGGAGGGAAAAGGAGACAGTGGGTGATTATTCTGCATTGTGATTATAGAAATATGGCTGGAGCACCTGACTGATGGCAGCACAGTAGATAGAGCATCAGCCTGGGATGTTGAGGTCCCAGGTTCAAAACCATAAGGTCATCAGCTTGACTGCAGGCTCACCAGCTTGAGCATGGGATCATCAACATGATCCCATGGTCACTGGCTTGAGCAAGGGGTCACTGGCTCGGCCAGAGCCCACCAGCCAAGGCATATATGAGAAGCAATCAATGAACAACTGAAGTGCCACAACTATGAGTTGATGCTTCTCATCTCTCTCCCTTTCTTTCTCTCTCTCTCCTGCTAAAAAGAAAGAGAGCGAGAGACAGAGAGAGAAAGAAAGAAAGAGAGGGAGGGAGGGAGAAAGAGAGAGAGAGAGAGAGAGAGAAAGAAAGAAAGAAAGAAAGAAAGAAAGAAAGAAAGAAAGAAAGAAAGAAAGAAAGAAAGAAAAAGAGAAGAAAGAAATATGGCTGGAGCATTTTTTTCTAACAATCAGCCTGTGGGTGGCCCCACTAACCCCTGAAGTGATTCTGAGTTGTGTTGTAGATAGAAGCTTCAGTCTGAACAACAAAGGGCTCACTGTTGATTCTTAAAACCTCCAGATCTGTGGGAGTAGGCATTCAGATGGTCAACAAAAGACCCCTTTGCGATTCAAGCCTGTTGCAGGAGAAGCCATTTCTCACTCTCCACAGCATGCTTAGTAGTCAGGTCAGCACCTGGGAGGGCGCCTGGCCAACATCCAGAGCCAGAGCCGCACAGAATTATGGGCCCCTCTCCAGAGGCAGATTAAGGTCAGTTGAGGCCCTGGGTGCAGAAGAAAATATTGGGGCCCTTACATTAGAAAGAAGTGTAAAACTGGGCTTTTGCAGGGCCCTTCAGAAGTCAAGGCCGAGGGTGCACACCCAGTGTGCCCGCCGTTAAATCCGCCTCTGTCCCTCTCCACCATCTCTTGGCAGCAGTTTCAGTCTCTGTAGGGGACACATGACATGAGGCCTTAAGACCAGCAAGGACTGTTAGGGTCAGAAGGAGAATGTGAGCTGCACGTTCTGAGCCATGGCCATATGGTTGTGGAAGAGGAAGAGCATTCTGGACAAGCTGAGCAGCACGAGCATGTCTAGGGCAGCAGCCTGGGACATCTGCAGGAAGACAGTCATTTCGGCTGTAGTGCAGGTGGGGGGGAAAGGTAGGGGGAGTGCCTTTTCCTTTGTGACCCTTTCCCAGACAAAGGTCAGCAGGGCTGGACAGGGCTCTGACAGAGCTCTCTCTCACTGTAGGCGGGTGCTCCTGCCTCACTGCGGGTCAGTGCAGGAGGAGCCAGGCAGGGTCCAGAAACAGCTCACCATCAACAGCCACCTAGAATCAGACCTCTCCTCCCTCTCCCAAGCAACCATAGTCACATTTGTTCGGCTGAAATAAGGTGAAGATATTTTGGGAATAAGCTTCCATACAGAAGATATTGGCCAACAGAACCTCCCAGAAGCGAGGTCCGAGAGAGCCCTGGGATCTCTGGGCCATAGGTTGCCCCCTCCCTGGTGACTGACCTCTAAGCTTCAAGGAACTAACTCCTGGTCAGCTTGGCTGGGGACAAGAGGCCTGGCTCAGAAGTCACACAGTCTTAGGTTCTAATTCCAGCTCTGAGCCAAACTAGCTCTGTCCCAAGGGCAAAGTACGCAACCTCACTGAGCCTCAGTCTCCTCAGTGAGAGGGACATTATAATTCTTGTGGCCACGGGCTACTGTAGGTCAATGCACATACATACCAAACACATAGGACTGCTCCACCCCCTCCGGCAGGGTGAGGGGGACAGGCAGGGTGAAGGCACTAGGTTTGAGACCCTTTCACTAACCCACCCTTTTCTGTCAGGCAGGAAGACAGAAGGGAGTGACCTGTGTCCTGAACAACACGGACCCTCCGATCAGAGCTGGCAGCGCTCACACAGGCCATAGCCACAGCTCAGCCAACCCGCCAGCCTCCCGGTCAGCTGCTGCTTGGACCCTGTGCTTCACCCTCTCTGAGTTCACAGCTGGGTGCCCAGGCTCTCCCACCTGGGGCTGCTCCATGCCACCCAGTGACCCCCACTCCCAACCACTGGGCCTCATTAAAGTGCAGCAGGACAAAGCCCGTGGGAGGCTGCCTGTGTGTGGGCCGAGCAGGGGCGGGGCGGGCTGGGAGCACCTCCTGGTCAGAGTTCCAGAGCCCTGCTGCCATGAAGCGGCTGTTCTGAGACAGCACAGCTATCATGCCACGATGAAATGGATGTTGGTTGGCCACCAGCTTCAAGACCATCAACTCCACAATGGTCCAGAGTGGAGGCTCGTTACCTCGGACCCACCTCGACACAGTGCCACCCTGGGCACATCTTCACCCGTGTCTGAGCCTCATTTTATGCCGCAGGGAAGGGGGTCTAATATTGCCTTTTCCTATGTGTTGTGGAAGATTGGTTCACGACTTCTCCTCCACTGTTTCTGCTCCACTCCATCTAGATTTGAGCAAGGGTCAGGCAAGACCAGGTCCCAGGGACCGGCAGAGGCCGGTGCTCACCGCACCATCAGCAGCAGGTCCTGCCAGACCGGGTCCTGAGATCAGGGCTGCCCCAGCCTTCACCTGGAGGGTGTTTGCCTAGCAGGGGCCCCCACCCAGCTAGCTGAGTGGTTTCTGGGACAGGCAGCCACAGCCAGCCCTGCCTCCCCACCCCACCCCACCCCCAGGGTGAGTAAGATATCTTTCTTGGGCTGGTGCCAAAGGTGGACACTTGTTAAAACGTCATCTCAGAGACGCTGGCCCCATCTCACTGACCCCCAGGTTGGAGGGCCTGCCATCCCCGGCTCTTGCCGAAGCAGAGCAGCAACATCTCTAAGTGCAGCCAAAGTGATACGTGTTCCTGAGCTCACTGACACCATCCTGGAGGCCAGAAGGGACTCAGCGCAGCACCTCTGCTTGCGGTGCCCATCCTGTCCCCCGGCACAGGGCACAGCAGGGCCTCCAGGGCCCTGACCCTGCTACCATGCTGAGCTGTTCTCCATCATGACAGGGTGGAGACAGGGGACACCAGCTGTCCCTCAGACTGCCTGGTCTTCCCTTACACCTCAGGTCACATCCCTTCTGGCAAAAAGATATCCAATAAGCTACACCTGCTGCGTTCGCTCACCACAATGCTGGGTGCAAGGCTCCAAGATTCCTATCAGCCCCGGGTCCATGGTTTGACCCAAGGAGTCATGAAGCCTCCAGCCGATGGCCTCCAAAAGAGTGGCCACATTGCCCCATTTAAGCTCACTGCAGAAAACCCATGATCCCCTGACCTGGGGCCCTGCTGCTTCTTTCACTGTCCAGAAGCATGACCCCACCAATATCCTGTCACTATCCCTTCTACTCAGTCATGTTTTAACAAGGTACCCCAGAGCTCTAGGGCATCCATTTCTTCTCCCTGACTATGCCAAGCCATGCCCAGATGTGCCCCTCCCTGGGCCTGGGCACGCTGACTCCTGGCTGCAGGCTGAGCCCTTCCAGCCTGCCAGAGAGCAGCCAGGCTCTGAGGAGCCGCCGGTGTGCCCAGCCAAAGGGAGCTGAGTCACAGCAGCTTCCAGCTCATTTTCCCATTGATCATTCTGCAAATGCCCCTGGCAACAGGTGCTCGGGCTCCAGCGGTGATTTCTAATTGATGCAGCCCCAGGGTGGGAAGCAAGGGCAGCAAGAGAGGGAGAGGGAGAGAGGGAGGGAAGGAGAGAGAGAGGGAGGGGGGGGTGGGGGTAGAAGAAACAGATTGGTCTTGCACTGGCCTTGGAACCTGACATCTCTTTAATGGGCACCTCTCATCCTCCAAATTCTGAAAACACAGCTCCCTGCAGCATGGGACATACGAGCTGCTGGGGAAGTGACCACAGGGACAGAGCAGTGAGGGCTTCCCTGAGCAGCTGGCCCTCCCTTTCCCTCAGGTAAAACAAACAAACAATCCAAACATCAGCCATTATGACCCATCCCAGAGCCAGGGTTGAGGGCTAGCTAGCTGGGAACCAGGGTGTCAGGCCATCTTCCCTGTTCTCCCTGGGGATGATCTGGCCCCACCTTCCCAGGGGCTTTTAGTACACCTGTCTCTAGCCTTTTGCCAGTTCTGTGAAAGGCAGCTCAGCACCACACCCAAGGCCAAGGCTCCAGAATGAGACAGACCTGCTCCTAAAGTGTGGCACCTCTCAACCAGCTCTGTAGCCTTGGACCAGTCACCTGGCTTCTCTGAGTCTCCACAGACCTCAGAGAGTAACTGAGAGCTGAGCATTCACTGCACATGACGTGTGAGAACAGTGCCTGATACTTGGTGATCACTCCATAAACATTGGCCATTATGATCCATCCTGGGACCAGTGTTGAGGGCTAGCTGGAAACCAGGGCTCTGGGACTCAGCTCTGACTGGCACAGGATGCCTGCAGGGGTTGGCATCGCTCTATGGGAGAGTCTAGGGGTCAGGAACAGCTAAGAAAGGGAAGGCCACTAGGAGCTGGTGTCAGAGTTCCTTCTACTCAGTCATGCTGCTTCTGGTGAGCCCAGGCTAGCGCCAAGGACCTAAGAAGATAGGGATCCCTGGGATCATGGAGGCAGGAAGAAAATTCTGTCCCCTGACCACTACTGTGGGTGGTTCCTTCGTGCCCTTCCATTCCCCTGCATGTTCTGTACCAGGAGTTCATATGTGCCCTTGGTCCCCAGCTGACCTGCTCTGACAGCTCAGCCTACATGGAGCCCTTGCCTGGTCCCTGGCGAAGAGAGAACTAGTCCCCTAGGCAGTAGAGGGATAGTGACAGGATAAAAGCAGAGCCCTCACACCTGCCTAGCCATCCTCAGTTCACTGGGCCTTCCTGACACCTGAGCATAGCCCACAGTAAACACCCAAAAGGCCAACAGATTGGCTGGACTTAAGCCTGACCATGCACTTGATTCTGGCCTCCTTCCCTTGTGCTGCCTGTCATGGGAGGGGCATTCTTCTTTCACCCTCCCTTCCCTGGACTTTGTGACTCCCCAGGGTCACTGGTTCTGCCTCTGGCCCGTGAGGGATCCCCCAATCTGTCAGGTTCTGGGGGCTCTGGCTTTCACTGAGTGGTACTAACTCTAGGAGTTGGCTCCAGGTAGAACTGAAAGAACTTTTGCTCCCAATACCCAGTTGGCCAGGGACCACCTGCTCCAGAGATCAAGCCACATTCCCCACTGAGCCAGAAGTTACTCAGTCCTAAGATGGGGACAGTGGGGCTGCTCCCGGGTCTCCTGCAGAGTCAGTGTGTAGACAAGAAGTGCTGACTTGCATGGATCTCTCTGGGCGGGGAGGGGCTGGGCAGGCCACATGGGCTTCTGAGCTTCAGAGGTGGGAGGTGCGGAGAAGGTGGTGAAGGTGAGGCTCGAAATCTCAGAAGCCCAGCTGGCTTTGGGGAGCAGTGGGGACCTCAGAGAAAGAGGCCACATATGGCCAGGGACCTGGCATGGGACCACTCTCCCCTTGCTCAACCAGGAAACACAAACCTCAGAGAACATTGGCACACCTCTTCTTCTAAATAGTCTGAAAGAATGGTTCAGGTCTGAATTTCTGATTAAAAAGAAAAGAAAAGAAAACAGGGGCCAGAGTGTATTCAGTTATTTCTCATATGTTCCATATTATACTATCTAGTATATTATTATACTAAACTCACTGACCCGCACACAGTTTTTTTCATATGACCCATTCATTCGGGAGGTCATTTTTATAAAAGCACCTGGAGATATGTCTCGTTTTAAAAACTTGACTTCATATTACTTATGACATTCCGTGGATACATTATTAATTACTGTAACAATCCTGATGGACCCCTTGTTTCCATGACAACAATGGAATAGAAACAGAGGAATGGAACATGGGTCAGCAACATGCTGGTGACATTCATTAATGTGTCTGATCTGTTTAAACCCAACACCAATTACTTCATGTGGGAGATTTTTGACTTGGCTGACAAGCAAGAATCTGTTCAAACACATAGATCTGAAGAGGCAGTGAAGAAAACCATGACCCACTTTTTGCTTGCCACACACCTTTCCTCATTCGGCAAGTTAATAAGCAATCAGAAACAGATCCATCCGCAGCAATGAGAGCTAATAAAGCCCTGGGCTGCCCCACCCCCAAGATGTGGTCAGTCTTTCTTGGCCTTTAGCCATTCTTTGCTCCTGACTGTTGCATCAGAACAAACCTTGCTCGTGGATGTTTGTCCTCCTCAGCAGTGACGAGTGTCACGGTGACTCGTGGCATCCATGTGATGGTCTGGCACACCACAGAGACTCAGAGACACTCGTGTTGTTTTCCAGTGTTTGGTAGCAGGCAAGAGCAAGCCCTGCTGACTTGTCTTCCCTTTAAGGGCAGCAGCCTAGTGGACTTGTGAGTATACTTACAGGTTTACAGTCACATGTCTACATACCAAAATTCTCCTTTATTTCCATCCAACCCATTGTAGCCAATAGTCCAGGGTGGTAGAATACATCACTTCACCCTGAATTTATATGTCAGGTCATACTTATCACAATATCCCGGGGATAAATTCCTAGCAATAACTTTTTTAATGAACAGATTAGTAAATTTGTACCATAAATTTGGATACTGAGTGACAAACATCCTCTTGAAAAAGCCTGCATTTAAGGCCCTTGCCCGTTGGCTCAGCAGCAGAGCATCGACCTTGTGTGTGGAAGTTTCAGGTTCATATTCCTGGTTAGGGCACACAGGAGAGGCAACCATCTGCTTCTCTACCACCACCCCCTATATCTCTCTTTCTCTCTTCCTCTCCCACAGCCACGGCTCATATGATTCGAGCAATGTTGGCCCTGGGGCAATGAGGATGGCTCCATGGCCTGCCTCAGGCGCTAAAATAACTGGGTTGCCAAGCAACAGAGCAGCAGTCCAGATGTGTAGGAGGCTTGCTGGGTGGATCACAGTCAGGGCGCGTGTGGGAGTCTATCTTCACCTTCTGTCTCTCAATAAAAAAAAAAGACAGAAAAAACCCTGAATTTTATGCAAATTTTATTCATGTAAATTTGTAATTGCATGACATTAAAAACCACCTGAGTCTCCCTAAATTTTAACTTGTCAAGGGAATCAGCATTTCAAAGCCAGGTCGTGGAGTGAATTGTACCCTCTGGTTATATTACTACCACGTGGTGGGGACATTGAGCTGGTTGAGCAGAAAAGAACACAACCCTTTGACCAGACCTGTAAACCACACATGGAGGCTCCTCTAATGAGTTATGGTGACTCTTGGCTGTTTGAACATTTACTGTTATAATTTAAAATTGTTTTTAAAATTTTGGGTAACAGAGTCATCCATGCACTTACTCATTCTAGTGCTGAAAAACACACCTAAAATCCAGTAACTTTGAAAAAGAAATTAGAAAAGGTAAAAAAAAAAAAAAAACCACCACCAAATGAATCTAAACCACCACTGAGATACATTGCACTGTTTTAGGAGCACTTAAACTAGAACATACTCAAGATGACACTAAGACAACAAAATTTTCTTTAACCAGGATGGGTTCAAAATCATCATCAGGAAAAAAACAGAACAGGAAAGTCCTGGTGACCTGATCACAAGCTCCATTCTGGTGACAATGCAGCACTAAGCAAGGATGTGTGTGTTTGCTTTCCAAGAATGCAACCCCCTTTTTAATATCTATTCATATAGGAATTATTAAATTACGCAGCTGTTGAGTGATGTAAGATCTTTTTGTAAATTTAATTTATTGGGGCGACACTGCTTAGCAAAATGATACAGGTTTCAGGTGCATAGTTCTACAAGACATCTACTGGACACCATATTGTGTGCCCACCATGCTAAATCAAGCAAGAAATGCAACAGAAAGCCAGAGAGAGACACTGTGAACTGAAGCCAGTCAGTCAGTCTTGGGCGAGGCAGCAACAGCTAGAAGAAGAAAAACTGCTTATTTCCCTGGTCAGTCATTTAAAAGGATCCCTCAAGTCCTTAATTGCACATGACATGCAATTCTGGATTCTGGTCTAAGAATTCTCCCATGTGCCCTTTTGTGTCTGCGGTGATAGAAACCAAAATAAGGAAAAGCAACAGAACTCCTTTTCACAAGAAAGATACAATGGCAATTTTCCAAGTCACATGTGACCACCGGAGGACACCGTCCATAAGCAGCTTAATTTACTTTTCTTCCCCAAGAGACAGTGAAATATTGAGTCCCAGGCTGTAGTTGGATAGATGCAGTGTCTCCTCTGTGAAAGGTTTCCGATGATTTCCCTCGTTCCTCCTATTTGGGAGAAATAATATGGAGAAGAAGCTGAAAAGACATGGACACCTCAGAAATTAACCAAAAAGTCTAGCATGCCTGGGGCTGACAAGCTAAGATTTCTAAGGTACAAAGCTGAATAAAGAAGTTTGACTATCTGACTCTACAGCTCCCTCGCCCCACCCATCATAAATGGCCTTTTTATTTATTGCATCCTTTTACAAACATTTGCAGTGTTTAGCATGTTCCAGGTGGCATTCTTAGCACTTACCACACATGACCTCATGTAATTCTCATGAGGAGATAGGTACCGTTCTTCCCATTTTACAGATGAAGAAACGAGCACACATACATTAAGTGGCTTGTGCAAGGTCACAGAGCTTGGAAGGGATACAGTTGGGGTTTGAACCCAGGCGCTTTGGTTCCATTTAAACACAACAGTGATAAGTCACTTAAATGATACAGATGATTATTGAAGATTATAAGATTGAATGTGTGCTTTTTAGAATGTATTGTTCAAAGACAAAGGCTTACAGTCATTGCCACGTTTTTATATATAGTTGACTCTTGATCATTTGGAATTAATAAAAAGTAAAGTTGACATGGTTCAACATAAAGTACTTTTGTGTACATTATTTTTGTCCTCAATCAATCAGACATTTCAATGATGTGATGATAAAGCTCAGAGAGGTTAAGCTACTTGCCCAGTGTCTACCAGCCAGAAACCCCCCCAAAAATCAAGATTTAAACTTAAATCTAGTAACGCCAGAATCTATGCTATGGATTCTACCATGTGATATGTTTTTGGTGACCATGTATGTTGGACACTTCATTTACACAGTTCAGATCGACATATCCTTTGACCATTGGTAATTTCAACCAAAGGGTGACCAGTGGCATATACCAGGAACACAGGGTAATGTTAGGACACGGACAGTAGCCACATAGCAGAATTATCCTTGATGTGAAACTGCGTGTTCTACGAACAGCTGGTCCCAAAAGTTGTTCTTCTGAAGTGACAATAATTCTGGTGGCAACCAAGGAAAGTTGTCAACTTTAGGAGGAGAACAGACCTGTGTTAGAATTCCTTTAACTGGTTGAGTAGCTTTAAGCAAACCTTTGAGCTTTCCCAGTTTCCATTTCCTCATCCTTAAACAGGAAATTTAGACACTAATCAAATTAAGTCCATGGGCCAGGCATTGCTCTAGGCGAAAGGAAAATAATAGGAGTGCAAACTGCCTGACCAGGAGGTGGCACAGTGGATAAAGCATTGGTCTGGGATGCTGAGGACCCAGGTTCAAATCTCCGAAGTTGCTGGCTTGAGCGCATGCTCATCCGGCTTGAGCATCACCGGCTTGAGCCTGAGATCATAAACATGATCCCATGTTACTGGCTTGAGTCCGAAGGTTGCTGGTTTGAGCAAGGGGTCACTGGCTCAGCTGGACCACACCCTGGTCAAGGCACATATGGAAAAGCAATCAATGGACAACTAAGATGCCACAACTATGAGTTGTAACTTCTCATCTCTCTCCTTCCTGACTGTCTGTCCCTCTCTCTGTCTCACAGAGGATGGAGACTGACCAAAAGCAATCACTTTGATGTTTTTAAGATAAATACCAAATAATGAGATATGTATGCAGAGAGTTAAAATAGAATCTAGTGACAGAGAGTGAGTGAGACTATCACAAAAAATGAGTGGTTAGGAAAAACTTCTCTGCGGAGGTGACACTTCAGCTGAAGTGTAAGCATTAATGAGACAAGCTGTCAGGATAAAAGGGAAAGGCTGGAGGAAACAGTTGGCACAAAGGCCCTGAGGCAGAGACGATGAGCCTGCAAGTTTAGGGAACTGAAAAGGATCCAACACAGCTGTGTAGGGGTGTTGAGCTAATTTTAAGTGATGATAAGAGGTTCAGTTTGATTCTAAATATGATGTAAGGCCAGAGTTTTCAGTAGGGGAGTAAAATAATCCGATTTGCATATTTCATTGCCACTCTGACTACTATGTAGAGAATAAAAAAGGGAAGGAAAGGAGTGAGGGAAGGAAGAGAGGGAGAGAAAGGAAGAATAGCTTTTCAGGTTTGGGTCTCAAAAACCAGAAACTTCAGGTTCAGAATGCTGGAACCCAATGCAATTTCTTTTTTCTTTCAGATCAGAGAACCAAGCTGTTCACAGTAGTATGAGCTGTAGGGTTCAGACAAGTTCACAGTATTGCAAAGAAGCTGGTCTTACCAATCTGATTTGGGTAGTAGAGCGAGAGACCTCAGTGCTTTCACTTTCAACCCCTTTCAGCTTCCTACTAAACCATTTCTTGTATTCCATTCGCACCTGGAAGTTTGAGGAATAAAGAGGCTTGCGTTATATCCAGAGCTTGGGTCAGAAGAAAAAACCCTAAATTAATAGGAAACTAAAGATGTAAGTGCCAAGTCCTGCTCTCTACAGCTTTTTCGCTGGTTTTCTGTATAATCTGGGCCACGCTCATGTTGATTTATTTAAATTTGACATTTTCAGTTGTAGAAAAGGTGTTCACTAAATGTCAAGCACCGTTAGGACTCTATATATGGCAATGAGGATGGAAGTGATGATGGCGATGGTGATAAATGTTATGATGGTTGTGATGATGGTGACAATATTGATAATTAGGGTAATGATGAAAATAATGAAGGTGGTAAAGATGATGATGGTAGTGACAATGAAAGTGAATATGGTCATATAGGGATGATAATGATGATAAAGATGAAAATGGTAGGGATGATGATGGTAGCAAAGATAATGATGGAGAAGGTGATTATGCCGATGGTAGTGGTGATGATGATGGGGATAATAATGATGGTGGTGGTGACTATGATGATGAAGATCACCATATACTGAAAACTAGCTTTGTTTAATGCACTTATATACAATATATCATTTTATCCCTACATAAATCCAATCAGGAAGGGACTTCTTATGAAGAAATTAGATTTGTCTAAGGTCATATTCAAAATCCGGTTAGCAGTCAAAAATCTTGTCATTCTTACTCCAGAGCCCCGAGACTAAGCCACCCATCATGATTTCATGAATTGCCTTCCTTTGGCCTCCTTAACATGTTAAAAAAGATCATCTGAATATTTAATACTCAACATTAATTTAGCAAAATAAATTGTATTTTACTTCTTCTGTGTGTAAGGAGTACCAAGCATTAAGAAGGCACTAAGAAACAAAAGAGAAATTAATGAAGTGTTAAAATGTTTTTTTGTCGCTTGTACCTTAATTGCCAGTAGCTTTTAGCAAAGGAGAAAGACTAAGAAAACCATTCCTAATCTTATGAAAAGAGTAAAATTATAATAATGACCTTCACTGAGAACTTGGTATATGCCAGGGACTTGCTAGGAGACTGATATTGAAATATCTAATTTAATTATCAACCCTGTAAGGTAGGTACTGCTACATTTTTAGATGAGAAAATCAAGTCTCCTGGAGAGAAGTCACATGGCCAAGGTCACACTGCAACCCACTCAGTGGAAAAACTTGGATTAAAGCTGAAATCTCTCTGAGTTTATGGTAGCTTTTGCCAACTATTCCAGCATCCTCCATGTAGTGCACCCCCATACCAGGGATTATTCATCCTCTCTCTGGCGAATTCAGGTTTGGCCATGTGACTCGCTTTGACTGATGAAAGAGATCTAAACTATGCTTTGCCGTGATCACCTTTTTGTTTGCCATGAAAACACCAGTGTTCGACAGAGGGACTTCCCCTTCAGTCCATGTCCCCAAAGAAGACAATGTAGCTTATGTAGCTAGGTAGCATGAGCATGAAATAAATCTTACTGCTATAAAGCCACTGAAATGAGCGGAGGGGAGCTATTTGTTACTACAGCATAATCTACCTTATCCTGACTGATAACATGCCCTACTATGAACTGTTTGTGTCTTCCATTCCCCAAATTCATATGTTAAAATCTATATGTTAAAGCTCTAGCCCAGAAATGTGACTGAATTTGGAGATGTGTCCTTTATGGAATAACTAAGGTTAAATCAGATCAAAGGGGTAGAGCCCTGATTCAATAGATTTAGTGTCTTTATAAAAAGAAGCATAAAAGCTCGCTCGCTCTCTCTCTCTCTCACTCCCCCACATGAGAACAGAGCAAGAAGGTGGTCATATGCAAGCCAAAATAATTGGTCCCACCAGACCCTGACCATAGTGGCACCCTGATCTCAGAATTCCAGCTCCAGAATTCTGAGAAAATAAATTTCCATTGTCTAAGCCACACAGCCTCTGTTATTTTGTTATGGCCACCTGAGTAGATGAATGCATGTTCTTAAGAGATTCGCTCAAATGATAAATGTTAAGAGACTAAATGAAACCCAGTGCACGTGGCAAACCCAAGCAACACCTAAACTTTCTTCTCAGAATCAAGGCAACCCCAAAATATAAAAGGTAAGAGAAAGACAAGAAATCAGTGACCATTCAATAAGGCTCAGAGACTATGTAATTAGCTTTACCTGGCGATTAAGGAGACAGTGTACCACAAAGAGTAAAACCCCCTGCAGGACATTGATGATGGTGAACATGTAGGTAATGACTGATCCAATTGTCTTCCCAACTTCATCAACCATAAAAAAACCAAGACCCCACGAACAGCCCAGAATAAACAGCTGAGAAATGGCTTTAAATGTCATGACTCTGAAAAGGGGAAAGAGAAAGAATTACTACTATTTATTGGGGACTCGCTGCTTGTTGGACACTGTGCTCAATGCTTTGCATGCATCACCTATTAAAACTTTATCAGTAAATCAGAAAAAGATAGAAATTCTATGATTTCACACATAGCTGGAATATAAAACTGAGACTTACAGACATAAATAAAAGTGAAGTGGTTACCAAGGGGAGGAGAAGGGAGTAAAGGGGGTCGAATATATGGTGATGGAAAATGATCTGACTTTGGATGATGGGCACACAACACAATCAACTGTCCAAATGTTATAGAAATGTTTACCTGAGACCAATGTACTTTTATTGATCAATGATGCCCCATTAGATTTAATTTCTAAATTAAAAATAAGAAACTTCAAAACAGCCTCAGATGGATAAGTGGCTTCCACAAAGGTACGTAGCTTGAGGATGAGGTAGAACCCGTGTTTTCAATTATTGTCTCTGAGAATGACACTTTCTCCCACTCTTGGAAATTGTTTTCCAGTGAAATCTCTTACCTAGACTTATTGGAAGATTTGTGGAAAGTGAATTCTAGAAATTTGTACTGAAAAATATAGATGATGAAAATATTATAACTTCAGAACATAATACAGTGTTGGATTTCTTCAAACAAAAAGTATGTCTTTTTTTAAGATTTTATTTATTCATTTTAGAGAGGGGGGTGAGAGAAAAAAAAGAGAGAGAGAGATAAGGGGAAGAAACAAGAAGTATCAATTGTTATATGTGCCTTGACCAGGTAAGTCCAGGGTTTTGAACCGGTGACATTTCAGGTTGATGCTTTATCCAATGTGCCACCATAGGTCAGGGCAAAAATTGTGTCTTGAGTGGGGTTGTTGATGGCCACAGTCCGGGCAAGCTAATGTGTGTGAATGTGTGTGCATACACATCTGTATGCATGTGTGTGTGTGTGTGAAAGAGAGAGAGAGAGAGAGAGAGTGCATGTGTAGAGGTATGGTGAAATACTAAGAAGGGTAACACTCTGACTCTCCAGGATCAAAGAAACCAAGGCTGAGACGTTAGGTTGGTCTCATATGTACATAAGATCAAAGGCAGAGTCTGAAGTTGGACAGAAATTCCTCTAAGTTTTGTCCACATGACACACCAATGCAAGGTTCTTTCCCATTCCTGGGTAAGATAAGCAATTTGTTCCTCTTATCAGTGGGGTTATTAGTAGTACCCACCAGAGAGGTTGGAGTCGTGAGCATTCCATGAACTAATCGTGGTAAATGCCCATAATCTATCAAGTTCCTAGTTAATATTACTTGTTGTCATTTGTATTTTTAATAATTTAGGCCAGCACCAATGAAAACTGAGTGTCTACATCCAGGGAGAATGGAAGACAAAGTGGGTGGATTCTCAAGGACAAAAGGATAATGCTGATACTCTTGGCATTAATTTATATGAAGAGTGGGCTACACAAATGAGGTACCCGATGAATAGTTATTGAATAAAGAGACAAGGGAATGCATAAATTTACCTTAAAAAATCATAGTTTTTACCTCTATCAGTTGTCCCTCGTGTACTCGTTAGCTAATACCAGGAAATTTTATACCACATTTTTATGTGGGTTTTTCTCTTGAAGGCAGGGTTGTCCTATAGGAAAATGTCAATACCACTGACTCTGATACCCTCTTACCTGGTGTCCTGAATGGTGGAAACTTCTTTATTGAGGGAGGAAATTTTGCTTCTCAAAATGCACAGAATTTGGAAATAGAATACCAAGTTTATCTGTGGAAACAGCATGAAAAACTGACTTGAATTTTTTTTGAGGCCAAGTCATGCAACCCAACGAGAGGTAGACCTAAGAATCTTTCCCCAGAAGATACGGGCTTCATAAGGGTGGTATGGACAGATGCTCTGGTCCAAGCAGCACACAGCATATAGCCAGGGACACATGGTACTTGATCAGGGTAACTAAAATTTATCATTCAAACCAGGACACCTTGAAAGTAGAAAATGTGCTATTAATATCTATACCAGGCCCTGGCCAATTGGCTCAGTCAGTGATAGAGTGTCGACCTGGCATGTGGAAGTGCCTGGTTCAATTCCCACTCAGGGCACACTGGAGAAATGATCACCTGCTTCTCCTCCCCTCCCCCTCCCCCTTCTCTCTCTCTTCTCTCTCTCTCTCTCTCTTTTCCTTCCCTGTAGCCATGTCTCGATTAATTCATGTGCACTGGCCCTCAGCACTGAGGAAGGTTCCCTGGAGCCTCCACTTCAGGTGCTAAAAATAGCTCGGTTGTAAGCTTGGACCCCAAATGGGCAAAGCATCAGCCAGGTGAATCCCAGTCAGGGTGCATGCGGAAGTCTGTCTTTCTATCTGCCTTCCTCTCACTTATATATTTTTTTTAAAGAAATCTATACCCTGACAATGGATGTAAATGGAAAGTTCCTGGCCAACAGAAAAACATATTACTCTATGCAGAGTAAATAATTATTAAATATTTGTTGAAAAAATGAATGTAGAATGTTTAAAAGAATGCCTGGTCGAGGGTTATATTATATCAAAGCAACCAACAAACTAGGCAGAAGTCAGGAAAGACACATGCAGGCACTATTTCCAGTAGGGGGTAGGAGATGTTGGTCACATTAGGCCATATTTCCTTATCTTTATCTCATTTCCCTTTCAACAGACAAGAAGCACTCTCTATGCTGGCTAACCGAGGGCAGGCACACCAAAAGATAAACATCATGGTCACCTACCAAAACTATGATAGCCACTGGCCCCATGAAGCTCCAGATGAACCCTCTATCAAGCTTGAGCCAACAACTGTTGAGAGAAAGATAAAGATTCATTGCTTATTTCTCAGAAGAAAAAGGATTTCAATCAAGCTCCCATGGCAAGATCTGCGCAGTGCCAAGAGCTGTTTAGTTCAAACCTGGGTTTTAGTTGAAATCAGACATGGGTTTCATCTGATACAGGCTATATGCTCTGAGCTTCAGTTTCCCCGGGTATGAAGTGGGGCTAAAAAAAGTATTGAAAAAAACTGAATGATTACTGTGGCTATCTACCAAGCCTTGAAGTCAGGATGGGTCAATCCTGTGACTTTGTTCTTCTTGAAGATTATGTAAACTATCTCAGGTCTTCTGTATCTCCACATCAACATTAGAACCAGTTTTCAATTTTCACAAAATAATTTTCTAGTATTTTGATTTTAAATGCACTAAAATTATAGATCAAGTTGACAAAAACTAACTTCTTCACAATATGCCATCTTACTCTCTATGAACATGGACTATCTTTCCATTTATTTGAGCCTTCTTTGATTTCTTTCGTTGGTATATTTCTTGTATAGATCTTGTAGAAAATATTAAATGATGTAATTTACTCCACAGTTTTAGGATACAGTTCCTGGTAGAGTTAAGGCTCAATAAATGTAGGTACTATAATAATAATGATTACTATAACAAGGAAGAGAGTAAAAATAATTGTCATTTCAAGAGTGTTACAGAATGAAAATCATATAGAAAGTAACCTTCTGGTGGTGATTACCTCTATGCATGTGATAAAATTGCACAGAACTAAATACACACAAAAGAGTACTAGTAAAACCTGAGTAGGAATGAGATCAGTGGATTGCTTCAGTGTCAATGTTCTGGGTGTGGCCAGGACACCTGTGGAGGTGTGGATATGTTTATTACATTGATTGTGGTGATGGTCTCATAGTATATGCATATATCCAAACTCACCAACATATATACATTACACATGTGCAATTTTCTGTATATCAATTACATCTCAAAAAAGCTGTAAAAAAAGACTATAAAAATAATTTAACTATAGCTATAAAAACTACCAAACTTATTCTGAAAGCAGACCTGGTAGTATGAAACTGGCAAAAATGACAAGCAACGGCCAACACACAGTGGGCAGAAAAGTTCCCACTCTTAGTTCTATCCCAAGGGTTGCAAACTATGGCCCTCAGGCCAAATCCAGTCCATCCTTTGTTTATATAAATAAAGTATTATTGACATACAGCCACACCCCTTCATTTACATATTATTGTCTATGACTTGGCTGCTTTTATACCACAAGGGAAACACTGAGTCATTGTCATAAAGACCACATTGCCTGCAAAAATAAAAACAGTTACCATCTGGACCTGCCAACTCCTGATCCATGCTACCATCTCCAGAATCATTCCAGCAGAACATAGGTATTAAGCTGGACATAGGACATTTCCTAGTTTTAAGACAGAAAGCCTCCTACATGTTGTTTTAGCACAAGCACATCTACTTTCTAACTCAAAACCCATTGACAAAATACTAACTTCTTCAACTAATCTAGCAGTGCTTTGCAAACTTCTTTAGTGAGACCGCAAAATATGGCTATTAAAAACACTGCCTTGGGAATTCTGACTGACTTTCTTTTAGATGCGACCTTGAGAAACTAAAATACACAAGCAGATGTCCTGTATATCACCTGGTAAACAGTGCCGACCTCACGGAGGAGGAGATGAGATTCTGTAGATAGAAAGCACTATCTCCAACATAGCATGAGCCTTTCAGATTCCTTGCTATTGGTGCTATTCTTTACATTGTGAAGATCAACCTCAATCCAGTCAACCTTTCAGAATCCTACAGAATAAAACCCACAGGTTCTTCATGTGGGATAATGGGTTTGCTCTCTTGCCCCTGAATTTCATGAAGCTGTATTAAAAATTGTGTGTGCGTGTACATTTTTGGAGGGAAATAGGTCCCGAATTCCATCAAAATTTTCAAAGGGATCCAACCTCAAAGATGCTGAGAACCACAGCTCTAGGGATTTCCTGGAGAACATAGAATTCAGGCTGAAGGAAGGGTTAGTTTGAAGTATAATTCACAATTGAAAAATAAAATTCAAAGCAATGATTTTTTATTTCAGATCGTGTATTGGCCACGGGTACCAATTTTACCATAAACACTCTCATCAGACTTACTGAGTGTATGTTCCATAATGTTTGGGTCCTATTATTGCAGACACAGCCACAATTAGAGCTGGAATTCCATAGCCAAAAGGGTACATGAACCTCTTCTTGAATCTGCCTGTGTAGTTGGCCACCTTGAGGTTCCTGACAGTGAGGAAGAGGTGCAACCCTTCAAGGAGCATCCAGGTGAAAGCAGCCAAGTAGAGGTAATGCAGTACCCCCGCAATGATGGAGCACAGCATCTGAAAGGGAAAGAAGTTAGGAATGGGGCCGATGTTGTCTGTACCTGAGTATATCCTCAGCACTTACCATTTCCTGCATGGTGGCTAGAATTTCAATTCCAACATCTGTGACATTTGGCCTGGGGTAACACATTTTCTGGGGGCTCTGGCCGTTGAAGTCCGCTTGCTCATGCATGGGGCAGGCCAAAAGCACCAGGGAATAAATACCATGGGAACAGCCCTCAAATCCATGACAAAGGAGTATTGGTATGTAAATGCTCCACTGCTCTTGGCCTTTGAAAGACTGGAATGGTTAATTTTATATGTCAGCTGGACTGGGCTAAGCAATGTCCAGATAGCTGAGGAAACATTCCTGGGTCTGTTTGTGAGGGTGTTTCTGGAAGATATTAGCAATTGAATCATAGATGAATAATGAAGATTCCCTTTATGCATAAGGGGGGTTATCATTCAATCCACTAAGGGCCTGAATAGAGCAAAAAGGTTAAAGAAGGGCAAATTCACTCTTTCTTCTTGAGCTGAGAAACCATCTTCTTTACTCTCGTGGACATCAGCAGTCATCGTTCCAATAAAATGGGTGTTTACAAACACAGATTATGGGCCAGACTTGGCCTAAGAACTGTAGTTGGCCAATTTCTGCCCATTTTGAAATGTGAAGACTGAGTCCCAGAGAAATTAAAATCTCTCCCAAGATCACACAGCTAGTGAAAAACAAAAATGTATTTGAAACTCAAACTGTTGGCAGAGATTGTACTTACTCCTAACCATAGCACTTTACTGCCTTTGAGGGGGGAAACAACAATGTTTTCATAACCTTCTGATGGCAAGATCATAGTCTCTCAGGGTTAAAAGAAACCTTGGAGAAGATTCTTCCTGGATGTGATCACGATGATCATGATGAAAATAAAAACTAACATTGTTCTCTGAGTCATTAATCCAGACTTTTTCTACATTTTATCTTGTTAAGTCCTTACTAGAGCCCTATGATGATGCTTGTTTTAGAGAGGAAGTTTAAAAGGGGAAGTCACTTCAACAAGGTCCTACATAGCAAGTAGGATGAAGAGCTAAGATTCAAGTGTAGGTTGTGAGGCAAAGAAACTGTCCACAAAAATGAAAAACCTCCCTCCACCCCTCAATTAGATTTGTCTCCAAGAAATGACTTCCCAGCCAGAGACTACATTTCCCAGCATGCTTTGCAGTTAGGTGTGACCATGCAACAGAGATCTAGCCAATGGAACATGAGAGGAAGTAATATGCACCACTTCCTGAGGTGGCCCATATAAACCTCGCTCATGGGACTCTGCCATGCTCTTTTCTCTTTCCAGTTGACTAAAATGAAAAGGACCCCAGGATGACCTTGAAAGCTGGGTATGGGACATAGAAGAACCTCCATCAGCCTGAGGTTAGAGGATAGATATGCTTCACACCTGTTTGCTCACCCCCTACTGATACATTTGGGTAAAGTAAACTAATGATGTGATAAGCCAGGACATTTTGGAGTTCATTTGTTACAATAGTCTGACTCTTAATGTCTCAATTGCTCAATGACCCCTCAGAAAGTATGAGTCTTGTCAAAATTATACAGGAGGAGAGCTGAAGAGGACTCTTGCATTTTCCCCCAGTCTCTCCCCATCTTTCCTCAAGACAAGATGATAGATTTGATTACGATTACAAGGAAATTGGGTTAAATGACCTACCTCAGGCTCAGTTTGATCAATACCCGTGAGGAAGAGCAGGTGGGCCAGGAAGAGGCAGATGCAGAGCTGCAGGTGGAGGGAGGTGCTGGTGTTCTGGATTGGCCGGCACAAGCTGAAGGTGAGGGCCGCCAGGAAGAGACACAGCAGAGATAGGCTCAGCCCCACGTAGGTGATCGCAGCCAGGGCGGGATCTGCCTATAAGCCACCAAAGGAGGGACCCGTTTTAGTTTCTAGCTCTGCAGTTGTGTTCCTGATGGAGAGTCAGATGGACTCCCCAGGTCAGCCCCTCAAATGAGTGTCCAAACCCCTCTGAGACTTGCTATTACCATCTTCAAAGTGGAGACATACATAAGAGCACAGGGCTGTTGAAAAACCAAAACCACTAGATGGAAGCTATCCAATAAAAATATGTGAGCCATATGTGTAATTTAAATTCACTGTGCCTGACCTGTGGTGGCACAGTGAATAAAGCATCGACCTGGAATGCTGAGGTCGCCAGTTTGAAACCCTGGGCTTGCCTGGCAAAGGCACATATGGGAGTTGATGCTTCCTGCCCCCCACCACTTATCTATCTCTCTCTCTCTCCCTCTTTCTATCTTCTCTCTAAAGTAAATAAATAAAATCTTAAAACAAAAAGAATTTCTAGTAACCATACTTTGAAAAATACATAAAGAAACAAGTCAAATTAATTTGATATTATTTAATGGTTCAAAATATCAGTTCAATATGTTGAATATAATTAATATAATAATACGGCATAAATCTAATCAATTCAAACTACAATCAGTGTAAAATAATTATGAATGAGATATCTGATATTCTTTTTTCACAGTCTTTGAAATCCAGTGTATATTTTACACTTACAGCACATCTCAATTCAGGTGCTCTATTTTTAATGGTGAGAGCAAAATGTCGTCCTACCAAAAAATAAGTTGAGTTTAACAGGAAAATATTTTACACTGCTTCTTTTTTTTAATATTTCAATTACAATTGACACTCAATATTATTTTATATTAGCTTCAGGTGCACATCATAGTAACTAGACCTTTTTTAACTTACAGAGTGATCCCTCAATAATTCTAGTACCACCTGGTCCCATACATAGCTATTACAATATGATTGACTATATTCCCTACGCTATACTATACTATCTGGTAGATTGCTTGCCTCCATTTCATTTAATTATTTTTCTGGGAATTTCTGTTCTTTCACATTTCTTTGTCTTCCAATTTTGACTGCCTCTCTGTGTTTGTTTCTATGCGTTAGGTAGATCCTCTACATCTCTCAGTCTTGGAAGAGTGGCCTTACATAGTAGAGGTCCTGTGGGGTCCAGTGGTACAGTCTCTCTATTCTCCTGAGCTGGGTGCTCCAATAGTATCCCTTATGAGGGTTGTGTATGCACTCTTGTATTTGAGCTTTGATTGTTGTTGGAATGTCCGTGGATGAACTGACTCTCAGGATGACTGGCTGTGAGGAATGGCCATGACCACAGCATATGAGCTGTCATCTGGAAGCTAATCCCATGGAATACAATTTGCCCCAACAAGGTCAGGTGCCTGCCCAGACCATTTTTGGGAGTGCCTTTTGTGGAGCTAATCAGGTGGTGTTCTGTTGTAGTCTGAAGCTGGCCACCAGGTGTGTTGGTTTTGAGGGACTCTGGTGCAGGCCAGTGTCAGATGCACGTTCAGCCCAGGCTTCCTGTTAGGAGCTACAAAACAATCCATGGTTGGTAGCTGCCTGTGGTGGGTCTGGATGGATGTGGGAGAGATCATGCTGAGAATTGAGGCCAGCCTCCACCAGTACCAGACCTGGGATGGGTCAGCAAAAGGCACAAACCATCTCAAGATCTGCCACCACTTGCTGGCTGCCTGTAATGCGCAGCCACCAAAGAGCCTCGAGTGATACTTGTTGGGTGAGGCCAGGTCTCAGGTAGTCACTAAGGGTGGGGTTATTGGCATTCACCAAGCTAATGTAGGTTCAGATTTGGATGTATGGTGTGGGCTCAACACAGACAAGTTGCCATCCTTTCAGCCCTTGCCCTGATGCCACATAACTCAATTTCTCCCTGTAGGTCTCTGGTGGCCCCCAAGCCACTCCCTTCACCAGAGCCCAAGGCGAGTGCCTGAAAGCGAGAGTTTGTGAGAGGATCCTTTAAAAGGACACCTGGGTTTCAAGCAGCCTCTGTCTGACCCCAGTGGAGAGAATCCCTGCTGATTTTCACAGCCTGATGTTTTAGGGCTCCTCTTCTCAATACTGGTGCTCTGGGCTTGGGAACCCAGCGTGAGGTTGAAACCCCTAACTCTTCAGTGGGGACATCTGCAGCTAAGATATCCCTATGGATTCTCAACAACCACACATAGGTTTGGGGCTCATCCATTTCACATCTCTGCCCCTCCTACCAGTCTTGATGTGGCTTATTATATCCTTAGTTATAGGATGTCTGTTCAGCTAATCTTCAGATGGTTCTCTGGTTGTTGCTCTATAATATAGTTGTAAGTTTGATGTGCTCATGGAAGGAGGTGAGCACAGCATCCATCTACTTTAGCATCTTGACTGGAACTCTACACTGCTTCTTAATTTAAATAAGTTAAAATTAAACTTTTGTTCTTTAGTCACACTAGCCACATTTCATGTGTTCCAAAGCTACATGTAGCTGGTGATCTTACTAGAAAACATAGCACTCAGAAGTAGTTTCATGAACATTAGGCTTTGTCTTTCTTTTCCAGTGTCTAAAATAACATCTGACATACAGTTGGCACTCACATAGTAACTTGTTGAATGAATAAAATGAGGCCATGTGTTAATTATATAATAAAATAGTTGATATACCACAAATATTCAATAAATGGGAGCTAAGAACAAATAAGAGAAGTTAGATGAATTTCTTTAAACCTCAGTTATCCTAGACATGGTTGGGAAATTCAGGAGGCTTTACTTTTTCATTGGTGATAGTCATTTGCCTCCTTCTGGTCTGACCAGGAAGGTTTAGCTATAACTCCCCCTTGAAGGGAAACAGATGTTTTTGATCCCTAATTACCTTGGACTTTTCCATTAAAAGGGCTGACAACCCAATGTCTAAGGGCTTCCTCTACTAACCTGAGCTCACCCTGCCCATGCCCATGGAAGTATCAGAGAATTATTGTCCCCTGGATATAGCTTTCAACTAATGACTGAAGGAAGGTGGTGTATAAATACCCTCAGCTCTCTCAGTCAGTTAGAATAAACTACACTTTTTTTATTGGATTGTTTGTTTGTTTGCTGTTGAGTTTTGTGAGTTCTTTGTATATTTTGGATAGGAGCTGAACAGACACTTCTCCCAGGAAGAAATACAAATGCCCAACAGTTATATGAAAAGATACTCATCTTCATTAGCTATTAGAGAAGTGCAAATCAAAGCTACAATGAGATACCACCTCACACCTCTTAGATTAGCTATTATCAACAAGACAGGTAATAACAAGTGCTGGAGAAATAACAAGAGGCTGTGGAGAAAAAGGAACCCTCATCCACTGTTGGTGGGAATGTAAACTAGTACAACCATTATGGAAGAAAGTATGGTGGTTCCTCAAAAAACTAATAATAGAACTACCATATGACCCAGCAATCCCTCTACTGGGTATCTACCCCCAAAACTCAAAAACATTGGTACGTAAAGACACATGCAGCCCCATGTTCATTGCAGCATTGTTCACAGTGGCCAAGACATGGAAACAACCAAAAAGCCCTTCAATAGATGACTGGATAAAGAAGATGTGGTACATATATACCATGGAATACTACTCAGCCATAAGAAATGATGACATCGGATCATTTACAACAAAATGGATGGATCTTGATAACATTATACGGAGTGAAATAAGTAAATCAGAAAAAACTAAGAACTGCATGATTCCATACATAGATGGGACATAAAAATGAGACTAAGAGACATGGACATGAGTATGGTGGTTACGGGGAGGGCAGGGGGGATAAGAGGAAGGGAGAGGGGGGAGGGGAGGGGCACAAAGAAAGCCAGATAGAAGTTGACAGAGGACAATTTGACTTTGGGTGATGTGTATGCAACATATTTGAATGACAAAATAACCTGGAGATGTTTTCTTTGAACATATGTACCCTGGTTTATTAATGTCACGCCACTAAAATTAATAATAAAAAAATAAAAAATAAAAAGAATAAACTACACTGACCTCCAGAGTTCTCCAGAGGGAAGTAGGCTCGTTACCCATATTGGTAGATGGCTTGATAATGCTTTCTGCATGGCTTATGTCTTTTTCCCATTTCACTCCCCCAGACCCCTGCTGGTGCTTCCTGGAACTACTTCTCAGGTAAGCTACTTTTGCTTGATTCTACATCTTAAGAGTCTTTTTCTAAGACAAGGAACAGATGACCAACCAGCTTCCTTGACACACCCAGATCTCAGATTCACAGGAGAAGACCATGAATCTTGGTACCTTAGGAACAAGAGCCATGAGGACAGCAAAGCTGGAGAGGTGGAAGCACTTGCATGTGGTATAAGAACCATTGCTCCTCACATGAGTACAGCCTTCTGTCGACCAGCTGCCTCCCTCCTCTGATCCTTCCCAGTACACACACAAATATTTTGTTCTCGCACCACCAGGCTAGAAAGAGATTGGCACAAAAGTGACTCTTATTCTGATTTTACCATTTCAACTTCATAGGTTGATCAGGATGCACTGAGTTGGAAACTGTATGGAAACTCCATCATTTGGAACACGTGTGGGAAAGATTTTTTTATACCACACCTGTGTGAGCTATATTCTCATTGATTCTGCCCTGGTCTGGTCATATCAGAGCCCTGGGAATTGACCCTTATGAACTTCTTTACCCAGGCTGCTTGTCATTGAGAGGAACTGGTGAGAAATGATTGGATGAAAGTCAAAGAAGCTCAGGTGCTTCTCCCATACTTCTTTTTTGCTCCAGGCTATCTCTATCTCCAGCTGGGAAATTCCTTCCCCATTCCTCCAGCCTTCACTGGGCTCAATAATGCTCACCCCCCACACACACACCCATTGCCCTTTTAGGCTTAAATGTGATAGTAGCTTTCCTGAAGGTCTCAATATTTCTTGTTGGTTCTCTGAACCCTAACAGGACCCTGATAACACACACAGTTAAGGTAACACATAGAGAACCAACCTTGGGTTATGCTCACCTGAGTATGTTGCAAGGTCAGGAACACAGGTTTAGACAAAAACACTTTCTCCTTCACACCAATGGTACCACTCACGACACGAGAGTTCAGTTTCATGTCCAGTGTTCCTCTTCCTTCACTGAAAAAGGATCCATTCAGAATATCCCCAAGAGACCAGTAAGTGATAAATGCAACGGCACTCTCTGAAAAGAAAAAAAAATCACTTAACAGGGGATCTACAGTTTTGTGAACTGAAATAAAAAATGTAACTCCCACACCTTGGCCCAGTCTCCAGAAATGAGACAACAGTGTCTAGAATCTGATGGCCAAGAGAGTCCATTTTAGACACAGTACCTCTTGTAGTTCTTTTGAAAGCATTAGTGCAGTCAAAATCCATTGTGTTATTTCCAGCTTCCAGAACAGTCTTCTCACTTGTCTCATTACACCTCTTGGTTTCATAGACTGAAAACATTAAGAAAGTGAGTCTTGGCCCTGGCCAATTAGCTCAATCAGTTAAAAGCATTGTCCCAAAACAACGAAGTTGCAGGTTCGATCACTAGTCAGGGCACACATGGCAGACAACTGAGACGTGCGTAACTGAGTGGAACAACAAATGCATCCCTTCCCTCTCCCCTCTCTCTCTCTTCCTCTCTCTTTCTCTCTAAAAATCAATAAAAATTAAGCCCTGGCTTGATAGCTCGGTTGCTTGGTGCATCGCCCTGGAGCTCAGAGGTTGCCGGATTCAATTCCCCAATCAGAGCACATACAGGAACTCAGTGTTCCTCTCTCTCTCTCTCTCTCTCTCTCTCTCTCTCTCTGCCTACCTCTCTCAAAAATAATTAATTAAAAAAATAAAAGAAAAAAGCAAGTGAGTCCTGCTTGGCTCACTTCTCATACCTAAGGAACTTGCTAGAGAGCCCCCTTCTGTGACATCCCCTACTGGTGAATTCATTTTCTGCATGCAAGATAGACCAGATGGCACTCCCTTCCACTTCTCTGGCTGGTGGGGATGAAATGTTTAAAATGGTCTGAGTAACACACAGTGACCATCCAACTCAGGGAGACAGAGGTGATAGCCATGCTCCCCAGAGCTGGAACCAGGGTGGGCAAGCTCAACTTCTACCACAGAATATTTAAAGGGCAGAAATAATTAAATTATGTGTGTTGGAGCTGGTGAGGAGGAAACTTCATTTCTTAAGCAAAAGAAACTTCACACCTAAAAGATTTCCAAGGAAATAGTCTCTGGAGCAAATCTTCTCCACCTGGAAAGAATCCCTTGAGTGAACTCTCTCCATGTCATAGAAACACAAAGTCTAACAAAAGATCTCTCCCTCATAAACTTTTGGTCACAAGGGGGAATGCTCAGTGTTTCTTACCTACATCAAGTTCAGAATTTTCGTACTTTCCTGGAGAAGCAAAACTCTCATTCCATATGCTTGATTCCGTGCTTTGAAGTAGTTGGGTAGCGATTTTCGAAACGTACCTTTTGCTTCCATTGTTCTTTAGAATTGTCTTTCAAAGAAATAAAGCTTTAGGTAGACTTGCATAAACTTCAAAAAGCAGGAATATTTGTAAGTGCAGTTGGGTACACCCAGAAGACAACGGCATTTATTAAGGTGCTTGTAGGCTCTGTGCTATCAATGTGATATGACTTTTCTCATTTATCATACACAGCCCTGTGAGAGCTGTATACTTAGCCTCGTTGTATTTATGAGGACGCAAAGGCTTAAGAAATGAGGTACCTGGAACCTACAAAGAGCTTCTTACGGAGGAAGGTAGGGAGTGGAAAGGGGTGGGGGGATGGAATGAGGCTCTGGATACTTGATGCAGGTCTCTGAGTGACAACTGAGACATGTAAACCCTTTCCCGGGGTTTCTCAGTCTTCTCAATTGACATTTGAGACTAGATAATGGTTGTAGGAGGCTGTCCTGGGCATTATAAGATGTTTACCAGCATCCCTGGCCTCCACCCAGCAGATGCTGGTAACACCGTAGTTGTGCCAACCAAAAATATCCCCATACATTGCCCTAGACATTGTCTTCCAAGGACAAGAGACAAAATAACTCCTATGTGAGAACTGCTGTATCCTAAAAGGCATAGGGAGCCATGGAAGTATTTGAGGAGAAATTAGCTATGTCCCAAACCTAGCTTCACATTACTCACCCAAATGGTCTGTGATGAGTGTGTCTTCTTAGCAAGGTCCACTGGAAATGAAAATTAACCATATAATCAAAGATGAAAGGCAACATACCCTGGCTCACATACTTTCTCCACACACCCCCAAGTTGGGTTCCTGATGCTTCCACATCTTATCCTAGTTTCCCTCTGAGAAGTCCCAAATGTCTTCCACAGTAGAATAAAAGACAATTAGGATGGGACTTCCAGGTCAATCATTTCAGTCTATAGTATTTATTGAGCAACTTCTGAAAGCCAGGCACAATACTAAACCTTATGGATAGAGGTTGATATAGAGGCAAAGGGAATTCTCTTTTAGAGTTCTCAGGCTGCTAAGAATCAGTAAGCCAGTAATGACAAACATTTAAGTGATTACAAGGGTCCAAGATGTTAATAAATAGAAGATGACTTGGGAATATACAGAAGAGGTCCCAGAACATAGGGGGTGCAGAGAAGGCTTCCCAATGGAATGAATGTTAATTAAATTAATAATATAGAAATAGTAAGAATACCTGCCATTGTCTACACAGCACGGTATATGAAGTACCTTCACATACATTATCTCATTTAAGGAACTCAGAAGGTTCTAGAACAGGGTCATATAGCATAATCGCTAATATTATTAAAGCCTTCTAGGTGCCTAGCACTGCACTAGTATCTTACATGCCTAATAACCATAGATCAAGTGCATTTGTTTCCTAGGGATGCTGTAACAAAGTACCACGAATTGGGTAGCTTAAACAATGGAAATTTATTCTCTCACGGTTCTGGAAGTTAAAAGTCCAAAATCAAGGTGTCAGCAGAGTGGCGGTGCCTCTGAAGGTTTTAAAATATATCCTTCTTTGCTACTTCTAGTGTCTGGTAGTTGCCAGCAACCTTTGCTGTCCCTTGGTTTATGGCAACCTAACTCCAATCTGTACTTCTTTCATTACACGTCCCTCTGTGTTGTGTCCCTGTGCCCAGATTTTCTTCTTCTTATAAGGACACCAGTCATATTGGATTTAGGGCCCACCCTAATCTGTATGACCTTGTCCTGATTTGATTATCTGCAAAGACCCTATTTCTAAATAAGATGACATTAAGAGTTCCTATGAGTGGACACAAATCTGGGGGAAGGCATTTCACTCAGTGAGGCAAGAAACATCAGAAATGACTGTCAGTGCCCACCTCACATGCCTTTAGTAACACCCTTGCATGTGAACTCACTCTTTCCCATGACTCAACTTAGAAACTCATTTCTAATGAATAGAATACAGGAAAAAGGAAGATGTCACTTCTGAGGTTAGGTTATAAAGGGCTAATTTCTGCTTTGTTCACACTCTCTTTCTGGCTATTCTCATGTGCTTGTTACAATAAAGCCAGCTAGAGGAGCCAATGTATCTACAAGTGGAGGGTGACCTCTAGTCAATAAGCAGAAAGAAGTGAAGCCTTCAGCCCAATAGCTTTTAAAGAACTGAATCTTGCCATCAATCATGTGAGTGAATTTGGAAGCAGATAAACCTTCAGATAGGACTAGATCCCTGACCAATACTTTGACTGGAGTTGTGAGAGACCTAGAAGCAGAGGACCAGGTAAGTCACACCTCAATTCCTGGCCTACATGGACCATGAGCTAATAAATGTGTTGTTTAAAGCCACTAACATTACGGTCATTGGTAACTCAGCAACACATGACTAGTACAGTAGGTGCTGCTATTCTTCCCACTTACAGACGAGGCATAAAGAAGTCAGTCATTCTGCAAAAATCAGCTCTAAGCAGTAGTACCGGAGATCAAGTCAAATCTGTCTGACTCTAAATATGGAATTATACTAAGAATTAACAAATAAGTCAATAGGTTGAGGATAGTGAGAGTAGGTTTCTTTAGTGTTGAAGAAAGAAGTTACAAAGAAAGAAAGACGGAAGTCTAGATCAAGCCCTGGTGTTGGACTGAAATTGGAGCTGTCAGTATGAACACATGGGCTTTAGTATGGAGACAGATAAGATGAGTGAGAGAGAAACAAGTAGAGAAGTCCAGTAGAAAATTAGAGATGCCATTTTGGAAGCTTGGAAAAGAGATAAAAATTTATAAGGCAGTGACAAATAAGTGGTGATAAATAATCTGGGTTTAAATAAGATCTCCTGGGAAAAGATTACAACAGTGGGTTAAAGGACAAGGGTCAGGACAGATCTCTGCTCTCTTACTATGATCTGACTTTGGTGGAACTCACAAAGTCTTCCCCTGTCCCTCTATGTTCATGGTGGAGAGTATTGGAGGTTCTTACCAAAACATTCTGAACGATTCAATTTTAACAAACCAGCCACAGGGTTAAAAAAAGGATAATTTAGGAAACAGCTGCAGTAGTAACTTCCAATTACATTTCTGCAATATGACTTCTGCTTGCACTTTGCCAGCCCAGTTTTACACTCATTAATATCTGTGAATCAAGAGAAAATATTATTTTTCATTCTCATAGAACTATACCATTTTCCCTTGCCCATGGGATCTCTATTAACCAATGTCATTAATAACTTTACCCAGAACAACATCTATTCTCACATAAAATGGCTCCATACTATAAAGATGATTGTTCTCCATCCCTGGCCAGTTGGCTCAGTGGTAGAGCGTTGGCCCAGCGTGTGGAAGTCCTGGGTTCAATTCCCAGCCAGGACACACAGGAGAAGCGCCCATCTACTTCTCCACCCTTCTCCCTCTCCTTTCTCTCTATCTCTCTCTTCCCCTCCCACAGCCAAGCTCCATTGGAGCAAAGTTGGCTCAGACACTGAGGATGGCTCCATGGCCTCTGCCTCAGGTGCTAGAATGGCTCCAGTTGCAATGAAGCAATGCCTCAGATGAGCAGAGCATCGCCCCCTATTGCGCATGTCGGGTGGATCCCAGTCAGGCGTGTGCAGGAGTCTGTCTCTCTGCCTCCCTGCTTCTCACTTCAGAAAAATAAAAAGATGATTGTTCTCCTTAATTTATAAATTCAATACAATCCCAACAAAAAAAATATCTGCAAGTGTTTTATGGAGTGAAATGAATTACTACTCTCATGCAAGAATAACCAGAAAAACTATGAAGGGGGGTAGCCTTCCAAGACATCAAAACATATTACAAAGTTATATTACAAACTAGTGAAAGAGACTAAAGGTCTAGAAATAGACCTAAATACACATGGAACTTTAGAATCTGGTAACAGTGATATGTCAAATCACTGGACAATACTGGGAAGAGAGGTACTCTCACACATTGCTGGTAGGAATGCAAATTAGTACAGCCTCTCTGGAATTAAATTTTGAATATCTGATCAAGCTACATAGAGATTTTCCTCTTGACTCAGCCATTGCACTCCTAGGACTGTACCCTAAAGACATACTTCCACACCCTGACCAGACAGTGGCACAGTGGATAGAGCATCAGAGTGGGACACAGAGGACCCAGGTATAAAACCCCAAGGTTGCTGGCTTGACTGCCTGTTCATCCAACTTGAGCGCAGGCTCACCAACTTGAGCACAGGGTCACTGGCTTGAGTGTGTTATCATAAACATGAATCCATGGTTGCTGGCTTAAGCCCAAGGTCGCTGGCCTGAGCAAGGTGTTACTTGCTCTGCTGTAGCCCCCAGTGAAGGCACATATGAGAAAGCAATCAGTGAACAACTAAGGTGCTGCAATGAATAATTGATACTTATCATCTTTCTCCCTTCCTGTCTGTCTGTCCTTATGTCTCTCTCTCTCTCTCTCTCTCTCTGTCACACACACAAAAAAGACACACTTCCATAAATACTAAAAACAGCCTAAATATAGGAAACAGCTTAAATGTCCATACTTAGGAGAGAATTAAAAAAACTATGATTCATCCCAAAGTTATAAAGAAGAAAATGGGGAAGATCTCTATGAACTGATTTGGAGTAATTTCTAGGATATATTTAAGCTACAAAAGCAAAATGCAAAAGGTTATCTATGATGTCCTATCAAATGGTCACGGAAGATGAGGGAAAATTGAGGATCTATCACAGATTAAACAAGACTAAGGATCATGACAATTAAAGGCTGTGTGGGTTTCTGAAATGATTCTTGGGGCAGAAAAATAATGGCATTAGAGGAAGAACTAATGTAACTTGAAAAGTCTGTAATTTATTTAGTATCAATCCCTGGTTTTGACTGTTGTACTGTAATCATGTCCGTGGTTAACTGTAGGGGACCTGGGTGAAACTTAGGGGACCTGGGTGAAGGAAATACGTAATTCACTGTACTGTTTTTTCCATTTTTATTTAGGACTAAAACCATTTGAAAATAAAATGTTTAAAAAATAGATAGGACCAGTTTTGTATGACTCCACGCATAGGAAGTCCCTAAGAAAAAACAAATTAACAAACAAAAAGTACATGGTGAAAACCGGGAGCTGGGAAAAGGGGGGAGCAGAGGGAGAGTGACTGTTTAATGGGGACAGAGATTCAGTTTAAGAAGATGAGGAAGTTCAGTGGATGGATGGTCGTGACGGTTGCACAACCATGTGAATGTACTTAATGACACTGAAAGACACATCAAAAAATGTTTAAAATATTAAATATTATGTTGTGTTTATTTTGCCACAATTAAATAAAATCCTAAGTAGTCTACCATGTATGCTTTGTCTTCCAAAATGACATTAAAATTCCATCAATAAGATGTTTAGTTCCACCAACCAGATATTCGGGAGTGCTCTTTTACTTTGGTATTCAAATGACCTTTAAAATTTGTAAAAAGAAAAAGGATTTTGGCTGGAGATAGTTGTAGTGAGAAGTGCAACTGGAAAACTAAGTTGAGGGCAGATCACAGTAGATAGTGAGTGCCGAGATACTGATTTATGTATTTGTTGTCTTGGTCAGGGTGTTTTTATTGAGTATCTGCTATGTGACAACACTATTCTCTGTCATACAGCAATGGACAACACAGAGATGATCCCTGCCTTTGTGAAGTTGTCAGGCAAACAAACCAAAACACCAGTGCTTGAGATTTCAAGCTTCCAGGGTCCTGGAACTCTACCTTTCTCTAAGAAAAAAACAAGGATCATTAAGCCAGCATCAGAATGAAAGTAGGAGGGTACACCATGGCAGAGATTTCTCTAAGGGCTTTGGGGCTATTTTGCAATATTCTTGAATCTTTGCAACACTAGCATCCCTATGTAATCCAAGGTTTGGGTCATAGAAAGATGCCCCTGCCCCTTTCCAAACTCCAAGATGAATGTAGATTGCATCCTACCTTCACATCTCTCATAAGATTCAGTGAAATGCTTCTTCCCAGACATGGACTGATAACCATATTTACAAACACAGTGGGTACTGTTGGAGCAGCTGGCATTTTCAGGGCATGGAGGACATAAAGCTGCAAAAAACACAAGATCCTTTCATTCATTTGCTTATTCACTTATTCAAGAAATATTCATTGAGCACCTGTGATTACCAGACACTGTGGTCAAAAGAATGTTCTCTTGGGAATAACTCCACTGGCATCCTTTTTGTACCCATCCCATTATTGAACACACATGCTCCAAGTGTCCAAACCATGTCCAACCTCTGCCACCAGCACCACTTTTGCTTGACAGTAGAACATCTCTAGCACCTGTGTTTCTTTACTTGGGGACTTTCTTTGGCACCAGAGTCATCTTTGCTCACCACATGACAGGTAGCCATGCTTTCTCCCCCCAGGAGCATCTCTCTCAATTAATGACTGACAAGAGTCAGTGCATTTAAAAAAAAAACAAAACAGTTATCTTATTATCAAAAAATAAAAAAATAAGATGTGACAAAATTGTAACCTTAATTCATTGCTGGTAGAAATGTAAAATAGTACAGCTCTGTGGAAAACAATATGGCAATTTCTAAAATAAAAATAAGAATTCCCATACAGCCTAGCAATTCCATTCATGAGTATATAGCCAAAAGAATTGAAAGCAGGGTCTTGAAGAGATATTTGTATACCTATGTTCATAACAAGATTATTCATAGTAAACAAAAGATTGAAGTAACCCAAATATCCATCAATGGATGAATAAAGAAACAAAATGTGGTCCATTCACACAATACCATATCATTAAGCCTAGAAAAAGAAATTCCAACACATTATACAATATGGATAAACCTCAAAGACATTGTGATAACCAAAAAAGCTCACCACAAAAGGACAAATGCTATGGTTGGTTCCATTTATGTGATATCCCTAGAGGAGTCAAATTTATAGAGACAGAAAATAGAATGGAGCATGCCAAAGGCTAAAAGAGGAGAAATAAAGAATTAATGTTGAGTTGGGGAAAATAACTTTGAGGTGCATGCTTCTTACTATGTCCAACAGTCCCCATGGAATCAAGCTCTAGGAGTTCACATGTAACTCTCTGGATAATAGACCCTATATTGGCTCCTTGCCTTCCCACCTGAATTCCTACTCCCAGCTGGTGCCTCCTAAGATCACCTTCCAGATAAATGATTTCCTCTCAAGTCCTTATCTCAGGACATGGGGCAAAGGCAAACTACCACCAAGAATGGCTTTCAACAGAAGCTTTTGGGAAAGAAAGGGAAGAGTCCAGAGTCCAACGTCCACCGGCTGTGTGACCTTGAGCCAGGTACTTCTCTAGAGGGCCATTGGTAAAGTGAGTGTCAAAACCTTCTTTGCAAAAATGTCATGAGAATTGAATGAGATGGAGTATGCAATTTGTTTAGCATTGAGCCTGGTGTAATACAAGACCTAAAAAACTGAGGGTGACAGTGGTGATGATGGATAAGGAAGGGATAGTCCTTGAAAGCTTCAAGGGTTAAGCAGAACACATCAGGGATTAATATTCTCTCCCTTGAAAAAGACCCCTTTTCTCCTATGGAGGCATGTCAAAGACCCCAGTTTTCTTCCCTTACCTTTGACAATCATAGACTCACCTCCAGAATTCTTTGCTTCTGATCCTGACAGAGCTAGCAAGACACTGAGACCTGGAAAAAAGAGAGAAGGGGATAGTTCAGATTGGAGAGGTCATGGGGTTCTATTTGGCAGAGGTCTGGGTGAGTTAGGGGCTTCATCTCCATTGTTCATGTTACTGTATATTCTTCTAGCTAAACTATAAACCCAAGGGTTGAAAGGGTATTATGTATCATTGCAGTATGAAAGGTACATCTGATTGCAGTTATAAGATGCTCTACACCCTATTCTAATGTGCATGTGTACATGTGTGGGACAAGCAATTTGTGAGCACCAACTGGGTGTTTTAATTCAACTCAGTTCTGACACTGTCTACCCAAAGACAGCATCAGATTCCACAGGTTAAGGGCTATCGACTGGAGGTGCCAATGATCTCCTTCTCGGGTTTAGTTAATTTGCTAGAGTGGCTCACAGAACTCAGCGAGACATTTTACTTACTAGATCACTGGTTTATTGTAAAAAGATATGACTCAGGAAGAGCCAGAAAGGAAAGATGCACCGGGACGGGTATGGGAAAAGGGTACTGAGCTTCCGTGTCCTCTCTGGGCAACACTCTCACAGCACCTCTAGGTATTCACCAGGCCAGAAGTTCTCCAAACCCCATCCTTTTGGGTTTTATGGAGGTTTCATTACATAGGCATGATTGATTAATTAATTGGTCATTGGTGATTGAGCCACCTTCCAGCCCCTCCATCCTTCCTGGAAATCAGGAGGCAAAACTGAAAGTTCCATGGTCAAATGGCAGTGTAGGTAAACACGTTACTCATCTCCCCCTGTGACCACATTAAAATTACAACTAAACTACAGAACCACCATCATTGAGAACCACCTGAAGTCTAACTGAATAGAAGTTCTACAACTAAGAAGATAAGGGAGAAGCTATATCAAGACAGGGGTGAAGATACAAAGCAGGGTCTCACAGCCATATTTGGCAGTTAAAAATTGGGAGAGATATCTCAATTGCCAAGGTCCCCACTAAGGAGTGAGAAGACCCAGACCTATACCAGGTTCCCCAGCCCAGGGTTTCAGTGCTGGGAAGAGAAGTCCCCATAATTTCTGGCTATGAAAACCAGACTGAGTGGGAATCATGACTGAGTGAGACAGAAGGCTATGGAGACCCAGGCATTCCTCTTAAAGGGCCCACACAAGGATTCACTTGGACTCATTCACTCTGAGCTCCAGGGCTGGGCAGCAGCTGGAAAGGTCACAGGAACATGTGGAGAATAACTAAACTGCCTGGCTTTGAAGCAAGGGCTGGAGAGGCAGTTTTCCCCAGACAGAAATGCTGGCAGAAGCCATTCATTGCTCCTTTTCTGAGCCCTCCTCTTGCAGATGCAGGTAGGCAACATATCTGAATCTCCATCAAACTGGCTAACACTGTTTACCTGGACCTGGTGATTGCCTGAGACCCTGCCACATCCAATTTTCAGACTCACCCAAGCCACTTACAGTGGTTTTTCCATATAAACAACTTGTCTTGGCTTATGCTGTAACTTTTTACTAAAATCTCTCAAAGTTTCACAAACCCCAAATAAGCAGCCTCTGGATTTGGCATACCCCATACCTCTTGCTAAACAGCCTCTACCCAACACTAGTGGCAGCTGGACTTGGCTTGTAGGTTGGCTTCTCCCAGGTACCTCCAAGCCCAGCACAAGTGGCAGCCCTCTAAAGATCACTTTAGTTCATATCATGTAGCTCCAGGCAGGTCACAGGTAGCAGCTGACCTTGGCCTGCATCTCCCAAGAAGCCCCAGAGCCAGTACACCCAGCTTTAGATCATGATGGAGCACCAGCCAACCATCTCTACGAGCCACACACACAAGGTGCTGACTCGGCAAGCACCAGATCTCCACTGAAGTGAGTTCTGTTCCTTGGGCCCCTACACAGCAGTTCTTGTATTGTAGATGGTTTGTCCCAGCACCAATTGGCCTGGGAGCCAATCCTTTCTATTGACATGCCAACAGCAATCAAGGCTCAGCTAAAAGATGGTGCACACAACCCCCACAAGTGGGTGCACCTGGAGCCCCTAGCTTTGGTGACTATAGAGGTTATGCCAGTAGACCCCTACAGAACACCTCTACATAAGGACACTCTATCAAGCCCAGGGGACATAGCAGTACTACCTAATACTTAATACATACAAGACATAAGGAGGCAGCCAAAATGAGGAGACAAAAAATCATGTCCCAAATGAAAGAACAGGACTAAATAAAATGGTGATAAGCAATCTACCAGATGCAGAGTTCAAAACACTGCTTGTAAGGATGCTCAAAGTACTCAATGAGAACTTAAAGTGATAGGAAACATAAAATATAGATTAAAAAAATATTAAAAAGAACCAGTCAGAAATGAAGACTACAATAACTGAAATGAAGAATACATTAGAGGGAATCAACAGCAGATTAGATGAAGCAGAGGATCAAATCAGCAATTTAGAAGACAAGGTAAGAAAAAATAATCAGAACAGCAAAAAGGAAAAAGAATTTTAAAAATAAGGATAGTTTAAGGGGCCTCGGAGACAACAGGAAGCATACCAGTGTTTGCATCATGAACATGCTGGAAGGAGAAGAGAAAAAACAATAAATTGGAAATGTATTTAAGGAAATAATGACATAAAACTTCCCTAACTTGGTGGAGAAAGTAGACATATAAGTCCAGGAAGCACAGAACATCCCAAACAAGATGAACCCAAAAAGTTCAATACCAGGATATATCACAATTAAAATGGCAAAGGTTAAAGACAGAGAGAATCCTAAAGGCAGTAAGAGAAAAGCAGTTAGTTACCTACAAAAGAACTCTTATAAGACTGGTAGCTATTTTCTCAACAAAAACTTCACAAGCCAGAAGGCACTGGCATGAAATATTCAAAGTGATGAAAAGCAAGAACCTACAACCAAGACTAATATACCCAGCAAGACCATTATTTAGAATCAAAGGAGAGATAAAGAGCATCCCAGACCAAAAAAAAGCAAAAGGAATTTATCATCACCAAATCAGTATTACAAAAAATGTTCAAGGGGCCCTGGCCAATTGGCTTAGTCATAGAGCATCGGCCCGGCATGTGAATGTCCCTGGTTCGATTCCCGGTGAGGGCACACAGGAGAAGTGCCCATCTGCTTCTCCACCCTTCCCACTCTCCTTTCTCTCTGTCTCTCTCTTCGCCTCCTGCAACCAAGGCTCCATTGGAGCAAAAATTGCTGTCTACAAGAGACTTTCTTCACATCAAAAGATACACACAGACTGAAAGTAAAGAAACAGAAAAGAGATATTTCATAAAAATGGAAACAACAAAAAAGCTGGTGTAGCAATACCTGTACCATACAAAAAAGACTTTAAAACTAAGGCTATCACAAGAAACAAAGGAAAACCCAACAATTCTACTTCTGGGTATTTATCCAAAGAAATTCAAAACACTAAGTTAAAAAGATATATGTATACCTGTGTTCATTGCAGCATTATTTACAGTTGCCAAGTTATGGAAACAAGGTAAGTACCCATCAGTAGATGAATGGATAAAGAAGCGGTGCATATATACAATGGAATATGTTATGAAAATAAAAAAAAAAATCTTGCCATCTACAATAACATGAATAGATCTAGAGTATATTATGCTGAGTGAAATAAGTCAGACAAAAAAAGAAAAATGCCATATGATTTCACTTATATGTGAAATTTAAAAAACAAAATAAATAAACAAATAAAATAGAAACAAATGGATAGATGCAGAGGACAGTTTAATGGTGGCTAGTTGGGAGGGAGATTGGGGGCTGGGTGAAAAAGGTGAAGGGATCAAGTGCACAGAGCACTGACCTGGAACCCTGAGGTTGTGGGTTCAAAATCCTGGGCTTGCCTGGTCAAGGCAAACAACAATGAACAGCTAGAGTGCAGCAACCACTTCTTGTTCCTAGCTCTAGCACCCATAAAATCTTTAAAATATATATATATTTTTAAAGAAGTACAAATTGGTACTTACAAAATACTCATTGGGATGTAAAGTATAGCATAAAGACTATATAGTCAATAATATTATAATAACTATGTATGGTGTCAGGCTGGCACTAGATTTATTGGGGTAATCACTTTGTAAGTTATACAAGTGTATTATCACTGTGCTGTACACCTGAAACTAACATTATATTGTATGTCAACTGTAATTGAAAAATAAGAAATTATAAAAAAAAAAAGAAACTGAGAGTTCCAATAGCCACCTTCCTTTAGTGAGTTCTATAAGTCAGTTCATTACCACAACAAAAGGCAACATTATGGCCTCATCAGAGGAAATTCCAAGAGTTTAGAAGCTTTGTGCCTGAAACCAGGATGAAGATTGAACATATATTTCTTATTATAAATCACAATATCACAAGCTGTGTGTACCAATTTCTGAAAATCCAGCAGTTCATAAAACTTCCTGTCCAAGTCTAGCACCAAAAGGCCAAGTCTGCAACAGTCTAGCATGACCAGTCCAAATCTCTAACCCCCCACTGTTTCATAGAAATATAATACAAGCCACATAGTTCCCTTTAAATTTTCTAGTAAGCTCATTTTTAATTTATCATCCCCTTATCCCTTTCCCCTTTGGCAACCATGAGCTTCTTCTCTGTATCTTTGGGTGCATTTCTATTTTGTTTTGTTCATTCCTTTGTTTTGTTTTTTATAGATTCCACATATAATTGAGATCATACAGTATTTGTCTTTTTCTGTCTAATTCATTTCACTTAGTGTAATACCCTCTAGGTCCACCCATTTTAAAAAGGCAAAGAAGCCTGACCTGTGGTGGCACAGTGGGATAAAGCATTGACCTGGAACACTGAGGTCGCCGGTTCAAAACCCTGGGCTTGCCTGGTCAAAGCACATATGGGAGTTGATGCTTTCTGCTCCTCCCTCCTTCTCTCTCTCTCTCTCTCTCTCTCTCTCTCTGAAGATTGAATAAATAAAAAATAAAAATAAAAAGGCAAAGAAAACAGGTGAAATTAATGTCAATAATATATTTTATATAACCCACTATAACCAAGATGTTATCATTTTAGCACATAATGAATATAAAATAAATTATTCATAAAGTATTTCCCGGTTTTTGCTGCATATATTAAGTCTTTGAAATCCAGTATGCATTTTGACTGGCCTTTTGAGCACTCATTAAGTTCACGTGACTGGTGGCTATAGTATAGACAGCACAGGTCTAACCTCTTAGTAACCAGCACATTCTCTGGAATAAGGGGAGAGTGAAATAGCACAGACCATTAGAATCCCAGGAGTCGGCCCTGGCTGGTTGGCTCAGTGGTAGAACATCAACCCAGCATGTGGATGTTCCAGGTTCAATCCCCAGTCAGGGCACACAGGAGAAATGCCCATCTGCTTCTCCACCCCTCCCCTTCTCGCTTCTCTCTCTATCTCTGCTCCTCCTTCAGCCATGGCTTGATTGGAGCAAGTTGGCTCTGGGCACTGAAGATGGCTCCATGGTCTCTGCCTCGGGAACTAGGAAGAGCTCTGCTGCTGAGCAACAAAGCAATGCCCTAGATGAGCAAAACATCACTCCCTAGTGGGCTTGCTGGGAGATTCCTAGTAGGAGCATAAGGAAGTCTGTCTTTGCCCTCCTCTTACTAAATTTAAAAATGAATCTCTGGAGTTTAAGACTCTGGAAAATTTGGAACAGATAAGGATGTTTTCAGGATGATCTATTGTGAGGATGACCTAAAAATGTCTACAATATGGCTAGACAGAGATTCATATTGCAATTGGAGAAAAACTCAGACATGCAGACAATTTTGCCATAAATTTTCAAATATTACTTTCTCCTGGTAGGTAGGCTGGATAACCAGGCACTGGCAAAAGGATTTTCCCTTATCCTGCAAGGGGGGTGAATTAAAATCCTTCACTAAATTCTGGAGGCATCTGCTGTCATGGCCAACATCAGGCCCCAAAGTGTTTAAGTGAAACCCTTAAATAAAATCCTATGGGCCCTGGCCAGTGAGTTGGCTTCGTGGTAGAGCGTCGGCTTGACATGTGGAAGTCCTAGGTTCAATTCCCAGTCAGGGCACACAGGAGAGGTGACTATAGGATTATCACAGAACAAGACAAATCCCCTGGTCAAGATGAGATCAATACCTGCTCTTCTGACCTCCTCTGCTCTATATCATGAGTACTGGCAAAAACACCATATTTAAGGATTCCCACTATGAGGCTGAATCATATGGCATGGCCACTTGTGTAAATCAAGAAAACTCTCAAACATCAGAGTTTCCCTGTGAATGCTTTCTTTTTTTCACACAAAATAAATATTACTTGTTTCTTAGTGAGCAAACTGTAGCCCTTGGACCCATTCCAGACCACTGTGTTTTTGTGCTGAGTGGTTTTTAAATGTTTTGTATTTTTTTGAAAAGTCAAGAAAAAGCACATTTCACAGCACATGAAATTCCAATTTCTGTATCTACAAATCAGGCTCTCTTGGAATGTGGTGATGCCGGTCAGTTCACATAAGGTCTGTGACTGTTTTTGCAACACAGAGTTGAGGAGTTAAGACAAAGACCAAATGGCCCACAAAGCTGAGAAGAGTAATTATTTGCCCTTGGCAGAAAAAAATTGTTCACTCCTGACACAGTGTATTGGACTTCACAGCCTCACTTAGATCTTCTTTCAAAACTTCTAGCTTGTATTTGACTCATCCAATGGTATTTTTTTATTACCCTAAAGACCTTAAAGCCCAGAGCTGAAGAAGAGTGGGTAGGTTCAGCCTGACCAGGTGGTAGTGCAGTAAATAGAGCATTGACCTGGGACACTGAGGACCCAGGTTTGAAACCCTCAGGTTGCTGGCTTGAGCACAGGGTCATCAGCTTGGGTGGGGGATCATAGACATAACCTCATGGCTGCTACTTGAGACCAAAGGTCACTGGCTTGAAGCCTAAAGTTGCTGGCTCGAGTCCAAGGTCACTGGCTCAGCTTGAGCCCACAGGTCAAGGCACGTATGAACAACTAAAGTGACACAACTACAAGTTGATGCTTCTCATCTTTCCCCCTTCCTGTCTTTCTGTCCCTGTCTCTCCGTCTCTCTCTCTAAAAAAGAAAAGAAAAAGAGTGGAAGGTGCAGGTCATTGTAACATACTAAGCTAAGGCACCCCAAGCATGGACCTTCTTGGTGGTCATAAATGTAGCAGATGCTTAAAGTGTTCCCTTATCCTACCCCAGAGAAGTTTCTATGCACACAGATAACTCACTGTCTTTCTCTGTAAAAGGGCGTTTTTCTTCAGCCTGTGAGGGCAAGCCAGAAATGTTTGGGAGTCTCATTAGGCATGGCCATCAAACAGTGAGATGAGGACTGCAGGATAAATAGCTCAGACTCTGTGCCCTTCAAAGGCACATTACATAAAGACTCCTGAAGGGTCCCCAGCAGGATTGAAGGACAGTTACTGCAGCAGTAACTCCTCCCTAAAATGCTCTTCGTTCCTTCTCCTCTCTTTCCTCTGACATTCCCCGCTCCTTCCCGGTGCCTCTTGGATCTGTTTACCTAAGCCTTTATCTCAATTCTGCTTAAGGAGAGCAACCGAGAGACTCAGAAGTCTCTAATAGGACAGGCACACACAGGCATCTCTGCAGAAAGTGCCGAATTTGGGGAAGCAACCAAACCTAAGACACAGGGTCATGGTGAGAGCAGTGGGGAATTCCTTGTCCCACTTACCTGAGAGCAGGGGCAGGCCCCTGTTTCCCATTGCTCTGAGACGCCAGGAAAGGTCTGAGATGCTCTTCAGCAGGGCATGGCAAGCGTTCCTGGAATGAAGGAGCACCGTGGAAATCAATCTCTAATGGTCACAGAGTTTAGAAGCCACATGATTGATATTCACCAAAACCTTTAATTTCTACCCACCTTTGGACTCAACAATTCCGTATCTAGGAAATTGCTTTCAGGACAGGTTCCTGCATGGAGGATCAGAGCAGAGTAGCTTACAGGGAACATGCTTACAACCCAACTCATAAAAAACACAAAATGTACCCAATGGAATAGGCTGCTAGAATTTTAAATCCTAGTCTATGGCAATCAGCATGATCCAGACTGAGAAGCTACACAGTATAAACTATCCAGTTTCTTTATTAAAATATATATATATACTGTATATATATTTAAATATATATATATATATATGGTAAAAAACACATAGAGCTCCTAGATTAAAAGAGACAGAAACATATCAACAAATTGCATATCCTAACTGGATCCCAAATCAAAAAAGTAAGTTTTTAAAAGGTCATAAGGCTGGAGATATGATGACATTGAAGAATGATTGTGCATTTTTCATAAATATAATTCCTTCTTACTTTCCTCACCTGTGAACTCAGGTGGCTTCTCCAAAGAAAGCTATAGGTATGATTTTTTTTTTTAAAAAAGGGCTATATTTAAAGACTATTGCTCTTTGGAGACATGTACTAAATAATGGGATCCATAGAATTTATGTCAAACTATCTGAGGAGGGTAGAGGTTTGGGGAGTAAGTTGGAGTAAAGATGAAACAAAATTGGTCATTGTGCCTGTCCTGTGGTGGCGCAGTGGATAAAGTGTCGACCTGGAATGCTGAGGTCACCGGTTCAAAACCCTGGGCTTGCCTGGTCAAGGCACATATGGGAGTTGAAGCTTCCTGCTCCTCTCCCCCTTTTCTCTCTCTCCCTCTCTCTCTCTGTCCCTTTTCTCTAAAATGAATAAATAAAACTAATTTTAAAAATAAATAAAGTTTTAAAAGAAATTGGTCATTGTTAGAGTGGGTGAAAGGTCTATGGGGTACATAATGTCATTGTCACTAAATTAGTATATGTTTAAAAAATTCCATACTAAAAGGGACAGAAAACATTGTCTTCAAGGCATACCATTAAGTAGATAGATACCAAAGGGCATAAATATCTATGCTAACATTTGTGTAATAGGGGAGGGGAGATAATAAGGAAACTGTTAGCATACTGTACACAGTTAAAACTATGTGTAAATATATTTACAATATATTTATATATCAGGGAAATTATCTCGATTTTACACCAATGTCATCTATTCTCTCTACAGTTGTATATGTGTGAGTGCACTTTGGCACACATAGTTATACAGGCCTATGCACAAACATGTAAGTGCACCAAATGCATGTATATGTGCATAACTAGTTTGTATTGGCAAGAAATGTTCCTGGAAGTTGCCTAAGAAGTTCATAACACTTGTTGCCTTTGAAAATTGAGTAGCAGCCTGACCAGGCAGTGGCACAATGGATAGAGCATGGGACTGGGATGCAGAGGACACAGGTTCAAAACCCCAAACTCTCCAGCTTGAGCACAGGCTCATCTGGCTTAAGCATGGGCTCACCAGCGTGAGCACAGGGTCACTGACTTGAGTGTGGGATCACAGACATGACCCCATGGTCGCTGGCTTGAGCCCAAGGTTTCTGGCTTGAGCAAAGGGTCACTTGCTCTGCTGGAGCCCCCAGGTCAAGGTACATATTAGAAAGCAATCAATGAACAACTGAAGAGCCACAACAAAGAATTGCTGCTTTTCATCTCTCTCCCTTCCTGTCTATGTGTCCCTATCTGTCCCTCTTTCTGACCTCTTTGTCTCTGTCAAAAAAACAAAGAGGAAGGAAGGAAGGAAGGAAGGAAGGAAGGAAGGAAGGAAGGAAGGAAGGAAGGAAGGAGAAGGGAAGGGAAGGGAAGGGAAGGGAAGGGAAGGGAAGGGAAGGGAAGGGAAGGGAAGGGAAGGGAAGGGAAGGGAAGGGAAGGGAAGGGAAGGAAGAAATAAAGAAAGAAAGAAAGAAAGAAAGAAAGAAAGAAAGAAAGAAAGAAAGAAAGAAAAGAAAGAAAGAGGGAGAAAGAGAGAGGAAAGGGAGAGAGGAATAGAGGGAGGGAGGGAAAGAGAGAAAGAAGAAAGAAAGAAAGAAAGAAAGAAAGAAAGAAAGAAAGAAAGAAAGAAAGGGAAGAAAGAAGAAAGGAAGGAAGGAAGGAAGGCCGGAGAAACCAGACTCCAGGAACAAGGAGACAGATCACATTTTGCCCTTTCAAAATGTGGAGTTTGAACCAAACTTTTATTTACTCTTAATTTTCTATACTGCTCACAAAACTTAGGGGATGTTTCAAAACAAATATGAAGCTATAAAATATCCCCTAATTTTTGTGAGCAGTGTACACTGGCATAGCTGCATTCCATCTATCCTAATTATTATTCTGGAAGAGAGAATAATGGAGTACTAGACATCTCTATGGAAGAGCCTTTCAAGACACAATATAGCAGAGTTTGCCATATGAGTATCATTTTTAAATGTAAAAAGTGCTGTTATCAAGTTCATGTCAATAGGCAGTTGAAGGTTAGGATAGAAGTTCCAGTGCACATTAGCAAAGATACTACGCTCTGTATATTTGTTAAGCCGTCTAAAACTAATGTTAAAGGCACCATGGGGAAAATATAGCAAAAGAGTTAAATGGTTTCATAAAATGTCAGCAGAAAGAAAGGCAACATTTAAATATGTGTAATGCAAATAACTTAATATTATAAATAAAATCATGTTGGAGGCGGCTATTAAAATAACATGGAAAGCGACCGTGATATAGGGGATACTTTGTGGTAAGAGAACAGCAGGAAATAAAGCAGAATGTAGAATATCACGTTTAAATAAATAATAAATGTTAATAAGATAATGAAATTGTGAATGATTTTATATTTCTTTTGTTTAACTGTAATTCTAAATTTTATATATTACTTTAACAATAAAAAAATAATAATATTCTACCCATCTGCTGTCGGGCTCTTGGGCTGCTTCCAAATCTTGGCTATTGTGAATAACATGACAGTGAACATAAGAGTGCATATATTCTTTAAAATTAGTGTTTGGGGTTTCTTCAGATAAATTCCCAGAAGTAGAATCACTGGGTCATAAGGTAGTTCCATTTTTCAGTTTTTGAGGTAATGCCATACTGGTTTCCACAATAGCTGAGTACAAAGGGGGATGAATGGTGATGGACGAAGACTTGACTTGAGAGGGGGGGTGAACACGCAATATGGTGTACAGAGACGTGTTGTAGAATTGAGCACCTGAAACCTGTATAACTATGTTAACCAGTGTCACCCCAATAAAATCAATTTAAAAAATAATAATAATAAAATCATGGAATATTTTAATAGGAGTGGAAACAAAATGGCTTAAAATATGGTTTCTCTTAGCAGCTCTATCTCTTCTTCGTATTTCTGTTGTGGCATAACCCTTTGCTCTATCATTGAGTCTGGACTCGTTCAGGGCCTCCCTGTGGATCAGTTCCCTCTTGCAGGTGCTGGCAGTGCCCAAGATAATCTGAGTTTGAATTGTAAAGATGCAGTGACTAGATCAGTGCCTCTGAAGTAGTGACTTTGCTTCTGAGTCTCAGTTTTCTCATCTGCCAAACGGAGCTGAGAAAAAGCATATACTTCATAGTATTGTCATGTTGGTTCAGTGAAATGACCTTTCACAGTATGTGGCACCTGCCTGGCACATGGCAAATGCTGAATAAAGTGAGCATGATGAGGACAGGACACAGTGATGGCGGTGGTGGTGGTTGTAGTGGAGAAGATACTGATAACAGTGATGAAGGTGATGGCAGTGGGAACGGTGGACACAATGGCGATGGTGGTAGTGAAGGTGGAGTTGGTGGCTGTGGACAACCAAGGGTCTCTGTAACAAGTCTAACCAAACATAACCTCACAGGGTGATCTGGTCATAAAGTCCTAACTGGGCAGGTCATAGTGGGTAGTCACACCCCAGACATATATAAAGTTTATCTTTGCCGTAAACAAGCATTGTTCTTGTGCATCTAGGTTAACACACCTTTAAAGTGCCTCTTTCTCAGCCCGTAGGAGGTGTAACCACCCTCAAGAGAACTCATAAACTTGTGAACTATCCTATAATCCAACCATGGAGATTTCCCTGTCTTTCTTTCTCCCATGTCCATATAATCTTCCTTATCCTTACACCCCTCCTTAATTCTAAATGTATAAAAGAAACTGTCAGCTGTCATTCTGGGAAAGATTCTTCTCAGTCTTTTGAAAAATTTCAGGCATGTCCTCTGCTTGTACCACATAAACTCATAAAAATTCTACATGGGTTTGGATGTTCTTATGTTGGCATGGTAATGATTATGAAAATGGTATTGGTGAATGAAAATAGTGTACACGGTAGTAGTGACAGTGGAGGAACTGGTTTGGGTGGTGACAGTGATGGTGATGGTGGTGGTTGTGACCATGGTAGTCTAAGAGATCACTCACATTCTTTCCATGACTTCAATTACAACCGTGACTTTGCACAATAAGGACTGATCCATTACTCAGTGGTGAGGAGAATTAACAAGGGTCCTGTGAAACCCCCATGGGAACTAAGCAGCGGTCTGAGAAGGCCCATCCCAGAAAAATATCTTATTCCTGATGGCCCTAAACAGGCTCATCACACATTATACACATGTAATCCAACATGCAAACCAAATTTTGCTACGACTACTTCTCTTAACTCTTTCATTATAACTTCCTAAAAACATGAAATTCTATGACAGGTCAAGAGTTGACTAAGGATGTTGATGCTATTATCTCATTGAAATCTCACAACCATTCTATGATGTACATCTCACAATCCCCACTTCTCAGATGAAGAAATTGAGACTCAGAGATGCTATCATTTGTGTCACTTACTCAGAATGTTGCTGCTAAAAAATGCTCAGTTAAGATTTGAACAAAGTTGGGCTGAGTGCAAAGCCATTGTTTAACCACCCACATCAAGACCTTAAACCCCAATGCTTCCTAGGAGCTGAACATGGAATGTAAATAAAGCCATTTGAGGAAGCAATGGGGACTGAGCAGAGCAGTGAACCATGGGCTTTACCTAAAGACATTCAAATACATTTTTTTCCTAAATTCAAAACCAGTAGGCAGACTGTCTGACTGAATATTAAATTTTGCTCAGTCTTCAAGGAGTTATACTTGTTCTCATTTCCAACATGGTTTCCCTTCTCTCAACATTGGTTTCTCTTTTTTGTTCATGTTTCTCTCTCCTTCCAGAAACCTACTCTAAAATACACTGTGGAAATACCCAGCATAAAGAAACCTTATTTGGGCTCTTGCCAGTTGACTCAGTAGTAAAGTGTCAACCTGACACGTGGAGGTCCTGGGTTTGATTCCCAGTTAGGGCACACAGGAGAAGTGACCATCTGCTTCTACTTCCCTCCCTCTCTCCCTTCTCTCTCTCTCACACTCTTTTACTCCTGCAGCCATGGCTTAATTGATTTGAGCACATTGGCTCCACGTGCTGAGGATGGCTCTGTGGAGCCTCTGCCTCAGGTGCTAAAAAGAGCTTGGTTGTGAGCATGGCCTCAGATGAGGGTTGCTGGGTGGATCCCAGTCAGGGTACATGCAGGATTCTGTCCATCTCCCCTCCTCTCACTTAAATAAAAATATAATAATAATAATAATAATAATAAAACCCTATCTGGAAAAGGACAATTCTTTTGAGATCTCATTTGCAACAAGTTTAAATAAAGTATTTTTAAAATTTTATTTAGAAAATTAAATTTAATGTGGGGACATTGATCAATAAGAGTACATAGGTTTCTTTTCTTTTTCTTTTTCTTTTTTTTTCCGGGACAGAGAGTCAGAGAGGTATAGATAGGGACAGACAGACAGGAACAGAGAGAAATGAGAAGCATCAATCATTAGTTTTTCGTTGCCATTGTGACACCATAGTTGTTCATTGATTGCTTTCTCACACATGCCTTGACCGTGGACCTTCAGCAGACCGAGCCACCCCTTCTTGGAGCCAGCGACCTTGGGTCTAAGCTGGCAAGCTTTTGCTCAAGCCAGATGGACCTGCGCTCAAGCTGGCGACCACGGAGTCTCGAACCTGGGTCTTCTGCATCCCAGTTCGACACTCTATCCACTGTGCCACTTCCTGGTTGGGCAAGTACATAGGTTTCTGATAAACATTTCAATAGCGTTTGAACTATTTATTTTGTTGTTTGCCCATCACCCAAAGTCAAATCATTTTCAGTCACTGCATATTTGTCTCTCTCTACTCCAGGGATGACAATGTTTTCCAGAACATCTGATACCTCTAGCAATGCTGACTTGGGTTTGCTTGTTTGTTTGTTTGTTAGTTTTGTAAGCTACTTTATTGACATGTAAAAAGCTGTACATGTTTAACATACACACCTTGATGAGTTTGGAGAAAAGTACACCCCGTGAAACTGTCATTACCATCAAAGCCATAATCATATTTATCATCTATTCAAGTGTGCCTGTCTGTCCCCTTCATGAAGTATGTGTGTATGTATATGTGCATAGCAGAAACACATAACATAAGATCCACCCTCTTAGTAAATTTTAAGTACACAATACAGTATTGTTAGTTATGGGCACTATGCTATATAAGTAGATCTAGAACCCTGGTTGGCAAACTGCAGCTCGCGAGCCACAGGTGGCTCTTTGGCCCCTTGAGTGTGGCTCTTCCACAAAATACCACGTGCGGGCACTACCTCGATAAGGAATGTACCTACCTATATAGTTTAAGTTTAAAAAATTTGGCTCTCAAAAGAAATTCCAATCATTGTACTGTTGATATTTGGCTCTGTTGACTAGTGAGTTTGCCGACCACTGATCTAGAACTTATTCATCTCCTATCATTGAAAAAGTATACTCTTTAACCATCTTCTCCCATATTTCCCTCTCCCCAGCCCCTGACACCCACCATTCTACCCTCTGCTTTTGTGTGACTACTGTAGCTTCCACTTGTAAGCGAGATCATACAGTATTCGTCTTTCTGTGTCTGGCTGATTGGCAGAGAATTTTGGCCATGACGCACTGTAGGAAATACATTTTGCATCAGAGAGATAGAGGGAGAAAGAAAAAGAACTGAGCCAAGTTTCAAAAATCAGTATTAACTATACTCAATCTCCAATATTTTATAATTATAGTCCTTTTGTTTCTTTTTAAATGCTGGTGGGTTTTAAAACCTACTAACTCGGTTTCATGAACCCACCCCTCCACCACTGGGTCACAAGCAGCTGGTTGAAATAAACACCAACCTGTAGGGACTTTGGCCACAAATAAAAGAGATGAGCCTTTCCCTGTGAGCCAGGCACTGACTGTGCTGGTATGTTCATGGGGCTGAGGTGTGCGGTGGGTGAAAAAGAATGGTTATTGCTCCTCGAGAAACTCACTCATACTTTTAGATCTTGTTTTCTCATTTTTAATAACACCTGTTTCAGACTGTGTCTTGCACCTTTCTTATTTAGTTTCTCTTAAGCTCTTTAATACATAATTCACCATCTTTTTGGAGCATATTAAAGCATTTCAGGCACCTTACCACTTAATGCCCACTCCTCACCCAAGCAGAAATGGGCAAATAGACATGAGACAGATGCCTGCAAAGCAGCTTTCCAGAAATAAAGCCACAGGACATGCAATGAGGTCTCCTTGAATATTTTTCCAGTGCCAGGACATTATTTTAGAACCAAGATCACACATGGAACAGTTTTGTTTTATTTCTACAGAAAGACACTGACCCAGTTCCTACTTACCCACAAGGCGCAAACCCCTCGCTTCTCACCCAGCCTGGCAGCATCTCAGAGCAGAGAGAAAAAGGAAGTACGTGGCTTATTATCTTTAGCACCAGTTTCTCAAGGAGTCTTGTGGGTGGAGCAGGCTGGGGTGTTGTTGGGAGAGTTTGCAAAATGCAAGGACCATTACATAGTACATTACTAAGGTATATTAAAGTGCCTTAGAATATGAACTTGGAAATGGTGATGGTGTCCAATGGGGGAACCAGGTAATTTACAGTGATGCCAACTTCCACAGACACCAACATGAATTCAGCTTTGAGGATGCTCCTTAAGTTGTGAACTTAGTGAGAGACTTGAAGGCCAGAGTATGGGAGAGAGTCAGTGTATCTACATACTACCCAATTTCCTTCTGTCCCATTCCCCCTCAGTTTACCGCTCTGGGAAAGGGGTAGGCTTATATTCTCCATCTTTGAGATAGGGGCACCCAACATAATAATCATACTTAACTAATTGGCTGATAAAATTCTTGACTGGTCTCATTAGTACAATGTCCTGACATTTTTTTCTCATTCATATAGAAGAATCTTTGTAAGATGGGAAAATATGGCAAATATCCCCTCCTTTGACAAGTCCAAATACACACCTAGTGATTTACTCCTTGTCTTGGTTTTATTATACTTATGAAATATTGCCTTAACTCTAAACATGAATATCTTCTTTTTCCAGTTTCCCATTTCTTTTATTTTCTTATTTTGTTTTATTTTCTTTTTAGAGAGAGGCAGGGAGAGTGAGACAGAGAGACAGGAACATTGAGCTGTTTCTGTATGTGCCCTGACTGGGGATCGAACCATCAACCACTGCGCCTTGGGACAACACTTCAACCAAGCCAGCTATCCAGCCAGGGATTAATTTTTTACGTATTGATTTCTTCTTAGAGAGACAGAGAGAGGAGAGGAGAGAGAGGGTAGGAGGAAGGAAAGCATTCATTTGTTGTTCCCCTTAGCTGTACATTCATTGGTTGTTTCCTATGTGTTCCCTGACCAGGGATCAAACCTCAACTTCGTCATTTCGGGACGACGCTCTAACTGACTGAGCTAACCAACTGGGGCCCCCATTTCCTTTTATATATTAGAACTGATGCAATAAAATACTTAAATTATTACCTGGATATAGTTGTTTAGGTGAGCTGGCCCTCAGCCTCTCCATGTCAGATTCAAAATGTTTGCTGCATGTGATACTCAACATGTTTCTTTTGCATAGCAAAAGAAAGAGGGTTTAAGTCTGTCTTGTCAACTGAACTTAAATGAAAACTGAATGTTAAACTGTTCCTGAAATTCTGAGCATCCTATGTGCTTATCGCCTAATTCTGCCTGTGACAGAATTTGCCCAAACAGATGCCAGAATGCCCCTTCTTCATGAGCAGTCCTCCCATGCTGACTCTAAACTTGGCCACGTGGCTGGCTTTGGTCAAAGAAACAACTAGCAGGACGCAAGCAAAGATTTGAAAAGTGCATGCACATAGGGCTTGCCTTTCCCTCCTCCACTTGAAACCCTGGGATCACTCTGTGAATGAGCCTGAGCTAACCTTCTGGAGGAAGACAAGCCATGTGGAAGAGAAACAGTCTCACTAGTCAATAATCCAGAACTCTGGCTGCCAATCTGCTAACCTTCAAAATGCAGGAGTGAGGCCAGGCTAGATCATCCAACCCCCACTGACCTACCAACTGACCAAAAATGCCTTAAAGAGCCCATTAGAGACCAGAAGAAATATTTAGCCAACCCACAAAATCATTCAAAATAATACAGCCATTGTTTTAAGCAAAAGAAATTTGGTGTTGATTTGTAACATGGCCAAGGCTTATTAACATACTTCACAAAGTTGATAACTGGAACTTTAAGCAAACATAATCAGTCAAGAGGTTTCTACAGGAGGAGCTAGGGCTTGTGGAAGTTTTCACAACATAACTGAGAGATCCCTACGGATCTCTGTGTTTATAATAAAGCTCTAGGGTTCTAGCTGCCCATTCCTTTCACTTTATTTTCCCTTTGATACATAGTAGCACTCAGGCCATGTCAGCACCCTGGCTTGCAACCCTTTCTTTCTCCTGAATAAATCCTCTATGGTGATGAAACCTGGCCGAAATTAGTTTTCAGTTGACAAAGTAGACTGGAAGGAGCATTTTTACACATGTTTCAGGCATGGCACCACATGACTTCAACTCCCAGTCACAGCTGATGGACATAGGAGGTGGCCCAGCAGAGAAGTCTGGTCTCTCTATTGGATGGTGACTGACCAATCTATCCGGCTTATGGCTCTCTTAGAGAGTTTGAATTCTAAGCCACAAAGGGGGATACATACAAATAGTGGAGCCATCAGACAAGGGAATCTGTTGCTGACCTTCCTCTTCTCTCCCGACTTCAGGTATCTCACCTTCCCTTGGTAGAGCAGGACGTCGTCACCATCAAAGAATTCTGGTCAGGTTCACAAACCAAGGGACAAAATACTCAGTCTGAGGACCAGAAGTGCGGCCACCTCTCAAACACTATCAAGCACGTAACAATCCACTTTGGGCAAGTGTGCAAGAAACGGCTCTCCGTCCTCCTCTACCCTGCTCTGAACTGGGAGGTTGTCCTGTATGGACTGCCTCTCCCAGGCCCTCCTGTGCTCAGTCTTCAGCTGGGTTTGACCAACAGTAGCTGTGAACGGAGAGAAGAGACCTGGAGGAAAGAGAAAGGTGGGAATATTTCTCTTCCCAGGTGATTGGATTCTTCCGTCATGGGCTAAGGCCCTTTCCGAGTTTCTATAACTGCTTTCTCTCTCTACCCCTTTAAGCCAAGGACTGATGAGTTCCCCCACCCACCATTGCTACTCCCAGGGTGCCCTCCATCCTTTGTTGGTTCTCTCTCTCCGCCCTGCTGTGAGATTGTGATTTGTACTAAGAAATATATGACTGGTCTTGTTCTGTTTCTAGCACAGAGCTCCTAAAACTCTTGGAATTTCCTGAGTGATCAGTGCAATGGGAGCATCTTCTGTTAGAATATTTGGTCTTGTCTTCAGTTCCTGATATCACTTTAGAGCCATAAAGGTGAAATTGGTGTCTGATAATTCATAGTAAGTCCCTTTCCACCACAACTGAGTATATGTTAATGAGGTGACCTTTGGAAAGTATCTAAAGGTGGGGGCTGGTTGCCAGGGGAACCAACCAGGAATAGAGTAGATGGTGGGAACCGTCAGTATCCCCCATTTCCCCAAAGGTGCAAGGGACTAGAGGTTGAATTAATTATCAGTGCCCAATGATTTAGTCAATCATGCCTGTATAATGATACTACTGTAAAAAAAAATAAAACAGGACAGAATAGGGTTCAGGAAATTTCTGGGTTCTGAACACGTGCAGATTTGGGGAGAGTGGTGACCAGAAAAGACATGGAAGCTCCTTTGCCAAGTCCTTTGTACTTGGCCCTTCACACCTCTCCCATCTGGCAGTTTCTGGGTTATATCCTTTTATAATAAACTGGCGATCTAATAAGTAACATGTTTCTCTGAGTTCTGTGAGCTATTCTAGCAAATTAACGAAACTCAGATGGGAGGCTCATGGGAACATCTGAGTTGCAGTCAGAATATCAGAAGCACAGATGACAACCTGGACTTGTGACTGGCATTTGAATTGGAGGGTGGAAAGCAGTCTTGTGGAACTGCACCCTTAACCTGTGGGATCTGACATTGTCTCCAGGTCAATGGTGTCAGAATTGAGGTGAATTATAGGACATCTAGCTGGTGTTGGAGAATTGCTTGCTGGTATGGAAACATCCCACACACACATTGGAATTGGGTTCAAACCCCTGTAACTGCCTGCACCTATATAAATAGTGTCTACTTAATCCTTTATCTGGGCCAGCTGCTTTTTGCCAAGTAGACAACTCATACACACACTAGCACTATAACCAGCTCTACCCATCCTAACCAGAAGCCAACACTTTTTAATAACTGACAGAAGAGAAAGCCACATTTCAGAAGAAAGAAGGAAGCATCATCCTCCACCAGACTGTGGGACTCAAACACAAACGTCAATGCCACTTCCTTCTTTGTCAGTCATAGAACAATTGTTTCTCAACAAACTAACTTCCCATGTTTTGAAATGGTGGTATTCCACAGGAGGAATGGCTGAAAATATGGCAAAGTGTTCCACCCTGTGAGAGCTGGACACAAGAATCAGTAGAGTCCAGTATTTGCACCCTATCAAAATGGCAACCTAGACTTGATGCCAAAAGGTTCAGATGAACTGCTCATAACAATGTTCTTTCCCATTCACTGATTTACTGAAAATCCCCTAGAATCAATATACATTCGCTTTGTTTGTTGTTTTATTTGTTTATTTTAGAGAGAAAGGGAGAGAGAGAGAAGCATCAACTTGTTTTTCCACCCATCTATGCATTCATTGGTGGATTCCTGTATGTGTCCTGATCCTCACCGGGAATCGAACCCACAACCCTGGAATATTGGGATGATGCTCTAACCAATTGTGCAACCTGGCCAAGGCCATAGTCACTTTTATTTCAAACAAACCTTTCATGCCAACTATTCTTGGTGCTTGAGGTGGTTTAAAACATAACCCACTGAATGTAAATTAGTGCAATCACTCTGGAAAACAGTATGGAGGTTTCTCAGAAAGTTAAGAATGGAACTTCCACATAACCCAGTAATTCCTCTCTGGGGTATTTACCCCCCAAATATTTAAACATTTATATGTACCCCTATGTTCACTGCAGCATTACTCACTGTTGCCAAGACGTGTAAACAACCTAAGTGTTCACTGATGGATAGATGGATAAAGATGTGATATGTATATATAATGAAATACTACTCATTCATAAGAAGATAAAATACATCTATGAATTACAATACAGCCTGCCATTTGCAACAACGTGATGGATCTTGAGAGTATCATGCTAAGTGAAATAAGTCAGATGGAAAAGGACTAGAATCATATGGTTTCACTCATATGTGGAATGTTAAAGGAAAAGTAACCAACAAGCAAAAGCAAATTTATAGATACAAACAGAATGGTGGTCACCAAATGGGGAAGAGGGTAGGGGAGGACAAAGGGTGTAAAAGGATTGAATATATGGAAGTAGAAAGAAATTAAACTTCGGATAGGAAGTAGACAATACAGTACACAGGTGTCAAATTATAACCTTGTACACCTGAAAATTATACAGTGTCATTAACCAATGTTACCCCAATAAACTTAATTTAAAGTAAATAAAATATGGCTCCACAAAGCTGAATGTTTTGACTATTCCAGAAGCCACTGAATTATATACTATATTTTAACACAGTTAAAATGGTGACTTATATGTATGTTATGTGACTTTTCTCTTAATAAAAAAAATTTAATATAATAAATAAATTACTGATCTCATACAGGCTTAAATAAGGATCCTGGTTGACCTGTTTGGATTGGGGCAAAAGCCTATTTGTTCCTTACCCATGGATTTTGCTAGATGCTGTTTTCCATAAAAGCCATACAACATAGGCTTAGGTTTTATCTTTGTGGTAATCGTGTAGTTATCACAACACTCAAGCTGCTGGTGGGGAGAGTGGGGTGTACTGTAATTCACGCAAAATATATGTATATTAACCCAAAGTTTTCATAACTGAAGCTTTATAAATTTTCTTTTCATTTTATGTAGAAATAAAATCAGAGAGTTGGCTGAAGATGCTTAGGAATTACATGCAATGCTATTGAGAAAACATCAGAATGGACAAAGAGTAAGAAATCGTAGTTGTTAAGACTTGGAGCACCAGATCATGGAGCAGATAAAGGGTCAGATAGCCACGGCAACCCAAAGGAAAGGAACGAAGAGAACAAATACGCTGACCTCACTCTCTTCCCTTTCTCTGCTATGCTGTTGGCATTTCCCAATGGCCAAAATCCTTAGAAATCAAAAGCCAAGAAAGTCCATAGTCATACTCAGAGATGTCAGCATTCAAGCCAGTCGCCTGCATGGATTTGGAGGGGTCTATGGAAGATATCCAGCCCACTTAGATATTCATTTCCTTGTTTATTGGCTCTGCCCCACCATTAGAATGTAAGTTCCGTGACAGGAAAGATAGTGTATGTCTTGCTTATTTTTAGTATCATAGATGCAGTTTCTAGAGAGTAGATACTTAATAAATATTTGTAGGATGAACAAATGATTTTGTGACCATTTCTTATTTTTCTTTTCTTTCTTTCTTTTTTTTTTTTTTTTTTTTAGGTGAGAGGAAAGGAGATAGTGAGGCAGACTCCCACATACGCCCTGACTAGGATCCACCCAGCAACCCTGTCTTGGGCCAATTCTGGAGTACGCCTGAGGCTGATGCTCTCAGACCAAACGGGAGTTTTCCTCAGCTCCTGGGGCCCCACACTCAAACCAATTGAGCCACTGGCTGCAGAAGGGGAAGAGAGAGAGAAGTGAGGGGGAGGGGTGGAAAAGCAGATGGTGGCTTCTCCTGTGTGCCCTGACCAGAAATCAAACCCAGGAAGTCCACACGCCAGGCTGAGGATCTATCCACTGGGCCACTGGCCAGGGCCAACAATTTCTTAACATCTCTAAGCCTCCTGGGTTTCTTGCCTATGTGTTGCAGGGAGTTTGGATTGGACCAGATGTAGAATTAGACACTTCTGGCGAATGATTAGGATACACCCTTATAACACCTCCAAAACCTGTATGAGTTGACATGCATAGAGGTTTTGAGAAGATTGCACTGGAGGGAAAAAAGAGAGAAGACAGAAGGGTGTATAGCCTATCCAGAAGACCTCAGTGTCTACAGGGAGGCCCCTAAAGTGAACAGAGAGAATGAGAGATGATGCCGTAGCATTTGAGTCAGAGGGGAATCTGGGCCCAAGTACAATAGCTCAGGGGCCCAGAAGACAATGCAGCCCCAAGTGGCAGAACAAGCCTGCTCTTAAAAAACAGGTCAGGATGAGTCTCAGCAGTCAGTAGACTTGACCTGGCCGTGGATGGAGATCGCTGTGTGAGCTGAGCAGATGCCTGGGGAGGCCTGTGAGGGGCCTGAACGAGGATGCAGAGAAAGATGGCAAAAGCAAATGCTGAGCAGGATGGCACCTTCACAACACCTACAAACTCCTGAGAAATAGGGAATAGGAAAGAATACACTCTCAGATCCTGTAGTCAAAAAACTCACTGTATAAATTGAGCTAGCTCATATTTCTAGCATAGACAGATGCAGCTTGAGAATTTCAAATTACACACACAATAAGTAACTTTATCAACGTTGCAAATTATTCATGAAGTAAGGTCACAGAAGTGGTATATATGAAATATTGACTATAAAGTGATGTAATATTCAGAAGGAAATGGCAAGTACTATTAGTTGTTGTATGTTATAGACCAGAGCCCCCCAAACGTTTTACAGAGGGGGCCAGTTCACTGTCCCTCAGACCGTTGCAGGGCCGGACTATAAAAAAAACTATGAACAAATCCCTATGCACACTGCACATATCTTATTTTAAAGTAAAAAAACAAAACGGGAACAAATACAATATTTAAAATAAAAACAAGTAAATTTAAATCAACAAACTGACCAGCATTTCAGTGGGAACTATGGGTGCAGATGCAGCCTGTGCTCCTCTCACCGACCACCAATGAAAGAGGTGCCCTTTCCGGAAGTGCAGCGGGGCCAGATAAATGGCCTCAGAGGGCCGCATGCAGCCCGTGGGCCATAGTTTAGGGACCCTTGTTATAGAATTTCAAAAGAGAAGGTATCCTCCCCCTAAGATCAGCATTAGAAATGTCTCCTGGTGCCCTGGCCGGGTGGCTCAGTAGTAGAGGGTCAGCCTGCCTTGTAGAAGTCCCAGATTCAATTCCTGGTCAGGGCACACAGGAGAAGCAACCATCTGCTTCTCCACCCTTCCCCTCCCATAGCCATGGCTCAATAGGGTCAAGGAAGTTGATCTCAGGTGCTGAGGATGGCTCCATGACCTCACCTCAGGCACTAAACTAGCTCAATTGCTGAGCAATAGAGTAGTGGCCTCAGATGTGCAGAGAGTATCCCCCATAGGGGGCTTGCTGGGTGGATCCTGGTGGGGGCACATGCCAGACTCTATCTCTGCCTCCATGCCTCTCACTTAATAAGAAAAAAATATGTCTCCTGGCACTTTTTTTTTTTTTAAAGATAAAGCACTTTGGCCCTAGCCAATTGCTCAGTGGATAGAGTGTCATCCTTATGCACTGAGGTCACAGGTTCAATTACCAGTCAGGGCACATATGAGAGGCAATCAATGAGTGCACAACTAAGTGAAACAAGTTGATGCTTCTCTCCCCCCACATCCTCTCTCTCTCTCTCTCTCTCCAATCAATGTAAAAACTCTTTCAAAAAATTAAAGATGAGCCTGACCTGTGCTGGCGCAGTGGATAAAGTGTCGACCTGGGAACACTGAGGTCGCCAGTTCAAAACCCTGCACTGGTCTGGTCAAGGCACTTATGGGAGTTGATGCTTCCAGCTCCTCCCCCCTTTCTCTCTCTCTCTCTCTCTCTCTCTCTCTCACTCTGTGTCTCCTCTCTAAAATGAATAAAATAAAAAGAAATTAAAAAAAAATTAAAGATGAAAGAACTTTATTGAAGGTGCCTTGGCAAAAATAAAAGCCATTGCATTCTGAGCTCAATAAAGCTTAGTGGGCCTGACCAGGTGGTGGCGCAGTGGATAGAGCATCAGACTGGGATGCGGAAGACCCAGGTTCGAGACCCCCGAGCTCGCCAGCTTGAGCGCAGGCCCATCTGACTACAAGGTCGCTGGTTCCAGCAAGGGGTTGCTCAGTCTGCTGAAGACCCGCCGTCAAGGCACATGTGAGAAAGCAATCAATTAACAACTATGGTGTCGCACCGGCAACGATGCTTCTCACCTCTCTCCGTTCCTGTCTGTCTGTCTCTGTCTATCCCTCTCTCTGACTCTCTCTGTCCCTGTAAAAAAATAAAAATAAAAAAATAAAGCTTAGTGGTAAACAAGCTCTAAGATCTTTTAGTAAGAAGAATGCTTTACTCAAATCTCTAAGAAGTTTGCAGCATCATTCAAAACATTTTTTAATGGAGTTCAAAATCTCAGTATAATGAGCTTCAAACAATAAGACTGTTTTCATATTGAACGATTATGGAGATGGGTATTATTGATGTCCGTATTAATTCCCTATTGGGGCCAGTGTATCTCTTCTCCAGAAAATTAGCCTCAGCTGAACAGAACCTGTTAACACCTTCCCTACACAAGGGCATCACACAGCCAATAACTGACTTGACACAAGATTAAAAAGGCTGGTCCCCTGCCTCAAAACGGGACTGGTGCCAAGGTATAATGCATGCTCCAGAGCTCACTAGAATTAGGAAGAATTCAGGCCCTCCTCGAACCCCATGCTGATTTCATCACTCTGTCTTCTCAGAGCACTCCTTCAATAAGTCATGGGCACCAAAGTTCTTGTCTCGGGCTCTGCTTTCAGGGAACCTGATCTGAGTTGCATACTCTCATTTTAAAAATAGTGTTTGCACTGAAATTTCTAGAGTGTTGTTAGTAGAAACTTAAACAAAAGGGTATTTGGAAGACTCTGCAGAAACAAGACATAATAGTCATAACAATGTTTTAGTCAACCACAGACCAAAGGTACAATGGTGGTCCTCCATCATCTGGGTCTGTGTACGTGCAATCTGTGATACTTGCACAAGAATGGAATTGCCTAACGATACATTTCTCAGAACATATCTCTGTTGTTAAGAAAACCAAGAGTCATCCTTCATTGTTTAGAATACCACATTAGTGTCTTGTTCGATTCTCTTTTCTTGACATATTCATTCAACAAATATGATTGAGTCAGTCTGTGAACCCAATCTTCTGTTATATTATGAGCATACAGAGATGAATTAGCCAAAAACTCATGTGAAAGCTGGGGACCAAACACATAACATCTAACACACTGATAACTTTAGGTACAATGGAACAGAATGTTAACACAGGGTGGCAACCAGATGAATTAGAACCCACAGTTGAAAGCTTTTCTGTGAGTAGATCTTATGTTATCTTCTAACTACTATATTTCTAATGATTATCTTCTTAACAGTTTTTCAACTATTTTGATGCTCGGAGAAAAAGGCACATTGTAGGTGACACATAAATATCACTTGAGAGAATAGGTCTGTATTTTTTGACACCATAAATTATTTGACTTATAAGAGGGTAAACGTATTTCAATTCCTACCTATGAAACTTGAGAACCATGCAGATATTATTTATCTATCTATCTACGTATTTATTTATATTCAGTAAGAGGAGAGGAAAGGCAGAGACACAGTCATGCATGCACCCCAAACCAGATCCACCTGGCAAGCCCACTAGGGGGCAATCAATGCTCTGCCTATCTGGGGCATTGCTCCATTGCTCAACAACCACACTCTTCCTAGCGCCTGAGGCGGAGGTCCATGAAGCCATCTTCAGTGCCTGGGGCCAACTTGCTCCAATCAAGCCATGGCTGCAGGAAGGGAAGAGAGAGAGAAAGAAGTGAGATGGTGAAGGGTGGAGAAGCAGATGGGCATTTCTCCTGTGTGCGCTGACTGGGAATCAAACTTGGGACATCCACACACTGGACCAATGCTCTACCACTGAGCCAACCAACCAGGGCCAAGATTTTATTCTGAGTTTCTTCTCCCTCTATTTGGGGCATGTGAGACCACAGGGGTAAAGAAACTCACACTTCCAGGAGAAAGATGGTGACGGAGTGGGCGGACATTCCAACTGCTACCTTCCAGGACCAAATTGGATTACAACTTAATTAAGAACAATTACCTTGAAAAACCAACTTTGGACTAAAATTAAGAGGAATCTATAACCAAGGATCACCAAAGAAGCCACATAGAGACTGGTAGGAAGGGCAGAGACACGGAAAGGGCTTCCCCACTCCCAGGAGTGAGCAGCAGCCGAGAGGGACTCTCACAGCAAGGTGGGTTGCCCTGAGAGGTGTAGGTCCTCAGCCCCAGGACCAGAGCCCCAGCCTAGAGCCCCAGAGCCTAGAAGAGGCACCCAGACAGCATGTAGCTATGAAAAGAGCCGGATTTCTATCCATGAGAAAGAGACACACCTCTCAGACGCAGACTCTGTTTTAAAGGGCCCGTGCAGAAAACCTCGTTCACAACCACATACCCAGGGCTCTGGTGGTGAGAAGCTGAGAGGACTGGAGTTGTGGGAGGAGAGTGTAAAGTTAGAGGCTCAGGGAGAGACACTGTGGGGGACAGAAACTGGAACCCCTGTGCTGAGTCATACTCTAGCACTGCAGATGCCATCTTTCTTGGGTGGAGCAACTCCCTCTGAGTGGCATCAGCCTGGGGAAAAGCAGCTCCTCTTCCCTCGGGACTCTTTCCTACCCCAGACATGGCGGCAGGTCATTCTGAGAGGCCAGGAAGCAAGGAGTGCGTCAGTGACTCCGTTTTCTGGTGTTGAGAATGGAGCAACCCCCCCTCCCATACACGCACTCTCCTGAGTCTATGACTGATGCTTCCACCTCACCGAAGATTCAGATGAATCTGTCCAGAGAGTGGGCAGACCACACTTCTGAGTCTCAGAGGCCACACCCTACTGAAGTCTGTGAAAAAAGTCTGGACTGACACCTGGGACCAAGGGGTGGAGCCACACCCACCACCCTTCCTAATCCCTGAATTGCTGCAGGCTCTAGACCAGTGGTTCTTAACCTTTTCTGAGGTACCGAACCCACCAGTTTCATATACGCATTCACCGAACCATTCTTTAATGATAAATAAAATATGATTTTTTTTTTCCAAATTCAAGACATAGGTATATGTTTTTTTACTGGTGCACAGAATGAGCCGTGCATGAACATCACCTTGCTCAAAGAACAAAACCAACAAAGTGCATGAACTCACAACAAATTACGGTATTACTTTATTCTGGCCTCCGCGTCAGAGGCTTCTCCGAACCCCTGAGACCGACTCATCAAACCCCTAGGGTTCGATAGAACCCAGGTTAAGAACCACTGCTCTAGACTCTACCAGAGGTTTTTTTAGGGCTGAGCCTAACAAGCAGCCAGCAGACAGAGGCTGCAAGAGGTGGGACTCAGAGAAACTTGGCCATTTGAGTGGACTTTCCCCCAGGACCAGAGTGGGTAAAAGCCAGCCTAGGCATGCAGCTAGGCATTTCCATGTACACCTGGGCCCAGCAGAGGCAGCCACAAACTCTTAATTGTTTGTAGCTCCAAGAAGGTTGCTTAGGGCCAGTCATGGGCAGTGTCTCCCAATGGTCTGTGCTGGGCTCCTGCTAGTAAAGCCCAGGGCTGACACATCCATGGGTTAGCTGCAGAAAGCATCGGTTCAGGACCTAACAACCCTTGCTAGAGTGGTACCCTAAGGAAAAGCACCTCACACCTGGCCCAGCTGAGGCAAGTTCCACTCTCTGTGGAACACAGAGCACACAGGCACAGCGGCTCATGTGCATTGGATAGGGTGGAGCTTCATAGTCAGCCAGCCTAGGCGCTGGATATTCTGTCCTGCTAGGTTAGATTCCACAGGGGGGAAGGGAGAGAGGCTTGGAGCATGGACATTTAAAGTGTGGGTCCCTGTGAGTCTATTGTTGGATCTGGTCAAGGGTCTTACCCACCTTTAGGAGGGGCAGAGTCAGCCCCAGGAGAGGACTCTCTCAGTCTTCCTCCAGGGACAGGAGTCTCAACAGCTGAAAGAACTTTTGCAGAAGGTATTGTCGGCCACACTCGGTCTGAACCTACTGCTCACCTTGTTAGGGAGAAATAAAATTTGAGTTTCCAGCAGTGGCTGAGGAATCAAGCTCTGGAGTAGGGGGCTACATTCCCTCTACTGAGCTTCTGAACAAAAGACTTCTGAACTGGGGGGGGGGGGGTCCCACAAACGTTGTTTTCACAACGTCAGCTGTCCTAATCCACCAAGTGTGCAACCTGTAGAGGGGTTTGTTGGGTGAGGCCAATTTGAGCCCACACTACAGTCTTACTACAGAAGACTCTGTGGGAAGATCAGGCAGCTGCAAGAGAAGAAGGAGAAGCTGAAAAGTGGAGACAAATCTTACAGAGCTTGGGGCTTTTACAGAGCTGTTGTCATCTGTAAGCAGGAGGAAGTTGATTCTTATACAAAGGTTGGCCCCTCTCACAGTATCCAGACACAGAAAATGCAGACATAGTGAAAAGTGCAGCAGCTGCAGACTGGTATCCCACAGTGGGTTATAAACAACAGCTGACACCAACCCAAGAAAAACTAGAGCCAACACTACTGATAGTGGGTGGTAGACAGCACCAATGCTAGACTCAACTACCTACACAAGCAGCACACCAAAAGGTGAAGTCTAGCAGGCACCAGACACTGTGGAGAATAAATACGCCCAACAGGACAGACATTGCACAGTGTGTAATATGCATGATCAAGGTTGACCCTTAGAGCCAGCCAGCCTGAAGGGATAAATGTACCCACAAAAAGACCAGCTGCATCTAATACTCACATACAACAAGAGGGAAAATAGTACCCTCAAGAAGCATTCCTAAAATGAAGAAAACAAGTGGCCTGGAGGACAGTACCACCAAGCTCATCTTCTTTATAAAGACCACACAAAAATTCCAAAGTCAGACAGCACTACCTAATACACAGACAAAATGGGCAGACAGAGAAATGTGACCCAAATGAATCAACCAAAGAAAACCCCAGAAAAAAAACTGAATGAGATGGAAGTAACCAAAATACCAGATGCAGAGTTTAAAACAATGATTTTCGGGATGCTCAAGGATCTTAGAGCAACAATGGATGGACATAATGAGCACCTAAATAAAAAGATAGCAAGCATTAAAAAGGACATTGAAATAATAAAAAAGAACCAGTCAGAAATGACAAATACAATATCAGAAATAAAGACTGTACTAGAAGGAATTAATAGCAGGCTGGATGAAGCAGAGGATCAAATCAGTGATTTAGAGGACAAGGTAAATGAAAGCATGGAAGCAGAGCAGCAAAATGAAAAGAGACTCAAAAAGTCTGAGGAAACTCTAGAGACCTCTGAGACAACATGAAGAGAAACAACAACCACATCAGAGGGGTTCCTGAAGGAGAAGAAAACAAACAAGGAATAGAGAACTCGTTTGAAGAAATCATAGTTGAAAATTTCCCTAAATTGATAAAGGAAAAGGTCACACAAGTTCAAGAAGCACAGAGAGTTCCATTAAAGAGAAACCCAAGGAGGCTTACAGAAAGACACATCATAATTAAAGTGTCAAAGTTAAGAGACAAAGAAAGAATACTAAAAGCTGCAAGAGAAAAGCAGTTAATTACCTACAGAGGAGTCCCTGTAAGGATGACATCTGACTTCTCAACAGAAACACTTGAGGCCAGAAGGGATTGGCAAGAAATATTCAAAGTGATACAAAGCAAGAACCTACAACCAAGACTTCTTTATCCAGCAAGGCTATCATTTAAAATTGAAGGAGAAATAAGCTTCACAGACAAAAAAAAAAAAAAAAAAATCAAGTAATTCATTACAACCAAACAAGTAATGCAAGAAATGTTAAGGGCCTGCTGTAAAAAGAGCAAAGGAAAAAAAATCAAGAAAAAGAGGATTGTAGATTTAAAGAATAAAAAACTACAAAGCAATAATAACCTTAAATGTAAATGGATTAAATGCTCCAATCAAAATACATAGGTAGCTACATGGATAAGAAAACAGGACCCGTACATATGCTGTCTACAAGAGACCCACCTCAGAACAAAAGATGCACATAGACTAAAAATGAAGGGATAGAAAAAAGTATTTCACGCAAATAAAAATGAAAAAAAAAGCTGGGATACCCATACTTATATCTGACAAAATTGACTTTAAAACAAAGGCTATTGTAAGGGATAAAGAAGGTCACTACATAAAGATAAAGGGAGCAATCCAACAGGAAGATATAAACATTGTAAATATCTATGTGCCTAACATAGAAGCACCTAAATATATAAGGCAGATTTTGATGGAGATAAAGGGCAAGATCAACAGCAATACTATAATAGTAGGGGATTTTAATACCCCACTAACATCAATGGATAGATCCTCAAGACAGAAAATTAACAAAGAAACAGTGGCCATAAATGACACACTAGATCAACTGGATTTAATAGATATCTTCAGAACCTTTCACCCCAAAGCAGCAGAATACACATTCTCTTCAAGTGCTCATGGTACATTCTCTAGGATAGACCACATATTAGGACAAGTCTCAATAAATTTAAGAAGATTGAAATCATATCAAGCATCTTCTCTGATCACAGTGGCATGAAACTAAAAATCAACAATAGAAAAACTGAAAAACATTCAAACACTTGGAGGCTAACTAGCATGATATTAAATAATGAATGGGTTTACAATGAGATTAAGGAAGAAATAAAAAATTTCCTTGAAAAAAATGAAAATGAACATACCACAACTCAAAATTTATGGGACACAGCAAAAGCAGTACTGAGAGGGAAGTTCATAGCTTTACAAGCATACCTGAAGAAGCAAAAAAAAAAAAAAAAAAAAAAAAAGCTCAAATAAACAACTTAACCCTGCATCTAAAAGAACTAAAAAAAGAAGAAAGAACAACAAATAAAGTACAGAGAAAGTAGAAGGAAGAAAATAACAAAGATCAGAGCAGAAATAAATGACATAGAGGCTAAAAAAAAAATACAGAAGATCAATAAAACCAAGAGCTGGTTCTTTGAAAAGGTAAACAAGATTGATGAACCTTTAACCAGACTCACCAAGAAAAAAAGAGAGTACTCAAATAAATAAAATTAGAAATGAAAGTGGAGAAGTAACAACTGACACCACAGAAATACAAAACATTGTATGAAAATACTATGAAGATCTGTATGCCAAAAAATTGGACAACCTAGGTGAAATGGATAAATTCCTAGAAACATATAAACTTCCAAACTTAATCTGGAAGAATCAGAAAACCTAAACAGACCAATTACAACAAATGAATTTGAAACAGTTATCAAAAAATGCCCAGCAAACAAAAGTCCTGGACCAGATGGTTTCACAGGTGAGTTTTACCAAATAGTCAAAGAAGAACTAACTCCTATCCTTCTCAAGTTATTTCAAAAAATTCAAGAGGAAGAAAGATTTCTAAGCTCCTTTTATGAGGCAAGCATAATACTCATTCAAAAACCAGGTAAAGGGGAAACAAGATGGCGACGGAGTAGGCGGATGTACCAACTTCCAACTCCCAGAAGCAAAGTGGATTATAACTCAATTTAAAGAACCATCATCTGGATAAACCAACGATGAACTAAACTAAGTGGATTCTTCAACCAAGGAACACAGAAGAAGCCACATTGAGACTGGTAGGAATAGCGAAAACACGAAGAGGGCTGCCCAGCTCCCCGGAGCAAACGGCAGCCCGGAGAGACCAGCGGGGCGGGAGGAAAGTTTGGTGGAGAGGGAGGGACCTGGGTCCCAGGAACCAAGCCCCAGCCTGCAGTCCCAGAGCCTAGAAGAGGTGTTTGGACAGTTTTGAGCTGTGAAACAAGTGAGGGAGCTCCCAGGCCTACAGTGTGGAGTATTAGGTCCCTTCCTACTCTGCTGAGGGCTGCTTAAGAGTTTGGGGCAACAGAACGCTGAAACGCGGTTCGGTCGGCGTGGGCAGAGGCCAAGTCGGTGTGAGCTCGGTCTAGCCCAGAGGGTCAGAGGGGACGCGCGAGAGCGGACCGGCAGCTGCGGGCCGGCCTTTAATCCCACCTACGGTGACAAAGCGGGAGGCCAGGAACGGGCAGAAATCTGCTCTGCCACTCTGCGCAGGCCGGCCCTGACCGCGGAGACCGGGCTAGGACCAGGGACGGGCAGGAGCTCGCGGCTGAGCTCACGCTACCAGCCCCACCCCCCACGCCGGAGAAACCGAGGATTGCATTCATATGTGCACGAGCGGGCTCCGAACGCGGGGCGGGGTAGAGTCCGGGACGAGCGGAAGTACGCAGCTGAGCAGAAGCCAGCAAACACACCCGGCCAAAGAAACCTTGGTTTCCGAACCTGCACAGAAGGGCCCTGGCCTTGAGGGCGGGGCTAAGTCTCCAGACAGGCAAACGCTCACAGCTGAGAGCACGTCAAAAGCCCCGCCCAACCCGCGAAACTGTGGCGAGCAGGCTCTGACTGAGGGTTCTGGGCGGAAGTCCGGAAATAGGCTGGGTCCGCAGCTGAGGAAAGGTGCTCACCTCTACCCTTGGTGCTAAGACTTGTGGCTTCAGTGACAGCCCCTCCCACAGAGGAGAGGCAGAAATCACAGCAAAAGCCACAGTGGGCCGGCGCTGGTAACACTCATACCCAACCACCCTAGGCACCGGCAGAGGGGGTGGGGGGCCTGCAAACAGACCACACCTAGTGAACACAAAGGCAACACCTACTGGACTCCAGTGGCCACAACTTGCTTATACACAGAAAAAATGGGCAGGCAGAGGAATGCAAACCAAATGAATCAAGAGAAATCCCCAGAGAAGGACCTGAATGAACCAGATATAACCAAATTACCAGAAGCAGAATTTAGAATAATGATAGTTAGGATGTTCAAAGAAATTAGAGCAACAATGGATAGTCATTATGAACACCTAAATAAAGAGATAACAAGTATAAAAAACGAAATTGAAATAATAAAAAAGAATCAGACAGAAATGACAAATACAGTATCAGAACTGAAGACCACAATGGAAGGAATTAAAAGCAGGATGAATTATGCTGAGGATCGAATAAGCGAGTTAGAGGACACAATAAACAAAGGCACAGAAGCAGAGAAGAAAAAGGAAAAGAGACTTAAAAAATGTGAGGAAACTCTAAGGGAGCTCTGTGACAACATGAAGAGAAACAACATTCGCATCATAGGGGTGCCTGAAGAAGAGGAGAGAGGACAGGAAATGGAAACTTTGTTCAATCAAATCATAGCAGAAAACTTTCCTAAATTAAGGCTGGGAAACACTCCACACATTCAAGAAGCACACAGAACTCCATTAAAGAGAAACCCAAAAAGATCTACACCAAGACACATCATAGTTAAAATACCAAAGCTAATGGATAAAGAAAAAATTTTAAAAGCTGCTAGGTAAAAAAAAGGCTATCACCTACAAAGGAGCCCCCATAAGAATGACATCGGACTTCTCAACAGAACACTTGAGGCCAGAAGGGAATGGCAAGATATAATCAAAGTAATGCAGAACAAGAACCTACAACCAAGACTACTTTATCCAGCAAGGCTAATGTTTAAAATTGAAGGAGAAATAAAGAGCTTCCCAGAAAAAGAAAGCCTGAAGGAATTCATAAAAACCAAACCAAGTCTGCAAGAGATACTAAGGGGACTCTTGTGAACAGTTTAAAGGGAGGAATGAATAGAGCAAAAGAAGAATACAGCTTTAAAGAACAAAATGGCAATAAACAACTACATATCAATAATAACCTTAAATGTAAATGGATTAAATGATCCAATCAAAAGACATAGGGTAGCTGCATGGATAAAGAAACAGGACCCATACATATGCTGTCTACAAGAGACACACCTTAAAACAAAAGATGCTCAAAGACTGAAGGTAAAAGGATGGAAAAAAATATTTCATGCAAATGTAAATGAAAAAAAAGCAGGGGTAGCAATACTTATATTAGACAAAATGGACTTTAAAACAAAGGCTGTAGTAAGAGATAAAGGAGGACACTACATAATGATAAAGGGAACAATTCAACAGGAAGATATAACTATTATAAATATCTACGCACCAAATATAGGAGCCCCGACATACATAAAGCAGACTTTGATGGATATAAAGGGCAAGATTAACAGCAATACTATCATAGTAGGGGATTTCAATACCCCTCTAACAACACTGGATAGATCCTCAAGAAAGAAAATTAATAAAGAAACAGCAGACCTAAAGGAGACACTAGATCAACTTGATTTAATAGATATCTTCAGAACTTTTCACCCTAAAGCAGTAGAATATACATTCTTCTCAAGCGCTTATGGTACGTTTTCTAGGATAGACCACATGTTAGGACACAAAAATGGTCTCAATAAATTTAAGAAGATTGAAATCATATCAAGCATTTTCTCTGATCACAATGCCATGAAACTAGAAATTAACCACAAAAGAAAAACTGAAAAATACTCAAACACTTGGAAACTAAATAGCATGTTATTAAATAATGAATGGATTAACAATGAGATCAAAGAAGGAATAAAAATGTTTCTAGAAACCAATGATAATGAGCATACATCAACTCAAAATTTATGGGACACAGCAAAAGCAGTTCTGAGAGGGAAGTTTATTGCACTACAGGCATATCATAAGAAGCTAGAAAAAGCTCAAATAAGCAACCTGACCCTTCATCTAAAAGAACTAGAAAAACAACAACAAATAAAACCCAAGACAAGTAGAAGGAAGGAAATAATAAAGATCAGAGCAGAAATAAATGACATAGAGGCGAAGGAAACAATACAGAGGATCAATGAAACCAGAAGGTGGTTCTTTGAAAAGGTAAACAAGATTGATGAACCTTTAACTAGACTCACCAAGAAAAAAAGAGAGGACTCAAATAAATAAAATTAGAAAGGACAGTGGAGAAATAACAACTGACACAACAGAAATACAAAGCATTGTAAGAAAATACTATGAAGAACTATATACCAAAAAATTAGACAATCTTGGTGAAATGGACAAATTTCTTGAATCATATAACCTTCCAAAAATCAATCTGGAAGAATGAGAACACCTAAACAGACCAATTACAGCAAATGAGATCGAAACAGTTATCAAAAAACTCCCAAAAAAGAAAAGTCCTGGGCCTGAAGGCTTCACAAGTGAATTCTATCAAAAATTCAAAGAAGAACTAACTCCTATCCTCCTCAAGCTATTTTAAAAAATTCAAGAGGAAGGAAGACTTCCAAACTCCTTTTATGAGGCGAGCATAATTCTGATCCCAAAACCAGGCAAAGACAACACAAAGAAAGAAAATTATAGGCCTATATCCCTGATGAATTTAGAAGCTAAAATTCTCAACAAAATATTAGCCAACCGGATCCAGCAATATATGAAAAAAATCATACACCACGATCAAGTGGGATTTATTCTGGAGAGGCAAGGCTGGTTCAATATTCGCAAATCAATCAATGTGATTCATCACATAAACAAAAGGAAGGACAAAAATCACATGATAATTTCAATAGATGCAGAAAAGGCATTTGATAAAATCCAGCACCCATTCATGCTCAAAACTCTCAGTAAAGTGGGACTACAGGGATCATTTCTTAACATGATAAAGGCCATCTACGACAAACCCACAGCAAACATCATACTAAATGGACAAAAATTAAAAGCAATCCCCTTAAGATCAGGAACCAGGCAGGGATGCCCGCTTTCACCACTCTTATTCAACATAGTTCTGGAAGTCCTAGCTACAGCAATCAGACAAGAAGAAGAAATAAAAGGCATCCAAATTGGAAAAGAAAAAGTAAAACTGTCACTATTTGCAGATAATATGATATTGTATATTGAAAACCCTAAAGTCTCAGTCAAAAAACTACTGGACCTTATAAATGAATTCAGCAAGGTGGCAGGATATAAAATTAATACTCAGAAATCAGAGGCATTTCTATATACCAACAATGAACTGTCAGCAAAAGAAATTAAGGAAACAATCCCCTTCACTATTACAGCCAAAAAAATAAAGTACCTAGGAGTAAATTTAACCAAGGAGGTTAAGGACTTGTACTCAGAAAATTATAGAACATTGATAAAAGAAATCAAGGAAGATACAAACAAGTGGAAGCATATACCGTGCTCATGGCTAGGAAGAATAAACATCATTAAAATGTCTATATTACCCAAAGCAACTTATAAATTCAATGCAATACCAATTAAGATACCAATGACATACTTCAAAGATATAGAACACATATTCCAAAAATTTATATGGAACAAAAAAAAGAACACGAATAGCCTCAGCAATCTTAAAAAGAAAAAATAAAGCAGGAGGTATCACTCTTCCAGATATCAAGGTTTACTATAAGGCCATTATACTCAAGACAGCCTGGTACTGGCATAAGAACAGGCACATAGATCAATGGAACAGAACAGAGGACCCAGAAATAAACCCACAGCTTTATGGACAACTGATATTTGACAAAGGAGGAAAGAACATACAATGGAGTAAAGACAGCCTCTTTAACAAATGGTGTTGGGAAAATTGGACATCTACCTGCAAAAAAATGAAACTAGACCATCAACTTACACCAATCACAAAAACAAACTCAAAATGGATAAAAGACTTAAATGTAAGCCGTGAAACCATAAGCATCTTAGAAGAAAACATAGGCAGCAGGCTCTCCGACATCTGTAGCAGCAGAATATTTGCCGATTTATCTCCACGGGCAACTGAAATAAAAGGCAAGATAAATAAATGGGACAATATCAAACTAAAAAGTTTTTGCACAGCTAAAGACAATAGGAACAGAATAAAAAGACAAACCACACAATGGGAGAACATATTCGACAGCACATCTGATAAGGGGTTAATAACTAAAATTTATAAAGAACTTATAAAACTCAACACCAGGAAGACAAACAACCCAATTAAAAAATGGGCAAAAGAAATGAATAGAAATTTCTCCAAAGAGGACATATAGATGGCCAATAGGCATATGAAAAAATGCTCAACATCACTAATCATTAGAGAAATGCAAATTAAAACCACAATGAGATAGCACCTCACACCAGTCAGAATGGCACTCATCAGCAAAACAACACAGAATAAGTGCTGGCGAGGATGTGGAGAAAAGGGAACCCTTCTGCATTGCTGGTGGGAATGCAGACTGGTGCAGCCACTATGGAAAACAGTTTGGAGATTACTCAGAAAATTAAAAATAGAACTGCCTTTTGACCCAGCTATCCCACTTTTAGGAATATACTCTAAGAACACCATAGCACTGTTCGAAAAGAAGAAGTGCGCCCTCATGTTCGTGACAGCATTGTTCACAATAGCGAAGATCTGGAACCAGCCCAAGTGTCCGTCAGAAGACGAGTGGATTAAAAAGCTATGGTACATATATACTATGGAATACTACTCAGCCATAAGAAACGATGACATCGGATCATTTATAACAAAATGGATGTACCTTGATAACATTATACGGAGTGAAATAAGTAAATCAGAAAAAAAGAAAAACTGAGAACAGCATGATTCCATACATAGGTGGGACATAAAAGTGAGATAATGAGACATGGACAAGAGAGTGGTGGTTACGGGATGGGGGGAGGGAGGGAAGAGTGGGATAGGGAGGAGGGGAGGGACACAGGGAAAACCAGATTGAAGGTGACAGAGGACAATTTGACTTTTGCTGATGGGTATGCAACACAATTGAATGATAAGATAACCTGGAGATGTTTTCATTGTACATATGTACCCTGATTTATTGGTGTCACCCCATTAGAATTAATAATAATAAAATATATATATATATAAATAAAATAAAATAAAAATAAATAAAAATAAAAACCAGGTAAAGACACTACAAAGAAAGAAAACTATAGGCAAATACCCCCGATGAACTTAGATGCTAAAATTCTCAACAAAATATTAGCAAACCAAATCCAGCAATACATGAAAAAAATCATACATCATGATCAGGTGGGATTTATTCTGGGGATGCAAGGCTGGTACAATATTCACAAATCAATCAATGTGATTCATCACATAATCAAAAGGAAGGATAAAAATCACATTATAATATCAATAGATACAGGAAAAGCATTTGATAAATTCCAGCACCGATTTATGATTAAAAAAAAAAAAAAGAACTCTCAGCAAAGTGGGAATACAGGGAACATACCTCAACATGATAAAGGCCATCTATGACAAACCCATGGCCAACAATATATTCAATGGGCAAAACTTAAAAGCAATCCCCTTAAGATTAGGAACAAGACAGGGGTGCCCCCTTTCACCACTCTTATTCAACATAGTTCTGGAAGTCCTAGTCACAGCAATCAGACAAGAAAAAGAAATAAAAAGCATCCAAATTGGAAAAGAAGAAGTAAAACTATCATTTGCTGATGACAGGATACTGTACATAGAAAACCCTTAAGTCTCAGTCAAAAAACTAGTAGACCTGATAAATGAATTCAGCAAGGTGGCAGGATATAAAATTAGTATTGAGAAATCAGTGGCATTTTTATACGCCAACAATAAACTGTCTGAAAGAGAAATTAAGGAAACAATTTCCTTCACTATTGCAACAACAAAAAAAAGTACCTAGGAGTAAATTTAACCAAGGAGGTAAAGGACTTGTATGCGGAAAATTATAAAACATTGATAAAAGAAATCAAGGAAGATACAAACAAGTAGAAGCATATACTATGTTTATGGATAGGAAGAAGAGACATCATTAAAATGTCTATATTACACAAAGCAATCTACCTATAAATTCAATGCAATTTCTATTAAAATAGCAATGACATATTTCAAAGATATAGAACAAATAATTTAAAAATTTATATGGAACCAAAAAAGGACACGAATAGCTTCAGTCTTAAAAATGAAGAACAAAGTGGGAGGTATCAAACTTCCTGATATTAAGTCATACCACAAGGCCATTATACTCAAAACAGCCTGGTACTGGCATAAGAACAGGTACATAGATCAATGGAACAGAACAGAAACTCCAGAAATAAACCCACGCCTTTATGGTCAATTGATATTTGACAAGGGAGGTAAGAGCATACAATGGAGTAAAGACAGCCTCTTTAACAAATGATGTTGGGAAAATTGGACAGGTACATGCAAAAAAAATGAAACTAGACCACAAACTTACACCATTCACAAAAATAAACTCAAAATGGATAAAAGACTTAAATGTAAGTCATGAAACATCTTGGAAGAAAACATATGTGTAAACTCTCCGATATCTCTTGTAGCAATATTTTTGCTGATTTATCTCACGGGCAAGTGAAATAAAGAACAGGATGGACAAATGGGACTATATCAAACTAAAACGCTTTTGCACAGTAAAAGACACCATGAACAAAATAAAAAGACAACCTACCCAATGGGAGAACATATTCATCAATACGTCTGATAAGAGGGTAATAACCAAAATTTATCAAGAACTTCTAAACCTCAACACCAGGAAGGTAAACAATCCCATTTAAAAATGGGCAAAAGTTGCCTGACCAGGCGGTGGCGCAGTGAATAGAGCATTGGACTGCGGAAGGACCCAGGTTCAAGACCCCGAGGTTGCCAGCTTGAGCATGGGCTCATCTGGTTTGAGCAAAAGCTTGCCAGCTTGGACCCAAGGTCGCTGGTTCCAGCAAGGGGTTACTTAGTCTGCTGAAGGCCTGCAGTCAAGGCACATATGAGAAAGCAATCAATGAACAACTAAGGTGTCGCAATGAAAAAACTGATGATTGATGGTTCTCATCTCTCTCCATTCCTGTCTATCTGTCCCTATCTATCCCTCTCTCTGACTCTCTCTGTCCCTGTAAAAAAAAAAAAAAAAAAAAAAAAAGGGCAAAAGAAATGAATAGACACTTCTCCAAAGAGGACATACAAATGGCCAGTAGGCATATAAAAAATAATGTTCAACATCACTAATCATCAGAGAAATGCAAATTAAAACCACAATGAGATACCACCTCACACCTGTCAGAATGGCACTCATTAACAAAACAACACACAATAAGTGCTGGATAGGGTGTGGAGAAAAGGGAACCATTCTGCACTGCTGGTGGAAATGCAGACTTGTGCAGCCACTGTGGAGAACTGTATAAAGTTTTCTCAAAATATTAAAAATGGAACTGCTTTTTGACCCAGCTATCCCATTTTTAGAAATATATCCTAAGAATGCCAAATCACTGATTCAAAAGAAGATATGGACCCCCATGTTTATTGCAGCATTGTTTACAATAGCCAAGATCTGGAAACAGCCCAAGTGTCTGTCAGTGGACGAGTGGATTAAAAAGCTGTGGAACAGCCTTACCAGGCAGTGGGGCAGTGGATAGAGCATCGGACAGGAATACGGAACACCCCAGTTCAAGACCCCGAGCTCGCCAGCTTGATCGTGGGCCCATCTAGCTTGAGTGAAGGCTCGCCAGCTTGGACCCAAGGTCGCTGGCTCCAGGAAGGGGTTGCTTGGTCCGCTGAAGGCCCGCGGTCAAGGCATGTGTGAGTAAGCAATCAATGAACAACTAAGGTGTTGCGATGGCAACAAAAAACTAATAATTGATGCTTCTTACCTCTCTCCGTTCCTGTCTGTCTGTCCCTATCTGTCCCTCTCTCTGACTCTCTCTCTGTCCCTGTTAAAAAGAAAAAAAGCTGTGGAACATATATACACAATGAAATACTATGCAGCTGTGAAAAAGAAGGAAATCTTATCTTTTGTGACAGCATGGATGGACCTGGAGATTATTATGCTAAGTGAAATAAGCCAGTTAGAGAAAGACAAATATTATCTGATCTCACATATATGTGGAATCTAAATGAACAGAGTGAACTGAGGAACGGAATAGAGGCAGAGGTGGGGTCACAGGGACTAGAGGAACAGCAGTCAGAGGGAAGGGGGATGAGGGGATGGGATCAGAGAAAGTAAAGGGATTAGTGAAACTATATATACATTAACACAGAGATATAGGTAACAGGACAGAAAATCCTAGAGGCAAGGGGGAAGGCAGTTATGGGGAGGGGAATAAAGGGGGTATAAAAAGGGACACAGGGGTGGGGGGAGGGAGTTATATTCAGTGGGACACTTGAATCCATGTAAACACAATAAATTAAAAATTAGAAAAAAAACTCACCAAGTGTAGTTTGATGGTATAGCAAGAAAAAATCCTATTTTGGAGGTCACAACTTTATTCAATTACCTTAGAAATATAGGATTTCTTAGAGCAACTATATTTTAGCACCACCTGTAACCCTGTGGTAGAGACAAAGCCTTGTGCAAGTCTCCGTCAGAAAGAAGTTTGGTCAAGCCTATAGATGTATATATACATCCTGATAGCTAAGAGGAAATGAAGACTCAAACCCTTCCCTTTATACAGTTGCTGTATCGGTTAGCAATTGTCACAGATATGCTTTTTACCGAACCATTCCTGAAACTCTGCCTTAAAACCATGAAACTTGATTGTGGATCTTGAGTCCACGGGTGGACTGGGCCGGTGCGGGTCCTACTCATGAGCTGCAAGCTATTTATGTGCTGGTTGAAGACCATCTCAGCTGCTATAATGGGATGACTCAGCTCTCCTCCATTTGCTTTTCACACCCCTCCAGCAGGTTTAGCCTCTGTGTGTTCTCATGGGGGAGGCAGGAGTGCAAAAGCAAGCAAAATCAATCTTGTAAAAGACAAGAAGAAATGTACACCCAATATTGAACCCTCTCTTTTTGACTCCTGTTTGCTGAAATTTCATTGGGCAAAGCCAGTCTCATGGCCAAGCCAGAGTCACAGCAGGGAGTGGTTACAAAGTTACAGGGAAGGGAATATGGAGAGTTGGAGACTACTCCTGAGGCCACTGGGGCAATCAACCTACCAGAATTGGTTATGGTTAAGAGCCACTCCATCTCTTGCTTCATTATCCCTTACAACTGTCAACTCCTGGACAAGCCAAGCATTAAAGACCAGCCAATGATAAATGAACTCATGTCTCAGCTGCCACAAATAACAAATACCGAGCCTCCATCTGTAAGGTATTTCCCCACTGGGAAAGAAAGAAGGGCATAGGCCAGTGATGGGCAATCTTTTGAGCTTGATGTGTCAATATTCGCAAAAAAAACGAGCATAACTCGGGTGGTGTGTCACTTCAAGAAAATCGGCCTAACCGGAAGTCCCAGAACTAGATGCTCTGTGCCTGAGTTCTGTTGTTTTGGCCTACAGACCTCCAGCACAGAGTGTCTACACTACAGCAAATGTTTTATCCTCGGCTACTGCACCTGGCTGTGCAGGAGCCGAGGATGAAATATCCTTCTTGGCATGCGGCCCCATACTTCTCTGGTATGCAGCCACGTGTCATCGAAAATGGCTACGTGTGTCAGTGCTGACACGCATGTCATAGGTTCGCCATCACGGGTAGAGGCACCAAGTTTGGACAAGCAAAATCTTTATTTAGAGCACATCCCAGATGATGTTCTCTGGTCCGCGAGATGGACCAGAGAAGTCGTGCAGCCTCACCTGCCCCCGGGGTAATTTATAGCGTTGGTATAGTGGTGGCAGGTTGATATGATGTGGCAAAATTTCATTGGCTGACAGACAGTCATTCTTTCTCAATTTGCTCCTGGCCATTTCTTTTGGCGGGCATGGATGTGGGTGGTTCCAGCCAAAAGTGCCCAGACCTGGTTCCTCACGTGACCTTTCCTCATTACCAACCAACCTTACACCATCAACCAAGTTTCATGTTATTATCAAATTGTCTTACACGTGATCATTACTGAGCTCATTCAATCCTAAGCAATGAATTGACTCAAAGCAAATATTTAGTCTTATCTCTCTTTCCCCAAACTAAGAATTCCTGGGGTCAAAAGAAAGGGAGGAAAGGAACAAAAAGGGCTGGGATTAGAAACTCCACGGTCAAGAACTCAAACCCAGTCACCTAAGGCTGTATGATTCTGAGGAAGTTAATTAACCTCTTGAAGCCTCAGTTTCCTTGTCTTTAAAATGGACAGTAATCATTTATTCACCCTGTATATGGAGATGCTACTAAATAGTACTCTACTAGTGCTCAGGAAGTCTAAGTTGAAGGTACCCTAGAAAAAGAGAAATTCTAATACAGAGTTTTAAAAAAAAGCATGAAGCCTTACAGGACACACACAGGTGACATCTAACCCTACTTCAGTTTCAGCAAATGTTTTCCAGTAGACTGACGACTAAGCTGAAATTCAAAGTGAGGGGAGAAATTAGTCAAATTTTCAGGAAAGGTGTCCTATAAAGAGAGAATGGCAGGTACAAAGTCCCAAACTCAAGATATTTCTTTTCTGGCTATCAGCATGGCAAACAAAGAATATTCTGGAATATACTAGAACATTCATTCATGGGTACAACACACATTCCCTGGTGGTCTTGTTAAAACCCAAGTTCTGGTTCTGCTGATCTGGGTGGGGCATGAAATCCTGCTTTTCTAATGAGGTGATGCTGATCCACAGACCACACTTTGAGTAGGGAGGTACTAGAGAGGTCATTGAAGGGAGTTTTCTATATTTTAAATTTTCATCTCCTTCCCCTGACACTCAAGATTTTATGGGGATGCAGAGCAAGGTAGGAAAGCAATGACTTTGTAAACAGGGTGAATCCTGGCCAAGTCATAAGAAAAGTTTCTGGAAGGGGAATGTTGGTTCTCTGAAAGGTCCCAGGAAATAAAAATACTTTCCAAAGGCTGTTGTCATCAAGTGCTTTAACCCTTCACAAAATGCTAGAGTTCTGCTCCATCAACCACTCTTACTTACCTACATAACCCTCAAGTGTTTGTGCCCAAGCAGCTTCTATTTCTAGGTGTTTTACTGGTCTCCTAGGACTGTCATTACAGTTTTACTGACCATTTCTTTAAAAGCAGGAAGAGTCCTTGTCAAAGGGTAAACCAGTCAAATGACAAATCATTTACTGAGCATTGCACTGTGTCAGGCACGTGATAGGTACTGGAGAGGCATGCTGGGAAACAAGCACCAACAAATATAAAAAGAAAAACAAAATGGCGGCCAGATTATCTTGCTTATGACATCACACTGAGATGTGTTATTGCCACAGAACTCTGAAAAGTCAGAGTTGCAAAACACAGAAAATAAAACTGTCATCTGGAACTGAATCTCTTGTTTCTCAACAGTATATTCAACAATGGGAGACTGCCCCACCTATCCATATTTCAAATTACCCAAAATACTCTGGGGCTTGTGGGATCCTGTATTTCTGCATTAAGTCAGGAAGAGAAGACTTCAGGTTAGGCTCCTACAGGCACTTTCCTCGAATGTTGCTCTATACCTCTTCTGAAAAGCAAGAAAGGGCTTTAACCCTGTGAGAGAGAAATCAGAATCAACAGCAGGATTAGTACAACCATAACTCCAGGGGGACGGGTCTTCTAAATACAGAAAGAGATAAATACGGCAACAAAGACTAGAAAGATAAACATAAAAATGTTAATGTCATTATTCCTAACATGGCAGACATCATTAGCACACTCAAGAGCCAATCTCAAACCCTTCACCAATAATAGCTTCCATTCTAGAAGCTAGAAAACCAAATGATTGATTTGTCATTCAAATCTCAGCTCAAATGTCACCTCTTCTGAGAAGTTATTCCTGACTATTCCTAACTAAGTATACTGTCCCTACTCCTGGTCCCTCTCTAGAAGAAACTGCTGCTTTATTTTTTATAGCATCTATTGGTAGTGTAAATATCTTGTTTAGTTGTTTGTCGACTGGCCAATTGTCTGACTTCTCCTATTGGATTATGAGGTGCTTGAGAATTTAGACCTTAAAAGTTTGTTCATCTCTGAATACCCTGAACTAGTATGAACACTGCATTCCATAACTATCTGTTGAAAGAAAAGAAGGGTCTTGTCATTTGCAACAACATGAATGAAATTTGAGGGCGTTATACTGAGATAAGTCAGACAGAGAAAGATAAATACCATAGGACCTCACTTATATGTGAATTTTAAAAATAATAATAATAATAAAACCCAAGCTCGTAATGCAAAGAACAGATAGGTGGTTGTTGTCAGTGAGTGTGGGAGAAAGGAGTGAAGGGGTTTAAAAGGTAAAAACTTCCAGGTATAAAATTAATTAGACCCGGGGATGTAATGCACAGCATGGTGACTATAGTTAACAATGTTGTATTGTGTATTTTAAAATTGCTAAAAGATTACATGTTAAAAGTTCTCATTACAAGTGTTAATTAGATACCAGTTAATATATTTATATTTCACAGTATATAAAAATATTTAATATCTCTATGCTGACTTTATTAAATATGTGCCTTGATAGTTAAAATATAAACCATGCATTACATCAGAGAATACTATTCTGGTTTACAAATGACATTCTCCTGAAACATATTGATATTATACTCCAAGTTTATGTCATATGTGTAGACCACTTCCAATGTGTAGACCACATGCATATGTTGGATTTCATCCTGTGCTGTAATCATAGACAGTCTTGTCCCTGGAATCAGTGACAATCTGGCCTATTTAAGCAATTGATTGTTATGACCATTGAAAAATACAAGACCCAGGTTCCTTGGGATTCAGATGAAAAGTTAATATATTAGCTAGTAGGAAAACATTCCATTTTGTTCACAATGGGGTATGAGTAGTAACTAAGAAATTGGAACTTATAGTATGCTTTCATTAGATAAAGCTCTTTTAACCACTGCCTTCAATCTCCTGAATGACTCCATAGTAGCTTTAGATTCATGATTTCCTCTGAATGGCCAATTAGCAATGGTACGTCTGCCTCCCTTCCTCCTAGCAATAGCACAAACATAGTCACTCATGTATCACAAAATGTACCTTTATATTGCTTCTTTTATACAGTAGATTGGTGACACTCTTCACAAACAGATTGGATGATGTGATAACATTACATCCTTAGCAAGTACGGTGGTAGGCTGGTTTTAGTGCTTTGACAAAATGGGGACAAGCGGTCAAGCAAATACTTTTTCTCTTTAATCTCCTTGTGTTCTGTAAAGCTAACTCCTCACATAGAGCCTGGAGAGTACAAAGTAGCTTTTGATGAACGCAAGGTTTGTTTTACTAAGTATTTTTATGGTGTTTTTCTGCTATGAACTAGTCACTGCATAATTGCAGGCGGTGACTGGTAGACTGTGTTGACCTTGAAAGGTCATGAAAGGATTCTGAACCTTTCAGTTTACAGTGTCAATTACCTATGGCTTCCTGTTGCTCTCTCTGGAGCTTTCTGTTGAGTTTAATAACACAAATCATACTTTGGCTTTCTGTGGTGTATGTCACAGCTTTTCATAAGCACTTTTATGAGGGTATCCGCAGTAGGCACTGTGACAGAGAGTTCTTGGAAAACTGTATTTGTGCTGTGGAATTCAAGTTTTCAAAAGCCAGAATGGCCTGGGCTATGAGGAGGTGGACAGATTCTTTCTGCAACAAACAAACAAAAAAATTAATTATTCAAAAAATTTTTTTGTGTGTGAGAGGGACAGATAGGAACAAACAGACAGGAAGAGAGAAAGATAAGAAGCATCAATTTTTCACCGTGTCACTTTTGTTGCTCATTGACTGCTTTCTCATATGTGCTTTGACTGGGGGGGTGGGGGCTACAGCAGAGCAAGTGACCCTTTTTGCTCAGGCCAGCAACCTTGGGCTCAAGCCAGTGACCTTGGGCTTCAAGCCAGGGACAGTTGGGCTCAAGCCAGCAACCCCACACTCAAGCTGGTAAGCCTGCACTCAAGCTGGATGAGCCCATGCTCAAGGTGGCAACCTCGGGGTTTTGAACCTGGCTCTTCTTTATCCAGGTCCGATTCTCTATCCACTGCACCACCACCTGGTCAGGTTCAAAATTATTATCTATATGTAAAAACTGCGTATAGTTTTATTTGATTCTGGCTGAGTTTTTATTTTTTAATATTCTTCTTGGAGATTCCAGTGAGAATCATACTTAAATATTGGAGGAAGGACATAGGCTGGCTCTCTACTGCCCCTTTATGAAAAAGACTGTTTCTGTGAGAAAAATAAAGTGTATTGTTTGTTCCAGTCTGCTTTTTCTGGCCTTCACATTCTTTTTCTTCATGGGTGGTAAACTAGGCAAAAGCAGGAAACTAAGAAAGGGCTATGTGGTCATATAAATGTTAACAAGCCCTGGCCAGTGGCTCAGTGGATAGAGTGTTAGCTCGGTGTATGAACACCCCAGTTCAATTCCTGGTTAGGACACACAGGAAAAGTAACCATCTTTTTTTCTCCCCCTTCTCTCTCTCTTTTCCTCTCACAGCCAGTGGCTCCATTGGTTCAAGTGTGGCCCAGGCACTGAGGATAGCTCCATTTGAGCACATCAACCTCAGGCACTAAAACTAGCTCTGTACTCAAGCATCAGCTCCAGGTAGGGTTGCCAGGTGGATCCTGGTCGGGACACACGTGAGAGTCTGTCTATCTCCCCTCCTCTCACCTAAAAAAATAAAAGAAAAGAAGATAAAGATAGGAAATGTTAACAAAACCTCAACCTAGTAACAGGACACAGAGACTGTCAGAATACAAGGAAGGGCAAAAGTAAGTTTACAGTTGTGAGTACATGAAACAGTTTACTCATATTATTATTTATTAATTATTGTGTTATTTATTTGTATTACAACTATAAACCTACTTTTGCCCACCCTTGTATATCCTTTGAGGGGGCAGGTTTTCTACAGCTTTAAAACTCGGCCTGCACACACGGTAGAGCTCTAGGTACCAATGCAAGACTGTGCCAGTGTTCCGATTGGTCAAGAATTCAGAAAGAGAGCCAGTAAAGATCGTTTGAGGGAAACAATATAAACACTTATTTTTTTTAATCCATATTAGGTTACGGACAGGGAGGGAAGGGTAGAGGGAGAGGTGGACAGAAGGAGGGAAGGGTGGAAGTGGGGGAAGGAGGGAAAACCAAGAGGCACCGCCTCTTCCTATTCTCCTACTAGATATTCACAGCTTTCCGCACACAGCAGTCATTCCAGAATGTTCAGTAACAGCACTCCTATATTCCTTTAGCAGATGTAGCCCTCCCTCCACAAAAAAAAAAGGAAAATAATCACATTTGGCAACCACATGTTCCCTCCCTTGCGTGTATCTCCAGTAGCCGAGAAATAACGGCAAGATAATGCTTGCAGCCTGAGAAGGGGAGTCCACACCCTTCCGGAAACAACCAGTTAAGTAAAGCCCGGCTTTCCCGATCCACATCCGCTTCTGTGCCTCACGGTGTTCAGACTAAAAGGCTGGAGACTTTGTTTTCCCGGGAGCGGGAGCGGCACTCAGCAAAGGGCTGATGGGAGGGAGTTGGGGGATAAATTTGCCAGCTCCCTCACCCTGGGGTGAGATAACAGTGATGCACAGTCTCCCATCGGTACCCATGGTATTAAACGAGTACCTGCTTGTGAATGCACCCCTTGTTTGTTCCTTTTCTTCCCTGTCTTACTTCCCCACTCCCTTCCTAGTGCTTCCTAAGATCATCTCAAATCTGTGAAGGAAGTCGATGATACTCCTCCCGTCCTAAAACTTCCTGCAGTTCCCACCACCTATATATAGGTATTATCCAAATGTCATGGCCCACCCCCATCTCCCCTTCTTCCAATCTCGTCCATCTGTTCTTCAAATACACCTTGAGCTCTATCCCCTGGGCAAGCACTTACTCTCACCTGTGTTGCTACCCCCTTTCCTCTTTGCTTCTGTATATTCCAGGAGAGCTTTTAAGGCTCAAATTCTACCTCCTCCAGGAAGCCTTCCATGAACTTCCCAGCTTTCATATGCCATCATCCTTCTTTGTCTGTACCAGGGATTATTCTACCTACACCATTAGGGCCCTCATCATGGCATCCCTACATGGTCACCACTATTTCCTGACAAAACAGCCCTGACCTAAGCAGGAACACTCCCAGTTTTGTGACGCAGGACAATTCTGGTACTCCTTCCATCAAGCAGCAGGTTTAGGGTCCCACAAGATGAATCTGAGCATGCTTGTTTTCATGGTGGAAATAACAGTAGGTCATACAATATCATGCATTGTTCTCTTGAGATGCTCATTCTTAGAACTCAGCTGCCATACCTTGAGGAAGGCCAACTGGTCACGACAAAGCAGCCCACAGGCCTGTGGAGCGGCCAGCCAGTGGTCAGCACCAGCTGGTCAGCCACATGTATGGGCCCTCCTCAAAGTGGCTCTCACATGAGCCAACTCTGCTGACATTGTGGAACAGAGACAAGCTAACCTCACTATATGTGGATGCATTCATGAGTAAAATAAATGATTTTTATTGTTTTATGCACTAAGCTTTTAGTCAAGAACATCTTGCAGAGTCACCTCCAGGAGTTTACTCATTGAAGTACCCACAGAACTATTTAGCCATGGTACCACCGGATGGCCCACCCCAAGTATCCTTCAGCCTTGCTCATCAAACCACCTTAAATAAACACTTGTGCTGCACCTGCCATGCAAATAAAACTTGGATCCCAGTCTCCTACAGCCCTCTCCTTGCAAAGTTTATCCCTCCAAAAGAGAAATCTGCAGCCAGCTGTCCACCGAGATAAGATCACAGGATATTCATCCCAGTTTTGCTTGAGGTTGTAAAACATTAGAAACAACCTAAGTGTCTGTCAATAACAGAATGATTAAACCTGCAATTGACATAAAGAATAAAGTAACATGTTCCTTCATTTAACAAATATTTATTGAATTCTCACATTATATCAGGCACTGTACTGAGGGTTCAAAGACATAGACTGGACAAAATCCTGACTGTAGTAGCCATCATTTTCTAGATGAGGGATGTTGATTTTACCCCAAGTTTAAAAGCCAGGGCCCCCCAGCACTACTGAGTTCACTGAATAACCCGTGAACTGTAGCCCAAAGAAGGATGTTTGGGGCTCCCTAGGAGCTACAATGATAGCAGTGAATAATCTTATTCAGTCAACTATAACCCACAGGTTAAATCTGGCCCACCATTTGTTTGTGTAAATAAAGTTTTATTGGAACACAGTTACATCCATTCATTATGTATCATCTATGGCTGCCTTTGCCATACAGCTGGAGTACTGAGTGGTCATGACAGAGATCATACAGCCTGCAACCTCCAAAATATTTACTATCTGGCCCCTGACTCCTGATGTTATTCAAAGGCACAGACAAATCTTTACTGTCAAGAGTAGAATTGGGGTCTAAATATTAGATACAGACAAAGGACTTAGCTCATTCTGGGAATTATTTGAGTTTATATTATTTATGTTAACAGTAGCTCTTGAGATTGTATATGTGCTTAGCACACTGCAAACATGATTGCATTTAATCTGCCCAACTACCCTTGAAGGTAGATGCTCCTAAACACCCATTTTAAAAATAGAAACATTGAGGCCTAAAAAGATTAAATACATTTTCCCAGCACCTCACAACTAGAGTGTGGCAAATAGGTACTGTGATTGAGAGACCACCATTAGAGTCAGAAAGACCCTGGTTTGAATTCCAGTTCGACTGCATGACCCAACAAAAGTCACTTCAGTTCTTCAAGCCTCGGTTTCTCCATCTGTCCAATGGAGAAGCATCCACAGCTACCCTCAATTCTGTGGGAAAATGCACCTAAATCCCTTCACAAAGGGGCTGGCTCTCAATAAATGTTAGAAAATCTTATCTGTGTGGAGAAGCCTCCAAAATAAAATCAGTGGTTATTTCTGGATATTGATAACTAACATGATCTTTATTTACATTATAATGCTAATTTCTAATCAATGGAAATTTTATTGACCAGGAATTATCTTCGAGAGAGAGAGAGAGAGAGAAGAAGGGAGAATGAAAGGGAGGGGAAGGAAGGAAGGAAGGTAAAAGGAAGGAGGGAAGGAATAATGTTTAGAGGAAAAAAAGAAAGTACCCACTTCTGCCAGCTCTATCTAGTTTTCTACTGAATGCTGGAGGGTTTTGAGGGGGTGTGAACTCACCTTTGCATTCCAATCCCGGGCCTTTGAGCTGAGTCAGTCCATCGCTGGACAGGAAGCCTCGTTTACAAGTGCAGTAATAACTTTCCACCGTGTTGGTGCAGGTGGCATAAGCTGGGCACGTGGTGGTGTCCACACACTCGTTCACCCCCTTGTAGCATAGAAGGAAGAGGTAGGGTTAGAGTCCAGAGCATGGCTGCAAGGAAAGCAAGTGTGAGAGCATGAAAGCAGCTCTTATGTGTTGAGATATCTCCTGGTAAAGATGTGTTGAAGTCCTAAACTCTGGTCCCTGAGAATGTGACCTTATTTGGAAATAGGATCTTTGTAGATGTCATTAAAATGTAAGTTGAGATCATACTGGAGTAAGATGGCCCTTTAATCTGACATAATTGGTGTCCTTATAAGAAGTGGAGGAGGGGTAAAAAGACATAGGGAGAGATCCATGTGACGACAGAGACAAAGATTGGAGTGGTGCATCTACAAGCCAGGGAATGCCAGCAACACCCAAAGCTGGGAGAGATATCAAGAATAGATTTTGCCCCTGGGACCTTCAGAGGAAGTCCCTGCAGTTTGGACTTCTGGTCCCCCGAACTGTGAGAGAATAAATCTCGGTTCTGTTACAGCAGCCTTGGGAAACTGATACAGTGACCAAGGGTGCTCATTAAGGACCCTAAAGACCCGAGGCCCCTCCTGCTCAAAGTGTAGTCCATGGGCCAGCGGCACCAGCAGGAAAGTTTGATGGAAGCAAAATCTCAACCCCTACCGCAGATCTGCTGAATCCAAATCTGCGTTTTAGCAAGATCCTCACTGATATGTGGGCTCACGAGGGTGTGAGAGTCACTGACCTGGACTCTTGCTACTGCAAGTGTGGCCCACAGATCAGTAGCTTCTGCCTCTCCTGGGATTTGCAAGAGAGCTTAAAGTATCAGATATTGAGTCAGCAGGTTTGGGGTGGACTAAGATACATTTTAGCCAATCCAGCCCTGAGACATGCGATTTCACCTCTCTGTACCTCAGTTTTGCTGTTTAGCCCTCACCCTCACATCCAGTGAGTCCTTCTCCCACTGATTCTCCCTCCCAGCTATCACTATACATCTACAAACTTCTCCCCATCTCCATGGTTATGCAGATACAGATCTTCCTCTGGATTGTACAGTCGGTTCTACATCCCCCGTTGTCCCCTGCAATCATCTCTAAATGCAAATTTGGTCATTCGTCCCATCCCTCCTTATAACTCTACCTATTGCACTCAGAATTAAAATCCAAATTACTTAACATGATCCAAAAAACCTGCAGTGACCAGAGCCAACCACATCTTCAAACCTCATCCCATATCAGTCTCTATTCTTAGCCTTCCCACCACAGGGCCTTTGCATGTGCTGTTCTCTTTGCCTCTGCTTTGCCTGGCCAGCTCTTACTCATTCTTCAGGTCTTGTGTAAATGTTACTCCCTCCAAGAAGTCTTCCCTGACTTTACCTTGTGACATTTATCATGATTATACTTGCTTAATTATTTGTGTGATTAGCTCTTCAGTGATCGTCCACCACACTGATCCAGGGGGACTAAGCCACAGGTAGGAGCAGGCTCCAGGTGTTAAGGAAGACACTAATTTGATACTATCATTCCCATGGTCAACAGAATAATGGTTCCCCCAAAGATGACCACATCCCAATCCCTGGACCAGGTAAATATATCAAGCTACACAAAAAGAGAGTATTAAGGTTCAGTACAGAATTACGATTGCTGATCAGCTGACCCTGAGATGAAGGGGTCATGCTAAATCACTGGGGAACAATTCTGTTTTTTCATTTTCTGTGGCATAAGGTTTTAGAACTTTTTCTATATATTTCTGCATCGCTTATTCCAAATCTGAAATCTGTTTTTTGGTGCATGCTCTAGTTCCATGAGGGCAAACCTGTGACACGCGTGTCAGCACTAACACACGTAGCCATTTTCAATGACATGCAGCCGCATACCAGAGAAGTAGGGGTCCACATGCTGAGAAGGACGTTTCATCCTTGGCTCCTGCATGGCCAGGTGCAGGAGCCGAGGATAAAACATTTGTGTAGTGTAGACACTCTGTGCCGGAGGTCTGTGGGCCAAAACAACAGAACTCGGGCACAGAGCATCTAGTTCTGGGACTTCCGGTTAGGCAGTTGGGGGATCTTTGACCTCACTTCCAGCCGGCAGAGCAGGGAGCAGCAGAATGCCAATAAAATTCTGCAACAGAAAAGTCACTAATAGGCAGGTTAGTTAAAGAATTTCTCCTCCCCCTCACTTATCTTAGTTCACGGCATCCACACAAGTTAAATAATATCAGGACCAACAAAAGAAACCGACTGACAGATGAACAAAGAAGTCACTAAGCAGGTAAGTTAAATAATTAGTTATTGGTTTATTAAATACAGTTATACATTACAATTATACATTTTTGTTATTTAAACTATAAATATTGCGAAATTATGGTTTTTTTCTTGAAGTGACACATCACCCGAGTTATGCTGTTTTCTGTCAAATTTTGACACACCGAGCTCAAAAGATTGCCCATCACTCTCTAGTTTTTATGCAATTTTAATTCCTTTTTGTTACAGTTAATGGCATGTATTGCTTTTTAAATTGGAGTTAAAGGGCAATGACTCTTGGATTGAACACAACCGCAAGGCAATTAATGTTTCACAAACATCACTTTTACATAACTGTAGTTGTTTTTAAATGTAAAAAATTATTATCTGATATAAACACCCTCTTATTTTGTTTTAAGATTGAATCATGGCTTCTTGGAGTAGGCGTAAATGTAAGAATAGTCCTGACACCTTCTGTTATATATGTGGCTGTTACACACTTCAACGTCAAAGGCGCGATATTTCATTATTTGTGAAACGTGCATATATTGCCTATTTTCAAGTTCCCCTTGGCGATCAAGACAAGAATTGGGCTCCTCATATTGTGTGTCATAATTGTGAGAAAATGCTTCGTGACTGTACAAAAGGGAAATGCAAAGGAATGCCTTTTGGTATTCTCATGGTTTGGCGTGAAGCTAAGGACCACAGCAGTGACTGTTATTCCTGTCTGATCCATACAAAGGGCATCGGCAAGAAAAAATGGCATATGACCACATATCCTAATATTCCTTCAGCAATACAACCTATCCCACACTCTGAGACACTCCTGGTTCCAGTTTTCAATGTTTTTATTTCCTCTATGGATGAAGAAAGTCAACATGGTGATCAAGTGTATTTTGATAAGATGCATGAGGAAATGGTTGTATAATCTGAAGGGTCTTCTTCTGATGCCAAGCAGTCATTAACCCCTCAGCAGTTTAGCCAACCCCAATTGAATGACTAAAAGATTTGGGCCTATCAAAGAAAGCAGCTGAGTTATTAGCCTCCTGGCTTCAAGAAAAGAATGTACTTCACCAGTCAGCTAAAGTATCCCATTTCAGGAAGCGTGAACACATTTTTGTGGACTTTTTTTCCTAAGACAAACACTTTGTTTACTGTCATGATATCAGTAGTCTTCTCAGCCAGCTAGGTGTTACCACTTACAGTCCAACAGAATGGTGGCTATTTCTTGACAGCTCTAAATGATGGCAGACTACTGCCGGAGCATCAAACGAGATTGTCCTCAACAAGTGCACAAACGCAAGAGCTACAAACGCAAATTTTTGCCTGAATAGAATTTAAATAAGTTTTGCACAAATTTTATCATTAAATAAGTGTTTTAATATGTTCTGTTTTGAAATTGTAGACAAATTCTGATGCACTCATATCTTTTAGTGTATTAGTGTATTTACTGCATTATATAAATTTTTATATTTTCACAAAGATGATGCTCAAGAAGACATTCTACTTTATTATGTTAAACTAAATGTTGACAATTTTACAATAAGATGAAAACAGAAAAATCTTGAATTGCAAAAAACATGTAGCTTACAGAGAAAAACTAATGTCAGATTTGAGATCAGCACACCCGAATTAGGTAAGAAAAAGAGTGTTTGTGGATGCAACAACAATTCTGTTCCCCGGTGTAATCAAGGAGGAGTTGGTGCAATCAAATTGTCTTTATCAGTGGAAGAGGAAGACAGGAGAAGCAGAGTCAAAGTGATGCAATGAGAGAAAGGCTTGACAAGCTGTTGCTCATTGTGAAGATGGAGGAAAGGGACATGAGCCCTGGAATAAGATTGAGCTCCAGCAGCTGGAAAAGGCATAGAAAAGAGATTCTCCCCTAGGACCTGCCGAACAGAATGCAGCCCTGGCAACACCTTCATTTTAACCCAGAGGGACCTATTTTGGACTTCTGACCTCCAGAACTGTAAGATAATGTTTTTGTTGCTTTAAGCCACCAAGTTTGTGGTCATTTGTTACAGCAGCAACAGGAGACTGATACAATTCCCATTGAATGAATGTGAGAAATGAGCTCAGAGAGGTTAAGTGACTTGCCCAAAGACACACGGCCGGTAAGTCGCAGCCCCAGGCCTGTCAAACCCCTGAGTGCATGATTTTCACTACTGCTACACGAGAAGAGGTAGGTCCAACTGGGAATGGAGCAAATTTTCATGCAATTTTTAAGACAGTTCTATAGAAAAACTTTTAGAATTGGTTGTTTCAAGTCTGTTGTCCTGATGGACTGTGAGCTCCCAGAAAGCGGGAGTTTGTGTCTGTCTTATTTACTGCTGTGTCCTGAGTACATAGAACAGTGCCTAGTACACAGGCATTGCTCAGACATAAAGACCTTACTGGGAATGTCACATCTGAGCAAAGACCTGAAGGAGGTGAGAGGGTGAGCCATGAAACTATGTAAGCAGGCCCTGGCCAGTTGGCTCAGTGGTAGAACGTTGGCCTGGTGTGTGGATATCCCAGGTTTGATTCCCAGTAAGGGCACACAGGAGAAGCGATCATCTGCTTCTCCATCCCTCCCCTTTTCACTATTCTCTCTCTCTTCCCCTCCCACAGTCATGGCTTGATTGGTTCTAGCAAGTTGGCTTTGGGCGCTGAGGATGGCTCCATGGCCTTCACCTCAGGAGCTTAAAAAAAAATGGCTCAGTTGCTAAGCAACAGACCAAGGACCTCAGATGGGCAGAGCATCGCCCCTAGTGGATTTTCTGGGTGGATCTAGTGGGGCACATGCAGGAGTCAGTCTCTCTGCCTCCCCTCCTCTCACTAAAATAAAAATGAAATAAATAAACTATATAAGAAAACAGCAAGGGCAAAGGCCCTGAGCAGGACGGTGCCTGGTGATTTCACACAATTACAGGGAGGCTGGTATGGTTGGAACAGAGGGGCTGGAGGAAAAGTCAGAAGAGGTGACACAGCAAGGTCACGCAGGATCTGTGAGACTATTGTAAGGCTTCAGCATTTTACTGAAGAGAGATGGGAGCCATGGGAGGGTCAGAGCAGAACAGAGCAGAGGAGGGGCACAGTGTGACAGGTTTTATGTGATCTTCTGGCCACTGATAGGAGAGATGAACTGCAGAGGGCCAAAGGCAGGATGGCAAGGCAGGAGGCATCTGCACTTGTCCAGGTCAGCAATGATGGTAGATACTACCGTGCTGGAAGAAACGGGAAGTATGAGATTCTGGATTTAGTCTGAAGGTAACACCAACAGAACTTGCCAATGGATTGGATAGGGGGTGTGAAAGAAATGAGTCAACGATATTGCAGGCATCATTTGGTAGGATGGGAATATCATGGGGAAGCTCTTTATAAAAAGTGCCATAAAAACATAAGGGATGAGACCTGGCCTGTGGTGGTGCAGTAGATAGAACATCGACTTGGAATGCTGAGGTCACCGGTTTGAAACCCTGGGCTTGCCTGGTCAGGACATTTATGACAAGCAATCAATGAATAACTCAAGTGAAGCCACTATGAGTTGATTCTTCTCATTCCTCCTTCTCTCTCCCTTCTTTCCTCTCTTTGTAAAATCAATAAAACCTTTATTTAAAAAAAGAATATAGGGGATGAACTATCACGATTAGGATCTTGAAAGCCAGACTTTTTGCCTCCTACCAATGTCTTGTTTATTTCTCTTCCCTACACTCAGATTGTATCTTTCTTCTCGTTTTCAGCTTCCTCTTTCATCTGCAGAACCAACTTTTCTCTTTGCAGACTTCCGACTCATCACCACTGCAGTTTCTGCACTCTGAGATTCCCAATGCTTTCTTCCTCCAGGTCTATCTGCCACAGCTCAAGTCCAACCCCAACCAGAACAGCAACCCAGTCCCCTGTGCCTGAGCCCTTGTCAACCTGTCCAGCTCATCTCCTGCCCTGTCCCATCGGCCATGCTCACCTTTGCTCAGTTCTCCAAATGCTTTCCTGTCTCAGGATCTTTGCACCTCATCCTGCAGACCTTGAGACTTGATAACCTCTGTAATCATGTGAGCCAACTCCTATGTCTTTACATATATGAGTACACATATAGAGATATGTAGATATCTGTCCCATTGGTTCTGTTTCTCTGGAGAACCCTGACTAATACAACCGTTACTATATTCCGGGACTCTCTTAGGCCTGGTAGATTCAGCAGAGAAACAAGAAACATAAAATTATCAACCTTCATAGAGCTGATAATCTGGAGAGGTGAGTGTGAGGGATACAATGTCAAAAATAGAGTAGTCACTAAGAAGATGACACATGAGCTGAAACAGAAAGAAGGTAGTGGAGGGAGCCATGTGTCCATGCATGGCAAGAGCATTCCAGGCAGAAGGCACAGCATGTGTAAACGTCCTGAGGTAGAACCATGCCTGGTGTGTTAGAAGAACAGTAAGGAGGCCTCTGTGGCTGGAGCAGAATGGGCAAGGGGGAGAAAGGGAGAAGGTGAAGGCAGGGAGGGGATGGGACAGGTTATGGAGGGTCTTATGTGCCACAGGAAGAACTTTGGCTCCTACCCCAAGGGAGGCAGCCAGAGGGTTCTAGCCAGAAGAGGAACAAAACCAACTCAGTTGCTCACAGGTGCTGTCTGGCCACTGCTGGGAGGGCAGAGAGCCAGGAGACCTGGCCAAAGGCCACTTCAACGGTCCATCTGAGACACAGACATGATACTCAGTTATGAGCAAAACAAATTACTACATGATCATTTTAATGACCTAAGCCAGTGGTTCTTAACATGGGTTCTATCAAACCCTAGGGGTTCGATGAGTCGGTCTCAGGGGTTCGGAGAAGGCTCTGCCGCGGAGGTAAAGACACACTTGTGTAAAGTCGTGATGACACGCCCTGCTTGGCCATCACTTGCTGCAGAGGATCACGTTACATTGCTTGGCCAACCAGTGCTGTGGGGAATTTAGTGCGCGCAGTAGTCAAAGGCTGTCATAGTTGTACATAGTGTGGTTTCTTTCTTAATATTTTAATCCATACTAAATATGTTGAGCGAAAAAAGAAAGTGGTCAGACGAATATGTACAACATGGATTCACATGTATCACGGAACGGGATGGGAGTCAGCATCCTATTTGCATGATATGCAATGCCAAGTTGAGCAACTCTAGTCTCGCACCGGCAAAACTAAATTTGGAAAAAAAATCATATTTTATTTATCACTAAAGAAGGGTTCGGTGAATGCGCATATAAAACTGGTGGGTTCGGTACCTCAAAAAAGGTTAAGAACGACTGACCTAAGCAAAAGAGGAGACTCAGAGAGGCAAAGACAATTTTTAAAGTATAACTAGAATTTCCATTTCATAGGTCTCTTCCGTGCTTTTTCTACAGTCCCGCAGTAACACTTCAAGGTAAAGTGACCAAGTCATCCTGGTTTACCCAGGAATTTCCTGGTGTTAGCACTCAAAGTCTAGCATCCTGAGTTCCCGCCCCACCCAGTCTGGGCAAGTCAGGACTGTGAGTCAACCTATCCCTAGTACTTCTGTGACTACATTTTACACATGTGGAAAGGGATGCCCAAGAGCATTGGTTCAACCTGCCCCAGGTCACACACGTCACATGTCAGAATGCTAGACAAAGGCGCACCAGAATGAACTAAGCTGGGAAGGGATCCAAGAGACTAGTCGTCATCTGGCTGTGCCCCCATTGGCTACCAGCTTTGGTTCATCTGCAGACCAGCCAATAAGAACCAGGTAATTTACATTTCTCTGAAAGGAGAAGGTAAATGATGGAGAGGAGGAAGAGAGATGAAAGAAAGAGAGAAAAGTGAAAGAAGAGGGGAAGGGCTAGTTTAATTGAGCACTTAGTGTATTCCAAGCACCATTCTCAGCACTGCCTGTATCTTAACTTCTTTTATCCTCATCAAAACCCTGTGGGATTAGCTCCTCTTACTTTCATTTTTATGGAAATTGAAGTCCCTGGAATTTATTAAAACACCTGAGGTTCCCATGACAATGAGCACTGGAACCAAGATTCAAACCCAGGAAGTGTGGCTCCCAGAGCTCTGCTCTTAACAACTCACATGGAGGTGAGTCCCCACAACTACCCGAGTAGGTGGGGGTCAGCACAATCCCCATTAATCCAATGACAAAACTGAAAGGCAGAGACATTTGTCCAAGGTCTAACTGCCTCCAATCAGGGGGAGTATCTTACCAAAATTTACCAGTGTTGACCAGGGTGGCCAACATCCAAAGGAGAGAGAAGTCATTAAATGCTTCTGAGATCCTGCCAGGACCCAACCTGTCACCCAGCTGGTCTCCATATTTCCTTAAGGTCCAATGATTTCTATGGCAAGAGATGAAAGCAGGCCCTGGCCAGTTGGCTCAGCAGTAGAGTGTCAGCCTGGCGTGTGGAAGTCCCAGGTTCGATTCCTGGTCAGGGCACACAAAAGTGCCCATCTGCTTCTCCACCCTTCCCCCTCTCTTTCTTTCTATCTGTCTCTTCCCCTCACGCGGTCAAGGATCCATTGGGGCAAAGTTGGCCCCGGGCGCTGAGGATGGCTCCATGGCCTCCGCCTCAGGCAGAAGAATGCAATTGCTGAGCAATGGAGCAACACCCCAGATGGGCAGAGCATCGCCCCCAGTGGGCATGCCGGGTGGATCGCAGTCAAGCGTATGCGGGAGTCTGTCTCTCTGCCTTCCACTTCTCACTTCAGAAAAATACAGAAAAAAGAGAGAGAGAGATGAAAGCAGAAGTGTGGGTGTGTGATGAGGAAAACGCAATCTCTCCATGGGGAGTGACCTACGTCAGCTCATGAGTTTTTCACGCTTTGCCACCACCCTCCACCCACTTTCCCAGATTGGCACAGCCATCCTCCAGCTGTTTCGCTGGCTGGCAGTGATGACTGACAGAGGCAGGGGTACAGCCCAGCCCCTTGCCTCTGAGCAGGTCAACCTCCCTGGTGCAACTCAGCCTCCAGAGCTTCCCATGGGATCAGGCTGTGACCGACCCTCTCCTGACCTGCCTTCTGAGTCCTCGGGACACTATCTCACTATCTCACACTGGCCCCGAGGAGGAGCAGGCTGACAGTCCACATTGTGCTGTTTCTGTCATTCAAAGAGGAGAATCTGTTCTGCATCCTTGTGTTTTTCAATTAAACATTGGGTGTCAGGAAAGGGGGAGGGGTGGAACCAGACCGCTCAGTTGCTGCCAGGGCACTATGGACCTTTTTGCTGAGTTGCTGCCACTAATGGGGACACTGTGGCACACCCTTCATTTTCTCCTTTCTCCCCAGTGAAGAGAAGTTGGTCTGGCTGGCGGGCCACTATGGTCTCACTCTCCCTCTCTCCCCTTCCCTTCTGTTCTTTTTTCCTTCCTAACCAACCAATGTCTTCCATGTCTATCACCTTTTTTATTGCAACTGATACTAACTGAGCTTACGCCACGGGCTCCCAAGGAAGCAAGCCCCAAGCTCATGGGCCTCTTCACAACCGGACCCACTAAAAACAACCATCTCCATTATCACATTCCCTGCACTGTGCTAGACACATTGCTAACAAAATTTAATTACATTATCATGTCAACATTGTAACATAGGAATTTCAACCCTCACCTATATTACAAAAATAAAATAAAGAGGAAACTGAGGTTTGGAGAGATGTGACTTGTCCAAGGTTGCTTGGAGACCAGAGATTTGAATCCAGAACCCCTGCCAAGGACTAGAGAATTTATCTCATCTTCCCTCAGACCTCTACTATATCTGATCATACCACAGTCATAGCCACCATGCACAGCAAGACTCACCTCTTTCCCAGCCCCCAGCCCAACACACACACACACACACACACACACACACACACACACACACACACGGACAATCTCATTCATACTGAGGTCTAAGAATGCCTTCATTAAGGTCCTCCAGAAGCCGATGCTGAGACAAGGATTCTAGTGAAAGTATCAGTAGTTTCTCAGGCAGATGACCCCGGAAAACTAACTGGGGAAGGAGGAAGTGAGACAGGGCAGGGAACGAGCCCTCAATGGGTGTATAATCAAGCAATGTACACAGTAAAAACCTGGGCTCACTTGAAGGCACGTAGGGCCCACTCACTATTCAAAGTTATCCCACCTGTGGGGCAGGGGAACTGGGGTATTGGTCGACCAGCTACTGTCAGTCATATACTGAACCTTGCATCAACCCAGGACACCTCAGGCCTGGCCTCCAGGCAGACAGAACGGGCTCCAGAAACAGATGTCAGTCTAGTTGTGCGCTGAGGGATGTCGAGAGGCCCCGAGAGCATCTGCCGAGACTCCTGAGTTCCCTGGAAGAAGAGTGCCACTGGGTCTTGCCTTCTCCCTTTCACTCTCTGCAAGGCAAATCACCCATCCTGGAGTTACGATCACTGAAGTAGATGCATCAATGGCCCCTGTTTGTACGTCTACAAACCTGCCCCATGAAGCGGCAATTAAGAGCCACTGTGAAGACACAGCAAATTGCACCATGAAGGAGTAGAAACAGCTGTGTGATATTTAAGAGAAACACTGGAAGGGAAACGCAGACTCTGGAACCAGCTCCACCATTTGCTAGGCGCATGGGATCTGGGGCAAGTTCTTAATCTCAACATGCCCGTCTTTAAAATAGGTCTGATAACACTAGATCTACTTCACAGGGCTGACGTGAGCATCTGAGGACTGGGTGTGCCTGACACAGTGTAAGCTCCACGTGTCGGCTGTTACAGTGATAGGAGCTGGGATCAAATTCTGACTGCGAGGTATTCCCAAAGTGACCTTGGGAGGAGACGTGCCTCTCTGCCTCAGTTTCTTCATCTGGAGAATGGAGATAACGGTAGGCTCTGTTCCAGGGCATCACTGCAGAGGGGACAGTACATGGGTGATACTGCCAACAGGGTGGGGTGTCTGGGGCGTGGGATTTCTTATCTAACCCTTGCTCAGTGCATCCAGGGGTGTGGACCCTCGAGACAGACAGTCCAATGTGGTGATTTGAACATATGTCCTCAAATTCTTTGATCTTCCTCCCTTCAAGAGTGGGAGCCTAAATTCTCTCTCCTTCAGTGTGTGCTGGGCTTACTGACTTGCTTCTGCTGAACAGGGTAAGGAACATGTGACAACGTGTGACATCTGGGACATCTGAGATGATAAAAGTTATGTGGTTTCCTCCTTGCCCTCTCTTTTCAGGATCATTCGTGGTGGGGGAGCAGAGCCAGTCACCATGCTGTGACCACACACAGCGCTATGGAGAAGCCCACATTCAGGGAACTGAGACCTCCAGACAACAGCTTGACTGCCACCTCATGAGGGACCCTGATCCAGAATCATCCAGCTAAGCCCCCCTCCAGATTCTTGACCCTCAGAAACTATAAGAAAAAAAAGCTGTTAAGTTTTTAGAGCAATTATTACACAGCAAGAGACAACCAATACACCAAAGCATTTTCCCCGACCAGTAAAATGAGAATAATAGTAATTTCAGAAGGTTTGAGGCTTAATGTGATAAAAGTCATTAAACCCTGCCTGGCATAAATTAAGTGCTCAATAATATTAGTTATTATTGTCATTATTAGTATCCACCATGCTAAATGATTGTGGCTACTCATAGGAGAAACCACCAGCTTAGAGGCTTGAAACAACACAAATTTATAATGTTACAGTTCTGGAGGGCAGAGGCCCAAATGATACTTCTGGGGTTGAAGTCAAATGTCAGCAGACTGCATCCTTCCAGAGGCTCTAGGGAAGAATTCATCCCTGGTCTTGTCCAGCTTTCAGAGGCACCCACACTCCACGGCTCAAGCCCACTACTTCATCTTCAAAGTCAGCAGTGTAGCATCTTCCAATTTCTCTCTCTTTCATTAGATAGATAGATACCTCAATTAATCTTTCTCATTGTTTCTCTCTCACTCTTTCTCTCAATCTCACACTTGATATATATATATTATATAAATATATATAGTGTATATATAGTATATATATTATATATATACTACATTATATATATATAAGGAAGATCCTTGTTATTACATTAGACTCACATGGATAACCCAGCGTAATTTTCCCATCTCAAGCCCCTTAACCGAATCTCATCTGAAAAGTCCCTTTCGCCATGGAAGGTCACATATTCACAGGCTTGGGAATTAGGATGTGGACAACTTGGGGTGTGGGAGCCTCATTTTGCTTAGCACAGATGGGGGTTCTGGGGTCTTGGTCAGTGATTGAGGACACAAATATCAGTGACTCTCCAAACCCACGAGAGGTGAGCAAGGCTATAAAATCAGGTCGGCAGAGATCCTGCGGGAACGAGGGCAGGCAGAAACGGAGAAGATGGGAAGGAATGTGGTAGAGGAAGTGCACAACTGTTTGTGGAAGCCTCACCCCCTTGTGACTTCCCTGGCAGAGGAGAAGTCTGGGGATGCTCCAGTTGAGGAAGTCAGCTTGGAGAAGCCGCAGAGACATCATGCGTTCTTTCACTGAAGTGGGGGGACTCCAGAGCAGTTCTACCCAACCTGACCCTGTCCCTTCTATGTTCTAAGTCCTCCCATGGCTCCCTATTACCTTGGGATGAAGTCCAGACTCATTAATACAACACTCAAGACCCTGCTTGAGTCTTACACTGGTCTCCTCCTCTGGACTTATTGCTCCCCACCCACCCCACCCCCAAAAAATCCCAGTTCTCCTAGACTAACCAAAGCCCCTGTTGTGGGCACTGCTGATGCCCCGTCCAGCCACTACTGCAGCTGGAACATCCACCCCCACAGCAGTGAGTGTTACCTGCTAACATCACAGCTTGCCTTTCTCCAAAGAACTCCTCCAGTCCAATGGCCCCACAAGCCCTCAGACCTAGCCCACAGCCAGTAACAGATGGTCGGTCACAGAGGGACTAAAGGCGTCCCTCACTCCCAGGGGAGATCAACTTGGTGGTGATATTCAGGCACCAGGGCTGCCTGTGGAATCAGGCTGAGCTCCTGCCTCTGTTCTACCCTGTTTCCCTCACTCTTTTCTGCTAAACATCCTCTCTCAACTAACCTCGTGCACAAAAATCCTCATGGCTTGAGGATAGGGGGCCATGGACTAAGAATCACTCCCAGCCATTAAACACTTAGCTGTCTCTGGACCCCTAGTCTGACATGGCTGCTCACCTTAAATCCTGCGCATCCTTCCCATGTAAATATCATCTTATGCAGGAAGCTTTCCTTGACCCCACTCCAGGGATAGGGAACTTCTCTGCACTCCTCCCAACATTTGGCATGATCTATACTTGCTTGAATGTCTGTTTCCTACCAAAGACTGGGAGTGTCCTGGGGACAGAAAAGCAATTGTGTTGGCTGCTCTATGCTAGAAAATGAAAAAAACAAATGAGGAAGAAGAAAGCAAGAGAAACTGATGAATCGCCAGACCTACTGAGCCTCCCTGTGTCAAGAAAGAAGAGCGGGGATTTGAGGAGGTGGAGACAGCAGCAGCGACCCAGCTGGTGGAGAGAAGGGGCAGGGTCCTGGGAGGGAAGCAGTTACTGAGGGGCAGGGCCACTTCCTTCTCAGAGTGCTCCTAGTTACCCCAGCCGGCCTCCTGAGACCTCAGCAACCAGAGGTGGTTTGTCTACAGTGCTCCAGAACCATCCCCAGGTTCAAGGATCCAACCAGGAGCACTCACAGAACTCAGCACTGAGCATCCTCGCAAGTCACGGCTATGATTTATTACCATGAAATGCTACAAAGCAAGTCAGCAAAGGGAAAAACTGCCTGGGTAGAAATCCAGATGAAACCAGACGCAAGTCCCAGTGGTTGCCCAGGGCCAGGAGTGAGGGAGGGATGGATTACAGAAGGGCTTGAGAAAATTTACGGGGATGATGGAAATGTTTTGTGTGCTGAGTGTGGCCAAGGTGGTCAAAACTTCATCAGTTTTTACACTGTGAGAGGAAGCAAAATACCACCCTGCGACAAAGTTGATAAGATTGGCCCCAAAATATACAGTTCCTACAAGCCCTGACCAGGTGATTTAGTGGATAGAGCATCATCCTGGTGCACCGAAGTTACAGGTTTGATCCCTGGTCAGAGCACACATGAGAAGCAACTAAGTGGAACACCAGGTTGATGCGTCTCTCTGTCTCTCTTCTCCTCAAAACAATAATAATAATAATAATAAATGAAATAACAAAACTGATACAATTTCCCAATTTCTCAGAAATCCTTTCTCATTGATGATCAGAGCCTGGACGTGCTCTTTGAGTCTCTATGGCTTGCCATGTCATGATTTGCTTTTTGACCCTTGGAGGGGGTCCCAGCAAGCGCAGCCGGGTGGCACATTCTTGCCCTCTACAAATTTCTGTAGAAACGCAGTTCCCTGAATGGCTTTAATTATCACTGTACCTGACAAGGGGCAAAAGAAACAACTAAAGGAACTGTTCCCCTGGGCCTCCAACGTGGAGCCGGAAGAGGATGTGCAAGTGCAGAAACTTCGAGAGGAAAAGAATCCATCATCACATTTGCTCTCCTCAGTCAGGCACCTGTGCACAAGACACAAACACAGGGCCCCCGCAACAGGTGCCAGAATCTAGAGAAGAAAGACAATGGGCTTTCAGGCCTCAGCCTCTGAGAAAGAGGAAGGTTCTGGATGGAGAGGGACCTCAGAAGGACACAGTACAAATAAGGGACACTACATGACTCTGTGACCTTAGAGAACTGGCTTTTCCAGCAGGTAATACTATTGTCATTATGTTTGTTTGCTGGGCTGTCATGCAAAATACCACAGTCTTGATGGCTTCAACAATAGAAATGTATTGTCTCACAGTTCTAGAAGCTGGGAGTCCAAGATCAAGGTGTCATCAGGGTTCGTTTCTGCTGAGGTCTGTCTCTTTGGCATGTAGACAGCTGTCTTCTCCTGTGTCCCACGTGGTCCTCCCTCTGTGAGTGTCTGTGTCCTCATCTCCTCATTTAAAGACACCAGTCATACTGGACAGGGGCCTACCCTAATGACCTCATTTTATCCTGATCACCTCTTTAAGAACCCAGTCTCCAAATACAGTCACATTCTGAGGTCCTGTGGGTGAGGGCTTCAACATACGCATTTGGGGAAATGCAACTCAGCTCATATCATTCACATTCCAGCCCCAGCTGTGTAATATGTGACCTTAGGATGCGAAAGCCTCTATGATCCTCAGTTTTCTCACTTACTAAAAACTGCATAGTTACATAGTTATGTGGACCACATGATGCAAAGTGTGGAAAGTGCTTAGCAGACAGACAAGTGCCCCGTAACTACATATCAGCTACTATCCTGATTATGATACACTACATACACAAACATATGTTATTTCTACAGGATATTACAATAGTGTTCTCTCAGTTAGGTTGCAGCCTCCAAAGCTGGGAAAACATAACAATAAAAGTAAATAATAAAGCCTTATTTTATCGTCCAAGCAGAGCAAACCCAGCCTTGTGACCCTTTAGGTCAAAGTTCAGTCACTTTTTCTGAAAAGGGCCAGCAAGTCATAGAGTCTTTGTGGCAATTCTATCATTATAGTGTAAAACAGCCGCAGATGATACGACTGGGAGTGGCTGAGTGTCATTAAAACTTGATCTGTGGACACCAAAATTTGAATTTCACAAACTTTTCACATGTCATGAAATATTCTTCTTTTTCTGATTTTCTTCCACCATTTAAAAATGTAAAAACCATTCATAGAAGCACTATTCTCAATAACTAAAAAGTAGGAAGAACCCAAAAGTCCATCAATGGATGAATGGATGCACGCAGTGTGTCACACACACCCGTGGAATATTACTCAGTCGTGAAGAGGAGTCACCCCGTGGAATATTACTCAGTCATGAAGAGGAGTCACCCGTGGAATATTACTCAGTCATGAAGAAGAGTCACCCTGTGGAATATTACTCAGTCAGGAAGAAGAGTGAAGCTCTGACACTCGCTACAACATGGATGAACCTGAACATATGATGCTCAGTGAAGAAGCCAGACACAAACGGTCACATATTATGATTCAACTTATATAAAATATCCAGAATAAGTAAATCTGTAAGGAAAAGAGGTTTTCAGGGAGTGGGGGAAGGGAAGAAATGGGGGGACACTGTAGATGGGCATGAGGCTCCCTCTGGGGTGCTGGAAATGTCCTGGAACTAGAAGACAGGGGTGGTGGTTGCACAGCATGGTGAACGTACTAAATGCCACTGAATTGTGTTTTTAAATGGTTAAAAAGGCAAATCCTGTTTCCCATGTATCTAAGCCTCACAGATGTCCCCTTGTGTACCTACAACAAGGCCAAGACACACCCCAAATTCCTATTTTTTGCCTAAGTGATTGGCTGAAATGCTTGTCACCACTGTCCAACGGGATCGACATTGCTTGTTAACAGAATGCTGGTTAAGCTTCTCTCCTCCCCTGGCCCCTGGACTCAGACCCCTCTCCCTAGCCAGCGGACAGCCACCCTTAACCCACCTCAGATCTAGACTCAGAAATGTGCTAGAGAGAGAAAATGGGAAGGGCACACATAGACATGGCAGCTGTGATGTGGCTCTGATCTCTCAGTGGGCCAGAGATCCGTGGCTGTTCACAGACGTTCCCTCTTCCTTGGAGGTTTGCAGCGCAGTCCACTCCCCAGCCCCCTGTGCAGCAGTGCGGCCACGTGGCTGAGAGCCAGCCAATAGGGACCAAGTGGAAGCGGTGGGCTCGTGTCCATCACCACCCGTGAAACAGTGCGAGCCATCTTCCAAACCTTCACTTTTTCTCTGCACAGAGAACATCTGGGGAGTTCTAGGGGATAACAGAGGCATGAAATGGGGGAAAGCTACCAGGAGAGCCACCCAACCAAGAATACCCACATTAGATGACTGAGTAAATGAGAAATAAATGCCTGACATTTAAGCCTTTGGGGTTGGAGCATTGATTATAACAGAAGCCAGCACTATCCATCCCAACTAAAGCACACAGAGTGTTTGTGGAAAGAGGAAATTCTAAAGCAGAGCATTGAAAGATGAAGACAGGATCAGAGCGAGAGTCACAAAAATAGATTTTAAAAGACTGGCCAGGAGGTAGAGAGAAAACCAAGCAGGAGAATGAAGACACCTAGGACCAGGACATCAGGGTGACAAGGACCCACAAGGATGCTTCAGAATAACCACAGCCTACAGCAAGCTGGACCAACAAGAACCTATGAAGAAAACGAGAGCCTTTCCTAAATATTTAGTGCAAGAAGCAGAAGAAGGCAGCCCCAACACTGGGAGTTGCTGTGGTCAAAGTTACAGACAAGAAAGCAAAAGTTTCCCAGTTCTGTTTGTTACTTTTTATCTCTACTACAGAGAAAGAGCCACAAGGGAGTGAGATTCAAGGTCAATTAAAGCTCCCAAATACAAGACACAGGGAATGTCATGGGGGGACGGAGAAGGGGCAGGAACCCATAAGTATAAACACTCTGCACCCAGTCTTCAAAGGTCACTCCTGGAAACATAGATCAGACACCTGATTCTAGTTCCACTCAACCACTTTCACTTTCACTTTTGAATCTGAGTCCTCTCACAAAACCCTCCAACCCATGAAAAGGTGCTAAACATCACTAATCATTTACGAAAATGCATATCAAAGCCACAATGAGATACGACTTCACACCAATTAGGATGGCAATTATTAAAACAACAACAACTAGAAAATAGCAAGTGTTGGTAAGGATGTGGAGAAACCAGAACCCCTGTGCATTGCTGATGGAAATGTAAAGCGGTACAGCCACTGTGGAAAACAATATGACCATTCCTCAAAACATTACAGACATTATCATATGACCTAGAAATTCCTCTTCTGGGTACATACTCAAAAGAATTGAAAACGGGAACTCAAACAGCAATCTGCACACCCACGTTCAAAACAGCATTTTTCACAATAACTAAAAAGTAGAGACAACCCAAGTTAAAGGTCCATGAAGAGATAAACAAAATGTGGTCCATTCATGCAGGGAATACTATCCGGCCTTAAAAACGAAGGAAATTCTGACTTCTGCTGCAATGTGAGTGAACCTTGAGGACATTATGCTCACTGAAATAAACCAGACATGAGAGGACAAACACTGTATGAGTCCCTATATGAGTTCCCTAGAGGAGTCAGATCCATGGGGACAGGAAGCAGATGGTGGGAGCCAAGGGCTGGGGCAGAGGGAAGGGGAGTTAGTTTTTAATGGGGACAGAGGTTAACTCTGGGAAGATGAGAAAGTTCTGTAGATGGATGATGGGGATGGTTGTACAACATAAGTGTACTTAATGTTACTGAACTGTAGACTTAAAAGTAATAAAAAGGGCCTGATGGGGGTAGCACAGTGGATAGGGCATCAACCTGGGACGCTGAGTTACCAGGTTCCAAACCCCAACGTCCCCAGTTTGACCCTGAGGTTCCTGGTTTGACTGCAGGATTGCCAGCTTGAGCCCAAAGGTCGCTGGCTTAAAACCCAAGGCCACCGGCTTGAGCAAGGGGTTACTGGCTTGGCTTGAGCCCCCTGGTCAAGTCACATATGAGAAGCAATAAATGAATAACTAAAGAGCCACAACTACGAGTTGATGCTTCTCATCTCTCTCCCTTCCTGTCTCTCCCTCCTTCTCTCTGCCTCTCTCTGTCTCTGTCTCTCTCACACACGCAAGAAATAAAAGTAGCAAAAAAGGTGAAGTTTATGTTGCGTGTATTTTACCACAGCAGAAAAATAATGAAGTTATTAACTCTAATAGCTTCCTATGGTAGCCACTGTTGAACTACACAGCCTTTGTGAGAATTAGAAAATGGGGCCTCCTCACCCTGACAAATGCAGCCCCATCCCAAAGTGTCTGGCTTAGCTCAAAATGAAATTCAGTCCTCACTTATCCCCTCAGTCAGGCACCTGTGCACAGGACACAGCTATACCCACAAACAGTGGCCTCCCATTACGGTTAGAACACGATGGTTTTCACCATGGCCCGTTCCTGCCCATCTCACTTCCTGCTTCTCTCCTCATTCTCTCCACGCCAGGCCACTCTGACCTTATTATTATTTCTTGATCTCACCAAGCTCATTCCTCTACCTCAATAAAGTGGTTTTAAAAAGTAAAAAAGGGCCCTGGCCAGTTAGCTAAGTTGGTTAAGAGTGTCATCCCAAAGCGACAGATTTGCGGGTTCCATCGCTGGTCAGGACACATCTGGGAAGCACCCAATGAATGCACAACTAAATGGAACAACAAATGAATGCTTCTCTCCCCCCACCTCCCCTGCCACCCTCTCTCTCCTTGCCTCTCCCTGTCTCTGAAAAAAAAATAAAATTAAAGCGTTGGCTGGGTAGTTCCGTTGCTTGGAGCATCACTCCAGAGGTCAGAGGTTGCCAGTTCTATCCCTGGTCAGGAAACATACAGGAGCAGCTTGATGTTCCTGTCTCTTTCACCTTGTCTCTCTCAAAAATAAAATTAAAATTAAAAAGGAAATCAGTCCGACGTCTGACTTCGTTGCCTACAATTCCAATATTAGAGAGTCGTTCCTTTGAATAAATATCTTTCTTTCCTAGAAAATACAGCATACTGACTGAATGATTGCTTGCTGTTTCATCTGCCTAAAACGCACATTTTCCCTCCCCGTTTTTCCCTGGCACATTCTCTTGTCCGCTCAAGGTCAGAGAGGTCTTCCCTGGCCCCGTGTCAATAATGACCACCTACCGCCACCAAGACACCCCCTAGCCTGCTACTCCGCATCGTTTTCTCCATAGAGCTAATCTCCAAGTAAACTCAAGCTGGGGCCACATCTTAACTCAGCTTTTTCTCCTGCCCCTTCCTGCTTTGGGGCAGGGTGGGTGGGGGTACAATTAAAGAAGGGAGATACAGATTGTATAAGGCACTGTGGGCCATCCTAAGGATTCAGCTGGTGCGGGGCGATCTGATGTTGGCTGTGCTTTTCCCACGCAAGGTGGAAATGAGGGAGGACTGGAGACAGGTGGCGATGATACCAATGACTTGAAATCAGCCATGGTGGGCGTATTTACACCATGAAAGACGCCGAATGCTGCGCCAACATCCACTGATTCCATGGTTCCCAATCTCCTTCACCTTAAAGCTCAAACTTGTAAGCTTGACTTCAAACGCCCACTTATATTCTGGTCTTTTCAGGAACATTCTAAACAGAATGCTCTGGGTGCCGAAGCCAAATCAGCGATGGACACTAGATGGCAGCATACAGCTTCAGATAGGTGCTAGAGAGACACCACCAGGAAAGATCGCAGGGAACCTGAGCCCCCAAGTCTCAAAACATAGGGGAAACCGAGTCATTAGTCCCCATAAAGTATGATGTGACCCAACATGAAAACTCACCACAGGATAAAACTTTGGGAGCTCATGCATATACTATGGCCTTGATGGTAATGATGGTTTCACAAGTAAATACCTTATTTCCTCATGTAGAAAATGCACCTTTTTTCAAAAAATTTGGGGTCTAAAAACGGTGCATTTTATACAGTGGTAATAGTATATCATTTTACTTTTTTTCGTGTTTGTCTTCACACTCATTGTTGAAGACAATGATTCATCATCAGACACCGATGAGGACAAGTTAATGGATGGAAATTTTTATAGTGATGAGGAGTTATATGAATTTTATGATGAATAAAATTGAGTTCAATAACTTTATGTAATACTTTTTTTTTCAAATTTTGGGCCCCCAAATTAAGGTGTGTCTTATTAATAAGAGCATATTATACATGGGGAAATATGGTACATATCCCCAAACTCATTGTGATGTGTACATTCAATATGCATAGTGTTCTATATGTCAGTCATATCTCAATAAACTGGTGTTAAAAAAAAAAAAAAACTCTGTCCCATGTTTGACTTCATTGAAATGCCACCATTAGAGAGTCATTCCTTTGGATTAAATATTTCTCTTCCAGAAGATACAGGGTACTGACTCAACAGCCCACATGGAGGCCCCTGGAAGGGATTAAAGAAGTCAAAAACCTCTGGTTAGAGCACACACCCCCCCCCCAGCATGTTTGCTGCTTTCCCTACAGTATAAATATGAACTTATCCCTCAAAGATTCAGATCCAACCTTCTGTCCCGGGAAAACTCACACCCTTCTAGGCCAGTGATTTTCAACCTTTTTCATCTCATGGCACACAGAAATTAATTAATAAAATTCTGCAGTGCACCCCAAAAAATACATCATAGCTTTTGCCAATCTGACCAAAAAAAAAATAGATATAATTTTGATTGATTTACAAATAATAATAGTAGTTACCTACACTTTTTGCTCCAAAGTGACTTTCTAAAAGTTCAGGTGCCTATACTTGTATATAAGGATTTCTGGTACCAAGAATTAACCAATCAGATGAAACTTTATTATGGGACATGACCAATAAGATGCAACTCTATTATATGACCTACAGATTTATGGTTCAAGACAGGGCATTCACACTGGATGGCTATTTTTGTGTTGTCATTTTTTTAACTTGACAATCTAAGGGGGAAAAGGTCAGTGCCCATGACTAAATAGTCAGGAATTGCCTGTTTTAAAATTTCTTGTGGCATGCCAGTTGAAAATCACTGCATTAAGCAATACTTCCCTCCATTCCCCTCCCCCAAGTCCCTAATAACTTCTAATCCTTCTGTCTCAGCATTTACCAATTCTAGACATTTCACATGAATGGAATCATACTATACATGACCTTTGTGTCCAGCTTCCCTCACTGAGCTCGTGTTTTCATGATTCATCCACATTGTAGCAGGTGTCAGTATTACAGTGTGTCCGTAAAGTCATGGTGCACTTTTGACTGGTCAAAAGTCAAAAGTGCACCATGACTTTACGGACACACTGTACTTTCCTTTCTAGGACTGACCAATATCTCATTGAAAGAATATGCCACATTTTGTTTATCCATCATCAGTTAATGGACATTTGGGTTGTTTTCACTTTTTGGCCATTGTGAATAATGTTGCAATGTACATCGTCATACAAGTATCTGTTTGAGTCCCTGTTTTTAATTTTTTGGGGTATGTATCTAGCAGTAGAATTACTGGATCATATGAGAATTCCATTTTTCTTTACCATCCCCCGATTTTCAGTGGCAGTAATGCTGTTTGTGGAGCCCTGGCTTATGCCAACACAGTGCTGCGACTTTCATCTGCATCAACTCATCAAAGCTTCTGGTAACTCCTGCTGTACATGCATTTATTACCATCATTTTCCAGGTGAGGAAACTGAGGCCTATGTAGGCCCTGCAACTTTTCCCAAATTATACACTTAGTGAGTGGTGGAGCAGGAATTTGAACTTTAGAGTCTGCTACCGGCAACCTTCCTTTCAAATCACGTGGTGTGATAGGAGGGGGGCATGGGAGGTGGATAAGACCCTCCTTCCAAGAGTGCTGTCCATCCAATTATTTTAAAAGTAAAATTCCTTGCTTGGTAGTCCCAGAATTTAAATTTAATTGAAGGTTTAATACTGTTTTAATATGACATCATCATTTGACTATTTTATATGAGAGAGGAGAAAGCTGAAGTGTCACACGGTAAGAGCAATGTGTATCACCAAATATCAGAATTAAAGCAAACAAGCACAGAAAAGAAATCTTTAAAATCTTTGTTTATAAACTTTGATTATTTTCTGGGAATAAATTCTTACAGATAGAATTTCCTGATCCAAATCAAACACCTTGCAAGCTTTTGATACTCTCTTAAGTAGGCATATATGATCATCAGGAATAGACACCTACTTGAACTTGAACTAGCTCAAATTAAAGGTGGTTTATTGGCCCTGGCCAGTTGGCTCAGTGGATAGAGTGTCAGCCCGGCATGTGGACATCCCAGGTTCTATTTCCAGTCAGGGAACACAAGAGAAGCTACCATCTGCTTCTCTTCCCCTTCCTCTCTCCCTTCTCTCTCTCTTCTCCTCCAGTAGCCAGTGGCTCGAACGGTTCACGTGTCACCCCGGGCACTGAGGATAGCTCAGTTAGTCTGAGTGCGTCAGCCTCAGGTACTGAGGATAACTCGGTTGATTCAAGCATCGGCCCCAGACAGGGGTTGCTAGGTGGATCCTGGTTGGGACATATGTGGGAGTTTGTCTCTCTATCTCCCCTCCTCTCACTTAAAAATATATACATACATACATACATACATACATACATACATACATACATACATACATACATACAATATAGGTGGTTTATTTAAAGGACACAGGCCTCAGGCTGGGTGAGAGTAGAGCAACTTTAGGGTCCTTTGGCCTGTCAGTCTAGTGCTCCCACTGACATGGCTCCATCAGCAACTCAGTCAGTCTTTGTTTCAACTTTATCTCAGTTCTCAAGACACAGAATCAGCTTGGTGTAGCCTCAGTCCAGTGAACTGGCTCCCCAGGCCGGGGAGCTGCATGAGCCAGGGAGGGCCACCTGGAGCCAGGCAGGAGCCAGGAGACCCATCTGGAATTGATACCTTCTTACCACATGAGGTGGATCTTAGTAATCGTTTGAGAACAGACATGTGTTGGTAGAGGAAAAAATAACCTCCTTTTCCTTTGTGCATGGGTTGCCATGCTCAAAACATAATCATTAATCAGAATTCTTGCGGTGGTGAGTGACACAAACCCGTTCAAGTTCAAACAAGCCTAAGCAAGAGTGTGCAAGAGTCATTAGCACCAAGGAGTTAAAAGGTAATAGTTTCATGTGGCTGGAACGTTCAGTCAACAAACACAGCGGGATCCAAGAAGTCAACATTGTTACCAGGACTCTCTTCCCCCTCTGTCTCTGCCCTGCTTTCTTCTGCAAAGGAGTTATTCTCAGGCCAACTCTCCAGGGTAACATATGATGGCTGCCAGCAGCTCCCGTCCTATATTCTACATTCTACCTCCGTGGTAACCCCAGCCAATCCCAGCCAAACTTCAAGAGTTTACCCCTGTTGGACCAACATGACTGAACCTATTATCATGGCCAAGCGAAAGGAATATTGTTATTGGTCAGGTTTAGTGCTGGGTCTGGCCATGGGCTGGGCAGAAGGACCAGCCCCACCTGAGCATGTGACAGGGCCTAGTGAGGAGAGGATTTCCTTACAGAAGGAAAATTATGGTGCTTTTGCCAAAAGAGGGGGGATGGGTGCTGGGCAGGAAGCACCAGCAGTGTCACCACAGAAACAAAGTAGGGTTTTTCTTCCCAGTAGAAGCAATAGATCATATTGAGCCATCCTGACTTCTTTTCCTATTTCTCTCAAAGGAAAAATAGGAGGTTTTGTGAGCTTGTTGATAGCGGCGTTCTACAATGGGACTTTCTGTCACAATGGAGTAGTTAGTATTCACTCTCTGTGCTGGCCAGGACAGGAGCCACTAGCCACAGTGTTGCTACTGAGCCCTTGAAAAATATCTAATGGGACCAAGAAACCAAATGGCAAATTTTAACTACTTTTAATTTAAGTAGCCACATAAGGCAAATGGCTACTGTAATTGGACCACACAGACTCAATTCTTCTGTTAGCGCTATAGAGAAATGTGAGGTCTTCAGGGCATCCTGACTTCAGAAAAAGAAACCCTTGCCCTTGTGTGCTGGTGGGGAAACTTTCTGAATTTAGGCGTTTTTCCATGAGAGCGATGGGAGGTCTACACTGTGTGCATGGGGTTGGTGGCGAATGTGGCACCTTGTAATGAAGTAGCTGTTACGCCTTTGTAACCGCAGAATCCAGGGCCTGCCTGCCTTACCTCTAAAGCGCCCATGTTTTACATGAAAACCTCCTAATTAATAGGCCAGCCCCTCTTGAATTCAATAGAAAACAGAGGAGAAAAGAAATTAATTAACCCAGGATTTTTTTTTAAGTGAGAGGTGGGGAGGCAGAGAAGCAGACTCCCACATGTGCCCCAATCATGATTCATCTGGCAAGCCTCCTACCTGGTGATGCTCTGCCCATCTGGGGCCGCTGCTCCATTGCTTAGCAACTGAGCTCTTCTTAGCGCCTGAGGTGAGGCCATGGAGCCATTCTCAATGCCCAGGGCCACTTGCTTGACCATTCGAGCCATGCTGCAGCAGTGAAAGAGAGAGAGAGAGAGAGAGAGAGAGAGAGAGAGAGAGAAGGGAGAGGGGCAGGGAAGGGATGGAGAAGCATATGGTCACTTCTCCTGTGTGCCCTGATGGATAATCGAACCCAGGACTTCAACACACCCGGCAACACTACTGCTGAGCCAACTGGCCAGGGCCCCCAGGATTTTTTCAATTTAGCATGCTCTGCATAATTTTAGTGTTTTCTGCAACTGAGCCAAGCCCAGACCCACCGGGTTTACTGTAACAACATTTTAGGGTAATCCAGACTCATGCAGACAGTGACCCACCGGAGGAAGGAAAAGGATAATAAAGTCTTCTATTGTCTCCAAGTAAGAGAGTTTGTTCAGTCCTGAGACAGAGAGTGGGAGGTTTTGGCTGAGCAGGGAAGGGTGGGTGACTCCAAGTTAAAAGGTCAGGGACTGAGAAGGGGCAGGAGGGGAAATTCAGTTGCAACAATGTCCATCTTGAAGACCTGAAGTCTGGGGACTCTCCCAGCTCTGGTTTGTACCAGTGGATGCCCTCGCTGTCCGGGGTACAAGCAGGTCACAGAGCAGTATGTTCTCTGAGTAAGGACCCAACTCCATTTTTCTTTGTCAACTCAGAGATCAGACACTGCTTTCTCCTTGCTTAGAGGGACAGGCTAGGTGGCAGATCAGGCCTCTCTAGGTGGAAGATTGGTGGTTCAAAACAGTGGTTTTCAACTGCCCACATCAGCGTGGTCAACTCTTTCGTGGACTGGCATGAAATTTCTGGCAGAACAGCACTGATCCAGAGACCAGCAGTAGAAAACCACTGGTTTAAGACAAGACAGTGAATTCTTAGTTCTGCCATTGAGATGGGAGGTGCGGGGGGATCTCTGTTTTTTGTTGTTGTTGTTGTTTGAATCTGGATGGGCTGGGACTGCTTCACCCACTGGAGTCTGAAGGAAGTGACATTCTGTGACTTCTAAGGCAGGGTCATAAAACATCATCAACATTCATCGTATGTGCTAGAACCCTCATGCTTGGAGACCTGAGCTACCATGTAAGAAGTTCGACTGGCCTCAGGTTACCATGCTGGAGAAGGCACATGTTGGATCTTCTGCTGGGGGACCTCAGAGAAGCTCAGCCTTCCAGCCATGTGCAGCGAGGCACCAGGCATGAGCGTGGACCCTCTGGACCAAAACACATGCTAGCTGGATGCTCCTGAGTGATCTGTGTCAGTACCACGTAGAACAAAAGCATCACCCAGCTGAGTCCTTCCTATATTGCAGACCCATAGAATCATGCAATTTGATATAACATAATGGTTGCTGTATTCAGCCACTAAGTTCTGGGATAGTTTCTTACATGGTGAGAGATACCTGGAGCAATGGGGAAATGATGCATACAGGTTCTTTTATTAGTAGCTTCCAAATGCCAACAACAGAGGTGGAGCCCAGGAAAGACCGTGGTAAGGTGAATGGGTATATAATACACTTCCCCAAACGATGCACTTCCAGCTTGAATTTCAAGGTGTTCTGATTCATAATGTCAAGTTGACGGACAGAAACTGTCAGATTTCTAGGGATGGGAGATGGATTGGAGCTGACAAGTTGTACAACTCCAACATTCAAAGTGAGCAGAGCTCTGGGGTTGCAGCTCTGGGTAATGCCATGGAAAATGTATGGACTATTGCAACACAGAATTGCCTGGATTGCAATCCTGGTTATAACTGTTGTGATTTACCCATAAGTAGCCTCAGTTTTCTCAGCTATGAGATGGGGTTGTTGGTAACACCTACTTCACAGAATTACTCTAAGTAATTCAGTAAAAGGAATTTGTCACCTCTTTTGTCACTTGGCATTTGAAGTCCCTTTCCACATTTTGGGGATTCCTTGCAGTATCACTCATGGAGGGTGGTAAGGAGAAACCGTTGTCTCTCTTTTGGAGTTGAAAGCCAGATGTTTGCTCTGCCCATCTCCTTTGCAGCTACGGTGTCATGTGATAGGCCAGGTGACCTAGGTTCAGCCAGTCAGTGCTCTTATCCCGGACTTTGAACTAGTACCCGAGATACAAAAAAACAAAATGGAGAAGAATCCTTTCTGAATGCCTCAGCAATGGTAGCCACATCCACTTCTGGTGGGCAGCAATGCCAGGACCTGTGGCCCCAGCTGCCTGTGTCAGCGGTTAGAACAGGGAACCCTCACCAGTTATTTTATAACTCTCCAAGACACCTAGCACACTGCCTTTGGAGAAGCAGCAAAGAGTAGGAGCTAAGAACACAGGTTCTGATCTGTCACTTTAAATCCTGGCTCTGTCATTTCTCAGCTGTGTGACCTTGGGCAAATCACTCTACCTCTCTGTGCCTTAGTTGTTTGATCTTGAAAATGGCAATAGGCTCTGGCTGGTTGGCTCAGTGGATAAAGTGTCATCCCAGTATATGGATGTTCCAGGTTTGATTCTTGGTCAGGGCACACAGGAGAAGTGACTATCTGCTTCTCTTCCCCTCCCTCTCCTCCTTCACTCCCTCTTATCCTCCCACAGCCAGTGGCTCAATTGGTACAAGCATCGGCCCCAGGTGCTATGGATAGTTCAGTTGGTCTGAGCACATCAGCCTCAGGTGCTAAAAATAGATTCAAGCATGGGCCCCAGACAGGGGTTGCCAGGTGGATCCTGGTCAGGGTGCATGCAAGAGTTTGTCTCACTATCTCCTCTCCTCTCACTTAAGAAAAAAAGAAAGAAAATGGTAATAACAATAGTAACTCCCTCACAGGGTTGTTGTGAGGATTAATTAGATAAGACATGTAGAGGACTTAGAACAGCACCTGGCACGAGTTAGCACTCACTCAATGTTAGCTATTGTTCTCTGGCACTCACTAACTTCTCAGTAAATGAAAACTATCATTCTTTCAATGATGGAATTTAATCCGTAGTGGGCTGGTAAAACTGGCTCTCCTTAAACTGGCCACGTAGCTCAGTTGGTTAGAGCATCATCCCAATAGGCTAAGGTTGTGGGTTTGAACCTCAGTCAGGGCACATATAAGAATCAACCAATGAATTCATAAATAAGTGGAACAACAAATCAATATTTCTCTTTCACTATCTCCCTTCTTTCTTTCTAAAATCAAATTTTTAAAAATATATATGTATATACATTTTTATCATGAATTTTACTAATACAAATGATACATTGCACAAAATTTCCTAATATTTATAATAAATACTAAATTTTGTAATAAATAATATAATTTTACTGGTTTTGCCAAACTCTATATTTATTGTCCATCTATAATAACATGATCTGATGAGTGGAGGTGCAAGCACCTTAGCCGTGAGTTCAGTTCCCAGATGAACGTGGTATGATTTTTCATTTACATTAATAGGTAAGCCGAAAGTAAAACAATGGAGATGTATGCTGGAACGTCTTTCATCCACCAGTCGTGTGAGCAACTCTTCTGCTCACCTGAATAATAGTTCTTGAATACTGGGAGAATATTTTCCCAATTTTAGTGCTATTCACAATAAAATGAATACAACACAATACACTTTAAAGTTTAATCTGCATCATTAAGATTTTCTCCATCTCTGTCTCAGGGCTAGGTAATCAACCACACAAAGCCCTAATTTGTAGCAACTGCCAATTTCCATGGTATCAATACTTCCACTGTGTCCAAATTCGATTTACCAAGAAGAAGCTGCACCATCTTTTATGACCTAGTCTTGGAAGTGACATATGAATGGAAGCCCTTCCACCATACTGTATTGATCCAGACAATCACAAACTCACCCAATGCAAAGTCACTAAACGTGGAGTTGGGAAGATATGCACAGTGTTAACACCATTATAGTAATTCCACCACGCAGTTATAATAGACTAACCACATGAGCATAGAAAACAGCAAAATGTATAAAATAATTAGAAAGTGATGAGCATTATATATTTATTACCTTTTTTTAGTGAGCAAATGAGAGAAAAAAAGTGGAGGGAGAGGACAGACAGGGACAGACAAACAGCAAGGGAGAATGATGAGAAGCATCAACTCATAGTTGCAGCACCTTAATTGCTCATTGATTGCTTTCTCATATGTGCCTTGACCAGGGGCTCCAGCCAAACCAGTGATCCCTTACTCAAGCCAGCAACCTTAGGCTCAAGCTAGTGACCTTGGGCTTCAAGCCAGTGACTGATAGGCTCAAACCAGCAAGCATGGGTCATATCTTCTATGATCCCACACTCAAATCGGCAACCCTGCTCTCAAGCCAGTACCCTGCACTCAAGCCGGATGAGCCCTCACTTAAGTCAATGACCTTGGGGTTCTGAACCTGGGTCCTCAGCATACCAGTCCAATGCTCTGTCCACTGCACCACCACCTGCTAAGGCTTTATTACCTGTTTTTAATTTAATATATTCAAGTGTGAGATTATACAATGTCATTTTAAATAACTGCTGTGTTTAACAACCAGTATGTAGAATTCCTGAAAATTTTACGATCAGCTATCATAACTACTGTGGGCTCTCTCCAGCATCCTACTGATTTTGATACCTAAATCCCCAGAGAAAGTCTCATGAAAGACAAATTGAGGAAATGCATTAAATTATTATTGGACATGAGAGTTTTTTTATTTAGTTTAAAGAAAAATCTTTTCCATAAATGAGGGGTTTCCATATTTTCTTAAATTGTATTTTTCAAAGATAGCCATAAAAATATCTCCTATTGCCAAGTGATCTTCTCGAACCTCACCATTGCCCTATCAAGAGATGGAGTCAGACCATGGCCAGGTAGTTCAGTTGGTTAGAGCATCATCTCAACCTGCCAAGGTTGCCAGTTCGATTCCTTGTCAGAGCACATACAAGAATCAACCAATGATGGCGTGAATGAGTGGAACAACAAACTGATGCTTCTCTCTCTCTGTGTGTCTATGTCTCTCTCCCTTCTTCTCTCTAAAAATCTATTTTAAAAAAAGGTGGAGTCACTGTGCCCTCTGCTAAAACTCAGGTGAACTTGTGATTGCCTGGTTCAGTACAATATGGTGGAAGTGGCTCCCATCCCTATGTCACTTCCAAGACTAGGTCATAAAATATGGTGCAGCTTCTTCCTTGTGAGCTGGAACACCCAGGAAGTCTTCAGCTTCCATGCAAGCAGCCTGGCTTCCCTAAGAACAACGTGCTGTGAGGAACCCCCAACTAGTGTATGCAGAGGCCACATGCAGAGGCCTCAGGACTCCATGATGAGAGGACACATGCGGGTCAGCATCCTGCTGTCCCCTGCTCCAGATTCAGATTCTCCACTTGACTACAACTGCACAAGAGACTAAGCTCCAGCCACACATCTGAGACCTTCCCAGGGCCTTAGGTTTATTAAAAGCCTATGGAGGCCCTGGGCAGGTGGCTCAGTGGTAGAGCATCAGCCCAGTGTATGGTTGTCATGGGTTCCATTCCCGGTCAGGGCACACAGGAGAAGCACCCATCTGCTTCTCCATCCCTGCCCTCTCATCTCTCTCTCTCTCTCTCTCTCTCTCTCTCTCTCTCTCTCTCTCTCTCATCCTCTTGCAGCCATGGCTTGATTGAAGTGAGTAGGCCCCAGGCACTGGGGATGACTCTATGGCTTCTGCCTCAGGCACTAAGAAAAGCTAGATTGTTGAACAATGGAGTAACACCCCAGATGGGCAGAGCATCACCCCCTCGTGGGCTTGCTGGGTGGACCCCAGTTGGGGCACATTTGGGAGCCTGTGTCTGCCTTCCCTCTTCTCACTGAATAAAAATAAAATAAAACTAAAAGAAAAAAACCTATGGAGCTTTGAGGAGGATGCTAAGGAGGTCTTAAGAAAAATGTTGTTGGAAGAAACGGGAACCTTGCTATGTGGTAGCAGAAGGTCTGTCACCTGCAGTAACCTGGAAAAGAAAAAATACAGTGGTAGAGCAGAATATTAAGAGTGTCATCTGGCTTCTTCTTGCTACCTATGATAAAAATGCAAAAGGAGAGAGATGACTAAAGAATAAACTATTAAATATCAAGGAGCCAAGACCTGCTGGCTCACAGACAAAACTGTTTCTCACTCCTAGCCTCTCCAGACGGCAATAAATTCTCCAACTAAGAAAATATCTCAGGCTTTTATTACCAGTGTCAAGACTCATTCTGAAGCTACAGTAATCAAGACAGTGTGGTATCAGTAAAAGGACAGACACATAGATCAATGGAACAGAATAGAGAGTCCAGAAATAGACCCACTCATATAGGGTCAATTGATTTTCAACCAAGGTAAAAAGGCAATGCAATAGAGTAAGGATTGTCCTTTTCAACCAATCGTGCTAGAACAACTGGACATCCTTATGTAAAACAAAAACAGAAAACCTCAACCTATATCTAACCCTCTAAACAAAAATCTACTTAAAATGTACAACAGACCTAGATGTAAAGCCTATAAATATAAAACTGCCAGGTGACTTTGGAGAAGATCTTTGTGACTGGAGTTAAGCAAAGATTTCTTATATAGGACACAAAACAAATCGCAAAGGTAAAACTGAGACATTGGACTTCAACAAGATCTAAGATTTCTGCTCTTTCAAAGACACTGTTAAGGAAAAAGAAAAGCCAAGAAACTACAAATTTGAAGAAAATATTTGCAAAGCACATGTCTTACGAATGTTTGTATCCAAGATAAGTAGATACAAACTCTCAAAACTCAATTTTAATTAAAAAAACTGTTATTATAAAAAAAATAACCCAGTTTAGAATGGGCGAGGACTATCTTTTCTCTACTGTTGTTTTTATATTTGGATCTATTTCTGGACTCTGTTCTGCTTCATTGATCTATTTGTCTTTATACCAACAGCTCACTGTCTTGAATATTGTCATTTTATAAGGGCTTGAAATCAAGTAGTGTTGACCCTGGTCATTTGGCTCAGTGGTAAAACATTAGCCCAGAGTGTGACTATCCCAGGTTCGATTCTTAGTCAGGGCACACAGGAGAAGCACCCATATGCTTCTCCCCACCACCACCACCTCCTACAGCCATGGATCAATTGGAGTTGACCTCAGGCACTAAAAAGAGCTTGGTTGCTAAGCAATAGAGCAACACCCCAGAAGGGCAGAGCATCATCCCCTAGTGGGTTTGCTGGGTGGTTCCCAGTCGGGGCGCATGAGGAAATCTGTCTCTCTGCTTCCCCTCCTCTCACTGAATAAAAAAAAAGGAAAAAAGTCAAGTAGTGTTAGTTCTTCAACTTTGTTATTATTGTTCAACATTGTTTTTGCAACAAAGACAATACAAAATTCTAAATCCTCTGCATTCTCATATAAATTTTAGAATCAGCTTAAAAATCTGTATAAATAGCCTGCTGGAATTTTTATCAGAATCACATTCAATCTATAGTTCAATTTGAGAAGAATTGACATCTCAACAATATTACGTCTTCTGACCCATGAACAAGATATCTATTTATTTCTTTAGGTCTTCTTTAACCTCTCTCAGCTTTGCAGTTTTCAATCGATAAGTCTTACACATCTTTTTTCAGACTTATTGTTAAATATTTATTATATTTGATCTATTGTAAACAGCATTGTTTTTAAAATTCCAATTGTTCATTACCTGTATATATAGAAGTGCAATTGATTTTTGTATAATCACCTTGTATCCTGCAAGTTTGCTAAGCGAATTCTGGTAGCATTTTTATAGGTTTCATCAAATGATCATGTCATCGGCAAATTTTACTTCTTTTCTAATATTAATGCTTTTTATTTCTTTTCCTTGCCTTATCAAAGTGGCCATAACCTTTAATACAATGTTGAACAGAAATGGTGAGAGCAGACAACCTACACCTTGTCCCACATACAAAAACTAACTCAAAATGGTTTATAGACCGAAATGTGAAAATATAAAACTTCCTGAAAAGAGGAAAAATGTTGTGGTCTAAGTTTAAGCAAATATTATTCATATATAACACAAAAAGCATGAGCCATAAAATAAATTGGTAAATTGTTCAAATTTTCAAATGTCTGCTCTTTGAGTAACACTGTTAAGAGAATGAGAACACAAGCTACAGACTGCAAGAAAATATTTGCAAATCATATATTTGATAAATAACTTGTATTCACAATATATAAGGAATTCTCAAAACTCAGTAATAAGGAAAGAAACAACTCAATGTGTAAAACGGGCAATAGATTTTAACAGACATTTTACCAAATAAGACCCAGATGGAAAGTAAGCATGTGAACAGATGCCCTATGTCACTAGTTGTAAAGGAAATGCAAATTAAAACCATAGTGAGACATCACTACACACCTGTTAAAATGACTAAATGAAAAAGACTGACTGTACTGGGTTGAATAGTGTCCCTCAAAAATTTATGTCTGGTGAAATCTCAGAATGTGATCATATTTGGAAATAAGGTCTTTGCAGATGTTGATTCGTTAAAGCAAGGTCCCCTCTAAGGATCTAAAGGCCATGCCTCCAGACACTTTTCATTATACAATAAGACTTCCAAGAATCTTAAAGGCATTGTTCAACTGTGGCCTGAATAGGAGCCCAAGATAGAGAACAGCTTATCTTAAAGAGATTTTTTTATTTTGACTTTTATTTAATGGTGTGAACCTTAGTAAGATTCGTAGAAAACCCACAGAGTTTCTGGTGAAAGCAGTGCCAGCTGGAACTAAAAGGAACAAAGACAATACAAAATAAAATGGGGCCTTTGAGTCCCCAAACTTCTGAGGGTAGGAAGCAAGCTGAGAAAATCACTCACTCTAACAGGTTATGTTTTATGGGAAAAGAAGGACGGCTCAGAATCATATCTACAGAGCAATATTGGGTCCTAAACAAGAAGTTGACAATACTTACCAACATTTGTTCAGCTGGTTTCAGAATTGCTATGGACCAGGGATTTCTCTACCTCCCATTTTCACCCTCTTCATATGAGGAGTGTCTATATCAATTGTCCTATGCCTGTCTCCCCATTGTACACTGGGTGTAAGAGGCAGAAAACTTGTTCTTTAGTTCACAAGTCTTCAGGTCAAGAAGAAAGGTATTCAAGGACCTGTACCCAAGGCATTGTACCTGAGAAACCTCATCTGTATATGGACCTGATTATGTAACATCTTGAGTTTTAATACTGAGCCTGATTCTGTAATGGTGTAAGACTTTTGGGAGATTTTGAAAGTGTGTATTTTGCCTATGGGAGAGACATAAATTGTTGTGGCCAAAGAGCAGACTTGGAAGATTGTATTTCCACCCAAAAAAATAGCTGCAATAATATTTCCCATTCCATTTGCTCTTCTAGAACTCTGTAACTTCTCCATCAAGAAGTAGAATCAGCCCCGGCCAGTTGCTCAGTGGATAGTGTCGGCCTGGCATTCGGACATCCTGGGTTCAATCCCTGGTCAGGGCACACATAAGAAGCAACCATCTGCTTCTCTCCCCCTCCCTCTCCTTCTTCCCTTCCTGCAGCCAGTGGCTCAATTGGTTTGAGTGTCAGCCCTAGGCTCTGCAGATAGCTCGCTTGGTCCGAGCATCGGCCTATGGTGCTGAGGACAGCTTGGTTGATTCAAGCATCGGCCCCAAATGAGAGTTGCCAGTGGATCCTGGTCAGGATGCATGTAGGAGTCTGTCTCTTTATCTCCCCCCACCCCATTTAAAAAAAGAAAGTGGAAATCTATGTCCCATTCCCTTGAACTTTGGTTGACCTTTATGACTGCCTGGACCTTACTAAATACAGCAAAAGTGTAACTTCTGAGGCTGTGTGACTTCTGAGGCTAAGTTGCAAAAATTACCACTTACACTAACCTTGATCTCTTGGGATGTTCACTCTTAGAACTCAGTCACTATGCTATGAGGAAGCCCAAGCAGCACTTGGAGAGGTTCACATGGAGAGAAACCAAAGTCCTCAGGTTAGTGCTCCAGCTGAGCTCCTAGCTGACACTTAGCACCAGGACGCCAGCCATGAGTCTTCGAAGTGGATCCTCTCACCTCCAGTTGAGCTGCCTCAGCTGAAGCCCCATTGAGGAAAGACAAGCAGACCCCAGTGAGACCTGTCCAAATTGCTGATTCATGAGCCAAATAAATGATTATCGTATTTTTCAAGCCACTAAGTCATGGGGTGGTTTGTTTCACAGGAATGAATAAACAGAGTCCTTTCATAGAGATATTTTAAAATAATACAGAAATTACCCCAGAGCAAAGAAACAGAAAAAAGACTGATAAATATTTTCAATTGTAAAATATCTGCATGTGAAAAAGAGTTAAAAGGTAAAGTTAAAACTTAAGGACATTCACTTCTGGAAATATTCACAAAATAATAAAAAATAAAGACTCAAACATATTTATATACTCTTGTTCATAGCAACATTATTCACTATAGCCAAAAGGTGGAAATACCATAAATGTTCATTGATGGATAAATGGGGTCTAACCATACAACGGAATATGATCCAGCCTTAAAAAGAAAGAAAATTCTGTCACATGTTACAATGTGAATAAACCACAAAGGCAATATGTATGCTAAGTGAAATACCCGAGTCAGAAAAGGACAAATATTGTATTACTTACTCCACTTATATAAGGTTCCCAGAGGATTCAAATTCATAGAGACAGAAAGAAAAACAGAGGTTACCAGGGGCTGGGGGAGAGGAGATACCGGGAGTTAGTGTTTACTGGGGACAAAGTTTCAGTTTGAAAAGACAAAAAAGTTCTGGAATGGAAGGTGGGGATGGCTGCACAGCAGTATGAATGGGCTGAATGCCACTGAGCTGTGCACTTAACAATGGTTACAATTGTGAATTTTAATATATATATATCCACAATAAAAATGTAATAAGTTAATTTTAAGTGGAAAACTGGAAAAAACACTTGCAATATAGTTGGGAAAATAACATACATTGCCAGTTCTTTTTTCCATGGGAAAATGACAGACATGCAATAAAATGTGAGAAGGAAGAGAAACAGAAATGGTTAGAGAGCACTTTGGGAATATAGTCAATCTCTAAGGTAATCAGTGTTAGTGAGCATGTGGGGTAACATTATGTACAGCTGGTGAGTGTGTAAACTAGCATCTTTCTAGAAGGCAGTTTCGTTCTATGCATCAGATCTCTTTAAAAAGTGCCATTATCCCACAATTGCACCGTTAGGAATTAATTTCAAAGTAGTAGTCAGATAAGATACAAGAATAGCAATAGGGAATGGCTTATCATCAGACAAAAATCTAAATCAACCTAGAGATCCATGAAGAGGGAGTCTGTACATAAACGCTGGTTACTTCGCGGACTGTGCAACCTTTAAAAAGGATGACATTCTGTTACATCTACTGGCATACAGGTAACCGTGCAATATTTTAAGTATAAAACATGCAGAACAAGAAGCAATATGCTGTAGTACAAGGGTGGGTAGTGCATGTGTCTAGAAGTCTGAAGAAAATGTTAACCACACTCATTTCTGGGTAGGGGAACTTAGATAATTTTCCCTTTTTAAAGTTATCATCATTTTCTAACTTTTGGCGGGAGCTATGAGCACATATTACTTCTGTCAGAAAATTTTAGAAAGGGCTTTTTCCACAACTACAATAAAGTACAGACGTGGCTGGAAACTGAAGACGCCGCTATGAATTCCATGGCAATTTTCATCCGAGCATCTCAAAGCACATCATGAGACACCTGCTAAGGTCCTGGCAGATGCTGACTACGCCTTTGTCAAAGTCGCCTTGCCTGTGGGTGTCTTTGGAGGAGGGTCCTGGGTCCCACTCCCCACCTCACAGCTCACTCCCAAACCCTCCTCAAGTCCTCCATGATCTGCTGCAAGTGAAGGAAACCGAGTTCCTGAGTACCCAAATCTCAGTCACCATCTCTTGCTTTGCCTTTCAAGGCACTGAGCTCCCGCTTCATTGTTTTCTGTTGCTTCTTCATGCCTCCAGCTGGTGGCACATGACTGCCCCTAGTAGATATGGTCAAATGGTGCCTACAGCCACCAGCCTTCTTTGGGCAGAGTCTGAATCTGTTCTTTGGATACTGGAATGCTAGCTCCCTGGAAAAGCTGGGCATTCCCATCCTGAACATCAGGGTACCCCCTCAAGGCAAGGGAGGATGCCGCAGAAAAACTGAGGTGGGTAGCCGGGGACGAGGTGCATCTCTGAACGAGTTTCTGTTTGCCACGTGTGAGTTATGGATTATGTGACCCTGCTGGTGGCCTTTTCCTTCAACTTCTTGACTTGTAAAGTAGGAACTTTGAACTTCTCTCTAGATACTCATAGAGGTGAAGTAGCAACACTGATGGAAATAACACCAACAGGAATTCTATTACCCACCACTTCCTGAGAACCTACTGTGTGTGCAGCCCTTTACACTTGCAGACATCAGTCACTTAATCTTCACAGTGCCATGAGGTGGGGACTGTGACTGTACCTATTCCACAGAGGAGGAATTTGAGGCTAGGTGAGCTGCCCACAGTACTGCAGGTACAATGTAGTACAGAGTGGGACAGAGTGCCCATTCCCCAGGCCCATGTTGGGACCACATTCTGCTCTGCCCTTCCCCCCCACACACACTCCCAAACAAGCCCTAAAGTGAAGTACTGTGCTAGGCACTCAGAGAACACAGAGAGGGGGCCTGGTAAAGTCTGTGCGCCCGCACCCAGCCCGCTAGGTCTCGTTCTGCCTAGAGGAGGCTGCAGACTAGAGTGGGGACATGTTCTGTGAATCATTGTTTGTAATCGCAAAACAACTGGTTGTCCATCCATAGGGGATCGAATAATAACTCACGTGACTTCTACACAATGGAAATCTCAGCAGCCATTGCAAAGAACAAAGTAGGCCCTTAGATTAGTGATTTTCAACCTTTTTCATCTCATATACACATAAACTAATTACTAAAATTCTGTGGCACATCAAAAAATACATATTTCTTGCCGATCTGACAAAAAAAAAATAGGTCTAATTTTGTTTCCTTCACACCAGACAGCTATTGTGTTGGCTGTTGCCACTTTTTTATTTGACAATCTAAGGAAAAAGAGGTCAGTGCCCTTGCCTAAATAGTCAAGTGTTACATGTTTTAAAAGTTCTTGTGGCACACCAGTTGAAGGTCGTTGCTCTAGGCTCCTCCAACTGTTTCTCCCTCTTTCCCCATGGTGACCTCATGAGGACACAGTGTTTGTATCCAGCAAGACTGTAGAATGAGGCCTCTATGGCTCCCTCTGGGTGGTCCTTCCCTGTGGTTATGGGTGAATGAAGGGGGTGTCATTGGGCAGCATAATGTGTCAACAGTGAAGTTAAAAGCATCAGGACCGCTTTCTGGTGGCCAAACCTGGGATCGTATATTGTAGATAGGCTTGTGAACAAGCACACACTCCTTTTTCTGCTGTTCCTCCTCCCTTCCCCAAGCAGGAGCCCAGGTATCAGCCTAGGAGGCTGGGGCAGACAGTGCCTGCTTTGGCTTTAATTTGGGGCTACCTTCTTTGGAATATCTGCTGTGTGTCTTTAAAATGTTCATAAATGTGTCTGTTCCGATGGGTATCTGTTTGCCTGTATGTGAAGTCTGTGCATTGATTTTACATGTGGATATCATCATCTGAGTATGTAAGTCTTCAGGCAAGGGACAGGTGTGTGTGTCTCTCTGTCCATCTATTTTGAGGTGTTTGTTGTGCATGGACGCAGCATTGTTTCAGGCGTGTTTCTGTGCCTGCTGGAGATTGGTGGCACAAGTGTGATTTATGTCACCCCTCTAGACTGTACACATAAAGCTGGTTGATGTGACACATTTTATCTGTATGGGGCAACCAACAGAAGGAAAGGGTTGGGTGGGAAAGAAGGACGTTAAACTGAGAGATGGGTGTGTCCTACCAGCCCACCCCCAGTCTACCTAGCTTCAGGGTGATATGAAATAACATTCCTTGGAGCCCCCAGACACCAGGCTCCAGCAATCTCTACAGGGCTTCCCCACACCTTGCCTATGGTGGCATCCACTGTGTAAAGATGGCTGCCAAGGGGTGCGCCTGCAGTTTCTCTGTTCTTAGGGAGAGGGCAGCAACCCCTGTTGGCACCATACTCATAGCTCCCCAGCTCTCATGACATCCATACAGGTCAGTGTCTCCAAAAACGCCTGTGGCTCTCTGGCCACCAAGGCAGGCACTGCCTTCCTACAAGTATCCCTTAGGCAGTAACTGATGGAAGCTGATGAACAAATGCCCCAGCTCCTTTGCCCCTCAACTCCCAGAAGTCCTCAACAAGAGTGAGGCCCCACTGCCACAGCTGTCACCTGTTCATCAATGCACCTTGTATTGGCTCCTTCACCTCCTTATCTGCCTTACTCCCTTCTGGAAGCTTCCTGGAATGATAATCTCACAGATTAATTTTACCACCACCTCCCAACCAAAATCCTTGTCTCAGGCTCTGCTCTGGAAAAGCCCAACCTGAGACAGTGACCATGTAATTCATCATCCCGCCCAGGATGCTTTGGAAAATTCAGAGGTAATAACCATACCGGGGAAATAGCCAGGCCTGTCCAGGTAGTCCAGAACTAGAGTCTCCACCCAACATCTAAGGAAAACAGCCAGATGTCTTGAATATGCAAAGAGGGATGCGGAAGGCACAGAGGAACCCCAGTGAGGCAGAAGCAACGACATCTCAGCCGGCAGCAGGGTGATGAAGATGACCACCAGGTTCCAGCGGCCTCCCCAGCGGCCAGAGCCCCTAGAATGACAACGTGATCTTGGGGAGAACTGACTACAGAGACCCAGACTCAACAGAAATGAAGTTTCTACCATGAAGCAAAATAAGAGGGACTCCAGATAGTGAGTAAGTTCTACTCTAGGAAAAGCAAAGATGAGTCACGTTTATGTGATCCAGAATCTGTGAGCGTAAACCTCTTTCCTGCTGCCTTTCCTTCATCGGGTCTTATTTTAAATGCAGAGGAAGGTGATGAAGCAGGAAGGCAGGGTTTGGAAGGTGGGTTGGCCTGTGTCCGGGTTCCCCTCCCAGGAACTCGGAACAACACCAGTCCCTCCATTCATCATTTTATTCAAAGCAACTGCCTTGAGCCTCGCCTTCCCAAGGAGACCCAAGGGAAAGTGTGTTATAAATTAACCATGGCAGGGCATCACCCCAGGAGCCCTGTCAACTGGGCGCAGGCCCTCCACAGTCCATCTCGGATTCTCAGCCGACGGGGACCTGTCACAGCCTCTGGCCACGCAGCCTGCTCATCCTGGGCTCACAGCCTGCAGTTTCTTGCCTCTACCAGTGTGCCAGAGCTCAGCAGTATTCAGAATAATCCTCCTCCACATAGTTAGAAGGGAACCAGCCAACCTAGAAAGAGATGGGGAAGAGATCAGAGCAGCTTCTGCACTGTTCCTCCCACTGTTCCTCGACATACTGGGCAGGTTTCCTCCAATGGCAGGGCCTTTGCATGTGCCATACCTTCCACCCCAGAAAATCCACCTTTCAGATGTACACACAGCTGACCCTCTCCCACCGTCTACTGTTCTCTACTCACATATCACCTTATGAGCAAGGATTTCCTAACCATCCTATTTTAAATTGCAAACCCTACCCACCCCAACACTCTTTAGCCCCCTTTCCACTTTTGTTTCTCTACAGTACTAATTGCCATCTAATTGATTATATGTTATTATTTATGGGTTTGTTGTTGGTTGCCCCATATACACATAAAAGCACACTACAACGTTAGCTCCACAAGGCAGGGATTTTTGTGTCTTATTCACCACCAAGTGCCAAGAGCCTAGATTCTGGCACACAGTAGATGCTTAAAGAATATGTGTTGAAAGAATGCATGGATGAGTGGATGGATGGGTGGATGGGTGGATGGATAGAAGGAAGGAAGGAAGGAAGGAGGGAGGGAAGGAAGCATGGAGAGCTGGATTGGTGCATGGATGGATTGATGCATGGATGGAAAATGAATGCATGGATGAATGGATGCATGGATGGAAGGGTGGATGGGTGCATGGATGGATGGATGAGTGGGTGGGCAGATGGATGGGTGGATGGATGGGTGGGTGGATGAATAGGTGGGTGGATAGATAGGTGGGTGGATGGATGCATAGATGCATAGATGGTTGCACAGATGAATGGATGGGTGGATGGGAGTGTGGGTAGATGAGTGGGTAGGTGGATGGATGTGCAGGTGGGTAGATGAGTGGTGCGTGGGTGGATGTGTGGATGCATGGAGAGATGAACACTTTATAGCTCAGACCTTCCTAAACAACCCGAAAGGCTCTCTCAAACCCTTTTTGTCTTCTGCACACTAATCATACCTTCCATGGTTCTTAACAGAACCCTTTACACAAGCAACTGTCCAGGTCACTTTTTCATATATATTTCCCCTCAGAATGTAAGCTCCTAACCCATTTCTTTGTCTTTTTTAACAATTATTTCTGAGAAACCATTACGAGTGAGGCAGTACTCTCAAGGCTAAGAATTCATCAATAAATGAAATAACGAAGACTCTCTGCCTTTGTAAGACAAAATAAAAACCAGGCAGAAACAAACTTCTTTGAGAAATCTTGAGGTCCCTTACAGTCAGAATTTAGGCAAGCAAAAAAAGAAAAGGAAAGGAAAGAAAACGTGGTTAATCCCAACTGTGTCTCTTCATGCATTCAATATTTATTAACCACCTACCATGTGCCAGGCACTACTCCAGCCGCTGATGATACTACAGTGAACATGATAGACACAAAACCTTCAGTGATCAGCTCGGCCTCCTAGAAGTTGTGCTGACCTGCTCCGAGGGTGTGTCAGGGGTCACACTGGGGCTCTCATGCATCCCTGTGATTCCCCCATTGCAATTCTGACCACTCAGTATTGTAACTGCTTAATTACTGGTTTGTCCTCTTCACCAGACTATGAGTCTCAGGGCGGTGATTGTACTGTGCTCATTTTCATCTCCTTGGCACCCAGTGGAATATCTAGCACATAGTAGGTGCTCAATAAATAAATGCAAGTTGCATTAATGAATAAAATTTCTATGTCTCTCCCTCCCCTTAACCAGGGAAGACCTCCACATGAGCCACTCCCCACGATTCCAACAGAGCTTTACTATGGCCAGGATGCCTGGGATGCCCAGCTCCACCCTGACTCACCCGGCCATAGATCTCCCCTCGCCACCAGCCTTGTTGCCCCTTCTTGTTAAGGATCTTGACAATGTCACCCTCCTTAAGGTTCAGCTCCGATCGATCCCTGGCGCAGAAGTCGTAGCGGACTTTGGCCGTGCCAAAATACTTGATGCTTCCTGCTGTATAGGGGAGAGCAGAGTTGGTAAACAGGCCTGCGCCAGGCACCGGCCCAACATGCAGAGGCAGTGGGAGAATAATGCTTTCAGGTGGGTAACACCAGGATGAAGGCTCTTTCAATGCTTCTTCATGCCGAGTGTCGGGTGCCCTGTGCTCTTAGGGGACACAGTTCTACTGCCAAAATCATCCTTGCAGCCCAACCAGCATCCAGATCGAGAAAAATAATATCATTTATAATTTTTTTAAATGGCTTAAGTATATTTATAGTAAAAGAAACAGAGAAATGGTGTGGGAAAATTCATTCCAAGCTGTTAAATATTATTTTAAGAAGAGCCAGAGGTTGAAAAGAGGGAATGAGAGGAAGATAAGCAAGGGGGGAAAGACTCAGGAAACTTTTCATAGTACAATGTGTGATACTGTAATTAACTTGTAGTATTTCTGCAAGTATGCTAAGGTTAAACATCCATGTCTATGCCAGGACAAATTAGTAATGTGCAGGCAGATAGAAACATTTATTTGATCTGGTGATGTGAATAGAGACAGTTTTTGTCTTAGAGTTCTGATGTTATGTTATGATTTTGCCTTTCAGTAATAAACCAGTTTAATAGTAATTGATTTTTAAATACCTCTTTAAAAATTTCTTTGGATATAAAAAATTCAGACACTACAAAACCCGTGTGGCTTTTCAGAAAAAAAATGTACTTCAGAATGCCCTCCAGAAAAATAAAATTAGAATCAAAATAAGGAATTTTAAAAATAAAGAAGAACATGAAGAACAAGAAATATAGAGTCTAAATAATTCTTGATTCTGTATTTTCAAGTTAGGTTCGATTGTTATGAAAGGATTCCTAAAACATATGCCATAATTAGTTTAATTCATAGCAAACAATATCCAACAATCCAGATTATTTCAACAAATCTAGCGGGTGAGAGATACAAAGGAAAAGGGAAGTTAAAGTGCACTAAAGGACTTGCCTTTTTGTAGGAGAAGGTTGTGGATACTAATTAATCCTTGATATTGTTACATAAATATAGGTTTAAAAGGTGCAGGTGAGGACCCTTCTGGTCCTAGTGTCCTCATCTTCCTCAATATAAAAAAATAATCCCTGACCCACCTTCCATACAAGAAATGAGTATCCAAACCACTCAAAAGCAAAGGAACAAACAGGACTAGGAAGTGTCCCTGCTGACTCACAGATATGACCTCTGCGTCCCCACTTGAAGCAATGTCCATGGTATTTCCAAACTTTCCCTCCATTATAAGAAGCTGGGGCTGCAGGCCCTCAGCCTGAGGCATTCTACCTGCTGGTTTGCTGATGGCTCTCCTCTCAGGCTCCTTGAAGGGGAACTGCAGGGTGGTGTCCAGTGACTTGAAGCAATCCTTTAGGGAGTTCTGCTGGTAAAACTCCACCAGCTCCTGGAAGGGGGACAGCAGGACAGAGCTATACCAGCAGGCCAACCCGTGAGGGAAGAGACCTAGAAGGAGACACATCCAACTTCTCATGTGAAACAGTCTCCCCTTCTGGTCTCCCTGGCAGATGACTCCTTGAATACTCCCCATGATGGGAAGCTCATTCCTTTTCTGCACAGCCAGGATCATTTTATAGGGAAGAGACCACATTGCCTAAAGCCAGTTCCTCTAATAACCAATTTGTTCATGATAAATTTATACAATAATCAACTTGCCTAATGACCAGCTCACCAAAATCAATGAATTATAATAATATATGCTATTACGCATTTAATATGTGCTGACCAGAAAGCAACAACATGTCATCAATATCTCCTAATAATCCTAATAAGTGAACAAGTTCATGGTATCCCATCAAATAAGTACAGAAACTGAGTCACAGAGAAGCCATGTTCCTTGTACAGGGTCCTCTAGCTGGAAAAAGGGGGATCCAAAATTCAGCCTCAGAAGAAATAGTGGGGTATAGTGGCTTAAGAGCTGCCTTCTGAAATATGACTGATCTAAATTCAAGTCCCAGACTTACTACACTTGGGAATATTCATTACACAAATGCTCAAGGTGATTCTAATAAGTAAACAACAAAGCAAGTCATAACTAATATATTCTGTAAAACAAGATGTTTGAGTTTTAGAGTTCTAGACTCCAAAGCCGCCAATGTGAGCTCTGAGAAAGAAGATACCCATTAAGACGGGCTCCTGGTGGCTAAACGGGCTCAAGTTTTATATGAAATAGAGCCTAGCAGCCATTTCCACACAGGGTCCTCTCAGGTAAATTGCACTTCAGGAAGAAGCCTCTGCTAAACTACCTGCCTTTGCACTGAACTGCCAGCCTGTACTGTTTCTGCCAGCTGAGCCAGCCCTTATAGAGGAGTTCCTAGAATCCTACTTCAACCAATAGGACTGAGGTTTTCCCCATCCAATCAGAGCTGTGCAGCTCCAACCAACCAGAGCAACTCTACTCTAACCTATCAGGACAGTGGCTTTTGGATCAATTGCACTATAAGGATTAGGAGTCCTCGTTTACATGAGGACAGACTAATCAGGAACAAGGGATGGAGGACTTCTGTCTACATAAGCAAATTCCCCTCTGGCTCTGGGAGCACAGTTTCCCTTTCTGCAAAGACTGAAGACTGCTTTTCCCGGGCTGAGCTGAAACACTGAAGACTAGCTCCCTGTGAGATCAGGTGAAATCTGAGATAACGCCCCTCCAAAAAAAGCAGATATGTGCAAGATTCTGGATTTTCTTGATTTAAGGATCTGCAGACCATGGGTAAGATCTATGTGCCTTAGATCAATAGGCTTAAAATGCTTACAAGACAGTCCAAAATTATAGGACTTCAAATAGAAACAAAGCCACTTGAAAGGCATTTGAATTCTCAATCAGATGATCATGACATAGATTAGGCAGGGCTAAGTCTTAAAGTCTGACAGAAACAGGGATTCTGCTCTTCTGTGATACTAAATAAGATCTAAACTTCAGTTTCAGAGAGTGAGTTGAGGGGTTTAACTAGAGTCCCACCTATAACATGTCTGGCACCCAGTAAGTACTCTGTAAATACCTGCTACTGTTACTTGTTATCATCATTATTATTACCATCATCACCATCATTATTGGTCATTAGGGGATTGAATTTAAGGCCAACTGATCTAAAACAGGGGTAGTCAACCTTTTTATACCTACCACCCACTTTTGTATCTCTGTTAGTAGTAAATTTTTCTAACCGCCCACCGGTTCCACAGTTATGGTGATTTATAAAGTAGGAAAATAACTTTACTTTATAAAATTTATAAAGCAGAGTTACAGCAAATTAAAGCATATAATAATTACTTACCAAGTACTTTATGTCAGATTTTCTCTAAGTTTGGCAGAATAAATCTTTATAAAACAACTTAATATAGTTAAATCTATCTTTTTATTTATACTTTGGTTGCTCCGCTACCGCCCACCATGAAAGCTGGAATGCCCACTAGTGGGCAGTAGGGACCAGGTTGACTACCACTGAATTCTAAAATAATCTTCAAGGAGCCAGTGTGAATATGGTAAGAGGAAGGGAATCCCAGGATGGAGCTTCAGGGTGGGTCCTGCCTGGATTCTGAGAGTCTGGTGATAAAGAAAGACTGGCCCTTACCGTCAGCCCTCGGAAAGCCTTCTTTTCTGTAATCCGATACAGTCCTTCTGCTGTCATAATTTTAATGTGCTTGACCTCAACATTATACCTAGAAACAGTGAGAGGACCAGATGGTCACTAAACACGAAGGCTGAGGACCCAGTCCCATCCTCAGCCAAGCTTCAGCCCCGTGTTACATCCCCAACCACAGAAAAGGCAATCTTGGCTACTTCAGGGACAAGATGACCACTGGAGCCCAAGGACTGAAGCTGCCTCCTGTTGTCCCAACGGGATCCCTTCTCTGGGGCCTTTTCAGCTCTAAGGCTTCAGCTCTTTCCAAGAGAACAGGAATCTTCTTCCTACACTCAGGGTTGTTGACAAGTCAGAGAACTTGTAAAGAAAGGGATGTTCTAGAACAGCAATTTTCAGCCGGTGCGCTGCAAGAATTTTTAAAACATGCAATACCTGACTATTTAGTCAGTGGCACTGACCTCTTTTCCCTTATAATGTCAAATAAAAAGTGACAACAGTAAACACAATAGCCATCCATCCAGTGGGAAGGAATCAAAATTATACCTATCTTTTTTGTGAGATTGGCAAAAGATTTATTTTGGGTGTGCTGCAGAATTTTAGTAATTATAGTTTATGTCAATGGTGGGATTCAAATAATTTAATAAAGAGTTCTCTGCCCTAATGACCATTTTAAGTATAAAAAAAGATATACCTTAAGGTAGTTTATTATTTCATGCATTTAATACTTCCATGGCTTCTGAAATGAGTGATAAGATAACCCTTGAAATCTACATTTTTATTGGTTCATTGTGTCCTAGCTTCCTATTGGTTTCACTGTTGGGGGGGAGGGATGACACCAGAGTACTCATAATATCTTGGGGGAATTTTACACGTAACACAAAGCTGAAACAAATGACAGCTTATCACCCCCTGGTTGTTTGGCACTTTTTCTCTTTACGTTATATGTTTATTTACTGAAGTAACAAACACGAGGGAATTAAAATGTAGTATTTTATCACGGGTATAATGAGTTTTATGAAATGAATAAAAATTATAAGCATAGCTATGTCAAATTCTTTTCACCTATGGACGGAATGAACATTACTACAGGTGCTTAGAATACGCTGTTGCATAGCTAAATGTTAAAAAAGAGTAAGGAATGTAAATTTGTGATTTCCACATTGGGCAGCTGTCCAGGTGCCCACCTTAGAGAGAACCCTGATTACAAGTGCCATTTTAACAACTGGTTTGCCAAACTCAACAAAAAATTAGGTATTGGTTCTGCCAAACCGGTATGAACTGGCTGAATCCCACCACTGGTTTGTACTATGATATGAAAAAGGTTGAAAATTGCTGTCGTAGAAGAGAAGAGACAAGACCTACACTGTCACCATCATGTTGTACCACAGGGCAGTAAGGACATAGAAGAGATAGTCACTTCCGCCAGTATGCAGAACCAGAAAACCAAGCCTCTTCCCACTACAGAAAACCCCTAGAAATGCTGAGGATGAAAGTGCCAAGTTCTCAAAAAAGGAAGGGAAATGCCCAGATGCCAAAAATGGGGACAAAACTGAAAACTAAGCAGTAAGCATGAACTGCTACCCTAAGGAATTTGATGATCTTGGGAACCAAGAAATTTATGTCTCGATTATGACAGAGACAGAAGAGTTGCTGGGTCCCTGTAGGGCGGAGAGTGGGCCTAAGACCTGCCCCGTACCCTGTCAGGCTGGACTGTTAGGAAACTATGCCTTCAGGAAAAGAGGTGGGTGAGAAAACACCACCCATCGGGCAGCATGGACAATAAAAAGCTTGTCTGTTTCAGCCCCAAAACAGAAAGTGACCCTTGCAAATTCATAGCCTCAGCCTGCTCTCGTGTAGTTTTCGTGCGTCAACCAAAGAGCGGTCCAGGCTGTAATATAGAACAAGAGGCATTTATTTTGACACACAGGTTATTCAGTTATCAACCAAAATTGGGCTCCAGGGGACAACAGAAAGGCAGCGTTTATAAAGGCAAAACTCCCAAAGTATAATTCTTTCTTTCCTGCAAATGAAGGACTCCGTTAGTTTAAATATGCAAGGGGGTGGGGGTGAGGAAGAGGTTAGGTCTAAATGTGTCCAGGCAGCAGTTGTCCCAGGATGTTTATGGCTCAGCCTTGAGCTGAGTTTAGCAACAGGTTAGCAACTTAATTACAGCTCTGAGAACTGAGGCACAAGATGTGCAGAGGTCCGGCTTCCCTCACAGCCTCCTGACTCTATATTGAGTATCTAGGCAATGCTTAGTCCGTTTTATTTTTTCCATTCTCATGGGTTTGAACTTAAACCCACCTGTGTAGTCTGGGAAACTAAGGAATTAACCTAAACATATTTTTAACCTAAAAAACAAATTAACTTGTTGGTGAATCCCACAGAAACAAATGTGAAATCTCTGGAGACCCGGGCAGCAGAAGATTCCCACAGAGGAAGCCACATTTAAGATCGCAAGACAAGATTACAAAAACTATAAGGAAATGAGTCACCACGAGGGAGAAGCTGCAGTCAGCAAGCAGAGAGAAGCATGTGAGACTCGGGTTCCGGTGGCATTCTGCCTCTTCCTAAAGGAAGCTAAATGCCCTTTGGAGCCTCCTAGGAAGCATATGGATTGTCAGTTATTTAAAGGAAATGGAAAAAAATTTAAGCACCCAGGACACTAGTGGTTGAATACAAGGTGGCTATCATGACTACATTCCCTTCCTCCCAGATACCTGCATCACCCAGGTCAGGGAGAGTGTAATTACTTAATGCTGATGGCAAATTCCGCTGCATCCTTCACCCTCTGCCGCACCAAGAATGTCCCGTCTGAGCGGTTGGTCAGGATGCTTTCTGCTCCAGCACGCTCCATGGGGCCAGCATACCTGCCAAAACACCAAGGAGAGAGGTCTGCACAGCCCCCATGCCTGGGTCCCTATATGGCTACATGGAGGTCACTTTTTCTCCTAATCCTTGTGATTTTTTTTATAGTTGGTGACAACCTGGATCCAACAGCCCGTAAACACCAACAGAAGCAAGAGTCCAGAAGTGGACAATTTAAGTGAGGGGCTAAAAGATTCAGCCATCAAGATAAATAATAACAAATAAGTACTATTTCACACTGCTGAAAATATTGAAGAAGTTACAAAGAAATGGAAAGATACTCTGTGTTCATGGATTGGAAGAATCAACATAGTTAAAATGGCCATATTACTTAAAGCAGTATACAGATTTAATGCAATTCTCATCAAAATCCTACTGGCATTTTTTGAAGAACTGGAACAAAAAAAAATTGTAAGATTTTATGGAGCCACAAAAGACCTGAAATAGCCAAAACAATCCTGAGAAAAAAGGACAAAGCCAGAGGTATCAGCCTCCCTGACTTCAAAGTATACTACAAAGCTACAATAATGAAAACAGGATGGTACTGGCAGAAAAAGAGATACACAGATCAATGGAACAAAATTGAAATCCAGAAATAAACCCATGTGCATATGGGCAACTAATTTTCAACAAAGGTGCCAAAACATATAACAGAGAAAAAAAATGTACTTCAATAACGGTATTGGGAAAATTGGAAAACCACAGGCAAAAGAATGAAATGAGATGGTTGTTTGATACCTAACACAAAAGATAACTCACAATGTAATAAAGACTTAAATATAAGACTTAAAACAATAAAACACAAAGAAGAAAACATAGGTACTAAATTTAATGGACCTTGGTCTCAGAGATGGTTTTTATGAAATTGACCCTAAAGGCAAGGGAAGTAAAAGCAAAAATAAATGAATAGGACTACATCAAACCTAAAAGTTTCTGCACAACAAAAGAAACTATCAACAAAAGAGCAACCAATTGAAGGGAAGATTTTTGCAAATGATACCCCTGATATGGGGCTAATATCCAAAATATATAAAAAATCCATACAACTCAACAACACAAAAGACAAACAATCCTATCTTTAAAATGGGCAGAGGACCGGAACACTTTTCCCTAGAAGTCACACAGATGGCCAACAGATATATGAAAGGATGCTCAGCTTCACTAGCTATAAGGGAAATGCAAATCAAACCACGATGAGATACCACCTCATGCCTGTCAGAATGGCTATTATCAATAAGACAAATGACAAGTAGAGGATGTAGAGAAAAGAGAACCCTTGTGCACTGTTGGTAGAAATGTGAATTGGTGCAGACACTATGGAAAACAGTATGGAGGTTCCTCAAAAATTTAAGACTAGTGCTACTGCCTGACCAGGAGGTGGTGCAGTGGATTCAGCATTGTCCTGGAACACAGAGGACCCAAATTCAAAACCCTGAGGTCACAGGCTTGAGCACCGGCTCACCAGCTTAAGCGCAGGGTTGCCAGCTTGAGCATAGGATTATAGGCATGTCCCCCATGGTTGCTGGCTTGAGACCAAAGGTCGTTGTCTTGAAGCTCAAGGTCACTGGCTTGAGCAAGGGGTCACTGGCTCAGCTGGAGCCCCCCAGTCAAGGCACCTATGAGAAAGCAATCAATGAACAACTAAGGTACAACAACAAGGAATTAATGCTCTCCCTTCCTGCCTGTCTGTCCCTCTCTCTCGCTAAAAAGAAAAAAGAAAGAATAGCGTTACCATATGACTTAGCAATCCCTCTTCTGGGTATTTATCTGAAAAATTTGTAAACATTTACTCGTAAAGATACATGTACCCCTACGTTCACTGAAGTATTATTCACACTGGTCTAGACATAGAAACAAGCCAAGTACCCTTCAGTGGATGATTGGATAAATAAGATGTAGCACAAATATACATGGAACACAGGGGTCCTCGTGTTACAACATAGTTCCATTCCTACAACAGTGATGTAACCCAATTTTGGGTGTAAGTAGAAATGCACCCTCGCCTGAGTTAGTTATCTATCCTAACTGGTATACGCTGCTGCTGCTGGTCTTCCAGCCACAAAGCTAGCAACCTTTCCATCTCGGTCATTATGCCACTTCGCTGCTGAGTAATCACAGTCAATTTCATAGGGGCTGAGCCCTTTACGTGCTCTAGGGCAGGGCTCGGGAACCTTTCTGGCTGAGAGAGCCATGAACGCCACATATTTTAAAATGTAATTCTGTGAGAGCCATACAATATGTTTAACACTAAATATAAGTAAATGTGTGCATTTTATGTAAGACCAACATTTTTAAAGTACAGTAAGTCTCTGAATTCTTTTTAATGCCGCTGCCGCTGTTATGCTGTTGCTAACCAACGATGAATAAAGTACTTCTTACCATTAATGCAACTTCTGGTGCTGCATGGTTTTGCTGATGGCTTTGTAGTTTGGTTGATACGTGGTGAGGTTAAGCTTCATGCAGACGTTGAGACTTCCATCCGTTAAACGTGATAGTAGGTTGGTCTTAACGTTCTTTCGATGTGAGAAAGACTGCTCACATGCATATGTAGAGCCAAACATTGTCAGTACAGCAATACTCACATGCTGCAGTGTGTGGTATGTGACAGGAAGCGAGTTCCAAGTTTTGACAATCAGCTGGTCCATGGGTGGAAAATTTTCATTTCTCCCCGCTTGTGTTTGCTCGCCAACTCTGCTTGCTGTCGTGCAAGTCTTTCCAAATCTTCATTCAGTGACTTGAACTTATTCACCCACATGTCTGAGGCCTTCAGGTCAGCAGCTTATAGCTCAAAATCTCTGACGGAGACACCGGGGATGTAACTCAGGTCGGCACTGTCCACTGCACACTTGTGTGGATGGGTGATGAACTTAAAAAGACAAGTGCACTAGCCTGACCTGTGGTGGCGCAGTGGATAAAGCCGTCGACCTGGGAACACAGAGGTTGCCAGTTCAAAACCCTGCACTGGTTCAGTCAAGGCACATATGGGAGTTGATGCTTCCAGCTCCTCCCCCCTTTCTCTCTTTCTCTCTCTCTCTCTCTCTCTCTCTCTCTCTCTCTCTCACTCTGTGTCTCCTCTCTAAAATGAATAAAATAAAATAAAAAAGACAAGTGCACTCACGAAATTCTCCAAAGTGCGTTTTGAATGACTGCAGGAGATTAGATGTGAAGCCCACTAGCTGCTGGAGATCAAGATGTTGAGCAGGGTCACTTGCTGTACATGCATCTTTAAACTCTCCCAGTTTTTCAACGTATAGTAAACGACCTATTTCAATGTTAGCGATGAAGAGTTCCAGCTTGTTTTCAAATGCAAACACTGCTTGTGAAGGAATAAGACTGTATTTCCAATGCCTTGCATTTTCACATTGAGCTGGTTCAGATGTTCAGTCATGTCCACGAGATAGTAGAACTTCAGGAGCCACTCAGTGTTAGCTAACTCAGGATGCTCGACGTTTTTCATTTCAAGAAAAGTCCAGATTTCACTCAGACAAGTCGCAAAATGGCTGAGCACCTTCCCTCTTGACAACCAATGCACATTGCTGTGCAGAAGGAGACCAGGATAATTATTTCCAACTTCCTCCAGCAGTGTTTTAAACTGGCAATCATTTAAAGCTTGGGCAAAAAATAAAGTTGACCACCTGAATGACCAGCAACATCACCTCACCAACACCTAGCTGCTTGCCACACATCTGAGCACAAGGTGCCTCCTGATGTAGGATGCAGTGAAAACTTAGGATAGGTCTCTTTTCATGTTCATGAAGAGGCTCTATGAATGCTCTGTTTTTCCTCACTATGCACAGAGCACCATCAGTACACACCGAAATAGGTTTATCCATCGGTAGATTTTTTTTACTTTAGCGAACTCAGTGAAAGACTTGAATAAATCCTCCCCTCTTGTTGTCTCTTTCATAGGCAAAACAGCAAGACTTTCCTCACGTAATGTGTCACCAACAGTATACCTTGCAATCACGCTGAACTGGTATAAATGGCTTATGTCTGTTGACTTATCCAAAGCGAGAGAAAAGAATGGTGCTGCATTTATGTCCTTCACTTGTTTTGCCTCAATATGATTTGCCATCATGATGGTACAATCGTGAACAGTTCTTGCCGACAGAGGCTTGTCTTTTATTCGTTTGATTATCTTGTCTTTATCCGAAAAGTTGTCAAAAAGTTCACTGGCAACATCAAGCATGAATGTTTTGGCATACTCCCCATCTGTGAATGGCTTTCTGTTTCTCACAATTGCTAAAGCACCAGCAAAGCTAGCCGAATTCCAGTCACCTTATTGGGTCCAAACACGGAAACACGGAGTTGCTGCTGACTAGCTTGCACTCTGCACAGTAGCTCTTGACATGCTTTCTTCCTGCTGTCCCTCACTGGATATTTCGATGCAAATGTAGTATGGCATGTGTCGAAATGCTGCTTTATATTTGACCGTTTCATCCATGCAATTTTATCATTACATATTAGACACACTGCAGAACCTACTCTCTCCACAAAGGCGAATTCCTCTGTCCATTCCTGCTGAAAAGTACAATACTCCTCATCTTTTTTTCTTTTAGCCATCTCCTTGTCAAAAGGGTTTCTGCAATTAGCTAGCTGACTACTTGATTAAAAGGAGGGAGGTTTACTTCCTGACCTCACAATGTGTACGTTACGCATTATCTAATAAAAATTTGGTGTTGTCCCAGAGGACAGCTGTGATTGGCTCCAGCCACCCGCAACCATGAACATGAGCGGCAGGAAATGAATGGATTGTAATACATGAGAATGTTTTATATTTTTAACGTTATTTTTTTTTTTATTAAAGATTTGTCTGTGAGCCAGATGCAGCCATCAAAAGAGCCACATCTGGCTCGTGAACCATAGGTTTCCGACCCCTGCTCTAGGATACGGTCTTTATCATTGATAACTGTTGCTACAGTAAAGCAGCTAAGGCCTTGTATGTGGCCAATGTTTGTCACTGATTCTTCGTTTTCTGATCTCTTTGAAATGTCTCATTTCACTTCCATCTTGATGGCTTTCCTCTTCTTTGAAGCACTACCATCTGAAGACTCTGACTTTCATTTTGGAACCAGGATAAGGGCCAAAAAGTCACCAAACAAAGAAACACAAACAGAACACTTGCACTTTTAACAGTCCAAAATGGTGTAGGTAAGCATACTGGGGATGCCAACTCCCTCACTCATATGCGACATGACTCTATGTTCTTCTGACGCAAAACCAAACTAGTTTGCCCATGTAGTCTGTAAGTATGACACTAACGGTGTAAGCCAAAACACTCATGTCTCAATTATTTTAAGTTTTTATGGGAGTGAGCGTCATAAACTCGAAACATCATATGTCGAGACTGTCATAACTCGAGGACTCCCCTGTACTACTCAGCCATAAGAAAAGATAAAACACTGCCATTTGCAACAACATAGGTAGATCTTGAGAATATCATGCTAAGTGAAATAAGTCAGATGGAAAGGGACAAAAACCACGATTTCTCTCATAGCTGGGATATGATACAGAAAGCAACAAATGGAACAAACCCATAGACACAGACAACAGAATGGTGGTTATGAGAGGGGGAGAAGAGGGACAAGGGTGGGAAGGGAGGTAGGGGAGGTTAAAGGGAATAAAACATATGGTGACAGAGAAGACAAGGTTTTGGGTAGTGAGCGCACAATGCAATACACAGATGCTGTATTATAGAAATGTACACTTCAAACTTAGATAATGTTATTAACCAAGGTCATTCCAATACATTTAATTTTTAAAAGTAGTAGTTTAATGTAATGTTTTCAAAAATCAAGATGACTTACAAAAGCAGCCATGAAAAGGAGCAAAGCTCTGACACTCGCTACAATGCAGATGACCCTCGAACACGTGATGCTCAGTGAGAGAAACCGACACCAAAGGCCACACAGTGTGTGATTCCATCTATGAGAAATGTCCAGGACAGGCACATCCAGAGACAGAAAGTGGATTCATGGTTGCCCAGGCCTGGGGGAGGGGATGATGGTGACTGCTAATAGAGATGGGGTTTATTTTTGGGGGTGATGAAGATGTTTGCGAGCAAGATAGAGGTAATGGCACACATCACTGCGAATATAATAAATGTCACTAAATATAATTGTCAGTATTAATATACTTATGTTATAAATGTAAATATATAACAAACATGTTAATTATACATTATATAATTATAAATATTTAAATGTGAATATGAATATAGTTATGCTATAAATATGAATATCCAATATGTTAATTGTAGATAATATATAATTAAATGTTATATAAATGTGAATATAAATATTTATGTTATAAGTGCAAATATGCAGATATATAATTATGGACAATATAAATGTGAATATAAATATACGCTATAACTAAATATATAAAAATATGTATTAATTATAGAGAATATAAATTATAATGATATATAGGTATAAATATGTAATATAAATGTAAATGTTAATATAAATTATGCTTAAAATGGTTAATTTTGTGTTATGTGAATTTCACCTCAATTAAAAAAATGAATGCAGCCTGACCAGGCGGTGGTGCAGTGGATAGAGCGTCGGACTGGGATGCGGAAGACCCAGGTTCGAGACCCTGAGCTCGCCAGCTTGAGCACTGGCCCATCTGGCTTGAGCAAAAGCTCATCAGCTTGGACCCAAGATCGCTGGCTCCAGCAAGGAGTGGCTCAGTCTGCTGAAGGCCCGCAGTCAAGGCACATGTGAGAAAGCAATCAATGAACAACTAAGGTGTTGCGACGGCAACGAAAAACTAATGATTGATGCTTCTCACCTCTCTCCATTCCTGTCTGTCTGTCCCTATCTATACCTCTCTCTGACTCTCTTTCTGTCCCTGAAAAAAGAAAAAAATGAATGCAAAAAAAATCTGTGATGAACAAAATGCCAAAATTTTAAATAAAGACAAGCTCTGATTCTATGCTTGCCTGATTCAAAACAATTCACCATTTTATAGTCCCTACCCTGCCTTTATTTACAGTTTTTTTGCTCATCATGGATATTATTTGCCTTGCTTTTTATTTAAAAAATATATATTGCATTAAAATGTTGTGGATCTCAATGCCTGAGCTTTTGGCACCCTGTTAAATGTTGTACCCACAGAGTGTCTCACTCTCCTCTCCCCATTTTCAGCCTGCAACCCCTTCCCAGCAGGGGAGGGCATCAGGAGCACAGCCTGGAGAGGCTACGGTTTGAATCCTAGCTTTGCCACTTCGATGCTCTGTGACCTCAGCAACTGATTTTTCCACACTGAGCCCCAATTTTCTCTTCTAAAAAGCCTACCCACCAGAGAGAAACAGTTTTGACAAAAGGTAATAATGCAGTTGAAGCGCCTCATCTGTGAAGAGAAGGTTGTTATTTGCCCATTGTGTTCCTATGACTTTCAAGAGGCAGTGAAGTCAGGCTGTGGAATCAGGCCAGCTTGGGCCACAATCTCATCTCTGTCATTTCCTCATTGTGTGACACTGAACAGATCACTCCTCCTCTCTGAGCCTCCATTTCCTCCTCCGCAAAACGGGGGTTAAGAATAGCACCTACTTCTAAAGGCAATTAGGAAAATTAAATGTGCTGACACATGGTCATAAAACAATACTGTGTTACACCGAGGCTAAAACGCCAACAAGTATAAAATGCACCATTCTTTCATGGGCTGTTACGAAATGAAAATCACTACCTATAATTAGGCAAAGACTCCATTGACTGTAAAAAGAATGTTAAAATACCAGGCAGGAAACGATGAACACCTCAGGATTGACGAAATGCGATCATAATAGCTAATGGGGATAACAAATATTAAGTGCTTATTACTATCTGCTCATAACTGTGCCAGTTTTGAAGCCTCATGACAGTGCTATGAAGTAAATATTGGTATTAATCCATTGTCCAGAGAGGAAAGCTGAAGTATAGAGAAGCTGACTTACTAGCCCAAGGACACACAGCTGAGTAATGTTGGAGTCCAGATTTGAACCCAGGCAACTGGGCTCCAGAAGCATCACTGTAAACCTCCAACCCTCACTGCCCTATATGCAGCAGGTATTCATAAAAAAAATGAACCACCATTACCATCACCACCATCAGTCTCCTCCCAGTGAGACCATAATGTCCTAAAGTTTAGGGACCTCTTTTGTCTGCTCTCTCTTCAGCAGCTTCCAATGTGGGGTTGGACCCAGCTGTTGGACCCAGGGTTTAAAGAATGGATAACTGATTGGTTTGGAGGCTCCTCCCATGCCCAGCCCAGGCACCCAGCCCAGACAGACCCCAATTTGAAAGTAAGAAAGGTGGTTCTACTCACCAGAGATAAACGGACAGGTCCTGAGGGGGACCCTAGGGACACAAAGACCAAGACTTAGGGCAAAGAGCCCAGCTGAGCGACAGACTGCAGCACACTTTATTCATTCATTCATTCATTCAAATCATGTGCCAAGTATTGGGAAGAGAGTCCTGGAATCGAGTGGGAGAGGCTGGTGCCCTATGGGATAAATCAGGGATTGCCTAGACCAGTGGTTCTTAACCTGGGTTCTATTGAACCCTAGGGGTTCGATGAGTGGGTCTTAGGGGTTCGGAGAAGCCTCTGCCGCGGAGGCCAGAATAAAGTAATACCGTAATTTGTTGTGAGTTCATGCACTTTGTGGGTTTTGTTCTTTGAGCAAGGTGATGTTCATGCACGGCTCATTTTGTGCACCAGTAAAAAAACATACCTATGTCTTGAAATTGGAAAAAAAATTATATTTTATTTATCACTAAAGAAGGGTTCAGCGAATGCGCATATGAAACTGGTGGGTTCGGTACCTCAAAAAAGGTTAAGAACCACTGGTCTAGACACTTGTTTTAGCATGACCTTCAAGCTAAGAAAGTTTTTAACATTATTTTAGTGATTGACAAAACATTTTTAAAGACTAATATTTCCTGGCACATATGAAATTCATAGGTCAGGATTCATAAATTCAGTCTGATTGGAACATGGTCATGTCCCTCATGTATAGACCATCTTTGGCTGCTTTGGCACAACTGTGGAGGAGTTGAGCAGTCACAAAAGGGAGAATATCAGTTGTGAAGCTGATAATGTTTACTATCTATTTACAGGAAGTTTGTCAATCATTGATCTAAATAAATGTAAAAGGGTGCATTTCTACCACCTCTGACCCATGAGGAGGGTTACCCCCAAGAGAGAGACAATGAGAGAGGGGGGAAAGAGAGAGAGAGACAGTAAGAAGAAAAGAGAATGAGAGGGAGGGGACAAAGAGAAAAACGGAAGGAAGGAAGAAAGGAAGGAAGGAAGGAAGGAAGGAAGGAAGGAAGGAAGGAAGGAAGGAAGGAAGGAAGGAAGGATAGAAGGAGAAGAAAACAAGAAAGAAAGAGAACGAAGAAAAAAAGAAGGAAGGAAAAGAAAGAAAAGAAAGGAGAAAGGAAAGAAATAAGGAAGGAAGGAAGGAGAGAAAGAAAGAAGAGAAAGAAAAGAAAGAAAGAAAGAAAGAAAGAAAGAAAGAAAGAAAGAAAGAAAGAAAGAAAGAAAGAAAGAAAGAAAGGAAGGAAGGAAGGAAAGAAAGTGTGGGAAGGAATGAGAGAGGGAGGGATAGAGAGAGAGGAAGAAAGAGAAAGCAAGCGAGAGAGGGAGAAAGAGAGAGAAAGAAAGGAGGAAAGAGAGGGGAGAATGAGTGAGGAGTGAGAGAGGGAGGGACAGAGAGAGAGAGAGAGAGAGAGAAAAAGAAAAGAAAGAAAGAAAAGAAAAAATGTGTTGATGAGGATATGAAGAAATCAGAATTCTAACTGCATTACTGGCAAGGATGAAAATGGTATGGCCTCTATAGAAAACAGATGGCAGTTCCTCAAAAAAATAAAAAATAAAATGACCATATGACACAGCAATTCCTCTTCTGGGTACATACCCAAAAGAATTGGAAACAGGGACTCAGATAGGTACTTGTACAGCCATGTTCACAAAAGCACTATTCATAGTAGACAAAAGGTGGAAGCAACTCAAGTATCTATCCACGAAGGACTGTATAAACAAAATGTGGTCCATCAGACAATGGAATATTATTTAGCATTATAAAGGAAGGAAATTCTGACATATGCTATACCACAGGTGAACCTTAAAAATATCATACTAAGTGAAAGACACCAGATATAAAAAGACATATACTGTGTGATTACAGTCACAGGAGGTCCCTAGAGGAGTCAGATCCACAGAGACAGAGAGTAAACGGGTGCCAGGGGCTGGGGGAGGGGGCTGGGGAGTTAGTACTTAATGGGGATAGAGGTTGGCAGAACCTTGGCTTTAAGAATGACCTGCCATGATGGGCAGTCCCTCCATATCTGAGCTCTCCCCAAGCCCACCTGCCCTCTCAGAACCCCCTCTGGACTCCCTTGCCCTCGCTCCAACCAGACTTGAGGCACTTACATGCACGAAGGGCTTGACCCTGTTACAGGGAAACCAGCCAACTTCATTGGTAGCTGTATTCCTGCCCTAAAAATCCAGGAAGGAAAATCATAGAAAGGTTACAGACATCTGCTTGCATGTGTGTATCTATTTTCCTGTCTAATGGTCACTTTGCCTGTCCATGTCTTTATCTGTGGCCTGGATAACCCAAAGATATGCCAACGAATATCAACTTCCTGGGGAGACACCCAGCCCTGAAGGACCAGTCCAGCCCAGAAATCTCCACCTATACCACTCTCCCCAGGTGCTTCCTCCAGACCAGCCTCCCCTTGCCAGAGTCCAGTGGGGCCATAACCCCACTTCCTAGGGTCATGTATACCTGTGATCCCACACTCAGGTCCTTCTCCACCACTCTCATAGCCCAGCCTGTACCTGCCACCAGTTCTGTTCAGCCTCAGCCTTGGTGAGCTCCACAATGTCTCCAAGATTGAGCCGTAGAAAAGGTCCAATGGCTCCCGGGGGTGGAGGAAGCCCATAGTACTCCTGGCAAACCTCCATCTTGGGTAGCCCTGAAGGGGAGGAAGAAAACTGCCATCTGTTTTCCACAATGGGCTTGGCACTCTGGGATTTTCAAACCTGAGTCTCGCCACCCACCAGGATAGCAAAAATTAAAAAGACAATAGCAAGTGGTGGCCAGGATGGGAAGCACCTAGAACTCTCCTACATTGCTGGTGGGAATCCACTTTGGAAAACTGTTTGACAGTATCTACTAAAACTAAACAGATGTCTACCTAGTGATCCAGCAATTTCCCAGGAGACATAAAAACCCATGTCCACCAAAAGGCATAGACCAAAATGCTCACAGCAGCTTGGTCCACAATAGCCCCAAACTGGCAACAAACAAAATTTCCTCAATAACATGGATAAACAGAGCATGATACAGTCATGCAATGGAATGTTATACAGCAATGAAAAAGAACATGCTACGGCAACAAGCAACCACATCGATGAATCTCACCAACATTTTGTCGAATAAAAGAAGCCAAATGCAGTAGGAGTATATACTGCATGATTTCACTTGCATCAATTTCAAGGACAAGCAAAACTAATATATGGTGATAGAGTCAGATAGTGATTCCCTCTGGGAGGTGGGTACTGACTAGCTGAGTATATGAACTCCGGCACTGTCCCATAAAACTTTCTGTGATTATGGAGATGTTCAGCAATCTGCTCAGTGGTCATTGGCCACTGAGCACCGGAAAGATAGCTAGTGTGACTGAATGAAAGAATTTTTAATTTTATTTAAATTAATTTCTATTTATATTGGGCAGTGCAGGTCTAGAGTGATAATAATGTTCTAGACCTTGATCTGAGTGTTGTGCACATGGGTAGAAATTAATTGAACTGATCCATATAATTAAGATTTACGCGCCTGACCAGGCGGTGGCGCAGTGGATAGAGCGTCGGACTGGGATGCGGAAGACCCAGGTTCAAGACCCTGAGCTCGCCAGCTTGAGCGCGAGTCCATCTGGCTTGAGCAAAAGCTCGCCAGCTTGGACCTAAGGTCGCTGGCTCCAGCAAGGAGTGGCTCGGTCTGCTGAAGGCCCGCGATCAAGGCACATGTGAGAAAGCAATCAATGAACAACTAAGGTGTCACAATGGCAACAAAAAACTAATGATTGATGCTTCTCATCTCTCTCCATTCCTGTCTGTCTGTCCCTATCTATCCTTCTCTCTGTCTCTCTCTTTGTCCCTGTAAAAGAAAAAAAAGACTTACAGTAATCACTTGGTGTACTTTACAATATATATTTTCTATCTTAATAAAAAGTATATATATGATGGGTATTGTGTAAGTGCATATACACACATACATATGATATGGGTGAGCATGTATATAGGGTATTTGTATATAATGGATACACATACACACACTCATATATTTCCTCCCATGGAGGACATTTGGGTTGTTTCTAATTTTTGAGTATTGCAAATAAAGCTGAAATATGTATATATGTAGACATGTTAATATAAATAGGTAAGTAGACAAGAAATCTGAGTCTTTACACTGACTCAGTATGATTATTAGCAAAGGGTTTATTCCTCTCTGCCAGTCCAACTGTTTTTACTTCTTTCAAAATGCTTTGCCCTCCTGATGCCTGGCCTTTGCACATGCTGTTCCCTCTGCCTGGAACACTCCTACTCTACTCCTCACCTAACTCCTCCTCATCCCACGTGTCCACTTAAATGTCTCCAACTCTGAGAAGCCTTCCTGGAAGGCTCAGATTTGTCAGGTCCCCCAATTTTATGCTCCAGAAAACCCCACAATTTACCTACCACAACCAAAATAACCAATCTGTCTCCAGCTACCAGGCAAGAAGCACAAATGTTTAGTTATTATTCTCCCCAAATGGTCCAATAGATGCTGAATAAGTCACCCATCATTGCCATGACTTCACAAAAACCATTGACTTATAAGGAATCCAGCCTCTTCTCCCTGCTATTGGACTAAAATGGAATTCTGGCTTGGCCAAACTGTCTCCCATCCCCCATCCTCCAAGTGGAGGCTGCTGTGCTGGCACCACCATTATTACAACAAGATTTTGTGGTGCAGAATCAATAAAAGAGGGGATGAGAAGAACTGCAGAGATGTACCTAGTTGGCTAAGACTCTAGGAATTTGTCAGCCAGAAAAAAAACAAGAGGTAGTGAATAAGAAAGGTGGACAGTAGTGGAAGAGGATCTTACAAGGATTGCTCCACTCCATACATTCCCTTGACGGTGTTTGAACAAAGCAGGTAAAGAATTTGAGTTAGTTATTTTTAATTCCTTTTAGGTTTCTAGGACGAAAGCAAATGCTTTAATGTAAAGCAGGATGTTGAGTGGTCGCTGATAGAATTGTTGAGATCTGTCCCTGGGCCACCACCACTGAGACAAAGACCATATTTCCTCCTGCCCCACACAGCACCCCCTGCTGACTCACCCAGCTCATTCCTCTTTCGGTCCTGAGCCCGGCGATGCGTCTTATCCTGGAGGTAGAGACCAAGAAAGCCAGCATGGCCACCTGTGCTTAGCCTGGGATTCCTCAGCCCCTTTCTGAATACCTAGCAAAGGGCCATGCCCACTGCTGGGGTCTCCCGGGGCCTCCTGTCATCACCCCCCCCATAATTTCCAGGCACAGAAAAAAATATGGAGTCTTACCTTCCTCATAGTTCCAGAAAAATCTATGGGAGGGAAAAGGAAGATTAGGATGGGAGATTCCCCATGCAGAACCAAGCCCACTTCCCCCCTCTTTCCCACTGGTACCTTGCCCATGGCGGCCACAGGAAGGGACCCTCCCCAGACACTCTTTATGTGCAGGTGCCCGGCACCGATGACAACGATAGCCCTGGTAGAAGGTGCCTCTGGCATGCAGGGAGTGAGATAAAGGAGAGTCAGTGATGTTGATGGACACAGCCAACCATTTTACCAACAGTGTGAAAGGCTGAGTTCTTCTCAGAGCAGCAGTAGAGAGACAGAGAAGCTTAAGATCAAAGGAGAACCTCCCACCTCCCAGCTCAGAGGACTTATGGCTGAAGGAACCTCTTTAAAGAGGAACTGCTGACTAAGCCCAGGACCCAGGCCCATCCTTCCAGACTCCCACCTCAGCAGCATCTGGCAAGCCTTGCAAGATGTGGTCTCCTCGAAGGAGAACATCTGGAAGTCATGCCCGTTGGCTGTGGCATTCTCAGGATAGATGTTGGAGCTGGAGAGGTAAGATAATTCCATGCAATGAAATAGTATTCAGCCATGAAAAGAATAAAGTGCTCATAAATGCGGTAACTTATATGTGTCAGTACTTCCTTCCTTTGTGTGGCTGAATACCGTTCTACTGCATGGATACACCAAATTGTGTGTATCCATTCATCTACTGATGGGCATTTTGGTTGTTCCCACCTTCTGGCCATTGTGAATACTTTTGGCCATAGCTGCTATGAACATGGGAGGAGACAGAAAGCAGATTAGTGGTTGCCAAGGGCTGGGATGAACAAATGGGAAGTAACTGCTTCAAGGGTGCAAGGTCTTCTTTTGGGAGAGATGAAAATTTTTTGAAACCAGAGGTCATGGTTGCACAATAATGTGATATACTAAATGCCACTGAATAGGATACTGTAAATAGGCTAAGGTATTCTTTATTAATTGATTATTTTAGAGCGAGCGAGAGAGAAGCATTCATTTGTTGTTCCACTTCATTGTGCATTCATTGGTCACTTCCCATATGTGCCCTGATCGGGGATCAAACCCACAATCTTAGTGTCTCTGTATGATGCTCTAATTGACTGAGTTAACCAGCCAGGGCCTCGGCTAGGTTTTTGGTATATAAACTTCACTTCAAGGGGAAAAACAAAAAAATAATGAGGAAGAGGAGGAAAATGTTCTAGGCTGGTAACCAAACTTGCACAGAACCTTGAGCATCCTGGAGATGCTGAAAGTCTTAAGCCTGTCCCTCCCATTTCCCAGATGATGAACAGGTTTAGAGTGGTCCCACAGAATGTCAAAGCAGATGTGAGATGAGAGCACAGAATTGCCTCTCAGCCCCTGCACCTATGTGACGGAGTCCTCTGAGGATAGAAAGATGGAGGCGGAAAGGGTCTTACATGGCCATCTCGAACTGTTCCATCCACTTCTTCTTCAGTTCTCTTGTCTTGAAGAACAGCTCATAGCCCTGAGCACCTTGGTCCTCGATCAGGAGAAACATGTGAGTCCACTGCAGGAAAGCAGGGTTCAAAATGAAGGTACCCACCCCACATATGGGGAGCCATATGCCCCCCAACCCTTACCCCTGTAAGGAGAAAATAATGGGGACAGTAACAGCCTCTCTGCCCCCAGGAGAACCACGCATTTACCATTGTAAAGGGTTGCCCAAGAAAACCAAACACACAGCCAAAATCCAAAATCACACACACACTCACGTCCGAGACACGTGCACACAAGCATACCAAAGGCCAAGTGGAGTGTCTCAAGCATGGGGGTTTCCCAGCAATGGGGTACCCAGTTCTGGCCTTAGAACCCTACCTTCTTGTTGTCACGCTCTCCCGAAGAGTCATCCCGAACTTGGAAGTTGTGTAGGTTCACAAATTCCTTGAGGTCATAAGAGTCCCCTCGGCGCTTACAGATGAGCAGAGCTTTGTCAAGCAGGAACGCGTACCTGGGAGCAGCTAGGTCAGGTGCCTCTGTCTGGCTCCTCCCAACAGTCTCTTCTAGCTCTTTGCCTGATTCCTTCTACCTTCCCGGTCTACCTTGTTGTCCATGTAGGACTCCTACCCTTCTCCTCCTCTGTGGCCAACTTGGCAATACTCACTTGCCCATCTTGACCTCACCCAAATGTTCTATGCTGGTCCTGCCATCTGGTGGTCTTGGCTTCACCCACATATCCACAGTGGCCTTGCCCTGTCCATCCAGACTCCAACCCCTGGTCCAAGTGGCCCCACCCACACATCTATTTTGAAACATGGCTCTGCTTATGCCAAGGCTCTACCCAGATTATGTTGGCTCTGAGCCTTGCCTTTGAACCTGGATCCACCCCCACCCAGGTGCCACCCACCTGTCCATCTTGGAGCGGCGCTCCACAGTGGTGATCTTGAGCTCCCCATCGATCTTGGGCCGGCCATAGTTAGCCAGAGACTGATCCTAGGCAGCAGGTAAGGATTCCAGAATGGGCCACCAAGGAGGAGACTAAACACCCTTCCCACATGGCCCTCCCAGCCATACCCTCTCACCAGGTTCTCAATAGACAGCTGGAAGTTGGTGATCTGCCGCAGGGTCTCATTGTCCCGCTTGACCTCATTCACACACTGTGCCAGGTCCTGGGGGTTAACCAGATGTTAGCCTGAGCTCCCCCTCTCAGCACAATCCCTTACCTGGCCGAGGATAGGGGTCAGCCCCACTAGGGGCAGCAAGAGCGGTAAAGACAATGTCCATAGCATATCACTATCCTCAGGGGGAATGCTGTCAATAACTTGTCATATAGGTGTGTGGCCTTGTGGTGGATGAAGGTGTTGCCCATGGGTGTGGTTTTGTGTGTGGATAGCACTATGCAGCACTACCCTGAAAGTATGTGACTGTCACACCTGTGTGTGACCACTCACTCTCATTGCATCCAGGGCCAGCCTCAGGTTCTCCTTCTCTGTTGTATCCTGCGTGTGTTTCACCAGCTCCTGAATGACACATGGAGACAGATATCACCTGGGCCTGTCTTCTCCACCTGTGAGGCCTTCCAAACAAACCTGACCCACCAGCTCCTCCTTCCTCCTCCTGCTGTGCCAGGAGGCAGGGGTATGGCCCCCGTGACCCCTCCCAGAGAGTCCTACAGCCCAGCCTCCAGACGCCAGCCCACCCCCACTCCTATGACACAGGGAGGTAGATGCCCAAGCCCATAATCACGGGACCTAGGAGGGTCCCGCTGAGCACCTGGAGAAGCAGGTGGTACTTGAGCACCCGCTGCATTGGCACCATCAGCAGGTCCCGCAAGGTGAACCTCCCATTGTTTGCTCGCTGAGAACACTCCTGGGGGATCAGAGAACCAGGTAAGCAATGAGGCAGAGGCAGCTGTGGGTTTTTCTAGAGCTGGAAGCACCCTATCTCAATACCCTGAGGAAATAGGGAGGAAGGATGCCATGAGGAGAGGGCAGTCAGTCCCAGCTGGAAGGCAGCCTGCGTGGAGGTCCAGGACCTGTGAGGTGAGTGGGGCTGAAGAGAGGAAAGGGGATAGGCTGGAGGGCCCCCCGCGTGCAGACAAAGAGGCTGGAGGTACGGGGCACACAGGTGATTCCCCATCACCCCTGCACAGAGGCAGATTTAACGGCAGGCACACCGGGTGCGTGCCCAGGGCTCCGACCACTAAAGGGTCCCGCAAAACCCCAACTTTACACTTTTTTCTAATGTAAGAGGCTTTCTGCGCCCGGGGCCTCAACTGCCCTTAATCCGCCTCTGCCCCTGTCCTATCCATGCTTCCACTAGACACGTGGGTCCAGGTTGGGGCTCAGTCCAGGATCAGGACTCAGTGTGAATTTGGAGCTCAGCCCAGACTTGGCGCACAGCTAAGACTGGGGCTCAGTTTGAAGTTGGAGTTCAGTTCAGGGTCACGATCTCAGCCTAGGGTGTCAGGGCTCAGCTAGAACCAGGATTCAGTTGGGGTTAGGGCTCAATTTCTCGGTCCATTTCCTCCTGCTCCAGTACCTCCCTCCCCAACCTCCGATGGGCAGACCCCTGGCTGGGCTGACACAGAAAGTGAGGCTATCTCCAGCTCAGTGTCCCCCCTGCTGCCCTCTCCCAGGTCTGTGGAGTTGGAAAGCCCCCCAGATGGGGCCCAGCCCAACCTCTAGCTTCATTTGCACATCCTCCCGGGCGCTGGCTACACGGTCCAAATGCTTGCTGGCCGACTCCACCTGGCTGCAGTAGCGGCCATAGACAAGGAACCTGTGGGATGAGGACAGGTAGCAATGGCCAGATAGGTAATAGTGGCTAGCACTAAGGTCTGGCAGCTCTGGGCATCAGTCTTGGCCCACCTCTTCTCAGCTGGGTCATGCTGAGCCTCCATCTTTCAATCTCTAAAATGGGTATAACAATAGCATTTCCCTTATGGGGTTACTATAACATTGAATAAGATAATGCACAAGAGGTATTTTTTATTATTATTCATTTTAGAGAGAAGAGAGTGAGAGTGAAAGAGAGAGAGAGAAAGGGGGAGGAGCAGGAAGCATCAACTCTCATATGTGCCTTGGCCAGATAAGTGCAGGGTTTTAAACCGGTGACCTCAGTGTTCCCAGGTTGACGCTTTATCCACTGCACCACCACAGGCCAGACCACAAGAGGTTCTTAGCACGTGGCATATCATCTCTGCTTACTGTGCATTTATTTACAAACTTACTGAGCACATACTGTGTGCCAGGTCCTGTACTAAGAACGTGAGGCATCAATTTATTTGGTCCTCACCACAAGCCTAGAAAGTATGTTCCTGTCCCACACTGACTTTAATATGGAAGCCAAAGAACAGAGAGGTTAAGTGGCTTCCCAGAGCCATATCCAGTTCATAAAAACCAAAGCTAGGGATTGAACCAGAGATGGGTAGCCCCTTGCCCATGAGCCAAGAAGGTGAAACCCTCCCTGTCCAGTGGTTTCTAAGGGCAAGGTCTCTCCAATGCCCAGTGTGAGCAGGGCAGGGTAACCTGCAGGGGTCCAGGCTGGCCAACTGGGTCTCACCTCTCCTTGTATCTGATGAAGACCTGGTGGAGGCTGGGTGATCCAGTGGTAGCCAGGGCTTCCTTCATCTCCTTTAGAAAGTGAGTGTGCACACGAAGCAGGTCCTAGTCAGAGGGAGGGGTGAGGGCTGGGCAGAAGCCGGGGGCTCAGGAAAAGGGTAATCCACTTGCCCTATGTGCCCAAGTCCCAACCCCCACAATCCAGGGACAGTTGGGGCCAGCAGATGGTCCCCACTTGATGGCAGTCCAGGGGGGAATAATCAGAGACCAGGTAAGCAGGATGAGATGGAAGACTGGGAAGGGCTGGCTCACCTCAATGTTGATGAAGATGATCTCTATGTCCTCAGGTCTAAGGAACCGTTGCAGAGGCTTCATGAAGTGCTGCAGGGAGGGGAAAGAAGGATGCTGGAAGATGAGATGCCTTCCTCCAGCCCAGTCCCAGAGAGACAAGGACAGGGAGACAGAGGCAGAGAGAGGCAAACAAACAGAGAAATCAAGAAAAACAGAGACAGAGATATGGAGAGAGAAAAGAGAAAAACAGACAAGGAAACACAGACAGGCAGATAAAGAGGGACAGAAGAGAATGTCCACAGGCAAACCTGTACATGACTATTCATTGCAGAAAAATTCAAAATAGCCAAAAAGGGGAAGCAATGCAAATGTCCATCAATGGATAACAAAATGTGGGTCCATCCACATGATGGAATATTACTCGGTCATGAAAAGGAGTGAAGCTCTGCCCTGGTGGGGTAATTCAGTTGGTTTAGAGCAGGAGTTCCCAAACTTTTTACACAGGGGGCCAGTTCACTGTCCCTCAGACCGTTGGAGGGCCACCACATACAGTACTCCATACACTGACCACCAATGAAAGAGGTGCCCCTTCCGGAAGTGCAGCGAGGGCCGGATAAATGGCCTGAGGTGGCCGCAATTTGGCCCGTGGGCCGTAGTTTGGGGACCTCTGGTTTAGAGTGTCATCCTGATACACCAAGGTTATACATTTGATCCCTGGTCAGGACACATACAAGAATCAACCAATGAATGCATAAAAAAGTGGAAGAAAAAAGCCTGTGTTTTCTCTCCCTCTCCCTTTCTCTCTCAAAAATCAATAAAGTAAAATTAAAAAACAGAAAGGATCCCTGGCTGATTGGCTCAGCAGTAGAGCATCTGCTGGGTGTTTGGAAGTCCCAGGTTCGATTCCCAGTCAGTGCACACAGGAGAAGCAACCATCTGCTTCTTTATCCCTCCCCATTCTTCCTTCTCTCTCTCTCTCTCTCTCTCTCTCTCTCTCTCTCTCTCTCTCTTTCTCTCTTCCCCTCCAGTAGCCATGGCTTGAATAGTTCAAGCAAGTTGTCCCCAGGCCTGAAGATGGCTCCATGGCCTCACCGCAGGCACTCAGGTAGCTCAGTTGCTGAACAACAGAGCGGTGCCCAGGATGGACTGAGCATCGCTGGGGAGGGGACTTGCCAGGTGGATCCTGGTCCAGGTGCATGCAGGAGTCTGTCTCTCTGCCTCCCCACTTCTCACTTAATAAAAAAAATAATAATGGGCCTGACCTGTGGTGGTGCAGTGGATAAAGCGTCGACCTGGGAACACTGAGGTCGCCAGTTCAAAACCCTGCACTGGTCTGGTCAAGGCACATATGGGAGTTGATGATTCCAGCTCCTCCCCCCTTTCTCTCTTTCTCTCTCTCTCTATCTCTTACTCTGTGTCTCTTCTCTAAAAATGAATAAAATAAAATTAAATTAAATTAAAAATAAAAATAATAATAATAATGAGAAAAAGAAGTGAAGCTCCGACACTCGCTGCAACATGAATGGACCTTGACAACATGATGCTCAGTGAGAGAAGTCAGACACAAAAGCCCACATGTTGTATAATACCATTTATACAAAATATATAAAACAGGCAAATTCAAAGAAACAGAAAGTAGATTAGTGGTTGCCAGGGGTTGGGAGAGGATGAGGAATTAGAGGTGATGGATTAAGGGTATGAGGTTATGGGGGGGGGATGATAAAAATGTTCTAAAATTAAATAGCATTGATGCTTGCACAACCTCATGTATATACAATACATAAAGCCAGTGAATTGTGTATGTTAAATGGGTGAATTGTATGTCACAGTAATTAAATCTCAATGAAGCTATTAAAAAAGCAATGTCCAAAGTAAATAGAGAAAATAGAAAGTCAAAGACAATAATAGAGACAGATGGGGATGAGGAAATACAGAAGGAAAAGGAAACAGAGAGAAAAACAAGACAGGGTGAGAAACAGAAAACCAGAAAGAGAGACAAAGTAACACAGAGCAAGGGGACAGTGGGGCCTCTCTGTGTGCAGGACAGGTGATCACACACCTGCTGGCGCCCACCATGCGCCTGGCAGGGGCTGGGTGGGAGCACCGCACCTGTTGGATGGAGCCCAGCGTGTCCGTGTACTTCTCCTCCGTCTGCTGGATCTCCCGAAGGCAGCAGCACCGCTTGTCATACTCTGTCATCTTGGGCTGAGAGGGAGGAGTGGAGGCAGGTGTTGGGGGAGCTGAACTGCCCCCCAGCCATGTACCCACCCAGGCCCAGCCCTCCGCCCCAACACACCGGCATGGGCATTGGCTCCGTGCGCATGAGGTCCTCATAGATCTCATCGCCCTCGGCCTCCTCGTTCTCCACACAGTCATACAGGTCCTCATCCTCCTCCACTGTGTCACTGCAGGATGTGGAGTCAGGCAGGGCCACAGGAACCCCCAGGCCTGGGGCTCCTCAGACCTCTCCCATATTAAAGTTGTGTCCCCTCAGTTCCCAAGGGCAGGATCATGTCCCACTCAGACCCCCAGGGCATAGTCTTGTCCCCCCAGGTCCTCGGGGCAGGGCCTAACCCCAGACACTCACTCAATCTGGTCGGACAGGCCACTATAGATGTCTTCATCCCCCACACTCTCCTCATCAGTGGGGAAGGGCCTGGGGGGGCAGGACAGTATGAGCCAGAGGCCTGATGGCCAGATTGGGGGGGGCAGGGAGGCAAGGACAGGGAGGATGGGGTCAGCTCAAGCATCTGTTGCCTCAGTGGTTACTCACATGATCCCCTTGTTCTGGGCAATCGGGGTCCAGGACAGAGCGGACAGAGTGTAGATGACCTGTGACAAGGGCCATGTTTTGCTCAGCAAGTTCCTTGCCCACCCACATGCCACAACAAGGTCTTGGACTCGAAGCTGCTGAGGCTGCACCTTGAGTTAGACCCCATGCCTCTGGGAGCCGAATTCAGGATTTTCTCACCTTCCCAATTCCCCCATGTCAGCATGCCGGTGTTCCCTTAACTGAGCACACACCACTTGGTCCTATTGACTATTTAATCCTCATAACCACTCAAAGAGGATGGGCTGATATTATTCCCTAGGACTCAGAGGCATGGCCACATATCTGAGGTCACACAGCAAGTGATGAAGCAGGGACTCAAACATAATTCCACATGTCCTAAGCCAGGATCTTTGCATTTGGTGACAGCCTGGCATGGCACGTCAGTCCTTCCCTTAACAGCTCTTAGCCCACCTGGTGCAGACATTCATGGAAATAAATTAAAGTCCAATCTTTGGGCTCTGTGTGCTCAGCTCACCTTCCCGAAATCCTGCACATCGAAGAGGTCAAAGGCTTCAAAGAGCTCGCTCCGCTTGAGGCCAAACTTCTCACAGCAGGTAGACAGGAAGGTCCGGATGTTCTTAAGGCACAGGAACTGTGGACAGAACAGAAATGAAGGTGGGAAACATAACGGGACTGGGGAGAATCTCAGCCCCACCAGCCTGACGGGGGATGGGCACAGAAGGGGAAACAACGCACAGCCCCTCGTAAACCACACCTGCTTCTGATGAACATGAAGCTTTACCAGGAGCCAGATCTACCCCTCAATTTTTTTATTGAAGTAAAATTCATACAACATAAAGTTAACCATTAATCAGTAACCAAATGTACCATAATACATACAATGGAAAATTATTCAGCTATTAAAAAGGAACACAATTTTGATTTATGCTACAACATGGATGAACCTTGAAAAAATTTGCTCAGTGAACTAAAGCCAAACACACAAGGACAGATACAGTATGATTCTACTTATATCTGTGATGGCAAACCTATGACACGTGTGTCAGCACTGACACGTGTAGCTATTTTCAATGACACGTGGCCGCATACCAGAGAAGTATGGGGCCGCATGCCGAGAAGGACGTTTCATCCTCAGCTCCTGCACAGCCAGGTGTAGTAGCCGAGGATAAAACATTTGCTGTAGTGTAGACACTCTGTGCGGGAGGTCTGTAGGCCAAAACAACAGAACTCTGGCACAGAGCGTCTAGTTCTGGGACTTCCGGTTAGGCCGTTTTTCTTGAAGTGACACACCACCCGCATTATGCTCGTTTTCTTGGCGAATTTTGACACACCAAGCTCAAAAGATTGCCCGTCACTGACTTATATGAAGTCCCTAGAGCAGTCAGATCCACAGAGACAGAAAGTATATGGTGGGTGCCAGGGGCTGGGGGAGGGGGATGGGAGTTAGCATTTCAATTTCAGAGGGTGAAAGGTTTTGGAGATAGAGGTGACAGTTACACAACAATGTGAATGTATTTAATGTCACTGAGTTGTACACTTACAAAGGTTAAAATAATAAATATTAAAGTTTTATTTATATGTCATTAATATATTTTGATATAAACTATATTCACATTTATAAAACATTTATATTATTTTATTCATACATATATAAAATAAGTATTATATATATTTTACCACAACAAAAAGGTTGAACCATTAACCATTGTGTAGTGTACACTATACATTCTCAGCATTCTATAACTATCACCTCATCTAGTTCCAAGACACTTTTGTCCCCTCAAAGGGAAACCCAGTGCCCAATAAAGCAGTTACTTTCCACTCCCCACTCTTCCCATTGCCCCTGGCAACCACAGGTTTGCTTTCTGTCTTTACGAATTTGCCTATGGCCATTCACTGATAAATGCATTGACAAAATAGCCATACAATGGAATGCTATTCAGCCATAAGAAGGGGGTACCCTCAAACGTGACACACAAAGTGAATACCCTCAAAAATGTGATGCTGAGTGAAAGAGGCCAGACACAAATGGTCATATATTGTGTGTTTCCATTTATTGAAAAGCTCCTGAACTTTTCTGTTTCATGAGTCAACACATTCCTTTTGTGATTAAACCAGTTTGGGTTGGGTTACTGTGACTTGCGACCAAAAAACATCAACCATCAGACATACAGAACATCATGCTGGTTTGGGGGGTATTTGGCTCTGATATAAATACGCCCTCATGTCCTTGCATTTGCCCAATATCAGTTCATTCAAATATCCCAGTGGGCTCAGCTCTCTCAAAGTTTCCTCAGATCCTAAAGAATTCTAACCAACCTCCGGACCAACAGCCTCCCCCAGCACACAGAGCTGGCCTCTCCCATGGCCCCCAGCACTCTCAATGAAGCTAATGTTGACCAAGATTTCTGGAGCTGTTTGATCTGGTTAAAATGCATCACCCAAAGCCACATATTGTGTGATTGCAGTCACACAAATGTCCAGAATAGGCAAATCCACACACTGGAATATTTCTCAGCCAATAAAAGGAGTACAGTACTGACACTCGCTAAATAGTTGAACCTTGAAAATACAATGCTCAATGAGAGAAGCCAGAAAAAATTATGCCACTTATGTGAAATGTCCAGAACAGGCACATCCACAGAGACAGGACATAGGTTAGTGTTTGCCAGGGGCCAGGGAAGGGAAAATTGGGGATGACTGTTGATGGGGATGAGGTTTCTTCTGGGGGTGGTGTGATGCAGTGGAATTAGATAGCAGTGATGGTTATACAATTTTGTGACTATATTAAAACTACTGAGCCCTGGCTAGTTGGTTCAGTGGATAGAGTATTGGCCCAGCATATGAATGTTCTGGGTTCAATTCCCAGTCAGGGCACACAGAAGTGACCACCTGCTTCTCTTCCCATCCCTCTCCCCTTTCTCATTCTCTTCCCCCTCACAGCCAGTGGCTGAGGATAGCTTGGTTGGTCCAAGTGTGTCAACCTCAGAAACTAAAAATAGCTCAGTTGATTGGAGCATCAGCCCTAGACAAGGGTTGTTGGGTGAATCCCGGTCAGGGTGCATGCAGGAGTCTGTCTCACTATCTCCTCTCCTCTCATTTAAGAAAACAAACAAAATAAAACAAAGAAACCCCACTGAATTATACACTTTAAAATGGTAAATTTTAACCTGACCAGGCGGTAGCACAGTGGCTAGAGAGTCGGACTGGGACACAGAGGATCCAGGTTCAAAACCTCAAGGTTGCCGGCTTGAGCACGGGTTCAGTTTGTTTGAGCAAGGCTCACCAGCTTGAGCCCAAGGTCACTGGCTTGAGCAAGGGGTCATTTGGTCTGCTGTAACCCCCCAGTCAAGGCACAAATGAGAAAGTAATCAATGAACAACTAAGGTGCCGCAATGAAGGATTGATGCTTCTCATCTCTCTCCCTTTCTGTCTCTCTGTTCCTATCTGTCCCTCCCTCTGTCTCTCTGTCTCTGTAAAAAATAAAAATAAAAACAGTGGAATACCTACTCAGTTTGTGAACACCTGCATTATGTCCTGTCCCTCCTCTACACACAGCTCTTCAGGGCTGCCTCTCCCTCAGGATAAAAGACTAAGTTCTCCATGAGGCCCACAAGACCCTTCACGACCTGTTTCCATCACCTCTCTGCTCTACCTACTCCCTATCTCCTTCTCACTCACTCTTCTCCAGCCACACTGGCATCCACACTATTCCTACAACAGTACAGGCACAGTCCTGCCCCAGGGCCTTTGAATCAGTTATGCCCGCTTCTTGTAATGTACTTTTCCCTGTGTTATGGACTGAATTGTGTACCCCCCACAAAAAAAAAATTCTATGTAGAAGTTCTAATTCCAGGATGTCATAATGGGACTATATTTGGAGATAAGGCCTTTAAGGAGGTAGTTGAGGTAAAATTAGGTCACAGAGTAGGCTCTAATCCAATACAATTGGTGTCCTTATAAGAAGAAGTTAGGGTACAGATATGTACAAAGGAAAAATCATGTGAGGCACAGGGAAAAGGTATCCATCCGCAAGCCAAGGAGAGAGGTTTCAGAAGAAACCAAACCCACTTATACCTTGATTTGGACTTCCAGCCTTCAAAACTTAAGAAATAAATTTCTGTTGTTGAAGCCCACCCACCCCCGCCACAGCCCTGGCAAACTCATCTACCTTGATGTCCACAAGGTTCCTTTTCACCTGCTTCAGGTTTTTGTCTACAGGCCACCTTGAAGAAAAAGCAGGAGGAAGAAGACCACCAGAGGAACATAGTTAAAAGAATAAAATGGCATACCTATCAATAATCACTTTAAATATAAATGGATTAAATGCTCCAATCAAAAGACATAGAGTAGCCTGACCAGGCAGTGGAGCAGTGGGTAGAGGGTTGGATTGGGACATGGAAGACCCAGGTTTGAAATCCCAAGGTATCCAGCTTGAGCGCAGGCTCACCAGCTTGAGCACGAGGTCGCTGGCTTGAGCATGGGATCATAGACATGACCTCATGGTCTCTGACTTGAGCCCAAAGGTTGCTGGCTTGAAGCCCAATGTCGCAAGGGGTCACTCACTCTAATAAAACTTCCTGATCAAGGCACATATGAGAGAGTAATCAATGAACAGCGAAGGAGTGGCAATGAAGAATTGATGCTTCTCAACTCTCTCTCTTCCTGCCTGTCTGTCTCTATCTGTCCCTTTCTCTGTCTCTGACACAAAAAAAAAGACATAGAGTAGCTGAATGGATAAGAAAACAAGACCCATAAATATGCTGTCTACAGAGACCCACCTCAGAATAAAAGGTACATACAGGCTAAAGTAAAGGGATGGAAAAAGATATTTCATGCAAATGAAAATGGGGGGGAAAAAAGCTGGGGTAGACATACTTATATCTTACAAAATACTTTAAAACAAAGGCTATAGTAAGAGACAAAGAAAGACAATACATAATAATAAAGGGAGAAATCCAACAAGAGGATATAACCCTTGCAAACGTATATGCACCTAACAGAATCACCTAAATATGTAAAGCAAATCTTGATGCATACAAAGGGAGTGATCGACAGCAATACAGTCATAGTTGGGGATTTCAACACCCCATTGATATTAGTTAATAGATATCCCACACAGAAAATCAATAAGGAAACAGTGGCCTTAAATGACACACTAGTTGGGTTTAATTAATATCTTCATAGCATTTCACCTTAAAGCAGCAGTATATACATTCTTTTACTGCCCATGGAACATTTTCTAGGACAGACCACATGTTAGGACACAATACAAGTCTCAGTAAAATTAAGAAGATTAAAATTATATCAAGCATTTTCTCTGACCATAATGGTATAAAACTAGAAATCAACCACAAAACTGAAAAACACACAAAGACATGGAGGCTAAATAATATGTCATTAAACAATGATTGGGTTAACAGTGAAATCAATGAACAAATCAAAAGATACCTTGAAACAAATGAAAATGAGAACACAACTACATACTCAAAATCTATAGGACACAGCAAAAGCAATCCTAAGAGAGAAATTCATAGCATTACAGTCCTATCTAATGAAACAAGAAAAGTTTCAAATAATCTAACTTTATGCTTAAAGGAACTTGGAAAAAGAACAACAGAAATATCCAAAGTGAGTAAAAGGAAGGAAATAATAAAGATCAGAGCAGAAATAAATGAAATAGAACCTAAAAAAAACAACACAGAAGATCAATGAAATCAAGAGCTGGTACTTTGAAAAGATAAATAAGATCAACAAACCTTAACCAGACTTATCCAGAAAAAAGAGAGAGGACACAAATAAAAAAAAAAATGAGAAACAAAAGAAGAGAGGTGACAATTGACATAAAAATTATAAGAAAATATTATGAAAAACTATATGCCAACAAATTGGACAATCTGCCTGACCAGGCGGTTGTGCAGTGGATACAGCATCAACCTGGGATGCTGAGGTCCCAGATTCAAAACCCCAAGGTCACCAGCTTGTGCACAGGCTCATCCAACTTGAGCACCAGGTTGCCAACTTGAGCATGGGATCATAGACATGACCCCATGGTGGCTGGCTTGAGCCCAAGATCACTGGCTTGAGCGAAGGGTCACTGGCTGAGCTAGAGCCCTCCGGTCAACGCACATATGAGAAAGCAATCAGTGAACAACTAAGATGCATCAACTACAAGTTGATGCTTCTCACCTCTTTCCCTTTCTCTCTCTCTCTCTCTCTCTCTCTTAAAAAAGAAATTGGACAATCTGGAAGAAATGGATAAATACCTAAAAACCTACAATCTTCCAAAATTGAATCAGAAAGAATTGGAGAATCTGAATAAACAGATTACAACCAGTGAAATTGAAGCATAATCAAAAACTCCCACCAAACAAAAGTCCTGGACCAAATGGATTCACAGGTGAATTTGACCAAATATTCAAGGAACTAACACGCGTCCTTCTGAAACTATTCCAAAAAATCCAAGAAGAGGGAAGACTCATAAGCTCATTTTACAGATTCAGCATTATTCTAATTCCAAAACAAGATAAAGACACTACAAAGAAAGAAACTTTTAGGCCAATATCCCTGAACATAGACGCTAAAATCCTCAACAAAATAGTACCAAACTGAACCCAGTGATACATTAAAAAGATCATACTCCATGATCAAGTGGGATTTCTCCTGGGGATGCAAGGTTAGAATAATATCCACAAATCAATTAACATGATACACCACATAAACAAAATAAAAGATAAAAATTACATGATCATACCAATAGATGCATTTGATAAAATCCAGCACCCATTTATAATAAAAGAAAAACTCTCAGCAAAACAGGAATAGAGGAAACATACCTCAATGTAATAAAGGCCATATATAACAAACCACAGTCAACATCATCATACTCAATGGGCAAAAACTACAAACATTTCCCTTAACCTCAGGAACAAGACAGGGATGCCCACTTTTACCACTCTTATTCAACATTGTACCGGAAGTCCTAGCCACAGCAATCAAGTAAGAAGAAGAAATAAAAGGCATCCCAATAGGAAACAAATAAAACTGTCATTTTTTGTAGATGACATGATTTTGTATATAGGGAACCCTAAAAATTCCACCAAAAAACAACTAGAACTGATAAATGAATTCAGTAAGTAGCAAGATACAAAATAAATATCCAGAAGTCAGTTGCATTTTTATACACCAATAATGAACTATCAGAAAAGGAAACTAAGAAAACAATCCTGCCTAACCAGGCAGTGGCACAGTGGATAGAGCATCAGCCTGGGATGCTGAGGACCCAGGCTCAAAACCCTGAGGTCATCGGCTTGAGAGCAGGCCCACCAGCTTGAGCATGGGATCCATAGATATGACTCCATAGTCGCTGCCTTGAAGCCCAAGGTCGCTGGCTTGAGCAAAGGGTTACTAGTTCAGCTGGCACCGCCCAATCAAGGCACATATGAGAAAGCAATCATGAACAACTGAGTTGATGCTTCTCATCTCTCTCCTTTCCTGTCTGTCTGTCTGTCTGTTTCCATCTCTGTCTCTTGCTAAAAAAAAAAAAAAAAAAAAAAAAAAAAAAAAAAAAATTAAAATATCCCATTCACATTGCTTAGAAAAAAAAAACAAAAACCTAGGAAGAAATTTAACCAAAGGATCTAAACTCAGGCCTGACAGTGGTGGTGCAATGGATAGAGTGTCAACATGGGATGCAAAGGTCCCAGGTTCAAAACCCTGATGTCACTGGCTTGAGCATGCAGTCACTGGCTTGACTGTTGGATAACTGACATGATCCTGTGGTCACTGACTTGAGCCCAAAGGTCACTGGTTTGAGTCCATAGTTGCTACCTTGAGTTCATGGTTGCTGGCTTGATTCCAAGGTCACTGGCTTGAGCCCAAAGGTATCTGATTTGAGTCCAAGCTTTCTGACTTGAGCAAAGGGTAACTGGCTCAGCTGGAGTCCCCCAAAAAGGCATATACAAAAAGCAATCAAACAACTAAGGTGCTGCAACTATGACTTGGTGTTTCTCACCTCTCTCCCTTCTCATCTCTCTCCCCCTCTCTTGCAAAAAAATATAAAAAAGACCTATATTTGGAAAATTATAAGAAATTAAAGAAGCCTGACCAGGAGGTGGCATAGTGGATAGAGCGTCAAACTGGGATGTGGAAGACCCAGGTTCGAGACCCCAAGGTCGCCAGCTTGAGTGCGGGCTCATCTGGCTTGAGCAAAAGCTCACCAGCTTGAGCCCAAGGTCGCTGGTTCCAGCAAGGGGTTGTTTTGTCTGCTGAAGGCCTGTGATCAAGGCACATATGAGAAAGCAATCAATGAACAACTAAGGTGTCACAACAAAAAACTGATAATTGATGCTTCTCATCTCTCTCCGTTCCTGTCTGTCTGTCTCTATCTATCCCTCTCTTTGACTCTCTGACTCTCTCTCTCTGTCCCTGTAAAAAAAAAAAAGAAAAGAAAGAAATTGAAGAAAGTACAAACAAGTGAAAGTAGTATATATCATGTTCATGGATGGGAAGATTTAACATCATTTAAATGTCCATACTACCCAAACCAATCTATAAATCCAATGCAATTCCTATCAAGATACCAATGGCATATTACACAGAAGTAGAACAAATATTCCAAAAATTTATGTGGAACCACAAAAGACCTCAAATAGCCACAGCAATCTTAAGAAGGAAGAACAAAATTGGAGGAGTCACACTATTTCATGTCAAACTATACTACAAGACCATAGTAATCAAAACATCATGGTACTGCCTGAGCAGGCAGTGGCACAGTGGATAGAGTATCAACCTCAGACACTGAGGACTCAGGTTTGAAACCCCAAGGTTGCCGGCCAGAGCACAGATTCATCAGCTTGAGTACAGGGTCGCCAACTTGAGCATGGGATCATAGACATGATCCCATGGTTGTTAGCTTGGACCCCAAGGTTGCTAACTTGAGCCCAAGGTCACTGGTTTAAGAAAGAGGTTACTGGTCCAGCTGGAGCCCAGTCAAGGCATGTATGAGAAGCAATCAATGAACAATTAATGTGATGCAACTATGAACTGATGCTCCTCATCTCTTCCTTCCTGTCTGTCTGTCTGTCTTTCTTTCTGTCTGTCTCTCTCACTTAAAGAAAATCATGGGCACTGGCTGGTTGACTGAGTGGTAGAGCCTCAGCCCAACGTGTGGATGTCCTGGGTTCGATTCCTGGTCAGGGCACACAGGAAAAGCGCCCATCTGCTTCTTTACCCCTCCCCTTCCTCTCTCTCTCTCTCTCTCTCTCTCTCTCTCGCTCGCTCGCTCTCTCACTTGCTTGCTTGTGCACATGTGCTTTTCCCCTCCCACAGAGATGGCTGGATTGGATCCAGCAAGTTGGCCTCAGGCACTGAGGATGGCTCCATGGCCTCCACCTCAGACACTAAAAAATGGCTCTGGTTGCAAAGGAGCAACATTCCAGATGGGCAGAGCATCACCCTCTAGTGGGCTTGCTGGGTAGATTCTGGGTGGGGTACATGTGGAAATCTGTCTCTCTGCTACCCCTCCTCTCACTAAAATAAAGATTTTAAAAAATCATGGTACTAACATGAAAACAGATATGTAGATCAATGGGACAGAAAAGAGAGCCCAAGAATCAACCCATACCTTTATAGTCAATTAATATACTGCTCACAAAAATTAGGGGATATTTCAAAATGAATATGAAGCAATAAAACATCCCCTAATTTTTGTGAGCAGATTTGACAAAGAAAGCAAGAACATATAATGGGATAAAGACAGTCTATTCAATAAATGATGTTGGGAAAATTGGACAGATATGTGCAAAATTAATAAATAAATAAGTAAACTAGACCATCTTACACAATACACAATAAAAACAGATTCAGGTTCCTTAAAAAAGATTCAAGGCCTGACCTGTGGTGGCGCAGTGGATAAAGCGTCGACCTGGGAACACTGAGGTCGCCAGTTCAAAACCCTGCACTGGTCTGGTCAAGGCACATATGGGAGTTGAGCTTCCAGCTCCTCCCCCCCTTTCTCTCTCTTTCTCTCTCTCTCTCTCTCTCTCACTCTGTGTCTCCTCTCTAAAATGAATAAAATAAAAATTAAAAAAAAAAAGAAAAAAGATTCAAGGAAGGCTTAAATGTTAGACTCGAAACCATAAATATTCTAGAAGAAATCATAGGCAGTAACATATCCAACATTTCTTGCAGCAACATGTTGTCTGATATATCTCCTCAACAAGGGAAACAATAAGCAAATAAATAAACAAACAAATAGAAATACATCAAACTAAAATTTTTTGCACAGCAAAGGAAACTGTTAACAAAATGAAAAGACAATTCACCAAATGGGAGAACATATTCACTAATGATACATCTAATAAGAGGTTAGTATCCAAAATTTATATGGAACTTACAAAACTCAACACCCAAAAAACAAACAATCCAATGAAAAAATGGGCAAAGATCCCAAATAAACACTTCTCCAAAGAGGACATACAGATGGCCAATAGAAACATGAAAAGATGCTCAACATCAGTAATCATCAGGTAAATGCAAATTAGAACCACTATGAGATTTACCTCATACCTCTTAGAATGGCTACCATCAATAAATCCACAAACAAGTATTAGTGAGGATGTGGAGAAAAGGGAACTCGTGTGCACTGTTGGTGGAAATGCAGCCACAGTGGAAAGCAGTATAGAGTTACCTCAAAAATGTTTAAATGAAACTGCCTTATAACCCAATGAATCCAATTCTGGGAATTTATCCAAAGAAACCCAAAACACTAATTTGAAAGAATACATGCATCCCTATGTTCGCTGCAGTGTTATTTACAATAGCCAATATTTGGAAGCAGCCCAAATGTCCATCAGTAGATGAGTGGATAAAAACGCTGTGGTACATTTGCCCAATGGAATACTACACCGCCATAAAAAAGAAGGAAATCTTACCTTTTGCTGCAGCATGGATGGACCCGGAGAGCTATGCTAAGTGAAATCTAATGAACAAAATGAACTAACAAACAAAATAGAGACAGACTCATAGAGAGCATGCTGACAGCTGTTGGGGAGAACACACAGGAGGCTATGTGAGGGGAGTAGAAATATTGAGCAAAAAAGAGAAAACACTAATGGCCACATTAACAGTGTGGTAATCGCCAGGGGAGAGGAGTGGTGGTGTGGGGGGCGGGAGGGGAAGAAGACTGACTCAGGGTGGTGAACACACAATACAGGGTACCAATGATGTGTTGTGGAATTGCGAACCTATAATAACCAATGTCACCCCAATACATTCAATAAAAAAAGAAAATATATAGAGACAACAAAGATAAATAAATAAAATTACAAAACCTCCCATTCTGACATTGTCTATCCTCTACTGTGCTTTATTTTTCAGCCCTCCCCCCCAATAAAATGTCACTTTTAGGAGGGCAGGACTGTTCTGCTCCTTGGGTAGTTCCATTACCTGGAATACTGTAGTAGACCCACAATAAATATTTGTTGAATAGATGGATGGAAATGAGGCCTGCAAACCTTCCTTTTAACAAGCTCTCCAGGTGATTCCTGGGTCCCTCCTCACCCTACTCTGTCATTCTGCAGTTACAACACTTGCATTCTTAGATGACTGTTACCAGTGGTTGGGCACTCAGATTTATTCTGTTCTCATGTCAACACTGTTCCCTACAAGGAAGCCATTTCAGAAAGGGAAAGAAATTCAGAGAGCCCAAGATTATTCACAGCAGGAGGAAAGCCATGGAAGAGCTGAAATTAAACTCCAGGATGCTGGAATCCAGAGACGGCTTTCTGGACCACAGATCCTCACTGCCCTGCATGAATGACCATCATGTATGTACACAATCCCCAGCATTCTGTCTATATAGTTTTAAATTTTATATACTTTAAAATTAAAAATGTATATATTTAAGGTGTACAACAGTATGATTGCATATACACGGTGAAATGACTACAGTCAAGCTAATTGACATATCTCACAGTCACCGTGGTTTTTTTGTGTGTGATAAATGCCCTTGAAACCTACTCTCTCAACATATATCCAGTGTTATCAATAGTGTCATTAAGGAAAGTCATCACACCTGGATGTTACATCTCTAGACTAATTCATCCTCCATCATTGTAAGTTTAGACCCCTTCACTTCTCCGCAGTCCCCCACCACTCTGCCCCTATGAGTTTCTCTCTGTCTCTGTTTCCATCTATCTATCTATTTATTGATGGCTAAATGACATGGGATCTTCCCAACAATCCTGCAAGAAAAGGACTATTACTATCCCCATTTTGCAGGTAAGGAAACTGAGGCAGAGCCAGACAGTCAGGATGCAAGCCCCAGCAGCATGACTTTGAGCACTGGGCTTTAACCGCACATATGAATCAGCTCAACACACAGTGTTCCTTGTGTCATGTACCTCACACTTCCCTCCGCAGACTGCGTCTGCTCAGTTAGTGCCACATCCTAACCCATTCTCTATGGAACACAGATTCTGACTTAACTTTAACTTAAACTGGTGTATTTAAGAGAAGAACGTTGCAACCTACTATAAGAGGAAACTAGGATCATTTGTTGTAAACCAAAGCCAGTGTAAAATAAATATGATATCAATGGGAGTGTTACATTCTAACTGGATCCTGCTCTCTCGCTGTCAACAAGAGGTTAGCCACAGTGAGGGACACACAAAGGACACAGCAGCAACTCAACCTTCAAAAGAACCACTCTTGGTAAAGAAAGGGGAAGAAACTTCTGTAACCTGATAAAAAGCATCTTCAAAAAACCTTAAACCTTTGTTATAAATTAAAAGCAAAACATTGTATGTCATAGTGAAATGTTAAAAGGATTCCCCGCGAAATCAAAGCCGAATCAAGGCTGCCTGCGATTACCAGTTCTGTTCACCAGTGTGCTAAAGACCTTCACCTGCACTGCAGGACAGGACAGAAGGAAGAGAAAGAATTACAATGGTCACTTTTGCAGATGATACGATTAACAACATTGAAAGCCCCAAAGAATGTACAGCTAAATAACCAGCATTAATAAACTAATTTAGCTATTACACTAAGTGCGGTTAAGTCAGAGAAAGACAAATACCATATGATTTCACTTATATGTGGGATCTAAAATACAAAACAGAACAAACTCATAGATATAGAGAACAGACTAATTGATGGTTGCCATAGAGAAGAGGGTTAGAGGGACTGAGTGAAAAAGATGAAGGATTAGGAAGTACAAATTGGCAGTTACAAAATAGTTATGGGGATGGAAAGTACAGCATAGGGAATATAGTCAGTATATTGTAATAACTATGTATGGTGCAGGTGGGTGCAAGAGTTTTCATGGTGATCACTTTATAAATTATGTAAATGTCTAACCACTATGCTGTACACTTGAAACTAGTATAATATTGTATACTGGCCCTGACCAGGTAGTTCAGTTGGATAAAGCATTGTCCCAATATGGCAAGGTTGTAGGTTTGATCCCCAGTCAGGGCACATACAAGAATCAACCGATGAATGCATAAATAAGTAGAACAACAAATCAATGTTTCTCTCTCTCTCTCTCTCTCTCTCTCTCTCTCTCTCTCTCCCTTCCTCTTTCTCTACGATCAATAAATAAAAATATTTTAGCCTGACCGGGCAGTGGCGCAGTGGATAGAGCGTCGGACTGGGATGCAGAAGGACACAGGTTCGAGACCCCGAGGTCGCCAGCTTGAGTGCGAGCCCATCTGGCTTGAGCAAAAGCTTGCCAGCTTGGGCCCAAGGTCGCTGACTCCAGCAAGGGGTGGCTCGGTCTGCTGAAGGCCCGCGGTCAAGGCACATGTGAGAAAGCAAGCAATGAACAACTATGGTGTCGCAAGGGCAACGAAAAACTAATGATTGATGCTTCTCACCTCTCTCTGTTCCTGTCTGTCTGTCCCTATATATCCCTCTCTCCGACTCTTTCTCTGTCCCTGTAATATATATATATATATATTTTTAAAAAACATATAATATTGTATATCATCTGTAATTAAAAAATTATTTTAAAAAATAATTTTGCAATGTGACTGCATACAGTATCAATATATGAAGTTTATTTATTATGTTTTGGTACATCAGCAACAATCAATCAGGAAATGTTTTGTTTTTTCTTTAAAGATAACATTTGCAAAATCCTAGAATAAGCAAAACCAACCTACAGTGATAGAAATCAGATCAGTGGTTACTCCTGGGGTGGAGAGGGTGGCAGAGATTGACTCAGAAACCCCACAAGTAATGGAAATGTTCTGTGTCTAGATAAGGGTAAAGGTTGCACAAGAGTAGTCATGAGCTAGAACTGATTGAGCAGTAAGCTGAAGGCTTGAGCATTTCGCTGTGTGAAAATTGGACTTCAATTTTAAAAGAATACCATTTACCATAGCCTAAAAAATGTAAAACAAACAAAAAAATAAAAATGCTGGTAATCTCTAACAAATCCAACAGAAAGAAGTACAAATACTTTATGAAAAATATTATAAAATGCTATCAAAAGACATGAGTGAGATATACTTAAATAGAGTGAAATATGTACTAATTCATATCTAGAAAGACTCAATATTTTAAAATTTTTTACCCTTTCTAAAAATGAGCTATAGATTCAATGCAAATTCAATTAAAATCTCAACTTTTGATAAGATTTATTCTAAGCCAGACCATATTCATTCATTTTGAAGTTTAAGGATTGTGTTTGTTTCATTTTTATTATTTATTAAGTTTACTGGGTTTTTTGCTGAACTTGACACATGAATGTTAAAATTTGTATGGAAAAGCAGAGTAGTAAAGAGCCAAGACAATTTTATTAAAAAAAAAGAAAGCGGGAGTACTAGTCCTACCAGATATCAACTAATCATAAATCTACAGTAATTAAGACAATGTAATTACAGAAATACCTCCAAGATGGCCCCCAGCGGTTCACGAACCACAGTATTCACGCCCTATTTGTAATCCCCTCTCACTGACCCAAGACTAGCCCTGTGTGACTAACAGACACAGTGCAAATAACAATATGTGACTACTATTCAAGGCTAAGGCATAAAAGACAGTGTAGCTTCCACTTTGGCCTCTTGAATTGCTCACTGGCTGCCATGTTGTGAAGCCTGGTGAGGCTGGGACCCCTCACTCCTCAGAGGGGACCTCTATAGCTAAGATATTCTCCCGATTTTTATCCACCACAAGTGGGTGTGGAACCAGCCTGTTCTGGGTCTTCGTCCCTCCTACCAGTCTGGACATGGCTTCTTCTGTAAGTCCTTAGTGATAGGACTTCTATTCAGCAATTCTGAACGATGGTTGTTCTGCAGTTTAGTTGTAATTTTCAAGTAGCCATGGGAAGAGGTGAATAGTACACCATCTACCTACTCTGACATCTTGACCAGAAACCTCAAAATGATTTAAGTATTAAAATTTCAGATATTAATTTGAAAATCTCCTAGAAGGTCTAGCCCATTTTCCCCTCATAGCCAAACACACATCAGAATCTTGTGGGGGTATCAGTTAAAATGTAGATTCCTGGCTTCTGCACCACTCCAATGAAGTCAGAATCTCCAGGGTTTGGAATCCAGGAGTCTGCATTTTAAACAAATGCTTCCAGGTGATTCCAGTGCACAGGAAACTTTGGGACTGGCTAGCCCAGCCTCTTCCCTGCCCTGTGTAGTATCTAGAATGCACCAGAAGAATAGCCCTTAAATTCTCACCTGTTCACACAAAAAACACAAAGGGCACAAAACTTGCAGTCATTTTTCAGTTCAGAATTTGTAACCCTTCTTACCCATTTTACTAAGTTCTTCCTAGGTGTTTAGATTTTCCTTGCCTACCTGCACCTGCCTGCTGGTCCTGGTACCAGCCCCTTGCTGCCCTCCTGGCCCTTTGATGTGGGGATTCCCAGATAGAAATATTCCCGCGGTAAGCTTGGACTCCCTGGTTGCTTTCCCTTCATTTCCTGCCTGCCATTCTTCAACACTTCTAGGGTTTTGTTTGTTTGTTTGTTTTTTATTTCCATTAAGTTTAAAAATATCTCTACATTTGGAAAGTCTCTGCACTAAGAACCGGAATTATTCGCCATGCTTCTATATCAAATATATGATTAGTATTCTTCATTCTACGTGTAAACATATTTGTTTTGTTTTGTTTTTGTTTACAGGGACAGAGAGAGTCAGAATCAGAGAGGGATAGATAGGGATAGACATCCAGGAACGGAGAGAGATGAGAAACATCAATCATCAGTTTTTTGTTGCCGTTGCGACACCATAGCTGTTCATTGATTGCTTTCTCACATGTGCCTTGACCGCGGGCCTTCAGCAGACGGAGCCACCCCTTGCTGGAGTCAGCGACCTTGGGCCCAAGCTGGCGAGCTTTTGCTCAAGCCAGATGGGCCCGCACTCAAGCTGGCGATCTCGGGGTCTCGAACCTGGGTCCTTCCGCATCCCAGTCTGACGCTCTATCCACTGCGCCACCGCCTGGTCAGGCCGTGTAAACATTTTGAGGCCAGGAGATAGGACTAAAAAAAAAAAAATCTGGAAACAGCTTTGCTGGGTGGTTCTGGCTCAAGTTATCTCATGATGTTTGTCAAAGTGTAGGTCTTGCCCTGGCCAAGGAGCTCAGTTAGTTAAAGAGTCACCCTGATATGCCAAAGTTGCAGGTTCAATCCTCAGTCAAGGCACACACAAGAATCAACCAATGAATGCATAACTAAGTGGAGCAACAAATTAATGTTTCTCTCTCTCTCTCTCTCTCTCAAATCAATAAATTTAAAAAGAAATTATTTTAACTCATGGACATAGACAACAGGATGGTGATTGGGGGGGGGGGAGTAGAGAAGGACAGGGGTGATAAGTGGACAAAGACCTGACTTGGGGAATGAACCCACAATATGGTGTACAGAGATGTGTTTTAGTATTGGGCACCCGAAACCTGTATAGCTATGTTAACCAATGCCACCCCAATCGATTCAATTTAAAAAACTCTGAAGATGTAGGTCCAGGCTGCCATCATCAGGTCAGAAATGGAAGATTAGTTTCCAAAATGGCTTATCCTCCTTGGAGCAGGAGACCTCAATTCCTTAACATGTGGGCTGTTTTTCGGGAGTGGGGATAGGAACCGGGGGTTATGTAATCAATGAAGGGCAAACAGGGGTTTCTAAGGCTTTTCCCCCAATTGTGGGCCATGAACCATTAGCAGGTCACAGAATGGGCTTAGCAGATCCCACTAGAATGGAATAAAACATTTTGCGATGTTTTCAATGTCAAAAAGATGGGGATGCAAAGCTCTCATTTCAATCACACATGCTCTTGAGATGTGGGAGTCACGGGGGGAAAATGCACTCTTGAGGTGTGGGAGTCACGGGGAAAAATGCATTTCTTGCTAGAGTTAGTCAAAAAAGCTTGAGATGCACTGTTTTAAGGATTCCCAAGAAATGGTAATGTTCTAATTTTTCACCGGAGGGATGGGTGCGTTGTTCATTTTATTATTCTTTAAACATTTCCTATATGCCTTCCCCCACCTCATTCATATGTGGTAGATTCCGCACAAGGAAGAACAGACGACAACAGAGCTGAGCTGAACCCATGGTGAACTAAGGGGAGAACGGCCTCCATCGCTCTGTGAGCGATGCTCTTTGTGGTGCTGCCATGGTGATTTAAATTACGTACATTACCCTCGTGCTTATTCTTTGTACAATACAGCACAGTTGTCTGGGGGTATCACTTACGTTACAAATTGAGCGGCGTGCTAAGATTGCATCCCTATTCTAGTTTGAACCCTGAAGAAGCCCATGACAGATGGATTTATGGTACACACAGTGGTGGAATTCAGCCAGTTCACACTGGCTTGGCAGAACAAATACCTAATTTTTTGTTGAGTTCAGCGAACTGGTTGTTAAAATGGCACTTGTAATCAGGATTCTCTCTAAGGTCAGCGTCTAGGCAGCCGCCCAATGTGGAAATCACAAATTTACATTCCTTACTCTTTTTTAATGTTCATCTGCTCAATGGCGTATTCTAAGCACCTGTAGCAATGTTCATTGCATCCACAGGTAAAGGAATGGGATCCTCCTTCTACAGTGAGAAGATAGTTAAGGATAAATCACACAGCTGATGATGCTCGGATAAAAGCGAAGAAAATTGCAAGTGAGGATGCCAATTATGAAGCAATATGGAAATATCTTAAATAACAGTTTTATTGGTTTTTGTCAGGTATTATTCAGTATTTTTTCATTAATATTTTAAAACTTTTTCTTATAACATAATCTAGTTTTGTGAACCTCTTTTATTGTTCTTATTTAAATATTAAATGCATGAAATAATAAGCTACTTTTCAGTATATCAGTATTTTTATACTTAAAATGGTCATTAGGGCAGAGAACCAATTGTTAAATTATTTGAATCTCACCACTGGGTGCACGTACAGTGTGTCCGTAAAGTCATGGGGCACTTTTGACCGGTCACAGGAAAGCAACAAAAGATGATAGAAATGTAAAATTGGCACCAAATAAAAGGAAAACCCTCCCAGTTCCTGTAGGATGATGTGACAGCATGTGCGCATGCGCAGATGATGACATAACAAACACCGTGTATACAGCGGAGCAGCCCATGGCCATGCCAGTCCAGATGTGGACAGTAGAGGAAAGTTCAGTGTGTTCTGTGGCTCGCTAAATTCGAATCCATGACCAAAGTACAACGTGAATATTAGCGCATTTATAACGAAGTGCCACCACATAGGAATAACATTACTTGGTGGGATAAGCAGTTGAAGGAAACTGGCAGTTTGGTGGAGAAACCCCATTCTGGTAGGCCATCAGTCAGTGACGAGTCTGTAGAGGGATAGCTACCTAAGGAGCCCTAAAAAATCTGTGTGTGCGTGTGCTCGACAGTTACACCTAAGCAAGACTACATACAGTTCATAAGGTGTTAAAGAAACGTCTCTGTTTCACGGGGTACAAATTGCGGCTGTTGCACGCTATCAAACCGGCGGATAGACCCACATGATGCATGTTTGCTACAGATATGCTTCATGAGATCGACAATGATGCAAAATTTTTGCAGAAGACTGTGTTTAGCGATGAGGTGACCTTCCATATCTGTGGACATGTTCATCGCCATAATGTCCGAATATGGGCTGCTGAACATCCTCATGCCTATGATGAGTACAAACATAACACCCCTAAAGTGAACGTGTGGTGTGGCCTGATGCATGATAAGGTGATAGGCCCATTTATTTTTTGCGGAGCAGTCTGTGACAGCAAACGCCTATCTTGACATTTTGGAATTGTGTGCAGTGCCAGAATTTCCAGAAGGTGTCATCTTTCAACAGGACGGCGCTCCTCCACACTACGCCACCATTGTTCTTGAGTTTCTGGATAAAACATTCCCCCGGTGGTGGATAGGCAGGGGTTCTGTCAATCCATGGCCACCACGATCCCCGGATCTGACTTTTGGGGTTATGTGAAGCAACATGTGTACATTGAATGTATCAATGACATTAATCACTTAAAACAGAGAATCACAGACGTTATTCACTGTTACACCAGACATCCTTACCCGTGTGTGGCAAGAACTTCACTATTGTTTGGATGTGTTTAGGGCAACAAATGGAGCCCACATCGAACTGCACTGAACAGGTATGAAAGTGGGAGAGTTTTCCTTTTATTTGGTGCAGATTTCACATTTCTATCGTCTTTTGATGCTTTCCTGTGACCGGTCAAAAGTGCACCATGACTTTACGGACACACTGTATGTATGTCTGAGAGGTGATCCAAGAAGGACTTGGGGCAGCAGGGAAGTGGGACAGATTAGAGAAGGACTCCAACCCAGCAGGTGCCTGCTGACGTCAAGTGGGGTTCGATCCTCTGGTAGATAAGGTAGACGTTGCCCAGTATAATCCCATATCAGAAATAAGAACACCATGATATTGATCCCTCAATTGACTGTGGGCACCTCTCAGGTAACTTCCCAGCACTTCTAGGCTGCCCTGGGCAGGTTGAGACTCTTTCCATGGCCAGAGAACATTCTCAGTCAAAGAGATTTAGGGGGCCATCAAGAACCCTCTGTAGGTGACCCCAGAGTGTGCTAAGACTTACAAGTGGGGCACCCACAGCATCTCTAGTGCCCTGAGCAATTCTCCTTGGTCTGCCCCTACACCCCTATCTTCCAGAGCTTCATATTCTAGTCACTGCAAGAATGACTGACATGCAAATGCTCAAAGAAATTGAGATTTCTCAAAGAGTCCAAGTGAGAAATAAGGGAGGAAGAAGAACTTCCCAGAGGTGCTGGGATAGGACAGCAAGGCGCTGAAGGTGGGAGGAGGTTCCAACACATCTCTGCCATCAGCAAACTCCCTCCTGACCAGGGTCACAGCACCTTTACTGTGAACATCAACCTTCAGCGCTTTCACTCCAACCTACTCTTCTCAGAGTCAGGAGGGAGGTGCTGGGGATGGTAAGATAGGAAACAGGACAGAGAACATACCCCCAAGGGGCTCCTGATCCAAAAGAAAACAGGAAGACCCTCCTACCTTCTGTGTGTCTTGGGGCAAGTCAGCTCCTCTCTCTCAACTTGTTTTTTCATCTACTAAATGGGGACCATCATAATGCCTGCTGTGTCCGGCTGTTATCGTTTAGAACAATAATACATGTACAGGACCTGGTATGGTGTGAGCCCTCAATATCTGAAAATGATCATTATCAGTATCACCATCATCACCATCACCACAATCATGATTATCACATCATCATTGTTACTATCATTACCATCATCAGTATAACCATTCCCTGCAGTATCACCATCATGATCGCCACCCGCAGCCCTTGTTGGGGGCAGGCACCATTTATTGAGAACTTAGCCTTTTCCAGATCTTATACAAAGAGTCTGATGTGAAGGTTTTGTTTAATTCTCCCAACAGAGTTGTTACCAAGACCTAGGAGGATGGCTCTATTAATATTTGTCCTTTCAGTTATTTGGACCTAAAACACTGGAGTCACCTTGACTCCTCTGTTTTTCTCACTTCACTACCAATCCATCAGCAAATCCAATTGGTTACAGCATCTCTCCACCTCCATAGACATCTCCCCAGTTCAAACCACCCTTATCACTCACCTGGATTACAGCAATAATCTCCTCCCCGGATTCCTTGCTCCCGCCCCGGAACCCCTATAATTTATTTTCTTTTATTTTTTTTTATTAAAATTTTTTTTTTATTTATTCATTTTTTTAGAGAGGAGAGAGAGTGACAGAGAGAGAGAGAGAGAGAGAGAAAGGGGGGAGGAGCAGGAAGCATCAGCTCCTATATGTGCCTTGACCAGACAAGTGCAGGGTCTTGAACCGGCAACCTCAAGCATTGCAGGTCCACGCTTCATCCACTGCGCCACCACAGGTCAGGCAATTTATTTTCTTTTTTAAGTGAGAAGAAGGAAGATAGTGAGACAGACTCCCGCATGTGCCTGGACAGGGAGTCACCCAGGAAGCCTCATCTGGTGCCAATGCTTGAATCAACCGAGCTATATTTAGCCCCTGAGGCTGATGCTCAACGTGCTATCCTCAGTGCCCAGGCCAATGCTGCAACCAATTGAGCCACTAAGAGCCACTGGAAGCCACTGGGAGCCACTGGCTGTGGGAGGGGAAGAGGGAGAGAAGTGGGAGAGAAGAGGAAGGGGGAGGAGGAGAGAAGCATATGGTTGAATTTCCTGTGTGCCCTGACCAGGAATCGAACCCATGGCATCCATAAGCCGAGCAAATGCTCTATCTGCTGAGCCACTGAATCCTGTGATTTATATAATTTCTTTTCAATACAGCGCGGCCAGAGCAATATTGTCAAAACCCTCCCAGGACTCTCATCCTACCCAGATGCAACCCCAAGTTCTCCCCACAGCCCACAGTACTGCCCAACCTGTCCCTATCACTTCCCTCTCTCTACTTTGCTTACTCTCCTCTGGCTACATGGGTCTCCTCACTGTTCCTAGAACATGTCAGGCATAATTGAGCCCCAGGACCTTTGCACTAGCTGTTCTTTTCTGCCTAGACTGTAAATCCCATAATTAACCTGGGGCCTCCCTTCCTTGTCCCTTTCACACCTTTGATGAAATATCACTTCTCAGTGAGACCTTCCCAACCACGTATGCATGCACACAGTATACCCCATCCTCCTTTTCTGCTTTATTTTTTTCCCATATAACCTATCGTCTGGAGCACTGTATATGTCACTTAACTTATTTTATTATTGCCTGTCTGTCATCTACCCACCCACCTCTCCACACTAGAACATCAGCTCCACAAGGGCAGGATTCTCCCTGTATTTTGTTGATTGCTATGACCTCAGCACTTAGTACAATGACTAGCACACAGAAGTTGCTCAATGAAGGTGCATAGATGAATGAATCCCCATTTGACAGATGAGACAGCTGAGGCTCACAGAGAAGACATATGCCTGAGGTCACAGAGATAGGAATGAGGAGTACATACCAGCTTTCTGGGCTTAGAGGCAATGCCCTTAACCACTGCAACACACTCTCTTTGAACCACACCAGGCCTCCCCCTGGTGCAATGAGGGACCATATTGGGGGTTCAGTATGTGACAATAACCACATGTACCACCCTCTAGCCCAGCAGCCTTCGTGAAGTTTGTGGGCTGATTCCTGACATCCTGACATGGCTCGCAGGTCACCAAGAGCAACAGAACAGATGGCCTCATCTGGCTTGGGGGAGGAAGTTCCTTCCAGACCTCAAGGAGATCAGCTGAGCCTTGAGACTCCCTCCCCCCAGTCATGTGACACCTCGAAGGGGGAAAGGGGTTATGACTCATCAGTCCTCCGGGCTGGAAGAGGCCAGCTGAAAAAAGGGGCTAACTCAGACAGCAGGAGTGACTGAGGTTAGACCACCAGAAAAACTTCCCAGTAGTCTGTGGCATGGGAGAAGGTGGCAAAGGACAGAATACCCTTTAAATAAAACATAGGCAGAATGTATGAGGACATTTCCTCCTTGTTGGGGGCAACCCCTTCAGCTCCCCTTCTCCTTCCACCAGAGTAAAAGGGTTCAGCTGGCATCTTACCCACATGCAAATCCACACCCTGACACTTCCCCTTTGCCTGCAGGTGCCCCACCAGCACAAAGATAGAGCAAGAAGGGTGACTAGTTCACTGCCCTTCTCCAGGGAACCAGTGGGCAGGGACAGACCCATTTTGCTGGCCTCCGAGGATAGCAGAGCCCTAGAGAGGACCCAGAGCTGAGCACACTACTACAATCAACTCCCCACCCCCACCCCAGCCCCAGGGAGTGGCCGGAAACAGGAAATGCCTGTTACCAGGGCTTGCTGGGGAGACAGAGAAAGAGGGCCCCCTGCCTTCAGCCCTTGCAGCCCCTTAATCTTCAAGCTACAAGATTTCATCTTGCAAACAAGAGAGGGTGGGTGTACTGTGCACCCTTTCCAACCCAGAAACTCCTCATCCTGGTCTTCAGAACCCTCCACTTGCCAGTCTGTCTCTCTTTTCCCTTCTATCCCACCCCAGCAAACATCCAACATCTCAGCATCTGTAAAGGGGTTCTGACAGAGTCCCAGCCCAGCCACTCCAAGCTGAGGGACTTGGATGGGTCTCTGTAACTTCTGGGCTCCAGTTTCCTCATCTTCACACTGAGAATGAAAATACCAACCAAATGAATCTCCCCTCTAGCAACTAGCCCACTAGGTAGGGTTGTACATTCATTCAGCAAGCAGGTATTAAGTACCTAGTATGTGCCTCATCCTGGACCTGGTGGTGGCCAAGACAGAACTCTGTCCTCACAGAGTTAATAGAGTTTAGTGGAGAGAAAGACACTAAGCAGATATTAGCACAGTGATGAGTGAGTGTGCATAAAAGCACAGAAAGCCATGGGATCTGGTTAAATAGGAGATGCGTCTGATAAAGCCAAGGATTAAGAGATGGTGAAGCAAAAAGGAGAAGCATTCCAGGCAGATCCCGCACCCTGCTGGTAGGGTTACCAGATGATACAAGTGCTTTGGAAAAATGGATTGATGGTTTCTTAAAAAGTTAAACATGCCCTTTCCCCTTTCTGGGTAGCTTAATTGCTTAGAACAACATCCCCACACACCAAGGTTGCAGGTTCGATCCCCATTCAGGGCACATAAAGAACCAACCAATGAATACATAAATAAATGGAACAACAAATCAATGTCTCTCTCTCTCTCTCTCCTTTCCTCTTTCTCTAAAATTGATAAATATATTTCTTACTTCTTATTATTATTATCATTATTTTTTAGTGAGAAGAGAGGTGGCAGAGAGACAGACTCCCACATGCGCCACTACTTGTATCCACCCAGCAAACCCCCTACTGGTCAATGCTCTGCATATGTGGGGCCACTGCTCTGTTGCTCAGCAACTCAGCCATTATTTTAGTGCCTGAGGTAGAGGCCACAGAGCCATCCTCAGTGCCCTAAGCTAATTTGCTCAGAGCCAATCAAGCCATGGCTATAGAAGGGGGAAAGAGAGAGACACAGAGAGAGACAGAGAGAAGGGAAGGGAAAGGGGGGAGAAGCAGATGGTCGCTTCTCCTGTGTGCCCTGACCAGGAATCGAACTGGGACATCCACACACTGGGTCCATTTACCACTTAACCAACTTACCAGGGCATGCACACATTTTTTTAAAAAGATCCCACACATTATGGTGCTGTCATTGTTAAAATAAATAAATAAATAAATAAATAGTGAAACACACGCTACCATGCAACCTGGTCCACCCCTAGGCATTGACCCAAGAGAAGTGAAAGCAAACATTCATGTGGAGACTTGCACACAGATGTCCCGCAGCTTTATCTGTGAGTGAGAGCCAAGAAGTGGGAGCAACCCAAGTGTCCATCAACAGAATCGGGAATGTTCCAGGCAGAGGGAATAGCACATGAGGGGGCACTGATCATCCATTGTGCTCCAGGCACTTGTCCAAGTGCTTCGGGGAGAGTTGTAAACAAAAGAGGTACAGATCCCTGTCCTGTGAGAGTGACATTTCAGCAGCAGGAGGCAAACAATGTGTTACATGAAAATGAATATAGCTTATTAGAAGATGGTGTTCAGGGACAAGAAAGAGTAGGAAGAGTGGGTGGGGAGTGCCAGGAAGGGGTGCCATTCTAAATAAGCAGGTCCAAGAAACCTTGGTGAAAAAGTGACATTGACTAATTAAAGAACGAAATGATTCAAGTGTGTGTCTGGAGGAACAGCATTCCAGGCAGAGGGAACAGCCAGTGCAAAGGTCCTGAGGCTGGACCCTGACTTGTTGGGAGGTCGAGAAAGAGGCTGGAGGACAGAGTGATAAAAAGGGGAGTGAGAGGGAGTGAATCAAGGGTGGCTTCAGGTGCTTATTTATCAAAACAAGCCATGTGATCAAAAGGACAAGTGGTTACACCATAAACATCCCACCATTCTGCTATATCTCCCAGAATCCCTGCAAGGGAAACAAAAATAGTTGGTGCCTTTTGAAGCATTTTCTCCAATGCCTCCTGGCCCCATGCTTAATCACAGATCAGACTGAAAGCAACAGCCCCACATCTCTTGGGGTGCTCCTAATTTCTGCCTGCCTGGGGATCATTCTCAGTCCCCTGGGCAGACAGACACAAGAACGCCAGCCCAAGGTGAAGTTCTGGAAACACTGTTCATTGAGGAAACAAGAAGGGGCTATGGGTGTTCTGCCAGCTCTAGGCAACTTGGGGGAAGCTGGGGACATAATCATGGTAGGCAGATCTCTGATAGGCTGTATGGAGGAAGGCTGATTGGTGTGCTGGTGGCCCATGAAAAGTACTAAGAAAGAAGATCTGGGTTTGATGTAAAAGTGAGCTAAACTTCAACCGTAACAGACCAATTAAAGAGAACCTTGCCACAGGAAATAAAACCATTGTATAACATCAATTTTCCAGCAAATGGTTAACAGCAGTGCTCTTTAGTTGAGATAATCCACTGAGCTCAAAGAGGCAGTCACTTTTTTTTTTAATTAAATGAGAGACAAGGAGGCAGAGACAGAGTTCCGCATGCGCCCTGACTGGGAGTCACCCAACAAGCCCCTTACTGGTCAATGCTCCGCCAACCTGGGGCCACTGCTCTGCAGCTCCACAATCAAGCTATTTTAGTGCCTGAGGTGATGCCACAGAGCCATCCTCAGAACCTGGGGCCAACTTGCTCAAACCACTTGAGCCATGGAGCCATGGCTGCAGGAGAAGAGGAGAGAGAGAAGGGGGAGGGGTGGGGAATGAAATGATTGCTTCTCCTGTGTGCCCTGACCAGGAATTGAACCCGGGACTTCCACAAGCCAGGCCAAAGCCCTACCACCGAGCCAACCAGACAGGGCCAAGAGGCAACTACTTCTTCAAGGTCTCTAAAGGTCATTAGCTTGCTTGCACTCAGATCTATTCTGCCACCTTCCTCTGCTTTGCTCTGTAATAAAGGGAACTACATTTCCCAGGCTCCTTTGCACCTTGACTTCCAGATAGATTCAGCCAATGGGAGGCCGGGTCAGGAGACCAGAGGGCCTGAGGAAGAGAGAAGCTAGTGTATTTCTCCCTGTCTTTCTCTATCTCTTCTAGCAGAAAATTTGTCTATTCCATGATCTTGGTTCCCTGAAAATAGCTATTGTCCATGTTCTAGCTCTCACTGAACATCCCTGGATCCTGGTTACACCATTCCTTCTATTGTTCCACCAGCCTAGTTCCTCCTTTCTTAGTATGCCCCATCTGTCTTCTCAGCTGCCCCTTCACCCATTAGCAAATTCTCTGAGTTATACTGCTCACAAAAATTAAGGGATATTTCAAATTGAATATGAAGCTATAAAATATCCCCTAATTTTTGTGAGCAGTAAATTCCATCTGAGAGACCTATGATTATGTCTGCCTTCCTAAGTGAACTCTAAGAACCAGAAATCTCAATCCAAGACCATCTTCATAACCACCTGAAAGGCTCCTATGTCCCCTCAAAGAGGCAATAGTCATGTAGCATGCATGGTCACAAGTTTTGAGGGCCTAGGCCATTGGGTTCAAATCCCAGCATAGCTATTTATTCACTCAGGCAACTTAAACTTTCCATATTTTTGTTTTCTCATCTGCATAACTAGTGACTTACTTGTCACCAAGAATGCAACAAAGTGATGCTGCAGGATCTCCAAATAAGTCAAAAGAAGACTCGAAGCTTCTGTCTTGATCTTTGAGGAACAATTGCTCTCTCTCCTAGTTCCTCCTCAAAACCCAGTCGCCATATTGTGAGGAAGCCAAAGCCAGTGCTCCAGTCAACAGCCCAGCCCAGGCAGCCACCATGCCAGTGAAGGATTCACCAGGTGATGCCAGCACTCAGACATTCAAGGTTTCTCATGAAGCTGACAAACCATCATCACTGCGACCCATCTGAACCCCTGACAGAATCTGCGAGAATTATAAAATAGTTGTTGTCTTACAACACTACGTTTGGGGTTGTTTCACAGCACAGAAGTCCCCCTTATCCACGATTTCACTTGTGGTTTCCGTTACCTGCGGTCAACGGCATTCCAAAAATATTGAATGGAAAATTCCAGAGGTAAACGATTCATAAGTTATAAATTACACGCCGCATTCTGCGTTGTGTGATAACATCTCATGCTGTACTGTTCCATTCCATCTAGGACATAAATCACCCCTTAGTCCAGCATATCCACACGGTACATACAGTACGAAAGATACTTTGAAAGGTAGAAAGACCACATTCACTTACCTTTAATTACAGTATACTGTTACAATTGTTCTATTTTATTATTAGTTATTGTTGTTAATACCTTATTATGCCTAATTTATTAATTAAATTTTATCATAGGTATGTATGCATAGGAAAAAAAACATAGTATACACAGAATTCAGTACTCTCCCCAGTTTCAGGCACCCACTAGGAGTCTTGGAACATATATCCTGCAGATAAGGGGGCCAACTATAACAGATAGCTGAGACATAATGGCACCCACTCCGTGAGTTTGTTGTGAAAATGAGTTAATGAGTATTAAGTTCTTAAAAACTTGCACATAGTAAGTGCTCAATCATTGGAACCTGTTTCTTTCTTTTTTTTTTTAATTGATTTTAATTTATTGGGTTTCATAGATTCATGTGTCCCACCAAATACATCCTCCCCTCCACCCCCGTGCAGTGGAACCTGTTTCTGTTGTTACTATTCATTTATACTTTCTGAGTCAACTCCTGTCCACTTCATTAAAACAATACCAAGCCTGACCAGGCAGTGGTGCAGTGGATAGAGCGTCGGACTGGGATGCGGAAGACCCAGGTTCGAGACCCCGAGCTCGCCAGCTTGAGCGCGGGCCCATCTGGCTTGAGCAAAAGCTCGCCAGCTTGGACCCAAGGTCGCTGGCTCCAGCAAGGGGTGGCTCGGTCTGCTGAAGGCCCATGGTCAAGGCACATGTGAAAAAGCAATCAATGAACAACTAAGGTGTTGCAATGGCAACGAAAAACTAATGATTGATGCTTCTCACCTCTCTCCGTTCCTGTCTGTCTGTCCCTATCTATCCCTCTCTCTGACTCTCTCTCTGTCCCTGTAAAAAAACAAACAAACAAACAAAAAACCATACCAAGATGTCAGTATGGATATGCTTTCCTCTTTAGGCCTCTTGACACTAAACTCTTTGGGTTTTACTCCAAAGTTACTGAATTCTCCTCTTCTGGCTTCTTGTTGCTTCTTCCTACTCTCCCGCACCCTTCAATGCTGCCACTCCCTAGGGCTCAACCCTCAGACCCAGTGATCTCATTGGCTCCCAAGGATTTATTTTCCATCACTGACAGGTACTCACTACAGTGCTTTATAACTTTACAACTATTAACTCATTAAATTCTTATAACATCCTTATAAGGGAGGGACTATCCTTTCCCCCATTTGAAAGGTGAGGAAACTGAGTTACAGAGAGGTTCAGTAACTCTTTGAAAATCCTGCAGTCAGGATTGGAGGCCAGATGCTCACGCCACTAGATTCCAAGTCCCTCATATAGGATTTCTCGGCCTCAGCACTATTGATATTTGTAGGGCTGTCCAGAACATTATATGTAGCAGCATCCACTAGATGCCAATGGGATATCTTTCCCTCCAGTGGTGACAACCAAAATGTCTCCAGGCATTGCCAAATGTCCCCTGGGAGAGCAATGTCTCTCTCCCATCCTGGGAACCATTGGGCTAACCACTATTCAGAAATTCCTTCCATCTCCAATATAACATGGCTCAATCATAACTTCCCAAAACTGTTCTACTCCCAGGCTTCCCTCTTAGCAAATGATACCTTAATCGTACAGGTCCTTAAGCTACAAATTTAGATATCATCTTGTCTCCTTTCATTCACCTCCCCTCTTCTCCCTCATCTAATCCTTCAGCAAGTCTGGTCAGCTCAACTAGACCAGATACATTGTATCCAGCTCCTGGTCCAGACCACCATCACTTCTTGCCCAGACATCTTCATCAACTTCCTCCTCCCAAATCTCTTCGCTGCCACCTCCATTGCCCTCAGAGTCTAGTCCCCACAGAGCAGCTAGAGGGAACATCTTTAAACCACCAAGCTGCTTAAACCTGCCAACAACTTCCCATCACATTTAAATTCTTCTGCACACTTGGTTTGAGGAAGGGGTCATTGGCTTGCCTTGAGCCCTCTGGTCAAGGCACATATGAGAAATAATCAATGAACAACTAATGTGACACAACTATGAGTTGATGTTTCTCATCTCCCTTCCTGTCTCTCTCTTTCTCTTTCGTTGAATTCTTCACACATCCCACAGCTACTCCCACACCCCATTCCCTATAACTCTTCCTTCACTCACTCACCTTCCATCAGCAGATCCTTCATTTAGATCTTCCCTACCACAGGCCCTTTTCATGGCCTTTGCCTTCCTTGCCCCATTCTTCTCAGAGATAGCTCCTGCTCCTTCAGCTCTTCAGACTTCCTTGACCACCCTCAAGAAAGCATGCCCCTTGTTTTTCTTCATCTTGACCACTGGTTTTTGTCTGCAGCATTTATTACAACGTTTCGTTGATTCGCCTGTTTACTGTCTCTTGTGGGTTAAATGGTTTCCCCCTATAAAAATATGTCCACATCAAATACCTGGAACCTGTGAATATTATTGTTATTTGAAATAAAAGAATTTTGCAAGATGAAATTAATAAATTAAGGATCTCAAGATGAGGAGATCATTCTGGATTACCCAGTGGGCCCTAAATTCACTGACAAGTGTTTTTATAAATGACACACCAACAGACACAGAGGAGATAACCATGTGAAGACATAGACAGAGGTTTCAGTGACACATCCACAGCTAGGGGACACCTAGAGCCACCAGGAGCTGGAAGAGGCAAAGAATAGATTCTCCCCTAGAGCCTCCTGATGGAGAACAGCCCTGCCCACATTTTGACTTCAGAGCTCTGGCGCCAGCACTGTGACAGGATACATTTCCAGGTTTTCAGCCTCCCAGTTTGTAGTACTTTGTTACAGCCACCCAGAGAAACAAATGCACTCCCCTCCTCCCCCTCAAGGCCACAAACTCAGGAGAGCAGAGAGTTCATCTACTGTGTTCTTTCCCAAGGCTCAGCAATCAGCATGGTGCCTGCTGCTGATAACAATATAAATGTGTCTGCCCAGGTAGCTCAATGAATAAAGCGTCAACCTGGCACACCAGAGATTGCAAGTTCAACACCTGGTCAGGGAACATATAAGAAGCAATCAATAAGTGCACAACTAGAAGGAACAACTAAGTGAAACAAGCTGATGCTTCTCTCTCACTCCTTTTTTTTCTTTCTCCCTCTCTTTCTCTCAAATCAATGGAAAATTTTAAAACTAATAATAGAAATGAATATTCTAACTCAAAGAAACTCTCAAACTCTTCTTTACTGTCACCAGTCAGTAAGTGTTTATATTTCTTTGGGTTCCCCTAAGATAGGAAGTTTACTCCCTTTAAAAAGGGTTTCTCTAATCCAGTGGTGATCCTGCTCCCCAGGGGGACATTTGGCCATGTTTGGGAACACTTTGTTGTCACAACTCAGAAGGGAAGAGCACCATGGCATCAAGTGAGTGGGGGCCAGAGATACTGCTCAGCGCTCTGCAATGCACAGGACAGTCCCCAGGACAGAGAACAAGCTGGCCCCAAACTCCAGCAGAGGTTACACTGAGAAACTCCAGACTAAGTGTAGTACTTAATGCTAATAAAACATCAACTGCCTCCTAATACCTATTCCCCCTTCGCCCGCTGACAGTCCCTCAGTTTCCCCCTTGTACCTGCCCCTCCCCCTCTCTCAGTCTAACTCCTTTGGATAGAGTCCAGTCAGCCCCCAACTCCAGGATGGACAGGTGACCTCAGCCTGACCAATCAGAGCATCACATTTTCCAACACACAGCAATAGGTTCAGGAATGGATGTGTGACTCCACCAAAAAAAAAAATCACATCCAGTGAAACACAGACTTTGGCTCAAAAGGCCTTCATATTGACCCTCCCATTTTCTATTAGACAGAGAATTGTGGGAACACAGATCTGGAGCAGCTGGGTCTCCATTAGGGAAAAGAATGACTGAGAATAGAGAAAAACATGTCGAAGAACAAAGTTAAGAGATGAAGAGTGGGGAGGGGGAGGGGACGATTCCCAGAATATAATAATGCCTGAGCCTCCTGAGTCCACCCCGACCTGAAGGTATTTTTCCTCCCAATATTTTCAGTTATGTGAACTAATAAATATTTTTTTTTTACTAAGCCAGTTTCAATTGGGTATTCTTGTCACACAATCTAAGATACTTGGTTAAAACTTCTGCAGACTGGCCCTGGCTGTTTAGCTCATTTGGTTAGAGCATCATCCAGAAACATGAGGTTGCGGATTGGATCTCCAGTCAGGGGACATACAGGAAGTGACCAATGAATGCACAACTAAGTGGAACAACAAATGAATGCTTCTTTTTCTCTCTCTCTCTCTCCCTTCTTCTCTCTCTAAAAAAGAGAGGAAAAAAAACAACTTCTAGCCTGACCTACGGTGGCACAGCAGATAAAGTGTCAACCTGGAACACTGAGGTCACCAGTTCAAAACCCTGCACTGGTCTGGTCAAGGCACATATGGGAGTTGATGCTTCCTACTCCTCCCCTCCTTCTCTCTCTCTCTCTCTCTCTCTCTCTCTCTCTCTCTCCTCCATCTAAAATGAATAAAACCTTTAAAAAAAAAGTACTTCTGCAGACTAAGCTCAGAATTTCCTCAAGCCTTAAACTTCTCCAACTGAACATCCCTTATTTCTTCCACTATTGCCCAAGTGACCTGACTCCTATGTTCCTCCTAAAGTCCAGGCCACAAAACACCATCCCACAAAACACCAGCCCTGATATCTAAGAAAAACAGTCTGTCTCTGCAATGTGGTAACAGCTTTAGAAGGTCAGCTACACTCATCTAACACATACTCCGGTTCTATCTGCTTCCTGGTACCATTAGTATAAGCAAGGGAGACAAAAAGAACTGCTTTGGGCTCTCTAAATATGCCTCAACTTCCCACATTCAATTAGCGTGTCACCTCTTTCAGGAAGCCTACCTAATTTCTTCTCCCACAATGCCCTGGGCTCCAAAATCCATCACTGAATGTGTTGTAACAGCCTATTTTTTGTCTATTTTCATGAGCTGCAGGAGAATCTACATCTGATTTATCATGGACTTCTCCATCACCCAGCACACGGCCAATACAAAGAAATGTGTATGCCGTGGCGGGATAACTCAGTTGGTTAGAGCACTGTCCTGAAGCATAGAGGTTGTCAATTTAATCCCCAGTCAGGGCTCGTCCAGGAACAGATCGATGTTCCTATCTCTCTCTCTTTCTCTTTCTCTCTCTCTCTCTCTCCTCTCTCTCTAAAATTAATAAAATAAACATTTAAAATTTTTAAAAAAGAAATGTCTATGAGGTGGGTGGTATTATCATTATTATTATTAGTTATTTTAACTATTATCACCATCATTTTGCCCATTTTACAGATGAGAAAACATAGACTCTTGTCCAAAGTCACATAACTAGGAACTTGTAGAGGCAGGATTACTCAACCACTGCTAACTACCACTAACCAATCAGTGAGTAATCAGTGAGCACTCAGTAAACGCCAATTACATCACACCTCACTCAGCAAACTCTTACTGTAAAGAGTCAGGCAGGCTTTTTTTTTTTTTTTTTTTTTTTTTGCTTGCAAGTCATAGGTCTCTGTTGTGACTATTCAGATAGTGAAAGCAGCTATAGACAATATGTCAGTGGATGGGGGTGACTGTGTATCAACTAAATTGTGTTTATAAAATTTGGCAGCCAGCCCACCAGTTATAGTGTGCTGACTCCCGTATTAAATGAGTGATGAGTGAATGTGGTGAACACTTAATAAATACTTCTTGAGTACCTACTTATATGCTGGGCACTGGAGATACAGTTTGTGAGCCAGACAAAAAAAGCTTTGCCCTGACATTTCCAGGGGAAAGCAGATAATAAGCAAATAAGTAAAAACTGTGGTAGGTCAGAGGGTGCTAAATGCTATGGGGAAAAATTAAACAAGGGAGAGAATGAAAACTGTATTATGAAGGGAGGAGAAAGGGGTGCCATTTTAATATGGAAACCAGGGATCTCTCTGATAAGAAACCTGAAGGAGATAGAGAACAATCACTGTGCATATCTGGAGGGAGAGGGATCCATGGAACAAGAATAGCAGGTGCAAAGGCCCTGAGGCAAGATTGCACCTGGTGGGTTTTAGGAACAGTGAGGGGGCCTGTATGGCTGCAGTAGAATGAGTAAGGGGGAGAGAGGGAGGAGATGAGGGCTGAGTGGTAAACAGAGGCCAAATCTTCTGGGCCATTGTGAGGACCTTGTATTTTGCTCCAAAAGCAATGGGGAGCCATGGGAGGGAGCAGAGGAAGGAGAGGGTTTTCTAGCATCCTCTGTGAAAGCCCTGAAAGGTAACATTTCCCAGTACTGAGCCCAGGAGGAGATCAGTGAACAGAACAGAATGGAATGGAAAAGAAGGAACAGCGTCAAATATCGACCCTCCCAGGCTTCCATCCCCATCAGTTCTGGTAGACATGTTGAGATGAAGTCTTCCAACCAACAGAGTACAACCCACTTTGATCGGCTTGCGCCCAGGCCCTCCATCCCTAACTGAATCGCTTTGGTTCAGGCCCTCCTCATTCCTCACCTCACCAAGGTTCCTCCAAACCAGCTCCCTTCAGGCCTGTATCTCTGAAGCCAGCTAGGTCTCACTCTGGGGTTCTGTGGCATTAACTTCTCTATACCCACCCAACCCATTTCTTTGTTCTCCCTGACTTCCAGCTAAATTACATTTCCAGCCTCTCTTGCAGTTGGATGGGATTGTGTGACCAAGTTCTAGCCAATGGAACAAGAATGAAGCTGATGGCACCACTTCTGGGACTGGTCCATAAAAACCTCCCATAGTTTCCTTCCTCACACTCCTTCCTTATCCTCTCATAAATAGAGAGGACTCCAAGGGCTTTAACAGGGTGGGGCCATGAGATGGATGAAGCCAGGGTCACAGAGAAACTATAAAGAAATGCCATCCCCTCAACCCCCCAGTTGACCCAAACTGGATTGCTCTGTGTACAATAAGTAATTCTTATTGTCACTGAAGTGATGCAATTTGTCACAGGAGCTAATATCACATACCCTGACTACATCACATCCTACAGCCAACAATTAAACTAGCAAGAGTGACTCCCATGAATTTAGCACTTAATATATGTCAATCACTACAACAGGAATTTAACTTACCTTATCACATTCAATCCTCACACAACCTCAAGAAAAAGGTGTTACCCACATCCCCATTTTTTAACTGTTTTTTGTTTTGCTTTGTTTTTTTTTTTGTGACAGAGACAGAGAGAGGGACAGATAGAGACAGATCAGAAGGAAGAGAGATGAGAAGCATCAATTCTTCATTGTGGCTCCTTAGTTGTTCATTGATTGCTTTCTCATATGTGCCTTGACTGGGGACGACAGCAGAGCAAGTGACCCCTTGCTCAAGGCAGTGACCTGGGGCTCAATCCAGTGAGGGACCTTGGGCTTCAAGCCAGAGACCATGGGGTCATGTCTATGATCCCATACTCAATCCAGCGACCCCACGCTCAAGCTGGTGAGCCCTCGTTCAAGCTGGAGGAGCCCATCTCAAACTGGCAACCTCGGAGTTTTGAACCTGGGTTCTCTGCATCCCAGTCCGACACTTTTCCCATTGCGCCACTTCATGGTCAGGCCACACATTCTCTCTCTCTTTTTTTTTTCAGGGACAGAGAGAGAGTTAGAGAGAGGGATAGACAGGGACAGACAGGAACAGAGAGAGATGAGAAGTATCAATCATCAGTTTTGCTTTGAGACACCTTACTTGTTCATTGATTGCTTTCTCATATGTGCCTTGACCGCGGGCCTTCAGCAAACCGAGCTACCCCTTGCTCGAGGCAGCGACCTTAGGTCCAAGCTGGCGAGCTTTTGCTCAAGCCAGATGGGCCCGCACTCAAGCTGGCAACCTCGGGGTCTCTAATTTGGGTCCTCCATGTCCCAGTCCGACACTCTATCCACTGCGCCACAGCCTCACATTCTCATTTTTATAAAAAGTTTTCCATTGATTGGAGAGAGAAAAAGGCAATGGGGTGGGGGAGCATCTACTCTTTGTTCTACTCAGTTGTTTCATTTAGTTGTGCACTCATTGGTTGCTTCTTGTATGTACCCTGACCAGAGATCGAACCCATGACCTTGGTGTGCCAGGATGACGCTTTATCCACTGAGCCACATAGCCAGGGCACACATCACCATTTTGTAGATAATGCAATCAGGGCTCAAATAGGTTAAGTAATGTTTTTCTCTAAGATTACAAAGCTAATAAGTACTTGACTTGAAATTCAAACCAGCCTAATATATAAAGAGCTCTGGGAAATCAATAAGAAAAGAAAGGTCAACAGTACTACAAGAATAAAAATAATGGGCAAGTGATATAAAGAAGTATTTCACTGAGAAAAAATAAAAATAGCTCTTAAACAAACATAAGAAAAAAGAATCAGCCTCATTTAGAAAAAGAGGAATATAAATTGAGCCATAATGAGCTCCATTTATCCCCAATGTTGGCAACCCAAAAAGCTTGACAACAGAATAGTCTGTTGGCAAGGCAATGGAGAACAAGCACTTTCATACATTGCTAGTGGTGATGTAATTAGAACAATCCATATGGGAACAATCCCATATAGAGAACAATTTCCTCATTTCCAAAACACATACTTCGAGTCAGCAGACCCTTCTGAGAATTTATCCCATGGATATACTTGCCCATAAGTAAAGCAGCAATAGTAATATTTACATGTTGCCAAGTACTTTTCTGGGTCCTTTATAGTAACTCATTTATCTCTCACAAAAATGCTTTAAGATAGAAATGTATTATCTCCCTTTTGCATATGATCCAATTGAAGCACAGAGAGGTTAAGTCACACGCCCAGAGTTACACAGTACAGGAGCCAAACAATGATTAATGAACAAGGTAATTGATTGCAGTAAGCTTGTCAAAACGAAAACCAGGTGTCCGTAGTTGGGGGGAAGGTTGTAAAATAAATGATCCCCAGCCATGTTTAGAGTAACAGATCCTGGGGCCAGGCTGCGTGAGTTCAAATCCCTGACTATGCTACTTTCAAGTTGGGTACCCCCTAGAGAAAGTTACTTAACATCTATGTGCCTCAGTTTTCCCATATGAAAAACTAGGATAATAATACTATTGACCCCATAGCTTGTTGTGGGAATTGAATGAGTTAATGTATAGGAAGCATTTAGGCCAGTGGTTCTTAACCTGGGTTCTATCAAACCCTAGGGATTCGATGAGTCGGTTTCAGGGGTTCGGAGAAGCCTCTGCCGCAGAGGCCAGAATAAAGTAATACTGTAATTTGTTGTGAATTCATGAACTTTGTTGGTTTTGTTCTTTGAGCAAGGTGATGTTCATGCACGGCTCATTTTGTGCAACAGTAAAAAAACATATACCTATGTCTTGAATTTGGAAAAAAAAATCATATTTTATTTATCACTAAAGAAGGGTTTGGTGAATGCGCATATGAAACTGGTGGGTTCGGTAACCTCAAAAAAGGTTAAGAACCACTGGTTTAGGCCAAGAATCAGTGAGCTTTATCTACAGAGGTCTGGCAAGTAAATACCATTATCTCCTCAAGCCAGTAGTTTCTGTTGCAACTACTCAATTCTATAGTTGTAGCTGGAAATCAGCCATAGACAGCATATAAATGTATATACATGGCTGCGTGCCAATAAAACTTTATTTGTAAAAACATGTTGTGGACAGATCCGGTCCTCTGTAGTTTGCTGTCCTGTGGTTTAGACTAAAGCCTGACACACAGGACAATATAAGTGGTTTGTTAAAGAAGCCAGCTATCTGGAACATCATATAGTCACTTTCGGAAGGAAATGAGGACAATTTCTACGTATTGATTTGGTAAAGTTCCCAAGACAATTATTAAAATAAGGAAATCAGGGTATAAAGCAGTCAGTGTTAAAGGAGGAGTGCAGAAAGTAAGAATAGAAATTCTTATTTGTTTATGTTTGCATAAAGAAAGTCTGGAAGAATATACAGTCAACTTTAAAAAAACATGGTCACTTATGGGGGAAGGTAGAAACTGGGTATCTACGGGACTGGACTAGAAGTTAAAATTTTCCATGTATGCATTTTTATGCATTTTAATTCTTGAATGATATGAATGTATTACTTAACCAAATGGTTAAATAATTTAAAGGTTCTACTAGGTTCTCTGTCCCCTAGCACAGAGTTTAACCTCAGCACTGCTGACATTTGGGGTAGGATAATTCTCTGTTGTGTGTAGTGTTTGTTGTCTGTTGAGCAGCATCCATGGCCTCGACCCACTAAGATGCCAATACGATCTCCTAGAAGAGACAACCAGAAATGTCTTCATATTCTCCCAAATGCCCCCAAGGAGCCAAAATTGCTGGGTTAGAATTACTATCCTAACCTAGTTCCTGCCTGCTGTGTTATGCAGCACCCGCTCCTGCTACCCCACATCCTTTCTGAAAAGACTTTTTAGTGAGGATTTTATCAAATATCACACACTGTGCTAAACAGTACTGAAATTTCACAAGAATCCACACAAAAAAAGGTGCTCTTTTTACTTATATTTCACAGATGGGGAAAATGAGGCTCAGGAAAATAAAGCCAAGAAGTGATGGTATCAGCATTTGAACCCAGATCTGGCTCCCCCAAGCCACTGCCCCCTAGCCCACCCTCCTGTTCTAACTCTCCTGCTCTCTCCCATCCCTGCTTCTGTCAGTGACATCAGCATTCACTGAGCTGGGGACCTCGACATCATCTTGGCCCCAGAGCCTGTACCCACCCCAAGTTTAATCAGCTCCCCCGTCCTGGTGGATCTTTCCCACAATGACTATCATATTTGTCCCTTCCTTTTCACACCCTTAGCCTTAAAGTTGCTTCTCTGTAACCCAGAATTTGTAGCTTCAGAGAACAGTGGAAGAGAGTTGGGGTGCCTGGTTGTCACTGCGGCCACTTATGATAGTATTATCCACTCTCTCTGGCCCTCAGATCTGAGGGACCTTTCAGCTTGAAGACTCCCTCAAATCTGACCTCACCCATGAACCATTTCCACCAGCCAGGCCACTCACTGCCCTGCAATACAGCACAGCCTATGTGAGCATTCACCTGTTCTGACCCCAGGGCCTTTGCACAGATAGTACCCCCTATCAGGAGCACTGTTTTCCTAGATCCATATGGTTCAATCCTTCACTCCCCTCAGGTCTCTGCTCAAATGTCACTTTATCAGTGAGGGTTCCCAAGCCCCCTGTGCTCCCCACACTCCTGAGTCCCCCTTTCCTGCTTGTTTTCTCCAGAGGACACCCCTAACAATTTGTTTCATTCCTTATTTGCTCATTGTCAGTCTCTCCCACTAGAACGCAGGCTCCAAAACAACAGATGTTTGTGTGTGTCTTATTCCTGGTGTCCTGGCACCATGAAGGGGGTCTAGCATACATCATAATTGTAGACAAAAAAAATGAATGTTTATTTATTTTTTATTTTTTTAAGTGAGAGGAGGGGAGATAGAGAGACAGACTCCCACATGTGTCTCAACTGGGATCCACCCGGCAACCCCCATCTAGGTTAATTAGCCAAGCCATCCTCAGCACCTGAGGCTGACATTCGGACCAACCAAGCTATCCTCAGTGTCCCGGGCCAATGCTCGAACCAGTCAAGCCACTGGCTGCAGGAGGGGAAGAGAGAGGTGAAGGAGAGGGAAGAGAAGAGAAGCAGATGATCACTTCTCATGTGTTCTGACCAGGGATCAAACCCAGGATATTCGCACGCTGGGCCAATGCTCTATCCACTGAGTCAACCAGCCAGGGCCACGAATGAATGTTTAAATATGCTCTTCTCATCCTCTTTCCTGAAATCAACTAAGCCAAAACAGAGGAACTATGAAAAGGAAATGAGACAAACTGGGAAGCATCCTAATTCCAGCCTCCCCACCTTTATTTATGCCAGTACTTTCCTACGCCCTCCAACACCCTTCAGAAGCACCCTCGCTTTTCTCTCTCTGCCCTTCAACATCCCATGGCCCTGGCTTACATCTGTTGACACACAAGGATTTGCGAACCTAGGGAGGTTGTTTTAGTGGCACCTCCCTCTGGCTTAATGTTTTAGCTTCCCACACATCCCCACTGTGAACAGGGTATGGGGCTAAGCTTAGAAGGGAGACAAATGGCAGGGGCAGGAGGGTGCAAAGGTCCCAGGTAGGAAGGATCAAGGAATACACCTGCACAGCCTGGGGCCTTACACAACTGGGTGCAAAAAGCCAAAGCACCTGACCAGGCAGTGGCACAGTGGATAGAGTGTCAGACTGGGATGCAGAGGACCCAGGTTCGAGACCCCGAGGTCACCAGCTTGAGCGCGGGCTCATCTGGCTTGAGCAAAAAGCTCACCAGCTTGGACCCAAGGTCATTGACTCGAGCAAGGGGTTACTTCAGCAAGGTCTGCTGAAGTCCTGCGGTCAAGGCACATATGAGAAAGCAATCAATGAACAACTAAGGTGTTGCAACAAAAAACTGATGATTGATGCTTCTCATCTCTCTCCGTTCCTGTCTGTCTGCTCCTGTCTATCCCTCTCTCTGACTCTCTCTCTCTCTGTCCCTGTAGAAAAAAAAAAAGAAGCCAGAGCAATGAGAAAGCTCCTAAGCACTCTTCAAAACCCAGCACAAATGTGCCCTCTTGCATAAAGGCCAATATCTTATCTTTGCTCCAATACCCTCCATCCCAGAGATCTGTTCCTCTACCACAGTCCTGACAACAAGGGGCTAAGGGTATCTGGTTCTGTCTCCCCCAGTTTGGGAGCACCTTGAGGGCCAGCCCTGGGCTGGGTACTAGGCATTGCACAGAACATAGAATTAGGATGGTCCCTGGAGTCCCTGCAGCTGCCCTTCTAGACATTAATGCCACACCTCCTTGCTTTCCATCACAGAACCAGCTTTAGGCAAGATGCATGCCAGGTTTCAAGTTCATCCTTAAGTCTGTTCACTTTTCCATTAGCTGCTTTTACAGCCTCACTGAGGGACTTGCCTGCCTACAGATCTGGGGCCTGACAGGTCCTACAGCTACTTCCTCGTGTGCTGGAAGCCAGAAAGACACAAGCAAATGTAGGCAAATTCAGGGTGGCCTTTGGCCAGAAGGGCTGGCAATGGGGGAGGGGAGCTTCTAGAACTCCCTCAGTCCATCAAGAAAACCTGCTTAGGCTAGGAAGGGGGGGAGCACCCATCTCTCCACCCATGGTTCTGTCCCAGGAAACACCCCCAGGGAACCCCATGGGCCCATCCTGAGCAGTCACTTCCCCTCCCCCATATGCACATGGCACCTCAGACCAGAGAGGAGCCTATAGATGCCCCAACTGCCCTTCCCACCAGCCTACAGCTCCTCTGGACAAGGCTTTCCTCTTATAGACCCTAAGTGCTGGGCTGTGGGTCCCCTTGGACCCCCATGACAGGTGGGGCACTCCCAATTCCCATCCAGCAGCATACACCATTTTCACCCAGAACCTAGGCAGCCATAGGGAGCCAGAGATAGTGCTACAGAGAGAGCATCAGTCCGGTTACCTCCCTCACCCCAAACCACATTCAAATAGGGACTTGAATGTATTTCCTGAGTCAGGGTGGTCACAGTCAAATCTACCTCTCCTGGACCCTCTGCCCTTACAGAAATTGTTACTGAAAAAGAGCAGCTATTTCTAGGCTCCCAAACCTCGAACCCACTCTTTGGGGCTCAGAACTGGCCCTGCCTCAATATTCCCCAAACGAGAGAGAGAGCTGGAAAGAGCAGAGCTGCCACCTGCCACAAGCTGCCCCAGACCCAAGCAGGAAGCCAAGGGGAAGAAGATGTGAGGGGAAGGAAGGGGCCCAGGGCCTGAAGGAGGAGACACATGTGGGGAAGGAGGCAAGGAGGTCCCTCCCCCATTGCCAGAATCTGGGGGTTGGGGTCAAAGAAAACCTCGGGCATCCTGTTGGCCATCCAGGGGGTTCCTAGGCACCCCCTCAAGACTTCCAGAGAATGGAACCTGGGGCCTTGAATCCCAGTGAAGTCAGCCTGGGGCTTAGGGAGCAGCTACCCCCCAGCTTGTCAGTTCTCAGCCTAGATTTTGGGCTCACTCCATGCCTATGAACACATTCCTATTCACCTGACGTGGGTCACCCGGGAATCTCATTGTTACTGTCCACATATCCCCCATCCTCTAAGCCAGCCGCAGAGTTGGCATATACCCCTCTTCATTGCCGACACAGAGATGCATTGCAACAACCCAACCTGGAATGTCCCCCACTTCCAACCCTCGACCCGACAGCCCGTGGTGGGCTCACCTGGGACATCTGGGGGCGAAGGTTGACCTCGCGTAAGTTGATGGCATGGGGCAGCAGGTTGTTGAGCAGCTGGCAGAGAAGGACCCCATCCCGAAGGGCCTGAGCCAGCTCGCACACCTGGGCCCCGTCCCAAGTCACGCGGTGGCTGGGTGGCAGCACTCGGCACTGGATCAGCCAGTGGGTACACTGCCGCCACAGCTCCATGGCCGCTGCCTTCCCGGACGGGCCCGCGCACCCTCGCAGCCTTCGCCGCCCGCCCGCCTGCCTGTGCTACTAGCTACCACTTCCTCTTCTTTGCCTGTAACTGTCGCCGGGAGAGGGGGTGGAGGAGGAGGAGCCGTGGGGTGGGGGCGGGGGGGAGCACCTATAGCCAGCCCTGCCTAGCCGAACCCCTTCCACGCGGGACATCTCTTTCCCCACCAACACAACACCTGGTCACCTGGGAGTGGGCAGCAGCTGCCGGTGGTCAGGCTAACTAGACTGAGGTGCCTTTCTCCATATCCAACCTTTGAATTGTAACACCTGAAAGTACTCAAAATCCGCCCTCTGCCCACCCCTTCCTCTCTGCCGCCACCCTGGTACCCCATCATCGCTAGCCTGGACCAGGCTGTGTCCTTCTCCCCGGTCCCTGCTCTCCCGCCCTCTCCCTCCAGTCTATACTCCCCACAACAGCCAGAGGGCGCTTGGGAGCATCTGAGTCAAATCAGGATGAACCTCTTCTTGTCACATACCTACCTTTTTGGAGTAAAAGTCCTTTTTGCATTCCACAAAGTCCTATACGACCTCCCGCCCTTCCCCGCCCTCACCTCCTCCACTCCCCCTTTGCTTACTTGCCACACTGGCCTCCTGTTGTTCCTCCAACAAGCCAGGACTCGTCCTGTCCCAGGGCCTTTTTTTTGCAAGTGCTCCTCTTCTGCCTTAGGCAACTTCATGGGCTAGCTCTCTCACCAACTACAGATCTTTGCTCAATGTATCCTCATGAAGTCTTCCCAAACCGCCCTATTTCAAATCACAGCCCTTTATTCCACACCATCACACCCTATCTCTACTTTAAGTCCTGATCAGGTCAAACCTGGTATTTTATTATACTTATTTATTTATTGTCTACTTAGAAATTTGTCTCTTTTTTTTCCCACTGATAATATATATTTACGATAAGCATACTTAATACTGTAAATCACATGTACAATTCAAGTTCAAATATTTTGTCTTTAACTGTGTGTTACAAAGTAAAAATATGCTATCACTCCAATAAGAAAGGCAGGGGAATAGTGTTAACACATCATTAACATGTGGTTAAGTTTTTCTAAAGAAAGACAGCAAAGCCCATTCAAAATTTAGGGACAATAGAAAATTCAGATTTCAGCCTCTGGTACCGCTCTAAAGACAGACATGGTGTTTCTATGACCTGCCATCTATAATTCATACCTCCTACTCTGCCCGAAACCTTCTATTTGAGAATATAACAGTCATTCCAATGATTCTGCATTCAGAATCTTGCTGCCTCTGACTGACAGCCCTCATCTGAAACACTCATCATGCTTACATGGCAACACAGGGGCCATAAAGAAAGACAACAAAAATATTCCTTGTGAGAGAGATTGTTAAAAAGAATCTCTCTGCTCAATTCCCTCCAAAAGTACTGGTACTACATCCCAGGAACTAGAGGGGAAATAATCAAGGATACAGAGAATCTAGTCAAGCTGTCACTGCAAAGAGCAGAGGATAAAGCATGTAACTTAGCTCACACCACACGCATGTCACTCTTAAACGTCTTCCCTCAAATGGGCCATCTCTGCAAATGGAACTGGTTTTCAAGTTTCTGAGTCTGTTATCCAAATAGTTCAGGCTAGGTTTAGACATTCTCAACAGGATCTAGGTGGAAAATATAAAGCTTTTGGAATATGGCAGCAATGAAAACAAACAATACACAGAAAGAGGAAATTGAGGAGAATCTCTTCTGATACTGATTTAGATAAAAAGACTCCAGAATGCTGTAAGCAGCGGGGTCACCAGCAGAATGGTGCTCCCCATTTTACTCATCCCGTCACTTCCGTTACACAAGTTGTCCTGGCAGCAGCTGTACTGTAGAGACTTCTCCCCCCAAGTCTCTTTTAAGGGGTTCGAAATTGCAATTCTCTAACCGCCAACACCGGTAATAAGTTCTGGTCTCGGCTGTGGCGTGGAGACACGCGTTCTGATTAGCTGTACAGTTGACAACGGTAGTACACTTAGTACCTGTTTGGGGACAGTGATAGCACTGCAGGCTGTAACCTGAATGACAGAGGACAGACAGGATGAGCAGGAGCCCAGGCAGGATGAACCTTCCTTTGCTCTCCATTGTCTACAGAATCTCACTCGCCCTCAAGTCCCACTTCCAGCTCCGTCAGAAATTTGTCTCTTATTACTGCTGCACCTGGCACATATACACACCCCATCAATATTTGTTGAGTAAATGAATAAACAAACAAACAAATAAATGGTTGAAAGCTCTATTGGCACTATCTCTGACATTTATCCCAAATCCATCCATTTATCCCCATGGTCCTGGTCATTATCATCTCTCTCCTTATACACTTCGCTAGTGTCGTTCGTTAATTGATTTGTTTAGCAAATATTTACTGTATTCGTAGCCCTTATTACCACCTGAAATCATCTTGTCTGTGCGGTCTCTCACCCCATTAGGTTGTGAGGGGCCTCCCCTCCCCCTCAATCTCATTAGACACCCCTTGCATTTTCTAATTCTTGTAACCACTAGGGGGCGCTAGGCCCCTTTACTGGACATACCCTCTACCCTCTTGACTAACCAAAATTAGGCGTGAGGGTGGTCAAGGAAGACACTCCCCTCCTCTCCTCTTGAGCCCCTTTTCCATATGAGGGTGGGGAGGGCAGCCCGACCTGGAAATTACCAGATTGTGATACTACCGGTACCAAAAGTGCTCATCCCCAAGTATCTTTGGCTTACTATATATACGTCAACTTCCTCATCCATAAAATGGGAGACCGTTTAAAATCATGGTCGAGATCAGACATAGTGGAGGTAGGAATATGAAAGCAAATAAAACAGGATGGCCCTCCAGGGCTCCACGTTTGAATCGACCCCTCACAAACCGGTTCAATTTGGACATATGGCTTAGCTGTCTGACGACTCGGTTTCTTCATCTGGAAAATGGGGGGTGATGAAAATAGTACCTACCTCACTGAGTGGCCTAAGTAAAAATTAAGTGCATTGAGGCAGTCATACAAGCAGTACAGTCTTCAATAAATGTTAGCTGAGTCAGGGCACATACAGGAACAGCTCAATGTTACTGTTTCTCTTCTCTTCCTGCCTCTCTCACAAAAATAACGTTAGCTGAACCACTTCTTTCTTTCTATTCTTCCTTCCTCCCTTCCTTATCCCTCCTTCTCTTCTTTCCTTCCTCCCTTCCTCCCCCCACCATAAACGTGGCCAGGGAGTTCTTTATCCTGTTCTTGATCCCCTCACTTTTCTCATGCTTGTTTCCAGGCATCATGATGGAAACCCCACCACTTCCTTCCTCCCACCTGGAAAACCACCTGAATGGTTCCCCCGCCCCAACCCCCTTTCTCCACAGAATCCAGCTCAACTCCATCGTGCTGTCACTGGGGGAGTCTGTCGTGTTTTCCCGCATCTGTCCACAAAACCCTTAATCTGGGGTTCCACTCCGGGAAACCCAAGGGGGCGGTCTCGAGAAAGCGCACTGCTTCTCGTCACAGCTGTCGCCACACTCCCGCCAAGAAATATAACCCATAGGGTCCGCTACGCCCCTTCCCGGGACCCTGAGAGGCGAAGAGAGAGATACCCTCCTTCCGTATCCCGAGGATCCATGGGTACTTAAGGCCAACCTGCGAGTAATGGTAGAGCCGAATTCTAAGAACTGGGACTAGGAGGGACAGGGAGGTAAGTGGGCATGACCAGTTGGAGAAGGACAGGACAATGTTCTATGGGGACTGTCCGCTTTAAAAGACAACCGGAGTTTCCCAAGGTAGTGTGGTTTATACAGAAGGACATATAATATCCAAAGGGGATGTGGTTAGTGCAAAGAAAGGTCCTATAAGGGCGGAGTGAGAACGAAGGAGCGGGTGAAAGCCTGGGAGTCTACAGTTGGAGGCGGGGTCCAAAAGAGGCGTGGTCTTGAGGGGCGTGGTCTCAAGGGCGGGAACCTGCTGGTTAGGCTCGGTTCCCACCTGCAGCCGGGTGGGAGGGGCTCGGGGGCGCAGAGCCTCCTGGTTGCGTTCCGCCCCAAACCCTTCGGAGCTTCTCGCGTCCTGTCCCAGGTGAGTAAGGAGCCCCGGGTGGATACAGGACCAGGGGATTATTTGAGTGGGGAGTCCTCTCTTTTCTAGGTGGGGCTACTGGCACGCAGGTAGGATCTGGGTGCCTGTCCAAGGGCATGCGCGGACGTAGAAAGAGTCGCCAAGGGCCTGCTTAGGTCGTTGTGCCTCACACGTGTCTGTGTACTTGGGCACGCTCCTGTAAGCGTGTTTCCTTTGCAACATGGAGATCCTCCCTGCTTCCACTTTTACCTGACAAATCTTTTTAATCCACAAACCAGATTGTGCTCCTCCCTCACTTAAAACCCTTCCATGGCTCCTATCCCATCCCACTGAGATGAAAAATTTGGAGTCCACCAGTTCCTGCATGGTCTCACCGCTGCCTACCTACTGCTTTCCACTTAGTTTTTTCTTCACTGCATTCCAGCCACACTGGCCTCCTTGATGATGTCAAATGTAAAAAACAAGCTCCATAAAAAAAAAATTTTTTTTTTAATTTTTTTTATTTATTCATTTTAGAAAGGAGAGAGAGAGAGAGAGAGAGAGAGAGAGAGAGAAAGGGGGGAGGAGCTAGAGGCATCAACTCCCATATGTGCCTTAACCAGACCAGTGCAGGGTTTTGAACTGGCGACCTCAGTGTTCCCAGATTGATGCTCCATCCACTGCGCCACCACAGGTCAGGCTAAAAAAAAAAAAAAAAAAAAAATTTTAAGGTAAGCTTTGGCTTACCCTTTGCATTTGCCATACCCCCCACCTGAACTGCTGTTTCTCCAGATCTTCGCAGAACTGCCAGTATCTCCTTCCCTTTTCTGAGGCCTCAGCTCAGTTCCAGTGTCACCTTCTGGGAGAGACTCTGATTGTGCTATTTAAAGCACCCTGCCTCCTCCAACCATCTTATCACATCTCCCTGTTTACCACCTTAGAATGTATTCTTGTTTTGTTGTGTGCCTTGTCCACCAGACTATGAAGGGTGAAGACAGGTCTCTATCATCACTGTATTTCCAAAGTCTAGAACAGCACACAGTGCTCAACCGATTGGTGTTGTCAAGTCTGTGTCCATGTATCCATGTGCTAGTGGCTGCCCCCTGCGATTTATATCCATATATATGGTCTATAGGGCGTGAATACCCCCTCCCTCATTTCCCCGTGTTTGCCCCCTTCTTCACCCTCTCTCCTGATTCTGTCCCCTTCCTCTGTGGTAAGGTACCAAAGAATTGAAAAATTAATATTTTAGAAGAGTCAGGTTTTTTGCTCTCTCCTTTCTGTAGGGGAGAGAAATATGGGAGTTTCCTGGCTTGCAGAGACATAATTGGGTAGAAAACCCCCTTTTACTAGGAAGCTAAAAGGGCATTTTATAATGTGGGCTAAGCATACAGAAAGATTTTGTAAATATGATTTTTATACTTGTGTGTGATTTGCACCAACTCAGGATGGACAACAGTATTGTGTTATAAATAGAGAGATTTTGTGCTAGGTTTTGAGTGGAAGTGGAAAGGAAACTTGGATTCCCTCCCTTCCCTCACACCTGTGAGGAAGAGAATAAACACCTAGCCAGGTGTGGAGGGGGGTGGGGTGGATTAAGTGAAGGCTTTTCTTTTTCTTTCTTTAATGGGCCATTCACAAACGCTTATCCCCTGGCACCATGTAGGCTCCCCCTCCCATTCTGAAGGCATATAGTTAATGTATATACCTAAAGGGATAGCAGATGAATACTGAAAGACTTGAAAATGTCTTTTAATATGTAAAACAACATTTTTTACTATTGTGTTACCTTATAAATTTTAATATGTAAAAATATTTTTTATAAATTCTATAGACGAATGTTATAAGCTTGCTAATGAATTGTGTCATCTTCCCCTTCTCCTCCTCCCCCCCCCAACCTGTGTGTAATCAAAGGTATGTAACCTGACTCAGGGGTATAGTCTGGATGGCACGATTTGGGTCAGTTATGCCCCGTGTTTGTCATATGCGGCCGGCTTATTAATAAATCTCCTCCTTTAATAAAACTCCTTAAAAATTCATTTGGACTTGGAGTCTCTACGTAAACCCGGTGGAACATTACTTTACAACACCTCTCTCCCCTATCCAAGTATCCAGAAATTATTCCAAGACACAGGTTAGCCTGTGGCTGACCTGTGCCCACCCAGAGCTTCCCCTACTCCCAACTAATCAGAGTTTTGTCAGTGACCCACCACAATGTCCACTAAGAGAGACATGAGACAGAAGAACCTAGAGTTGGGAGACTGTTAAAACAGGCTGGTCCTGGCCAGGTGACAAACAGGAAGTGAACAGTCATCCAGGAGACACACCTGGAGTTCAAGTATGCATAGCCTGCAGCCAGTTCTGGGCCCAGCTCAGGCCCAGCTCCCCGCCCCTTTAAGTCACCTAGGACTGGTCACGAAACTTCCTGTGCCTGTCAGGCCTTCAGCCAGTCTGACTCAGAATGTAAGAATCCTGGTGCTATTTTCCTGCAGACCTTGGCCAGCCCTGAAGACCTTATAGGGTGGGGAAAGTGAGAAATAGACCCCTTGCTTTTTTCTCCTATCCAGGGTGGGTTTTCTCCACCAGATACCTGAGACAGGCCTGCATGATGATCAGGGGAGTCCCGGAGTGTTTAAGACCTAAATTTGACCATGATAATAATGAGATGTATGGTTCCAAAAGTGCATTTGCTGACATTTCTACCAAAATGTGACCTTTCAACATCCTTAAATGTGGTGTTACATTGGAAAGCCATGTATAGGTTCGATTTTCTGACATCCTAAGACTCCTTGTGTAGGCACATAAATTCTTTAGAAGCTATGGACATTAGTAAATTAAATCACCTCTGACCTTTCACCCTGAGAACCAGCAGGCTTGCTTTCTCAAAATCTTTCCAGTTATACTGACTGAGACCTTTTCTCAGGCTGCCTGATGGAAAATCTTAACTCTACCTCCTGGATCTTCACATCCCATCCCGGGTTACATCTTTCTGCCTACCTTTCTGTCCTAACTACACATTCATCAAGTTATTTCTTTTATTTGATTTTTATTTATTCAGAGAGCGGGAGACAGAGAGCGACAGAGACAGATACACCGATCTGTTCCTGTATGTGCCCTGACCAGGGATGGAACCGGCAATCTTTACATATCGGGACGACCAACCAAGCTGAATTGCCAGCTCCCTCACTATAATGGCAGTGGTCTCTGGTAGTTTTGTTGTTGTTGTTTACTGTTGGGTCTCACCTAGAAGAGCACCTGGCACATAGTAGGTGCCACATAAATATTAGTCTTAATGAAGTAGTTAATTAAATTTTTACAACATGGAGCATTATGTCATCTGCATAAACTGCCATTACATTTTAAAGCAGTGCATGGATCTCTGTTTACAAGGATTTCAGTGAATGCATGGCTGTTTCAATGAAATTACAGCCAATTCTAAATTAAAGTTACTCATAGCCTGACTTTATACATATTTCTTTTTTATTATTAAGTTTTATTTGAGAGGAAGGGAGAGATAGAGAAAGAGAGAACTGTTTATATATAAGTTTACCCTTGAACAACCTGGGTTTAAACAGCATGGGTCCACTTATATGCGGATTTTTTTCAATAAATGCTGTAAATGTATTTTCTTTCTTATGTTTTTTTTCTTTTACAGAGTCAGAGAGAGGGATAGATAGGGACAGACAGACAGGAATAGAGAGAGGTGAGAAGCATCAATCATTAGTTTTTCGTTGCCGTCGCAACACCTCAGTTGTTCATTGATTGCTCTCTCACATGTGCCCTGACCATGGACCTTCAGCAGACTGAGCAACCCCTTGCTGGAGCCAGCGACCTTGGGTCCAAGCTGACGAGCTTTTGCTCAAGCCAGATGGGCCCGCGCTCAAGCTGGCGAGCTCGGGGTCTCAAACCTGGGTCTTCCACATCCCGGTCCGACGCTCTATCCACTGCGCCACCACCTGGTCAGGCTCTTATGATTTTCTTAATTTTCTTTTCTCTAGTTTTATTATAAGAATACAGTGTATAATGCATATAACATACAAAATATGTGTTAATCGACTGTTTATGTTCTCAGTGAGGCTTCTGGTCAACCATAGGGTATTATTAGTAGTTGAGTATGGAGAAATTTATTTACAGATTTTTGTTTCTGCAGGGTTCAGTATCCCTAACCCCTGCATTGTTCAAGGGTCAACTATAATCTGGCATATATCTATATGTCTGGCATATATATATAACCTATGAGTAATTTGTTTAATTTAGAATATATAATCTATACATGTAAGGTATTTTTCCCCACCGAGAAAGAAGGAAGGGGGGCTGAGAGCCACAAAGTGTGGAATAACAAAGGCTTTATTAAGTACCGCGCATCCCACCTGACGATGTCCCCTAGCCCTGGGGACAGAGGCAAGGGGAGTCGCGTGAATTAAACCGAGTGAGAGGTATTTAAACGGGTCCTCTAGGGTGGGCGAGCTAATATGACCTGGTGAAACCTCACTGGCCTACTGACGGTCACTCTTTTCCCAAGGACCTCTGGGAAGTTTCTTTTGGTGCGCTTGGTTGTGGGCGGCCCTAGTCAAAAGTCCCGAGTCTGAGTTCCTCACGTGACTGTCCTCATTATCCACCAATCTTACAATACATACACAGAGAAATGCATTTTTTAAATTGATTTTAGAGAGTGGAAGGGAGAGAGAGAGAGAGAGAGAAACATCAATTTGTGTTCCACTTATTTATGCATTCATTGTTTGATTCTTGTATGTGCCCCGCCAGAGGATCGAGCACATAGTAGCACCAGGGTTGAGAGATGCATTTTAAGGTTTGAAAGGATATGAGCTGCTGTCTCCCCCAAAACTAAAAGGAGCACACAAAAAAATGAAAAGAAAAAAAATACTAAGAGGAATATGGAAGGGCCAATTCAGCTACTCAGGAAGCAGCAATAATTAATCCCATTTTATAGAAGAGGAAGACTGAGGCCTGTTGAAAGTGCAAAGCTCAGCCCTCGCATCCACTGCCCCCAAAAGCTCCATACAGGCGCCATGGGATGGAGAGGACTTTGTCAGCCAACCCTGGTACCACAGCCCTTTGTCCCCCCAGGTACTGCTTCCTGCAGGGCAACGCCTGCAGCGGGGATCCTCTCCTGCCCTTGATCTACTGGGGACACCTGGGTCCTAGATAAGGGATGTAGGTTCAAGATCTATTGGAAGGGGTGGCTGGGGATCTGGGGACTGTCTTGAAGCTTGGTTGGTGTGCACATCACCCTTATATTTAAATTATCACTCCCTTTGGGATGGTAACAGATTGAAGAAGGCCCTAACTCCCTCAAAGCACCCTTTGTTTCTGCTTGTCTCTCTCTGGGTTCCAGGCCCCTGTGGCCACCAGGACCCCATCTCCCTCTCAATTTAAGGCTTCCCACCCCCATCCTCAACTTAGGTGTTACCCTCAGGAGTCCCGGGACTCTTGGCATCCAATCTAATCATGAAGCAATAATGCTTAGTGGTTAAAATCCCATGCCCTAGAGTCAGACATACTGGGATTAAATCCCAGTCCTACAATTTAAATTCTGTGTGACCTAGGCTAATATATTAACCTCTCTGGGTCTCAAGTTTTCCCATCTGTATAAATGCGGATAATAGTTCCTACCATTTAACTTTGGTGAAGAATTAAATGAGTTCACGTTTTACACTTAAAGCAGTAGCTGGAATTATGTAGACCTACATTGTCGACTGCATATATTGTTCAGCCCTCAGCTGCTGTCACCAGCTCTGTTTTGCCTCTCTGGTGTCAGAGCCCTCAGCCCATTTTCACACTAACCATCACAGCTGTCATAAAACAGCTTGAAATTTTTATAAAGAATGATTTATGGGTTACACTGGAAAACTCAAACAAATGGCTTATATTGAAGGCACATTTGCACAAGAAAAAAAGCCAGTGCATTTATTCAGACTTTAAGTTTTATCAGTCAGTGTCAGCTAGAAACTATAACAAGTAATTCCAAGATGTCATTACCTAGACACAATACACATTTTAGGGCTTGTTTATGTCACAGTTCAAGGTGGTTGAGGAATGAGAATGTGGAGCTCCAGAAATCACTCAGGACCCAAGCCCTTTCCATCTTCTGGCTCAGCATTACCCCAGGGGTTTGGTGATACCAGCTGACAAACAGGGGACAGAAACTAGGATTTTGCAGAAGGCTTTTTATGGACCAGGTGTGGACAGTTCGGACTGCACTTCTGCCCTCATCCCTTTGGCCATATCTAGTCACATGACAGCTCTAACTGCAAGGGAGCATGGGAAATATAGTCCAGAGGCTTGCCCATGAGAAAAGGGTAAATGATTTGGCACAAAACTACCCAGTCTCTGGGATACTTTTATTGAGTGGGGGTGGTGAGGTACCATTAATTACTGATGTGGGCTCATGCCTAAATGTCCTGACCCATGTCCTCCACCCTCAGGAGGCAGAGGCTCTTCTTCAGCAACATAGTGACTTGGATCACGCATCTGGGTTCTGTGGGGGCCACCCTGTGATCTCCTGCCACTGGTGTGGCTTGGCCCTACACTTCCAGGTACTCAATGTGGCCTTGCATCGCCGGCAGGGGCAGTCCACAGCCAGAGGCCAATTAAGGTCGGTTGAGGCCCCAGGTGCAGAAGAAAATATTGGGCCCTTTAAAAATAAAGAGAGAGACAGGGAAAATAAAAATGCATGTTAAACATATTTTTAAGTAAATAAAAAGTATTATGTACTATTAATGTTAAAATTGCACATATGAAACCAAACTTGGTGCCATTAGAAAAAAGTGTAAAGTTGGGGTTTTGCAGGGCCCTTCAGAAGTCAGGGCCCAGGGCGCCCACTATTAAATCCACCTCTGCCCACAGCCCTCTTTCAGCTGGAGGCTGAGTATTTCCCAAGCCTGCCTGCCCTGGTTCACAGCCATGTGACTGGCCAGTGTCCACTGACCCGGGCTACAGGGGCTGTGACCTCCAGGCCGGTGAAGCGGCAAGGGCCTATTCAACACAGCTTTATGAGGACACCCGCCTAGACAATCCGACAGGATAGGGCTACTCAGGTACTCACAAGTTACTGACCTTCCTGGCAACACCCAAAACTCCTGGATTTCTTCACCTTGGCATTATTGACACTTAGAGCCAGATCATTCTTGTTTGAGGGATGCTGTTCTGTGCATTGTAGGATGTCGATAATCAACCCTGCCCAGCCTCTGTCTACTAGATGACAGTAGAATCTTCCTCACCACACTCCGAAGCTGTAACAAACAAAAAATATCTCCTGACCTTGCCAAGTCCCCCAGGGATGGAGCTCCCTGGTTGAGATCCAATGGTCCTGAGTGACTACAGGTAGGAGTTTATGGGCATCAGCCTGCTCAGGCTGAGTCTTCACATTTACCCCATCTCTGTCCCCCAGGGCTAGGAAGTAGAGTGACAGTCATCCTACAAATTTGGAGCATGTGGGTGGTCAAGAGACAAATACTTTGCCTGACCAGGCGGTGGCACAGTGGATAGAGCGTCAGACTGGGATGCGGAGGACCCAGGTTCGAGACCCTAAGCTCGCCAGCTTGAGCGCGGGCCCATCTGGCTTGAGCAAAAGCTCGCCAGCTTGGACCCAAGGTCGCTGGCTCCAGCAAGGGGTTGCTCGGTCTGCTGAAGGCCCGCAGTCAAAGCACAGCAGTCAAAGCACACATGAGAAAGCAATCAATGAACAACTATGGTGTTGCAACGGCAATGAAAACCTAATGATTGATGCTTCTCACCTCTCTTGTTCCTGTCTGTCTGTCCCTATCTATCCCTCTCTCTGACTCTCTCTCTGTCCCTGTAAAAAAAAAAAAAAAAAAGAGAGAAAGCCACTCTGAACCAGGTGAAAGTGCCAGGACAGCCATGGCTCAGAGGTTTCTTTGCCCCTCATTCCCTGATTGATCTTGGGAAAGGACTTAATCACTTGGAAATGGGAATGATGATGCTAAGTTGTCATGGTGAATTAAAAACATATAGAAACTTTGTAGGTTCTTGAAATGTTCATTTACAATTATTCTAAGAAGCCCTACATGACTTCCCTAATAACGTTTGCCATATGCCCTCAGTCAGTCTTCCTTTCAGTTGCTAGCTTTCAAATTTGTTCCTGCCTCAGGCCTTTTGAACTGGTTGTTCTTGCCATTGGAAAGCCCACTCCCCTAATGGTTTTCTGACTCCTTCTCACCCAAAATGAGATGAGTTCCTCAAAACAACATCCACTAGGCCCTGACTGGGTAGCTCAGTTGGTTACAGTGTTGTCCCAATATGCCAAGGTTACAGGTTCAATCCCCAGTCAAGGCACGTACAACAGTCAACCAATGAATCTCTCTCTCTCTCTCTCCCTCCCTCCCTCTCGCTCCCTCCCTCCCTCCCTTCCTCTTTCAAATCAATTTTTTTAAAAACTTTAAAAGAAACAAACCAGCTTACCCAGTCATGCTACCTAAAGGTCTCCCCTCCCTCATGCCTGGTCTGCCTTGTCTGCCCTGTTCATCCTCCACTCCATTCAGTATGAGCTCTCTCTGCATGCCAGGCAGAGATACTAAGTGCTGAGATACATCAATGAACAAGAAAGATAAAATTTCTTCCCAAGTGGAGCTAACAAAAAGAAGTCAATTATGTATAATTTGGGGTAAAAATTAAAAGTACAACAAAGTAGGGGAGATTTTAAGTAGTAGTCAGGAAAGGCCCTATGGAGAAAGATTTCAAGAAGGGAAGGATATAGATAACTGGGGGTAATGTGGCCAGGCAGGAGGAACAACAAGTGCAAAGGTCCTGGGGCCAGAACAAGTTTTAACTACTCATTCAACCAAAAAATGGTGAGTGTAGCTGAAGCACTGGGAAAGAAGGGGAAATGAGAGAGAGATCTGGGACTTAGATTTTGAGAGCGTTTTTGAGGACTTTGGCCCTTACTCAAAGTAAGCTGGGAGCCATGGGAAGTTGTTAAGCCCCTATAACAAGGTCTATTTAAATACTTTTTAAGTACTGAATCTCCCAAAAGTCTGGGTATGTTTCTAAGTTCTAATAACCTTGGAAGTAAACATGCCACAAACTTAAAAAATATCATTTGAAGGTTTGATAAATTCTATTGCTTTGATGTTTATGTAGTTTTGTGAACTGAATAATACATGTTTAATTTTGTACTGTCACTGCTTTACCATCTTTAATCAGAGGGACAAAAGCAGAGCATTCAAATTTAAGTTGTGGTATTCAGAATTTACAAAACTAATTAAGTGTCAGTTTATTTTTAAGCCATTGCTAAGTGTGTAGCACTTATACTGGGGAAGTTGGTAAAGTTCAAAGCCACACCAAGATAGATGGAGATACCCAGGTATTGACTGAATGAATGGATGAACCAGGACCCACTCACCTATCTTCTCTGTGTACCTCCTGCACTTGGTCTTGTATGACTCCCAGGAGCCTCTGCTGTGCCCGCATTTGCCCTGTCTTGCATGGATAGTGACCCTGTGTTGTTGAAGACCCTGGCTCCCCGGGGATCCATTACTGACAGCCTCAGGGCCTCGGATGGGCAACTTTATGCCAAGACACCAACCAAGCCACCTCAAACATCCTCACTGGTGCTGCCTGGTGCCTCTGGACAACCCCCAATTGACTGTGAGCTGGTGCTCAGAGTGTCTAGTGCCCAGGGAACACCCCTTGGCCTCAGCTGCCCAGAGCCAGAGGCCCCATGGTGGGAGGCCCAGGAGGAGGAGGAGAGATGTCTTGCAAGACCACAGGGAGAGATCTTTTTCTGCCCCCCTGATAACCTCTCTGGCCTGCTGGGGCCCCAGAATTAGCCCTTAAAAGCCAAAGTCCTGTGTACTCTCCAAGCCTGTTTCTGGAGCACCATCCTGGGAGCACAACCCTCTACCTGCTATTGGCAGACTGCCAGGTGAGTCACATACCAGGTCCCTTCTCCCCAGGCAGGGACAAGGTACAAACACACTTCATACCCATATACTCACTCTAATCACTCACCCCTCCCTCAACTTCCTTGCCCCCAGGCTGCAGACCTACTGGGAGGAACCAAGGCTCAGCAGGATGAGATGGAGGGTTGCCTCTGGCCTAGAGCTGCTCACACTTCCCCAAGGCCATCACTTGAGGTCAGAACTGCAGGAAAGGTAAACCAGCCACCTGGAATTCCCAGAATCTCCAAGTCTCCCCACTCAGGGAGGGGTATGGGCAATGCCACCTCCTGTCCTACCTCACCCCGAAATACAAACCTCATCACTGCCCCCTGACCCTTCCCGTCCGCCTCCAGTCACGAGTTGCTGGTGCTGGCGGGTGCACTGCTGGTGCTGGGTTGCGTGGAGCTGCTGGAGGAGCGGACAGCGGCCCTGAGGGGCCTGATGGAGCTGGCACTGGCGCTGCAGCCAGGGCGGCGAGGGAACTGCCCAGACTGGCCGCAGTCATAGGCGCCCTTCTCATGCCCCAGGTGCATGGGGTACAGGGATGGGAGAGGAAACCTAAATGCAGGTGATGGGGAAAAGGAGGCATGCTCAGGGCTCTTACCCTAGGTATCCCGGCTGGAACGCACGTGGCGCCAGAACCGAAGGAGCCACACTGAAGCCTTGTTGGTCTTCGAGCAGGAGTTGAAGCCACTGATGCAAGCACAGGATGAGGGCGCCGGGGGGGGGGGGGGGTGGGGGTGGGGGGGTGGGTGGCATCATTTAGAGCCTGGAACCTACTCGAACTCAGGATCCTAATCCAGTCCTAGGCCTAATCCTCACTTGTTTTGAGCCCGGCCCCTTCACCCTAGGCTCCGCCTCCTTTGGCCTAGGCCCCGCCCTAACTGCCCAGGGCCCCACCGCTTCACTATAGTCTCATGGTGGCAACCTATGTCAGCACTGACATGCCGTAGTCATTTTCGATGACAGCCGGCCGCATACCAGAGAAGTATGGGGCCGCATGCCAAGAAGGACGTTTCATCCTCGGCTCCTGCATGGCCAGGTGTAGTAGCCAAGGATAAAACATTTGCTGTAGTGTAGACACTCTGTGCCAGAGGTGTGTAGGCCAAAACAACAGAACTCCAGCACAAAGCGTCTAGTTCTGGGACTTCCGGTTAGGCCATTTTTTTCGAAGTGACACACCACCCAAGTTATGCTTGGTTTTTTGGCTAATTTTGACACACCAAGCTCAAAAGATTGCCCATCACTGCTATATAGGCTCTGCCTTCCTTACCCTAGGCCCCGCCCTATGCACTAGGCCTGGTCCTACCTAGCCCCAATCCCTAGGCCCCACCCCTGCCCTATCCCATGCCCTTACCTATCTAGCATTACTAGGCTTGAGCTTGTCAGACCTAAATCCCTTCAGTTACTTTAGTCGTAGTATGTGTGCCTGGCCCAATGCCCCACCATCCTCACCCTAGGCCTCGGCCCCTGCCCAAAACCCACCCCAGAGCCTTCTCCCTACAAGACCCTGGAACCCCTGCGAGGTGGCGCTGCCTCACGTAGGACCCATGGTGCGCCTGCAGGAGGGCGAAGAACTCCCGGGGCCGCTGGACAAGAGCTGCGAGCAGCTGCTGCGCATCCTGCAGGGGGCACATCAGACAGCCCAGAAAGCGTCCAGATTCTGCAAGGCCGCTGCCCCGCGCCTGCAAGGTGAGCGCCCCCTTAGGAGCAACCCGCATGCTCCAATCGGGTGCCTCCAAACCGTGCCAGAGACCAGAGCCTCCTGCCACGCCGCCCAGAATCCCACCCATTCTGGGAGTCAGCAACCAACAGTGGTGACAGGAAGTGCCATACACCCAAACGGGGTGGCCACGCCCCCAGAGCCACAGTTATCCTATGGATCCCACTCCCACCCACCCCAACTTCCTCCCAAGTTTGTGGCACAGGGTGGCCCAGAACCCCAAATCCTGACGCGGGGGCAGCTTCCTCTCCCGGCACGGCCGGTAAGGTGGGGCTCCTAAGCATCTCAAACCAGAAACGGAACACCCCCTTGCACTCTGGCAGAGCTTATCTGCCCCTAAGCCACACCCTTCTCCGCACCTAGGAAGACCTATGAGCCCCGGCTCCCCACCAACCCCACCTAACTGTCCAGAGTACTTGGGGCAGTCTCTCCAGGCCCCTCCTGGGTCAAAGTACCCAGGGAAAAAGGCAGATGTGGACAGAGAGAGGCAGTGTAGCCACCTGACCCCCGCCCCCAGCACACCTGGCCCTGCCCTCAGGATTCCAGCCCAACCCTGACCTGCAGGAAGCCCTGACCACTGACTGCGCGGAGGCCCCGGGAGTGGGCACCGCTGACTGCTCCTCTGGAGAAGTTTCAGTGCGCCCTCAGTGCCCTTTCACAGCACCTGGAGCCCAACTGTTGAGAGCACAGACTTGCTCCTTCACCCTGGGACACCCAGACTTCTGGGGACCCCAGCAGAAGACCAAGGAAGTCATCCCAGGTTGCTCACACAGTCAAACAGGGTGAGAACCCACACCCTGACTTGCAGAAGGGAGGGTGGCCAGGTTTGCAAGAACCCACTGTGCCCCCTAAAAGTATACAGGGATCCTGAGTAAGGGGCCGCCTCCTCCCCCCACTAAAAGACCCAAGTTTCTGGGGGTCCTGACTGCCCTCTCCCATCCTCATCCCACACACATTCCACAAATGATGAACATACAGCTTCTAATAAGAGAACTTGCAGCTTGTAAGAGGCCAGAGTTCAAATGCCATTTAAAAGTTGTGTAACTTCTAGCAGTTTGCTTGCCCTCTCTGTGCCCGTCTTCAACATAAAAGGGAAACTAACTTTCTAGGGATTATTGTGGGAATTAAAGTTCAATGTTTAAATGAGATAATGGCTGGAGAATGCCTGGCACACAGTAGGTCCTCAATAAACACTACCTGTTCTCAGTAAGTTGGCATGAACATGAAAGGGATAACGTTTGCCACCCTTCTCTCTGCACTGGTCACAGACAAGGACCCAATTCTCAGGAAGGGAAAGGATATGTCCAAATTCACCTCCCGTTCCTCATTCCCTGTGTGGCCTGTAAGGAGGGTGGCATTTGAATATCCAGCCTCAGTATCTAGATCTAATAAAGCATGGACTCCAAGAATGTTACCTAATTTTTATATATATATATATATAAAACAAAACAGCCCTAGCCAAGTGGCAAGAAGAAAAGATTTAAAACATGAATATGTACATCAATGGTAGAAGGCACAGCGAGTCCATCTGAGGTGAAGTGGCGTAGAGGTGGGGGCAGCAGGTTACACAGGTCTCAGCTGAAGCCACGGGGGCAGAAATAAAGTGCGTAGGTCCTGGGGCCCCCCGTGGCCCAGAAGCAGCAGCCAACAGCCCCCTTCTTCCCACCTCTGGCAGGGTTCAGTTGAGCGTGACTCGAAGGTATGAGGTGGGCACATAGCCTTCACCTCCCTGTTTCCGCCTGACCCGAGTCCAGCCATCACCTTTATCCTCTTCCATGAGACTCAGGTCTTCACCCTCAGCCATGGAGATGGTGCCCTCGCTGGACCCTGTCATTGGGGTGGTGGTTGGCTCAGGTCTGCTTTAAGCAAATTTAAATAGAACTTAGCCAGATACCTCCCACCCCCACCCAAGCAACTGACGCTCACCTTCAAAGTGGTAGATAGCCACACAGTGACCTATAGGGGATGCAGGTTCCTCCTCAAAGTCCTCATCGAACTCCGTATAGATGGGGGTGTCCTGGCCTTCCTCCAAGGGGGCCTCTTCAGAGCTGGTAGAGAACAAAGCAGGTGGTGAAGACAGGCTTCCCATATCCCAGGGGGCAGACCCACTGTGGCCCGCCACCCTACTCACCTCTCCTTGTTGTCCTGTGATCCGCTGTTGCTACTGCTGCTGCTGTCGGGTGGGGCACTAGCTGGGGGGTCCGGAGGCCGGGTGTGCCGGCTCAGGCTGTCCCCCCGGTTGCTCAGGACCCGGCTCTCAGCTTCTGCCAGCCAAGCCTGAGAGGAAGGGACCATGTGGTCAGTTCCAGAGCACTTTGGGGTCAGCCCACTCTGGGCTCATATGTTTTCTTAGATCACCCATGCACACCCAAAGCTGTGATGAGAAACATCTGGAGCCTCCCCACGACACCTCCCTGTCCCCCAGGCAGTGACTCACCCAGGCTGGCCAGCCCCTGGCCCCCGCCCCTCCCCAGGGTCTTCCCTGACCTCATACTTCTGGACTTCCAATTTCAGCCGTTCAATGTTGTTCAGGGTTTCTGCAATCTGGGGCTCCAAACTGGCAGGGTCCCCCATCTGGGGTGTCTTCTCATACACATCCTTCATTTTCTTCAGGGCTTCCCTAGGACCAGACAGACAGATGTGGAAGAACAGCCCATGTGATTTAACAAGCAAAAAATAGGGGGTTTGCTTCACAGAGCAAAGAGCCAAAGACAATGCTAAGCTCCACTGCCTGGACTTGTAATTCCAGTCTGGGCATTTTCTCGTGGTGTCAGTTTGGGTTGTTAGTGAACTTGTCTCAGTGTGCTAACCTTGAAAATGAGGATAACAAAACATGTATCTCATGTGAATGATTGTGAAGATAAGAACAGTGCCTTTATGTATTCATATACACATTGAGTACTGCATAGCAAGCACTGTCCTAGGCATCAGAAATAAAACAGTAACAAAGACAGGATCCTGTCTCTGCTTACACACAGTCTCTCAGGAAGACTTGGGAACTCCAGTGAATCCATGTAAAGGGTTTGGAATATTGCCTGGCATACATTAAGTGCTCTATAAATGCTAGGTATTATTATTCTCAGTCCCTGGTCCCTATTTCCTCCATGACTATATATATAAGCAGTAATTGTTATAAGCATAGATTTCTGGAAAATGTCAAACCTGGGTTCAGCTTCTTTCCAGTCCTAATAAGACCCATGTTACAGATGCAGAAACTGAGGCACAAAGGCAAAATAGCTAGAATTCAAGGACAGTCTTGACTCTGGAGCATGCTGTACACTTAACCCCTGTTCCATAAAAACTTGGGAACCACAGCATTCCTAATATAACTTAACAGCAATAAAAGCTGTTTTGTAAACGATGGCAGAATATAATTTGTCTGCCTGTCTGCAAGTGGCAAACGTCATTTCTATTATGTAAGAAGACTGGGAAGAGGATCTTGCTGCTTGGAAAGAATGAGTAAAAATTTTAATCTGGCAGATCTTTTATTGTTAATCTTTTTAAGTGTTTGTATTAGTAAGTAGATAACCATATGTTGTTTAATAAGCCAATTAATGTGGTGAATGAGACTTGATAGATTTTATTTTTTATGTTGAACCATCTTTGCATTACTGGGGTAATAGCCACCCGCTCATGATTTTTTAGTCTCTTTTAAAAAAATACTTTATTATAAAATACACATAAAATAAAACTTCCTGTTTGAATCATTTTTGGGTTTTATTCCAAATATACAGTACCATGGCACAAAGTACTTTCACATTGTGCAATCATCACAACTGCATGACGGATTGGTTTTTAAAATACACCATTGAATCGAGATGCTTGGCTAGGATTTCACATCTAAGACCATAAGTGAAGTAAAATGAGCCCATAATTTTATTTTCTTGAATTCTTGCAACCTGATTTTGAAATCAAGATTCCACCAGCCTCCAAACTGAGCTGGTGGCGTTCACTCATTTTCTGGTGTGCTGGAATGAGTTAGAATGAACTATATAAGATGGGAAGTAACTTGTTTTTTTTTATTATTTAAGTGAGAGGAGGGGTGACAGAGACAGATTCCCACATGCCCCCACCACTGGGATCCACCAGGCAGTCCCTGCTTGGGGATGATGCTCTGCCCATCCAGGGCCATGCTCACAAGTGAGCTATTTTTTTAACACCTGAAGAGGAGGCTCCATGGAGCCATCCTGAGTGACCCCAACCATGCGCTCAAATCAATCCATGGCCGCCGGACAGGAACAGAGAGACAGAAGGGGAAGGGGGAAGGGAAGAGAAGCAGATGGTCACTTCTGCATACCCTGACCAGGAATCAAACCCGGGACTTCCAAACACCAGATTGACGTCCTACCACTGAGCCAACTGGCCAGGGCCAGGAAGTAACTGTTTCTTATAAGTGAAGTAGGAATCACCTATATGACCACTGGGGCCTGGGGCTTGTTGGGATAAATTTACATACCATACCATGTACAGATGATCCCTGGCTTGCCACGGTTCAACTTAAAATTTTTGACTTTGCAATAGTGTGAAAACTATATGCTGTCAGTAGAAACCATTCAAATTTTACTCTTTTCTTAGGGGTAGCTATATGCAGTACGGTACTCTGGCATGATGGTGGTGGCAGAGCCACAACCCGTCAGCCACAAGCATGAAGGTGTATAACTGACACTATGCAGTGTAGCATTAAATGCACTTTGACTTCCGGCATTTTCAATTTACAATGGGTTTACTGGACGTAACCCCATAGTTAAGTTGAAGAGCATCTGTACTTCTGTATTATTTTATTTTCTTCTTTGCCTGTCTCCTATCATCTTACCTCTGGTCAACCTCCTTCTGTAGTTCACGATTACGTTCCTCCAGCTGATGTTGAAGCCGCTTCCTCTGCTGTTCTGGGGGCAAGTGGCTAAAATCCTCAGTCACCACTGTCTGCAAGATAGAAAGAGAACTGAGTTTGGGATCATGAAGTCTGAGCTTCCAGGCTCTAAGATACTCATAAGACACACCAAGTCCACCTTCCTCCCGGCCCAAGGTTCTCAGGGAGCAAGGCCATGCACAGAGCAAAGCAGGTCCGAGTCACGCAATGGGAGGAGGGGTCCAGCCAGCAGCAGGAAGCGAGCCCAGGGTCCCGCCACCCGCCTGCTAGGCAGGCTGGGGCTGCCCCCTCCTCCTCCCTTGGAGGCCTCACTTACCCCACGGCTGCCTCGAAGGCTGCGGAAGGATGCTAGCCGCGGTTTGACAGATTTACTGATCTCACTCAGTATGGCCAAGGGGTCGAGGCCGGAGCGGGGGGACGGGGGTCCATTAGGCAATGCCGAGGGCAGGGGGCCCCCCAGGGGGGAGAGGGGTAGAGGACGCGGCTACCGGTAGGGACCACAAAGGGGGTGGGTCAGGAGGGGTGGGAGAATATAAAGAACAAGTACAAATATGGACGGACCGAGGGATGAATAAAGGAAAAAATGAAATGGAGAAAAGAAAAAAACGGTAAGAAAATCACAACTCAAGATGCACAATCACACACAGAAAATGCATGCAAAGAACAACACAAAAATCCGAGAGGTGGCAGGAAGGATATTAGACTGTGAGCCAGAAGGCGAGGCCCCTCCCTCCCCTATATCCCACATCCCATGTATCCAATGTCCAGTATCTATACTGGGGCTTGGGGGCATAGGGAAGTCCATGCTTCTGTCTTCTGCCCCCCCCACACACAGCTTTCTGGGCTCACAGTCTAGAACGCAGAGGGAGATGCGTGCAAAAATCAAGATCTTATACAGGTAGAGGGCCACAGAAGTCAAGGGCAAGCTGAGAGAATGTCAAAAGCATGAAATATCAGAGGATTACAGGTGGGTTTCAGCTGGGTAGGGGGATGCCATATATAAATTGAAGCAGGATATCAAGGGCCAAAGATACAAACTAGGGAGGGGACTGTTGTCCAGGTATGTGCTTGACATTGAAAACCAAAAATCCCAAGAAAGAAATAGCTTGGATATCAGGACCCAGCCTCATGGGTGGGAAGGAGAATGACCCAGGGCTAGTCCCTAAGGCCAGCAGCTGAACCCTCACCCAGCCCTGAATCCCACAAGCAGGTCTTCTCCTAGCATCCTGAGAAACAGCAGACAGACGCCACAGCCTCCCCCTCATCACCTCCTAGCCCCCGTCAGCCTCAGGAGACTCCCAGGCCAATCACCGTCTTCCTTCCCTCTAGCCTGGGCTGGAAGCCAAGAGGAAAATTCCTGCCCAGGACTCAGCGTTCCAACAGCTGGGGCTGACTCAGTGCCCCCCCCCTTGCTGTCCCCACTCACTCACACCCCCTCCTCAAGAGCCCCGGCCCCCACCTTGTTCTTCTTGCCAAAGGGCCAGCGTTTGGCACGGCTACGGCCCGGGCCTCGCAGCTCAGGTCGACCATCTGAGGGGGTGCCCAGGCTGCTGTCCGAGGGTGCACGGTTCATGCGCTGGCTGAAGTCTTCGAATTCCACGTCGCCGGGGCGGGCAAAGCCTGACTTGTGCAGTTCAATTAGGACCTGGGAGTCCTGGAGAAAGGGTATGGGGAAGGGGAGAGGGCAGTCAGAGGCAAGACTAGCTACTTAAGCTTCGGGGTCCTCCTGCCCACCCTGCAACCCACTGGCCCAGGACTAGGCACCCACATTCTTGGTGTCCACAGCAGCTGCAGCCACCTTCATGCCCTCCAAACACTTGGCAATGATGGGCACCACCTGCAGCTCAGCCTCTGACAGCAGCCCGTACCCAGCCGCCAGGTGGGTGGCCCGGCGCTCGTCCATGTCCTGTAGCTTCTACAGGGACAGGGCAGGGGTACTAATGGAGGACCAGAGCATAGACACTTCCAACCCAGGGTGGTCAAGGGAGAGACAAGGGGCCAGGGTGGTTTCAAAGGGAACTTCAAGGAATCCCCCACCCCCTCGTCTGAGGAATCAAGAAAGGCCTCTCAAAGGAGGTGACAATGGAGACAGGGTTTTGAAGAAAAAGTAGACCCAGCACAGACACTGACAATCTCAGGATTAGGGCAAAGAGTGGAATATAAGCCTGAAAAAGAGGGAAAATTCAAGAGCTTTCAGAGGGCTTATTAGAGCTGGGGCTTAGAAAAATGACTAAGAATTTCAAAAGGAAAGAAAGACATCCCTGACAGAAGGAACAGTTTGAGTAAATAAAGGCAGAGCTCACTATATTATTATTTGTTTCTTTTCAAATTATTATTATTGATTGATTGATTTTAGAGAGAAAGAGAAAGGGAGAGAGAGAGAGACAGGAACATTGATTTCTTGTTCCAATTATTCATGCATTCATTGGTTGGTTCTTGTATGTGCCCTGACTGGGGATTGAACCCACAAATTTGGTGTATCCAAATGACATTCTAACCAAATTAGCTACCTGGCCAGAGCACTATTTGTTTTTAAATTTCTTTCAATTTAGTGATTGGGACATTGCAGCTGTGGTTTTGGCAAATGTGCAGGAGATGGTTAACAGTGGAGTTTTTTTCAGGAAGGTGTCTGGGGGCTTGGAGCACTCACATCAAATATCTGGGGCATCTGGGAAAAATAGAAGTGGGCCTGATCTCGGTTGAAACGTTGTAGTTGGGCTGCATACTCATTTTTGCTTTCTTCTGCCATATGACTCCGAAGGTGGGCTTGTTGCTTGGCCTGAGAAATATTAAGGTGGGGGTCACTGGCGGGTTCTAGCCCCATCCCACCCCGACCCCTAAGCCTATCCCAGACCCCACAAGCACCTTCTCCACATCAGCCTTGGTGGCGTTGATATCCTGGTCTAGCCGCTCCGCAGTCTGAGCTGCCTTCTCAGCCTCCCGGCAGTCTCGTTCAAATTTACGCTTACTCTGCATGGGCAGCAGAACCAGAAATGAAGGTACTGCCATCCCTGATGGCAAGGGGGTATGGGAAGCCAAGATTTCAGGGACTGGCAGGAAGTCATCCAGCAAATGGGGGGCAGTGGGCACTTTGGAAACCCTCAGGGAGGGGGGGTGTCCTGGCCAGACAAAGGGGGCAGCTCTGTGGGTCAGTAACCCTCACCATGCTCCCTGGGACCAGAGCCACCCTCCACACCCACAAACTCACATTCTCCAGCTGTTTGAAGCCACTTTCTAACTGCTGCTGGGCCCGACGGCCTTCTTGGAAATGCTGTGGACAGAGAAGCAATAGGCTCATCCGGGTCCTGTCAGAAGCTGTCGGGAAGACCCAGGGAGGAGACCACTCACCATCTTTCTCTCCTGTTTTATCTCCTGTGAGTACTTCGCCAGCTCAAGACACACCCGGACACTGAGGTTCTCAGCCACCAGCTCCCGCTGGCCCGCAAAGTCATTTACCTCCTGGAGAATCTGCACAAAGGACTGCTGCTGGCTGAACCTCAGGGACAGAGTGGACAGGGAGCCAGAGGTCAAACCCCAGGACCCACGTCCACATGAGAAAGGACAAGTCCCAAGACATTCACCCCTGAAGCAATGACAAATTCTGCCCCTATCACTTACCCCTAGCCCTTGAGGGGGATGCATTTCAGAACTCAAACTTTTTTGGATTTTAGAAAGGAGATAAAATGCTTATATAATCTTTTGTGCATCACTCCAGTTAGGGTCGGGGGAAACATGCTGTAATCAAACACTATAAATATTTTTGCAGTGAGAAATATATTCGCACTGAGTGGATAAAAACCAAGTTCATAATCAAGTGAGTTCAGATCAGAGGTGGCCTCCAAATATTAGTTACCAGAAAAACTTTATTTCTAGAACATTTTGGATTCTGAATAGTAGACCAAGAATAAAGTGAAGTGTACTATGAACTGGGCACAGTTTTAACACATTAATTCAGTTCATTTTCACGTGAGCCAAACAAGGTCATGGTCATTATGCCCATTTTACAGATGAAGAAAACACAAAACAAGTCACTTGCCCAGTCATCCATTTAGTTCACTGCTAGAGCCTCCCTCATTTAATAGGTGAGAGAAAATGGATGCAGAGAACTTGAGTCAACTGCCCAAAGCAGTCAGCTAGAAAGTAGTGGATTTAGGATTCTAATTCCTGCACTCTGACGCGTATACCTATGCTCTTACCCAGGGGTCCCCAAACTTTTTACACAGGGGGCCAGTTCACTGTCCCTCAGACCGTTGGAGGGCCGCCACATACAGTACTCCGTACACTGACCACCAATGAAAGAGGTGCCCCTTCCGGAAGTGCAGCGGGGGCCGGATAAATGGCCTCAGGTGGCCGCAATTTGGCCCGCAGCCGTAGTCTGGGGACCTCTGCGAGTCTTACCTCTAGGTGGGAATTGAGGTGAGAGGTGAGGGACCTGACTGAATGGCTGCTGCAGTAATATAATGTTATAGTAATTAAATATATAGAAATATAGAAAAATATGGAAGATATATAGAAATAATTGGGATATAATATTAAAAGCAATTAAGGAAATTAAATCAAGTTATGCCATCTGGATAGGAATTAATATAGTATGTACAGATATGATAAACACACTCTGCCTTTCACATAGGGCCCAGTTAGTGTGTGTGTGTGAAGTTATATATAGATAAGAAGTGGCTTGACATAAACACGGTTAACATAAACAAGAAGCTTCCCTAGGAACACCTTAAAAGTGGCTTGATGTGACATTTCAGTAGATTAACATAAAAAAGGCTCCCTTGGAGGAACTCCCAAAAAGGTGGTTTGAGGTGATAATCCTGTAGGTTGACACCTGTTAGAAGGCAGGGGGTCAGAAAAGGTACTAAAGCTAAGGCACCCCACCCCCACTGCAGTAGTCGCCTAGACTCCAACCTTGAAGTGGACTGTTTCCACACCACTCTGACCAAGGACAGCCTAGAGGAGCATGCTGACGGACTCCCCTTAAGCTATACCAGGCATGCAAAAAGGATTTGTGAGTAATAAATTGCCTGTGTGATTCTTGCAACTAACTTGTGTGTCAGTTGTGTCTTTCCTCTGGTGGCAGTTGGTCTCAGCACTGATAAGTAGCATCCCCATAGCTGCCTCAAGAGTAGTCTCAAGTAGAAGCTTCCAGCCCTGCCTGCTGTTAAGCAGGAGTGTCCCACTGTGCAAGGAAGTCGAATCAGGGACACCTGATCAAGGTACAGCTTGGGTTGCACTGGGACAATGACCCAGCTAAGGGAGAGAAAGTGGGACCAATGCCCCCTGTGGATCCCCAAATCTAGCCGCACATGGCCTCTCTATCCTTACTTGGATTCAGGGTCATCTTTGGCAGGTCTCTTGGGCAGATATTTCTTCACCAGGCTCCTAAGGAGAGAGAGGCAGGAAGGCTGAGCCCCCAGGCACCAAACTGCACCCTCTCAAGCCCCTGGGTATGTCCATCCTCCTAGGGTCTCACCGCAGCTGCTTCGCATAAGCTTGCTCCACCTCGATCCGCTCTTTCACGAATTTCACATATTTGTCCAACAGGTCTAACCCCCACTGCGTGTGACGCTCTATCACCTCAAATTGATCCTGATGGATTGGAGATAGGGATAAGGAGGACCGGGTCAAGATCCCGCAGCGAGACGACCGGGAGCATGCTCCGAGAAGAAGTGACTTCCCAGACACGCCCCGGCGTGGCTGGAGTGGGGGAGAGGCAGGAAATCAGCGGGAACCCCCTCCCCTTCCCGGGAAGGGCCAGGGAACAGGGGCGGGGCCCCAGCAGGACGACACGGTCCCTGTCTCCGGACGGCCAAGAGGAGTGTGGAATGGGCAGGGCCACTCCCCTTGCTCTGACTCCCCTAATCCCCCCAGATTCCGGAAAATCCGGCCGGCCCGGCGTGAGTCAGGGCTAAAGGGGCAGGATTCCCCGGAGCTTTGGGGGGGGACGGGGGGACAGAATGGCCAAGGGACCGGCACCAACTTTCCTGGGTCGCCATGCTCCCGGGTACCCCTATGTACTCAGTTTCCCCCACTGCATCTCCAAAAGAAATTCCAAAGTTGAGGAGGGAGATGATCTAGTTACCTCGCTGCACCTAGGAACCCAAACAGGCCACCGCTCCCAGAAAGAGGAGGAATCGGAGGTCCCGGCTTGGACAGAGGGAAATTCCTGGGGTTTCCAGAGCTGAGGTTAGAGGCTGCCTTGGGGCGGGAGCCTGGAGCAGGCTGGGGGAGCAGGCCGAGCCTCACAGCCCCTTCCCTCAACTAGAGCGTCCCAAGCCCCTAAGAGTTGATTGGAGGCAACAGAAAGGGCGGTCAGGACATCTAGGTCCCACGTGGGGTATAAAGCGGCCAGAGGGTCCCCTCCCCCCACCAGCCGGACAGGCGGGCGGCGGGCAGGAACCCAGGGGCCGTAAGATAAGCCGCCCGCCCAGCCAGGGCGCTGAAAATAGGTGACCTCGCTCGGCCGCCCGGGCCTAGTCCTAGGACTTCTTCCTCCTTTCTCTGAACCCTGTGCCTCAGTTTCCCTACGCCGCACCTGCAAGGTCGCCCGCCTTTCGTCCCCGGGCGTCCTGAGACGTCCCGGGAAACTCCAAAGAGAGGGCGGAGCAGGGACTCCAGGGATCGGTGAAAGGGAAATTGTGGAACCTCGGCTAAGGTATTGCGGGGCAAAGGGGGGCGTCCGAACCCTAGTAAGAGAGGAACTTAGAACCAGGCCGATTGGACTCACCCACAGCTCAGTGCCCCAATCCATGCTGCTCCCGCCGAGGACGCCACCGAGGCCGCCGCGCCCGGTCGCCGCGCCGGGTCCCCGCCGCCCGTCGCCCGCCGCCGGGACACTCAGCCTAAGGCTGTGAGCCTGGCCACGCCCTCCAAGGCTCGCCCCGTCCAGGCCCCGCCCACCCCGGATTTGCCACACCCCTCCAGGCTCTGCTACGCCCAGACCCGCGTGTTGGTCCAGCAGAGACTAAAGGCGGGGCCCCAAGGAGGCGTGCTCAACGGACGTCCCGCCCCTTCTTGAAATTACGTTGCCACCAGATGGCACTGGACAGGCTACTTAAAGGACCCCCACCCATTTTACAAATCCCTGGTCCCCCTTACTCTCCACACTCCTGTCCTGTTCCGGACAGTTATAACCTAACTCTTTCCCTTCAGCCATTCTTTAAAGGGTCAAGACACTAAAACCCCATCCAGTAGGTCCTTCCCCCACACTTTCGCAGGGAAAACCTGAGGTCACCCAGCTCTTGTGGGCCAGCCGGGCTCCAGACATCTATGCTCTAGACATCTATGCTCGTCCCACTAATGGCCTAGTCTCTCCGGCCACAGGGCGGATAGGACTTCGATCCTGCCCAGGACGTGTCTCCGCCAAGGCCAGGTCCATTAGCGCCCCCACCGCATCCTTCCTTCCCTCCTCTAAAGTCCGCACCAGGAAACTGAGGACGAGCTGTCCTTGGGGCACTGGGCCCAGGCCTTTCCTCGGCAGTTTGCACTTACACCTGCCCATTTTTCAGTGGCATCAATCAAGGCCCAATTAGGTTTAATTGTCTTTACTGACCCTGGGATTCCAACTCCAACTCTCCCTCCAGATACTCCTGTCTGGGGCTGGGCAGTCTTGCAGTTCCCTCATAAAAGTTTCACACTTTGTTCATCCTTTTGAGGCATCTGGATGAAAGGGGAGAGATCCCAGCAGCTCCCACCCTTATCCTCTCCCTCCTTTGGTGCTTTCTCTGTGACTACAGAGGTGACAGATAGCTCTGCTGGGTCTGGGAGCTCTGGTCAAAGGCACAAGTTATGCTCTGCGCTCCCAGAAAACCAGTACACATACCAGGGAGCCCTGAAAGATAGCTCCAGGAGCTCATACTTGGAGAGATGGCTCTGCGGGGACCTGGCCCCACCTGCTGGTGGTTTATGCGCTTAAAAAACACATCAAGTTGCAAAGTGGGGCACTGTGTTCCAGAGTTTGGGGGTGCCGGGGGAGTCTATAGCTTCAGCCTAGGTTAAGGTTCTCAACTCTGGTCTTATACTTAGATTGGACTTATGCCAGGTTGGGAATGAAATTGGGACGGGATCTCAGATGGGTCAGAGACTTAGCAGAAGGGTCAGCAACTCAGTTGGGAGTCTAAGACTCAAACTACGGTCCAGCGGTGAGTCTTTATCTGGGGTCAGGACTCAGTTCAGGTGGGGGGCCCAACCACAGCTAAAAGCTCAGTGTAGGTCTAGGGTCAGAAGGACATGGGGATAGGGTTTCAGGCTGAGGTAGGGGCTTAGCTACAGGAGGATGACTCAGCTTGGGGTCTGCGTTCTGCCCATATCTAAGTCCAGCCTGGGATCTGGGGGTGGGCCTCCAGTTATCTCACTCTGGGATCAGAGGCTTCACATAGGGCTGGGACTCGGCCTGGGGTCATAGGTCATCGTGGGGTCAAGATTTAGCCTAGGGCCTGGTTTAGGCCTTTGAGTTGATCAAGATTAGAACAGGACAGGCCTCAGCCGATGCGAATGTTTACCAAAAGCCCAAACCCTGGCTGAGATCCACGTCCCAGGGTAGGAAAGTGGAAGCCAGTCCTTGGGAATCCTGGGAAAAGTAGTTTATTGAACGCCTTGTTGAGCTGTCTGCTCCCTCTGCATTCTGGGTATAGTAATCCTGGGCCGGTCTGTCAGTTGAGTTGGTGGAGAAACGCTTTAAGAATCGGGTATCAGCACTATTACAATTGGTTAGGTGGATTATCAAATTACATCCGGGACAATTTTTCTAGTGATTGGTGGAAATTGAGGCGGGTTTAAGAGATACCAACCATTCCGGAGCCAGTGATGTCCATTTGGAATCGTGCAGGGGAGGGTTTGCACAGAGGCAACCGCTGATTGGTTGAATGGGCTAGAAAGCCGTAAGGTCGGCCGCCATCGTGCGGCAATTGGTTCGGCGGTGTCAGGAAAGGCGGTGGCTCCAGAGATGGCAATGAGCGAGATGGAGCTCGCCGGCAGGAGCCTTGCGGAGTGGATGCAGCTGCTACTTCTGCTGCTGCTGCTGTTGGGCTACAGCTCTGGGCGCATCCGCCGACTGGCGCTGACACTGAGTCCCACCGAGCGGCGGTCGGGGGCAGGGAAGCCTCTGGTTTGGAGCGCTCTCGTCCTATATCCCACCCCCCTCCTTACGCGGGATGGAGCGGTCGAGCACCCCCGGCTCCCAAGACTGGAGTGTCCTCGCCCAGGAGCACTTTCATTCCTCCGGATGGAGTTGCCTGGTCGACTACCCTAGTGTCATGCCCCGCTCATCCGGGGCGGAGCTTCATTTTCCGGGACCCCCAGGCTCTTAGCTCTCTAAATTTTGGGTATCGCGTTGGTGGTGCTAAGGAACCTTGACGCTATCCAGGAGAATCCCCAGAGTTCTAGAATGGGGTCCTCTAGGCACTCATTGGAATCTTGGGGGCTTAGTTGAAATCACGCTGGGGGCTCAGTTTGGGATTCAGACGTTGTCCGGGAGTTGAGAGCCAGACACCAGAATGCATAACCCTGCTTCAGGGAGGCACTCACCCGACGTGGGGTGGGGGTGGCTTCCAGGTGCCCCAGACTTTCTTCCTGGAGTCTCAGAAATAGTGGCCGGAGGACCCGGAGCCACTCGGCCCCTGCCTGGTGTTGGTCTGGGGACACAGCCTCCAGGGTGGCACTCGCAGCCTGTTCTGTCACCCCTTTGGAGCTGTCCTAAACAAAGAGATGCCAGAAGGGTGTCGAGGTCTTTGGGGGCGACTCCGCCAGAGCCTTCGGGCTGAGCGGGTGGGAAGAACTCCGAACTGCCCGCTCTTGGTGTCCGCCAGGGGGAGAAGCGACCAGACATCCAGCTGAGCCGCTTAGGTTTCTATGCCAAGGGCTCTCAGGAGGTGAACTTGAGCCTCCTGCAGCTGGGTGTTCCGGATACAAAAGAGAAGACTTCTCTTTCGTGAGGGGCTTTGAGAAGTTTGCTGGAGGAGGTATCCAAGTCCACCTTTCCCCAGTTGTGGATTCACATCCTAGCTCTGCCTCTCACCCATGTAATCTTGGACAAGTCCCTTGATCTCTCTGAGCCTCAGTTTTCTCATCTGGAACATAGAAATAATATCTCAGGCAATATGTGTTAGACACAGCTAGAATGGGAAGAGGGCATAACAATGAACAAAACAGCCCCAGCTCTCGCAGTCAAAATGAATAGCTAGCACTTATTAAATGCCCACTGGGTACCAGGTACTGTGCAAAGCAATTTCCATGGCTCTGTTTCCTTGTAGCCACCTCTCAGGGATACTTTGAAAATGTTACACCTTTAAAGTCAATTTTACAGGTGCTTATTCAAGCTCAAAGTTACTGGTATGTGGCTTGCTTAGAGTCACAGCTGCATGTAAATCCAGGTGTGCTGGATTCCAGAGTCCAAGGCAGAAAAGCATCAACATTTTATTTGATTTTTACATCAACATTTTACTTGGGAAAATAAGGCTGGGCTAGGTCTAGAGGGCCAGCGAATCTCCCTGAGGAAGGGACATCTAAGTTGAGTGGCACAAGTTGGTTAGGAGATAAAGGAAGAGGGTTGGGAGGTGAAGGCAGGATGTGTTGAAAAATTTATTGAGTGGATGTGGGATCTGGCATGTAGTAGGTGTTCAATAAATTCAAGGTTACATTTCTCTTGCTCCTGAAAGAGGTGGCTTGTGTGTCCCTGCTAGAATCCTTTACATTCTCCCTTTACATTTGTCTGCCAGGTGGGGTTCAGTCTTACCCGGGTTTGAGCTGGCAGTACTTGGCCCTCCCCAGTGAGTGAAGGGGGTGGTGAGGAGTGGCAACGATGGTGCAGGGTGAATCTTCTGCATGTGGAGCCAAAAGGCTCCTGTTTTCCCCTGAGAAGGGGTGGAAGACACCCTCACTTGGAGGGAGGGTAAGGAGAAGGCAGGGTGGGGTTGGATCAGTGGGAGGTGGTAACTAAGGCTCCCCCCTTATCCACTGCCCACATGAAGGACCCCATCAACTGTCCTCTCTAGAAAAACAGTGGCAACCTCCTGGTTCTCTTCCTTATCAACACTAAAGCTCTTCAATGAGTTCGGGGCCAGGGGTTCCCCCTGAAGATCCATCATTTCTGTTTTCCTGGGTGTGATACCTACATGAGCTGATGAGGTGGAATGCGAAGACAGCTGAAAAGAACTTTGCTGCCCTTTGGAAGAAAACCAAATGTTTTATATATTTTCTCTTCAAGCCTTCTGATTAAGGCAAGGAGGGAGGGAGGAGCAGGATGCCTAGGGATTGTTGAGGTCTTAGTGCGAAAGATCCAGACACAGTGTGAGAATCCAAACAATCATTCATATTTGTTGAATGCTCCCTATGCCCCAGGCAGCTTGTTCTTCAAGCTTTACCAGTGTTAACTCATACACTCCTTATACTGTTATTATACCTATTCTAAAGATGAAAGAACTGAGGGCTTGTCTGACCTGTGGTGGTGCAGTGAATAAAATGTTGACCTGGAATCCTGAGGTTACCGGTTCTAGGCCCCAGCCTTTCCTGGTCAAGGAACATGCAAGAAGTAACTATGAGTTGATGCTTCCTGCTCTTCTCCCCACACCCATTTCTTGCTTTTCTCTCTCTTTCCTCTCTCTAAAATCAATAAATAAAATCCTTTTTAAAAATTTATTCATTTTAGAGAGGAGAGAGAGAAAGAGAAGGGCGGAGGAGGAGCAGGAAGCCTCAATTCCCACATGTACCTTGACCAGGTCAAAGACACAAATGAGACAAATGAGCTCAATGTACAACTAAAGTGGAAGCAACTATGAGTCGATGCTTCTCAACCTCTCTCAACCCCTCCCTTCTGTTCTCTCTCACTCTCTCTAATAAAAAAAAAGAACTGGATGTTGAATCCAGGGAGCCTGGTACCAGGGTCCAATGGGACCTATGTATATACAAAGATGTTGTCTCTCTATATATACAGTCCTTTATTTTTTAAATAAGCTACTACAGTAGAACAAGTCATTGTCACAGGAAATGTCAAATAATCACAGGTACAGGCAGTGCATAAATGAGGCAGCCATCTTGATAGGTGGTGGCCAAATGCTGGAACTTTGTGACCACTGATTCAGCCCAACACCAACCCCTAGAAAGGTGACTCAGAAGGCCCAAGGGAGCATTGAGTCTCTCTACACAGGTGGCATGCCTGACAAGAGCCTTTAGGCTCCTGACCTCATCTATCCCTTGCCCCCCACCCTCACTCCAAGGTCCAGATGTAAAAGTGTGGGGAGCAGAAGAAGCTCTTCATCTCCCCTGGGCTCCTGCTCTCTGATATACCTACCCTCCAAGTCAGGCTTCCCAAAGCCAGAGCACATGGCCATCCCCAAGGTGGACAGTGGTAAGGCAGGCTGCCATATGGGCAGGGCGGGGCAGATGGACAGGGCTGCTTTGCATGTCCCCCCATTTTCTGCTGTCCCTCTGTCCATCCATTTCTAACCTTATCCTCCTGCTTTCTACAAGGACCACTACTGCGCTCAACAAGGCCAAGTCAAAACCCACAATGTCACGAGACCAGCGGGTTCTGTTGGTGGCAAAACGCTACCAGGTATTAGATCAGTGGAGTCAGACCAGTCCTCAGTTTAGCAACCTCAGTACTTGAGTTCTGGCTAAGAAAGAATCAGAGGCAAAGCTCAAACTATAGAACTATAGGAGAAAGTTTATTTAGAAAATTACAGAGGTTAAAGTGAGTTATAGAAGAAATGGGCTTGGGAAACAAGTTACAGGGGTAAAAGGAGGGCCCTTGGAGCTTAGAAGAAAGAGAGCAACGTACACTAAAAAAAAAAATAGATTGGAGCCAGTATGCTCAGAGGAGTGAGAGCACACCCTAAGTTTGCATCTTGAGGGTTTTAAAGACAGGGACTTATAGGGGAGGTCGTGTGTGTGTGTGAGAGAGAGAGAGAGAGAGAGTCAGAGAGAGGGACAGATAGGGACAGACAGACAGGAAGGGAGAGAGATGAGAAACATCAATTCTTTGTTGCGGCTCCTTAGCTGTTCATTAATTGATTTCTCATATGTGCATGGACCGGGGACCTACAGCAAACCGAGTGACCCCTTGCTGGAGCCAGCAACCTTGGGCTCAAAATGGTGAGCCTTGCTCAAACCAGATGAGCCTGCGCTCAAGCTGGCAACCTTGGGGTCTCGGACCTGAGTCCTCCACATCCCAGTCTGATGCTCTATTCACTGCGCCACCCCTGGTCAGGCAGGTAGGTCTTGGGGGAGGACTTCAAAAGAATATTCATCAGCTTTCCAGGTGTGTCCTTTCAGGGTTGTGGTTTCCACTGATTGGTTGGTACCAGAGCAGGGGGCATTACTTTTCCCAACTAGTATTGATGGCTGCCTTGCTTGTCTGGTTTTCCTGCTTTTCTGGCCTGGAGTTGAAACACAACTGAGGCCTAGATGTTATCCCTAAGGGTTAATGCTTATGGAAGTGGTCATGCAAAGGCCCACATAGGAGTCGCATAAGACCACTCTTGAACTGCTTGTTACTCCTCCAAGGGGGTCTACCCCCTGACTAGTGACATGCCAGGGCAGGAAAAAGTCAGGAGAGGGTTCAAACCGCATGACCAGTGATATGAAAGGTCAGAGTCTAAACCGCATGACCAACTACATGCTAGGGAAAGAAAGCTTACCCTGGTGGAAGAGGTCCTTCTTTTCCCAGTTTTGCCTGTTGCTAGGACCCAGGTCTTCCATCCTGGTGACCTTATGTACCTGGCCCATCTTTGCTCTACTCATGTCTGTCTAACTGCCTAGCACAGTTCAGGGAAGCCAAGGCGAGAGGGAGAAGGGCCTTGGCGGTGGAGTGGAGAATGAGGACATGGGGCCACCTAATATTCAGTGGAGGTGCTCTCTGTCCCCTCGGGGCCTTAGTGAGAAGGACAAGGACTATGTTGGGCCTAGGCATCACAACAATTCCTACAACTTCAGTGTGTGTGAGTGCCTGCAACACCCCCTCACCCCAAGGTGAGGCCTCTTCTGCCCGCTGTCCACCACCACCACCCAGTTCCACATGGTGATTGGCTTGAGGGCCAAGGAGGGCCACTATAGCCTCAGTTTCCACAACTGCTACAACCTGATGCAGGGACAGGAGTGGCCATTTGACATCACAGTAAGTGGACGACAGGGTAGCAGGCTCATGGAGCCCTAACTACAGGCCACATTGCATTTAGCTCCATCAGAACCCCCTGCCCCCAGCAGCTAGCTGTGCTATGAAATGAAAGCTGATATACCCATTTGGGAAATGGAAAGATTGAAGTACAGAGTGGGGAGTTGGCCATCTAGAAAGTGGGAGAGCTGGAGGCACCCACTCATGGTTCTTCAAGTCCAGGGCTAGCATGCAACCCCCACTTTCCCCCATTGTCCTCTCCCCCGGCAATGACCCAGGAGAAGACCCTGAGGGCTTCCTGGTTGGCGGCAGAAATTCTTTTCAAGCTCTAAATGGTCATGTCTACCTGCTTCCTGGCTACTAGCATCTTCTGAGTATCCATCCTCTGCAAGAACACATAATGCCCTTGCCCCTGGGGATCCCCCACTCCCTTTCACCATTCCCTCCCATCCCTGCCCCTGATGGATGCCCCGTACCCTTTTCTGACCCCTTTGACAGGTATATCTTCAAGATCCACTGGCTCTCACCAAGAGTATATTGCTCCTTTTCCCCAGTATGAGAGCCTGGGCTGGGAGCAGCGGATGGGCTGGGCTTCCTGTGTCCAGGAAGCAGTCTTAACAGGCCACTTCCTTGCCTGACCTGTGGTGGCGCAGTGGGTAAAGTATTGACTTGGAACACTGAGGTCACAGGTTCAAAACCCTGGGTTTGCTGGGTCAAGGCACATATGGGAGTTAATGCTTCCTGTTACTCCCCCTTCTCTCTCTCTAAAATGATTTAAAAAAAAAAAAACCTGTAAAACAGGCCACTTCCCAAATCTCTGCAGAACCCTAGGCTTGGCAGTTCCATGTCTCCATCTGTGTGTCCATCTATTTTACCATTGTGACCAACTGTCCATCTACTTCATCTGTCCACCTGTTCTTCTGTCCAGCCATGATTGTGTACCTGACCAATTGTCTCACTACCCATCTAACTATGACCTTTCTTCCATTGCTGTGGTCATGACTGCCCGTTGCTCGGTCCAACCATCTGTCATGTTATGAATGTTCATTTCTGAGTCCACTATCCATCTTGATCATAACCATAATTTTAGTTGACTTTCTGGCCACCCATTTGACCGTGACTCTATGTTCCTAAACCACCACTATCTACCCACTTGTAACCACCTTCCAACCATCTGACTGTCTATCTATCTGTCCATTTCCAGATCAACTACTACTTTATAAACAGCCAGGACCACCGCATCGAAGGCCTCACTGTTATGCACTACATTACACACCTATGAGTGACCTTCTCTGCCAGGAAAGTGGCTAACTGAGGGCAGTGGAGGGCTTGGTGCCCTGTCTCACCACATCCCCATCATGACCTTAGGGTGCACTCTTCTTCATCACCATTGCCTTGATCAGCTCTGGCTAGGCCTTATCAAGTACATTCTGTCCGACAAGGAAAAGATCTTTGGGGTCATGATCCCAATACAGTGCATCTGGGGCCCTAACTGAGCAGCAGGTCAGTGTGCCTGCACATGTGTGGTGTGCCCACCTACCTCATCCCTGCCCCACATGGCCATCATGGCCTACATTGTCATTGAGTCCCATGGGGAGGGCATCAGCAACAATGGATTCTTCTTTCTGGGGTATCTTATCTGCTGCGATGCCATCCTCTTTCCCATGGTTTGATGAAGACTGTCCCTGCCCTCCCCCAGGCCCAGATCCTGCTTCCCATAGGGGTAGAGGAAGTGCTGACTATTTCCTGTGTCTTCCATTCTATCCCAGGTCTGTTCGGCATCTTCAGAACCAACAGCACCAAGGGAAAGGGTGAGGCCCTGCTTTCAAGGATCCATTGTGCCCCCAGTCCCCATTCTGCTCCAGGTCCTTCTTGCTGACTGCCAGATGTCCCTTTCCTCTGCTCTAACTGCTCCCTCCTGCTTCTCTATCCCCTTCACTGTCTCCTGGACACACCCCTCCAGATTTTCTGTCCCATATCCTCCCTGTCCCCTGCCCACCTCTACCCCTCTCCCCTTGGTCCTGCCCCCAGTCTTGGTCCCCTGACACCTGCTTTCTGTACTCACCATTCAGTAGCGGTGAACCTAGCCAAGCTGAAACTGTTTCAGCATTACTATGTTATGGTAGAAATCTTATTCCCACTAATGAGGGGGGTTTTGAAGGGGAGGACAACCAGCCCATTGGCACACCCTCCCCAAACCCTGCTTTTGCTATATCTCTGAGCCCCCCTGCTCAGCCTTCTGTCCTGGGGCCCACCACAGGCATCTCCAGTGGTCCTTCTGATCTCACTAGGCCCCATGCCCACCCGTGTCCCTACAGGTCTTCTGTAATATCTACTTTACGAGAATCATTGCTATCCTGTTGCACGTGGCCATGCCCTTCCAGTGGCAGTGGCTATACCAGGTGAGATCAGAGGCCTCAGGCGGGGCAAAAGGTAGGCCAGACACGGAGGTGGGAGAGTCGAGTGTGTGCTTCTCCAACCTGCCCAGAGCTCTTGCTGGAAGATTCCACTCTCGCTTTCTTCTTCCTTACCACAGGCTACAAGTTCCAGCAAGCAGGCAACAACCCCAAGCAAGTGTGAGCCCCAGGCTGGAATGGGTGGAGCTCTGATGGGCGGGTCCAAGGCTCTGGGTGAGGTGGGAGAGGCTTCGTGGCTGAGGCAGGACCAGAGGCTCTGGCGATAGAGTGCTGGAGGTGGGGTGGGCGGGGCCTGAAGGTTCTAGGGTTGGAGTGGGGCGGGAGTTGGCTATATCTGGGAGAGGGGCCAGAGGGTTCCGGTTGGTTTTGGTGGAGGCCATGGGAGCGGAGCTTAGCACCTCAGCTCCGACACTGCCTTGCTCTGTGCGTCTGGAATGACCGATTCTGACTTCCGGAAGGCCTGTCCAAAGTCAACAAAACAGCCAGTGGGCAGGAGCTGTTGTGATCATTCCCATCTCGAATCATACTTTTTTCCACTCTCCTTCTTCCTCCTTTGCTCCCACACTTTCTGCACTTCAGCTTCTCTCCCAAAGTGTGGGAGGTGAGTAGGAGGGGGGTGCTGTGCACATAAGGCGCCCCGCAACTCCCTGGAAGCCGTGTTCCCAGAACCCATTTAGAACAAGATGGACAGCCTCCACCTCCCCCAAGCTTGGGCCAAACCTCCTCCCATCCATTTGCAGTTGTACAATAATGCCCCATCCATTTTGCTCCCCTGGTTTCTTGCCTTTCTGGGGCTTGAGGTCTAAACACAGGGGTTGTGTTTACAATTTAGAAAACTCTATTAACCAGGGATGGGGAACGGGGAGGTTTGCAATATCCATTGCTTTACACATGCAATAAATAAGAATTGATCAACTACTGTGAGTAGATCCTATGCTGAGTGCTGAGAACAGAGCAATGACCAAACCCACCCAGTCCCAACACTCAAGGGGCTGGCTCACAGTCCTGGGAGTAGGGTTGTTGGGAGGTGAACAGGGAGAGAGACAAGCCATCAGTTTCATCACATGGCCCTCTCCTAGCCTGGGAAGTCAGGAAGAGTGAATAGAAAAGCAGTGAAGGAAACAGCATGTGCAAAGGCTGAAGGTGAGAAAAAATAGTGATTGAAAGACCCATTGCCTGACCAGGCGGTGGCACAGTGGATAGAACATCAGACTGGGATGCAGAAGAACCCAGGTTCGAGACCCCAAGGTTGTCAGCTTGAGTGTGGGCTCATCTGGCTTGAGGAAAAAGCTCGCCAGCTTGGACCCAAGGTCGCTGGCTCCAGCAAGGGGTTACCTGGTCTGCTGAAGGCCCGCGGTCAAGGCACATGTGGAAAGCAATCAATGAACAACTAATGTGTCGCAACGAAAAACTGATGACTGATGCTTCTCACCTTTCTCTGTTCCTGTCTGTCTATCCCTGTCTATCCCTCTCTCAGACTCTCTCTCTGTCCCTGTAAAAAAAGAAAAAAAAGACCCACAGTGGCTCAGGCAAAAAGTATAAGTAGTAGTAGCTATCCGTGGACCTTAACTAATTAAAAAACTTGTGAGGCACAGACAAGCTGAGTAACTTGCCCGCAGTCACAAAGCTAAGGAGTTGGTGTGAGACTCAGGACTCAAAACACTGGTGCCCACACCTCGATTTTGCCCCTATTTGCTTTGTGGCCCTGGATAAGTGGTTTAATCTCTGTTTCTTCATATGTAGAATAGGGGTCATTGAGTATCACATACGAGTGTCTGTCTGGCTTAGCACAGTACCCAACAACACAGACTCGCCTTCTATGGACTTTCCAAACCTTGAGGTGTCACTTCAGGTTGGAGACACACCTGTGGACAGACTTCCAAATGCATTTTGTCTCCCCTGCTCCCCACCTTGCCCTTTAACTAGAGCACCTAGGAACCCTTTTGAAGCTTTGAGAAACATTCCTCAGTGGGGGCCACAGGTATGGGACAGGGGTAGGGAACCAGACTGGGGTCAAGGCTTCCTGCAGGCAGAAACAAATGTAACTGGGGCCCAGATGAATAAATAGCCCAGCCAGACAAAGAAGGAAATGGGATGGTGTTGCAGAGTGAGGAAGTTGTGTGAACACGGTAGAAAAGCCCAGAATAGCTTGCAAGTCCTACCGTGGGGTTGGCTAGGCCCAGTTGGAGAGCAAGAGCAGCTGAGGGAAACTTAAAGACCAGCAGGCACACTTGGACTTAGTGCTGGGGCCCATAGACGCCAAGGAAGAGTTTAAAGCAGGGAGGGACATGGCCATGCAGGGTGATTGTTTTATCCACATGCATGCTGGGGTAGGCAGAGTCATGGCACCCCAAAGATGTTCACATCTTAATCACCAGAATCTGTTAGTATGTTACATGACATGACAAAAGACACTCTGCAGATGTGATTAAGTTAATGATCTTATAATGGAGACTTATTCTGGATTATTTGGGGGAGCCTAATATCATCACAAGGGTCCTTATAAGAAAGAAAATACCTGACCAGGTGCTGGTGCAGTGAATGGAATGTCAATCTGGGACACTGAGGTTTGAAACGCTGAGGTTGTCAGGCTTGAGTGCAGGCTCATTCAACTTGAGCTCAAACTCACCAGCATGAGCCCAGAATCACCGGCTTGCGCATGGGATCATAGACATGACCCCATGGTCACTGGCTTGCACCCAAAGGTCGCTGACTTGAAGCCCAAGGTCGCTGGCTTAAAGCCCAAGGTCGCTGGCTTGAGCCCAAGGTCACTAGCTTGTGCAAGATGTCACTAGCTAAGTTGGAGCCCCCTGGATCAAGGCTCATATGAGAAAGCAATCAATGAACTGAAGTGCCTCAACTACGAACTGATGCTTCTCATCTCTTTCCCTTCCTGTTTGTCTATCTTTCTGTCTCCTTCTCTCTCTCTTTTCCTCTCTCTCTCTCTCTCTCTCTCACAAAAAAAAAAAAAAAAGTGAGGTAGAAGGAGATCAGGCAGGGTCAGTGAATGAGATGTGATGATGGAAACAGGCTGGAGTGATGTACTTTGAATATGGGGGAAGGAGCCAGGAGCCAAGGAATACAAGCAGCTTGCTTCTAGAAGCCGGAAAAGGCAGGGAACAGGTTTTCCCCTAGAGCCTCCATCCAGATGGAACTAGCCTTGCTGATGACTTGATTTCAGACTTTTGCCCTCCAGAACTGTAAGGTAATAAATAGCTATTGTTTTAAGCCACCACACTTGTGGGCATTTATTACGCAGCCATCAGAAACTGCTGTAATCTGAGCTCTGGAGTCCAGCTGCCTGTGTTCAAATCCCAGCTCTTATCAGCTAGGGGATCTTGGGCAAGTGGCCAAAACCCTCAGTGTCTTCATTTGTGAGGTAGGGTTAGTAACAGCACCTAAGGCATGTGAAATAAACCAGTTCAGATACATGAAATAAACAATTTGCTGCCAGCTGAACCCCATGGAGACATTTGCTGTCAGTTGCTCATGCTCATGTTATACATCATAACTTTGTATAAGGAATATAAAGGTGTGTTTTAGGGGGGGAAATCCCCAGTTACTGTGTTATAGATTAACTGAAAGGGGGAGCCTCCAGCAGGGAAGCCAGAGTTGCAGGGGTGAAGAGAAAGGATGGGCTCGAAGAAACAGTCCGGGAGTTGGTGAGGGCTGGACACAGAGGGTGAGGGAGAGGGAGGAAGGGAGGACTCTGACTAGGAAGCCCTGTTGGGACAGTCAACAAAATCAGACAAGAGGAAAGAGGAGCAGGTGTTAGCAAAAATACATGCATGTGTCAAGCCCGCCCAGTGTTCACTATGTACTGGTCTCCACGCTGAGCATTCTGCTTCCCTGATACCAACTGCTTTCACCCTAAAATGTAGAGGGAGGTAGCATGACTGAATGTCCAGTGTACAAATAAGGAATGAGCTGAGAGAAGTCAAAGCTAGAATCAAAGCCTGCCCACTGTGTCCTCCCAGGATGGGGTTCCCTGGGCCCAGGCCTCTGCTGAGTATGCATGAAGGCATGGGGTCAAGGAGCCATAGGGCAGATGGATTAATTCAATCAGGTCAAGGTTACCTATGAGTTAATGAGTAATAAGTGGAACAGTGCGGGGAGCCCCGGCTGCATGATGGGTGAGGGGAAGACCTACCTGTCTGTGGGTCATGGAGGGGAACTCTCAGAAAGCAGTGTAACAAGGACCCTATCCTGAAAGGATCGAGCTGGGAGAAAGAGGGCTTCTTGCTGTTTCCAGGCCTGGCAGTGCCTCTGTGGGGAAAGGGTGGGGGCTGCAGCAGGGAGATAACTGCCCCCGGGCAGGTGGAGGTGGGGGAGGGGTGCACAGATCCCCAGGATTCATATTCACTTCCTCTGCACCCCAGTGAGTGTTGCCAGGCAAAATACAGGGGATATGAATTTCAGATAAATAATAGGTACTTTGTTAGTACAAGTATGTCTCAGATGGCCCATTCAGTGTCCACGCAGGCAGCCTCACTCTCCTCTCCTCCATGCCCCGGTGCTGGGCCAGGTGGACCTGCTAACTGGAAGTCCCCCTAAAGTCACCTTCCCTCCCCCATTCCTCTGACTTATCTTGCCCACCATCCCCCTCCCAAACTTCACACACAAAAGTCAAAAAGCATTCCTCCTGTCACTTTTGTCCCTCCCAAGGGGTGCCTTGCTGCACTTTCCCCTCCCTCCCTCGGGTCTAGGGGCTTCAAGGCATCTTAGCTCCTTTAATTGTCCAAACAGCAAAAACTATCATCAGTCTGATGAGATTCACTGAGGCTCTGAGAAAGGAGGAACCAAGTCTTGCAGGGAGACAGAGGCCAGGCTAGGAAGTCCTCGAGGTTACAAGGTTACGAAATCCCAGAACCTGAATGCTAAAGGCCATAATAAAACCAGGAAATGGAATTGGGGTTTGAGGGGATCAGGGGAGGAAAATAAGGGCAGTACCACCAGGGGGCTGGGAAATCCTAACAGGCATCCCCAGCCCAGTTTCAGAAGGTCAAGCCCAGTCCTGGAGAATAAGCAGGTGTTTGTACTCTGCCTCCTCTTCTAAAGAAAACGTGTCGCAATCACCAGCAGACAGAGGCCAGGTTTGTTCTGTTTCTGTTTCTCCATGCCTCCCCCCTCTCAGGGCATTGGGGCACGGCTGGGAAAAGAGCAATCACAAGCGTGGTTTACAGGAACTGAGAACCAGTCCCCGTTAACCCCTTCAACAGGGCTTTGGAAACCAGCCCTCCAGGAATCAGGGTCCCCCACCCACTAAGCCCGGACTTTCCATACCCCCTACCCCAGATGGCCAATCTTGCTGGAAATCAGAGAGATGCATGATAAAATTGACACTGAGGCAAAAACTCAAAGCTTTGCCAACATGACCTCATGGGGGGAGGGGAGGCACAGTGGGGAAATTGACAGTTTCCTGTAGGGCAGGCAAGTATGTAAATACACAATCATGGAGGGGAATTCAGTGCTATCTAGTAAGATTAGCAGTACTTACAGACTTTGATCTGGGTTATCTCCTTTCCTTATAATAACAGCCCTGTAAAGCGGGCAATGTGATAACCCCATTTCACATTGGGAAACTGAGGCTCAGAGCGCTTCTCAGGAGCTTGATGCCACTAATCAGTGTCAGAGCTGGAAAATGCATGTTCTTAACTAGCTGGCAGGAGCATGGTTTGTAACCATGGAGGTCCGTCCATACATTGGAGACTGACGATTTTTACACAATGTAATACAAGGTCATCTTTTTAAGAACAAGGAAGTTCTCTGTGCACTGGTAATCAGCAGTCTCTAATTGGCTATGAAGAAGCAAGGTGTGACTCAGGGAGACTACCTATATAAAGCATGTTAATTTTTTTTACAACTTGTGAATGATAGCTTTGTAAATGCAAGCAACATTTCTAGGGGGGGAAAAAAAGCATGATACTTCCTTACATGGTCATGTCTGGGACCTGGATGGCTGGTAACAGGCCCAAGAGGAAAGTTACCTTATTCCTATATATCTGCTTGTACCTTTTAAATGTTAAATCATATGCACATATTACCTACTTACACAAAAATATTAAATATAGTTTTTAACAATGATATTCTAAGGGGATGCTGATATAAGACAGATATAAAGGATAGCAATGGGAACTTTCCTCAAAGATAACTTTTTAAACCACCATAGCCATCCAGACATCCTGACAAGGGTTGGTGAAGGGAGCTCCAGGGTCCTCTTGCCCTAGAAAACATGCTCATCTGATCAGTGAACTCCTACACATACTTCAAAGCCCAACTGAATTGTCTCTTCTTCCAAGAAACCTTCTCTGACCCTCCACCCACTTGAGACAATGCTCCACAGGGTTAGGAGTGTCTGTGCCGGACTCTATCCTCCACCCCTACCCCAGCATGGAAGACTCTGGGAGTGGGACTCTAACTACCAGCATAGAGATAGATTCATAGGAAAGATTTGATTAATAAATACATGAACAAAACTGGACTGAGGACCAGGCACAGATATCTGAGGTTGTAGGGTGGGGGGTGGGGTCTCTGGCCCTCAGTGTTCCTTCACTATAAAGCAGGTATTAACAGGGAGAGATCCCTCCCTGTTCACTGACTGGCCTTGCTTCTGAGGGTATGAGGGAAGCCAGGGCAGGGGGCAATTGTGTTCATGTTAGAGGGGACACATCCTCAGGTTACTTACCCCAGGACGTGCTGGCCCAGGGAATTGAAAAAACTTAGGAAATAGTATTGAGAAATCTGGGGCAGCCCCAGGGAGGGGACAGGCCACAGGGAGCAGGCGGGGGAAAGGGGGGGGAGCCAGATAAAAGGAGGCCTCCAGAAGCCTCTGTTCACTCCTCCCTGTCCTCTCCCTGCATCCCTCAGTCCCTCTGTCCCTCTGCTATCCCTATACCATGGGACCTGCCTCAGGTCCCAGCTTGCTGGTGTTGCTACTGACCAGTCTCCCCCTGGCCTTGGGGGACCCCATGTGAGTAGTCATGACCCTACCCCAAACAAGGTGACTTCTGAGGTGGGAGTGGGCATTCGTGGGTTCAGGTCCTCGTAGAATTCAGGGTGCATTTGTATGTCTGTGCAGGAGGAGTTAGGGGGGTGGAATATTGGTAAATGAAGGCTGCCTGTGACTTCAGGCATTGTCTAGTGCCCTGGTCAGGAAACTGCGGCTCGCGAGCCACATGCGGCTCTTTGGCCCCTTGAGCGTGGCTCTCCCACAAAATACCACGTGTGGGCGCTACCTTGATAAGGAATGTACCTATCTATATAGTTTAAGTTTAAAAAATTTGGCTCTCAAAAGAAATTTAAATCGTTGTACTGTTGATATTTGGTTCGGTTGACTAATGAGTCTGCCAACCACTGGTAGTGGAATTCAGACAGATGTTTATAGGTCTGTAGGTTTGGGGTACATGTGGTGTTCCATGATTCTGTGGATGGGGTGGTTTGGACCTGACAGAATTTGGGAGATTACAGTTTCCGGGTTTATGGGTTTCAGCATTTGTAGAGTTATGCAATGGGTTTATATCAGCTGGGGGGAGGGTGGATGTGGCTGTATTTGTAGGCCTGGGGTGCTAGAGGTTTAGGTAAACGCTTGGGGTGTCCAAGGATTTGGGGCTTAAAGGTTTGGTGAGTTTGGGTATGTATAGTTTGGGGTGCCTAAGGGTTCTGGGTGTTTAGAGACTTGTATTTGTATTTGTTTAAAGATTAAGCGATTAGGGCTTCAGGAGTATGTATGTGGGTTCCCCAATTGTGAGTTTGGAAGTCTAGAGAATTGGGAGATTTGCTGGTTCTGGTTTTGAAGTACAGGGGCTGTTGGGACCTGCAGTCCCTAAGCCATTGCTGATCACTGGATCCCCTCCAGGACCGGGACTGGAGCAGAACGCTGACTCTGGTAAAGGCTGGGATGACCCTGTGCACTCTTCCGGCAGGTTCTCCATGATCACCCCCAATGTCCTTCGGCTGGAAAACGAGGAGACAGTGGTGTTAGAGGCCCACGATGTGCAAAATAACATTCCTGTTACGGTCTCCATATACAACTATCCCGCCAAGAAGGAGGTGCTGTTCAGCGAGAAGACCACGCTGACCAGCGCCGATGGCTACCTGAACACTGTCACCGTGAAGGTGGGTGCACAGAGGGGCCCCACCTGCTGATGCTCCACCCCTCTCAGGATCTCCTCTCCATTGGGACCCCTCCCTTAGGAGCCCCACCTCTTTCTCAGCCCTTCAGCTCTTGGAGTCTTCTCTCCACTTGGGCCCCTCCTTTTATTGACCCTGCCCGTTCTGAGCCCCTTCCCCTCTCTGAGCTCCTTCCCTTCCAAGCCCAATCATCTCTGCGCTGCCACCTTTCTGAGCCCTTTACTCTTTACGTCCTCTCTTCCATCAGAGCTCCTCTTCTCTCTGAGTCTCCTCGCTGAGCCCCCTTCCACTACTGGACCCCTTATCTGGTCCCCATTTCCATACCTCTCTCTAACCCCTAGCTCTTTTCTCACCCTGGACCCTCTCCTGAAGCAGACTCATACTTATACTACCGTGATCCATGCCTAGATCCCGGCCACAAAGGAGTTAAAATCACAGAAGGGGCACAAGTTTGTGATTGTCCAGGCAGCCTTTGACAAAGTTCTGGTGGAGAAGGTGGTGCTAGTCAGCCTTCAGAGCGGGTACCTCTTCATCCAGACGGACAAGACCATCTACACCCCAGGCTCCACGGGTAAGGGGCTAGTATGGCTCAGAGGGTCAGGGCTGGCTCATTGGGAGGGGGAGGGAGAGGGGCAGGGCCTCACTCAGCTGTTCCTTTCTCTCCCACTGCCTCCCAGTTCTCTATAGAATCTTCACGGTCAACGACAAGCTGCTGCCTGTGGGCCGGACAGTTATCGTCAGCATTGAGGTACCAGCCAGCTGGGGTCCCAGACACATATGGGGCAGAAACTCAGAGAGAGACAAAGAGAAAGTTTGAGACAGAGAAAGAGACACTGGAAAAGTCACAACAGCAAAGACCCAAAGGCAGTATATAGAGGCTGAAACACAGAGGCCTAGAGATGGATGAGATCGAAGGGAGACAGCATGGAACAGTGCTTGCACCCATGGATTTCAGCTCCAGATAAACCCCTGGTCCTTGTAACTCAGGTCAGGTAATTCACCTTCCTGAGCCTCAGTTTTCTCACCTGAAGGCTGGGATCATGACATAATTTTATGTAGTAGTCTGTCCCACCTACTTGCAGCAAGAAGACATCTGTGAGCACCTGAGTCAGTCAGTCTAGCCCCTCTTTTGCCCACACCTTCCAACGCTCCCACCTCCTTTCAGGCAAAAGCCAAGTCCTCCCTCTGGCCTACAAGGCCCTGTATGACCTGCTTTCGTCCCCTTCCTACGCTTACCTTCTGCACCTCTCCCCCTCACTCACTCTCTTCCAGCCACATGGGTCTCCTGACCATTTCTCTGACACACAAGGCATGGTCCTGCCCCAGGGCCTTTGCACTAGTTGTTCTTTCTGCCCAGAAAACTCTCTTCCTCCAAATATTTACACCACTTGTCCCTCATCTTCTTCAAGACTTTGATCACATGTCACCAATGTCCCAATTTTACAGTGAGGTCTTTCTGAGCACCTTATAAAATTGCAAAAGCCTCCTACTCCCCACCCCCCATTTACACATGCACTTCATTCCCTTCCCTTCCTGACATCCCTTTTGGCATCATGTAAATTGGATTTATTCATTTATTAATTGCTCCCCCACCAACCTCTGTGGAACTTAAATTCCCTACAGGAAGGATTTTTAAATCTATTTGTTCAGTGCCGTGTTTCCTGAATTCAACGAAGTGCTTGGCATATAGTGGAGCTTAATAAAAACTGACTGGGCCTGACCTGTGGTGGTGCAGTGGACAGGGCATTGACCTGGAATGCTGAGGTCGCTCGCAGGTTCAAAAAAACCCTGGGCTTGCCCAGTTAAGGCACATTATGGGAGTTGATGCTTCCTGCTCCTCCCCCCTTCTCTCTTTCTCTCCTCTCTAAAATGAATATTTAAAAAAAATACTGACTGGAAGAAAAGAGGTAGGGGGGGAGGGAGGAAAGGAGGGAGGGAGGGAGGGAAGAAGGAAGGAAGGAGGGAGGGAGGGAGGGAAGAAGGAAGGAAGGAAGGAAGGAAGGAAGGAAGGAAGGAAGGAAGGAAGGAAGGAAGGAAGGAAGGAAAATATCACCTGTGCCAACAGGAGCTAATCATCCACAGTTACCCCAGTTTCCAAGAGAAGCCAGAAAACCAGATTATGTGATGTCTCCTGATGTTGAATGTTGGCAAGAAATGAAATAATATGTGTACATGAAATTGCTATTCTTGTAGGTCAAAAGTTCAACGTGAGCAATTATGTGTGGCTTAGCACAAATCAAATGCTTAGCCTGGGGTTCTGCACAAAAGTAGGTAATAAATTCTAGTGATTCTTAACATTTCAGGGGCACTCATAATAATGAGCTCCTGCTTACACGAACTATATCCCGAGCCAGTGATGTAGGGGCTATATTTATCTCCTGTTTTTAAATGTGCACATTGAACACGGAGAAGTTAATTAACTTGGCCAAGGTCACACAGCTTGTAGGTGGTACAGCGGGATTTGAACCCAGGCTGACCGACACAGGTCCATATTCTTAACTGCTGCTTTTGTAGACATGACACAAAGAAGGAGAGGAGAGCCAAGGGGCTTAGCCTGGGTCTCTGAAGAGCCACACCCTCTCCCTGTCTATACACAGACCCCCGACGGCGTTCCTGTCAGGCGGGATCCTCTTTCATCTCACAACCAGTTGGGCATCTTGTCTTTGTCTTGGGATATCCCGGAGCTGGTCAAGTATGTTAGGACCTACAGGAGGGAGTTTGGGGCTCCTCTATTCCACAAAAAAGAGTGAGACACTGCCAGTTCAGGCCAGATCACTCACCTGTCCTCCCCACAGCATGGGGCAGTGGAAGATACGAGCTCACTATGAAGATTCGCCACAGCAGGTCTTCTCCACTGAGTTTGAGGTGAAGGAGTATGGTAAGAGGAGGAAGGAGCCTGGGTGTGGGGCCCTGTAATGTGGAGCCCAGTTCTGGCCCCCCACCAATGTCATCCCTCCACTACCCCCCGCAGTGCTACCAAGTTTTGAGGTCCAAGTGGAACCTGCAGAGAAATTCTACTACATTGATGACCCAAAGGGCCTGGAAGTCACCATTACGGCCAGGTGAGGGCTCAGGTGGGAACTGGGTGAGGAATCAGGTGAGGACCAGGTGAAAAGCTGGGTGAGGGACCAGGTGAGGAGTCAGGTGGGGACCAGGTGAAAAGCTGGGTGAGGGACCAGGTGAGGGGTCATGTGGGGACCAGATGAAAGGCTGGGTGAGGGACCAGGTGAGGAGTCAGGTGGGGACCAGGTGAAAAGCTGAGTGAGGGACCAGGTGAGGAGTCAGGTGGGGACCAGGTGAAAGGCTGGGTGAGGATTAGGTAAATCACTAGGTGAGGGCCAAGTGAGAATGATGTGGGGGGCTAGGGACTCTTGGTCCTCACCAAGACCAGTGGAAATTTGGGGAGAGACACAGATTTTCAGGAAGGGAGAATCTGATTCTCCTCACTGCACAGGTTCTTGTATGGGAAGAATGTGGATGGAATAGCTTTCGTCATCTTTGGGGTCCAGGATGGTGACCAGAGGATTTCACTGGCGCAGTCGCTCACCCGTGTTGTGGTACCTGCCAGAGGCCCCCTGAGCTTTCTCTGCTCTGAACCCTTCCGTCTCCCTCTTTGAATCCCCTTCTCACCTGAGCCGCTCCCCTTCTCTGAGCTCTTGCTTCCTCCCCCAGATTGAAGATGGCTCTGGGGAGGCTGTGCTGAGACGAGAGGTTCTGCTGGGTGGGGTGCAGCCCTCCCACGAGGATGCCCTAGTCGGAAAGTCATTGTACGTGTCTGTCACTGTCATCCTGCATTCAGGTGAGGCCTGGGCTGATGGCAGAGGCTTAGTACCGCCATGCAGTCCAGTCTGAAAGGGAAGGCCCGCCTGAGGGAGGAGGCCCCAGAATGAAGGGGGCAGGGGTCCAGTCTGAGGTACAAAACCCAGTCTGATGGGAGAGGCCCAATGAGAGGGAGAAGGCCCTCAATGGAGGTGCAAGACCCTGTCTGAGGGAGGAAGCCTAGAATGAAGGTGGGATCGGTCTGACAATGAGGCCCACTCTAAGGAGGTAGGTCCAGGTCCTGATAGGCAGCATCCAGTCTGAGAGGGATGGCCTGGTCCTGAGGTAGCCCAGGAGCCCATCCTTACAGCTGGCCCCCTCAGGCAGCGACATGGTGGAGGCGGAACTCAGCGGGATCCCCATCGTGACTTCTCCCTACCAGATCCACTTCACTAAGACGCCCAGGTTCTTCAAACCTGCCATGCCCTTTGACCTCATGGTGAGACCTAGGGCAGGGTTGCACACCCACCCCTCTCCTAAGTACTGGCCATGCCTCTGGGTCTGCTGAGCCCCCTTCACCTACCCCTGCACCCACAGGTGTTTGTGACGAACCCTGATGGCTCCCCAGCCCGCCGCGTCCCTGTGATGACTCAGGGCCCCAACATCGTGCGAGCTCTAACCAAGGATGATGGCCTGGCCAAGCTAACCATCAACACACACAACAAGGCACAGCCCCTGACCATCACTGTGAGTCTGCACCAACCTCAGGGTCCCTTATTTATTTATTTTATTTTATTAGAGAGAGACAGAGAGGCAGGAACACAGAGTTGTTCCTGTATGTGCCCTGACCAGGGATCGAACTAGCAACTTCTGTGCTTCTGGACATCACTCCAACCAACAGAGCTATCCAGCCACGGCCTTTTTTTTTTTTTTTTTTTTTTTTTAGATAGAGAGAGAAAGAGGAGAGGGGGGAGGGAAGCATTCTTTGGTTGCTTCTTGTGTGTGCTCTGACTAGGGATCAAACCTGCAACCTTGTCATTTTGGGACGATGCTCTAACTGACTGGGCTAACTGGCCAAGGCTAGGGTCCTTTTCTTTACATAAATGGGTCTTGCCATTTACATAGAGATGTTTCATTTCCATAGAGGGATTCTTGTCTGCACTGTGGGGTCATGGGGTCGTGCCATCTGGATAGAGGGTCCTGCCATTTGCATAAATGTCTTATAAGAACCATTGTGATGATATTGGACCCATGTGGATAACCTCAAACAGTCTCCCATGTCCAGATCCTTAACTCAATCCCATCTGCAAAGTCCCTCTCATCATGTAAGGAACTACATTCCCAGGTCCCAGGGATTAGGACGTGGACATCTTGGGTAGGCCAGCATGCATCCTTCTCTTCCCGCTCAGGTAAGCACAGAGAAGGAGGGCATCCCGAAGGAACGACAGGCCACCAATACAATGCAGGCCCTACCCTACACTACCATGGGCGGATCCAACAACTACCTGCACCTCTCTGTGCCCCACGAGGAGATCAAGCCAGGGGAAACTCTGAATGTCCAGTTTAACCTGCGAACGGGCGCTGGCCAGGATGCCAAGATCCGATACTACACTTACCTGGTCTGTGGCTTCCCAGGCCTCCCCATCCTTCTCCTCCTCCTCCTCCTTCTCCCCCCCTTCCTCTTCCTCTTCCTCCTCCTCCCCCTCCTGTTCCTCCTCCTCGCTTCCTCAGCACATATGGAGCCCTCCCCCATCCCGGATCCCCCATCCTCCCTCTCGCCTTCCCTATCTTGATCCCAGCCTGTTCCCCCAGATCATGAACAAGGGGAAGCTGTTGAAGGTGGGACGCCAAGTGCGAGAGCCTGGCCAGGACCTGGTGGTGCTGCCTCTGACCATCACAACAGACTTTATTCCTTCCTTCCGCCTGGTGGCCTATTACACGCTGATCGGCGCCAATGGCCAGAGAGAGGTGGTGGCTGATTCCGTGTGGTTGGACGTCAAGGACTCATGTGTGGGCACAGTAAGTCTCACTGAGTCTCTCTATGCCCATCTAGGGACTCTCTGCCTGGTCATTTCTTCCTCTGTCTCTGCCTCTCCCCATCCTTCTGAATCCATTTCTCTCCCCTGTTTATAGAGTTCCTGCCTCTTTCTTCTCCTTTTCCATCTTGTTTTCTTCCCTGCCTGTTTTAGTCTCAGTATCTCTCTTGCTCCCAACTTTCTCTTTTCTTCATTTCTACCTGATGCTGGTTCTGTGCATCTCCCTTCTCTCTGTCTCCACCATTCTCTCTTTCCAGCCCACACCAGGACCCCCACTGTCCTTAACCCACCAAGGCTAGGGCCTTGCTAGGCTGACTTCTCCCTCCTGTCCCTCTAACCTTCTCACAGCTTGTGGTGAAAAATGCCATGAAGGAAGAAAAGCAGCAGTATCTACCTGGACAACAGATATCACTCAAGCTCGAGGGTAACCAGGGGGCCCGAGTGTGGCTGGTGGCCGTGGACAAGGGCGTATTTGTGTTGAATAAGAAGAACAGGTTGACTCAGAGTAAGGTATGTCCCCACATCAATGAGTTTGAGTAAAAGATGGCAGAGGCAAAGAGATGGCTTGGCTGAGATGGGAATGGCATTGAGGAGAACCAGTGACAGGGAGTTGGGTTTGAGTTGAGTGTAGAGGTCACAGTGGACACAGTCAAGGGGATGGGTTGAAGTTCAAGTTGCAGATAGAAATGTTGATGGACAAGGGTCTAAGTTGGGGGTGGTCATGGCAGGAGGCACAATGAGCTCTGAGTCCAGAAGCAGAGCACTCTGGATCATCCACTGCCGTGCCTCTGGGGACCAGGATGAGGACGAAAGTGAGATTGGGTGGTTGTGTTGGCGAGTTAATGCAGGCACTTGCTGGCCTGGCCTCAACCTGCCCTTGACCCCCTTCATACCCCACAGATTTGGGACACGGTGGAGAAGGCAGACATTGGCTGCACACCGGGCAGTGGAAAGAACTATGCGGGTGTCTTTATGGATGCAGGACTGTCCTTCCACACCAACAAAGGCCTGAAGACCGAGCAGAGGTCAGGTGAGAAAGTGGCCAACAGTCATCCAGGAAGGGGCAGCACTTCTACCGCCCAGACGGGATCAGGGGCCACTGGGTTCAAGTCCTGCCTTCACCACCAACTAACAAATCGCTCTCCTCTCTGAGCCTCAGTTTCTTCATCTGTTAAGTGGGAGCAGCAACACACCTCCCTCGCAGCTACTGTGAGGAGTAAACCAAAGACGGGCAGTCGGTGTTTAATCCATCTTGTTCTGGTCCACCTGCCCCTCAGATGCCCAGTGCCCAAAACCAGCCACCCGGCGCCGCCGCTCAGTGCAGCTCATGGAGAAGAGGATGGACAAAGGTGGGAGCCCTAGCCTGCCTCTCCCATCCTTGCACCTTGTCCCTTGGGGTCCCAGCAAAGCCGGAGGAGGGGAGGACCTGGGCGCAGGAAGCTCTCCCTGCAGAGGCCCCACGGAGGGCGTGACTGGGGCGTATCTCCCACAGCGGGCCAGTACAAGAGCAAGGAGCTGCGCAAGTGCTGTGAGGATGGCATGCGGGAGAACCTCATGAAGTACTCGTGCCAGCGCAGGGCGCAGTACATCCTCCAGGACAAGGCCTGCGTGGACGCCTTCCTGGACTGCTGCAACTACATCACCCAGCTGCAGCTCCAGCACAGCCGGGACGACAACCTGGAGCTGTCCAGGAGTGAGTCCTGGGCACGGCAGGAGCCCTGTCTGAGGGGGGAGGAGTGTCTGTCATTGGCAACTGGAAATTGCAGTTAATCAAATTAAGTTCCAAGAGCAAAGGCAAGTGTAAGTAAGTGGCTTGTGAAATTGAGGGAAATTATGTTACCAGTTACAGGATGAAAAGTAACAAAAAAGAATGCTTTTGCTTAAAATCAAGGAAGGTTGGGAAATTTTCATGGTGACAAGCCGGCAGATGAACGCAAAAATAATTATCTCTTTTTTTCTTTAAACAGCCTTTAACTTTCAGACAAACAAACCACAACACAATGATCAAAATTAGGACATTAATGTTGATTCGTTTCCACCATCTAATTCATAGATCCCACTCTAATTCTGCATTTTTTTTTTTTAGTCCTCTTTAGGAAAAAGATTCCAGTTCAGAATTCACATTGCATTTGTGTGTCTGGTTGTGTCTCTTTAGCCGCCTCATGTCTGTCTAACAGCTGTTTAGTCCTATAGCTGTTTAGTCCTTTTGTGACTTTCACGGTCTCCCCATATATGAAATGTACAGTCTAGATAATTAGAAGATTGGCCAGCAATCTGGGTCTATCTGATATTTCTTCAGGATCATAGTCAGGTTTTGCAGTTTTAGCAGGACAGGCACAGAAAAGATACTGTGCCCTCCTTGGTACCTCATATCAGGAGGCGTGTGACATTGATCTGTCCCATTATTGGTGATGTGAACCTTGATCATTTGATTAAGGTGGTCTGCCATGCTTTTCCATTGTAAAGTTCCTCTTTATTCCTTTTTAGTTGTGGTTTTCTTCTTAACTTCTTTTAAAATTTAAGTTAAGAGAGATTTTCCCAAAGATCAATTTTCACTTAACCTTAAAGATAACAGATACAGATGGATGCCTTATATGGTAGCACATGATTTTTGTGTGCATCTGCACTTTTAGGGGGTAACACTTAGAAATTAGCAGCCATCTCTCAAAGGCAGCTTTTGCCAAAGTGAACAAATATTTCTAAATTCTTTTAGCTGGAAAGCTAACACCTCCTCTCCCCCTCCACCCCAAAAAGACACAAAGATTCCTAACATACATGAGCAAAGGACTCTACCTTCAATCTCTTTGAAAATTATAATAACTAGGCATGCTGTTTTCTACATCAGTGACATAGAGCCCTTCTTTTGCAAAGAGAAGATAAGGCTACTGAGGAAGTTAGACAAAACTCTGATCCACTGGGATATGTTTTACGCACACATGGGGATTCATTCTTCAGTATTGTATATGTTCTTTAGTCAATTGGGGGTGAGACAGCATTACTTGAATGTTAGTACCCCTAAACGTACCTTGATGGGTTATTCCAGAGCATGAGTGGATCTAGGCATCTATGGAGTTCCCCCTACTTTGCTGTTAGACCCAAAGCCAAATTAAAATTCGTCCATCATTTTTGAGGACAGCCCAGCCAGGGGTGAACCCTATTTCAGCCCAGCATTGTTTACTTGCTGATGGTGTCCAGCTGGCTATAGCAGCCACTACCTCTTCAGGGTCGCCATGAAGTCAGGAATCTCTCCACTCATCTGGTTGCCGTCAGGAAGCAGCAGGCACGGTGCCTGGGGTCATGAGGCCTTTAGAGACTTACCAAATGCTATTGTTTCTTTGAAAATCTGGGGAAATAAATATAACCTAGCCTGGATTATGTTTGCCTTTATGCCAACATGGTTGTAAAAATATGATTTTTAATATTTTTATGAAGGCAAGAGACTTGGGGTTGGGCAAGGATGTGCCTGCTCCCCCTAAAAGTCATCATATGGCTATGGGTCTGGTTTGCTGCTAAGAACCCCTCCGGGGCTGTCAAGATGAGTGTCTAAGGGGACATGGGTCTGTTCTAAACCCAGATTGCTCCCCACCTTCCCAGGTGACCTGGATGAAGATATCATTCCAGAAGAAGACATTGTTTCCCGGAGCCAGTTTCCTGAGAGCTGGCTGTGGAACTTAGAGGAATTAACTGCGCCAGAGAAGAATGGGTAAGGCTTGATCAAGGCAGTCTGCCCTGTTTCTCCACCGTAAAGTTTCTCTTTGTTCCTTTTTAGTTATGATTACACACCATTATACCTCCTGGCCAGTTCTACCAACACCTTAAACTAGACCAGTGGTTCTTAACCATTTTTGAGGTACCGAACCCACCAGTTTCATATGCGCATTCACCGAACCCTTCTTTAGTGATAAATAAAATATGATTTTTTTTCAAATTCAAGACATAGGTATATGGTTTTTTACTGGTGCACAAAATGAGCCATGCATGAACATCACCTTGCTCAAAGAACAAAACCAACAAAGTGCATGAATTCACAACAAATTACAGTATTACTTTATTCTGGCCTCCGCGGCAGAGGCTTCTCCGAACCCCTGAGACAGACTCATCGAACCCCTAGGGTTTAATAGAACCCAGGTTAAGAACCACTGAACTAGACCATTTTATTTGCATCTATCCCAAGCCCCTCCTTTTTCTGGAATCACAGTGGGACCCCACAACTCAACTTAGAAAAACCAAGAGTTGGGCTTCATCCATGTGCCCACCCCCGCTACCTTCCAACCTGCCCCTTTGGGCCCCTCTATACCTTCTCTCTCCTCTACCACGTATTCTAATGCCCCTGTCTCTCCTCCGTCTAGAGTTTCCACAAAGATAATAAAGGTGTTTTTGAAAGACTCCATCACCACCTGGGATATTTTGGCTGTGAGCTTGTCCGATAAGAAAGGTAAGAGATGGTGGCTTCGCTCTCAGGAGGCAGGCCTCCAGGACCCCTGTGCATTTTCTTTTTCTCATCCCATCCCAAAGACTCTCTGCTTCTTGCGGCTGACACTGTGCCCTGGTGCATCAGAGTCTAGACTGTGAGCCAATGCTTTTTATTTTTTAAAGCAGTTTCAGTTCCCCCTTTTTAACATCTTGCATTTAGAGTAGTACATTTGTTACAATCAATGGGCCAATATTGATACAGTCTTATTAACTAAAGTCCATATTGACAATAGGATCAATGCTTGGTGTGGTATGTTCTATTACTCTGGACAAATATATAATGACATATATTCACTGTTACAATATCGCACAAAATAATTGTTCACATCTTTAAAAATGACATGAATTGTGTGTCAGAAGTCTTTCTTCAGTTCTCTTTCCATCCTTCCATCTCATTCAAGGTGGAAAGCTAAGTCCGGGACAAAGACTTTACTTCCTCCCCAATTCTTGTTCAAATCCTTTTTATAACAGAGATCAAGAGGTCGAGCTATCTGCAGGCAACACAGACTCACCAGTATTTAATAAAATGTTTTGATTTTCTGGAGGTAACCTCCTACTTATGGCACAAGAAGCTGCTTTCTCAAATACCATAGTGATACCAAATTAAATTTGAATTTTAAAATATATAAGAGCAAATAGTAGATAAAAAATAGCCCCAGTGACAATAGCAGATACCTCAAGGATGATGAGTAAATCACTATATGTTGGAAAATAAGGATTTTGTTCAAGCTTCTGAATTTTCTTTTTTTGCCATTGAAGAATGAGCAAAAAAAAAATGATTATTAAATCCTAATGAATTTTTAGTGTAATATTATTTTTAATGTGATAGTGTCTTTGCAAATTTTGCTTGCATGAATACTTAGCTGGTCTTTGATCTGATAACAGTAACTGTTGTATCACAAGTAACCATTGTGTTTAGTGTCATTTTTTACTCAATGTAGAGTGGCACTGCCCACTGAAAATGTAATGTGGGCCTGACCAGGGGGTGGCACAGTAGATAGAGAGAGCATCAGCCTGAGATGAGAGGACCCAGGTTCAAAACCCCAAGGTCGCCAGCTTGAGCATGACCTCACCAGCTTGAGCATGGTGTAGCTGGCTCGAGCATGGGATCATAAACATGACCCCATGGTCACTGGCTTGAAGCCTAAGGTCACTGGCTTGAGCAAGGAGTCACTTTTTCTTCTGGAGCCCCCTGGTCAAGCCACATATGAGAAAGCAATCAATGAATAACTAAGGTACCGCAACAAAGAATTGATACTTCTCATCTCTTTCCCTTCCTGTCTGTCTGTCCCTATCTGTTCCTCTCTCTGTCTCTCTTGCAAAAAAGAAAGAAAGAAAGAAAGAAAGAAAAATGAAAATGTAATGTGGGCTGTGGGTGTCATTTTACATTTTCTAATAGCCCATGAAAAAGGAGTAGGTAAAATTAATTTCAGAATGCATTTTATTTTTTCCAAATGTGTTCAAAATATTGTCATTTTCACATTTCGTAAAAGTTTGCAAAACCACTATCACACTAAAATAATGTTACAATAATAAATCCATTAATACTTAAGAATAGCCTATTAAAAGTGTCAAAATGTTTAATGATTTACTTTACTGCTATTTATCCTAAACCTTCAAAATTTGGTATGCATTTTATACTTAAAGTGCATCTCAATTAGAACACAAACTTTTTGTTGGAAATACTATAATCTGTATTTTAGGATTCATAGAATTTGCAGTTGAAAAAGCAGATTGGCATACCCTCATTGTTCCAAATATACTTCAAAAAGTTTTCAATCACTGAATCAAGCATCATTTTTAAATCAAGATATAATTTACATACCATAACAGTCACTCTTGGAAAGCATATTTTAGTGATTTTTATATATTCACAAGCACAGTTTTGAGGTTTAAGTCTGAGTTAACTAAAATAAAATAAAAGTAGAAATCCAGTTCCCACCTGAGCTAGCCACATTTTGAGTCCCCAACCACATGGGGTCTGGGGTATCATTTTGGGGAACACAGATATGGGCCCTTCAGTTAGGCTGGCTCGCTCTCCTCCTCTACATATATCTATGAGTAAAATTACAAAGAAGTCACTACGTCATGGCAGGACCCCGCTGCCACCATCATCTGTAACTCATCACCATTGACATTGTTTAGCCTATGGGCTTCTGCAAAGACAGGCTGAGCTTGGGACAGCTCTCATGGTCAGGGGGTAAGTTTTGAGACCCTGAGGAGCAGGAACTTGGAGCTGAACTTGGTCCCTGTGCACCCTGCCCACCCCTTACCCCTGACACTTATGTTCTGTTCCCCTGGGCAGGGATCTGTGTGGCTGACCCCTATGAAGTGACAGTGGCACAAGATTTCTTCATCGACCTGAGGCTGCCGTACTCTGTTGTGCGTAACGAGCAGGTGGAGATCCGTGCTGTCCTCTACAACTACCGGGAGCTGAACGAACTCAAGGTGGGTCCTCGGAGCAGAAGAGACATGAAGGTAAGTTTGGAGGTGGCAGACACAAAACATGCTCCTGACCTGATACTCTCTCCCTGGCAGGTCAGAGTAGAACTGCTCTACAATCCAGCCTTCTGCAGCATGGCCACTGCCAAAAAGCGTCACCAGCAGATTGTGTACATCCCTCCCAAGTCCTCTCTGGCCGTGCCTTATGTCATTGTGCCCCTGAAGGTCGGCCTGCAGGAGGTGGAGGTTAAGGCCACCGTCTACCAGTACTTCATCAGCGATGGTGTGAAGAAGACCCTGAAGGTCGTGGTGAGTCCCTGGGGTACCTGCTGCTTCTTGTCCTTCAGGAGAAACTCCTGTTCTCCTTGCACTGCCAACTCAGTTTGGAGCTGCAGGCTCTAAGAACTGGTAATGCCCAATGTCCAGGTTAGGGAAGTTAGGAGTCCTAGAAGTTTAAAAGCAAGGCCACAGTGAGGATGAGGCAAGTGAGACATTCCTCTTGGAATTTTTTAAGGGGGTGCCAAAAACCACAGCAATAAAGATAAATTATATTTTCTATACATTTCAGTATAGGAGTTTTGTTCTGACTTTTACAACTTTGGGGAAACATTTCACAGACCATATTTTATAAAGCAATAAATAATGATGCAAAAACATAGAAAAGCCATATTGTTACCTGTGATTTTTTTAGCCTTAAAATATACATTAACACAGAGGTCCCCAAACTACAGCCCACGGGCCAAATTGCGGCCACCTGAGGCCATTTATCCGGCCCCCGCCACACTTCTGGAAGGGGCACCTCTTTCATTGGTGGTCAGTGTATGGAGTACTATATGTGGCGGCCCTCCAACGGTCTGAGGGACAGTGAACAGGCCCCTGTGTAAAAAGTTTGGGGACCCCTGTATTAACAGTTATGTTTCTACTCCTTCCTATAGCATGGGATGCTTTCAAATATAATGAGATAGAATCACCAATAAAGGCTTTTTTTATCATCTTTTATTAATATTTTTAAGCAAAAGGAGATTATAAACAAGATCACTAATATTTTAATGCAGTAGTTTAAGAAATCAAAATTAATGCCAAAAATCTCTGTGATGAACAAAATATCAGCATTTCAAGTAGAGCCGTGGCCGGTTGGCTCAGCAGTAGAGCGTCGACCCAGAGTGTGGATGTCCCAAGTTCAATTCCTGGTTAGGGCGCACAGGAGAAATGACCATCTGCTTCCCCCCCCCTCTCCCATTCTCTCTCTCTTCCCCTTCCACAGCCATGGCTCAATCCGAGCCCATCGGCCCTGGGTGCTGAGGATGGCTCCATGCAGCCTCCACCTCAGGCACTAAAAATAGCTTGTTGCCAGCAGCCCCAGATGGGCAGAGCATTGACCCTAAACGGAGTTGCCAGGTCAGGGCACATGCAGGAGTCTGTCTGTGTATCTCCCCTACTATCACTTACAAAAATAAAAAAATTTGAAATAGAGACAGAACCTGACAGTGTCTAGCCAAGCCATACTGGAGCCTGAATAAAAGGAACTGCGCCTGTGGGAATTTTTTTTATGGTTAATTTTCCCCCAAACTGTTAAAGCAGTTGAGAAAAATTTTGGATCATTGAAAATCAAATGTGTTTAAACTGACAGTGTGATTGTATGTTGAAATACTTTATTCATACTCAAATCAGAATTTGTTATAATTTTTCTTTCCTCACTTTAAGGGAAGAAAACTCAAATTTTTTCAATTACTTTAAAGTTCTGGAATAATATTACCATTAAACATATATTAAATATATTAGGGGTACACATTTTTTCTTTTGCCTTGGACCCCGATATGACCCAGAGTAGGTACTGGGGGGGAAAAAAACCTAGTAATGCCACCACCTGTGTGCCCAGCTCTTCCCAATTCTGTACTCACTGACTACTGGTTGCTTGAGATCCATCACACTGGAGATTTTACACCAAGGAAATTGGCAGCCTCTAAAGCAGGATTTATTTCCTTCCTGGAGAGCTGGATGTTAAGTATTTACTAGCACGTCATGGGAGGAAACTCAGTCTGCAAAGGAAAATCTGGGCATTATTACCAGGTGAAAGGAGAATGGGTTCTGGGAAGGCAAAAACATCCAGTATCCACAATAAAGGCTTATCTGAAGACATATGAGAACTTGAGTTGGGTCTTTTATACTAATTAATATAGCCCTTAACACTGTACTAAATGCAAAGTCTTTCATTTTTATTTATTTTATTACTTTCTTAAAAATATTTTTCTATTGATTTGAGGGAGAGAGAGAGAGAGAGAGAGAGAGAAAGGAAAAAAGGGGGTAAGGGAGAGAAACATCAACTTGTTGCTCCATTTAGTTGTTCCATTAGTTGTGCGTTCATTGGTTGCTTCTCATATATGCTCTGACTGGGGATTGAACCTGTGACGGTGGCATGCTGGGATGATGCTCTGGCCACTGAGCAACCCAGCCAGGGCCTAGTCTATTATTTCTTGATTTGTTATTTTCATTTATTTATTATTATTATTATTATTATTATTATTAGTTGTATTTTTCTGAATTGAGAAGCAAGGAAACAGAGAGACAGACTCCCGCACGCACTTGATCGGGATCCACCCGGCATGCCTCCCAGAGGGCAATGCTCTGCCCATCTGGGGCATTGCTCCGTTGCAACTGGAGCCATCCTAGCACCTGAGGCGAGGCCATGGAGCCATCCTCAGTGCCCGGGGCCAACTTTGTTCCAATGGAGCCTTGGCTGCAGGAGGGGGAGAGAGAAACAGAGAGAAAGGAAAGGGGAAAGGGTGGAGAAACAGATGGGCGCCTCTCCTGTGTTCCCTGGCCAGGAATAAACCCGGGACTTCCACACGCAAGGCTGACGCTCTACCACTGAGCCAACCGACCAGGGCCTATTTTATTTTTTAAATTTACTTTAATTTTGTTCAATCCATTGGGGGGCACTGGGTTGAAAACAGACTCTGGAGCCAGACTACCAAGTTTAAACCCCAGTTCTATTCTACTAGCTGTATGACTTTGGGCAAGTTACTTCACCTCTCTGTTCTTCAGCTTTCCCATTTTTAAAATGGGGTTGATAATAGCTGTACCTACCCCACTGAGTTGTTATAAAGATTAAATGAGTTAACCTGAATAAAGAAAGTTTCTAGGCACATAAGATTTCTAAAAGCTTTGTTATTTTATTACTATTAAATTATAATTTCGTTATTAAATTGCACAACAGTATGAGGTAGATATTTATATTGCGTCCTCCTTATAAGGAAGGAAGCTAAGGCACAGAGAGGTTAAGTAACTGGCTACCAGTCACCCAGCTAAGACAGATGTCATCATGCCTATGCCACAGTAATCCCTAGAACAGTGCTCTGCTGACCAGCTGTTGGTCTTTCTGTTCTTTTATTCACCCAACTCCCCATTCCTTCAACACTGTCTAGCCGGAAGGAATCAGAATGAACAAAACTGTGGCCATTCGCACACTGGATCCAGAACACCTGGGCCAAAGTGAGTCAGCCACAGGAGACGGGGTAAGGCCTGGTGGCAATGCAGGGGGTGGTGAAGAAAGCTGGTGCCATGGGTGTCTCCTTGTCACCTGACAGACGGTGTGCAGCGTGAGGAAATCCATGCTGCGGACCTCAGCGACCAAGTCCCAGACACAGAGTTGGAAACCAGGATTCTCCTGCAGGGTGAGACACCCTCGGTCCAAGCCCATGGGGTCCAGGAGGAAGTGATGGTCATGCCCCTGAGGAGGGAGCCCAGTGTCATCTACTTCTGGGAATATTTAACCATTGAGCCTCTCTCCTCCACTTCAGCTAAAACAGCCTCTCCTTGATGTGTTCATGGAAGGCTTCAGGCAGTATTGAGTCCAGCAAATTGCTTCTGCTGATAGACATTTAAATGAGAAGCAATAGAGTTCAAGAGCAGAAATTCTGGAACTAATTGCTCAGGACAGATAAATGGGACAAGAAGGGATAGCAATGAGCTAGAAAGACAACTTGCAACCTACGTTAGGTTTTAGGGGAGAGACTCTCGGTTTTCTTATCTATGATGGAGGAAAATAGTGGCATCTGTATCTAAGAGGTGTTGAGAGGATTAAATGAGATATTATATAATGTTCTCTTAGAAGAGAGCTTGGGAAATAGCATTAAGCATTATATAAGTATTCATGACAGTTGTTCCCAGAATTATTTTACCATTGGGTATCCAGAAACAGCACCACCCTTCAGTAACATGCTCCCAGTCCCCAGCTGTCCCTGACCTTCTCACCCTGGTTGGTGGGAGCCTGGGAAAGCTGGGGGTCAGCCCCAACCCTCCTCAACCCACAGTGGGTCTCATTGCTTGAACACCATCCTTCCTCCTGGCTGCAGGAACTCCGGTGGCCCAGATGGCAGAGGATGCCATTGATGGGGATCGTCTGAAGCACCTCATTGTGACCCCCTCGGGGTGTGGGGAGCAGAACATGATCAGCATGACGCCCACAGTCATCGCAGTGCACTACCTGGACCACACCGAGCAGTGGAACAAGTTCGGCCTTGACAAGCGACAGGAGGCCCTGGACCTCATCAAGAAGGGTGTGTCTCTTGCCCCTCATGAAGACCCCCACTCTGAGGCCTCTTTCTGAGCTCTCCCCTCCTCTGAGACCCCACCCTCTCTTGTGGCTCCACCCCCTCTGAGACCCTGGTTCCTCTGAGCTCCCTCCCTCGTTGAAGCTCCATTGCTCTGGACCCCTTGAGAACCCTCTCCTCTGAGAACTCCTGACTCCTCCTCACTCTGATCCCTGCACCTCCTCTGGTTAAGCTCCCCCCTCCTGACATCCCTCCATTCCTGAGCCCCCTCTTTCCTCGCTGAACCCCTCTCCCACCCTTCATAAGATCCCTGATCCCTCTCTAAGCCTCTCTTCTCCCTGGCATACCCACACCAGACATTGCCTCCACTCAGCCCCCACTCTTCTGGTGACCCTTTTCTCTCTCCCGCAGGGTACACCCAGCAGCTGGCCTTCAGACAGCCCAACAAGGCCTTTGCGGCCTTCCTGAACCGGCCGTCCAGCACCTGGTGAGCCTGCCCATCCTTGGTTTCTACTACCCTGAGCAGGGCCTGGGTCCTGGCCTGAGGTGGTCTAGGCTGGCCTTCCCATACAATCTGCAGAGTCAAAGTACCCACTAGTTGAGTGACCTACCATCATCGAGCACTGCCTGCAAGCAACATTGAGCCCTGACATGGGAAACTGCACACTTGGGCAGACCCTGCCCTCTTCTGCTTATTTTCTGGCTGGGATGGCTATCTCTGGGTCCCAGAGCCAATTGGCTCATGCTCAATGTCCACCCCCAGGTTGACAGCCTATGTGGTCAAGGTCTTCTCTCTGGCCTCCGACCTCATCGCCATCGACTCTGAAGTCCTCTGTGGGGCGGTCAAGTGGCTGATCCTGGAGAAGCAGAGGCCTGATGGAGTCTTCCAGGAGGATGGACCTGTGATACACCAAGAAATGATTGTAAGAGGCTACGGTAGAGGATTCAGGATAGGCTAGGATAGAGGAAGGTCTGAGTGTCACAGCATGACAGGAGAAAGACTCCATCTGCCATATGCCCGATTTCCTGTGTAGGGGCAGACAGAGAAATAAAGGAGCCAAGAGTGTTACTCCTCCCTTGAAAAGCTAGAGACCTGAGTCCAATGCAAAATGAAAGTTCCCTGGCCCCTTATTGCTTTGAAAATAAACTGAGAACTCCTTAGAGTTGTGGTTCTCAAAGTGTGATCCCCAGGCCAACATCAGCATCAGCTGCAAGCTTGTTAGAAATGCCCTTTCTTGGGCTGGACTTAGAGTCATTGAACCAGATACTTTAGGAGTAGAGCCTAAGAATTGGAGTTTTAATAAGCCCTCCACCCCAGCTGATGTTTCCTCAAATTGGATAACCATTACCTCAGCCTGACCTGGGCTTCCAGTCTCACAACCTCTCTGCACACTCCATCTATACTGCTTGGAGTTTATGTGCTCTGTCCAGGCACAGGGCCTTTTCACATGCTGTTCCCACTGCCTGGCACACTACCACTACCCTCTTTGAGAGTTGAATCCTACTCATTCTTCAGATTGTGGCTTCACCTGTCATCTCTTAAGGACACCTTTCCCAACATCTCTGACTGAGTCACATTCCCACTATCCGTTCTCATTACCACATCCACTCTGCACAGCACTCATAAATTTATAATGATATACTTGTTGATGAGCTGGATGGTTCATGTCTGTCTCCCCTACTGGATGGGGAGCTCCATGACGGCTGGGGCCAGGGTCTGGTTTTTGTCCACCATCTTATCCATAGCACCAGCAACATTTGCAGAATGAGCGAGTGAACAAATGAATACTAGGGTGTGGTCCACCTGTGAGACCCTGGGGAGAGACCCAGCTCTGCCCTGACCTGCCGCTGGTCCTACAAGGGGCTTGGCTGGCACAAGAGGACATACTGCTGATCCCATCCTTGCTTCCTGCTCCACACCTTAGGGTGGCTTCAGGAATGCTGAGGAGAAAGATGTGTCCCTCACAGCCTTCGTTCTCATCGCACTGCAGGAAGCTAAAGATATTTGCGAGGGACAGGTCAACGTAAGTGTGCCCCACCCCCTCCCCCCACACACCCAGACACAGCCACCTTGGAGGCTCTGTCATCACTGTATCTGCTTTGTCCTGGGATTTTGAGAGTGGTTTGTTTGACCTTTAGCTTCTCAAGTGGAGAACCCCAGGATTTCAGCTTCACCACTGCTTTCCCTCCTGCGGACTCCCAAAAAGAGATAGAGGGGTGAAGGCTCTACCTTTAACGGTCAAGAGGAACCCAGGCCTTTCTGATTCAATCCTTGCAGATTTGAATGAAATTATGGTAGAAAAGAGATAGCTCTCAGGCACTGCCTGTTACTGGGCTTCCGAGTGTGCATTTGTAAAATGCATATAATTGTATTTTTTAGGACTCTCTGACTTGTTCTAAATGTAACTAACACATGTCTGACATACATTATGCAAAAATACAGGGTGCGGCAAAAGTAGGTTTACAGTTGCAAGTACATGAAACAGAGTTTACTTTTGTATTATTATTTATTAGCTATTTTATTATTTTCCATATGAACAACTGTAAACCTACTTTTGTCCCACCTGTAGATGAGGGAATTATTTTAAGAATCCAAGAACTTATCAAGTACAAAAATGAAAGTGGCTTTGGGGACTCAGCCAAGATGCTTTGTTCCTCTCTCCTGTGTTGTTCATTCCCATCTTGCCCAATAATCCATCTTTCCTGCCACCAGCCTGCCTGGTGGAATATAGCTTTCTTCTTTGGGTAAATAGCCAGACCAAGGTTAGAGTGTCCAGATTCCCAGGGAAAGATTCTGATTGGCTCAGCCTAGGCCAAGTAATCACTTCTGGATAAATCATCTGAGACAGGAGGTAAGTCTTTCTGGGCATAGATGACTGTTTTCTCTGTGGCCGTGTGAATGAAAGAAAGGAGGAGAAGTTCCTACAAAAGTCAATGGTAGATTATGAGCCTGACCTGTGGTGGCGCAATGGATAAAGCATCGACCTGGGAACACTGAGGTCGCCAGTTCAAAACCCTGCACTGGTCTGGTCAAGGCACATATGGGAGTTGATGCTTCCAGCTCCTCCCCTTTCTCTCTCTCTCTCTCACTCTGTGTCTCCTCTCTAAAATGAATTAAAATTAAAAAAAAAAAAAAGTCAATGGTAGATATAGAAAAAACAGAGGGCAGGCGAAAAGTTTAGTTTCTCCTATACCATAGCACCCTTTTAATGGAGTATAGCATATACATATAGCAGACTGCTGGAGTTCAAATAAAGAACTTGCTGGAATTAGCTTGAAAAAAGACAATTGTTAATATTCCAGGAATTTTTCAAGTTGGTTGTAGAATGCAACCATTATTAAAAATTAAATTATATAAACTTACATTTAAATAAATTAGACTAACAAAGGTTATAAACACTCAAGATTTATCATTTCTTAATTGTTTTACTACTTTTTATTATTAATGATGTTATTGAGGTTATTTATGTCTGTCATACTTATATGGTAGACATACTATTATATATATACAGTGTGTCCATAAAGTCATGGTGCACTTTTGACCGGTCAAATATATATATATAATTTCTTCCCAACTCTACAGTCAGTGTGATTCCATGTTGGTAGGTGGCAATTTCTCTGGGTCTCAGTATTCTTATCTGTGCTATAGGGATGATAATGAAAATAAAACCTACCTCTTAGAATTTTGAGGATGAATGAGTTGATATGTGACTGGCACATGGTAAGTGTTAGTTAGCTATGATGATGATGATCATGATGATTAGACAATAGGTGGACCCAGTGGTATGCTAACCCTGGCTCATTCTAGCTCATGAATGCCTATTTTGGGACATACCTTTCCCACTCCATGTTAAGGTATGTCACACTGGTAGACTGAAATTGGCCATAGTGGAAGTATTTACACCACAGTAATTGGCAATCTATAAACCAGCCTCCCCCTGCCCTGACTAGAGAGCTGGTTATTAAACACTAACCAACACACCACTGGGTATAGAGACTGCACCAAGCACATGATAAGTACTCAGCAACAAAGCAGTTCATGGAGGCTAAAATGTCTCTGAACCATCCCGCCCCCCAAATAGATCCAAACAGATATGTTACAAGGACAGAAACCCAGGAAGTGGTGATGATGTGATCCTTGCCAGATCTCTGTGGCAACAGGGCTCACCTGATCAAAGTACTTCTTTCTCATAGAGCCTAGGGGGCAGCATCACTAAGGCTGGGGACTTCCTTGAAGCCCACTACAAGGACTTGCGGAGACCATATACTGTGGCCATTGCTGGCTATGCCCTGGCCCAGTTGGGCAAGCTGGATGGCCCCCTCCTCAACAAATTTCTGAACACAGCCACAGGTAAGGGGCAGCCTGGTGGGGCAAGTGTGATACATGACTGGGGTTTGAGAGTGGCCATCGTGAACTGGGCTTCACGGCACCAAGCTGAGCTGGGATAGATAACGCTAAGCTGAGCTGGGGTGGGCAGCTGTAGGTGTGAAAAGTCCTCATTATAAGTGACACAAGAACATCCATTATATCACTCAACAAGTATTTGTTGAGTGCTTGCTATGACACAGGAGCAAGGACATGGGCTCTGACATCAGACAGATTCAAGTTCAAATCCCACTCTGCCACATTCTTATTGTGTGACCTTGTACACAATTCATTTAACCTCTCTAGATGTTGTGTATAAAATGATCCCTACATCAAAGAATAGTTGTGAAGCTCAAATGAGTGATGCAGATAGAAGAAGGTCTAGCACACAGTAAGAGATCTAGCACTGATGTTGTGATTGCCTTTAGTATTGTTAATAACATCATTATTTCAAGGGTGATTAGGATTAGATAAGATAAATGACATAAGGATTTTAGCACAATGGGTAGCACATAGTGCGCACTGAATCATTGGTTCCAGGGATGACACCTTATCAAGTTTATGCTCACTTATGTAAAGTATCTGAACATATACTAAAGTGGTTTAACACAGAGAAGTTGGTTTCTTGCTGTGTAAAAGCAAAGTGTGGGTGTTCCAAGTTTGTGGACCGCTCTCTTCTATACAGAGATCGGGGATCCAGGTTCTATTTTTTCATGGCTCTGCCAGCCCAGGGCCTTGGAATCCATTCTATCCAAGCAGAAAAGGAAACAGTCAGGAAGACTGTGCAAGGGGGGTAAACCAGGTCTAGAAGGGACCCCATCCATTTCATGCGCACTCCACTGGCCAGAACTCCATCATGTGGCCACACGTTCCTGCAAAGGCATCTGGGAGATGTAGTTTAACTGAATTCCCAGGAAGAGGAGAGAATGGTTCTTGGTGACAGTCTCTGTCATAAGTACTTTCTTAGGCACTTGAGACATCACAGTGAATATGGCACAGCCCCTGCCATCATGACCTCACACTTCAGTTGAGGGAAGACATGAGTTAATAGAGTGCTGGGATGGAAGAAGTGCAGGATGCTTTGAGAGACAGAGGGAAGGGCCTCACTCTGTGTTGGGGTGCCAGTAAAGCCGAATTGTGCAGGGTGGGTGAGAATTAACCAGAAGTAGATGGATCAACATGTTCTCCTAGTAGGGAGAACAAAATATACAAAGACTCAGAGGTTAGAATGAGCATGGCAAGTTTGAGGGATCTCCTCCCATAGATTAGTGGGGCTGCAGTTCAAAATTCAGGTGGAAGAGTAAAGGTTGATAAGGGAGGGCAGGAACCAGCAGACTGAGAGCCACAAATGTGGCCCAGGACACCTGAACACCAAGAGGCTAGTACGAATCTTTTCTCTGAGCTTTCTCTGAGCCATCTCCAGGCTAGACAAAGCAGTGAGCATGGGGACTGGTGTTCTTTCTGCAGAGAAGAACCGCTGGGAGGAGCCTGGCCAGAAGCTCTACAACGTGGAGGCCACATCCTATGCCCTGTTGGCCCTGCTGCTCCTTAAAGACTTTGACACTGTGCCTCCTGTTGTGCGTTGGCTCAATGAGCAAAGATACTATGGAGGTGGCTATGGCTCCACCCAGGCAAGTGGTCCCATGTCCCCCAGGCAACGGTATCCTTATCTCCTCTGGCCTCCCACTGGCCTCCCAGATAAGATGCTGAGACCAAGAGAGGCATTTGATTAGAGTGAAGTTGAGAAGTCAGGTTATCTTTTTTTTTAGTTGCAAATCTATCTATGGATTCTAGACTAAATTCTGGATGCCCCAAACTGCGTTTTGAGGCTCCCTTCCTCTCCTTATGTCTCGATCATGTTCTCAGGGCCCAGGTACAGGTGTGAGCCTCTCTCTGATGGGTTTGAGATCATGTTCCTAGCTCCACCAGGCTCCCCATCTTATCCTGTATCACTGGTGGGTTCTAGATCAAGTTCTCAATTCCTGTGGGGAGTCATCTCTCCCTCTGAAGGGTTCTAGACCATGTGCTCAGTTCCACTAGGCTCCCCGTGTTACTTTGTCTCACTGGTGTGTTCTAGACCGTGTTCTGTTTTTCTGGAGCATTATCAAAGCCCACCACTCTCCCTGGTGGGTTCTAGATCATGGTTTCAGCAACCTCAAGCTCCAGTTTGATCCCCTTTCTCTCTGGTGGTGTTCTCAGTGTCACTTTTGGATTCTAGGTCATATGCTCAGTGCTCCTAAGCTCCAACTTTATTCTTTTTTCACAAGTGGGTTCTAGATACAGTCTCAGTGTCTCCAAACCCTTGTCTTAGACTCTCTCTGGATGGGTCTAGACCACATTGTCAGTGTTGTTAGACTTTCAGTCTTATGCCTGCACTTTCTGGTATATTCTAGACATGTTCAGTATCTCCACGTTCTGGTGTAAGCCTCTGTCTTGAGGAGAATTCTAGAATATGTCCTCAATGTCTAATGATTCCCAATCTTATCCTTGTGCTCTCTGCTCAGTTTGGGGTTCTAGGTCACAGTCTTAGTGTCACCAAGCCCTAACCTGAGCCTCTCTCACTCAGTGAGTTCTAGAACATGCCCTCAGTATCTACCAACCCCCAGTCTTATCTTCACCTTCTGGTCACAGTCTCAAGAGTGGCTCAGCTCTAAGCTGAGCCTCTTTATCCCCCAGTAGATTCTAACTGCTTCCTCAGTCTCCCAGATCACCCACTTTTTCTCTCATGGGTTTCAGGCCACTTTCATGGTGTTCCAAGCCTTGGCCCAATACCAGAGGGACGTCCCTGACCACGAAGATCTGAATCTGGATGTGTCCATTAACCTGCCCAGCCGCAGCTCTGCCATCACGCACCGCATCTTCTGGGAATCTGCTAGCCTCCTGCGGTCAGCAGAGGTACAGCTGCCTGGCCAAACCCTCATTGCTTTCATCCTCCATGCCAGTCAGAGTCTGCCAGGAGGCAGGAGGGAGGGAAGACGGCGCTGCAGCCAAGGGCAGGCTTGGTTCCCAACACCTTTTCACTCTCTACTCCCTGTAGACCAAGCAAAATGAGAATTTCACATTAACAGCCAAAGGGAAAGGACAAGGCACTTTGTCGGTAAGGCACGGGACCCACACATGCTTGGCTCACTGCCTTCCCTCAGCCCCTCTGGCCCAGGGGACCCTCTCCTTCTCAAGCCAAGTAGGATGATACCTCATTTCTCCTCCCATCTCTCCAGGTGGTGACAATGTACCATGCCAAGGTCAAAAGCAAACTCACCTGCAAGAAGTTCGACCTCAGAGTTAACATACGGCAAGCCCCTGCAACAGGTAGAATAAAGATCTTATCTGTCACCATCCCCCCACTGCCATTCTGGTATCTGCCCCACTCCTGAATCAGGACCCAGACCCCCTTCCTTCTGTCTTCTATGTTTCTAGTCAAGAAGCCTCAGGATGCCAAGAACACCATGTATCTTAACATCTGTGTCAGGTAAGAGACGGGTCACTGGGGTTCATCTTGAAGTACGGTGCTCAGTACCCCCTAGGAGGTAGATAGCGCAGCAGTCCTTGCTTTGCATGATATTGTGAGTTTAGCCCCGGCCACATAAGCTGAGACTGTCGTGCAAAATGAGCTTAATAATTAATGAGGGAGATTACAATACTTCTAGGAATGTTATGTTATTTTTTTATTGCAACATCAAAAACTCATACTGCCAGTTTCAAAGTATAGAGTAATGAAAACTAAGGCGAGTATTTGTTTAGTGCACTGTAATTTAAAACATTAGAACATTGAGATGAACGTTGGTTTTTGCTTATTTTTTTTAAGTCACTTTCCAGAGCCTGGTAGTTTAAACGGTGCCTTCTTTCTTCTCTGTATAACTTACGACGTGGAACAAGCAACTTTTCTGTGATGTTGTGAAGTGTCATGCTGCCTTCTCAGTTTCAGTCAATTTTCAACATCTAATCTTTTGAGCTTATAATGTCACAATATATCTGAGAGGGGTTTTTGTTTTTGTTTTGCCAGTGTCACTTCCTCTGGGACACCGTTTTTTTGTTTGTTTGTTTGTTTGTTTTTTGTCACAACCACTTTCTTCATTTATGCTGATGCCCTTGTGTTCACTAAGTTCCCCTGGCTGCATGATCTCCTCGCCAGTGGCAGCAAGTCCACATTCCCACAATCCACTCTTTCTTCTCTGACTTCATTTATGGGCTGTTGAAATTGCACTCCCACTCCCACGTTAGTTACCCCTCGTCATTTCTTTGCGGCACTTCCCTCTTCGTTGGCCAATTCCCTTTCGATGATCCATTTTGGTGAAATCTCACAGGGGATTTTTACTGGGAGAGAAGAAAGAAACACAATGACACGCCTGACCTAAATGACAGGTGTTCAGTGACCCATCACTAACAGACTTTGAAAGAAGTGATGCGGTTGACCATCGATTGTGATGTACATTTATTGGCATGGTGATTGGTGGACTGAAGAGCTAGCAACTAGATTTGTCCTTGAGGCAATTACTCATGATTAATATACCGTGGTATTGGAATTAGAACCATGTTGCTGAGAGGTGGTTTTATTGAATTAAACCATGGTAATGGAGTCGTGGAAAGTGACACCTGCTTGTATTCTTGTCCTCATTTTCTAGAAGAATTGAGGCATAGAGAGGTCAAGTGACTCATCAAATGTCACTTGAACCCATGTAGTTGAACCCAGGAGCTGAGCAGTTAGTCGCCTTGGCCATTACACACTTTTCTTTATTCCTCTTGGGGGAGTGTTTCCTAAGATCTAACCTCCTTCTGCATGGCTGTGTGGGAATCAGATTCTTCTGTTTCTGATCGGACCCCCTTCTTCAGGCACTGACCCCTAGGGCTGACCCCACCTGGGACTCACCCCACTCTCCTTGCTCCATCCAGGTACCTGGGAGATGAGGATGCTGCTATGTCCATCCTGGATATATCCATGATGACTGGCTTTGCTCCTGACTATGATGATCTCAAGCAGGTATGGAAGTCCTGGACTCAGGGGCTGGCATCAATGGAAAAGATCCTGGGGTCGGGAGGAGGCTGAGGGAGGGAAGAAGATCCAGGAGGGGTTTTCACAAGCCCTTCCCTTCCCCAGCTGAGCAGCGGCACTGACAGGTACATCTCTAAGTACGAGATGGACAAGGCTTTCACCAACAAAAACACACTCATCATCTACTTGGACAAGGTAAGGCTTCCACTGGGATCTTGACTCACACGTGGCTGGCCTTTTCCTTCTCTATTGATCTTTGTCTTGGAGTCCTCTGCTTGATCCATTCTTTCTAGAAGGAAAGATAGTGCATGAGATGGTTTTTAAAAATTTTTTATATTTTAATTTTGTATGTAATTTCAACCTTACAGAGAAATTGTAGAGCAGTATAAAAAGTTCCAAATACCCTTAATACCAATTCATTGTTAGCATTTTCCTCCAAATTTACATGTCTTTCATATACACACACGTTTATCACATATACGTGTCTATCACATATACACACACATCTGTCTGCCTTCTTTCCCTTTTTTCTTTTTCCTTATTTATTTTTTTCCAGGTTTATTGAGATATAATTGGCATATAACATTGTGTAAGTTTAAGGTATACAATGTAATGATTATATATATGGAAATGATGAACACAATAAGGTTAGTTAGCATATGCATCACCTCACATAGTTATAATACGTGTGTGTGTGTGTGTGTGTGTGTGTTTGGTGAGAACTTTTAAGATTTGGATGTTAGCAACTTTCAAATATACAGTGCAGTATTGGTAACTGCGGGGTGTTGTTATGGGCACAGAAAGAATCCGTTGGCCAAAATTCAATTTTATGTCCACACTAAATGAAAAGGTAAGCCAAGTAAAGGGTAATCTAGCTATGAGCCTTTGGAGAAAGAGAAAATAGATTTACTGAACTGCTCATTAATCTTTGCCACTCCCTGCCTACATCCTCCTCACCTAGATCCCTCCTTGATTCCATTTCTCCACCACTGCTCCAACCCCTGGTACCCTGTGCTGGACTCTTCCCACGTCACCATCCCACTGATTCACCTTCTCCTTCCCCCAGATCTCGCATACCCAGGAGGACTGCTTAACCTTCAGAGTTCACCAGTTCTTTAATGTGGGGCTTATCCAGCCTGGGGCAGTCAAGGTGTATTCTTATTACAACCTAGGTATGCAACCAACCTAGGGCCTGGAGTCTGAGGGTCCCCGGGCACTGGGATTTGGGGGTCTGGGAGTCCCAGGGCTCAATGAGTTGGGGGGTCTAAGGGCTCCCAGGGTTCAGGACCTAGCATCTCCAGGTCTGAGGGACTGGAGTTGGGAATCTGAGCCCCACAGGCATGGTCTTGGGTAGAGGCCCTAGCTCTCTGACACCTCCCACCCCCTCTACCCGCAGATGAGACTTGCACCCAGTTCTACCACCCGGAGAAGGAACAGGGAATGCTGAGCAAACTCTGCCACAATGAACTGTGCCGCTGTGCCGAGGGTGGGTGCACAGGAACCAGGACAGGCGGGCCATGCCCACCATATTCCTCACTTCGTGGGGGGGGGATGCAAGGGGCCTCAAAACCCATACCCAGTGTACACCAAGAGTCATGGGCCTGGGGCTGGCCACACCCGTGGGTGAGGGGACTGGGATGAAAACTGGGGCTTAGATCATGTTTCCTGCCCACCACCAACAGAGAGCTGCTTCATGCACCAGGGTGAGGATAAGGTCACCCCCGATGACCGGCTGGACAAGGCCTGCGAGCCAGGAGTGGACTATGGTGAGGAGGGGTCAGAGAGGCATGTGCATGTGTGACTGTGGGTGAGTGACAATGTGTGGGTCTGTGATGGCTGGTGTGTGTCACTGGCTGTGACCACAGTTGCATGTGGCTGTGTTTCAGGCTGTGGATGTGGGTGGTGTGTGTGTGTGTTTGTGTGTGTGTGTGTGTGTGTGTGTGTGTGTGTTGTGAGGGGCCATAATTGTGTGGGGAACAATGATTACGATTGGGCTGGGTATGTGCAACAATGTGAAAAAAGGTGGTTGCAAGTCATGCGGTATGTGTGTCTGTGAGGTTGTGTTTGTGGGTAGCCATGATTATGTGTGATAGTGACGGCGAACAGGAGTAGCAGCCTTTGTGTATATGATGAGCTGTGGGCGGCTGTAACTGTGCGCATGGCTGTCAGTGACTCTGTGTGAGATGGTGGTTGTGAGAGATGGCAGTTGCAGGTGACAGAGGACCGGAGTAGCTGTCCTTGTGATGAGTTGTAGGTAGCTGTATTTGCACATGGCTGTGGTGACTATGTGAGACAATGGCTGTATGACCCTATGTGGTTGCATGTGCTCCTGGGGGGGCAGGGACTGTACCACGACGGACTGTAATCCTGCATGCATCTGCTAGGGGAGCCACATGCCAGAAGCGCTTGTAGGTAGGGTGCCCCACCGCCAACCCTGCCCATGACCCCTGCTGGCCCTGCCCCCACCCCCACAGTGTACAAGACCAGGCTGCTTAAGAAGGCGCTCTCAGATGATTTTGATGAGTACACAATGGTCATCGAGCAGACCATCAAATCAGGTCAGTCCTGTGCTGCCTTCTGTCTGTCTGCCTCACCCCCGCCACCTCCACCTTCGCTCAGCCTCCTTCTCTCCCCTCCAGGCACCGACGAGGTGCTGGCTGGACAGGAGCGCAAGTTCATCAGTCACATCAAGTGCAGAGAAGCTCTGAAGTTGCAGGAAGGGAAATACTACCTCATGTGGGGCCTCTCATTGGACCTGTGGGGAGAGAAACCCAAGTGAGTGCCAGCCCTGCGCATGTATATGCTCTTTGCTCTTTCCACCCTATCTTCCTGGGCCCCTCCTGACCTGCCATCTGTGTCTCCCCCAGCATCAGCTACATCATTGGGAAGGACACCTGGGTGGAGCTGTGGCCTGATGCTGATGAATGCCAAGACGAGGAGAACCAGAAACTGTGCAGGGACCTGGCCAGCTTCACAGAGAACATGGTCGTCTTTGGCTGTCCCAACTGACCCCCCACCACAGTCATCCAATAAAGCTACCGTTGTAGTCGACATGACTTCCCAAAGTCTGGAGGTCTTCGCGAGAGGGAAAGAGGCAGCTATGATCCCTAGCTGCGGCTACATCTTAGCTCCGTCCTTACCTGAAACCTCACAGAAATCTCATTTGCATTCTTGCCTGTGCCTTTGTGCCCTGCAGCCTCCAGCCCCTTCACCTGAGTTTTCACCTACTTGCCTCCTTAAGGCAGCCTCACCTGAATTATTATCACATTCGCATTTGAATCTTAACCTCTTTTCTTACTTGCATCCTTGACAACATCCACCTGCATATTTTGCGTCCTCACCTGGTCTCCCACCTACATCTTTTTCTGTAAACTTACTTGTATCTTTACTTATAATTTCACCTTGTCTTTCTACCTGCATCCTCACCTGTATTTCCTCTGTGTCCTCATCTGGGCCCTCACCTGCATCTTTACCTACGGCCTTCTCTGGCTCTCTTCCTGTCTCCTTACCAGCATCCTTGGCTACATCCTCATCTGTGTCCACCGACCTTTTTTTTTTTTGCCTCATCACCTGGCTTCCATCAACATTTCTTTTCTGGAAATGTATGCTTATCTTTAGGTTAACAGCATTCTTACCTAGATTTTCTATCTGCACCTTCTTCTACAGGTGTATTTTCTTTGTATCCTCATGTGGGTTCTCACCTGCATCGTTAGCTACATCCTTCTCTAGATCACTTCCTGTCTTCTCGCCAGCATCTTAACCTACACAGTTACCGGCCTTCTCTCCTGCACCTTCTGCTGCATCTTTACCCTTGTCTTCATCAGCCTCATAACCCCGCAGTCCTCCTCTCCCTTCTCACCTGAGTCCTCACCTGTTGTTGTCGTCATCCTGCTTATTCCTCACCCACAGCCCACTGTCTCCGTTTGCTATCTCCCCTGCATTCCCTTTTGTCCACTAGGCTCACCCCACCCTCCCAGTCACCACTTTCTAGATGGGCCTGAGCAGACTCCTTAATGCTTCTGTAAAACCCAATGAAGTGGCGATGCCCAGCAAGGAGCAGTAAGCGGCAGGCAGGGGATATTTCCCATGCAGCCCCAAGCGAGTGAGGGGAAGGCATGAGTCAGCATCTGAGGAGAGAGTGCAGAGGCTGCTGCGGTCACAGTGTCACCAGAACTGCGTGGGGTGGTGGGGCGGGGATGGCAACCACCAGGTTGAGTGGAACCACGGGTTGCAGAATAGAACGGGGCTCCAGAGTCTGCTTCTAACCACCTCTAGACCCTCGAAGACTGTGGAGGGTGGGGTCCAAGCTCAGATCGTCCTGGAGAGAGACCTTCAGCCTGGAAGTCAGCCAAACACAGCTCCCCTTTTACTAATACCCCAGGACCTAGAAACCTCCATCTCCTACTTGTGGAACTAGAAGGGAACATATTCACAGCCCACACGCGCTCCCTCTAGCCCTCAATTGCCAGAGACTTCTGTGGAGAGACTCAAAGACCCTCATCACTCACTAGGTGTCCCAGCTGACATCTGTCCGCCCCCCCTTTATGTCCATCTTCTCATTTATTTATTTCTCCTTTCTCCTGTCCTGGGGTCTATTTTCTTTATTTCTTTAATGCACGGGATTTTGCTTTGTTTGAGCACCTACAGTTCTAGGCTGTGAACAGCACAAACAGGATCTTCTCAGACATACCTTCTGAAGAAAGCATGGAGTTGACTTCAGTCAGAGAGGAAAGGGGAACGGGCCGCGTGAAGAGGCCCGCCTGTGCCCGGCCACCAACACAGGACATTTAGATGCAGGGAGGGCTCATTTCCTGTGTGAACTTAGCAAGGCTGTGAGACCACCCCTTTGGTGTAACACCCGTCTCAATGTAGCTATGAATGCACTTTTAAAAAATGGGATTCACACCTACAGTAGGTTGACTTTAAAAGCAGTTTATCTCCTTTTAAATATGGGTGTACCCATAATAATGTGGGTGTACCTCATCCAGCCAATGGAAGGAACGAAGAGGAAAAAAAAATCAGATTTCTTGCAGAAAAAAGGAATTCAAGACAGCAGTGTAGAAATTCTGCCTGAGTTTCTAGGCTTCAGACTAAGGGCTGAAATTTCAACTCAACTGACTCTCCGGCCTGCTGGCTTGTCCTGTGGATTTTGGACTATCCAAGTCACAGTCACAGGAGCCAATTTCTTAAGTTAAATCTCTCTGTCTCTTCACATATAAATAGATGACATAGATTAAATATAGATATAAACTAGATAGATATAACTATAGATATAAATTAAATATAGATACAGATAGGGATATATAGACATAAATATATTATGGGTTCCATTTCTCTGGAAAACCCTGCCTGATACAGGTGGTCAGGGAAGTCTGCGTAGAGAGGGTTCCTGAGTCAATATATAAATGACAGGGGGTCTGGGAAAGACTCCAAATGCAGAGGCCCTGAGATACCTGTTGCAACATGAGCCAGGGTACAAGGCCTTCAGGACAGCCATAACCACTTAGTGTCCACTCTAAGCTCAGGAGACACACTTTTTCTCTAAAGAGCAAGGTAGTAAATAGTTTAGGTTTTGAGGGTTGAGAGATAAAATTGAAAATATGAAGGTATGACCACCGCTCCACACCCTGTTTGCTTGGGATTGGCCACGGGGTGGTGGGTGTGTTCTGCACCAACTGCTGGAGACATTCTCTATACAAAGTATGATTATCCTGAGACTGGAAGTCAAAGCAGGGAGTGGGGGGATGATGGCCCCCAAAGCCAATTTCTCTCTCTGCTCCAGATCACAGCCAGCCTGTCTCTCCCAAGACCCAACTGTCCCCTCTGCATTCGCTGGCCAGAGGCAAGGCGGCATGTTGAGTCACCCACCCTCAGAATGAGATTCATCCACTTAGTGCCTGACAGTCACCAACAGAGGACATTTCAACATGTAGGTGGTGGCCAGCATGGCTGACCAGCTCAGAGCTTGGACAGTGATGAGGTTTTGGTTGCCGGTTAGGGAGGTGAGTGGGGGTTGGAGGCAGAGGAGGACACCCCAGCTGTGCCAGTGCAGCTCACTAAAGTCTCACCCCCAACAGCCACTGCTGTGGCCGTACTGAAACAGTAGGCCAGCCAGATGTGGCCCACAGGCCACAATTTGCTAATAAGCTCAATGGAAGGTCACTGGGAGATGTTAAACAGGGAACAGGTAAGAGTTGCCTTAAGTATTTAAAAAGCTAATGCCAGCCATTGCACTCCTAGTTTTGTACCCACAAGAACTGAAACCTAGACAGACAGACATGCATGCAGGTTTACAGCAGCATGATTCACAGCAGCCAACCTAAAAGCACATCAACAGATAAATTGGACACACAAAATGTGATCCATCCTCACACTGGAATATTACTCGGCCGTAATAAAGGAGTGAGGCACTGACACTCACTCTGATATGGATGAACCTTGAAACATTATACTTAATGAAAGAAGCCAATCACAAAAGACCATATGTTGCATGTTTCTATTTTTATAAAATATCCAGAACAGGTAATTCGATAGAGCAAGAACACAGACTATTGGTTGCCAGGGGCTGGGAAGATTGAGGAATGGGAAGTGACTCCTAAATGGCAGTGAGGCATTGAAAATGTTTTGAAACTAGAGTTGCCCAGCATTGTAAATGTATTAAATGCCGTTGTGCAGCTCATTTTGAAATGGTTAGTTTTATGATATATGACTTTCACCTCAATGAAATCAAATATAAGTAAAATAAGTAAGGTCACACTAACTAGAGGATATAGAATGATTTTTTTCTTCTTTTCCCACATGCATCCCAACTGAGATTGGCCCAGCAACCCCTCTCTGGGGCCATGCTCGCAACTGAGATATTTTTAGCACCTGAGATGGAGGCTCCACGGAGCCATTCTCAGCACCTGGGGTTATTGTGCTCAAACCAATCGGGCCATGGCTGCAGGAGGGGAAGAGAGAGGGAGAGGGAGGATGAGAGAGAGAGAAAGGGTAGGGACAAGGGTGGAGAAGCAGATGTTTGCTTCTCCTGTGTGCCCTGGCTGGGAATGAAACCAGGACATCCACATGCCAGGTCAACACTCTATCACTGAGCCAACCAGCCAGGGCCATAGAATGAATTTTAAGGTGGCAAGAGGTAAAGCAGGATGTCCAGCCTCTGCAACAGTCCAAGCAATAATGGGTGCTTTAATGTGTTAGTCCATTTGAGCTACTATAACAAGAAAGACTGAATGGCTTAAACAGCAGACATTTATCTCTCAGTTCTGGGAGCCAAGATCAGGGTACCAGCTCGGTTGGGTTCTGGAAAGAACTCTCCTTATTTGCAGATGGTGCTTGTATGGGAGAGAGTATCTCTTTCATGTGTCATCTTATAAGAGCACTAATTTCATCACAAGGGCAGAGCTTCAACATATGAATTTTGAGGGACACGTTCAGTCCTTGGCACTTAGCTAACGTGGTAGCAGTAGGGAATGAAACAGGTGGCTGACTTTGAAACCTGATTTGGAGGCTGAATTGTCAGGGCTTGCTGAAGTGTGGGATGTGGGGGACAAGACAAAGGGAGGGTCCAGAATGACTCCCAGGCTCTGGACATATTTAACTGGATGGACAGTGGTTCTACCACACAACTCTGAGTTCCAATTAAAACTTAAAATGCACACATGCACACACACATAAATATATGCAGGTACACACATGCTTGTACCTACATGTGCCTGCATGCACACACATGACACACCATACCTTCATGCACATATATGCACACACCTGTGCACAACCACGTGTGTGAACATACACATATACATGCATGCTTGCATTTGCACACAACCACTCGTGCACACACAACATACATGACTGCACACACTCACATGTGTTAATATGTGTAAACGTGCATGATTGCACCTGCAATACCTCCATGCACACTCACGCATGCACACAATGCATTCATGCACATACATGAACCTACACATGCATGCATAGAAACCTCTTTCATTTTCCATTACTCTCTCACAGTCTAAAACACTATATATTATTTTCTTATTTATTGAGCTCATTGTCGTTCTCACCCCACTAGAATAGAAATTCTGTAAGGTCGGACTTTTGCCTCTCTTGTTCATGGCTGTATTCCAGAGGTGGATTTAACAGCAGGTGCAGGCATCCTGGGCCCCAAATTCTGAAGGGCCCCGCAAAACCCCAACTTTACACCTTTTTCTAATGACACCAAGCTTGGTTTCATGTGTGCAATTTTAACATTAATAGTACATAATATTTTTTACTTATTTAAAAATATAATTAATGTGTATTTTTATTTTCTGTCTCTCTCTTTTTTTAAGGGGCCCAATATTTTATTCTGCACCCGGAGCCTCAACAGACCTTAATCCGCCTCTGCTGTGCCCCTTGAACAGTGCCTGGCGCACAGGAGATGCTCAATATTTGGCAACGGAGTGAATTGAATGAAGCAGCCAGAAGGGAGAGCTGGGCCTCCGCCCCCCAATCCCCACCTGAGTCACGTCTTCAGCTGCCTTTGGAAAGTATGAGAGGCTGTATGAGTGAGAGTGAGACCGGCCGAAGCGGGGACAGGAAGAAGAGGGCGCGAGGGGAAAGGGGAGGGGCTGAACCCCAGTTCTAAAGGCAGCGCCAGGACCCACGGGCTCCTGTCTGCTGCGTGTGGAGCTTTGGGCAATTGTGGTTTTCCTCCCAGCCCACAGGACCCAGTCGTGCCAGCCTAGCCCGAGCGTCTGGGGCCTCATCCGGACAGACATGGAGGATACCGTGGTGCGACCCTCAGTCTTCGTAGTGGACGGACAGACGGACATCCCATTCACGAGGCTGGGGCACAGCCGCCGGAGACAGCCCTGCAGTGCTGCCCAGCTGAGTCTGGGCCTCTTGCTGCTGCTGCTGCTGGCCGGGCTGGCTACTCAGGGCTGGTTTCTGCTGCAACTGCACTGGCGCCTGGGGCGAATGGTCACCTCATTGCCGGTGAGTGGGGCCTGGGGGCTTCAGGCAGCGGCATCTCCTGGGCCCCTGTGTGTTTCTCTGTGCATGGGTGTGCAGACTGCGGACAGATTCAGAGCAGCCTGGGGCAAGTTCATTCACCTCTCTGAACCTCAATTTTTTCATCTGTAAAATGGGCATGAAAATAAGAGTGTCCACCTCAAAGGAAATAAAATACAGTATTGCATGTGTTGTGCCCGCAGTAGCTGGCACATGTTAAGTGTTTGACCAATAGAGACCAAAATTTCTTTTCAAAAAATTAAGGTATAACTGACATACAACATTGTGGAAAATTAAGGTGCACAACATATTGATTTGGTGCATTTATATTACAATATGATATTGCTATTGTAGCATTAGTTAACATCTCTATGGTTATCACATAATTATTATTATTTCTTCTAATTTGGGAGCAATTAAGATCTAGTCTCTTACCAAGTTTAATGTTTATAAAACAGTTCTGTTGACTGTAGCCCCTGGAATGGACTTGACATTGTGAATTTTTAGTAGCCATTCTTGATCACTATTATTGGTATTGTGGCTAATCCACTTTGTCCAAGTCCCTGAGAATCTCTCTCCGTCAGTTTCCAGTTGGCCACTGATGTGACCGTTTGTCTGATAGCTACACCTATGGGTCTGTGTGTCCTATGTCATGCCCATGTGGACAAGACTTTGTGTCTTGTGTCTCCAGGTCATTTCTCTTTGTGTCTGGATCTGGTGGCCACATGTATGTGTCCATGTGCCCACATGGACTGAACTGCTATCCTGTGTACACACACCCATGCGTCCACCTATTTGCCTGTCCACGTCCATTAGTTGATGTCTTTGATACTGGGTCTCTGTGTGTCACGGACCCACCTGGATCCATAAACCATGCATCCACATGTCTATGTCCACATGTGTCTTGTCAGTATCACCTAGGTGTCCAGGGTCACGTGTCCTTATCCACGCGTTGGCATTTATGTCTACATGTCTATGTATCCTGAATATTATTTATTGAATAAACCCTTACAGAGGGCTCACTGCATGCCGGGCACTGTGATACGCTTTACACATTGAATCCTAAGCAGGCACTCTTTGAATGTCCATTGACGGAAGGCACCACATGATTAGGGGGTTAGTGTGGGGGGCGGGGGGCAGGTGTGCACGTGTTTCTGGCTTTGCACCTGAGGGTGGTGTTGTACTCATGGTCTGCATGTGAGTCTGAGAGATGCCAGGGCATGGGCCCACAGGTCCTCACTCTGGGCTCCTCTGCATTTTCAGGAGAGGGATACAGAATCCCGGGAGCAGCTGATGCAAGGTGAGTCAGGGTCCTGGTCCTGAGAGGAGCATGGGATGGTTCCCACACTGCCCACGCCCCCATTGCCCAATGGGATTTGCACAACAGACCCAAAGCCCTATAGGTGCCCCTCCCCCAAGCCTGAAAAGCAGAAGTTTTGGTCACTCCGGAAAGGGTGGCGTTGTCACCAAGAGGTGGGCTTGATGATCTTTGGGAGGCTGGACTTTACCCCACACACTGCCTTCACCTCTGACCTCTGACTCTCTCTCCAGAGCGGAGGTCCCACCAGACCAACCCGGCAGCACATCTCACAGGTGAGGGGGACCCCCAGGTCCTGGTACAGGGCAGGGATCAGGGTGCTGGGGAGACCACACAGACACACACATGTCAGAGTATTCATTCATTCATTCATCCATTCAATATTTATCCGCATAGTTGCCCACAGAACAGGCACTGCCTAGGTCCATGTAGTTCTAATTTTATTCATCGACTAAACCTGTAAATAGGGCTCACTATGTGTCATATACCATAATATGCTTTCTACATATTTATTCATTGACTCTTAAACAGGTGCTATCCATATCTCCATTTTATTGTGAGGGAAACTGAGGCACACAGAGGTTATAAGGTTGCTAGACCAGGCTGGGTTCTGCCTCCATTCCTCGATTCTGCCACTTACAAGTTTTGGTGTTTTTGTCAAGTCACTTAATTGCTCTGTGCCTCAGTTTCCCAACCTGCAAGAGAGGATAAAGTGAATTTATACATACAAAGTTCTCAAACAGCCTAGCACAGAGGGGGAAGCTCAGAGACGGGTAGTGACTAGCCTACAATCACACAGCAAGTGTAGGGCATGTGCTAACCAGTCCCCTTTGTCTCCCTCCCCAGGGGCCAACTCCAGCTTGACAGGCAGCGGAGGCCCACTGCTGTGGGAGACCAAGCTGGGCCTGGCCTTCTTGAGGAACCTGCGCTACCGTGATGGCGCCCTGGTGATTGCCCAAGCTGGCTACTATTATATCTACTCCAAGGTGCAGCTGGGTGGCGTGGGCTGCCCACACAGGCTGACCAGTGGCTTGCCCATTACCCATGGCCTCTACAAGCGCACACCTCGTTATCCTGAGGAGCTGGAGCTGCTGGTCAGCCGGCGGTCACCATGTGCACGAGGGGCCAGTACCCGCATCTGGTGGGATAGCAGCTTCCTGGGTGGCGTGGTGCACCTGGATGCTGGGGAGGAGGTGGTCGTCCGCGTGCCAGAGGAGCGCCTGGTCCGGCTTCGCGATGGCACCCGGTCCTACTTTGGGGCTTTCATGGTGTGAAGGAAGGAGCAATGGTGGATTGGATGGGGGGCTGACCACAGAGGTGCCTCAGGAATAGAAAACCCAACAAACGGAGACCTTGGAGGGTGTCATGGGGACCCCAAAATTCAGCAATTGAGGAGTCAGAAGGCACCACCAGGATTCAGGAACCCAGCCACCCTTAGAAGTTAGTGACTCAGCAAGCACCTCTGGAGAGGACCCAGACAAATTGCAGACTCTGTCACAGACAACACTGGAGAAAAAGACCCAGAGACTTGGGGTCTGTAAGCCTCCTGATGGGGTAAAGCTATCTTCCTGATATTCAGGAAGGAGGGGTGGGATGGGTATTTATGCTTCTGATTCCCAGAAAAGTGGGACTTGGAGTATCCAGGGACTTGGCTGAGAACAGGAAACATCACTCTCCGCACTCTCACAAGTGTGGGTGGAGGGGGTTAGAATTTATCATCCAGACTCACCCATGTGGAGTGCCCAGTCCCACCCATGGTCACAGTCACATTCAAGTTCCACCCACAGGCTTGTGGCCATACCTCGGCTTGGTCACGCAAAGTTTTATACTCAGAGACACAGGCACAGGGATGTGCTAGTAAGTGTTTAACAACCAGCTCTCCCAGGACAGGAGAGGCTTCCCAGCATTTGCCCATTTCCGTGGTGTAAATGCTCCCACCATGGCTGGTTTCTGACTACCAATATATTATATTATCAACTACTGGCCGTATCCCAGCACTGCTGACAGGCACATCCCGCTAGGACACCACCGCTGTGCTTCAGCACCCAGGCGAGGGCCTGGCACACACTGGGCACTCAGAAATATTTGAAGAAGGAAGGGAGGGAGGAAGGAGATAGAGAGAGAGAGAGAGAGAGAGAGAGAGAGAACACCTACAGCATCACAAGGAATCACACAGCTCCACATTCTCACTTTTCCACAATCACAGACTCAAGCACACAAAGCATCAGATTCTTATACAACCACATACAAGTCATAGACAGCATCACAAACACTTGGTCACTACACTGCATGATGACCACATGCGATACAAGCTATCATCACAACTTCAGGCACCCACATGAGCCATATAGTCACACACGTGATGATCACATCAGACTTTCACATGCCACACCACAGTCAGACTCATCACATTTATACAGCATCACGATGACAACCACACACACACACACACACACACACACACACACATGCACACACACAGCCTGAGGTTCTCTTAGCCAAGATGAACATGTCCTGGTGTGAGGACCAGACTTTGTCCACAACACTGGGCCCCTGACCACTGGTTTTGGAATAAATGGCAAACATTGCACCTGGGTCTGTTTAGTCTTAGGGCAAGGGTGACGACTAGTAGAGACAGGTCACTTTATGGATAAAAAACCCGAACCCAGCCGGCCCAACTCCATGCAGGAAGCTTAAAGAAAAGCAGAGACCTCATGCCTGGGTCTGCCCTCCCCTCAAATCCACAATTCCTGAGGAAGTGGTGGCTACATTCTGCGCAGTACCCGTACTGCAGACATCTGGTACAGAGGGGCAGTCTGGAAGCTTGGAGTGACTGGGCGCGTGGGAAGAGTGTGGGGAGAGGGGCAGTAATGACACGCATACAGATGGTCTGTGGAAATGTACACATACTTTGGTGTGGCTGGAAGGAAGTTTTACTTCCAAGGAGGGCTCAGACCCTAGAGCTGAATAAATTATTATTGTTATTGTTGATATTGTTGTTGTCATTGTTGCCCCGTACTGGGGTGCAGGAAACAGGCTTTGCAATCTGATGATCCTGGGTTTTAATTCCATTCTCTACTTCCTGGCTGTGTGGCTTTGAGCAAGTCCTCTCACCACTCAGTGCCTCAGTTTCCTTAACTCTAAAATGAGAGATCACAACAATCCTTGCTTCCAAGGTTTGTTGTAAAGGTTAAATCAGATCAGGTATGAAAAAAAGCCATTTGGTTCACGCCTGGTACACAGTCAGAGCTGTGTACACAAGGGACATATGTGATTTAGAAATGCTAAGAAGAGCATGTCTCAAGCACTTTCCCTATGCCAGACACCTCGTGTCACATCTTTATATAGATACCTGGGCAGGAGCTATTGCTGTCCCCATGTTCCTGAGGTAGAGACAGAAGCCGGGGTGCTGCCTCCACTCCCACCCCCGCTTCCCCCAGCAAGGACACAGGGCTTCATGCATCTTTGCCCTTACTGGGCTGGTGGGAGGTGGGAGGTGGGACAGTCCCAAATGCCTGGTCCCAGCCCCCGCTGGAGTTTCCTTTACTCTCATCACAGGCTTTCTGTTTCTGTGGCTTTCACAAGGAGACCAAGGTGTGGGGCCAATGTAGTTATTGTAACCACCAACTTCCGCCTGGGGATGGAATCTCTCACTAAGTTTAGCCTCCAAAGATCATTCCTGGGAGGGGCCTCCCAGCCTTGAGGGGAAGGAAAGAGAAGAAGAGGGAGGGTAGTAAGGAGCATGGGCAAGAGTAGGAGGGGTGTGGAAAAAGAGGAAGGGTAGAGAAGGATGAGAGGAAGGAAGGAGAGCCCTGCAGGTGCACAGCCTGCTGCAGCAGGACACTAGACCCGGTTTAAGATCATGGGGGGAGGCGGGCAGGAAGCCCCTATCTCAGACCACTAACCTACATTTTGACTTCTGAGAACTTTATCTTCTTGATTTCCGCTTTTACCTCCTGGGCTTCAGCGTCTTCACAGATTTCACCCTCCCCTTCACCCCAATCAACTCTTCTTCAAGACCTGAATTTCGCTAGCTTCATCTTCCCCTCAGTCCCTGGGCAGGAAGCCCTCCCCCTTCTTATCATCTCTTGTCAAGACTTAGAGGTGGGAGAAGTGAAAATAATGATGATAAAGTCATTTCTTACTCTCCTATTATAATGCTATGATTCTTCTGCTACATGTCACTACATTTAAACACTGAGGTGCATCCTCTCAAAGGAACAGAATGGTTTTCACTCCAGAACCAGACCACATGGGTTCAAATCCCTGCTCTTCCATTTCCCAGCTGGGTGATTTTTAAATCCATCTATTCTTGGTTTCTCTGGGCCTCAGTTTTCTCATTTGTAAAACAGGATAAATAGTGGCCTCTAAAGTTTGGATTCTTTTCAGCTATTAGATCAAAGGTGATCCATCATCCACAGGCCACAGCTATTCACTGAGTGTATTTTTAAAACGGGAATTAGTAGCCAATATTTAAACATTATGAAACTTTGCGCATGGACCAATCTAGATTTCTGGATTTTCTTAGAGAGTTGGAAGCTGTGATAACAACCTAGGGGTGAGTAATGGCTGTCCCCTTTGGAGAGGGTATGAACTCACCAGGTTACCGCATTCTCCACCACTCCCATTTGTCTACCACATGGAGGCTGAATGTCAGTTGCCTTTTCTCAACATGCTATGCAATTATTTTTGCATAAATTAATAATGATAATTAATTATAGGTCATGCTTCTAATATTCTCACCAGGTCCCAGGCACTGTGCTAAGGGCATTAATTCACAGTAACTCATCTTATTCTCACAGTGACCCTGTTATGATACCCATTTTACAGGGATGGAGGTCTAGGCACCAGTCACTGCTCCATCAAAGGTGAGAAAATCTATGACAACCTGAGATGACCATGAGTTTCAAGAAAAATGAGAGTTCGTGGTTGTATTAGTTTCCTATTGCTGCTGTAACAAAGTCCTACCAATTTAATAGCTTAAAACAATACTAATGTATATGTTACAGTTCTGAAAGTCAGAAGTCAGACATGAGTCTCATGGGACTAACATCAAGGTTTCTGCAGGAAAAATTTATCCCCTAATCCTTTTCCTGGTTCATCCTCTATGGAAGCCCAAAACAACATGTGTAAGACACATGAATCTCAACTCACCAGGAATGCAAATAACTTAACTTCTTTTTTTCTCCTAATGCAACTTAATATATGCAAAGATTCCTTTGTACCAGGATGCTGAGAAGTTAATATCAATCAACTGGGAACCAGCCCTCCTGACATATTCTTTTCCCATGACTGTCAAAATTCCAGGGAGCTCAGGAAATGCCAAGGCATTAAGGGTGAGGAAGCAGTCAATCTGAACCCCCCAACCACACATCCACACCTGTGCCCAGCAGCGATCTGCTTCCGATCCATCAGCCTTCCATTTTTGCACTTGTGATCTGTCATGAAAGGTGCATTCTCTGTTACTCTTGAGCCTGTTGATTTTTGGTGATGAGGCTGATTTTTGGTCAGGAAACTCTTTGAGGCTGTCTGTGGCTTCAGCTGCCCAGAGACACCATTGACTCACTTCCTCCTTAAAGACCTGCAGCACCTCTGGGCTCTGCAATGGAGAGCCCCTCTAGCACTTCTCTGGGGAACTTTCTACGTTTCCAGTTTCCAGGGCTCTTCTTTCCAAAAAGCAGGGCACAGAAACTTCCTCCCTGTTTTGGGTGCTAAATTGTGCCCCTCCTAAAATTCATATTTTGAAACTTTAAGCCCCAACATCTCAGAATGTGACTGTATTTGGAAATAATGCCTTAAAAGGGAAAACTATGGTAAAGTGAGGTCATTGGAGTTGGTCCTAATCCAATATGACTGATGTCCTTACAAAAAAAGATTAGGTCACAGACACACACAGAGGGAAGACCATGTGAAGACACAGGGAGAAGATAGTATCAACAAGCTAAGGCCTCAGAAGGAACCAACCCTGCTGGCACCTCAATCTCAGCCTTCCAGCCTCCAGAACTGGGAGAAACTACAGTTCTGCTGTTTACATCCTCCAGTTTGTGGTACTTAGCTATGGCAGCCCTAGCAAACTAGTACAAGACTTCTCCTCTTTCCACCAATCCTAGGTGATCTTGTTCTTGACTAAGAAAGTAAGGAAAGGCTTTAAGAGGTAGAACCCTGTTAAATGAATAAGAGGCCCTGGCCAGATAGCTCAGATTGTTAGACTGTTGCTGGTTCAATCCTGGGTCAGGGCACATATAGGAACAGATCAATTTTTCTGTCTCTCTCCCTTCACCACCTTTCTCTCTCTCTAAAATCAATAAATAAAAAAAGATTTTTGCCTGACCAGGCGGTGGCGCAGTGGATAGAGCATCAGACTGGAATGTGGAGGACCCAGGTTCAAGACCCTGAGGTCGCCAGCTTGAGCGCGGGCCCATCTGTCTTGAGCTAAAAGCTCGCCAGCTTGGACCCAAGGTCTCTGGCTCGAGCAAGGGGTTATTCGGTCTGCTGAAGGCCCGCGGTCAAGGCACATGTGAGAAAGCAATCAATGAACAACTAAGGTGTCAAAACAAAAAACTGATAATTGATGCTTCTCATCTCTCTCCATTCCTGTCTGTCTATCCCTATCTATCCCTCTCTCTGACTCTCTCTGTCCCTGTAAAAAAAATAAATAAATAGTTTTTTTCAGTGAATAAGAGAGGCAGAGTGAGAGAAGGAGGTGTGCAGTGGAAGTGGAAGTGGAGATGGAAGTAATAAATTTGGTTGTCAGGGGAGAGGAGTCCACAAGCCAGAAATGCAGGCACCCTGTGGAAGTTGGAAAAGGCAAGGAAACAGACTCAGCCTTAGAACATCGAGAAAGAATACGGCCCTACTGACCTTGATTTGGTGACACTCTGGCCTCTAAGACCAGAAGATAACTGATGCATGTTGTTTTAAGGCTCTAAGTTTGCAGTCATTTGTCACAGGAGTCAGCAGACTCATACTGCGGGTACTGGACGGCACACTACAGCATCCATGACAGTCCACCCCTCGTGGCACTGGGATCCACGTGCTTTGTGAAGTGTGCTGCATCTGGGGACAGCTATTGCAGGAGTCCTGTTCATCTCTATTCCAACCAGAAAATGGAAATGAATGAGATGAGCGTCAGCTGCCGCTGTTGTGGCCAAAGCTAGGAAGCTCAGGCGCGCTCTCCCCGTCCTCCCTCCCTATCCGTCCTAAACCCCCGTCCTTGGCTGCTGCTTCAGCGGGTACACGCAGTTTACCCGGCAGGGTGACCCAGTTCCTCATCCCTGACGTATCCGACACTCTGATCACCATGCTTTTAGATCTTTAAGAGTGGCACGATTTCTGCCATCCCACTGTGATGCCATATTGCATTTGATGGACAACTTTGGTGGGCAGGGGGTGTGAAAGGGAACAATTTGGGAGGCTCCTGCTTATCTTTATCCACAGAGAAGGTTTATCAACATCTCCTGTGCTTGGTGGTTTCCAAGTGCCAAGGGCTTAACAGGCATCATTTCTAAATCCTCACAACCACCACATGATGTCTCTACAATTATTGTCCCCTCACTACAGAACTGAAGTGTGAGGAGGTAAAATAACTGAAAGTCCTTCATCTGGGAAGTGGTAGGGGCTTCTGGCGCCAGAGCCCTCATCCTAAACCAAACTCTTAAATCTTTCTTGTAGTACTCCAGCCTATGTGTTGACCCATCTTATTATCCACTCCCCTATTAATGAACACAAAGTGTGTTTCATAGTATTGTACACAATGCTGTGATGAACATCATCATGTGTGTATTTTGGGGCAGGGGGTCCTCTTCTCACAGGTTCTAGTTGCCCTCAGATAAAAGTTGGGAGAGGGGTTCTGAGCCAATATGTGTTGGCCTCCATTCTAGGACCACAATGACTTCAAATCCACGGTTTTCAACCAGTTCTCTTATATACCTCCCCCCTTTCTCCTCCGTGTTCTACCCCATCTCCTATTTCAGGACACTCTCACCAAAACCTGGCTCAGAGAACTAGCTTACTACTCTCCTTGGGGGCTCCCGTATGTTGCTCTGGTCAAGTACCTTCACCTCAATGAGTCTATGTTTCCTAGCTGTACAATACAGGATAAAATAACTCATCCTTTACCAAGTCATTGGGAAGATTCAAAAATACCATCCATGGAGGGATAAATATTTTTTGCTGTTGTTGTTGAGGGATAAAAACCTGAAGCAATAATCAATCTTTCTCTTTCCCTTCTACTTATCTAAATCTCTAATCTGTCAGTTACTGGTTGAGTGAATTTAAGCAGCTGGCTTAACCTCTCTGTGCCTGTTTTTTTGTCTGTAAAATAGAGATAATAATATCCCCACTAATTTATAATTTATAATACAACCATCACTACCTGGGCATAAGTAAGACATGCCAAATGCTTAGTTGAGCAGGTCATGGCATAGACAAGGTGCTTACGAACAGTGACCACCATTGTTGATGGTATTACTATTTATTCCTCTTGCCTTTTCCCCATTCAAGCAGTAGTTGACTTTGCATGTTCATATCTTCCCAAGTAGAAAGCAAGAATAATCTATGAGTCTCTTCCTGGTATCAATCTCCAAAAGTTTAAGGTGATAAAGAGATTTGGGGTTTGGCCAAGACTGGGGGGGATAAGAAAAGATAATTCTGAAGAACCACCCCAGCTTCAGAGCCCCTGTGAGACTCACTGAGGGTTCTGTTGTTCCTGTCTCCGAATCCAAGTTCTTCCTCTGCCTGGTCTGGCTGACCTCACTCCCTCCCGGTGTTGAACCTGACAGCATTTTGCAATTACAGTACCAATTCCTAAGAGGAAGCCAGGTTGAACCTCCAACATTTCCATTTCAGAGGCTGTTTCCTCAAAACCTAACTTATTTAGAAGAACCTCCGCTGACACACACAGACCTAATTTCTACTACAAACTACAGATGTGCTGAGTAAAGTATAATAAATACTGTAACATATAGATGAGCTTTCGAGGAAGAAAGAAAAGTCTCTAGATGCCAAAAGGAAGAGAGAAGTTAAGGCCGGAGTAACCATGGTGAGCTGTTGCTGTAGGATGTTGAATCCCAAAAGTAGACTCTATGGGGCAAAAGATGAAAATATGATAACCCTTGGGGACAGAGACGAAGCTCAGCTCTGTGGGACACAGAGGAAGAGAATGGATGGATGGAAGAATGAGTGGATGGGTGGATGGGTGCATAGATGGACATGTTGTTGGGTGTTGGGTAGATGGATGGATAGATAGATAGATGCATGGACAAGCAGTGAATAGGTGGGTGGGCGGATGAGTGGTCAGGTGCATGGTCAATTGGATGGATGAATGGGTGTATCGATAAGAGTGATGGCATGATGAATGGATGAATACACACATATATTCTAAATCAAATTCTAAACTTAATAACAGCAGCCTATTTTGGCATAAAATAAACACTAACTCATATAATGTAGGCATTCATTGCAGTATGTAGCCCCAATTTTAAGTTAAAATCTGTGTAACTAAGAAGCAAAACAAAACAAAACAAAATAATCAGGGCTAATATATATTCCAGATTTATATCTAACTTAGAAGAAGCAATAGGTCAGGGGTCAGGAACCTTTCTGGCTGAGAGAGCCATGAACACCACATATTTTAAAATGTAACTCTCTGAGAGCCATACAATATGTTTAACACTAAATACAAGTAACTGTGTGCATTTTATGTAAGACCAATACTTTTAGTTTTCAATTAGCAATAATCGCGCCTTGGATAAACCTCATTGGCTATGATACTGCCACTGCGCAAAGCTGTAAGACCAATACTTTTAAAGTACAGTAAGTCTCTGAATTCTTTTTAATAATGTTGTTATACTGTTGCTAACCAATGATAGATAAAGTACTTATTACCATTAATGCGACTTCTGATGCTGCATGGTTTTGCTGATGGCTTTGTAGTCTGGTTGATAACGTGGTGAGGCTAAGCTTCATGTAGGCATTGAGACTTTTATCCATTAAATGTGATCGTAGGTTGGTCTTAACGTTCTTTAAATGTGAGAAAGACTGCTAACATACATACGTTGAGCCAAACATTGTAAGTACAGCAATACTCACACGCTGCAGTGTGTGGTATTTGACAGGAAGTGCGTTCCAAGTTTTGACAATCAGCTGGTCCACGGGTTGAAGTTTTTTCATTTCTCCCTACTTGTGTTTGCTCGCCAACTCTGCTTGCTGTCGTGCAAGTCTTTCCAAATCTTCATTCAGTGACTTGAACTTATTCACCCACATGCCTGAGGCCTTCAGGTCAGCAGCTTGTAGCTAAAAATCTCTGACAGAGACACCGGGGATGTAACTCAGGTCGGTGCTGTCCACTGCACACTCAGTGTGGATGGGTGATGAACTTAAAAAGACGAGTGCACTTACGAAATTCTCCAAAGTGCACTTTGAATGACTGCAGGAGATTAGATGTGAAGCCCTCTAGCTGCTGGAGATCAAGATGTTGAGCAGGGTCACTTGCTGTGCATGCATCTTTAAACTCTTCCAGTTTTTCAAATTGTAGCAAACGACCTGTTTCAATGTTGGCGATGAAGAGTTCCAGCTTGTCTTCAAATGCAAACACTGCTTGTTGAAGGGGTAAGACTGTATTTTCAACGCCTTGCATTTTCACATTGAGCTGGTTCAGATGTTCAGTCATGTCCACGAGATAGTAGAACTTCAGGAGCCACTCAGTGTTAGCTAACTCAAGATGCTTGACGTTTTTCATTTCAAGAAAAGTCCAAATTTCGCTCAGACAAGCCGCAAAATGGCTGAGCACCTTCCCTCTTGACAACCAATGCACATTGCTGTGCAGAAGCAAACCAGGATAATTATTTCCAACTTTATCCAGCAGTGTTTTAAACTGGCGATCATTTAAAGCTCAGGCAACAATAAAGTTGACCACCCAAATGACCAGCGACATCACCTCACCAAGCTGCTCGCCACACATGTGAGCACAAAGCGCCTCCTGATGTAGGATGCAGTGAAAACTTAGGATGGGTCTCTTTTCATGTTCATGAAGAAGCACTACAAATCCCCTCTTTTCCCCACCATGCATGGAGCACTATCAGTACACACTGAAATAAGTTTATCCATCGGTAGATTTTTTTCTTTAGGGAACTCAGTGAAAGACTGGAATAAATCTTCCCCACTTGTTTCTTTCATAGGCAAAACAGCAAGTCTTTTCTCACATAGTGTGTCACTGACAGCATACCTTGCAATCACACTGGACTGGTATAAATGGCTTACGTCTGTTGACTCATCCAAAGCGAGAGAAAAGAATGGTGCTGCATTTATGTCCTTCACTTGTGTTGCCTCAATTTGATTTGCCATCATGATGGTACTACCTTGAACAGTTCTTGCTGACACAGGCATGTCTTTTACTCATTAGATTATCTTGTCTTTAGCTGAAAAGTCGTCAAAAAGTTCACTGGCAACATCAAGCATGAATGTTTTGGCATACTCCCCATCTGTGAATGGCTTTCTGTTTCTCACAATTGCTAAAGCACCAGCAAAGCTAGCCGAATTCCAGTCACCTTGTTGGGTCTAAGCACGGAGTTGCTGCTGACTAGCTTGCATTCTGCACAGTAGCTGTTGACATGCTTTCTTTTGCTGTCCCCCGCAGGATATTTCAATGCAAATGTAGTATGGCATGTGTCGAAGTGCTGCTTTATATTTGACTGTTTCATCGATGCAATTTTATTATTGCATATTAGACACACTGCAGAACCTGCTCTCTCTACAAAGGTGAGTTCCTCTGTCCATTCCTGCTGAAAAGTACGATACTCCTAATCTTTTTTTCTTTTAGCCATCTTCTTCATCAAAAGGATTTCTGCAATTAGCTAGCTGACTACTTGATTAAAAGGAGGGAAGTTTATTTCCTGACCTCACAACGACCCGTGTACATTAGGCATTATCCAATAAAAATTTGGTGTTGTCCTGGAGGACAACTGTGATTGGCTCCCGCCACCTGCAACCATGAACATGAGCGGTAGAAAATGAATGGATTGTAATACATGAGAATGTTTTATGTTTTTAACGTTATTATATTTTTTATTAAAGATTTGTCTGTGAGCCAGATGCAGCCATCAAAAGAGCCACATCTGGCTCGCGAGCCATAGGTTCCCAGCCCCTGCAATAGGTTATCATGTTACCATCATCATGATGACAAGGAATGTCTTCTGAAAGCATCCTTCACTCCCCAAGAGGAAGCCAGGTAGATAAATATTATTCCATTGGCCAATGTATCTATACCTATACCAGTCCACATTGCTATGTTGGAAAGTCAAGGCCCTTCTTGTCTTTCATCTTCAGGATTATCTGTTATGTAGAATGCTTTAATGCTTTACTCTTCTTATCACGTTCCATGAAAAAAAAAAACTGTTGAGATTTTTATTGGAACTGCATTGAATCTATAGATCCAATTGGAGGACATGGATATCTTTATAACATTGAGTCTTCTTGGCCCTGGTGGGTTGGCTCAGCGGTAGAGCATTGGCTCAGCATGTGGAAGTTCTGGGTTTGATTCCCAGTCAGGGCACACAGGAGAGGAGACCATCTGCTCCTCCACCCTTTTCCTTTTCTCTCTCTCCCCCTGCCCCCCATAGACATGGCTTAAATGGTTTAAGCCTCTGGTGCTGGGGATGGCTCCATGGCCTTGCCTTGGGTGCTACAATAGCTTGGTTGTTGAGCAACAGAGCAGTGGCTTCAGATGGGCAGAGCATCACCCGGTAGGGGGATGCATGTGGGAGTCTGTCTCTGCCTCCCTGCCTCTCACTTAATTAAAAAAAAAATTGAGTCTTCCAATCATTAAACATGGTCCTTTTAGTATTTCTAAATAATGTTTCATAATTTTATTTTATTTTTTTAAGTGAGAGGAGGGGTGATAGAGAGACAGACTCCCACATACACCCCAACTGGGATCCACCTGACAACCCCTGTCTGGGGCCAATGCTCGAATCAGGCAAGTTATTTTTAGCACCTAAGGCTGATGCTTGGACCAAATGAGCTATCCTCAGTGCCCAGGACCGTTGCTCGGACCAACTGAGCCACTGGCTGTGGGAGGAAAAGAGAAAGAGAAGGGGGAAAAGGTGGGGGAGAGAAACAAATGATTGCTTCTCCTGTGTGCCCTAACCCAGGATTGAACCCAGGTTGTCTATATGCCAGGCCAACATTCTATCTACTGAGCCAACTGGCCAGGGCCTATAATTTTCTTTATAAATAATTTGATCCACTATTAGATTTATTTCTAAGTGTTTTACATTTTTTGGTGCTGGTAATACATTAACAGATTTAATTTACCAATGTTTTATACAGGATTTTTGCATCTGTGTTTTGGAGGGAGATTTTTCTGACTCATACAGTTCATTTCAAAGAACCGAATGTGGTTATTTCTTTTCTATATTCTGGAATAGTTTGTATATGGTTAGAATTACTAGCTACACACATATTTATCAAAACTCACTGATAAACGCATCTGGATCTGGTGTCTTACTTGTGGGAAGTGTTTTTTTGTGTGTGTGTAAAGAAAGGTTTTAAAGTTACTATTCAATTTCTTTAATGAATTTTAAATTCTTCAGATTGTATTTTTTCTTGATTTGGGATTTTAAGGCTATGGTTTTCTAGGAATTTAGATATTTCATCTACCTTTTTACCACTATGGGTAAATAGATGCCACATTGGTGAATAAAATCATTACTCACATATTCTTATTTCAATCTCTGCAGGCTCCATAATTACGTCCCCTTTTTTATCATTAATATTTCTGATTTGTACCTTTTCTTTGTATTTCCTTGATCAATGTCACCAGAAGTTTATTTTTTTCTTCTTTTCAAAATATTGGACTTGGCCTTCTTATTATGTGTTTGTTTTCTAAATTTTCTGCCCTTATTTTGACTCTCTTTCCATGTATTTTCTATGGCTTTATCCTGTTAGTCTTTTCTAGCACTCTGAATTTAATACTTAGCTCACTGACTTTCATTTAAAGCTATAAATTTTCCTTTGAGTGTTACTTTGGATACTGGTCAGAAGTTTGATATGTCGATTTTCAGTGCTGGAGATGAAAACATTGTATTCCTGTGTCCCGTTTTGTTAATGAATTTTATCTGCCTTTTTCCTTTTCCATATCATAAGTTTGGAGTTTCTCATGTCTCTTGATAACCTCTTGATGGCCACACTTACCCTTAAAAACTACAAAGCTTCCTAATGACTGCTTTTTAAGAAAAAAAAGGAAAAGGAAGGTAGGAGAAAGAAAGAAGAAGAAAGGAACGAAGGAAGGAAGGAACGAAGGAAGAAAGGAACGAAGGAAGGAATGAAGGAAGGAAGGAAGGAAGGAAGGAGGGAAGGAAGGAAGGAAGGAGGGAAGGAGGGAAAGAAGGAAGGAAGGAAGGAAGGAGGGAAGGAGGGAAGGAGGGAAGGAAGGAAGGAAGGAGGGAAGGAGGGAAAGAAGGAAGGAAGGAAGGAAGGAGGAAGGGAAGGAGGGAAGGAGGGAAGGAAGGAAGGAAGGAGGGAGGGAAGGAGGGAAGGAGGGAAGGAAGGAAGGAAGGAGAGAAGGATGGAAAGAAGGAAGGAGGGAAGGAGGGAAGGAAGGAAGGAAGGAGGGAAGGAGGGAAAGAAGGAAGGAAGGAAGGAGGGAAGGAGGGAAGGAAGGAAGGAAGGAAGGAAGGAAGGAAGGAAGGAAGGAAGGAAGGAAGGAAGGAAGGAAGGAAGGAAGGAAGGAAGGAAGGAAGGAAAGAGAGAGAGAGAAGGGAAGGAAGAAAAAAAGGAAGGAAGGAAGGAAGGAAGGAAGGAAGGAAGGAAGGAAGGAAGGAAGGAAGGAAGGAAGGTTTCTTCAAGCATTCTTAATATTACAAATTTTTTTTTAATTGTAGTTTTAAAAATATTGCACAACCTATGGTGGCTCAGTCATTGAAGTTTGAAGCTGAGGTCGCCACTTCAAACCCCAGGTTTTCTCAGACAAGGTCCATACAAGAGCAGCTACTACCAGTGGATGCTTCCAGTTCCACCCACCCCCTTTCTCTCTTTCTCTCTTCACTCTAAAACAATAAATAAAATCTTTTTATTATTTATGGTAAAACATACATAACCAAATTTACTATTTCACCCATTTTTAGGGGCACAGTTCACTGACATTAGGTACATGCATATTGTTGTGCAACCATCACCACCGTCTATGTCCAAAACTTTCTCATTTTCTCAAACTGAAACTCCGTCCCCATTAAACACTAACTCCCCATCTCCCTTCGTATCCCCCAGCTCCTGGCTCCCAACATCTACTTCCTGTCTCTATGACTCTGACTCCTCTAGGGACCTCATGTGAGTGGTACCATATGCCATCTATCCTTTTGTCTGGCTTATTTCACTGAACATGTCTTTAGGGTTCATCCGTGTTGTAACTGGTCTCAGAATTCTTCCTTCCTTTTTCAATTTTTTTTTATTTCTTTTTATTTTATTCATTTTAGAGAGGAGACAGAGAGAGAGAGGGGGCGGGGAGGAGCTGGAAGCATCAACTCCCATATGTGCCTTGACCAGACCAGTGCAGGGTTTTGAACTGGCGACCTCAGTGTTCCCAGGTCGTCGCTTTATTCACTGCGCCACCACAGTTCAGGCTCTTCCTTCCTTTTTTAAAAATGAGTGGTATTCCATGGTAGGTATATGCTATGTTTTACTTGTCCATTCATCTGTCAATGGGTTGTTTCCACCTTCCGGCTGTCACAAATAACCCTGCTCTGACATGGGGATACAAATATCACTTTTTGAGGCCCTGCTTTTAATTCTTTTCAGTATAGACCCAGAAGTGGAATTTCTGGATCAAATAATAATTCTTTTCTTTTTTCTTTTTTTTAAGTAAGAGGTGGGAAGGCAGAGACAGACTCCTGTATGCGCCCTACCGGGATCCACCTGCCAAGCCCCTACCGGGCGATGCTCTGCCTGGCTGGGCCACAACTCCATTGCTCAGCAACCAAGCTATTTTAGCACCTGAGGCCAAGGTCATGGAGCCATCTTCAACACCTGGGGCCAAACTTTGCTCGAACAATTTGAGCCATGACTGTGGAAGGGGAAAAGAGACAGAAAGAGGAGGGGTAGAGGGGGAGAAGTAGATGGTCACTTCTCCTGTGTGCCCTGACCGGGAATTGAACCCAGGACTTCCACACTCCAGGCCTACACTCTACTGCTGAACTAACCAGCCAGGGCCCGCATAATAATTCTATTTTTAATTTTCTCGGAATCACTATGCTGTTTTCCATTGTGGCCGCACCATTTTACATTCCTAACAGCTTCCCAAGCCTTTATTCTGTATTTTACAGTGGCTCTGTGCATGTCCCAAATATGTGCCATTATATCAAGCTTGTCCATTATGTTGTTAAAATCTATATCTTTAATTTGTGTCTTCTTAAGCTGTCAAGTTCAAGAGGGATGGTTTTAAAATTTCCCTCTTTGGTGGTGCAATTATCTAATGTAAGGTATTTTTCTTCTTTTTGTTTTTTATTCCAGGTCTTCAAATTCTGCACATTGTTTTACAGTAACAGCACATCTTAAATCTTAGTATCTGCATGTTTGAGTAGTTCTGTCATTTTCTTGCTTCATTGATTGTGAGACTATATTATTAAGCACATACACATTTAGAACTGTTATGTTTTCATGACAATTATCTCTAGCAATGCTTCCTACATTGAAGTCTATGTGTAATAAGAACAGAGTTAAACCAACTTTCTTTCTTGCTGTTTATATCTTTCACTTGGCAACTTGTTATATTGTTTATATTTAAATGTAAACATGTTGCTGGATTTTACTTTTTCTTATCAAGTTTAATAATATTTGTCTTTTCATTTGATAGAAATATAATGTGAAGCATCTCTGTAATTTAAATTTTTCTAGCAGCCACAATCAAAAGGTTTTAAAAAGTGTTATAATTTGGTCCTGCCCAGTTTGCTCAGTGGACAGAGTGTCAGCCCAGCATATGGACATCTGGGGTTTGATTCCTGGTCAGGGCACACAAGAGAAGCTACCACCAGCATCTCCTCCCCTCCATTTTCCCCTTCTCTCTCTCTTTCCCTCCAGTGGAGAGTATCAACCCCAGACTAGGGTGGCCAGGTGGATCCTGGTTGGGGCACATGCGTGAGTCTATCTATCTCCCCTCCTCTCACTTAAAAAAAATGTTGAAATTAATTTTAATAATATATGTTTTTGTTTGTTTGTTTTTTAGCAAGAGACAGATGAGACAGAGAGACAGAAGAAGATGAGAAGCATCAATTCTTTGTTGCAACACCTTAGTTGTTCATTGATTGCTTTCTCATATGTGCCTTGACTGGGGGGCTACAGCAGAGCAAATGACCACTTGCTCATACCAGTGACCTTGGGCTCAAGCCAGCAATCATGAGGTCGTGTCCAGCAACCCCATGCTCAAGCCAGCAACCTCGGGGATTTGAATCTGGGTCCTCTGAGTCCCAGTCTGACTCTCTATCCACTGTGCCCCTGCCTGGTAAGGCTAATAATATCTTTTAAACAACATATCCAAAATCTTATCTCTTCAAAATCCAATCAATATAAAAATTTTAATAAGATATTTTTACCTTCTTGCCTGACTGGTAGTGTCACAGTGGATAGTGTCGACCCTGAACGCTAAGGTTACTGGTTCAAAACCCAAGGTCCCCAGCTTGAGTAAGGTGTTGCTGGCTTGCCTTGAGCCAGGGATCATGGATCTGAGCCCGGGTCAAGGCATGTACAAGAAGCAATCAATGCACAACTAAGTGGAGCAACTAGTTGATGCTTCTTACTCTTTCTCTCTCTCTCTTGCTCTGTCTCCCTTCCTTTCTTTAAAATATTTTACTTATAGATTTTTAGAGAGAGGATCGATAGAAAGAAAGGAGGGAGAGGAGGAGACAAAAGCATCAACTTGTAGTCGCTTCTCCTGTATGAGCCTTGACCAGGCAAGCCCTGGGATTTGAACCAGCGATCTCAACATTCTAGGTCGAGTCTTTATCCACTGCTCCACCACAAATGAGGCTCTGCTTTCCTTTCTCTCAATTAAATATAAAAAAGAGCCTGACCAGGCGGTGGCGTAGTGGTTAGAGCGTCGAACTGGGATGCGGAAGACCCAGGTTCGAGACCCCGAGCTCGCCAGCTTGAGTGTGGGTTCATCTGGCTTGAGCAAAAGCTCATCAGCTTGGACCCAAGGTCGCTGGCTCCAGCAAGGGGTTGCTCGGTCTGCTGAAGGCCCGCAGTCAAGGCACATGTGAGAAAGCAATCAGTGTACAACTAAGGTGTTGCAACGGCAACGAAAAACTAATGATTGATGCTTCTCATCTCTCTCCATTCCTGTCTGTCTGTCCCTATCTATCCCTCTCTCTGACTCTCTCTCTCTCTCTGTCCCTGTTAATATATATATATATATATATATATATATATATATATATATATATATATATATATATATATATATATATTATTAAGATACTTACTTTCTTTTTTATTTTGTGCTTTCTGATTGTTTCTCTTTTTCATATTGCTTTTCCTCTCCTGCCTTGCCTTGTTTCAGATTTTTAAAATTATTATTATTATAGTCCCTTTGTCGACTTGGTTCAAAAATTACTTCACTTTATTACTATCCATTCAGACACTTCTGGAGACACTTGAATTTATCATTTTATCTCGCAAAGCCTAACGTTGTTCAGCCTTTTTCGTTTCCAAAGCCCCCGAAACCGGTCTTCTGGTATCTACTGTCGCCCCCTACAGGCCGTTCTCCGCATAATGGTCAAAGCAAGATTTCGGTTACACATTTTTTTAAACGTCCTATTTATTTAAAATCATACATAATCTTACGCAGATATATGTTTGACCAAAGAAATTTTTTTTTAATTTCATAAGACCTTTACCACCAGTCAGCCACACGCGAGTCGGCACTGAAACGTGCCGACACCTGTCAGCCCAGGGGCAATCTACCGGCCACGAACCAGTGGGTAAGGGGTGGTGGGTAGCGGCGGATCCCGCCAGCCGTGCGTTTCCAGCCCTCCAGCCCGCGCGGACCCCGCCGACGCCGACGCCCGTATCCTCGCGTCCCGCGGGCAACAGACCCACACGTCCCGAAGGCCCCTAGGGACTCTGCCGGGGACCTATGTTCCACACAATAATTACGCCATCCGCCCCTAAACCCGCGGAAAAACTCCTTGGCAACCTGTCTCTGCCCTTTTTCAGGTCTTCCGACCCGAGACAGTGAGAAGTGGGCTGGCACCTCGTGTTCTCGGCGGCCCCGGGCAAGGGGAACTGTTTGCCACTCCCCGAAGTAGGCACCCAACAACGGGCAGAAAATGTCAGACTAAAATATCTTTTCACACTCTTTGAAATGACATGAAAATTACTCGTATAAAGGAACAAAAACAACTCAAGTATCATGAAAAGCAAAAAGTTAGAAAGGACTGTAAATTCGTTTTTATTTTTAGTGGTTGAAACATCTTACATTTATTATATTGAGGTATGTGATTGACATACAAAAGAAAAGCTTTACATGACAGCATAAGGAATACAATCAATAATGTTGTAATAGCTGTGTTTGGTGCCAAGTGGGTACAAGAATTATTGGGGGATCCCTTTGTAAATTATATGTGTCTAATCACTATGCTGTACATCTATAACCAATAAAACTATAAGATTGCATGTCAACTATAATTTTAAATTATTTAAAAACTGAACAAATTTAATGTATATAGCTTAATGAGTTTGAAGACAAACACCTATAAAACTGTCACTGTAATCAATGCTATAAGTTTAACCATTACCTCTAAAATTTTCATCCTTCCTTTTTTGTGTGATAACATTTAACCTAAGGTCAGCCCTCTCCTAAAAATTTAAGTACACAATACAGCTTTGTTAACTGTATGCATTTGACTGTATACTAGATCTCTAGAACTCATTTCTTTTCCCAAACTGAAACTCTGTCCCCATTAAACACTACATCACCCATACCCCTCCCCCAGTCCCTGGCTCCCACCACCAACTTTCTGTTCCTATGGATTTGACTCCTCTAGGGACCTCATATAGGTGGAATCATAGAGTGTTTGTCCTTTGTGTCTGGCTTACTTCACTCAGCATAACATCCTCAAAGTTCATCCACGATGCGGTATATATCAGAATTTCCTTTCTTTGTACAGCTGAATAATACTCCAGTGTCTGGATATACCACATTTTGTTTGTTTATTCATTTGTTGATGCATGTAGATTGCTACCATGTCTTTGCTTTTGTTAATAATGCTTCAATAAACATGGAAATACAAGTATCTTTTCAAGATCCTGATTTGAACTGTTTTATTCATACTCAGAAGAAGGATTGATCGATGGTAAGGTTTGAGGAACAGCCATACTGTTTCCCATTGCAGCTGTACCATTTTGCATTCCTACCAAGAGTGCCCAAGAGTTTCAAATTCTTCACATCCTCAACAATACCTGTTATATTTTGTTTTTGTTTATTTTGTTTGTTTTGATAATAGCCATCCTAACAGGTGTGAGGTGATATCTCACTGGTTTCAATTTTCATTTCCCTGACAGTTAATGATGTTGAGCACCTTTTCCTATGCTTATTGGCCTTTTTATATATTATTGGGTACTTGTTAATATTTTCTTTTTTTTTTCTTTTTTCATGACCAATCTAAGTCATTTATTTAAGCCATCTCCTACCATAAGGAATGAGACGGAAGGTTAGTACACTCTAGTCATCATTTGATACAAGGAAAGATCAGCTTAAGGTCCCATACACTTTTTTGGTCCGAGTGCAGAGTAATGGTCCAAACCAGTGCTGTGGTCCCCACTGGGTAGTAGTCCCAGTTCTTTATTCATCTTCATAGCCGGTTGGGAGCGGATTCACATGAGGATTATGGAACAGAGTATGGTTACCATCTCCCCAGGGGAAGGGCTTGGACCTGATGCGGAGATGGGGGTAGGCGACGAACTCGGGTCTCTCGTGCTCCCCGTGGCGCGACTTCAGAAAGACGTTCAGCATGCTCACTCCCACCCCGGGGAGCGCAGCAAAGTAGGTGAGGGCCTTCCACATGCGGGCTGAGCCCTCCTCGCCGTGGGCACCACTCGACATAGACCGCGCCAACTGCGGCTGGAACCGACTCAGCGGCTCAGACACTCGGGACCCACACACGGCTGCCATTTTTGACCAAGCTTAATATTTTCATTAGAACTTTTGCATGTGAATCTGTGAAGGAAATTGGTGCATTCTTGTAAGTACCTTTCTGTGACATAAATGTGCATTTATGTTGGCTATATATCTAGGGGTGTATTTGCTATGTTCAACATTTAAGAAAAAGAACAAAATAAAGTTACTCTTCCAGAAAAGAAGGCTACAAAAATTTAGACAATGTGGTATTAGCGCAAGAAAGAACTGTAACCCAGGTGGATTATAAATGTAAAAGTGAAAGGTGAAACAATAATAAGATAAGAATATTTGTTATGGTAAGCAAAGATTTTTTAAAACACAAAAATACTAAGTGTGAAGAAAAATATTATTAAATGTATTAAATATTATTGTTAGATTACATTAAAATTAAGATCTTCTGTTTTACAAGAGGCACCAGTTCAGAGAATGAAAAGGTAATCCACAGGGTGAGAGAAGGTATTTTGCAAAAATAAAACCGACACAGGGCTCATTTTCAGAGTAAAGAAATTTCTATAAATCACAAAGAAAAAGACAGCCCCCTTTAAAAAGGACCAAAAGATGTGACCCAAAAGTTTACATAAAACAATATGCAAACAATAAACATGAAAGAGGGCTTGTAATGCTGGTGGCCAAGGCCAGGCAGGTTCACATTGGATTCGGGCAGATGGTAGGAAACCTGCAGAGCTCGAAAGGGTTGAGCCATTACATTTTATAAAGTCTCACAACTGTGGACAAGCACACAGGCAGGGGAAACTGCCTCTCAGGCAAAAAAAAAAAAAACCAAACAGCAAAATGGCCCCTCACAGTGGCGAGCAGGCAATCTGTGTGCATCCGCAATCTCCCATCTCTCTCAAGTGCAAGCACCCATAGCCTTATGCAGGCCATACATGCATGGCGCAGCCACACGCTCATGTACCAATCAGGCAAAGTGCTTGCAGCCAGTAAACCAGCAAGCAAGCCTAACACAGCTGCCCCCACAGGACTCAACCATACTAACCATCAGGAAAATGCAAATTAAAGTCACAGAGGGCCCTGCCAGTTGACTCAGTGGATAAAGCATCAGCCCTGTGTGCGGACATCCCAGGTTTGTCCCCGGTTCGATCCCAAAGTCAATCAATGTAATCTACCACATTAAGGACACACATGAGAAGCAACTATCTCCCCGCCTTCTGTTTCTCTTCCCCTCTCACAGCCAGCAGCTCAATTGAGTGGTTCAAGCATCAGCCCCAGGCACTGAGGATAGCTCAGCTAATTCAAGCATCGGTACCAGAGGGGGGTTGCAAGTGGATCCCAGTCAAGTCTGTCTCTCTCTCTCCTCCTCTCACTTAAAATGAATAGTCATATAAGGATCTCATCATAGAACAGCTAAATTTAAGACTGACCACACTAAGAGATAATGCCAACTGCTATGGAAACCTGATATTATCTAATATATAGAGAGAACTCAAATTACCATAATCAGAAATGAAAATGTGTACATTATTACTGATTTTCAAAAATAAAAAAGGATTATAATATAATAGAGAATACTATCAAGTATAATATAAATAAGATATTGTTTTATGCCAACAATTTAGATAACCTAGATAAAAGGGACAGATTTTTAAAAATACAAAATCTAGTAAAACTGACTCAAGATGAAATAAAAAATCTGAATGGACCTATAACAAGAAAGAAGAGTAAACAATCACTAATCAAAAATCCCCCAAGATTTACTTATTTCACTCCGTATAATGTTATCAAGGTCCATCCATTTTGTTGTAAATGATCCGATGTCATCATTTCTTATGGCAGGGTATCCAACATAATTGAATGATAAATAACCTGGAGATGTTTTCTTTGAACATATGTACCCTGATTTATTGGTGTCACCCCATTAAAATTAAAAAAAAATCCCCCAAGAAAAATAAAAAAAGAACAGATGGCCTCAATGGTAAATTCCACCGAACATTTAATGAAGAATTAACGTCAATCTCTCTCAAACTCCATCCCCCCACCAAAAAATACTAAAGAAGAAGAAACACTTCTAACTCATTCTGAGGACAGCATTACCTTGTCACCAAAGCAAGACAATGGCATCACAAGAAAAGAAAATTACAGATCAATATCCCCTATGAATATAGATGCAGAAATCTGCCAACAAAATACTAGGAAATCCAGTCTAGCAGCATGTTAAAAAAGACATACACCACGTGGGACTTATTTCCAGAATGCAAAGATGATTCAACACACAAAAGTCAATCAGTGTAATACACCACATTAAGAAAATGAAGAGATAAAACACTTCATTCCAATTGGTTCAGAAAGAGCTCTTGACAAAATTCAAAACTTTACATTCCCATGCTAAATGAAATAAGTTAGAAAGAGAAAGACAAATACTGTCTGATTTCTCCTATATGCTAAATCTAAAAATAGCAAGCTTATAATACAGTAAAGAGATTGGTAGTTGCAAGAAGTGGGGGGTGGGAAGGAAAAAACAGGTGAACTGGTTTTTTTTTCTTTTTTACAGGGACAGAGAGAGAGTCAGAGAGAGGGATACATAGGGACAGACAGACAAGAACAGAGAGAGGTGAGAAGCATCAATCATTAGTTTTTCATTGCCGTTCCGACACCATAGTTGTTCATTGATTGCTTTCTCACATGTGCCTTGACCGTGGGCCTTCAGCAGACTGAGCAACCCCTTGCTGGAGCCAGCAACCTTGGGTCCAAGCTGGCGAGCTCTTTGCTCAAGCCAGATGGGTCCGTGCTCAAGCTGGCGAGCTCAGGATCTCTAACCTGGGTCTTCCGCATCCACATCCCAGTCCGACACTCCATCCACTGCGCCACCACCGGGTCAGGCCAGCTGAACTGGTTTTTAAAAATAAATTAAATTTTTAATAATTTATTAACTGTAGAGAGAGAGGGAGAGAGAGAGAGAAAACCATCAATTTGTTGTTTCATTTATTTATGCATTCATTGGTTGATTCTTGTTTGTTCCCTGATTGGGGATCAAACCCACAACCTTGGTGTATTGGGACAATGCTTTAACTAACCAACTCAGCTACCTGACCAGGGCAATTAAAGTTTTAGAAAATTCTTTTTAATTTCTCATAGAACTAGTGTAATGCCAGTGGTCATGGCCATGCAGGTTCACATTGGATTCAGGCAGACAATAGAGAAACTGCGAAGCTGGAAAATGGTGGTCTATTCCTTTGTTAGACTCTCTCAACAGCAGACTAGCAAGCAGGCAGGAAAAACCGCTCCTCTCTCTCAAGGCTGATAAGCAAACAGGCCAGGGGGAAATAAAACCTTCTTCCACAAACAATAGCAAAGAAATGGCCCCTCCCAATGGTGGCAGGCAATCCTCGATCTACAATCTGCCACCCTGAGGTCAAGCACATGCAACCTTATATAGACTATACACACGTGGTGCTGCCCTGTGCTCATGCACCAATCAGGCAAAATACAAGCCAGCAAGACTAACACACTTGTTTGACAATGACTAGCTATATAGAGAGGTTATCTGTGTCTAAGATGCTGTGGTTTGATTATTTTTGGCTTATAGTAAATTTGGAAGGAAACTGAAACTACAGGAAAATGAAGTAATCTTGACCTACACGGCATGCAAAGGAGTCAGGATAACCATCCACACCAGTGGATAGATGTCAAAGAAACTGAGCATAAGTAGCTTAGTGGGGGAAAGTTGCCTTCTTCACAGGACACTTGGTGCACAGTTGATGCACTGCAGGTGTTCAAGGATATTGCAGTGGAGACTCTTCTGACCAACCATGCTCTTGTGCCTCACTGCATTCATAACCCAGGTTGGAGGCCTTTTCTTTTTGCTTTTTTTTTTTTTGTGACAGAGACAGAGAAAGAGAGAGGGACAGATAGGGACAGACAGACAGGAAAGGAGAAAGATGAGAAGCATCAATTCTTCGTCGCGGCTCCTTAGTTGTTCACTGATTGCTTTCCTATATGAGCTTTGACCATGGGGCTTCAGCAGACCGAGTGACCCTTTTTGCTCAAGCCAGCGACCTTGGGCTCAAGCTGGTGAGCCTTGTTCAAACCAGATGAGCCTGTGCTCAAGCCAGCGACCTCGGGGTTTTGAACCTGGGTCCTCTGCATCCCAGTCTGACGCTCTATCCACTGCGCCACCGCCTGGTTAGGATGTCAGAATCTGGGGATGAGGGTATTTATGAAGGTTTTAGTTCATCAGAATAATATATATGGAGCCACTTTCAAATGGAGCTGGAGCTGCCATCCCAGAGACCTTGCACATCTTATGTCTCAAATCTTTGGAATGTTATAACTGCGCAAAATAACCTTTGGACTGAAACTAAAGCAACCTTGTGTCTCAAACAATTGTTTGCAATGATAACAAGAAAGCAGATATGATGACTATCAGACTGAAAATTAAAAACATTCTTTAGAATTAGCATCACTATATTATGTCAGCTGCACCAATAGAGATGCCTTCCTTCTAGTGATGTAACTGTTCCCATTCCCTTCCCATAAATACCCCTTGTCTTATTCTCTGAATTGAAACACTGGGCTTCTGCCAGAATCAGTGCTCACCCAATAGCTGTTCTTATTATCTCAAATAAACACTTGTTTACCTCTCACTCTGAAAAACCTGTTATTTTTAGGTTGACATAGGTATAATTAATTGAAATCATTGACCAGTGATGATTAACTTAATCTTCATCCCCTCTCTCCTCCTTGAAGGTTAGAGGGTGGAGGGGGAGTGCTAAAAGTTCCAGCTCTGTAACTACATGTTTTTTCTAGGATCCAGCCCCTACCCTGAAGCTATCTAGGGCCCACTGAGAGTCACCTCAATGCATAAACTCCGGTATGTTTGAAAGGGCATTGTTATGAATAATAAAAGATGCTCCTCTTGCCTGACCAGGCAGTGGCGCAGTGGATGGAGCGTCGGACTGGGATGCGGAAGACCCAGGTTCGAGACCCCAAGCTCGCCAGCTTGAGCGCAGGCCCATCTGGCTTGAGCAAAAGCTCGTCAGCTTGGACCCAAGGTCGCTGGCTCCAGCAAGGGGTGGCTTGGTTTGCTGAAGACCCGCGGTCAAGGTACATGTGAGAAAGCAGTCAATGAACAACTATGGTGTTGTAACGGCAACAAAAAACTAATGATTGATACTTCTCATTTCTCTCTGTTCCTATCTGTCTGTCCCTATCTATCCCTCTCTCTGACTCTCTCGCTGTTCCTTGTAAAAAAAATAAATAAACAAAAAAGATGCTCCTCTTAACCTCATCATTCAGGAAATTCCAAGGGTTTTAGAAGCTCTTGTGCCAAGAACCAGGGATGAAGACCAAATGTGTTATTTCTTATTATATCACAGTATCAGAGAAGCCTCTGATATTCTTTGTAGACAGGAGACCAGAAACCTGAAGATGGGAGTGAAAGAACAGAACAAAACCTGTGAATATGTCCTTGTTTGGAAATAGGGCTATAATGCCCGTGACCAGGGCCAGGCAGGTTCACATTGGATTTGGGCAGACTGTAGAAAAACTGCGGAGCTGGAAAGGGTTGGGCCATTCTATTTAATCAAGTCTAACAACAGCGAACAAGCACACAGGCAGGGGAAACTGCCTCTCAGGCAAACAGCAAAATGGCCCCTCACAGTGGCAGGCAGGCAATCTGCATGCATCTGCAATCCCTCATCTCTCGAGTACAAGCACCCCATAGTCTTATATAGGCTATACACACGTGGTGGAGCTGCTATGCACTCACGCACCAATCAGGCAAAGTGCTTGCAGCTAGTAACCCCATGAGCAAGCCTAACACAGCTGCCCCACATTCTACCCCTTTAGGGTTGCTCGACTCACAATAGGTACATTACATACATTCCAAGAATAACAATTACAAAGGTGCCCTTCACGATGTCTCCCTGAGCACTCTGCCCAGGGAGTTAACTGGAGGCCCACCTCCAACTCCCCACCCCATGGTGCCAACAAGGCCACCCATCTTAACTGGGGATCCTGTACAGTCCAGAGCCATGTCCATTGAAACCAAAAATGTCCTTGGTGCTTCTCTGCAACTGGGTGAGAGCAGCTTCCCAGTGCAATAGGGCATCCACTGGAGCTGCCCACCCCATCAGGGTCTCTCATACTGTCCAAAGGCAGCATGTCCATCCAACAAGAGAGCCAGTGCCCCGCTCTCTGATTGCAGTCCAAGAGTCAGTCCACAATAGCCCAAATCACCAAGATAAAGGTCCATTACAGGCAAGTAGGTTCACATAGAACCTCAGGCCCACTCCTCATTCTTGTGGTCATAGCAGCTCTGAAGACGCTGCCGCAAGGAGGAGCGTGTGGCAACAGTGACCATCCTCTTTACCTCTGCTCTGGAGAGCATGATGCCATCCACCCCTATGTCCCACAATTGCAGCAAGCCTACCAGGGGCTCAGCAGGTACTCTTTGCTGCTGGACTTTTGCCTTCTGGATGGCCACTGGCCAAGTTCTAAGTGTGTCAACAGCAGCTTCAGCCCGAACCTCCTCATCCTCAGAAGAGGAGCTAGAAACGACTGCTCCTGCTGACTCAAGAGTCACTCTGCTGGCACAGCTCCATCTTTGGCTCCTGCGTCTGCCAGTTCTTGGCCTGAAGCTGAACCTGCAGTTGTTCCTCCAACAACTACCACTGCCAACATTCAACTTCCAGGGTAAACTGCAACTCACAAACCTGTTTGACCTCCTTCTCCAGAGCTCGCTCCAGTTCAAGCCATTGCTGCCATTGGGTTTGCTGCTCATTCTGCAGCTCCCAACCTCGGGCTGGTTCTTAAAGGGCTGTAAAAGCAGCTAGCCCATGGTCCCCAAAAGGATAGCCATGGGGAGCCATAACAATGACCAGTCTTCTAACCCACTCCTCAAGAGTGGCTGCAGCTCCATACCCATCTGCTTCGAATGCTGCCCACTACGCCAGATGCAATGCCGGTGGCAAAGGCCAGGCAGATTCACATTGGGTTCAAGCGGATGGTAGAAAAACTGCAGAGCTGGAAAGCATTGGGCCTTTCCATTTAATAAAGCCTCACAACGGCAGACAAGCACACAGGAAGGGGAAACCACCTCTCAGCCAAACAAACAGCAAAATGGCCCCTCACAGTGGCAGGCAGGCAATCTGCATGCATTTGCAGTCCCCCATCTCTCGAGTGCAAGCACCCATAGACTTATATAGGCCATACAAGCGTGGCACTCCTATGCACCCACACACGAACCAGGCAAAGTGCTTGCAGCTGGTAACAACGAGAGCAAGCCTAACACAGCTGCCCCACAGGGTCTTTGCAGATATATTTAAGATAGAACAAAGGAGCTTGTATCTGAATAAAGAGGTACATTGTGGTAAGCCCAGAACCAGCAAGTAAGAGTCCCTATGAGTCAGAGCATGGCTGATGGATCTCATCTTGTGGACATTTGGCCAATAAAAATAGTCAATAACTATTTATTAAGCACCAACTGTGTGCCAGGCATGGTTATAGGCACTGGAATTAGAGTCCACCCTCACTCCCAGGTAGAGTTCTGGTGATACCTGTCCAGCGGGATATTAGAATTGCTAGTCTTTACCTTCCCAAATGGGAGTGAGTGCTGTGAGTTCCTGATGAGCCACACTAGGTTGGACAAGGAAGCAGGCAATTTGAGGCTCACTACTGAGATCCACTCCTTACCCCTGATGCGGAAACTATTTCACATCATTCTGGTCTACTGACTTGATGCTGAAACAGGTAGGACTTTGGGGCCATCTCTCTCAGGGAGTGGTGACTGCATTTTGCACATAGGAAGGAGAATGAGCTGAGTTTTTGGTGACATAATGGCTGGATTCTGATAGTGATTGGTATTTTTTACATAATAATTTCAGCTTTTCTTATTTCAGGCTCATGACATTTCCACTACCATGAGCAGGTTTGAACCCCTCACTGACCTGTGTATAGCAGGAGCAAGTAATAAAGGTTTATTGCATAAACCTTTTAAGAAATGTTTGTTATTACAGCATAACCTACCCTAACCTACCCTGACCAATACACAAGCTTCAGGGGAAGGAGGTGTGGGTGAAAAATGTGGGGGGTTTTTGATAAATCAAGATGTGTCCACTAACTTAATCTGACAAACTCAGGGAAAGCCTACACAATGGCTTTGCCAACTCAGGGAATTAAGGTAAACACAAGATGGTCTAAATCAAAACTTTCTACCTAAAAGCAGTTCATGGTGGATAATCATGTCCCAGAGAACTTTCTTTAAACCAGTGGTTCTTAACCTGGGTTCTATCAAACCCTAGGGGTTCAATGAGTTGGTCTCAGGGGTTCGGAGAAGCCTCTGCCCTGGAGGCCAGAATAAAGTAATACCATAATTTGTTGTGAGTTCATGCACTTTGTTGGTTTTGTTCTTTGAGCAAGGTGATGTTCATGCACGGCTCATTTTGTGCACCAGTAAAAAAAACATATACCTATGTCTTGAATTTGGAAAAAAATCATATTTTATTTATCACTAAAGTAGGGTTCGGTGAATACGCATATGAAACTGGTGGGTTCGGTACCTCAAGAAAGGTTAAGAACCACTGCTTTAAACAAAGGTAATGCTTGCTTTTACTCAAACCTGTCTGCTGTCTTTTGTATCTATGATAATGTACCTGATAACATGCCTTTGGAATGTAAGTGGTCAGAAGTCCACTTACATTCCACAGGAGCCCAAAGCCAATACACCCCTCATTGTTATTGTTATGTAAACCATTAACAGTTAACTGTCTTGTTCCTACCTATGTAAAGAAGTTTCAGTATATACACTTTTGCTTTTTACCCAATCCCAGAGATTTACCGGCTTTGCCTTCTCCTGCCTCCCTAATCTGTCACCAATCAAATTCATGTGACCCCCTTACGCCTTCCCCTTTGATTCTGATGTATAAAATAAGTGGTAAAACTTCTATTTTCCGGAGCACTTTCTCAATTCATTGAGACTTTGCTTCCTGGCAATTGTTGACAGTTTGGCTCAAATAAACTTATAAAAACTCATATAGGTTTGGAAGTTGTTTTTTCTTTTTACGTTGACAGAGGAAAATCAGCTTTGACAATGAAATTTGAGATTTTTTAGCTCCTATAAAGGCAATAGTCCTGAAACCTAAGTTTGACAACAACAAAAAAATGTATTTTATAAATTCTTTAAACTCTAATTATGCATTGACATTTATATATGAAAGACTTCATTGGTCACTATATATCATCCCAGACAAGAAAAGGCTAAAGGAGTTGGTCACAAGAAATGTTAAAAAGATTTTTTTAAGAAGAAAAAAAATATCAAGAATATGAGTAATAAAATGGCAATAATTACATGGCTATCAATAATTACTTTAAATGTAAATGGATAGGTCTGACCTGTGGTGGCACAATGGATAAAGCATTGACCTAGAACACTGAAGTTGCTGGTTTGAAACCCTAGGCTTGCCAGGTCAAGGCACATAGGAAAGTTGATGCTTCCTACTCCTCCCCTCCCTCTTCCTTCTCTAAAAAAATGAATAAATAAATAAATAAACTTATAAAAAATAAATAAAATACAATAAATAAATAAAATCTTTTAAAAATATAAAAAATATAAATGGATAATTGCTTCAATAAAAAGACATATGTGACTGAACAGAGAAGGAAATAAGACCCTTATACATATACTGTCTACAAGAGACCCATTTCAGGTCAAATGACATGCGCAGATTGAAAGTAAAGAAATAGGAAAAAATATTTCATACAAATGGAAATGAAAGAAAAAGCTGGGTTAACAATACTTATATCAGACAAAGTAGACTTTAAAACAAAGCCTACAGGCCCTGGCCAGTGACTCAATGGACAGAGTGTTAGCCCAGCATACAGATGTCCCAGGTTTGATTCCCCGTCAGGGCACACATGAGAAGCAACCATCTGCTTCTCTTCCCCTCCATCTCTGCTTTCTCTCTTCCCCTCCCACAGCCAGTGGCTCAAGTGGTCCGAGCAAGGACCTCAGGTGCCGAGGATAGCTTGGTTGATTCAAGCATCAGCCCCAGATGGGGGTTCCTGGATGGATCCTGATCTGGGCACATGTGGGAGTCTGCCTCACTATCTCCCCTCCTCTCCCCTAAAAAAAGGCCTATAACAAGAGAGAAAGAAGGACATTTCATATACAATAGCCAAGATATGGAAACAACCTAAGTGTTCATTGATAAACAATTGGATAAAGAAGATAGATAGAAACACACACACACACAAACATTACTTGTCTATCAAAAAAAATGAAATCATATCATTTGCAACAACATGGATGGACCTAGAGGATATCATGCTAAATAAAATAAAGACAAATACATATGATATCACATATGTGGGATCTAAAGGACAATCTATATAAATAAAAATGTAAATGTTCGTTTGTTCAAAATCTTAAATCTCTGAAAGTTCTTCACCTATTGCTTTGAAATTTTGACACAACGTTGCATTCGAACACACACATGTTTTTATCCCAAAATGGCATAGCCTTACCCTTGCATTATCCAGAATAGCTGCAACATTGCTACCAGGTGGAAGAACTTCTCATTCTGCTTTGAAATTGCCATTGAACATGCAATTCATTGAAACTCCCACATGCAACATTTCCAAAGCATCTGGCATGGGAAAGTATTGCAGAAATGCAAACTTATTGTTTGGGATGAATGTACAATGGTGCACAAAAATTGCTTGAGGCTCTTCATGATCATTGCAAGATTTGTGTGGAAACATCAGACTATTTTGGAATGCATTAATATTGCTTGCAGGAGATTTCAGGCAAACATTACCAGTAATTTCTTGATTGACACCAGTGGATGAAAAAATGCTTGCCTGAAATACTCTACTTTGTGGCGACATGTAAAGACGTAAAAATTAACTACAAATATACATGTCTAGCTGCAAAACGATCAATCAGCTGAGATATTCTCACATCAATTGCTGGAAACTGGGAATGGGAAGGTGCCAGGTGATCTGACCTCAGGACAAATTTCATTGTCTCATAACTTCTGCAATTTAGTGACATCAAAAAAAGAATTGGTTGAAAAGTATTTCCCAATATTCAAACCAATTATAAGAATCACGATTGGCTGAGTGAATGAGCTATTCTTGCGGCCAAGAACAAAGACGTCTACAAACTTAATAATATTATTCAGTCTAACATTCAAAGTGAGGCAGTCACATACAAGTCCTTTGACACTGTTGTGGAAGCAGATGAAGTGTTTAATTATCCAACTGAATTTTTTAATTCACTCAATCTGCCAGGGATGCCACCGCACGTACTGCAATTGAAAACCAGTGTGCCAATTATCATGTTGCAAAATATCAACCAGCCAAAGTTTTGCAACAGCATGCGGCTTGCAGTAAAACAATTAATGAGCAATACTGTAGAAGCAACAATCTTGACAGGACCTTTCAAAGGTGACGATGTCCTCATTTCTCGCATTCCTATGATTCCAACGGATATGCCATTTCAATTTAAGAGATTGCAATTCCCAATTTGATTGGCATTTGCAATCACCATCAACAAAGCCCAGGGCCAATCTTTAGATTTGTGTAGTTTAGATCTAGACACAGATTGCTTCTCACATGGACAATTATATGTTGCATGTTCTAGAGTCAGCAAACCAGACAATCTCTATATCTGGACAGACAATGAAACAAAAAATATTGTATACCCACGAGCATTGTGAAATTAAACATATTAAAATGTGTGCTTTCTCTTTTCTATCTTTTCCATAATTTTTTACTTCCAATTACATTTCCCCAAAAACTTTCTTTGCTCACTGTGCGCATATGGGGAGTTCCATCACCTGCCTTCAGTTCAAGTCCCTTCGTACTCAAGTCCCTGTTCGGGCACCACTTGCCACAGACCAGCACAGTTTGTAATTCTGCATCTTGAGTGAGAACGGTGTGGAATTAAGAAAACAGACTCATTAAGAAAAAAGGATGGCAATATTCGAGTGCCCCATATCCCTAGTTTGCTGTATTATATAGCCATATGCAAATAGGGAAGTCTTTGATACAAAGTCACACATCTGAGGCAAAAAAGGAACTCGCCCAAGGCATAAACAGGAATCCCCCCACCATGCATAAGTAAAATCAACCAACATCTGAACAAACGAAGACTAAGAGGAAGGGCATGTAAATTGCTTCCAGCAACTTAAGGAAGCAAGTGAAGTGGGTGCAAATACTCAGCATCATAGACAGTATGGAGGTGAAGGGGGGAGAACTTAGCCTTTTGCTAAACCTCGATTTTACAAAGGCTTTTTGCCATTTATGGTCCACAACATATTCCCCTTTCATTTTTTATTTTTAATTTGTGTGTTGAGATTTGCACTCATTTGATTTTTTAGTTTTCCAGATTTTAATTTGGAGGCAGACTGAAAAAATACAGAATAAACACAAAATTAGTATAGCCAATGCTAATAGATACCCAAACAAGTATTCCAATACATTATAAAGATTAAACCTTTAAGCAAATTTTTAGCCAATATAACAGGATTTATAAAAGAGTTTTTGCGCCTGACCTGTGGTGGCACAGTGGATAAAGCGTCGACCTGGGAACACTGAGGCCGCCAGTTCAAAACCCTGCACTGGTTCGGTCAAGGCACATATGGAAGTTTGATGCTTCCAGCTCCTCCCCCCCTTCTGTCTTTCTCTCTCTCTCTCTCTCTCTCTCTCTCACTCTGTGTCTCCTCTCTAAAATGAATAAAATAAAAATTAAATTAAAAAACAGAGTTTTTGCTGTTTTGAATGTCTTCAACATGTTTACCAAGTCTAAGTTGGCACCATTACCATTTCAACATCTTTGCAAATGCAACCCAACCCCAATTCAGTCCATTAAGAGCTGTCAGATGAAGCAGGAGTCCAGGAAACACATTCAGGAAAAGTCTGCATGGCACTGGAATTGTTATTACATTTTTACATTTTGCAGCTAGTGTCCAAGTTCTAATGACCGTTGCTTCTGGCTGGTAATGATTCAGGTAGACTGGAAAAACGATTTGCAGCATGTATGGAGATGAAGCTTCCGTTTTCTTCAAAACTGGAGAGATGAACCCAGAAGGTCTTTCTCTGGAGCTTTACAGCTGTGGGGTGGTGAGGAGAACCCTGGGATACACTATGCTGAGTGGCAGAGGTAAATTCATAACAGAAGTTGGCAAAAAGGAGAAAGAGAGCTTTAAATTAGGAGTAGGCCCCAGCCTAAAATATGCATGGGGCATTGAGGCAGGAGGAGTAAAGGAGAGACTATATATTAAACAAAGCAGCAGAAAATAGGACTATCAACACCCACAACAGAGATTTTTGAGGGAGTGAATAAAAACCCAAATATTCAGGCAAGGCATAGTAAGTGGCCCTTGTGTTCGTAAGAAATAAGATTAGTTTACCTGCTACTTGGAAGAAATACCCTAGGCTTGTCCACATGAGATGGGGCCAACGGCCCTGGGCACCTTTAGCATTCAGTGGCAAGTCCCAGCAGCCTGGGCAAGGTTAGGTCACAGGTGGCTGGAGCAGGGTTGGAAGAGACTGAACCCTCCCTTAGAGGAGTGAGGGGAAAGCCTACCTTCCAGTGTCCCTTTTTCCCCACAACAAAGGCATGTCCTGGCAGGCTTTAGCTCAATGACCTTCCTTTCCACCGTTAAAGCAGGGTCCAGATGGAGTCCTATGAGGCCCCTTCAGGGCGTTGGAGCCTTTAAGGGCATATGCCAAGAGCTGGTTATTTACCTGATTTCTTTGGGGCTTTTTCTGCCTCTTGGTCATTATAGACCTTAAAAACCATACTTAGAAGATCTCGCTGAGGGATTTAAGAATCTCCATCTGCCTATATAAACTTTTTCCGTATATCTGGAGCTATTTGGAAAAAGACAAAACAGCGTTATTAGCTGGATTAAATAAAAGAGGGTAGAACTTTGCAAGAGAAAAAGATTTGGGGTCTCCTGTACATTAGCATTCAAGAGAAAAAAAGTTTTTTAAGTAAATAAACATGATAAGATAGATTTGCAGGAATGACTCCCCCTTTTATATTTTTTTAATTGATTTTAAATATTTGTTGGGTATATTTTAATAATATTTTTTTCTTTTTTTTTTCTTTTTTTCCATCATTTTATTTTATTTTATTCATTTTAGAGAGGAGACACAGAGTGAGAGAAAGAAAGAGAGAGAAAGGGGGAGGAGCTAGAAGCATCAACTCCCATATGTGCCTTGACCAGACCAGTGCAGGGTTTTGAACTGGCGACCTCAGTGTTCCCAGGTCGACACTTTATCCACTGCCATAATTTGAAAGGTTTGATAAAATATAGTAAATATATATATATATATATATATATATATATATATATATATATATATGACAGTATTGTTAGTTTTAATTAGTTTAGGAAGTTTAATAATAGAAAATGTATATAAATAATGAGTTATGCTTAACAGCTTCTCCTGCTTGGCAGAGGCTACTATCAATTTAGAATAAATATTTATTGTAATGTGGATAAAGGATTGTCAAATGAAAGAATATGAGTAACATTTATTTGCCAAAGTTGTTTTGGTAGGAGTTTTTGAGGGACAGATTGTAGTATAGGACATTTTGCACAGGATTTAACAATTTGCTGTGTTGTTTTTTGAGAAAGTTGAAATTGTTTATGTAGGGCTGTAGTGTTTTGGTGATTAATAGTATGAGACTATATTGTTTGATTTGTTATGGTAGTTTTAATCATTTTGAGTGGATAGTTTGATTAATAAGGGCATTTTTGTGCTAAAGTTTTAGGGCAGTGGTTCTTAACCTTTTTTGGGGTACCGAACCCACCAGTTTCATATGCGCATTCACCGAACCCTTCTTTAGTGATAAATAAAATACGATTTTTTTTCCAAATTCAAGACATAGGTATATGTTTTTTACTGGTGCACAAAATGAGCCGTGCATGAACATCAGCTTGCTCAAAGAACAAAACCAACAAAGTGCATGAACTCACAACAAATTACAGTATTACTTTATTCTGGCCTCTGTGGCAGAGGCTTCTCCGAACCCCTGAGACCGACTCATCTAACCCTTAGGATTCGATAGAACCCAGGTTAAGAACCACTGTTTTAGGGAGTATGGAGTGAATTTGAATATGTCTTATAAAACATGGAGTTTTATGTTGACGTATAAGTTTTTGAAGAAGGAGAAATTGTTAAAATATTATTTTTAGCAGTTGTTTTTAAGACAGCAGTTTTCATAGTGGAAATAATTATAAGTAAGTATTTGTTGTTTGTATACAGATTAAAGGAGAAATATGGCAAATGTTGAAAAGCCATAATAATGGCATGTAATGTTATTTTTTGAATTGATTTTAAGGCGATTGTTTTAGTATAAATTTATTGATTATTAAGTCTGTCATTTTTTAGTTGAATTTATTAGTAAAGACTGTACGTGTTTTAGGAATGGGTTTATTAACAATTGTCTTAGGAAATACAAATGTAGTAATTAATGAAAATTGAATTATTTTATTAGGTGGGTAGTAAGAATTAATTTGGCCTGTAAAATTTGTAAAAGTAATTTGTTATTTAGTGGAAGTTTTTTAGAGCTATTGTTGTTGGTTTTTTGAAAAAGGAATAATAATAATTTGAGGCTTAAAACCTATAAGTTGTAAGAGTTGCCTACGCCCTTTGATAATTAAGGAGGCAACAAGATTGAAATATGGAGATAAAATTTTTTTAGGAGTAACAGCTAAATGAATTTATTTAATAGGACTTGAAGCTTGCCACAATAGTTTTATTGGAGTGTAACTTGAGAGACAAATTAGTAAGGCAATTGATTTTTTAGGATTTTTGTGTTTGTTGCAAGACTTTTTTTATAAGCTTTAAAGCTTGCTGTTTTGTAGCTGTAAGTAGCCAAGGAGGAGTTGGTTTAGCCGAACCTTTAAGAATATTAAAAAGTGGCCTAACCAGGCGGTGGCGCAGTGGATAGAGCGTCAGACTGGGATGTGGAGGACCCAGGTTCGAGACTCCGAGGTCGCCAGCTTGAGCGCGGGCTCATCTGGTTTGAGCAAAGCTCATCACCTTGAGCTCAAGGTCGCTGGCTCCAGCAAGGGGTTGCTCAGTCTGCTGAAGGCCCAAGTGGTCAAGGCACATGTGAGAAAGCAATCAATGAACAACTAAGGTGTCGCAACGAAAAATTGATGATTGATTCTTCTCATCTCTCTGTGTTCCTGTCTGTCTGTCCCTATCTATCCCTCTCTCTGACTCTCTCTGTCTCTGTAAAAAAAAAAGAATATTAAAAAGTGGATTTAGTTTTTTGGTAGTTAATTTTAAGGAAGGTTTAAGCCAATTAATGTATTTTAATAATTTTTGAAAATTGTTTAAAGTTTGTAAATGCTTTGTTTTGATTTTTAACTTTTGTGGGCAAATTTGTTGTTTTTTTAATAATTTGTCCTAAATAAGAAAAAGGTAAAGATTGCTGTATTTTTTAGGAGATATATAAAGTTTTGTTTTTTTTAAGGAATATTTTAGTTGTTGCAAACTGGTTAATATAGTGTTTTTATTTGGATGAGCAACAAGAATATTATTTTTATAATGAATTATGTATTGGAGAGATATTATGTATTCTTATATTGGAGAGATAGTTTGAGTAACATATCTTTGGCATAAGGTAGGATTGTTAGCTAATTTTGAGGCAAAATTTTAACTGCTATTGCTTTATTGGAGCCTGGAAATTAAGCAAAGGAATACTAAATGTAAAATACTTGTAATTATGAGGGCTTAAAGGATTAGTAAAAAAACAATTTCTTAAGTTAATAATTATAAGTTGAAAATTTCATGGAATGGCAGGAGGAGAAGGGAGTCCTAGCTGGAGAGGACCCATAGTTTTTATAGTTTTTTTTTAATTTATTTTTTCATTTTAGAGAGGAGAGAGAGAGAGAGAGAGAGAAGGGGGGAGGAGCAGGAAGAATCAACTCCCATATATGCTTTGACCAGACAAGTGCAGGTTTTGAAGCAGCAACCTTAGCATTCTAGGTTGACGCTTTATCCACTGCACCACCACAGGTCAGGCAGTTTTTATAGTTTTATTTATTGTTTTTAAATTTTGTAATAATCTTTAGTTTTTTATTTTTTAATGACAAATATAGGCATATTTTATGGGCTATTAGAAGGTAGAATGTACCCAAGCTGTAGTTGCTTTTGTATTAATCGAGCAGCTGCCCTAAGTTTCTTTTTGAGAGAGGGCCATTGGTCTACCCATACAGGATTATTTGATTTTCAAGTAATTGGGTTTGCATAATACATTATCGGGGTAGTAGAAGTTACCAAGGCCCCTATGTTAAATTTTGATATTTTAATTTACGTCTTTTAGTATTGGGTGTTAGTTTTATGAGGGTAAGAATTTTTTTTTTTTATTCACTTTAGAGAGGAGACACAGAGTGAGAGAGAGAGAGAGAGAAAGAAAGAAAGGGGGGAGGAGTTGGAAGCATCAACTCCCATATGTGCCTTGACCAGACTGGTGCAGGGTTTTGAACTGGCGACCTCAGGGTTCCCAGGTCGATACTTTATCCACTGCACCACCACAGGTCAGGCGAGGGTAAGAATTTTTTGATTTTTTTTTTTTTTTTTTTTTTTAGTCTTCTAGTGGGTAAAAATTTCTAAGTATTTGAGTACTGACTAAATTATTAGGACTGACAAATGATGTTTTCATATTTTTAAAAACATTTTTATTTCATAAATTAACTGGCAATTTAGGGAGAACATAAGGCTGAAAAAGTCTAGTACGACCTTTTTTATTTTTTTATTGCAAAAAACTAGAGCTTTGTTGAGGGGACTTACTCTGCCCTATACCTTGTAATTCTGTGGCTGCTGCATGAGTGGGCCAGGAAGGAGGCAATGTAGCTTAGCAATAACAGATATATTAGTTTTAGTATTTAAAAGTTTTTTAATTTTATGCCTTTGTATTGTTAGTTTTATTTTAGGGCGTTTTTTACTTATTTTTTGAATTCAATAGGTAAAATTAGAGGAGAAAATTTCTTGATTTTCTTGGGGGTTTTCTTGCAGGGTTTGGCCCGAGAAGCAGAATTAGCATTTTTATACTATTTTTTTAACTGCCCAAAGCAGCTTGAGACAAATTCTTGAGCTGACTTATTAGGGCCCTGCTTAATTTTGTCTAATTTCTTTGTTTTGCTTATTTGAGTATAACCTTACACATAAATAAGACAATTTACGCACAAAAAATACAAGTAAAACAAATAATTCTGATTAATTTTAATACTTGAATTGTTATTTGGCTTCTAATTTTGAATACACCTTACAATGTACTAACCAAATTAGTAAATCTTAAGGACTGACATATTATTTTATTTAAATTTAAATGAGTATTTTTACAAGCTCTAAAATTATTTTATTTTTTCTAAATATTAGAGCCAGCATTGTCAATTTTTGCATGCACAAAAAAAGAACTTAATTTAAGCCTTCAAAACATACATAGTTTAGACAACATTAGACAAAGACTAAACAGAAACAAGAATTAGACAAACCAGGAGAAACCCGGGATTTTAGAGCACAACCGGATTAGAATGATGCCTGACTGATTTTAGTCAGGGCATTTTTTGACAGAGAGACTGAAGGATGGGACTAAACAAAATTTTCCCAAGAAAATTTGCTTTTGGCAGCTGCTGAGATATTTTTCATAGTCAGATTTAACACAGGTCTTCTGCCTGAATTTCCAGGCAAAGAAAAGAAAGAAACAAAATGATAGTTTAGAAGATTGTAGTTAGAACATTAAAGAAAATTAGACCATAACAGGAAAAGCTGTAACTTTCCTAATACCCGAGTCTTCTATTTATTCTTAAATTCTGTAGTTGCTGTAACCGGCGGCTTAGGTTGACTAGGCTGAGATTTCTCCCCTACCTCAATGGCCCCTTTATGAAAGTTCAACTTTCATAGCAAATAATTACCCCCAGAGAGACAAGCATAAGCAATCACCTTCCAGTCATTTGGGGGAAGAGCCTTTGCACTAATAGTATTTAATAAACCAAGTGAAAAAGGGACAGTAGGCCCATACTGAACACAAACAAGTTTAAGCTTTTTCAGAGTTCTAAAATGTATAAATTTATGTATTTGTACTAGTTTTCCCGTATTGTCTTGTCTTTCTACAACAGGAAAACAGGTAAAGCTATTTATTGTTTTCCCTATATTTTGAGCCTGGTCTATATAGATTGTTGGAGAGGGGATTTCCCAGATTTTGAGCTATAGACTCTGGAATTAGCTTGATAAGGGAATGGAGAAGTAGAGGATTGAATGAAGGAAGGAGCTGAGGGCAGCAGAATCCCCATGGTTAAGACAACCGTAGCCGCAAATGTTTTATCCCCCGTGTCATTTTTCTTTTTTAACAGAGAGAGAGTCAGAGAGAGGGATAGATAGGGACAGACAGACAGAAACAGAGAGAGATGAGAAGCATCAATCATCAGTTTTTTGTTGCAACACCTTAGTTGCTCATTGATTGCTTTCTCACATGTGCCTTGACTGCCGGCCTTCAGCAGACTGAGCAACCCCTTGCTGGAGCCAGCAACCTTGGGTCCAAGCTGACGAGCTTTTGCTCAAACCAGATGAGCCCAAGCTCAAGCTAACGACCTCGGGAGTCTCAAACCTGGGTCCTTCCGCATCCCAGTCCTATGCTCTATTCACTGCGCCACCACCTGGTCAGGCCCCCGAGTCATTTTTAAACTCCAAGTTATTTTTGTATTTACATTCCTTTGTTTCTAGCTTACCCTGATACTCTTTAGACAACGATTTGTTCTCATATGGAAACATTTCTATGAAAGTTTCTTATTTTTGACCCTAACTGTCCCATAATTTTTTACTTCCAATTACATTTCCCCAAAAACTTTCTTTGCTCACTGTGCATACATGGGGAGTTCCGTCACCTGCCTTCAGTTCAAGTCCTTTCGTACTCAAGTCCCTGTTCGGGCACCACTTGCCACAGACCAGCACAGTTTGTAATTCTGCATCTTGAGTGAGAACGGTGTGGAATTAAGAAAACAGACTCATTAAGAAAAAAGGATGGGGTTGGGAGGACTTTTCAATGCTGATGGCAATATTCGAGTGCCACATATCCCTAGTTTGCTATATTATATAGCCATATGCAAATAGGGAAGTCTTTGATACAAAGTCACACATCTGAGGCAAAAAAGGAACTCGCCCAAGGCATAAACAGGAATCCCCCCACCATGCATAAGTAAAATCAACCAACATCTGAACAAACGAAGACTAAGAGGAAGGGCATGTAAATTGCTTCCAACAACTTAAGGAAGCAAGTGAAGTGGGTGCAAATACTCAGCATCATAGCCAATATGGAGGTGGAGGGGGGAGAACTTAGCCTTTTGCTAAGCCTCAATTTTACAAAGGCTTTTTGCCATTTACGGTCCACAACACCAACTGAATTGAAAAATAAGGAAATGAATAGTCTGAGATACACTTTTCTTCTCATGGGCACAGCCACTTCTCCAGCTGCCTCCCCAGTACTGTACCTCCTCTGGATATGCAGTGGCCCATCTGGTCTAGTGCGTCTTGTTGTCTCTCCAGTCAGCCATCTTGGACAGAAGGATCCAAGACAACCCAGGAAGGCTGCATCCGTGGGTTCCTCATCTAGAGATCAAGAACCACTCCTTTTGCAAAGAGTATCTCAAAGGAAAACTGGTCATCCCTTGCAAGTCTCAAAACCATAGTTCAGCAATCAGTGTAATTCAAAGATGGGACTGTGGCCTTCACATGGGAGGACTGGCAGCACCTGGATCCTGCTCAGAAGACTCTATACATAAATATGATGTTGAAAAGCTACTGCCACCTCAATTTTGTGGGGTGTCGCATAATCAAGCCTGAAGTGATCCTCAGGTTGGAACAGAAAGAAGAGTCACAGACATCATTTATAGCCCACACCTGCTTAGAAAAAAACTGGAAAGTTTTTCAGCCTGGAGTGTGAAAGTCCTGGGTTTGATCCCTGGTCAGGGTACACAAGGGAGGTGACCATCTGCTTCTCTTCCCTTCCCTCTCCCCCTACTCTCTCTCTTCCCCTCTAGCAGCCAGTGGCTTGGTTGGTCAGAGAACCAGCCTCAGGCACTGAGAATAGCTTGGTTGATTTGAGTATTGGCCCCAGACAAAGATTGCTGGGTGCATTCCTGTTGGGATGCATGCAGGAATCTGTCTCTCTATCTCTCATTCTCTCACTTAAAAAACAAGTCCTAGAAGAAAGAAAGTAGACTCTCACATATCTCTTGAAGCAATATTTTTGCCGATATATCTCCTTAGGCAAATGAAATAAAGAACAAAATAAACAAATGAGACTATATCAAACTAAAATAGTTTTCCACAGCAAAAGACACCATTAACAAAATAAAAAGACAACCCACTCTGTGGGAGAACATATTTGCTGATATGTCTGATAAGGGGTTAACAACCAAAATTTGTAAGGAACTTATAAAACTCAACATTAAAAAAGTAAACAATTTAGTTTTAAAATAAAGGACCTGAATAGACACTTATCCAAAAAGGACATACAGATGGCCAATAGGCATATGAAAAAAAGGCTTAACATTACTAATCATCAGAGAAATGCAAAATAAAACTGAAACAAAATATCACTTTACACCTGCCAGAATGGCTTTCATTAACAAGTCAACAGCAAGTGCTGGTGAGGGTGTGGAGAAAAGGGAACCCTCTTGTGCTGCTGGTGGGAATGCAGACTAGTGCAGCCAGTATGGGAAACAGTATAGCATTTCCTTAAAAAATTTAAAATGGAACTGCCTTATGACCCAGCTATCCCACTTCTAGAAATATATCCCAAGAATCCCAAAACATTAGTTCAAAAGAAGGTACGCACCCCTATGTTCACTGTAGCATTGTTCGCAATAGCCAAGATCTGGAAATGGCCCAAGTTTCCATCAGTGAACAAGTGAATTAAAAAGCTGTGATACATTTACACAATGGAATACTAAACAGCCATACAAAAGAAGGAAATCTAACCTTTTGCAATAGTACAGATGGACCTGGAAGTTATTATGCTAAATGAGATAAACCAAGCAGAGAAAGACAAATACCATATGATCTCACTTATATGTGGAATCTAATCAACACAATAAACTGAGGGACAAAAAAGAAACAGAGGGAGGGTCACAGGAAACGGATAGACAGCTATCAGAGGGAAGGAGGAAGAGGGGATGGGATCAAAGAAGGTAAACAGCCAAAATCACATATACATAACACATAGATACAGACAATAGGGTAGCAATAGCCGGAGGGAAAGGGGGGATGAAAGTAGGGGGAGGTAGTATAGGGGGAAAGGAGTGTAGAAAGAGACTGCACGGGGCATAGGGAGCACAAAGCAGTATGTAGAGAGTGTTATATTGAATGGGACACTTGAAACCATTTCAATGCAACAAATATATATATATTTCAACACAACAAATATATATATATATATGAAAAGAAAATAGCCCTGGCAGTTTGGCTCAGCGGTAGAGTGACAGCCTGGTGTGTGGAAGTCCCTGGTTCAATTCCCAATCAAGGCACACAGGAGAAGCACCTATCTGCTTCTCCACCCTTTCCCCTCTTTTCTCTATCTCTCTCTTCCCCTCCTGCAGCCAAGGCTCCATTGGAGCAAGATTGACCTGGGCGCTGAGGATGCTCCATGGCCTCTGCCTCAGGCACTGGAATGGCTCCAGTTGCAATGGAGCAATGGCCCAGATGGGCAGAGCATCACCCCCTAGTGGGCATGCAGGGTGGATTTCAGTAGAACGCACATGGGAGTCTGTCTCTCTGCCTCCCCATTTCTTGCTTCAGAAAAAAATAAAATTAAATTAAAAGGATAATAACTATAGTCAGAGAGCTGAGGTTATGATAATGATAATAACAATAGTTGTAGTAGTAAAATAATAATAATAATAGCTACTACCAATTTCTTTTTTTTTTTTATTCAGTAAAGGAGAGGCAGAGACAGACTCCTGCATGTGCCCACCCAGGATCCACCTGGCAAGCCCACTGGAGGCAATGCTCTCCCCATCGGGGCGTTGTCTGTCGCTCAGCAACTGGGCTCTTAGATCCTGAAATAGGGGCCATGGAGCCATGCTCAGCATACGGGCCAACTCACTCTAATTGAGTCATGGATGCAGGAGGGGAAGAAAGAGAGATAGAGAGAGAGAAAGAGAGAGAAAAGCAGAGGGGGAGAAGTGAAGAAGAAGATGGGCTCTTCTCTTGTGTGCTCTGACCAGGAATCGAATCTGGGACATCCACGTACTGGGCCAACGCTCTACCACTGAGCCAACCGGCCAGGGCACTACCACCAATTTCTTATTAAATGCTAACCCTGTGCTACATACTTGATGAATATTAACTCTTTTTATAGCAAGTCTTTGAGATAACATTATTACCTCCAGGGAACTGAGGCACAGAGGTTAAGTAACTTGCCCAGTCACACATCTGGTAAGTGATGGAGACAGAAATCAAATTTAGGCTCCAGGCTCAGGATTAGGGTAAGGGAAGTGACATGAGTCATTGAAGCATAGAGTCAGATCTTATCTTTATTTCAAACATTTGGGATAAAGGTGGTCAAAAGGTACAAACTTCCCGCTATAAAATCAATCAATCAAGGGATGTAATGTACAGCATCGTGACTGTCGTTAATAACACTGTATTGTATGTATATTTGAACATTGCTAGAAGGGCAGGTCTTAAATGTGCTCATCACTAGAAAAACAATTGTTAAATAAAGAAAAAGAAACCTATCCTGCACAGTTTATGGCAATATATTTGGCTTTTAAAAATATGACACTAGAATATTATTTAACTTGATCACTGAGTTTGGGGCGCCCCTTTGCTTTTGCACCTGAGTGTCTCACTCACTTCATCTTGCTAGGCTGGCTGGCTTTAGAATCTAATCTTTTAGCCTTAGAGGAATCCTTAGGATGGAGGAATGGGAAAATCTCAACTCTTATCATCCTAGAGAGGAGACAGGGATGGAGTAGGCGGAATCATTGCTAGGATGGGGTGTCCCAACGCACCCTCTCCTAGTTGAAATCCAAGAAGTGGGAAGCATGGTATTAGTTAAGAGAAAGGGGATGTAGTCAAGGGGTCTTTGTCTCCTTCCCATTCACAACTCTGCAAAGGAGAACACCACAAGGCATAGTCCTCTGGCAAGTTGGGAACATCACAGCAAAGGGACAGTAAAGGGGCAGCCAGGTTAGAAAACTAGGATGCCTGAATTTGCACATTCAAGCTGTTCTCACTTCTCAGGGGAGTAACTGGGTGTGGCTGGTTTCGAGTGACGCCTGGGCAAAGAAGCAGAAGGTGGCCAAGAACAAGCCTCAAGTGTCTTGAGGTTGCCCTTAAACAGAAGGTGATCTCCCTTCTAGATTGCTCTCCGGGGGGCTTCTCCTCTCAATTTCCTACTCTGCACTGGGCCTGGACTCCACTGACTTTTCAGAAGTAGTGAAACAACTTAGCTGGCAAGGGAGAGGAAGGCCTGCCATGTCCCTTCTCTGCAGCATCTTTTTTTATTATTATTATTCATTTTTAGGGAAGAGACAGAGAGAGAGAGAGAGAGAGAGAAAGGGGGGAGGAGCTGGAAGCATCAACTCCCATATGTGCCTTGACCAGACCAGTGCAGGGTTTTGAACTGGCGACCTCAGCGTTCCCAGGTCGACGCTTTATCCACTGCGCCACCACAGGTCAGGCATCTGCAGCATCTTGCATGAAGACACAGCCAGCTCTTCTTTCAGAGCCTCCGCCCTGCACACAACCACACAATCTAGAGAACAATCGATTGCTGTAGCCCCCCCCCCAGACCCCACCACAGTGACACTAACCCTGTAATCCAAAGCAGTGGAAAACCCAGGCTCTGCCAATGCAAATATGCCCAAAAGGCTGCACCTGCTAGATTTTCAGCTAGGGGCTAAACCCTCACTAGTAAATAGTTTGGGGGGCTTTCCCCTCTTTGTTGTTACAGATTATGCCACAGTGAATTTTGCGTGTGTGCATCTGTGTTTGTGACACATGCAAGTGCACTCATAAAATAAACTCCCTGAAGTAAAACTGCTGGGTGGAAAGGGATGTGTATTTTGGCAGCTTGATTGATTTCCCCACACTGTACTTCCAAATGTTCAGATGCATTTCAAATCCCAGTCTCCAATTCTATTTCTAGTTCTCTGGGTGTGAATGAGACTGTGTCAAAATGCATTTGCATTGCAGTTTATAATCTGGTTGTCCGTATTCATTTTGTTTTTCTAGAGAGTATAGTCATTTCATAATAGCTACAAATTTATTTATATCTTAAGGAAATCAGTCTTGGCTGACAGTGGCTTTTTTTTTTCTTTTAGTTTCTGTTAGCAGATGCAGTCCTTGGCATTCCTTGGCTTGTAGATTCATCTTTCTAATCTCTTCCTCCGATGTCACATGACCATCTTTCTCTGTCTCAATGTGTTCTCTTTTCCTACAAAGACACCAGTCATTGGATTTAGGGCCAGTCCTAATCTAATATGACCTCATCTTGACTTAATTACACTGCAAAGATCCTATTGCCAAATGAGGTCACACACCAAGGTTCTGAGTAGACACAACCCACTACAGTCATCCAAAACAGGTGGACTCCAAGGACCAAGGGGAAAAGAGAACTGCATGGCAATGTGTGATGTTTTTAAGAACAGGACAGGAAGGGACTGTTCATCTGCTTCTACTCTATTCTTATTGGGCAGATGAGCCGTGTGGTCCTACCAGGTGTGGCCCCACTATGTGCCAAGAAGGCTGGGAAGATGGAGAGGAGCATGTGGATATTTGGGGAGCCTCTCCCCAACCCCTACCATTCCTGGGTGCTTGCTATGCCCCAGTGCCCAGCACAAAATCTGGTCTGTAGTACGTAGATGCTTCAGTGAAAGTTTGTTGAATAAATGAATGAATGAGTACCCAGAAGGTAAGCATGGTGAGTGGAAAAAGAAAACTGAAGGACAAGCAACTCCTTGGCCCAAGGGATCTTCTAAAGCGGGAGAAATTTCCCTCCACCGTCAGAACTCAGGGACATCCCCACAGTGGGCGTGGCAGGTTGGGGCAGGCCCAGTACCTTAATCTTGATCTGAATGCATTTCCTGAGCAAGCTCTGTGTGCCCTTGTGCACTGCACTGCCAGCACACAGTGATGGAACGTTGCTGCCCTAGGACAAGAAGGGTGGTGGAGGAGGGCCCCACCTGGACAGGGCGCTGCCGGTTCTGGTGTCGCATTCTGATCTTTGTGTTGATGTTTCTGGCCTTCGTTTGCATCCTCTGCAACCTGCTCTTCGCAAGGCTGCATGGTCTTGAGTTACCTGAGGTAAGAGAAAAATGAAAGGAACACACACTGGTCACCTGCTGGGGAGCTTGGGGACCTCCGGGTGGGCCCAGGCCTGGTGGGTGTGGAGGCGAGGTGAGCAACTAGGAAGAGAATTGGAGAAAAAGGGACCGGCTAGAGCACAGACTGACAGAAAAAGACATGGATTAACAACAACAAAAAGACAAAACCAAAATGGTGGCTAAAAAATCAGTCACGAAGAGAGATCACTTAAGGGAAGAAACAGCAAGAGATAGAGACTGGAGTAGGGAGGTACGGCAGAGGCAAGGCTGCCCTGGTGTCTGAGCTCAGGGATAGTCCTGTCTGGAGGTAAATCCCGGATGGGGGATCCCTGAGTGAGCAGCTGCGTCTGGAAAAGGTGCATTGGACATGGAGCAGATAAATGACTCGGCTTTGGTGTTCCCCCAACAGGCTGACTCAGAGGCTGCTGGGGGCTTCACAAAGCTGGGAAGGGGGGGTTGGTGAGGGCAAAGAGGAGGAACTGCACCTGTTCGCCTGAGAGCCCAGATACCCCCACAAGAATCACCTCTAGGGTCTGGGCAGAAGGCTTTGCAGTAGAGAGAGGCAGGTGCGCACCCCACCCCATCTCCATTCTACCCAGGAAACTAAGTTCTTTTTTTATTATTTATAGTGGGGGGAGGAGAGACAGAGAGACAGACTCCCGCATGCACCAAAACTGGGAGCCACCCAGCAAGCTCCGTACAGGGTGATGCTCTGTGCATCTGAGCTATTTTTAGCACCTGAACTGAGGCCACCAAGCCACAGAAGCCATCCTCAGTGCCTGGGGCCAACTCCATCCAACCAGGGAGGGAGGAGGAAGCAAGAGAGAGAAGGTATAAGGGGAGGGTTGAAGAAGCAGATATTTGTTTCTCTTATGTGCTCTAACTGGGAATAGAACCCCGGACATCTCTCTCTCTCTCTCTCTCACACACACACACACACACACACCCTTGCTGACACTCTACCACTAAGTCAACCAGCCAGGGCCCTAAGTTATTTAAGGTTCTTTCTTATGCTCCAGAATGAGTCAAACATATTTTCTCTTTAAGAAGTTTTTCTTTTCTTCTTTTTAATTCAGAAATCAGCCCCTTGGACTAAAGAGTACTTAACAGAGTGGACAGCGGAAAGGGAGCTCTGATTGTCCTGTTTTCTCTTTTCTTCCAGTGTGACATAGCTGAGCTCCAGCTGAATTACACAAGTGACATGGGTAAATGGGTAAAGTGCCCGCGCGCGTGCACGTGTGTGTGAGAAAGAGAAACAGAGAAAGCTGAGAGAAAGGGGGAGAATGAGAAGGAGAAAAGAAAGGAAGGAAAGAAGGGAGGGAGGGAGGGTGGGAGGGAGGGAGGAAGAAAGAAAGGAAGGAAGGAAGAAAGAAATGAAAGAAAGAGAAAAAAGAGAGAGAGAGAGGGAGGGAGGGAGAGAGGAGGGAAGGAGGGAAAGAAGGAAGAAAGAGAAAAAGAAAGACTAAAAGAAAGGGAGATAAAAAAATAGGGGAGGTAGAAATAGAGAAAGAGAAAAGGGGAGGAAGAAAGAGAAATTAGAGAAAGAGAATATGAGAAAGATAAAGAATGAAAGAGAGAAATGGGACAGTGTGTTCTTGGGCGAGTGCTACCTAACTCTTTCCGTCAGTCCTTCACATTTTACCGTCTGTCTTGAGAGAGCCAAAAACAACTAAAATCCACTAATAGCAATCACTAACTTCCCTTCATCCGTTCCACAAATGTTAGTTGAGCCCCTACAGCATGCAAGGCACTGTTCTGGGTGCCACAATAGGGAAGAGAGCAAACAAAAAGCCCCACCCCTGCACTTTTCTTCTACTGCAGGGACAATAAGTAAAAGTATAGGAAAATCATGTAGCATGCCAAGTAAAGCACATATAATATGTTTCAGAGAAAAATAAAGTGGGGGGTGGAGGGAGGGATCAGCATGCCAGGGTTAGGCTTGGTGTTGAAAGTGAGGTCATCCCCGAAGAGGTAGGATCAGAATAAAGATGTGAGGGAGGTAAGGGAGTAAGTCATTGGATGGTCCCCTCCCACGCTCTCTGTAACCCTCTTCCTCTCATCCCCAGAGTTTTGGGGGCTATGTTCATTCCATTTTGTAGTATGGGAACCCCTGTTCCTTTTTGTTTAGGCTATTATAACAGCATACCACACGCTAGGGGGCTTATGAAGAACATTTGTTTTATTCGCTGTGTCCTCCCTCACCTGGTGGACTCTGGGGTCTCTCTATATATCTAGATTGGATATAATTGACATGTAATGTATTAGTTTCAGGTGAACAACAGAATGATTCAATATTTGTATATACTGTGATGGGATCACCACAGTGAGTCTAGTTAACATCCATCACCTCACATAGTTACACATTGTTTTTCTTATGATGAAAACTTTTAAGATCTATTCTCCTGGCAACTTTCAAATATGCCATACAGCATTAATATATAATAATATGTACATAGTTGCCATGCTGTAATTACATTCTCAGGACTTTTTTATTTTATAACTGGAGGCTTGTACCTTTCAACTACCTTTACTAATTTTGTACCTCCACCCCCAACCCCCACCTCTGGCAACCACCAATTGGTTCTCTGTATCTATGAATTCATTAGGTGTTTGTTTGTTTGCTAGTTTGTTTGTTTTTAGAGTTCATATATAAGTGAGGTCACAGGGTGTTTGCCTTTCTCTGTCTGATTTATTTTACTTGGCATAATGCCCTCAAGGCACATCTATGTTGCCACAAATGGCAAGATTTCCTTCTTTTTAAGGCAGAATAGTATTCCATTGCATATATATACTATGTTTTTATCCATTCATCCATCACTAGACATGGGGTCCCTTTTATGAGGGCACTAATCACATTCAAGAGGTCTTCATTCTCATGACCTAATCACCTCTCAAAGGTCCCACCTCCTAAAATCATCACCTTGAGGGTTAGATTCCAGCATAAAAATTTGGGGCATTCAATCTATAGCCCTCAGTTTCCCTAAACCTCCATTTACCACCACCCCCAACCCTCTGCCTCCAGGACTGCAGCAGGACTCCAGGCTGCACTGGCAGGGAAGCCCAGCACTGGGTCGCTCCTTCCTGCATGGACCACAGCTGGACAATGGGCAGCTGCGTATCCAGCGTGATGGCATCTATAGGCTGCACATCCAGGTGACACTAGCCAACTGCTCCTCCCCTCCGAAGTCTGCCATGTCACACAGGGCCATCCTGTCTGTGGGCATCTGCTCCCCAGTCACCCACACCATTACCCTGCTGCGTCTCAACTTCCAACTCAGTTGCACTGTTACTTCCCAGCGTCTGACACACCTGGCGGCCGGAGACACTCTCTGCACCAACTTAACTGTCCCACTACTGCCATCCCAGAACGCTGATGAGACTTTCTTTGGGGTTCAGTGGGTGCACACCTAAATATTGCACAGATTTTTGAGAGATACTTTCTCTCTTTTTTTCCATTTTTAAAGTTATTTTAAACTTTATTTTTTTAATACACTAGTAAATATGATATATAATAAAACATGTATATATGTATTTGGTTGCATGGCTCTTTCTTTCCTTAGAATCAACTCTATACTGTAAAGCTTCTTCAGTATCATTGTGAAAATAGGGTGCAACATCTCTCAGAGGACAAGCCCAGACATGCCTGGGCTTTCTTTAGATTGAGATGTCACGTGAACTCTCAGGTTCAACTGTAGCCTGACAAGCACACAAAATGTGCACACACTTCCTCACACACACACACAGCCACCATGCATACATGCACATATTTCTAAGGCCCTAAGAGGACCCCAGTCTTATCATGCCTGATGCTAAGGTCAGGGCAGGTGTTTTTTAAGATTTTATTTATTCATTTTAGAGAAGAGAGAGAGAAAAAAAGGGGAAAGGAACAAGAAGCATCAACTCCCATACCAGGGAAGCCAGGGTTTCAAACTGGTGACCTCAGAATTCTAGGTCAATGCTTTATCCACTGCACCACCACAGGTCAGGCTGCCTAAGTTCAATTTTTATTGGGTTTTGGGAGGAAATTGCAGAGAGTTGTTTTGAACAAAAAGTTTATTGAAGGAGAACAAGAATGGCAGCTTTCCATTGACTGCAGGTGGCAGTCAGTTGTGTGTGTGTGTGTGTTTTAATAGGCTATGAGAAAATCATTTTTCTTCCTGCTATACAAACTGAGAAAAGTGGTAGTTTCACATTTCCCCCTTCTTACCAAGATATTTCTCTGAAAATATCACTGATCAGTGTCTGGTTATTTATTTATCAACTGGTTTTCTTTCTTTCTTTTTTCTTTCTTCCTTCCTTCCTTCCTTCCTTCCTTCCTTCCTTCCTTCCTTTTTCTCTCTCTCTCTCTCTCTCTCTCTCTCTCTTTCTTTCTTTCTTTCTTCTTTCTGTCCCTCAGAGCCAGGAAGGATCTTTTCTGAGAGTCCTGTCTCACAAAGATAAGGCAGAGGTGGCCCTGGCCAGTTGACTCAGTGGTAGAGTGTCAACTGGGTATGTGAAAGTTCCCTGTTTGATTCCCAGTCAGGGCACATAGAAGAAACATCCATCTGCTTTTTCTCCCCTCCCCCTCCCCTTTCTCTTTCTCTCTCCCTCTCACTCTCTCCCTCCCTCTCTCTCTCTCTCTCTCTCTCTCTCTCTTTCTCTCTCTCTCTCTTCTCCTCCTACAGCCATGGATTGATTGATTTGAGCACATTGGCCCCAGACACTGAGGATGGCTTCATGGAGCCTCCACCTAGGGTGCTAAAAATAGCTTGGTTGCAAGTATGGTCCCAGATAAGCAGAGCATTGGCTCCAGACAGCGCCACTGGATGGGTCCTGGTTGGGGTGCATGAGGGAGTCTGTCTCTCTATTCCCACTCCTGTTGCTTAAATAAAGAGGGCAGGGGTGATTGGAAACCAGAGAGGCCACTTTCGAACAACAAGGAAGGTAGAAGAAGGGGTTCTCGGACATTTTAAGTTCCCATTTTGTCTATGTGTAAGCATTAGAAATCATCTTGAAGCACTGGACTATCATCACTCTATTTTGGTATCATGTCTTCAGAGACAACAGAAAACAAGTACAAAATTTTAAAATGATTAATGCATCCCATCTTCATTTTTTTATTTAAATTTTTTTATTAATTTTAATGGGGTGACATTAATAAATCAGGGTACATATGTTCAAAAAAACATCTCCAGGTTATCTTATCATTCTATTATGTTGCCTACCCATCACCCAAAGTCAAATTGTCCCCTGTCACCTTCTATCTGGTTTTCCCTGTGTCCCTCCCCTCCCTCCCCCCCACCCTCTCCACCCTCCCCCCACCCCGTAACCACAACACTCTTGTCCATGTCTCATAGTCTCACTTTTATGTCCCACCTATGTATGAAATCATGCTGTTCTCAGTTTTTTTCTGATTTACTTATTTCACTCCGTATAATGTTATCAAGGTACATCCATTTTGTTGTAAATGATCCGATGTCATCATTTCTTATGGCTGAGTAGTATCCATAATATATATGTACCAAAGCTTTTTAATCCACTCATCTTCTGACGGACACTTGGGCTGGTTCCAGATCTTCGCTATTGTGAACAATGCTGCCACGAACATGGGGGCGCATTTCTTCTTTTCGAACAGTGCTATGGTGTCCTTAGGGTATATTCCTATAAGTGGGATAGCTGGGTCAAAAGGCAGTTCGATTTTTAATTTTTTGAGGAATCTCCATACTGTTTTCCACAGTGGCTGCACCAGTCTGCATTCCCACCAGCAGTGCAGAAGGGTCCCCTTTTCTCCACATCCTCACCAGCACTTGTTCTGTGTTGTTTTGCAGATAAGCGCCATTCTGACTGGTGTGAGGTGATTTTTAAAGATTTTATTTATTGATTTTACAGAGAGAGAAGAGAGGGGTGGTAGATTAAGAAATATCAACTCATAGTTGTTTCACTTTAGTTGTTCATTGGCTGCTTGTCTTATATGTACCTTGACCAGGTGAGCCCAGGGTTTCAAATCTGCGACCTCAGCATTCCAGGTCAATGCTATATTCACTGCACCACCACAGGCAAGGCCCCATTTTTATTTTTAAATTTAGTACTTAAAAATAAAGATGGAGCCTGACCAGGCGGTGGCGCAGTGGATAGAGCATCAAACTGGGATGCGGAAGACCCAGGTTCGAGACCCCGAGGGCGCCAACTTGAGCGTGGGCCCATCTGGCTTGAGCAAAAAGCTCGTCAGCTTGGACCCAAGGTCACTGGCTCCAGCAAGGGGTGGCTCGGTCTGCTAAAAGCCCGCAGTCAAGGCACATATGAGAAAGCAATCAATGAACAACTATGGTGTCACAACAAAAACCTGATGATTGATGCTTCTCATTTCTCTCTGTTTCTGTCTGTCTGTCCCTACCTATCCCTCTCTCTGACTCTGTCTCTGTCCCTGTAAATAAACAAACAAACAAACAAATAAATAAATAAATAAATAAATAAATAAATAAAGATGGAATACATTGGACCATTATAGAGAAACCAGTTCTCTGAAAGAAAACACCACTGGTGGTGGAAGCTGCATTTTGTATGGGAAGGGGTCAACGTTCTTCGACACTATGCTGGCCTCATACTTTTCCTAGAGGGGTATCACTACTTAGCCTCAGACTTTTACTAGGTCTTCAGAAAGATGCAGAAATTAAAGCAGCAAGAATGTCTTGAGTGTGATATTCTCTCCCTGGGAACCTACTCTGCCAGTCAAAGTTTCTCTGGCATTGCTGTCAAAGTAGATATGAAAACTTGGAAATCCGCAGAGCACATTATGGGTCTAGCCTTGACCCAGGATGGTTATTAAAAGCTGATTGAGCCTGACCTGTGGTGGCGCAGTGGATAAAGCGTCGACCTGGGAACACTGAGGTCGCCAGTTCAAAACCCTGCACCGGTCTGGTCAAGGCACATATGGGAGTTGATGCTTCCAGCTCCTCCCCCCTTTCTCTCTCTCTCTCTCTCTCTCTCTCTCTCTCTCTGTCTCTTCTCTAAAATGAATAAAATAAAATAAAAAGCTGATTGATTGCACAGGCACTTCCTGTACTTAACATGATTATAATTGGGGCTAGACCCTTCAATATTTGACTGTATCTTGTCTTCAAAAATTCTGGGAAGTGCTGGTTCCTCAGGGACCTAGAATTTTTTGTGTTAAAGACCGTGGTATGCACGACAAGAAAACCTGTAGACCATCCACCCAGACTACCCAAATTGAGCCACTCTTAAATAGTAACAAATGGTATACGTTTCCAGAAACTCTATCAGTGAGAAGTTTATGGCAGCCATTTCCTCACCTACTTAAGACAGAAGGCAGGAAGATATTTGAGACAATGAACTCTGTAAAAGTTATAGCAGACTGCAGTGAAAAATCACAATTACAAAAGCGAGAGTGACAGTCTTCTATTTTTTGATATTCTTCTGAACAAGACAGACAATTGAATAAGTGAGTTTAGGAACTGATTTCTGCTTTAATAAAAATATTCTTTAAAAGGTGTCCAAGTATAGTAAACTTTTCCTTTTATGCCTGATTAAGCTTTCAAACACAAGCTTTCATTTTGAGAGTTGGGTTTTGAAAGTTCAAGTTGTATTTGTAAAATGATTGCTAAAGGCAATCATTACTGTAAAAGAAGAGGGAAAATTTTATTTAAATTGCATCTAATAATATTTTTACCTGGAACATTTATACTTTTCCACTCTTAGAACTTATTTTAACCACAGCCAAATTTATTTGTCATAGCAGCAAAAAGTATTATAATGAAATTGTTGAGTATTAATGGAACAAGCCCAGTGTCACTATCTACACAGTTACTAAAAAGGGATTGCTTCACTGGTTTTAAAATTCAAAAAAATATGTTTATTAAACACCTGATCAGAACTGAGTCAAACTCACTATTACAGATTTATGTATTGCTGTGTTAAGATTTGCCTGTGCTTTGGAACCTTCATGGAACACACTTTCTTTTGAAATGTATTTGATTGATAAGAAAATTTTAACACAGTTTCCACATCAATGTAGAAATACAGTGGTTTTTGCCTGACCTGTGGTGACATAGTGGATAAAGTATTGACCTGGAATGCTGAGGTCTCCCATAGGAAACCCCAGGCTTGCCCAGTCAAGGCACATATGAGAGGTAACTGCTATTGAGTTGATGCTTCCTGTTCATCTCTTACCTTCTGTCTCCTCTCTCTATAATCAATAAATAAAATCTTTTTTAAAAATACAGTGGTTTTGTTTTTTTCTTTTAGTGCTGCCAAAATAAGATACTCATTTTTTGCATAAAAATGCTTTAATAATTATGCAAGATTAAATGAAATGAAATATCATAAATCCAAGGCTCAAATACTGTGTTATTCTATATCGAAAGACTACCCAGATACATATAGGTCTACAGCAAGCCTACAAATGCACTGGCTTGTGTTAGCCGCTCATTTTATATATTTGAGATAGGTCTCAATTTCCCATTCTAGTGTTAGGTTAAATTGAGTCAAGAGAGAGGTGCATGAGAATTTAGTTTTCTAATCTTATAAGAGGAACCTGCAGAACAGTTTAGAAATGCAGTGGCATTTGGAATTCCAGTACAATTGCTTATAGGGCACACTAAGAGGTCACTGCTGTCGTAGACTGATAGAGATTTTTGGTTGGGGTCGATTACCTCTGTGGGTACTAGCACCAGTTTGCTCAGAGCAGTTGGGTGTCTCCTTGGATCCCACCTGTGATCAACAAGTAATGTTAACCTTCAACTGAACAAAAAGCAATTTTATTTAAGAAAAAAAGTCTGTTTATTCCGAAATGGCAGAGGAATTGCAATTCAGGGCAAGCAGACTATCATGAACCTGAGGCAAGTCTGAAGGGACAAAGGCAAGGTCAGTTTTTATTGGGTTTGGGGAGAAAATTGGGAAGGATTGTTTAGAACAAAAAGTCATTGGAGGAGAACAAGAGTTGAGAAGGGTAGCTTTTCACTGGCTGCAGGTGGTGGAAGCTGGTGTATGGATGCATGTGGGAATCTTTTTTCTTTCTGCTGACTATGCAAATTGTGGTGAGTGGGACATGTGTGAGAGTGTTCTCCTTTCATGGCTTTCCCAACTGCACTTTGGACTCAGGTTTTCTTATTCATTTTTTACATGAAATGTTCACAAGAAATCCAAAATTGTTAAGAACAAGAGAATTAAATAAAGTTTGCAAATGACCTTTTCAACAGCTATTATGTTTTATCAGATATCTACTTTAAAATGGTTTCAAATTAGCCTGACCAGGCGGTGGCACAGTGGTTAGAGCGTCAGACTGGCATGTGGAAGACCCAGGTTCGAGACCCCGAGGTCACCAACTTGAGCGTGGGCCCATCTGGCTTGAGCTAAAGCTCACCAGCTTGGACCCAGCTTGGACCCAAGGTTGCTGGCTCCAGCAAGAGGTTGCTTGGTCTGCTGAAGGCCCGCAGTCAAGGCACATGTGAGAAAGCAATCAATGAACAACTATGGTGTCGGAACGGCAATGGAAAACTAATGATTGATGCTTCTCATCTCTCTCCGTTCCTGTCTGTCTGTCCCTATCTATCCCTCTCTCTGACTCTCTCTCTGTCCCTGTAAAAAAAAAATGGTTTCAAATTAAAAACAGACCTTCCATATAATCTAGCAATCCATTTCTGGTTATTTATCAGAAGAAAATTAAAAACACTAGTTCAAAAAGAAAAACAAACATGCACCCCTGTGTTCACTGTAGCATTACTTATAATCGCCAAGATACAAAAGCAATGTTCATCAGTAGACAACTGGATAAAGAAGATGTAGTACATAGATACAATGGAATATTACTTAGCCGTAAAAAGAATGAAATCTTGCCATTTGTGATAACATGAATGAACCTAGAGGATATTATGCTAATGAAATAAGTCAGAGAAAGTCAAATACCAAATAATTTCACTTACATGCGGAATCTAAAAACAAAAAAAAATGAAAAACAAAACAGATCCATATAGAGAACACACTGAGGGTTGCCAGATAGAAAAGGAGTTGGGGGATAAGAAAGAATAAAATATAATCAACTCTAACAAAAACAAAATGGTATTAAAATCCTTTCAGTAACTGGAAACATTCAAGTTTTACTTAATTAAATAATAGATATTTGTTGACTAGATCACTTCCAAATAAAGTAATACACTGAAACCTTAATTTTTAAACATAAGTCTAAGTTTACCTGTTTTGGCTTCTTATTTGAACTAAAGATTTTGGGGCCTGTTAGTATATGTCTTATGCCACATTGAAAAATTGGGGACTATTAGAATAGATGAATACTCTGACCATAGGTCTCTAAGTATCTCAAGAGTTAGGCAAAAAGATTTTCTTTTATAGGAAAGTGTAAACAATGCTAGAAAGAACTGAACTTTCTAGAACAGGGGAGGTAAGATGAAAGGACAGTTGGTAGGGCAGCACACCACAGACTGTTCACCTTGATGCTGCCTGTCCCCAGAAGGGGCTGTCTGCTGGCTGGGGTAAGGGGGGTCTCAGTTCAGGAGGCTGGAAGGAAAAGAGGAGCTTAATCAAAGTTCTGTTAACAATTTGGTTCTGATTGGTCAGTGGGGAAAAAAAACAGTTCATCAGTTATGAGGCAAAGAATGGGAATTTGAGGGGTATGAGTCTGGCCATGTCACAGATAACAGGGACATCTGTGAGTCATATCTATGTCAAATGGAAAGAATGATTCCTTGCAGTAACCAGTTTGCTATTAACACAAATGATAAAGAAATTTCTTAACCTTTAGGTACATTTAACCTTGAAAACTCATAGCAGCAGATAGAAAAAAATCCTTCAAGAACATGCAAATTGATGCCTTTGTGTGCCTTTTGGCTTATTCATTTTACAAATGTTTAGTGAGAATGTGCTATTCTGCAATACTATGTCTGCTAGGGCTACTTTGTGAACTATACCCCCGATGTTCCCTGTAGTGTCAGTCAGTGCCAGTCAGATCCAGACAGGAAACAAATGGCACCTTCACCGTGTTTAAACTATGGTCCATGTTCAACAGTGTGGACAGGTTACAGAAGCCTGCCAGGAACGGTCTGGATCCCTAGGGCTAGCAACTGCCTGTGTGGGCTCGGAGAGAAAGCAATTACCAGACCCCAGTTTTTTGCTCTCATGGTAGCAGAGGGCTACAGGAGAAGACCTATGGCCTTCAGTGAAGTATTCAAGTACAATTTTAAAAAGTGAAAACCATTATGGTCATACTATTATAAAATGAACACATGTCAAAGATTTGTGTGTGTGTGTGTGTGTGTGTGTGTGTGTGTGTGTGTGTGTGTGACAGAGAGAGGGACAGATAGGGACAGACAGGAAGGGAGCGAGATGAGAAACATCAATTCTTTGTTGCACCACCTTAGTTGTTCATTGATTGATTTCTTATATGTGCCTTGACCTGGGGTCTACTGCAGACCGAGTGACCCTTTGCTCAAGCCAGGGACCTTGGGCTCAAGCTGGTGAGCTTCGTTCAAATCAAATGAGCCCATGCTCAAGCTGGCAACCTCGGGGTTTTGAACCTGGGTCCTCTGCGTCCCAGTTCAACACTCTATCCACTGTACCACTGCCTGTTCAGGCTGTGTCAAAGATTTTATTCCATTCATTCATTAACGAAGGAACCAGTAAGGTGGTAAGGCAGGTTTAAATTCAAGGAACACAATGTATACACTCATTCAAAAAAAACCCTAAAATAAATTTGCTAATAGATACAAAACTGATGTTCGTTTGCACATCAATATCTAGAGCAGTATTATTCATAAAAGTGGAAGCAACCCAAATCTCCATTAACTGTTGAATGGAGAAAGAAACTGTGCTATATTAATACAATAGAATATTATTCAGGCATAAGAAGGAAGGAAGCACAAACAACACAGACAAAACTGAAAGCACGATGTTCAGTGAGAAAAGCCAGACATACAAGACCGTATATTGTATGACTGTATTTAAATGAAATATCCAGAGCCTGACCAGGCGGTGGCACAGTGAATAGAGCGTCGGACTGGGATGCAGAGGACCCAGGTTCGAGACCCTGAGGTTGCCACTTGAGCGTGGGCCCATCTGGCCTGAGCAAAAGCTCACCGGCTTGGACCCAAGGTCTCTGGCTTGAGCAGAGGGTTACTCAGTCTGCTGAAGGCCCGCGGTCAAGGCACATATGAGAAAGCAATCAATGAACAATTAAGGTGTCACAACGAAAAACTAATGATTGATGCTTCTCATCTCTCTCTATTCCTGACTGTCTGTCCCTATCTCTCTCTCTCTCTCTCTCTCTGACTCTCTCTCTGTCCGTGTAAAAAAGAGAGAGAGAGAGAGAGAGATCCAGAAAGACATGTCTCTGTGAACAAAAAAGCCACTGAGTTGTACACTTTAAATGGCTTGTGAATGTGAATTGTAGCTTAGTCAAACTGTTACCCCCCTCCAAAAAAAAACTGGTATAAAAAGACAACCCACTGAATTACAGAAACATTAGCCAATAGTTAATATTCAAAATTTATAAAGAACTTATAAAACTTAACTCCAAAAAAACCCCACCAAGAACATCAAACAATCCAATTTAAAAATGGGCAAAGAACCTTGAATAGACACTTCTCCAAAAAGGGCATACAGATGGACAATAGACATAAGAAAAGACACTCAATGTCACTAATCATCAGAGAAATGCAAATTAAAATGACAATGAGATACCATCTCACACCTGTCAGAATAGCTATCATCAATAAGTCAACAAATAAGTGTTGGTTAGAATGTGGAGAAAAGGGAATTCTCATGCACCATTGGTGGGAATGCAGATTGGTACAACCACAGTGGAAAACAGTATGGAGTTACCTCAAAAATTAAAAACAAAACTGCCTTATAACCCAGTGATTCCACTTCTGAGAATTTATCCCAAGGAACTCAAAACACTAATTCAAAAGAATATATGCACTCCTATGTTCACTGCAATATTATTTACAATAGCCAAGATTTGGAAGCAGCCCAAGTGTCTATCAGTAGATCAGTGGATCAAAAGCTGTGATACATCTACACAATGGAATACTACACTGCCATAAAAAGGAAGGTATCTTACCTTTTATGACAGCATGGGTGTACCTGGAAAGCATTATGCTAAGTGAAATAAGCACTCAGAGAAATACAAGTACCATACGATTTCACTCATCTGTCAGCGGTGGGGAACTGGGTGAGAGCCAGTGGAGGGATTGAGCAAAAAAGGACAAAAGAAAAAACTCATGGACATGGACAGCGTGTAGTGATGGGGAGGAGTGGAGGAGGCTACCCAGAGATAAATGGTGATGGATGAAACTTGTCTTGGTGTGGTAAACACAATACAGTGTACAGAGATGTGTTGTAGAATTGGGCACCTGAAACCTATATAATTATGTTAACCAGTGTCACCCCACTAAATTCATTTAAAAAATAAATAAATGGCTTGTGAATGTGACTCATATTTCAAACTATTATGTTCCCCCAAAAATACTAGTTTAAAGAAATACCACCCCAAAGCCCTGGCCAAGTAGCTCAGTTGGTTAGAGCATTGTCCTGCTATGCCATGGTTGTGGGTTCAATCCCCAGTCAGGGCATATACAAGAATCAATCAATGAATGCATAAATTAGTGGAACAACAAATCAATGTTTCTCTCTCTCTTCCTCTTTCTAAAAATCAATAAATAGGAAAAGAAAATTTAAAGATACAGTGCACATTAAAAATCTTTTTTAAAAAAAGACCACCCCATAGCCTTAGTCCTTTCTCCTGGAAGGAATCTAAAGACTCTACATGTTCACATATAATTTTACAATGTCTAAATGCTAATAAAATTGAAAATAGCTTATACAAACACAGGTACATTTTCTACTTATATGATATTTTATGTATGATGCCAGGTGGGTATTAGATTTATTGGGAGGATAACTTCCTAAATTATATAAACGTCTAACTACTATGCTGAATACCTGAAACTACTATAATATTATCAACTGTAATTGAAAAATATATTTAATGTTTTAAAAAGTTGCTCTTAATCAGAGAGAAGCTTATCCTTGGGAAAGCCAGCCTCACTCCTCGGCGTTCCCAGAGCCTCTTTGCCCAGGTCACACCTACTCTGCAACAAGTGGGGAGAGGACATGAGGGTCTCGTAAAAGACTGTAGAGATAAAATCCAGGAGTAGTATCAGCAACGCGTCAATGCCAAAACAGCAGAGCAGATAGAAATATTTTGTGAAATTCACGTATGAGACAAAATCTACAAGCTTTCTTGCGTATCTGGGTACCAGGTTTGACCTCAGAAGATGGCTGCTGAATACCTTTTTGCATCTAGTTTGATATCACATTTCAGCTCTGACTTTTCATTCTGAGAACACTTAAATGTTACAACAGGTCCATTTTATACAACCTGAAAGACCTTAACGCTCTCTGGTTGACACAAGCATGTCTTTCTTTTCTCCTCATCCAACAACCAGTTGTGCCCTGCTTGATAGATTTTTTAAACAAACCACCTGGGACAGTAGCTTCACACAATGTGCCCTTAGTGGTGTTTTCCCAAGCATAGTTCTATAAGCTATGTGTGAGTGTGTTTTAAGTTATTATATATCTTGAGCAATTTTTTTTCTTTTCTTTTCTTTTCTTTTTGCACATTTTTTTTTTATCTTGGGGATTCTGGCCGGGAATTTTTTTTTTAATTTTATTTATTGATTTTAAAGAAAGAGGAGAATGCAGTGACAAGAAGTAGTTGCTTCACTCTAGCTGTTCATTGGTTGCTTACCTTATGTGCTTTAACCCAGCAAGCCCAGGGTTTCATACCAGCAACCTCTATTTTCCAGGTAAATGCTCTATCCATTGCACCACCATAGGCCAGGATGGCTGGGAATTTGATGTGTAACAAATATTTGCTTGGTCTACAGAAGATCATTGTTTTGTGACCACATCAGTTATAACAGTGGGTTGTTTTATGTGTAGGTATTATTAAATACAGGCACTGTTTCCAGGCACAGAATCTGAATCAGACATCAGGATGAACATTAGATGTGAAACCTTAAAATGCCCACATGGAGTCTGTGCTCACCTTATTCACACAAAGACTCCCTGGAAAGAAAAGGCCTCCTGTGGAACAGGAGCACCAGGGTTTGCTTGAGGACATAGGACAGGTGAGCTCAGGATTGGGCCAGGTAACTTGGGAGGAGCCTCCACAACTTTGTATTTTTTTATTAATTTTAATGGGGTGACATTGATAAATCAGGGTACATATGTTCAGAGAAAACATCTCCAGGTTATTTTGACATTAGATTATGTTGCATACCCATCACCCAAAGTCAAATTGTCTTCCGTCACCTTCTATCTGGTTTTATTTGTGCCCCTCCCCTATCCCTACCTCCTCACTCTCCTCCCCCCCCATAGCCAGCACACTCTTATCCAAGTCTCTGAGTCTCATTTTTATGTCCCATCTATGTATGGAATCATATAGTTCTTAGTTTTTTCTGATTTACTTATTTCACTCAGTATAATGTTATCAAGGTCCATCCATTTTGTTGTAAATGATCTGATATCATCATTTTTTATGGCTGAGTAGTATTCCATAGTATATATGTATCAAAGCTTTTTAATCCACTCATCCACTGATGGACACTTGGGTTGTTTCCAGATCTTCGCTATTGTGAACAATGCTGCCACGAACATGGGGGCACATTTGTTCTTTTAGAACAGTGCTATGGTGTTCTTAGGGTATATTCTTAAAAGTGGGATAGCTGGGTCAAAAGGCAGTTCAATTTTTAATTTTTTGAGGAATCTCCATACTGTTTTCCACAGTGGCTGCACCAGTCTGCATTCCCACCAGCAGTGCAGGAGGGTTCCCTTTTCTCCACATCCTCGCCAGCACTTATTCTGTGTTGTTTTGCAGATGAGTGCCATTCTGACTGGTGTGAGGTGATATCTCATTGTGGTTTTAATTTGCATTTCTCTAATGATTAGTGATATTGAGCATTTTTTCATATGCCTATTGGCCATCTGTATGTCCTCTTTGGAGAAGTGTCTATTCATTTCTTTTGCCCATTTTTTGATTGGATTGTCTTCCTGGTGTTGAGTCTTACAAGTTCTTTATAAATTTTGGTTATTAACCCCTTATCAGACGTATTGTCGAATATGTTCTCCCATTGTGTGGTTTATCTTTTTATTCTCTTCTTATTGTCTTTAGCTGTGCAAAAACTTTTTAGTTTGATATAGTCCCATTTGTTTCTCCTGTCACACCTTTGTATTAAAGACAGACTCAGATCATTTGGTCAGATTCCCCAGAATTCTTTGAAGAGGTCTCCATGTTCAACCTCTTGAGCTCTGTTTTGGCAAATTGTTTCTTTTTAAAAAAAATTGTACACCTAATATACCTGAATTGTACTGCATGTAAATTAAAGCTCGATTCATGACTTTTTAAAGAGGTACGTTCTTCAAGATAATTAAATATATTTTGTTTAATCTTTTTTATTTATTTATTTTTTCTGAAGTTAGAAGCAGGGAGGCATTCAGACAGACTCTCGCATGCACCTGACTGGGATCCACCCTACAAGCCCACCAGGGAGTGATGCTTTCCCCATCTGGGGTGCTGTCCCACTGCAACTGGAGCCATTTTAGCACCTGAGGTGGAGGCCATGGAGCTGTCCTCAGTACCTAGGCCAGCTTTGCTCCAATAGAGCCATGGCTGCGGGAGGGGAAGACAGTGATGGAGAGGAAGGAGAGGGGGAAGGATGGAGAAGTAGATGGGCTCTTCTCCTGTGTGCCCTGACCAGGAATCTAACCTGGGACGTCCACATGCCAGGCTGACGCTCTACCATGGAGCCAACAGGCCAGGCCCTCTTTTTTTTATTGATTTGAGAGAAAGAGGGAGAGAAACATCAATCTGCTGTTTCACCCAACCATGCATTCATTGGTTGATTTTTGTATGTGCCCTGACTAGGGATCAAACCCTCAACCTTGGCAGATCTGGATGATGCTCTAACCAACTGACCTACCCAGCCAGGGCAAGATGATTAAATAAATTTTAAATAAGCCTGATGAGATGCACCACTCAGATATCGCTGAAGAAAGAACCTACTATTCTGCTACGAGAAATGTAGTCCCCTGAGCACTTCCAGTTGTCTCTGCCTTCAGGCTCTGCTACAAATCTAGCTCTTCACCAGCGGCCCAACCATAATGATCACAGCAAAGGTACTAAGGCTTCTGACCTATGAGGGATTCCTTTATGAGTCAGCTTTACTGTCGATTTCCACATTGGCTTGGCTGGATTGGAGCCTGACATTCTTTCTGCCCAGTCCTGCTTCTTTCCTGTTTCCATTTGTGAGTCATTCTCTCTCAATAATTTTCTTACACTTCTCAGCATCAGCTTCTTAGACAACCTAAATAACGTATATACTAAGCAATGATACTGAAAGGACATGAGGCCATCTTCCTGCTGCTTCTCAAGTTAAAAGATAATTTGTTCTTAACATCAGGTGGCCTGACAGCGAGAAAGCTAGGGGAATAAAAATTCAGCCATCAATCATCTCCTATTCTACATCCCTTTTTAGAACCTTCCCTGAGCTAAATCCAACTGGAAGCCAAGGCTGGGAAAGGATCTTCATGCCATCAATAAAGATCTTCCTTTTAGAAGTAGAAGGTTAGACAATTCATCTGAAGAGATAAACAAAATGTCTGAACACTCAATGAGCCAAACACCAGCTTAAGACAGAGTGTATTAAGATAACTCTAGCTGTTGTAACAAATAAACCCCAAAGTTCAGAAAACAATAGAAGTCTTCTTGCCTGTATAAAGTGTAAAACAGGTGTTTTCTGCTTGTGAGGAAGCTCTCCTCCAAGTAGTGACTCAGGGATCCAGGCTTATTCCACACTATGGTTCAAGATATCAGTGGACTCACTTACAGAGAGGAAAAGTAATAAAGGAGTTTTTATAGACCAGCTATGGAAGTGGAGCACATTACTTCCTCTCAGAGTTAACTGATTAGAACTCAGTCAACCTGCAGCAAAGGTGGCCAGGAAACACAGTCTAGTGAACACAGTTTTGGTGAACAGCTAGCCAGATTCTGGGAGGGCAGAAAACAAATTATTACCAAATATAAACAGGTTTAAAGGTAATTGTAATAAGATTTAAAAGGGCATCAGCTCAGGGAGTTATAAGATTATATAACAAAGAGATTGTGCTTAATTAAGGGCAGGGGTTATGAAAGCGGTACTCCAGTAAGTGACATTTAAGGCAAACATTAAAGATGAACAGGAGTTGTAATTGGCTAGGAGGAGGGAGAAGAGGTTCAGGGGACCAAGGATGAGAGTTCCTGACTGCAGGTTCAGCAGTGAGCAATAGCTAGGAACCAGGAAGAAGAAGCCAATTTAGCTGTTGCTGAGCCCCCATTTTTATAACTTTGCTTGCCCTTCTGAAGAGAAAGATAGGATTTGAATTGGTTCTCAAGGCACCATCTAAACAAATAGGGTGAATGGCAGCAACCTTAGCTCTTATTTCTGGACCAGGACACATCTTCCAGGTCTGTCCCACCAAAGCAAGCCTAAATACCTGGCCTGTGATGGCGCAGTGGATAGAGTGTTGACCTGTAATACTGAGGTCACTGGTTCGAAACCTTGGATTTGCCCGGTCAAGGCACATGTGACAAGCCATCAAGCAATGAACAGCTAAAGTGAAGCAGCTATAAGTTGATGCTTCTCATTCCCCCATCCCTCTCTCTCATGTCTCTGTAAAATCAATAAATAAGATTAAAAAAAAAAAAGGCAAGCCTGGAGATATATATTTTTTAGTATCACAAAGGGGAAAGCTTATCTTGAAAAATAAGTTATTTTATCTTTTTGTTGTTGTTTTGTGACAGAGACAGAGATAGAGAGTCCAAGAGAAGGACAGATAGGACAGACAAACAAGAAGGAAGAGAGATGAGAAGCATCAATTCTTTGTTGCAGTTCCTTAGTCTCCTTAGATGTTCATTGATTGCTTTCTCCTATGTGCCTTGACCAGGGGGCTACAGCAGAGCAAGTGACACTATGCTCAAGCCAGTGACCTTGGAGTCATGTCTATGATCCCACGCCCTACATTCAAGCTGGTGAGTCCCCACTCTAGCCAGATGAGCTCGCACTCAAGCCGGAGACCTCAGGGTTTCAAACCTGGGTCCTCCATGTCCCAGTCTGATGCTCTATCCACTGTGCCACCATCTAGTCAGGCAAATTATTTTATCTTAAGAAGAAAACATTTCTAAAATGTCCATACTAAAAGGCAATCTATAGAGTCAATGCAATCTCTATAAAAATACCAATGGCATTTTCACAGAACTAAAACAGATAAATCTAAAATTTATGCGGAACCACAAAAGACCTCAAATAGCCACAACAATCTTGAGAAAGAAGAACAAAGTTGAAGGAATCATGCTACCTGATATCAAACTATACTATAAGGGCATCGTAATTAAAACAGCATGGTATTTATGAGAAGCAATCAATGAACAACTAAAGTGTCAGAAGTATGAGTTGATGTTTCTCATCTCTTTCCTTTCCTGTCTCTGTCTGTCTATCTCTCACTAAAAATAATAATAATAATAAAATAAATTAATTAAAACAGCATGGTACTGGCATAAAAACAGACACATAGATCAATGGACAGAATAGAGAGCCCAGAACTAAACCTATGCCTATATGATCAATTAATATATGACAAGGAGGCAAGAATATACAATGGGGTAAAGACAGTCTATTCCATAAATGACTTTGAAAAAATTGAACAAATTTTTTTCCAAAACATCTGAAAAATGTTTTTCAAAAAAATTGAACATGCAGGAAATAAAATAGACCACTTTCTTACACCATATACAAGAATAAACTCAAAATTAAATACCTAAATGTAAAACATGAAACCATAAAACTCCTAGAAGAAAACATAAGCAGTAAACTCTCTTACACTGCTCTTAGTAATACTTTTTTCCGATATATCTCCTGAGGCAAGAAAACAAAAATAAAATAATCAAATGGGACTACATCAAACTAAAATTTTTTGCACAGGAAAAGAAATAGCTTGACCAGGAGGCAGTGGCACAGTGGATAGAGCATCAGACTAGGATGCGGAGGACCCAGGTTTGAGACCCCGAGGTCACCAGTTTGAGTGCGGGCTCATCTGGTTTGAGCAAAGCTCACCAGCTTGGACCCAAGGTCGCTGGTTCCAGCAAGGGGTTACTCGGTCTGCTGAAGGCCCACGGCAAAAGGCACATATTAGAAAGCAATCAATGAACAACTAAGGCGTCACAACAAAAAACTGATGATTGATGCTTCTCATCTCTCTCCATTCCTGTCTGTCTGTCCTTATCTATCCTTCTCTCTGATTCTCTCTCTCTGTCCCTGTAAAAAAAAAAAAAATGGGCAGAGGACATAAACTGACATTTCTCCAGAGAGGGCATACAGATGGTCAATAGATATGAAAAGATGCTCAATGTCACTAATTATCAGAGAAATGCAAATTAAAACCACAATGAGATATTACCTAGCTGGGTAGCTCAGTTGGTTAGACTGTTGTTCCCATACGCCAAGGTTGTGTGTTCAATCCCTGATCAGGGCACATACAAAAATCACCTGATAAGTGCATGAATGGGTAGAGCAGCAAATTGATGTTTCTCTCACTCTCTCGCTCCCTGCTTCTTTATAGAAATCAATGGGGGAAAAAAGAAAAGGAAAAACCGTTTTCTTTTCAAAAAGAATGAAATCTTACCATTTGTGACAGCATGCATGGACCTAGAGGGCACTGTGCTAAGAGAATAAGTCTGAAGAGAAAGACAGATACCTTATGATTTCACTTATATGTGGAACTTAAAGAGCAAAAGAAACAAACAAAATAAAAAGAGATTCATAGATATAGAGAACAGACAATGGTTGCCAGGAAGGGGGGGGGGGGGGGGTTGGAGGTCTGGATGAAAAAAGTGAAGGAATTAAGAAGTACAAAGTGGTAGTCAGAAAATAGTGATAAGGCCCTGTCCGAGTGACTCGGCTGATTGGAACGTAGTCTCCATACACCACCGTTTCAGGTTTGTTCCCTGGACAGGGCACAAGAAAAAGTCGACTAATGAATGCCTGATGGATGCAGCAACAAGTCAATGTTTCTCTCTCTCTCTCTATCTCTCTCTCTCTCTCTTCCTTCCTTTCCTTCTCCAAAAATCAATAAATAAAAAAAAATAAATTTTTTCAATGTAACAAGAAAATAGTAATAGGGATGTAAAGTACAGCTTAAGGAATGTACTAATGTTGTAATAATTATATATGGTGCCAAGTGGGTACTAGAATTATCAGGGTTATCACTTCCTAACTTATATAAAAGTCTAACCACTATGGTGAAACTAATATAAAATAATATTGACTGTCAACTGTAATTGAAAAATAAAAAATAATAATAAAGCAAAAAAAAAAAAGGAAAGTATTTATTATATAATGAATCAAAATATTTACTAGGTAGACAATGCTGACCAGAACAACATTTTCTCCGAGAGCCAGCAAGCAATTCTTCCACCTTCTGATGGGTGAGATGGAGGTTGGAGGGAAGGGGAAAAGTGCTGGTACATTAAAACTCTTCCACAAACATTTGTTGAATAAATAAGTGAATTTTAAAAAGTATTTTCTATCCTGACCTGTGGTGGCGCAGTGGATAAAGCGTTGACCTGGGAACACTGAGGTTGCCAGTTCAAAACCCTGCACTGGTCTGGTCAAGGCACATATGGGAGTTGATGCTTCCAGTTCCTGCCCCCCTTTCTCTCTTTCTCTCTCTCACTCTGTGTCTCCTCTCTAAAATGAATAAAATAAAAATTAAATTTAAAAAAAAAGTATTTTCTAATCTCATCCTGGTAAGTCAATTCTTTTGCACCTCCACATCTTTGAATGCTAATGATCGATGATATTTAATCTTTAAATTTTCATATATCTCTCAAAGTTTGATGATGAAGGGTTCCACTCAACTTTATTTTTTTTAATTGATTAATTTTTATTGATTTGAGAACAAGAGAAAGGGAAAGAGAGAGAGAGAGAGACATTGATTTGTTGTTCCCCTTATCCGTGCCGTCATTGGTTGACTACTGTATGTACCCGGACTGTACTTTATATGTATTTATTTGTATGTATTTAAATATTGTTAAATGTAATATAAGATCTTTCTAGGAAGAGGACTTACACTTGCTCTTGAGTTGTTCTGTTAACTCTGTTTCTTCAGGGGTTGATTCTATTCTGCTGCTGAGGAGTTCATGTCTCTTTCAGCGTATAGATTTGGTCACATTCCTGGTGACTCTTAGTTGCCTGCTCATCTTTGTGTTTGAAAGTGTCAGCTCTTTTTCCCATTCTATTTGCTATAATTTGACTCAAGACAGGTCTGCTGGCAACTTGACATTTTCTATCCACTGATTAACCTCGGGACAAACTATACCATTAGATCTGCTTAATATGTGAGGCAGAAGATAGAGTAAACTTAACCTGGCCAGCTCCCATGTTTCTTTCTAAGTAATCACCTTGATAAATGCCCCAGAATGTCGCCCCATTTTCTGAATCCACACACACTACATTGGGATTTCCTAAAACCACCCCAGCTTTGAGTTCATGGTTTCCTCTGGTTTTATTTCTCATTAATCCTGATCTTGTCTGACTCAAATAAATACTTCTAACATATTCACAACATGGTGAAGGGGAAAAGGGGGAGAGAGCAGTAATGAAGCAAATGGGGTAAAATGGTAACAATCAGTGAATCTGGGTAAAGATTACAGTGTTTTTGGTACTTTTCTTATCCATGTAACTTTTTTTATTTAATTTTTAAGACTTTATTCAGTTCAAAGAGAAGAGAAAGAGAGGGGGGGAGATGAGAGAGAGAGAATGGGGAGCAGGAAGCATCAACTCCCATATGTGCTTTGATTGGGCAAGCCCAGGGTTTCGAACCAGTGACCTCAGTGTTCCAGGTCATTTTATCCACTGTGCCACCACAGGTCAGGCTTTCATGTAACCGTTTTTAAATTAGAAATTACTTCCCAATACTAACTTGTTTTTAAGAAGCTATCTGTAGAAGCAATATCACTAATTTCTCAGGTCATACAGATGGGACTATCCACTCACACCCCTGAATATGTACTTTATAAAACCACCTGACTTAGATGATTCAAAATCCGGTAAATATTTTCACTTCTCGTCTTAACTCGCAGCAGTGTCAGACATCATTGACCAACACTTCTCTTTTGAAACAGATTCCTTGAGATACTGTTCCCTCATTCCTGCCCAGCTGCTCCTGCTCAGGCTTTTGGGCAACCTAGCCTCTCACCCAACCATTACTTAATGGAGCCCCTCAGTGCTTGACCTTAGACGCTCTTTTCTGCTGCCTCTGTACTTGTTCTTCTAAGAGACCTCGTCCTTGCCCAAAACATCCATTTTATAAACATACCAACAACTCTCAAATTTCCATTCTGCATAGCCACAGAATTGACTCAATATTTCCACATGGTCCCTTCAAAAGCACATGGAAACTCCACTTATCCCCAACGTGACCTGTGATCTTTAGGGTTCCCCAAATCCTTTTTTTTTACAGATACAGAGAGAGAGTCAGAGAGAGGGATAGATAGAGACAGACAGGAACGAAGAGAGATGAGAAGCATCAATCATTAGTTTTTTGTTGCCGTTGCGACATCTCTGTTGTTCATTGATTGCTTTCTCATATGTGCCTTGACTGCGGGCCTTCAGCAGACTGAGTAACCCCTTGCTGGAGCCAAGGACGTTGGGTCCAAGCTGGCGACCTTGGGGTCTCGAACCTGGGTTCTTCCGCATCCCAGTCCGACGCTCTATCCACTGTGCCACCGCCTGGTCAGGCATAGGTTCCCCAAATTCTTAAATGCTTCCACCACCTCACTAGTTGCATGAGTCGAAATTGGCTTCTCCACCTCAACCATATTTAAAGCCTTGCCTAGTCCTTCCCCTTTTATCACTTATCTCTTGTATGCATTCAGTGCCTTTCCATCTTCAAAGCCAGCACTCTATCCCAGACCTTCCGCTGTCTCTCACTAGGATGATTCCACGGGCCTCTATTCTGCCTCCCGTGCAAACTCTACACCCCTGCCAGAGATAGTTCTAACAAGCTCATCTGACCATTTGTCTTCTTACTACTCTGTGGCCCCTCACAATAAAGCTTAGAGCTGCCATCAACGAGCTTGAGTGATCTGACTCTCTCATCCCCATCTCCCTACTCTAGCCACTCTCCTACCTCTGGCCCTCTGTGCATGTATCCTTCCGCACCTGGAACTCATTTTCCAAATCCTCTCCCTACCTGATGCAATTCAGACTTTAAATGCTATCTGTCTATGACACAATTTATGTAAGAATAATAACATCTTCCACATATTGTATCAAGTGCCATATATTGAATCACTGTGCTGTTAAACTCATTAGCTGACTTAGTACTCTTAAGAGTTCATGAGCTACAAAGTTTCTTTCAGTTTTACAACTGAAGACACTAAGCCCAGAGATGTGAAAGCTCTTGCCCAAGAATGCACAGCTTAGCTAGCAATGGCAGGATCAGGGGTGGAACTCGGCTCTGTGGGACTCTAATATTCCTGTTCTGTATAAGCCACCATTTTACTTCTGGGAAAATATCCAAAAGCATTGAAATCAGGGTGCCAAAAAGTTTCTTGCACTTCATGTTCATTGAAGCATTATTCACCATAGCCAAGATATTGAAACAACGTAAATGTCCATCAGCAGATGAATGGATAAAGAAATAAAGGAAATGTGGTATATATCCACACAATGTAATTCTGCTCAGCTTTAAAAAGAAGGGAATCAGACCGGGATGGTGGCTCAGGCTCAATGGTTAAAGAGTTGTCCTGGCGCACCGAGGTAGCAAGTTCCATCCCTGGTCAGGGCACATTGGAGAAGCAATCAGTGAGTGCACAACTAAATGGAACAAGTTGATGCTTCTCTCTCTCTCTCTCTCTCTCTCTCCCTTCTCCTCTCCTCTCCCTTCTCTCCAATAACATGGACAAATCTTGAAGACATTATGCTCAGTGAAATAAGCCAGTCACAAAAGGACAAACACTGTAGGATTCCACTTATATGAGCTTTCTAAAGTGCCAAGTTCACAGAACAGAAACTAGAACGGTGGTTGCCAAAGGCCGAGAAAAGACAGCTGGGAGAGTTATTCAATATACAGCCAGTTAGGCAAGATGAGTAAGTTCTAGAGATCTGTTTGTACAGCATTGTGCCTATAATTAACAATAGTGCACTGTACACTGAAATTTTTGTTGAGGTAAATCTTACATTAAGTGTTCTTAACACAATTTATTTTTTTGAAGCATCCTCTGAAGACTCATCTCCACTCCTTCTTCATTAGACTGCTGCCAACATACACATACTCCCATGAGAAGCTGTATCTTGATTCACACCCCAATGCCTCATACAATTCTACAATCCCTGATCTTAAACCTTAGAAGCCAGACATATTTTAGAGCCCAGAATCTACAACAGTAATATGATGTATGTAGCATATCGCGAGACAGAATATGCATATTGGTCTCTGTCCCTGGTTCCTGGCACAAGGCTCTTAAATCCTTGTAAATTCTTCAGTAACAAAGACACAAGAAGCATCATTTGGTCCTAATGAAACATCTCTGGGTGGGCTCCTGAGTGGCTCCTGGATGGGGTTGTCACCAGAAAGACTAAGCCATGATTAAAAGCTAAGAATTTCCAGTTTCCACCCCCCACTTCCCAGAGAGGGGAGAGCGCTAGAAACGGAGTTAACCATTGATCATGCCTATGTGAAGAAGCTTCCATTATATACTGATAGTAAGGGATTTCGAGAGACTCCAGGCTGGCAAACACATCCACACAAGGAAGATAATGCTCCCCAACTCCAGAGGAAGAGAAGCTCTGGGACTCAGGACCCTCCCAGACCTCTTCATTGGGCTTCTTTCTCATACCTTCTGCTATACTAGTTAAGTGTAAGTCAGTGTTTTCCCTGAGTTCTGTCAGCAGCTCCAGCAAATTAATTGAACTGACCTCTGAGGAAGGTGGGGCAGGGGGAGTAGTCTTACCAGACCGAGTCCTTAATCTGATGGGTAGGTAAATAGTGACAGGATTAGTTGAATTCTTGGACACCCAGTTGGTGTCTAAGAATTTTTTGTCGGTGTGGGGAAAAATGTTGACATATCTGGTAATCAGAATTGTTAGAAGCAAAATGCTTTGTGTGGGTGGTAAAGGAGTCTCACATGAGAAATACATCAACTGAGGAAGAGCCGGGTTTTTCCCTTAATAAGAAACTGAGAGTTTTAGCTTTACACATATATCACCCCACCATGGGCTTCTGGAACAGCCCCAAAAATCAGGCATAATAACATCTCTGTTTTATGAGTACTCTAGCTAAGGAATAAATTAAGACCAAAACTACATCCACACATATTCAGTCAATTTGGGCTACCAAAGAATTTCGAGGTGTTGTCAGGGTTGGTTCCTTCTGAGGGTTGTGAGGGAAGGATTTTTTCAGGCCAGACTCCTTGGTTTGTAGATGGCCATCTTCATACTTTCCTTACATTCTCCTTGTGTGTGAGTGTGTGTGTGTGTGTGTGTGTGTGTGTGTGTGTATCTCCAAATTTCTTTTTGCACCCAAACTGAATTTTTAAAAAAGATTTTACTTATTTATTTTTAGAGAGAAAGGTGGTAGGGGTGGAGCAGGAAGCATCAATTCATAGTAGTTGTTTCTCATATGTGTCTTGAGTCGGCAAGCCTGGAGTTTTGAACCAGCAACCTCAGCATTCCAGGTTGAGAGTTTATCTGCTGTGCCACCACAGATCAGGCCAAATTTCCCCTTTTACAATGACACCAGTCATATTGGATTCAGACCAAGCCCAATGACATCCTTTAACTTAATTACCTCTGTAAAGACTCTTTCTCCAGGGTTCCATCCAGGAAGTACAGCTCTAGAACTACTGTCAACCACTCTTATTGACTGTATAACTTGGGCCTCAGTTTCCTTGCCTGTAAAATTGGAATAACAATAGAATAGTACAAAAAAACCCAGAATAGTACTTTCCCGATGGAGTCCAGTAAGCATAGCTAAATGTCAACTATAGTTATTGTTCCTATTGTAGAATTCTATCTGCATACTTTGAGTCTTGGTAACATCCTACAAATGCTTGGGACCCAAGCATCCTTGCTGTGGGATACCCCCAGACTAAACATAACCCAGAAAGTAGGACAGTCTCTCAGATCGAGTGAGAGAGAGAGGAAGGGAGAGAGAAGAGGAAGAGAGAGAAGCATCAACTTGCAGTTGCTTTCATTTTTTTTGTGCATTGATTGATTCTCGTAGGTGCGTTGGCCACAGATAGGACCTTGGGCTCAAGCTCAACTAGTCAACTTGAGCTTTCTTTTTTTTTTTTTTCTTTTTTTTTTTAAGTGAGAGGAGGGGATATAGTGACAGACTCCTGCATGTGCCCGGACAAGGATCCACCTGGCAATCCTGGTCTGGGGCTGATGCTCAAATCAACTGAGCTTCTTCTAGCACCTGAGGCTGATGCAATCAGACAAACCGAGCTATCCTCCATGCCAGGGTCCAATGCTGGAACCAATCAAGCCACTGGCTGTGGGAGGGGAAGAGAGAGAGAAGCAGGAGAGAGAGGAGGAGAGAAGCAGATGGTTGCTTCTTATGAGTGCCCTGACCAGGGATCAAAAAGGATGTCCACATTCAGGGCCCATGCTCTATCCAGTGAGCCAACCAGCCAGGATTGACCATGGGCTTTTCATACCAGTGACATTTGGGCTCAAGCTGGTGACCTATGGGGTCATGTGGACAATTCTCTGTTCAAGCCATCCATGCCACACTCAAGATGATTAGCCCATACTTAGAGCTGGTCACGTTGGGGTTTAAAACATGCGACCTCAGCTTTCTGGGTTGACGACTGTGCCACCACCAGTGGTCTTGACAACAGGCTAGTGACTGCTATCTTAAAGGTCATTTGGCAGCATAGATCAGCACTCATCCTAGAAGGGAAATTATAGAAGGACACTGAAGCTTCTCATGACCCCCAAGAGGAGATACTAGATGTACTGAGTGTCTTCCCTCAGATTATGACCCCATTTGGAAATAGAGTCTTTTCAGATGTAATTAAATTAAGATAGGTCATACTGGAGTAGTGTGGGTCCCACATTTAATATGACTTCAGTTTGTAGAAAGAGAAGAAAAACAGAGACACACAGAGGGAAGACAACCATGTGAAGACGGAGGCAAAGATTGGAGTAATGCAGCTACAAAGCAAGGAATACCAAGGATTGTGGGCAACCACTGGAAGCTGGAAGGGGCAGGGGAGGATTCTTCCTCAGAGCCTTTGGAAGGAACATGGCTCTGCAGACATCTTGATTTTGGACGTCTGGTCTCCAGAACTGAGAAACAATACAAATCTGGAGTTCTTTTAGATCAGACCAGATTGAGCTCTTTCAGGTTGGTATGACTTTAGACCAGCGGTTATTAATCTGGGTTCTATTGAACCCTAGGGGTTCGATGAGTCAGTCTCAAGGGTTCGGAGAAGCCTCTGCCGCGGAGGCCAGAATAAAGTAATACCGTAATTTGTTGTGAGTTCATGCACTTTGTTGGTTTTGTTCTTTGAGCAAGGTGATGTTCATGCCCGGCTCATTTTGTGCACCAGTAAAAAAACATATACCTATGTCTTGAATTTGGAAAAAAAATCATATTTTATTTATCACTAAAGAAGGGTTCGGTGAATGCACATATGAAACTGTTGGGTTCGATACCTCAAAAAAGGTTAAGAACCACTGCTTTAGACTGTTTGTTTTCTTAAGGTTTATTTTATTTTATTTTTTGAGCAAGAGGAAGGGGGAGAGAGAGAGAGGGAGGAGAGAGAAGCATCATTCCACTTAGTTGTGCCATTGATTGTTTTTCATGTAGCCCGATTGGGGGGTTGAGCCGACGACCTCAGGGGGTTGAGCCAGCGACCCTGGGACTGACCTGGCAACCTCAGTGCTCTAGGACAGAGCTCTATCCACTGTGCCACCAGCCAGGGTTATGTCAGTTGTTTTATTATTATCCTGTATTATTTTTCATACAAACAGCTATAAATCTACCTTTGACTGACCCTACAGTTTCCTAGGGCTGCCCTAACAAAGCACCACAAACTGGGTGGTTTAAAACAACAGATATAGCCCTGACTAGTTAGCTCAGTTGGTTAGAGCATCATCCAGATACACCAAAGTTGTTAGTTCTATCCCAGGTCAGGACACATACAAGAAACAACCAAGTATGCATGAATGGGTGGAACAACAGATTAATGTCTCTCTCTCTCTTTCTGTCCCTTCCTCTCTCTAAAAATCAATTTAAATTTTTTTTAATTTTTAAAGAAAATAACACAATAATTAATAAATAATAATACAAAAATAAACTATGTTTCTCATACTCAAACTGTAAACCTACTTTTGCCTCTCCTCGTAATAGGGTTTTCCAATAGGCATTGGTTATCCCGTGTCACCAGAAAGAGGCAAGTAAAAAACGTAGGTTCCCTCCTCTGTCTTTCTAGAATTCTCACCTGCGAATTCCTGTACATCGTTCTCTCTTCTCACTCTCTCTTTCTCTGCATATGGCCCTTTCTCGTTTCTCTCTCCTGTGGAGGTTGGACTTCCTGAGTTCTGTGAGGCCAGGCCCGCCCACTCTCTGTGGAGATTGGTCCAGCTTGAGTTACTTGTCCATCCTGTCCCAATCAGCTGTGTGAAGGGGAGGAATCACCTAGTGCCACGGGTGTTATTCATTAGGTAACGACCAGCCTAAACCAGACCATGACCAATCAAATTTGACCCAGACCCATGGACCAAGAATTTTGGAAACTACCTTTCTCCCACAAACTCTAGAGAAGCCCGGAGGATTAAGGCTTTGGGTACTTGGTCACAAGGGCCACCTTAAAGGTCCAGAGGAAGTACACAGATACAGGAACTAGAAATAACAGGTACTTGACAACCAGCATGGAACTGATTTAATAATATAATGATTAGTATGACCATACTCATGGGTGTCAGCTCAGTGTCAGATCTGCTCACTCAAGAGGGACAAAGCCCTTGAGTAGAGATGTGCCAGGCCAATGCTATTCGCCGCCACTTCCACATCTTCACTTACCATCCCACGCCTTCCTGTCAGATCATGCAGGCCAAACTCCCCACCTCTGTCTTTCTCAGACTCATCCCTCTTCTTAAGGCCCATCAAAGTCTGCACTCTGTCTTGTTCACCCAGCCCTTTTGTCCTAGATCTGTAAGGACAGCCAGGGTCCAGTCAGTTAATATGGACCAGTGAGCAGAAGTTCTGCATGGTAACAAGAATTATGGGGTTTGGGGAACCCGCTAAATCTGGAGAGAGCAACAGCATGCTGGTGCATGTTTAACAAGCAGCTTTCCAGAGGAGGAAAATGGATTCATGTATTTATCATAAACTTTACAGGCAAAATGGTTGTGTAGCACACCATTTACAAATAAAATAAAAAATACTCTTCATTTTATTACAAATTCAATAGTATTAATTTTTTTAATTTTTAAAGACTTTATTTATACATTTTAGAGAGGAGAGAGAGAGAAAGAGAGAGAGGAGGAGCAGGAAGCACTAACTCCCATATGTTCCCTGATCAGGCAAGCCCAGGGTCTTGAACTGACAATCTCAGCATTCCACGTCAATACTTTATCCACTGCGCCACCACAGGCCTGGCTTATTGCAAATTCTATATAGTCAGTTGACTCTTACAGAATGCCTTAATTTTGCCCACTCTTGTACCCATAGCAAAACCTGAGTGCAAGCAACAAACAAGAGAATATAGATTGTATTCATTTTCCTTTAAAGACCAAGATAAAATGGACCAAAGATGTTTGTCCACATTTCACTTGCTTGTGTATAAGCAGCTCATTCACTAAATCAGATAATGGTTTGAAAACATTACTTCCTTGATTTTTTGTGTGTGATATTCACTATGTAACATGTAGAAACAAGATACACTTTTAAGTCTAGTCCAGATGCTTAACATCAGTTCCTCCATCACTTTAAGTCTAGATGATCAAAAGGCAATAAATCAAGCCCTGACTTGTAGTGTTTGCTGATCCCGTGGTTGATTGTGATGTCACTGAACAGAGCTAGTGAGTGGATATCCTGTAGAATTGCATTCGACAGTATTTCCACCACGTACTTACACCAGAGGAAAATAACCTCAATAGCATACATAACAGTAAAATGGAAATAACATCCTTAAAGCCTAGGGTAGTTATAAGTTTAAATAACACTATCTGACATACAGTAAATGCTCAAGACATAGTCGTTGTTAAGTGTATAAATATTTTATTATCCACCACCATAAACTATCTTACACTGCTCCCTCGGCCCAGTCACACCAGGTCACACACAATCATAGTCACAGTGTCAAAACAGCTTATTAAACATCAGCTTGGCAAAAGCTGGCATTTTGTTCTGTCATGTTCACAGCTGTATCCTCAACACCTAAAACAGTGCCTGACAGATAGTAGATGCTCAAAATATAGGTTGTGTGAATGAATGAAACTCACACAACAAAGAATTCTGAGTCCTCAAAAGCTAGCCCACAAATCCCAGAGTGGGGCTAAGAGTGATTCTTTATTTCTCCCATATTAACATAAATAAGGTTTTTTTATTTGTTTTCCTTGCTAATGCTTCTCCAGCCCTACACAGTACTTGGCATGTACTAAGTGCTCAATAAATATAAGTTGAACAAACGGATATAAAGTCTACTTACTTTCTGAGCTCAAGCTCATAATAAATACCAAGGGTTTGACTTGGGGTAGGAGTGGTAGAGGGACCAGGAGAGTCTTTGAGGAGGGGGTCAGCAGCCACAACCCCTGCCCAGCCTTATGAGGTAGAGAAACCAGGGCCCATGACTAGAGGGCCCAAGGAAGCAAGGCAGGATTCAGTCTCCCTGCAAGGTGTGGCAACCCCGCCTACGTCATGAAGGCTGTTGGGAAGGGAGTCCAGTGGGGACCTTGGTGGCCACTCGGTAGAGGCCCAAGATCGTGGCACCTTGTGCAAGCTGCCAGGCAGGGTGTGCCCCCTCCGCAGCACTGAGGTGGACACGTAGGCGCTGGCCAGTGCTCAGGTGCAACAGGCCACCCCGGAAGCCAGCTGCTGAGTCCCGGCCTTCAGAGGACATAGAAGGCAGGTCCAAGGTCAGGGCCAGAGCTGCAGACCCTGTACCCAGTGGCTTTAGGTGCAGGGCAATAGAGACAGAGCCAGAGCCAGCGCCAGCTACCACACGTTGCAGTTCCAGGTGCAAAAAGACATAGTAGATGCCAGCCTCAGTCACCACCAGCTCCTGCGTGTGCTCGTCGTAGCTCAGGCCCGGTGCCAGGAACACATCTTTCAAGCCAGGATCACTGTACCAGTGCAGGAGCCCTTCAGTCAGCAGTGCTGCAGGAGGAGGGCGGTGGGTATTCTGAGCAAGGCTAAGGGCAAGAGCACAGCCCTTGGGAGGGGCGTGGGCTCTGAGAAGGAAGAGGTTCCCAGAGGGAGGTGGGGCTGGGGATGAAGTGAAGAAGGAACACAGGGAGGGGAAAAGCTGTCAGGAAGCGGGGTGCTCTGAGAGGAGTAGGTAGAGGGCGAAAGATTTCCAGGAACAGACATGTGCACAAGAAGATGCAATGCAAGGAGATAGGAATAGGGCAGGGAACTCTTGGGGGTGGAAGGAAGAGTTTAGAGAGGTAGGTGAGGGGAAGGAGGGGAACAATGAAGAAGAGGATTCAGGAGGAGGAGGAGGGTGAACGAGAGTGGGGTAGTCTCAGGAAGGATAAAGAGAAGAAAGAGAAGGGGTGTTGAGGACAGTCTCTGGAAGGAGGGAGGGTAAGCCTTTGGGAAGGAGAGTGTAAACCTCCCAGAGCCCTGCGTGAGAGACCAGAGGGAGCTGGGATTTGGGAATCCAGCCCCAGATGTGAAAGCATGGGGGTCAGATGAGGAGTAGAAGACGCCCAAAGGTCAGAAAGAGAAGCCCTGGCGGGATAGTTCATTTAGTTAGAGCATCCTCACAATACTCACCATCTCTGGCCACGAGCTGCGCGAACACACCCACGCCCTGAGGAGGAAAGGCAGAAAGTGGATAGAGGGTCCCCCGACCGCTCCCGCAGCCCCCCTGAAAAGTGACCTCCAGCTTCTGTGCAGGCGTTGAACGTAGGCCCTCCTTTACCCCTGCTCCAAAAGAACACACCAACACACATGCACACAGAAGCTGAGGCTCAACCTGCCCCAACTCTCGGGGTCTGCAAGGACCGCACTGCCAGGATTCAGGGCGGAAAAGAAACGAGATCCCTCCAGATGACCTTCTTGGAACTGGGGTGGGGTGGGGGATTGAGAGGAAAAGAGAGACACTCTTGGGGTTCGGGAGAAAAACAAGGTTCTCCGGGAGTTGAGGGAAAAAGTGCGGGTGCCCCTCGGGGTCCGCGATGGAGAAAAGGTCTCGCCCTAGAGTGCGAGATGCAGATGGGGGTCTCATGGGAGTAAGAGATGAGAAAGGAAGGGTGACCCCCTAAGTGCTGGATAAAGCAGGGGTGCTCTCAGGGTCCCGAGAGGGACAGGCAGTCGGCCGCGGTGCAGAAGGGTGTCGTCCCACGGCTGCAGAATGAAGAAGGGGTCCCAAGTAGGGGCGTATCTCACCTGCGGAGAGTCAGGGAGGCGGGCACGGGCGTCGGGCAAAAGCTCGGGAACCTCGGGGAGTCTCGAGCTGGGAGCGGGGCTGGGGCCGGGCGGAGCGGGTCCCCCGGGCATCACCCAAGCGCGGACGACGTAGGCAGCGCCGGTGGCAGTGATCAGCAGCAGCGAGGCGCTCAGGGCCCACAGCAGCGGGCGACAGGAATGGCCAGTGAGCGCGGGCGGCCGCGGGGCCTCGGGGTCCGGGACGGCGTCCGAGCTGGAGCTCATGGCCGGCTTCAGGCGGCTGCAGCCGGAGTCTCGAGCTCTGCATTTTATACTGAACCCGGAAGCCCCGTTTTCCGGGGCGGAGACTTGGGGATCCCAGCGCCCGCCTCCAAGGCCGAACTTTCCCTAACTTTCTCTTCCCTGGGTCTCCATCTCTCAGTATCCTTTCTGTCTCTCGCTCTCTAATCACCGCCCTACTGTTTCTTTTTTTCTCCCGAGTTCTCTCTCTCTCTCTCTCTCTCTCTCTCTCTCTCTCTCTCTCTCTCCCTCTCTGGATGCCTCTTCGTAAATTCAGTATCTCTCCTTTTATCTGTGCGTCTCTCAAACAATTCGTCCCTGTCTCTATTGATTGTCTCTGTGTGGGTCGCAGGACATTTTTCTGTCCCTCATTTATCTCCGTGTCTCTCTCTCGCTCTGTGTCTCTCTCGTCTCTGTCTCTTTGTCTCTGACTCTCCCAGTCTCTGCCTCTTCCAGTCTTTCGTTGCCCTCCCCTCCTTCCGCTCTCTCTCTCCCTCCTTCTCACTCTTGCTCTCACTTTCTGAATTTCTGTGTCTCTGTCTCCTTCCTCTACTCTTGTCACTCCTACCCAGGCTCTCTCGGGAATCCCCTAAAACCAGCATTCAAGCAGAGGGGACACAGGACAGCCAGGCGTCAGCTGTCTTCTCTTTGGGAGCGTAAGCCCCTGAGGAAACCCCAGTGGAGCCCTGAGTGCCATGCCCACCCTCTCTCACCTTCTCCAGGACCCCCTGGACCTTCCCTGGCCTGCCCCCACCCACCCACCTAGACTGCTTCCTGTCAGTAGCCCCCTCTGAATCCCACAAGCGGAAGGCTGGAGAGTCCAGGTAGAGAAATTCCCCTTGTAGGAAAAGGCAGAGGAAATTCAAATTTCCCTTTCACTCAGGCGGGGGCGGGAGGAGGAGCAGAGAAGTGGCCAAAACACCACCCAAAAGAGGAAGCAACCCCACAAACCCGGATTGAGAGATGGGAAGAAAGCTCTGGACTCCTATAGAAGCCCTGCTCTGCCCAGACCAGCCGGAGGGCACACTGGTCAACTCCCTGACCTGCTCCAGACCTCACTTTCCCTGTGTGAAACGGGAAGGTGAATCAGGCAATTGGTCTTCGGCTTTCACCAGCAGGCTAGGAAATGTGGGGGGATTGTGGTATAAAATGCTTCCCTGTGCTTCAAGTTCTTGCATTGGGCCTTGCTGGGGAATTACAGAGAGAAACCCATAATGATACTGATGCACAGGTGCTAAATGCTTCTGTTGTGAGCGGTTTATCAAGTGATGTCCAAATCAACCGCTTCACCATCACCTGTTGTGTTAGCTATGTAAATTCTTAGCACCTCAATCTATCTGTCAACACTCTGGGAACGGAAATAGCCCAGCAATTGCTGTTTGAATGAGCTCTTCAGAAGTTTCTGATTCTTACCACCAAAGTTGGAAAATCCACTGCGTTATACCACGGTTGTTCCTTCATTCCTGCAGCCCCTCTAACTGGAATGTTCTTTGCCCAGGTCAGCAGCCAGCCTTGGTTCCAACCATCCTTCTAGGTAAAGATTGCTAAAGGAGCACCAGTCTCTTAACTTTCACTCTCCTCTGAAATCCCACTGCAATGACAGTTCAGTGATTGTTTTAACCCCAAAACAAAATTCTAAGCCAGCTGTGTGGAAAGCTACATATTATTTCTGTCTTGGAATTTCACCACCACTATCCCCCAAAGCTCAGTTACTGGTGATTCCTGCCAACTCCAAAGGAGATTATGATGGGTGGCAGCTAAAAAAGAAGAGTTTGCTGACAGTAAATTCCCCAAAAGAGATACCAGCTTTTCTTCATGTTAACCAGAAAAATAAAAGCCCTTTCAAAGAGAGAGGCAACAAGCATTTATTTGAAATAAAAAAGAATAGCTATTCAGTATGTACTGGTTCAGGCAGAAGCCCAAATAGTGTTCTTATTGGGAGACAAAGGCAAGGGGTATTTATGAGAAAGGAAGGGGAACAATTATATCAACAGATCAAAGGCATTTCTATTGGTGCAGATAACATAACAGTGATCTTAATTCTAAACAATAAAAGTTTTCAGTCTAGAAGTCATCAATCTGCTCTCTTTACAGTTAAACAGGTTTTTTTGGAAAAAGGGTGCTTTAAGCCCAGGTCAAAGTTTATTTTGCCCCGTTATAACATTCCAAGGGTTTGAGACATACGATGTGCAAGGGAGTTCCTCTGGGATGGCAGCTCCAGCTCCATTTGAAAGTAGCTTCACTTTCTTTCTTTTTGTTTTTTACACTCCCCATCAGGGTGGAAACGTCTTTTTTTTTTTTTCCTCCAGAGAGTGGAAATGGTAGTGTCACTGGTCAGAGGAACAGCAGTAAATGGTAAAAGTATCACTCTGAATACAAGAAGATTAAGCAAACATGTGAACTTGAATGCAGGAGCTAAAATTTTCCAGCTCAACCCTCGCCCCACTCAGCATCTGGACCCAGAAGTTGGGATGGTGAAAGATCTATCTCTAAGGAAGATGACCAACCAGGAGGAAAGATTTAAAGATAGTGAGGCCAAAGGGTTCACCGCTCCATAGCCAAGAAGCCAATCTGTTTGGTATTAAGCCCTAACCCACAGCAGGCGACAGCCTAAAATCACCTGAGGACTCCAAAGGTCACCATCTCAGACAAATAAAAACATCCTACCTTTGGCTCCCATAAATTTCCTTACTACCTTTTGCCATCTGGAATATTCTTGTGTATTTGTGTACTTGCTTACAATTTTTTTCCCCACAAAAGCATTATCTCCTAAAAAAGAACATTTTCATCTGCCTTGTTTCTGTTCTACCTCCAGTGACTAGAAAATTGCAGGCCTCAATAATATTTATTGAATGAATGAATAAATGAATGAATTATAGTGTAACAATGAAAAGCATGGGCTCTCAAGATCAACAAGCTACAGTCTGAAAATTATGAATATTTTTTATTGTTTTTGGTTTTAAGTGGCTGGAAACAGTCAAAATAAGAATATTTCCTGATGGACAAATTATATGAAATTCAAATTTCAATGTCCACAAATAAAGTTTTATTGGCACACAGCCAAACCCGTTCATTTACACAGTCTATGGAAACTTTTGCAATACTGCAGCAGAGCTGAGTAGTTGTAACAGAGATTGACCCACAAAGCCCAAAATGTTTACTCCTTTTAGACTGTTTCTGGAAAAAATATTGCCACCTCAACTCAGATTTCTTGCTGTGGGCCAGCAGCTTCACCTCTCTGAGCCTCATTTTTCATATCTGTTAAATGGGAATAATAGTAGTTAAGTGAAATAAGCCAAGCAGAAAAAGAAAAATATCATATGACCTCACTCATTTGAGGAATCCAAGGAACAATGAGAACTGAGGAAAGGAATTGAGACAGAGGTGGGATCAAAGGAACCAGAGGAAAAGAGGACAGAGGGAAAGGGGATGATTGGAGGGAATAAACCTGAAGGGAAGGGGGGAGGGAGCAATGGGGAGAGGGGCAAAGGAGATGTTGAGGGGAATAAGGGGGGGGGGATACATTCGGGACAACACTAGAATCTATGTAAACACAATCAATTATAAAAAAGAATGAAAATGGGAATAATGGTAGATCTCAAATGGAAGTTGAGAGCTTGCTGTGAGCATTAACAGGCACACTGTGAGTATTCAAAAAAGGTGAGCTGTCATGGTCACTGAATCTTTTCTGCAGCTCTGGTACACCATCATGCTGATATGTGGATGCAGAATCTGACTCCACAAGTTGAAGTCACTTAGGCAAGCAGTCACAGTGAGTGTTCTGAACTCCTCTTCACACTGAGCGGTTTGGAATAGTTCTGTAACCTCCCTCCAGTCAGAGGAAACAAAGTCTGGCAGCCTGGGGAAGGCTCAGGCCGCAGCCAGGGAGCACCATGACGTGCAGCTGTGGTTGGGACATCTGAGGCAGGCAGCCCCGCCCACCATGGAGCTGTCAGCATTACCCTACTAGCACCTCTGTGCTTAATGGTCTCCCTAAGGTGAGTGTGGGCCCATTTTCCTCATCTCTAGGGTGGGGCCCGAGTCTTCATACTCACCATCATAGGGATCAAGGGAGGGATTGGGCAGGATGCAGTTGAAGGGGGAAGCACCCTCTCACACCTCTGAGGCCCAATGATCAGGTACCTGCCCCAGAAGGTGTGCCTTGATTTTTCCTAGAAAGCCTCTTCCTTTCTCTGGTTTCCCCATTGCCCCCATCCCCTTCATGTGGCCTCCCCCAGTGTCAGCTTTATTGGCCTGGATCCTCTGTCTCCCTCAGGGCAGAAGCAAAGCTGAACAAAGAATGTTAGTGATGTTTGTCGAGTAAGTGCTCAAGCAAGCAAGCAAAAGACCAAACTGGGGGCCCAGGGGGTATAAATTGAGAAAAAAGGGAAGGATAGAATGGAGCAAGGTCTGTGGGACATTTTGAAGGAAGAAAGAGGCACAGAGAAGGGAATGGCATTGTCTATACTAGTCAAGTCTCTGGAAAAGCTGGGTCCCAGATAGGCCAGGAAAACACAGGCTCAGGTCCTGGTCAGTTGCTCAGTGGATTGAGCATTGGCCTAGCATATGGACTTTCTGGGTTCAATCCCTGGTCAGGGCACACATGAAAAGCCATCACCTGTTTCTCTTACTTTCCCTCTCTCCCTTCTCTCCCTCTTCCCCTCTTGCAGCCAGTGGTTCAATTGGTTCGAGCATCAGCCCCAGCCACTGAGGATAGTTCAGTTGGTCCAAGCATTGGCCTTAGGCACTGAGGATAGCTCAGTTGATTCAAGAATCAGTCCCAGACAGAGATTGTCAGGTGGATCCCAGTCAGGATGCATATAGGAGTCTATCTATCTTCTCTCTTCTCACTTAAAAAAAAAACAAAACATAAGTCTGGCACATGTGTGCACCTATGGTACTGTGTAAATGCTATAAGGCATGGTGGTACAAAACAATGAAGCTTTGTGAAGTTGAAGTACATTCCTGACTACTCTGGACTTGTGTTTTTTCAATGTTATGTTGATTGTTCAAAGATGGTGGGCGGGGGGGGGGGGGGGCGGTGTCCATGCATTTATGGCTGTATTTCTAGTTGAGAAACGGCAACTAACACAAGTTCCAAACTGCATAGCTTCAATTCCTGTCTCTGTCTCTTGCCAGTTATATGATTTTGAGCAAATTCTTTCACCTCTCTCTTCCTTGCTTTTCCCATCTGGGAAGTGTCCCTAACATCAGTGACAACCTTATAGGATTATTGTCCAGAACAGTGTTTAGTACAGTAGGTTCTCTGTGGGGTTAGCCATCATGGCTGCTGGTGAGGCTGTCAAGTCTGGTGGCTGTGTATGATTGTATGCAGGGATTGATCTTGTGAATGAACAACCCAGGTCCAAAAACTAGTGTGGACATCTATTGCAAAAATGTTCTGATGAAAATAGCCGACACAGTCATCGAAAGAGAAATTGTTGCCTGACTTGTGCTGGCACAGTGGATAAAGCATTGACCTGAAATGCTGGTCACCAGTTCAAAACCCCAGCCTATCCTAGTTAAGGCACATCTGAGGGGCAACTATGAGTTGATGCTTCCTGTTCCTCCCCTCTTCTCTTTCTCTCTCTCTCTCCCCTCTCTCTTAAAATCAATAAATAAAATCTTAGAAGAAAAGAAAGAAATTGTCAGTAGTTTTCTGAAAATTGGTTTATTAACAGGTGTGAGGGCTGAGACCTCTATTTTGAGCTCAATAGAAATCTCTAAGGGTTATGAAAAAGTGCTATGTACAGAGTGTGGGTTTGTTTCAGAGCAGAGGTACATTTGCATGTGCATTTTTGGAAAGCGTATAAGAAATGGGAGATCTGAACTGAGAGAGTTCACTGTATGTGCTTTCGCCCAGTTGCATTTTCCATGTGTTACTGTTTTATTTTGGTCCAGTGCGCACACACAAATAAAGCTCCACCACAGAGTGGCCTGAGCTCTGTTTGGAAGGGAAAATTTAGCACCAGTGACATCAAAAACAGAAAATCGTGTTCCCTTAAGGACAGTGAAGTAATACAGAGATGGGGAACACCCAGTCAGACCTAGGCAGGGCCCCAGGACCCCTCAGAGGGGCCCCTAGGGAGAAACCAGTTCATTCTGCTGGGAAGCAAACCAGCCTGCCCTAGGAAGGAAGTCTCAGCAGGGCTACCACCTGGGAGGGGCTCTCCAACTTCCCAGAGGCACCTGCAACACAGACAGATACAAAACATACCTCAGGCCATATACAATTATACAGACCAAAACAGTCACACCACACAGACATATACACACCGACACTCTCTCACACACACAAAGACACATATTTTAACACGTAATTATAGATACACAGGAGTAACCCCCAAAGCTAGCCAACAAGCACACACAAGGACACACACAGGGACACAAAAGATACATATTTCAGGGCATATATCATCAAGCACATAGAGAACAGAATAGTCACAAACACAATCACATACACAACAAAACAGACTTGGAGATACTCAACACAGGCATACAGTCACACACTAAAACAGACACCCAGGCACAGAATCATAGATACACATCAGTAACACAGGCTAGCCACTAGCAGACACAAGGACACACCCAGGGCCAAGATCACACATACCCACTAACACATAGCCTCAGAGAGACTCAAACACTGGGATGGGCAATCAGAGACAACGGGCAGACCTAGAGAGACCAGCGTGACACTTTAAAGTCACAAAATACAAGGGAACACAACCAAAGGAACCCAGGCCTCTCACCACAGTGGAGACCCAAGCTCCGTCCTTCAAACCGCCCAAGATCCACCACCTCCTTGAGGGGACCCAAGCTCTCCGGGTGCCTGTCTTGCCTCCATTGAGGAACCTCTGGGTCCCTTTTCTTCGCAGCAGCACATAGTGTACGCCGCGGGCGCCCCCTGGTGAACCAGGCGCTTTAATCCAGAGCTGCATGGAGTTGGTGAGGAGAGGGGGTCTAGGCTGAAAGGAGGAAAAGGTGCTTCTAGGTCTTCTGCCTCAAATGCAAAACCCGCAAAGGAAGGAGAATGAGGACGGGGGAGTGAGAGCACGGTCGACCGTAGCCGTATCACGCAGGGCCTTGCGCGCGAAACAGAGCCTAGCTTAACAGGAATGGGACTTAAGACTCTGACCCGCCCCGACTCATTCCAGCTTCCCGTCGGGGCCGGGCGGATGCTGCTGCAGGAACTCGAAAAGATGGAGTGAGACCAGAGACGGGTTCCCATTGGTCCGCACCCGACCAATGAGGTGCCGGCGAGGGCATTCAGCAGGGTGGGGCATGGCGACCGTTGACTCGGAAGGATTCCCGTCCGCCCAGCAATGGCTCTCAGCCAGGAAATGACCACCAGGGAATTGCTTAAGATGTGGAATGCAAGCACTGAGTTTTCACCAACTCCGACGTGACTTTGACCCTCGGAACCCTGGTAAAGGTGGGCTCACCCCTCCCAAGACCCACCCGGGTCTCTGAAGCCCTGCCCACTTACCAACCCCTCTCACTTCCCGTTATTTCCTTTAAGCCCTGCCCAATTCTCCAGCCATCAGCCTCCCATCCCCGCCCACTTTCCTGTCATTCCTAGGCTCCACCCACTGTCGCCTTCACCGCCACCACCCCCACCCCCAGGCCCTGCCAACTACCGGTCCCAACCACTTGCTCCGTCGTTCTCTTTAGGCCCCGCCCACTTCCCCCTTATTAGCTTTTCAGGCCTGCTCACTCCAGGATCCCTCCTACTTCCCCATTGCTCCGCCTTTCTCCGTAGGCCTAGCCCACTTCCCCAGTTATCAGCCTCCCAAATCTTACTCACTCTCCTACCCTACCCATTATTCTACCTTTCTTGGTCCAGCACCACCGTCTCCCCAGGCCTCACCCTTCTACTGTCTCCTATCTAAAATCCCTGCTCCAAGGTTCAGCCTTTCCCGAGCCCTGTGCCTTCTTCCCAGCCCTTCGATCCACCCCCATCCCTAGTCTGACTTTCCTAGGAACTTCGCAGCCTGCGGGACTGACCATTTTGTCTTACTCCTTCAAGCACCTCCCCGTTTGCGCCGCCCCATCTTCTTCCAGGCCCCACCCACACTATCAAGACCTGGCCCCAACATCGTCAAGTTGCTGGTGTGGGATGGGGCCTCCTAGCTAATGGAGAAAGAGAAGCCTCAGTTTCCCCTTACCTTTCCACGGCCCCTCCCTCTTGGCCATCGAACTACATTCCTACGAACTACATTCCTACGATGGGATCCTGTTCCTGCTCATGGTGGTCTTCACCTAGGCAACCTCTTCTCATTGTGGCACCACAGGGCTCGAGGGCTCTAATACCAGTCCTGGTGGGTTCGCCGGTCAAGTCGCCCCCACAGTCCATAGATTTACCACAGACGGTGTTGGTCTTGCCCGGCTTGGTGATCTGGTAACCAGTGCCTGTGGCGGGGGACCCAAGCAGGTCACTCTTGGCCTATCCACTGCACAATCCTGCAACACCAAGATGTTGGTAGCTTTGGACATGTTATGTCTGCTGCTTGTTAGGCCTCCTTCCCACTAGCTTTGAACACCCCATCACGACACCCGTGAGGCCGTGGAGGGATCTGTCTGCCTGTCTGTCCTTACCCAAGTGTGGCTAGACTGGAGGCTGTGGTGTGCACCTTCACATCTGTGTGTTCATCTGTGTATTTCTGGGATGTCTGGGTCAATGTGTGTTTGTGTGACTGAGAGAGAAAGGGATTCTGCACAGAAGTGACTTTTGTGTGTTTACTTATCTTCCCGGGTCTGGATGCTTGGGTCAGTCACCATCTGGCTATGCCATTTTTTTCTTTCTTTTTCTTTTCAATCTTTCATGACTATGTCTGCTCCCTTCAACCACTTGTTTGTTTTTGTCTTTCATATGATTTTATTTGCTATATGTCTTTTTTAATTGAGTTTATTGGATTGACATTGGTTAATAAAATTATTTAGGTTTCTGTAAGGTATTTTTCCCCACCGAGGAAGAAGGAAGGGCATAGCCACAAAGTGTGGAATAGCAAAAGCTTTATTTGGTACAGTGCTTCCCGGATGATGTTCTCTGGTCCAGAGACTGGGCCAGAGAAGTTGCATAGGGGGGAGGTGGGAGGGGGGGAATCCGTGTGGGGTTAATTTATAGGGTTTTACGGTGATTGAGTTGCTATGATGTGGCAAAATCCCATTGGCTGATAAACGGTTGCTCTTTTCCAAAGGACTCCTGGGAAGTTTCTTTTGGTGCACATGGGTGTGGGCAGTTCCAGCCAAAGTTCCCCGGTTTGGTTCCTCACATGACCTTCCCCCATTGCCAACCGACCTCATAGTTTCAAGTATACAATTCTATAATCTGCTGAATGTCTTTGAGTTGTATATCTGGGTCTATCTGTGTGTCTGGGGTGGTCTGTGTTGTATTTATATCCATGTGAATATACAATGACATGTTTGTGCTCACGCAAGTGTATTCGTGTATGTGTGCCTGTGTGCATACATCTTGGTCTGGCTGTGTCTGTACTGAGGTCTGGTTGTAGAGTGTATCTGTGACCGTGTGTGTGTGTCTTTGGGTCTCTGTGTTGTGTGTTGTATTGTATTGGCTTGGGGGAGTTATGTTTATTGTGGGTGACTCCTATGCATGCACTTGGTCTATGGGAGCCTATGACTATGCATCTGGGTTTAGGGTAGAGCCAATCGTATTTGTGTAGTTGGGTGTATGTCTGAATCTATGTAGGTCTATGTGTATTGTGAGAATATTGTTGCATTGTGTGTCTATGTGTGTATATTGGAATCTGTATGTCTCAGTCAGACTCTGGTTGTATTGTGTATGTCAGACTCTGTGTTCATGTATCCGTGTGGGCTGAAATTGCCTGGGGTCTAGATATCCGGCTAGCATATGCCAGCTCCCACCACCCAGCTCCCCAAAGGTCAAAGCTAGTGGCTAAATCCCCCTAGCCAGTGAGGATAGTCCAGGCCAGGACACTAGTTTTACCCTCCCTGCCCAGGAAGAGAATTGGAGGCTCTAAGAGGCTGGGTTCTAACCGCCTAGCTCCACCAAACTTCAGTGGGCAACAAAATGACAAGGTCAACAGAGGGGTGGCAGGCCTGTTGGTAGGCTCTCAGGGTGGATTGGCCTGATAAAGGGCCTGGCACCTGCTAGAGACAGACCCCCCTGCCCTTCCTGACTTCAGGATAGTGGTGTCAGGGGCCCTGGGCCCTGATCACACACATTCACACCAGTATCTCCCAGATCAACCAGCTAAAGAGCCACGGATATAGGCATGAGCACACCACACACAGACCCTAGACACAACCACACACACACCAGCATAATCTGCATATCTATGGACACATGTGCATAATCTCACACACAGATCACAGAAAAGAGCCCATACACCCATGTGCACCACAAACATCTATTCACACCATACATATACATGAGGCATGATATATATGCACATTAAGACACACACATCTGCATTCATATATATCCTAAGCACACAGGTGCACATTCCAGGACATACCACATACACACATTTCCAAAAACACATTGTCACATACATGCAAAGACATAGAGATGCATACACACCAAGAAAGACACACAAGAAGATTCTACATAGAAATACATATATACCAGGAAACATATATCTACATACATTCATATAGACATACTAGGAAACATATATGCTCAGAAACAGTCATGTAGCATATAGATATAGACATAGATATCCATAAATACCTACACACACAAACACACACATATTCACAGATACAAAGACATACACACACAGCCACAATAATCCACACATATTCTCATACGTCAGGGAACACACACCTACAGAAAAATTGAGTCCCCTCATTATCCTAACCCCTTACCTACCTCATTCACAGGACCCTACCCATGAAAAGGCCCCTGTCTTTACAGCCTTACTACCATGTCCAGGTTGTGGAGACACAGGGAAGACAAACTGCCCAGAATGCCTAAGGAAAGTAAGCCTCAGGTGACTGGTCCATGAGTGGGGTCTTCTCCCCTTGCTGTCAGCATCCCCACTGTGCTAAGTGAGAGCAGTTTACTAGTCCCAACATCTGGGGCTTCTTTTGCATTGACACCACCATCACATACCTCCTGGTGACTCATTACATGGTTGAGGACTCAGCATTCATCATTATGGCCTCCTTTAATCTACATCTTCATGGTAAGAGGCAGGCCACTTTCACCCCATGCAGTGGTAATGTGCCACAGGCAAACTTCAGCACTGTTTCTGGCAAAGTGGAAAACCACACCCATTGCAGACCTAAGGCAGGAGGAAGTACCACCTCTTTTTCTAATGAGATAGGAAATCTTGCTGCTGGATGGCTGTAAGGCCTGGGGCCACCACCCCCATCATGGCCATTCACATGCAGGTTCTCATTAAATTCGGGCAGACGGTACAGAAACAGTGGAGTCGTACAGAAACAGTGGAGTCGGAGGATGGTGGGCCATTCTGTTTATTGGTGTCTCACCAAAACAGGCAAGCCACAAGAGAAGCAAAGGGAAAAGCAAAATACCTGCTTTTCCCATTGAGGGCAAGGGAACAGGGAAGGGAAAAAGAAGAAATCCTCCTGCACCTCTTGGTGATGGGGACAGAATCTCTCTTCTAGTAAACATTAGCAAGATAATGGCCCCTCCCAATCAGGAAGGCAACCTGCAACCTCACAGACCACTATATCTGGCATTGTCCGGCCCCCAGTGCAAACATTTACATCATATTTACAAACTTATTTGACCAACAATGGCATAGAAGAAATCCTTTCCTGAAGAAAAGCTAAGGCTCACTCCTTGCTGACAAAGAGTAGAGGAAACACTAGCCTCTCTGCCTTAGGCTTGGAACAAGAGTTCATTCCCTTTCCCCCAGTGAACAGGAAGTTTCATCCCTCATATGCATAAAGCAGGAAGTAGTCCTGCCCCTTTTGGGAAGTTGGGCAATGTCCCCCTTTCAAACACAGAAGCAACACTCTGACTCTTTCTTTTGGCAAAAGGGGAAATCCCACAATTTTCAGGCATTCTGAAAGAAAGCTATCCCTTTCTCTAGATATAACAAGTCCCGCCCCTTTCAGATATGGACCAGGAATTCCTGCCCACCTTTGACATATCCTAGGTGCTGTCCCACCCCTTTTCTTAGTGTAACAGGAAGTCCCACCCCTTTCAGATATGCAACTCCTGCCCCTGTCTGACAAGGGGAAGTCCCACCCCTTTTCTTGGTAAAATAGGAAGCCATGCCCCTTAGTAAAATATGAGATTTTGCCCATTTCCAGCACGGGGTGGGAAAAGGCCCTAGTGTGCTGTATGTGTGTGTGGACGGGGGTAGATGTGATGAGATGAGAAGGCCGCTCTTTTGCCTGATTTAGTGGGAAACCACACCCTGCTTTCCATATGAGTTGGGAAATGCAACCTGTCTGAGAAAAAGGGTTGAAAATTTTCTACTCTTTGTGAGGTCGGTTGGCAATGGGGGTAGGTCACATGAGGAACCAGGTTCGGGGACTTTGGCGGAAACCACCCACATCCATGACCGCCAAAAGAAACGGTCCAGGAGCGTTTTGAAAAATCTGTCAGATAATGAAATTTCGCCATGACATATCAATCCACCACCATCCTACCAAGGCTATAAATTACCCCCCCACACCCCCTGGTGAGGGAATCTGCACGACTTCCCTGGCCCCTTTCTCGCGGACCAGTGAACCTCGCCCGGGATGCACTCTAAATAACGCTTTTGCTATTTAAATAACACTTGGTGGCTACGCTACATCCTTCTTTCTTCCTCGGTGGGAAATACCTTACACTCTTATTGCCCCCTGGCTCCCCCCCACACCTCAGTGGTGATCCCTCCCCACTCCACTCCCACCCTGCAGAGCAGCCTGGGAAAGATGATCCAAGTCCAGGGCCTGCAGCTGAGCTCACCAGCCTTAATGAGCAGCACTTACCTGACCACAATCTACAAGCAACTGGGTGCCTTGATGTTTGGTGACATGACCACTGCTTCTTGACCGACATCGCCAAGATGACCACAGGTCACCTGAGGCCCCACTTCCTAACTGTGTGCCTGCCTGACCCAGCCTCCTTCAACTGCAAGAGCAGCTACATCACCACTACACCTGCAATGGACACTCTGGAGACATCCTTGATGCCAGGCGAGTGGGCAACTAGGGAGGAGAACCCAGGAAGCGCCCCCTCCTCGCCCCAGCTGCAGCTTATCTCAGCCCTCCCCCTGCCCATCCCCTAGGAAATCCTTCTACGCTGAGCATGCCTCTTTTGGGATGGACTGGATCTGATGATATTTGATGTGTATCTGATGGGGAGTGTTGGCAGGAGGCCACACACCCAGCAAGGTCAGAGAATGCTCCGTTGTCCCCCTACACCCCCACCCCATGCTTGGTGCCAGCAGTGCCAGGCACTGCTTCAATAGAGTTTGTTTGTGTGCCCCTGGAGTTAGGAGGGAAAGAATGGGGAGGGCCTATCTCCTCTTAAGGCTTATTTAGTCTCCCTGTCTCAGAAAGGCAACTTCCAGAACCCTGTCTCCTCCTCCCTCCCTGCAGCTGGACATGGCCTATGCCAGGCTGGGTCCAGCCCCAGGGCTGGGTTCCACTGGGAGTAGGGGAAAGGGAGATCAGATCCAGCTGAGGTGGAGCTCTCAAGTCTGAATAGTGAGGTGGCAGGAAAAGTTGGGGAAAAGGGAACCCTCTGGGAAGGAGCCGAAGACCCATGGGCCCAGAGGACAAAGAGAGCATAGATTCCAGTGCCTCAGTGGTGGAATCGGATCACACACATGGGAGCCAGCCCAGAGCACCTGGGCACCATGGTGGACAGACACAATGACACAGAAGAAACCCAGGCCACGAAACATGTGACAGTCACACGGATGTTTTCACACCAGCAACCCAACCATACTTCTTCCTGAAAGACAACCCATTTGAGCGCCAGCCTTTAGTTTTTTTAAGATCAAGTAACAAAGTAACTACAGCTTCTGTTGTGAAAAAAGAGCAGGGTCTTTCAAGCTAGAATATAAGGCCTCTATTCCAGGCTCAGCTATGTGTGACACTGGATGAGTTATTCAGCCTCCTCCTACAGCCTTCATTTTTGCATCTGTAAAATGGGCATGCAACAGCACCTGCCTCCTAGTGTTGTAGGTTCATGAGTTAAAACAAGCTGATACACTCAAAGCACTTAGAACAGGATCTGGCCTGAATGTGACTATTATCTTTAATAATAGGCAAAACAGATTCCCTCTCTCCCCCAGCATTGATTGGGGGCTGTGGGGTATATGTCAGCAGTGCCTTGAGGTGCACAGGTGGGGTAGCCGTGTGGCCTCCCACATGGCAGACCAGTCACACATAAGTAGGGGCAGATTTTTCCCTGTGTTTGTGGAACTCGTAAAGGGCAATCAATTTCATGAGCAGAATATTTTGGGTCTCTCCGAATTCCCTTGCCCTGAGTTTTTCTTAAGTTCCCATACCTGATTTCTCCCAGAAGCACACAATAGCCACTTTCTTGTTCTTCCTGCTAGTTTCAAGAAAGTAAATTTAACCAGTTTTGTTTGTTTGTTTTACATATGATATATTATAGAATAGTATACTTGGGACCTATATACAGTAATTTTATTAACCAATGTAACCCAATAAATTAAGTAAAAAATAACAAATATGGGTTCTTTAGCCCTTGCTGAGTAGCTCAGTTGATTAGAGCATCTTCCCCACATGCCAAGGTTGCAGGTTCGATGTTAGGTCAGGGCACATACACATACAAGAATCAACCAATGAATGCATAAATAAGTAAAACAGCAAGTTGACGTTTCTCACTTTCTCTCTCCCCACCTTCCTCTCTCTCTCTCTCTTTTTCTTATTCTCTTTCTCTAAAATCAATAAATAAAAATAGCATTGGCCAATAGCTCAATTGGATAAAGAGTCATCTGGAAATACAAATGTGAGATTGCCGGTCAGGGCACATACAAGAACACATCTATGTTTACCTCTCTCTCTAAAATCAATCAATAAAAAATAAAAATAAACAAACAAAAAATGGGTTCCTTTTTTCTGTTTTCTATTTCAAAATCAGAACCCCAACCCCTGCTCTTTGAGGAGTCCTTGCTGAGTCCAACACAGCTAGATTGGATATCTATGCTGGCAGAAGGTGGGATTTCTGGGCCACAGCAAGTGCCTACCCATAGGATTTCACCTGACTTCTTAAGAAATCACCCAATATCTTACAACTTTCCGAACACTAGTATATAATTAATAGCATAAAGCTCTCTTACAATGATGGTGTCAGGGGCCACAGCCAATATGCTCTTTAGATACTGAAAAACATTTTCATACAAAATTGGCAAAAATGCATGCCCTGCTCACACCATGGCCACCCAGGATCAGACAGGCAGGAGGGCACAAAAGCATAGCCTCAGGGTGAATGGATATCCACTCCCTTGGAGGCAAAACAACCCCAACTGAGAATTCCTGGGTTAGGAGGTTCCATTGATTTCCACCCCCACAGAAACTCTGAATTTCATAACCATTTGACTACTGAGGTCCGATTGCCACTGGATAGGGATGGACCCCGACTGGCCCAGAGTAGGCCTTCCTTGGTCAGCCAGTAAGTAATGTGTGGGTTATTGGCTTCATGCAGGAAAGATTTCACAACCTGAGTCCAAGTGATCTGGAAACAAGGAAACAAGGAAGGGCTTAGGGTAAAAGAAGCAACAGTGGAGACCCTAGATGGGGCTGCTTTGGCTTTCCAGAAATGTGGTAGGAAAGTAGTGAGCCACGGAGGGGCTGCTGTTAGCTCGCTGAAAAGTCATAGAAAAGGGGACCTTGGAGACAGGTTCAGGGGAAAAGCCTGGGATGAGCTATTGCTACCCATTGCTCCCCTGATGGCAAGTCTCATGTGGTTAAATCTCGTGGACCGCAGGCTGGCACAAAATTTCTGGTAGACTAACCCTGGTCCACAGACCTGCAATTGAAAACGACTGCCTTAGAGTTTAAGAGGGAAAAATAAAGATGCGTGCCTAGGAAGGAAGAAAGGTATAGGAGTGCTCCAGAGAGAACCTGCCTGAGGCTTTGTCTTGAGAGTTCTTACCTATTTTCTAAAAGTGAGAATTTTAGGAGAGGTCTTAGGGGAGGATCTCAATAGACTAGTCATCAGCTTCATGCTGATGTACCAAAGTGAGATTTATTCCCCTGACTTCATCTGTCTTTGGGTATGGTTGGCAAATGTCACTAATTGGATTTCTGTTATCTCCCTTGGTAGAATGATTTAACTGTTTACCCTCAAGGTTGAGGAGGAGAAGTGTAAATAATTCTTTTTTTTTTTAATATATTTTATTATTATTTATTTATTTTACAGGGACAGAGAGAGAGTCAGAGAGAGGGATAGATGGGGCAGGCAGACAGGAACAGAGAGAAATGGGAAGCATCAATCATTAGTTTTTCGTTGCCATTGCAGCACCTTAGTTGTTCATTGATTGCTTTCTCACATGTGCCTTGACCTTGGGCCTTCAGCAGACCGAGCCACCCCTTCCTGGAGCCAGCGACCTTGGGTCCAAGCTGATGGCTTTTTTGCTCAAGCCAGATGGGCCCGCGCTCAAGCTGCCGAGCTCGGGGTCTCGAACCTGGGTCTGCCGCATCCCAGTCTGACGCTCCATCCACTGCGCCACCGCCTGGTCAGGCTGTAAATCATTCTTAAGTGTCCTTGGTCAGGGAATATTTTATGATTTAGTTTTTTTAAAAAAATTTATTTAGGCCTGACCTGTGGTGGCGCAGTGGATAAAGCGTCGACCTGGGAACACTGAGGTCGCCAGTTCAAAACCCTGCACTGGTCCGGTCAAGGCACATATGGGAGTTGATGCTTCCAGCTCCTCCCCCCTTTCTCTCTTTCTCTCTCTCTCTCTCTCTCTCTCTCTCACACACACACTCTGTGTCTCCTCTCTAAAATGAATAAAATAAAAATAAAATAAATAAAAAAAATTATTTATTCATTTTAGAGAGAGGTGGGAGAAAAAGAGAGGGAGTAAAGGGGGAAGGAGCAGGAAGCATCAACTCCCTTATGTGCTTTGACCAGGCAAGCCCAGGATTTTGAACTGGTAGCTTCAGAGTTGCAGGTCAACACTTTATCCACTGCGCCACCCACCACAAGTCAAGCAGGATTTTATTATTTATTAGATGGCTATGAACTACCTGGCCATTTAACTCTCTCAGTTTCCCTATTTCATTTGTCCTGGCTTGCTAACCTGTCTCACTAGGGTGCTGCACACATTTGGAAAGGAGAGAGGAGGTGACTCATAGATGTTGGAGGTCACCAAGGTTTATACTGCCTAATCCATCAAAATTTATTCTGGAGTCCAGTGTGAGCTGGGATTTCACTCAATTTTTTCCCCAGTTAATTAACAGAGGGATTCTCAGCACTGTTGACATTTGGGGCCAGGTAAGTCTTTGGCAAGGGGAGGAGAGAGACTGTCCTGTGCAGTGTGGATGTTTAGCACCATCCACCCACTAGATGCCAGCAGCACACACACAACTGTCATTCAGGCATGACTACCAAAAATGTCTCCAGATATCACATGTCCCCTGGAGGACAGAATCCCCCACCATCCCCCGGGGAGAGAACCACTAGAGGCCTCTGATGGATGTGAAGTACCACCACAAGTGGCTCACTCAACTGCCACCCCACAATAGGCCAAAGCCCTGGGGGTTGAGTGAGGAGGAGGCTCCTGGGATGGCAGAGCTGGAGGCTGCCATCAGAAAGTGGTCAGACCTTCACTTAAGGGGCAGCACAGGTTAGTTTTGTCCAGCCCCTGATAATAATTGTAATAAATAGCTACAATTTATTGTTTACTCTGTGTGAGAGGAAACTGGGATCATCTTGCTTACTGGGCCATCTCATCTGACCTTCCCAACCAGACTGAAAAATGGGCATTCCTAACTGCCTTTTTGTTTTGTTTTTGCACTTTTTTATTTGAAGTTTTTATTTTTAGTTTATTGTGTTGACATGGTTTCAAGTGTGTAACTGCCTGTCTTGATGAGAAAATTCAGCCACAGAGAGGCAAAGCTGCCCACACAAGGTTATGTGGCCAACAAGGAATGTGAAAGGTGGTAATAACTTGTAATAAATTGTAACACCGGAGCAGAGAGGTGCAGATTTGGAAAATGCAAGGCAGTCCCTCGAAGCTCACTATCCCCCCACACTAATCTGAAATCCTACTACAAGTCCTACTCCCTGATGTTCCACCCCAGGCAAGGCTGGGTGACTTCCGCCAGCTACAAACCCAAAGCCCAACAGGAGTGTCCAGTTGGAGCCAGGGACCCCACAAGCCTCCATCAGTTTCTATAAGCATCCCCTGTAAAACATGGAAGGAAAATCGTGGTTTTACTGACTACAGAGCTTCAAGCAAGTCCTCCAGGAATTGACAACCCTTCCCCTCCCCAAAACAAATTGCAACTCCGGAGCGCCCATCAGGACCCCACTAGGAGCCCTCCCAGGAATACAAAGGTTCTGGCGAATGGTACATAAACAGAATGGGGATGAACGCTGCGGACAGAGAAACTGAGGTAGGGCCTCCCGGCCCGAGGTGGGGTGTGGGAGTGAAGAGCAGGATGCCCCCGCGGCTTGTTTACCCGGCCTCTTTCTTCCCCCGCCCAATCTCTGCAAAACCCGAGTTGCTGGACTGGCTGGAGGAGGGGAGGGATGAGAGTAGATGTTGCTGATAGCGCCTGATCGGACTCCCTCAAGGAGAGAGCACGAGGTCCTGGCGAGCCCCAGCGTGTACCTCCCGCCGGAGGTCTCCAGGTCGCTGATGAGAAAGCTTCCTCCACCCCGCCTTCTTCGTCCCCGGGCGGGACCCGGGGGCGGAGCGGGCGGGTGACAGGCCCTGACGTGGGCCCCGCCCTCTCTTATAGAGGTATCCGCGGGGGCGCAGGGACCGTGCTTCGCTGTCGCCGTTGCCACCGCGTCCACCTCCCGCCCCGCCACCAGTGCTCCCAGCATCAGCGGCACCGCCACCGCGTCTACCAGCGAGCCACCACTATGCGCGAGATCGTGCACCTGCAGGCCGGCCAGTGCGGCAACCAGATTGGGGCCAAGGTGCGCGGGGACCGGGCCCCGGGAGGCGGCCGAGAAGATTGAAGAGGGGTTCGTGAGCTCCGCTGAGCTCCTTCATCTTGGGCCTTTTGGGGGACGGGGTCCCCAGGAAGCCAGTTCCCCAGGGATGGTGAGGGAGGTGGGGCGGAGGCAGGACCAGGCTGGAAACAAAGAGGCCGATGGGGGTGGGGCCCAGCCTTCTGTCTGCTGGCCACAGCTGGCTTCACAGCTGGCCACTGTCCCCTGCACAGGAACAAAGATTCCCAGCCTCTCCCGGAGATTGCAGCCAGGGTTCACTGACACTAGCAGTCTTGGCTGGAGTGGTGACTCTGCTTCACTCCACCCCCACCTCTCCCTTCTTGCTGTTTCATCCCTGCCTCCCCACCATGCCTCTAGGTCCCTCTTCCACCTTGCTGAGGGACAGGTGGGAGCCAGAGAGCAGATTGGGGGTCCTGAGCCCAGCAGATGGAGGCGGGGGGTTGGGGGGGTGGGGGAGGCAGGCCTGAATCCCCTCTTCCGCTCTATTGGTTCTTACCACCATCATCACCACCACCACCCCTCTAGTTCTGGGAGGTGATCAGTGATGAGCATGGCATCGACCCCACCGGCACATATCATGGGGACAGTGACCTGCAGCTGGAAAGAATCAATGTATACTACAATGAGGCCACAGGTAGGGTGCAGGAGCACCTTAAGGAGGGGTGGGGAGGAGTTGGGAGGGGTTGGGAGGGATGGCATGCTGGTCCCTGGCGCTCACCTCAGCTGACTTCCATCTGCTTCCCTGCAGGAGGAAATTATGTACCCAGAGCTGTGCTGGTGGACCTGGAGCCAGGCACCATGGACTCAGTTCGCTCTGGCCCCTTCGGCCAGATCTTTCGGCCTGACAACTTTGTGTTTGGTGAGTCCCAGCATGGAACACAGGCAGAGAAGCCCCCTGTTCCTTTCACTTCCAAATGCTTAGTGAAAATTCTCCACCACAGACCCCACAGCCCAGTGGGAGAGGTGGACAGATCTGTCAGGGCAGTGATGGTGACATGCAGGCCACTGTGGGAGCTCAGGGAAAACATATGATACACTAACAGGGGGTGGGGTGGCAAGTAGGGCAGGCTTCCAGTGTGCAAATCCCAGCTCTGCCACTTCAGACATTCTACAAATACTTATTGAGCACCTACTGCTTGCCAGGCCCAGGTGTATCCCCTGATACAGCTGAGAACAGACAGACAGAGCTCTCTTCCCCCTGGGGCTGACATCCTGGTGCAGGGAGGTAGAATGACAATATGAATAAGTAAAGCTCAGGCACAGATCTGGTCAGCTGGGGGACTTTGGGCTGGCTCCTCAATCTCTGTGAATCTGTCCTCTTATCTTTAAAATGGGGATTATAAAAAAATCTACTTCATAGGTTCTAAGAATTTAGAAAAAGGCCTAGCACAGAGGGAAACATAAATAAGCATTTGTTGTTGTTTCTATTATCATTATTATTATTTAAGTCTGCAGCCTAAAAGATGACTAGAGCATTGAAGGCAGGAAAGATGTACAAGGCAGAGGGACAAGAACAGCTGAAGGAGGGCAAGGATGGAAGCAGAGAGAACAGTTAGTAATAGTAACAGAATTATAATAATTTGTTATATATAATAATTTTGTAATTACTATTCAATTACTAGGATGGCTGCAGTTGAGGTTGGGGTGGGCTCTTCCCATAACTTCCTGTGTGTCCTGGTTCCTTTCCACTTCAGGTCAGTCTGGAGCCGGCAACAACTGGGCCAAGGGCCACTACACAGAGGGTGCAGAGCTCGTAGATGCGGTCCTGGATGTGGTCCGGAAGGAGGCCGAGAGCTGTGACTGCCTGCAGGGATTCCAGCTGACCCACTCGTTGGGCGGGGGCACAGGATCCGGGATGGGCACACTGCTCATCAGCAAGATCCGGGAAGAGTTTCCCGACAGGATCATGAACACCTTCAGTGTGGTACCTTCGCCCAAGGTGTCAGACACCGTGGTGGAGCCCTACAACGCCACGCTGTCTGTGCACCAGCTAGTGGAGAACACAGACGAGACCTACTGTATCGACAACGAGGCCCTCTACGATATCTGCTTCCGCACCCTCAAGCTGACCACGCCTACCTATGGGGACCTCAACCACCTGGTGTCGGCCACCATGAGTGGGGTCACCACCTGCCTGCGCTTCCCAGGCCAGCTCAATGCTGACCTACGAAAGTTGGCCGTAAACATGGTGCCCTTCCCACGCCTGCATTTCTTCATGCCCGGCTTTGCCCCACTGACCAGCAGGGGCAGCCAGCAGTATCGGGCCCTGACGGTGCCCGAGCTCACTCAGCAGATGTTTGATGCCAAGAACATGATGGCCGCCTGCGACCCCCGCCACGGCCGCTACCTGACGGTGGCTGCTGTGTTCCGGGGCCGCATGTCCATGAAGGAGGTGGACGAGCAGATGCTGAGCGTGCAGAGCAAGAACAGCAGCTACTTCGTGGAGTGGATCCCCAACAACGTGAAGACGGCTGTGTGCGACATCCCGCCCCGTGGCCTGAAGATGGCCGCTACTTTTATCGGCAACAGCACAGCCATCCAGGAGCTGTTCAAGCGCATCTCGGAGCAGTTCACTGCCATGTTCCGGCGCAAGGCTTTCCTGCACTGGTACACGGGCGAGGGCATGGACGAGATGGAGTTCACTGAGGCTGAGAGCAACATGAATGACCTGGTTTCTGAGTACCAGCAGTACCAGGATGCCACTGCAGAGGAGGGCGAGTTTGAGGAAGAGGCGGAGGAGGAGGTGGCCTAAGGCCACCTCATTCATTTCATGCCTGCCCCCCCCCTTACACTGCCTGCTTACCTTTGACCCCTTAGAGCCCCTCTTGGGCCCCTAGGACCCTGCATCACCTCTAAGTCAGACTCACTTCTGACTCTCTGACCCTACAACCTTTGCATCACCCCTGACCTCAACCAAACTTTGACCCCTGAGCCCCACTTTGCCCCACATTTAACTCCATGAACCCTCTTTCACCCTAACCTCTCCTTTACCTTTGACCCTCCCCACAAACCCAATGTACCCTTAGACCAATAAGCCCCAGTTTACTTTTGACCCCCTCTCTCTAAGCCTCCCTTCACCTCTGAATTTGCCTCAACTTTGACTCAACAAGCCCACCTGCCCTCTGACCCACCTTCTCTCTGGCTGCTCTAAGCCCTGATCCATCCCTGAACTCACTCCCCTCAGCTCCAACTAACCTTGGCTTTCCAGGAGTGGTGGAGGGCTGCCGCCAGGGGAGAAGAAGCGTGGAACATGTGGACAAGAAAGGCTGTGCTCCTGACCCTCCCCACCTTCTCCCCTCTGCCTCACCCTCAATAAATAAGTTATTGTCCTGCCATGTTTCTGCTGAGTGCATTCTCCATCTCCCTGTGGGAAGGCCAACAGGCAAGGGCTCCCCCTACAGGATGGAGGTGGGCACTGAAGGGACATCTAATCTGGGGGAGCGGAGCGAGGGCAGACAGAGCTATACCACTTTTTGGTGTTGAATAAGCCACTTGCTTGCTCTCTCTGATCCTCAGTTTGCTCACCTGTAAAATGAGATCGTATATTTTTCCCTATTATCCACACACACACACACACACACCCCAGGGATGTTTGTGAGGATTTGAGGCGATCTTGTGGGCACAGTTCCTGGCACAAGGAGTGATTGGTGATGGAGCTGCTACCATTCTCTGTGGGGCATTAGCAAATATGGAATGTAGAGTGGGGTCTCTAGGATAGGGTGCTGGGGAGATGGCAGCCTGGAGCTAGCATCTAAGGGACAGTCCTGTCAGAATAACAGTCACTATCAGAGACGGAGCACTGCCATGTCCTGGTACATGCCTCATCTCATGCAACCCTCACAACAACTCTGTAAGGTCTGAGCTCTTATCTTCTTTCTAACAAAGTTTTAGAGAGACAAAGTGTATCAGTTAGCTTTTCTTGTGTAATTATCCCCAATTACACATGTTTAGGGGCATAAAGCAACAACAGTTATTTATTTTGTTCCCAAATATGTAATTTGGGCGGGGCTTGGCAAAATTCTCTGCTTTCCAGGCATCCGCTGGAGAATCACCTGGAGGCTGAGGGATTTACCTTCAAGGTGGCTCACTCACGTGGCTTTCAAGTTGATGCCAACTGTCGTCTGGGGACACAGAAGGGGAAGATAGAAGGGTGTCAGTACCTCTTCACAGTCTGCTTCCTAGCAGCGCGGTGGTCAAGTTCCCCAAAAGCAAACATCCCAGGAGAGCAAGCAAAATGTATTGCATTTTTCTGACCTAGCTTCAGAAGTCACTTGGTGTCTTCTGGACTCCTAATTGAGATTGTCACAAAGGCATGTCCAGGTTTAATGGGATGGGATATAGACATCACCTCTGGAGTATAGAGAGGCATGATTCCAGAAGAGCCTATGGGATGGGAGATATCACCGTGGCCATCTTTAAAAATTACAGTTTGGCCCCATGACTACAAAGCAGTGAGCTGGGGTTCAAAGCCTGAAATGTAAGTCTAGAATTCTGATTCCTAGACTCAGCCAGAGTTCAGTGCAGGAACCATTCTAGGCATATTAAGCAGGAAGCGATCTAATACAAGGATTTAGGGACTTAAACACCATTGGAAGAGGTGAGAGAGTGGGCTGTGAGCAAGTGCTCCTTAAACTTCAGTGTGCAAAACAACCACCAGGAACACTTTGCTAGCTCACAGCTTCCTAGGTCCCACCCTAGAGTTTCTGATTCAGAAGGTCTGGGGGATGGGACCCACCTTGCATTTTTAACAAGTTCCCAGGTGATGCTGATGATGCTGCCTATGAGACCACATTTTGAGTAGCCCTGGAATAGGCTAGAACAGCACAAAGCTGACCACCAGGGAGCTGCTTCCTCTGCTTAGAGAGAAAGGTGGAGAGTTAGTAGGTGGCCATCAGAATTATTAAATTCAAGAACATTGCCCAAGACCCACAGAGCTGGAGATAGGTCCACTGGAGTGCTGAACAAAAATGAACTAAATGAATATAAAATAAAATTAATTATAATAAATATCCAGCAAGGTCCTGGCTGAATATTCCCAGTCAGGGCACATACAGGAACAAACTGATGTTCCTGCCTCTCTCTCTCTCTCTCTCTCTCTCCCTTCTTCTCTCACAAATCAATAAAATACACATTTAAAAATAAATAAATAGATAAATATCCAGTAAGATTCACACATGCACACGCATAGTCACACACACAGGGAAGAGGGGCTCTACTTCACTTCTACCTTCCAAATCTTTCACGCATTTTGAATTGGTAGAATCAGTTCTGCATCCAAAGCCAAAGCTGCACAAAAGTCTAGCCTAGGACATGTAGTTTTCCCAGCTTCTGCCTTACAAAGAAAGGCAAGCCATGAGGGAGAAAAGGTAGGGAGGGATACTGAGAGTTAATCAGCTATTCCCACCACACTCCATGCTGGACCATTGGACCTGGCCTGAAGCTCCAACCCCTCACTGGGTCCCACTGCAGTCATGAAGCAGGAGAAGTGTGAGAAAGGCAGCCTGGATATCCAGCCCACAGCAACACTCATCTGAACAGGCCCAGCACAGTGCTGTGTGGTGGAGAAGACGGTGAACTTAGCAGTGAACTTGGCTGTCTTTGTTATCTCAAACTTAACATGGCCACAAAAAAACTCCCTATTTTGCTCCTAAAACATCTTTTTTCCCAATAAATGATACCATTCTATTGCTCAAACCCAAGTATCGGAGAGATTTATTTCATTGTTTCCTACACCCAGCATACTCTTCTTATCTTTTCTTGAGTTCAGTTGTCTCTGTCTCCAAAATGTATCCTAAATCTGACCTTCGCACCTGTCCGTACTCTGATCTAAACCACCATTACTGTTCACCCAGATACCACCCCCATCACTTCCCTGAGCTTCCTGCTGCCACCCATGCCCTTGTAGTTCTTCTTTCCACAACAACCACAGAGGAGCCTTTATATGCAAATAAAAGCCTGTCCCTCCCCTGCTCAAAATTCTCCCATGACTCCCATCTCACTCAGATTGAAACCCAAACTCTCACCTTGGTCTTTGCCCCCTGCTGACTACATTTCCATCACCCTCCCTGTAGCTTATGAAGCTGAAACTACAGTAGCCTTCTTCATGTGCTCAACCATATCAAGCTTGATTCAATCTCCAGGCCTTTGCATACACTGTTTCTGCTACTTCTTTTCCCCAAATGTGTGAATGGCTAGCTCCTTTTCACCTCTAGGTTTCAGCTCAAATGTACCTTCTCTGAGCAGCCTCCCTGGCAACTCTAAATGAGCACCCAATAGCTTTCCATTGCTTATCTATTTATATACTTGTTTCTTTTGTCTGCCCCCTTTTCTCCCCCACTGCAATGTAAGATTCATGAAGACAGGAATTCCATCTACTTGGTCACTTTGTGCCTAGAACAGCCTGATGCAACACAGGCTCTCAGTAATTATTTGATGAATGGATGAGCAAGTGAATGAATGACTTCATGTACATTAAAGTAAGAAAATGAAGACACAGAATGTGGGGGTGGCTTCTAAGATGGCCCCAATGATTCCCATTTCCCTCAGTCATGCCCTTGTGCAATCTCTTCTCTTTGAGTGTAGGCTGGACCTGGCAATCACTTCTAACCAACAAGTTATAGCAAAAGTGATGAGATGTCGTTTCTGAGATTGGATTACAAAAAGCTGTGACCTAGGTCTTGATGAACTCCTATTGCTTTCTCAGCTTGCTTGAGTTGGTAAAGCAAGCAGCATGTTAGGAAGGCTTACATGGCAAAGAACTGAGGTCAGCCTCTGATCAACAGCCAGCAAGGAACTGAGGCCCTCCATCCAACAATCCACAGTGAACTAAGTCCTGCAAGCAGTCACATACTGAGTTTAAAAGAGCTCTTTCTCTAGCCTGGCCGGCAGTGGCACAGTGGGTAAAGCATCAACCTGGAATGCTGAGGTCGCCAGTTCGAAACCCTGGGCTTGCCTGGTCAAGGCACATATGGGAGTTGATGCTTTCTGCTCTTCCCCTCCTTCTCTTTCTCTCTCTCTCTCTCTCTTCTCTAAAATAAATAAATAAAGTCTTAAAAAAAGAAAATAAAAGAGCTACTTCTCTAGTCAAGCTTTCAGATGAGGACATAGCCCAACAGGCACACATATAGCTAAGATACCTTGCAGTAGAGGACCTAGCTAAGCTGTGCTCAGAGTCCTGGCCCTGACAGAAACTGTCAGATCATAAATGTGTGTCCTTTTAAGCCACTAATTGTGGGACATTTGAACAACAGCAATAGTAACTAATACAGAGAGATCAAATGACTTGTCTAAGGTCACACAGACACTAAAGAATCGGGTCTTGAACTCAGGCCTCTCTGACTCCAAAATAATTTTTTTAACCACTTATCTGACCTGTCTTTCATAATAATAGAACATATCAAAAGCTTGATTCATGCCCTGGCCGATAGCTCATTTAGTTAGAGCATCATCCTGAAGTGTAGCGGTTGCAGGTTCGATTCCTGGTCAAGGCACGTACAGGAACAGATTGATGTTCCTGTCTCTTTCACTCTTGTTCTCTCCCTTTTTCTCTCTAAAATCAATAAAATAAACATTTTTAAAAAAAGCTTGATTCAAGCCTGCAAGTGTATCTATGGACCCTTGTGTTTTAACATGACATCTATATGCCTGTGTGTCTGTCCCCTTCTGAATCTGCAGTTCTGCTTGGGTGTGTACAACCAGTCCATGCATGTGACTGTGTCTGGCTGTGAATCTGACTTGTGGCTGAGCCCTGACCACGTCTGTTCCTTTTTTACTGCTCTAGCTGTGACTGCGCTCTATGCATTTCTGGCTGTTCTCTGTGTCTATTTCTGTTATCTTGTTTATATCAAGAGCTGTGATTTCTGCATGTGTGTCCGTCTATTATCTGTCTGGAACTGGTTTGGGCTGTGTCTGTGTGTTATCTCTCTGCATCTATCCCCTGGCTGGGTGAGGACTGCTCCTTGTGTGTAACTTGGTATCTCTGTGTCTGTCCACTGTGTCTGTCCGGCCTGTGCGTCTGTATTGTTCACTTCCTGACTGTGTGTTGTCTGTCTGTCTATCTGTGCCTGTGTTTTAACTGCTGTTGGCTATCCATCTCATCAGTGCCATGTCCACTCTCCAGCCCAGCTCCCTCTGGTGGTCCGACAAGGAATGGCTGGGGCAGATGGACCAAAGGAAAGAACAGTTGAGGGAAGAGGAAGCCTTTTAGGCAAACTGTGACTCCTGAACTGCACAGGGAGGGGAAGGCTTGGGTGCGATACCAGACCTAGCCTGGCCTGGGAGGATGGGACTGGGCCACCCATTGCCCACCCATCTGGGGAAGGAGTAGGAGAGAGGATGCCTGGTTTTCTCACAATGGGTGGGGGCAGGGCCTCCCTCTGGGACGTCACCCATTAAACTTCCTCTCTCAGCCACACAGGAAGCTGAGCAGGCTCAGAGCCCAGCCCTGAGCAAGCACAGGCCCCCAGAACCCCTTGGGAAAGGGGTCCACCGGGGCCGGCCCTGCAGAGACCATGGAATCCAAAGCTGAGTAAGAACATCCTCTCCCCCAAGGGGCAGGGAGCTGGGGCAGTCTGGAGAGGGACCCAGAGCCACAGGCACAGGTGGCCGCAAGCAAGGCAGGACTCAGCTGGCTTAGAATATGGACTCCACTCAGACACATTCAGGCCACTGTCAGCCTCTCTTCCACTTCTTTCCTCTCTCTCTCTCCCTCTCACTCTCTCTCTCTGCTACCCCCACCCATGTCATTTAGTTTGTAACTCTAAGTGTGCACCTCACCTCTTGGTGTGATGGGGAGCATGGTTTCTGGGGGTCAGCAGGGTGAGGGAGAACTGTGTGTATCACTGTGTGAGTGCTTCTGTGGGACTTGTATCGACCTGAGGGTGAAGTGGTGCGGGTCTCCAGGTGAGGGACAGTGTGTCTTCAATCAGCCCCCACCTTCTTCCTCTGCTGCAGTCTAGGTCTCTCAAAAAGGGAGACAAAGGAGGAAGGCAGAGACTGCAGGGTTCACAGAAGTACTAGGGCACGCTGCTCTCCTTTCTCTGGTGGGAAATTTGGGGTCAGCCCCTAGGGCCTCATGAAGTCTCACATGCAACAATGCTCAGGCAGTGCCTCTTACTCTCCAGACCACAGAGCTGCTCACACATTTACCCAGTCATGCTCACAGCCACACAAGGAAACATGGACACATTCACCCTCACTCTGGCTTGGCCTAATCACATACTTTCACAGTCCTACCTGATACACACACTGGACAGCCTCCTCCTTTCAGGTCAATATGAGATAGAATCACAAATATACACACACTTGCTTACACAAGCATGCACACAGACACCTGCTCACACAAGTCATGCACAAACACACCCAGTCACACTCTCTCACTCTGCTTCATTCTCTCAGTCACACACACACAATTAGCACCATTGCATGCACAGCCTCATACAATCTACACAGTTATTGCCACAAACCCTTGGGGGTCATGCACACACAGTCACACAGGCACACACAATCACAAAGACGTGCAGACACCTTAGACAACAGAACAAGTCCATGGACCTACTAAGCCCTTTCCTGTCCCACAGAGGGGGTCCCCCTGCCATGTTTGATTGGTTCTTTGAAGCAGCCCGCCCTGCCTCTCTACAGGAGGGTGAGTGGGGGAGAGCATTGGGTTGGGGGGATAGAGATGGAAGGTGGGCCTCGGGTCCTGAACTTAAGAGGCCTGCTCTCCCTACAGATCCTCCCATCCTGCGGCAGTTTCCCCCAGACTTCAGGGACCAGGTATGCAGGCTGGTTCCTTGCTCCCCTGGGGCCAGGGTCAGTCCCGCTGGGGCCCAACCTAAGTGGCCAATCATTGTGTGTTTTTCTCTACTCCCAGGAAGCTATGCAGATGGTGCCTAAATTTTGCTTCCCCTTTGATGTGGAAAGGTACGGAAGAAAGCAGACTTCCAGAGAACTAGGAACCCAAGGACTCAGGGATTCAGACACCCAGGAACCCAGGGAATCAGGGACCCTAACAACTAGGGACCTATACACCCAGAGCCCTAGGCTGGTGAACACAATACTAGGAGCATTGTTGGGGAGTAGAGGTCAGGGAGCCCCCCAGGTCACTGAGAGCATTTTCCACCCCCAGGGAGCCTCCCAGCCCTGCGGTACAGCACTTCACCTTCGCCCTCACGGACCTGACTGGCACTCGTAAATTTGGTTTCTGCCGCCTACGGGCTGGTGCCCGCAGTTGTCTTTGCATCCTCAGGTGTGGAATATGGGGAAAGGGGTAGGAGAGGGCCTCGACCTAGGGGCACTTCATGGAGTGCCTATCCTCTCTTTACAGCCACCTTCCCTGGTTTGAGGTGTTCTACAAGCTGCTGAACACAGTGGGGGACCTCTTGGCCCAGAACCAAGTGAGACCAGCCCCTCTCTCATTCCGCAGGAATCCCAGCTCCCACCCCACCAAGCCCCAGCCCTGCTCAGACCAGACCTGAGTCCCTTGGCTCCTTTCAGAATACCCAGCTTTGAGCCAAGGCCTTCAGAATCACCAACCCACGTTTTGACTCAGACACCTCACTCCCACCCAGGTCTCAGAGGTCGAGGAACTTCTAAGTCGGTTACAGCAGACCTCACCAGACACCCAGGCCTCCATGGAGCTGGTGAGTAATCCCCAACCCCTGGGCGTAGGACCCCAGGTGGATGAAGAGGCAGCACCTCAGCTCTGAGGACCACAAGGCTTACACCTCTCCCCCAGGGTAGCGGAGTGACGGTTTCCAAAGCGCCCAGCATCCTGCCCCCTGCCCCCGGGAACATCAGACCGGTGAGCAGAGCTAGGGACCCTGGAAGTTTGGGTTCTCAAGTGAAGCCAACCCCTGACTGATCGGTACACCCGTCAATCCTCCCTACCAGCTTTCCTGTTTCGTGGCCCCTGACTCCGACCGCCTGCCATCCATTCCTGAGAACGTGAGTGGACACCTGGGAGGGAGCTCTGGCGGCGGGAAGAGGTTCCAAAATCCGCAGGGGACTACTAGATTCTGTAGTCCCTCGCGCCCAGCGCTCCTCTCTCCGTCCCTCAGAGGAACCTAACAGAGCTGGTGGTGGCGGTGACAGACGAGAACATCGTGGGGCTCTTCGCGGCGCTCCTGGCAGAGCGAAGGGTTCTGCTCACAGCCAGCAAGCTGAGCACGGTGAGGCGGAGCCAGCCGGGCCGGGAGGGGCCGAGGCCTGGCTTCGTCCCTAGGGGCGGGACAACGGGGACGGATTCCTACTCTAACCTCACCGGGCGACACCCGAGAGCAAAGTCCTGTGGTAGCTACCCTTTGGGAGTTTCTCTTTGGGAGTAGAGTCCAGACTCCACCCACTGTGGGCCAGAACAAGACTGGCTCCGCTCCTCTAAAGGGTGAGATGACAGAGCGCTGAATTCTAGTCCCCCATCCCTACCCCTCGCCCCAAGAGAGAAGGACTGGGAGGGTAAAGGGTGGAGGCTGAATGCTGACTCCACCCCTAGGGCAGGACCAGGAAAGTTAAATTCTTGCTCCGCCTCTTTAGAGATAGGGTCAGTGGAGCTGTATCGTGACTCCAACCTAGAGGCGGGACTAGGGCGGACCCAGTACTAGCTCCGCCTCGTTGGGGTGGAGCCAGTGGGTTAAAGAGTTATCCTGGAGGATAGTATATTAGCTCCCAACCCTAGAGATAACGACGAGGACGTGTTGAATTCTGGGTCCACCTGCTCCAGGCACTGTAATTTGCCGAATTCTAGGTCTCCACGTGATTCCTAAAGGGGTGTGAATGTTCACCTCTTACCCAGTAGCACGTGGGTAAGGTAAGGTGGGTGGGAAATGGACCTGGGAGAACCACTATCCCAGAGAGGGTTCTTGAAGCTGAAGGTCCAGGTCCTGAATCCAGGATATCCACCCGTCCCCAGCTGACCTCGTGCGTCCACGCGTCCTGTGCCCTTCTGTACCCCATGCGATGGGAACACGTACTGATCCCTACTCTACCAGCGCACCTGCTGGAGTACTGCTGGTGAGGGGCAGGGTCTGGGGAGGGGCAGGGTCTGGGTTCCTGGGGCCACGGAGAGGTACCTGCATGACTCTACTCCCTCCGTCGTCCGCAGCGCACCCATGCCATACCTCATCGGAGTCCACTCCAGTCTCGCCGAGGTAAGTGGGAGCAACCATGGACTGCAGGGACCGGCGGAGTTCCCCTCTGCATCGCCAGATACCCTCCCCCGCCAGGGATCCTCAAACTCTGAGTAGCGGTCCACCCTAACACCCTCCAACGCAGAGAGTGCTGGAGAAAGGCTTGGAGGACGTCGTGATGATGAACGTGGACTCCAACATCTTAGAGACGCCCTTCGACGACGTGCAGGCGCTGCCCCCAGACGTGGTCAGTGTCACCTCTCCTACCCTCCTGCCTTGTGGGGGAGGTTGGGGCCACACACCCGCCCTCTCAGCGCTGCTCCTTTGTCCTTCAGGTGTCCCTGCTGAGGCTGCGACTAAGGAAGGTCGCGCTGACCCCCGGAGAAGGGGTATCCCGTCTTTTCCTCAAAGCCCAGATCCTGCTCTTCGGGGGGTACCGTGATGCGCTGGTCTGCAACCCGGTGAGCAGCGAGGACGCTGAGACAGAGGCCTCACTGGACCCTAAAGGATTCAGAATAATAGATTCTTATCGTTTATAGATAGGTTGTGCTTACTCCGTGCCTCCGTTTGTTCATCTGTAACATGGGATCCAGATAGTACCAACCCACAAGGATGGCATAAGTCAATAAATGGGCATATGCAAAATGCTTGGATAGTGCCTGGCATATTGCGATTACTTAAATTCTAGGTTCTACTATTACTACTATCTCATTTAATTCTCACAATAATATAATGAGATAGATGTCATTATGATCTCATTTTATGTATGAGTAAATCAAGGCTTTGAGAAGTCCTACAGTGGGTGAGTGTTAAAGACAGGAATTTGATCTGCTGACTTTCCACACCCCACCCCCTCAGTTTTTCACTTTTCTATAAAAACTTGAGGCAGAGGAGGTTCTATCATTTAAGCATCTGATGTTCCTTTGGCTGTGTCTTTACAATATATCCAGAATCTTCCCATTTCTCCCCCTCCTCTGTCTCCACTCTGGTCTGGTCCCCATTACTACCCACCTGGATTCTTCCACTCTCATCCTCCCCCAAGTTTTTCCTCCTCAAAGTGGCTAGAGGTCATCTGTGAGCACTCGAGTCAGGTCTTCCGCTCCTGCCCACAGTCATCTAGGGATGCCACCTCCCTTTGGGTAAGAGCCCAAGTCTTCCCCGTGGCTCACGAGACCCTGCACAAGATCAGGCTTACAGCAAGCGCTCAATCAACATTTGCTACGTAGATATATGGTAGGAGGGAGGCAGCTGGTGATCAGGAGAGCCTGGAGGGGCTCAGAATGCTGGTCCTTCCTCCAGGGACAGCCTGTGACCTTCAGTGAAGAAGCCTTCTTGGCCCAAAAACCTGGCGCTCCCCTACAGGACTTCCACCGGAGTGCTGTGCACCTGCAGCTGTTCAAACAGGTGCGCCAGAGCCCTAAAGGCGGGGCTGGGGCCGGAGGGGCGGAGTTAGGAACGCAGACTCCTGAAGTCGGTCTGGCTGGATCTCCCACTCCAGAGTTTCTAAGCTGGGGAGGCAAGGCTGAACTCGGTTTCTTAAAGAGGAGAATCTCCGTCCTGATATCCTAAGGGACAAAATCTACTCCTTGGTCTCTGGGGAGATAAGGGTGGGACCAAATTCCTGGATCCAGAGTAGGAGTCCGTGCGGGTCTTCGAAAGGGGCGTGTCCTGAGTGCGCAACTCCGGGGGGCGGGGCGGGGAGGTGGGGTAGGACTCCTGGGTCCTAGGGATGTGGGAGGGTGCTAAAACAGAACTGGATTCCGGAGTTCTTGGAAGAAGGTGGGGTGGACTCCAGGGTTCTTCACGGCGGGTGCAGTTCCAGGGTCACTGAGAGGTGGATCTGTCTGGACTGGCAGAATCTGACTTCCGTGTCCCTGTGAGGGGCGGGGTCTGGTTCCTGATGACAGATCCTGTCCTGGAAGGCCGGGAGAGGGTTGGACCTCTGGCTTCTAGAGGTGGGCTCCAGACCTACTGGGCCTGAGGGTGCATTCAGATGTCCTCGCATTTAGATGTATTGGTGACAGTCTTGCGTCTGACTCTGACCCTTTTCCCCACCCCCAGAGGCGGATTAAGGTCGGTTGAGGCGACGGCGCAGAAGAAAATATTGGGACCCTTGCATTAGAAAGTGTAAAGTTAGGGTTTTGCGGGGTCCTTCAGAAATCAGGGCCCCGGGCGCGCCGGGTGTGCCCGCATTAAATCCGCCTCTGCCCACCCCCAGTTTATTGAAGACCGGCTGGAGAAGCTTAACAGAGGAGAAGGCTTCTCAGATCTCTTTGAGCAGGAGATCACCTGCAGCGGGGCCTCCTCAGGTGAGCCCTGCACCTAGCCCAGGGCTCCCCACCCCACCGGCAGCACCCCAACCATAGCCTTCCTACCGTGAGCATGCCCGGTTTTCCCTTCAGGCACCCTGCGCTCCTACCAGCTGTGGGCAGACAACCTCAAGGTATTAACACTGAACACTTGTTTCATTTATTTATTATTGAATTTATTTAATCCCACAACAGTTCTCAAGTAGGGTCATAATTTTACTCATTTAAAAAGGTGAAAATATTGAGGCTCTGAGAGGGAGAAAGGCTTGTCTGGTGTCACACAACCCTGGGGTGAAGTGGGGTTTGGGGTCACCCCAGATGCCCAACCTCTCTCCCTTGGCATTCTCTCCCTAGAAAGGTGGCGGCGCCCTCCTGCATTCTGTCAAGGCCAAGACCCAACCAGCCGTCAGAAACATGTATCGCTCGGTGAGACTGGGCTAGACAGGCCATTTACTGGGGTGACAGAGGACATTTTAATGCTACACTTAACGTGCAAATGTTTTAATCAACTCAATCAGCAGTTAAATCATTAAAATTTCTTCCTATTTTTATTTTCCATTTATCATTCTCATTTTTTTTTTTTTTGGTCAGGAAAATTTCTTTCCTATTTAAAATTGATGAGCAAGAGTTTTTTGTTTGTTTTTGTCCTCAGACACTGCAAACCCCACCTTTACCTTTGCGCATTTTTTTCTCCCTGGGGCCAACTCCAAATTTTTTCTCCCTGGGGCCAACTCCAAGTTTCCCTGGGGCCAACTCCAAATTGTCCATTCAATTTTATTCTTTTCTCGGCTTTTGAACACAGACCCATTTTAACGATGTTCTGGTTTTGCTATGCCCTGTTTCATTTGGGGGTGATTTCCCCCAGGAATATTCCTATTGTATTAGTTAAAGAGGCGAGAGCTTGTATTGTCTCCTTTGGTGGCGCATGGGGAATTGTGAATATATTTGTGATACACCTACATGAAATAGATGGCAAGACGCAGCTGTCCGAGGAAATGGAAGGCCAGGTTCTCAAATGTCCAGTGTCGAATCACCTCAAATCTAATTCTCTTTTGGCTCTTCCATAGGCCAAGAGTGGCTTGAAGGGAGTGCAGAGTCTCCTGATGTACAAGGTAACGCTAACTGCCAATGTCTGGGGGTTGTGTGGAAACGCGCTCCTGGCTCACCTACCCTCTTCCTAGGATAGGGATTCTGGCCTCCAGAGGGGGGGTTCCCTGAGGGCTTTATCCCTCACCAGCCGCTCAGATCACCTGCAGCAGCGCCTGCCTATCACCCAGCACTTTGGACAGGTAAAATACCCCACCCCCACCCGGATGCACGCTCCTAGAATTATCACTAAATCCTCCTCAAATCCTTAATCTCCCTCTGGACTGCTCACCTCCCTCATGCACCCCAGTATGTGGTGACCACTTCATGATCACCCTCCTTCACACAGCCCCAACTGGGTAGCTGTTGGGGCCCCACCCTGCCAAACCTGTCATTTGCAGAACCGGCCCCTTCGCCCCAGCAGGAGACTTGGGCTGAAAGAGAGACCTTCTGAGTCCTTGGGGGAAGGGTAAGGTTCAAAGGCAGGGGAGGGGGCAATGTTGGAAGTGGGAGGCCAGCATTAATGGGGAAAATGGTCCTCAAATTTCAAACCTGCCAGAGCCACCAGACTGGAGCTGGGGGTCTTAGGCAGATATCTGAGTCTGCCCATCCTAACCCAGGACACCCCCTCTGAGTCCTAAGCATACCCCAGACCCATGGACAGAGGAATCTCTGGACAGCAGTTTCCTGGGGTCCGGAGAAGAACTAGATTTGTTGAGTGAGATTCTAGACAGTCTGAGCACAGGAGCTACAAAGACGGGCAGCCTGCGGCCCAGCCAGAGCTTAGACTGCTGCCACAGAGGGGACTTGGACAGCTGCCTTAGCCTGGTGAGCCCTCCAGTCCTTCCCCACTTGCCATCCCCTCCCCCCCTCTAAAGTCTAGCAACTTGCTAATCTCTCCACCTCTATCCAGCTCAACATACCAGGAAGATCAAGATGGCAGCCAAATGAGGAGGACCCCCCAGAGCCCCAGCCCCTGCCTGCCTGCCTGCCATCTCTGCAAACCCCCCAGCCTCCAGATACAAGCTACTCAAAGAACCTCACTCCCCAGCTACCCTCAGAGGCCAGCCAAGAAATAGCTTCTTCATCCCAGTCTTTAACGGCTTCAGCAGACTCAAGCAGCAGAGGGGACTTCACATCCTCTCTCAGAGAGCCCCATCATCAAATCCAACATCTCTCCCTTCTCCACGAGGCAGTGGACGATCCCAGAGCTGAGAAGAGCCCCTGTTCCCAGCTCTCCACAGTGCCTACCCAACCCATCGCTTCAGAGAGCCCCCAACCCCTGGTCCCCCCAAAGCCCAACTCAGATGTCACCTGGACATTTCAACACCTTGACTCTTCCTCAGATCCCGGATCCCCAGAGGACTCCAGAGACCTGCATTCTGAGGGCCCAAGAACAGAGCACACTCACCTTCAACCCCCCATGGGGCTGGGAGCCCCCAGATCCCCTGCCATGTCCTCTAGCAACTGGCAGGAATCCCAGGCCAGGAGCCGGCCCCGAGTTGCTGATCTTAAAAAGTGTTTTGAAAGTTAAGGATCAGGCATCTGGAGGAGATGCTATTCTCTCATTAAAGTCTCAAGAGCCCAAAGCTGGTTTTTCCTGATGAGTTTACCTGAGGGCCCTCTCTCTGCTCAGAAACCCACCCACTGCACCACCTTCCCTAATGGGACAACCTCCAGCTGGCTCCTAGGGGCAACAAAAAGCCCCCCTTCCAGGAAACCCACCCAGTCCCTACGATCCTCGCAACCTTACAATTCATCCCTCCATAGTCTGTGAGCCCTGCACTTATCTCCTCCATCTAGGCTAATATCTGCCTCCACCAGCTCAAAAAAAACAGGTTTTATTACATCTCACTACCAATTTTACACACACACATATATATATATAAAAAGTGAGCAGTCCCACCCTCCATTGCCCTCAGTGGCAGAGTCTTTAAAGCACCATTCCCCCTTCTATTCTTAAGGATTGAAGGCCCAGAGAGGGATCAGCCTTCCCCCAAATTCACACAGCAAGGGAGCTGGATAGAGAAAGGAGACCTAGATGGGCAGGCAGCCCTGCACTGTCTCCTTGGAGTCCTGGGGAGCCTGGGCCTCGGTTGCATGGGAGAACTGAAAGGAAAGGAAAGGGAGTTGTAGGGCCTGTGTGGAGATGGTGTAGCAAGCAGGAAGGCGGGTCCCTAGCCCCAGCACCCCCAATTGCAGGCAGAGTCATGCAGAGGCGACATGCTTCGCAGAGCCCACCCAGCAGGTGCCCATGGCCCCAAGTCCAACTGAGCCATCAGAGGCTGGTGTCTCGGTAGCAGATGCTGTGTGGGAGCAGGTGCCAGGCAGTCCTGGGCAATGGTGGCGGCTTTGGTAGACCCCAGCATTCAGATGAGCCGCTCCTCGGGAGGCAGCTTGAGGTTGGGGGGTGGTGGCGCACGGGCACCCACCTGCTCCTCACTGCTGGGCCGGTAGGTGCCTTCCGTTTGCCGTTTCTCTCGCAATTTCCGCACCAGCAGCACCAGCCCCACGGTGAGAAGCAGGGCAGCCAGGAGGGAGAAGACCACGATGATGGCAGTGGTGGCCTCTTTAGACTGTGAGACAGAGGACAAGTGTGACTTTCCTGAATCTGGGGATCCTGTTCCCCCCCACCTTAAAAGCACCTGGGGTCCTGATCCCCCCATGCACACCTGCCCCTTTTGGTGATCTGGTTCCTCTACCCTGGCCTCAATCCATCACATTTGGGGTTCCCAGTCCCTCACACCAGCCTCCCTCCTTCTGAGAGATCTATGGGACTCTTGACCTCCTACACTTGCCACCATCTACCCCCTTCCTGGGGTTCTGGGTCTCCCCAATCGCCACGTTGACATTCCGGTCTCTCACACTTGGGGTTCTCCAATGCAAACTCCCATCCTGACCTGACACCTCTGGGGATCTAGGCCCCTCCACCTGCTACATGTGGGCTCCTAAAATAACAGCCCTCCTGCCCTCATACCCCCCAACTCACCAGGGCCCCATTGAAGTCGGGGTGTGGGGTGGTAGTGGTGCTATTCTCATATTCAGTGGGGGCCGATGCTGTAAGGAGGTGGGAAAGGGGATAAATAAAACTCCACCTATTCCGCCCATCTTGGCACAACTGCACTTTCCTTTGGGATTCCCCTAGCCCCCAACAACCCTGCCGCAGGTTAGAACTCTGCCCTTCTGACTGTGGGTGCTCTACACGCAGGAGCCAGCCCAGCTGTACTGCTCCTCTGGCCACCCCAAGCTCAGTGGAGCTGAGCAGTGAGTAATCAGCCCATAGCCATTTGCAGTTTGCTCTGAATTGGAGGCTATGATAATGCACGGTGTCTGGAAGCCCAACTGTTCTCTCTATTCCCCTTCCCCACATCCCTGGCCTTCCTTTGGCCCTTAAAGATCTGGACAGGTCCTGCTTTTCCCTGGAGTACCTATTTCATTCCACACCCCCACACCACCACCCACCCCAGGCTAGAAACTAGAAGAACTGAATGTCTAGGTTCACCCATATGGTCAGTCTGGTGGTCATCCTGCTGCATTCAGAGCCCCAGGCAGGCCTAGTCCAGGCTTCCAGCCAGCCCCAAACACCTCAACCACAGAGATTCAGATATGCAGGCTTCCTCTCCCCGGAGCTCATAATTCCACCCCAATCAGGAACTCAGGAATTCTAGACCAACTCCAACCATCCAAAGAAGTACTTAGGAATTCAAAAGCCCCAGCCCTGACCTTGTAGACTGTTGCCCTCAAGGCACTCCATGCTCGCTCCCCAGTTCTTGACCTCTCAGTGTCCCAGGTCCCCAACGCCCCTGCCGGTACCTACTTTGCCCCCAGACCCGGCCCCAGCGGGCCGGCAGCAGCGGCAGGCCAAGCGCCAGGAGCAGCCCCAGGCTGGGGCTCGCCATGGGTCGGGCGACAGGCTGGTGGCACCAGGGACAGGGCTTCTCGCGCGCGCCGTTTCTACCGCATCTCCCGCGGGGGGTACTTGCAACTTGGCACCTGGAGGCGGGAGACAGAGAAAGGCCAGGGTGTGGGGGAGGAGGCTGGAACCGAGCGCAGACTCAGGGAGGGGCGACCCGAGCCAGGGCACCCCGGAGCCCAGCCCCGCCCCGCCGCCAGAGGTCAGAGATTAAAAATTAACTCGGGGAGGTGTGTTCCTGGGCTCCCGAAAGGGGAGAGTGTGGGGGAAGGGGACAGCAGGCCAACCAGCGCGACTTGCCTCCCTACCTGGCCGGGGCGTCTTTGATCTCGCTCAGGTTCCCGGTCTAGCTCCTCCACTCGAACCCTCGGTGCGTTCCTCGGTCGTTCGGTGGGACTACACCAGCTCCTCCCGCTCACGTGACCCGGAAAGTTTAGTCACTCACCTGGGAGAGAAGCTCACTTCCGGCTTGTGCACCTGAACTGAGATGAGAGGGCGGAGCCAGGCAGGAGGTGGGGCCACACCTCGGTGCACCTGTAACGGGAACCCAATCCTATAATGGGAGAAGTAAAAAAGGGCGGAAGCGCGCAAGTGCAAGAGAAAACTCCCACCTGTACCGCGGGCACTTTTGTAGGATCGCAAAGGTGTGAAGTCACGCAAGGCATGGAAACAGCGAGGTATGAGGCACTCTTGTCTGGAGCTGATCCAGATGGGGAATCCCTAATGGAAAAACACCTGCGTAGCACACACCTGCATGGGAGCAAAGCTGTAGAGAGGACATTTACAGAGATACGTAAGAAGCACATCTGTGAGAGACATCTGCATTAAATCATCTATTTGGAGTATAGCTGAATAGAAGCATACCTGCGTGGAAACCAGCTGTATAGAGCAGCTGCATTACAACAAACCCCTGACTGAGGCACTCTGGTGTACAGTTTTGAAGATATATCTGCATGGCTCACCTATAAAATGAACAGCTCTCGTATAAGGAATTTCCTTGTGAAAATGTATTGGCAATACCTGTATGGAACACATTTGCATTTAATTACACCTGTTTCTGTATAGGACCCAGTTATACAGAAACAGATACATATGGGTGTATACTCAACGAAACATCTGTGAGGTGGGGGAACGCTGTACAACGCATTCCTGGGTTGATTTCTGTTGAGAAGCATACCTGTGAAGTGAAGGAAATGGACTTGCATGAGGAACATCTTCATAGAATTGAGCTCAAATGAGAGAAAGACCTGAGAACATCTGTATGAAGCACATTCACATTGAAGCACATCTGGGGGCAGCAGGACAGAGACTCATGTGCATTGAGGTCCACCTGTTGGAGATGTAACTGTGAGAAAACACCTGTTTGGGGCATTTCCATGGGAAAACATCTGTATCTCCCATGATGGAGGGCACCTGCAAGGATCACCTGTAAATAAAAACACCTGTGAGGGGATCTTCTATAGGAGACTTTTTTTTGTCTGGTACGCACCTGTTTGATCACACCTGTTTGGGTAGAAGCTGAGTGGGAACCAAGTGTGTTCACGGCTATATCTTTGGATAAAGGATGACGTTAATAAGACGACTTCCTCCTGGAATTCTAGGGTGAAGTATGATGGTTAAGGGGAAATCAATCCCTTTTAGGGTATAAAGAGATGGATAAGAATCCCATGTCTGGGTAAATTCCTGCTTTGCCCTTACTGGGACGCTGGAGAAAGCGCCATAGCCTCCTGTTTTCTCATCCAGGAAGAGGGAAAGCCAGTCTCACCTACCTTATAGGGTTTTGGTGAGGACGACACGAGAGGTGAGTAAAAGGTCTGGCATGTACAACGCACTGAATCCGTGTTAGCTATTATTATTATTCGCTGTCTAGTGATCTGGGCGCTCCTCCCCCTAATGATGAATCCAGAAACTGCGCCCGAAACTAGTAGGAGGGATATTCGGCAGACGCAGTAAGAGCGACAAGCTGGGGCCCCGCCTCCTGTGCTCGGCTACCCAGTGCGGGTCCCCAGCTGCGCCTGGTACAGTGTGACCCCCCCTAGGCGGGTCTGGGGAGAGCCGTCAGCCGGGAGTCTGAATGGGGCAGCGGCCCCTTTAAGACTGCCGGACGTGCGGGAGGAGGCGGAGCCCGAGGCTGCCTGGGGTCGCTGGGCAGGGTGGGATCGGCCGGCATAGCTCAGGTAGCTCTGGCCAATGGAAAACCGACTTCGCCGCCGCGCCGCGTGTTGATCTTCCGTTTCCTGGTCTGAGTAAGACCGAGAAAGAAATCGCACGGGAGGGATGTAGAGACAGAGAGAGCCGGGTCTTGCTCTTCGTTCTGTGGCCGAGAGGTCAATGTGAATGAGAGCGAGTGGGCGGGCGGGCAGATGGAAGGCTAGATGGCGTTGGGTTGGTTCTTGAGTATGTCTGGGGAAAATGAGAACTTTAGTTTCTGAAGAGGATTAGTAGGGGGGGTGAGGTCAATGGAAAGAGATTACGAAACTGAATTCCTGACATCTCCGTACTTTGCCCCCTTGGGCAGAGGGTAAAGTGAGGCACGCAGAAGCGGAACACTGAAAACAGAACTGAGAACATTGATCTCTCTAGCCCCTCGTCCCAGAATGAACCCCGATGCTCCCTAGGCTATGCCATACCCTGGCATCCCTGACATTTCTCCCCACACCCCCAGCTCCGCCCCCAGCCCCTCCCTCCCCCTCCCGGAGGGGTGGGGGAAGCGACGCAAGTTCTGACGCGGGCGGCGACGGCTAGCAGTCACCACCTCTAGCAAGTGCCAGAGCCAAGGCAGCGCGGAGGCTGCGGGAGCGTTAGCCGCGGAGCTGGCCCTGCGGGGCCCCGGGGGGGGAGGGGGAGCCGCGAAGCCCCGGCTGGGACCGCCACTGCTGGGCCTCCCTCCCCCCCCCCGGAGGGCGCCATGCGGGGGGGTCCGGGGGACGCGGAGCGGCGGCAGCGCTGGGGTCGCCTTTTCGAGGAGCTGGACAGTAACAAGGACGGCCGCGTGGACGTGCATGAGTTGCGCCAGGGACTGGCCCGGCTGGGCAGGGGCGATCCGGACCAAGGCACCCAACAGGTACCCCCACAGGGACCCGCCCCCCGCCCTCGCCCCCCCCCCCAGTCGCTCTCGCGCCCTGCGGGCGCCTGGTAACCCTAGCCCCTGAATGGAGCTCTGGGAGCTGCCAGGAATTGCCTGTAGCTGGACTCCAGCACCTGTGCCCAGCCTGGACATCTCTGATCCGTTCCTCTTGTTCACCCGTGTCAGGGCCTCACAGGTTCTTTCAAAACAGAGCTCCGGAGACCCTGGGTCTGTGGTTTGGCTGGGATCCGCCCCGCCCCCGCCTTATACCCCGGTGGCCGGGAATGTCTGCCTGAGAATAGAGTCCAATCTGCTTTCCTACCCACTGCCCAGGATACACCCTCCTGTGAACTCTTTGCACAGCCCAAGACATACTCTGCTGCCACCACCAAGAGACAGCAATATCCTCTTTCCCCTCCTCTGGGCACCACTTCCCTCCCAGCCAGCTGCCCCAGGCTCTATGTTTACATTCCTGCCCTTTCCCAGGCCTGGCTCAATGCCCCAGACTGCCCCAGCTAGGGACCCAATCCTGTATGAGACCACCCTCAGCTGGGGATCCACAGTGCACCTATCAAAGCATGAAGTTGCCCCTGGGCCCTTGCATGTGTCCCCATACCTGTAGCCCCAGATACCACTGGGGTGGCTCTGTAGCATCCTGACACCTCCAGTCCAACCTCCCACTTTCCAGGTGGGAAAGGAAAAGCCCCACATTGCCCCACATCTCCCATTAGAGAGCTATCTCTAAGGGAAACCCTTGAAACTGCCACAGAGACAGGTTTTTGTTAAGAGACAGCTGGGAGGACAGGCTTTCAGAGACAAGAGCCCTACCTCCCACTTACAAGCTCTGTAACCTTGAACAAGTTACTTGACCTTGGAGAACCTCAGTTTGCTGGCCAGGAAAACTGGGCAACCGCTGTCTACCTTACAGCCCTAATGTGGCCTTGGACGTCTTGCTGAGAAGCGAACTGATGGAGGGAGGGGATGACTTCTCCTGTCCCTGTCCTCTAGGCACTGCGGGCCCTGGGTTCCTGGACTATACGCTTGTTGTACCCTCTTCTGATGAGGGAACAGCCTCCTAGAGCTTCCTCTGTCCCTTCCCCTTTACCAGGGCTTTTCCCCGGAGGGTGGTGCTGACCCAGATGGCGGGCTGGACCTGGAAGAGTTTACCCAATACCTGCAGGAGCGGGAACAACGCCTGCTGCTTCTGTTCCACAGTCTGGACCGAAATCAGGATGGTAAAGCCTAGGGATAGGACTGCGGGGGCCTCCAAGATGCCAATGGGGTTAGAATTGGTGATGCCTGGAGGAGGGGAGAGGCTGCTTCTCCCTGCTGACTCACAGGCTATTTTAAGAACCCGCCTCACCCCCAGCTAGGTGGTTCAGGGCCCAGCTAGCCCATCCTACCTCCTTTCCTTTCTAGGGTGGGAGCCCTATTATTACCTTTAGATTGTTCAAAGGAAAAAAGATCCCCCTAATTGCTTCTAGATTCCCTATGGGACAGAGATTCCTCCTCCCCATAGCATCTTCTAGGTCTCCCCTATGCTGTAGTAGCCCCATAATTATCCCTACTTTCACACCATCATTTATTCATGGAACAGAGGACCCCTCAACATTGCCCACTCCCACTACTCTGATCCCAATGGGTCAGGGATTCCCCAGCCCTGCCACAAAACTCACCCTGGGTTTCTAGACCCCCTGGTCTTGCTAGACCATTCCCATTTCAAGCTGTCCTGCTCCTTGGTCTCAGGTACCCCCCCACACACACACAGACAAACCCTTCCCCACCTTGGTTCTCAGGTCACATTGATGTCTCTGAGATCCAGCAGAGTTTCCGAGCTCTGGGCATTTCTATCTCCCTGGAGCAGGCAGAGAAAATTCTACACAGGTGAGTAGCTAGGATCAAGAATCCCAGGTAACTCTGGTTCCGGGACCCCTTAGCCACCTCAAGCTTCTGGGCCTCATGCCCAGTACCGGAGGGAGGTTGGAACTAAAAAGCTGAGCTTTGGAGTCAGGTCCATCTTGGACCAGTTGCTTCACCTCTTTGAGCCTCAGTTTCCGCTGCTGTAAAATGGCAAGCTCTCAATGCAGACAAGCTTGATCTACCTCCAAATTCAACCAGAACCTCACTCCAACCACCCTCAGCCTCAGGCACTGATTCTGTCCCACCCCTCAGCATGGACCGTGATGGCACTATGACCATCGACTGGCAAGAATGGCGTGACCACTTCCTGTTGCATTCACTGGAGAATGTGGAAGATGTGCTCTATTTCTGGAAGCATTCCACGGTGAGGTGGGGGTGGCTTTCCCAACCTAGTGGCTGAGCCCTCTTCCTTCTTCCCTGAGGGCCTATCTCCGGTCTCCCCAGGGCATAGAGGGGCTGGGACAGTATGCTCTAGAAGGAGGAGGCTCTGGGAGCAGCTGAGGGATGAGACTCTGCTCCTCTTTTCCTCTATTTGAAACTCGAGGGACTGAGGACCCATTTGAGGTGTTCTCTGCAATCTGATTGGAGTCCTTCAGGCTTGCTGTGCAGCCTCTGGGAGCAGGCTGTGGGGGTTGGGAGAACAGCGAAGAAAGATAGATGGGACACCTGGCCTCCCACCCTCAACCCACACAGTTCCCCTTCTGGTTTTTAAGTGCCTCAATTAAGGATTCTGCTGCTGAAAAGACAAGATAAGAAGCCACTGTCGCCTGACCAGGCGGTGGCGCAGTAGATAGAGTGTCAGACTGGGATGCGGAAGACCCAGGTTCGAGACCCCAAGCTCACCAGCTTGAGCGTGGGCCTATCTGGCTTGAGCAAAAAGCTCACCAGCTTGGACCCAAGGTCGCTGGCTCCAGCAAGGGGTGGCTTGGTCTGCTGAAGGCCCGCTGTCAAGGCACATGTGAGAAAGCAATCAATGAACAACTAAGGTGTTGCAATGACAACGAAAAACTAATGATTGATGCTTCTCACCTCTCTCTGTTTCTGTCTGTCTGTCCCTATCTATCCCTCTGTCTGACTCTCTATCTGTCCCTGTAAAAAAAAGAAAAGAAAAAAGAAGCCACTGTCTTCGGAGGGTCCAAAGAGGTCCACTGGAATTTGGGAGGGGTGCTCCAGGTTGCCATTTCCTGAGTGGGAATTCATGAGCAATGCTTGTGGTAGGAACTGATAGCATTTGGAGGGGATGCATTTGTGGGATATGGTGAGATCTTCTTGGGAGGTCCAGAGATTCATGAGGGTGAGGGGATTCATGGAGAGACTTGGCTAAGAAGTCTGTAAGATGACTCTAGAGGAGGCGTGGTCCTATGGAGGAAATCTTTGTGGAATTTGGTGAGGCCCTGGGAGGGATCTACTGGACTCCTTACATGGGAGGTCCCTTGTAGGATCTGTGTGTCCCTGGAAGGATTTTTGTTTTTTAAGATTTTATATATTTATTTTAGAGAGAGAGAAGAGGGTAGGGGGAAGGAGTGGGAAGCATCAACTCACAGTAGTTGCTTCTCATATGTGCCTTGACTGGGCAAACCTGGGGTTTTAAACTGGTGACCTCAGCATTCCATGTCGCCACCTTATCCACTGTACCACCACAGGTCAGGCCCTGGAATGACCTTCTCAGATCCTTATATGGGAGATCCTTCAGTGGGATCTCATTGACTTTGCAGGGATATTTATGTGGCAGATCCTTTAATGGGATTTGGTCGAGGTCTCCAAGGAAGAATATTAGGATCTTAGATGGAAGATGACTGACTTGGATATTTTGGTGGGATCTGGTAGAAATCTTCTGGGCTCTCTAAGCAAGGTTCATTGATGGACTGTGTGGAGATTCTTTAAGACACCCCCACTTAGAGCTGACTTATATCTCTCCACCACTGCATCCTCAGGTCCTGGACATTGGTGAGTGCCTCACTGTTCCCGATGAGTTCTCGGAGCAAGAGAAGCTGACTGGCATGTGGTGGAAGCAGCTGGTGGCCGGTGCAGTGGCAGGAGCTGTGTCAAGGACAGGCACAGCCCCTCTGGACCGCCTCAAGGTCTTCATGCAGGTGGGGGGCCCTAAAGAGACCCACACGCTCTCTAGTCCTAGACCCTTGGAGGGAACTCCAAAGTCACCTTGTCTCCCTGCCCAGGTCCATGCCTCCAAAACCAACCAACTGAACATTCTGGGGGGCCTACGGAACATGATCCAAGAGGGAGGCATGCGATCCCTGTGGCGTGGCAACGGGATCAACGTACTCAAGATTGCACCTGAGTCAGCTATCAAGTTCATGGCCTATGAGCAGGTGGGGGCATGTGTGAGGAGACAGGAGCTAGGATCTGCCGGATTGGTTTGAGGGTGGGGGACGTTTACAGGCCCCAAGGAGTAGACCTCTGTTCCCCGTATGATGCCCATGGCAGGAGGATAGTAGAGGGGAGGCCTAAGTGCACAGAAAATTCAACCCCTGAGATTCTACCCACTGCCATGTCTCCCATCCGCAGATCAAGCGGGCCATTCGGGGGCAGCAGGAGACACTCCATGTGCAGGAGCGCTTTGTGGCTGGATCCTTGGCTGGCGCCACAGCCCAAACTATCATTTATCCCATGGAGGTGAGAAGGAGGGATCCTGACCAAGGTCCCACTGCAGGGTAGGAGGGCCTGTAGCAACTCTTCCACATTGTGGTGTGATATGCATTGGAATTATAATTTTGGCTCTCCCTGATTTAGACTATAGATCATGACAGCTGTGCTGTTTCATGTGTAGCGTCTCTGGGTACTACTATTTGAGATGTGACTTCTAGGGATGGTGGTGTTGGTTATAACTGTTTAGACAGCCTTGTGGGGGCCAGCCATTTACGGCTATACCTTTTCTAAGGATGCTGATTTCCAGGTAGGGGAATCATTTCTAGGTAAAACTGTTTTCACATAAATCATTCCAGGTTTCAGGTTGTATAGTACATCAGGTAGGATTCTGAATTATGGAGAACTCCAATCACATAAGTGAAGTCTGGAGGTGAGCTGTTCAGTGCTGGTCTGTGGCTTCAGAGTGTTAGAGACTCAGGTTCCTTCCACTATCTTGTTCTACTACCTGAGCATGTGGCGTCCACCTTGTGGACAAAAATAGCTTTTTGTGCTCTGGTCATCACATCCACATTCCAGTCAAGAAGAATAGACAAAGAAAAGAACATCTCTCTGCCTCTAAGGATGCTTTTTTTTTTTCTAAGTGAGAGAAGGGAAAATAGACTCCTGCATGTGCCCTGACCAGGATCTACCCAGCAACTCCCATCGGTGGCCAATGCTCAGACCAACCGAGCTATCCTCAGCACCCAGGGCTGATGCTCAAACAAATTGAGCCACTGGCTGTGGGAGTGAAAGAGAGGAGGGAGAGAGGGAGGGTAAGAGAAGCAGATGGTCACTTCTCATGTGTGCTCTGCCCAGGGATCAAACCCGGGACATTTGCACATGGAACCGATGCTCTGTCCTCTGAGCCAGCCGGCCAGGACTGGGATGCTTTTTGAAAGTCACACATACCTCTTCTCTTGCTAGGACTTAATCACATTGCCCCACACCTAGGGAAGCTGAGAAATGTTGTCTTTGTTTCTAAAGCCCGGGGGACATAATTTCCAGAAAATTATGATTCCTATTATTAAAGGAAAAGGGACCAAGGTACTGGAAGACAGCAGTGGCTGCCACATGCAACTCTGAGAGGTGTAACCATTCCTAAGTGTAGAGGTTAGGAAAAGCAGAAGATTCTAGAGAAAGTGGGTTTTTAAAATTTGCTTATTCTCACGGTAACCCAAGGAATAGCTATTTCTAGGTGTCTTTATTCCTGGAGGTAGTGATTCTGGAGGAAGCTTTCCGGGGATAACTGGGCTTTCCCCAGGTACTAAAGACGCGGCTGACCCTTCGCCGGACGGGCCAGTACAAGGGGCTGTTGGACTGCGCATGGCGGATCATGGAGCACGAAGGGCCCCGCGCCTTCTACCGTGGCTACCTGCCCAACGTGCTGGGCATCATTCCCTACGCGGGCATCGACCTGGCTGTCTATGAGGTCTGTGGGCTACCTCTCTCCTTTCTTATTCCCTCTGGGATCTGCCCTTGGGCCTCCCCTTTCCTGTGGGGCTGACTCAGGTGACCTCCAGAGCTAAGGGAAACAATCCTGGGCCGGAGAAGTGCCGCAGACCTTGGGATCCTGGGGAGCCCTTTCAGGCATTAGATACCCTCACTCTTTCACTTACCACTGCAGTTCAGCTTTCCAGGGTCTCAGGAAGGGCCCACTCCAGCTCACAGAATCACCAGAGCTTCAAAGATGTCTGTTTTGCCCCATAGCTTGTGTTAGACCCAGCCTACATCCCCAGGCCATACTCTTCTTCAGGGCCTGCCAGTTTCAGCAAGTGTCACCATAAAACCTACACTCTGTTTCAGCATCTTGGGGCCTTTGTCAGGAAAAGCTAAACCAGGGAGTTTTGCTGTTTCTCTTCCAGGGGCCTCGTCCATTGCTTTTACCCTATCCTGGTGGGATCACCAGGTCCTCCCCAGTTAGCACAGCCCCAGGTATTTCCAGGCACCCCCCAAAATCCTTGTATCCAGGGCAGGGTCAGCTTCATGGGCAGACAGCCATGGGCCCTGACTCAGAAGGGCCCCTTACTTGGTTCAAATCTCTGCTGTTGCCATCTAGAAATTCCTAATAATTACTGAAAGAGGAACTTCACATATATATTTTCATATATATATATTTTCACTCAGCCCCATAAACTATGTACCTGGTCCTGATCTAAGATCTCTTCCATATCTGCCATCTATACCTGCCCTCTCAGCACCCAGCATCTATGCAGCCAAATAAGACGTGGCTATTATTTATTTATTCATTCATTCATTGATTCATTCATTCACTTAAGCACCTATATGTGCTGGGCATTGGGCTGGCAGCTGCATCAAATGAGAACAGCACAGCCCTCACCCTCCTGGATATCTCCTCAAAGAACTAGGAAGCCAGCCAACCAGGAAATACAGTAACTACTTTAGATCCTGATACACTCTCAGAAGATAATAAAACAGGATATGTAATTGAAAGTAACAATGCCTAACCAGGTAGCTCAGCTAGTTAGAGAGTCTTCCCAATACCCCAAGGTTGTGGAACTCGAACCCCAGTTAGGGCACATATAAGAATCAACCAATGAATGTATAAATAAGTGGAACAGCAAATTGATGTTTTTCTCTCTCTCCTTCTCCCTTCCTCTCTCTCTAAAAACAAATAAATAAATTTTAAAAGCAACAGTGGATAGGATGACAGGTCTAGGAATGTCTCTTAGAGGTGACCTTGGAGCAGCGATGACTTGGCCATATGTCAGGGGGGATATATGTGTGTACAAGACAGAGGGCACAGTGAATGCCAAGGGCCAAAGCAGAATGACCTGGGCCTGTTGGCAGAGTGGAAGTCTTGAGTGGCTGGAGGGAACTGAAGCATCAGCAAGGACTCAATGAGAAAGCGTTGGGTTTATCCCTAGTACGACAAGAAGCCATTGAGAGTTGTGAGCAAAAGTAAGACACACCCTTGTTTCATTCATTCTTCACCCAAAAAAGAACTCTGAAGGTCTAAGTGGTTTGAGAAACCCTGTGCCATCTTGAAGTTTCAAAATATACGTTAGTCCCTTAAAGGCTCTGAGAAGTCCCGCAGAAAAGTAACAACTTTTTTTAGCCCAGTGTTTGCCACACTTATCTAGTCATCAGAACTTCATTCCAAAAGAACATCTCTTAAAAACACCTCAAGCACATATTTGGCAAATATTGCTCCAGACCAATGGAACACTTATTTGCAATTGTAAAGGCAATATTGGTAAAACACTCGCTTCTAATTTACCCTTTCCATAACAAGCCAGACATCACTAATCCATCACTGCTCTAAAGTCTGAAATGGGTCTCACTGGGCTAACATCAAGCTTGTGGTCCTTCTGAAGGAGAAAATCTGATTCCTTACCTTATGCAGTTTCTAGCAACCGCCTGCATTCTTTGGCCCACGAGCCTGTCCTCCATCTTCAAGTCAGCAGCATGGTATCTTCCAACCTTCTCTCTCTCTGACCTCTGCTTCCATCATAACATCTTCCTTTCTGACTCTTATAAGGACCATTGTGATGACACTGAACTAACCTGGAGACTCTAAGATCATCTCCCATCTCAAGGTCCTTAACTTAATCCCATCTGCAAAGGCCCTTTTGCTACATAAGGTTCCATATTCACATGTTCCAGGGAGTAGGGCCTGGACAGTAGGAGGACCATCATTCCATATACCATAAAGGGTAGAGTTGGGGACTGAGTGAGAGGATGCAGGGAAAGTACTTGTGTGGTACCCAGGAGTATAAAATGCTAAGCTAGTACCAGCTGTCATGAAATGCAGAACCCAGTCAGAAACGTTTCTGAAGCCAGGCTCCTGGTGTCACCCACCTCCAACCCACCCTATTCCCCTCTTTACCCCTGCCAGACTCTGAAGAACCGGTGGCTCCAGCAGTACAGCCGTGACTCGGCTGACCCAGGCATCCTCGTGCTCCTGGCCTGTGGCACCATCTCCAGTACCTGTGGCCAGATAGCCAGTTACCCCCTGGCCCTAGTCCGGACCCGTATGCAGGCCCAAGGTGAGGCCTGGGTGGGAGAACAAGGCACGAAAGGTCTCACAATTTGGGTCCCACCTCCCTTTTCCCAGCTCCTCCTCCTGGATAGATAGAACCCCAGGCTGGAATCCTCCTGGATTTGGATGGCCTTGACCAGGCTCCAAGCTTTCTCTGGGCCTCAGTGTACCCATTTGTGACACTGGAATGGGAGGGAGCCTTTTGCCTTAAGTAGGAGAACAGACGCAACAGTGCTGAAAGGACCCTGGCAATCAGCTGGGAGGCTGTTTGGTAAACCTTAACTTGAGATCTAATTTGCAAGGCTGGTTAGTAAGGGGAAGGTGAGGAACCAGGTTAAAGAGGGGCACCAAGTTAAAGAGGGGCAGGGCCAGGCTAGTTATTGTTTTATTGTGTTTTTCTGTATTTTTCTTCCACGGGTTCTTTCCCTGTCTTCCCCTACTGTCCCTTGAATCTATTTTGAGTTTTTTTCAGGGAATTTTAGTGTTTGTGTTTTATGATTATTGCTGGGGGTTATCGGTACATAAGACACAGATGTGGTCCCCTACCCTCAAAGAGCTCAAAGGCTGGAGAAGAAAGATGCCAAATAAGTCATTCCACATTTGAGTCTGAATTGGGGGTTTAATAAAGGGGAAAAGGAGCCTGACTTAAACTGCAGTGCCCAGGAGGGCTTCCCTGAAGAGCTGACTGTAGAATGGAGGTTATAAGGATGAGTAAGAGTTAGCTGGGAGAAGAGGGTAGGGTCGAGTTCCAGGAAGAAAACACCTCTGTGCCCTCTGCCACTACACACACTCATACCTGCTTTGTTTTGAATAGTCTCCAAATTTGGGCCCTCTAGATTGAAATGAAAATGTGAACAGTCCATTCCAAGGCCAGTAGAAGTTCTGACTGAGTGGTAGGTCTTGCTGTTAGTTTAACCCTCCTCCCTCCTGCTGCATCGACCACCTGGCCCAGCCCTGAGGAGTAGGAGGGGGAAGGGAGAGGGGGACCTTTGGCCTGACCTGGCCCCCCCCTCCCAGCCTCCATCGAGGGCTCCCCTCAGCTCTCCATGCTGGGTCTGCTCCGTCACATCCTGTCCCAGGAGGGCATACCGGGCCTCTACCGGGGCATCGCCCCCAACTTCATGAAGGTTATCCCAGCTGTGAGCATCTCCTATGTGGTCTACGAGAACATGAAGCAGGCCCTGGGGGTCACATCCAGGTGAAGGACCAAGAGTCTCCCTCACTAAGACCCCTCACCTCGATCATGACGTCCCCCACACCTCAGCCATTGGAGACTGATAACCCAGTTTATGGATCCCAGGTGCCTCCCACTCAAACCACAGGGTCCCCATACTTAGTGACCTGAGTCCTACAGCCCATGTCTCAGCTACTGGATCCCATGATTCCCTGTTCCCTCTACCTCCCCACACACTCACAGGGTCTTGGACCTCCATGTGTTAACCAATAGATCACCAATGATTCAGCTAATGAATCCTGAAACCCCAACCACAGGAGCACATATCCCCATATCTAAAGACCTAGATCCCAGATCCTCAACCCCATGCAGATCCCAGACATCCATGCTTCCAGCCCTGGATTTCCAAGCCTGGCCACTGGATTCTGATTATCAAGAGACACCTCAACCACCAGCTCCTGATAGTGCAATGCCCAGATCCTGGAGCCCCACTACTGGATCCCAGATCCCCTCTTCTCAGCCACTGGATTCCTGAATTTAACTCAACACTGGGTCCAAGATTCCTCTGCTTCAACTGCCAGATTCCTACATTTCAACCACTATACCCTCAACCCCCAACCTACTGGATTCCAGATCCCCAACCCCAGAAACACTGGATCCTGGCCCCCAAAACCACAATCGTGAGAGCCCAGTACTAGAGGAAGTGGGTCCCAGCAGCTGCAGCTGCTGGCCCCCCAATCCCTTCACTATAGGCCCTGGATACTGAAACCACCCACAGAACACAGATCTCAACCCTCAGCCCCTGGATTCTGACCTGAATCCTCACAGATACTGGCTCCCAAATGCTCAGATCCCATGTCTAGATCCCAGTAGGCTGATCACAGCATTCTGGACCCCATATGTCCCCTGTCCCAGACACACATGAGAGCCCAGAGATCTCACTTGCCACAACATGAACCTGAGAGCCTATGGGGAACCCCAGGTCCTGGCCTCCTGGCCCCAGAAAACCCATGATGGGACTTGTTCAGTGTCCTGATATGACTAGATGCTGCTCTCATACCTTGCACAGACACTGGATGCCCCCCCCCATCTCCCTATGGGGACACTGCTCCTTCCAATAAGCTTCCCCCATCCCTATTAGTGTCTTCCACTCCCCACCTTATAAGCTGATAAAGCCCAGAGCCTGGGTCCCTCTGAAGAATCTAGCTGCTCTTTCTTGGGGGCTGGCGATGAAGCTATGTGAGGTCGGGAACACATTAAGGGCACCTCCCCAGCCCCAGCATGACCAGCCTCTCCTCGGGCTTCCAAGGCAGAAGCCAGGACCAAGTCTACACAGACCACCATTCCTAGCCCAAGCATCAATTATGGAAAATGAATCAAATCCCCAGAACTCATTCCTTGTCTATTTTTCTATTGAGAGGAGCAGACATCCTCTCAACCCCCCTACCCTCAAGACTAACCCAAGCCCCAACACCCTCCGATCCATTCTGCACTTTACAGTTGCATTCTGAAACTGGGGGACACCCCCTCGGCCCCTCCCAAATCCTTGGAGAAACCCATCAAAGGACCACAGAAGGAACCGGGATGTTTGTGGGGGGTGGCGGACACCCCCCCAGGGCTCCCACCTCTCCCCATCTATACCCTGCCCCACCTCCTTGCCTGTGTGTGTTATTTCAAAGAAAAATAACAAAAGAAATACATTTTCTAAGCTCTTTTATTGTGGTTTTTACCGAAAGGGGTGGTTGGATATGGGACACCCTCAAAATACCCACAGGGAAGGGACATGGACCTTGACTCACAGTTGGAGGAGACCAAGAAACGACTCCCTCTTTGAGCCTCCACATCTGTAAGTGGGGGCAAGGAGAAGTTCATATTCAGGAGCCCTTCTAATTTTTTCCATATTGTTTCTAACTACATAAGTATATTCATTTCTGGGGCTGTCGCCACAAGTTGCCACAAGTACGGCCTAAAACAACAAATTTTAGATTGATGTATTTTTATTGTGGTAAAATACACATAAAAGTTAAGATTGTAATCGTTATTTTTTTAAAAAAAAAAAAAACATGTGAAGCCTGACCAGGCGGTGGTGCAGTGGATAGAGCGTCAGGCTGGGATGCAGAAAGACCCAGGTTCGAGACCCCGAGCTCGCCAGCTTGAGCGCAGGCCCATCTGGCTTGAGCAAAAAGCTCCTCAGCTTGGACCCAAGGTCGCTGGCTCCAGCAAGGGGTTGCTCGGTCTGCTGAAGGCCCGCGGTCAGGGCACATGTGAGAAAGCAATCAATGAACAACTAAGGTGTTGTGACAGCAATGAAAAACTAATGATTGGCCTGACCTGTGGTAGCGTAGTGGATAAAGCATCGACCTGGGAACACTGAGGTCGCCAGTTCAAAACCCTGTACTGGTCTGGTCAAGGCACATATGGGAGTTGATGCTTCCAGCTCCTCCCCGCTTTCTCTTTCTCTCTCTCTCTCTCTCTCTCTCTCACTCTGTGTCTCCTCTCTAAAATGAATAAAATAAAAAAACTAATGATTGATGCTTCTCACCTCTCTCCGTTCCTGTCTGTCTGTCCCTATCTATCCCTCTCTCTGACTCTCTCTCTGTCCCTGTAAAGAATATATATATATGTGGAATGCTTTATGAATTTTCCTGTCATCCTTGAGCGGGGCCATGCTAATCTCTGTATCACTCCAATTTTAGTATGTGTGCTACCGAAGCAAACTCACCATTTTAATCCTTTTCCAATGTACATTTCAATGGAATTAAATACAGTGACACTGTTGTGCAACCATCATCCATCTCCAGAACTTTCTCATCTTCCCAAACTGTCCCCATTAAACATTAACTTCCTCTTCCCCTACCCCAGCCCCTGGCTCCTACCATCTATTTTCTGTCTGTGAATTTGACTCTTCTAGGGAACTCCTATGAGAGAACTTACACACTATTTGTTTTTGTCTGTTATTTCACTGAGCATAATGACCTCAGAGTTTATCTATATTGAAACAGGTGTCAGAATTTGCTTCCTTTTTGAAGGCTGAGTAATATTCTGTTATATGGATAGTCCATCTTAAGTTTATCCATTCATCCATCAGTAGACACTTGGATTATTCCCACATCTTGGCTACTATGAGTAAAACAACAGAAATTTATTCTCCCACAGTTCTAGAGGAAAGAAGTCCAAATTCAAGGTGTTGGCATGCTCATGCTCCCTCTGACAACTGATAGGGTCCTTCTTTGTCTCTCTCAGCTTCTGGTGATTGCCAGCGATCCTTGGTGTTCCTTAGCTTGTAGACCCATCACTCTATTTTCTGCCTGTCTTAACATGTCCAAACTTTGTCCTGAGTGGACTGTGATAGTCACCCTACAAGATGTCTCCCAAAGGCTTCTGCTTTCACATTCTTGTGTAATCCCCCTCTCATTGTACCAAGGTGAGTCTGTGTGACCCAGAGAATACAGGAGAAGTACTGGTATATCACTTCCAAGATTAGATAATAAGAAACACTGAAGTTACTATCTTCTTTGCATTTTAAGCTGCTATAATGGTGGGTGGGTGGGGTGGAGCAAGGGGAGGGGAATAATTAGTTATGTAGCTCGCTGATACATAGGCATGTCCATAGATAGGATTTTTCACACACTCAAATAAGGTATCAAGTCTATAACTTTCACTGATTTATGTCCTTAGCATCAATTTCCAGGAGTGGGTCAAAGGATGTTGCTATCTCAGGGTTGTGACACCAGAAAAATTATTATGTAATATACATAGCTACCAACAAAGAATTAGCATTTACCACCATGCTGGCATCAAGTGTTAGCATTTTAAGTTTGTTTAATTGGACCAGTTAACATCCATTTTCTTGTCTGCATTTTTTTTTTTTACACAGGACAGAGAGAAAGTCAGATAGAGGGATAGATAGGGACAGACAGACAGGAATGGAGAGAGGTGAGAAGCATCAATCATTAGTTTTTCATTGCCATTACGACATCTTAGTTGTTCATTGATTGCTTTCTCACATATGCCTTGACTGCGGGCCTTCAGCAGACCAGGCAACCCCTTGCTGGAGCCAGCGACCTTGGGTCCAAGCTGGCGAGCTTTTTGCTCTAGCCAGATGGGCCCATGCTCAAGCTGGCGAGCTCGGGGTCTTGAACCTGGGTCTTCTGCATCCCAGTCCGACGCTCTAGCCACTGCGCCACCGCCTGGTCAGGCCTTGTCTGCATTTTTTTTAAGAGAGCTAGACAGACAGGCACACAGGAAGAAAGAAAGATGATAAGCATTAACTCATAGTTGTGACACCTTAGTTGTTCATTGATTGCTTTCTCCCTTGACCAGGAGCCCCCACTGACTGGGGGGTTCCAGCCAAGCCAGTAACCCCTTGCTCAAGCTGGTGAGCCTGCCCTGGACCCCGAGGTCGCCGGCTTGACCATAGGATCACAGACATGACCCCATGGTCGCTGGCTTGAAGCCCAAGGTCGCTGGCTTGAGCAAGGGGTCACTCACTCTTCTGTAGTACCCCCGGTCAAGGCACATATGAAAAAGTAATCAATGAACAACTAAAGTACAGCAACAAAAATTGATGTTTCTCAATCTCTCTCCCTTCCTGTCTGTCCCTGTCTCTCCTCTCTCTCTCTCTCTTTCTCTCTCTCTCTCTCTCTCACACACACACACACAAAAACAAACAAACAAACAAAAAACATGAGACCGCAGGCTTTTGTCGGCATTCTCTTTTTTTTTCTTTTTTGTAACAGAACAGAGAGAAACAGAGAGAGGGACAGATAGGGACAGACAGACAGGAAGGGAGAGAGATGAGAAGCATCAATTCTATGTTGCAGCACCTTAGTTGTTCATTGATTGCTTTCTAATATGTGCCTTGATCAGGGGGCTACAGCACAGTGAGTGACCCCTTGCTCAAGCCAGCGACTTTGGGCTCAAGGGGGTGAATCTTGCTCAAACCAGATAAGCTTGCGCTCAAGCCAGCGACCTCGGGGTTTCAAACCTGTGTCCTCCACGTCCCAAGCAGATGCTCTATCCACTGCGCCACCACCTGGTCAGGCTTGTCTGCATTCTTATATCCCATGACACCATGGCTGGAATTTAGGAGGCTCTGCAGTTGACATGCAGTGTGACACCAAACAAGCTTCTTTTCTCTTTATTTCTTTATTTATTGTTTATTTTATTGATTTTAGAGAGAGAGGAAGGGAGAGACCTTGACCAGGAATCAAACCAGCAACCTCTGTGCTTCAGGACGATGCTCCAACCAACCAAGCTATCTGGCCAGGACATTCTTTTCTCTTTCTAAGTTTTCCCACCTATGTAATAAAGGGTATGTCCACTGACATGTTTCAAAGGAAAACAACTTTTTAAAAAAAGAAAACGACTTACATTTATTGAGTAAGCACTATGTATCCTAGATCTGTGCTAAGCCCTTTAAAGTTTCTTTATTTTATTCATTTTAGAGAGGAGACACAGAGTGAGAGAGAGAGAGAGAGAGAGAGAGAGAGAGAGAGAAGGGGGGGAGGAGCTGGAAGCATCAACTCCCATATGTGCCTTGACCAGACCAGTGCAGGGTTTTGAACTGGCGACCTCAGTGTTCCCAGGTCAATGCTTTAGCCACTGCGCCACCACAGGTCAGGCTTTTTTTTTTTTAAGTTTCTTTATTTTATTCATTTTAGAGAGGAGACACAGAGTGAGAGAAAGAGAGAGAGAGAGAGAGAGTGTGCTAAGCCCTTTAATGTGTTATCTCATTCCTTTACTTTGGGCCAGATCAAGTTCTGGACATGGGATACAGAAGTGAATGAAAGAGACAAAAATTTTTGTTTTCATTGACCCTGCATTTCTATAGGAAGAAGAAAAACAATAAACAGCATAAGTGAATAAATATGTAGCAGTATAGAAAATAAAGGTGCTATGGAAAGAAATGAAAACCGGAAGGAAGAAAAGAAATACTGCAGGGTAGAACTGTAAATGTTAAATAGGGCCTGACCTGTGGTGGCGCAGTGGATAAAGCATGGACCTAGAATGCTGAGGTCACCAGTTTGAAACCCCAGGCTTGCCTGGTCAAGCCACATACGAGAAGCAACTACTATGAGTTGATGCTTTCTGCTCCCCTACCTCTTCTCTCTCTCTTTCCTCTTTTAAAATCAATAAAATAAAACTTTAAATAAATAAATAAAATGTTAAATAGGGTGGTCAGAGAACACCTCAAGGGGGTGATATATATATATATATATATATATATATATATATATATATATATATATATATATATATATATATATTTTGTATTTTTCCAAAGTGATAAGCGGTGAGGCAGTCAGACAGACTCCCACATGCGCCTGACCAGGATCCACCCGGCATACCCACTAGGGGGCGATGCTCTGCCCATCTGGGCCGTTGCTTCGTTGTAACCAGAGCCATAGCGCCTGAGGTGGAGGCCATGGAGCCATCCTCACTGCCCAAGCCAACTTTGCTCCATTGGAGCCTTGGCTGTGGGAGGGGAAGAGAGAGACAGAGAGAAAGGAAAGGGGGAAAGGTGGAGAAGCAGATGAGCGCTTCTCCAGTGTGCCCTGGTCGGGAATAGAACCCGGGACTTCTACACACCACACCAATGCTCTACCGCTGAGCCAACCGACCAGGGCCAACGGGGTGATATTTGAATACAGATTTGAAGATAGTGAGGGAGGGAGCCATGAGATGTCTAGGGAGACAGCATCCCAGGCAGAAAAAAAACAAAACAGCCAGTGCAAAGGTCCTGGGGTAGGACTGTGCCTGGCATGTTGGAGTAACAGGAAGGAGGCCCATGTGGCTGGAGCAGAGTGAATGAGTGGAAAAGGGGGAGGTGAGGGCAGGAAGTGAAGGTGGGCAAGTTGTGCAGGGCCTCGTGTGGGCCATGGGGAGGACTTGAGCTTTAACCCCAAGTCCTGGAGGGCTGTGGGCAGAAAACAGACTCTGACACAGGTGCTCACAAGTGCCCTCTGATGGCTGGTGTGGGAAGACTGAAGGCAAATTCAGAAACCGGGGTGGAGGAGGGGTGACTAGGATGGAGGTGAGCAATGATGGGGCTGGACAAGGGTGGTGGCCCTGAAAATGGTAAGAAGCAGCCAGATTCTGGATATACTTTGAAGGTTTAAGCCCACGGGATTTTTTTTTTTTTTTTTTTTTTTTTTTTTTTAGGGGGAAGGAAGAGGGAGAGAAACATCAACTCATTGCTCCACTTAGTTGTGCCATTGATTGTTTCTTATATGTGCCCTGACTGGGGCTTGAACCAGCCGCCTTGGGATCGAGCCAGAGCCGTCTGAGTCAAGCTGGTGCCCTTGTAAGCCCAGAGCGTGAACATAATAAAAAGGGAGGAACCAGGGATGATATCAAGGTTTTTGAAGACTATTCTAAAATTCTATTGACAACACTATCTGGTACAGTTTATTATTACTTCCAATTCTCAGATGGGGAAACTGAAGCTCAGAGAAGTAAGGCAAGTACTCCAAAGTCACACAGCAAGAAGTGTGCAAGATGATATTCAAACCCAGGTCTGACCCCATAGCTATTCCTGTCTTCTTTGGGGAGCAACTGTATCTCTCTCCCCCAAACTCCACAGCTGTCCTGTTCTCTCTTTCATCTTCTGTTGCCATGACAATGAAACACAGTGGTTAGTTTCCCATGGCTGCTGTAACAAATGACCCCAAACCTGGTGGCTTAAAACAACACAAATGTATTATTCTGGAGGGCAAAAGCCAGACATGGATCTCTGGGCTAAAATCAAGCTGTCGGCAGGACTGGCTCCTTCTGGAAGCTCCAGGGGAGAATCTGTTTTGGGGCATTTTCCAGCTTCTAGAGGTCACCTGAATTCCATGGCTGGTGGCTCCTTCATCTTCAAAGTCAGCAATAGCCTTAATGTCTCTCACCTCATATCATCCCACTGCCAACTGTTCTGGCTTTCTCTCCCCTGTTTCAGGACCCATGAGATTACATTGGTCCAGAATAGCCTGCCCACCTCCCCATCAGCTGGTTAGTAACCTAAATTCCATCCGCAAACTTAATCCCCCCTTTCTCATGTAGCATAACACATTCACAGGTTTAGAGGGATTAAGATATGGACGTTTGTGGGGAAGACCCTTACTCTGCTCACCATATCCAGCTAGGTCACAAGGGCCTCTGTGACTTCATTATCCCCTGGGACCCAAATTTAAAAGGCACCCCTCCTACATGGTTGTTGGTTGGCAAACCCCTTGCCAGGCATTTGAACTTTAAGTCTTGACTCTCTAGCCGCCATGGTAGCCAAACCTGAGGAAGCCCAGAAGCCTTGCTCAGGTGTCCAGACTGTGTTTAAAAGGGTCAAGGCCTTACTCACCAAAGCTCCACCCCCACCTCCACCCATCTTCTGGAACCCAGGTGGTACACATGTGTATGCGTATGTATTTGGGCATGTTAATGAAAACAGCCTACAGCACATTCCATCACAGCAGGTGAGTTGTTGGGGGAACTCCAGGTTGCCCAGTATCTCTAGCCAGAACTTCCAGGGGAGAAAGCCATACTGCCCACCTCCTCTGCATGGTCCATGTCCCTCAGAGCAGACCTAGAATTTCATCTTGAAACAGTGAGCACTAGGGTGGGCCTTTCACCAGGAGGGGTCCTGAAGATGTATCTGGGGAGGTAGTTCCAGTCTGGCTGAGCATGGGCAGGAGCCAGGTCTGCCCTACAGGTACTTGACACGGGAGAGCAGCTGATGGTCCCTGTGGATGTGCTGGAAATGGATAATGAGGGAGCACTGTGGAAGTTTCTGCTCTCAGGAGCCATGGCTGGGGCAGTGTCTCGCACTGGCACAGCCCCTCTGGACCGTGCCAAAGTGTACATGCAGGTGCGTGCGGGTTGGGGCCATGGTGCTGAAGCCATTGGGGTGGGGATGGACAGAAGTGGAGAAGATGGAGTTCAGGATGGGGGTGGGGGTGGGACCTGGGCTGAAGTTAGGAGGAGGATTGGTGGAGATTTGAGTTGGGGATGACGATGGAGCTGACGTGGAATGGGGCATGGAGTTGAACTGGGAAAGGAATTGAGAATGGGACCATAGACAGGGTTGGAGTTGGGGATCAGGGAATTGGGGATGGGGGTCTTTGGATGGCTTTGAAGACAAAGTAGAACTGGAGAGGAGAGGCAGATGGATGTGACTGGAATATGGCTTGATGCTGGGTTTGGGTCTATTTTGGGTTTGGGTTTGCTTTGGGTTAGAGAATTCTAGGACTGGCCAGAGAAGGAGCTCGAGAAGGAATGGGAATGATGAGGGGGTGAAGGACTTCTCACAGTGCCAGGGCCATCTCTACCCCCAGGTCTACTCCTCCAAGACAAACTTCATGAATATGCTGGGAGGATTACGGAGCATGATCCAAGAGGGGGGCTTCCGTTCCCTGTGGCGCGGCAATGGTGTCAACATACTCAAGATTGCCCCAGAGTACGCCATCAAGTTCTCCGTCTTTGAACAGGTGAGGAATGGGCTGCTTTCTCCAGTCCCACCCTCAAGTCTTCACCTTTCCTCTACCCACCCCCAGCCCCTGCCAAAGCTCAGATCATTATCCAAGACACACGTTCACCCTCCAGATGCCAGACTTCTCCCTCTGGATGGGTTTCAGGTAGGAAAATGGTTAGTTATTTATTTGCTCTTGCTCCTCTCTCCTGTCCCAGTGTAAGAATTACTTCTCTGAAGTGCATGGGTCCCCACCCTTTCAGGAACGTCTCCTTGCTGGCTCCTTGGCTGCGGCCACGTCCCAGACACTCATCAACCCCATGGAGGTAAGAGAATACCTGTCCCACAGAAGATGAAACAAGATGGAAATTAGTTGCCAAGTGCTACTGCTTCCGCTTCCTTCTTCCCCTCCTCTTTTCCTTCTCCGTCATGTAAGACATGCATAAGACTTGTATTCCAGATGGCCAGCTGCTCACCACAACACTCTTTGCAAAATAGATCCCATCCTTTCTTCCCCAGATATTGGAGATGCCACCTTTGTAATTTACAAAATTTCTGTCTATATTTGGGTTTATTTCTGGCCTTTCTTGTTGCTCTGGTGTCTGTTCATGCACTACTATATTTTAATTTTTCTTAATGAATAGACTTTATTTAGTAAAGCAGTTGTAGGTTAGCAGAAAATTTGAGCAGAAAGTATGGAGAGTTCTCATATACCTCTCTGCACGTATACATAGTTTCCACTATTACATACATCTTACATTTGGGTGGGACATTTGTTACAATGAACCAATATAGATACATTATTTTAAACTAAAAACCATAGTTGACATTAGTGTTCACTCTTGGTGTTATACATTGTATGAGTTTTGACAAATGTGTGACCTGTGTTCAACCTACAGTATCATACAGAATAGTTCCACTGCCCTAAAAGCTATTGGACCTATTTACCCTCCTTCTTTCCCCTCAAACCCCTGGCAAGCACTGATCATTTTACTGCCTACATAGTTCTGCCTATCTCTCTAATTTTTGAGACTTGGTGTTATGTTTTATCAATCTCCATCTTTCTCTCCTTTATCAGTTTTTCAGGCTATTATTCTCCGGTTTTCTATAGAATATTTAGATGCAACAGTTGAGAAGACAAAATCACCTATTGATTTTTGTTTTTAACTGGGATGGTGTTCACTACATAAACAAATTAGAGAATGTTGTCATTTATATGTTGAGTCTTATATCCAAGAATATATTCATTTGTTCAAGTCTCCCTTTATGTTCTTTACTGGTCTTATTTTTGTGTGTGACAGATATATAGAGAGAGGCAGAGAGAGGGACAGATAGGGACAGAAGGGAGAGAGATGAGAAGCATCAATTCTTTGTTGCAGCATCTTAGTTGTTCATTGATTGCTTTCTTATATGTGCCTTGACTAGGGGGCTACAGCAGAGTGACCCCTTCCTCAAGCCAATGACCTTGGGCTTCAAGCCAGTAACCTTCAGGCTCAAGCCAGTGACCATACGGTCATGTCTGTAATCCCATGCTCAAGCCAGCAACCCCATACTCAAGCCAGGTGAACCCGTGCTCAAGCCAGATGAACCCAAGCTCAAGCCAGATGAGCCTGTGCTTAAGCCAAGACCTCGGGGTTTCGAACCTGGGTCCTCTGCATCCCAGTCCAACACTCTATCCACTGTGCCACTGCCTGGACAGGCTTTACTGGACTTTTTTCTTTTTAAGGTATATATTTTTAAAGATTTTATTTGTTGGTTTTAGAGCGAGAGGGAGAGAGAAAAAGAGAGATCATAGTTGCTTCACTTTAGTTGTTTATTGATTGCTTCTCATATGTGCCTTGACCGGGCAAGCCCAGGGCTTCGAACCAGCAACATCAGTGTTCCAGGTTGACGCTTTATCCACTGTGCCACCACAGGTCAGGCCTTTAATGGTCTTTTAAAGTTTTCTTTATATAATTCTTACCCTCATCTGGTTAAGTTTCTTCCAAAGTATATTTGCTTTCATTGGCTGCATAACAAATAACCACAGATTAAATTAGTTTAAAACAATAGGTTTTTCTCTCATTGTTTCTGTGGGTCATGTATGAGCACTGACTAGTCAATCTGTGCAGGGTTTCATCAGTTGGGAATCAAAGTGTTAACAGGCTACCAACGAACCATCTGAGGCTCTTCTGCCAAGCTTCCTAGTTGTTGGCAGGATTCAGTTTATTTTGGTTGTAGGACTGACGCCCTCAGCTCCTAGAAGCCAAGCACTCTTCCTGCCATGTTTCCTTCTCCACAACAGTTTGCCTATTTTAGATCAACCGGAAAGTGTCTTTGATGCTTCCAGTTTTTCTTCTTCAGTCTATTTAAAAAATCGACATCTTTTAAAGAGCTTGCCTGATTAGGTCAGGCCCACCCAGAACAATTTCTCCCGATTCACTTAAAGTCAACTGCTTAGGGGCCTTTATTGCATCTGCAAAATCTCATCACTTTCGTTATCATTAACCTGATTAGGGGAGTAACATCTCATTATGTTCACAGATCTAGCTTACATTTAAGGGGGGGTATTATGATAGAGCATGCATATTAGGGGAGGCAGAAATCATGGCAACCACCTTAGAATTCTGCCTCCCACACTTAGTGTTGTCTTTTGTGCAAATGTAAAGTTGTCAATATATTAATATTGGAGCATTTCATAAAAATTTTTATTTCTGGCTCTTTGGGAAAACTGGCAGATCTGGCCACCTGGAGCCTGCACTCTCATGGTGCTACATTTGGTACTATGTGGAGGATGCTATAGACCCCCATTGGCTCATGTCACTACCCTTCCTCTCTTGAACTTCTAAACTGTGGGTTGAGAGCACACACAGGCCAAGGAAGGGACAGAGAGCTCTGGATTTGAAAGTCAGCTTTGCACATTCCTGAGAAGTTTCCTCATTTGTCAGTGGGGACAACAGCCATTGCTGAGGGTCATTGAGAGAATTAAATCAAATCAGCTGCCTCACTCCTTACCCTCCCCAGGTGCTGAAGACACGGCTGACCCTGCGCTGGACGGGCCAATACAAGGGGCTACTGGACTGTGCCAGGCAGATCCTAAAGCAAGAGGGCACCCGTGCCCTTTATCGTGGCTACCTGCCCAACATGCTCGGAATTATCCCTTATGCCTGTACCGACCTGGCTGTCTATGAGGTGTGGGTCCTTCAGAGGGGGTAGCATGGGGTGAACCCAGGCCCTAGCAAGCTTCCTCTTGTCCCTCTTTCTCTTACAGATACTCAGGTGCTTCTGGCTGAAGTCAGGCAGGGACATGGCAGACCCTAGCGGCCTGGTCAGTCTGTTGTCAGTGACACTGTCCACAACCTGTGGTCAGATGGCCAGTTACCCACTAACTTTGGTGCGCACCAGGATGCAGGCTCAAGGTCAGCCTGGCCGTAGTGGCCACTGTGTATGTGCCTTTCCCCATCCCCCTCCATCAAACCTCCTTATTCTCATATCCCCAAACTCTCCATTTCTGATCCTGGCTATCTTCACTGACTCTCAAACCTACTAAGACTTACACTTATCCCCAAATCTGATTCTACATCTCAAATTAATACTAAAAATCATAAAAATGAACATCTATCTTCCAAATAATTCCCATGAACTCCCTCCAAATGTGACCCAGACCTCCATACTAACCTCAAAACATATACCCCCAAAATGATCTTCCTAACTTTAAATAAGACCCAGCACTCAATTGGCTCCAAAGTTCAAAATGGTTCCTAAATTCACCAAATCTGACCCTTAGATATCCCAAAACTCGTAACAACCACTTCCTCTACAACCCTGGAAACTCCCCAAATATGACTCCCTTAAATGGACTCTCAGCTCCTAAACCAACCCTCAAACATCTGAACTGGTCCTTAGTTAACCATCTTCACCTTGAAAATGTCTCCAAACTATTCCTTAGCACACTCCCCAAAATCTCTAACAGATCTCATCAGTTAGATAAGCTCCAATATTTTCTAAAATGTTTCTGAAAAGGAAACCTAAAAATTACTGAATATACTGAATTACTGATCTCACTCTCCCCAAACTGACCAATTTCCTCTAAAAGTCTTCCAAAGTGCTTTCCAACTGACCTCTCCCACCCCTATCCCTGGCTTCACACCCCCACCCTCAACACCCCCCCCCAGGCAGCTGGCTTATCTCTCAGGCCCTGAGCTTGTTCTTGTCCCCACAGACACTGTGGAGGGTTCAAATCCCACCATGTGCAGAGTCTTCCAGCGGATCCTGGCCCAGCAGGGCTGGCCAGGGCTATACCGAGGTATGACTCCCACCTTACTGAAGGTGTTGCCGGCAGGTGGCATCAGCTACATGGTGTACGAAGCCATGAAGAAGACTCTGGGTGTATAGGCAGTGAGTTAATTGACACACCCAAGGCAAAAATGGACAGGAGTTCCAGTCTCCCCTGGCCTCAAAGAGCCCTCCAGGCTTGCGCCCTAGGGAAGTCTTTTTCAGGAAAAGCAGGCTGGGGGTCTGGGTCAGAAGATGCTCCCCAGGGTGCAGCCTGAAACTCTTATGGACTCCAGTTTAACACATAGTGGTCTGTCCTGGCTCCAGGGCAAAATGGTGACTATGAAGTCAAACAAGCAATAAAGTGGTTTCTGCTAGACATGTCTGGGATACCTGGGCCCAGGACAGATAGTTGGGTCTAAGAGTGGAGCTGAGTATCTGCACTCCCTGGGTCCCCAAATAGGGGCTAGGTACTTTGGGACCCTCAGTACTGAGTGGCAAGCCTGGATGATGCCTGGGTCCAGGAAAGAACTTGAGGACCTAGGATCGGAGCTTGGAGCTTGGGTCCCCGGACCTTATGTGAAGCAGGAGTGGGGTGTGGAATTAGGGTCTGAAATCCCTCAGCCTTGAGGGAACCAATGGCCCAAGACTCTTAATTCAGCAGGGCAGCTGGTTCCATGAGTCCTGAAAGAGAAGGACACTCTTTCAGCACGCTCTCTAAGAAGGGACTTGAAGGACAACAAGTCCTTTCTCTTGAGTGTGGACTGGGGACCCTTTGCTGCCAGATTGGCCAAGCACTTAAGCAAAATGGGGAGGGTGGACATCGGGGCCAACTCTTCTTGATGCTTCCGGTGGCTCATAGATCCTTGGGTGGGGTACAGGAGATTCCTGGGTTTTCTCTTGCTCTCAGGCCGCTTCAACTCCGGAAGCACCCGATCTCCAAGGCCTCAAATAGGCCATGTGCCTGGCCTACCCAGCCAGGCTCCTGGGAAGCTAACCCTGCTGTCTGGCCTGAATTCGGCAGCCGGTTGCCATTGCCTACGTAAGCTGCCACTCACTCCCGCTCTGGCTAATCCCTTGTCGCCGTCTGGAGGTCGGCTCCGCCCCAATGCCGCTGGCGCTTCCACTAGCTCCCACTAAAACTGGGCACCTTTACTTCATTCCCATTTGTCCGAAGCGATGTCAGTCACCTAACCCCACCCATCCCCCGTCGCTTAGCCATTGGCGTAGAAGTCAAGGCTAGAAAAGGATTCTGGTTAACATCGAAAGCCAGTCCAAACCCAAGCGCATCACCCAGAACTCGTCAGATTGGGTTGAAATGACTGCCAATCTTTACAAGAACCGCCTTACGCATGTATTGATTGGCTTGCGTACTCGACTATCTCACCAGGCGCCCCTTCATCCCGTTCAAAGGAGCATTTTGCTCCTCCTTCCTGTCCGCTTGACTCTTTGGAGCGGTCAATCGTTTCTGAAGCCGCCCCGCGATTCTGGAACTCCTGCTTCATTGGGCCTCCCGCCTTCTCGGATCGCCTCGATTTGCCAACCCAGCGCCAGCAGCCCGCAGCTCACTGCCTCCAAGAGCTGTCGGTCACACGGCGCCTCCCGCCCATTGCTTTCGCGGCACTCCGATTGGCCGCTCACCTACAGAGCCGCGATTGGTGCCCGTGGACAGAGACTGCCTCCCATTGGTCCATCCCAACCGTCCGTCACGGCGGTGGGAGGGGGCGTCCCTCTCCTCCCCCCGTCGTCTTCCTAGCCGCTGGGTTCCCAGAGTGCTCTGCGGCCGTGTGGAGCGAGGCCTTGTTCCCGCGTTGAGCCGCCGCCGCTGCCGCCGCCGCCGCCGCCGCCGCCGCCTCCTCCTCCTCAGCTTCAGCCTCCGCGCCAGGCCCGGCTCTGCCGCGCCATGTCGGACTACAGCACAGGAGGACCCCCGCCGGGGCCGCCGCCGACCGCCGGCGGGGGCGGGGGCGCTGGGGGAGCTGGGGGCGCCGGGGGAGGCCCTCCACCGGGCCCGCCAGGCGCAGGGGACCGGGTCGGCGGGGGCCCGGGCGGAGGTTCGTCTGGGGGCCCTTCGCAGCCCCCAGGTGGGGGCGGCCCGGGAATCCGCAAGGACGCCTTCGCCGATGCCGTGCAGCGGGCCCGCCAGGTGAGGAGGCCGCGGGCTCGAGAGGGGCGCGCGGGCGGGGGAGGGGGCGGGGTCACGTGCGCGCGCGCGGGGTCGCGGGTGGCGGGGTACCGGGATCGCCGCGGCGTCTCTTGGGGCAATAGTTAGAGGGGCCCTGGGCCGACCCAGGCGCCTTGAATGGGGTCCCTTCCTGGTGACCCCATGCAGAGTGTCTGGGCGTCCGGGGGATTCCCGAGAGCGGTCCCTGGGTGTGCAGGGTCTCCGGAGTCCGATCCCTCACTTCGGGGACCCCGCCCCGCCTCAGGACACGCTAAGGCATGCGTGCGCCACTGTGCTGGAAGGAAAGGGTCTACCTTCTTGGGATAGGGCTTGCTTGGCCCACAGCTCCCCATCAGGACACAGAGCTCTGTTTGCCACCAACCCAGTCCCGTTTCAGCACGCTCTCTAGGAAGAAGGGACTTGAAGGACAACAAGTCCTTTCTCTTGAGTGTGGAGTGGGGACCCTTTGCTGCCAGACTGGCCAAACACTTAAGCAAAACGGGGAGGGTAGGCATCGGGGCTAACTTCTTGACGCTTCCGGTGGCTTAAAAAGCCGTCTGTCTTTTTAGGAAAGGGGAGGGTCCCACCACAGGTTTTTGAGTCTTGATGACAGCATGGACGTGTTGCATGCTGGTGGGACTGACCTTACCAGAGCCTGGAGAGGAGGAGACCCATAGTATGGGACGTTTTTGCTGCCCTTTCTGGAAGCAGACCCCAACCTGACTGTCGTAGTTCCAGTGCCTCCAGGGCAGCGTGGGAGGGGTCCCATGTGGTTAACGCCCTGCTCCACCCCATGTGATCTGTGGCTTTCACCTTTTTAATGGGCACCTGATCTGCTTGCCCACTAAACTGTCTCGATTGAGAAACAGTCCTGTAACTGGTGTGCTATGTGTTGAGGTGGCTCAAAGTGTTAAAATTGAGAGAGATGAAAAGATAAATGCTTAGATTTTAGTTTGTGTTTCTTTTGAAAACTTGTAATAATTCCACAGAGTTTGGTTTTAACTTTGTTTGATTGGGGTTTATTTGAAGTTGCTCTTCATATGGCTAAATTGTAACATGTGTTCCAAAAGTGTCTTTTGTTTTCCTCAAATGAAGATTTCAGATGCCTTGAAGTAAAAACTTCTCTGAGATTTGTTTCACTAATGTAAGATTCTGAGAATGAGGGCGATAATACTCTTCAGCATCCCTGAAGAACTTTGTTACAGTCACACTTTCTGGTTCTATGGGACCCTCTCTTGTGGAGATGACCTGAAGACCCTTCGTAGTAGCAAGCTTCTGCTCCTTTTACCCCTAAAACAAGTTAGTATGGGTTATAGTTTGGCCACAACAATTTGGGCCCAAATCCCATTGAGAAGGGGAGTTTTGAAATTCCTGGGTAACTCTTGAACTCTGAGGCCTTAGATGAAAATTCTTTCTAGATTGTCTTAACCAACAGCCTCTTCCCTAAATCAGAGGAAGCCTACTCCTAGGCTAAACAACAAGACCAGAGAACAGGAAAGGTTCTAAGTTCATCTGAGCCCCAGGGACGAGGGTACTAATTCTTCTCTGCTTACAACTTCATTTCTAGATTGCAGCCAAAATTGGAGGTGACTCTGCTACAACAGTGAATAACAGCACTCCTGATTTTGGTTTTGGGGGCCAAAAGAGGCAGTTAGAAGATGGAGGTAAGAACCTGCTGCGAGGAAGGGCTGGGGGCTGGGGGTAGAGTGAGATGCTTTGTTTGAATGTGGTTCAGAGGGGGGCGGGGGGGCCTGCTGCCATTCGGTCTTTTAAAACCTCAGCAATCCCAGCTTTGTTCATTCTTTTTGTTGGGCCGCCATCCTGAGGTATCAGGTAGCTGAGAGGAGAGCAGGTTGACTGTGGCTAGGCCCAAGTTATGTTGTAAGTTCTCAAGATTGTCCCTCCTCTTCTGGTAGGCTTGGGAAGTGCTGGTACTTTTATTGAGGCCCCATGTAAGTAAAGTTTGGTTGGCCCTGGTGCTTGTGGCATACCATAGTAGCCAAAATGATCAATGGGATGGCCAGCTGATTTCTTTCAGCCAGGACCTTGCTGCCCAGGGTAGATCCCATCCTGAGCTAGAAGGACTCAGGTGCTGTCATCATTGTTCTCCGTTATAAAGGGCTGTTTTTTACTCTTTGTGCTGGTGGCAGGATTGATGAAGTCTGGCCTTACTTTGGGATTGGTCTCTGCTACTCTCCTGTCTTGGCTCTGATATTACGGGGTGGGGGTAGAGAACTTCTGTCTGCCAGGATATATGGCACCAGCATCAGATTTGAGGCAGGTGTGGATAGATGGGTGCTGATACCCTCTCTCTTTTACAGACCAACCGGAGAGCAAGAAACTGGCTTCTCAGGGAGACTGTAAGTCCATGCAGAGGGAAGCTTCAGGATCTTAGGAGGTTAGAAGTCAGGAGTTAGGAGCACCGGGCACTTGTCCTTTATGGAGGCTCTAAGTGTTCATCATCTGGGGTTTGTGGCCTTTGGGGTTCCCATGGCCCCTGAAAATTGAGGCAGAAATATTTGGTGCCTGTGCTGTTGGGGGGAGGGTCCGTCCTGCTCCCATGCTCAGGAGGGCTTAGACTGTAATGGTGCTAGTCGCCCCTGTGGAGGCAAGAGCACCTGGAGCCAGCGGTGTTCAGGGTTCCAGAGAGGAGACAGGCCAATCTTGCCTTTGGATTTTCTCTCTCCAGCCATCAGTTCTCAACTTGGACCCATTCATCCTCCTCCCAGGTAAGTTTGAGTTGGAGAACATGTTTTCTTGTCTGCTGGCTATCTCTGGCCTTCCTTACTGACTTGGGAGAGAGCTCTCTCTGAGGGTCCTGTACTATTTAGGGCTGGTCTACCAGAGAGAGGACTGAGAGGCAGAAGGCACTGCCTTCAACCCTGTACTTAACTGTCTTGAGTAGTGGAGGGAGGAGAGGGTTGTGGTAGTTTGCTATAATGACAGAAGCGTGGTCTCCGTACCTTGCTGCTTCCTTTGTTGTGGGGACACTCTAGAACAGGGGTCCCCAAACTTTTTACACAGGGGGCCAGTTCACTGTCCCTCAGATCCTTGGAGGGCCAGACTATAAAGAAAACTATGAACAAATCCTTATGCATATTGCACATGTCTTATTTTAAAGTAAAAAAACAAAACGGGAACAAGTACACTATTTAAAATAAAGAACAAGTAAGTTTAAATCCACAAACTGACCAGTATTTCAATGGGAACTATGGGTGCGGATGCATCCTGTGCTCTTCTCACTGACCATTAATGAAAGAGGTGCCCCTTCCGGAAGTGTTGCTGGCCAGATAAATGGCCTCAGGGGGCCACATGCGGCTCATGGGCCGCAATTTGGGGACCCCTGCTTCAGAAGCTCAAACATCTACCTCCCTAGAAAAGTCAGGTTTTCTTATCTGTCCTCTGCAAATACCTGTTCCCTGAGAGCTGGGGAAGCCTCAGGTTGTGATAGCAGTCTTTCCTACCTTTTTGCCACTGCCCCCCCCCCCAAATGACTTCAGTGAATCTGACATAGAATCCTTTGTGAGGGACCACATTGACCATTGTTTTTTGTTTTGTTTTTTTAATGGTCCAGAAGCTTTATGAAATACAATAAAAACTGCTAGAAAAATTAAATGAAGATAAAGAATTACTGTTTTTGAAGTCAAGAGATCTGAAATTTTACTCCATCAAGTTGCCATAAAAGTGTCCAGGCGCTCCCTCTCCCTGTGTCAGGGACAGCACTGTCCAGGGGCCGCACTACCCCAGAACAAACCTCTCGTGGCCCAGATGGACAAACGGAAGCTTCAAGTGGTAGAGTGACCTGCTGTGAAGTGAGGGAGCCCCAGCCTCATGCTGTTAGATTCTGCTTAGGCCTGTGGGGTCTTGGTCCCATCATAGGAAATAGGGTCAGAAACATTGGGGGGGGCCTTTTCTCCAGGCAGACCCTCTGCTGCTTTTCCATTTGAGACTGACCTTCATTATCTCTGCAGGACTTCAATGACAGAGGAGTACAGGGTCCCAGACGGCATGGTGGGATTAAGTGAGTGTGGGTGATTGTGGTCTGGGGTGCCCATTTCACCCGCCACCCCCCAGGATTGTTTTCTGGGAGCCCATGCAATCCCAGAAGCATTTGGTCTGCAAGGGCCTACCTTATTCTGCTCTTACCTGTTCTTTCTGGGTGGGAAGAATGGCGGAGCTCTCAATGTGGCTCCCAACCACTGAACATTAACATAGCCAGAAACCCCCATCACCTCATTTGTTCAGTGCTGGCTCCTTCCTTCAACTCAGCTTTTCTCCTTTCTTCTCCACCTAGTCATTGGCAGAGGAGGCGAACAAATTAACAAAATCCAGCAGGATTCAGGCTGCAAAGTCCAGATCTCTCCAGGTATGAGTGAGCCAGGTTCATGCCGGAATGAATGCTGGGCTGGGCTCTTTGCACTGTAGTAATGCCCTCGTTTTTAACTTGTCGGATTGACATGAAACGTGAAGTTGGCTGGCATTTGTTTATTTTGTTTATTGAGTGCCTTTCATGTACCAGGCTCGGTGCAGTGTCTCTACTGTACAGCACCTAAAGGTATAGCTATGACTTTGGGTTTCTTTCATTTTGTAGGTGTGGGGAGGGCTGAGGGGGAAATACAGAATTGAACACAGTGAGCCTAGTTCCAGATCCGCTGTGAACCATTAAGTTAAGTTGCCACCTAAACTAATGACCAAGTGGGAATATGGGAGGCAGGGCGGCACATTAGAAACAGGCTTTGAGGACAGGCCAGGCCTCTGTAGGTTTCGAGCACTGAGGTCTTGCTCTAGCAGAGGGGAGTGTGTGGACTAGAGGGTGCACATGTAATCATCAGTGGTGATGGGAGTGGCCCAGGGTTTGGACCTTCCAGAACCTATTTCTCCTTCTACCTCTTCTTTTTCTCTAAAACTTCTGCCTCTCTATTGAACTTTAGGCTTCCTGACTTTGGCCTTGCATAGAGTAGCCTCCCAGGTATTTGGGAAGGTGAACTGATTTGTCAGGCTACTGAATGGCAGCAGAAGTGGCTTTTGATCTGGAAATTTCCTTATCTTTGCTAATGGCCTTTATAGGGTCTGCAGGCCTGGAAGGGCACTGACCTTATCTCCTCTTCTCTCCAGACAGTGGTGGCCTCCCCGAGCGCAGTGTGTCCTTGACAGGAGCCCCAGAATCTGTTCAGTAAGTGCTTGGCTGGGCCTTTCATGGTGGGAGTGGGCAAAAGTTCTCTTGATCTCTTTGAAAATTGGGGGTGACTCAGACCATGTTTTTGCACCCCCCAGCTCTAGGAACTGTAGTAGTTTTCCTCATCATCTGTCAGATGCATGTCTTGGAGTCACCTTTGCTTGGGGTGGGATGGGGGTGGAGAACACAGATGACCAGGCCAGTAGTCTTTTTTTTGGAGAGGTAGACACCGGAATATTGATCCTGTATGTGCCCTGACCAGGGATCAAATTGGGAACCTCTGCACTTCCAGACAATGTCCCAACCAACCGAGCTATCTGTCCGCCAGTAGTCTTTTAAGTGATGAGATGACATCCCATTCTTTATCTTCCCAGGAAAGCAAAGATGATGCTGGATGACATCGTGTCTCGGGGTCGTGGGGGTCCCCCAGGACAGTTCCACGACAATGCTAATGGGGGCCAGAATGGCACAGTGCAGGAGATTATGATTCCTGCGGGAAAGGCTGGCCTGGTCATCGGCAAAGGCGGGGAGACCATTAAGCAGCTACAGGTGAGCAGTTGGAGCGAGGACAGAAGGTTCCTTACAAGAAAGTTTCCTTCCTGGGTATGTTACACATGGTCACACATGCGTGCTTCTGCTTTGCCATTTTTTTCCTCTTTTTGATTATGGTCCTTGCCTATAATGTACTAGTCCACAGAAAGTTCTTTGAAAGTTCTATACTGATAGTTTACATTGGTCTTAAAGGAACGAGCTGGAGTAAAGATGATTTTAATTCAAGATGGTTCCCAGAATACAAATGTGGACAAGCCCCTTCGGATCATTGGGGATCCTTACAAAGTGCAGGTGAGCGCACTCTGTAGGTGGTGGTGGTAGGGTCAGTCTAGAGAAGTAAGAGAGAGAGCTGGTGGGCTGGCTGGAGATTTGAGTGAAAGTGGAGAGATTTTCAAGAGCACTGGCCCAGGGTTTATATTCTTGTTACACTTACTTCCCATTCATTTGTACGTGAGCAAGTAGCCTAACTCTGATCCTCCATTCACTCATCTGGAATATGGGGGTGCTGGCTATGCCTTCCTTTCAAGGTGGCAGATATAGAGCTCAGCACCTGTGTGTCCGTCCTTAGCCTAGGCCTGGGACCCCTTGGTTTATGGGAAGCTGGGAGTGCAGTAGGGCAGCAGGGTTTGCCATGTGCACAATGCCCTTTGTCTTTGCAGCAAGCCTGTGAGATGGTGATGGACATCCTCCGGGAGCGTGACCAGGGTGGCTTTGGGGACCGGAATGAGTATGGATCTCGAATTGGCGGAGGCATTGATGTGAGTGCAGGGCTCCTCCTGTGTACTAGGCAGCAAAAGCAGGGACTGAACCCAGCTAACCCTCTGCCTCCCTCCCTCAGGTGCCAGTGCCTAGGCATTCTGTGGGCGTGGTCATTGGCCGGAGTGGAGAGATGATCAAGAAGATCCAGAATGATGCTGGTGTGCGGATCCAGTTTAAACAAGGTCAGGGTCAAGTCGTGTGGATGTGTTGGCCAGTCCTGTCCTCTTCAGATAACCCTAAGGGTCAGCTTCAGGCAGCTTAGTGCCATGATTAGCCTGCAGTGCCTTGTTACTCCTAAATTTTGTGTGTCTTCTGTGGGACAGCCCCGTGAGAGATGATGATGGGCAGGCATCTTGTATTTTTCTTTCCTCTCGAATCTACCTCTTCCTTCTCCCCCCCCCCCCTAGTAACCCATCCTGACAGGGCAGCTGGATAACTTGAGCACCTTGGGCTGGATGAGATCATTGCCCCAGCTCTGGGCTCCTACCAAGCCCGTGAGAGTCTGTGAGGGCAGTTCTCTGGGGAAGAGGAACCCTTTAGTTGTTTTTCAGAGACTTGTTATTCTTAGTATTATAAAGTGCATTCGTTAGTTCTGGGGGTTCCAATTGCAGAAAGAAGCCTCAGCCATCTCCCTGCCAACCTGGTTGATTTCCTTCTTGGGGACGTGGGGCCTGCCTACCTCCTTCCTCACTCCTGAGTACGTGGAGTGTGGTGAGCGGCACTGAGTCTGAGATGTCTCAGACACCTAGCTTGGTACAGTGCTGCCCCAAGGAGGCGGTGGTTTGGAGTTGTGCTTCTCTTTTAAATCCGTGTCTCCGCTCTCTGGGTGCTGGCCTCAGATGATGGGACAGGTCCCGAGAAGATAGCTCACATAATGGGGCCCCCAGACCGGTGTGAGCATGCTGCGCGGATTATCAATGACCTCCTCCAGAGCCTTAGGGTAGGTAACATGGGGTAGGTTAGAAGGGCTGATGGGGCAGAGGGTACAGGCCTGGCTTCCTGCATTTATTCTCCATGTCCTTCTCTTGCAGAGTGGTCCCCCAGGTCCTCCAGGGGGTCCTGGCATGCCCCCAGGAGGCCGTGGTCGAGGAAGAGGCCAAGGCAACTGGGGCCCTCCTGGCGGGGAGATGACCTTTTCCATCCCCACGCACAAGTGTGGGCTAGTCATTGGTCGAGGTGAGTAGACCTCTCCCTGCCCTTTGTCCCTCATCCATTCTCCCTTACTGCCTGTCTCTTCTCTCTTCCCAACCCTCCCTTACTGCCTGTCTCTTCTCTCTTCCCAACCTGCCTTCACTGCCTGTGTCTCCCACAGGTGGCGAGAACGTGAAAGCCATAAACCAGCAGACGGGCGCCTTTGTAGAAATCTCCCGGCAGCTGCCACCCAACGGGGACCCCAACTTCAAACTCTTCATTATTCGAGGCTCACCTCAGCAGATTGACCACGCCAAGCAGCTCATTGAGGAGAAGATTGAGGTGGGTTCATGGAGGTCTCTGGGGGCCTGGGCCTGGCTCCTGTCTCCCAACCACTAATTTTGTCCATTCTCCTTCTAGGGTCCCCTGTGCCCAGTTGGACCAGGCCCAGGGGGACCAGGCCCTGCTGGCCCCATGGGACCTTTCAATCCTGGGCCTTTCAACCAGGGCCCACCAGGGGCTCCTCCTCAGTGAGTATTCCTCTCAGCTGCCTGGGATTTGGGACATGGGGGTCCATACAGCTGAAGAATAACAGGCTGTGTTTTCATTTCTGTTCACCACCAAGAGGTCCATTCTCGTCTTTCAGAAGCAGTGATTGGTCAAGCCCCAAACATGATCCAGCCCAGCCCTCTGTTTCCCAGTTACCATTTTTACAAAATGCTATAGGTGTTGACTCCATGCATAAAACTGTGCATGTTGAATTTGGGGAACTTTGTTTCACAGCCTGGGTTTTATGGGTTGTTAATTGTTTTCCATCTTTTTCCAGGCCTGTTTCCTACTACCATCCCTACCCTTACTCATGTGTTTCCCCTCTTTCTTGTCCTGCAGTGCCGGGGGGCCCCCTCCTCACCAGTACCCACCCCAAGGCTGGGGCAATACCTACCCCCAGTGGCAGCCACCTGCCCCTCACGACCCAAGTAAGTAAGGCTGCCCAATTGAGGGGCAGCACAGGGTCTGGGCATGGGACAGGATTTCCGTGTCACCCCTCAGCCTGAACTCCCCTCCTTTTTCAGATAAAGCTGCTGCAGCCGCCGCAGACCCCAATGCAGCCTGGGCCGCCTACTACTCACACTACTACCAGCAGCCCCCAGGCCCTGTGCCTGGACCCGCACCCGCACCTGCAGCCCCCCCTACCCAGGGCGAGCCCCCGCAGCCCCCACCTGCCGGCCAGTCAGACTACACTAAAGCCTGGGAAGAGTATTACAAAAAGATCGGTGAGTGTGGGCTGCAGCATGGGCTCAAGTCAGCCAGGAAGGCAGCTGTGTCCCCTTGCTGTCCTCTGACCGCACGCCCGCCTCCTGCAGGCCAACAGCCCCAGCAGCCTGGAGCTCCCCCGCAGCAGGACTACACAAAGGCCTGGGAGGAGTACTACAAGAAGCAGGGTGAGTTATAGAGAAAAGGCAATGGGGTGTAAGTACAGCTTAGGGAATGTAGTCATAATTATGATTTTGTTCTGTGACATGCATACCAGACTTAGGCATGGTGATCCTGTCGTAAGGAATTTAAATGGCGAATCACTGTTGTACACCTGAAACTAATGATGTCAAGTCTATTGTAACATAACTTTTTTAAGAAGCAGGCTGAGCTGGTGGGCCTGAGGCGAAGCAGGGTCAAGCCCGCTTTCTTGCCCGGCCACACTCATCCTCTCCTTGACAGCTCAAGTGGCCACTGGAGGAGGTCCAGGAGCACCCCCAGGCTCCCAGCCAGACTATAGTGCTGCCTGGGCCGAATACTACCGACAGCAAGCTGCTTACTACGGACAGACCCCCGGTCCTGGTGGCCCCCAGCCTCCACCCACACAGCAGGGACAGCAGCAGGCAAGTGGGAATTGCCACCCTCCTCCTCCTCCTTTTTCCTTCCAACCCCCAGCCACCGTCCATCCTGCCTTAGTGGGTAGCGCCGGAAATCCCTTCCCCTGCGGGGTGTGTCCTTGATGCCTGCAGCGGGGGCCGTGTGGCCGGAGGTCTCCGGGAGTCCCCAAGAGCCAGGGGAAGTGTGCGCTGGGTCCAGAGGTTAAAGAAGAGGCCTCCCTCCGCCGGCTCGCTTGTTCCTGTGTAATGCTGTCGTGATGCTGGGGGAGAATGCGAGACAGATAAAAGGTGGAACTGTTGAACTGGTGGGTAGTCCTGGGGGTGGGGGGCAGGCCGGTCGCTGAAACGTTGGTCACCATCCTGGCTGCTAACTCAAAAATCTGGCCACTTGGGAAGAAAATGGATATTTTTTCCCCTATCTGCATTACTTTTTTGGCTTTTGTTCTTTTTGTTTTTCAACCCACGATCTTCTCCCCGACGTTGTCCAAGTGACTGTGTTTGCAGGCAGCCTCAGCATGGGGTGGCCCCGGCTCCAGCGGGGATGTGGGGAGCCTGCCAAGGGGACCGGCCCCGGAGCCCCTTGCTCCACCTGGGCTCAGCCTCTGCTCTCACGCCCATGCCTGTGTCCCGGTCTTGTCTGTGAAGTGGGCATGATGATCTCTGCCACCTTCCAACCTACCTCACAGGGGTGTTGTGGGGACACCGTGATCTCTGAGATTGTTCATGTTGTGATGCGCCGGGAGCCACCGCCTTCTCCCCTACAGACCCTGACTTTGCTTCTCTGTTTCTCTCTACCCCTTCCCCACACTCCTGCTTCTCTCCTCTGGCCTTTATATCACTTTCTCCTCCTCCTCCATCAAGAAGCCAGTCTGACTTCAGCCGAGTCCCCAGAGCACTTGACTAGACAGTTACAGACACATCCTGCTATCCACTGGCTCAGGAGAGGGGCTTCCTGGCCCCCTCCTCACCATACCCCAGTCTCCTGCCCCTGTCTTCCCCTCCCCGGAGTGACCAATTCCTATCTCTTCCCTCTCCGCAGGCTCAATGAATCGAATGAATGTGAACTTCTTCATCTGTGAAAATTCTTTTATTTGTTTTGTTTGGGGGCTCTTTTTTTTTTGTTTTGTTTTGTTTTGTTTTGTTTTACTTTTTTTCCATTTGTTAGGTGAGAGAGTGATAGCTGCCATGGGGGATATGGGCGAGTCCTCTTTGAGTGGCTGGAGGTCCATGCCAGCTTTTGCTCTCTCGCTCATTCTGTCTCTTACATGCTTTTTTTTTCTTTCAAAATTGGGATCCTTCATGTTGAGCCAGCCATAGAAGAGAGCGAGAACTAAATCTCTGCCAAAAAATTTTTTTAATAAACACAAAAAGTGAAACAAAACATATAAAATTATATATATATATAAATATATATATATAAATCTCTATACCCCAACCCAGCCTTCCTGAAACTGCTTCTTTCAGGTGAAAGCAGTTTCTTTTCTCCCTACCATCTCTGGCCCTCTTCATGTTTTTAAAATAAACTTTTAAAAAGGAAAAAAAGTCACTCTTGCTATTTCTTTTTTTTAGTTAGAGTTGGAACATTCCTTGGACCAGGTGTTAATATTGCAGGAACACCCCCACCCGGCCCACCCTCAGCCTCTGCTCCTCTTGCTCCTCCCTCTACCTGCGCTCGGCTCCCCTCGACCCTCCCCTCCCGCACCCTTCTCCCAGGACTGGTCTGTCATGTTTCATCTGTTCAAGAAGACATTGAAACTGAAAACAAATTGAGAACAAAAAAATTGTATGGCAGTTTTTACTTTTTATCGCTCGTTTTTAACTTCACAAATAAATGATAACAAAACCTCCCCATGTCTGCTGGGTGCCGTCTCTTTCTCTGTCCTCACCTGCCCCGGTAGTTTTGAAGCAGATGTTTGTTCTTTATAGATGTTGTAAAAGCCTGATAACGGTGATTGGAAATCATAAGCTTTATGTTTTTCTTTTTAAGAAAATAAATAGAAGAGAAAATAGTTTTCTGCAGGCACGTTGTACTTTCCTATAACGTTTCTTTCCCTCCCCCCCCCCTTTTTTTTTTGTTAAATAAAGTGCTTTTTGTCTAAAACTGTGTGCTGGCCTCAGTTGTGTTTATAGAAGAACAAGGCTTGGCCAATAAGGGTGGGGCACGCTGACTTTGCTTTGGGACGGAGAAGCAGGCCATACCTTTGGTGCAGTCTTCCCCCACCAAGTTCTTCCCTCTGGGAACTGGAGGAACAAGGCACCCAGGATGACCCGCAGGGACAGGTGTTCCCATGGATGCACCCTTCCTCACCGGACTTAGCCTGACCTTGCTACATGTGCTCATTAGAGATCTCTAAGCTGGAAACTTAGCCTGCCCCAGGAAATGGCGCTAGGCCTAGTACTTGGTGGCAGGCCATTGCCTCCCAAGGATGAGGACAGGAGATAGAATGAACTAAGGATCTGCTTGAACCGTCTCGCCCTGGGGAGTGTTCTTTTTAGATTTGTAGTTGAATGCTAACACTTCCAAGATGGGATTTCACATTCAAAATCTGGATGCCTGGACCTAGAGGCTTAAATGGCCACACCAAGCAGGAGCCAGCAACAGTGCTACTTCTAGGTGGGGCCGTTCACAGCCCTGTGACCTTCCACATTTGTTAGGAACCTGTCCCTATGGCAGTGTATTCATTGACAGCCCTAAGGGAACCCACCTGTGGCACAATGGGCCAGGAAGGGATGCTTTTGCTCTGAGGTCATGTGGGCCAGAACTTGGGCTCCCCTCACAGACACCATACCTCTCTGGTAGAAGGTCACAACTGACTCACACAGAGTATGGTGCATCTCTAGGCGCTGGATGACTTACATTCATCGCCCAGTGCCCACCTGGCCCCCGCACAGCGCTGTCCAGACCGTCATCTCCATGGAGCAGTCATGGTACCGATGGGGCTGAGCCCACCTAGGCGCCCAGAAATGGGGGTAGGTAAGGAAGAGGTGGGTTTGGTGGCTCCGGCATGGGTTGGTAAAGAATAACAGTCCCCTGAGTCCTTTTTATGTTTTTGTTTTGTTTTTTTAAGTGAGAGGAGGAGAGATAGACTCCCTCATGGGCCTGACTGGGATCTATTGGGGCTCACGCTCAGACCAGCTGAGCTATCAGCTCCCGAAAGAGAAAAAGGAGGAAGGAGGAGAGGGGAAGCAGGTGGTCACTGTTCATCTGTGCCCTGACGGGATCAAAGCTGGAACATCCACATGCCGGGCCAGTGTTTTATCTACTGAGCCAACCGGCCAGGGCCAAGTTTTCGTCTTACATATTTTTTGGATACGTAAAGGCTGTGGCAGAGCTCCTAAGCCAAACACCACTAACAGGAAATAGTGAAGTGTTCCTCCGTCCTCAAACACCCATTTTCACCCTTCCTGGAGGCAACCAAGTGTTGCTTCTTGTGCCTCCTTCTGTCTGGCATATAATGTGCAAGCAAATCCAGTTCTGGCATTCTTTTTCCTTTTTTTTAAATACAAATGGTGAAGATACTAGTTTGTCCATTTTTATCCATTCCATATAACTCGAGATGATTTTATTGACACATAAGGAGATTCCTAATTCTTTTTAACCACTATGTAGTATTTCTGAATATACTATAATATACTTTACCAGTCCTTACTGATGTTATTTAGATTGATACGTTATGTAAGATAGAACTTAAACAGTCTTCACTTGCCCACATACTTTTTGTGGGGAAGCTACAAGAGTACCCAGCTCACTACTGCCGACATCACTGGTATATCCTCCTTGATAGTCCCCCTTCAAGGAGACCTTCTTGAATCATGATAGTCACACACTGGAAGGAAGCTCCACCTCCTCCCAGTTCTTCCCAGAATTTGTAAAATAGAATTCAAAAACATTTAAAAAATTACAACCAAGTGGGATTCATTCCAGGAAAGCAAGAATGATTTGGTAGAATTTATTGTAATAACATGTTAAAAAGTCATTATCTTCATAAACACAGAAAGGGAAGTTGATAAAATTCAGCATGCATTCTCAATTTAAAAAATAAATGGGGTCCTGGCGGGTTGGCTCAGTGGTAAAGCATTGACCCCACGTGTGAAAGTCCCAGGTTCAATTCCTGGTCAGGGCATAATGGAGAAGTGGCCATCTGCTTCTGCACTCCTCTCCCCTCTCTTTCTTCTGCTCCCACAGCCATGGCTCAAATGGTGAGCAGAGATGGCCCCGGGTGTTGAGGATGGCTCCATGGCCTCCCCTGCCTTAGGTGCTAAAATAACATGGTATCCAAGCAACAGAGCAGCGGCCCAAATGAGAACAGCATTGCTTGGTAGGGGGTTTGCCAGGTGGATCCTGGTCATGGTGCATGCAAGTGTCTGTCTTTGCCACCCCACTTCTCAATTTAAAAATAAAAAGAATTAATTAAATAGAATAAAAATAAAAGGTATGGCTGTGCTCTCCCTCTGGGGAGCATATCAGTGCCTTTCCCTTCCCCTATCCTCCCAGGTATATTAGCTTTGCTTTTCTCCTAAGCTCCAAGGGCCCTTCTTTTGCTTGTATAAATTGTTTCCTGAGTTTACACAGCCTAGCTGGCTCACTTCTACTACCTTTAACTTTCTAAACTTTCTCTTAGATTTTGAAAAAATAAGTAAATAAAATTTTAAACATAAAGATAGGATTGATAACTATATTCTCAGCCAGCATCTTCATGGAAACTTGCTTTCCCATTAAAGACAGGAAAAAGGCAAAATTGCCCACTCTTGCCACTATGAGTTGGTTATATGAGAGGGTTAGATAGACAAAAGAAAGTGATTTGAGAAATCTGAATTTGAAAGAAGGAGGTAGCCTGATCAGGCGGTAGCGCAGTGGGTAGAGCATCAGACTGGGATACGGAAGACCCAGGTTCGAGACCCTGATGTTGCCAGCTTGAGCGTGGACCCATCTGGCTTAAGCAAAAGCTCACCAGCTTGGACCCAAGGTCGCTGGCTCGAGCAAGGGGTTACTCAGTCTGCTGAAGGCCCGTGGTCAAGGCACATATGAGAAAGCAATCAGTGAACAACTAAGGTGTCGCAATGAAATACTGATGATTGGTGCTTCTCATCTCTCTCCGTTCCTGTCTACCTATCCCTCTCTCTGACTTTCTCTCTGTCCCTGTAAAAAAAAAAAGAAAAAGAAAAAAAGAAGGAGGTAAAACCATGTGTTTGCAGACGATGTGATTATATTTCTGGAAAACTGAAAATCAACAGATAAACTCATATAGACTTAAAAGAATTTGATAAAGTAAAAGGATGTAGCATTACATACAGAAGTCAATAGGCAAGCCTGTTCAGGCGGTGGCGCAGTGGGTAGAGCATCGGACTGGGACGCAGAGGACCTGGGTTCGAAACCCCAAGGTTGCCGGCTTGAGTGCAGGCTCATCAGGTTTGAGCAAAGCTCACCAGCTTGAGTCCAAGGTCACTGGCTTGAGCAAGGGGTCACTTGGTCTGCTGTAGCCTCCCGGTCAAGGCACATATGAGAAAGCAATCAATGAACAACTAAGGTGCTGCAACAAAGAATTGATGCTTCTTATCTCTCTCCCTTCCTGTCTGTCTGTCCCTATCTGTCCCTCTCTCTGACTCTCTCTGTCTCAGTCACACACACACACACACACACACACACACACACACACAAATTGTTTAAAGAAGTCAATAGCCAACATGTATACAAAACTCACCAGTTAGGAAAGAGGGCCCCACTTACAACAGCAACAACAACAAAAAAATACAAAATAAGCCAAACTATCAAAATTGTGCAGTCTTAATGAAAACCAAGGGAAACTTGAATAAAACATTCCTAAATGAATCGGGAGACTTAAAACAAAAAGAAGCTATAAATATTCTTAGAAAAGAAGGCTCAATATTATAAAGGAGCTGAGAGTTCTTAAATTAGTTTATAATTGTAATATCCAAATGTGATTTTTTTTTTAGTCAGATTGAGTCGCTTCTAACATTCACATACAAAAACAAGCAGCAGTGGCCAGAAGAACCTGGGAGGGGAGAAGCATTCAACCCTAGCTGATATTAAAACCCAATAAAGCCACCATCATTAAAACAGCAGTGCACAAGGGGACTAACAAACCCCTGGGACAGAATGGACAGTTCAGAAACAGAGCCGAGGGAATATGGAAAATTGGTATATGGCTAGACTGGCATCTTAAATCAATGCAGAGGGGACTGACTGACTTTTTTTAAGGAGATTTTTTTGATTTTTTTTTTTTTTACAGGAACAGAGAGAAAATTAGAGAGAGGGATAGATAGGGACAGACAGACAGGAACAGAGAGAGGTGAGAAGCATCAATCATCAGTTTTTCGTTGACATTGTGACACCATAGTTGTTCATTGATTGCCTTTTCACATGTGCCTTGACTGCGGGTCTTTAGCAAAACGAGTAACCCCTTGCTGGAGCCAGTGACCTTGGGTACAAACTGGCGAGCTTTTGCTTAAGCCAAATGGGTCCACGCTCAAGCTGGTGAGCTCGGGGTCTCGAACCTGGGTCTTCCGCATCCCAGTCCGACGCTCTATCCACTGCACCACTGCCTGGTCAGGCTAGGAGATTTTTTTTAAAAGAATTGTAATAATGGATTTTATAGAGAGAAGAGGAGAGAAAGAGAAGAGGGTAAGGGAGGAGTAGGAAGCTTCCTTCTTGTATGTGCCTTGACCAGGCAAGCCCAGGGTTTGAACCAGAGACCTCAGTGTTCCAGGCTGATGCTTCATCCATTGTGCCACAACAGGTCAGGCAGAGACAGACTTTATTTAAATGATGCTGGGACAGCTGAGTCTCAATTTGGAAAATGGTCAAATTGAATCCTCACCTCATCCCCAAAACTAGGATAACTTCCAAATAGATCAGAGACATAAATGTTGAAATAATATCACACCAGTACTAAATAGAAGAGTACTCTTTTAAACCTAGGATTAGGAAAAGAACCCAACAACTATGTCTCAAAATCCAAAATCCAAAAGAAATAACAGAAAATATTGATAAATTTAACAACAAAAAAAGAGATAACTTTTTTTTAGAGCGAGAGAGCAAGAGAGAGACATGCAGGGAGAGAGATGAGAAGAATCAACTCCTAGTTGCTTCACTTTAGTTATTCATTAATTGCTTTCCTATGTGTACCTTGACCGGGGGCTCCAGCTGAGCCAGTGACCTTTTGCTCAAGCCAGTGACCTTGGGCTTCAAGCTAGCAACTTTTGGGCTCAAGCAGCGACTGTGGGATCATGTCGCTGACCCCACACACAAGCCGGAAAAAACTGCGCTCAAGCTGGCAAGGCTGAGCTCAAGCTAGATGAGCCCACTTACAAGCCAGCAACCTCAGGGTTTCAACCTGGGTTCTCAGTGTCCCAGGTTGATGCTCTATCCACTGTGCTACCATCGGTCAGGCAAAAAAAGATAACTTGTGCATGGCAAAAGAATAAATCAAAATATCATTTTACACCTAAGCAGGTTGACAAACATCCAAAAGTTTGGCAGCATTCTCTTTTATATGACTGTGAGGAGATAGGCACTATTATCTATTGTGGGTGGCAATGCAGAATGAAAAGTGAGGTGATAAGTAGCAAAATGACCTATGTATTTCTTTTAAATCCAGTAACCCAACTCCTAAGAACCTATTCTAAAGGTAACGACAAAAATACCAAAGACACCCAAAGGTATGGATTGTTCGTAGTGGCAAAAAATGCAAACAGCTTACTGTTCATCATAAATTGTCCAGCAACTTAGTGTCCATGGGAGATCAGCTGAACAAGCAATGGTACTGCCACACAATGGAATCCTAGTTGTAAAAAGGAACTTGGAAGATCTCTTGATGCTGACAGAGATTTTTGGAGTATACGGTAAGTTTTTGTTTGTTTTTTTAAAATGTGGCCCTGGCCAGTTGGCTCAGTGGATAGAGCATTGGCCTGGTGTGCAGCTGTCCCGGGTTCAATTTTCAATCAGGGCACACAAGAGAAGTGACCATCTGCTTCTCCCCTCCTCCCTCTCCCCCTTCTCTTTCTTTTCCATTCCTCCAGTCAGCCCCATTTGGTCCAAGTACATCAGCCTCAGGCACTGAAAATAGCTTGGTTGATTTGAGCATCAGCCCTAAACAGGTGTTGCCAGGTGGATCTTGATCAGGGCACATGTGGGAGTCTGTCACTCTATTTCCTCTACTCTCACTTAAAAAAAAAAAAAGAAGAAGGCCCTGGCTGTTTGGCTCAGTGGTAGAATGTCTACCTGGTGTGTGGAAGTCCCAGGTTCGATTCCTGGTCAGGGCACACAGGAGAAGCGCCCACCTGCTTCTCTACCCTTCCCCCTCTCCTTTCTCTCTATCTCTCTTTTCCCCTCCAGCAGCCAAGGCTCCATTGGAGCAAAATTGGCCTGGGCACTGAGGATGGCCCTGTGACCTCTGCCTCAGGCGCTAGAATGGCTCCTGTTGCAACGGAGCAATGCCCCAGATGGGCAGAGCATAACCCCCTAGTAGGCTTGCCGGGTGGATCCCTGTCAGGTGCATGCAGGAGTCTGTCTCTCTGCCTCCCTGCTTCTCACTTCAGAAAAATTACAAAACAAACAAACAAAAAATAACAAAACACCTAGTATTTATGAGAAGGAGGGACACACACCTCTATATTTGTGGAAAGAAACATCAGAAAGACAAACCAAAAACTAATAAAAGTGGTTGTCGATGGGGAAAGTAGGGCACAAATTTGGGTGGCGGTAGACAGGGATGAATGATAATGAGCTTTCTCTGGTGGATATACCTTTTTCTGTGGCTTTGACTTTGGAATCATGAAGTAATTTACAAATTCAAAGATTCCAAAAGCAATTCTTAAATATCAAAAACGAAACTGAAACAAATATACCCAACTGTGTGTCAATGCTATGCCATGACTACACAGAGAAAATAATTTTTTCAAGTGACTGGTAGTTTTTAGTATGTCCATAGTAAGATAGTAGGAAAATCAGAGCTGCAATTAAATCTTAAAATTCTGCCTGACCAGGCGGTGGCGCAGTGGATGGAGCGTCGAACTGGGATGCGGAAGACCCAGGTTCGAGACCCTGAGGTCGCCAGCTTGAGTACAGGCCCCATCTGGCTTGAGCAAAAGCTCATCAGCTTGGACCCAAGATCACTGGCTTCAGCAAGGGGTTGCTCAGTCAGCTGAAGGCCCGCAGTCAAGGCACATGTGAGAGAGCAATCAATGAACAACTAAGGTGCTGCAACGGCAACGAAAAACTAATGATTGATGCTTCTCACCTCTCTCTGTTCCTGTCTGTCTGTCCCTATCTATCCCTCTCTCTGACTCTCTTTCTGTCCCTTTAAAAAAATAAAAAATAATCTTAAACTTCCTTCAGTAGTTTTATTCTTAGTCGTTAATATTGACATATTATTTAGAAACTATTTAGCATCTATTGGGATAATACAAATGAGTTGTTCATGGTATTAGGAACCTAAATTTTTAGGGAAAGATGAAATAGAAGTAAAAGCACTGTGATGTTAAGTGTGAGCTGGAAATATCAGTATTGACTTTTGATTTATTTTTCCTTCCAAAAGTATGTGTCTCCTGTCTGTCCACTGGAAAAGCCTGGAAACAATGGCAAACCAGTAACAATGAATACCTCTGGCACCTAGACTAGACACCATCAGAAAAGAGCTCCTTGGAGAAATGGCCCATTCCAGGACTGGGAAGGAAATGTGAAAGGTGGGGGTGGAAAGTCTTGTGTCAGAAAGCAATTTTAAAAATAACTTTTGAGCCCTGGCCAGATGGCTCAGTTGGTTAGAGTATTGTCCTGAAGCACAGAAGTTGTGGGTTTGATCCTCAGTCAGGGCACATACAAAAACGATATTCCTCTCTCTCTCTCGCTCCATTTCTCTCTAGATAAAATCAATAATTCTTTTTAAAAAATCACTTTTGTCCTTTCTTTTGTCAAAAAGGACACAAGTGACAATGTAAAAGGGCTCCTCTTGGCCAAAGATGTGACAACTTGAGCACCACTAATAAAAAAGACTACAGTTGACTGACACATTAACTATATGAAAACCCCTAAGTTTATAATGATGAGAGAGAACAAAAACAAAATAACAAAATTCACTGTCACCACTGGAGGTAATGAGAATACCAACACCTTGATCTGAAAATTGGCCGTTAAAGGGGAAGAGAAGCACATCTCCCACCTGTCTGGCAGGAACTATATTGCAGAATAACCAAATAATCCTGGTTGAAGATGGAGATTGTTTCTTTAGGGAGGAATTCCAGCTAACCAGTGTAGAGAATATTGGAAAAAAAGTTATAAAACCATGAGATAAGAGGTTGGTGAACATTTTATAGCAGTCACTATCTGACCCTGTAGATTGTTTAGGGCTGCCACAACAAATATCACAGATGGGTGACTCAAACAACAAAAATTCTATTTTCTCACCGTTCTGGAGGCCAGAAGTCCAAAATTCAAGGTGTCAACAGGGCCAGTTTTCTCCAAAACCTCTCTCCTTGGCCTATAGATGGCTAACTTCTCCCTTTGTCCTCAGTAGTCTTTCCTCTGTGTGTGTCTGAGTCCTGGTCTCTTCTTATAAGGACACCAGTCAGAATAGATTAGCGACTACCTAAATGACTTCTTTTTATTTTTTGCGAGAGAGACTGAGACAGAGAGAGGGACAGACAGGAACAGACAGGAAAGGAGAAAGATGAGAAGCATCAACTCATAGTCGTGGCACTTTAGTTGTTCATTGATTGCTTTTTCATATGTGCTCCAGCAGAGCCAGTGACCTCTTGCTCAAGCTAGCGACCTTGGGCTTCAAGCTAGCGACCATGGAGTCATAGCTATGATCCCACGCTCAAGCCAGTGACCCCATGCTTAAGCTGGTGAGCCCAAGCTGGATGAGCTCAAGCTGGATAAGCCCACGTTCAAGCCAGCAACCTTGGGGTTTCGAACCTGGGTTTTATGCATCCCAGGCTGACACTCTATCCACTGTGCCACTGCCTACTAAGACCTAAATGACTTCTTTTAACATAATCACCTCTTTAAAGAGCCTGTTTCCAAATATAGTCACATATTGAGGTCAAAGGGGTTAGGACCTCACATATGGATTGGAGGGAAGAGGCACAATTTGGGTCAAAACAGACCCCTTTCTACAGTGATGGACAATCTTTTGAGCTTGGTTTGTCAAAATTCGCCAAAAAAAACTAGCATAATTCGGGTGGTGTGTCACTTCGAGAAAAAAACCATAATTTCGCAATATTTATAGTTTAAATAACAAAAATGTTTTGGCCGACAGACCTCTAGCACAGAGTGTCTACACTACAGCAAATGTTTTATCCTCCGATACTGCACCTGGCCGTGCAGGAGCCTAGGATGAAATGTCCTTCTCGGCATGCAGCCCCATACTTCTCTGGTATGCAGTCACATGCAGCCACGTGTCATCAAAAATGGATACGCGTGTCAGTGCTGACATGTGTGTCATAGGTTCGCCATCACTGCCCTACTAAGAGTGTGACAAATAGGCTTAAAGGAGCCTCCTGAAACAATCACAGCACTCTAAACCAAACATACAATGATTCATGTACCAGCAAGCAGGGGAGGAAGCAGACCACTGAGGAACCCAGAGTATCACAGCCCTGCGGTGTCAGAATTGGACAGAAAAATAAACTCTGGTCCTTTCCAACTAGCACCAACCCATGGGCATATCTCAGGACAACTGGCACAGTACTGCAAGGCCAGGGGCAAGAGAAAGACCTACCACAAGAAAGGAAAACGTGAGCTGAAACACCCTGCTCCCAGCACTGAGATTGCCCTTGTCGCATACACATGCACAGTTCGCATGCAGGGAGGCAGCGAAAGTACCGAGACTCAAGGCTGGTCACAGCAACTTCCTCTGGGGCTCCAAGTGTTGTACATACATAACAAAGAATATTGATATCTTCTACAAATACATCCGACAACAAACTTGTCCACACAGGACCCTAGTAAAGACCTGCATCATGCTCACTGACAGCATACCATATTTATAATGCTTCAAGTCCTACTATTCACTGCCCCTGGGCTGCAAGACGGGGCCATATGGGCTCCTTAGGAGGAACAGATTTTAATCAAACAAGAAATCAAAAGAAAAAAGTCAAAGGTAATTCAGAAGAAATATGAGGAAAAGAAAAAGAATGCCTAAAGTAGCAGTCCTCTAGACTCTAAGGGCAGGCTTCTATGTAGCATGCATTGCTTCGAAACCAGGCCAATGCGACCACGCAGATGGCTACGTGCTGGACGGCAACGAGCTGCGATTAAGGTGGAGGAAAATCAAGGCCCACATGGGGCCAATATATCCTCCTCCCTCCTATCCTAGATCATGTAATAAAGATGTTTATTGTTCTAAAAGGAAAGAAGAAAGAAGGAAAGAGAGAGAGAGAGAGAAAGTAAAGGGAGGGAGGGAGGGAAGATGGGAGAAACAAAGAATTCCGCAAGCAAAACACACATGTTTCTCCCACTTTCTCAGGTCCACATCCTGAGTACTAGTGAACACTCAGGGCCTTGACTCCTCTTAACACATTATACAATAAACCAGCTATGGCAAAGAGACTAAGCATGCATGCCACCTGCTAGAAGTTCACATCAATGCCTATGAAGTACACTTAAAATAACAATCTGGCCCTGGCCAGGTAGGTCAGTTGGTTAGAGCATTGTCCTGATACACCAAGGTTGTGGGTTTGATCCCCTGTCAGGGCACATACAAGAATCAACTAATGAATGCATGAATGGGTGGAACAACAAATTAATTTCTCTCTTTCTCAAAAACCAATTAAATATATATTATGGCTCAAACTGAGTCCCAAACCAGACTGTAGACACACCGCTAACTTACAGAAAATATAGAGAGAAGAACATGGTAGAAAAAAATAATTTTGCAATTAGCAAAATCTACACTATATGAAACAAGAAGAACCAAGGACGTGGCTTCTTCAATAAATAATATTGAAAGAAAACAAAAGCAACGGAGGTGGAAGGAGCACCTACAGATGAAAAGGGGTGTCAGACACATAGTGACCAATTTTGGTAAGGTTACTTTATCGAAATCCTGATTAAAACAAGATGCGAAAAAGGTTTTGAGATATTTATGGACATCTGAATATTGATTGGTTATCTGATGACATCAAGCATAATGGAAGTGTTAAAATTTTATAAAAGTCATATTTTAGGTATATACAGAAATATTTATGGATTTTTAAAAAGCAAAAAGTATTGAACCTAAATCCAAGTACGCTTGTAGTTAACTTTCAGTGTGTAAGGCAAACAAGGGCTGAAAGGAGACAAGTAGTGCTGTAGGAAGGAAGCAAACATGAGACAAATTTGGGACAAATCCCAAACAGTAGATATTCTACAGGATCACTGGTCCAGATTTTTAATGGGTATGGATCTGGTTTTATTCCTAATCTAACCAGCGGGGAGTCAAATTGACATTTTTCAGACATTGGGAAAATGAGAATAAGGACTGGCCATCTAATGGTCTCAAGGAATTAATGTCCATTGTCTTGGCAGAAGTTAGGTAAGGAAGCGCCCATAACCGGATCTGGGATGTGCTTTGAAACATATAATCGGCAATCACAAGATATTCTGGCCAAACCTCCACAATGGTTTGATCTGGGTATGTGACTGACTGTTCCAACTCTGTGAATGTTTCTGGCATCACAAAAATACCAAAGATTTCCTTGCTGGCTTTTCACATAAATGTCACAATCCTTCTCCCTCCTGGTGAGGACAGCGATTTACTGGAGAGGACAGTGATTGACACGGGTGCCTTCAGGCTCGCCCATGTTTCCAAGCTTTTCTGAGGCTTTGCAGGTAAACACTCATTGGTGGTTCTCTGCAAGCATTGTTATTTTATTTTTTTAAAGATTTTGCTTATTGATTTTAGAGAGAGGAGAGAGGGGGTGTGGAGGAGTGGGAAGCATCAGCTCATAGTAGTTGCTTGTCGTATGTGTCTTGACCAGGTAAGCCCAGGGTTTTGAACTGACGATCTTAATGGTCCAAGTTGATGCTCTGTCCATTGTGCCACCACAGGTCAGGCTCTACTTAATTTTTTAAAAAGCATGCCTGACCAGGCGGTGGCGCAGTAGATAGAGCGCCGGACTGGGATGCAGAAGACCCAGGTTAGAGACCCCGAGCTCGCCAGCTTGAGCGCAGGTCCATCTGGCTTGAGCAAAGAGCTCACCAGCTTGGACCCAAGGTCGCTGGCTCCAGCAAGGGGTTGCTCGGTCTGCTGAAGGCCCGTGGTCAAGGCACGTGTGAGAAAGCAATCAATGAACTAAGGTGTCGCAAGGGCAACGAAAAACTAATGATTGATGATTCTCACCTCTCTCCGTTCCTGTCTGTCTGTCCCTGTCTATCCCTCTCTCTGACTCTCTCTCTATCCCTGTAAAAAATAAAATAAAAACTAAAGCAAAAAAAAAAGAACAACTAAGGTATCGCAAAGAAAAACTGATGATTGATGCTTCTCATCTCTCTCCGTTCCTGTCTGTCTGTCCCTATCTATCCCTCTCTCTGACTCTCTCTCTGTCTCTGTAAAATAAATAAATAAATAAATAAATAATAAAAAGCATTGATACCACTTAGGTAAATGGAAACTGAATGTCACTTGCCTTGAAGGTAACTGCAAAACAAATACATATTAATGCTGATAGCCTGGTTTTGATACTGAATGGAGGTCGAAAAAGATGTTACCTTGGGAGAGCTGAGAGAAGAATATGATGAGAACTTTCTACCATCTTGGCAAGGTCTTGAAGCCATAATCTATTTTTTAAAGATTTTTTTTTTTATTTGGCCCTGACTAGTTCGCTCAATGGATAGAGCATTGGCTGGGTCCTAGGTTTGATTCCTGGTCTAGGCACACAAGAGAAGTGACCATCTACTTCTCTCCCCCTCCCTCTTCCCCTTCTCTCTTTTGTTCCTTTCCTCATCTAGTAGCTTGGTTGGTGGTTGGTTTGAACGTTGGCCCCAGACACTGAGGATCACTTGGTTGATTCGAGCATGGCCCCAGATGGGCAGGGTGGTTGTGCGATCCTGGATGGAGTGGGGGTCTGTCTCACTATCTCCTCTCCTCTCACTTAAAAAAAAAAAAGGAGTTTTTATTTATTGATTTTAGAGAGAGGAGAGAGAGAAAGAGAAAAGCAGTGGGGAGGAGCAGGAAGCATCAACTTATAGGTAGTCTTGACTGGGCAAGCCTGGGGCTTCAAACCTGTGACTTCAACATTCCAAGTTGATGCTCTATCCACTGCACCACATCAGGTCAGACGTGAGGCTATAATTAATAAAAAGTTTTCTAAAATACATGATTGCTTGATTGTTTGCCCTGGACATATATCTCAGTTGGTTAGAGCAATGTTCCGATACACAGACATTGCTGGTTCAATTCCCAGTCAGGGCACATGTAGAAACAGATTGATGTTTTCCTCTTTCTCCCCCTTCCTCTCTCTCGCTAAAATCAATAATAAGTTTTTAAAACACATGATGGTTTTGTTTTTTTGTTTTTTTTTTTACACAGGGACAGAGAGAGTCAGACAGAGGGATAGATATGGACAGACAGACAGGAACGAAGAGAGGTGAGAAGCATCATTCATTAGTTTTTCATTGCCATTACGAACCTTAGTTGTTCATTGATTGCTTTCTCACATGTGCCTTGATCGTGGGCCTTCAGCAGACTGAGCAACCCCTTGCTGGAGCCAGCGACCTTGGGTCCAAGCTGACGATTGCTCAAGCCAGATGGGCCCACGCTCAAGCTGGCGAGCTCGGGGTCTCGAACCTGGGTCTTCTGCATCCCAGTCCGACGCTCTATCCACTGCGCCACTGCCTGGTCAGGTAAAACACGATTGTTTTTAAATGCTCTTCCATGAACCCCCTAAAATCTTTTGTCCCCCTGTGCAGGAGACAACTTTGAGAGAAATATCAACCCAGATAAATGGGCTTCCTAACTCTGGGCGTTTCTTTTTTTTTTTCTTCAATTTTATTTTAGATTTTATTTATTCATTTTTAGAGAGAAAGGAGACAGAGAGCAAGAGAGAGAGAGAGAGAGGGAAGGGGGGAGGAGCAGGAAGCATCAACTCCCATATGTGTCATGACCAGGCAAGCCCAGGGCTTTGAACTCAGCATTCCAGGTCGACGCTTTATCCACTGTGCCATCACAGGTCAGGCTCTGGGCGACCTGTTTTTTGGTCCGACCTGTTTACCATAGTTGGAGCTACACAGGGGTTGTCTGGTTCTCCCTACCACCCCAAGCAGAGTATATCCTGAAGGCTTCCTATGTATTAGTTTGACATACAATGCCAACTAAGGGCCAGGCCAGACTCTGAACCCAGTTTTGCCTTCACTACCTAAATTATGTCACCCTGGGCAAAAAAAAATGACCACCATGAAAAAGTGGGATGCTAACAGTGTGGGAAACATTCTTCTGCTGGGCTCTGTAAAAAGCTCAGGACCAGGTCACACTGCTGTTACCATGGGGACATGCAGGCCCTGCGTTGCAAGCCAGGTAATTTTCAAGAGAAGCTGGGAGGTTTTTTTAAATTTTTATTTTTTATTTTTACAAGGACAGAGAGAGAGTCAGAGAGGGATAGATAGGGACAGACAGACAGGAACAGAGAGAGGTGAGAAGCATCAATCATTAGTTTCTCATTGCCGTTGCGACACCTTAGTTGTTCATTGATTGCTTTCTCACATGTGCCTTGACTGTGGGCCTTAAGCAGACTGAGCAACCCCTTGCTGGAGCCAGTGACCTTGGGTCCAAGCTGGCGAGCTTTTTGCTCTAGCCAGGTGGGCCCGTGCTCAAGCTGGCGAGCTCAGGGTCTCGAACCTGGGTCTTCCGCATCCCAGTCCAACGCTCTATTCCCTGCGCCACTGCCTGGTCAGCTGGAAGGGATTTTTTTTGTTTTTCCTTTTTGCGAGACAGAGACAGAGAAAAGGACAGATAGGAACAGACAGACAGGAAGGGAGAGATATGAGAAGCATCAATTCTTCATTGTGGCATCTTAGTTGTTCATCGATTGCTTTCTCATATGTGCTTGACCAGGGGGCTCCAGCAGAGTGAGTGACCCCTTGCTCAAGCCAGCAACCTTGGGCTCAAGCCAGCAACCATGGGGTTATGTTTACGATCCCACACACAAGCCAATGACCTCAGGATTTGAACCTGGGCTCTCAGGATCCCACGCCCAGCACTCTATTCACTGCACCACTGCCTGGTCAGGCCTAATTTAAAATTTTAAAAGGGCCAAAAGATCTAGAGTACAAACTGAACAGTGGATCAAATGAGGTCCAGAGCTTCTGTTCCCTATTGGGACCCTACTTTAGGGCAGCCGCTGGGTCAACTTGTTCCACTTGTGTACTCATTGATTGCTTCTCTGACAAGGGACAATGTTTTATCCACTAAGCCACCTGGCCAGGGCCCTTCTGGGTTGCTTTGAAGACATTTCAACTGGAACCCATCATAAGTCTAGAGGCCTACAGCCTGCCTCAGTTTTTCTTTTCCTGCTCAACAGTTTCCAAATGTTCCAGTCCTTGCTGTTCAGGTGCCCGGATGGGCCTTTTCATAAGGTCAGCATTGCGGATGTGTAAAAATAATCCGAGAAAGTTCCCTCCAACTTGCCCAGCACCGGCTAGGCCTGCCTTCATCGCTCAGCTCTCCAGTGTTCCTGCTTCATGGGGGCCACTTGGAACACCCAAACTGAAATAGAGTCCCTCCAAGGATGTCATTCTGTCTTCTGTTCTTCACTGCACTTACTACTACCAGAAATTTTTTGTTTTATGTGTCACTTGTTGCTCTGGTTATTGGCATCCTAAGAGCAGGAACTGAGTCTGTCTCATGAACTCCCTAGGATAGAGCCTGTTCTCAAGGACTAGCTAGAAGCAAAAATAGATGAACAAATAGAGGTGGTGTAATAAATAGATGAACGAAGAATTGTATTCTATCTTTATGGCCCAGAGATGCTGCTAAACCCCATGCTACTCAGTGGACAGGAACTATGCAGGGAGATAACAAAATGACATTGTCCCTGACCTCATTGAACTCTTCAGCTATTCACCAGGGTTCTGTGTGTGTGTTTTTGTGTTTGTTTGTTTTTACAGAGACAGAGAAAGAGTCAGAGAGAGGGATAGATAGGGACAGGTCAGGCTCTGGGCGTTTCTTTTGGTCCGACCTGTTTACCATAGTTGGAGCTACACAGGGGTTGTCTGGTTCTCCCTACCACCCCGAACAGAGTATATCCTGAAGGCTTCCTATGTATTAGTTTGACATACAATGCCAACTAAGGGCCAGGCCAGACTCTGAACCCAGTTTTGCCTTCACTACCTAAATTATGTCACCCTGGGCAAAAAAAGAACCAGAGGGCTCCAGCAGAGTGAGTGACCCTTTGCTCAAGCCAGCGACCTTGGGTTGACAGGAACAGAGAGAGATAAGAAGCATCAATCATCAGTTTTTCATTGTGACACCTTAGTTGTTCATTGATTGCTTTCTCACATGTGCCTTGACTGTGGAGCTACAGCAGATCGAGTAACCTCTTGCTCGGGCCAGCGACCTTGGGTCCAAGCTGGTGAGTTTTGCTCAAACCAGATGAACCTGTGCTCAAGCTGGCGACCTCAGGGTCTCGAACCTGGGTTCTTCTGCATCCCAGTCCGACTCGCTATCCACTGAACCACCGCCTGGTCAGGCACCAGGGTTCTGTTTTATTTTTATTTTTTATTTTTATTTATTGACTTAGAGAAGAGAGAGAGAAAACGTTGATTTGTTGTTCCATTTATTTATGAATTTGTTGGCTGACCCTTGTATGTACACTGACCAGGGATCAAACCCTCAACCTTGGCATATCAGGACAATGTTCTATCAAATTGAACTACCCGGCCAGGGTGTCACGTGGGTTCTAGATGCTTCCAACGACCTGACTGTCCCTTAATAATACAAAACTCCATATCCCTCTGGTCATGTCCTCTCCCCAGAGTCTCACCCCTTCGGATCTCCATCCAAGGTGGGGATGGAAGAATGGATTCATGCCTCACACCCTCACATACTTTAGGGTCACTCACAATATGCACAAACTCCTTGGCCTGCTTAAGCTCCTGAGAAAAGCCCTTGATGAGGAAACCCTGGTTCCCTGAGCAGGACAGCATGTTGTCATTGATCAAAACTAGGATGACACCCTGAGAAGGAAAGGTGTGGGTGGGTCAGTGCCCAGGAGCCTTCACTTATGCAGCCACCTTGGCAAGTTCTCTTCCTCCGGCTGGAACTCAGGTAAAATCGAGGAACAGATGCCCCATCCAGTACCTGAGATTTTGAGTCTCCTCTGATTCCCTGAAGCTTCTGGAAGCACTTCTGAAAAGTGGAAACAGTGATTGTCTACTGGGCAAAAGCCCACCATGTGCCAGGTTGGCTGGGTCTCATTTACTCATCACTACTACCTTACAGGTAGGTATTGGGTGACCTTCATTTTACAGGTGATGAAACAGGTACAGGGAAGGGGCTAATTATATATGTGCCCAGGGTCACAAAGGGAATAAAATAAATACGAGCTCATTTTATTGAACGCTTCTTAAGTGCCAGGCATTCCTCCAAGCACTTTCGAAGAATGATGTCATCTAACCCTTACCACAGATTCTTGCTGTGGGTCCAGTTGCTTTCCCTTTTGACAGATGAGGATACAAAGGCTTAGAGCAACAAAACAGTGGCCATGTGGGAAGCCACAGATTTCTGGGCTCATCAGCTTCCACGGGGTCTTTCCAGATAGTTTGTCCCAATGTACCCCTTCTCTCCTCTGCCTGTGCACCCATGAGCTCTCACCGTGGGCACCAGGAGTCTCTGTAGCATGATGTCACAGATCTTCTGGCCCTGTCCAGTGCTGTGTTGCGCCTCCAGCCACAGAGGTTCGTCCAGCCCCATGTGGCAGAACCCATACTTAGTCTCCATGTTCTTGCACTGTGTCCTTTTGCCACAGCCTGGACCACCCATCATGAAGGTGATCAGGGGGGACTTGAGGATGTCTATGGTGCCCAAGAAAGGAGAGAGAGGGATTAGTGCCTGAAGGGATCAATGGGCACTGATGTGATTGTGTCCACAGCTCAGTGCAAGTCCGTGACACCAGACACAGGTCTGCTGGCAAACCCACTTTTTCCCTAGGGTGGCATTGGACTGTGCGTATCCAGGCCCAGTGGTGTCTTCAGGCATGGTATACATTAGTGCTGCTGTGGGTTCTGTGGATAAAGATATGAACCTGAGCAGGCTAGGCCCCTTGCATGTATCGTCTCCTTGAAGCATCACAATAACTCTATCACCCTGTATTACAGTTGAGGAAACGGAGGCTCAGATAGGGGCAAGGACTTGCCCATCATCCAGATCAATCCCATACCATCTTCCCTTTCTTCACTCCAGTCCAGTCCCAGCAGCCTCCTGGCCTCCTTTCTGACCCTTGAACTTGGCAAGCCCATTCTCCCCTACTGCTGTTCCCTCCATCTGGGAAATCCCTGCCTCAGTGCCTTTAGGCCACAGTTCATCCATCCTCATTCCCTGTGTTGGAACCCAATTTCTTTCACAGCAATGGCCATGATCAGTAATGACTTTGTTTACTTTTTTTAAATTTTGCTTCCCAGCCACCATACCCCATGAGGGCAAGGACTATTTGTCTCACTTGTCCTTATATTTCAAGTAGTTTATAGTTCCTGACAAACGGTAGTAGGTGAAGAGTAAATCAATATCCACAGCTAACAGACATGTCTATAGGATGTTGTAGTTAATGATGCAATTTTGAAACCTGGCCGGTTGGCTCAGCAGTAGAGCATCAGTCAGCATGTGGAACTCCCAGGTTTTATTCTTGGTCAGGGCACATAGAAGAAGCAACCATCTGCTTCTTCTCCCTCCCTCTTCTCTCTCTCTTTCTCTCTTCTCCTCCTGCAGCCATGGCTTGGTTTGAGCAAGTTGACTCCAGGTGCTGAGGATGGCTCCATGGCCCACCTTAGGCCTAAAATAGCTCAGTTGCTGAGCAACGGAGCAGCAGCCCCAGCTGGGCAGAGCATGGCCAAGTAGGAGGCTTGCTGGGTGGATTCTGATCTGGGGCACAGGTGGGAGTCTTGTCTCTGCCTCCCCACCTCTCATTTAATAACAAATAAAATAAAATGTAAAATACCTTGTTAAAAAAAATGGTACAGCCTGACCAGGTGGTGGTGCAATGGATAGAGCAACGTGCTGGGATGCAGAGGATCCAGGTTTGAAACCCTGAGGTCGCCAGCTTGAGCGCGGGCTCATCTGGTTTGATCACAGCTCACCAGCTTGAAACCAAGGTCGCTGGCTTGAGCAAGGGATCACTCGGTCTGCTGTAGCCCTCCCCAGCACTCCCCAGTCAAGGCACATATGAGAAAACAATCAATGAACAACTAAGCAACAACAAAAATTTGATGCTTCTCATTCCTCTCCCTTCATGTCTGTCTGTCCCTATCTGTAAGGTGACCAACATTTTTACAATGAAAAGGACAAAAATAAATTGAAAAAAACAATATTGTAAACAAAAGAAATATTTTATTCATTGCAATAATAATACACTATAATATGATAAATGCATAATAAAAACTTTGGATTATTTTATATTGTAATTATGCTTACATGCCTATTAAGTTTTAATAATAATTATAAGAAAAAAGTACTCATTTAGTAAAACTAAATATCAAACAAAACCACTAATTTGGAATGATATTTGGGTGTATTTATCATTTTCTAATTAAAAATGTCTGTTTTATGCAACTATTTAATCAAAATGCATTATTAATAGATATAGTTTGGGGTTAGATTTTCACTTTAACACTCAAATTTCAGGAAAATACTTGTAAATAAAATTATACATATCTGGAAATTATTAGATAATGAATTAATAAAACGTGGATTGTCCTTACCTGTTTATTATTGAATATTCACTCAGAAAGAAATAATCGTGAGTCTACAATGTTGTATGCACCGTGTCGTGTTTCAGTAAGAAGTATACAAAGCCATTTGCGTGTTTGGTATATCCCGTGCTCTCTCAAGGTCTCTCCTGTGGAGCGCTTGCATCTCATAATCGGGTCTTGCTGCACTGTACTGATCCTTGAGGAATCGTCATGTCAAATACAAATAGATCACATCACACGCAATGGATCGACTCTGCCATTGATCGAATACGGACATTTACAGATTAGTCTTCCAATATCAAACAGGACATGTAGGAGGACACTTTTTGAGGGAGGATAGAACTTACAAAAGAAGGAATGTCCTCCCTAAAGGAGGACGATTAGTCACCTATTTGTTCCTCTCTCTGTCCCTCTGTCTCTGTCACACATACACACACACACACACACACACAAATGGTGCAATTTTGGGGTCTTGCTTTCCTCTGCCTTTGCTTATCCAACTCCTATGCATCCCGCAGGGTCCAGCTTAAACCTCCCCTCTTCCCTGAGCCCTCAGCTGTGCATTTCCTGTGACATTTCCTGATTTGTAGGCACCATGTTTTGAGACTGTATAGTCTATTCCACTATACTGTAATCCTCCAAGAGCACAGGGAGTTAGTTTGACATATTCACCATGGAGGGCCTGAACCCAGCGCAGCAGGCGCTCAAATGGATTAATGAATGGCGTATCTGTGAACATGCTCAGTTAGTTGTGTTACTACTATGGTGTGGGCAAGGAGCGTATACACACCTGGTAAAAAGTGCGGTGGGGTACCTGTACCCCCTCTTGCCCTCCACAGCCTCCTTTCCTTCTCCCTAGTAAGCCTGCCAGCCCTGCAATGTTACCCTTCTCCTGGGGCCTTAAGGGCATGTTGCCCCTATGAGGCCAGTGGCCTGCAGAGTGGTCGCTCCCCATCCCGGCTCAGGCCTGACTCCTCCGTACTCGCCTCAACGTCACAAGGGGCCCTGGCCCAATCATTTAGCGAGATGATGGAGTCCCCAATCGGTTGGAAGAAGAAATGAACTCCACAAAGAGGTTTAGGAGAAGCCGAGGAAACTTGGCGGTATGGATGCCTTAGTTGCTATGGTGACGCACGCAGCCTCCTTCCTCAGACTCTCTTCCGGAGTAGGGCGGTGCAAGCCCAAAGCTCGGAGAGTTAGCCTAAGGGGCAGGGTTTCTCCCTCCGCTCCTGGGATGCCCTGCGTGATGACGTAACTGGAGGGCGTGTCCGCACATTGTGATTAGATTGGCCGCGCTATATAAAGCGGTCCGCGGACGCTGGAGTGCTAGTATGCGTCTTAGTAGCTCACTTATTCGAAGGGAACCGGGAGCTTAAGTACCAGCTTATTGAAGGGCCCGAGGCGCAGGAGGAGGCTGCTATCCTGACGACCCGCGGGACAGTTTTGCGTTCTGGTCAGGCGCAGGCGCAGACGTTTTAGGAGCGGCCACTGAGGCGACCGCAGTGCTTCCGGGTAGCATTACCCAGGATCCATGGCAGCTCGGACTTGGGGTCCTTGATCCCATCCAAAGACCTGACACCGCAAAGGCTGTTTTCCCTGGTTTAAGGATCGCAGATTCCAGGAGAGGCGAAAAGGACTCTGATCGTACCGGACCCGAACCACCGATCCTTTCCAATGGCGGCCTTCGTAAGTATGAAGCGGGACTCAGGGGTCCCGAGGGCCTCTGCAGTCCCTTATTCACCATCCTGCTTTCTCTCACCGCAGGGTCCAGGCAGTCATAATGTCACTGAGTACGTCGTTCGAGTTCCCAAGTAAGTTCTTAACCCCCACCTCCCACTCCCCCCAGAAAAGGGATTAAAACTTTTAAGAGCCTCTAGGTGTCTCCGGCGTTGCCTGTGATTTACCCTCCAAGACTGGCAGCGACCTGAGAGGGCAGAGCTGGGTTGAGCAGAGAAGCTTCTTGGGGCGTCAATGTTTTCTGAACGCAATGAACAAATACAGTAATATGTTATGCCTGGCCTAGCATTCCCTCTGTTCGGAATACCTTTTCCCCAGCTGTGAATCTGCTAGTGGATTCTGTTAATCCCCAAACCGAGGTTCAGTATTTTCCTCCTCCAGGAAGCATTCCCTTCTTACCCTGCCTCCTGCCTGGGGCTGAATTCCCGATTATCCCCACATCTTGGATTCTCCTGAATCCGTGATGGCGAACCTATGACACGCGTGTCCACACGTAGCCATTTTCAATGACATGGGGCCACATACCAGAGAAGTATGGGGCCGCATGCTGAGAAGGACATTTCATCCTTGGATCCTGCAAGGCCAGGTGTAGTAGCCGAGGATAAAACATTTGCTGTAGTGTAGACACTCTGTGCCGGAGGTCTGTAGGCCAAAACAACAGAACTCCCGGCACAGAGAATCTAGTTCTTGGACTTCCGGTTAGGCCGTTTTTCTCGAAGTGACACACCACCCGAGTTATGCTCGGTTTTTGGTGAATTTTGACACACCAAGCTCAAAAGATTGCCCATCAGTCCTAAATCTTTGTCCTGCGGCCCTGGTCAGGTATTTCAGTTACAGTAGTTAGAGCATGGGCTGGATACACCAAGGTTGAAGGTTTGAGCCCTAGGCAGGGCACATGCAATAGTCAACCAATGAATGAAATAAATGAAACAACAAATCGATGTTTCTCTTTCTCTCCCTCCCTTCCTCTCCTCCTCTAAAATCAAGAAATAAAAAATTTGGCCCTCGCTGGTTTGCTCAGTAGTAGAGCATTGATTGGCCCAGTGTGTGGATGTCCCAAGTTCAATTTCTGGTCAGGGCATACAGGAGAAGCTACTATCTGCTTCTCTACTCCTCCCCTTCTCCTCCTCTCTTGCACTCTCACTTCCTCCCTCTCCTCTTCCTCAACCATGGCTGGATTTGTTCTAGAGAGTTGGCCTTGGGCGCTGAGGATAGCTCTGTGCCTTCTGCCTCAGGTGCTAAAAAAAAATGGCTTTGGGCCTGACCTGTGGTGGTGCAGTGTGGATCAAGCATCGACCTGGAATGCTGAGGTTGCCGGTTCAAATCCCTGGGCTTGCCCGGTCAAAGCACATATGGGAGTTGATGCTTCCTACTCCTTCCCCCTTCTCTCTCCCTCTCTCTCTCCCTGTTTCTCTTTTCTAAAATAAATAAATAAATAATTTTTTAAATGAGAGGATATTTTTTTTTAAAAGTTACTTCATTGCTGAGCAGTGGAGCAAAGGCCCCATATGGGCAGAGCATTGCCTGGTAGGGGCTTGCTGGATGGATCCCGGTCCAGGTGCATGCAGAAGTCTGTCTCTCTGCCTCCCCTCCTCTCACTAAAATAAAAATAAATAAATACATACATAATTTTTTTAAGCTTTTTTATTTTTGTTTTTACAGGGACAACGAGATAGTCAGAGAGAGGGTAGATAGGGACAGACAGACAGGAACGGAAAGAGGTGAGAAGCATCAATTATTAGTTTTTCGTTGCCGTTGCGACACCTTAGTTGTTCATTGATTGCTTTCTCACATGTGCCTTGACCACGGGCCTTCAGCAGACCTAGCAACCCCTTTCTGGAGCCAGCGACCTTGGGTCCAAGCTGGTGAGCTCTTTGCTCAAGCCAGATGGGCTCGTGCTCAAGCTGGCGACCTCGGTGTCTCGAACCTGGGTCTTCTGCATCCCAGTCCGATGCTCTGTCCACTGCGCCACCACCTGGTCAGGTACATACATAATTTTTAAAACTAAATCTTTGTCTCTTTCTGCATTGGGTTGAAAGTATGGAATTGGCTTCCTGAGACTGGGGAACCTCTGGAGCAGTGATGGGCAAACTTTTTATAAAAGCCGCCCACTTTTGCAGTGCTGGTCAACCTGGTCCCTACCGCCCACTAGTGGGCGTTACAGCTTCCATGGTGAGCCAATCGTGGTGCCATTTGGTTGCTCTGCTACCGCCCACCATGAAAGCTGGAACAGCCCACAAGTTGGCGGTTTTTATAAAAAGGTTGCCCATCGCTGCTCTGGGATGTTTTAAGGGTCCTCAGAATTGCCTGCCAGCAAGGGCTGAACCCAGGACGGTTTGTCGAATGATTGACTGCCTCTTGATCATTCCAGAAATACAACCAAAAAATATAACATCATGGCCTTCAATGCAGCTGATAAAGTCAACTTCGCTACTTGGAATCAAGTAAGTCCCAGTTCTGAGGGGGATGAGAACTTGATTATGGATGTCAGTGGCCGTAAAGGTAACTAACGCTTAGTTTCCTCAGCTCTCCCCCAGTGGAGATAAATGAGGTCATGGTTGAGCTGGTGGGCTCCGCTGGAGGCCTTCTCCTGAAAGGGAAACATTTGGAAATTGTACCCACTGATGGGCATTTTTGGCTTAGATTTATCTGGGCAAGGGAGGAGGCTACATTGTACAGAGAGTTTCAGAGCCCCTATTGTCGGAGGCCCTGGAAAGGGCTTTGGAAGTTGCCTCAGTCTGTTGGGGCTGCTCTAACAGAACATTCACAGTTCAAGAGGCTAGAAGTCCAAGAAAAGGCACCAGTAGATTGGGTGTCTGGTGAAACCTGCTTCTGGTTTCCTTGAGGACACAGACTTGTAACCTAGTCACCTCCCAAAGGCCCCACCCCCAGATACCATCCCATTGGGGGTTTGGTTTCAACATATGCATTATGGGACAGAGACTCAAACATTCGGTCTATAGCAGAGGCCATTAAGGGTTTTATTTTATTATATTATTTATTTTTTAGATTTTATTTACTGATTTTAGAGAGGGGACAGAGAGAAGGGGAGGAGCAGGAAGCATCAACTCATAGCAGTTGCTTCTATGTGCCTTGATTGGGCAAGCCTGGGGTTTTGAACTGGCGACCTTGGAATTCCAGGTTGACATTTTAACCACTGTGCCACCATGGGTTAGGCCATCAAGGGTTTTAAACAGGGATATGTAAAGTGATCTTACTGCTGTGGGGTAAAGGGTAGAAAAAGCAGGGTGGAGGTGGTCCAGGTGAGTCATGATGGGGCTTGGAGCAAACATGTGATGAGAAATTATTGGATTGTGGTGTGTTTTGGAATCGACAGGGTTTGTTGATGGATATTGAGGGGTGAGAGCCAGGGCAGAAGTACAGACATACATTTTAAAAATAATATTTACTATTGAGACTGAAATTTGCAAAACCTCAAATGGCATCTGAATTCAAGGGGCAGTCTGGATTTGAATGCAGAAAGAGAAGGAGCCTAGTTTCAAGCAGGTTGTTTTCATTATTGTTTGTGTTTCACCACTACTTTATGTTTTTATATTTTTATTTTTTTAGTTTCTATTTTTTAGCCTTTCATTTGGAAATAGTTTCAAACCTTCAAAAAAATGCAGATAGACATAGTACAAAGCTTGCCAATATCCTTTCACTCACACTCACTGGGTGCCAACACTTTACCTTTTATTGCCAAACAGTGAGTTGGCTTGGAGTGTCTATAGCTTTGCTTTGGGAGAGTAAAGGGTGTTCTTGGGGTAAGGGCACAGCGTGACTAAAGGCAGGTGCCCTGATAAGAGGTTTTCCTCCCGTCCTCTCCACCCAGGCCCGGCTAGAACGAGACCTGAGCAACAAGAAGATTTACCAAGAGGAAGAGATGCCTGAGTCAGGCGCGGGCAGCGAATTCAACCGCAAGCTTCGGGAGGAGGCTCGGAGGAAGAAGTATGGCATTGTCCTCAAGGAGTTCCGGCCTGAGGACCAGCCCTGGTTGCTCCGAGTCAATGGCAAGTCGGGCAGGAAGTAAGTAAAATTGGCCGCAGCTACCCATCCTTGCTCCCTCCCGTGTCCTCACTTTGTGGGGTGCTGTCTCTGAACTTGTATGGTCCATATGCACAGTGGGGGTGAAAGCATGTCTTCTCTCATGGTTTTTTTGTTTTGTTTTAGTGAGAGAGAGAGAGAGAGAGAGAGGAGAAATAAGAAGCATCAACCTGTAGTTGTATCACTTTAGTTGTTCAATGATTGCTTCTCTCACACATGCCTTACGAGGGGGCTCCAGCTGAGCTAGTGCTCCCTTGTTCAATCCAGCGACCTTGGGCTTCAAACCTTTGGGCTCAAGCCAGCGACCATGGCTTCATGTCAATGGTGATCCCACACTCAAGCCAGCGACCTCATGGTTTTGAACATGGGACATCAGTGTCCCAGGTTGATGCTCTATCCACTGCACCACCACCAGTCATGCCTCCCTCATGGGGTTTTATTTATTTATTTATTTATTAAGATTTTTATTTATTGATTTAGAGAGAAGAGAGAAAGAGAGAGAGGAGGTGGGGTGAGTGGGAAGCATCAACTCGTAGTATAGTTGCTTCTTGTATATACCTTGACCAAGCAAGCCCAGGGTTTTGAACTGACGACCTCAGCATTCCAGTTCAATGCTTTATTCACTGCGCCACCACAGGCCAAGCTATGGAGTTTTATTTATTTATTTATTTTTAAATTTCTTTTTATTTTATTCATTTTAGAGAGGAGACACAGAGTGACAGAGAGAAAGAGAGAGAGAGAGAAAGGGGGGAGGAGCTGGAAGCATCAACTCCCATATATGCCTTGACCAAACCAGTGCAGGGTTTTGAACTGGCGACCTCAGTGTTCCCAGGTCGATGCTTTATCCACTGCGCCACCACAGGTCAGGCTGGAGTTTTATCTTTAAAGATGGATCGAGTTGGCCCTGGCCCGTTGGCTCAGTGGTAGAGCGTCAGCACAGTGTGTGGATGTCCTGGATTCGATTCCAGGTGCCCATCTGCTTCGCCACCCCTCCCCCTCTCGCTTTCCTCTCTCTCTTTCTTCTACTCTACTCCTGTAACCAAGGCTCGATTGGAGCTTGTTGGCCCCAGGCACTGAGGATGGCTCCATGGCCTCAGCCTCAAGTGCTAAAAATGGCCTCAGTTGCAGTGGAGCAAGGGCCTCAGATGGGCAGAACATCTCTCCCAAGTGAGCTTGCCAAGTGGATCCCGTTCGGCATGTGGGAGTCAGTCTCTGCCTCCCCTCCTCTCACTGAAAAAAAAAAAAGAAAGAAAGAGATGGACTTAGTTGCTGCTTTTATAGGAGCGGTAAGGGCCAGGATTCAGGAACCCTGGGCATGTGCCCTGTTTGTGTACAGCAAGGGGTCACCTTGAAGGTGGTAGGCAGGGAAGCGACACTGTAAGATTGCCTGGAATTTCATGAGGGAAGAGTAAAGGCAGAGTCCTAGAAGAGGCTGGCGTGGTTCAGGTCCAAGGAGGAGCCAAGAGGCAGATCAGAGGTGTCTGACTGCAAGACCTATGGTCTTCACGGCTAATCTAACGTGTTCCTTCTATAAAGGACCACGAAACATACAATGTGGAGAGCCCTGAGCCTGCTCTGTGGGGTGGAGAGCACTGGCCCTGCCTTCCAGATGTGGAATTCAAGGCTCAGACAGTTAAAGGGCTAACCCAAGGCTTCCCAGCCTCCGATTTTGCTGAGAGAGACCAGGTGGCTCTACAGAGGGGGCAGGACTGGGGGAATGGCTGGGCCAGGTGTGGTCCCTCTGACCAGGCTGTGACAATGGCTTTTGCAGGTTCAAGGGTATAAAGAAGGGAGGTGTGACAGAGAACACATCTTACTATATATTCACCCAGTGCCCCGATGGGGCCTTTGAGGCTTTCCCCGTGCATAACTGGTACAACTTCACGCCGCTGGCCCGGCACCGTACACTCACCGCAGAGGAGGCTGAGGAGGAATGGGAGAGGTGAGTAAGCCTGGGCAGGGCTGGGAGGGAGGCAGGATTTAAACAATATTGTCTTTTAGCTCCCCCAGCAGGGAGCCAAATTAATTGGAAACCAGGTAGGTTCACCATAATTTGTGCCCCGCTGGGAGGTAGGGACTCAGTGGTGACAAGCCAGACCCCACCAGGCCCTTAGGGAGTTCTCAGTCCAATGGGGAATCAGACACCAAGCCATCAGGGATGCACCGGGCCTGTGAGAGCTAAGGAGATGGTGGCTGAGCATAAACTGGCAGAGCTGGGCAAGGTGTCCCAGGATGCTTGGGCTCTCACAGGCAGGAGGTCCGTGGCTGGATCAACTGCAGGTGTCTGTTGCCAGAGGCTGTCTTGTTATGGCCTTTGCTTTGAAGTCTATTTTAGCTGATATAAGTATTGCAAGCCCAGCCTTTTTTCTTTTCCATTTCCATGAAATACCTTTTTCCATCCCTTTACTTCTAGTCTGTGTGTATCTTTTGTTCTGATGTGAGTCTCTTGTAGACAGCATATATATGGGTCTTATTTTCTTATCCATTCTGTTACGCTGTGTCTTTTGAGTGGAGCATTTAAGCCATTTACATTTACATTTCCTTTTTTTTTTTTTGACAGAGAGTTAGTCAGCGGGAGGGACAGACAGACAGGACAGGAGAGAGATGAGAAGCATCAATTCTTTGTTGTGGCACCTTAGTTGTTCACTGATTGCTTTCTCATATGTGCCTTGACTGGGAGGCTACAGCAGGGCAAGTGACCCCTTGCTCAAGCCAGCAGCGACCTTAGGGTTCAAGCCAGTGACCTTTGGGCTCAAGCTGGTGACCTCAGGGTTTTGAACCTGGGTCCTCCGCATCCTAGTCTGATGCTCTATCCACTGCACCACCGCCTAGTCAGGCTAAGCCATTTACATTTCAAGTGATTATTGATAGATATATATTTATTGCCATTTTATAACTATGTTCTTCTGTTTTTCTTTATCTTCCTCGTTCTTCAAGACCTATTAATTTTCTTGTAATACTGGTTGGTGGTACTGAAACTCCTAGCATTTTCTTGTCTGGGAAGCTTTTCTTTTTTTAAGCTCTTTATTTCTCCTTCAATGTTAAACAATAGCCATGCTGGGTATAGTAGACTTGGTTGTATGTCCTTGCTTTTCATCACTTTGAATATTTTATGCCAGTCCCTCTGGCCTGAAATGCTTCTGTTTAGAAATCAGCTGACGGTCTTGGGAGCTTCTTTGTAGGTAACTTTTTTCTCTCTCACTGCTGTTAAGATTCTCTCTTTGTCTGTAACCTTTGCCATTGTAATTGTGGTGTGTCTTGGTGTGGGCCTGAGCTTGGTCTTGAGCTGAGAGAGGTACTGAGATGCCAAGATCACACCAACACCTTCTTCTTGAGGGGCTCAAGGCAGAGGGAACTAAAGAAGAGTCGGCTCTTCTCATGTGATTTTAGGGTGTCCATACTATGTGTGAATCCCCGGAGATCAGACCATACTTCCTTCCTATCGTCAAAGGCGTGTCTGCAGTTCCCCTCTTGGGCACACCTAGTGAGGTACAGGGAAGAGGCCTGGCTCCTGAAGGAGAGACCTGGAGTCAGGCTTGTGATCAGACCCCACCATACCTCTCCCCTCTACCTGCAGGAGGAACAAAGTCCTGAACCACTTTAGCATCATGCAGCAGCGGCGGCTCAAGGACCAGGACCAGGATGAGGAGGATGAGGAGAAGGAAAAGCGTGGCCGCAAGAAGGCCAGTGAGCTGCGCATCCATGACCTGGAGGATGACCTGGAGATGTCATCCGATGACAGCGAGGCCAGTGGCGAGGAGGGTGAGCCTGGATAGAGACTCCCCACCCCTGGTGGCTGGGATGTTCAGCTGCCTTAATTGTGCCTGGGTCTTATTTTACAAAGGTGGCTGAGTGACAACACAGAGGGTAATGCCATTGAAAAAAAGTAGTTAAGAGTTTAGTGGGAGGTGAAAGGCAGGCACAGCATGCTGTGCAGGGCCACTTGGGGAAGCATCAGAGTGGGTAGGAGGCAGAAATGAGTGATGGGAAGGATTTGTCCACAGCCTTTACTGGGGCTTCCAAGGGAAAAGACAGGCAGGGCAGGGAGATCACTTGGGATCCACCAGTTTGAATAGTTCCAGTGGGCGCTGGGCTCCAAGAGTGATTTAGAGCAGGGGACAATGACCCTGAGTATGAGATTATAGAAAGAAGGCTGGGGATATAGATCCCAGATTGGTTGATTTGCACATGATAGTTGCACCCCTAGTCAAGCCCTTTGCCTTCTCTAAGAATTGGCTAGCCCTGGGCATCTCTGCATTGTCAAGGGCCCCTGAGATATCCCAATGTCACCAAATATATACAAACCATGAGGAATGCTCAGATCCCCTCCACTTCCCAGCTGGCAAAGCCCCCAAGGCCAAGAAGAAGGTACCCACGAGTAAGGCGGGCCGGAAGAAGAAGAAGAAGGGCTCAGATGACGAGGCCTTTGAGGACAGTGACGACGGGGACTTTGAGGGCCAGGAGGTGGACTACATGTCTGATGGTTCCAGGTGAGGCAGGCAGGAGGCAGGTGTGAGACCTTGGACCAGTCTGGAGGAATAGCTCACTTACCCTCTGCCCGCTGTGTCTTATAGCAGCTCTGAAGAAGAGCTGGAGGGCAAGCCCAAAGTCACCCAGCAGGAGGAGGGCCCCAAGGGGGTGGACGAGCAGAGTGATAGCAGTGAGGAGAGTGAGGAGGAGAAGCCACCTGAAGAAGAGAAGGAGGAAGAGGAGGAGAAGAAGGCACCCACACCGCAGGAGAAGAAGCGGAAGAGAGGTGGGCTTGGCTTTTGAGGCTTCTGCCCCCTCTTCTCCTTCTCAGACCCCCTTATCTGAGATAGAGCTAAGGGTAGGTGTAGGTGTCTCTGGTTCTGACATCCTTCCTTTGGCCCCATACAGACAGCAGTGATGAGTCTGACAGCTCAGAAGAGAGTGACATCGACAGCGAGGCCTCCTCAGCCCTCTTCATGGCTGTAAGGCCCAGCCCCTGTGGTGTGCGTGTGTGTGTGTGTGTGTGTCAGCCTTGCTATCTGTTTCCAGTCTCACATCCCCAAACCTGAAATTTGCAGAAAAAGAAGACACCTCCCAAGAGGGAACGGAAGCCATCAGGGGGTAGCTCAAGAGGCAATAGCCGGCCAGGCACACCCAGCACAGAGAGTGGTAACACTTCCTCCACACTTCGGGCGGCCGCCAGCAAGCTGGAACAGGGTGAGTGGCCTTTCCATCCCACGGCAACCTTTTGACTTTTGTTCTTTTGTGCATTGAGCATCAAGATCTGAGCCAGATCAGGGGGCAGACACCTAGCTGCCTCTGAGCCCCTGGTACCCATAATCCAGGTATCACCCAGCTAGGGTCCCTCCAACAGGTCCAGCCTCCCAGTTCTGATTCTCAGCCCTGCTTCGGCTCCCACAGGAAAGCGGACAAATGAGACGGCAGCCAAGCGGCTACGGCTGGACACTGGGCCCCAGAACCTGTCTGGGAAGTCAACCCCTCAGCCCCAATCTGGGAAATCAACCCCCAGCAGTGGGTAAGTTGGAGAGGACAGCAGAGGCTGGGTGGGGGCCTCTGGGAGGGGGCCTCCACTTACCTCCCCACTCTCCACTGGGCTCCGCAGTGATGTGCAAGTGACTGAAGATGCTGTGCGCCGCTACCTGACACGGAAGCCCATGACCACCAAGGACCTGCTGAAAAAGTTCCAGACCAAAAAGACAGGGCTGAGCAGTGAGCAGACGGTGAATGTGCTTGCCCAGATCCTCAAGCGCCTCAACCCTGAGCGCAAGATGATCAACGATAAGATGCACTTTTCCCTTAAGGAGTGAGGGGCTGGCCCCAACCCTTCTTTCCAATAAATAAGCTCTAGTCTCCAGAAGTTCATGGGGTCTTGAATTCCATATACTGCCTGCCATGAGCCCCACTGCCCGCCTGTCACACTGCTCTTTGAATCCTAGCACCCAGCATTAATAAGTCTGGAGAAATCTAAGCAGCGTTCTCTTCAATTTACTTCGCTTATTCTTCCCGACCCCTCCTTCTAGAACCTTTAGATGTCTCTTAAAACTTATTTTGCACATGGAGTGATTTCTTCAGGTCTGTCCTTCCACTTTCCCAGTTCTCTCTTCAGCTGTGGCTTATCCACCACCAACCATTTAAGTACTTAGGTTTTTTTTTGTGTTTTTTTTCTTTTTTCAGATAAGCTGGCCCGTTTTGAGTGTTTTGCCCTTAATGTTTTTCATTCCTTTTTTTTTTTAATACTTACTGAGTATTTTTTTTAATACTCTGAGTATTTTACAGAGACAGGAGAGCAAGGGGAGCATGGAATGGGAAGTATCAACTCATAGTTGCTTCATGTTAGTTGTTCATTGCTTGCTTGTTGTATGTGCCTTGACCAGGGAAGCCCATGTTTCAAACCGGCAACCTTGTCATTCCAGGCCGAAGGTTTGTCCACTGTACCACCACAGGCCAGGCTTCTTTCACATTCTTAATTTAAGTATCTTGTCTTATAGCTTTTATTAGACACTTCAGCACCTGAAGTTCACAGGCATCCTGTTTTATCTTCTGACTCCTCTTCATGATTGACTGTTTTGTAATCTTGGGTGGGAGAACCAGTGGCCAGCTTGGGGCTCTATCTGTGGGACTCTTGGATGTTCTGTTTTGCACGCCAGTCCTTTTAGATGGTTTTTGCCTTTGTTCCCACCAGGTGCCCCAGGAATCCCAGCCTGAGCCCACGTGAGATGGTTTTCTGATGTTTCTGGGGCTTCCATTATTTTTTTACAAGTCGGCTATACATTTATTTTCCAGCATTGCTAGGTGTTCTGTGGAGGGAGGACTGTTTTAAGTTCACGGACAGTAATGCTGCCGGAAATAAAATTTGGCATCAGGCACTACTTTTGAAGCCCCATCCTGAGTGATCTGGGCTTCCGTCTTGCCCTTGGCTGGAAACTGCAGGTGGAAAACTCTTCCCCACCCAGTTCTACAGGACCTTGGCTGTTGAATGGGAGTGCCTGAGATGTCAGGCTAATTCCTAGGAATGTCCTATGTTGGTCCAACCTCCTTCCCCATCCTTCCGCCACGCCTTTTTGCCGCAGCAGGAAAGAAGCCCTCACCCCTTTGCCCTGACAATTATACCCCTGCACTTGTGGACTGTGGTCTAGGGGTCCCCACCCGGCTAAGTCATGTGACTCGGTAGGAGCAGGGGCCTGTGTTCAGTGGGACCTGGGTTCAAATTCTGCCTGTGTTTAATTCTGACTTTGAATAAGTGACTTTTTCCCCTTCTGAAAGTAGTCTCAATAAGTACAGAAATAAGAACCACCACACCACATTACTGAAGCAATCCCCTGTATGAGGACTTTCAGTCCTTTCTGATCCTTTGCTGATACAAACAAGGAGCAAATAGCACTGAGCTTGTCTTTGCTCACCTGCTAAGTATGAGTTCCTGAAGCAGTTCTGGGGTTAAAGGGATGGGATTTGCAGTTTCAGTAGCAAATGCTTAACTGCTATCAACTTACATTCCCATCCACAGCATGAGAGTGTACCTCTGTCACACACTTCAGTCATGTGGAAGCACTTTGATTTTCTAAGGTATGGAGTCTCAACTGAGTTTTAACTCACTCTCACCTGTGAGAGGTCGAGCACCTCTTCAAACATGCAAAAGTTTTTTAATTTCCTTAGAAGCTCTCCCAAGCTTCTCAGTGCTAGGCACCATGTTAAACACTGAATGACTGTCCTCAGAACCCCATGTGGGAGGGGCTTTGGCCTCCTTTCATAGGTGAGGGACAGTCTCACTTCCCAGGGGCCACAGGGGCTGGGTGTGGAAGTCACTGTGATTTGCAACTCCTTCCAAGACCCAGTGGGAGTCGACCTCTCCTCTCTTTCTAATGCCCTGGACACCAGGACAGAGCTGAGGTCCCAAGGTCCTCAGGTGGGACTTGTAGAAATGGGTGTCCCTGCAGGGTGAGCTTCCTGCCCGTTATGTCCCAACTCTTGGCTATCCTGGGGCCTCTCCCTTTTCCTGTTTTGACATTTGTTCAGTCAGTCCCAGAGACGGGTATGATCTCTTAATCCTCCAGGCGGAAGCCATGAGAAGTCACGGCCAACCCACCTCATCCCCACAGACATCCACTCCATTTGGTGCCCAACACGGGATCCTGAGCTTTAGCACCCTGCCTAAGTGGGGAGGGGCCATACTGGGGGACCCACAGAACCCCCCCTCCACCTCTACTGCCAGATGGCAGGTGGGGTGGGGACCCCTGTTGCTTACCCTGGGCTGGGCCCTGGCTACAGTCACAACTTGTAAATCAGGGGGCGGAAGGGGTGTCTGAAATGGGTCTGTGGAATGTCTGGATATGGGGGTGAGCCCTTAACTCTTAAAAGGACAGAGTGTGGGGCAGAGAGGGCTGGTCTGCCAGTGTCTGAGGTTATGGAGACAAGCTGGTGGGGGACATTGGGCCTTCGTGTCTGTGCAGCAGCCGGCAGTGAAGTGGTTATTTCTCAACCCAGGGATAAATTGAGAGTGCAGGGCATCCCCACCCTCAGGACCTGCTTGTCATAATGGCCACAGGAAGAGTCCTGCTCAGCTCTCTGCTGCTCCTGTCCCTGCAACTGGGCCTTGGCGGGGGCCCTGGTGCTCCAGTGGTGGAGGGAACACATTCATCAAAGCCAGCAGCAGACTTAGGGACCTGGAAGCCACATCTGGGTAAGGACCCCCAGGACCCTGCATTACTCCCCAACTCCTTGGCCAGCCCCTGCCCACTGCCAACTGTACCTTTTCCCCTTAGGTGCCCGCCTGCGCCGAGCCCCAGTGGGCCCGTGCCAGCTGTGGAGCTTGACCCTGCCGGTGGCACAGCTAGGCCTGGGCTATGCTTCAGAGGAGACGATCATCTTCCGCTACTGTGCCGGCAGTTGTCCCCGAGGTGCCCGCACCCAGCATGGCCTGACGCTGGCCCGGCTGCGGAGCCAGGGCCGAGCACATGGTGGTCCCTGCTGCCGGGCCACTCGGTACGCAGACGTGGCCTTCCTGGATGACCATCACCACTGGCAGTGGCTGCCCCAGCTCTCGGCAGCTGCTTGTGGCTGCGGTGGCTGAGGGTCCCCGGCGTGGGGCCCAGCAGGCACACCAGGAGTCCACTGACTTATTTATTGGAGACTTGGATGCTGAGATGAGAAGGTGGGGGTGGGCTGTGGCTACCAGCAATGAACACAATAAAGGAAATTGCTTCTAGGGCCTCTTGACTCTGTATTCAGTGGGGTGTATACCCTACCCTGCCACTTTAGTTTCCAATTGCTGGGCAGGTGGGTCCTGGGCTCCCTTTGCAGATCCCAGCCCCAGCAAACAGCCAATCCAAGGAAGGACATGTTGTCCATGCTCTAGCTTTATTTACAAACACAGTATCTCTGAGAAACTTGGGGAAAGGCCTGGGGGTCAGCAGGCTGAGGGTGGCAGTGCGGGTTCCCCTGGCCTCATCCCCTTAGGGAGGGAGCGGCAGATCACGGAGATGCGTCGGCCCCGGGGAACCCGCCGTTCCCCAAAAAAGGACTCTTCATCCCGAAGGATCTCATGGGAGTAGTCATAACGAGCTGAGTCTCTGCAAGAGAAAACAGGCTGTGGCAGGGTGGAATGAGGGCATCCCTGTTCTAGGCTGCACATCTTCTGTGTAGATGGGAGTGTTTGCTGGGAGGGCCAAATGAGAGAAGGTGCTCCAAGTGCTGGGTAGTGTTTGACCAGTGACTAGTGGGGTGGGGGCTCCTTGGCTGGGTGTACCTAAGGATGTACAGGGAGCCTGGCTCCAGCAAGAGTTCAAGCCACTCCCCTGGCTCCTGGGCATGTACCAGTCGCATGACACTGGGAGACAGCAGGGACAGGCCAGCGATGGTGGCTCCGCAGAACTGGAAAAGGGCGCATGGTGGTGGGTCAGGCTCTAGCCTGGCTGGCCCAACCCCAGCCCAGGGCTCAAAGGTGGTGGCCTCTGCCCACCTTGATGCTGTCCACATGTGGCTTGATGTAACCCCGAGGTTCCAAGTCCAGCACATGCACTGAGGGCAACAGGGTCTGGCCAGGGCCAAAGGCAGTCTCCTGCACACGCCTCAGAATGGTGCGGCTTGCCTCTGACCAGCGCGACTTTTCTGTCTCTCGGAAGCCATGGATGGCCTGTATAGAGCACTCAGATCAAGCCTGTAAACTCTCCAGGTGGGGCGGGGGGGGGGTTTTCAGGGAGTGGGGGGACAAGGAAGTAGAAATACAGAGGGAGTGCAGAGCAAGCAGCTGGTTTTCCCAGCACGATCCTTGACGTCGCCCTCAACTTACAAACTTTGTCCTAGCTAAACCATAATCCTGGGCCTCAAGCCCCGACCCCGGTCCCATCTAGTTTGGCCTCAGTCCTTTGTTCCCACCCTCGAGCTCCAACTCAGTCCCAAATCTCTGCCCCAATGCTGGCCTCACCCCTATATTCATTTTGTGTCTGTCTCCACCCCCAACCAGTGACCCTCCCTCATCTCGCTCCACACTTCTCTCCCTAACTTTGGTTCTGTACCCCAAACAACCCTCAGTTCCAGGTCCTGCCTCCGATTATGGCCTTGCCCTCAGTTTCAAAGTGTATTCTCTGCCGTAAAGAACACTAGCTAGCATCAAGACTCTGCACCGATCCCAAGGTCCTGCTTCCAACGCTTCACTCCTCTGTCCCTGCCCCACCGTAACCCCGCCCCAACCCAGAGCTCAATTCCCATTCCTGTCCCTAATGTCCCTGCTTCTGCCGTGGCTCCGCCCCCAACGCGGCTCCGCCTTCCGCTCCGCCGACCTCACCGAGTCCCAGTGGTCGAATTCGTAGCGGCGGCGGCGCAGCTCCGGCTCCAGCTCGCGGCTTAGAGTCTCTTCTTCTTCCGCGCTCAGGAAACCGGGCTGCACCACAGCCGAGTCCCGGAGGCGTTTCAGCACGGCCGGGCTTGAGCCCCTCACCCAGCCAGGCCCGGACAACGTCCGCAGTGCCAGCCACATACCCCCGTACATAGACTCAGAGTAGGGGACTGGATCAGGCCACGCCCCTGCTCAGAGCCTTCGGGTAAGGCTGCGCAGAGTCCCTCTAGCGATTGGCTTTCCTCAACGTCCCGCCTCTTACTCAAGACCACTGGTTGTTGTTTGGCTCTCCTCGTTATTGACTCCTCCAGGACTCACCTTCTCTCCCACGCTACTGGGCGCCATCCCTCAGGAGCTTAAACTATTGGCTGTCCAGCAAGTTCGTCTTCTAGGACAAAGGCTCTGGCTTGGGTGGATGTTCGAGGTCATAGAATTTGGACAAAGTTCGATGTTAAGGAACGGTGGAGAACAGTTAAATTGAGAGGAAGGGAGCACAGGGTTCAGGGGGATGACGTGAAGTAACGCTTATGTGACCAATTTTGCGGAGTTGGAGTTATGAGGTGCCACCAAAAGTCAAAGCCAGGCCTGACCAGGCGGTGGCGCAGTGGATAGAGCGTCAGACTGGGATGCGGAAGACCCAGGTCCGAGACCCCAGCTAGCCAGCTTGAGCGCGGGCCCATCTGGCTTGAGCAAAAGCTCACCAGCTTGGACCCAAGGTCGCTGGCTCCAGCAAGGGGTTGCTTGGTCTGCTGAAGGTCAAGGCACATGTGAGAAAGCAATCAATAAACAACCAAGGTGTCGTAATGGCAATGAAAAACTAATGATTGATGCTTCTCACCTTTCTCCGTTCCTGTCTGCCTGTCCCTATCTATCCCTCTGACTCTCTCTGTCCCTGTAAAAACAAAAACAAAAAAGTCAAAGCCAGGAATCACCCATTTACCCTCTCTATGGCATCCCCACTCACATACAAACAGGATGGCTTGCACCTTATAAACAAAATAAACTCTTCTCTTCATGGTAGAATTGATATATCACCATTTTGCAGTCCTTATTGGAATATATAGTGGATCTAGACAAGGATTCTTGTTGGCTCTTAATGTCACTAAAAGAGGGACGGACGACTTTATGTGCCTCCTGATAGAAGTACACATCCCCAGCTAAAAGGTCACTTGCCAAAAAGTGGAACCTGAATCCAATTAGATTTCCCTAGATTTATACACCAAGTAACAAACAGGAAATACCTAGGATAGATGTCACCACTTCTCCTGACCCAATCATCAAAATCTAAACTGAAAGTCCACAAGATACACAACCCTGTTTCTCCAAATTATGAATTTCAAGGAATAAGACAAAAAAGGGAGAGCTTGAGAAAAATTAAGGGGAAACCTGAAGTTTCAAGAGACTTAGAGATCTATCAACTAGTTACAACAAACTAGAAAAACAGACTGGGGAAATTTGGTTGTATATTTGTAAGTATAATTTTTTTAAGTAATGAAATTTGGACACTAGTTGGGTATTTGCAAGTAGTGTAATTAAAGAAGCTTTTCCCCCATTGATTTGAGGGAGAGAGGAAGGGAGAGAGTGAGAGAATCGCAACTCATTCCACTTAGTTGTTCCATTTAGTTGTGTACTCATTGCTTCTCGAGGGTGTCCTGAAGAGACATGGAACTTGCGACCTCGGTGCACTGGCATGACACTTTATCCACTGAACCACCTGGCCAGGGCCTTGTCTTTTTCTTTTTTCTTTTTGAGAGAGGGTGAGAAGCATCAACTCGTTGTTTTGCATAACTGTGTAAGTTGTACAACTTTAGTTGTGCATTGATTGCTTCTCATGTGCCTTGACCAGGGTGAGCCAGTGTCCCCTTGCTCAAGCCAACGACCTTTGGGCTCAAGCTGATGAGCTTTGGGATCAAATGGATGATTCCCTGGCTCAGAGTCAGTGACCTCAGGGTTTGGAATCCACCACCTCAGTGTTCCAGGTGGACACTTTATCACTGCACCACCACTGGTCAGGCCTTGTAATTTTTTTTAGGTTTGAAAGTGGTTGTCTTATAGGGATTCCTTGTCCTTTTAGATATACATACTGAAATATTTACAGATATAATGAAAACTAGAATTTACTTCAAACTAATCCAGGGAAGTGGGGGACAGGGAGGGATGAGTCACAGTTGACGTTGAATTGGTAATTGTTGATTTAGTATGATGGTACAGGAGGCCTCATTATCCTGTATTTTTTTTTTTAAAGATTTTATTTATTGATTTATAGACAAAAGTGAGAGACGGGGGGAAGCAGGAATCATCAACTCATAATAGATGCTTCTCATATGTGCCTTGACTGGGCAAGAGCAGGGTTTTGAACCAGCGACCTCAGCGTTCCAGGTCAATGCTTTATTCACTGCGCCGCCACAGGTCAGGCTATATTTTCTACTTTTGTATATATTTAAAATTGTCCATGGGCCTAGCTGGGTAGCTCAGTTGGTTAGAGCATTGTCCAGACATGCTGAGGTTGCAGGTTTGATCCCTAGTCAGTGCATATACAAGAATCAACTAATGATGGCACGAATGAGTAAACAGCAAATTGATGTTTCTCTCTCTCTCTGTCCTTTTCCCTCTCTCTAACCCTCAATTTTTAAAAAATATCCGAAATGAAAAGTTCAACCAAATATAACTGATGAAGATGGTCAAATTAAAAAGTCCGATAAATTTTGAAAAACATAAAATTCACCCCAATTCTGCCTCCAGCCCCAGCCCTATGTCCTCTGCTTTTTACAGCAAATTCTTTAAAAGACTTGTCAGGCCCCCATATTTTCTGGCCCATTCTTACTGGGCCAGAAATAAGCACCGAAATTGCTTATTTAGTTCCACTTAGTGACTTCCAATGTGCCAAATCCAATGGTCAATTCTGAGCCTGACCACTAATTCATTGACAAGCTGTTAACTCCTACATTTTTCCTCCCCAGGGACAGAGAGTCAGAGAGAGGGATAGATAGGAACAGACAGACAGGAACGGAGAGAGGTGAGAAGCATCAATTATTAGTTTTTCGTTGCCGTTGAGACACCATAGTTGTTCGTTGATTGCTTTCTCACATGTGCCTTGACCGCGGGCCTTCAGCAGACCGAGCCACCCCTTGCTGGAGCCAGTGACCTTGGGTCTAAGCTGGCAAGCTTTTGCTCAAGCCAGATGGGCCCGCGCTCAAGCTGACGAGCTCGGGGTCTCGAACCTGGGTCTTCCGCATCCCAGTCCAACGCTCTATCCACTGCGCCACCACCTGGTCAGGTGCGACTCCTACGTTTTTACTTCAAACCCATCCCCTGGGATATCTAAGGCTCATCCAACATTGAACATAACATGTTCAAATCAGCTTCCAAATCTGCTCCTCCCACCAGCCTTCTGGTCCCAGTTAACAACTCTCCATCTTTCTAGTTGCTTTGGGCCAGTCTGTTCGGAGTTTATAAAGATAACTTCCTCTCAAATCTCACATCCTACCTGTCAGCCCTGCCTTTACCTGTTTTTTTTTTTTAATTTTTATTTTATTCATTTTAGAGAGGAGACACAGAGTGTGAGAGAGAGAGAGAGAGAGAGAGAGAGAGAAAGGGGGGAGGAGCTGGTAGCATCAACTCCCATATGTGCCTTGACCAGACCAGTGCAAGGTTTTGAACTGGCGACCTCAGTGTTCCCAGGTCGACGCTTTATCCACTGCGCAACCACAGGTCAGGCAGCCCTGCCTTTAAAACCTGGCTGGAATATGACTTCTCCATCTGGTCAGGTCTTCAGCCTTCATCTGAATTATTCCAGTTTCCTAACTGGTCTCCAGGTTTCTGAGCTTGCTGCACTCCTCCCAACTCTCTGTGGGAAACATAGTCATCCTTTTTGTTACTCTTCTCAAAACCCTCTGCAGTTCACCTCCCTCCTTGCAAAGACATACCAGGCCTTTTGAGATTTGTACTTCTTCCCTTTCTGCTCTAATCTTCTCCACTCTGGCACCTGGTTCCTCCCAGGTGCCAGGCACAGTCCTGCTTCAGGGCCTCTGCATTCACTGTGCCTTCTGCCTGGACTGGTCTGTCCCAAGATAGCAACATGTCTCCCTCCCTCACCTCCTTCAGGTCTTTGCTCATGTGTCACCTTCTTAGCAAAGCCTTTGCTGGCTACCCCATCTAAAACTGTCAACACACTGACATGGCCAGGTAGCTCAGTTGGCTCGAGTGTGGTCCTGATACCCCAAGGTTTAGGGTTCAATCCCCGGTCAAGGCACATATAAGAATCAACCAATGAGCCCTGGCCGGTTGGCTCAGTGGTACAGCGTCAGCCCAGCATGTATAAGTCCAAGGTTCAATTCCTTGCCAGGGCACATAGGAAAAGCGCCCATCCGCTTCTCCACCCTTCTCCTCTCCTTTCTCTGTCTCTCTCTTGCCCTCCCGCAGCCAAGGCTCCAATGGAGCAAAGCTGGCCCCGGGCGCTGAGGATGGCTCCACCTCAGATGCTAGAATGGCTCCAGTTGCATTGGAGTAACTGCCCAGATGGGCTGAGCATCGCCCCCTAGTGGGCATGCCAGGTGGATCCCAGTCGGGTCCATGCAGGATCCTGTCGGTCTGCCTCCCTGCTTCTCACTTCAGAAAAATACAAAAAAAAAAAAAAAATCAACCAATAAATGTATAAATAAGTAGAACAAATCGACATTTCTTTTTTTCTCTTCCTCTAAAATCAATCAGAAAGAATTATTTTAATCAATTAAAAGAAAGAAAACTATCTTTCACACACACACACATTCTGCATACTGCTTTTCCTAATTTTAAACTGTCTACCCCCACAAGAATAAGATTTTTGTTTCCTTCACGACGTGCAGTGGCCTCTAGAACAGTGGCTGAAACGGTATATATGCTCAGTTGAGGCTATTGAAGTTCAGCTGAAGATCAGAGCCTCAAGGTCAGGACCAAAGCAAAAGGGGTCTGGTGAAGAGACAAGCATGCACAGTGGTGGAGCAGGGAAGGAAAGAGCCACAGAAGGGGAGCAAAGACTACAAAGATTTAATTTAAAATCACAGTATTTGAGTGAGGCTACCCGCCACCACAGACACCTCCAAGTCCAAAGGTTCTCAAGGAGCCCTCAGGCTCATCAGTGAGGGGCTGGCAGGGCAGCAGCCATAGCTTCTGGCCCCTCAACTTTCCTTCACAGGGTGAGGTCCACTTAGGCGCTCACGGGGGCAGGTTCTGCTGCCGTCGCTGCCGCCACAGGCTCCTTCTGCACTAGCTCAGGCTCGTCCTCACCGTCCTGAGGTGGGTGCACCAGAACCTTGTCTAGGATGCCAAACTCCTGGGCCTCCATGGGGCTCATGTAGCGGTCCCTCTCCATGGCCGACTCTACAGGGGAAGGGGGATGCGGGACATGTGTGATTTAAAGCAGATACCTGGGGAGAGGTGCGGGTCCCTTTTGCCACATTTTCCCTTTATGACCTTGTCCTTCCTGCTTTGTACCTGTTTCCCCATTGCTAAAATACCTATTTCAATTTTAATGTTTTTACTTGTTATTAATGAATAATAATACAAGAAAGGACATGAATCATAAGTGAGGAATTTCAGACTGAATATACCTAAATGGCCAGAACCCTGATGAAGAAATGGGACATTGCCCTGAGCAGTTGGCTCAGTGGTAGAGCATCGGCCCAGCATGTGGATGTCCTGGGTTTGATTCCCGATCAGGGCACACAGGAGAAGTGCCAATCTGCTTCTCCAACCCTCCCCCTCTTGCTTCTCTCTCTCTCCTCACCTCCTGCAGATATGGTTTGATTAGAGCGAGTTGGCCCTGGATGCTGAGGATGGCTCCATGGCCTTTACCTCAGGCGCTAAAAAATGGCTCCAGTTACAGTAGAGCAAGGGCCCCAGATGGGCAGAGCATCACCCCTTAGTGGGCTTGCTGGGTGGATCCCGGTTGGAGGGCATGTGGGAGTCTGTTTCTGCCTCCCCTTCTCTCACTAAAAAAAGAAATGGGATATTGCTGGATGCCCTGAAACTTTGCTCAGGCCCCACTTCTTGTCACCAAGTTCTCCTGCCGAAGAGTAAACACAATCCTCACAGTGGCCTAATAGTTAAGCCTGTTTTTGTTCATTAAATATGTAGAATCAGTGTTGACTCTTTTTTCCATTCAGCAATAGATTTTTGAGATTCATGCCCGCTGCTGTGTAGTATTCCACTGTGTGAATAACCACCACTATAACAAGCATTCTACTGCCGTGGGCATCTGGGTAGTTCCGTTTGGGGCTTGTACAAACAGGACTGCCATCAGCATTCCCGCCCACATCTTTTCACATGGTTGGCCTTAGCCAGTAGTGCCAAACAGCTGGAGTTAGGAAGCTGCAGGTCAGAGCCTCACTGGTTATATGATTTTCCAGCCTGCAGTGGATAAAAGTTCCAGTTGCTCCACATTCTGGTCAGCATTTGCTGTTACTAGTATTTTATATTTTTGCCATTTCAGTGGGTTGAAATGGTATCTTGTGGCCTTCATTTCTCTTCCCTTATTAACTCATGATATCATAATTAAACAGCATCACTAAAGACGGAGAGCATCTTTTCTTATGTTTCTTGGCCACTTGGAATATTCTTTGTTGAAGACTCTGCTTAAACCTTTTGACCTATTTCAATTAAGTTTTGAGGATTCTGTAAATTGTTTTTGATTCTTTTAAGTCCTTAGAACAGGGATTCTCAACTGGGGGTGATTTTATCCCCCATGGGACACTAGGCAATGTCTGCAAACAGTTTGGGTTATCATAATTGGAATGTGTTCCTGGCATCAAGTGGGTGGCAGCCAGGATGATGCTCAGTACCCTACAGTACACAAGATGACCCCACCACAGAGAATGATTGACCCAGAGCATCAACAATGGCGAATTTGAGAGGCCCTGGCTCAGTGTAAGGCCTGACCCTTACATCTATGTTGATTCAAATAAAGGAGAGCAGCTGGGGGGGTCTGCCTGGGGACAGGGCACTCACCAATCACCTGCAAGCTCTGTTTGGTGTGCTTGGCATAGATGGTGTAGAGCTGCTTCTTGAGTTTCATGATCTCCTCTGCCTGAATGGCTATGTCTGTGGCTTGGCCCTGGGGACGTCCCAAGAAGGAGAAGATTGGAACCAGTGTCAGCCACTCACGGGGAGGCTGGAGATGGGGACTCAGGAGCCCCCTTTGGACTTCGGATTGCCAGTGTTCAGGCAGGTGGGACAGGGCTCTGCGAGTCCCTCCACATCCTGCTTCATCCTCATCACCATCAGGAAGGCTTCCTGGATAAATATATTTTCTTATTTTCTGTATCTGGACCTTGCTGACCCAGAGAAATGGTCTCTCCCAGGGCTAGCTAATTCCTACAAACAGTAAACATCTCACCTAAAAGCACATCTTTCATGAGCAAACCAGACAATCCAGAGCCCACAGCACCACCACCTCCTATGGGGATCCTAATCCACTATCCCCCTGCCTTGATCACCCCAGGGCCAGCTGCCAGACAACTAGGGAGAGCTATTACACCTCAGAGCTTGTTGTAGTTATTCAAACTGCCAATCATAAGCCTGTTTATCTTGCCTTGCCCCCAGTTTTTCCCACACAAACTACATTAAAGGCTTTTGCCAAGTTTTCTTCCTGCTGCTCCCTTTGCCTCCTGACCAACACTGGTGTTTCCTCGTGTGGCCCTGCTATAGCCTGGCCTGGCCTCTCCTCTTGGAAACTGTAACAAACTATCTTTTCAACAGCAGTCTTCTTCAGTTGACCTCACTATATTTGAATAATAATAAACCTTACACTTTTAAAACACTCCTGCATGAGTTTCACCTAGTCAGTCCTTCTGTCTAGACCCTTGTCCCCCATCCCAGAAACTCACAGGGCCTGGCACTCACCCGGGCGCCCCCAGAGGGCTGGTGGATCATGATGCGTGAGTTGGGGAGCGAGTGGCGCATGCCTGGGGTGCCCGCAGCGAGAAGCAGGGAGCCCATGCTGGCAGCCTGGCCCACACACCATGTGCAGATGGGGTTCAGGATGTACTGCATCGTGTCGTAGATGGCCAGGCCCGAGGTCACCAAGCCGCCTATGGGTGGGGGCACGAGTGAGGGTCTGTGCCAGCTCCTACTGCTATCCTTTCCCTATTGCAGCCTCTGGTCATAGGGAGGGCTGGTGTGGACACAGCCCGTTAAAGAAGGGTCTGTGGCTTGGGGTGGAGGGACGGAGGTGACAGAAACAGGTGACACAGGCCAGATGGGAGCAAACTGAGAGTGCTTGGCCTGACCAGGGGGTGGCAGAGTGGATAGAGCGTCGGACTGGGATATGGGGGACTCAGGTTTGAAACCCTGAGGTCACTGGCTTGAGCGTAGGCTCACTAGCTTAAGCACGGGGTCGCTGCCTTGAGCATGGGATCATAGACATGACCCCATGGCCGCTGGCTTGAGCCCAAAGGTCACTGGCTTAAAGCCCAAGGCTGCTGGCTTGAGCTCAAGGTTGCTGGCTTGAGCAAGGGGTCACTCGCTCTGCTGTAGCCCCCCCAGGTCATACCATCAGTGTGGCCTAGGCAAGTTACCTAGCCTGTCAGAGCCCCAGCGTCTCTTCGCAGATTGTGGTAACTAAATAGTAACTACCATGTACGGTTGCCATGAGGACCAAATAATTTACATGCACATAAAGTGCTTAGAAAAGTGCTTCGCACACTAAGCACTCAGTCAAGACTAGCTATTCTTTTTTTGGAGGGAGAGGGCAGTAATAGTGGAATCTATCCGTTTTTAAATGTTGACATTTTAAATGTCAGGTTGGTAAAATGTGTGTGAGAAAGACAAATACCGCATATATGTGGAATCTAAAGAAAAAAATAAACAAATCAGCAAAACAGAAAAAGGCTCATAGGTGGAATAGACTGAGAGTTGCCAGAGTGAAGGGGGTTCGGGGACTGGGTGAAAAAGGTGAAGGGATTAAGATGTACAAAATGGCACTCACAAAATAGCCAAAAGGATGTAAAGCACAGCATAGGGAGTACAGTTAGTAAAATTGTAATAATTACGTATGGTGCCAGGCGGTACTAGAATTATCAGAGGGATCACTTTGTAAACTACATAACTTTTTAGCCACTGTGCTGTACACCTGAAACAAATATAAAATAATATTGAATCTCAACTTAATTGAAAATAAAAAGTTATGTCTGTGATCAAAGAGGAAAGTTCAGCTGAAGGTCTGTGAGCCTAGACTTAAAAGCAAGGGACAGAAAGCTTTTGGCAGTTTCAAGACACTTTGGGGATTCAGAAGGAAACTTTGAATTCTTTCTTTCTCCAGAGAGAGAACATCCTTGATGTAGAGAGTGAGAGTCTGGACACCCTGAGTCTGAGTCACCCAGTGCATACAAGGAGGGTCCCCTTGCACTCAGGGAGGCCCCAGCTCACCAGGGCTGTTGATGTACATGTGGATGGGCTTCTTGTTGCTCTCGGACTGCAGGAACAGCAGCTGTGCGATAACCAGGCTGGCCACACTGTCATCAATCTGCAAGTGGGGAGGACAGGGGTGTCCCCAGATGGGGGTGGTGGAGAGAGGGCTAAGGAAAGAGGTTTTTGGTGTGGCTGGGGATGAGTCAGAGAACCAGGATCAGTGTCGGAGCCCAAGACGGGCCGGATAGAATTAAGAATTCATGAGGGTCGTGCCGGGGTGGGAGGACGGGGAGGTGTCAGGACCCAGGGGGTTTGGGGCACAGGAAGGGAAGAGATCGGGAGGGTTGAGGGATTGGAATTCAGAAATAGGGACGGGATCATAGCTGTGGGAGGTGATCAGAAGTCAGGGAGAAGAGGATTTGATGAAGGGATCAGGAGGGAATGGAGAGGGTACTGAGGACCAGGAGGGAGTTAGAAGCCTTATGTGCAAGGAAGAGGGCTTCAGGTTGAGTCCAGAGCAGAGTCCAGGGGCGAGTCAAGTAGGAGGGATCAGGAGGCCAAGGGGGTAGAGAAGGGGGCGAACAGGGTCCGGGAAGACGCAGGGGAGAATCAGCGTGCGAGGTGCTCACCGGACCCATGACACACACAATGCGCTCCCGCAGCAGCCGCGAGTAGATGTCATAGGCTCGCTCACCGCGACCCTGTAGAACAGAGACCGAAGTGAGGCCCAGCGCCAGCCGTCCCCCCAGCCCGAGCTTCCAGGCCATGTTCTCGGCCGACGCTATACCGTCTGTTCCACCACGATGGGAATGAGCGGGATAGCCCGGGCCGCCGTCGTCCGCAAGCTCCGCTGCAAGGCCAGGCCCGTCTCGGGCGTCCGCTGTGTGGGGAAGCGGGCGGCGAGGCGAGGCCCCAACACGGCGCATCTGCCCGCAGCCAACACGGTCGCGGTCGCGCCCGCCAATATTCCGTGCCACATTCTGCCGCTCATCCGTCCCGGCTTCCGTCTGATGGCAGAACTACAACTCCCGGCGTGCTTTGTGTTCCAGCGCTTGCTCACTAGATCGTCCACTTCTGGGAGGGTGGGTGGGCACATTAGTGTGGGGGCGGGAGGAAGGAGGTAGAGGAAAGTGAAACCGGGGCAAAGCTGGAGAGGTTTTAGAATCTCTAGTTTGGGTCCCTTTCCCGATTGGAGACCCGGAGCTCCCCAGCTTGAATGTGGGCCCATCTGGCTTGAGCAAAAAGCTCGTCAGCTTGGACCCAAGGTCGCTGGCTCCAGCAAGGGGTTGCTCGGTCTGCTGAAGGCCCCCGGTCAAGGCACATGTGAGAAAGCAATCAATTAACAACTAAGGTGTTGCCATGGCAATGAAAAACTAATGATTGATGCTTCTCACCTCTCTCCGTTCCTGTCTGCCTGTCCCTATCTATATCTCTCTCTGACTCTCTCTCTGTCCCTGTAAAAAAAAAAAAATCAACATTCGACTGCCGGTGCTAACGTCAGTGGGACGGATCCGGATTGGGGGGGGGGGGGCGGGGTGGTAAAAATATCAACATTGTGCTCCCTGGATCCTGGCCTTTCAGACCTAGGCTGACTCCTATTGAGACCTTGTCATTTACCATGGTCTGTTATGGGATAGAGGGAGGGTCCCCAGGTTGTGGGAACCCGAGGGTGGGTTCAAGCACTGAATTACTTACTGTGTAATCTTAGGTGCATTGCTTAACCCCGTGATTGACACGCATGTCAGTACTGACTTCGCATAGCCATTTTCCATGACAGGCAGCCGCATGTGGCCACATACCAGAGAAGTATGGGGCCACATGCTGAAAAGGACGTTTCACCCTCGGCTCCTGCCCGGCCAGGTGCAGTAGCTGAGAATAAAACATTTGCTATAGTGTAGACCAGGGATCCCCAAACTTTTTACATAGGGGGCCCGTTCACTGTCCCTCAGACCGTTGGAGGGCCGGACTATAAAATAAAACTAGGAACAAATCACTATGCACACTGCACATATCTTATTTTCAAGTAAAAAAGCAAAATGGGAACAAATACAATATTTTAAATAAAGAACAAGTACATTTAAATCAACAAACTGACCAGTATTGCAATGGGAACTATGGGTGCGGATGCATCCTGTGCTCCTCTCACTGACCACCAGTGAAAGAGGGGCCCCTTCCAGAAGTGCGGTGGGGGCTGGATAAATGGCCTCAGGAGGCCACATGCCCTGCGGGACCGTAGTTTGGGGACCTCTGGTGTAGACACTCTGTGCCAGAGTTCTGTAGGCCAAAACAACAGAACTCCGTCACAGAGCTTCTAGTTCTCGGACTTCTGGTTAGGCCGTTTTCCTCAAAGTGACACACCACCCGAGTTATGCTCAGTTTTTTGGCGAATTTTGACACACCAACCTCAAAAGATTGCCCATCACTGGCTTAACCCTTCTATGCCTCAAATTTCTTATCTGGAACATGGTGATGATAAATCTCACACGGAATGATGTAGAGATACCGGCAGCAGAGGCTGCATATTGAAGTCACCTGAGTTCATATCTTTGCTCCACCAGTTACTTGTAGTTTGTCCTTGAACCTCAGTTTCCAATTTGTAAAATGGAGATTATGATAACCTAGGATTACTGTGCCTCAGGTCCTTGGAATGAAGTCTGGAATGCAGTAGTGCTAAATTTGAGTTAGCTATTGATGTGTATTAGTTATGGATGTGTTAGATCATGAACCATGGAGGTCCAAGAAGTCCTCCCCAATGAGGGTCTATTTGAAGTGTATTTTGACTCAGAGGTAGATTTTTTTTTTTATACAGGGACAGAGAGAGAGTCAGAGAGGGATAGATAGGGACAGACAGTCAGGAACGAAGAGAGATGAGAAGCATCAATCATCAGTTTTTCATTGCGACACCTTAGTTGTTCATTGATTGCTTTCCCATTTGTGCCTTGACCATGGGCCTTCAGCAGAAAAGTAACCCCTTGCTGGAGCCAGCGACCTTGGGTCCAAGCTGGCGAGCTTTTGCTCAAGCCAGATGGGCCCGCACTCAAGCTGACAACCTTGGGGTCTCGAACCTGGGTTCTCCGCTTCCCAGTTCGACACTCTATCCACTGCGCAAACGCCTGGTCAGGCCAGAGGTGGGAATTTGCAGGTGTACAATATTGAGGTGCTGAACTCTAAACTCAATACTGGGTGCCCTAGATAAGGGTAGTTTTGTACTCTCCATACCCACAGGGGATCCCAGTCTGATAGGGCGGTAGGGCAGGACACAAACACTCCCCACCATTTGACTGACTCCAGAGCAAGGCAAAGGAATGGACATGGAAATGGAAGAGTTTGGCCGCAGGCCTGGCAGAAGGCCAGGATCTAGGCCTCACTGGTGGGGGTTGGGGGGTGGGAGCAGCTGGCATTTGGATAATGAGAGTGAAGACTGAGGAGGTAGGTGGGCAGTGTAGGCTGTCCCAATTTCTGCTATTGAGTCAGCTGGGTGGCCCTGCCTGCCTGGTTCCCTTAGGGTCTGAACTCCCACACTCCCCTCAGGAGAAGGGTCATCAGCTATCACCACATCTTCCTCCTTCCCCTCAACACTTCATCGCACCCTCTGTCCTCTCTGCCTCCCAGATATCTGCTCTATCTATCCAAAAGTTCAACTACTTTTTACCTCTTCTGTCTTGTAAACACCCTCAGTGATGCTCTCATAGGTGTCCCAAGTTCACCCTAGTCTCGTGCCCTGCTGTTACTGCTTCATTCAGCAGCTTGAGTTATCCTCATAAAAGCTAATTGAACCATGTCCCTTCTTAGCCTAAAATCCTCTCCTTGGTTGGCTATCCCTCTGCTGTCTTCTAATCTCATCTCCTTCCACCTCCCTTCCCTGCTCTGCTCCAGCAGCGACCCTGGACATATTTCTGTTCCTCAGACATGCCAGGCACCCTACAACCATCCAGCCTTTTCTTGTGTTCTCTTCTTGTATCTAGCTTTTGAACCTCTGCTCAAATGTCCTCTCCTTAGAGAAGCCTTCTCTGACCCCCCCTAGCTACCCCCAGGAACTCTGGAATGTTTGCCATGTTTCATTGCTTATCCAAAACAACCCTATCGACTTATTTGTCTTCTTCTTTATTGTCTATAGAAGTGAATTCCATGAGACCAGACGCTGTGTGGTCCTACTCATCTCTGTGGCCCTTGGAGCTGTTATCAAACCTTTGGGGTTAGGACTCATAAAGAGAAATACATCTCATATAGTATCAGAATACACAAAAATACAAAAGTTTTATGAAATGACATTTATCCTTACTTTAGCAATATATTCTGATACTTCTATTTTGTCCTATTTTATTCCAGTTAATTTATATTAATGTTTCTCAACCTTGGCACTAATGACATTCTAAGGGTTGGATAATTCCTTGGGTGGAGGAGGCTGTCATGGTATTGTAGGCTGTTGAGCAGCATCCCTGGCCTCCATCAACTAGATGCCAACAGCATTCCTTCCCCCCATCATAACAACCAAAATGCCTCAGACTTTGCTAAGTGTCTCCCTGGAGGACAGAACTGCTCCAAGTTGAAAGTCACTGACTTTGCCTGACCTGTTGTGGCACAGTGGATAAGGCATTGACTTAGAACATTGAGGTCGCGAGTTTGAAACCTCAAGCTTGCCTGTTCAAGGCACATATGGGAGTTGATGATTCCTGCTTCTCCCCCTTCTCTCTCTCTCTCTCTCTCTCTCTCTCTCCTCTCTAAAAATGAATAAATCAGAACAATACCTGATGTATCAGATGCCTCAAAATCATGTGTGTTTTGCCATAAAAGGATTTTCCTGCAGGATCTTCGTGAAGCCGCTTGCACTTGGGTGTCCAGCCTCGCAATTTGTTAAGTCTGTTTGCAGAGAAGTGCATAGAGGGGCCAGGGCAGCGCTCTTCTGTTGTATGGTTTGAATAGCTTCTAAACAATGTTTCAAGTTCCTTAAATAAATTTCACAAATGTGACTTTAAAAAAATAATAAATATATCCCACTTATAGGAATATACCCTAAGAACACCTTAGCACTGTTCAAAAAGAAGAAATGCGCCCCCATGTTCCTGGCAGCATTGTTCACAATAGCGAAGATCTGGAACCAGCCCAAGTGTCCGTCAGAAGACGAGTGGATTAAAAAGCTATGGTACATATATACTATGGAATACTACTCAGCCATAAGAAACGATGACATCAGATCATTTATAACAAAATGGATGAACCTTGATAACATTATACAGAGTGAAATAAGTAAATCAGAAAAAAAAGAAAAACTGAGAAATGCATGATTACATACATAGGTGGGACATAAAAGTGAGAATATGAGACATGGACAAGAGAGTGGTGGTTAATGGGTGGGGAGAGGGAGGGTAGGGTGGGATAGGGAGGAGGGGAGGGACACAGGGAAAACCAGATTGAAGGTGACAGAGGACAATTTGACTTTTGGTGATGGGTATGCAACACAATTGAATGATAAGATAACCTGGAGATGTTTTCATTGTACATATGTACCCTGATTTATTGGTGTCACCCCATTAGAATTAATAATAATAAAATATATATTTAAAATAATAATAATAATAAATAAATAAAATAAAAATGAATAAATCAATCTTTAAAATAAAGTCACTGATTTAAAGTGGGTAGTGACTTGAAGTGGGAAAAAAGTAACTTTTAAATAGTTCCTGGCACATTGTAGGCACTTCATAAATATTTAATAGTTATTCCTCCAAACTTTAAAGTAAAGTTTCAATAGATGAATGAATAAATGACTACCTTGGCTCTTGGCTGCAAATCAGCTCATCCTACCAGTTTTAGGTAATCACTTCATAATCTGAAAGGAGCTCTGATCAGTTACTTTTTCTTTTTTTTTCAGATATTTATTTATTCATTTGAGAGAAGACAGAGACGGGGGTGGGGTGGGTGGGGAGCAGAAGCATCAACTCCCATATGTGCCTTGACCAGGCAAGCCCAGGGTTTTGAACAGGCAACCTCAGTGTTCCAGGTTGACGCTTTATCCACTGCACCACCACATGTCAGGCCAGTTACCTTTTTAAAGATGCATGTAACACAGGCCTATTGAATTGATGGAAACTGAAAGTTAACAAAAAGAAATGGAAACATCAAGAATCGAAAGGACTGTGGGTAAATGGATACTCCCATAAATGACTAATGACATTGCTACAACTTCTCTGGAAACTGAGGTAACATCGAATTTTAAATTTGCATAGTCTACTTCTAGTTACTCATTTTTAGGAAATGATCATAGATGAGTGCCAAGATTTGGCTGCAAAGCTGTTTATGGCAGAACTGTTTACATCCCTGTTATTTCAGTTAGTTATTGCCATGTAACAAACAAAGCACCCCTGTGATTAAAGATTGAAAACAACCACAGTTTACTGTTTCTCAGAAATTTGGGAATCTAGATTGGGTTCAATGAAGTAATTATTCTTCACATGGGGTTTTCTGGGGCTGGAATTTCAACAATGAACATTCTTCAGTCACAGATCTAATTCTCTGACTGGGAGCTCTTTCTCCACATGGTTGTTTGGGCTTCCTCCACAGTATGGCAGTCTTTACATCTCATACAGCAAGCAGCTTCCCAGAGAGAGAAAGCAGAAGCTACCTGCCTTCTTAAAAGCTTGGCCTGCAAGTCATACAGCCAAATCTAGATTTAAGGGGAATGCGAGGGGAAATAGACTCTTGGTGTGAGGACTTGTGGGAACAATACAAGGTAGAAGGAATTGGTTGGTGATGGCTATCTTTGGAGATAGTCTACCACATTTATATTAGCAAAATATTGGAAAGAAAAGTCCAATAAAAGGGGACTAATGAAATCATTTAAATTTAAAAATGAAAAAGTTATCAAGTATCTATAGTGTGGAATATAACTGATATTTACTGAGTGACTATTTTAGTCCAGAGTTTATTAATAAGATATGACTCTGACAGAGGGAAACTTTAAAGTACCAGCATTTTTTTTTAATTCAGTGAGAGGAGAGGAGGCAGAGACAGACTCCCGCATATGCCCCAAATGGGATCCACCTGGCAAGCCCATTAGGGGGCAATGCTCTGCCCATCTGGAATGTTACTCTGTTGCCCAGCAACCAAGCTCTTCTTAGTGCCTGAGGTGGATGCCATGGAGCCATCCTCAGTGCCCAGGGCCAACTTGCTCTAATCAAGCCATGACTGCAGGAGGGGAAGAGATAGAGAGAAAGAAGCAAGAAGTGAGAAGGGGAGGGTGGAGAAGCAGATGGATGGTTCTCCTGTGTGCCCTGACTGGGAATTGAACCCAGGACATCCACAAGTACCAGAATTTAGATGAGGTAGGAGAGTCTCTTCAAGTGACAATCTGAAGGTTGGCATCCAGGGCGGGTATCAGAAAGTCCCTGGAGACATCTTTTCAGCTCACACCTCAGTCATCCCTAGGGTAGAGCTCTCCTGATCTTCAAGATTTAAAATGGAGCTGTGGTGGCACAGTGGATAAAGTGTTGACCTGAAATGCTGAGATCACCAGTTTGGAACCCTGGGCTTGCCTGGTCAAGGCACATATGGAAAGCAACCACTATGAATTGATGCTTCCCACTTCTCCCCTCTCTGTCTCTCTCTTTCTCTTTCTTTCTAAAAGTCAATAAAAAAAATCAAAATGGAGTTTCAACTGCCACATTTTCATTCCAAAAACTAGATGGAGGAGGGAGGAAAAGAATAGGCAAAAGGTGCAGGCCAGCCAATCTTGAAGGAAGGCTGCTGCCCACCCCTCTGCTTACATCTCATTGTCCAGAATTTAGTCACATGACCACATCTTGCAGCAAAGGAGGCTGGGAAATTTGTTCATGCAAGTGATATTTACGGAGCACCTACTATGTGCACAGCACAGGGATATAGCAGGAATAAAAGAAAACAAACAAACAAATACAAAGAAAAGACACAAAAATCCCTGCCTTTGCAGAGCCTTACCTTCCATTCCTGTTTCTTATCAAGGAAGGACTTGCCACCCAGATGAGGGAAATATGGTCAGCAGGTGCCTCCAGCTTCCACCTTTAGGGTCAATCTCAGTTCAGAAAACCACCTCACTCAAGCTCCTAGGCAGCCCACACCCAGACTGAGAGAGGCAGAGAAATAGTGTCTGGCCATTCTAACTGAACACGTGACTCTGACAGTCAGTATTCACTCTGGAATCCCCTATCAGATGACCAGACTTTGTGTGGCTTAAATCACAGTTCAGAGTCAAAGTTCCCTTTGCCCATTTCTTCTTCCTTTCAGAGCTGTCAATTCTTACTAAACATAAACATAGTGCACCCCAAACTCCATCTCCCTGTCTTTCTCCTGGAGAGCCCAACCTGTGATAAAAAAAATTTTTTTTACAGCCACCAATCTTTTTATGGCTGCATGACATCCATTATATAGGAGACCCATAATTTATTTAAGCAGTCTTTGCTTGATGGATATCTTCCTTGTAATGAAAGATTCCCCACTTATCAGAGTTGTCTTTTAAAGGGGTCCCTCGCCTGACCAGGCTGTGGCGCAGTAGAAAGAGTGTCGGATTGGGATGCGGAAGACCCAGGTTCAAGACCCTGAGGTCACCAGCTTGAGCGCAGGCCCATCTGGTTTGAGCAAAAGCTCGTCAGCTTGGACCCAAGGTCGCTGGCTCGAGCAAGGGGTTACTCAGTTTGCTGAAGGCCCGCAGTCAAGGCACATATGAGAGAGTAGTCAATGAACAATTAAGGTGTCGCAATGAAAAACTGATGATTGATGCTTCTCATCTCTCTCTGATCCTGTCTGTCCCTATCTATCCCTCTCTCTGACTCGCTCTGTCTCTGTAAAAAATAAAGTAAATAAATAAATAATAAATAAATAAAGGGGTCCGTCTGTGTTGGAGAGTCCTGGCTCTCCTTGATCTTCCCTTATCCACACCCCCTTGGTAATCTCGTCTGGTCTGCTGGCTTTAAATACCTGTGTGCCTGCATGCCTCCCAGGTTTATCTCACCCAGACAGCTCTCCAAGCTCCAGACACAACTCCTTCACATCTCTCTTTGGATGTCTAATTAGGCACCTCAAAATGAACATGTTTGAAACAAATTACTAATCTTATCACCCACGCTGTGCACGTCTCCTTCGTCCTCCCACTTGCTTATACTAAGAAATGTATAGTCATCCTTGATTTATCTCTTTTCATAGCACCCAAAGTCCAATCTACGAGCTAATCCAGTTGACTCAACCTTCCAAATTTATCCAAACTCAACCTCTTCTCACCAGTCCGTGCTGCCTCCCTGACTTGTTCTACCATCATTCTTTATCTGGATAGTTGTAAAGGGAGTCCCATGGTGTAACATAAAAAAAAAAAATTGGAGTATTACATACACTCAGTAAAGTATACTCATCTCAACTGTACAGCTAGCTCAATGAATTTTGTGTGTGGGTATAGACCCATGTAACCACCACCCTGTCTAAGATCTAGAAAGTTTCTCCATGCCCCTTCTCAGCCAGTACACCCAGGATACCACCCTTTGGGTTCCTTTGATGTAATTTCTAAGGGGAAAACAAGCAGGTAATAAGACAGTGTTGACACCAATCTCATTATTGCAAATATTATATATGGGTTGGGAGCATATACACCTGGATGCTAAGAGTCTGTGAGATATGGGTAACTTTCACATTATAAATGTGTCTTGCTTTTTTATATATTTATTTATTTTACTATTATTATTATTTTTACAGGGACAGAGAGAGAGTCAGAGGGAGGGATAGGTAGGGACAGACAGACAGGAACGGAGAGAGATGAGAAGCATCAATCATTAGTTTTTCGTTGCCATTGCAATACCATAGTTTTTCATTGATTGATTTCTCACATGTGCCTTGATCGCAGGCCTTCAGCAGACCCAGCAACCCCTTGCTGGAGCCAGCGACCTTAGGTCTAAGCTGGAGAGCTTTTGCTCAACCCAGATGGGCCCGCACTCAAGTTGGCAACCTCAGGGTCTCGAACCTGGCGCCACCACCTGGTCAGGCGTGTCTTGCTTTTTTTGTTTTTTTATTTTGTTGTTGTTGTTTTTACAGGGACAGAGAGAGTCAGAGAGAGAGGTAGATAGGGACAGACAGAAACAGAGAGAGTTGAGAAGCATCAATCATTAGTTTTTCGTTGCCGTTGCAACACCTTAGTTGTTCATTGATTGCTTTCTCACATGTGCCTTGACCGCGGGCCTTCAGCAGACCAAGCACCCCCTTTTTGGAGCCAGCGACCTTGAGTTCAAGCTGGTGAGCTTTTTGCTCAAGCCAGATGGGCCTGCGCTTAAGCTGGCAAGCTTGGGGTCTCGAACCAGGGTCTTCCGCATCCCAGTCCAACTCTCTATCCACTGCGCCACCGCCTGGTCAGGTGTGTCTTGCTTTTTTAAAAATTGAAGTGTGCCTGGCCTGTGGTGGTGCAGTGGATAAAGCATCAATCAAAGCTGGTTCTAGACTTTGGGCTTGCCTGGTCAAGACACATACAACAAGCAATCTATGAACAACTAAAAAGCAACTATGAGTTGATACTTCTCACTCCACACTTCCCTGAAAAATCAATAAAAATCTTTAAAAAAATTTGAAGTAAAATTCATATAGCAAAATGAACCATTTAGAAGTGTACAATTCAGTGGTACTTAGTATCATCCCAGTGTTGTATGACCATCACCTCTATCTAATTCTGAAGCATTTTTATCTCCCTAAAAAAGAAACTCTCTCCCCATTAACAGTCACTCCCCACCTCCCTACCCAACACTTGGCACCCACGAATCCACTTCCTGTCTCTATGGATGTGCCTTTTCTGGACATCTTACATAAGTGGAATCACATACTGTGTGGCCTTTTGTGTCTGGCTTCTCTAACTGAGCATCATGGTTTTAGGGTCCATGTACATTGTAGCTAGTATCAGTGCTGCACTCCTTTCTATGGCTGAGTAATATTCCAGTGTGTGGACATATCACATTTTGTTTATACATTGATTTATTGATGAACATTGAGCATGTTTTGTGTTTATCATAGGAGTAAAGATGGTTTCAATACTTTAAATTGGAAAATATTAAATTATTATTTAGTGATAATTATGAATAGTTAAGGGGTGGTAGAGTAGGGAGAGAGTCCTGGGTTGGATTTCAACCCTACCTCTTAGTCTGCGGGACCTTGGGTGAAGAAAGCTCTGAGAGCCACAGTCTCCTCACCTGCGGAACCTGAAGAATCCTCTTTTGGGCAAGTGATTGGTTGCTTCATCAAAGTCTATCTCAGTCACTCCCCCCTGTGTACATGCAAATGCACACGCATACGCACATGTGCACATGTACACGCTTGAAAAATGCAGTCCATCTCAGCTCCATGGCGTCTGCCTCAGGCACTAGAATGGCTCCGGTCAGTTGCAACGGAGTAACGCCCCAGATGGGCAGAGCATCGCCCCCTGGTGGGCATACCGGGTGGATCCCAGTCAGGCGCATGCAGGAGTTTGTCTGACTGCCTTCCTGCTTCTAACTTCAGAAAAATACAAAAAATAAAATAAAATAAAATAAAATAGAAAAATGCAGTCCATCTGATAAACCAAGGCTCTTACAGTTGTGTTTTGGGAAAGAACACAGTAAAAAGTGTTGGGAAATCATGAGGTTTGTTAAACTTTAGTCATTTGAGTGTGTATATACCAGCTATACAATCATGATTCTTTTACTTGAAATCCCCCCTTCAAATATTTAAATATTTATTTAAAAATAGAAATTTTAAATGGCTGCCATTCGTGTAAGCTTGGTGTCATATTAGAAATTGATGGAGATGGAATAAATACAGTGAAAGCAAAGCATTGTTGTAAGTGTGGGGAGAGGAATGCCACTTTCCCCGTATGCTCCTGGTGAGATCCCCTCAGCCCGACTGCCTATGGAACAATCACCTAAGCCCATTGGATGCCTGACCATTTCTGCAAGTTTCACAAGGAGCCCGGGACTTCATCACCAAAGAACCACAACTCTGTACACCTCTATATGAACTCTTCTCCCTTCTCTGATCAACTTGTTTTATTTATTTATTTATTTATTTATTTGCGAGAGAAACAGATTTACACAGGGGGCCAGTTCACTGTCCCTCAGACCATTGGAGGGCCGGACTATTAAAAAAACTATAAACAAATCCCTCTGCACACTGCACATATCTTAGTTTAAAGTAAAAAAAAACAAAACAAAACAAAACGGGAACAAATACAATATTTAAAATAAAGAACAAGTACATTTAAATCAACAAACTGACCAGTATTTCAATAGGAACTATGGGTGCGGATGCATCCTGTGCTCCTCTCACTGACCACCAATGAAAGAGGTGCCCCTTCCGGAAGTGCGACAGGGCCGGATAAATGGCCTCAGGGCCACATGTGGCCTGGGGGCCATAGTTTGGGGACCCCTGAGATAGAGGAACAAACAGATAAGAAGGGAGAAAGATGAGAAGCATCAATTCTTCATTATGGCACCTTAGTTGTTCATTGATTGGTTTCTCATAGATGCCTGGACTTGAGGATTCTAGCTGAGCCAGTGACCCATTGCTCAAGCCAGTGACCGTAGGCTCAAGGCAGTGACCTTGGGCTTTGAGCCAGGGACCATGGGGTCATTTCTATGATTCCATGTTCAAATCAGTGACCTCGCAGTCAAGCTGGTGAGCCCGTGCTCAAGCTTGATGAGCTCACGCTCAAGCCTACAACCTTGGGGTTTCGAAACTCAGTCCTATGCATACCAGGCCCATGCTTTATCTACTGCACCATCACCTGGTAAGGCTGACCAACTTGTTTTAAAATCAACTCTAAGGAAGTATAACTTCATATTATAAAATGTATTAATTCAAGTGTACAGTTTGACAAAATTTGACAAATCCATGTAACCACTACCCCAATCAAGATAGAACATTTCTGTCACTGCAAAAGATCTCTTGCGTCTCTTTGTTTTGTCCTCATCCCAAAACAACCATTCATCTGATTTCTATCACTGTACATTAGATTTCCCCTTACTAGAACTTTATATAAATGGAAGCATTCAGTATGCAATTTTTGTCACTAGCTTCTCTCATTCAGTATAATGTTTGTTTGTTTGTTTGTTTGTTTTACAGGGACAGAGAGAAAGAGTCAGAGAGAGGGATAGACAGGGACAGACAGACAGGAACGAAGAGAGATGAGAAGCATCAATCGTCAGTTTTTTGTTGCGACACCTTAGTTGTTCATTGATTGTTTTCTCATATGTGCCTTGACTGCGGGCCTTCAGCAGACTGAGCAACCTCTTGCTGGAGCCAGCGACCTTGGGTCCAAGCTGGAGAGCTTTTGCTCAAGCCAGATGGGCTCACGCTCAAGCTGGTGACCTGGGGGTCTCGAACCTGGGTCCTCCTCATCCCAGTCCAACGCTCTATCCACTGTGCCACCATCTGGTCAGGCTCAGTATAATGTTTTTGAGATTGACCAGTATTGTGTGTCTTTGACTGTTTCTTCTCATTGCTGAATAATATTCCAGTGTATGAATGTACCAGGGATTACCTGTTCACCAGTTGATGTACATTTGCATTGTTTTAGCTTGGGGTTATTATAAATAAGGCAGCTCTGAATATTTGTGTACAAGTCTTTGTGAGAGTGTATATTTTTGCTTCTCTGGGATCAATACCAAATGTTGATTGTCTGGATAATATGGAAGATGCGTATTTAACTTTTGAAGAAGCTGCCAGTGACATATGAGAGGTCCAGTTGTTTGACATTCTCAACATCACTGTACAGACAGGCTGTTGTTTTAAAATCTTAGTTCTTCCAGTGGGTGTGTTGTGGTATGCCACTGTGGTTTTAATGTTTATTACCCTGGTGACTAATAATTTTAAGCACCTTTCATGTACCTTTTGGCCATCCCTGTATCCTCTTTTACAGAGTGTCTGTTTTAAACCCTTTGCCATTTTGTTTGTCTTCCTATTACTGACTTGTACATGTTCTTTATATATAGTGGCAGTAAGTCCTTTGTCAGATGTATTTATTGCAGATATCTTCTTTCAGTTAATGACATGTCCTTTTTTATGCTTGTTTTCTTATTTTCCTTTTCACTTTTTAATGATCTCAAATCCCGAAATGCTTCAGTTGTGCCCTCCTGAATTAATGGTTCTTCCTAAGATAAATTTTTCACATTGTCAATTTCTTCTCAGAACTGTCTCTACCTTCTCTCCCCAACAGAAGCCTGGGGACCTTAAGCTCTAAAGTTGTGGCTATTTTTTCTTCTAACTCATCACACCCTTGTGCTTCTTGGGGTGAGGCAGGTGTCCCTGCTCCATCCTTGCTTCTTATTCTTCCCTAAAACTCTGCAGTTTCAAATCTAAGTTATCAGACAATATATTCTCTGCTACTCTCTGCTTCATCTATCAGCCCTCAGATCATGCCCTCTCCTTCCTTTACTACTTTACCTTCTTGTTCACTTTTCCTTCTTAGAAAATGTCTCTGGTCATAATTCTTTTTTTTTTTCTTTATACAGGGACAGAGAGAGACTCAGAGAGAGGGATAGATAGGGACAGACAGACAGGAATGGAGAGAGATGAGAAGCATCAATCATTAGTTTTTTGAGAAGCATCAATCATTCGTTTTTTGTTGCTGTTGTGACACCTTAGTTGTTCATTGATTGTTTTCTCACATGTGCCTTGACAGCGGGCCTTCAGCAGACCGAGCAACCTCTTGCTGGAGCCAGCGACCTTGGATCTAAGCTGGTGAGCTTTTGCTCAAGCCAGATGGCCCTGCGTTCAAGCTGGCGAGCTCAGGGTCTCGAACCTGGGTCCTCTGCATCCCAGTCCGACGCTCTATCCACTGCGCCACCACCTGGTCAGGTTGGTCATAATTCTTAATGATTTCAGTATCCAAATAGATAATGGTTTCCTAATCCCGGCACTATTGACATTCGAGACCAGATCATTCTTGCTTGTGGGGTCTGCCTTGTGTATTGTGAGATGTTGATCTGCATCTCCAGTCTCTACCCACTCAATGCCAGTATCATTACATCCCCCAAGTTGTGACAATCAAAAATGTTCCCAGACATCACCAAGTGTCCCCTGGGGGGAAGAATTGCCTATGGTTTAGAACTACTGAGCTTGATGATTCTTCCAGAAATGTGGCTCTCAATTACTTTAGCTCTTTTTCCCCAAAGATCTCGTCTCCAGCTCTGATGGTCTTATTTTTAGATCTTGTCATTTTCAAAAACTTCATCCCTTTCCATATTGTCAAACACCCTGCTCACCGACTCACACTTCTTTTCTTTCTGGCTCATTCCATTTGATATTCTTATTCAAACAGCTTTGCCAGAATCTGTAATCCACAGACCCTTGTCTCCAGTAGTGGGATTCAAATTATTTCTAACAACTGGTTCTCTGCCCTAATGACTTTTTTTTTTTTTTTTTACAGAGACAGAGAGAGAGAGTTAGAGAGAGGGACAGATAAGGACAGACAGACAGGAAGGGAGATTAGAAGCATCAATTCTTCGTTGCAGCTCCTTAGTTGTTCATTGATTGTTTTCTCATATGTGCCTTCACCAGGGAGCTACAGCAGAGCAAGTGACCCCTTGCTCAAGCCAGCGATCTTTGGGCTTAAGCCAGCAACCTTTGGGCTTAAGCCAGCGACCTTTGGACTCAAGCCAGCGACCTGGCATCATGTCTATGGTCCCACACTCAAGCCAGGGACCCCATGTTCAAGCTAGTGAGTCATTGCTCAAGCCGGATGAGCCCAAAACTCAGAGTTTCAAATCTGGGTCCTCTGCATCCCAGTTCAATGCTCTATCCACTGATCAGGCTTACCAACTTGAGCTCAGGTCGCTTGCTTGAGCAAGAGGTCACTCGGTCTGCTGTAGCCCCCCCACACCTCCCCCCACCATCAAGGCACATATGAGAAAGCAATCAATTAACAACTAAGGTGCCGCAAAGAATTGATGCTTCTCTTCTCCATCCCTTCCTATTTGTCCCTCTCTCTTTCTCTCTCTGTCTCTGTCACATACACACAAAAAAAGATATTTTCATATTGCGTCTTGCCTGGTATCCTCACTTGCAATTTTCTTTGCTTTTATCTGAGCATCATCAGCTGTGTGATTTATCCTTAACCATCTTCTAACTGTCGGAATAGAATTTCCATTCCTTTACCTGTGGGTGGAATGAACATTACTATGGGTACTTAGAATATGCTGTTGTGCAGATGAACGTTAAAAAGAGTAAAGAATGGCCTGACCAGGTGGTGGTACAGCATATAGAGCATTGGACTAGGATGCAGAGGACCCAGGTTCAAAACCCTGAGGTTGCTGGCTTGAGCATGGGCTCACCAGCTTGAGCGCAGAGTTGCTAGCTTGAGTGTGGGATCATAGACATGACCTCATAGTCGCTGGCTTGAAGCCCAAGGTCACTAGCTTGAGCAAGGGGTCACTCACTCTGCTGTAGCTCCCTTGCCAAGGCACATATGAGAAACTAATCAATGAACCACTAAGGTGCGGCAATGTAGAATTGATGCTTCTTATCTCTCTCCCTTCCGGTCTTTCTGTCCTTATCTATTCCTCTCTCTCGGTCTCTCTTTCTATGTCAATAAAATAAAAATAAAATAAAAAAATAATAAAAAGACTTAAAAAATAGAGTAAGGAATGTAAATTTGTGGTTTCTACATTGGGTGGCTACCCAGGCGCCAGCCTGAGAGAACCCTGATTACAAGTGCCATTTTAACAACCAGTTCGCAGAACTCAACAAAATATTAGGTAACAGTTCTGCCGAACTGGTGTGAACCAGCTAAATCCCACAACTGCTGGCCCCATTTCCTCTATCTCCTCACCTAGATTAGTGCCATTGCCTATCGTTATAATAACTCTTTGACATATATTCCTAACTGCCTGTCTGCCTCTTCTTTTGTCACATTTACCTGGCCATACTTAGCGTGGTTGAAGCCACCCCCACATCTTCTGCTCACCTGCCTCTGGGCAGCCTGATACACAGCCATGCCAAATGGTTTCCCTTGAGATTCTTGACCACTAATCACTGCCCCTCAGTCCTATTGCATCCTCTGGTCCCATGCACTCATCCACTTTCTCATACAGTAACGTCCCACTTTTTCTTCTATGCTCAAGCCTCCGCATCTTCCTAAGTCTCAGCTCTGAGCTTGCCTGCTATCTTCTGAGCAAACATAGCCACAGAAAAGAATGTCCATAGCGACCCACCACATCTTTCCATTCCCTTGTATCTGGGCCATCAACATTGCCTTCTTTCTTGTAATCATGACAGTGCTGTCATGCTCCCAGCCAATGTCAACTCTCCACCTCCATGGATTCCATTCCACTCAAGGTCATTACTCTGTTAGGTCTTTGCTTTCTCTTACAACATCAGATGTTTCCTCTCTTCTTGATTATTCTCATTAACCTATAAACAAGTGATAATTTTTTCATTCTTAAGAAATATTTAGACACACAATCTCACACCATCCTTTATTTTCACCACCCATCTCTTTATTCTCATTTACGTAAATAAGTTCCTTTAAGAGTTATATCTTCTCTTGGTTTCCACTCCTTCCCTTTTCATGGTCTCCTCAACCCATTCTAATCAGGCTTTCTTCCCACAATTCCATTGAGACACCTGTCAAGCTCCCCAGTGACTTCCAGATGGCCAAAAAATCCAGTGGTCACATGATGAAAATTAGAACATACTTTGATATGAATGTAAATAAAGACACAACATCAAAATGCAACTAAAGCCATTCCTAGAGGAAAATTGATAGCTATAAATTCCTATATTAACCCCTTTGAGTAGTGAGTTTTTTTCATGCTCGCTGACCCCCAGGAGTGATTTTTTTTTCAAAAGATGAAATTAGTTCCAGTTCCAGTTTTATTAACTTAAAAATCATGTTTGTTTGATAACCAATTTATGGAAACAAGAAGAGCATACATTTGCCTTTTTCTAATGTTGCCTTACACATTTTTAAAATAAAAATTTTTGTTACAATCATATTCTGGATGGTCAGGAGGCACAAGGACATACATGAACGTTCATACTACCCAAAGGGTTAAAACAGAAGGAAGAGCTTGAATCAATGACCTAAAATTACAGTAAATTCAACAGTCAATTGTCAATTTCTTATATTGTTAGTCCCATTAGCAGCTTTTGACACAGTTTATTATTCCCTCCTTTTTATTGCTTTAAAATATACATAACATTAATTTACCATTTTAATCCATTTAAGTGTATAGTTAAGTGTCATTAAATATTTCCACAGTGTTATGCAACCATCACCACCATCCATTTCCAGAACTTTCTCACCTTCCCAAACTGAAACTGTCTTCATTAAACACTAACTCCCCACCCTCTCCCCCTATCCCAGGCCCTGGATCCCACCATCTACTTTCTGTTTCCATGGATCTGACTCCTCTAGGGACCTCATGTAAGCTAAATCACACAGTATTTTTCCTATTGTGTTAGGCTTATTTCACTGAGCAAAATGTCCTCAAGTTTCATCCATGTTGTAGCCCATGTGTCAAAATTTTCTTCCTTTTTAAGGCTTAATAATATTCCATTGTCTGGATGGACCACATTTTGTTTATCTATTCACCCATCAATGGACACTTGGGTTGCTTCCACTTTTTGGATATTGTTATTCATGTTGCTGTGAACATGTGTGTTTGAGTCCCTGCACTCAGTTAGTTTGGGTCTATACCTAAGACTAAAACTGCTGCTTCACATGGTAACTCTATGTTTAGCTCTTTGAGGGACTTTGCCTTTCATCAGAAGAACTTAACAATTGAAAAGGGAAACTTTCTCACCAGGCAGTGAGTCAAGGTTATTTGAGGCTATGTCCAGAGACTACCTCAAATCATTCCAGGAACTAGGATGAGCAATCCTCCTGATATTCCTGGGACTCTTCTCAGCATGTGGGATTTTCAGTGCTAAAACTGGGAAAATCATAGGATGAGTTGGTCACCCTACTGGGAGCTTTTACTTTGTCCTATTCTATGCACTGGGTGATACAAGTAAGTTTCCAAATGAAAAAACAAAATCTGTGTGAGTTTCCTAGGCCAGCTATAATAAAGAACTACAAACCTGGGGGCTTAAAAAAGACACAGAGATTTATTGCCTCCCAGTTCTGAAGGCTGGATGTCCAACATCAAGGTCTGTAATGCAATGAGCAGCACATCAAACTTCTAGTGACAAGATCAAGGTCTTGGCAGGCCGCCCTTCATCTGGAACCTGAAGGGGAACATTCTTCCTGCCTCTCCCAGCTTCTTATGGTTTTCTGGCAATCTTTGGTGTTGCCTGATTTGTAGGTAACATCACTTTAATCCCATGTCTTCCTTATGTGTGTGTTGGTGTCCAAATTTTCTCTTTTCTAAGGACACCAGTCATATGGATTAGGGCTCAGGCTAATGATCTCATCTTAACTTGATTGCCTCTGCAAAGACCTTATTTTCAAATAAGGTTTCATTCTAAGGTCCTGCGAGTCAGGACACCAACCTCTTTTGGGGGGATACAATTCAACCCATAACCAACTTTGAAAGGGGGGCTGTGAGTCTCTCCCTTTGGACCACAGTGCTCTCAACTGTGATGCTGAAGAGAAACATTGACCATTGGGGTTAGATTTACAAGACTAAATTCTTTGAACTTTAAAATCTGGCCGAAATCCCAGATGGCAATATGTCACCCAAACTGTCACCATTTGCCTACAGATGGATAATAGAAGGAGTGTAACAAAGATTAACCTCAGAATAACCATTGGGGGTTTTAGAAGAGGAGGCAATGAAAGATTCATATTACAGAGCTCTCTTACTGGAGACAGGAATGGGGCAGGGTAAGGAGAAACTTCCACACTAAGATTGTCAGACTGAGCAAATAAAAATACAGGATGACACCCATCCCCCCAAAAAATACAGGATACCCATTTTCATTTGAATTTCAGATTCATTATATATACAGGTATTGATCGACTTACTACCTATGCAACTTACGACCATTCGACTATACGACCACAATCACTAGCCACGACTGCTCTGCGTCTGGAGCAGTTTCTGTATGCACCTGTATTTTGTAATTTTGTATGTTTTGCAAATATTAAACCAGTTGTAGTAGTAATGCAGTGTTTTGCTTAAACCTGACGAATGTAAAAATAAGAAACAAAATGGTGTAGAGATGATACAAATGGCATAAAATGAACAAAGAAAATTATTATATATAATAATAATGAAAGAAAATTATGATAAAATATGACTTAAAGATTTTTATAACATCATTTCACAGTACTGTACATATAGCCTACTCAACTTATGACCAAATCGTGTTACGACCGGTCTGTCGAAACCAATCGTGGTCTTAAGTTGAGCACTAGCTGTATTAGTGTATATTGATTCTGTGCAATACTCACAGTGGTAGTCAACCTGGTCCCTACCGCCCACTAGGGGACGTTCCAGCTTTCATGGTGGGTGGTAGCGGAGCAACCAAAGTATAAATAAAATGATAGATTTAACTATAGTAAGTTGTTTTATAAAAATTTATTCTGCCAATGTTAGCGAAATTTCGACATAAAGTACTTGGTAAGTAATTATTATTATTATATGCTTTAACTTGCTGTAACTCTGTTTTATAAATTTTATAAAGTAAAGTTACTTCCCTACTTTATAAATCACCATTACTGTGGAACCAGTGGGCAGTTAGAAAATTTTACTACTAACAGAGATACAAAAGTGGGCAGTAGGTATAAAAAGGTTGACTACCTCTGATTTAGGAGTCACTTCTGCTGAAAATTATTCATTGTTTATCTAACGTGAAATTCAAATTTACCTGGGTATTCTGCATTTTAATTGGTAACACTTCTCCAAATGAGTAATGGAATTAAGCCATGTTAGAAGGCAACTGTGATGGGTTTCCTGAAACTCTGAGGCCACTTGAGGATATGGCTGAAGCAGAAGCAGTTCCCCCCACCCTCCATCTCTGAGGATGGCTTTTGAGGTGGTTTAGTGACATCTTTCCTCTGCTCTCCTGTGTCTCGGGAGGTAAACTGGGAGGAAACACACTGACCCCAACGCAAACCCTTATGTGACTTTTCTTAAAAAACTTTATTTGATTTATTCATTTTAGAGAGGAGAGAGAGAGAGAGAGAGAGAGAGAGAGAGAGAGAGAGAGAAAGGGTGGAGGAGCAGGAAGCATCAACTCCCATATGTGCCTTGACCAGACAAGTGCAGGGTTTTGAACCGGCGACCTCAGCATTCCAGGTCGACACTCTATCCACTGTGCCACCACAGGTCAGGCTTATGTGACTTTTTAAGTGCATCCTCTCCCCTGATGATCCTCCCACTGAGATGACCACTCTTCTACACTTGGTATTAACTATTGCTTTTGTTTTTCTTTTTCTAAAAGTATTTTTTTCACATATGCATGTCTCCCTAAACATAAGGCAATATAAAAACAAATATTCAACAGCCCTTTAAAGTTCTTTCCCAACTCTCTTCCCCATCCCAACTCCATCTTTCTCTCCATTCCCACAACCTCAACACCCATTTCAACTTGGTCTTCAGGCTCAAGTCCATCCTTGTCCTCAGCCTAATCTCCAATTCCATCTTCACATCCACCCAGATATTTCATCCCCATTCTCATCCTCTAGCCCCAATATCCCAGGCTCACGTCCTTCCCCCTGTGGTAAAGAGATTCATGGTTCTCCTGACACATCCATGCCCTCATTCTTGAAACTTGGAAATGCTGTATGTTACCTTCAGTGGCAGAAGAGATTTTACATGTGTGTTTGAATTAAGGATCTTGAGAAGAGGAGATTATCCTGGATTATCTGGGTGGGTCCAATGTCATCACAAGGATCTTTAGAAGAGGGTCAACATCAGAGAAAAGGGGGAAAATGATGAAATGAGAAAGGAGATAATGCACTTTGGAGAAGGAGAAAGAGGCCCTGAGTCAAAGAACACAGGTAACCTCGAGAAGCTGGAAAAGGCAAGGAATGGATTCTCCTCTGGAGCCTCCAGCAGAAACCAGCCCTGTTGAAACCAAGCCCCATCAAACTCATTTTGAACTCCTGATAATAAATGTGTGTTGATTTAAGCTGCTGTTTGTGCTAATTTGTTGTAGCAGCCATGAAAACTCACACACCCCTCCTCCGGGCTCTTGCTCTTCATGCCTGCTCTCTAGCTCATTTCTCCCCCAGCAGAGGGAGAGCATTGCCTCAGCACCCACACACCTGTCTGCTTGTCCTATTTCCCTAGCCAGCTCTATACAGGGCGATTTCCAAACTCACCAGTCCAGGCTGGGCGTGGGCTTTCTGCTGCTTAACTCTTCACAGAGGTCCAAAAGTGCCAGATCCTGGCACCTGTACTCTTGCCTGGGTTTGAGTAGCGAAAGACCTCAGAGGCCATTTGGTCTACCCCCTCATGGCCTCTTCATGGGGGAGGCTCTCTGCTTTCAGTTGGTGTGGGGTTTGGGGTGGGGGCGTATGTGTGCTGCTGGCCCACCTGGGTGGGGTGTTGGGGGTCAGGGCTATGGCTAAATGGTGGGGTTGTCACCGCTCTAGAGGAATGCAGAGTCAGGTCAACTTTTTAACTCAGGTTCTGGGAAATCTCTCATCTCCAAACCTGGCATCTTTTCATCTCTCCAGAGGCTCTCGAAGATGGCTCTCTGGGCAGCTGGCAGAGCGTAAACACAGAAGCATTTGACACGTCACGTCTCGGACAACAGCAGTAGCCTCTTTTCATTCAGCACCAGGTCTGGGCTGAGCCTGCAGCATGCACAACCTCAATAGTTTCTAAGTCTCTGACCTTCACAGACCACCCTCAGGATTTTATTATATCCACTTCCCACTGAACTCTAATTTATTTAAGATATTTAGTAAGATATAACTCCTTTTAAAAACATAAGTTAATTGCTTTTTAAAATTGTGGTAAACTATATATAACAGGAACTGTATCACTTTAATATTTGAGTGTACAGCTCAGTGACATTAAACACATGCACGTTGTTGTGCAATCCTCACCACCATCTATCCACCGAACTTTCTCACCTTCCCAAACTGTAATCGAACACTAACTCCCCAAGTCCTGGCACCCACGGTCTACTTTCTGTCTCTATGAGTCTGATGACTCTAGGTTCCTCATATAAGTGGAATCATACAGTATTTGTCCTGTTGTATCTGTTTTATTTCTCTGAACATAATGCTCTCAAGGTTCATCCATGTTGTAGCAGCTGTCAGAATTTTCTTCCTTCTGAAGGCTGAATAATGCTCCAGTATACGGCTATATCACATTCCGTTGATAGATCCATCTTCAAATTAAAAACCTAAATCAATTATATCAAGAAACTATTTATTTTGGCCTGACCAGGCGGTGGCACAGTGGATAGAGCGTCAGACTGGGATGCGGAAGACCCGGGTTTGAGACCCCGAGCTCGCCAGCTTGAGCGTGGGCCCATCTGGCTTGAGCAAAAGCTCACCAGCGTAGACCCAAGGTCGCTGGCTCCAGCAAGGGGTTGCTCAGTCTGCTGAAGGCCCATGGTCAAGGCACATGTGAGAAAGCAATCAATGAACAACTATGGTGTTGCAATGGCAACAAAAAACTAATGATTGATGCTTCTCATCTCTCTCCGTTCCTGTCTGTCTGTCCCTACCTATTCCTCTCTCTGTCTCTCTCTCTGTCCCTGTAAAAAAAAAAAAAAGAAATAAAAAAATTTAATAAAAAGAAACTTTATTTTGGAATAACTATACACTCACAAGAAGTTGCCAACATTGTACAGTGTGGTCTGTGTACGCTTTACTCACTTTTTTCCAATGGTATATCTTATGTAACTACACAACTCCAAATTCAGGAAATTTGCATTGATATGATCTACAAAACTTACTCAGATTCCAACAGCTTTTGCATTTATTCATGGGTGTGTGTCTATGCATAGATTTATGTAAACACCTTCAGAACTATAAAGCTTACATTAATTAATTTTATTTTTTAAAATTTATTTATTGATTTTAAAGAAAGGATAGAGAGAGAGAAGGGAGGATGAGCAGGAAGCATCAACTTTTAGTAGTTGCTCCTTGTATGTGCCTTGATCGGGCAAGCCCAAGGTTTTGAACTGGAGACCTCAGCGTTCCACTTTATCCACCGCACCACCCCAGGTCAAACGAAATTAATGTATTTTTAAAAAGAAACTTTGTATCTATGCCATACATGGCAAGTGTATATGGCCAGCCATAAGACAGGCTTATTTAAAAATAAGTACAGGGTGGGGGGGCAAAAATACAATATGGACTACAGAGGTATGTAGTAGAATTGGATACCTGACACTTGTATAATTATATTAACCAGTGTCACCCCAATAAAATTTGTTAAAAAACCAAAAAACCAAACTCACACACACACACACACGCACACACACACACACACACACACAAATAAGTACAATGTAAGCCTTAGCCAGGTAACTTAGTTGATTGGAGCATTGTCCTGATACTCCAAGGTTGCAGGTTTGATCATGGGTCAGGGCACATACAAGAATCAACCAATGAATGCATAAATAATTGGACCAATAAATCGATGTTTCTTTCTCTCTCTCTCTCTAAAATCAATCAATAAAAAATAATAACAACAATGTAAACAATATCACAATATTTCAGATGGATACTGTTTCTTACTACAGGCTGTTTGTTTTTAAACTAAATACAGGGATTAAGTGTTAAAAGGTATAAACATGTATTAACACCAACTGAGCCCCTCTCTTCGAACTATTGAGAATTGAAAACAAAGGGGATTACTTGTCACGCAGTTCAATGATTCCGAAAGCAGGTCCATGCATCACCAAAAATTATCTTCCTAGGGGAGCATTATACTAGCTCATTAAAGCTTCATGGCAGTCCTGAGGAGGTACTATTATTATTTCTATCTTACAGGTGAGGGAGCTGAGGCTCACAGAGGTGAAGTGGCTTGGCCCATTCTACTATCTACCTGTGTGACCTTAGCTAAATAGCATAACTTCTCTGGGCTTCAGTTTCCTCCTAGTGACCTAGAGATAGCTGTAGTTCTCCCTTAAAGTTGTTAAGAACATTAAATGAGATAATTCTGAATGCTGAGCACTTAGAAAAGAGCCTGGCACTGGTAAGTTGTTGGTAAAGTGTGCCATTATTATTATTGTTCTATAAGTTTGCCTTAAACTTTAAAGCCAGCTACAATAGGAAAGCTCATTACCACTTTTCGTGGGGTCCACTCTGAGCCAGGCAGTGCAGTGAGCTAAGCACTTAACCTGTTTTAGCTCTGTGTGTCTTTGTAATAGTTGGGTTTATCACTATCTTTCCCATATTACAGATGAGCACACTGGGGCACAGAGATCTGAATTTACTTACCCAACGGCACACAGCTTAGGAAAAGGAGGAACTCAGATTTCAAACCCTGGTCTTGTCTGACTCTAAAACCATAACTTCCACAGCCCTTGGAAGCCAGGATCAGGGAGTCCAGACCTGGAGCTCTGGAATCTTTTCCTCAAGGGGGCTTTGAAGGTGGCCCCTGGGGGAATCTGTGACACTCTAGACATATGATGTCTAGAATCATTTTCTCAAGGAAAATGGCTTCAATCCAGCCCAATCTCTGACAGCACAGACAGGAAAACTGAGGCCCCCAAAGGAGAACTGATTGGGTAAGGTTACATACTCTAAGGCAGCTGAACTGAGCTCATTGGGGTGGGCGTGCAGCTGTTTGCCCTTGATATGGAAAGCAGCTGCATGAAACTTAGACAGTGTGAGGTAGTAAAACCTAATGGTTAAGAGCCTGGGGTCTGGACTCAGCTGGCTTGTTTTCCCATCTTGGCATTATCACCTTGCAAATCCTTGACAAGTGACTTTGCTCTCTCTGCCTCAGTCTGCTCATCTGTACAGTGGGGATAGCAAGGACACTCATCTCATTGGGCTCATTATTATTATTAGTTTAAATTACTGTTCTAACATGGTCACCCTGACTCATTCCTAGTGGGCAAGACGGGGGACTCCCATCTCACCCACCTCTCCCTGCCTGGACGGTGCCACCCCCTCTGCTTATGCCCAGGGCAGCTGCCACAGCATTGCTAGGCAGCTCTGGTGCAACTGGGGAGCCGCTCAGCAGGTTTTTCCTCCCCGTGTGCTCTGGAGCACCAAGCTGTGCCCTCCCCGCCTCACCTGAGCCCAGCCCTACTAGGCTCGCAGGCTCCTCTCTGCCAGACGCAGCCAGCAGGCAGCGGGCGCTGCGTCACCATGCCCAGCATCTTTGCCTACCAGAGCTCCGAGGTGGACTGGTGTGAGAGCAACTTCCAGCATTCGGAGCTGGTGGCCGAGTTCTACAACACGGTGAGGGCCAGTCGGGTGGGAGTACTGGGAGGTGGCAGTCTCATCAGACCCGGGTTCAAAACCTGACTCCTCCATGTCCTTGCTGAGGGATCTTGTTTGAGAAGTTTGCCTCTCTGAGCCTCAGTTTGCTGATGTGCCAGGCAAGGGGCACTGACTTTCATTCATTAATTGTCTTTATCTGACATTAGGTTCTGTGGTAGGTTTAGAAAAGGTGGCAGTAACTAGGAAAAGAGTGACTCCAGTAATTCACAACCCAGGGTGATTCTGTAATAGACGATACACAGGCAGCTTCAGGGAGGCCCAGAGGTGGTGGGTCAGCAGGGAGAGGTGGATCAGGGAGGACTTTCTGGAGGAGGTAACTGTGTCTGCTTTGTTCTCAGCTGTATCTTTAGTTCAGGGTTACCAACTCACCCCAATTTGCTGGGGACTGTCCTGGTTTCAGCATTGTATTTCCCATGTTCCAGAGACCCCTCAGTTATGAATCTACCAGGACAGTCAGTCATCCTTTCCCCAGCCTCACGCTGAAAGGACCTCAAAATCTTGGATGCCTACCTGACATTGGCATTTGACCAAAACCTGAAAGATGCAAGCAGCCAAATATACATGCAGTTATGCTATCCTGATATGGGGAGCCGAGGGCACCATGGTGAACAAGGCAGGGTGCTTGCCTTCTAGAGCTCCCGGGATAGTGGGTAGCACAGGCAGCGTGCTTCACTCTGTGCCCTTCACATAGTAGGTGATCAATGGCCTTTACTGAATGCTTCCTGTATGTCAGGCATTGTACTAAACTTTTTTGAGAGAGAAAGAAATGGAGGGATGAACAGGGACAAACAGACAGGAAGGGAGAGAGATGAGAAGCATCAATTCTTTGTTGCAGCACCTTAGTTGTTCATTGATTGCTTTCTCATATGTGCCTTGACTGGGGAGGCTAAAGCCGAGTCAGTGACCCCTTGCTCAAGCCAGCAACCTTTGGGCTCAAGCCAGCAACCTTTGGGCTCAAGCCAGTGACCATGTATGTGGTCATGTCTATGATCCCACCCTCAAGCCAGCAACCTCGGTGTTTTGAACCTGGGTCCTCAGCATCCTAAGCTGACACTCTATTCACTGCACCACCACCTGGTCAGGCTGTACTAAAGAGTTGACATGAAAAATTTTATTTCATCTTCACAATGACTTGGAAGCTCAGCACCATATATTGTACACAGAGTTAATCCCATTTTCCAGGTGAGAAAAACGGCCTTCCGGGAGGTTGAGGAAATGCCCAGGGTCACCATGATGCTTAGAGCCAGGATTGGAATTTAGTAGGTCAGGAGAGTTTTTTTTGGCACATAGGGCAGGGGAACTCAGTCCCAGGATAGTCAGGTTGCTCTGATTCTGTTGGCTTTGATCCTCATGGCTTCCCAGAGCTTGGAGGCAGGAGTCTGAGACTGAAGGGTAACCAGTGATCTTGGTTTTCGTTCCTTCTGGCTGGAGACGCTGATCCTTTCAAATGCTCAGTACCCTCACCTGAAAAATAGGAAGGGGATTAAACAAGCCAACTTCTGGAGGCTGAGAACAGGGTTTGGGGTTCTGAAATTTTCCTCTCTGTATTCCCTGGCAGTCCCTGTGATTCAGAATGTTTTCTGTTTGGCCCACCCCACAGAAGACACTAGCTGAACTCTCATGCAAAATTCTCCTCCACTCCAACTTCCTTCAGTGCAGTACTTTGAATAACCTGCAGGTATACCCCAAGGCTGCAGGTCTCAAGCACTTTCTGCTCATGACACATACGAGATTTCTACACCATCATCATCTAGTACTTGCATTTCCAGATACTTATCAAACAGAAACAGATGTTTCACAAAGCAATACTTACATTTCCCTGGTGGGAACACACAGGTATTTTTACTTTTATTCTATCAAAAAGGCTTGGCAGATAGGTTTGGGAATGAAGAATTGAGTTATATCATAAAGGGTTTCCCCCAAAACACTTCTGAGTATCTCAAACCTGTCACCTATAAATCATATAGCTAAGGGGTTGGCAAACTTCTGTTGTAAAAGCTGGATAGTTGATATTTTTGGCTTTTGGGGCTATACACTCTCTGTAGAAATTACTCAACTCTGCCACTATAGTTGGGAAACAGCCATAGACCAGATGTCAACGAATGAGTATGGCTCTGTGCCAACAAAAGTTTATTTGTGGATGTCGAAATGTGAATTTCATATAACTTTCATGTGTTATGAGATAGTCTTCTTTTAATTTTTTTAAATTTTTATTTTATTCATTTTAGAGAGGAGACACAGAGAGAGAGAGAGAGAGAGAGAGAGAGAGAGAGAAAGGGGGGAGGAGCTAGAAGCATCAACTCCCATATGTGCCTTGACCAGACCAGTGCAGGGTTTTGAACTGGCGACCTCAGTGTTCCCAGGTCGATGCTTTATCCACTGCGCCACCACAGGTCAGGCTTCTTTTAATTTTTTGACCTTTAAAAAATGTCAACATTGTTCTTAGCTCATAGAACACACAAAACATGTCAGTGGGCTATAGTTTGCTCACCTCTGATATAGTTACATTAAAAAACAAAACAAAACAAAACCCAGCCCTGGCCAGGTAGTTCAGTTGGTTAGAGAATCCCCCTGATACACCAAAGTTGTTGGTTTGATCCCCAGTCTGGGCACATACAAAAATCAACCAATGAATTCATAAATAAATAAGTAAAACAACAAATTGGTCTCTCTCTCTCTCTTCCTCTTAAAATCAATCAATACAAAAATTTTAATTAAAAAAACAGTCAAATAGAAAACAAGATATTTTTATTTTCTGGCCTCTCAAAAACAAGCTTATTTTATAATGAATGTGGACATACTCATATTTTGTATCTACCTCTGGTAAATTGACATCTTGTGCTAAGACATGAAATCACAAATAATCCCCATCCTCAGTGCCAACATCATACCTCTAGGAACTTTAACCAAAGAGATAATCCCAATAGATGAGATTTATATACAAAGTTATCTCTGGGTCATTGTAGTTGCAATAAGTAAATAGATACATAAAAAGGAAGCCATAATATTTTTACCACTCTGTGTAAGGCTCAATATATTCTGCTGAAATACTATGCAGCTTTTTTTTTTTTTTTTTTTTTTTTTTTACAGAGACAGAGAGAGAGTCAAGAGAGAGGGATAGACAGGGACAGACGGACAGGAATGGAGAGAGATGAGAAGCATCAATCATCAGTTTTTTGTTGCCATTGTGACATCTTAGTTGTTCATTGATTGCTCTCTCATATATGCCCAACTCAGGAATGCCTGGCAGAAGAGTGTGTGTTCTGTTGTGGGTGGCTTTTGTCAGGATCACCTGGTCGATTTTGCAGACAGCCAGCAGAGCCAAGAATGTATATCTAATAAAAACAGAAGTCCTAGATGTAGGAGGGGTAGATCAAGCGGGGCAGGGGTAGAAGTCAGGGTATGGACTGCTCCAGTTTGTACCTGCTTGCTTTGGCGTGGTGACCTCCAGGTGTGGCCTCCTTCTAGCCTGCTGACATCTTAGAAGAGTTCCAAGTGATGTGAGAAGAAGTTGCAAGGCCCCCTCCCCTCCCAGCTTCCAGAGGCAGCTGTGCTACTGAATTTTTCTCTTGGATCTTGCCAAAGCTTCAGAAGCTCATCCCCCCAAAACTCCCTCTCAAACGCTTAGATATAGAACAAAGGGACAGCATAGCTGGTGAGGAAACAGTGTAGGTGAAAGCAGGGAGGTGGGATGAGTAGGAGAACTGTGGAGGGTGGGTATCAAAGAGAAGGGGGATCAGAGCAGGAAGGGTGTATAGGGGGATGTAGGCTGCACTGCCTGCACTTCCAACAGCCTTCCCACCTTATCTTTCAATGAAGACTTCCCTGCAGCTGGCCTCTGCCATGTGGTGATTCCAGTTCTTGTCTTCCCTGAATGCTGTGTGACTCAAGCAGGAGACCAGCCCCCTCTGAGCCCTTGGCTGTGACTGTCAGGTCTCATGAGCTCTAAACCACACCTCCCTTCTCTGCCCTTTTCCTCACCAACATTCACAGCAAAAGTAATTTCGGGCACCTCCAGTCTCCCAAGGCCTGTAGAAAACCTGGGCACGGTCCCTGGCCTAAGGGAGAACAGAGGCCATTAATTGAATAATTACACCCATGAAACTGGTGATTATGCTCATGACACATCCAGGCCCCAAGTTGATAAGTTCCTCGAGAACTCTTTCCTCCTTTGGAAAAACAGACATTTGTGGTCCCCACCATGCTGGCCTCCTGGGGAAAGAGGTTTGATTTGAGGGAAAAGCAGCCCCTCATTTTGCTCATCACTCAACAAGAATTGATTAAGACAGGTACTATTTCAGGCTCTGAGGACACAGTGGTGATCAAAGCAGACAATAACACTTGCTCTCACCTGACCGGTGGTGGCGCATTGAATGGAGTGTCGACCTGGAACGCTGAGGTCCCATGTTTGAAACCCCGAGGTTGCTGGCTTGAGCACTGGTTTATCTGGCCTGAGTGCAGGCTTGCCAGCTTGAGCAAGGTTGCCGGCTTGAGAATGGGATCATAGACATGATCGCTGGCTTGAGCAAGGAGTCACTGGCTTGGCTGGAGTGCCCGCAGTCAAGGCACATATGAGAAGCAATCAATGAACAACTAAAGTGATGCAACTACGAGTTGATGCGTCTCATCTCTCTCCCTCTCTTTCTCTCTCTCATTAAAAATAATAATAATAATAAGATAAAATTAAAGAATGCCGTCTCTCATGGGGCTGGTGTCCTGGAGGATGAAGGAGACAAACAATAAACAGATGTCAAGGGTACAAGAGTGGTGGTATGTGCAACGGAAAAAGAACTCATTTACTTACTCATTTATTTTTATTTATTTTACTCAGCAAATGTTTATTGAGCACACATTCACAGAGGGGCAACTGTGGGGTGCTGACAGTACTGAACTCATTGAACCATGGACAGCATTAAACAGGTACTCAACAACACAAATGTTCATCAGCTCACAATGGGTAAACACAATGTGGCCTCTCCATACCGTGGAATATTACTCAGCCATGAAAAAGAGCCACTACACGCACTACAATGTGGATAAACCTTGAATACATAATGTTCAGTGAGAGAAGCCAGACACAAAAGGTCAGAGTATGTTATTTCATTTATGTGAAATGTACAGAACAGGCAAATCCACAGAGACAGGAGCGGGGTTAGTTGGTGTCAGGGGCTGGGGACTGAATGCTAATGGGGATGGGGATTCTTTTTTGGGGTAATGGAGTGTTCTGAAGTTAAGTAGTGATAATAGGTGCTCAACCTTGTGAATAAACTAGGACCCAACGACTTGTACACTTTAAAAGAGTGAACTTGATAATATGTGAATTATATCTCAATTAAAAATAGAGATATTAGCCTGACCTGTGGTGGCGCAGGGGATAAAGTGTCGACCTGGGAACACTGAGGTCGCCAGTTCAAAACCTTGTACTGGTCTAGTCAAGGCACATATGGGAGTTGATGCTTCTAGCTCCTCCCCCCTTTCTCTCTCTCTCTCTCTCTCTCTTTCACTCTGTGTCTCCTCTCTAAAATAAATAAATAAAAAGAAATAATAAACACACATACACACACACAAAAAGAGATATTAAAAAACCTCACAGCCCTGGCAAGTGGCACAGTGGATAGAGTATCAGCCCAGAGTGCTGAGTTTGCCAGTTCGATCCCGAGGTTCCTGACTCGAACCTGGGGCCACCGGCTTGACCCTGAGATCACTGGTTCGAACCCTAGTCAGGGCTCGATCCTGAAGGTGCCAGCTTGACCCCTGAGGTTGCCAGTTTAAGCCCTGGTCAGGACACATATGAGAAGCAATCAATGGTACAACTAAGTGGAACAATGAGTTGATGCTTCTCTCTCTTTCTCTCTTCCCCTCTCTGTCTCTGTCTCTCATTCTCTCTTTCTCTCTCTCTCAAACAAAACAAAACAAAGAACCCACAGCTTCTTGTACATCCTAAACACTAAATTATTAAACCTATTATTATTTCAAGTAAATATAGCATAGAGATGCAAAAATGTTGATGTATTAATTATATTAGGCATTTATTAATTTTATTTAATCCTCATAACAATTCTACGAAGTAGGTACTCCTCCCATTTTGCAGATTTGTAAATAAAGGCTCAGAGAGGTAATGTTTCCTTTGAAGAGTTGCACAGCATGTAATTGTCAGTGCACAAAAGTTGCAAACACTGGAAGTTCCAGTGTGAAACCCAGTCCACCTGGTCCCAGAGTCTCCCACTTAAGGGAGTGAGGTCCCACTCAGTGCTGTGAGGTCTCTCAGTTACTGAGTCATTAACAATTATTTGTGTGTATCTGAATTCATGCAAATAAGTCACATGCAGGGAGGGATCATGGTTGTGGCTGGTGCTATTGCTCTAGCCCCAACCAGAGCCAACATTTGTGTGCACCTGTTAAATGCATGCAGACTGGGATACTGGACAGATGATGAAGCCAGGAGGGTGGCCAGGGGAGTTGGGGCTTCGGTGGTGGGGAAAACAAGTGAGATGATCTTGGCCACGTTCATTAATTTGATTGATTCAACACACTTTTCTTGAGTATCTATTGGGTGTCCAGTGTAATAGGTGTTGGTGAAACAGCTACACATCCAAGGATAATTTCACAGTTCAGTGGGGAGGGCACAGATGATAAAGGCAGTGAGAATGAATTAATGGACTCCTCCAGGGATACAGTGGATCTGCAGAAAAGCTTTTGGTGGGAATGGAGGGGCTGGGTAGTCATGGCGGCTGTGGGTTCAGCCCAGGATGGTTGAGATAAATGCAAAAGGAATTCAATCTCTGCCTTTTCCTGAGGCTGAGGCAGGGAGTCAATTCAGGTCAATCTATCCCTTTCTCCTTCTCTTCCTTCCCTTCCTCCCTTTCTTCTTTCCTTCTTCCCCACCTCTTTCTTCTTGTGTTCCCTCTCTTCTTCCTCCCTCTCTCAATATCCCCATTCCTTCTTCCAGTCCAAAGGTATCCAGCCACATCTGTTTACCAGATGCCTCCCTGGGGACCAGTGGTAAAAGAAATAGCCTGACCAGGCAGTGGCACAGTGGATACAGCGTCGACCTGGGATGCAGAAGACCCAGGTTTAAGACCCTGCGGTAGCTGACTTGAGCACAGGATCACTGGCTTGAGCATGGGATCACAGACATGACCATATGGTCACTGACTTGAGCCCAAAGGTCACTGACTTGAAGCCCAAGGTCTTTGGCTTGAACCCAAGGTCACTGGCTTAGCTGTAGCTCCCTCCCAACCCTCGGTCAAGGCACATATGAGAAAGCAATCAATGAACTAAGGTGCTACAACAAAGATTTGATGCTTCTCATCTCTCTCCCTTCCTGCCTGTCTGTCCCTAGCTGTCCCTCTCTCTGTCTCTCTTGCTAAAAACAAACAAACATACTAGAATAACAGCAACATGGTTGTACATAGACATTACAGCTCTCATGCCAGGCAATGCATGCATTATTCACATGTATCTTGGCATATGTTATTATCTACACAAACTTACTAAGCACCTACTCTGCACCAGACACTGTTCTAGACACTGGGGGAGGGTTCACAGCAGGGAACAAAACAGCTAGCCTCTCAGTCCTGTGGCACTTGATTCTTTAATCATCACCATGGTGCTCAGAGGTGGAGAAGAAAATTGGAGCACATAATGTCCTCCAAACCCTGGATACATACTGTGAAGGCAGGGACTTTGTTTTCACACACTGCTAAGGTCCTGGAGCACATAGTAGGTACTAGAGGAATTATTGTTGAGCAAGTGAATGAATGGATGAATGAATGAGAAGGCACCTGCTGAGGTGTGTCCAGGGAGTCCAGCTCAGGTGTGTCCAGAGCTGAGGACAAGGCTGGCTCTGGACACAATCCTGGATGTGCCTCTCCTGCCTTGCTAAGCCTGGGTGGGGCCAGCAATTGGGAAATGTGGGGGCCTAGCCCCGGAGGGTAGGGAGGAGATCATGCTATCAGAGACTCTGTAGCCAGTTGTTGCCCATTAGTCATAGGTTCCGCCTAGTTCTCTGCCCTCATTCTGCACACTGGGTCACTATTTACAACTCCTGTCTGAGTTCTACTGGCCTCTGAGCTTGGAGCAGTTACCCTGCTAACAAGGCTGTTATTATTATGTTCCTCAACAACAGCAGCAGCAGCAGCTCTTGATATTTATTGAAGCAGGCCCCCACCCCTTCATCACTGCCACCTGTCTAGACTTCTCACCTTCCAAGGTAGGGAGGCAAATCAAGCTTCAGACTCTTCTAGAGCTGTGCAACCTCAGAGAAGTCACTCCACCACTCTGAGATTCAATTTTCTCATTGCCAAACAAGAGCTAGTACATGGGGTTTGGGGGTTGTCCAAGGATTAAAAACCTTTTCTGGCCTGACCTGTGGTGGCGCAGTGGATAAAGTGTCGACCTGGGAACGCTGAGGTCGCCAGTTCAAAACGCTGCACTGGTCTGGTCAGGGCATGTATGGGAGTTGATGCTTCCAGCTCCTCTCTCTCTCTCTCTCTCTCTCTCTCTCTCTCTCTCTCTCTCTCTGTCTCCTCTCTAAAATGAATAAAATAAAATAAAAATTAAAAAAAAAACAAAAAAAAACTTTTCTGAAAAGGTGTGCGATCAAAAGATGAGAAAGTAACAGTCATGAAGCCTTCTATCCAGAACCTTCCAGGTATAAGATCTTCTGTCAAGTGTTTTCATGCATATGATGGGTGGTCCATCTGCATCTGTTTGAGATGTGGTCAAAAAGAAATATTTATTGAGTACCTACTCTATTCTGTTTCCTGAGGTTACAATGGAGAATAGAGAAGACACAGCTTGTATACTTAGGGCTAGGTTTAGCAGGAGAGCCAGACAGTTCCAGAGCAGCTGGACAAGTGTTAGGGAGTAGGATGGCATTGAGCACAAAGGAAGGCCACCTAACCCTGCCTTGGGAGATTAGGAAGTCTTTACGAGAAAGTGATACCCAGTTGAAAGATGAAGTAGTAGTTGTTCTGGCAAGGGGGGATGAGTGGAGAGCAAAGTGTTCCAGGCAGAGAGAACAGCATACGCAAACTGCTAGAGATAAGAGGCAAGAGTAAGTATGGCTCATTCAGAGGATCTGAGTTATTCCTTCCACCAGGATTATAAAGTTGAAGGTAGAGAGAGGTGAGTAATGGTGGTAGTTTATAAGCCAAGTAAGAGCCTGACTTTTTACTCAAGGGAGTCACAGATGTGATTGATCAGTTGATTGATTTGATTGATTGATTGACTTAATTTTATTTTGAGTTTAAAGTGACAGATGTATTTTAAAGTTTGGGAGAGTGATTGGCTCAGCATATTTGGGTGTGTGTTGGTCTCCCCAAGGGCTGGTGTTTGGTTGAAGGCAGAGGGGAGAACAGATTTCTTTGGGATTTTGCCCATTTGGTTACTATGGTCCCATTTTCCCTTAGACAATCAACTGCTCTTCCCTTATAGGTTATAGTTTCTATGGATGATCAATAAAAGTGCTCCTACTCCTCTGGCCAGGGGTGGGATGTGGCACAGGCTACACACTTTCCAGAATTTGAATCTTGGGCTTGGACATAAGGACTGAACATATATAGTTGTTTTCATGCATGCTCAAAGTGATTCCCTGAGGAGACTATCCATTCAAGGGTTAGGGTTATTCTGGCTTCTGGTTTTTCTTGACTGTGCAATTCTTTTGATTAATGAACTCCACATAATAAATGAATGAATCAATTAAGAAAATAGCTACACACACACACACACACACACATACACACACACACACACACAATTTACAGTGTAAGTTCACCAGAATCATTTTCTGTTGCTTGTTACCAAAGAAGCCTAGTTAATATACTACTGATGATAATTTTGTTGGATTCAAGTAATAGAAAGCTATCTTAAGCATAAAGGAAAGAAAAGAAATGAAATACACACACACACAGAATGCATTATAAAAGTACTGAACTGTTTTAGAAAATGGAAAAACGAGTTGCTTGGGAGGGCTGGGGCCTAGAGCAGCTCTGGAAATACTGCCCTTGAGTGTTTGTTTTTATTCTCAGCCTCATCCCCTTGTGGTGGCAAGATGGCTTCCATATCTTAAGCATAATGACAACATCGCAAGGCTTTGCTAGAGTTGTCAACTGTGCGACTCAATTTGGTAACTCTCAAGCTCTGTGTCTGCTTCAAGTTTTAAATTCTCAAAAGAGAAAATCTGATTGGCTCAGTTTGGGATAGGTGTCTACTCCAGTGGGGTGGGGGTCTCATGATACAGACACAGCAAGTGTGTGCATGGGGGGTACCTCTGTTCTAGGGTAGCCATTGTGAACTGGTGGCTGTCCCAGAGATGTGTTTGACCTTGTCCATTGATAGGCATAAGAGATCTTGACATGGAAAACAAGGACATGGGTGGACCATGGGCTGGGAAACTAATTTGACAAAGCCAGGTCCTCAAATTGTGAACTTTAAGCTGGTTCCACCAAGACCCAAAGAGTTGTGGGCTTCCATAGAATCAGGAGATGCTTCCCTTGGCAACCTGGACAGGTTCCCAGGACCTAAGCTCACAGATGATGACATTGTATCAGATGAACGATTTCCCTGTACCCACTACTGTGTTCTATATTCATTTTTTTTTTTTAGAGAGAGAGAGAGAGAGACAGACAGGCAAACAGGAAGGGAGAGAGATGAGAAGCATCAACTCGTAGTTGCATCACTTTAGTTGTTCATTGATTGCTTCTCAGACGTGCCTTGACCAGGAGGCTCCAGCCAAGCCATTGACCCCTTGCTGAAACCAGTGACCATGGGCTCAAGCAAAGCCAGCAATCTTGGGCTTCAAACCAGTGACCTTCGGGCTCAAGCCAGGAACCATGGGGTCATGTTGATGATCCCACACTCTTAGCATCTCACATTTACATTCTGCCCACTGTTAACTAGTGTGCTCTGTTGTTCTCTGAATTTTGAGTTAGCATCCTTAAGACAAAAGTTCTGAAAAAATAACAGAGCACACTAGTTAACAGGGCACAATTCTTTCACTAGAATGGGACACAGACAATTGAGAAGACCTTTATAAGAAGCAGATTTTATTGGAGAGGGAAGGGTGTTATTGAACAAGCTAGCTGGCTGACTTCAAATTGGCAGGTCAAGAAGACTAGTTGTTTCTGAGCTCATGTGAGACACTCACTGTGGCCTCAGCATACCTGGCGTAGACTTTGAGGACATTGAAGTCCTGTGTCAGAATTAGGAACATTGAGCCATTGAAATTTTGGTGCAAATGTTTTTGTGACCTAAATTACACTCATAGGCTAGTGAAGCCTGGGGACTTTTGGGTCAACAGCACAAAAAGGCAGGTGACACTATGCATATACCCCAAATGCAGAAATAAAGCACTAGGGCAGTGGTTCTCAAACTCTTTGAAGTCGGGGCACATTTAATCCTACAAATAATTGTGCTTTTGTGGTAATTAAATGAAATAAATAAGACAAAATTAAATTTATTCTGACATTAAAAAACATTTTATGTTATATTTTTTGAGTTATGCTTTTTAGAATTTGTAATAAAGAAGGGTTAAAAAAGACAATAAAGTTATCTTTTTATGTATATAGATACATTCTTAGTAAGATTTAGTAAATTTGACAGGTCCTGGCACAAATGTGTTAAGTTTTTTCATTCTTGTTTTTATGAGAAACATGAGACTGATGTGTCCTAGTGATTTCTTCAATGTTTGGGCATATATTTGAAAGGCAAACTCTCATTTCCTCATCAATACATTGAAGAATTCCTCTCTTTTTACTCTTAATTGTGTTGAGGGTAGAAAATCCTAATTCACATAAATAGGATGTTGAAAATCGTAGTAAAATGTTCAAAGCTTTTTAAGATATTGCCACATATTCTTCTTTTATAGAAATCCAAAAGGCTTCAAGAGACAATTCCTTAAGTTTAATCATCAATCCCAAATCTCCACCATACATATCATCTTAACTTTACACCAAACAAAGGATAGAAGAAACTTGCCTTCAGTCTTTCCAGGGAACATGGGGGGGTAGTGTAAACAATCCAGCACCACAGCTTAACAGCCTTTTGCAACCTAATCAGGTAAAGGAGGTGGGGGGTTGGGCAGACTGTCAGTTTACAGCCAATTCTCCAAACCTCTGTCCCCCAAAAATCTAAACTCCAAAAATCCTGTTGGTATTTTGGTCCCCAGCAGGCACATATTTCTCTGGAATACCATAGAACACATCTGGAAGTCTTCTAGAGCACACTTTGAGAACCAGTGCACTAGGGCATTGAAGTTACCTTCTCAAGCCTCCACAGTTAGTGAGGTGGCAGGGATCCAATCCCAAGTAACTTTAATCCAGAAGCCCATTAACTGGAAAACTGTGGTTTCAAATAAAAAACCCAATTAAAAACAAACTAACTAGAAAGAACAATATCTTATTTAAAAAAAATAAAAGTTTGGTCTGACCTGTGGTGGCGCAGTGGATAAAGCATCGACCTGGGAACACTGAGGTCGCCAGTTCAAAACCCTGCACTGGTTCGGTCAAGGCACATATGGGAGTTGATGCTTCCAGCTCCTCCCCCCTTTCTCTCTTTCTCTCTCTCTCTCTCACTCTTCTCTCTAAAGATGAATAAAATAAAAATAAAATAAATTAAAAAAAAAAAGTTTGGTTGTAGATGGTTCTGGAATAGGTTAACTCAGCAGCTCAACATCATCAAGACTCTTCCTTCTTTCCACCTTTCTACTCTGATATCCCTAGAGAAGTGATTCTTGAAATATTATCCAGGGACCCTTTGGGTCCCTGAGGCCCTTTCAGAAATTCCTTGAGATCTAAGTTATTTTCATAACAATATGAAGATAATATTTGCCTGTTTTTACTCTGATTATCTCACAGGGATACAATGGAATCTTTCAGTGGCCACATAACGTATGATGACATAATCTCTCTGATGGTCAAGGAGATGTGTGCTTGTGTAGTAATGTATTTTGAAATATTCTTAGATTTAATTTCTAACACAGTTAATAATTTTTATTTGTTTGTTTTCTTTTTTGAGAGAGAGGGAGAAAGAAAAAGAGAGAGAGGAAGGAGAGAGTGAGAAGCATCAATTTGTAGTTGCTTCACTTTAGTTGTTATTGATTGCTTCTTGTATATGCCTTGACCAGGGGACTCAAGCCAAGCCAGTGACCCTTTGCTCAAGCCAGTGACCTTGGGACCATGTTGATGATCCCACGCTCAAGCTGGTGACCCCACACTCAAGTTGGTGAGCCTGTGCTCAACCACTAACCTTGAAGTTTCAAACCTGAGACCTCAGCATTCTAGATCGATGTTCTATCTACTGTGCCACCAACAGTCAAGCATAATACAGTTAATCCTGATAGATGTAGCTCACATAAACAAAAGGTCTTTGAAGGCCTCAATGATGTTGAAGAATATAAGAGGGTCTTGAGACCAAAAAGTTTGAGAATCACTGTTTTCAAGTATTTGTTTTGCTTTCAGCCTAGTTTCCTCATGGTTGCAAAAGAGCTGCCACATCTTGAGTCTGACCTGTGGTGGCGCTGTGGATAAAGCATTAACCTGAAACACTGAGGTCACCGGTTCAAAACCTTGGGCTTGCCTGGTCAAGGCACATATGAAGCAACCACAGCAAATATAAATTGATGCCTCCTATTTCTCCCCACTGCCTCTCTCTCTCTCTCTCTCAAATCAATAAGTAAAATTAAAAAAATAGTTGCCACATCTTAAACATCACAATAATGTCCAAAGGCCTTTTCAGTGGGCCTGATTTCAGTAAAGAGAACTTTCACAGAAATCCCTCATCAGACCTTTCATGTTTCATGGCCAGAATTATATTACATATTCATTCCTCAACCAGTCAATGGCAGTGGGAATGATTCATGCCCCAGGGCTAAATCTGTCTTCCTGAAAGCCATGTCCTTCTGATGTCTGAACATAGATTCAGGTTTATTTAGCAAGGAAGAAAAGAAGCACACTTAACTTAAGATATAGGTTCAGCTGCATTTTGGTCTACAGGAAGTAGAATTCAAGCCTTAAGCTGCCTATTAAGAACTGACCTGAAAGTAATAGATTTACTTACATTCCTATCCCATTGGCTACACCAAGTCATGAGGGCATGGTACATTTCAGGGAAGGTTGGGAAATGTAGTCTTTAGCTGAGTAGCTATGTGCCTAGCTAAAACTTGGTGGATACAGTACTATTTTTATAAGGAAAAGGGGAAGAAGGTACTGTGTTTCCCCATGTATAAGACACACACTTTTTCAAAAAATTTAAGGTCTAAAAACTGGGTGCATCTTATACAGTGGTTGTAGATTTTTTACTTGCATTTCCGGCTTTTTCGTGCTTGTCTTGCACTCATTGTTGAAGACAGTGATTCGTCATCATCAAACACAGATGAAGACAAGCTAATGAATGTTGATGAGGAGTTTTATGAAATTTTTTTTAATTTATTCATTTTAGAGAGGAGACACAGAGTGAGAGAGAGAGAGAGAGAGAGAAAGGGGGGAGGAGCTGGAAGCATCAACTCCCATATGTGCCTTGACCAGACCAGTGCAGGGTTTTGAACTGGCGACCTCAGTGTTCCCAGGTCGACGCTTTATCCACTGCGCCACCACAGGTCAGGCGAGTTTTATGAATTTTATGATGAATAAAACTTGAGTTCAATAACCTTAGGTAATATATTTTTTCCCCAAATTTCAGGCCCCCAAATTAAGGTGTGTCATATACACAGGAACATTTTATACATGGGTAAATATCATAGGTAGAATGTTAGTAGATAGTCTGCCACACTCATTGAATGAATGAATGAATGAATGAATGAATGAATGAAATGATAGGGTAAGGGATGGAGTTATAGATCTATTGATGATCCATTGACTGTCAAAATCAGCTAAAAGACTTGACAAACTCTGGGTTGTTCCATTGCTTGAAAGGAGACAGGTGACTGACTGACTAATGACTAAGGGTTTCAATATAGGGGCAACCCTCCTCTGCCCCCAACTGTTTGACACCCCTTCCCTGTGTTCTCCTCTCTCCAGTTCAGCAATGTCCCTTTCTTAATCTTTGGGCCTCTCATGATGTTCCTGATGCACCCCTATGCCCAGAAACGCTCCCGCTGCGTTTATGTCATCTGTGTCCTCTTCATGATCATAGGTAGGTAGGATTCTGTGACAGTGGAGCAGTGGGCGTGGGAAGGGACACCTTCTTGACCACTTGCCTTTGTCTCTTGCTCCAGGTCTGTTCTCCATGTACTTCCACATGACACTCAGCTTCCTGGGCCAACTGCTGGATGAGATCTCTATCCTGTGGATGCTGGCCGGTGGCTACGGCGTCTGGCTGCCCCGCTGCTACTTTCCCGCCTTCCTAGGGGGAAACAGGTGGGGTGGGGGCTGGCCCTCTCATGATCCTGTTGGAGTCCACTCCTAGGCTCCTGGGTCCCCCTGGCCCCCGAGCCCTTTTCTGGTCCTTGAAATCCCTCCTGTGACTACACCAGGACTTTCTCCTGACCCTGCCTAACTTATCTGGGCTCCCAGGGCCCCCTCCTCTAAGCATACTTGGTATTCCCAGAATGTCTCCACAGGTAGTCTGGGATTTTTTTTTAGACCCTGTCTGGGCTTGCCTGGAGGTCCCAGTACCTCATGTCTAAGCTTACCTGGGCCTCAGGGACCTATCCCCTAAGTCTATCAACTGGAATCTTTTATATGATCTTCCTAGACTCTTCTCCTTACCTGAGAACACTCTGAAATTATCTTCTGACTCTACTTGATTCTTCTGAGCCTTCCAAGAATCCTCAAGTGGTAACCTCTGGGATCCCTGCACTTCTTACTTTAATCCAACCTGGGTCCTCCCTGAATTTTTTGCCTGACTTCATCTGGGCCCTGGTACCCTTCTCTGACTAACTTGGGCCCTGGGATCCTCTGCTGAGCCCACCTGGGAGCTTCAAGACCTTTTTCTGAGCCTGATTGCGCTCCTTTGAACCCCTTCCCTTTTCTCAGCCACTTCTACCACAAAATTTCCATATGACCCTGCCTAATCCTCTCCACCCCCAAGAACCTTCTCCAGCCACCCTCACAGCTGAGCCCTTCTCCCTCCAGGCCCCAGTTTATCTTCTTGGTTGTCATCACCACCATGATCAGCACCTTCCTGTCCTTCCTGAGGCCGACAGTCAACGCGTATGCCCTCAACAGCATCGCCGTGCACATCCTCTACATCGTGTTCCAGGAGTACAAGAAGTGGGTGGTGGCTGCAGGCGCTGGGGAGGGTGGCTCCTGTCTCCCCTCCAGGATGACCTTCTTACCCCTCAAACTTCCCTCTCCCACCAGGCACGGAGTTTGTATTGACTCCATGCTCAAGATCATCCCCAAACAAGGAGCAGGGCCAGGGTTTGAACCTAAGGCTGTATGACTGCAGAGCTTGTCATTTTTATTGTGAATCCCCAACATACACACAAGTAGAGAACGTTGTACCATAAACCTCCATGTTCCCCCTAAGGAGGCCCCACAACATTAACATTTTGCCAGTCTGCATTATATAGTCCCCCTCAGATTTCTTATCATGGCACCCATGAATTTGTCAGGACTTCACTCTCTCAATAAAGAATTATTATTTTTTAACCCATACTAGGTCTTAGCAGGATAGAGAAGGCACTCTCAAGTGGGGCCATTTGAGTAGAGTTGAATAAACGGGTTATTTTCAAAGGAGAGGGCAGGAGAAAGAAAATCACTAAGGATCATTTAAAACACCTACGCTAATAAGAGTGAGATTCTGTGGCCAGCAAGAGACCTAGGGGTGAGGGGTGAGGGGCGGTTGCAAGAATCTGGAAGGAGAGAGCCTGTAATGTCTCCTTGGCAAGAGCCATGACCTCCATTTCTGGTTGCAGCCAGTCTGAGCCAACCCCACAGACAGAGAGCTTTGAAAATAAATCTAACAGTGCCCTTCCTCACCCTTTGGTTTTCTGCTGGGGCTCTCCATTGGCCAATTTAACTGGAAACTATCAGCCAAGCCAACTAAAAGCCCAAAGATAAGAGAGACTCTGGATTTTGTCCACACAGCCCAGCACTGCTTTCCCCCAGCCTGCCTCTTCCCCCAGGTCATAAGGCAGGGTGAAAAAGGGTGGAAAAAAATTTAGAGGGACAAATGAAAGTTATAGCACACACACTTCTGTTAAAGATACTTTCTTAACATACAATAGTATATAATACCCAGCTCTCACCAACGTTTGCTCAGTTTCTCAAAGATCCCTTCTTATACCTGGTCTTATTTAAATCAGGATCTAAACCAGTCTCTTGGATCTTTAAATCATAACAGTTCTTCCTCTCCCTTTGCTGTTGTCTGTTGAAAACATTCACTCAGTCAGTCATTTGCCCTGTAGAATATCCTGCATTCTCGATTTAACTGACTGCTTCCTATCGCATCTTTGAATGTGTTTCCTTACTTCTTGTATTTCCTGCAAATTAATAGTTAGATCTAGATTTAGGTTTAAATTTGTTTAGGCCAGGATATTTCATGCGTGGTGCTGGGTGCTTCTCACTTCATCCCATTAGGACTGCAGAATGAGTTGTTGTCCCACATTTACTGCTGGTAAGGTCAATCAGGGGATTCAAAAGATGCCACCTGTGTCTTTATTGACAAGCTTTCTACTGACTTGTCACTAATGACTGAAGCAGCCACTGATGCCCCTGCCTCCATTCATGATCTCATTAGGGGTGCAAAACAGTGATTTACAGATTCTGTTATTCCCTCTGCATTGATTAGCTAGAGTTCTTCCATCAAGAACTTTCACTCATCAACCTTGAAATAGAGTTTGAACAGGAAAAGACATGAGAGACCATAGATTCTTTCCCTTTATTTAACAGAGTTGGTGCCTTAGCTGTCTCTAGTAGGGACCAATGAAGTTGATTTTGTTTCTAACTATTACTATGAACTCAAGGATGTTTGCATTTTTGAAATGTCTTAACCTCTTTGGGCTACGGTGTTACATGTTTAACATTTTATCTTAAAATAATTACAGACTCATAAAGACTTGCAAAAACAGTACAGAGTTCTTTGTATCCTTTCCTTAGCCCCTCTCCCCAAGTGGCAGCAGCTTATTTGACCATAGTACAACCTCAAAAGGAGGAAATTGACAATGGGACAATGTGTTAACTAGACCACAGACTTTATTTAGATTTCACCAGTTCTTAGTTATTATGCTTTTTCTGCTGTTCAAACTCTCTCATTTTAGGCTAGTGGGCAAGACCTATGCTTTTAACCTAAAGGAGTTACTGCTTTATCAATCCCTAATAAACTCTTTCCTAAGGGTCCCTGGGTTAGCTCTACTGTCGGGGAAACATAGGTTCCAATCCTGAGTCGTCCCAAGACGACATGGCTATCAGAGAATCACACTCCCACATGCAGACACACATATTCTCATATTCACATAGACAAGAATTTTCAAGCACTGACTCACAGGTGCACACACCCCCATACACCCACACAAACAAACAAACAAACAAACACAGAAGGGCTTGTTGGTTAAGAATTCTGCAATCTGACAACCCTGGTTCAGACCCCAGCTCTGCCCCTTATTAGCTGTATAACCTTGGGGTGTGGTTGGGGCATACCTTAATCTCATGGGTCTATTTTCTCACTATAATATGGAAATATTAATATTGTTATGAGGACTGAGTTTCTATCTGAAGGACTTGTAGAACTGCACCTGGCATCCTGTAAGTACTCTGCAAATGTTAGCCATAAGCACTGATGAGGATCCCTGTCCCTGGTATCCTGGATTCTTTCCTCTTCCCAGCCTCATCTCCTTGGTGGAGGAATTTCCCATCAGCCCCTGCAGGCTCTACTCTCTGTGTCAGGCTCTCATGTCCCTTCTGCTCTCCCTAGGACCAATAATAAGGAGCTTCGACATCTCATTGAGGTCTCTGTGGTTTTGTGGGCTTTTGCATTGACCAGCTGGATCTGTGACCGCTTCCTTTGCAGTTTCTGGCAGCGGATTAATTTCTTCTACCTGCACAGCATCTGGTAAGCACCTATCCTGTGGCCTGGGGCCCCCAAACCAGAAAATGTCAGATACTAGAGCTTGGAGCAGAAGCCAGGGGACATAGAAGGAAGGCACAAATACTGGGTCTTGTGTGTTTGGGGGGCAACTGGCTGCAATCAGGGGAGTCAGTTCCAGAAGTTTCCTTTGAATGTTCAGGATCCATGAGAAGTATAAAGAGGACCCAGGTGGGGCTGAGGACATCTAGCTGGCTGCAAGGGCATCTTGCATCCTCACTACCATCTCCCTGTGTCCCACAGGCATGTGCTCATCAGCATCACCTTCCCTTATGGTATGGTCACCATGGCCTTAGTGGACGCCAGGTATGAGATGACGGACCAAACCCTCAAAGTCCGCTACTGGCCTCGGGACACTTGGCCCATGGGACTGCCCTACGTGGAAATCAGCGATGACCACAAGAACTGCTAAAGTCTGTCTGTTTCTTGACTCCTTGACCACTTGCCAACTCACCTGGGTCTTGAGGAGAGCCTTGGATCAGGAGTCTGGGAGACACAGTTCCTTCCTCCAGCTCCCCTTCCCCATCCACTTTGTCCTGCATGGCCACACCCCACAGCAAGGGATGGACTTCATGACTTCTCTGTACAACAGTCTGATGACCCTGTGGGGCTGCTGGGCAGAGTTCCCCTCCATGACCTGCCTTTGTTCTCTTTCATTTCCTCCTTGTGTTCACTGCCTCCCTGTTGTCACATAACCTGGTGGGGCAGGATCACCAGCTGGTATGATTATATGACATCCACTGGGAATGACCTCAGGCTGAGTCTTGGTCCACATGCATGTCACTAATAGTGGAAGTCACTACCAGATTCTTCGGACCTGTCTTTGGCCATGCAATCTCCCTGGTACTTAGGGGCCATCCCTGAGAATGGACATGTTTTCCAGTCACCTCATTCTATCTATACTCATGCATGTAGAGACCTTTCAGGTCTTCACACTCATTCACAAATGGACTTGGGGTCATCTCACTGGTTGACAGTGGAGTGACATGGACACCTGAATGGGCAATCTGGGTGTTATTGGGGCACGGGCATCAGGAGGGGAGCTGGAGTGGCCAGTCTAGGCTCTTGAAGTAAGGGGACAGGGGAGGATAATTTTCCATTGTGGTTAAGAGCACAGGACTTGGAGTCAGGAGGCGTAAGTTTGAATCTTGCTCTTACCATTTCCTAGTTGGATAATATGGGAGAAGTAATTTTTCCTACCTCTGTAGCTCAAACACCTTGTCTGTAAGATGAAAATATTCTTTCTTTTATGAAATTTTTGTGTAGATAAAATAAGAAAATGTATGTAAAGTGCTTAGCATGGAGTCTGGCAAACATCTGTCCATCTATTCATCCTTTAATTTATTTATTCATTCATCCATCCATCCATTGAATTATTCATTGAAACACCCATTCCTTCATCCATCCATCCACCACCTGTTATTTTTCCATTCATCTATTTAACCGACTGTTATCCATCCCTCATCTTCTATTAGTCTATCCATTTATATTTAGCCATCCATGTTTATTCACTTATCCTTCCCAAATCATTCAACCATCCTTTCATCCATCCATTTATTCAATTTTTACCCATTACTTACCATCCATATGTAACCATCTATTTATCTATTAATTTATTCATCCAGATCATTCTGTCATTCTTCCAACCATCCCACCTATTCTTTCATTCATGTATCTCTTCAACAAATATACATTGTCTACTATATGTCTGATACCAGCCCCTGGAGATACAAGACAAATAAAGACATACAAAGTCCCTACCCTGAGGAGGGAATGAAGAGACACATGTTAGACAAAAGGACACAACAATGAGGCAATTCAAGGCACTGATGAGTCTGCCTAGAACTGTGATGGCGAACCTATGACACGCGTGTCAGCACTGACACGCGTAGTCATTTTCGATGACATGCGGCCACATGCGGCTGCATACCAGAGAAGTATGGGATTGCATGCTGAGAAGGACGTTTCATCCTCGGCTCCTGCACGGCCAGGTGCAGTAGCCAAGGATAAAACATTTGCTGTAGTGTACACACTCTGTGCCAGCGGTCTGTAGGCCAAAACAACAGAACTCCCACACAGAGCATCTAGTTCTGAGACTTCTGGTTAGGCCGTTTTTTTTGAAGTGACACACCACCCGAGTTATGCTCGGTATTTTGGTGAATTTTGACAGATATTCTAGAGAACCATATGGTGGTAGAGCAGCCCTTTTAAACGGAAAGTGAGTGGGGTTTTTACTTTCCAAATGAGATCTCAATGATGAGAGGAACCAACTATAGCAAGAGCTGGGAAAGACCATTCTGGGCAGAGGAAATGGCAGGTGTGAAACTCCTGGGGTGGGAATGCACTGCAGCAACTGAAAAAAAGCTGTTGCAGGAGCTTAGGAACTAAAGGAGAGTGCAGAGTAAATGGTTCTTAATCTAGGGAGCTTGGGTGGGTTTTAGTACCCATGGACCATTTGATATTCTCTGCAAAAGACGGGTGTTAGAGCATGTTATCTGGACCTTATTTGAGTGCCACACTCAAAAAGGAGTAAAGGCAAGCCCGTCTGGCTCATTGGAGAGATTGCAACATTAAAGGGAAGGGGCCACTCATGTTTATTGAGTGGCTACATGTGCTCTATGCCCATGACACACATCACTGAACCTAATACCACAGACCTTTGGGTAGAGAGAAATATTCTCACTTTATTGAGGTGGTTCAAAAAGGGCAAGCTACTTGCCCAGGGCCACACTTTCTGATATGATCCAGCAATTCTACTTCTAGTATATACTCAAAAGAATTAAAAACAGGTATTCAGACAAATATTTGGACAGAAATGTTTATAGACACACTACTGATAAGTGCCAACGGGTAGAAAACAACATAAACACCCAATGATGGAAGAGAGAATAAACCACACGTGGTGTATAATTCAATAGAATATTATTCTGCTATAAGGAGTGAAGCACTGACACTCACTACAATGTGAAGAATCTTGAAAACATTATGCTCGGTAAGAGAAGCCAGACACAAAAGGTCCATTCATAAGTCCAGAAATGCCAGAAATAGAAAAATTCATAGAGACAGAAAGCAGATTAGTGGTAGTCAGGGGTTGAGAAGAGGGAATGGGGAATGACTGCTGAATGGTACAAGAGTTTCCTTGGGGATGAAGAATATGTTTTGGAGCTAGATACAGGTAGAAGCTGCATAACATTGTGAACATTCTAAATGCCACTGAAGTGTACACTTTGATATGGTTAATGGTTAGTTTTATGTTATGCGATTTTTACCTCAATTAAGATTTAGTAAAACTCTCACAGTCACTCTCTACTGGTCTTAGGCCATGCCTTCTTCCACTCCCCTCAACCAATCCCTGTAGCCAAGGGGATACAGTACTTTGATTGGCCAGATCTGGTCACATGCTTCCTGTGGTGGAAGGTGGAGAGTTGAAGGAGAGAAGTGAGGGGATAAGAGCCCCACTCTTACTTCAGGCTTGAGAGGCGGAAGAAGGGACATGTCCGGGGCTGAAGCCCTCAAGACTTGTGCATTGTCATGAGTTGGTATTTTCCTGGAAGGGCTGTCATTTAAAAATTCATACAAAGGTGTCTTACAGGCTCATATTGGTGTTGGGAGAAGCCCCCAGATTAGGGACTATTGCCAGAAAAAAGGGGGAATGATATTAAGAAATCGCGGTTTTCAATCTACTGCCCTTTTCTGGGGAAATACCCTGTTGCACAGTTTGGATTGGCTCCAGAACTATTCGTCTCTCTCTATGGCTCACAGATAATGACCCAATGCTCTAGTGTGATAGTCAAGGTCTGCTCTGAGTTGATATTAATCTGGAATAGGTCTCCAACTGGCCACTGGGCTCTGCTCCAGTTTGGTCATATTCAATATTGCCATGGGTGGCAATACTGAGTATACATACTAAAAATGTATGTACATTTGTGGCTGGCAGGAAACTGTGCTGAGTACATTTAAAGATGACAGGAATCAATCAGGGAGGTACAGGACAAATGCTGTAGATTAGAAAGAGGATTAAAGAAAAAAAAAAATCCAAGGGCTGAACCATCTTCAAGGTGAAAGGGTACTAAATGCCAAGGCCTCCTTCTGGATGCTAATAAACCTGACCGCTAGAAGGCGATAGAGACCCAACGTAGTAGCAGTTAAGTTACAGACAGTAAGCTAGACTGACTCCCTGTGTTCAAAATGTTACTTTCTAGCTATGTAACTTTTGTCTACTTATATCTCCCTCTGTGTATCAACTTCATTATTTGTAACATTGAAATAACATGTATCAATCACAAATTCTGCCATATGCTCAAATTACTATTTGTTTTATTTTTCTTTGCTCACACTGATGTATTTAGATAGGAAACATTGTGTCACTTCAAGAAACCATTTGTCACTATAAAACTGGATACAGTAACAATGAAAAGTGTTATTAACTTTAGTTCAGTGATTCCTAACCCCCTGTGCACATTAGAATCCCTATCTGAACTTTTTTATTGCTTGCTTTCAGAGAGACAGAGAGAGGAAAGGAGAAAGAGAGAGAGAAACATTCACTTGTTATTCCATTTAGTTATGCATTCAATGGTCACTTCCCATATGTACCCTGACCAGGGGTTGAGCCCACAACGTTGGTGTTTCAGGCACTCTAACCAGCTGAGCTAATCTACCGGAACCCTGTCTGAACTTTTAAGAAGGTGGCTCTTTGCAACAGTTGTAGCTAAAAGGCTCTTCACTGCAGGCTTCCTTAAGAGACAAATTGCTGCCCCCCCTCTCATTTTCTGTCTCTTTACCTGGGGCAGTGGTTTTTTTGGTAGTTAAGTCTCAGTCATCCGCAGAACTGGTTAAACCAAGCCTCTGGATGTTGCCACACTTGCAGAATTTCTGATTCCATAAATATAGGGAGACCAGAATTAACATTTCTTTTCTTAATGAGACAGACAGACAGGAAGGGAGAGAGACGAGAAACATCAACTCGTAGTTGTGGCACTTCTTAGTTGTTCATTGATTGCTTCTCAGATGTGCCTTGACCTTGGGGGTGCTCCAGCCAAGCCAGTGAACCCTCACTCAAGCCAGCAACTTTGGTATTATGTCAATGATCCTATGCTGAAGCCAGCAACCCTGCACTCAAGCTGGTGAGCCTGAGCTCGAGCCAGAGACCTCAAGGTTTCAAACCTGGGACTTCAGTGTCCCAGGTCAATGTTCTATCCATGTACCACCACCTGGTCAGGTAAGAATTAACAAAGTTCCCAGATGATGCTGAATTGAGCCTGCTGGTTCAAGGACCACAGAGAACCACTGATCTACTTAAATCCAGTTATAGGATTTTAAATAGTTAAGTTGCATCACTAAAGCACCTGCTTTGTTCTCAGCATGATCATTCTACCACCACCATCCGCTCCCAGCACATCCTGCCTTAAATTAAAAAGTACAGTGTTACCATGATAGGGATCTTCAGAGTTTTTGTCTAGAATTACTGACAACCCAAAGTTATTGATTTTCTGGTGCTCTTCTTCACTGCAAAGCACCAGCCACACCACCTAATGAATACCTGACTGATATTTAAATAAGAAATGGAGGAGAAAAAACCCACAAACAAAACCCAAAACCGATTTTTAATTATAAGAAGAAATTTAAATAACTACACAAGGGTCCCCAAATCGCAGTGAGAAGTCCTAATTTCTGAGAGCCCAGTGGCTTTAAAGATCCTGAAAAAGATGAAGGGATGTGTCTATATCCAATCTAAATATAGTTTACAAGTCGCCGTGAAGTTATAGGTCCATGGGTTAATTCAAAATTGCTTTTTGGAGGGTTTTACCATTATAAATGTCGGGATAAAATGAGATCCTCTTGATAATTTAATGCAGCACGGTTTCAAATTTGTATCATCCATGAGGGGAATACAGGGGAGGGGGGATGCATTTGGGGCAACACTAGAATCTATGTAAACACAATAAATTAAAATCAATAAAAAAATTGTATCATCCAAATTAGCATCAATTAGCATCACGCCATACTATGATCGTTCCCATTTTACAGATGTGCAAACAGAGAAGCCAGTTGACTAGGCTTGCCACGGAGGCGTTCAAAATAGGAAAATTAATCTGCAGTTCCAAAGCTCATTCCATCACATAGTAGCACCACGCGACCAGAAAACAAGAGGGTTCCCGGGGCTCCCTCCTCAGAGCTGGAACCCGCTACCACACTTCCAGCCTGGAGAGGTGCGGTCCGCGGGGAGCTCCCGGCGCCAGGTAGCGCCCCCTGCGGGCCGCAGTGCGCAGGCGCGGAGCGGCGCGCCCGTCCCGCCCCCGCCCCCCTCCACGTGCGGCGCACACCTCGCACTCCTTCGGTGGAGATCGCCTCGCGCCTCCCTCCCTCCTCCCGCCCCTCGGTCCGGGCCTCCCATTGGCCAAGGACTTCATCCTTCAGCTAGCCGCCTGGCCGGCCTGCGCCACGCCGGAAGACCGGCCCCACGGGCGGCCTCTCGAGCTGTTGATTGGTCCAGGGGGCTGTCAGTCGGGGCGGCGGGCCCGAGTCGGTGGAGGGGGCCCTGGGTCGGTGAGCGACCCGGACTGGCGGTGGTTTCCGGTTCCGCGGGGCTGGCGGGCGGGCGGGCGCCCGGGAGCGGCGGCGGCGGCGCCTGACAGACAATGAGGGCTGAGGGGAGGCGCTGAGCGGCGGCGGCAGCGGCGGCGGCGAGCGACGCGGGGCCCGGGGGCGGGGCTGGGCGGCAGCCATGGACAATCAGGTGAGGGAGCGGCCGCGCCGCCCCAGCGCAGCCCGCGCCGTCCGCCCGGCCCCCTTCCTCCCTCCCTCCGCCCGGCCGTCCGGCCCTTCTAGGTCCCGGCCTCCCCGCCCCTGCTTGGTGCCCGCCCGCCCCGCTTTGTGTGCGCCCGCCGCTCCCCGGGTCTTTATGTGGGGCAGGGACGCCCCTCCCCCATCCGCGACCCGGGCCTGCCTGGAGCGCCTGGGACCCTCCAGAGAACCCCGGGCGGGCCCAGCCCAGAGCACCTTGTGACCCCAGTCCGGTCCAGAACCCTCTGGGACGCCTCTCGGGAACCCTACCCAGCCCAGAGACACCATAGGCGGCCCAGACATTTGGGGGGCGTCTTTTGGGTCCCTGGCCCAACCCAGAGCCTCCTGGGACATCCCTAGGGACCCCAGCCCAGCGTCCCCACATGCGCCCCTGGAATCCCCTCAAATTTCTCAAATCCAGTCCGTAATCCCTTTCTCCTTTGGATTCAGTGCTGGTCTGTGTCCTCCTTTCCTCTCTGGACCCTTGGACTTGAGTCCTCTCAAACTCCCTCAGTCCGCAGCCTGCTGCCTTTTCTCTCTCCTAAGCCATGGCTGGTGTTGAGGCCTCCCAGAACCCCTAGGACCTTGCTTTGCAACCTTCTCCTTCCTCCAACCCGAAGCCTTCTTATCTCTCATCCTCTTCCAGGCCTGAACCCTCTCTCCTCTCTGATTCTGCCCCTGCCCCAGCTTGAGTGTCTGTTTCACCTCAAACCCTGGCCAGGGGCTTGGGTCTTTTCCCACAAGGACCAGGGCCTGCATTTCAGCATCTCCGCCGCCCCCCTTAGACCTGGGATTGCTGCCTCAGCTCCCTCTTTTTCAGGCCCTGGTCACTCTCCCTGAATACCCAGTGTCTTAGGGGCTGCCTCTTTCACCTTCACACTCTTTTCTCTTAGACACGGCCCAGGGGCAGATTCTGCTCTGACCTGGAACCTCCACACCCGTCAGGCACCAAGTGCCTCCCTTCCCTCAGCCTGGACCCTCTTTGACGCTGAGGCCCTGGTTTGTGCATTTCTACTCCCCCACCAATCCGGATCTCTCTCATCAGTTTGATTCCTAACCTTCGTTGACTTCCCTTCACAGACCTGCATTTTCCTAGAACCCCAGTGCCTCTCTTCTTACTTTCAGAGCCCCACACTTTATTCCACCGTTCCCTTATGCTGTGACTTTCAGCCCTCTTCTCCCAACACACCTCGTTTTCCCTCCTCCCCCAGCATCTTAGAGCCTCCAAATAGAGCCTGCTCCAAATCCTGTGTGGTTCCCTAACCTCTGTAAACTCACTCCACGGGCCCCTCTCCCTTCCTTCTCGAAACAGAACCAGTTGTCAGTTCTGGTAAACCTGTGGCCTTTCTGTCCTCTAGTCTCCCCTTCACCAGCTCAGCATTTTCTCTTCAGTACCAAGCTCCCTTCCCCACCTCAAGCCCAGGACACTGTGGCCCCTAGCATAGGATCGTTTATTTCTTCATCCTCCCTTTTTGTCCCTGGCTTCCAGGGGCTCAAGGCCAGGAAAGGCGGTGTGGGACTGTGGGGGTGGCAGCTGAAATCTCCACTGTTAGCAAGGGCAGGTTGGGGCGTCCCTGGCTGCTGGCGCCACTGAGGCGGCTCTGTCTGGTAAAGTGCTCTGTCTTGTGAGGTTTCAGGGGTATAGGGCAGGAGACCTTTCCCTGGCCTATCCTGGCTGCCTGTGGTGGCACAGGATCATTGAGGCTTGTGTTTGTGGCACCTTCTCACCGTGATTTCCCTTGTGGCTTTGGTGTTACTACCTTTCTCTTCAGAGGAAAGGAAGAGTTTATCACAGTTGACTTGTGGAGTTCTACAGAGTGGTGTGGTTCATTTTCCTTGAAGGGACAGAGCTTGTTGCTTCCAGTTCACACTGAGTTAAACAACAAAACAAAATACACTTTTAGTATCCGCTTTCAACAAAGCCTGTCTCTGGAAGGGCTTGTTGGGCACCACACAGGCATGGACTATCAGACCCACCTTTAACCCCACCTTTTGTTCCCCTGGGAGAATGTCTTAGGCCCAGTGTGCCCATTTCCCTTGGATGGTTGTCATTTATGTGAGTAGAATGGTGAGAATAGGTGCATTCTCGGTCTGTGACAGTGGACTAGGGAGAGTGAGATCTGCACTGCCTAGTGCTGTGGCCACCAGTACCTTTAAACATAAAAGAGGACCAAGATGAAAAGGCCAGTGCACCAGTCATACCAGCCACAGTAACTACTCCTGACCTCTCGGCTCCCTCATTGAGGCAGCATGCAGAGATGGCAGGAAGGTCTGTTGGATGGTACTGGTCTAGATCCTTGCAGAAGTATTTGAAAGTGAACTGGTCCCAAAGGAAAGTATGTGTCACCCCATAGACCTATTCTCTATCCTGGCTGTGTTTTATGCAAATTTGGGAGAGTACCCAAGTAGGCGAATTGGCAGTCTTTTCCAGAATGACTTCTGGTGCACAGCAAAGGCTTTCAGTTCAGCAGTCTCAACCTTCCCTTTCTCTCCCAGGATGCCTCAAACTCGTAAGTGCCTCGGTCTGATGGGAAATGACAGGACTTTCCCCGAAGGGCCCACCAGCTTTGAGAGTCCTTGTTTCTCTATACTTTCTTGTTCTGTTCTTTAGAACTTTCGGCCCAGCTAAGAAAGGTGATGCTGCATTTTGTTCTGGTCTCCCAATTTATCATCGAAATCTTTCCCTATAGGTTAGAAAAGTCTGATTTCCTCTGTCCTGATCCCAAGCTTGTATTTATCACGTACAGTGTCTGTGGGACTTGTATTTTCTTAGGGGAGAAGGGATCACTTACTTTGGGGGGGGACAGGTATTTGCCCATTAGGTGTGTGATTTATTTCCAAGGCTGATGGGAAAGGAAAGGACATAGTTAAAGGCTGAGCAGATGCTGGGAGGATTGGGAGGGGCTGCCTGGGTACGAGGTTTGCCTGGGGAGCTAGAATTGGTGTCAATGTCAGTGTCTGGTTTGTTCTGTTAGTCAAATGACCAGGGTGTCCTCCCTTCACAGAAGCACTGGGCTTGGCACCCGTAGTGGGTGGCCGGCCAATCCATTGAATTACATAGTTGAATTAATGCAAATTCCTCAAAAGATTCTCCTGAGTTTGAATTTGGGAGCAACTGTTTGTGACCATACTCTGTTGTTCCGGAAGGGGAGGTTTGTTTCTAACAGCGATGGCCCATTTTACAGATGTGGAAATGCAGGCCCAGGAAGGCCCCAAGAGGAGTCAAGGCCTGGTGGCATTCTTAGGTAGGTCTGCTCTTTCCCCGAGACCTTGCAGAGAAATGCTTGGAATTGGTCAGAGCACTGATGTGAGGGTGACCAGATTCTCCCCTACCTGGCTCTGAAACTATCTCTTGGAAAGTTAGCATGCCAAGTTTTTGTCCTGAAGTTAATATGTCGTAAAGTACTTGAGGACAAGGACCCGAGTGCTGTTCCCTTTAATGTCCATGTAACACAGTTTTGCACAAGTTTTGCCTACTCTTGGTTAATAAAAGTATCTAAGTATTAGCCCCTTTTAACCAGGCCCACCTGACCTGGCCACAGTTGCCTTTATTAGAGTTGTGTGCATTTTTTAAAATATCTCCCCAAACTGCTCCCTGGAGAACTTTGGGAGATACCCACCATGTGTGCCATCTGCAGGTCTGCAGGCATCTCATTCGTATGTAATATATGCCCTTTCTCAATATACACATGCCTGCACACTTATCTTTAGAGAGTTTCCAGAGAGCATTCATTGAGCTCCCTCTCATCCCTTTGTCATTAATCTTGTGCCCCAGGTAAAAAAGACAAGGCTGGATAGAGCCAGAAGAGAGGTAGGTGCAGGTGCTGGTTGCCACGCCCCTGTGTGCCAATAGTTAGAAGACTAGGGCCTCAGGCAGCTTGGTTTTGTCCCCACCTCTGGGCTGGCTATCCTCTAGAGGGGATTGTCACCGGTGGACATCCTTTATTTCCTGTCTTTCTCACATTCTCATTCAGTGGCTGCTTCTGAAAGCCCCCACTGGGTTTGGAGGGAAAATGTTCTGCAAAGAGTATTTTGTCTTGTGTTGCCATCGCTTGATGTGACCAGTACTTTTTCCCATTTCTGTAATGTGTGGACCATGTAGCCAGCATGGGGTCCCGTTGGACTTGGCAAAGTCAGTCCTAACTGATGAGGGAAAACACTCTTGGGTGCTTTCTCCTCCTGGGAGGGGAGTGAATTGTCACAGCTGAGGGAATTAGATGCAGTAGCCAACTGCAGGCATAATTATGGCACTCAGTAAAGTGCCAGTTCCCAGAGGGAAGGGCATCTGTTAAAGAGAATCCCCACCAGAGATTCAGGGAAAGTCTTACAAAAAAACTTGGTAAAGACCTGTTTTCTGGGGCCCAGGCTGAGAGCAGGGTTTGTGGGATATGGGAAGGATAGCTGAAGAAAGCACATTGAAGGGTGGAGCTGTTGGGACCAGGCTGGCTCTTTCTCTTTACCAGGTGGGGGCTGTTTGAGTCCACATGGGGATGGGGGACTCTGTGCTCAAGTGAAGAAGTTCCTGGAGAGCTGCCCTCCAGGATCTGTTTGCTTGACTTGCAGGACTTTGGAGTTTGGCCTTTGGATTGCAAATGTCCTCAGCCAGTTGGCCTGCAGAGAAGGCAGTGCCCAACTGGGGCCTTTTGCCCAAGGTTGACTATCCCCAGATGGCCCCTGGAGTCTTTGTGCTGCTCCATCTCCATCCCTAGTCTTGAGATATAGAAGTCCTGCCTTGTTAAGGCAGGCCTGGAATATTCCAGGCTTTTGTTGGGGGAGTGGGTGACAAAGTGGCTCCCAAGGTGCTGGGCCGTGGCAGTAACTGAAGCTAGGTCTCAGAACCACTTCCAGCCAGCCACCCGGAAGGTTCCACAAAGGGCCTCCGTGCAGTCAAGCAGTGAGGTTCTTCATTCCAAGGCAGATTAACCTAACCAGCAGTTAACCCCTTTAGCAAGGTACCCTTCCTAGAGAAAGAGCTGATTTGCTTCAGTGAAGCAACTGATGGAGTACAGGTGGAGCAAGGAAGAGGGGCAGTGGAACCTTTGGAGGTGGAATTGGCTTAGCCATGCTAATAAATTATGACTTGACAAATCAGAGTAGTTGGCCAGGACTCAGCTTCTTGCTTGCCTCTAGCTCAGTGTAGTTTGAATGTCTTACTGAATTGATGACTTCTAATATAAGAGTCCAGAATCTTTGTTATTCTACCATTTTTATTGTTTAGAAGATTCCAGCATTTAGGGGAGTGATCCTCTCCTGAGGGCGCCATTGTATAGTCATTGGCACCTTGAACCTGGGGTGTAAAGGCTGAGTTGGCGCCAGCTTGCAGGGCACAGATGCCAGCCAGCGAGCTTTGGGCATGGCCTGCCAGCTGCAGAGATGACCAGTGGCTGCTTCAGAATCTTCCTGTTTGTTTACTTTGGCCTCTGGAGTGTATTTTTGGCGCTTCCATTTTCCCTTCTTCAGTGGAACTGTGGTCTCTATTCTTTCACAATAACTGCTTTGCCACTTGTGTGCCCTGGATAGGAACCCTACATAATCAGAAACCCTGGGAAGGCAGCCGGATTGATGAATAACAGAATCTGAGATGTCTCATTACAGAGGACTAAATTCCAAAGAACAAAAAGTCATTTGCCAGTATATTATTGTTGTGATAATATGTATTTAGTTTTCCACCTATAACTGTCCCAGTGATCCAGGGATTGCCTCCCAGTTTCTCAGTGTGAAACAGGTTAGAGACAAAGAGTTTCTTACATACGTGGACATGTATATGGTGATTACTGCCTTTCAGGATAATGTAAATATCGCTTGTGTTTGCTTATGTTGAATGTTGTCTATATGTAGCACTCTATAGACAGATACTTATGGTTGATTTGAGCATACATGTTTATCCAGACATTTAGTCCCTGTCTCTAGCTTGTGGTGAGGTATTTCTGCGTGAATATCCCCTATACCCCCTCCTACCATCACAGCAGCATCCTAGCTCCCTGGGTGTCAGAGTTATTTGAGCCTCCTCAGCTCTTCTCCTCTATCCACCCTGAGGTCCCATGGGTTCTCCTATTTCAGGCTTGACTTAACTTCCTTTTCCAGCTGTATCCTCTGGTTGCCTTCATGTAGGCTTGTTTGTCCTTTTCTGCCTTCAGCCCAGACTACACAGGTTGCCCAGGCCCTTTTACTCACATAATATATGCTGACATTAGTTGCCTACAATTGGCTGTCATTTCTGTTGTGTTGAATCTAAATGCTTCTTCCCAATGCCCACCCTACCCTCCAGTAGATTTGGTCCCAGTAAGTCCTTGCTCTTTTCCCAAGGAGCCCATAGGAACTGTCCTGTGTCAGGGGAACTTACTCTGTTCTCTTTTTATAGCTGCTTGCTAAGTACCCAGAACCTTCATCAACTCTTCATCACATTCTTATCTTTACTACTGTCCTTATTGACTGTTCCTCTTGGAAAGCAACATGTAGAACTCATTGATCTAGAAAGGCCCTCTAGTTTGATTCATTAAGTATAGTTGATGCCTCATGTACTGTGGTTCTAAGATAGAGGTTAAAAGGGCAAATGAGATTTGGTCATGGGGAGACAGCAGTGGACATCCCAGGAGCAATGGCAGGGTGAAACGGACACCATGGAAATGGTTGTATACACACAGCGACCAGAAAAGGCTCCAGAGAAAGTAGCAGTGAAGCTGGGGCTTAAGAGATGAGTGGAATTCAATCAGCAGGGAAATGAGTGGGGCACCTAGGCTGCGAGCCAGAAGGATCAGAGGCAGGCAGGAGTGGATGTTCCCTGTGTGTTTTGGGGTGCTAGTGTCTGTCTAAGCTGGAACAGAGGTGGTGCACATATTATGTTTCTTATTTCTGATCCTCTTGGGCACATCACCGACTTAGTAACAGCTTCTTTGCGTGAATGCCTTGGAAGGGACCCTTGGTATGTGAAACTTAAACGTGGACTGCAAGATACAATACGACCTCAAAAGGGTTAAAAAGTGAAAAATTATGAGTGTCTCAGATTTGAGGAAATGCAGGTGGGAGAGGGGTGGTGTGTTGAGGCATTTGGACTTTATTCTGAGGGTGTGTTGAACCATGGAAGGCTGTGAAACAGGGAAAGATAGGATCTGTCTGCCCTGCTTTCATTGCCAATGACTGAGCAGCGAGAAGAGGGTGAAGGGGGGTGTGGAGGATGCTGAGGGTGGGACTGAACAGGTTGCTGAATCACATTGAAGAGGCAGGTACAGAGGGACTACGCCATAAGGATACACATCGTCCGTGGCTGGGTAAGAAAGAGGGTGGAAAGTGAAGAGTGGGAGGTTTCTGGTCAGGACCTAAGAGGGTGGTTCCATCAAGGGAGCGCTGGGAAGTCATCACTAGGGAGCTTTGTCTGGGAAGTGTGGCATCCATGCCACCCACGACTTGCTTCTGGTTATCTCAGCACTTAGGAACAAGTGTCCACTTGGCCTTTGCTTTCTTTGTATCATTCCTGCATTTGATACTGTGTCGAGCTGTGTCTATGGGAATTGTGAGGTGGCTCTTACTGAGGAGATGGCTGTTTACAGGAGATTGATTCCCTGGCGGTGTTTAGACGCCCCTCTGCCAGATGTTGCCAGTGCTTTGAAGTTTTGTGTCCAGTGGACTAGAACTGCATAAGCCACCTTGTTATTTTGGGACAGACACAAGCATAATGAAGGGCGCCTGACTACCAGGGCGGCAGGTCCACTTGGGACCTATCCCAGGTGGCTTTAAGCTTGCCCCTCCATTCTTACCATTCTGCTTTTAAATTAAGTCACCATTTGTGTGGATGATTCAGGGGATACCTCTGGTTTTTATTCTCTGTTTTCCAGGGGGCATTCTGTAGGATGAGGGAGAATGAAAATGCTTTAATGAAGGAGTGTGATAGGCTTGACCAGGGAAGCAAGCTGGCAGAGTGGCTATGGGAGCAGACCCTTGGATGACACACACCTAGGCTTGAGTCTGGGCTGTCTTCCCTACCAGCTGACCCCCTGGGTGCACTGCTTGGCAGCACACTCTTGGAGCCTTAGGCTCCTCATCTGTAGAAGGAGGTAATCACACTTTGGGTTGCACAGTTCTGTTCTGGGAAGTCCTGGTGGGGATCCCACTCCAGACAAGGAGCCATATCTGAGGAACCAATGTTAGAGCAGGTGAATAAACCATTAGCAAGATGAGTTCTGATAGTGAAAAATGCTAGGACAGGATGTGACAAAGAGTGATGGGTGGTGGGTGATTTTATGTTAGGTGGTCAGGAAAGGCTTCCCTGAGATGCTGACAGTCCCTCCAAAACCTCAGTGATGGGAAGGAGCCTGCCATGGGAAGACCTAGAGGAGGAGCACCCAAAGCAAAGGGAACTGTTTTGAAGAGACTCTGAGGGAACCGTTGTCAGAGGCCCTGAGGTAGGAATGGAGAAGTCGAAGGGGAGGGTGGAGAGGAGCCGTGGGCCTGGCTTGGGCATGCTGGGGAGGGAAGATCTGTAAAGTAGGCACATGGCACTTGTTCCTCATGGACAGCTGGCAGTCTCCTGCTCTGGGCTTTGCACTGACCCTGTGCCTGCTTCTTTCTCCCACCAGTGCACTGTCCAAGTCAAGTTAGAGCTGGGACACCGGGCCCAGTTGCGCAAGAAGCCCACCACAGAGGGGTTCACGCATGATTGGATGGTGTTTGTCCGTGGCCCTGAGCAATGTGAAATCCAGCATTTCGTGGAGAAGGTGGTCTTCCGGCTTCATGACAGCTTCCCGAAGCCCAAGCGTGGTGAGTGGCCCCCTCCCCCACACATACACCAGCTGGACAGCCCCAAAAAGCCAAGTATCTGTGACACTGATCCCTTTGAGTTACTCCTTGCAAGGCTGGTGTTCACCTTCCCCAGAGGCAATGGGTTCACACTCTGAGGTTCTGGCTTGCACTCCTCAACATGTTGGTGAGAAGTTGCCCAGCCAGCATTCTGCCCTCTCTGACCCTGTAAAGGTCCCCCTCCCTCCCTTCTGCTTCTCCTTTAGCTGTCAAGTTCATAGGAGGGAAAATCCAAGGGAGTTGGTGACTGTTTCTTTCTTTTTTTATTAATTAATTAAATTTTTTTTTTTTTTTTTTTTTTTTTACAGAGACAGAGTCAGAGAGAGGGATAGATAGGGACAGACAGACAGGAACGGAGAGAGATGAGAAGCATTAATCATCAGTTTTTTTTTTTGACACCTTAGTTCATTGATTGCTTTCTCATATGTGCCTTGACTGCGGACCTTCAGCAGATTGAGCAACCCCTTGCTGGAGCCAGCGACTTTGGGTCCAAGCTGACGAGCTTTTTGCTCAAGCCAAATGGGCCCGCGCTCAAGCTGGCGAGCTCGGGGTCTCAAACCTGGGCCCTTCTGTATCCCAGTCTGACGCTCTATCCACTGCGCCACCGCCTGGTCAGGCTGATGACTGTTTCTTGTGTTATTATTTAGACTTGGGCTCTAAGAAATCTCCAGAGAAAATGTAGTCAGTGGCCAGTGGGTGGGAAAGGGTGAATTATGCTCACTTGGTGAGTAATCAGGAAATTGCTTATTGGGCCTACATTTGATCAGAGGTGCCATTTAAAGAATTCGTGATGTTTGTTGGGGGAAAGAAAAACAAAAACATAAAAGGTGCTCATTTCACCACTGTCTTCTTTTCCTGTGTCACCTCAGACCGATGTTTGATGAGCACAAATGCATCATTCATGTTTTCACAAAGATTCTGATTTCCTGTGACCTGGCAGTCTGACAGGGCAGAGAGAGGGGGCATTTGGGAACATAGTTCGTGGCCGTCCTGTGAGCTCTGTGGGGGCCATGCCTGCTTTTCTTACCACTGAGTCCCTAGTGTGAAGCCTGGGACGTCACAGGGGTCCAATAAATATTTCTTTAATGGTTGTGTTGATAAAGGCATGAAGGACTTTTTTGCTAGCAGACTACTTCAAGTGGGGGAGCCGCTGCTGTGCTGCTGACCCCTCTGCCTGTGGTGCAGGGTTTGGGGTCCCAGGGCTGAGCTGGGAGCCAGTGTGGACAACCTCAGGCAGAAGTAAGAGCACATCCTGGCCTGGGCCAGCAAGTGGCTGATGGTTGTAGGGAGATGACTTATCTTACTGGTTTAGAAACTTCTGGTTTAGAAAGCAAGGCAACTTGAGATTTTTAGTGGTGTGGTAGTCATTTTTTTTTTTTTATGGTTTCTTCATCAGCTTTCAGCTGTTTATTTCCCTCATTTTTCCTCTCATGAACCTCTTCCGCCGCCTCCTCCTCCTCTGAGCCTCTTGGAGGAGAGCAGGCATGTTACTGACAACAGCAGATATCTGTAAAATACCTAATAATAATAATAGGTAATACATACCAAGCACTTTCTGCAGGGTCTCAACTCATTTTCCTCACAACCTTCTTTTATGGACGAGGAAACAGGCTCAAGGGGGCCAGGTAAGGCCCCTGTGTTTTAAAGCAGAAGTCTGCATACTGGCACGAGGATCTGGTAGTGCTGCCTCTTTCTGTTGGCACTCGGCCATGCCCGTTCACTTGGAGGTCCTCTATGGCTGCTGTTGAGCTCTGACAGCAGAGTAGAAACTGTGGCTACCTCTTTCTTGTGAGCTGGGCTCACTTTGTTTCCCTAGCAACTTGCACTCCAGCTCTTTCCCCATCTCCCTTGCCTGTCCTGTTTCCTTTTCTCTCAGTGAGCCCAGGAAGTTGATTTCCATTTACCTTTAAACTATTTCTTCCATCTTGGTCCCCGCAGGGTCAGTAACCAAGCAGCTACTAGAAATTATATTAATAATGGTCTGCATTTGTCAAGCATTCACTGGTCTGTGTGCTCTGCTCATGACAGCCCTGTGACAGTGTATGTCCCAGAATTCCTGCCAGGTAGACTGAGGGTCAGAGAGGCCCAGTAACCAGATTATTTATGGGTATGTGGAAGCAGCATAGACTCAGCTCTAAGCTCCAAGAAAATGGGTGATGAGTGAGGCCCACTTTCTTCAACTGTCAGTTTGCAGTCAGTTTAAATTAGTTGGATTGTGCTTGTTGCTATTTGTTATGTTGAACAAAACTTAGTTGGATTATACTTTGCCAGTTTTTAGTGAAAAATGGATCAGGTTAAAGAGCAAGTGAGTTTCTTACAGGACTCTAGGCTCTGAAATTATGTTACATATTTTTAAAGTATTTTTTAAATCAAACATATACACATAACAAACTGAGTAGAAATGTGCCAGGTGGGAAGTTTCCATTTCCCATGTTATTGCTGGTCACACCATTCTAGGGGCAATCTCTAGTGCTTTCTGGGTCGTGTCCTTCCTGAACACCTTAAGTTAGTTAAAGTAATTGGCTTCTTACTCACTGATTTTCTTTTTTTTTTTTTTTTACAGGGACAGAGAGAGAGAGGGATAGATAGGGACAGACAGACAGGAAAGACAGGAACGAAGAGAGATGAGAAGCATCAATCGTTAGTTTTTCATTGACGTTGCGACACCATAGTTGTTCATTGATTGCTTTCTCACATGTGCCTTGACCGCGGGCCTTCAGCAGACCAAGCCACCCCTTGCTGGAGCCAGCGACCTTGGGCTCAAGCTGGCGAGCTTTCGCTCAAGCCAGATGGGCCTGCGCTCAAGCTGGCAACCTCGGGGTCTCGAACCTGGGTCTTCTGCATCCCAGTCCAATGCTCTATCCACTGCACCACCGCCTGGTCAGGCTCATTTTTTTTAAATCATATTTAAAAATTTTTTAGATGATTTTACTTATTGATTTCAGGGGGGGAGAGAGAGTGCGAGATTATAGTTGCTTCAATTTAGTTGTTCATTTATTGCTTCTTGTATGTGCCTTGACCAGGCAAACCTGGGGTTTTGAACCAGTTACTTTAGCATTCCAGGTCAACACTCTATCCACTATGCCACCACAGGTCAGGCTTAATTTTTTAAAATTTATTTAGAGAGAGAAAGAAAGAGAGAGAGAGAGAAACTGACCAGAGATTGAACCTGCAAACTTTGCATAATGGGACAATGCTCTAAATAGATGAGCTATCTGGCTAGGACAGTTCTTGATTTTCAAATTTAAAAAATGTTAACTTACCAACATAAAATGCTAGACTTTATACTATAAGCTTTCAGCTCCTTTTATCCATCATTTGCTCTAAATGTTTTATAGTTAAGTGATTCATTTTGTGATAATTGTCTTTGTGATCTTTAATAATGAGCAAACCAGCTTACCTTTTGGATCCTTCACAAAAGCTCCCTGTCTTTAGCACCATATAGATTTTTTTTTTTTTCAAGTGAAAGGAGAGGAGTTAGAGAGACAGACTCCTGCATGCACTCCAACTGGCATCCACCTGGCAATCCCTGTCTGGGGCCAATGTTTAAATCAACTGAGCTATCCTTAATGCCTGAGGCTGATGCTTGGGCCATCCAAGCTATCCTCAGCACCTGGGCTGATGCTGGAACCAGTTGAGCCAGTGGCTGTGAGAGGGGAAGAGAGAGAGAAGGGGAGAGAGAGGGGAAGAGAAGCAGATGGTCACTTTTCATGTGTGCCCTGACCAGGGATTGAACCTGGGACATCTGCATGCAGGGCTGATGCTCTATCCAATGAGCCAATGGGCCCGGACTCTTTAGCTCCACCTTAACATGTTATTTATATTACTTATCTTGTTCATCAGATTTGTGTCTTGCTATAGTTTACTGCTGTCTCTGTGGTGCTGGAAGGGTGCAGTAGGTGCTATCAGCTTTTGTCATTATCTTCTGACTTTCTGCTTAGGAAGAGAAAGACATCAGCACCCTTGTCTTTCCTTGAGTCTTACACCCATCCTTGACATTTTGACATTGTTAAGGTTATTCAACTAAGACAGACTTTCACTCCTGGATCAGAAATGGACTAAAAGTTGGAAACCAGTGAACAGTATTGACTCTGTTCACTGTCAGGCTAGTCAAGATGCCAGGATTTCATTCATCCTCTCTGTGAACTCTGGACCACTGAAAGGAGAACACTCAAGGTCATATCCAGGTCAAATGGGTTCTTTCTAGATTGTTCTTGGTTAAAATTCAGCCCTGTCTACTTTGCTTCATGTTTAGGCCATTTTGTAAATACCCCTTTGCTTCTCCTTTTTTCTCTTGTTGGATTGTGTCTCCATTATACCTTTACTTTTTTCCATCCTCAATCATTTCATTTAGTTGAAGGATTTTCTCCCCTCTGTATATTTCATTCTGGTTCTCTCTTGTCTTCCTTTTTGTAATCAGGACTGGCTCCTCTCAAGGCCACATCTTTAGGCATCCCTCTGAGACATTCTTTTACTGTTCTCCTGGGGGATTTACTTGTTACCTTCTGTTTTGGTTTATTTTCTTGTTTTTCTGGAGTAATTTCTCATGTGATGTCCCAAGGAGATGGATTACTTAGGCAGTTTCCCAAGAATGGTGTGTGGGAAATAAACTTGACTCCTACTATGTTTGAAAGTGCTATTATTCTGTTCTCACACTGGAGTGGTAGTTTGGTTGAATATAATATTCTAGTTTGAGAAAAGTCTGATGCAGTTGGGTTCTTGTTCTATTGTAGATCACTTGTTTTTTCTTAGAAGCATTTAAGATATTTTTTAAAACATTGTTCTGGGTTTTTTTTTTTTACAGGGAGAGAGAGAGAGAGAGAGAGAGAAGGATAGATAGTGACAGACAGACAGGAACGGCGAGAGATGAGAAGCATCAATCATCAGTTTTTTGTTGCAACATCTTAGTTGTTCATTGATTGCTTTCTCATATGTGCCTTGACCGCAGGCCTTCAGCAGACCGAGTAACCCCTTGCTCGAGCCAGTGACCTTGGGTCCAAGCTGGTGAGCTTTTTGCTCCAACCAGATGAGCCTGTGCTCAAACTGGCAATCTTGGGGTCTCGAACCTGGATCCTCCGCATCCCAGTCCGATGCTCTATCCACTGTGCCACCACCTGGTTAAGATCTGGGGTATTTTTTTACTTTTGTGTCCTTTATTTAGCTCCAGAAAATTTCTTTTGTTGCTTTAACAATTTCCTTTTATCTATTTATTTATCTGTTTTCTCTTTTTAGGATGTTTAGTACTTCTCTAGGTCTAAACCTTTTTTATCTGTAAAATGGAAACAATTGTATCCACCTCCAGGTTGTTGTAAGGATTAAATGAGTTGTAAGTATGTATCAAGTGCTGAGAATAATGCTTGGTACAGTACATAGTAGATTCTTTTTTTTTTTTTTTTTACAGGGACAGAGAGTGAGAGAGAGGGATAGATAGGGACAGACAGACAGGAATGGAGAGAGATGAGAAGCATCAATAATTAGTTTTTCGTTGCCATCGCAACACCTTAGTTGTTCATTGATTGCTTTCTCACATGTGCCTTGACCACAGGCCTTCAGCAGACCGAGCAACCCCTTGCTGGAGCCAGCGACCTTGGGTCCAAGCTGACGAGCTTTTGCTCAAGCCAGATGGGCTTGCGCTCAAGCTGGTGAGCTCGGAGTCTCGAACCTGGGTCTTCCGCATCCCAGTCCGACGCTCTATCCACTGTGCCACCACCTGGTCAGGCCATAATAGATTCTTTATAAATATTAAGTGCTATTAGCATTTGTTTAATCTGCTGAATTGTTTCTTCATGTCTCACTTTTTTTTTTTTAATATATTTTTGCACTACATTCTGGGAAATTTCCTTGGCTCTTTTCAAGTGTTTGCACTGAATTAAATTTTAAGTGCTATATTTGTGCTAAGAGCCCTGTCTTTATTCCCTCATTTTCATTTTGTGGTATATCTTGAACCTGAGGACAATGGCTCTACTTTCTTTCTTGTTTTTGTTTTTTCTTTTCCCAAGTTTTCTTGTGGTCTTTAAAGTCTTCCTGTCTCTGTGGGCTCCTGCTGGTAGGAACTCTTGTTGAGCACTATTTAGGTCAGGATGGGTTCTGTTGACCAGCAGGCTTCTGGTTAGGGAGCTGGACCTCCCAATTTCCTAGATGAGGAGGACTTTATTCTGGTTCCAGTCTTCATACTGTAGGCTTTAGCTTCCTACAGACAGTTGACTCCTCCCTAGACATGAACGATCTGGATTTCCTCAGAGAGAAACTTGAAGCTGCTTGTGCCTGGGGTGGTGGTGGGTGGCAGGATGAATCCCAGGGATGTTTAGTACAGTGTTGGCATTTGGCTTTTTCTTAAAGAAAAACAAACAAAAAACTGCTTTACTAAGATAAAAGTCACACATGATAAAATTCACCCTTTTAATGTGTACAATTCAGTGCTTTTATTGTATTCATAAAGTTGTCGAACCATCACCATTCTCTCATTCTAGAACATTTTCATCACCCCACACATAAATAAGCTTCTTGCTCACCATTAGCATCACTCCCTCTCTTTTTCCCTTTCCCTCTTCCAGCTTCTCTCCTGCCCCTCACTGAATCTGTCGATGCCACACCTCTAGCCCTTTGGGGATCTGGCACTAGCTGGGCTCTTGTCTGCCCTGCAGTGCCCCATGGTATGTTCTGGGCTGCAGCTTCCTTTTCCTGTTTGCTTACCCAGCATGTTGTCATTCACTTTTTGGCTTCCAGAAATTTGTCCACGGTTCACATCACCTCCCTTTTCTCTTTACCAGCTTTATTTCCTATCATATTTGTCTTACTTGAGTCTCTCTGGGCATCCGGTTGGTCTCTCTTCCCCATCTCTGAAAGGATAGAGGTTTTTCAGCCTTGGAGTACTTATCACGTGATAGGCTTTTGGAGAGAGATTGGGAAACACACAACAGGATCTTCTTCTTCAAAGGGTTTGTTGTTTGGCAGGGACATGGGGATCAGATGTGACAAGTAGTCCTGGAAAGATAACTACCCTCAGCAGAAGTCAGAGACCAAGGGAAACCAGGTTTGTCCTTATTAGGAGGTGAGCCTTGACTTGAGGCCTTGATGGCAGGCGGGAGTTAGACTGGGGGTAGGTTGGGAGGATGAGGTCAGGGGGGTGAAATTGGGAGTAAATCTGTAGGCCACTCTCTTGCCTCTGCCTTTCATGTGTCCCTCTGCTATGGGGGATTGTGCAGTGAAGGCAGGCCACCCTTCCTCTCTGCACCACTTCCACTTTCCTTCCTGGATTCAGATTAATTTAGCAGGTATTCAGGTGCCTGCCAGGTGCCCAGCCCTGTGCTAAACTTGGGCTCAGAGGGCACACTGCAGGGCGCTCATGGTTGGTGAGGTCAGGCAAGGCACTGGACAGGCAGCTTTCATGCTTGTTCTCTCAGTCTGCTCAAACAGGATCCAGAGGCTCAGAAAGAGCCAGACTATGATCTGGTCTCCCAGTCCAGGTCACTTCTTGTTCCTGGTCCATTCCCTTACTTTGGTGGAGAACTGAGGGAGGCATGGCATGTGACCCTCTCAGCAGTATTTGACAGATTCTTATTGAATGTTTTTGAAAGGTCTGGTCCTGGTCCTAACCCTGGGGATGTGACAGTGAGTGAGACAGAGCTGATAAGAGGATTGGAAAAGATGGCTGGAGGAAGCATGGAAGTTCTGTGATTGAGTGACACTGGGCACTGGAGGCCTGTGGCGGGGCGGGTGGGGGGACACCATGACCTGGAAATGGGGGTTGGGGCTCAGAGCAGGGGTCTTGGAGGAAATAAACTGTGATTTGGATCTTAGGACCTGAGGTTGAGCTGGCAGGAGATGAGGGTGGAGGTGATAAAGTGCCCAGCAGGCCATTGGATAAAGTGCCCAGCAGGTTTGAAGTTGGTCCTGAGGGCAGTGGGAAGCTATCAGGGTACAGTCAGGTTTGCAGTTCAGAACAATTATTCCTGCTGCCCATGTAGAAGATGTCCAGGAGTGAACTTGAGGCAGGACAGCTAGTGAGGCATTGGGTAATGACCATCACTAGAGGCACAGGGTGCTAGGCAGTGGGGTTCATTCTAGAGCAGTTTGGAGGTGGACCTGCTAGTGCTTGGCAACAGGTGATCTATGGGAGAGGGAGGAGTCTGGTAGTCCTTAGTCCTTGGATGAGTGGTGGACAACCTGGGGTCTAAGTTGTGGGACCCTGGGGGTGGTGCAGGTTTAGGAAGAGATGAGTAGGTGGTTTAGGAATGCTGTATTTGAGCTGCCCATCTAGCATCCATGGAAGATATCCAAGGAGCAGAAAAGGATTAGCTGGAATAGAGGTTTGGGGCCTACGTCTGTGCTAGGAGGGGTTTCCCAAGACTGAGCTACAAGCCTCTCTCCTGCTCCCCTGGGGTTTGCAGATTTGGGTCCACAAAAGGCTGTCTGGCCAGCTCTGCTTCTGCAAGGTTGCTAATGACTCCAAACCTACCCTGCCTGCCGGTTTTCTTTGGATAAGTGAAATACATGAGACATTTGAGAGCTGAAAAAAGATATATATATATCAGAGCAGGGGTCTTGGAGGAAATATCTATCTATCTATCTCTTTTATTTATTTTTTTATTTTCTTAAATAAGAGGAGGGGAGATAGACTGACTCCAACATGCATCCCAACCAGGATCCACCCAGCAACCCCTGTCTGGAGCTGATGCTCAATCAATAGATCTATTTTTAGCACCTGAGGCTGAAGCTCGAAGCCACTGGCTGTGGGAGGGAAAGAGGAAGAGGGAAGGAGAGAAGCAGATGGTCGCTTCTTCTGTGTGCCCTGAGTGGGAATCAAACCTGGGATATCCATATGCCAGGCCAACACTATCCACTGAGCCATCCAGCCAGGGCCAGAAAGATATTTTTTAAAGAAAAATCTTAAAATGTTATAATTTAAAAGAGTCATTTTTATTACATTTTATGTATTTGTTTTTCAGCAATTTTTGGCCCATTTAAGAATTGTCTGACTGATGTCAACATAATGTGCATAAAGGTTTTAAGAATTAGCAGGATTTTTTCTGTCTTCCAGTAGTGGAGGACAGGGGGAGTTTGATCTGTACTGTTCTGATTTTCTTCTTAAAAGTAGGAGAATAATATTTTCATGTTTCTTGCATAATGACAGCATATGTGTCAAAATATTGACAGTACATTCTGGAGGGTAGGATTGCGGGAGATTATTTTATTTATACTCTGCTGTTCTTCATAGTTTCAACTTTTTTTTTTAATTGCTGGAGTTAAGTGAGTCTCTGTTCCTTATCACTCAGACACTCAGGAATGCTTTTGTTAGGTGCTAAGATGGACTCAGGAGGGAGTCCCAGCTGAGCCTAGGCCATGTCCATCTCCTGGCATCAGTTCACCTGTTTGAGTGAACAGTGGAAGCAGGTGAAGGCTGCAGTGTGCACTGCCCTGACTGGGAGACCAGGGACCCGCTGGGTCCCCCACTTCACCCGTGTCACTCTCACTGCTCTGAGTCAGATGAATTTGTGTGACCTGTGGTCGGCTCTGACTGCTCTGCCTTAGCTCATCTCCTGTCCTCTCTCACTTCCCCTCCACGGTGTGTTGGGGTCAGCTTTTCCTTTCTGCCCCTTTGATTCCTTGGGATCCCTTTGGCATGGAATTGGGCACAGGATTCAACACTCACAGGGAAAGCTGGCTTCCTGAAAAGCCATGCTCCTGTGAGGCCAGCAAGCCCCAGAGAGGAGATGCAAGAGGGTGACAGGCCTAACTCTATTGGTAGCTGGGCCTTTAAATGGATAGGAAGCTGACAGATGCATTTTTCCTTTCTTTTTAGTGTGTAAGGAGCCCCCGTACAAAGTGGAGGAGTCGGGTTACGCTGGCTTCATCATGCCCATCGAGGTGTACTTCAAAAACAAGGTAGGATCATGAAAGTGGCCACAGGAAGGACGCACAATTCACAAAAGTGGAAGTAGAACCAGTGACACATGGGTGACGGAATGCTGGGATCACTGGTAGCAGAGACTTCCACACTAGAGTGCTGGTGGGCAAAATGTTTTGTCCGCCTCTTAAGGAAGATGGGGGCTTGGAAAATGGACACACCAGTGGCAGGTGGGATTGCGAGTAGATGCGGCCTCTTCAGGTATCACCTGAAAGTGTATATGGTCCCTGAGTTAACAGTGACGTGTCGTGATAGGACTAGATTCCGGAGATGGTCCTAGAGGGTTAGTCACTCACTGTGACTAGTGGCAAAGATCTGGAAATTACCAAAATGTCCAACAGTTGGTGTGCTTTAGTTAGATAAAGTTATGGTGCATCTCCTGAATGGGCTTTTTGATGGCCTGGGGTCGGGGAGGGGAGTTTTTAATATCATTGAGTGAAAAATCAAGTTAAGGCCCTAGCTGGTGGCTCGGTGGATAGAGCATCAGCCTTGTATATAGATGTCCCAGGTTCAATTCCTGGTCAGGGCACACATGAGAAGCAACGATCTGCTCTCTCCCCCTTATCTCTCTCTTTCCCTCCCATAGCCAGTGGTTTGACTGGTTCGAGCATTGGCCCCGGGTGTTGAGGATAGCTCAGTTGATCTGAGGATTGGATTCAGGCACTAAAAATAGCTTGGTTGTGAGCATGGTCCCAAATGGCAGGGCATCGGCTCCAGATGGGGGTTGCTGGATGGATCCCGGTTGGAGTGCATGTGGGAGTCTGTCTCACTATCTCCCTTACTCTCACTTAAAAAAAAAAATAAAAAAGTTAAGACCCTGGCCAGTTAGCTCAGTTGGATAAGATTGTCATCCCTTAATGACAAGATTGTGGGTTTGATTCCCCAGTCAGGGCACACACACAGGAAACATAAGAGAGAGAGACAGCCTGACCAGGCGGTGGCGCAGTGGATAGAGTGTCAGACTGGGATGCAGAAGATCCAGGTTCAAGACCCCAAGCTCACCAGCTTGAGCGCGGGCTCATCTGGCTTGAGCAAAAGCTCGCTAGCTTGGATCCAAGGTCGCTGGCTCCAGCAAGGGGTTGCTCGGTCTGCTGAAGGCCTGTGGTCAAGGCACATGTGAGAAAGCAATCAATGAACAACTATGGTGTCGCAATGGCAACGAAAAACTAATGATTGATGCTTCTCATCTCTCTCCGTTCCTGTCTGTCTGTCCCTATCTATCCCTCTCTCTGACTCTCTCTCTGTCCCTGTAAAAAGAAAAAAAAAAGAGAGACAGATTAATTGACAGGAAGGGAGAGAAATGAGAAACATCAACTCATAGTTGCGGCTCTCTTAGTTGTTTATTGATTGCTTCTCATACATGCTCTGACAGGGACGGGGTCGGAGGGAGGGCGGTTCCAGCTGAGCCAGTGACCCTTGCTTAAGCCAGCGACCTTGGGCTCAAGCCAGTGACCTTGGGCTTCAAGCCGTTGACCTCACGCTCAAGCCGGATGAGCCCATGCCCAAGCCAACAACCTCAGGGTTTTGAACTTGGGTCCTCAGCATCCCATGTCAACACTCTATTTACGGCGCCACCACCTGGTCAGGCATTCCATGTATATTTTCTAAACGTCTATAATGAATGTATATTAGTAACCATTAGTCCATTATAAAATACAATAGACTGTGTAGCTTATAAACAACAGAAGTTTATTGCTCACAGTTCTGGAGGCTGGAAGTCCAAGATCAGGATACCAGCCCCTCTTCCTCGTCACAGACTTCTTGCTGTGTCCTTACATGGAGGAAGGGGTGAGAGCTCTGTGTGGCTTCTTTTATAAGGGCACTTATCCCATTCATTGGGATTCCACCCTTAGGACTTAATCACCTCCCAGAGGCCCTGCCTTCTAACACCATCACCTTTGGAGGTTAGGATTTTAATGTGAACCTTTGGGGAAGCAGGAATGCATTCAGACCATAGTTTTGGTTTTGGGTTTTTTTTGAAGCCTAATAATTAAAATTTAAAAAAGAGTTTTCCTGGCAATCTGCTTCTGTTCCTTCTCACGGACACCACCAAGAAGCCATGGTGACCTTTCCTGGCATGGAGGTGGCTTGGCTGTGGCTGGGTGTTTTTTCACAGGTACAGCTAGACTTACTATAGGCAGCTGCCCTGTCTTCCAGACAGGAGATTCCCCATGAGGTCTGTGGATACCACCACTCCCTTAATGAGTTCCTCGTTTATACCCAGCCGTTCTGTGAGCCAGCTGGTGTCAAGGACCTCTGGGAATGGTGCTCAGTGTGTTGCCTCACAGGGAGCTGAAGGACATTTCAGCAAGTGCAGCTCAGTGGTATTCAATGCTGCGACCCCCGGGGCCCAGTCCTCAGAAGCCTTGTTCACCCAAGGCTTTCATGGAGCCAAGGCCTTAGAGCCCGGGTGACCAGCCACCTTTGAGAGCAGAGCCCAGCCTGACTGTGCAGGCCAAAGCTCCCCCGTGTCTTTCCAGCGGGGAACCTGGGGGAGGTGCAGAGGAGATGCTGTGCCCTTTGGGGGTGCTCTTGCAAGGACCTGCTTAGGGAGGCCAAGCCAAGTAGTGTAGAGGCAGAGGGACTGGTGCTGGGGACTCAGTCCTGGGCAGCTGTCACCGGGCTCTCCAGCTCCCTATGAGGAGCCTATGGAACGGGATGATGAAAGTAGCTCCCCGATTGGTGGGGGTGAGTGCATTTGCAGGAAGTGCCAGCGGCCCTGTTAATTGGAACTAGGGGTTGGGCAGTGGTGATGGAGTCTTTGAAGCCACTTAAGCTTATCTCTGGGTTTCTGTTAAATTCTTTTGAGATTTAGAAGCCGTTTTGAGTCCCACAGATCAGCAAGCTTTTCTGTTCCCTAAGACCTGTCTGGTCCCCGATGCACAAACCTTTTGCTCCCTCCCAGAGGCGTGTATGCAGCCACCTGGGCTCCGGCAGTGTCCACTCCACTTCATGTTGTCCCCAGGTGTCTTCCCAGTGGCTCCAGCTTACCCCAGGCGCCATACTGAAGCAGGATAGTACCACAGAGATGGCCAGTGGGTCTTAGCACCCGTTCTCCTGGCCCTGGGGACCTTGCTGGTCTTCAGATTTTCCCAAGAGGTTGGAGAGAGATGGGGTGCTTGGTGTTCCTGCCTCAGCGGGGACTTTTCCCTGTGGTGGCTTCTGCAGCCTGTGAGGGCCTGGAAGATGGGGAGGTACACAGGTGCTCCCTCTCTAAAGGGGTCCTTGGGGAAGAGGTGATTGCTTGGGGTAGCACCTCTCTCAGCCCTTACCTGAACAGTACCCACCTGGGCCTTGTGTCCAGAGTTCAGGGCCCTTCCTATACTGAGTCTCTGAGGTGTTCCACCCCTATGTCCTGTCCTGGTAGGGAAGGGGGCAGGCAACCTCTGACTATAGGACTTGTCCCTGCTGGTTACAGCATCGTCACACACACTGGGGCATTGAAAGGCAGAGGGCCTCTCCAAGGGTGCCCTGACCTTTCAGGTTCCGTGGGCTTGCTCACATGGTAGGAGGGGCTGGAGGATGCGTGTGCTTGTACATGTCTTCCACAGGCAGCGCAGCACGCTGGGCTCCTCTTTGATCGCCTTGTTCCTGGGTGAGGCCCTGAGGTGCTGCCCTTTAGAGAAGCACGTGCGCAGCTTACCATCCTGAGCAGCCAGCAGTCATGTCAAAAACTGGTTTGGGGTTGAGGGTTTTTGTTCTGGTCCAGTTTCTTGAAGTAGCACTTAATACAGCAAAATTTTCTCATTTTAGGTGTAGATTTTCAGATTTCAGCATGTGTTTTTGTCTGAACCCTTTTGGTGGATGGCTGGTTTTTCTGTAACAAAAAATAAAAAGGTCATGTTCCTGGGTTTACTTGTGTGACCAATTCTTGCAGAGGTTGTGTGGCTGGGGCCGGAGTGCTGCTGTGAGCCTGTTCTCAGAATTACAGCATCTTCACTCAGGACAAATGCTGGATTCTGTGCTTTGCATGCTGCCTGCTGGAGTCCTCTATTTCTGGTTGTGGTTTTGTCCTCAGAGATGCCTACTGAGAGTGCATGGAGGTGAGGCCACCACACAAAGAGCCTGGGATACAAGTGAAGTCACTAAGTGACTTCTTACAAGTGAGAACTCATATAAGTGAGTTCTTAGCTTACTGTGATAAATGGATACTTAGTCTCCAGACAAGCTCTAGAGGAAGGTGATGTCCCCAGTCTATAGATGAAGGAGCTCCTAGGTCAGTGGTTCTTAACCTGGGTTATATCGAACCCTAGGGATTCGATGAGTCGGTCTCGGGTTCTGAGAAGCCTTTGCCACGGAGGCCAGAATAAAGTAATACCGTAATTTGTTGTGAGTTCATGCACTTTGTTGGTTTTGTTCTTTGAGCAAGGTGATGTTCATGCACGGCTCATTTTGTGCACCAGTAAAAAAAAACATATACCTATGTCTTGAATTTGGAAAAAAATCATATTTTATTTATCACTAAAGTAGGGTTCGGTGAATGCGCTTATGAAACTGGTGGGTCGGAACTTCAAAAAAGGTTAAGAACCACTGTCCTAGGTAGTCAGTCACAGGCTCAATCAAGGCCACACAGTAAGTTGTGGAGCTGGGATTTGAACCAGAAGAGTGTGTAGTCCTATATGTACATCTGAGACAGGCTTGACCTAGAGCAAGACCTGTTCATAACTTCTGGGTCTTGCTGATATCTGGGTGACAGGGACAGTTTGATTTTACGTATTGTGTTGTGCAGATGTCTAAATGTGGGTCCTTGCTTTGGTAGTTTTGTTAAGATCAGACAGTTGTGGAAAAGTGAATGGTATAGTATAGTTCATTGCAAAAGCAGCTTCTACAGGTTTGGAGTAGTGTTGGAAACAGAGTCATCATGAATGGATCCACTGATGGCTTTTCTACTCTAATATAGGCAAAGGTTTTAGGAGATTTGCGTGGCAGGAAATGGGGGGAAAAGAAAAAATATTTTTCTATAAGACCATAATTATAAAAAAATAATTTATTGAGGTGAAATTCACATAACATAATTAACCATTTTATTTTATTATTATTTCCTTTTACTAAGTGAGAGGTAGGGAGACAGGCAGAGAGACAGACTCCTGCGTGCTCCCCAACCGGGGATCACCCTGCAAGCCCCCTATAGGGTGATGCTCTACCCATCTGGGACTGCTATTCCATTGCTCAGCAACCAAGTTATTTCAGCGCCTGAAGTGAGGCCATGGAGCCACCGTGTTATATCAGGGTGTCATTTCCTTTTTCTGGCTGACTAATACTCTGTTACATAGATATACAATTGATTCTCATTACTTGCAATAGTTATGTTCTGTAAGTCACCATGAACATTGTATTAATGAAAACTGGACCATTGCTACAAGGGGGCATATAGGGTTAGGTTCCTGCAGGCCTCTAGTCACAGTGTCTTCATCAACTGATCACTATATAACCTGTATTATGTGTTTCTGTTTAAAGCCACCTTATTATTATTATACATTGTTGATACACTAACATTGAACTCAGCCAACAGCACCGTAATTCATGCTTGGACCAAGCTTATATAAAAAAACGTATTTTATTTGTAAGGCATGTCATAGCCTTCCTGTGCTTAGGAACTGTAGACAGCACTTCAATACCATGCTTGGGGTCATTTTCAATAGCAAAATCAGCAACTAAAAGCACAAGAATAAAATAAGGCATGAAATATATACCAGGAGGACACTTGTTTATAGCCTGAGAGCTGAAATAAGGCAGAGTGTTGCCGTGATCAGCATCAGCTGGGAACAAGCTTGTTGGGTGGATCAAAGTTCTCACCACTCTGCATGTCCGTGAGTGAGTGTGAAAACCATGAATGCTGGTGCTCATTTTGGCAGCACATATACTAAAAAAAAAGAAAGAAAACTGCGAATGCTGGTTTAGGTTATAAATTTCAGTGGAATCCACGAGTAGTGAAGATTGACTATACCACCTACTTGCTGCTATGAATCATGCTGTTGTGTACATGTCTGTTCATGTATGTGTTAGAATTCAAGTCTTCAGTTCTTTTGGGTGGATAACTAGGGGTGGAATTGATGGTTCAGATGGTAATTTGTGTTTAACTCTTTTTTTTTTTTTAATTTTATTTATTTATTTATTTATTTACAGGAACAGAGAGAGGGATAGACAGGGACAGACAGATAGGAATGGAGAGAGATGAGAAGCATCAATCATCAGTTTTTCATTGGGACACCTTAGTTGTTCATTGATTACTTTCTCATATGTGCCTTGACCATGGGCCTTCAGCAGAGGGAGTAACCCCTTGCTCGAGCCAGCGACCTTGGGTCCAAGCTGGTGAGCTTTTGCTCAAGCCAGGTGGGCCGGTACTCAAGCTGGAGACCTCAGAGTCTCGAACCTGGGTCTTCTGCATCCCAGTCCGACGCTCTATCCACTGCGCCACCGCCTGGTCAGGCTGTGTTCCTCTTTTGAGGAACCACTGAACTACAGTTGGCTACACCATTTCATAATCCTGTCAGCAGTATCTAAGCGTTCCTATTTCTTCATGTTTTTCTCAGTGCTTGTAATTTTTGTTTTTTGTCTTGTTATAACTAACTGTCCTGGTGGCTATGGAAGTTCACCCACATTGTAGTGTGTGGCAATGCTTCATTCCTTTTTAAGGCTGAATAATATTTCACTGTGTGGATGGACCACATTTGTTTATCCATTCATCTGTGGTGGACACTCGGGTTGCTTCCATGTTTTAGATACTGTAAATAATGCGCTATGACCATGAGTAAACAGATATTTCCTTGAGACCTTGTATTCAATTTTCTGGGTATGTACTGAGAAGTGCAGTTGCTAGGTGGTCTGGTGAACCCATTTTTAATTTTTGAGGAAGCATCATGCTGCTTTCCACAGCAGCTATAAAATTTTCCATTGTTACTAATTTCCATTGTTACTAACAGTCCACACAGAGCTCAATTTCTCCACATCCTTGTTAACAATTGTTTTCTCTTTTTTTGATACTGTCGGTAATAATATGTGAGATGATATCTCATTGTGGTTTTAATTTGCATTTCTCTAGTGATTAGTGAGCATCCTTTTATGTGCTTATTGGGCACATTATTTGGAGAAATATCTGTTCAAGTTCTTTGCCTATTTTTGAATTGAGTTGTTTCTTTTTTGTAGAATTTTAGCAGTTCTCTCTATATTCTAGATACTAATTCCTTATCAGATATATGAATTGTAATTATTTTCTCCCATTCTACAGATTGTCTTTTCATTCTGGGTTACTCATATCTTTTGATGCATAGAAGTTTTTAATTTTCATGAAGTTCTATTTTTCTTTTTCTTGCCTGTGCCTTACCTATGTCATATCTAGGAAATCATTACCCAATTCAGTGTCATGAAACCTTTGCTTGCCCTATAAAACTCTTTGAGTTTTATAGTTTCAGCTTCTGCGTTTAGGTGTTTGGTTCATTTTGAGTTAATTTTTGGATATGGTGTTAAGTAAAGGTTGAACTTCGTTCTTGTAGGTATGGATACCCAGTTGTTCCAGCAACATATATTGAGAAGACTGTCTGTTCTCCCTTACATCATCTTGGCACCCTTGTTGAAATTGAAAATGATTTGACCATATATATGAGGATTTATTCCTGGGCTTTCTAGTCTGTTCCGTCTACTCCACTGGTCTATATGACTGTCTTTATGCCTGTACCACAGTGTTTTAATTACCATAGCTTCAGAGTAAGTTTTGAAATCAGGAAGTGTGTCTTTCTTTTGACCTTTTTTTTTCAAGATTGTTTTTGTTATTTGGGGTCCTTGAAATTCCATATGAATTTTAGGATGGAGTTTTCTGTTTCTTCAAAAAATATGGATTTTTGATAGGAATTGAATTGAATCTTTAAGTCACATTGCACAGTGTTGATAAGTTAACAATATAAAGTCTTTCAATCTGTGAATATGGTATGTTTTTCCATTTGTCTTCTTTAATTTCTTTCAGCAGTGTTTTGTAGTTTTCACTATACAAATTTTTTATCTCCTTAGTAAAGATAATTCCTAAATATTTTTTTTTTGATGCTATTATAAGTGGAATTGTTTTATTTATTAATTTATTTATATATTTATTTATTGAGGCAGAGTGAGAGAGAGAAAGAGACAGGAATATCAAGTTGTTCCTGTATGTGCCCTGGCTGTAGAATTGAACCAGCAACCTCCATGCTCAGGGATGATGCTCCAACTGAGCTATCTTTCCAGGGCTTAATTTTTACTGATTTTTAGAGAGGGGGAGAGGGAAAGGAAGCATTCATTTGTTGTTCCACTTAGTCGTGCATTCCTTGTTTGCTTCCCATGTGTGCCCTGACTGGGAATTGAACCTGTAACCTTGTCTTTTCAGGACAATGGTCTTAAATGACTGAGCTACCAGCCAGGAAAATTTTCTTTCTTTAAATTTTTTAAAAATTGGTTTTAGAGAAAGAGGCAGGGAGACATTGATTTGTTGTTCCACTTGTGTATTCATGGGTTGATTTATTTTTATTTATTTTTTAAGCAAGAGAGACAGGATAAGAAGGGAGAAAGAGGAGAAGCATCAATTCATAGTTGCGGCACCTTAGTTGTTCATTGATTGCTTTCTCATATGTGCCTTGACCCGGGTACTCTAGCGGAGCCAGCAACCCATTGCTCAAGCCAGTGACCTTGAGCTTAAGTCAGCAACTTTGGGCTTCAAGCCAGCAGCCTTTGGGCTCAAGCCAGCGACCATGTTGTCATGTCTATGATCCCATGCTCAAGCCAGCAACCCTGCACTCAAGCTGTTGAGCCCGTGCTCAAGATTGAGACCTCAGGATTTCGAACCTGGATCTTCAGTGTCCCAGGCTGACGCTCTATCCACTGCACTACTTTCTGGTCAGGCTATTGGTTGATTCTTATATGTGCCCTGACTGGGGATCGAATCTGCAATATAGGCAGATTGGGACAATGCTCTTTTGTTTCTTTTTTTATTTTATTTTTCCTGACCCTGACCCTGACCCTAACGACAGTGCTTTTAACTGTCTGAACTACCCACCGAGGGTTTTCTTGTTTTATTTTTAAGTATTTCATTTTTAATTTTCACATTGTTGATTGTTTATTTCTACAGAGAAGTAGAGTTGGTGTGTGTGTGTGTGTTGATTTTGTATCTTGCACCTTAGGTAATTTATTAGTTTTAACAGTGTGTGTGTATACTCTTACGGTTTTCTACATTTAAGAGTGTATCATCGGTGGACAGAGAAAATTTGACTTACTCCTTTCCAATTTCGTTGCCTTTTTTTCCCCTTGCCTAATGCACTGGCTAAGGCTGTATTGTGTAGAGTAGTGAGAGTAGGTTTTTATGTGCTGTGGCTGCCTTGTTCCTGATCTTAGAGGAAAAGCTTTCAGTTCACACTGAGTGTAAAGTTTTTCATATATGGCTTTTATTATGTTGAGGTAGTTTCTTCTGTTTCTAGTTTATTGAGTGATTTTTTGGGGGGGGTAACAGAGACAGAGTCAGGGAGAGGTACAGACAGGAACAGACAGACAGGAAGGGAGAGCGATGACAAGCATCAATTCTTCATTGCAGCACCTTAGTTATTCATTGATTGCTTTTTCATATGTGCCTTGACCGCGGGCCTTCAGCAGACTGAGTAACCCCTTGCTCAAGCCAGTGACCTTGGGCTCAAGCTGGTGAGCTTTGCTCAAACCAGATGAGCCTGCACTCAAGCTGATTACCTCAGGGTCTCGAACCTGGGTCCTCGGCATCCCAGTCCAACGTTCTGTCCAATACACCATCGCCTGGTCAGGCTATTGAGTGTTTTTATCATAAATGGATATTGAATTTTGTCAAATGCTTTTTCTCCATTTATTGAGATGATCATGTGATTTTTGTTTTTTATAATATTGTTACACATATAATTTTAAACTTGGGAAAAAAGTATTTAATGATAACTTCGGCCAGAGGCTATATAAGTCATTTTACGCAATAGTTCCCATAATCCTCACACAACCCCACAAAGTGCGAGGTCTCATTTTACAGGTGGGAAAATGAAAGCTTAGAGAAGTTAACCTGCCCACAGTTCACAGTTATATTGTGGGAGAGCCGAGAATGATCTGCTCTGATCTTACTATCTGAATTTGGTCTTTCCTTCTTCATCTTTTTTTTTTTTTTTTTTTGAGAGAAAGAGAGGAACCAGGGGGTGGTGGGAGAGGGGAAGGGAGAGAGAGAAAAGCATCAATTCATTGTACCACTTTAGTTGTGCATCCATTGATTGCTTCTCACATGTGCCTTGACCAAGTATTGAACCAGTGACCTCAGGCTTGAATTGGCAACCTTAGCACTCCGGGTTGATGCTCTGTCCATTGTGCTACCACCAGTCAGACTGGCCTTTCTTTCTGCTTTTTCTCTTAGCATACTATCCTTTCTTTTTTCATAGTACTTAAATGAATATGTGTTTACTTGACTAATGCTTGCTCTACCTCTAGAATGTAAGCTCTTGAGATTAGGGCCCTTTCAATTTTGTTTTCTGTGATACTGGCCTTTAGCACAGAGATGGCACTTGGTAAATATTTGTTGAATAAGTGACTACATGGATGAACCAGGTTGAGTCTGGAAGGGGCAGTTGTTGTCTGTCAGGAAACTTCATAACACAACCAATGTGTAACCCCATCTCCACTTTTAAAAATGAGGTGAAATCACATAACAAAATTAACCATTTTTAAGTGAACGATTCAGTGGCATTTAATGTATTTACAGTATTGTACAATGACCACCTCTCTCTAGTTTCAAGCATTTTCTTTACCCCGAAAAGAAACCTTGTACTCATTAAGAGAGGAATAGATAGGGACAGACAGACAGTAACGGAGAGAGGTGAGAAGTATCACAATCATTAGTTTTTGGTTGCCGTTGCAACACCTTAGTTGTTCATTGATTGCTTTCTCAAAGTGCCTTGACCGCGGGCCTTCAGCAGACGGAGCACCCCCTTGCTGGAGCCAGCAACCTTGGGTCCAAGCTGACGAGCTTTTTGCTCAAGCCAGATGGGCCCGCGCTCAAGCTGGCAAGCTCGGGGTCTCGAACCTGGGTCTTCTGCATCCCAGTCTGAAGCTCTATCCACTGCGCCACCGCCTAGTCAGGCTCATGTGATCTTTTGTACCTTGCTTCTTTCACATAGTATAATTGTTTATGAGTTCATCTGCATTGTTCATCTACATTCATTCTTTTTTTTATGGCTGAAGAATATTCCATTGTGTGGATATAACAGTTTGTCTATCAGTTCATCTGTTGATGGACACTTGGACTGTTTCCACCTTTGGCTATTGTGAATCATCTGGTTCTATAATATAGTCTATACATGTACTTGTTTGAGTACCAGTTTTCAATTCCTTTGGGTATATACCTAGGAGTGGAATTGCAGGGTCATATGGTAATGCTTTAACATTTTGAGGGACTGCCAAACTGTTTTCCACAATAGCTGCACCATTTTACATTTCTACCAGCAGTGTGTGAAGGCTCTAGTTTCTCCACACTTTTGCTAACAAGTTACTTTCTAGTTTTACTTACTAATTTTTTTTTTTTTTACAAGGACAGAGAGAGAGTCAGAGAGTGATAGATAGGGACAGACAGACAGGAACGGAGAGATGTGAGAAGCATCAATCATTAGTTTTTCGTTGCCTTTGCAACACCTTAGTTGTTCATTGATTGCTTTCTCACATGTGCCTTGACCGCGGGCTTTCAGCAGACCGAGCAACCCCTTGCTGGAGCCAGTGACCTTGGGTCCAAGCTGACGAGCTTTTCCTCAAGCCAGATGGGCCCGCGCTCAAGCTGGCAAGCGAGCTCGGGGTCTCATACCTGGGTCTTCCTCATCCCAGTCCGACGCTCTATCCACTGCGCCACCGCCTGGTCAGGCTTACTTACTAATTTTTAAAATTATAGACAGTGGCTGTATGAGATGGTATTTTATTATGTTTCTGATTTGCATTTCCTAGTGACTAATGATGCCAAGCATCTTTTCATGCTTGTTGGCCATGTGTATATCTTCTTTGAAGACATGTCTATTCAAGTCCTTTGCCCAGATTTGAATTGGTGTTTGTCAGTGCCAATAGTAAAGCACATTGCTGTACGGAATGAATGTGTGATGTTAACTTCCCTGAGTTGGGAGCTCAAGCTCATAAAGGGGGATCCAGATGGTCACCCTCTGATCACATTTTGACTCAGAAGCCTCTAAGTGCTGTAGCTGAGTTCCTTTAGAAAGTGAACTGGGCATTTGTTGGTTGTGGCCTGGGAGAGCATGCTGGTGCTCCCCCAGGACAAAGCAGTGTGTCCAGTATGGGGAGATTGGTTCCTAAGTATCTTAGGACTGATTGAGTCAACGGAGTCATGTGAAGTGCTTCCTTTATTGACCAGAGGTATTTAAAGCCCTTCTTGTTCCAAAAGTGAATTATATCTTGTACCCTGGTTGTCCAGTAGAAATATGCAAGCTATATATGCAATTAAAAAATTTTTAGTATCCACATTAAAAAAGATCAAAAGAAATGGGTGACACTAATTTTAATAATGTAACTTATTTAACCTAATGAATCCAAAATACTGTAATTTCAACATGTAATCAGTATTTTAAATTTACTACCTATTTCACATTCCTTTTTTTTATACTGTCTTTTCAGTGGTGTGTGTATTATATTTACTGCATATCTAAATTTAGCCACTAGGTTTTATCAGAAAGACTTTATATATTTAGGTCCCACAGAATTCAGAACTGAAGAAAAAAATAGATTCACCAACCCAGGTTGTTCAGGGATACATAAGGATCTTCTAGTAACTCAACTGAGTTTGAACTGTCTCATAGTCATGTTTCTTTCTAACTTTGAATTTTGAAATAATTTAGAAACATAGAAGAGTTGGAAAGATCATACAGAGTTTCCTTATACCCCCCCCCACATCCTGCTTCCCTAATGTAAATAAATACCTTGCATGACCACAGCTGTGATCAAAACAGATAAATGAACAGTGGTATAATATTTACTGTGAACAGTTATTTGGATTTCCCTATTTCCTACTACTATTCATTCTGTTCTAGAATCTGCTCCAGGGTCTTCCATTGCATTTAGCTGTCATATAAAATTATTTTGGGGACTCCTAAAGCAGAAATCACCCTGAGCATAAGTGAATTTGACCAAGATCCATTGGGTCTATAATCTTCATACATCAGGGTGGTTAACTCTTTTGCAGACTGGCATGGAATTTTTGGCAGACTGGTCTGTGGATTGGTGGTTGAAAAACACTGGTCTATGTCAATTTCTCAGTCTTCCCTTATCTTTCATGACATTGGTATTTTGCAGATGTGCTAGTCAGGCATTTTGTAGAATGCCCCCACCTTGGGTTTGTCTCATATTTTCTCATGGTTAGACTGGTATTGTAGATTTTGGTAAGACAACCACAGAGATTAAGAACCCCGTGCCTAACCAGGTGGTTGCGCAGTGGATAGACTGTCAGACTGGGATGTGGAGGACCCAGGTTTGAGACCCCGAGGTTGCCAGTTTGAGTGCGGGCTCATCTGGCTTGAGCAGAAAGCTCACCGGCTTGGACCCAAGGTCGCTGGCTCGAGCAAGGGATTGCTTGGTCTGCTGAAGGCCCGCGGTCAAGGCACATATGAGAAAGCAATCAAGCACCTCTTTCATTGGTGGTCAGTGAGAGGAGCACAGGATGCATCTGCACCCATAGTTCCCGTTGAAATACTGGTCAGTTTGTTGATTTAAATTTACTTGTTCTTTATTTTAAATACTGTATTTATTCCCGTTTTGTTTTTTTACTTTAAAATATGTGCAGTGTGCAGAGAGATTTCTTCATAGTTTTTTTTATAGTCCGGTGCTCCAATGGTCTGAGGGACAGTGAACTGGCCCCTGTGTAAAAAGTTTGGGGACCCCTGAACTAAGGTGTCAAAAACGAAAAATTGATGATTGATGCTTCTCATCTCGTTCTGTTCCTGTCTGTCTGTCCCTATCTATCCCTCTCTCTGACTCTCTCCCTGTCCCTGTGAAAAAAAAAAAAGAACCCCCTCATCACATCATAGTAGGATGGGGCTGATATTAACTTGACTTATTATTGGGGATGTTAACCTTGATCTTTGGGTTAAGGTGGTGTCTCCTAGTTTTTTCCACTGCCAAGTTGCTATCTGTCCCTTTCTGTATTGTTAGAAGTGAGTCACTCAAGTCCAGCCCACACTGGGTGGGTACAGTTAGAACCACCACAGCAGGTAATATCCAGCTGGGGAGAGGTGCTTTGAGACTGCATATCTCCTATTTCTTTTCCCATTTCATCTACTAGTTTAGCATCCATCAGTGCTGTTCTCTGATGATTTCTATTTCTGTGATTTCTTCTACATTTATTAATGGGGATTTCTCTCTAAGGAAGGCTTGTCTCTTCTCCCCTACTTATTTATTCAGTCATTTATTTATATCCATGGGTATTTATTTTTCCTTTGGGTCATAATCCAATGCTGTTATTTATTTTGTTCAAATTGTTCTCACTCTGGCCTGACCAGGCGGTGGCGCAGTGGATAGAGCATCAGACTGGGATGCGGAAGACCCAGGTTCCAGACCTCGAGGTCGCCAGCTTGAGCACGGGCTCATCTTGTTTGAGCAAAAGCTTACCAGCTTGGACCCAAGGTCGCTGGCTCGAGCAAGGGGTTGCTGGGTCTGCTGAAGGCCTGCGGTCAAGGCACATGTGAGAAAGCAATCAATGAACTACTAAGGTGTTGCAACGAAAAACTGATAATTGATGCTTCTCATCTCTCTCTCCATTCTTGTCTGTCTGTCTCTATCTATCCTTCTCTCTGTCCCTGTAAAAAAGAAAAAAAAATTCTCACTCTGGTGGGCAAGGTCTTCCTCAGGTTGGTCCCTGTGCCTTCTCAGTGTTCCCATGGTGTTTTGGGTGCTTCCTCACTTTCCGGCACCTCAAGGTGCTCCAGACTCATCTTGGTTTTCCTCTCCCCCAGCCCTAGAATCAGCTATTTCTCCAAGGAGTCCTGATCCCTTTTAGTGGCAAATGGTATTTAAAAGCTAAGATATGGGAGCAGAGTCTGTTCACAGCTCCTGGGGTGTGTCTGCTTTTAATCCCCTCATATGACAGAGCATAGGAAAGGTCTGTCATGTATACTAATCGTCCCTTTCTGTGTCGGTCTGTCTCTAACAATATTACTTTACACTGATGCCTCCACCTCCAGACCAGCACTGCTGCATTCTACGTACCATTCCTCTGTTGCTCACTTTAAGTTCTTTCTCTAAAGGAAGAAATCTGGCTCTCATTATCCACAGTATATTTCCTTATTTGTTTAACTTTAGTATACTGGAAGGTAGTTTCAGGATTGCTAACCAGTAGTCCTGTAACAAGTAATTTTACCAGCTAGAGTACAGTGTTTGCATGTTCTTCTTTCTTTGGCCTTCCAGTGTCCAGTTAAAACCCTGCTTTTACAAAGTTATTTGTGACACTTTTCCTCCACCTGTGTCAGTGTGGTTATGTCATACATTTGTAATGTAGTTAAATTCGTAAGTCAGAGTTTGTACCCCATCTTTAGTCTCCTGCTCCCACCCATCTGGTTATTATTTTAGTTTGTGTTCAGTGAAATTTACTCTGGGTTCTGACATGCATAGAGTCATGCCTGCACCATGACAATACCACACAGAACAGTCCCATCCCCAAAACCTCCTCATACTGTTCCTTTGAAGTCAGCTCCTCATACCACCCTTGGTCCCTCGAAATCACTCACCTGTTTTCCGTCCCTGTAGTCTCGCCTTTTTCAGAACGTCATATAAATAGATTCACACACATATAGTCCTTTGTGACTAGTTAGTTCTTTCACTGAGCAGGAGGCAGGTAGGGTGCACCCCTGTTGTTGGCATGGTCAAAGAGTTCATTCATCTTTGTCTGCATGCACTGCACCTTGTTGATCCATTTGCAGGGGAAGGACATCTGAGTGCTTTCTAGTTTTGGTGGTTATAAGTGAAGTTGGCCTAAACATTTGCATACAGATTTTTGTATGAACGTAAGTTTTCAATTCACTTGGTTAGTAAAGACCTAGAAGTGGGAATACTGGATCTTAGGGAACAGGTATATTTAACTTTATAAAAAATTGCCCAATAGTTTTCTAAAGTGCCATACCCCTTTGCATCATCCCCAGCAGCTGATGTGGGTTCTTGTTCCTCTGAAGTCTCAATAAGGTTTGTTGTTTTCTTTTTGCCTTTCTAATGAGTGTGTAGTGGTATCTTTTTTTAAAAAAAAGTTAAGCCTGACCAGGTGGTGGCACAGTGGACAGAGCATCGACCAGGGATGCTGAGGATCCTGCTTCAAAGCCCCAAGGTTGCTAGCTTGAGTGCGGGTTTATCCAGCTTGAGGGCAGGCTCACCAGCTTGAGTTCAGGGTCGCTGGCTTGAGCCCAAAGGTCACTGGCTTGAAGCCCAAGGTCGCTGGCTTGAGCAAGGAGTCTCTGGTTTGGCTGTGTAGTCTTCCAGGTCAAGGCATGTATGAGAAAGCAATTAATGAACAGCTAAAGTACCGCAGTTACGAGTTGATGCTTCTCATCTCTCTCCCTTCCTGTCTGTCTCTCTCCCTTCCCCACCATCTCTCTCTCACTAAAAATAATAAATAATGTTGAGATGTAACTTATGTACCAAATAATCCACCCATTTAAAGTGTGCATTTCATTGGTTTTTAGTATATTCAAAGATGTACAAACACTACCATTAGTTCTAGAATGAATGTTTTTATCACCCTAAAAACAAGCCCTGCCCCATTAGCAGTCACTCCCTTATTTCCTCCCCCAGCCCCTGGCAACTGCTAACCTACTTTCTATCTCCATGGATTTGCCTTTTCTGGACATTTCATATAAATGGAATAAAATGCTATGTGGCCTTTTGTGACTGTTTTTTTTTTGTTGTTGTTGTTAAAACTTTTTTTTTTATTAACTTTAATGGGGTGACACCAATAAATCACGGTACATATGTACAATGAAAACATCTCCAGATTATCTTATCATTGAATTGTGTTGCATACCCATCACCCAAAGTCAAATTGTCCTCTGTCACCTTCTATCTGGTTTTCCTGTGCCCCTCCCCTCCTCCCTATCCCACCCTTCCCTCCCTCCCCCCACCCCGTAACCACCACACTCTTGTCCATGTCTCATAGTCTCGCTTTTATGTCCAACCTATGTATGAAATCATGCTGTTCTCAGTTTTTTTTTCTGATTTACTTATTTCACTCCGTATAATGTTATCAAGGTCCATCCATTTTGTTGTAAATGATCCGATGTCATCATTTCTTATGGTTGAGAAGTATTCCATAGTATTTATGTACCAAAGCTTTTTAATCCACTCGTCTTCTGACGGACACTTGGGCTGTTTCCAGATCTTCGCTATTGTGAACAATGCTGCCACGAACATGGGGGCGCATTTCTTCTTTTCGAACAGTGTTATGGTGTTCTTAGGGTATATTCCTAAAAGTGGGATAGCCGGGTCAAAAGGCAGTTCGACTTTTAATTTTTTGAGGAATCTCCAAACTGTTTTCCACAGTGACTGCACCAGTCTGCATTCCCACCAGCAGTGCAGGAGGGTTCCCTTTTCTCCACAACCTCGCCAGCACTTATTCTGTGTTGTTTTGCTGATGAGTGCCATTCTGACTGGTGTGAGGTGGTATCTCATTGTGGTTTTAATTTGCATTTCTCTAATGATTAGTGATGTTGAGCATTTTTTCATATGTCTTTTGGCCATCTGTATGTCTTCTTTGGAGAAATTTCTATTCATTTCTTTTGCCCATTTCTTGATTGGATTGTTTGTCTTCCTGGTGTTGAGTTTTATAAGGTCTTTATAAATTTTGGTTATTAACCCCTTATCAGACGTGCTGTCAAATATGTTCTCCCATTGTGTGGTTTGTTTTTTATTCTGTTCTTATTGTCTTTAGCTGTGCAAAAACTTTTTAGTTTGATATAGTCCCATTTGTTTATCTTGCCTTTTATTTCAGTTGCCCGTGGAGATAAATCGGCAAATATATTGCTGCTACAGATGTCGGAGAGCTTGCTGCCTATGTTTTCTTCTAAGATGCTTATGGTTTCACGGCTTACGTTTAAGTCTTTTATCCATTTTGAGTTTGTTTTTGTGAATGGTGTAAGTTGATGGTCTAGTTTCATTTTTTTACAGGTAGATGTCCAATTTTCTCAACACCATTTGTTAAAGAAGCTGTCTTTACTCCATTGTATGTTCTTTCCTCCTTTGTCAAATATCAGTTTTCCATAAAGGTGTGGGTTTATTTCTGGGTTTTCTGTTCTGTTCCATTGATCTATGTGCCTGTTCTTATGCCGGTACCAGGCTGTCTTGAGTATAATGGCCTTGTAGTAAACCTTGATATCTGGAAGAGTGATACCTCCTGCTTTATTTTTTTCTTTTTAAGATTGCTGAAACTACTCGTGTTCTTTTTTGGTTCTATATAAATTTTTGGAATATGTGTTCTATATCTTTGAAGTATGTCATTGGTATTTTTTTTTTAAGTCCTTCCCATTGTTGTATTCATGGATAAATGTTCCCAGAAACATGACAGAGAAGATCATTTCCTCATAATACTGTTTTTGTAGTTATCATCTGCATACATTCAAGAGACTGTTTCTACCTTTTTTTTTTATCATTTGTAATCATTGTACCTAGCCTTTCTTTGATAAGAGAATTCATTTTACCAACGACAGTTTTATTAACACCTAACCGGTGAAGTGCATATCTTACTGACCCAAGGTAGTTAAATTCGTTTTCAGAATAAGGTGCAAAAAAGAGGAGGAAAAAGAGCACAAAGTATTTCAGCATTTTTAACCCTTCAGGCGCCCTCAGAAGGAGAAGATATTTCCCATCCTTCCACAGTGTAGACAGACACTGGGTGTGTTTCTCTTATAGGCCTGTAATCTTTTAATTGCGGTGCCAAAGATCCCTCTGTCCTTTTGCAGCTTGTCTACCTTCCCAACATCGATTTCTTTGGACACCTTTGCAAATCATTCTGTATGAAAGACCAACGAAGGTCCGAAACCTTGGGGAGGGGTACGTCCCCACTGCACCAAAATTCGGCTTCCGCGCTTCCTAAAACCCTCAGCCGAGCTCCGCAGAACCGTCCGGGACTCCTAACATGGCGGCTGAGCTTCCTTAGTTCTGTCATTGGTATTTTAATTGGTATTGCATTGAATTTATAAATTGCTTTGGGTAATATAGACATTTTAATGATGTTTATTCTTCCTAGCCATGAGCACGGTATATGCTTCCACTTGTTTGTATCTTCCTTGATTTCTTTTATCAATGTTTTATAATTTTCTGAGTACAAGTCTTTAACCTCCTTGGTTAAATTTACTCCTAGGTATTTTTTTTTTTTTGGCTGCAATAGTGAAGGGGATTGTTTCCTTAATTTCTTTTGCTGACAGTTCATTGCTTGTATATAGAAATGCCTCTGATTTCTGTGTATTAATTTTATATCCTGCCACCTTGCTGAATTCATTTATAAGGTCCAGTAGTTTTTTGACTGAGACTTTAGGGTTTTCTATATACAATATCATATCATTTGCAAATAATGACAGTTTTACTTCTTCTTTTCCAATTTGGATGCCTTTTATTTCTTCTTCTTGTCTGATTGTTGTAGCTAGGACTTCCAGAACTATGTTGAATAAGAGTGGTGAAAGGGGGCATCCGTGCCTGGTTCCTAATCTTAAGGGGATTGCTTTTAATTTTTGTCCATTTAGTATGATGTTTGCTGTGGGTTTGTCGTAGATGGCCTTTATCATGTTAAGGAATGATCCCTGTTTCCCACTTTACTGAGAGTTTTGAGCATGAATGGGTGCTGGATTTTATCAAATACCTTTTCAGCATCTATTGAAATTATCATGTGATTCTTGTCCATCCTTTTGTTTATGTGATGAATCACATTGATTGATTTGCGAATATTGAACCAGCCTTGCCTCTCCAGAATAAATCCCACTTGATCATGGTGTATGATTTTTTTCATATATTGCTGGATCCGGTTGGCTAATATTTTGTTGAGAATTTTAGCGTCTAAATTCATCAAGGATATAGGCCTATAGTTTTCTTTCTTTGTGTTGTCTTTGCCCGGTTTTGGAATCAGAATTGTGCTCGCCTCATAAAAGGAGTTTGGAAGTCTTCCTTCCTCTTGAATTTTTTGAAATAGCTTGAGGAGGATAGGAGTTAGTTCTTCTTTAAATTTTTGATAGAATTCACTTGTGAAGCTATCAGGCCCAGGACATTTCTTTTTTGGGAGTTTTTTGATAACTGTTTCGATCTCATTTGTTGTAATTGGTCTGTTTAGGTGTTCTGATTCTTCCAGATTGATTTTTGGAAGTTTATATGATTCAAGAAATTTGTCCACTTCACCTAGATTGTCTAATTTTTTGGCATATAGTTCTTCATAGTATTTTCTTACAATGCTTTGTATTTCTGCTGTGTCAGTTGTTATTGCTCCACTGTCCTTTCTAATTTTATTTATTTGAGTCCTCTCTCTTTTTTTCTTGGTGAGTCTAGTTAAAGGTTCATCAATCTTGTTTACCTTTGCAAAGAACCAGCTTCTGGTTTCATTGATCCTCTGTATTGTTTCCTTAGCCTCTATGTCATTTATTTTTGCTCTGATCTTTATTATTTCCTTCCTTCTACTTGTCCTGGGTTTTATTTGTTGTTATTTTTCTAGTTCTTTTAGCTGCAGGGTCAGGTTGCTTATTTGAGCTTTTTCTAGCTTCTTATGATATGCCTGTAGTGCAATGAACTTCCCTCTCAGTATTGCTTTTGCTGTGTCCCATAAATTTTGAGTTGATGTATGCTCATTATCATTTGTTTCTAGAAACTTTTTTATTTCTTCTTTGATCTCATTGTTAATCCATTCATTATTTAATATCATGCTATTTAGTTTCCAAGTGTTTGAGTATTTTTCAGTTTTTCTTTTGTTGTTAATTTCTAGTTTCATGCCATTGTGATCAGAGAAAATGCTTGATATGATTTCAATCTTCTTAAATTTATTGAGACCATTTTTGTGTCCTAACATGTGGTCTATCCTAGAAAACGTACCATGAGCGCTTGAGAAGAATGTATATTCTACAGCTTTAGGGTGAAAAGTTCTGAAGATATTTATTAAATCAAGTTGATCTAGTGTTTCCTTTAAATCTGCTGTTTCTTTATTAATTTTCTTTCTTGTGGATCTATCCAGTGTTGTTAGTGGGGTATTGAAATCCCCTACTATGATAGTATTGCTGTTAATTTCGCCCTTTATATCCATCAAAGTCTGCTTTATGTATGTCGGGGCTCCTATATTTGGTGCATAGATATTTATAATAGTTATATCTTCCTGTTGAATTGTTCCCTTTATCATTATTTAGTGTCCTTCTTTATCTCTTACTACAGCCTTTGTTTTAATGTCCATTTTGTCAGATATAAGTACTGCTACCCCAGCTTTTTTTTCATTTCCATTTGCATGAAATATTTTTTTCCATCCTTTTACCTTCAGTATGTGCATCTTTTGTTTTAAGGTGTGTCTCTTGTAGACAGCATATGTATGGGTCCTGTTTCTTTATCCACACAGCTACCCTATGTCTTTTGATTGGATCATTTAATCCATTTACATTTAAGGTTATTATTATATGTAGTTGTTTATTGCCATTTTGTTCTTTAAAGCTGTATTTTTTTTTTCTATATTCTTTCCTCCCTTTGAACTGTTCACAACAGGCCCCTTAGTATCTCTTGCAGAATTGGTTTGGTTTTCATGAATTCCTTGAGGCTTTTTTGTCTGGAAAGCTCTTTATTTCTCCTTCAATTTTAAACATTAGCCTTGCTGGATAGAGTAGTCTTGGTTGTAGGTTCTTGTTCTGCATTACTTTGATTATATCTTGCCATTCCCTTCTGGCCTCAAGTGTTTCTGTTGAGAAGTCCAATGTCATCCTTATGGGGGCTCCTTTTTTTTCTCTAGCAGCTTTTAAGATTTTTTCTTTATCCATTAGCTTTAGTATTTTAACTATGATGTGTCTTGGTGTAGATCTTTTTGGGTTTCTCTTTAATGGAGTTCTGTGTGCTTCTTGAACGTGTGGAATGTTTCCCAGCCTTAATTTAGGGAAGTTTTCTGCTGTGATTTGATTGAACAAAGTTTCTATTTCTTGTCCTCTTTCCTCTTCTTCAGGCACCCCTATGATGCGAATGTTGTTTCTCTTCATGTTGTCACAGAGCTTAGTGTTTCCTCACATTTTTTGAGTCTCTTTTCCTTTTTCTTCTCTGCTTCTATGCCTTTGTTTATTGTGTACTCTAACTCGCTGATTCTATCCTCAGCGTGATTCATCCTGCTTTTAATTCCTTCCATTGTGGTCTTCAGTTCTGATACTGTATTTGTCATTTCTGTCTGATTCTTTTTTATTATTTCAATTTCGTTTTTTATACTTGTTATCTCTTTGAACATTCTAACTATCATTATTCTAAATTCTGCTTCTGGTAGTTTGGTTATATCTGGTTCATTCAGGTCCTTCTCTGGGGATTTCTCTTGACTCATTTGGTTTGCATTCCTCTGCCTGCCCATTTTATCTGTGTATAAGCAAGTTGTGGCCACTGGAGTCCAGTAGGTGTTGCCTTTGTGTTCTTTAGGTGTGGTCTGTCTGCAGGCCTGCCAGCGTCAGCCTGCTGCGGCTGTTGCTGTGATTTCCGCCTCTCCTCCGTGGGAGGGGCTGTCACTCAAGTCACAAGCCTCAGCACCAAGGGCAGAGGTGAGCACCTTTGCTCAGCTGCAGACCCAGCCTGTTTCCTGAAGGCTTACACCCAGCACCCGCAGTCAGAGCCTGCTTGCCACAGTTTCGCGGGTTGGGCGGGGCTTTTGATGTGCTCTCAGCTGTGAGCCTTTGCCCGTCCAGAATTTAGCCCCACCCTCGAGGCCAGGGCCCTCCTGTGGAGGGTCGCAAACCGCGGTTTATTGGGCTGGGCGTGGTTGCTGGCGTGAGCTCAGCTGCGAGCTTCTGATCGTTCCGGACTCTACCCTGCCTCTACATTCGGAGCCAGCTCGTGCACGGAGGATCCAATCCGCGGTTTCTCCGGCTAGGCGGTGCTAGTAGCATGAGCTCAGTCACGAACTTCCGCTTGTCTTGGGGTCTACCCCGCCCCCGCCTGAGGAGCCTGCTTGCGCACACAGATGGCAAACCGTGGTTTCTCCGTCCGGGCGGGGCTAGTAGCGTGAGCTCAGCCGCGAACTTCCGCTAGTCTGGGGGTCTACCCCGTCCCCGCGTTAGGAGCCCTCTCGCGCACACAGGATGGCACACCGCGGTTTCTCTGGCCGGGCGGGGTTGGCAGCGTGAGCTCAGCTGGGAGCCCCCCACCTGTCCCTGATCCTAGCCCCGTCTCCGCGGTCAGGGCCGGCTTGCGCAGTGTCGCAGAGCAGATCTCTGCCCGTTTTTTTTTCCCACAGGTGGGGTCACAGGCGGGCCCGCAGCTGCCGGACTGCTTTCGCGCGTCCCCTCCGCCCCTGCTGGGCTAGACCAAGCTCACATCGGTTGTGCCTCCACCTACACCGACAGGACCACGTTTCAGCGTCCTGCCGCCACCATCCCTTCAGCAACACTCAGAGAGATGGAAGTGCCCTAAGTCTCCCCACTGTAGGCCTGGGAGCTCCCTCCCTCTAAGCAGCTCTGCTCTAATTGCCACGGGAGAGCTTGTTTGGCTAGTGTCCTGTCTCCCTTTGCTGGTATTGCTAGTTCCAGGGGAAATATTCGTTTTTGATTAGGGAAATGACTTAGCCCAGGGGTTAAGGTGGCTGTCCCTCAGAGTGTCCCCGTGCCTTCAGTCCACACTCTGTTCCCGCTGCTCTGGTCCTCTCCTCTGTCCCCGTTCCCCGGAGCCTTGGGTGCGTGGTTGTGAGAGAGGTTTTCTGCGCTGTCCCTTTAAAAAGAATCTTGGGTCTGAGAAAACTGTCTTTTTCTCACAAACAGTATCCTCACTTGTTTCACAGCTCAATACTGTCCAAACGCCTCTTCTAGGCTCTGGGACTGCAGGCTGGGGCTTGGTTCCTGGGACCCAGGTCCCTCCCTCTCCGCCAAACTCTCCTTCTGCCACACAGGTCTCTCCAGGCTGCCGTTTGCTCCGGGGAGCTGGGCAGCCCTCTTCGCGTTTTCGCTATTCCTACCAGACTCAGTGTGGCTTCTGCAGTGTTCCTTGGTTGAAGAGTCCACTTAGTTTAGTTCAAAGTTGGTTTATACAGATGATGGTTCTTAAAATTGAGTTATAATCCACTTTGGTTCTGGGAGTAGGAAGTAGGTACGTCCACCTACTCCATCGCCATCTTCGTTCCCTCCTTTTGTGACTGTTTTTTTTTTTAAATTTGTTTTTATTTTATTCATTTTAGAGAGGAGACACAGAGTGTGTGTGTGTGTGTGTGTGTGTGTGTGTGTGTGTGTGTGTGTGTGTGAAAGAGAGAGAGAAAGGGGGGGGAGCTGGAAGCATCAACTCCCATATGTGCCTTGACCAGACCAGTGCAGGGTTTTGAACTGGCGACCTCAGTGTTCCCAGGTCGACGCTTTATCCACTGCGCCACCACAGGTCAGGCCTTTTGTGACTGTTTTTAAGGTTCGTTCACATTGCACCATTTGTCAATGCTTTGCTTCTTTATCGATGAATACATTTTATAGACCACATTGTGTATTCATTCATTAGCTGATGGGCATTTGGGTTGTTTCCACGTATTAGCTGTTTTGTGTACAACTTTTTTGTGTGTGTGGATATATATTTTCATTTCTCTTGGGCATATATTGAAGACTGTAATTGTTGGATCTTCTGGTAATCCTGTGATTAACTTTTTGAGGACCCTTCATACTGTTTTCTACAGTGGCTACACCACTTTACATCTCCACTAGTCATGTACATGGGCCCGTTTCTCCACAGTTTCTTGCCCACTTTCTGTCTTTCTAAGTATTGACAACCTGGTGGATATGGAGCAGTGTCGTTAGGTTTTGATTTGCATTTCCCTGATGGCAGATGACAGTGAGCATCTTTGCATGTTTTGTTTGTTCTGTTTTGCAATTCATAGATGTTCTTTGAAGTGTCTTTTAAGAACTGTTGCCTTTGAAAAAACATTGGGTTAGTTTTCTGATTGTTGAGCTTAGTTTTTTTATATAGTCTGGATATAAATTTTTTGTCTAGTATACGATTTGGAAACATTTTCAAGTTTGTTTACCATTGTTTTTTCATTTATGGTTTGTGTTTTTGGTGTTTTATCTAGCAGCCATTTGCCAGACCCCAGGCCCGTGAATTTCTTTTTGCTACCTACTGAGAGCTTATGCCAAAACAGTTGTTTAAAAGAGGCAGAAGGAAATGAGATAGGAAGATGGTTTCTAGTAGGGGATGCCACTGTCTGATTCTTTGCAGTTGAGAGTTTTTTAGAAAAATTGGTTGACTTACAGTGAGGAAGAGGAATGACTTTTCTTCTGCCCTTTGCTGTAGTGTCATTAATTGATTCATGTAGCAGATACTTACTGAGTCTAGGATACACTGGAGACCAAAGTGCACATGGTCCCATGTCTTGTGAGCTCCCAGACAGACAGGGGTGAGGGGTACTAATCAGACAATCACAAAGGTGCTTACATCAGGGCAAGTCATCCGTGTATTGAAGCAGCCATGGTGAGTGCTGCAAGTGTTACAGGGACCCAGTTAGAAAGGGTTAGGCAAGGTTTCCCTTAGGAGGTGAGGTTTACTCAGAAACTTCTGGGTGTGGAAGAGTCAGCTGGGCAGAGAGGACAGGGCAGGTCCCCTTTTCAGGTTTAAGCTGCATAGTGTAAAGGTGGAGAGTTGGGGATATCAGGGTTCAAAAGGGAGGCTGGGGGACAGGTGGGTGAGGTTGGCAGAGCCACTCATTTCAGCACATTGCGGAGCCTTTGGAGACTTAAGCTGGGGGATGACATGATCACACTTGCTTTTTAAAAAAGACCTCCCAGCCTCTGTGTGACGAGGGGATGTGCTTTTAGGCCCTCAGTGAAGGGTTGATTCCTCTGATCCCTCTGGGCTCAGATACCTCTTTGGGCTTAAGATCATGTGGCACGGCTTCATAATCCCCAGTCAGGTGCCATCTCCTGCCTGTCCCAGATTGTTTTGTGGTAGCATGGCCACATTATTACGTAGACCTGGACTAGCCTTTCCAGGAAGTAATTCAGTGGCTGCCAAACAGGAAGCATTTGACTGAGTTTTGGTATCTGTTAGAAAGCAGGTTTGGTGAGAGGGGTGGAGGGCTCTATGGTGGACCTGGAGAGCTTGGTCTTGGATGTGAGCAGGTGCAGGGCAGCTGATCTCATTTTGCTTTTTCAAATTAAAGATGCTGGTCCCTTAATTCTAAGTTTCTGGCTTATGATTGGTGCCACTGAAAGGAGGAAAGAAAATCAATCATAGGATGGGGACAAGAACTAAAGTTTAAAGAAAACTTCTGATGTTCTCCTACCTGCTTCAGGTCAGCAGTGCCCTACTATGCCCTGTAGATGTTTGTTGGAGCAGGAATGTTGGCCTGGCCATGTTTTGGTATGAAACCTACAGCTCGACCATCCCCTGGAGCAGACCTTAACCTCATTTCCTCTGGTATACATCTCCCTTTGTTGTGAGATGTATTATCAGTTCACTAAAACACTTTGGGAGAAGGAATAAAACACACCAGTGTACACCCTGACTTTAAAAGAGCCCAATTTTCAGAAAAGGTAAAATGTGAAGAAGTTTAATTTGGTCATTTGCTGCTAGTATTAGACATCCTCCGTGCCCTCCATCCTACCTCCCACAACAAGCTATTATTGGGCAGGGAGCTTTAACCATCACTAACTTCCCATGGCTTTACTCAAAGGCTGCTATCTGAAATCCCAGAAAGGTCATTTTGGTATTTTATTAGGAAGTTTGTGTGGTTTTTGTCAGAATGGGTTTTTTAAAACAGTGCTGGTTTCTGAGCCTTAAGCCCTTGGTTGCAGCTTCTTGGACACATCCTTGCTGACTTGTGCTTGGTGAGGGGGAGACAGCTGTGTAGGCACTGTGGTAGGCCTGGCAGCGTGCTGTGGGAAGTCCCAAATCTTCCGCCCCTTCCTGCCCTCTTAGAGTAGAAGTGGCTCTGGGATTCAGAACCCCACTTATGTTGGGCTCGGGCAGGCTTTTCCCAACTACCCTCAGTCTAAATTGAGACGTGGTGGGTGAGAGCTGGTCTTGAGTGGTTAAGCAGGAACCCAGGTTACCCCAGTTCAGCATGCCCCTTCTGGAGTCACCATTGTCTCAATAGTTGCCTTGCCCTCACCCCAAACTGGTGTGGGGAGGAGTTTGCACCCCGTGGGGCCCGCTGCCCTGCACAAGGAGAGTTGGCTGGTTGATGTGGCTGAGGGGCCTACCATCACTGGTAGATTGCCAAGGAGCCAGAGCAGTAGGGACATCATACAGGGAGACCCAGGGAAAGGTCAGGGGCTGCTGAGCTGTAACAAGCCGTGTGAGTGCTGCCAACTTGGTTTGTGTGGCTTGGTTTGTCTTTCCCTGGAGCATCTTTCTGTTCCTTGATGTGGGAGCCCAAAAGTATCTGTATTTCCTAGAGGTTCAGTCAGTCCAGAGCTGCCTTGAAAGAGAAGTGTATGAAAGAGCACGTTTGTGCAAGAAGAGGCGCCACCTGACCTGACCATGCTGATCACTGGCACCCCAGGACCTGGAGACCGGTCCACGCCATTCTTGCCTGTTCCACAAGGGGGTGGAAGCACTGGCCTGCAGTCAACTTCCTGGAGAACCTCTCTCCTTACTGATTTATGTGTTTTCCTGTAAAGATGGGAATCCAGTCATTTGCACTGTCAGCCCTCCCCCCCAAAGTGAGGGAGGGATGCAGTTGAATATGGGTGGGGCAGGGAATAATAGGGGGGTGGTAGGCGATATCAGCCCAGCCCCCCACTTTCTTGGGAGTCAGAGCTGTGGTTTGGACAGCGTCAGCTCAGGCCTTGGGAGAATTTGTCCCATGTGGCTCTTGTATCTCTTTGATTTATAGCAACCGTGAGATGTGGGAGTGTTGGTCTCTCTTAGACTGGGGCAGGGAGGGGAGTGAGGTTCAAGAGGAGACCAATGATTCTCGGGTCCCCTTGCTTTTGAGCTTTCATGGTCTCATCCTGGGACACCACCTTTCCTCTCTTTTTGCCAATTTTGGTCCAGGTTTCTTTGTCAAATTGCCACTTCATATGTGTATTTATACTGCAGGCTTCTTTCTCACTCTTTCTGGTGTTTATATTGGGGATGAATCATTAAGTCAGGACTCCAGATAACAGAAGCTTACTTTCAGCATAAAAGTGTTTGTTTTCATGGCACACAGTCTTTAAAATATGCTGTGTGCCTTTGTGCCTTCCTGGTTTAGTTTCTAATTGTTTATCAGTACTTGAATATATTCAGGTTACCATAAATTCAGATAATACTGAAGCATGCAGAGTAGAAAAATGGAACTCCTCCCTTTCTTTCCCTTTACACCCCCCACTCTTTTTGACCTCTCAAGGTAGATGGTTGAGTGTCTTGTCCAGAAGGGTTCCCTGTTTTATACTCACGTAGGAGTGAGGTCTTTAATGTGAAAGTAGTGAGGTTCCTGTTAGACTCACATTGTGCTGTTGCCTTCTTCGGTCAGCAGCCCATCTTGGAGCTCTTTCCATATCTGTGTGTAATGGTGACCAGCATTTTTGAGCGCTTGTATACTGGTAGGTTCCGTCCTTTCTGTTTTGCAGGTGAGGAAGCTGAGGCACAAACAGATGATGTAACCTGCTTAGGGTGACCCAGTAAGTGCAAGAGCTAGTTTAACTCCAGAGTCTGCCCCCTCTGTCACTTTGCTCTGTAAGTACCCTCAGTGGGCATGCGTTGTTTTGTTCAGAATTCAAAAGTACAAAAAGATGTTTCTCGCACCCCCTGACCTTCAGAGAAAGCTTCCGCCCCTCCCTCCCCGTTAAATTGATTTTAGCGAGAGAAGGAAGAGAGACAGGAACATTGATCTGTTCCTGTATGTGCCCTGACCCAGGGATCGAACCCGCAACCTCTGTGATTCTGGACGTTGCTCCAAGCAACCGAACTGTCTAGCCAGGGCGAGACAGCTCCTTCCTGACAAGAGTGATGAAACTGTGTTGCCTGTAGTGCTGTGATGACTGTACTTTCTACACCTAGTCCTGGCCAGCCCTGAGGGTACCCTGGCTTTCTTGGCAGGTCAGTTGGATGTGGTGAGTACCCGGACTGATGCTGCCCATGCTCTCCTGCCAGCCAGAGTTACAGCTTTTTCTCCTTTCTTCCCATGTGCTCCCAAAACCCTGTGTTTTACTTTCTCCTTTCACTGAGGCTCAGAGAAGTAGACTAGCTGGTCTAGGGTCACAGTGAAATGGTGGCAGAGCTATTTTGGCATCCAGGAGGTCTCAGACCTCAAAACACACAGTTTTCAGCTCACATTATAGTGTATTTCTTAGGCTTTTTGAAAGTTTTCTTTTTCTAACTACAAAAGTGATATATATACATATATACATACATACATACATATATATTTGTGTATATAAATTATAAGGATTTAAAGTCCTGTCTTCTGTCCACTTTCTTGAAGTAACCACTATGAGCATTAGTTGCAAGTCCTTCCAGAAACATTTTGTTCTGGGGCATATGTGTGTGTGTGTGTGCACATGTTTAAACTGAAGAGCTGTGGACCCCCCTGTTTCAGCATACATAACCCTACCCATGCTTTGTGATGTCAGCAGCGCTCTTCCTCAGCTTGGACCAGCAGTAACTCCCCCCTTCACTGTTGAGAACTTTGCTCCTTCTCTAGGCCTCTCACTGCTGCAGTGCTGCCTGGTGACACTCCTCAAACGTTTGTTCACGAACTTTTAGGGCCAAATCCTGGAAGTGTAATTTCAGGTGTGGTGGGGTTGGTTTTGGGACATTTTTTCTGTGTTTCTCCCTTGCTATCTCTACCTGGCAATGAGCTTCTTTCTTGCAGCCCTGGAGCACTCCCATTTTGGCTCGTGTGTGTGTCAGGGGTGTGTTCATAGGATGATGCCAGAGGCCGAGGCACATGGATTCCGGGTGGGCTTTATATGTTCCCTGTGGCCTTGGCAAATGAGTAAATGCCTCTAACCCTGTTTTCTTTCCTGATGGATAGTGAGAATTTGCGAGGATGAAATAAATGTTAGGTAAACCCTGTAGCACAGTACCTGACCCTGGGGAGGGCTGGCTAAGTGGTGCTGGTAGTGGGCAGGTGCTAGAGTGAGGCATTTGCCTGGTGTCCAAGGAAGACCTGGGGGACCTGGGGACAGAGGGTTCCATGGGGCCTCAGCTGAGCTCCTCTGAGCTCTGTTATGGGGTCTTGCCCTGTCTGTGCCCTCATGCCCCCTTTCCCCCCGGGACAGAGCCCGTCACAGTAGTTAGTAGGTACTTAGATGTAGCACCATGAGAAAAGCTGGGGGTGGAGCCAAGCATAAATATTTAAGTGTATTTGTTTATTTTTATTTATTTTTATTTTAGTGGGAGGAGGGGAGGCAGAGACAGACTCCCGCATGTGCCCCAAATGGGATCCACCTGGCAAGCTCACTTGGGGGCAATGCTCTGCCCATCTGGGGTATTGCTCCACTGCTCAGCAACTTAGCTCTTCTTAGTGCCTGAGGCAGAGACCATGGAGCCATCCTCAGTGCCCAGGGCCAACCCACTGCAGTCAAGCCATGGCTGCAGGACTGGACGAGAGAGAGAAAGAAGTGAGAGGGTGGTGGGGTGGAAGCAGATGGACACTTCCCTGAGTGCCCTGACCAGGAATCGAACCCGGAACATCCACACACTGGGCTGACGCTGTACCACTGAGCCAATGAGCTAGGGCCTATTTAAATTTATTAAATATAGAAAACTTAAAAATACTATACATACATAAGTGTTCACAGCTGCTGCTGCAATCACTCTCGTAAGGCCAACACAGCCTCTAGCTCTCCAGACTCCAGCTAAAGGAGAAGATGGGTAAGTAAGAAAGTCTCGAGGCCCTGGCCCATGGCTCAGTGGATAGAGTGTCCACCTGGCATATTGACATCCCAGCTTCGATGCCCCATCACAGCACACAGGAGAAGCGACCATCTGCTTCTTCCCCCTGTCCGTCTTCCCCTTCTCTCTGTTTTCCTATCCCACAACCGGTGGCTTGATTGGTTCAAGCATGGCCCCGGGCACTGAGATAGCTCCATTGGAGCATATCAGCCTCAGGTGCCAGAAGTGGCTCCGTCCCAGATGGGATTGTTGGGTGGAGGTGGATCCCCATCAGTTGTGGCAAATGCAGGAGTCTGCCTCACTATCTCCCTTCCTCTCACCTTAAAGAAAAAAATCTATACCATGGTTCTTACGAAGGAGACTGTCCCAGTGGTAAAGCACCCAGGAAGCACTGGCTACAAAAGTTGCTCACAAGAGTGTGCCCTCTACTGGAGGAGTGAAGAAACCTCGTTACAGGCCTGGTATCATGGCGCTTCATGTAATTGGATGTTATCAGAAGTCCACTGAATTTCTGATTCAGAGTATGAGAAATTGTTCAGGACTTCAGAACAGAGCACAGCTCTTGGTGCTTTGCAGGAGGCAAGTGGCCTAATTGTCCTTTTTGAAGATACCAAACTGCATTATCCATGCCAAATTTGGTAACAACCATGCAAAAAGAAATCCTGTTAAAACGCCATATTTGTGGAAATATGCTTAAGAATCCACTATGATGAGAAACATTTCATTCTTTAAAAGAAATTCTCTTCTTCCTGTTGGTAGTTCTGAACATTGATTTTTTCCCCCGTAGGGTCAAAAGGTACTTATGTGTATGATTGCAAGTGGAAAATAATGAACAGAAATCAGGTTGTGGCAGTTTTTCCATTTTTATTTGTGTGTGAATATTTTTTTTAAAGATTTTAATCATTTTACAAAAGAGAGAGAGAGAAGGGGGGAGGAGCAGGAAGCATCAACTCCTATTTGTGCCTTGACCTGCAAGCCCAGGGTTTTGAAGCAGCAGCCTAAGCATTCCAGGTTGACGTTTTATCCACTGCGCCACCACAGGTCTGTGTGTGAATTTTTTAAACTATAAATGCAGGGACATAAAGCATTAATGTACGTCAGAATGTTTCAGTGAACATATTTCAGCAGTTCAGCTTCATAATAATTTTAAATCTGTTAAATTTTTCTGGACAATGTCAGCATTTGGATTTTTTGAAAACAAGCAAATATCTTATTGATGGTAACTAAATGGTATTTGTAGCATTTTTTAAACTTTTTAATTGAATCAGCAGTCACTTGGATAGTGTTGTTTTCATCTCTGCCCTCAGGATTATCTTGAATCAGGTCCTAGACAGCCTATCTTTTAATCTGCAAATATTTCAGTTCTTGTCTGTAAAAGATAAGTCTCTTTAAAAATTAGAAACCTAACCACAATATTATCATTTCTAAAAATTAATAAATCTTTAATATTAAATATCTAATAATGTCAAATGTCTCTAATTGTCATATGTGTGTGAGTGTGAATAATTTTGTTTAAATCAGGATTCAAATGTCAGTGCATTGCTATTGGTTGCTGTAGCTCTTAAACTTCTTTCAATCTTTTTTCTCCATCTCTCTCTCTCTCTCTCTTTTCTTTCCTTCCTCTTTCTTTCTTTCTTTCTTTCTTTCTTTCTTTCTTTCTTTCTTTCTTTCATCTTTCTTTCTTTCCAAAGCATTTTAAAAAGCTGTATCATTTGTCCCATAGGGATGCTGCTGAACCCTGTAAACCAAGGTCCATGGTGAGAGTCAGGTTTCGGGTTTTTGTTTGTTTGTTTTTCAAGACCTGCAAATATGAACTCCAGGGCTCCTCACAAAGGAAAATCAAACATGCCCCAGGTACAAGTGTGGACAGGGTCGACATGGTGAGGAGACAGCCCTGGGGATCCTGAGGAACCAGGTGTTCTCCTCTGGAATGCCAACAGTCTGAGGGGAGGGGTTGGTTACTTTTCCATTTGTATCCCAGGGTGGAGCTGTAAACCCTGTTCTCCAGGGCCAGCCCTGCTAGCTGCAGGAGAGGGCAGGGCCCTGAAGATGGCCTAGAGAATTGGCAGGAGGGTCTGAGGTGATAGAGAGGCAGCATCAAGAGCTCCTAGTGCAGTCAGGCAGCCCAGTTTGCCTTGATGTGCCCCATGCCAGGGCCTGACTCCCCACATACCGAGGATGGGTGCACACGTGCTGGCTGTGGTTGCTGGCACCAGTTTAGCCAGTTCCTCCGCATTTGAGTTTGCTGAGGCCAGAGGGACATGCTGGCCTGTGGCCAGTGACCTGGGGTGTGGGTGGCTGCCCACAGCCTTGTCTGAGAACACATGAGGCAGGACTCAGGTGCCTTTGCTGTGAGTGGGGCATGTGTAGGGGTCTGGCTGGACTAAGGATGTTACTCTTTAGTACTGGCCCAGTACACCTGGAATGTGGCCATTCCTTACCAAGCATGCTGCTGGCTTTTCAGGGTGTTGTGGTGCTGGCTGTGTCTTAGCTTTCTCTGGAGGCTGGTTTCTCAGAGACTGGTCAGGAAGTAGTCTCTCACCTTCTTGGAAGTTCCCAAGTATCTCAAACTTGTCCAGAGGAAGTTCCAGTCAACCTTTCTCAGTGTGCTTTAAAGTACACATCAGCTACAGGTCACATGCTGGTCCTTTGGGGAGGCCTCTGCCTCGCCCTGATGCTGTCCACAGCTTGCATCTCTGGGGACTCATACAGAACTCTTCCTGGTCTACTTTTTTGGGCTGTTTCCATGACCTGTTTGGTTCGTGTGGGTATGAAATCCTCCTCAGGGGTTCCAGAGGATACCGCCTGCCCATAGTGAATCTTCACTTCCCACCAACCAGCCACATGGCACTAGGCATGTTACTGCTTCTGTTTCAGTTTCTTCATCTGTGAAATGGGGATAGTAAGAGCACCTGTGTTTGGGGCTCTGAAGCATTCATATATATTAAGTGCTTCGAAAAGTGCCTGGCCACAGTAAATGTTCTCCAAATGTAGTGCTACATAGCATATAGTCAGTGTCATGTCACTCTCACTGCTGTGGTGTGGCTCTTCATCTATAGACTCTGAGTATTCATAAGGTCAGAGATCCTTCCTTGGTCCCAGTCACTGCTTTGAACACATGGCAGGCACCCATTAAGGTTTTGTAGGGTAAATGAGTATGTGGGCACATTAAACAGACAACTTTTTGGTCAGTGCCAGGCCCATCAGAAAAAAGGGTCCCTTTGTCTATGCTCACAGTCTATTATTGGAGTGGGTGGACAGAAAACAGACATCCATTTTGTGAACCTTGATTAGTCCTACTTATGACAGTGAATCAAACACTGTGATTGGGGACAATGATCCAAGAAGGCCTGCCACGGATGAGTTTGGAAGTTCCCAAACTGGAAATTTGGGCCAGCCCAGGGGAGAGCTGGATGGGAAGAGTAGAAGATGGCAGCGTGGCCTGAGATGGCTAGATTGCACTGGCTGTGGTGATGGTAGGGCCTTTGCTCCAGGCTCAGAGGGAGTCCACTGACAGGTTTTGAAGTGGGTTGAAGGTGAACCAAGAGCCAGTTTGCATTTCGTGGATTAAAGGGGGTTGTAGTTGAAGCAGCTGGACAGTTAGGAGGTGATGAAGTGGTCTAGGGAGACGAAGAGGAGGGGCTGGCTGAGGAGCCAGGAAACAGCAGCCAGACCTGCCATGAAGCCAGAAAGTGAAGCTGTGGCTAAGGATGGGGTCAGCCAGGAGGGTGGATTCTGCTTCTGAGCCTTGGCATGCTCCTGTATTTGGCAGAGCTATGGAGTTCTCTTTCTTTTCTCTCTCTTTTTTTTTTTTTTTACAGGGACAGAGCGTCAGAGAGAGGGTTAGATAGGGACAGACAGACAGGAATGAAGAGAGATGAGAAGCATCAATCATCAGTTTTTTGTTGCTGTTGCGACACCTTAGTTGTTCATTGATTGCTTTCTCACATGTGCCTTGACCGCGGGCCTTCAGCAGACCGAGCAACCCCTTGCTGGAGCCAGTGACCTTGGGTCCAAGCTGGTGAGCTTTTTGCTCAAGCCAGATGGGCCCGCGCTCAAGCTGGTGGGCTCGGGGTCTCAAACCTTTGTCCTCCGCATCCCAGTCCGATGCTCTATGCACTGCGCCACCACCTGGTCAGGTGGAGTCCTCTTTCAGTGTCCCTCTATTTCCCCTTGAGGCTTCAGGTACCATCAGTCTGCTCTATCCCCCAGGTGCCCTATTCTAGCCCAGCTTTCTTTCTGATAAAAACAGTAGCTTTTATTTATGAATGGCACTGAGCTGAGTGCCTCGGCTGTATTATCTCATTGAATCTTCCTCCTGTTACAGGTAAAGAAACCAAGGTTCAGAATGACAGGCCTGTGACCAAGGCTGGACAGCCAGTGAGAGGCAAGCCCCAGCCTTGCAACCTGATCCAGTTGCCTGCCTATCTGCTGGTGTCCCTGAGGACCCAGGATACCCCCCCTCCCTGATGCATTCCCTGAGTTGAGCTCCTCCTCCTCTGAATGTGCAGTTTCACTGCCTTGTATACACCCAAAAAGGTTATCAGGGAAAGTTTGAGACATCTGCAGAAATAGACTGAGTGATAGAACCAGCCCTCATGTAGCCATTGCCACATGTAATATATACATCCAATGTACATCCAATGTATCATATAGCCACTTTGGTCCATACCTGGCCTGTCACTCCCCCAACCTGAGTCATTTAGGAACCCATCTCAGATATTATTAACATTTTATGTATCAGTAATCCAGAATGTTTTCTAAAATATAAGGACTGCTTTTTAAGAATAATAATAAAAATACCTGTATTGCACCTACAAATTCAAAATTCCTTAATATCCATTCTTGGCCTCTTTCTTACCCCCATTGTTGGATCAGGCCCTTCTCTTACACATCCTCTCATTTCATTCTTTTGGCAAATATGGAGTACCTCCCCTGGTCAGGCACCTGGAGGAAGTGTAAGACAGTCATCCCCAGAGCCCCTGCCTCCAAGAGCTTCCCAGTTTGGTGGCAAGACATGCCCTTTGTGACAGGTGCCTTCATAAGGGTCGGCACAGGGCAGTGCTGGAACAGAGGTGCACCTGCCATGTTTAGGGTTTACTACAGAGTGTCTTCCTCCTTGACGATACATTGGGAAGCAGCTGATAGCCTTGGGACAGCACCTCCATGTACTCGGGCTTTCTACATGGAACTTACCTGGCTTCCTTTGCAGTCCTCCCATGGTTGACACTGCACCACCAGGCAGTGCAGCACACAAGTTGGCAGGAAGGAGAGGTGCTGAGACTTTCTCCCTGCACGTTTATTATTTTAGTGAGAGAGACAGGAAGGAAGATATGAGAAGCATTAACTTGTAGTTGCAGCATTTTAGTTGTTCATTGATTGCTCCTCATATGTGTCTTGACTAGGGGGCTCCAGCCAAGCCAGTGACCCCTTGCTCAAGCCAGCGACCCTGGGCTCATGTTGATGATCCTATACTCAAGCCGAGGACTCTGCCTTTTTTTTTCTTTACAGAGACAGAGAATCAGAGAGAGGGATAGATAGGGACAGACAGACAGGAATGAAGAGAGATGAGAAGCATCAATCATCAGTTTTTCGTTGCAACACCTTAGTTGTTCATTGATTGCTTTCTCACATGTGCCTTGACCGCGGGCCTTAAGCAGACCAAGTAACCCCTTGCTGGAGCCAGCGACCTTGGGTCCAAGCTGACGAGCTTTTGCTCAAGCCAGATGAGCCGGCACTCAAGCTGGCGACCTCAGGGTCTGGAACCTGGGTCTTCCGCATCCCAGTCCGACGCTCTATCCACTGCGCCACTGCCTGGTCAGGCGCCAACAACTCTGCTTTTAAGCTGGTAAACCTGTGCTCAAGCCGGTGACCTTGGGATTTTGAACCAGTGTCCCAGGTCGATGCTCTATATACTGCACCACCACCAGTCAAGCTGCACGTTTATTTTTGATTGGGAAGGAAAGCCTTCCCTAGCCTGACACCCTCTACCCTTATATTTCATCATCTCAAACTAGGTCACACATCCACTTTGGACAAGAGCAACATTTCCAAGTCTGGTTTAGATGGGTTGAGGTAGAAACCCATGCTTCCTGGGACGAGAGGCTATGGGGAGGGGCAAGGTCAGTGTCATGTCATTGGCTGGTAGTGGCTCAACAGGGCCTATTTACTTGTCTTCTTACCTAAGGCAAGTTCTACAGCTCTTTCATGTAACCACTGTGCCTTCTATCTTTCTGACATGAACAGGGTGGGACCGTCATCCAGGTGGACTTTAGGACCCCACTCCTTCCCCCTTTGTTTAGAAATGGACATGTGGCCAGCTTGTTTCCATTCTCAGGTGTCACCCATTCACCAGAGTTCAAAAAGCTGAACCATGCAGGCCTTGCTGGGGAGGCCAAGAAGGATTGGTCAGGCTGACAAGCCCGTCTTTGGTCCCTCTTTCCCCAGGGTTGGGATGAAGAGAAGAGGGTATGGACAATGCCTGTCCTGGGGGCTCAGCCGCTTCACTCCCCCTCCTTTTCTCGACTGACCTGTCGTCTCCTTTGAATTGCTGGGAAACCTTTGCTGGCTCCCATACTCCTAGGTTTTTCTCTGCCAGTGGAGAGCATTTCAGAATAGTCACCCTTTTAAAGCATACAGATATGGTGATTTTTTGTATCTTCACAGTGTTGTGCAATCAAAACAGTTTTCTTTTTTTAACTTTTCCATTGATTTGAGAAAGAGAGAGAAGCATCAACTTGTTTTTTCACTTAGTTCCATTTACTTGTGTGTTCGGGTATTGATTACATCTACTATGTGCCTTGAACGAGGGTTGAACCCATGGCCTCTGATGCACTGGTTCAACGCTTTAGCCACTGAGCCACTTGGCCAGGGCCAACAGTTTTCCTATTCCAGAATATTTTCATCCCAGAAAGAAACCCTGTGCCATTAGTAGTTAGTTTTTATGTCCCCCTAACCAGCCCCTGGTACCCACAAATTCACTTCTTGTCTCTGTGGATGTGCCTGTTCTGGACATTTCACATAAATGGAGTCACACACTCTGCAGTTTTTAGTGTCTGGCTTCTCTCACTGAACATCATGTGTTAAAGGTTCATCTATTTTGTAGCAAGTGTTGGGTGCTCCACTCCTTTTCATGCCTGAGTAATATTTCACTCCTTTTCGTGGCTGAGTAATATTTCACTCCTTTTCGTGGCTGAGTAATATTCTAGTGTGTGAATGGACCACATTTTGTTTATCCATTCATCCATCAGTGGACGTTGGGTTGTTTTCTAGTTGAGCTGTTTGAATCATGCTGCTTGGACATAGGTGTACAAATTTTGTATGGATGTTTTCATTTCTCTTGGGTATATACAGTGTGTCCGTAAAGTCATGGTGCACTTTTGAATTTTTTAAATTTCTTTTTATTTATTTATTTTAGAGAGGAGACACAGAGTGAGGGGGGGAGGGGAGCTAGAAGCATCAACTCCCATATGTGCCTTGACCAGACCAGTGCAGGGTTTTGAACTGGCGACCTCAGTGTTCCCAGGTCGACGCCTGACCACAGGTCAGGTGCACTTTTGAATTTTGACCGGTCAAAAGTGCACCATGACTTTACGGACACACTGTATGTAGGAGATACTTCTGTACATGGGTCACATAGCTATTCTGTTTTAACATTTTGAGGAATTCCCAGACCGTTTTCCAAAGTGATGGCACCATTTTATTTATTTATTTTTTGTGTGTGAGAGACAGAGACAGATAGGGATAGACAGATAAGAAGGGAGAGAGATGAGAAGCATCAATTCTTTGTTGTTGCTCCTTAGTTGTTCATTGATTGCTTTCTCATATATGCCTTGCCTGGGGGTTACAGCAGAGCAAGTGACCCCTTGCTCAAACCAGCGACCTTGGGCTCAAGGCAGAGACTATGGGGTCATGTCTATGATCCCACATCAAGCCAGTGAACCCACGCTCAAGCCTGATGAGCCCGCACTCAAGCTGGCAACCTTGGGGTTTTGAACCTGGGTCCTCCGCATCCCAGTCCAATGCTCTATCCGCTGCACCACCGCTTCAGGCAATGGCACCATTTTTCGTTCTCATTAGCAGTGCACAGGGATCCAGTTTCTCCACATCCTCACCAACACTTGTTATTTTCTGTTTTGTTTTGTTTTTATAATTGCCATCCTAGCAGTTGTGGGGTGGTATCTCCTGGTTTTGATTTGCATTTTCATAATGATTAATGATGTTAAACATCTTTTTGTGTGCTTCTTGGTGATTTATCTTTGGGGAAATTTCCCTTCTGGTAAGGGGTGGGTAGAGGCTCTAGGATCATGGGCCTCAACCTGTGATCGTCCCAGCACTGTCACTTAGCAGCTATGTGACTTCAAGCCTTGGTTTCTCCATTTTTTGCAGGTACTGCGAGGGTTCAAGGGGGAGAAGGGGTGTGGGGGATGCACATGCCATCAGCAAGAATATTTCTATTAACAGTCTGATATCATCATTCTTAATGATCTTTGTTTCTGTTGTGGGGCCTGCTTTGCTGGATCCTCTGTAAAGAATAAGTTAATTCATTAACTGGGTAGGCACACACAGAGAGAAGTGGAAATCAACCAAAGGAGAAAGGAAGGTAGGGGCTGGCAGTGGGGAGCATGTGTCCACCTCTGTCCTGTGGCTGTCTTCAACCTCTTGTCCATCCTCTGAAATGGACTTCCTTGTTTTCTTTGTTTAAGGAGGAGCCGAGGAAGGTTTGCTTCACTTATGACCTGTTCCTGAACCTGGAGGGCAACCCGCCTGTAAACCACCTGCGCTGTGAGAAGCTGACCTTCAACAACCCCACCATTGAGTTCCGGTACAAGCTCCTGATGGCTGGCGGGGTGAGTGTGCCAGAGCGGGCAGGCCTTGCCTCTGCTCGAACGGACGCAGCGTCTCTGTCGTGCATTTGTCTCTGCTTCCTGTGCTGGACTGCCTTGGGCTCTCCCGGGCACGTCTCTCCAGCTTATGGTTGGACACCTGATACTCAGAGGAAAAGGTTGCACAGGTAGCATCTGGCAATGCTCAATAGAACCCAGGTGTCTGAGTCTGTGCGGGGATGGTGTCTGCTGGGAACGACTAGTCGCTACCTATCCCCATAGCCTCCTGGTTGGCTGTGATTAATTAGCATCTTCTTCCATAAGGTGGTGGAGGTGAGGGGAGCAATGGCATGAGGCCAGCCTGTCAGCTTGGCAGGGTGCTGGAGCCAGCTTTTAATTTATTTTATTTTTATTTTATTCATTTTAGAGAGGAGACAGAGAGAGAGAGAGAGAGAGAGAGAGAGAGAGAGAGAGAGAAGGGGGGAGGAGCTGGAAGCATCAACTCCCATATGTGCCTTGACCAGACCAGTGCAGGGTTTTGAACTGGCGACCTCAGTGTTCCCAGGTCGACGCTTTATCCACTGCGCCACCACAGGTCAGGCTTGGAGCCAGCTTTTAAATGAATTGGCAAGGCCTTGCAGAAGCCCTGTCACCTGGGGAAACAGCAGCGGCTCTGCAGAGTTCCTTATGAAGCATTCTGCCTGGCAGTTGTGTCCTTCTGAGGTGTCCACTCTCAGAACCTAGGTCTCTGTAGTGAGTCGTTGGCTAGTGATCCTTGTGTGGTGGCAGGATGCCAGGAACATGTGTCAGCTTTTGGAGAATGGGGGCGGGTTGCTTGGTGCTGATGGCTGCTTGGTTGTGGAAGAGGCAGGGCACTTGATTATAGGCTGGACTATGTGTGCTGAAGGAAGTGTAGGCTGAGGACATAGAATATCCCAAAGCCACCTGTTAGTGGCCCAAAGTCACTGAGCATTTGCCTCGCTGCCAGAGGTGTCTATAGTGGAAGGTTCAGGTCTAGGTTGTGAGAGTGTGTGTGTGTGTGTGTGTGTGTGTGTGTGTGTGGCAGACCCACCTCCCCAGCGAATACAAGGAGTTCTTGCTGAGTTTCTTTGGGCCTAGTCTTTTTCTTTTCATTTAATTGGGTCTTTTATAAAAAAAATAAAAGCAGTTATTTATTTATTGCATAAAATTTGAGTAATTTCTGCCATGTTCCTAATAAAAGATTAGTCTGGAATTTGGACCTAGAATCTGATTGCTGATGGAGTTCGGTAACAGAACAGGGAGGTATTGGAATCAATTGACATAGACATTTGTTCTGAGGTTTGCCCAGGAGTTCTGGAAGAACCAAGAAAGTGGGGTGTGGTTTCCAGGTTCAGCAGTCCTCCTCAGCTCTGTCTCTCCATCTTATTTTCCAAAATACTTTCCTGAGATGTTCAAGGGTTCTATAGTCAAATCTTGGGGAGACGCTCAGTCAACATTCCGTGGACCTGTCAGAGCTCCAGGACCAAGAGACTGTCCCCCTTTGCTCCACATATCAGGAGGTTTTCTTTGTTTTGAAGAGATGAAGGCTCAATATGCATCTAAACCTTATCAAACTGGAGGGGCAGGGAGGAAGAGGAGCTATGTGGAGTTGAGGGAGAGAGGCTGGGATGGCAGGGTGTATCTTGCACTTTGGGAGGGGCCAGCCCAGGAGAAAGGAAGAGTGAGGCCTTTGGGTGGTGGCCCAGTGGTCCCTGGGATACTTTTCAACCCTTGGTGAGGCCTGTCCAGAAAGCCAGTTGTATAGTCAGGAACGTTATTACCCTTTGGGACTGTGGGACTTAGGTTCTCTGGTTTTAGGAGCAGCCTGGGACCTTTATGAGACAGTTGCTCCTGAGACCTGAGTTGCGGCCTTTGAGTTAGCCAGTCTGGAGTTCTGAGTGTTCCCAGTGGGGCTGGCATTTGCCATCTGGTGGCAAGTGGCCATAGACCCATCTGTGTTGACGTTCGTGCTATAAGAACTGGAGGACCATGTGATCTGTAAGTCGATGAGAATTGCTTTCTGTAGCCCTCACTATGGGGCATGAGTTCTATAACTCCTCGCATGAGGTTCAGATCTTCTCAGTGGTGATCAGAGTGGCTTGGCCACTTTTCTAGATGGTCAGAGGCCAGCCCTGCCTGTCCCTTCAGCATCACTGATGTTTCATCCTTTGTGCCATCAGCAGCAAGGGTTTATATTTCCATCAGGTGAGAATGTTCTTAAGAACCCCAGTGCTGGAGGTGGAAGTAGATTCATTTATTCACTTACCTTTTTGTCAAAAGGCTGTTAGAAAGGAGAGAACAATGCAAGGTCTTCACTGCATTGTCCTGGCATAGTGTCAGTCTAAGACATTCTTGTGAAGGGGAGAAGGGAAATGAAAACAAAGGGAGAAGGCACAGTTGGCGCGGGAAGAGACTGAGGCCTCCGAGGGGACCTGTCTGTTCTGGGTTAGGTTATCTAACCTGTGCATGTCCTTGTTGGCCCGAGACCTGGTTATCTCCAGCCGTGCACGCCAGGGTCAGGCAGGTTCTGGGGGTTGGGGTTAAGAGTGTTATGGTGAAACAGGCTTTACTGAGCAACTCGGCCTCAGGCTTCACTGCCTCAGAGTTGGAGGGGCACGAAGGGCTCCACTGCCCTCCTTTCAACCCGTGATGGCATTACATCAGCCTCCTCAGATGAAAGGTTGGGCTCATCAAGGATCCTAGGTGCTCAAAGTTATTAAAGCTAAAAGCTCTTTTTTAAAAAAAAAAAAAGTGAACTTTATTCTTTTGTTCTGTCTTGTTGCCATCTGGAAGGCTTTCTCTGAGTGGCTAACCACTGATAGTGTGAACTTCAATGTCAGTATTTTTGAACTTGCCCCCGGGTCTTCTCTCCTTTCAGCAGGTGCTATAGGAGCCTCACTGGACCTGGGCAGGTGTTTCCGGGAGCACCTCCTGGCAGCAGCCCAGGCCCTTCCTCCTCCTAGTTAACAAAGGGCAGAGCTCTCATCCTCTCCTGCAGGCTCCAATGAGGTGGCTTTGGCGGAGAACTGGGCCGGCTCCCATGCAATTTCTGCCTGCCTCGGCTTCGCTGCTTGCTCCCTGTTTCAGTCAGCTTAATTCACCTGAGAGTGGAGAGTGAGGCTCCCCCAGGAGATGTGGGACCTGGTGAAGTCATGCACATGCACATTCCACAGAAGTTGCTTTCTCTGCTGCACACCTTCCCGGAGTGGGTTTCTGCCTGGCTTCTTGCCTTCATGCTTCTGGTCTTTCTTAACCGCAGCACGCAGGCCTGCTTTGGCCACAGCTGCCTCCTTGTGCTTCTTGAACACACCACCAGTCTTTTTGGCCCGGGGCCCTCCTCCCCAAGACTGCCAACTGCACCCGGACCCAGCCATCCTGGGACCCTGCTTCTCTTCGCTCTCCACCATGAGCCTGCTTCACTCTGAGCACTCAGCACCCAGACCCTCATGGAGGAAATGCCTTTGACTCTTTTGGGAAAGAGACACCCAGGTTCTTCCTGGCCCCAACCCCAAGAGGGAAGCTTGAACACCTCTAGCTGCTCTACTGCAAGCCAACTTCCTCTTGCCCATTGGATTTCCAGCCTGCCTCCTTGCTCGCTGATAACATCTGTCTCTTCTTTATCACTAGGTGATGGTAATGCCCGAAGGAGCAGAAACGGTGTCCAGGCCCAGTCCTGACTACCCCATGTTACCCACAATTCCACTCTCTGCCTTCTCTGACCCCAAGAAGACCAAACCATCCCACGGCTCCAAGGTTAGTGAGGCGGAAGGCCCAGTCACATGGGAGCACTGGGGCCCAGCAGAGGGTCCTGGGCTCAGGGCACTCCCTCTGCAGAGCTGGACCTTCCGTCCCTGGACTCTTTCCCTTGGCATCTTCCTCTTGGAGCTCTCTCTTCTCCGTGTGGCCACTCTCTGCCACTTAGTCAGAAGGACCAGGCCCCCCTGAAGTATGCAGAACAGCTTAGTAATCATAGGCTCTTTGCCCTGTTCCTCTTGAGGCCAGAGAGCCTGCCCTGTCCTCCCCCTTCCCACTGAGTCAGTGGGCTTAGGACCACTCAGACAGAACCCCAAGATAGTCTCACAAGTTTGGGAGCCATGGACAGTGTGTCAGCTGCAGCCACCACTGCCTACCTTCTCAGGCCTTCTGAGGACAGCCAGGATGCCTCATCCACCAGGGCTGGGTGCTTCCTCTCTTGGCTGTTCCAGGTTTGACTTCTTTCTTTAGCAGCAGCTCCCAACAGAGAAAGCTTACTTGGGGGAGAGGCCAGGTAGAACAATGTGAGGGAGCTGATTTTCCCAAGAAGAAATATTTTATCATCTTCTCTCAGTCCCATCAGATGAGTGGCACTCTGCCTTCCTGAGCCCACTCTCTGAATCGTCCCAGAGTGGCTGCCAGAGCCCTTCTGATGGTGTCACAATGTACACATAACTCCTCAGTGTTCGTCCATTTCCCTGCAGCCGCCTGCAAAGCTCTGTGTCCTGGGGGCCATGTTCCATCTGGTTCTCAGGCCAGCTGCTTGTCCTTGCGTCACCAACCCCTTAAGATTATCCACTTCTCATCTTTGCATATTTCTTGCTTCACTCACCGGTTGGCTCTTGTGGGCTTGGGGTATCCAGGTGGAACAGGCTGACATCTCAGACCAAATTACAGCCTTACTCATCAGCAATACTGGGGGAGAGGCACATCACCCAGGCAGGGTCTTCCTGGCATTTTCTCCAGGTCAGTCAGTCTGTCTCTAAAATCCTCAGATTCATCTGACTTAAGCCCTTGAGATGTGTGAGGCCAGAGTCTTACATACATAGTACAGCTCAGAGAGTCTTTACCGTGCCAGCCTCCTGGCCCCTCCTTCCTGTGTCTCATGGAGGACAAATGGAAGAGAAATTCTTGCTAGAGATCTTGGTAGTTTCTCTCTCAGCCATTCACAGTTGTCTGGAAGTTCATGCAAAATTGAAAGGGTAAGAATTGTTATTTCTTCTGTTTGTGTCACTTGCAAGTGACCCAAAACTCTGTGAAGATGTACCCTCCAGGTGGTAAGAATGCTCTGGTGGCCTGTGGAGCTGCATCTGCTGGGAGTTGCTCATGTCATTCTCACTGGAATGTCTTTGTGACCAACCCCCAGGAGTCCCCAGGCCAAATGGGCATATCTGCTAGGCTCAGAGGCCTGTAGGTACAGTCCTTGTCTCCACCCCTCTCTGTATCAGACTCTTTCTCCAGCCATCTGGTTGGCATGACTTAGGGTCCTACATAGGTTTCTCAGGTAGTACAAGGCAGGCTCTTCTCTGCTGGAAACCTCCTTTACCTGTTGTCCAGTCCTGGCTTCCAAGCCATCAGCCTCACTCTGCTCTTCTAGGAGAGTGGGGTCTGTGTGCCAGACTCTTCCTGTAGATGAGGACCTTCTTTTGGGTACAGGCTGTACCCTATATTGGTTCTCTGCTACCTGGACCCGAAGAGTCTGATTGCCGGGTCACATGCTCCAGGAGGAGTGGGCCAGGAGGGAAGGGGTTGATCATGCAAGGCCTCGCTTGTCAGGGTCCCCAGCCTAGGGGCCGCTCGAGTGGAGAGTCTAGCTTTTGTACCGCTGAGCAGGTTAGTCATTGATGGTCTGTCCCCACCTCATGGCTCCTCGGATGGTAGTATGGAAGGTAGGAGGTGGAGACTCCTGGGAGAGGAGTGGAATCCCTGAAGGCTTGTACTTTGAGGATGGTGTTCCCATTGGTCCCCACCCTACAGCACCCCTGGACTTATATACCTGTAGCTTCTTCCTATCTGACATCAGCCAGTTGGCCTGGGTGACATTTCTCTAAAACTTGGTTCTTAGCCATATTTGAATCATTAATGACTTCGGGAATGTGACTGTGAGGGGTCCTCGCCCCTGGGAATGTCCTCGTTACTTTCATAATTTAGTGTGTGACTGTGCAGACAGACGCCCAGGTGAAGAGCTGCTGCTCAGAAGGCCCATGCTTGCTGGGCAGGCCCTGGGCAGCAGTGGAGGCTTGGCTGACCCCAGGTCTGGAGAACATGGTGGGACTGTGTGGAGGCCTTTGGCAGACTTGCCCATTGGGGGCGGTGTGTGGATACTTCAAGAAGAAGCTGGAATTATACTTGGGGTCTTTTTTGCCTCCTTCCTCAGGGGACCGGACTGCTGGGGAGTGGAGCCCCAGAGTCTGGCTCCATTCCATACACCACCCTGAGGGGGTGCCCCTGTAGATGGTCAGCTCGGGGCTTGTGGTGTGAGTATTCCTTCCACTGCCCTGGAAACAGAAGAGCCAGGGCCAGAGCCCAGTGGTTGATGTTTCTCCGGGGAGGCAGCAAAAGCCCATAGCCACATAAGCCTGTCCCCAAACTTTTGTCCTTGTTGTGGGTTATGGATTTGCAAGAAGACAGTGACCAAGTAGATCCAAGGTTGTTGAGACTGTGCCCTTTGTCCCTGTAAGCCTTTATTGTGAAAATCTGTCATTGGGTCCTCAGGTGGGTTGGGAGAGCAGGAAGCAGAGTCCCCACTGCTTGGCACTTAACTGGCTTGGCCATCTCATCAGCACTTAGGGTGAGCTGGTAAAGTGTGGCTACCTTAGGTGGAGCATGCCCCTCTTGGGGTCTGGCTGCTGTTGGTTCTCTGGTGAGCTTTGATCTGGAGAGCCTCTGGCCCCAGCTGTGCACCTGACTGAGTGGGACATGGAGCTCTTGGCAGCTGACAGCAGCAGGCACCTGTCCAACAACGCTGGACATGTGGGGTGATGAAGGGGTATTGACAGGGAGGAAGCAAGAAAGATGTCAGACCAGGCTTCCACCCAAAGGATGCACTGGGTGTGTATATGTATGTTGGGGTGGGAGAGGTGGCTATAGCCCCCATGATTAAGTGCTGTCAGCCAGGCCCCTGCACTATTGCTGGTGAGGTAGGTGGTCTTGCCCTTGTTCAGAGGAAGTGTGGGTGCAAAGGGTTAGCGTCACCTGACCCAGCTTTCCCAGCAGCCTGGGGCAGCGCTGCTCTTTGCCTCTGTCCCCAGCCAGAGCCCCCTGACCTGGCTGATCCACCCTGAACCCTCTGAACTTACTAGGAACCATACACATTGTAAAAAAGCTGCCCAGGCTACTTCTATTCCAAGAATTCAGGAGCTGTTGGTCCTGTACCACACCTGGGAACCCAGCAGGCACTCAATGAATGCTGACTATGGTGGTCAAAGAACCATTATGCCTGGCAGGCCAGGCTGGGTTAGGGCGACCAAGCAGAATGCACACAGGCTCTGTGGTGGGAACAGAAGAGGGGGTCCTGCTTGCTAGTGCCCCCAGTGGGGAGCTGTGAGGTGTTGGAGTGGGAGGGGTCTGTGTGGCCGCCTTTCTCTGTGTGACTCACGTGTGCTCTTCTTGAATCCCTCAGGGAATGTCAGTTCAATTCAGAGGGGAGTCTTAGCCTGCTGTCGCCTGGGACCTGCTGACACTTCCTAGTAGTTTAAAGGGACAGCTCCATTTAAAACTCTCACCTGCTGCCTTACTTTTTCGCTTTTTGGAAGATTTTCTCTAGCTGAGTCTGAATCAGGTGGATTATACTTTGTAGGGGTCGGGGGAGGTGGAGCAGGGCGACCGGAGATGCCATTTGACTATGTCTCTCCCCTCCCGCCCAACATTTCAGGACGCCAGCAGGGAAAGCAGCAAGGCCTGCAAGGCCCACAAAACGGCCAAGGAGCACCGGGAGCGGCCACGCAAAGACTCAGAGAGCAAGGGCCCCTCTAAGGAGCCCGAGCGCGAACAGGCTCGGAGTGCCAAGGATGCCGCACGGAAGCTGGTCGAGGGCCGGCCACCCAAAGAGGAAAAGGCCCCACCGCCAAAGGCCGCATTTAAGGAACCCAAGATGGCCCTGAAGGAGACCAAACTGGAGAGCCTGTCCCCCAAAGGCGGCCCCCCACCCCTACCCCCACCCAAGTCTTCCAGTAAGCGGCCAGCCGCCATTGACTCACCCAAGCCCAGTGCCAAAAAGCAGAAAAAGAGCAGCTCCAAGGGGTCCAGGAGTGCCCCCAGCACTTCGCCCCGCACCTCGTCTTCCTCCTTCTCGGACAAAAAGTTAGCCAAGGACAAGGGCAGCACCAAAGTGGAGAAGATTAAGGCTGAGACTGAGCCCCGGGAGATCAAAAAGCCCCCGGAGGTGGAGGAGTCCAACTCAGAGGATGAGGCCTCCTTTAAGACAGAGGTGAGGTGCCTCCTTTCCCCATCCTGTCATTCCTGTCCTCTTCTTCATTCCCCACCCTGAACCACTAGAAGCCTTGTCAGCCCAAAGGTTAGACAAGGAGGCTGAGATCCTGGGCCCAGGGCTCCTGATTACTCTTTATGGCTTTGGGCATACCTGATACCTCATTAAGCCTGTCTCCCTCTCCCTTTCTGTCAAGGGGAGTAAATCCTGTCTATGGGGGCTCTGGCCTTGGTGCTTAGGAAAGGATGGTTCTGGTAGAACATGATAGTCTGGTACCTGGTTCTGAGCTCTTTACCTTGGGAGCCCCTTGCATGGCCCAGAGTCTTAGTAGCCACTTTGGTCAGTGGGCAGTCATATCTCACTGTTGCCCCTTCCCTGGCCACCACAGGATTGGTCTATTAGGAAACTTGCTCCTGCTTTCCTGGTCTGGAAGTTTAACACTAGCCATTGAGCCTCGCCAGGCTCCCTTCTCAGATAGCTAGCTGGTAGGGTCTGAGGCCTTACCACTCTTACTGCTAGTCCACTCCTGCTCATGCAGCCCACACACAGGGATCTTGAATTGACAGGGCTCATTTTCTAAGCAGGGGCCAGAGCCCCTCTCTGGGAGCAGCAGCCTGTAACTGTGAGAGGCTCTGACCTCCTCCTGCAGCAGTGTTTCTAGGTAACTCTGAAGATCACTGTGAGAGACCCCTTGAACCACAAAGTAGCCTGTATCCAGATTGCTGACTGCGTATCCAGACCTCACTGGGACCTCAGGTGGTGATGTCATCTTTGAGTGCTGTGTTCAGTATCTGGTGGTCAGAGAACAGGTGCCTGAACAGACAGAAGGATGAATGAATGGATGGATGAGTGATGAGTGATCCCCTGACCTATAGCACCACCCCAGTGCTCAGTGGCCTTTTGCTATTTCTAAATCTTAAATCATTCTCAAAGGCTGAAACTTTGCCTGCATCATTGCTTCTCAGGGCTCCATTGGCACTTTGAAAGTGGCTTTCAGAGATGAAGCTAGAGCTGTTTAGTGTCATGAGTGCATGGCTTCCAGAGGTAACCCCGTTGGAAGCAACAGTGCTGGGGGTGACAATTTGGTCCATGGGTAATGATGAGCCCACTGGCTTAGGAACACATGAGACAGTGATGCCATGTGCCTAGTGCCCCTCACAGCCAGGAAACGCTGTTGAGCCATGAACCTAAGGGGGCAGGACCTTAGAACATCTTTTCTTTGGAAGCCTCCTGGCCATCCAGAACCATCTCAGTATCCCTCTCAGCTGCTGCAGGTTCTTTGGGTGCTAAATAGAATCTCATCTATCTGCTCAGCATCTTGAGCTCTGGGCAGGTGCCTTATCCCCTTTCCACTCGAGAGGATTTCAAGTGAGGCCCTTCTACACCCAAGGTTGGTTGGTATACTGGCAATCAATGGCCTTGAGCACCTGGGACCTGAGGCTCGAGTTTTATGGAAGTCCAGGGGGTTTCTCCTGGGTGAAGTGGCACATCCCAGCCCTGAGAGACTTCTCAATAATAAGATTTAACTATTCAGGGTCTATGTAGCTGTGAGGCCCAGGCCACTAATGGGGTTTCCAGGGGTGTCTAGGGCTACTGGACAGTGACTCAGTGACGTTTCCAATCCTAGGACCTTGGCGATGCACAGACATCTGTGGAGGAGAAGGTGAGACAGCGTTGCATATGCCTCTCTTGACAGTCTCAGGCCATCCCATCCTGAGGCTGCATGGGGCACCACCACTGGAAAGCTCACCATAGCATGGAACCAAAGTTGCCTCCTCCCACTTGGCCGAGAGGTAGTCAGGGGGCTCCTTGTCTGAGTCCCTGGTCCGAGCCCCCAGCTCCTCCAGCTGCTTTTCACTGGTCTCCTTGGCCCACGGGGTCCCGTTCAGACATGGGCCCAGGAGTGCTAGGAGCACAACAGACCCCTCTGCCCCCCTTCTGGACGCTGCATGTGGCCGAGCAATAGCCCTTGTCAGCAGCACTCACAGCTACCCCTTCTGGACTCATGGACCCTTACCACTAGGCTTTTTGATCCCAAACCATTTCTGCCCCTTGGACTTGTGTGGAAGGAAAAGGGTCAAATGCATCTGAGAAGCTTACCTGACTAGCTTGTCCCTCCTCTGCCCCCAGCACAGGGCCTGGAGCCAGCCCAGCCTACTGCCCTGAGCTTGCATACTCAACAGCAGCCAGCTGGGTCCAGGTCTGGGCCTGAACCTGCTATTTTGTGTCAGCCTCATGGACCCTGCTGCTCATGCCCCCAGCCCAGGAGAGGTCTGTTCAAATTCTCTGCCCCAGATGGCAGAGGCACAATGGGCACCAGCCTTCATGTGCTAGTGGCTGACACAAACACTAGCAGAGTCTGAAGATAGGGGAAACTAAGGTTTAAAGCTGGGAATGGTCTTGGCCAGTTGGTGACAAAACCACAGTCAGAACCAGGACCCCTGAACCAGAATAAAAATTCAGGGGTCTGCATGCTTGAGGGGCCATGTGACTCCAGGCCTGTTGGGGTTTGGGGAGTTACGCTGGTCTGTGTCGTACCCCCACAGCAGATGGTGGTTGATGCTCATCCAGGCTGGGTTTCCCCTGGAGGGTTCTCCAGTGTGAAGGCGTGTGAGTAGGGGGCCTGGAGCAGGTGGGTTGGGCTGAGGTAAACTCCAGAGAAGAGGCCTCATAACCTCAGGTGACAAATGTTCTTTGACAGGTGGCCTGATCACTCTCTGGGTCTATTGAGTGAGCAGAGACTTGTGCCTTCCTGGGTCTCCTCTGCAGGTTAGGAGCTGCCCTCAGCTCACCCTTCAGGAGGGACTTTCCCTGCTAGTCCGGGACTCCTTTCCTGAGGTCTTCTCTCCCGTGACAAATGCCAGGACTGAGCAGATGCTGTTAGGGACCTCTGCCTGTCTCCTGGTCCCACACATTGAATGCTTGGGAGGTGCCCAGAGGTGGCAGGTCCCAAGCATTCAATGTGTTCCATTCCTCCAGATGGTCCTCCCCCTGAGGCAAGAGGGCTAGACAGCCCCTGGCCTGATGACAGCTCACTGCAGGGGAGGCAGCCTCCAGGTGTCTGGGGTGCTCTGGGCCAGGGCAGACTTTCAAAGCTGTGGAATTTTCCCTGTGCCCTTCAGAGCCTGTGCCACAGATGTGTGGCCTGCTCTGCCATAGATACCTTCCAAACTGCCTGTTGGCAGAAACCAGGGCCCCTGTTCTAGCTTAGCACTCAGTGTGGTGAGGCTAGAGGCCCTTTCCCTGAGTAGGGGCCTGAAGTGACCAGTTCCTTTCTACCCAGGGAGATGCAACCCCTAGTCTTCCCACATGTAGCCTAAGGCCTAGTGGCCTAGTTTTGGCTTTTACTGCCCCCTGGTGGTGGAGTTGGGATAGACAGCTGCAGGAAGAAGAGGAGGATGTGACCCTGCTCTGGGTACAGTAGGCACACTCATCATCACCTCAGGACACTTGGTGGATGACAGCAGCATGTGGCAGAGACAGCTTTTTGTCATCACTCAGTCTCAGGACTGGCTGTGGGGAATCAAGGGGCAGAGTGAGAAGCTGGGTCTCTGCACCCACCTTTCTTGTTTTAGATCTTTCTTCCTTCCCCATGGCATCATAGCCTCCATCGCCAGCTCTAGCCCTCACAGGAGGAAGGCAGGGCCCACAAACATGTTCTAGCCCCTCCCTCCCGTTCATGGAGTTCTCTATCCTTCTGCCAAGATACATGGGAAAACCAGCAACCTGATTTTAGGTTCTGCAAACTGGTGGTGGTCTGAAGTTGGGGTGGGGTGGGACCTGGGTGCCTGTGGACCCAGGAAGCCATGTTCTCAGGAGTGTGTGCAGGGGTCCTCTTGTGTGCTTTGAGCCTGGTGCCTTCATCCACTTCTTTTCCTTGGGCTAAAAGATTATCCCTGTCTTTTCTCCCTGCTGTCCCACTGCACCCCTATTGTGGGGTGAAGTCTGCCCAGTCGAGCCTATCTAACTCCAGCTCCAGCTCTGACTCCAGTTCGGATTCGGATTTTGAGCCTTCTCAGAATCACAGTCAAGGTAGGTGATAACAGAGGAAAGAGATGGAAAGTGTGCTGTGACTTAATGCTGTGGGACAGCTTCTGACCCTGCCTGGAGGCTGGTAGGGTTCTGGGTTTGCTACTGAATCAGAGGGGGTTTATGTGTAATTTCCATAACTTACATGGGGTTTACTCCATGCCTGAGCTTCAGAATCTGACAGCTGCCAGAAAAACCCATTGACCTTACTCAAGCAGGGTGTGAGGGGAGGCCCTTCAGTGAGGGGGAGGGTAAGGGTAGTGGGGATGGGCCTGGAGTGATGAGGGAGGCCAGGAGCCTCATGCCTGGACTTTTCTTCACTGTACTGCTGCTTGCCCAGTCTGGGCCCCCAGAGACTCACATTCGTAGGTTGTAGAAGCTCTGGGAATATATTAAAAAGAAAAGCAGAAACAATTCACTTGACTGTCAACCAGGTGTGAAGTGCTACTCCTGTTATCCGTCCCCTGGGCCCTCAGAACACCCTGCTGTATGATGAGGGCTTTGAGCTGTGCTGATGAAGTGCTGTGGGCCAGTGGAGAAGGGCCGTTTCTGATTTAGGACCTATCTGTACCAGACACCTACGCCAGCTCCTCCCAGACAAGGCAGCACCAGTTCCTTTGCCAGCCCTCTCGCCCCATCTCATCACAGGATGGCTCTCCTGGATCAGTGCAGGAATGCTCTGCTTCTGCAGCAGCACTGGCTGACACTCAGCAGTCTGTGTTTCTACCTCTTCCCTACAGGACCCCTGGGAGTTAGGAGGCTGTTTAGGGGAGAAGGCATAAGGCCCACTTGGCTATCCCAGATTAGTGAGGGCCTTTCTGAGGTGCAGGGTGGGCCTGGCCGCTTCTGGCCTGCAGGACACAGGTATGGGAGGGTGGTCCCACTAGCCCTGCTGACCCTGCCGCTCACCCTTAATTCTGAAGCATTTCTTCTGGCGGATTGGACCTACAGTCTCCTCCCCCCCGCCATAGCCTAGAATCCTTTTCAAGGGTTGCGGAAAGCTGAAGGAGGAAAGTGTATTTGGGGGTGAGGAAGTCTAACCCGGAATTCAGATGTGCAGTCACTGAGGGAACCTGGGGGATGGGGTGCTGGGAGCCCCTACTCTCTTCAAGTGTTCTTATCTATAGGGAAGGGAGGGGGAACCTGCTGAAGCAAGATCATGTGACCAAGGTAATTGAGGGCTTTGTGTCCCTCTGTTGCCTTGGTAACAAGAATATAAACCAAAGATGCCTCTGTAGGGGACTGGAACCGGTTGCCTCTGGAGAAAGGGGAGGACGTTGGGCTGGGAGCAGCAGAGGGGATTGCTGAGGTGCTGGACAAGCCTGAGCAGGGGCACAGGCTGGTGGGAGAACCTGTGGCTTTGGGCTCTGGTCGCCTCATTCTCCAGGCAGGCTGGCTGGTACTGTCTCCAAGCAGACTCCGATCCCAGTGCTAGGATCAGAGAAGGCTGCTCCTTTGGCTTTGGCAATGGAAGGGCTCTGTGGTCCTGCCTCGGGCCAGGGGCCAGAGGCCTGCAAGCAGGGCCAGGAAGGTAGGGGGTATAGGGGAGCCAGTGTCCTTTAGGCAGAGGGTGGCCTTGGGGACAGTCCTTAGAGATGGGTAGCAGGCCCTTCAGGGACTTCCTAGGTGGGTGTGGGTACATTTTTGGGACTATGGTGTCAGAAGCTCATATGGCTCTGGAGCTGGTGGGGACCCTGCAGGGCCCAGGCAGAGACCTGACCTCACTTTGTCTCCTCCCTTCTCCTTTCCTTGCCACCCTGCTTAGGACCCCTGCGCTCCATGGTGGAGGACCTGCAGTCTGAAGAGTCCGACGAGGATGATTCTTCATCAGGCGAGGAGGCTGCTGGCAAGACGAATGCAGGGAGGGATTCCAGGTGCCCAGGCTGGTGGGGGTGGGGGTGGGGGGTGCACCGGTTACTTCTGAGATTGTGGGGCCTTAAGGATACAGGACTAGGACAGGAGCTTCCCTAGGGTGGGGGCAAAGAAAGCATTCTAGCTTCCTTGACAGTGCCCTTCCTTGGGGCTACATGGTGTCTCCTGTTTCTTGAAGTGGAACAGTCTTAGGTGGCATCCTTCTTCTTGTCATTGGAAGGTGTGGGCTGCCTGGTGGGAAGGGGTGGGATATTGAGGGAGACCATCTAAGAAGTGGGGAGAGGCAGTGCCCAGCAATCCTAGGGCCAGTTCTGATCAGAGGCAGGGGTTGGGATGGGGGTAGGCTGGTTTCCCTCTTCTCAGGCCTTGGGACCTTTTCCCCTTTCTCCACGTGTATGGCACAGGGTGAGGACAATCTGAGAAATGTCCTGTGGGAGTGAGCACCTTGAGGATAACTGTATTCTCAGCCTCTAGCCCAGAACAAGTGCCAGCCTTGGCCCCAGGCCCAAGGAAGGGGCATACTTAGTGGTCAGAGGTCCTGTTGGGCTCAGATTCAGCCCCTCCTCCTTGGGAGGCCAAGGCCTCCAGGCTTTAGCAGCTCCTTAAGCTGGGCCAGTCACCTAGTCTACACCCACAAGGCACAGGGACACCTACCAGGTGCTTGTAGGCAGTCTATGTCAGTATAGCTGATGAAACCCAGCATCCTGAGTGTGTGGCTATGGAGAGCTCTTTAAAGGAGACTTAGCTGGGGTGGGGGGATTAACGGCCATGGCTCCTGACTGCTTGGTGTTTGGCAGCATTCAGTGTGGGTGCCTGTGGTACAGAAATTAGGAGCAGGGAGTTGAGAAGACCCCATTCTAAGGGTCTCCCACAGTGATGCAGAGACCAAACACATAGAAGCACCTTGAGCATCCTTTTGCAGGGACAGACATAGAAGGCCTAAGGGGCTTCCCTGGGCACCAAGGGGGCATAGCATCCATTGTCAGGGAAGGGGCCACACAGACCTTGCATCAGCACTGCAGCTGGCTAGGAGGAGCTAGCCAAGTCTGATCTCATCCTGGTGTGTTTCCTCAGGAGGCCCACAGTCTGCTGGCCCTCAGCTGCCACCTGGTAGACCCCAGAAAGAGGGGGGCTTGAAGGGTGTACAGAGCAATGGGGCTGAGCCTGGGTCTGGCTGATGCGGTAGTGTCACCTAGGCAACAAGGAGACACTACTTCCTTTCCCACTGGTGTGATCTGCAGCTGGGAAGTCGAGGAGAGAAAGCTCTTGGCCTCGGGAGAGCAGGGGTCCCAGGGCCTGATGCTTACTGAGGGAGAATTTTTCCTGAGGAAATAAGACAGCCTTGACCTTGAAGAGGAGGAAGACGGGAGCCCCTGAGGCCCAGGCTCCATGCAGCATCCCTGGCACTGCTTTCACAGTGAGGCAGTTTAGGCAGAGGAAGAAGGCGGCAGGCAGGGTTGACTGTGTGCAGACATGTTGTGAAAGAACAGTTGTTGGGTTCTTCTTGCTGGATCAAGCCCAAAATGTCTGTGAGAGACTGGGGATCCCAGAGGGAGTCTTTCCCAAGGGAGGCCCCCAGGAGAACAGGTCATTTTTGGCCGGCCGTGGCGGGGTGGAGCTGGAGAGGAATCTGCTTCTCTACACCCTCTCATTGTGTGTGAGATTCTGGAAAAAGCTGGAAGAACTGGACCAGCCCGTGTTCTCTAGACTGAGAACCAGACTAAGACTGAGAGAGAATTTGACTCTAGAATTGCGACTCTACAGAGAAGCTTTCCAATTCTAGCTAATCAGGGATTTTGAACTGTGACTAACCACACCCTTACCATCCCTCCGTAGACAGTGACCCATTTATTGTGAGCCCACCCCTCCCCTGTGCGCTAATCCCTGGACCTTATTTTACAGATAAGGAAATGGAGGTGGGGTTGAGGATCCACCTAGGCCCTGCCCCCCCAGGAAGTTTGAGGTTGAGCCACCGAGACACACCACGTTCAGGGCCCCACCCACATGGGAATACCCTTATGTCACTGAGGAAACCTGGCATCCAAAGTGCTCAGGCTAAGGTGGAAACTAAGGGGAAGGTTCCCTTCAGAGAGTCCTGCAAGCGGCCTTCTTACTACAGTGGTTGCAGCAGGGCCATGTGAACAAAGCAGAACCCAACACACCCTATCCTTCTAGCTAGTCGGGTGTCCCCCCTCCACTGTGCTCATCTCAGGAGACCTATATCATGGGGTGTGCCTCTTAGGGTGCATGCCTGTGACTCTGGCTTCTCTGCCCTTTGAAGGCAGCACCACCAGCACATTCTATTTTTATTCTAAGTCAATAGTGGCTGCCCAGAGCTAAGTGAGCTTAGTCTCTTGAGGTCTAGGGTGAGCATGCTTGCCTACAGGGAGGGGTCTTCCCTTGTCAGGCGAGCGTGGGTCATACATTGATCCCAAAGCAACAGGGTGGCAGAGGCCTGACAGAGCATTGTGTCCCTTGTTCAGGTTGAGCTTCAGTGACAGCGACAGTGATAACAGTGCTGACTCCTGCCTGCCCAGCCGCGAGCCCCCTTCCTCCAAGAAGCCACCCCCACCCAACAGTAAGGTGAGCTCAGGAGACAGACACTCCAGGAGCTTCTGCCCAGAGAAGGGTGTCTACCCAGTGGGCAGGTCTCTGTCACATCTTGCAGGCAGGGCTAAAGGCTGAGCCTTCATTGGTCCTGGGCCTGGGGTTGTCCAAGGGTCCCAGACTGAGGGTGGTGGGTGCAGAGAGAGGCTTGGTTCACTCCCAGCTGCCAGAGGTGTGTCTGCTCCTATAGATGGGCTTCCCTTAGGGTCGGATGCCAGAAGAAGGAGGGTGGGCAGTCCCAGAGCTCTGGGCTGGCTCTGAGCAGTCAGTGGTGGCCTTGGTGAGGTTGGACAGTTTGTGGGGGGCTGGGAAGGGATGTGGGGTATGAATAAGAGCTGAGAGCAGACCTGAGTTCATTTTGCAGGTATCAGGCCGGAGGAGTCCCGAGTCCTGCAGCAAGTCTGAGAAGATCCTCAAAAGGGGCACCTACGACAAGGTGGAGGTCTCGGGTGGGGTGGAGGGAATCCCAGGGCTTCAGAACTGGATGGGTGAGCCCAGATGTGCCAAGGTGCTGGCCCCAGAGGCACAAGGCCTACCTTTGTCCCAGGTCCCCAGCTGAGATGGGCAGGACCACGGGTGGGATCCCTCAGGGCTGGACAATTGGAAGAGCTGAGGCCTCCTGCTGAGTGCCTGTCTCCCATTCCCAGGCCTACACAGATGAACTAGTGGAGCTGCACCGGAGACTGATGGCCCTGCGGGAGCGCAACGTGCTACAACAGGTACTAGGATGGAGCCCGCCCTGCCCTCGGTTCTGCTGAGGACACAGGTTATCACACACGAGTCCCTGGGGCTGGTGGTGCCTGTATGGCCTGCAGGCTGCTGGAATCCCTTGCTTTAGCTCCAGGGAGCCTCCTCCTCTTCCTCAGGGGTCTGCTAGAGGGTGGGGGGATACCCCAGCCCAACTTCCTATCTCCTGAAGCTGCCCTGCCACCAACTTCCAGATTGTGAACCTGATCGAGGAGACTGGCCACTTCAATGTCACCAACACCACCTTCGACTTTGACCTCTTCTCCCTGGATGAGACCACCGTGCGTAAGCTGCAGAGCTACCTGGAGGCCGTGGCCACATGACCCTGGGCCGGGTGCCCGGCCCCTGTCATCGGGGTCCCGGGAGGCCACATCCGGGCCCCGCCTGCCTTCCTTTCTCTCGACTCACCCGCCCGCAGCACTGCCTTAGTGACCACCCTGTTCTCGGCCCACATGGCCAGCTGCACTTTCCTCATTGGCTCCCGGCCTGCCCTGCCCACCAGCTCACCGGGAGCCCTGGGGCCGAGGGGGGCTGGGTCAGTGCTGCTGCTGCTCCCTGACACTCAGGGACCATCACCTGGGTCCCCGTTGGAAAGTGGCTTGTGTTAAAGGTAGCACTGGGCCTCATTCCTATAGGGGAAGAAGTGTGCCCAGCCTTGCTTCATGGTGGGGCATGTGGCACAGTGTCACTGCCCAGGCCTCTGAGCAGCTGTGGTACCACCTCCAGCCTCCCCAGACGGTTCAGACATACCGCACCCCAGGACCTCAGAGGGTCTAACTGCTCCAGGCCAGGCCTCGGCTCGTCCTCCATGTGAGCTGGATGCAGCTCCTGTTGGCTCTCACTGTGCTGGGACTCCGTGCTGTATAGTTCTCTATTATATATGTATGTATGCACTGTAGGTACCAGAGCGGTTTCCAGGTGTGCATTTCTGTGGCAGCGGTGCACATGGGGGGTGGGGGGTAAGTAAGGTGGGACTTTTAGGTTAAGATGTCTCCACTGGTCTTGTCGTTGGGCTAGAGGCCGAGCCGGAGCACCAACTGGCTTTCTCCAGGTGCAGGGAGGAATCCTCCCTCAGTGGTACAAGGACGCCTCGTCCTCTTCCCAGGACTCAGAAGGCACAGCCGGGGCCCGTGAACACTACAAAGGAGCAATAGGTCCTCAGGCAACTGGTCAGACTGGCAGCCGTCTCTAGGAGCAGACCTGCTGGGCTCCAGCCAGCTACAGGCCACCACTTGTAACGGCACCCAGGCCTTGGCCTCTTCTTCCTTCCATAGGATCCTCTTCCTCCTTTCTGTTGATCGAGTCTTCAAACTTTGAAAAAAAAATGAGCTTTTGCCAAATAAGACGTGATAGTTTGTGCAGTTTTTTTCAAGGAGTATCAGGACTCAGAGCCAGCTCCTCATGCCCAGGCCCCGCCAGTGGCAGGCCCTCCTGGGCACACCTGTCTCTACCTGGTTTGGGCTTGGCCCTCCAACACCTACCGTTCACACTTGTCCAGAGCCCTGAGACTTAATTCCTCGAATGACTGAGATTCTCCGAGGCCAGGCCGGTTCCTCCTCCCTCTGGCCCACCTTCCAGGGTCAGAATGTCCTCATGGAGTCAGCCCACCTTGGGTGGGGCTCCTGAGAACCTGTTTGCTCAGCCTCTGTTTCCTCAGACCCTGACTCAATGCTCCTCCAGTCCCCCTCAATTTTTGCCCTGAACAAGATGTGGGGGCCCAGAGATAGGCTCACCTCTTTCCAACCCACTGTCAGCCTCTCTCCCAGTTCCTGAGTTCTGATGTGGGGAGCGCCATGATCCCCTCCCCGTAGTCCCTGAGTCTCGTGTCCATGCTTTGATTTTGTCTGTCAGGCAGACCCTGAACACTCCCTGGTAATCCCCGCCTCCAAGGCTTCCCTAAACTCCAGCCTTCCTGCTGAGAGCCCCAGAACTCTTGGGGGAAGGCCCAAGAACTTTCGGAGGAAACCATCGTGACTCCTCACCGTTCACTCAGATTCTCTTGATCTGCTGCCTTGAGGTATTAAAAAGAGTCAAAGCCTGTGTGGTAGGCCTTGTGCTGTTGCCACCCCCTTCTCCAGGCAGGCCAGCAGTACTCCAAGGTGGGCACCATCCTTCTGTGGAAACTTCAAGACGTTGGACAGAAGGAACTGCCTGACATGGGCTACTCAAAAGGCAGCAGCTACCTGGCCCTCTGTGCACAGAGTCTGCTAGGGGTTCCAGGCAGGAGCCTCAGCTCAAGGGCACTAGTCTTCTCCTTCATGAGGATCTCCTGGAAAGGGCTGCAGGCTCCATGTGGTTACAAAGGCAACCCTCTGCTCTGGAGCTGGGCTCGCACTGGAGGCAGCTGGAGAAAGGCTGTCTGGCTCACCCTCAGTGTCAGCACCATCTGGCCCTTCCTGCTGTTTCCGGGGCCTTCAGAAGCACCGAACCATTTCTCAGTTACCTCCACTGGCCAGAAGGCTTCCAGTGCTGTCCTCTGTAGCTGCTCTGGGCCCGGTGCTGGCCCATGACCACCTGATGGACATGCCAGGCAGCCAGGGCCCCAACCACAGCATTCCCAGCTGCCCGCTACCCACCCCCCAGCTGCCTGGCAGCTGGGCCCATGAGGGCTCTGGGAACACTTCCATAGGAAGGGGCAGGCACTTTGTGATTGCTGCGTGTTTAGTGTTAAGCCCCCTGCCCCCAGTGCAAATCCCTTTGTTTTGCTATCTCCTGAACAAAATGTAAACCAACACCTAAAAGCAAAGGTATCGAATACCTTTCTTACCCATAAGGGTTTTTACAAAGATTGTGTCTCACTAGGAACTAGGACGCTTATCAGCCCAAGACCAACTCCTGGATTAAAGGAATAAGGAGAATCGTGTTTGTAATAAGTTACAGGATTGTTTTTGTCCTGGATTTTAAACTTTTTGTTAAATTGTGAAATTATGGAGGAATTTTATAGAAAAAAAAGTGAAATAAAGTCAAATGGGAAAGCAGACCTGTATGTAGACCTGTTCATCCCTTTGGTTCCTCCTGTTTCGGAGTTGATGGGGAAAACACAAAATACTTTCGGGCCCTTTGTCCCCTCTCCCTGTTTCAGTGCTTCCAGATCAACAACCCAGAAGAGGTGAGAAGGTTGGTACAAAGCGGGGGGGGGGGGGGGGGGCAGCAGGAGGGAGGAGGGAGGAGGGAGTATGAGTAAGGTTGACATCCTAGAGGAATAGAGATAATGCCACCAGAAATCTGAGTGGGAGAAGATGGTGAAGAACTTGGTCTCAGGTTTTGCTTTGTGTGTGTGTGTTTTCTGAAGTGAGAAGCAGGGAGATAGAGACAGACTCCCGCATGTGTCTGACCAGGATCCACCTGGCATGCCCATCAGGGGGTGGTGCTCTGCCCATCTGGGCCATTGCTCTGTTGCCTGAGCCATTCTAGTGCCTGAGGCTGTGGAGGCGTCCTCACTGCCCAGGCCAACTTTTCTCCAATAAAGCCTTGGCTGCGGGAGGGGAAGAGATAGGTAGAAAGAAGAGGGGGAAAGGTAGAGAAGCAGATGGGCACTTCTGTGTGCCCGGGTTGGGAATCAAACCCGGTACTTCCACACGCTGGCCCAATGCTCTACCACTGAGCCAACCAGCCAGGGCCAGGTTTTGCTTTTGATGTTCTGTTCTTTCATTGGATGTTGGCAGCAAAGTTTAGGTTGGAAAGCATGTCTGACTTTAGAAGATGGATGGGTAAGTGGATGGAAAGCCTGACACAAAAATGTGTCAAAGACATCCTTTGCTGGAAGCTGGGCTGCCCATCTGCCAGTTTATCCATGGTGTTTTGCTCTGGATTCAGTGTAATGGAGCTGAGTGAACTCCAAGGGGACAAAGCTCTTGCAGGCCCCATTTAAGCTGCCCTGTCTACTCTGTGGGGCCAACCTCACTAGAAGAACCAGAAGTTCTATTGCCCGTGGTCACCATTGCAGGCCAATACCTTCTGGCCACCCTGTTTGCAGCAGCTGGTCACACTCAGGTATAGGTTCCTGTCCCTCCTAGTCGATAGCCAGAAACCCCATTTCTAACATCAGGACTATGGCCTTTGCTGCCCATGTTTTTCCTACACAGAAAGATTCTGTAGGCCTTTTGGGATAGTTTTGGATCTGAGTGAGAGAGTCTAGAGTGGTTCTCACAGTTTTCAGACCTGCATAAGAGTGGGACTACTTGGTGTGAGAATGACAGTAGGGCTCGTTGTGGGCCAGGTGCTACACTAAGAATGACCTCACAGACCCTTCACAGTCACTTGAGGTTGGTACTGCCCTCAGAATCCGCACTGACAGATGAAGAAACAGCATTGACCTGCCTGCAACAATACAGCTAGTAGGCTCATTTCTGATAGTAGGCCCAGGTATGTGTTGTTGCTTATGGCAGTGCATGTTTATTTGTTTACTCACATAATAGCCCTATGTCACTCTTTCATCTTTCTGTGGTTCCCTCTGCAATCATTTCCCTTAAGCCTGATGAGTTTTCATTAGCATTTCATTTAGTGCAGCTATGAATTCTCTCAGCTGTTGTGTATCCAAAAACATTTTCATTTTCATCTTTATTTTGTAAGAATATTTGTTACTAGGTATAAAATTTTAGGTTGGCAGGCATTTACTTGTTTTTTAAATGAGAGGGGAGATAGACTCCCACACACACCCCAACCATGATCCACCTGGTAACCCCATTCTTGGGCTGATGCTCAAATCAACTGAGCTATTCTAAGCACCTGAGGCTGATGCTGGGGCGAACCAAGCTATCCCCAGTAACTGGGGCTGATGCTTGGACCAGTCAAGCCACTGACTGCAGGAAGGGGAGAGGGAGAGAGGGAAGGGGAGAGAAGCAGGTGGTCGCTTCTCTTTTGTGCTTTGACCAGGACTCAAACCCAGAATGTCCATATGCCGGGCTGACACTATCCATTGAGCCAACTGGCCAGGGCTGGCATTTACTTTCAAGACCTCATTCTGTTGTCTTTTGGTTTCCATTGTTTCTGTTGAGAAGTCAGCTGTTAAGTCTCATTGTTGCCACCTTTTTTTTTTCTTTTTTAAGTAAGAGCAGAGGAGGCAAAGAAACAGGCTCCTGCATGCCCCTGGACCGTGATCCAAATAGCAGGGCCCCTATGGTGAATGCTCTACCTATCTGGGGAATTGCTCCATTGCTTGGCAACTGAGCTGTTTTTAGCTCCTGGAGTGAGGCCACAGAGCCATCCTCAGTGTCCAGGACCAACCATCCTCAGTGCCTGAGGCCAACTCGCTGGAGCTAAGTGAGCCATGGCTGCAGGAAAAGGACGGGGGTAGACAGAGGGAGAGCAGCAAGAGGATTGGAAAAGCAGATGGCCACTTCTGTGTGCCCTGACTGGGAATTGAACCTGGGACATCCATGTGCCAGGCGGACACTCTACCAAGTGGGCCAACTGGCCAGGGCCATTGTTGCCCCTTTGAGGATAATGTGTCTTTTATCTCGGTGTTTTTTTGTTTACAGTATAAATTTATTCTCATACAATTCTGGGGTTCAGAAGTTTGAAATCAGCTTCATGGGGCTAAAATCAAGGTGTCAGCAGGCTTGTGTTTCTTCTGGAAGCTGGAGGTGAGAATGATGCATCTACCATTCTGCTTGTCTCCTTGGAAACTGGGGAGCCAGCGCCTTGCTTCTTGAAGCTTCAGGTTTCTAGAAGGGCACCTGGGCACTGATCCTCACCCTAGTTTCTCCCCAGGATGGAGACTCCAAGTAGGGCCTCAGAGCTGGTCCTGCCAACAACAAGGATGCACCCCTTACATGGACTGAATCGTGTTCCCTCCAATTTCCTATTTAAAGCCCTAATCCCAAATGCGATGACATTTGGAGGTGATTAGGTTGATAAAGTTCTGAGAAATGGGGTCCTCATTATGGACTTAGTGCCCTTTAAAAAGAGGCACAAAAGAGGTTGCCCCCTCTCTACATCTGCCCTGAAAGGACACAGTGAGGAGGAGCTGGCTGCTTGTAGCCAGGAAGAGAGCCTCATTCAGAACTGAACAGGTGGCACCTTGATCTCAGACTTCAGCCTCCAGACTGTGAGACATAAATTTCTGTGGTTTGAGCCCCCCAGTTCGGTATTGTGATGGCAGCCTAAGCCAACAACTACCTCTCAGGGGCAGGGACCAGGCCTGTGTTGATGCCCAACCCCTAGCACAATACAAGCTCCATATTCACACTCAAATGTTCCCTGAAGGAATGAACAAATAACCTAACTCATGCATGGAAAACTGAGAGGCCTTATTATTATGCTCCTTTCTGTGTTTGCCATCTAACCCCACCTTGAGCTGTTTAGTCTCATGTATCTTGATCTGTTCTTGGACCTCTGAATAGGTGTAGAGCTATGTGGCTGCATAGATCTAGGCTTCATGCAGCAGTGATTGCTGACCTTGATTTCCCATTGCAAACCCAGCGCCCACGACACTGTGGCAGGTGGTGACCACTCAGCACGCATCCAAAGTGAAAACGGCCTTCCTAGAAAGCATCTTTGGTCTCTGGAATGGAAACTGAATACCATTACTCAGCCAATTGATAACTTTGGCCAGATAACTTCTGCTTCCTTCATCCTGCCCCCTTTCCACCCTGCCTGTCTGCGTTTGGGGGTGGGGTTAAGGAGACCCCAAGGGTGAGAAAAGTAGTTCCTTGTCTCTGCTGAAAGGTGCTTCAACCTCCCCAAAGCCAAGATCATTCTAAGGATGGTGACACAGACTCTCCTTGAGCAAACGCTAATCAGATTCCAATGAACTGTCTTCACTAGGTCTTGACCTTGGGCTAGAATAACTTCAGACTGTCCGCACAAATGATTTTATTCTTTGCCCCACCACCATAGCACACACACTAAGAGGCCTGAGCAAACATTAGCGCACGACCAGATCCCTAGGACGACTCAACCCCATAAATTCTTCCTGAGAAAGCTCAGCCCGCGCAGGAGAATTTACTATTCCGTTACAAACCTGGGTTGGGCAGATGGCCCCCAGACCCTTCCTAGAGCAGTTGCTTTACAAAGTTTGCAGTGATAAGCACTTTTTCTGCCCTTCGAGATGCAACGCTACCACCCAGAACAGTCTCCTCAGGGGCCTGGGAGCTGTGGCTTTGAAATGCTCTGGTGCTCTGCTCCCACTGACCGGTGCCTTGCTCTAGCCTATAGCACTACCTCCTGTCATTAACAGGAAAAGTTTGTGTCTTTTCCAAATGAGTGCTAATCAGCCCAGAGGGCCTGATTACCTTGACAGCAACCCCTTCCCTTTTTGTGAATAGTTCTATATTCTTAACTGCTCAAATCCCAACCCCTCCTCCCACTCCCTCCTCCCCCCTGTGAGGCCCCCATCACATCTATCTGCCCAGATAGAAGTTCAGTTCACACTGGACCCTTCTCCCTCCTGCATTAGTGTTGAGAATAAAATCTGCCCCATCGCTTTAACTAGTGTCAGACTGTGTCTCTAATGTGGTCACCCTTTAAAAGGATAGTTGGCATTAGGAGGATTGAGACCAGGGGAGAAAACCAGCAAGTACATCAGAAGGACCATGACTTACTTTAGGTCGTCCATCTTGTCCATTCCCCCAACACAGGCTGAATCCTCCAGGAAAGCTCATGGGAGATCTGAACTAAATCAGCAGATGTGGTAGCCAGCCTCCAAAATGACCCCCAAAGATGCTCTAGTCTGCGCATAATAGACATCCTTATGTAGCCCTCTCCCACCATAAACAGGATATCCCATGTGCCCTGTCAGGTGGTGGAAATTAACAAGTGTCACTTCTGAGGTTAGAGCATAACAGGATTGTAAGATCCTATACAAGACACCTGGTTAAATTTGAATTACAAACAAAAAACGTTTTTTCATATAAGTATGTCCCAAATACTGCAAGGGATATACTAAAGAAAGAAAAGAAACGTCATTTTTCTAAGTTCACACTTCACTGGGAGTCTCATGTTTTTATTTGCCTAATCTGGCAATGCTAGTCCCAAAGGAGAGTGTGGCTTCTACCTGCTTTCTCTGGCTCTCTCACTTGAGAGAAGCCATCTCACATTGGAAGGACTTCCTTCCAAGCAGCACTATAGACGGGTCATGTAGCAAAGAACCAGTGCCTCTTGCTGAAGCCGCAAAAAACTGGGGCCTCCCACCAGCACCCACATTGGAAGTCACCTTGGAAGCAACTCCTCCAGCTGCAGTCCAGCCTTCGAATGAGATAGCCTGGCTAACAGCTTCACTTCAACCTCATGAGAGACCCTGAGCCAGGACCACCCAGCTATGAAGGGGCTCTCAAATTCCCCACCCGCCTAGACAGTGAGATGTTTCTTGTCCTAAGCTGCTAAATTTGGGGTTAATTTTTACCCTCAAGATGTCAGGGTGTAAAAAAAATAAGCCATTAGTAAAAATAATGGCCTTCAAACTAAAAAACACACCCGAAGAGCTTCATTCAGGTCATTCCAGAGATGGGTTCTCTTGCTTTCACTCATTTCCCTTTGGATGTACACACAGAGGTGCAGAGCAGAGCAGATGACAGCATGTACTTAGGAAGTGCACAAAAGCTCAAGGTTGACCCTGGCCATCCCTCCACCGGGGACCCATCTCAGCAGCCTGTAGTCCTGTTGGCAGGAGAGCACGTGCATGCCTGTGCTTTCAGACAAGCCGACAGATCAAGGGTGGGCATGCTGAGCCTGACCTGGTGGTGGTGCATAGAGCACTGACCTGGGATGCTGAGGACCCAAGTTTGAAACCCTGAGGTCGCTGGCTTGAGCGCAGGTTTACCAGCTTGAGCACAGGGTTTCCAGCTTGAGTGTGGGATTATAGATATAACTCCATGGTCATTGACTTGAGCAAGGGAGTCATTAGCTCAGCTGAAGTCCCCGGGACAAGGCATTCATGAGAGCAATCAGGGAACAAGTTAGGTGCCACAACTACGAGTTGATGCTTCTCATCTCTCTCCCTTCCTGTCTCTCTATTTCTCTCTCTTGCTGAAAAAAAGATGGTGGAGGCTGAGAAAGTAATGCAGGGTAGCCCTGGGGAGCCCCCTGCCCATGTTGAAGAACTGTTGGCAGCAGTGCAGGCCCAGGAATTAACTGGCTTAGTTGAATGCCGCTTCTTGGCGAGGCTGAAGCACAGCGAGAGATGGATCTGCCTTAAGAAGCAGACAGAGAAGAACAGAGTGAGGGCTCAGGAAGCCCAACCTGGCCCCAGCATGCCCCCCTGCAGGCAGCCCTGCATCCCGGCCTCACTCAAGCATGTGCCTCTTGTTGGTTCTCACCCCAACCCCAAGGAACACTTCTTGATCAGCAACCAGAACAGGGTGGAGGCAAGCTGGCTGCTCTTCAGGTTGTCCAACAATCTCCTAGATTCATGGATGCTATCTTCACTCATGCAGCTTGTCCATCAGGGAGCCCTGCGCCACATGGCATGAGGAGGCATCCAGCCAACCCCACCACAGCTGCCCTGGACCCATCCCACCCTGGCCCTCAGCCCCAACTGAACAGAGTTGCATATAACCGTCCCCAACCCACCTAAGGGGCAGGCAGCCAGGGCCAGGAGCCATGTTGTGATGCGAGGGGAGGCAGTTATGGTGGCTGCCAGAGCTCCAAAGGGATGGCAGGGACCATCCACTTCCAATTGCCCTTACCACAACAGCACAACTCATCCCAAAAGATGGAATTCATCAAGAATCATAGCTGATAAAATGAGTTGATCTCTACCTAAATGAAAACAATCAGAGCTGGTAAGCAAGACCAACTGGGTTTTGATGGTCATTGTTAGTGAGTATTAGAGCTTTCGGTGTCAGATGGTGCACTCCCATTTGTCAGTGAACCTCACAGCCACCTTGTGATGCGGGGGGCTATTTTTACAGATAAAAATACCACCCAGACTCAGAAGGTTGAACTCATACACAGCTAGGCAGAATTTGAACCCAGAACTTATTTCACAGTCTGAGCTTCTCAACAAAGGACAAAATGTTTGTGTCTGGACACTGGATGCTGATGTGCTTTATTATCAGAACTGATTAGAAGGGTTTCATAGTTGCATCCTGGAAGATGAGTCGTTTTGGGGGGCAGATCTTCAAACTCGTGAATGCTTTTCTTTATGATGTCTCAGTCAGTCCTCTGGGGAGAAAAACAAATCCAATTGAAACCCACAAGGTCATATTTTTCTTCTAAAACAGACAGTTCTTCATATACCTCCCCATAAGCTTCCCTTGGGAGGGGAACCTTCCCTTGGAAGCAGTGCAGGCCCAGGGAAGGTTCATCGGAGTTCAAATAATTATGATGATCCTATCACTTCAAATGGCATTGGCCAGTCCCTATGGAAGCTCCTCTTCAATGAGAGACTGACACATACAGAATCTTCTTAAAAACAAGAGAAAGTTCCTACCCAGAGCAGTAACTCATGTGTGAAGATGGGGTCTTCCTGTTGGTGGCTAGAGAGAGGAGAAAGACAAGTTATCACATGGGAATCCTTGAAAAATATAGTCATTCTGTGAGGCCTCACAGTTACCATAAGATGAAAATATTCCCAAATGAATGAGTCTTTCTATAAATTAGAATAACTTGAATCCCTGTCCAATGAACTTTAGAGCAGCACTGTCCAAGAAAAATAGCTTGTGAACCACCTAGTAGCCACAAAAATAGGAACTGGTGAAATTGATTTAAATGATATATTTTATGTAACCTAGTATATTGAAAATATTTTTCCAACATGTAATGAATATTTTAAAATATTTAATGAGATATTTTATGTTCTGAATTTGGTATTAAGCTTTCAAAATCCAATGTACAGTTTACACTGACAGAACACCTCAATTCAGATGTGTCACATTGTGGACAGTGGCTGCCACACTGGACGGCACTGGTATAGAGGGTCCATTTTCTGTCCCCCAATCAATGTCGATGATCTCTTACCCAAATGCAAAGTGAAATTGGAAATCTCTCAAAAGATGAGGAGTGATGAATGTGTTTACCAGCTGGGCTCACCCACAGACTTTGACAAGTGAAGGTGTGGAGTTGTTAAACCAATTAGTGATGAAGAAAAGAAAGTGAACCGTGGTGGTGTTATGGGCTGCATTGTTTCCCCTCCTCCCAAATTCATATGCTGAAGTCCTCACCCCTTGTACCCCAGAATATGATTATTTGGAGACTGATATCTTTACCTACATAATCAAGTGAAAATGAGATCATTAGAGTGAGCCCCAATTCATGTGACTGGTGTCCTAATCAAAAGGAGAACTTTGGGACACAGAGACACAGGGAGAAGACAACATCTACAAGCCAAGGAGAGAGGCCTCAGAAGGAACCAACCCTGACCACACCTTGATCTCGGACTTCCAACCTCCAGAATTGTGAGAAAAAAATATTCCTACTGTTTAAGATCCGAAGTCTGTGGCATTTTGTTATAACAGCCCTAGTAGATAAATGCAGTGTATTGGTTGGGGGCATCAGAGGGAATGATTTCACCATGAAAGGGCTACAAGTAGCCCTTAGGATAACTGACCATGTGTTCTATTCTGCCTGCACTGTGCATCTAGTAACTCATGGTGTCTCAGGGGCTCCTCTGGACAAAACTTGGGGGAAGAAGAGGAAGAGGAAAAGGAGTGGGTTGGAGCAACTCAACTCTCCATCCCTTACCATCTGGGATGGGCCAACATATCTCATTCCCTAGGTTCCTGACTAGTAGAACTACTCCCTCCCCACAACCCCTCAAAGTTTCTAGCAGAAGGCCTTCTCCAAATAAGCCACAATGAAACATTTGGATGTTTAATGAAAAACTCTAGTCCTACGTGGGAAAATTGCTCTGCTCCATCTTTGAGACATGTGGAAAAGGCCAGAAGAACAACTAACAACTTTGGTGGCCAACCATGAACAAGTTTATGTGCCCTGCTATGAGCACGAGCTGAGACCAGATACTAACCAGACCCATGGTAACTGAACGTGTATATGTGTGTACACACGGCCTCTGCAGTTCCGCTGATAGATCCTGCCCACCACATGGGAGACTACCTCTGTCGGACTCATTCGAGGCACAGCCCAGGAAAGCCAGTCTCACCATAGGGACAGTTAAGAGCATCTCTGTCAGTCAAATCAGTGGTAGAGGTTTTCGATTTGCTTTTTGTATTTCTCGGTTATGAAATGTCTCTTAATCTTTGCTGTTGGACCTATTGAGAAAGAAGCCAGTTCAGTTGTAGAGATAAAAGTCCACATGCCCTGTGCATGACTAGACAACAGTCGCATGACTGGGCTAGGTGGTGGCCCACTTCCTGTGTGCACCACCTTTGCTATCACTGGGGAGGATTAAGCGGCAAGGAGAGGTCAGATAGAGGGAGCTCACATGGAGCTAGAGTAAGGAGTTTGGTTTTTCTTCCCAAACTGGGGAATGTGGCTACCTGGGTGGAAGGAACTGTGTGTCTGTGTGTCTATGTGCCTGTGATCAAGGAATTGGGCACCAGTCAGATAAAGGCGGCAGCTTCCCTCTCTCTGTCCCCAGCTGGTCCCACAGACCCTCTGATTCCCAGAATAGGGCATGTCTACTCAGAGCCCAGATGGTCCTGGACACTAGGAAGGGACCAGCCTCCAAGTGCCAAGAGCACCAGCTCTCCAGGTCACTCACCTAGCTCTCCGCCATTGATGGAAAAGTCTTTCTCCAAGATGATCCACTTCTGAATCTTCTGTGCATTAGAGGTGGCTTCCTGGTTCACAGCATCTATGCCTTTCTGGATGGCCATGTAGATCAGTGGGTCTCGCAGCTCCACGATCTCAGTCACAGTTGACGCGTTGCTGCCCAGCTTCCGGCACAGCTTGATGGCCTCTAAGCTCAGTTTGTCGAGCGGCTCTCCACTCATCTTATTCATCTTACACTGCCCCAAGACACCCCTGTCACCACACCCAACACACACACTCCCCACCAGTCCTCAGGACCGAGGAGGAGATCTGGAACCTGCAGGGGCACACCCTCTGAACCCTGGGGCAGAGATCCCGCAGGACACCCACATTACCTTCAGTGTCAGCAGGACACTTAGAAACTTTTCCTTGTCACCCACTAACACGGCATTACTGACGATGGGAATCTTTTCTTTCACCATGTTCTCAATAGGAACAGGGGGTATGTTCTCGCCGCCACTCGTGATGAGGATTTCTGGAACGGTGCACAGCTCCATGTGGGTTCAGCCACAACAATATGAAACCCCTACCCTCTTGAGGATCTGAGAGGACAGATATTAGCACAGACAGCCACTCACCTATAGAACCCCAGGAGCAGAAGAGGAACCCTGCCCTTCTCCAAGCCACAGACCCAAAGTCACTCTGCCCCTCCTCTCCTGTTTTCAAGTTTCCATGAAGTGTCCAAATTCTGTGCACTCCACCTAGACAGTGTCTTATTCATTATTGCCTATTTCTCAGTCCCTCATACCCTGGTCCAGACCCTCTAATAATGTCACTTGGAATATAGTGAAATGCTTCTAGCCATATCTGTCTCTCTGTCCTGATTTTTCCATCACTTGGCAACCCCCAAAATACTTTAAGTCCAGTCTTACCCAGGGGTTTTATGTCACATCCCTAATTTTGGTATGTCTAAAAAAAGTTGTGTCACATTTCCCCTGTAAACCTCTAATATGCTCTAAGAGCTCCTCCTCCTGATGCAGACACATTCTTCACTTGTTCTTTCATCCTGGGATGCTGGCTACTTCCTGTTCCTTGCACCCAAATTTTCTCCACCTCATCTCAGGATCTCGCAGTCACTTTGAGTGATGTCATTTTCACAGTAATAACAATGATGGGTATCTGTGGTGTTGTCTTCCCACTGATTCATCTGGATAATTGCCTGTGATGTTTCCTAAGGGAACTATTCTCCATCTTTATGTGGTTTGGGCTGGTGAACAACAGGGTGAGCAGGTGACCAGGTGACCAGGGTCTGACCTATCAGTGTATTTCATCCTCTACAGTGATTCATTCTGAGATGGGACCCAATGAGAGTCAGGACTAAAACTTTTGCTGAAACTATTGAGAATAACACACCCTTATCTCTTGGGAGTTAGGGTAATCCTAGACTGTTGGGAGTCATCCTGTCACCAAATGTGGAAAAGCCTCTTCAAGAATAGCCCCAACATAGAAGATAGCTCCGTAGAGAAGGATAAAGAGATTCATTGTGCCATTCATTCAGCCATGCCTGAAGCAAGAGACTTTTCAGTTTTGAAACAAGTTTCCCCTTTTCACTCAAACCTGTTTAAGAAGAGTTGTCTGTTGCTTATCATGGAAATAGTGCTAACACAGCCCACTTAATGAGTAGCTACTCCCTCTGTCAGGCTCAGGGTCAAATGCTTGGTCTGCATCAGAAGTTGGTAAACCATAGCCTGCGAGCCAAATGCAGCCTTCTGCCTGTTTTCCTATGACCATGAGCCCAAAATGGATTTTACATTTTTAAATAGTGGGAAGGAAATCCAAAGAATAATAGTATTTATGATACATGAAAATTACATGAGCCCTAACCAGAAAGCTTGTTTGGTTAGAGTAGTCCCAAAGTGCACAGGTGGCTGGTTCGTTCCCCGATCAGGGCACATACAGGAGGAACAAATCTGTGTTCCCGTCCCTCCCTTTCTCTCTTCCTCTCTCTCCCTCTTTCTCTAAAATCAACACACTTAAAAACATTTCTAAAGAAAATTATATGACATTTATAGTGGCACACAGTCACACCCATTTGTCTACATGTTGTCTGCGCCTGTGCTACCCTTCTGCCAAGCTGTGTAGCTGTGACAGACCATGTGTCCTGAAAATCCAAAAATATTTATGATCGGGCCCTTTACCAGGGAAGTTGGCCAATCCCTGTTCTAATTATTTCATTTCATCCTCATTTAATCGATATAATTTTGTAGATTATTATTATTCTCAAATTACAGGGGAAGAAACAGGTTTCAGGGCTGGAGTGGCCATCTTTCCCAGGTCCATCATGCCGAGAACCAAAGGCTGTGCACAAGGACAGGGCCGAGATGTGCGGGACAGAGTGACCCTGTGTATCCATGCTAGGCACCCCATGGGAGGAAGGGAGCTGGGGGCCCCTTTGTGCTGGGGTGCCAGGCCCTTAAATGCTCAGGGTGGGCCTGCTCGCCGGAGACCCCTGCAGAACCTGGCCCCAGTACCTTTGATGCGGCCAGTGATGTAGAGGAAACCGTGGTTGTCTATGTGGCCTAAGTCCCCGGTATGCAGCCAGCCTTCCTCATCAATGGCCTCCATGGTTTCTTCCTGCCTTTCCAGGTAGCCCATAAAGACATGCCGGCCCCAAATACAGACCTCCCCAGTGCCATCATTGTTCTGCTGGTACAGCATGGTTTGACACCCGCTTACGATTTTGCCGCAGCTGCCAGGGAATGGGAACGGGGAAACTGAGGTTTAGAATGACAAGGTCACCAACACAGATCAGCCTGGGTCTGTAGCTCAGGCTCCTAACACTCTGCTCAGCTGGCCCAGGCTGGGTCTGCTTCTCTCATCCTCCCCAGGACCTGGGGGCATAAGAAGGTGTTCGTCAAATGAGGGAGAGAGAAAGTGTTTGATCCAGCGAGTCAAATTCTCAAATATTTGGTGAACTGAGACACACAGAAGTTATAGGTTTTAATCTTCACATTAAACGGGAGAAGGACAGAGTGCTTCTGGCTTGAGAATACCTATAAAACCCCTCATCTTTTAGAAGACAGATATATAGACCTGCACGCAATGACCAGGACAACAACCAGCATCTCTTCAGAGGTTAAAGTCACTTCTAACCTGACCAGGTGGTGGCGCAGTGGATAGAGCATTGGACTGGGATACGGAGGACCTAGATTCAAAACCCCGAGGTCGCCAGCTTGAGTGCAGGCTCATCCGGCTTGAGCACAGGCTCACCAGCTTGAGCGTGGGGTCGCTGGCTTGAGCGTGGAATCATAGACTTGAGCCGAAAGGTCGCTGGTTTCAAGCCCAAGGTCACTGGCTTGGCTTGAGCCTCCCCCCCCCCCCCCCGCCAGTCAAGACACGTATGAGAAGCAACCAATGAACAACTAAAGTGATGTAACTACAAGTTGATGTTTCTCATCTCTCTCCCTTCCTCTCTCAAAAAAAGAAAAGTAAGTTACTTCTATAAGATAATAGCAATATCTGAAATCTGAATTATTTTCCTAGAGATAACATTTGGAAGGGCGGTTTTAGAATGCAGAAAAGAAAGTATTACTGCTTTGCTGAGATCTATTTCACCAGTAGAAGAGCCAGTGGTTTTAGGGCTAATTGTAGGGATTCCCTTAGTTTGCAAGAGAAAAAATAAGGTACACCAAAGAAGCTAAAAATTTATTAAGACCTTCCTTATGACTTCCCCACTAAAGGTCCTTCTAGGGATGTGGAAAAACACAGAAGCCATTAAGGAAAGGTTGATAAATTCAACCACGTAAAGATAAAAAAAATTTTGCACAGCAAATATCACCATAGCTAAAACTAAATTTCAATTATAAACCTAGGAGTAAAATATTTGCAACTCATAAAAAAACAAAGTGATGGTTTTCCTAATATATAAAGAGTGCCAACAAACCAATAATAAAGGGACTGATAGTTTTAAAAGGAGGCAGATGATATGAACAAATAGTTCAGAGGAAAGGAAATACAAATGGCTTTTAAACGTATGAAAGGATTTTTTTCAACTTCATTTACCATAAAAGGAATGTAAAGGTCAGTTGTCATGGCAAACTATTTCCTCCAATTGATTTAGCAAAACATATGGTATATATACAAAGTATTCACTTCAGCGTTGTTTATGGTTTCAAAAAAAATAGAGGATAAAAAACTCTAAATATCCATCAAAAAAGGGACCAATTAAATAAATTATGCTATATCCACCCAGTGGAATACTATGCAGTTGTTAAAAAGGAGGCAGCTGTTTGCCCTGATAGAAAACAGTCTCTACGAGAACCTCTTAGTAACCAAATCTTGTTGGTTCCTGAGTTCGGATGTGAGTGTGAGTCAAAACTGAGTAGAAGTTTGTATTATGAATCCAGAGGATATCTTGTTTTGGTTCCTGAACTCATAGCAGAAAAGATGAGTTTTGTGTCTATTTTTACGTGGGAAATGCTTCCATTAGGGATAAAAGTGTATTTGTCAATTCATTCTCTCTCTCTTTTCTTTTTTTTTTTTTTAGTGAGAGAGACAGAGACAGAGAGAGAGAGAAAGAGAAGGACAGACAGACAGGAAAGGAAAGAGGCTAGCATCAATTCTTTGTTGGGGCACCTTAGTTGTTCATTGATTGCTTTCTCATATGTGCTTTGACCAGGGGGCTCCAGCAGAGTGAGTGACCCCTTGCTCAAACCAGTGACCTTGGGCTCAAGCCAGTGACCTTGGGCTTCAAGCCAGCAACCTTTGGGCTCAAGCCAGTGACCATGGGGTCATGCCTATGATCCCACGCTCAAGCTGGTGAGCCTGTGCTCAAGCCGGCGACCTCAGGGTTTCAAACTTGTGTCCTCGGCATCCAAAGTTGACCCTCTATCCACTGCACCACTGCCTGGTCAGGCAAGGTACTCTTTTTTTTTTTTTTTTTTTTTAACAGGGACAGAGAGAGAGAGTCAGAGAGAGGAATAGATAAGGACAGACAGACAGGAACGGAGAGAGGTGAGAAGCATCAATCATTAGTTTTTCGTTGCCATCGCAACACCATAATTGTTCATTGATTGCTTTCTCACATGTGCCTTGACCACAGGCCTTCAGCAGACCGAGCAACCTTTTGCTGGAGCCAGCGACCTTGGGTCCAAGCTGACGAGCTTTTGCTCAAGCCAGATGGGCCCCGCGCTCAAGCTGGCGACCTCGGGGTCTCAAACCTGGGTCCTCCGCATCCCAGTCCGACGCTCTATCCACTGCGCCACCGCCTGGTCAGGCAATGTACTCTTAATTTAAAAGAATATGGTGTAGTTATTTTGCCTCTTTGAGGGTGTTACAGATTGAATTGTGCCCCCCTGTTTATATTTTGCATCTTAACTCCCAGTACCTCAGAATGTGAGCTAATTTGAAAACAGGATCCTTGCAGATGTAATTGAAATTAAGATGAGGTCATATTAGAGTAGCATGGCCCAAATCCAGTATGACTGTTGTCTTTATAAAAAGGGGGTAGTGTGGACACAGACACACACATAGGGAGGTGCTATGTGAAAATGAAGGCAGAGACTAGGACGATGCATCTATAAGCCAAAGGATGCTACAGGTTGCCTGTGAGCGCCAGAAGCTGGGACAGAGCATGGAACCGATTCTCGCTCACAAGTTTTTAGAAAGAACCAGCCCTGCAGACATCTTGATCTTGGACTTCTAGTCTCCAGATTGTGAGAAAAATTAATTTCTGTTGTATAAGTTTGTGGGATCTTGTCATGGCAGCCCAGCAAATTCACCCAGGCTGAACAGGAGGTTTGGAGTGGGAGGAAGGGAACTTTTCACTCTATCATTTTATACCTACTGATTTTTCTGTGCGCATGTGTTCCTTGTTAGAGTTTGTACCTTTCCTCCAGAGTTGGGACGGTGTCACTTCTCTTTAGGGAAGGAATATCCTTTTGTTTTGGTTAAACTCATTTGGTTCTGCAGAAAATAGACCGCAGATAGTATTGTGGAGTGGAGAGAGGGAGATACTGAGGGCAAATCAAACTTACAAGTTAAAGTAAAAGGCAAGAGATGATTTGCAGATTAAGAAGATTGAAGTTAGTATTTGCTAAATTTAAAGTCAGTGATGGAGATTCAAAGATGGCAACAGAGTAGGCAGATGTTCCAACTACCACCTACCAGGACCAAATTGAATTACAACTTAAAGTCAGTGAAACCTGGCCAAGCATGACAGACAAACTGGCCTTGCACATAGCAGCAGGAAAGAAAGAGAGACAACTGGAAGGTTGTGTGAAGGAATCGGACTCTCAGACCCAGAGTGGACCCTGCCTTTGGTATTCTTACTGTTTCAGAATTACTAGGTTCAATCCTGCAGCCTGGGAGAAAGCCAGAAAAGGCCCATGGATGTGTTTGAGAGGGAGTGGCATGGAGATGAAGGGTCCTGAGGTCCCAGCAGGTGAACCTGGGTGAGTGAGCGCAGGGTGTTCTTTCTGGAGGCAGAAGTCACCAGTGGCTATCAGGGGGAGACCATGGAATGTTCTAAGAGCCCTTCCCTTAGTGAGTGGACTCTCGACAACTGGGGCTTCCCACGGTTATGAAGATTTGGGGTTTGGGAGCTGGAAAACAGGGATCCTTCTGGAAACACCAAGTCAGTATTCATCTTAACCCAGAGGCCCAACCACCTCCCATCTTTATTCCCCGGGCCCCGTGTTGCTGAGGGACTGGGCATCTGTCCAGGAGGCCAGTACCTTAAAATCCGGTAGTCATCTTGAGTAGATACAGTGTGAGGTCCCGAGCTTTCGCTCATACCATACATCTCACCTATAGGCATGTCCAGGCTTAAAAAGAACTCAGAGGTCTGTGTGCTGAGGGGCGCAGCGCCGCTAATTAGAAGGCGGCAGTGATCAAGGCCAAGGGCATTCCTGACTTTGCTGAACACAAGTGCCTTCGCCATGTGGTAACTTACGGTAGTGTCACTTGTCCTGTGAACAATGCCAAGAAAAGCTCTATAACCATGAATCCAGAACAAGATGGTGGGTCCAGGTGGAGAAGGCTGAGCCTCACCCACCACCTTCCCCACCCAATCTGCTGGACCCCTCACTTACCCCAACATCTTTTTTGTATTGATCTTTAAGCCAACAGTTCTTGCCCATGCAAACACCTTCCTCTTCAAGTTTGAAGATTTGGCACCACTTTCCACTATCTTCTCCTGCATCTTCTCCCAAATTCGGGGCACCCCCAGGAAAATGGTAGGCTTTACCTCCTTCAGAGTGCTAACCAAGGTGCCCTGCATGGGACAGAGCTAGGTTAGCCACACCCAAACCTTTCATGGACCCCAGATGTCCATCTGAACCCAGCCACTCAATTCAGCCCAAGACATCCTTCTCTTGGCTGATTGGATAAGGTGAGCTCTTGACCCGAGCAAGCCAACCCATTGGCTGTTTGGCAGCCAATTAGATCTCTCTCTAGGATGGAAAGTGGCAAGCTGGTAAAAAAAATCTGTTGCCCAAGCATGCAGTGGAACATCTTACAACTGTTAAAGAGGATGCAAAATTCTCCCCCAAACTGACCTATAGGTTCAATGCAATCCCTATCAAAATCCAGCGAGGCCTGTTCATACAAATTGACAAGCTGATCTTAAAATTGATATGGAAATTCAGAGGACCTAAAATCGCCAAAGCTATTTTGGAAAAGAACAAAATTGAGCCTGACCAGGTGGTGGTGCAGTGGATAGAGCGTCGGACTGGGATGTTGAAGACCCAGGTTTGAGACCCTGAGCTCACCAGCTTGAGAGCGGGCCCATCTGGCTTGAGCAAAAGCTCGCCAGCTTGGACCCAAGGTTGCTGGCTCCAGCAAGGGGTTGCTCGGTCTGCTGAAGGCCCGCGGTCAAGGCACATGTGAGAAAGCAATCAATGAACAACTAAGGTGTTGCGATGGCAACGAAAAACTAATGATTGATGCTTCTCACCTCTCTCTGTTCCTGTCTGTCTGTCTCTATCTCTCTATCTCTCTCTCTCTGACTCTCTCTCTGACCCTGTAAAAAAAAAAAAAAGAAAGAAAGAAATAATTTATATCCAGAGTGTATGAAGAACCCTTAACGTTCGACAATAGGAAGATATGCAACCACATTTTAATTTTTATCTATTTATGTATTTATTCATTTATTTTTAATTTTTTTTAAAACTTCTTTTTATTTTATTCATTTTAGAGAGGAGACACAGAGTGAGAGAGAGAGAGAGAAAGGGGGTAGGAGCTGGAAGCATCAACTCCCACACGTGCCTTAACCAGACCAGTGCAGGGTTTCGAACTGGCGACCTCAGTGTTTCCAGGTCAATGCTTTATCCACTGCGCCATCACAGATCAGGCATTTATTTTTAATTTTTGACAGAGACAGAGAGAGAGAGTCAGAGAGAGGGACAGATAGGGACAGACAGACAGGAAGGGAGAGAGATAAGAAGCATCAATTCTTCATTATGGCTCCTTAGTTGTTCATTGATTGCTTTTGCATATGGGCCTTGACCAGGGATGGGGGGATTACAATAGAGCAGATGACCCCTTTCTCAAGCCAGCAACCTTGAGCTCAAGCCAGCGAGCTTTGGCCTCAAGCCAGGGACCATGGTGTCATGTCTATGATCCCACGCTCAAGCCAGCAACCCCACGCTCAAACCGAATGAGCCACTCAAGCTGGCAACCTCAGAGTTTTGAACCTGGGTCCTCCATGCCTCAGTCCAATGCTCTATCCACTGCGCCACTGCTTGGTCAGGCTGCAGCCACATTTTTAAATGGGCAAAAAGATGTGAATGGACATTTTCCCAGAGAATATATACAAATGGCCAATAAGCACGTGCAAACTTGTTCTCTGCCATGAGTCATTAGGGTAATGCCAATGAAAAGGGTGTGAGATACCACTTCACATCCATCAGGATAATCATAATAATGAAGATGACATGTGAGTGAGGAGGAGAAACTGGAACTCACATATACTTCTGGTGGGAATATAAAATGGTGCAGCCACTTTGGAAAAGCCTGTCAGTTCCTTAAACTGTGAAAGCACCTTTCTCAGCTGTCAGGTTGATTATTTCAAGTTTTTGGTGACATTACAGGGTTGATAGGGATGTGGGAGAATGGGGCCTTCTCAGGTCCTGTAGGTGAGTGCATGAGTATACATTATGTATTCAGCCAAATTTATTGAGTGACCACTACATCTCAGACACTGAACTTGGGAGATATAAGAAGGGCGAATGAAAAACTTAAGCAGAGAATTAAATGTCAAAGAGTTATCACTCACACAAAGAACAGAAAAATGAGCCTTCTAGAACAGGGGTGCCCACACTTTTTTAGCTTGCGAGCTACTTATAAGATGACAAGTCAAAATGGTCTACCTACAATAAAAATGCAAAACATAAATTTATTTCTTCTACATTATCATTATTTAAGTTACTATTATTACTATTTAATATTGTGTATTCTTCTTTCACCTTTCTCCTCAGCTCTCTTTTCGGAGGAAAGTCAATGTCATAGTTTTTATGAACAGTCCGAAAAAGCCGCTCCACATTTCCCTTCTTTGGAATAGCAATGGCACACAGACAGATGAGGCAAACGCACTTAGAATATGACATAGTGAAAAAAATCCCCTCCCATTCTGTATGAAAGCGGTAGGTTTTAGGCTTCTTACTCGGACCAGCTACGGCACTCATTTTTATACCCTTTGTTGTATTTAGTTTAAATAAATTGAAGGCTAACTACGCAGCAATGTAACTGAACAAGTTAGCGCGTTTAAGGCGCATGCGTAGGGTGTCAAAAGTTCAGACGTCAGATTGGCTACCCTGTATGCCAATCAAAAGACAACTGTTGCCTGACCAGGCGGTGGCAGTGGATAGAGCATCGGACTGGGTTGCGGAAGACCCAGGTTTGAGGAGACCCCAAGGTTGCCAGCTTGAGCGCGGGCCCATCTGGCTTGAGCAAAAGCTCACCAGTTTGGACCCAAGGTCGCTGGCTCCAGCAAGGGATTGCTCTGTCCACTGAAGGCCCGCGGTCGAGGCACGTGTGAGAGAGCAATTAATGAACAACTATGGTGTCACAACGGCAACAAGAAACTGATGATTGATGCTTCTCATCTCTCTCCGTTCCTGTCTGTCTGTCCCTATCTATCCTTTTCTCTGACTCTCTTTCTCTGTCCCTGTAAAATAAATAAATAAATAAAACATAAAAAAAAGGCAAATGTCTTTTTAATGTCATGCGATCTACCCACACTTCCTTCGCGATCGACCAGTAGATCGCGATTGACCTATTGAGCACCCCTGTTCTAGAAGGAATTGCAAAGGTCCTACGACAGCCTGTTTGAGAGAGTGTGGAAGGCAGAATTATGGCATCCCGTAGAGACTCACGTCCTAACCCCTGAACCTGTGAATATGTTATCTTTCATGGCAAAAGAGATTTTACAGATGGGATTAGGGTCTTGAGATAGGTTTGGTTTTTAGAGTTTGGGGAAGTTGGGATTACTGACTTAAAAATAAAATATAACTACACACACATTGTGCTTTCAGTACCCCTCACATCTTAGTCTTGGGTTGTTCAGTGTACAATCTACATAACCATACGTGGATGCCCTGACATGGGTAAAAATAAAAACTACAAGAATGCAGTCAACTGTTTTCCATAATGCTAAATGAAGCATAAAATGAAAACAGAGAAGGAAGCACTGGAACTGGGGCTTTAATGAAACCATCCCCATCAGCCTTACCTTGAAAGCATCTGGTTGAGCAAAGTAGACAAACGCCCCGATCTTCATGGGTACCCAGACATCTATCATCTGAGCTGCAATGTGGCTGAGGGGAAGATAGCTAACCACCACCTCCTGCTTTTCTGGGGCGGCAAACAGGCCACAGTCCTTCGTCAGCATCCCAGCCAACCACGTGATCTGGAACAAAAGTGGGGTTTACAATCCAGGATGCCTCTTCCTGGCTGGACAGCCACTTATATACAATTCTTTAACAAACACAAAGCATCTACTAGGACCGTGATGGTGAACCTATGACATGCGTGTCAGCACTGACACGCGTAGCCATTTTCGATGACACGTGGCCTCATACCAGAGAAGTATGGGGCCGCATGCCGAGAAAGACATTTCATCCTCAGCTCCTGCTCGGCCAGGTGCAGGAGCCGGGGATAAAACATTTGCTGTAGTGTAGACACTCTGTGCCGGAGGTCTGTAGGCCAAAACAACAGAACTCCGGCACAGAGTGTCTAGTTCTGGGACTTCCGGTTAGGCCGTTTTTCTGGAAGTGACACACCACCCGAGTTATGCTCGGTTTTTTGGTGAATTTTGACACACCAAGCTCAAAAGGTTGCCCATCACTGTCCTAAGAGTGGGTACCACTCTTGTTCTTTACAAGCATTAAGTTGTTTCATCCTCATCATAACACGCTGGGATCAGTAAGCACAGTTATTCCTATTTTATGACAGAAAACAGAAGCACAATTTGCCTGAGCATGGAAGGAGTTTTAAAACTCAGTGGCAGCTTTTGGGGGTTAAATAGACACCCTGGGTCCAACAACACATCCGAGAGTCAGCATATCTACCTGGAAAGCCAGAAGTCAGAAGGGTTCAGTTAAGTATCCCTGAATCAAATTCTGACTCCTCCATTTGCTAGCTGGGTGACCCTAGGATATTTGCTTAAAATCCCTTGCAGCCTCTACTTCCTCATCTGTAAAATGGGCAGAGAGTTGTCTCCTGTCCTGTATAAAATTCTGGAACCAACATTGTTCAACAAAGAGGCCGCTCGTAATTCCATCCCATAAACACCCAACAACTAACATATTAATGATTTTCTTCCTCCAATGCATGCAGTGATGTAAAGTTTTCGTGTATAATTTTGTAGTCTGTATTTCTCTCTGGTATCATAAATTTCTTGTGAGCAGTTACTTCATTAATCCAGCCACATGGGCTTCTGTGCTGTTTCTCCAATACATCAGGCAGGATCTAGCCTCAGGGCCTTTGCACTGGCTGTTCTCAGTGCCTGGACTGCTGTTCTTCCAGCTTTCCCCATGACTGACTCCTCACATGTAAAGTTTCTGCTTAAATGTCACCAACGTCTAATTCTCTAGGTATCACTCACCAATAACCTGAATGGCTTTATTTTATTTAAAATTTTTTTCTTTATTCCCATCCCTGTACCACACCCTCATCTTTTGGCAACCATCAGCTTGTTCTCTGTACCTATGGGTCTGTTTCTGTTTTGTCAATGCACTTACTTTGTTCTTCAGATTCCACATAAAACTAAAATCATGTGGTATTTGTCTTTCTCTATCTGACTTATTTCACTTTGCATAATGCCCTCTAGGTCCATCTATTTGTCACAAATGACAAGCTTTCATTCTTTTTTTATGGCTGAGTAACATTCCATTACATATATAAATAAATATATACCACATCTTCTTTATCCAATTGTCTACTGATGGACACTCTTAGGTTGTTTCCATATCTTGGCTATTGTAAATAACACTACAATAGACATGAGGGGGTATATGTCTTTTCAAATTAGTATTTTGATTTTTTTGTGTGACAGAGACAGAGAGAGAGATAGAGAGAGGGACAGACAGACAGGAAGGGAGAGAGATAAGAAGCAGCAATTCTTCATTGCGACACCTTAGTTGTTCATTGATTGCTTTCTCATATGTGCCTTGATAGGGGGCTCCAGCAGAGCAAGTAACCCCTTGCTCGAGCCAGCGACCTTGGACTCAAGTCAGCAACCATGGGGTCATGTCTATGATCCCACACTCAAGCCAGCAACCCCACACTCAAGCTGGTGAGCCTACGTTCAAGCCACATGAGCCCACACTCAAGCTGGTGACCTCGGGGTTTTGAACCTGGGTCCTCCATCCCGTCCAATACACTATCTACTGTGCCACCGTCTGGTCAGGCATGTTTTTTGGATTCTTTGGATAAATACCCAGAAGTGGGATTGCTGGGTCATATGATAGATTTATTTTTAATTTTTTGAGGAACTCCCATACTCTTTTCCATTGTGGCTGCACCAATTTACAGTCCCACCAACAGTGCACAAGGAGGGCTCCCTTTTCTCCAGATCCTCGCCAACACTTTGTTGATTTTTTTTTTTTTTTACAGAGACAGAGAGAGAGTCAGAGAGAGGGATAGATAGGGACAGACAGACAGGAACGGAGAGAGGTGAGAAGCATCAATCATCAGTTTTTTGTTGCGACACCTTAGTTGTTCATTGATTGCTTTCTCATATGTGCCTTGACCATGGGCCTTCAGCAAACTGAGCAACCCCTTGCTTGACAGGCACCTTGGGTCCAAGCTGACGAGCTTTTTGCTCAAGTCAGATGGACCCGTGCTCAAGCTGGCGACCTCAGGGTCTTGAACCTGGGTTCTTCCACATCCCAGTTTGACGCTCTATCCACTGCGCCACTGCCTCGTTAGGCTCTTTGTTGATTTTTTGATGATAGCCATTTGACAGGGGTGAAGTGATATCTTATGGTGGTTTTAATTTGCAGTTCCATGATGATTAGTGATAATGAGCATCTTTTGATGTGTCTGTTGGCCATCTGGCTGTCATCTTTGGAAATCAAATGGTTTTATATGTTCATTCCCTTTCTGTTTTCCTGAGGGCCAAAACTGGGCTTGTTTTGTTCAATAGTGTATCATCAGTACATAGCTTAATACATTTCTGTTGAATGAATGAATGAGGAAATAGAAGTGATTAAGTGTGGTAGTGTATGCAAAGCACCTGGCCCATAGAAGGCCCTCAAAATTAGTCCCACTTCTCTCTCTGGGCCTTAGGATGAAGGGATTTTACTTTTGTCCTATAAGCCCTGTCACTCACAGCCTGTGCTCCAACGCACCCCACACCCATTTATTGAGGGAAGGGGCTCAGTGTGTGTGAACTCTGTACAATTGTGTAGGCACTCCTGGGTTCAGATCCCGGCTCAGACCTTTCTTGGTTCTATGATCTTGAGCAAGTCATTTCCCTTCTCTGAGACCTTCTTTCCCCATCTGTGAAAGGCATTAACAACACAACTTACCTCTTGGGGTTTTTGTGAGAAAGCAACATGTGTTTTTCTCAGTGTGTTACATAGTTACTACCCTATAAATGGGAGAAACTTTGAGCTATTATGTTGGGAATATTGTGCTAGCTTTAAGTTCTTACTATGAAGAGGATGGTAATGATTTAAAAACTAACAATAGCTAATACTGATATGGCTCATTATGTGCCAGGCATTGTTCTAAGACAGTGGTTCTTAACCTTTTTTGAGGTACCGAACCCACCAGTTTCATATGCACATTCACCGAACCCTTCTTTAGTGATAAATAAAAAATGATTTTTTTTTCCAAATTCAAGACATAGGTATATGTTTTTTTACTGGTGTACAAAATGAGCCGTGCATGAACATCACCTTGCTCAAAGAACAAAACCAACAAAGTGCATGAACTCACAACAAATTACAGTATTACTTTATTCTGGCCTCTGCAGCAGAGGCTTCTCTGAACCCCTTAGACCGACTCATCGAACCCCTAGGGTTCGATAGAACCCAGGTTAAGAACCACTGTTCTAAGCATTCTATTTATGTGTAGTGGGTTAAAGACAGCAGCAAATTCTCTGACACCCTCCTACTCAAAGCCTGAATCTGTTTTCCTTTCACAGGACTGGCCTGATGACTTTTTGACCAACAGAATGGAGCAGAATGACACTGTAACTTCTGATGTTGAGCCTTCATAGACTGCAGCTTCTGTGTTGGTATACGGCAGCGGTCCCCAAACTTTTTACACAGGGGGCCAGTTCACTGTCCCTCAGACCCTTGGAGGGCCGGACTATAAAAGAAAACTATGAACAAATCCCTATGCACACTGCACATATCTTGTTTTAAAATAAAAAAACAAAACAGGAACAAATACAATATTTAAAGCTTGACCAGGCGGTGGCGCAGTGGATAGAGCGTCAGACTGGGATGCAGAAGATCCCGGTTCGAGACCCCGAGCTCACCAGCTTGAGCTCAAGCCCATCTGGCTTGAGCAAAAAGCTCGCCAGCTTGGAGCCAAGGTTGCTGGCTCCAGCAAGGGGTTGCTCGGTCTGCTGAAGGCCCGCGGTCAAGGCACATGTGAGAAAGCAATCAATGAACAACTATGGTGTCGCAACAACGAAAAACTAATGATTGATGCTTCTCACCTCTCTTCGTTCCTGTCTGTCTGTCCCCATCTATCCCTCTCTCTGACTCTCTCTCTGTCCCTGTAAAAAAAAAAAATTAAAATAAATAACAAGTAATTTTTTTTTTTTTTTGGTGAGCCATCAGCTTTAATTCTAGCTTGCACCCGGCGGGCAAGCAAAAACACACACTGGGCTCCAAAACCCACACATTCAGTGCTCCCAAAGCTACTGACTTATCCGAGTTTCCTAGAATCAAAGGTTTCTAGCTCACCAGACTTATTCACCTCTGTTTCCCATCTCCTCCTGCACAAACTCTTAACAAACTGGCTTCTTCCTCAGCACTCTGCCATCTTGGCTACTTCTCCTCCACATGGCCTTAATCTGCTCTCCTCTCCAATACTAACCTCAGGAACTCAGGAACCAAGAGAGAGATCAAGCTACTGGTCTCTCCCACTTTATAGCATAGACTCAAAACCTTTAATCCAATTATACAAACAAGGAAGTCTCTGTATAATGGGATTGCTCAGGAGAGTGCACCACCCTACATCATCCAATCAGTCAACGGTATGGGGAAGAGCTTACTCTTAAAACTAAGCCTTAGGCCATAACAACCCGGCCTGCTTACATTACAGCCTTTCACCCTCACCCATCCCAAGCATAAGGGCAAATAATATCACCTGGGTGACAGGCTTCCATGTGGGCAGCACCATCTTTAACAAAGTGAGCATATTATATTTTATCTGCCCAACAACCCACCCCTATGCTCACTTTACTACCCACAATCTACACCACTGGCATTCCTGTACAAGGAAATTAGGCACATTACACAAATTACAACAGCATGACAAATCATACAATTTCAACAAGTACAAAGGTACACACATTTCACCAGTCTCTGAGCACTTTTCCAAAAGCGCAAAATGTCCTCAGCCTTCTCTCTAGCCATGGGAAAAGCTTCCCGGGGCAGGAAGGCCTCCAGCAAAGCCATCCCCAACCCCCATCAGGGTATTTCACATTGTCCAAAATCTGTAAGTCCATTCAACAAAGGAGCTTGTGCCCATCCGGTCATAGTCCAGGAAATCAGTCCACACACATAGGGCTTTAGCCTCCCCCCTCATCTCTGCCATCCTGGCAGCTCATACACTGTCCCAAAAAGGAGCATGTGGCTATGGCAGTCAGAATTTTCATCTCTGCTCTGGGGAGCATGATGGCATCCACCCCTATGTCCCAAAATCACAGACCTACCGGCAGCGTAGCTACTCCTTGTTGCCGGGCTCTCACCTTCTGGGGACTGCAGATTGCAACTCCAGCACGATTCTCCTCATCCTCCAAAGAGGAACTGAAAACATCAGCTCCTGCTGCTGGGCTTGATCTCCGGGCCACCGCTGCCTTCTGCTCAGCAGACCTTGCAGCTCCAACCCTGGCCTCAGCCCCGGTCCTGGCCTCAGCTCCAGCCCCGGCCTCATGCCGCTGCTGGCTCTCCACAACATCCAGGGCAATCTGCAACTCACGAATCTGTGATTCCTTCTCCAGCATCTGCTCCATTTCCAGGCGAATCTCACGAACCTGGTCGGCCTCCTCTGGTGCTTCCTCCAACTCCAGGGTCGGCATCTCTTTCTCCCACGTTTCCTCCAGCTCCCGGGTCGGCATCTCTTTCTCCCACATTTCCTCCAGCTCCATCCGCTGCTCAGTTTGCAGGTCCCGGGCAGCCTCCTCCATAGAGCTCTTGGTTTCCTCACGCATGGCTGTAAAAGTCAGCCAGCCAACAGTCCCCCAAAAAACAGCTATGGGAAACCATAACAGCAGCCAGTCCTCTACTCTACCACTCAAAGGTGGTGGTGGTTTCATGCCGATCTGTATCGAATCCTGCCACAGACTACACCAAATGTAAAGCCAGTAGCCAGGGTCAGGATCACAGCCGCCTGACCAATGCAGGTTCACATTAGATTCGAACAGTCGGTAATGAAACACCGGAGCCAAGAACTGGTGAGCCATCAGCTTTAATTCTAGCTTGCACCCGGCGGGCAAGCAAAAACACACACTGGGCTCCAAAACCCACACATTCAGTGCTCACAAAGCTACTGACTTATCCGAGTTTCCTAGAATCAAAGGTTTCTAGCTCACCAGACTTATTCACCTCTGTTTCCCATCTCCTCCTGCACAAACTCTTAACAAACTGGCTTCTTCCTCAGCACTCTGCCACCTTGGCTACTTCTCCTCCACATGGCCTTAATCTGCTCTCCTCTCCAATACTAACCTCAGGAACTCAGGAACCAAGAGAGAGAAGAACAAGTAAATTTAAATCAACAAACTGACCAGTATTTCAATGGGAACTATGGGTGCAGATGCATCCTGTGCTCTTTTCACTGACCACCAATGAAAGAGGTGCCCCTTCCGGAAGTGTGGCGGGGGTCGGATAAACGGCCTCAGGGGACCGCATGCGGCCCACATGCCGTAGTTTGGGGACCCCTGGTATAAGGAGATGTTTGCTCTGGGGGGAGCCAGCTAACATGTTAAGCAGTTCAACAACCTTGTGCTGTGAGGATGCCCAAGCCATGAGACATATGAGTAAAGTCCTTCTTGGACTTTTCTACCTGGCTCAAACAACAGCTGAATACAGCTGAGTGACCCCAGTTGACACTGCATGGAGCAGAAGAAACACCCTATTGGGCTCTGTCCAAATTCCAAACCCAGATATAACACACTGATGGTGTTTAAAGTTGCTAAGTTCTGAATGGCTTGTTATGCAGCAGTAGCTAACTGACATGGTATATTAAAGAATTTAACCTTCATGGCCATTCTAAGAGTAGAAACCAAAAGTGAAATCCAAAGGAGTTAAGGAACTTATCTCAGGTCACACAGCTAGCAAGTAGGAGAGCCAGGATGCAACCCAAAGCTTCACTCCAGGGTTTATGCTTGTCATACCAATGTTACGAAATTATCTCACCAGTTATAAAAACACTGAGAGTATAAATACTGGTCAGAGTCTGGTGAGAGTTTAATAAGATGCCTTTCATTCATTCATTCATTCCACAAAAGTAGACTGAGTCTCCTTTGTGCCAGGAACTGGAGATACGACAGTGAACAAGACAGACAACACCCTGCCCTCAAGTAACTGATGTTCATGGTAAACAAATGACTGTATGACAGTATAAGAAAATATCAGCCAGAAGAGAATAAAGGATCAAATGAGATGGTTTATTGTTTGCTATTTTAAATATGGTAGTCAGGGAGGGCTTCCATATGGAAGAAATGTCTGAACAGGGACTGGAAGGAGGTAAAGAAGCATGCTGGGTAGCTCTCTGATATACAGAGGGAATGACCAGTGTAAATGTCAGTGTGTGCTAGTAACTATTAAGCTAGGTTGGGGGGAAAAGCCCTTATAAAAGTAGAAAATCTTCATTTTAAAACTAGCACTCTTTCTGACACATGAAGAGAATCAACATGGCCAGTTGGGTGCATGTCCTGCCAGACATTTTTCTGCTTTTAAAACTTACACAGTTGCAAATCACTTGGAGCCTTTTTTAGTTTTTAATAAAATTCATCGCCCTAGTCAGTTGGCTCAGTGGATAGAGCATCGGCCTGTCATACGGGCATCCCAAATTTGATTTTTGGTCAGGGCACATCTGCTTCTCTTCCCCTCCCTCTCCCCTTTCTTTCCCTCTTCCCTTCCCACAGCCAGTGGCTCGGTTGGTTCAAGCTTTAGCCCGGGTGCTGAGGATAGCTCAGTTGATTCAAGCATCGGCCCTAGATAGGGGTTGCCAGGTGGATCCTGGTTGGGGTGCATACAGGAGTCTGTCTCATTATCTCCCTTCCTATCACTTAAAAAATTGTATTGTATTCTGTATACTATTCTGTAACTAGCTTTTAAGTGTTTACACTGCCTCTTTAAATACCTTCCACATTAGCCACATAGATCTACAGTGTAATTAGAAATGTGAACAGTGGAGCCAGCCTGCCTGGGTTCAAATCCTGAATCTGCTGTGTTGCTTGCTGTGTTACCTGGGGCAAGTAATTCAATCTCCCTGTGCTCCAGTTTCTCATCTGAAAAAATATTGTCTGGCCTGACCAGGCGGTGGCACAGTGGATAGACATGTCGGACTGGGACATGGAGGACCCAGGTTCGAGACCCCGAGGTCGCCAGCTTGAGCGTGTGCTCACCAGCTTGAGCATGGGATCATAGGCATGACACCATGGTCACTGGCTTGAGCCCAAGGTTGCTGGCTTGAGCAAGGGGTCACTCGCTCTGCTATAGCCCCCCAGTCAGGCACATATGAGAAAGCAATCAATGAACAACTAAGGAAACTAAAGGAGCTGCAATGAAGAATTGATGCTTCTCATCTTTCTCCCTTCCTGCCTGTCTGTCCCGATCTGTCGCTCTCTCTGTCTCTCTCTCTGTCTCTGTCACACACACACAAAATAGAAAAAAAAAACACCTGCCTGATAGAATCAGTAGAATCACTGTGAGGATTTACTAAGTGTAAAACTTTGAAACAGTTTCAGGCATGCAGTGATTATGCAACATAAGTGGTCATTTACTGTCTCATTCTTACTTTTAAATAGCTCTATTGAGGTATAATTGACATACAATGAACTGCACATAGTTAAAGTGCACAATCTGACAAAACTGACATGTCTACACCTGTGAAACCATTGCCAACATCAAGATACGAAAATTTTTATCACCCCCCAAATTTCCACATGTCCCTTTGTGACGCCTCCCTTAGGTCCCTCCTTGGGTGCCCACCAACCTGTTTTCTGTCCCTATAGATAAGTTTGATTTTCTAGGGTTTTCTATAAGTGACATCTTTTAGCATGTATTTCCTTTTGTTTCCTAACAGTTACCTTAATTACCATCAGTCTTGGACTCCATCCAGACATATCTAAATGTTTCCCAAACAGGCAGCCTTCACCTACTTAATCAAACACGGTTCTAAGCTCTTTGAAAATATTAACTTACATCATCTTCAGAACAACTATTATATCACATCCATTTTATAGATGAGGAAACTGAGGCTTGAAGATGTTATATGTGTTGCTCAATATCACAGAGGCAGGTTTGGACTCAGGTCTAATCCAAAATCTCCTTGATCTCAACCCCCGCACTCTGCTGGCCCCTTGTAAGTGTCCATAGGCCACTGGTTATGGGCTGTGTGCTAGACCCCTAAATGCCACCCTGCTCCTGTGGGTCCTGAAGGCCACTGCCCCTGAGTGAAGGGATTCTGGATGCTACCACGCTGGTTACTGCAGGCAGAGATAGCACTTACATTGTCATGGCTGAGCATCACTCCTTTGGGGCTGCCTGTAGTCCCAGAAGTGTAGATGAGTATAGCACACTGATTGACCTTCTGGCTCGCTATGATCTGGTCCAGCTGGAAATCAGAGATGCTGTTGCCAAGTTCCATGAAATCATCCCACTGTGGAAAGAAAAGACAAGCCAGGAGGGGCCAGACTCAGGAAGTGTGAGAAGTGACCTCAGAATGCCAAGTATCCCTTTTCCCCAGTCGTATTTTGTCCCACTGGTTTATCCTAAAGCAAAGGTTTAGTTAGGATCGCCCGTCCTGGTTCTTCTTACAAAAGCTATTGTTTCAACTGGAGGGTGCTACTGGAATCTAGTAGGTAGAGACCAGGAATGCTGCTCACCATCCTACAATACACATTGTTTGCTCTGGGTTCCTGCACTCTCAGGCAGGCCACTTAAGCTCCCTGTGTCTCAGTTTCCTCATTCATAAGATGAAAATGACATCAGAACACAACTTCTTGGGTTGTTCTAAGCAGTAAATAAATTAATATATATATAATGCTTAGACAGTAGAGTTTGATATTATTTGATCTCTGCCTTCCCAGTTTTTATTCTGCACCCCAAATTTATTGGTGATGGGATGGATGGGGCCTACTCCACCCCCAATTCCAGAAGTCAGTCCTGATTGGTTTAAGGCAGAAGATTCCATTTGCATGGGCCACAGTAATTGGATTGGGTCTGGGCATGTGACCTTAGCTGGTCCAATCACAATGAAAGTCAGGGCTTCTGCTGGAAATGCTATCTAGACAAAAATGAGTGAAGATGTAGCCCTTGGGAACTACTGGACCATCTCAGGACTATGGGAGAAAACAAGGGTAGAGTGGAGGTAAGAAACTAAGAGGGCAAAATGGAGATTGGGTCACAATTGAACTCCTAGTTCCAGCCATGCCTGAAACCCACACCCTGAGTTGTAGTTACAGGAGTCAACAAATTATCCTTTTGCTTAAGCTCCACCCTTCATTTTAAAAAAAAAGTCTCTAATGCCTGCCCACTCCTTTGTGAAACCTGGCCCTCTCTCTTGCTCACCATCCACTTCCTTTGAGAGTCCCACCCTCCCCTCTGCTCTGTGCCCCTGCCACACTTACAGAATACAGGTTATTTTTATTGCTCTCCTTTATTGGCAGCCTGTACTGGACAATTGCTTTTACGGTCTCCATCTGGCTCTGTGGAATCTGAAAGAAAGTTCAGCATGGCCTCATGGCAACCCAACCCTGGGAAAGACAGAAACTGGATGGGTGTCCCAAGCTCTTTTCTACTACAACCCTAGTGCCTTTTTATCCTCTCTTTTTCTTTTCTGTAAAACGGCGCTTCTTGTCTTGACTGACTTTAGGACTGCTGGGTCCTTTGTGGCCAGCATCAGTAGCCTGTGACAATGAAAGGGGGGTGAAGACAACAGCCTCCCTGAGACAACAGGCTCTGGCCAAATTCTGCAGCAGAATCAGTGAGCAGGGCCTGACCAGGCGGTGGCTCAGTGGATAGAGCATCGGACCGGGATGCAGAAGACCCAGGTTCGAGACTCCAAGGTTGCCAGCTTGAGCGCGGGCCCATCTGGCTTGAGCAAAAGCTCACCAGCTTGGACCTAAGGTTGCTGGCTCCAGCCAGGGGTGGATCGGTCTGCTGAAGGCCCACGGTCAAGGCATATGTGAGAAAGCAATCAATGAACAACTATGGTGTTGCAACGGCAATGAAAAACTAATGATTGATCCTTCTCATCTCTCTCCGTTCCTGTCTGTCTGTCCCTATCTATCCCTCTCTCTGACTCTCTCTCTGTCTCTGTAAAAAAAAAAAAAAAAAGAAGAATCAGTGAGCAGGCAGCTTGCACAAGGCAGCCAGGATTCCATAAACATTCTTGTTGGAGTCAGGCCACAAAAATCCTCTGTGAAGGTGGCTGGGACCTGGACAGGTTCAGAATTTTATACCTATACCTAGATCAGTACAGTTCAGGAGACCAGGCCTGTGGGATGCTTGTACCCTCTTCATTGCTAGCCAATCCTGTGAGAAAGTCACTTCCAGCACTCATGAAGCTCATTATAATTATAGCCACGTTGGTGGTGTGGATTGGAGAGAAAAGATGACAGAAGTGCTTATAATAGCCGGACAAGAGTTTTCCGGAGAGAGAAGCAGGTATCCAAAACGCTCAGAGCAGGCATCAACCTGGGCTGTCTGAGGAAGAGAAGAGTTTGGGAAGGCTGGACTGGATGGAGGGAAGTAGAGGGGAAGAGGCAGGAGAGGGTAGTGAGGTCCAGGTAGGCCATGATGGAGGCAATGCAGGGAGTTTGAGGTTTATCCTAAAGGTGGCAAGGGAACAGTGGAGAGTTGGAGGAGCATAGCCATGAGGACTGCCCAGAATTAGATTACCCAGTGGAGCTGAATATGCAGTTTGGGAAGAGTGTGTCAGGAGCCTGGCTTTGAATCTTCCGTACAGAGCAATCAGAACCACAAATCCCCCACTAGCAATACCTCTGATCAGACTAATAGAAATAATTCAGGTATTTCTTTAAGTGTGTGAGGTCAAATATACCAGAAGTAGGACAGGAAGCCATAGAAGTGAAGTTGGTGCAGGGGGAAAGATGGGGTACAGGGAATTTTCTAACAGTAGAAAAACCCAGAACGTAAGCCAGTATCAATGGCAAGAATGAGGAGCCCCCCACTCATCACTCACCCCTAGTGTGTCCTGCTATGAACAGAGCGGACAGGGCATGACACAAGTATCAGGGACCACACAAGCAACATGTAAGTAAGCAGCACCAAAAAAAGCTCCAGGCTGCAGGTAGAAGTCTAAACCAAGTCAGGAATTGGATGTGGAAGGACACTTGGTGGCACAACATGTTCCATTTCACTGAGTCCAGCTAGGATTTCATTATGTCTAGAAAATGGACCCTAATTTCAGAGGTGTGAAAATGTGAGAGAACTTCCACATAGCATCGATGGCCAGATACATTTCGACTCCGGAAACATTACAAAGTGGAGAAATGTGTAGTTCAGAAGTGATGAAATATTTAAAAACAGTCACAGTGACCTTCAAGCTGAGCGATGAGTCTGGTCATCTAGGCTCATCCTTCCCTAACCTTCGGGTCTTCCTGCCAAAACTGGCTCAGGCAACCGCAGCTCATTCAAACACAAGGAAAAGTTTCCACAATATTCACACAAAGATACCACAAGGAGAAAAAGAGAAAATAAGACAGAAGCCACATTTCATGAAGTCACCACAGAGCAAAGAAAAATGACCACCCCACACTCCAGCGTAACTTTTAAAACATAAGGAAGTGAACATGGCTGGGAAGGAAAAACACAAAGCAGAGCTACAAGGGAAGAGGGCGCTGGTGGCCAGAGAAGGTGGCAGGACACAGCAGAACTCGGAACTCGGAAAGAAACTGAAGACAAAGACAGAAGCGCTGCATGCAGAAGGGCAGACAGTTCTAAGAAACAAAGAAAATCACAAGAGTCAAAATAATCACTTCTAAATGAAAAATAGCAGTGGACTGTGTATAAAATCATGCATAAACTTGTTTGTTTTTTTTTTTAAATGGAGGTTGAGTAGGAAATTAAATTGACATGAACCGGGAATGAAACTTCTCCAATCCACCCTGCTCCCCCCAGAAGCAGCTTTGCCAGTTGCGTTGAAGTGGTGGAGGGCTCTGACAGACCCTGTGAGTGCAGCAAGCCACACTGGCTGTCCCCACAGAGCGGGGCATCGTTAGCATCTAATGAGCATGGAGACACCTGGTCAGAGCCCCCAGATCCCCCTGGGGGACTGGCAGGCAGTGCTGGGAGGGATTTTTACCGAAAGGATTTTCTGTAGCTGTAGGTCATTTTCAACCACCAGGATATTCACTTTGGCATGAGCAATGACATATTGACAAGCCTCTGCAGAGTTGGTGGCATAAATGCCAACACAGACGCCCCTGGGAAAAGAAAATACACATGCCTGTCATGTGCGTGCGTGCAAGGGGAGAATGTCATGGATGGGGGAAGGGTCTGCAGGCAAGTTCTGAGTCTGCAGTCTTGGCACTCTTCCCACCCTCCACAACTCAATGACAAAAACAGCACAAATGATAATGATGGTGAAAGCCACTCCTCTGATGTCATTAGGACATAAGATTGTGGAACCCCCACAGCATCCCATTTCGTAGATGAGGGAACAGAGAGTCCGAGTAGTGGAGTCACTGTTCAGAGTACATGGAGGATAATGAATGTCAGAGATGAGATTTGGACCCCACTCAGGTGCCTGGTCCTCTCTTCCACAGCCTTTTGTCCTCGCTTCTACCCATCCTGCTGTGGATTTCATCTGCGTTTCCCTGATGACTGCTGACTTCAGGCATTCTTTCAAGTCCTCCTTATCCCCTACTTTGCTTTGTAATGATTCTTTCTTTCTTCTTTCTTTCTTTCTCTTTTCTTTCTTCTTCTTCGTGTGTGTGTGTGTGTGTGTGTGTGTGTGTGTGTGTGTGTGTGTGTGGCAGAGACAGAGAGAGAGACAGAGAGAGGGACAGATAGGGACAGACAGACAGGAAGGGAGAGAGATGAGAAGCATCAATTCTTTGTTGCGGCACCTTAGTTATTCATTGATTGCTTTCTCACATATGCCTTGATGGGGGGCTGCAGCCGAGCCAGTGACCCCTTGCTCAAGCCAGGGAACTGGGGCTTCAAGCCAGCAACCTTTGGGTTCAAGCCCATGGGGTCATTGCTCAAGCGACCATGGGGTCATGTGTATGATCCCACGCTCAAGCCAGCAACCCCGCACTCAAGCTGGTGAGCCCACGCTCAATCCGGCCACCTCGGGATTTCGAACCTGGGTCCTCTGCATCCCAGTCTGAATCTCTATCCACTGAGCCACCGTCTGGTCAGGCTGGCAGTTCAAGTCTGGTCAGGCTTTTTTGTTCAAGTCTTTTGCCCATTTAAAATATATTTTGTCTTTTTATTACTGAGTTCTAGAAGTACCTTCTATATTCAAGATACCATCCTTTGTTAGGTTCATTGATTTGTGAGTGTGTTTCACCTGCTCACTTGGGGCTGTGTCTGAACTCCCCGTTCACATCTCAGTCAGACAAGCCCAGGGCCCCAGGCCCCGAGTACCGCCCCTCAACATTGACTGTGAACTGTGCCCGGTCTTACCCTGCTAGGATGGCACCAAGAGAAGCAATAAACCACTCGACGGAGTTAAACCCCAGGATGCCGACTCCGTGGAACCGCTCCAAGCCCAGCTGGGGAGGCAAAAACAGATGAACAGGAAATGGAATTGTTTGGCTCACTGGTCGTGGGAGAGCACGCTGCAAGCCCACTGTGTGGGGAAGAACCAGAGCTGAGGCTAAAATGTGGGTGGGAGCTTCTTGAGACTGTTGGGATCCTGGTTGCCCCCATTGATTTAGTTTTATTGTGGTAAACAATTTACAGCATAAATGTGCCATTTTCGCCAATTTTAAGTATACAAATCGGTAGCATTGTTTACTCATGTTGTGTGACCATCCCCGCCATCCATCTGCAGAACTGTCTTATCTTCTCAAACTAGAACTCTGTCCCCATTAAACACTAGCTCCCCAACCCCTCCTCTGGCTCCTGGCTCCTGGCTCCGACCATCTACTTCCTGTCTTTACGAATCTGACTCCTCTAGGGACCTCATGTGAGTGGAATCACACAGTATTTGTCCTTCTGTAACTGACTTATTTTACTGAGCACAATATCCTCAAGGTTCATCTGTGTTGTAGCCCATGTCAGAATTTCCTTCCTTTTAAAAGATAAATAATATTTCATTGTGTGATGGACCACATTGTGTTTGTTCATCATCTATTGATGGACACTTTGGTTGCTTCTGCTTTTTAGCCATTGTGAATAACACTGCTATGAACGTGAGTGTGCACCTATCTGTTTAAGTCTTTGCTTTAAATTGTTTTGGGTATGTGCCCAGAAGTGGAATCACTGGGTCAGATAGTATTTCAATGTTCAATTTTTTGAGGTACTGCCAAACTGCTTTCCACAGTGGCTGCTTCATTCTACATTCTCACCAGCAATGCATTAAGGTTCCAATTTCTCTACATCCTCACCAATACTTGTTATATTCTGTTCTTTTAAAAATAATAGACATTCTGCCTGACCAGGTGATGGCACAGTGGATAGAGTGTTGGACTGGGATGTGGAAGACCCAGGTTCGAGACCCTGAGCTCGCCAGCTTGAGCGTGGGCCCATCTGGCTTGAGCAAAAAGCTCGCCATCTTGGATCCAAGGCCGCTGGCTCCAGCAAGGGTTGCTCGGTCTGCTGAAGGCCTGCGGTCAAGGCACATGTGAGAAAGCAATCAATGAACAACTATGGTGTTGCAAGGGCAACGAAAAACTAATGATTGATGCTTCTCACCTCTCTCCGTTCCTGTCTGTCCATATCTATCCCTCTCTCTGACTCTTTCTCTCTGTCCCTGTAAAATAATAATAATAATTGACATTCTAATGGGTGTGAATTTAGTTTTATTATTTTTAAGTTTTTTTATTGATTGATTTTAGAGAGGAAAGGAGAGAGAGAGAGAAACATTGATTTGTTATTCCACTTATTTATGCATTTATTGTGTGATTCTTGTATGTGCCCTGACTGGGTATCAAACCTGCAATTTTGACGTATCAAGATGACTCTCCAACCAACTGAGCTTCCCAGCCAAGGTCAATTTATTTTTATGTTCAATAACGCGAGTTATTAAACATAAAAATATTTTATAATGGTGAGAAATTGCACTTTTAAAGATATAGCCTTGGGGAAAAAAAAAGATATAGTCTTGGTCTGAACTATGGCCAAGGATGAACCAGGAAGCCTGGACTTAAAGGTGACCATCCTGTGAGTGACCCGTTTGGTTTGAGGTAACTCCAATTTTGTTGGCTTTTTTGGTCATGTGGAGCAAGGCTGGCAGTGAAATCTGTTCTAAGGGAAAACACAAGCATTTGGACAGTGTCTGCTGATACTCAGAACACAATGCCAAATGTTTCTGCTTAGTGACAAAAAGGTTGTCCTCATTGTGGAAGTATGTCTCCATTCGGGTGCAGATGAACTGATTTATTTGTGATTGAATCCCTGAGGTTAGGAAAGAAGAGGGTCCTTGAGCTCCACACTAAGAGCATAGCCAACAAGGCTCACCTTTCAGGAGAGGTGAACCCATTACAATACTCTGGCACGGGATGGGGCAGCCAAAAGAAACCGAGCCCAAGCAGATGGTTCTTAATTGTGACATCTCACAGTCTATTGATGAAGACACATGGGCAACAGGAAAGGGGAGAGAGAAATTGGGGTCAGGGTCAAAATGTGACCTGATTTCCTGCATATCAAAACCACCAGCAGAGCCTGACCAGTGATGGCACAGTGGATAGAGCATCAACCTGGGACACTGAGGTCCCAGATTCAAAACCCTGATGTTACTAGCTGGAGCATAGGCTCCACCTGGCTTGAGTGCAGGCTCTCCAGCTTGCGTATAGTATTTTCGGCTTGAGTGTGGGATCATCAACATGATCCCATGGTCACTGGCTTGAGCCTAAAGGTTGCTGGCTTGAAGCCCAAGGCCACTGGATTGAGCCAGGGATCATGGGTTCAGCTCAACCCCCCAGTCAAGGCATGTATGAGAAGCAATCAATGAACAACTAAGGTGGTGAAACTATGAGTTGATGCTTCTCATCTCTTTCCCTTCCTGCCTCTCTCTTGCTTGCTAAAATAAAGAAACAAACAAACAAACCACCAGCAGATACCCTTCTACAATGAGAGATACTTATTATAGTCATTGTCTATTGTTGCATAACACATTACCACAAATTTAACAGCTTAAAACAGCACACAGTTATTATTTCAGCTTCCACGGGTTAGGAGGCTAGGGGCAGTCTAGCTGGGTCCTTTGCTTAGGGTTTCCCAAAGCTTCAATAAAGGTCTCAGTGGGGTCTGTGGCCTCCTCTGAAGCATGAAATTCTCTCCTGAACTCTCAGGTCATTTGCAGAATTTATTTCCTTGTGGTTAAATGCCTGAGGTCCTATTTCCTTGGTAGCTGTCAGTTGGGGATGGTGCTCAACTTCTAGAAGCTGTCTGCCTCTCACTGCCCCATGGCCCTGTTCACAACATGGCAGTTTACTTCCCCAAAGCCAGCAGGAGAATCTCTCCCTTAGTGCTTTATCTAATTAAGTCAGGCCCACCCTGAGCACTTCTTCTTTTGGTGAACTAAAAGCCAACTAACTGGTTAGGGACCTTAATGACATCTGTTAAAGTCCTTTACCTTTGCCACCATTGGAGGGAAAATCCTTCTTAGTCACAAGTCCTGCCCGCATTTGAGGAGAGGAGGCTATAAGCATGATATACCAGATGCTGAGAATCTCGGGTTATCTTAGAATTCTGCCTCACGTGCCTATCAGACTGGTCAAAATAAACATTTTTGATAATATGATGTTGGCAAGAATACAGGCAAGCAGATCCTCTCATACATTGGAGTGGGCGTGCCCAGGCACCTCTATGTGAGAATCCATTGTGCAAAGGAAGTTCACTGTGGCACCATATCTGGTGGCAAAGGCTAAGAATCACTGAAATGCCCACTGTAGGGGAGGGTTAAGTCATACTGTTCCATACATCATTGCAGTTGTTGAAAAGAATGTGAATGTTTTCAAATAAATCAACAGGGAAGGACCCCAGAGTGTGGGAGCCAACCCTCAAGATGTCCTCAGTGATCCTCATCTCCTGGTATTTGTGTTCATGCATAATCTCCTCCCTCAGTGCATCAAGTTGGTCTGTGTAACCAACAGAATATGGAAAAAGAGATAGTGTGTCATTGCTGAGATAAGATTATGTAAGCTATCATGATTCCCATTGTGTTCACTGGCTGCCATATTGTGATAATACTCCAAGAATTCCCTATGAGAAAAGCCATGGAGCAAGACACTGAGGCCTCCCACCAATTGCCAGCTTAGAAGCAAGCCCTCCAGTACCGCTCGAGTCTTCAGATGATGCAGCCCAGGCCAACAGTTCAATTGCAATCTCATGAGGGACCCTGAACCAGAAGTATTCAACTAAGTTTCTCCTGGATTCATGACCCCACAGAAATTGTGAGATTATGTTTGTCATTTTAAGTCACTAAATTTAGGGGAGACTTGTTATGCAGCAGTAGTTAAGTAATACATACAGATACTATGCTAAGGGGAAATGACAAGATGCAGAATCATGGGTATAATAGGCTATCATGTGTGTAAACATTTGCATACAGACATATTATATAATACATACACATAATTTATTCCCCAAAAGAATGTACAAAAAAACTGGCAATGGTGGCTGCCTACATACAAAAGAAATTAAGAATTGAAGGGAATTTTTTTTGTATGTGTGAAAAAGAAAGAGAAAGATAGAGGCAGAGAGAGGGACAGACAGGGACAGACAGGCAGAAATGGCGAGAGATGAGAAGCATCAATTCTTCATTGCGGCTCCTTAGTCTCCTTAGTTGTTCATTAATTGGTTTCTCATATGTGCCTTGATGAGGGCTACAGCAGAGTGAGTGACCCCTTGTGACCTTGGGCTCAAGCCAGTGACCTTGGGCTTCAAGCCAGTGACTTTTGGGCTCAAGCCAGTGACCATGGGGTCATAGCTATGATGCTGCACTCAAGCCAGCGACCCCGCGCTCAAGCTGGTGACCTCAGGGTTTTGAACCTGGGTCCTCAGTGTACCCGTCCGATGCTCTATCCACTGCACCACCGCCTGGTCAAAGAATTGAAGAGAAATTTTTTACCAGCTACCCTTCACATCCTGTAGTGCTTTGTGCATTTTATACCATATGTGTGTATATGCATTTCCTATTCTGAATGAATGGTTTAATAAGTGATAAGGAAGGAAGAAGGGAGGGAAGGAGAGAAAGAGAAAAGGAAGGAAAAAGGTATAAATGACTAATACACCTTGATTAAAGCTCTTGCAGCCTTCCGACAAGCCTCGTGGTACTGTCTGAAATTCAGTATGTCCCATTTATTCCTGTTCTTTGATGCCAAGGCTGGATAAGCCCCAAATCGGTCGACTGACTCCCGAAAAAAATCTGGGATGGTTATCGGGGTCTCATGGCCTGGCCCGTGTTTTGAGGACCTCAGAAGGACTTCTCCATCAGGATGAATGGTCCACAGTCCAGAATTAATTGCCATTATGTCTAAAAAAAAATCAATGCACATATCTTAACTTTAAAATACTTTATTGCTAAAAATAAATGTTAACCATCATCTAAGCCTGTTGGGGAAATCATGCTGATAGACTTGCTCAAAGCAAGGTTGCCACAAACCTTCAATTTGTAGAAAACACAGTATCTACAAAGTGCGTAAAGTAAGGCAGAATAAATCGAGATATGCCTGTGCTCTAGAGGGAGGGCTGAAACAACTGAGATTATTCTTGCCCAGTTTTAGAGACAAAAAGTCTGAGATCAGGGTGTCAGGCACTGGGTTGCTCCTGAGGCCATGATGGAGCATCTGCCCTCTCCTTTCCCTTGCCTTCCAGTAACTCACTGGCAATCTTTGGAGTTCCTTGGATCGTGAAACGTCACCCTGATATTCGCCTTTATCTTCACATGGTGTTCTCCCTGTGTGCAAGTCTGTCCAAATTTCCCCTTTGTATAAGGACACCAGTTATATTGGTTAAAACCCATCTTATCTGTAATGACTTTATTTATAAATTAGGTCACATTCTGAAGCACTGGGTAACTGTTAGGACTGCGACCTATGAATTTAGGGGGAATGTCTCAGCCCACTTGGGCTGCTATAACAAGATACCATAACCTGGGTCATTTGGAAACAACAGTCATTTATTTCTCACAATTCTGGAGGCTGGGAAGTCAAAGAACAAAGCATCAACAGATCCAGTGTCCCTGTCTCTTGTTTCATTGAGATTGTTATCCCCTTTTGTCCTCACATGGAAGAAGGAGTGAGGGAGTTTCCTGGGGCCTCTGTTATCAGGGTCCTAATCCCATTTAGGAGGGCTCTACCCTCATGATGTAATCACCTCCCAAAGGCCCCACCTCCTGATACCATCACATTGGGGGTGGGGGTGGGGGTAGATTTCAACATATAAGTGGAGGGGGAAAACAACATTCAGACCATAGCAGGGAGATACAATTCAACCCATAATAATCTACATAAAAAAAGGCTAGTTCATAGCTCCCCCCCTCCCCCCCAGGGAGATACTGTGAGAACATCACCTAGGAAAGTGAAGCTCAGGTCATCATGCCTCCCTGGCCCCCACCATCCCAGGCATTCGCACTGAAACCTTGAGGGGCGGAGAAGCTTGAAATTAAGCAAATATATGGAGGGGTATCACCTGGATATGGGTGGGGATATATATATATATATTCAATGAGAGGAGGGGAGGCAGAGACAGACTCCCACATGCACCAACTGGGATCCACCTGGCAAGCCCACCAGAGGGTGATGCTCTGTCCATCTGGGGCATTGCTTTGTTGCTTAGCAATTGAGCTCTTCTTAGTGCCTGAGGTGTAGGCCATGGAGCCATCCTCAGCACCCAGGGCCAACTTGCTCCAATCAAACTATGTCTACAGGAGGAGAAGCGAGAGGGGGAGGGGTGGAGAAGCAGATCAGTGCTTCTCCTGTGCCCTGACCAGGAGTCAGCCCTGGGACATCCACACACTTGGCTGATACTTTACCACTGAGCCAATTGGCCAGGGCTGTGTGGGATATTTTAATGACTATAGTGGGTTGAATAGTGTTCCCTCAAAGTTCATGTACAGGATCTCTAATGTGACTGTATTTGGAAATAGGGCCTTTGCAGGTGAAATCAGTTGAGGATCTCAAGATGACATCACCATGAAGTGAGAATAGGTCCTAAAGTCAATGACTGGTGTCCTTACAAGAAAAAGAGAGGATGTAGAAGGCCATGTGAAGACAGAGGCAGAGATTGGAGTGATGAGGGTGCAGACAGGGAACACCAAGGATCACCAGCAGCCACCGGTGGCATGGAAGAGATTCTCCATCATGGCCTTGAGAAGGGATCAACCTGGCTGACACTTGGATTTTGGACTTCTGGCCTCCAGAACTGGGAGGCAGAGACTTCTGTTGTTTCAACCACCCAGTCTGGGGGCTTTGTCATGGCCATCCCAGCAATCTAGCACTAACCAAAATGAGACTTGGAAGACTAGTCTCTGAGAACGACTGTGAAAGTTATCATTCTCACCAACAAATCATTCGCGCGGAGAGGGCCGCTATCAGAGAACAAAGGTACTTGATCATCATGTGGTGCCTCTGAGTGTTCAGGGGGTAAAATGTTTACAACGTAGTGTTAAAAGATCATTATTACTACATCTACTATATTATATATTATTACATTTGCACTATATATATTATCACCTCTGCACTATATATTACATCTTCACTATATATTACATTTGTATTATATGTTATAGTTGTACTACAATTACATCTGGTCTTTATATATAATATTATTCTGCACTATATATTTATAATATTACATGTGCACTATATATATCTGAGCTATATATATATAATTACATCTATATATATATATATATATACACACACACACACACACACACACACACACACATATGGTCCCTCGCACACAGACTCACCTCCTAATAGGCAGGTGCTATTGTCAGTGCTGCCTTAATACAAAATATAAATGAGGCTGTGAAATCATAAGCCTGTACTCCTTGAGTGGTAGAGAAACCCACCCCACCCCCCACCTCCCGGGTTCAGGCACCTTGGCGGAGGCCAGGGGCTCAGACACAGACGGCTATGTCCTGACTCGCCCGGACCAGGTCCCTTTAGGAAAAGCCTGGACCGAGCCAGTGCACCTTTATCTCTCTCACACGTGCCTTCTGTTTTACTCATGTCTATTCCAGGGTCCCTCAGCTTCGTCTTGAGTAGTTGGAGTTTCAGCCCTTCCAGGTCCGCAGAGACTATTCTTCACAGTACTGCAAGGCATAAAGCAGGGAACTCGGTGGGACTGCGAAAGGGCTGCAGGGCCGAGGCCACCTCCCAGCCTCGGTCAGGTCTGCCTAGAACCCGGGGAACATCAGCCATGATGGCTCTGGGCCTAGGAGGAGAGAAGAGTGGCTTGTACACCAGATCATAGAGCAATTGTAAAGTCCAGAAAATATTCAATCTGTGTTTCCAGAAGTCTCTTAAACATTGGAATATAGGGGTCAAATCTATATGTGGTCCTGTGGGTAAGAAAACATTTTGAAGTCTCCTGAGGGAAGGCAAGTCACCTCCCCACCACCGCTGTGGTACATCCACACAGGGGACCTCAGAAGCAAAGAGGAGTGAACTATTCGTTCAACAATTTGAGTGCGTCTCAAAGGCATTACTCTGAGTGGAAGAAGACAGAGTCAAAAGACCACACATTTTATGATTTCATTTATGTCACTTTCTGGAAAAGGCAAAACTATAGTGACCAACAGGTGTGAGGTTGCCAAGGGCTGTAGCCGGATGAGGGGTTGACTACGGAGGGGAAACATGAGGGAATTGGGGGAGGGGTAATAGACACATACTGTATTTGACCTAGTTGGTGGTTACACAATTCTACACATTTGTGAAACCCTATAGAACTGTACACCAAAAAAGAGTAAACTCTATTATATGTGGAAAAAGTGGACTATACATCTTAAAATTTAAAAGTATTCTGTGGCTAACTCATTGGGTTTTCAGGTATTACTAAAGACAAAATATAAGGAGAAAATAACTTATTAGCAAATAGCTTTCCATTTCCTACATGGACTTGGGACTTGTTCATATGTCAATTGTGTATTAGTTGTTAAAAAGTCTTCATCACTTTCTCAAATATGTTACATGGTGATAGCATTCCATCAGCCTAAACAAAAAAAATTTCCACTAATTAATGCTTTATAAATGAAGGTTTACCTTGGCAAACTAAAATAGGAAAAAGTATATTGTATACCAAAATTGTATAACCCCCCCCCAAAAGTGAAATTTAGGATAAAAAGTAATAAACATATAATGAAAGATCTACCTCATGCCAAGCACCAAGACGAGCTGTCTGTGGCTGCCTAAAGTATTCACAAAGTGTCTGTTTCCACAGAGTTAGAGTTGGAAATACATAGAATGAACACCCATTAGGACAAACCAAAGTCAACTGGAAACATCAAAGAATTATTCACCTGACAGCTACTTAAACTACACACAAAGAATAGTCACTGCAGCACTATCTGAAGAGCAAAAGACCGGAGAAAATGCAGACATCCCACGATAGAAGGCTGAATATGCACTGAACCTTCATGTGGTGGAGTATTCTAGACCTGTGGGAAAACACCATTGTCCACAGCATCACAGTTCACAATGCCCCCAAATCCGTCAATGGATGAATAGATGACAAAATATGGCCCACATACACACTGGAATATTATTCAGCCACAAAAACAAAAGAAATCCTGACACTCGCTACAACATGGATGGACCTGAGGACGCGCTGCTCAGTAAGAAAAGCCACACACAAGAGTTCACATGTTGTGTGATTCCACTTATGTGAAATGTCCAGATTAGGCAAATCCACAGAAACAGAAAGTGGATTAACAATTGTTAAAGGCCAAAGGTGGCGTGGGGAGTGGCTGTTTCCTTTTGGGGATGATGAAAATGTTTTGGAACTAATTAGAGGTGATCGTTGTTCAATCCATTGTGAATGTACTAAATGCTAGCGAGCTGTTTACTTTAAAATGGTTAATTTTATGTTATGTGAATCTCATCTCACAATTAAAAAACACCAAAAAAGTTGCTCATTGTTACTGAAATGAGATGTTCCTCAAGACATAATATTAAATTAAAAAAATGAAGATTCAGGATAACGTATAAAGAAGCTGACCATTTGTGTGGGAGATGGATGGGTATATATGTTTATGACACTAGAAAAAATTTGTAGCCCTAGCTGGGTTACTCAGCTGATTAGTGTTGTCCCAATATGCCAAGGTTGTCGATTCAGTCTCAAATCAGGGAACACACAAGAATCAACTAATAAATGCATAAATAAGTATAACAACAAGTTGAAGTTTCTCTCTCACTCACTCCCTCTCACCCTCCTTTCCTCTCTAAAATCAATCAATAAAAATATTTTTAAAAACAAAAACAAAAAACCTAATTATTATATATTTTTTGTGACAGAGACAGGGACAGATAGGGACAGACAGACAGGAAAGGAGAGAGATAAGCATCAATTCCTTGTTGCGGCACCTTAGTTGTTCATTGATTGCTTTCTCATGTGTGCCTGGAAGAGGGGAGGGAGGGAAGCATGGGGCTACAGCAGACTGAGCAACCCCTTGCTCAAGCTAGTGACCCTGGGCTCAAGCTGGTGCCTTGATCAAACCAGATGAGCCCATGCTCAAGCTGGCAACCTCGGGGTTTCAAACCTGAGTCCTCTGCTTCCCAGTCCGATGCATTATCCACTGCGCCACCACCTGGTCAGCAAAAAAAAAAAAAAAAAAAAAAAAAAAAAAAACCTAATTATTTTTAAAATGTGTGTCTATCAATGGTCTAAGAAGCCATTACCTCCTAGGCTATCATCATGCAAAATGCAAGCAATCTGACCCCAAAGGTGACCGCTGATGCCCTGAGAAGGGGAAGATGGATCACTGGATGACAGATATGATATCATGAAGTCCCCAAGAGCCTGCAGCCATCAGGGGCCTGCCCTGATCTCTTACAAGCTTAACCATCATTAAAAATCTTTCTTGCACACTCAGCGAGAGAGGAAAGGGTTTGATTCTGGGTCACAGCTGTTCTCTTCCCTTTGTGTTTCCTGAGCAACTGCTGTATGCAGGCAGTGTCCCAGGCACTTGGGACAAAAACCCCTCCTGGAATTGACAATGGGAGAAACACACAGGAAATAAAGATCAATTCAGATAGGAACAGGATGAGTCTCAAAAACCTCATATTGAATGAAAGAAGCCAAAAGACACATAGTCTTCCCTTCTTATCTGCAGAGCTACCTTCCAAGACGCCCAGTGGGTGCCTGAAACCACAGATAGCAGCAAACCCTGTATATATTATGTCTTTCCCTATACATACACACTTACGACAAAGTTTAAATTATAAATTAGGCACAGTAAGAGATTAACGATAACTAATAATAAAATAATTAGGCTCTGGCTGGGTGGCTCAGTAGATAAAGCATCATCCTGGTGCGCTGAGATCGTGGGTTTGATCCCCAGTCAGGGCGAGTAGAAGAAGCAATCAATGAATGCACAACTAAATGAAACAATTAAATGGAAAAGAGTTGATGCTTCTCTCTTTCTCTCTCTCCCTCTCACTCCCACTCACACCCTTCCTCTCTGTCTCTCTCAAATCAATGGAAAAAATTTTAAAATAGACTAGAATGATTAAAATAATGTGCTATAATAAAAGTTATGTGAATGTGGTCTCTCTCTGACAAAATATCTTACCATACTGCACTATCTTTCCTGTGATGACATGGGCTGATGCACTGCCTATGTGATGAGATGACGTGGGCTGGGGTTTCTCCATTTAATATTTTCAGGTCGCAGACACTGAAACCACAGGCAAGGAGCACTACTGTACTGTGTGATTCTGTCCACGTGAAATGTCCAGATAGGCAAGTCCACAGAGACTGGAAGTGGATCTGTGGTTCCCAGGGGCTGCACTGGGGAGATGGGGAGTGACTGCTAATGGGGATGGGGTTTTCTTTTAAGGTGACAAAAATATTTTGGAACTAGATGGAGGTGGTAGCTGCACAACATTGTGAATGTCCTGAATGCCACTGACTTATGCACTTTAAAATGATGAATTTTGTGGGCCTCCCTTCAATTAAAAAAAATCAGATTAGTAATGACCACAATGGAGACAATAAGACAGGTCACTGTGATAGAGAATGGGTGGGCCTCTGTGAGGAGGTGACATCCAAGTTGACCTGAAGGATATGAGAGTTCTACTGGGGAGTCGTGTTCTGGGCAGAGGAAACTGTGCATGCAAAGGATGTAAGGCAGGAACCAGCTTGGCATGCTTGAGATGCAGAAGTATGCATGTCTGGCTTCTTGGGAGAGAGGGGTATATGGAGATAAAGAAACACAAAGACAGTTCCACCTCATGCCACATCCCTTCATCGCCTTAGCTAGGGCTATTTGGACTTTGTCTCCATCCCCCACGTATTCCAAATTCCCTTTTACCTCAAGGCCTTTGCACCTGCTGTCTCTTCTTCTCAAAACACTGTTCTCCCTAATATTCATCTATCAATCCCCTCCACCCCCACTATTCTCAGCTTCTGCTTATGAGTTTATTTGCCAGGAAAATATCCTCTATTATCCTAGGCTGGGCTGGACTCCACACCCTCTCATCTCACTCTCTTTTTCTTCATTGCACAATCTAGCTTTGTAATTAGCTGTGTGTGCGTGTGTGTAGCTATCTTTTTTTGTGTCTGTGAGAGAGACAGATAGGGACAGATAGGAAGGAAGAGAGATGAGAAGCATCAATTCTTTGTTGTGTCTCCTTAGTTGTTCATTGATTGCTTCCTCATATATGCCTTGACCAGGGCTGCAGCAGAGCGAGTGATCCCTTGCTCAAGCCAGCGACCTTGGGCTTCAAGCCAGCAACCTTTGGGCTCAAGCCAGCGACCATGGGGTCATGTCTATGATCCCATGCTCAAGCCAGTGACCTCGGAGTTTCAAACCTGGGTCCTCTGCGTCCCAGTCCGATGCTCGATCCACTGCGCCACTGCCTGGTCAGGCTGTAGCTATCTTTTTGATTGTTATATCCCTAACACCAAGCACAGTACCTGGCACATGAAAGGGTTAATATTAGATGAATGAATACATATCTAAATATATTGATTTAATAGACCTGTGGTTCTTAACCAGGGGCAATTCTGCCCTCCAGAAGACACTTGGCAGTGTCTGGAGGCATTTTGGTTGTTATAAGTTGGGATTGCTACTGGCATCTGGTGGGTAGAGGCCAGGGATAGTTTACAACATCCTACAATGTACAAGTAGCCCCCACAATCCAAAACTGTTCAACCCCAAATGTCAACAGCATCGACATAGAGAAACCCTGCACTAGACAATGCAGTTACAATAGGCAAATAGCACAATTTGAATATTTTCTGTACCCAAAAGTAGTAGTACAGGGAGTCTTACAAAGAGAGACATTTTCTATACTGTCAGGTGGAGAGGGGCCCCATAAAACCAGCAAGAGTTAAATTCTGGTGAACATATTAAACACAAAACAACAATGGTAATAAAAAGCAAGCAACATGTGTCTTTCCTATGTGCCTAGTGTGGTTCTGAAAGTTTTACATGCACAGATTCATTTACTCTTCACAACACTCCCACGAGGTAGGTACTGTTATTCTTATTCCCCATTTTACAAATGAGGAAACTGAAACATGGTGAGGTTAGCTTGCCTATGGTCACAGCACAATCTTTTGTTTTTTGTCCTGGGACCACTCGTCATGTGCAGCTGGTAAGTGGGGGTGATCTGATTCTTCAGCAAGGCAAAAGGCAAATCCAGCTGTGTATTAAAAGAATTTTGACCAAATGAATAATGTCCATTCATCAAGACATTAGACAGTAGTAAGTCCAGAAAAGTCACCAACTGGGATAAGATATTTGCTATTCTCACATTCCCAGAAAGAATTCTCATCCAGACTATACAAAGAGCTGCTCTGGATGAAGAAGACAAAGGTAAACAATCCAACAGGAGATAAGTGAAGACCACGAATGGACAGTTCACAGAACAGAAAATAGATGGATTCTAAACCCAGGACAAGATGTTCAAGTTCCTTGGTAGTCATGAAGACATACATTAAAATCACAATGAGATATCATCTCACCACCCAGTAGGCAAGCAGAAATGCATCCAGATGCTGGCAAGGAAGAGCAATAGGAGCTCTTTTCCACTGTTCGTGGGAGCTAAAGATGGCACCCCAACCAGGAAAATAGTGAGTGTGGTGTTAACCATTAATAGTAAACACGTGTGTATCCCTGACTTGTCATTTTCATTCCCAGGTACTTACCCAAGAGAAAATCTTGCACATCTGCCTCAGGAGACCTGGAAAAAGTGTTCACAGAACCCCACACTGGAGAGAGCCCGAATGTCCATCAACAGGAGAATGGATGCATCTGTTATGGAATACTATTTAATGATGAAAACAGAGGACCAGATGCAAAAACTCCTGGCTGCATCTCCCAGTCATGATGCTATAAAAAATGAGGTGGCAGTATGATTCTGTTTATATAAAGTTATAAACAGGTAGCATTAATTAGTACTTGTTTAGGAGTTCTGCAGGAAATTCAGGATAGTGGTTACCTTTTTCAGGTGAGGAAGGAACGTGAGAAAAAGGTAGGGCACACAGAGGGCATCAAAGTTACTTGTAATAATTTCTTTCAGGAAGGGAAGTAGGTAGATAGATATTTACTGTTATTAATAAATTGTGCATATATGTTTTGCATGTTATTTTGTGTCTAAGGTGTGTTTTACAATTTTAAAAGGCCATATTGGTTTATTTTAACAGTGCAAAAATATTCAACATTAAAATTCTATCAATGTGAGCTACTACATGTAAGGGGCAAAGAGTAAAAAACCATATGATTTCAAGATAGATGAAATTTGATGAAATACCCATTTTTTTATGAAAATCTCTTAGCAAATAAGAAATGGAAAACATTTCCTTAACTTAATAAAGGATTATCTACCAGAAATATACAATCAATATTATATTTAATAGCAACAAAATAACTGGGAGAATTTCCACAGAGTCAGAATTAAGACAAATACATCAGCTGTCACTGTTACTATTTAGCATTGACCTGGAGGTTCTTAGCCAATGCAGTAAGATAAGAAAAAGAAATGAGAGGAATAAAGATTGGAAACAGACACTGTCATTTCGCAAATAATTTGACTGCCTATACTATTCTACAAACTGAAAAGCTATTAGAAATAAAAGTTCTGTCAAGTGACTAGACTAGGCAAAAGATCAGCATTAAAAAATCAATAGTTTTCTTGTGTGCTAGCAACAACCAATAAGAAATTGTAATAGAAAAAGACAATTGGTCTAGCTTATGGCCAAAATGTGTGTCTGTGGTTTGACCAAATCCTAGTGAAATATGCTGTTGAATGATAGTCAACACTGAATCCCAAAGGACCCCATGTGCCCCTCTCCCATACCATTAGCACCTGCCACTCTTCATGAGGTATGAGTCTGGCCATCACAACAAATCTTTGGTTGCTGAGACATCTGGGCATTCAAGGTGTTTTCTTCTTCCTCAAAGGTGATAAACAAGTTGCCCTCCTGGAAACCTGAACATGTGCTGCCTCTTCCCAACCCTCGTCACCGTCTGGTCCAATCAAGATGGGGGGGAGGGTCATGAGAGATAGGAAGGTAGGCAGTTTCCCTCCCAGACAGCCCTTCTACCCCATTCAACTTTCCAGAACCTTCTGTCCTAGACACCTCTTGTGACATCACTGGCTGTCTCTGCCTCCCCACCCCACCCCCACCTCTGGAGGAAACCGCTTCCTAGCCAGGAGTGCTGTAGTTATTTTTTCATTCACTCACTCACTCATTCATTCATTCATTCATTCATGCATGCATGGCATGCATACATGTATCACACTTCTGCATGTGTTGATGAGGTCTGTGTGGAGCCACAGTCCTTATGTTGAGCATTGTGCTGGAAGCTGGGGACACAAAGATGGGCAAAATCAGGTGAGGTCTGTTTAAGGAGACAGCAGGGAAATCTAGGACTGTGCAAACAAATGCAAACTTACAATGATGCAGAGGCCCAAGGCGTGTTGAGAGAGTCTGATGAGAAATTTGACCTAGGCAGGGAGGTCTGGAGAGGTCCCGTGAGCTGAGATGTAAAGGATGGGCAGATGTTAGCCTTGATCTCACCTCCGTCCACCACATGTGCCTCAGTCAGCCTCCCTGATCTTGTGAGAAAAATAAGCCCATATTTTCTTTTAGATGTAGTCAAATGATAACTTACTAGCTTCAAATGATATTTCTGGGCTAACTATAGCAGCTAACAGTTTATGATGGGCAGATGTTATCTAAGTGATTACCCCAATAAATGGAAGCAACCTAGGTGTTCATCAATAGACAAGTGGATTAAAAAGAAGTAGTACATATATGCAATGGAATATTACTTGGCTATAAAAAAAGAATGAAATTTTACTGTTTCCCACAACATGAATGGACATAGACAGTATTATGCTAAGTGAAATAAGTTACAGAGAAAGATAAATACTATATGATCTCACTTACTTATGATCTGGAAACACCAATGTTGTGGGTTTGATCCCTCGTCAGGTCACATATGGCAAGCAACCAATGAATGCACAATTAAATGGAATAGCAAATGACTGCTTCTCTCTCTCTAAAAAAAATGGTAAGAGGACATAAAAAGACATTTAAAGGTATTTCTCTAAAGAAGACACTCAGATGACTAACAGTCATGAAAAGATGCTCAACATCACTAATCATCAGGAAGTGCAAATCAAAGCCACAATGAGATATCACCTGACACCAGTCAGAATGGCTGCTATCAAAAAGTCAGCAAATAATATGTGTTGGCAAGGATGTGGAGAAAGGGAAACCCTTGTGTTCTGTTGGTGGGACTGCAAACTGGTACAGTCCCTATGGGAAACGAAAGTATGGAGATTCATCAAAATAATAATAGATATACCACATGACCCAGCAATTTCACTTCTGGGTATTTATCCAAAGAAATGAAAACACTAATTCAAAAAGATACATGCATCCTTATGTTTACTGCAGCATTATTTACAATAGCCCAGATAGTGAAGCCAACTAGGTGTCCATTGGGTAGATGAATGGATAAAGATGATACAATACCCATACATACCTATATACAATGGAATATTGTGCAGCAATAAAAAAAAAGAATGAAAATTTCCACTTGTGGCAACATAGATAAACCTAGAAGCTATTATGCGAAATGATATAGGCAAAGAAAAGCAAATACCATATGATTTCACCTATATGTAAAATCTAAAAACAAAACAAAATAAACTCGTAGAAACAGAGACCAAAGGGATGGTTACCATAAGGGAGGGGGTGACTGAAAGGAGAAGGGGAATGTAGTCAATAATATTGTGGTCGGTTTGCATGGTAACAGATGGCTACTAGAATTAGTGGGTAATTACATTGTGAGGCATAAAAATGTTGACTCACTGTATTGTACATCTGAAACTAAACAATAAAAGATGGTATACCAACTATACTTAAATAAAAAAATTTTAATTAAAAATGTTCTCATCACAAGTAAAAAATTCTGTATTTGTGTATGGTGACAGATGGTAACTAGACTTATTGTGGTGAGCACTTTGCAATATATGTCGATATCAAATTGTACACCTGAAACTAATTTATGTCAACTATACCTCAATAACAATAAAATAGCAAAGCAAAAACCAAACAAACAGAACAAATTCTGGCAGAGCGTGGGATCTGTCCCACCCCCATTCCCACCACCTGAGGTAGATTGGCTAGTCCTAGTGAGGACTAGCTAGGGAAATTTTTATTTTATTTACCAGAGAAAAACTAAATTATCTCACAGCGCCGCCTGGTGGGAGCTCCCATCTCTCTCCACAGGCAGGGAGAGAATATCGTGCAGAATTTGGTATAATTCAGGCAACAAAGATTGAGTGCCCTGACAGTTGGCTGTTTTTAATCAAGCTTTTCCTTTTTCACTAAGGTAATACATATACATTTTTGTTGTTGTTTGAGTATCAAAACTATCATAAAGGTTTATAACAAAGTACAAACCTCTGTGCCGTCCCTGCCTCCTCAAATCCTACAAATATCCTAGCCCTGGTAGTCAATCATCATTAACACTTCAACTATATATTTCCTCTAGCATTCACCTCAGTTTCAGACATTACCTTTTGACTGCCTGTTGTGGCCTTGCTCTCTGACGATTTCCTGTACGCTTTAATACTTTTTCCTATTACATTTGCCATGGGCTCACCAATGGGTTATTTTCCCCATATACTCCAACCTATAGGACAAGGATGAGCAAACTACAGCCTGCAGGCCAAATGTGGCCACTGCCTGTTCTTATAATTACATTTTTATTGGCACAGAGCCACACTCATTCATGTATGAATTGTCTCTGGTTGCTTTTGCACCATAATAGTGGAGCTATGTAATTTCAACAGACTATATGACCACAAAGCCAAAACTGTTTGTCATCTGACTCTTTACTGAAAAAGTTGGCCAACCCCCGATAGAGGATAATCTATCAGTTGCCCTTTTGCCCTCTGGAAATCTTGGTCTCTAAGCCATCTGTACCCCAAATCCCAATCTTCCAATCTGGTTGTTGTACCTACTGTTGCTATAGCTGTGGCCAGAGAGTCAGCTTTCTCTCGTGTGTTCTGTTTTATCCGCTTAACATTATAAAAGCACTCTATCTAATTTTCAAAGATGCTAGACTGGGTTGAATAGCGTCCCCTCCCCACAAAGTCCATGCCTACCTGGAACCTTAGAGTGTCATTTCATTTGGCAATAGGGTCTAAGCAGATGTAATTAGATAAATTAAGGTGAGGTTATACTGGAATAGGATGGGCCCAACATTCAATGACTGTGTAAGATCGGTGGATAATGGGGACGGTCCCGTGAGGAAGTCAGACCCAGGCCTTTTGGCTAGGGCTGCCCACAACTAAGCACACCAAAAGAAATTTCCCAGAGGTCCTTGGGAGAAGAGTGATCATCCGTCAGCCAGTGAGATTTCACCATATCATATTAGCTCGCCCACCCTAGAGGACCCCTTTAAATACCTCTCACACAGTTTAATTCAGGCGACTCCCCTAGCCTCTGTCCCTGGGGCTAGGGAATCCCCCTCTGGCAGGACACTAAGTACTTAATAAAGCCTTTTCTATTCCACACTTTGTGGCTCCGCCCCCCCCCCCTTTCTTCTTTCTCTGTGGGGGGAAAAATACCTTACAGACTGGTGTCCTTATAAGAAGGAGTGACAATACAAAAGAAGACAGAAGAGGGCTTTGAGTAGAGACAGCTCCAGGGAAAGGCCCGAGTCCCCATCCTCGTGGGTATCAACTTGCAGCTTTTTTGTCCCTTTTCATAGGGACCAAGTCAGAAGCTGATGACTACTCTAACAATGCGAACATGTCCTGAAAAGAAGAGCATCATCAGTATGTGAAATTCCTGGTAGAAAAATGTTCAGCTGGATTCAAAATCCAAGCACATCATTAGAAAAAATTGTCATACGTATATCTGTCAATGAACAAGGAGGAAGAACAGGGCTCTTCCAATACAATTTCATATGTTGTCATTGTGAATAACTTGCAAAAGGTGGTTTTAAATTTTCTATATTTTACCTGTTGCAATTTTTGAGTGATTTGCAAGAATTGTTTGTTTGTTTAACTTTTTAGCACTTGTTTGTGTGCACCCAAAATTTCTTGCCAATTGTGCCTATACAGAATTTGTGGCAATTGTACTGCTCTTTGAAACTGAGTCTCACCCTATTGCCTTCCTCCCAGAACAATATGATCTTCAGCACCTGCTCTGTAGGGTAGTTAGCAATGGAGGAATCAAGTGGGAAATTAGCTAGATGACTCCAGGAGGGCTCCTTTTAAAATCTGGCGCCATGCGGTCCCTGGCGTGAGATTCCTGGCATTCATCTCCCATGCCAGTGAGTCCCCACCGAGAAACACTCTGTACCAAATAAAGCCTCAATAATTAAGACTTAATAACTACGCTAATTTTATTCTTTCTCGGCGGGGAAAATACCTTACATTTTTGGTGGCGAAAACCTGGGAGGAGTTTGAAGTCCTCAACGGACCGCTCCTTTCTTCCCATCCCCTCTGAAGAAGAACGAGGACCCAGGATATCTGACCAACCTTCCACCTCAGTGCATGGTGTGGTAAGCTCCCTGCCTCCAAACCCCCTCAGGTTCTTTCCGCTGAGGCTCCCTGTCCAAAAACCGCAGCTACGTCAGGGAAGCCTTTTCCATCTGAGTGCATGTGTGTTTTGGAGATGTCCAAGCATATATCTACTTTCCCTATCCGTTCTGTGGCCAGAGTCTGAGTTTTGGGATGCCAGTACTAATCTCTTGACCATTCTCTGAGAACTGAGGGGTGACCATAGGGGCAAAGGAATCCAAGTCTGACTCTAAAACACCCCTGGGGTGCTTTATCCGAAACCTCCCAAACATTGATCCTTCCCTAAAAAAGAAGAAACTAATTTTCTTCTGCAGCATAGCCTGGCCACAATACTCACTGGATAACCAGACCAGGTGGCCTCAGGAAGGAAGTTTCTATTTTAACATCCTTATTGGTTTACAGAACTATTGCCAAGAAGTTGGAAAATGGACAGAGATTCCTTATATACAGGGGTTTCTTCAGTTGCGTTCTCGTCCTAATCTCTGCCCCGGCTGCTCTACAATGCAGGTCCTTCTGGCTAGGGAAACCTCAGCCAAACTCTCCACTCCAGATATTTCCTCCTTTGATGACTCCCCTGAGGAACTTTGTTCCCCTCCTGCACCACTCCTTCGGCCCCATCTCATCTCTTCACTGAATCCTGTCTCTCTTCCGCCAGCAAATGCTGATCCCTCTCTCTCCTCCCCTGTTAGCGCTCACACTTGATCCCACTCCAGGCCACAAGAGGAAGCAGACCTCCTATGCCCTCTCCGCAAGGTGGCTGGGACGGAAGGGGTCTTTAGGGTCCATGTGCCTTTTTCCCTCTCTGATCTGTCTCCAATTGAAAAGCGTTTAGGCTCCTATTCTTCTAATCCTACCAACTATACCAATATCCAATATCTTACTCAGGCATATGAACTTACTTGGCATGATCTCTATATTATTATGTCTTCTACCCCCGACGAACGAGACAGGATCCGGACAGCAGCACGAGCTCATGCAGATAAGGTCCACAACTCTAATGCTCAAATGCTGGTGGGCCCACAGGCGGTCCCTGACACGGATCCCAACTGAGATTACCAGAAGGAACAACCAGATAGGAGACGATGTGATCAGATGGTTGAATGTCTTATAGCTGGCATGCAGGATGCAGCACAAAAGGTAGTTAACTATGACAAGTTAAGGAAAATTACTCAAGGACCTGAGGAAAATCTGGCTCTCTTCTTAAATCGCCTCACTGATGCTATGGTTCTCCATACTCATTTAGACCCTAATTCCAGTGCCGGGGCCACTGTATTAGCTACTCACTTTATTTCCCAATCGGCCACGGACATTCAGAAGAAACTTAAGAAGGCAGAGGCCTGCAAACCCCTATCCGAGACCTGATGAACATGGCATTTAAGGTTTTTAAATTATTTTTATTTATTTATTCTTTTTTTTAGAGAAGAGAGAGAAAGAGAGAAGGGGGGAGGAGCAGGAAGCATCAACTCCCATATGTGCCTTGACCCGGCAAGCCCAGGGTTTTGAACAGGCAACCTCAGCATTCCAGGTCAACGCTTTATCCACTGCGCCACCACAGGTCAGGCTCATTTAAGGTTTTTAATGGTCGAGAGGAACAGGCCGAGGTTTTTCACCAGGCCCGCATGCAACAGAAGGTAGCACTCCAAACCCAGGCTCTTGTGGCAGCCCTTAGGCCAGAGCAACAGGGGCAAAGCACAGGAAGTGCTCAACCTAAGTCTGGGCCACAAACAGGGTCCCCACCGGGAGCTTGCTTTAAGTGTGGCAAGGAGGGTCATTGGTCTCGACAATGCCCCTGCCCAAGGCTACCCACTAAGCCTTGTCCTAAGTGCAAGCAGCCTGGTCACTGGTGGAGTGATTGCCCCCTCTGGACAGCAGGCACATCCTCGGTGGCTCAGCGTGGAGGACAGGTCGCTCAGACGGGAGGCCAAGCTAGCAAAGTAAACCCATCATTCGAATTCCTAGGCCTCATGGACAGCTGACATGGCCCGGAATTGGAGAACCCCCTCAGTCTCTCTGAGCCACGGGTGAAGCTACAGGTAGCGAGTAAGTCCATTTCATTTCTGTGGACATGGCGGCTACCTTCTCTGTTTTGCCACCACACTCTAGACCTCTAATTCCCTCACAGGTCTCGATTAGGGGGGTTGATGGGACCCCTTCTCCTCTTTGTACACTACCCCTGACATGCAGTTTGGATGGAATTCCTATTTATTTATTTATTTTTTAATTTTTTTAAAGAGTCAGAGAGAGGGATAGATAGGGACAGACAGACAGGATGGAGACAGGTGAGAAGCATCAATCATTAGTTTTTTATTGCCATTGCGACACCATAGTTGTTAATTGATTGCTTTCTCACATGTGCCTTGATCGTGGACCTTCAGCAGACCGAGCCACCCCTTGCTGGAGCCAGTGACCTTGGGTCCAAGCTGGCAAACTTGGGGTCTAGAACCTGGGTCTTCCGCATCTCAGTCCAACGCTCTATTCACTGCGCCACCGCCTGGTCAGGCGGAATTCCTTTTTATTGTACCTATTCTTAGTTATGCCATCATGCCCTGTACCTCTTCTGGGTCGAGACATTCTACACAGTGTTGGAGCCACTATCCAGCTGACAACGTCTTCCACTTACTCCTACCATTCCTCACTACCAAGGGCTCCCCCATAATCAATGCTACCCTCATTTCTAACCAGGTCTCTTGCCTCAAGCTTGCTCCCATGCAGGATCGCTGACAGGTTGGAACCACTGGGCCCTACTCGTCTGCAGCTCACCAAGAGATTAGGCCCTGCAGACTCTCCTGCTGCATCCTGTCCCTCCCACCAAGAACCTGCCACCAGAGTGAACTGAAGCAGGGAGCAATGCTGTTCAGTAGGACTGACCTGATGAAAGAAGCTTCAATCTCCTCAACCGTCTACAAACAAAAAATCTCTCCTCCTACAACCTACTTAGCTCCTAATAGCAGCCACCCATTCTCACCTAGGCTGCCCCTATCCTAAATCTTCTAATTATCAATGTATAACTCATATGTGTTTCTTTTTTAAATTCTTACAGAAGCGCATCTGCGAAGTTTCTTGACTCACGACCAAACTGATGTTCCTCCTGACACCCCTCAAAGCCACCACCAGCCAGCGCCCCCTCCCCACAATGCCCCTAATCAGCAGGAAGCAGACAGAATGATAAATGGCGCCCCATTTCTATTTAACCAAAAAGGCTGGGATGTAGGGTGGTTAGCAATGGGGTGGTCAAGTGGGAAATCAGAGCCCCAGTCTTTGTCTGGGATCACCCACATGGCCAGGCGTGCAGAAGCTACACTTCCCATAAACCTTTGGGAAGAAAGCGACTGTCCATCACCCTGTGAGATTTCACTATGTCATATTAGCTAGACGACCCTGTGAGGGCCCCTTTTAAAATCTGGTGCCATGAGGTCCTTGGCGTGAGATTCCTGGCATTCATCTCCCGTGCCAGTGAGTCCCCACCGAGAAACGCTCTGTACCAAATAAAGCCTCAATAATTAAGACTTAATAACTACGCTGATTTTATTCTTTCTCAGTGGGGAAAATACCTTACACGCTCCAGCTTCTCCATAAGGACTACCAGACCCTGGGCTCCATGCAATCACCCATGTCATTGTCGTTAAGTAACTGCTCTTCCTGAAGAAGAACCATGAGAAGGAAGTAAATGGTCTACAAAACCAGATTGCCAACTCTGGTGCTTGATATCCATAATTCTCAGGACCTCAGCAATATCATGGTGAACACCTGGGCCCACTATGATAAGCTGGCTTGGGAGAATCGATAGAGCTAGACTAGTACTGGTCCCAGCGAGCTGAGGAGAGCACCACAGGGTCACCTCACAGACTGCTGAGATAGGAGCTGCTGAGATGTCATTCATAGGGCTTAGACATATGGTTCAGTCTTTGCAGATTGACCTGGATTCTATGAGAAATCTGAAGGCCAGTTTGGAGAACAGCCTGAGGGAGGTGGAGAAACGCTATGCTGTGCAGACAAGTAGCACCAGACCGAGGAGTACGAGGCTCTGCTGAACAGGCTCAAGCTGGAAGAAATGGAGGAATCCAATCTTAGTGACACCCTGGACAACAGCAGTTTCATGCAATCCATTTAAAAGACCCCCCCCACACACACACCACCGCAGAATTGTGGACAGTAAAGTGGTATCTGAGGTCAATGACATCAAAGTTCTGAGGCGCTAAGGTGCAGAAGTGGGGCATACCCTTGGGGAGCAGAAGGTCAATTAAAAAGTTCAGAGATCATTAAAAAAAGAATTTGAGGAAACTGAACACAAAGCAAAGGTCTATCAACAGGAAAATGAATAGATAAGTAGTGGTATATTCATACAATAGACTACAACTCAACAGTTTTCTAAAAAGAATAATTTGATCCACTTAACAATAGAGATGAATCTCACAGATGTAATATTACACAAAAGAAGCCAGACACAAAAGAGTACATTCTAGGTAATTTCATTGATATGAAGTTCAAGAATAAGTAAAATAAATATGGTGAGAGAAATTGGAATAAATGGGTGGGGTTATTAACTGGAAAAGGATATGAGAAAACCCTCTGTGGGGCTGGACATGTTCTCGACCTTGACCTAGGTGCTGGTGACAAAGGTCCACACACAAGTAAAAAGTCCACACATATGTAAAAAATAAAAAACTGTTCGTTTTGATGTAAGTTATAGTGTTGTAAGGTGCCAAAAGCTACAGAATTAATATTATTATTTTAGGAAGTTTAAAGAACATTTTATTAATTTGGGCTTGGTGTGCAGAGTGATTTTGTGGATGATCTCTGTACTTGTGCAATTAGCATCAGAATTAGGATGGCCGATGGCTTTGTATCGTAAATGCGAAGAGGAAGGAGACTTGGATTCCCTGACCTTCCCCCACACCTATAGGGAAGTGGGTCAATGGCTAGCCAGGTGTAGGGAGAAAAGAATTAAATCTTTTCTTGTGCTAATGGACCATTTGTAGGCATTTGTTCCCATGGAAACCATCCCTCCCTCCGGAAAACATGTAATTAATGTATGTAACTCTAAACCAATGGTTCTTAACCTTTTTTGAGGTACCAAACCCACCAGTTTCATATGCACATTCACCGAACCCTTCTTTAGTGATAAATAAAATATGATTTTTTTTCCAAATTCAAGACATAGGTATATGTTTTTTTACTGGTGCACAAAATGAGCCGTGCATGAACATCACCTTGCTCAAAGAACAAAACCAACAAAGTGCATGAACTCACAACAAATTACAGTATTACTTTATTGTGGCCTCCATGGCAGAGGCTTCTCCGAACCCCTAAGACCAACTCATCGAACCCCTAGGGTTCAATAGAACCCAGGTTAAGAACCACTGCTCTAAACAAAAGGTATAAACTTATGCCATGATGTCTGGTTTTTCCCCTCCCATGTATAATTAAGGGTATATAAGCAGCCTCTGAACTATTAGTGGGGGCTGCACAATTTGGGTCTGTTGCCCTGTGTCACCCATATGTGGCTGACATATCTAATAAATTTCCTCCTTTAATAAAACTTTTCAAAAACTCATTTGTGTAAGGTATTTTTCCCCGCTGAGAAAGAAGAAAGAGGGGGCTGGAGCCACGAAGTGTGGAATAGCAAAGGCTTCATTAAGTACCTTGCATCCCTTCCGACAAGGTTCCCTAGCCCTGGGGACAGAGGCTAGGGGTGTTGCCCGAATTAAACCGTGTGAGAGGTATTTAAAGGGGTCCTCTAGGGTGGGCGAGCTAATATGACGTGGTGAAATTTCACTGGCTGACGGACAATCACTCTTCTCCCAAGGACATCTGGGAAATTTCTTTTGGCGCGCTTGGTTGTGGGCAGCTGTAGCCAAAATTCCCGGGTCTGAGTTCCTCACGTGACCATCTCCTATTATCCACCAATCTTACATTCTGACTTTTTTGTTAAATAGAATAGGAGCACCGTTTATTTGTCTGGCTACTTCCTGCTGGTTAGGGGTGTTGTGGGGAGGGGAGGTCATAAAACGATGACTTTGAGGGGAGTCAGGAGGAACATCTGTTTGGCCGTGAGTTGAGAAACTTCACAGATGCGGTTCTGTAAGAATTTAAAAAAGAGGAGCAAATATGAGTTATATGCTGATAATTAGAAGATTTAGGATAGGGGCAACCCAGGTGAGAATGGGTGGCTGCCATCAGGAGTTAAGCACGTTGTAGGAGGAGAGATTCTTGCTTAAATTTTTCGTAGATGGTTGAGGAGATTAAAGTTTTTTTTTTTTTTAATCAGGCCAGTCTTACTGAACAGCACTGCTCCCTGCTTCAGCTCACTCTGGTGGCAGGTTCCTGGTGGGAGGGACAGGAGCAACAGGAGGGTCTGCAGGGCCCAGTCTTTTAGTGAGCTGCAGACAAGTAGGGCCCAGTGGTTCTGACTGCCAGCAATCCTGCATGGGAGCAAACTCCAGATGAGAGACATGGTTAGCAATGAGGGTAGCATTGATTATGGGGGAGCCCTTCGTAGTGAGAAATGGTAGGAGTAAGTGGGAAGATGCTGTCAGCTGGATAGTGGCTCTGAGACTGTGAAGAATGTCTCAACCCAGAAGGGGTACAGGGCACGATGGCATAACTAAGAAGGAGTGCAAAAAAGGGGATTCCGTTCAAACTGCACGTCAGGGGTGGAGTGCGAAGGGGAAAAGAAGGGGTCCCCATCCATTCCCATAACTGAGACCTGTGAGGGAATTAGAGGTCCAGAGTGTGATGGCAAAACAGAGAAGGCAGCTCCCGTGTCCACAAGAAATGAGATGGACTTACCCCATAGATGCAGCATTACCCTGGGTTCTCCAAGTCCAGGCCGTGTCCTAGGAGTTTGAGTGATGGGCCCACATGGCTGGTTCATCCTCCATGTAGAGGCGTTGAGGAAAAAACTGTTGCCCAAAGGGCAATCGCTCCGCCAGTGACCGGGCTGCTTGCAGTCAGGACAGAGCTCAGTGGGCAGCCTTGGGCAGGGCCCTGTTAGGCACAGTGGTCCTGCTTGCCACACTTAAAGCAAGCTGCTGGTGGGGATTTCTCTTTGCGGTCCAGACTTGGGCTGGGCACTTCCTGTGCCTTGCCCCTGTTGCTCTGCCAGCCTCAGGGTTGGAACAAGAACCTGGGTTTAGAGCATTACCTTTTGCTGCATGCAGGCCTAGTGAACAGCCTTGACCTGTTCCTACTAGCTGTGACCATCGAAAACTTTAAATGCCACGTTCACAGGTCTCAAATAGGGGTTTGAGGGTAAGAATAACAGGAGAAGGACTCCTAGGGGGCCTGGCACCCAGATGAAGCTGGAAACACTGGATCCAGAGGCAGAACAGGGTCAGAACTTCCTGCAAGCAGATTGGGGTTGGGTGTCCTGCAAACCAGTGTAAGAGCCAATGGTAGGCGAAGAATGGCCTGATGGAGGAGGGACTTAAAAACACAGTGGAGAAGGGAGGGGCCCCTGCCCAGCAGGGGAGGAGAGAGACTGGTATTTGCAGGTGAATGAGAAACAGGATCCTGCGAAGGGAGGGGAGGGGACTCTCTGGAGGAAAGAGACTGGAGCGGAAGAGGTCTGCAAAGGGACCAGAGAGTGGGGCGCCCTCGGGGGTCAGCCAGGAGGAGAAAAGAGTTGGGAGTTTGCAGAGAAGAAAAGATTATGAGTGGAGGGTTTAGGTTTCTCTGGCCTAAAAAAGGCCTGTGCATAGAATAGGCGGCACAGAGATTAAGGACAGGCGCACAAATAATAAGCCCTGTATGTAAGGGATCTCCAATCAGCTCCCAGCTTTTTTGGTGATAGTTAAATTGGTGAGGGTGTTAAAACCGAAAGTCCCTTCAGGAGACTACCTGATCCGATTATCCAGTGGGTTTTGTGGTCTGGCCACAGCAAAGAAGAACAGTTTCCTCTTCTTTAGGGAGGGAGAGATTTCGGATAAGGCAACTCCCGGAGTGTTTTGGGATTCCTGTGCCCCCAAAGCTGCCCTCAGTCCTTGGAGTGGTCAGAGTTGAGAACTGGCATCCCAAAACTCAAGCTCTGGCTACAGACGGATAGGGAAAGTGGATGTGCTCAGGAAGGCTCCACAAGCACACACGCACTCGAATGGAAAAGACTTCCCTGTCATAGCTACGGTTCTGGACAGGGAGTCTCGGCGGAATGAACTGAGGGGAGGCTGGAGGCAGGGGACTTATTGCACTGTGTGTCGAAGTGGGTGGGTGGTCAGAGGTCCTGAGATCCTGGTTCTTTCTCGGATGGAATGGGGAGAGGAGTAGCCCCAGTGAGCTTCTAACTCCTCCCAGGTTTTGGCACCAAATGTAAGTTATTTTTCCCCGCCAAGAAAGAAGGAAGGGGGTGGGCAGAGCCATGAAGTATGGAATAGCAAAGGATTTATTAAGTACCATGCATCCCGCCTGACGAGGTCCCCTAGCCCTGGGGACAGAGGCTAGGGGAGTTGCCTGAATTAAACCGTGTGAGAGGTATTTAAAGGGGTCTTCTAGGGTAAGTGAGCTAATACGACATGGTGAAATCTGGCTGACAGACGATCGCGCTCTTCCCAAGGACCTCTGGGAAGTTTCTTTTGGCATGCTTAGTTGTGGGTGGCTCTAGCCAAAAGTCCCTAGTCTGAGTTCCTCACGTGACCGTCCCCATTATCCACCAATCTTACTATTTGAACTTCATGCCTCTACAAACACCTGCGGAATTGTGGATTTTAGTTACTTTACAACAATAGCTCAGTAAAAACAAAAATTTTATCAAAAAGTTTATAAACATTTCATAGCATTAAATAGAATTTCAAGAGACCATTTGCAAAATTCCTCAATCAATAATTGTATGTAGTATAGAAGTATAAAGTTATATTAATGCAAGAAAGCTCAGGTTTATTTATTTATTTATTTATTTTAACAGGGACAGAGAGAGAGTCAGAGAGAGGAACAGATAGGGACAGACAGACAGGAATGGAGAGAGGTGAGAAGCATCAATCATTAGTTTTTTGATGCCATTGCGACACCTTGGTTGTTCATTGGTTGCTTTCTCACATGTTCCTTGACCACGGGCCTTCAGCAGACCAAAGCAACCCCTTGCTGGAGCCAGCGACCTTGGGTCCAAGCTGGCAAGCCTTCACTCAAGCCAGATGGGCCCACGCTCAAGCTGGCGAGGTTGGGGTCTCGAACCTGGGTCTTCCGCATCCCAGTCTGACGCTCTATCCACTGCGCCACCGCCTGGTCAGGCAAGCTCAGGTTTTTTATTAAAAGGTTAAAAAAATTTCATGAGGAAATTTTATATGAATACATAAATATCATTTTAATGTAGACCTTGCAGCAAGAACACTGAAAGACTCAGAATTGTTCATTTTAATCCGTATCCTTCCATTTATTAATATCTTTATTGCCTGTCCTCCTAACAGATAAAATAAATACACCCAGATGTGAACTGAAAGACCAGCTTCTTTCCCCTCTATTTGACCACTTCTTAAACCAAAAGTGAAGGATAAAACCAGAATTCATCGTAACTTTAACATCACCAGTAATTTTATTCCACCTGTGTTTTAAGCCCAATGCACTTGTTCAAGGTCCCTAAACAGATCTCTTCGACTCCTGGTGGCTGGGGAAGGACCTCACGCCTCTCTTATTAAAATAAATAAATAAATAAGGCCTGACCTGTGGTGGCACAGTGGATAAACATCAACCTGGAAAACTGAGGTTGCCATTTCAAAACCCTGCGCATGCCCGGTCAAGGCACATATGGGAGTTGATGCTTCCTGCTCCTCCCCCCTTCTTGCTCTCTCTCCTCTCTCTCTAAAAGTGAATAAATAAAATCTTTAATAAAAAAGGTAAATATTCTGCAACGGTAGTTGTCTGGGGAAAAAAAGACTAGCTGTCCACAAGAAAATTCAGAAGACCACCAAATCCACACATTTAACATGTTTCATAAACCCATTCACATTGTTTAAGAAGTTATGTATTTTTCCTATTTGCAATTTCCTCCAAGTAATAATGAATGTGGCAGAATTCACATCCCCCCAGTAACATGGATAACCAGAGTCCTTTATGAAAATGTGAGTAAGTTTTGAAGTGCAGCCCCCCGCCCCCGGTTAGATTGTTTCGCCAAAATGTTAGACAGATCCTTCTATAATTTCTTAAAAGTCACTATTTTCATGTATAGAATCCTGTCTAGTCAGCACTGTTACCATTACAACCAGAGCAGTTGGAAGTAAATTCATAATCAAACATTCTTAGCTTCATTTTTGTAAGGCAAGCAATAAAAATTCTTGACAACTTTTGCCATTGAATTGTTTATCTTTCTGGTTTCTTTTCCTTCCTTCCTTTTCTCCCTCCATCCCTCCTTCCCTCCCTTCCTTCTTTGTTTTAACCTCCTCATTCTTCACCTTCATTTACCTCTAGTTCTCCTTCTTTTTCTCTTTTTCCTCTTTCCTTTCCTTCTTCCTTCCATTTGCAGTCAATACGGAACATAGACACAACCATTTTATCCCCTGCACCCCGGTTGCCTAGAAGTGGTTGATACACTTGGCTGAAAAAATGGAACTTAGGAAAAAATGTGTTGGACGTGTATTCAGCCTGGCCCTTTGAAGGCTGTTGGTTGTTGCGGCAGTTTGCTATGGAAATAATTCAACATCGCGAAGAAATGTGGTTGCGGGTAGCGAGAAAGCCGTGAGAAATACATAGAAAGGTCTTCGTAGCACACAGGTGCCTTCCATACAAAATCCTCCATTCAGAAGCCTGTCATGAGGGAAATTGTCCTTTTATGCCACTGTTGAATGGTGCATGTCAGATGCTTGCACTCAGGTCTGTGCCAAATAAATAAGTGGCTCTTAAAACCACCCAACAATGCATAAATGGCCTTTAAAGTCCTAACAACGCTGGTTAATTAACAGTCATTAGTTGAATAAAAAGAGTTAATTAAATTAGAAAGAAGCCTGCCTGGAAGGGGAAAAGAAAGTTTTAACAACCACTGAGGGTGAGTCCTCCGGAGGGTACCTGTAAAGCCCCTGGGAGGTGTTTCTGCACCATCCTTGTACTCAAAACTCACTTGTAGTCGCCCCGCGGTTGTACTAGCTAATTCTATTCTCTTAAGTATGTGGTTTACATTTTCTTGTTGGGTTTTTATTTTCTATTTTAGCAAAAGATATCTTTTCATCTTATGCCTTTGGGGGCTTTTGGAACCCCTCAAAATTAAAAAAGTAAGTCTTGCACATGGAAAATACATGCAAAGATATAGAAACAGCTTCAAAAATGCGAAAAGCAAAACAACAACAACAAAAATGCGAAAAGCCTAGCTTCCCTCCTCCTGTTTTGTATAGTCTTAGTTTCCATGTCGCATTTTTCCAGGAATATTCTCTGTACACACAAGCATGCTGCAAAAGAGCAAGGAGGAGAGGGAGTACTGAGCAGAGTCAGGCATGTGGGGTCAGAGCCAGACGGCCTGGCTTCAAACCCCAGCTCTGCAACTTGTTGGCAAGCTCTGTGAGCTTGGGTAAGTGAAGGGATGCTTCTGTACCCCAAAAGCATAGGCAGCCTCTAAGATGCTCCAAATAAGATGGCTCCCAGTGATCCCCACTTCCTCCTATTCTCAGCTTTATGTAATCCTCTCCTCTTGAGTGGGGGGTTGAATTTACTGACTCGCTTCTAACAGATATGTCCAAATTGATGTGATGTCATCACTACTGAGATTAGGTATAAAAAGACAGTGGCTTCTGTTTTGAGTGCATGGGGGAAGGCAGCTGCCAGGTCCCTGCTGCCACGTCATAACGACACTCAAGCAGCAAGTAGCCTATAAGAAAGTGAGACTTGCCAACAACATGTGAGTGAGCTTAGAAGTGAATCCTCCATGGAGACCTGCTTTCCAGTAGCTATAAAGTTTGTTATTCAAGGTAAGATTTAGAGCTCTGCTGTACAACAATGTGCCTCCCCGTAACAACACTGTGCTGTATACTTCAAATTTTGTTACAAGGGTGCATCTTCAGTGTTCTTAACACAATTTAAAAGAGAAAAAGAAAAGAAATGAAGGATGGAAGGAAGGAAGGAAGGAAGGAAGGAAGGAAGGAAGGAAGGAAGGAAGGCACTCTTTCCCCAGTCAAGCCTTCAAATGAGCCCGCAGCCCCAGCTGACTGCTTGCCCACAACCTCATGAGAGAGAGACCTTGAGCTAAAACAACCCAGCTAAGCTGCACCTAGATTCCTGACCCACAGAAACTATCTGAGATAATTGTTTGTTGCTTAAACTGCTAAGTTTGGGAGCAATTTGTTACAGGGCAATAGATAATTAATATACCCAGCTCCCTCACAGGTAAAATGGGACTCATAACACAAGAGTTAGTGTGAAGAGCCTGGTCAGGTGGTGGCGCAGTGGATAGAGCATTGGACTGGGATGTGGAAGACCCAGGTTCGAAACCTCGAGGTCACTGGCTTGATCGCAGGCTCATCTGCTTTGAGCAAGGCTCACCAGCTTGAGCCTGGGGTCGCTGGCTTGAGCAAGGGGTCACTCAGTCTGCTGTAGCCTTCCAGTCAAGGCACATGTGAGAAAGCAATCAATGAACAACTAAGGTACCACAATGACGAACTGATGCTTCTCATCTCTCTCCTTTCCTGTCTGTCTGTCCCTATCTATTCTTCTCTCTGTCTCTGTAAAAAAAAAAAGAAAGAGTTAGTGTGAAGATGAAATGAGTTAATATTGGCAAAATGATGAAAAAATGACCTGGCACATAGTAAGCACTCAATAAATGTTTACACATTTACTTAAAAAGGGTAGTATATTCCTAAATTCATCCCCTTTTGAAAGAAATGTTCTTTAAAAATGCAAATAGGAAAACACTCTAGTGTCCTGCACTTACTTTTTATAGTTGAATACATAGATCACAGCCATTCTCCCGCATCTGCTCACATAGTCATCTCACTCCTTTCCACTGCTGCACAGTATTCCACTGTTTACTTGGAGCTACTTTATTTAATGAGTCTTTTATTGGTGGTGGTTTAGGATGTTTCCAGGATTTTGTCACCCATTTTTTCTCAGTGCCCATTATAAATTGTGATGTTTTTAGTTATGGACTGTTTGAGGTAGAAGAGACCTATCTTTGGAATCATTCCATAGTAAGGTTTCAAGCTGTGGTTCCTGGAGGCCAAGTGCTCTGTGGCACCCCCTTCCTTCAGTCAGAACCTCTCCCTTTTCAGCTGTCTGACCCCAAACACAGGTCTCCAGTGACTGCTGCACACCTCACAAGCCCTCTGTGGGAATAGAGCTGCGGCTTTATCATGGGAATGACTGAGGCAAGGACACAATACACAGCCAGCAATTTGGGAATACACCAGGATAATCCTTAATAGCAAACTGCTGTTCTCCAGGCAAAGGGGTTCATAGGTGTTATAAAGGGAAAATAGGGCCCGTGGTTAAATAGGTTTGGGAAACATGGAGTTCAAAAGAATTAACAAAGTTCATTTACAAATAATAGTAACATCTCTTGGGCGCTTGCAATGTCTATCCCAGGCACAGAGTTCATTTCAATGAATTACAGAGTTCATTACAATTAACTGTCAGCCCCATGCTGCAGGCTTTTATTGGAAACCTGATTTACAGAAGAGGAAACTGTGGTTCACAGGATTAGGTGACTTGCCCAACAGCACTCAGCTAACACACAGCAGATCCTAATTCAAGTCTGAAGGTTCCAAAAGTGGTGATTCTAACTTTGACTAGTCACAGGACCTCTCAGGGCCTTTAATAAGCTGTTGGACACTGTCATCATTTCATTTCAGAGCCCTGCTTCATGGAGCATCTGGCTATAGTCAGTAAGACTGTTGGTAAGCAAAGAGTCGCAGGGACTCATTATCTATTGGTCTGTAACCAAGCCTACAACCTACAAATTGCAACAGCTGGAGTGACTGGTTTGCTCAGAGCTGAGGTAAACCCTGCCTGGGACATGGAACTTTCAGGGTTAAAATTTTTTTTTATTATTATTATTCAGGTACAATTCACATAACATGACCTACATCATACTAAAAGAGTACAATTCAGCGGTTTTAATGTGTTTAAGTTGCTGTGCAACCATCTGCACTATTTAATTCCAGAGCATTTTCACTAATCCAAAAGAAAACCCTCTACCTATGTACTAATTAAGCCCTCCCTCAATCCCCCCACCCCCAGCCCCTGGCAACCACTGATCCACTTCCTGTCTCTCTGGATGTGCCTGTTCAGGACATTTCATGTAAATGGAGTCACACACTGTGCAGCCTATTGTGTCTGGCTTCTCTCACTGAGCATCATGTGTTCAAGGTCTGTCTGCACTGTGGCGAGTGTCGGTGCTTCACCCCCTTTCATGACCGAGTAACATTCCAGTGTGTAAATGGACCATGTTTTGTGTATCCATTCATCTTTTGATGGACATCTGACTCATTTCCACTTTGGGGCTATGAGGAATCATGCTATTATGAACATTCACGGACAAGTTTTTGTGTAGATGAATGTCGCCAGTTCCTTTGGTTATATACCTAGTAGAGTTGTTGGGTCATATAGTAACTCTGTTTAGCTTTTTGAGGAGCTGGGACTTTAAGTTTTAAAAGTGGGAAAGTCCCAAAGAAACTGGGACGAATTGCCCACACCCTATAAATGATTCCGCACTGACATCATTTGCCTTCAAGCTTTCGATAAGAGGACAAAACAAGCCAGGCCCTGCCTTCTGTGGATTCCCTTTCCTCCACCACTGCCCAGCTCTTCTGGTTCTGTGGCTTCCTGTGCTGCAGACTTTTGCTCTGCCATTTACCTCCATGCTGTGCCCTCTAAAGATTGCTGTGTGCTTGGAGTGGCTTCTTTTTTCCCCTTTTTATTTAACCTATTGGGATGACACTGGTTAACAAAATTATATAGGTTTCAGGTGCACAATTCCACAACACATCATCTGTACGCCGTATTATGTGTTCACACCCCTGAGTCCAGTGTCCTTCCTTGAGTGGCTTCTTTAAGCATGCAGAGCTTCCTCTCTGGGGTGTCCTGGGGGCAGAGTTCACTGGGGGGAAGTGTCAGCTTTTCCTCCATCCAGTCCATTTGGAGCAGATGATCATCTCTCTCCTCCCTGTCTGCCCTGAGTGTCCTGTGTCAGCAGGGGTCAGGCCCTTCTTTGATTTCTTGGGCCAGGATACAGAGTGAGAGCTAAGAGGGAAGGAGCAGAGCACAAGTCCTGAGCTCAAGTTTTCTGCAGGCCCTAACATACTATATAACCACTCTGTATATGGGAAATTAAACTGGAATTGCAGTAAACAAACAAACAAAAAGCCTTACATTTAAAAATAGATTTGGGCAAGAAGTTTGCACCTGCAGGCTTGGCATTCCACCATCCCTTTACTCAACAGTAACTTACTGAGGAGTAACTGTGTTCCGAGACTGTTTCTAGACCAGGGTTTTTCAGCCTCCATTCTTGACATTGGGACTGGTCACTCTCTGGTGGGGTGTCCTGAGCATTGTAGGGTGTTAAGCAGCATGCTCAGCTTCTACCCACTCTATGCCAGAAGTTCTCCCTACCCAATTTGTGACAACAAAAATGTTCCCAGACATCCCAGTGTCCTCTAAGGAACAGAATCACCCCAGGTGAGATCTCTCTGTTAGGGGATCCCATTGACCCGCCCACCCCAGGAGACTGTGCATTCCATAACCATCTGATTTACAGGGTCCTAGAATGCTGCACACATTTAAGTACACAGCTTGAGAGGGATGAAGAAAGGAGGTGACTCATAGGTGTTGGGGGTCACCCTGTTTAACCCACTGGGAATTTATTCTGTTGCTGAGTGTGAGCAGAGACCGAACTCAAGCTTCTTCCCAGAAAATGAACACAGGGTTTTCTCAGCACTGCCGACCCTGAGCTCATCGTTCTTTGTGGGAGGCCATCCTAGGCATTGTGGGGTACTGAGCAGCATCCCTGGTCTCTACACATTGGAGGCAATACCACTTTCCCTGTGGGACAACCACAGAGGTTCCCAGACATTGCCCAATGTCCCCTGTGGGACAGAAAACAAATTTAAACAGGTGTGAAACTGAAATTGCAACCAGGCACCAAGACACGAAGGCTGTGGAATTCCCCAGTGGCATGCAGGCTTCAGAGAAAATAACTGAGAAAGAGGTTCCCAAGTCAAAAACGCCTGCATATAGAAAGGTGCGAGAGGACGTTGAAAGGGAGATTATTAAAACGGGTTCTTAGCAGAGAACATCCATGGTGCTGAGGGCTGAGTGCAAGGAGGGGTCTGTACTCGCCCTTATCTGGGTCAGGGGAACTTGAAGGGAGCACTTTGGCTCAAACAAGAGCCCCGAGGGGTAGGGAGTGTGCAATGCAGCAACCCCAGGGAAGGATGCTGGATTGGTGTCTGCTTCCTCCCAGGAACTGTAGGCCAAGAGGGGGCTGCTTGTCTGTTGGCAGCTGAGCAAAGGCAGCTTGCTGCTCATTGGAATGGACCTGCAAATGCTGGGTTTGTTCGGGAGAGTGGTGTGTTTCTCAGGAATTTGAGGTGCTCATGAACAGGAGACAGCTGGCATGGGGGCATCTTAAAACATATCCTTAAGCCAATCCTGGCTCCTCTCGCATAACGCATAACGTAAGCAAGTGGTGCTTCCTGAATCCGTAGGGAGACAGGAAGTTGTGGTTAGTCTAGAGAATTTAGCCTGGTACTGCCCATAACAGCCCACAAAAGTGGGGTGGGGGCGTGTATCCAGGGACCCCTGAGCTTGGTTTAATAATGCTCTGTTGTCACATCTTGAAATTCTTAATCATTTGAACAAGGAGTCTTCTCCATCACAGGCTGACTGGCCGGGTGCAGCTCAGTATTCTAGCTCCAAAGTCTTTGGTCTTCTCCTTCCTCCAGGGACTGAGCAAGAATGTGTGGTAATGTTAGATGTCAATCCAATCTAGGTCATTAGAGGGAAGAGCTGTGATGTTACAGGCTGTTGCTAAACTTCTGAGGAGGTTTCCTTTTAACTAAATGGCCAAAAGTAATTGGATTTTCTTAACCTGTGATTGGGCAGGGTTCCCACTTTGTCCTGTCTCTCTATCAAGGTCAGCTGTCACTTGATCAGCCTAAACCTCCTGCTTACTAACATGGAACCAAAACAGCTTACTATGTAGTCTGTTTTGCTATAACCTGATATATATGTTCCTAAAAATCACTGCCCTGGGCAAAATTACACAATAAAAACTACAGGGCTTGTGGTAAAATTGGATTACATTCACAATACCTAAAAACATCATCAGTAAGTTGCACAATTTTTAAAAATGAACTTAACCAATATGGTAGTAGACATTTAATAGCTACTTCATATACAGTACCATGAAATTCATCCTTTTTTTTTTTTACAGGGACAGAGAGAGAGAGAGTCAGAGAGAGGGATAGATAGGAACAGACAGACAGGAACGGAGAGAGAGGAGAAGCATCAATCATTAGTTTTTTGTTGCCGTTTCGACACCATAGTTCTTCATTGATTGCTTTCTCACATGTGCCTTGACTGCGGGCCTTCAGCAGACTGAGCAACCTCTTACTGGAGCCAGCGACCCTGGGTCCAAGCTGGCGAGCTTTTGCTCAAGCCAGATGGGATCGCACTCAAGCTGGCGAGCTCGGGGTCTCGAACCTGGGTCTTCCGCATCCCAGTCCAACGCTCTATCCACTGCGCCACCACCTGGTCAGGCGAAATTCATCCTTTTAAAGCATATAATTTAGTGTTTTTTAGAATATGCAAGAAGTTTTGCAACTATTGTATTCCCACAATCATTTTATAACATTTTTATCACTCTAGAAAGAAACCCCATACACTTTAGCAGTCACTCCTCTCCCCCTCACCCATCCCTTGACAACCATTCATCTACTTTCTATCTCTGGATTTGCCTAGTCTGGACATTTCATATTAGTGGTATCATACCATATATGACCTTTCTGTGACTGACATCTTTCACTTAGCATAGTGTTTTGAAGGTTCATCCACGAGCTAGCATGTACCCCGGTTTCGTTCTTTCTTATTGCCCAATAATATTCCATTGTGTGGATTTATCTTGTTATTTATTCATACATCCTTTGATCAATATTTGCATTGTTTCTACTTTTGGCGATTATGGATAATGCCACTATGAAAATTAGCATACAAGTTTTGTGTGAACATATGTGTTCATTTTGTTGGGTATGTATACTTGACTGAAACTGCTGAGTCACATAACAATGCTGTTCAACGTTTTGCGGAACTGTCATACTGTTTTCCACAGTGGTCGCACCATTTCACATTCCCACAAGCAGTGTATAGGGGTCCTGATTTTGCCATATCCTCACCAATACTTATTATCTGTCTTTTTATTAGTATGTGTGAAGCAGTAGGTCATTGTGGTTTGATTTCAGGTTTTATTTCTCATATGACCAGTGATTTAGATAGAGCATCTTCTCATGTGCTTATGGCCATTTGCATATTTTCTTTGGAGAAATATTTGCCCACTTTTAAATTGGGTTATTTGTCTTTTTATTGTTGAGCTTTTATATATTCTAGATACAAGCCTCTTGTTAGATATATGATTTGCAAAGATTTTCTCCCACTTTGGGTCTATGTTTCCACTTTCTTGAAAGTGTCCTTTGAAGCAAAAAAATTTTAAATGTTGAAGTCCAATTTATCTGGTTTTTTTTTTCTTTTTTCATTTGTATTTTTGGTATTATATTTAAGAAACCAAGGCCATGAAGATTATCTCCTATATTTTCTTCCAAGAGTTTTATAGTTTTAGTTCTTACATTTAGGTCTATAATTTATTTTAAGTTAATTTTGTATATGGTGTGAGGTAGGGGTTCAACTTTTATCCTTTTGCATATGGAGTTTCAATTGTCCCAGCACCATTTGTTGAAGAGACTTTTCTTTCTCCATTAAATGTTGACACATTTGTCAGAAATCAATTGACCATAAATGTGCAGGTTTATTTCTGAATTCTCAGTGCTGTTCAATTTATCTGTATGTCTAGCTTTACCCCAAAATCATACTATAGCTTTGTAGTTCAAGATCACTTGAGCTATTCTGGAATCCTTGCATTTCCACATAAAGTTTAAGATCAGCTTGTCAATTTCTGCAAAAAAAAAAAAGGTGCTAGATTTTGATAACTTACACTGAGTCTGTAGATCAGTTTGGGGAGTATTGCCATCTTAATAACATTAAATTTCTGATCCATGAACATGGAATGTCTTTCTATTTATTTGTGTCTTTAATTTCCTTCAATGATTTTTAAAGTTTTCTTTGTTCATGTCCTTTTATTAAATTTGTTTTTAAGTCTTTCATTCTTTTTTGTGTTATTATAAATTGGATTCTTTTCTTAAATTTCATTTTCAGATTTTTCATTGCTCATTCATAGAAAAACAATTGAGTTTTGTATATATTTGCTTGAACTCTGAAACCCTGGTGAATTCCTTTATTAATTTTTATAGCTTTTTGATGGGTTTCTTAGAATTTTCCACATGAGATCATGTCATCTGAAAATAGAGGTAGTTTTCCCAATTCTTTTCCAATTTAGGTGCCTTTTATTTATTTATTTTCCTACCTACCCTGGCTAGAACATCCAGTACAATGGCAAATAGAAATGGACGTAGCAGACATTTTTGTCTTGTTCCTGAGCTTAGGGAGAAAGTACTCAGTTTTTCACCATTAAGTATCATTCTCAGTGGCATTTTTGTAGATGCTCTTTATCAGGTTGAGGAAGTTCTCTGTTTGGAATTTGTTAAATTTCTTTTAATCGAGAAAGAGTATTGGATTTTGTCAAATGCTTTTTCTGCATCTGTTAAGATGATAATGTTGTTTTTGTCCTTTATTCTACTAAAAAAAATTTATTTTGAACCAACCAAACTTGCATGCTTGGGATAAATTCCACTTAGTCATGATATATAATTCTTTTTATATGTTTCTGGATTTAGTTCAATAGTATTTTGTTCAGGGTTTCTGCATCTATGTTCATAAGGGATGTTGATCTTTAGTTTTTCCTTCTTGTGATATATTTGTCTGGTTTGGTATCAGGATAATACTTGCTTCAAATAATGTTAGAATGGACTCAAGGAGTATTACCTCTTCCTCTATATTTGAGAGGTTTGTGAAAGATTAGTGGTAATTCTTTTTTTTTTTAATTCTTTTTATTTATTCATTTTAGAGAGGATACACACAGAGAGAGAGAGAGAAAGAGAGAGAGAGAGAAAGGGGGGAGGAGCTAGAAGCATCAACTCCCATATGTGCCTTGACCAGACCAGTGCAGGGTTTTGAACTGGCGACCTCAGTGTTCCCAGGTCGACGCTTTATCCACTGCGACACCACAGGTCAGGCAGGTAATTCTTTTTTTTTAATTTTTATGCAAGACAGAGACAGAGAGAGAGAGAGAGACAAAGAGAAGGATAGACAGACAGGATGGGAGAGAGATGAGAAGCATCAATTCTTTGTGTGGCACCTTAGTTGTTCACTGATTGCTTTCTCATATGTGCCTTGACCCTGGGGCAACAGCAGAACTAATGATCCCTTGCTCAAGGCAGCAATCTTGGGCTCAAGACAGCAACCTTTGGGCTCAAGCCAGTGATTATGGGGTCATGTCTATGATCCCACACTCAAGCCAGCAACCACACACTCAAGCTGGATGAGCCTGCACTCAACCCATCAACCTTGGGGTTTTGAACCTGGGTCCTCTGAGTCCCAGGCCGGCACTCTATCTACTGCACTGTCGCCTGGTCAGGCAGTGGTAATTCTTCTTTAAACATCTGGTAGAATTCACCAGTGAAGCCATATATAGTCCTGGGCTTTTCTTTGTGAGAGGTTTATTATTATTATCATTAATGCAGTTTCTTTACTCATTATAGGCTCATTATGATTTTCTCTTCCATCTGAAGTCAGTTTTGGTAGTTTGTGTCTTTCTAGGAATTTGTCCATTTTATCTGGGATGTACAATTGTTCATAGTACTGTTTTATCATCTTTTCTAGGTTTGCTATGATGTCCCCTCTTTCATTTATGATTTTAGTAATTTGAGTCCTCTATTTTTGTCAGTCTAGTTAAAGGTTTGTTAACTTTCTTAATATATCAGACTAACTTGTGTTTTTGTTAATTCTATTAATTTTCTATTCTCTATTTCATTTATTCCTGCCCTAATATTTATAATTTCATTTCTTCTGGTAGCTTCTGGTTTAGATAACTCTTATTTTCCAGTTTCTTAAGTGGAAGGTGAGATTATTCATTTGAGATCTTTCTTTTTAAAACGTGTGATTACAGCTATAAAATTTCCTCTACTTAGCTGCATCCTATACAATTTTGGTATGCTGTGTTTCATTTTCATTAATCTGAAAGTATTTTCTAATTTCCCTCCTGATTTCTTTTGCAATAGTAGATTTTTACGCATGTTAATTGGTTAGGAAACGTATAACTACTACTGTAAATATGTCACCCCATTGGGACAAAGTCACATTTTCAAAACAAAAATTATAACAGAATAGACAATGAAGAGTGGCTCCAAGGCACCTCACATCACACCCTAAAATTTTATTTCTCACCTCCCCACATCCAGTCCATTAGCATGTTCTCCAAAATGTACCTTCAATTCACCCATTCGTATCCACCTTCACTATCAGGTTCCTAATCCAAGCCCAGAGGAACTGTAACACACCCAAATTCTCTTTCTTATACAATTTTTTTTCCCACACATGATCTTTAAAAATCACAAATCACAAATCAGATTACATCTTCCTCCTGCTGAAAACCCTCCTATGGCTTCCCAATCTGCCAATGATTCTTCCTCATGACCTATGAGGCCTCAAATGTAATAACCCTCTCCATTCTCTGACTCACCACCCTGCACCCACTCCTGCCCCCCTATTCATCTGCTCCAGCCACACCCAAGAACCTGCTTTTTGCTTGTTCGACACAAGTTCCACCCCAGGGATTTTGAATTCCTGAAATTTTCTTTCTTTTTCCCTTTTCATTCTGACCTTGGTGCAAATATCCTACAGAGTTGAACCTACTACCATTTGAGGGTTAGGGGAGGGAAGAGGACTGTCAAACAGTTTCTGTGATGGACCAGATAGTAAATATTTTTGGCTCTGCTTATGCCACTCGGTTTTTGTGCAACTACTCAAATCTCCATGACCCTGTAGTGTGAAAGCCTCCCTCCACTTCCCTTAGAGTCTGTTCCAATAAAATTTTATTTACAAACACAGGTAGACAGAATTTGGCTCACCGGTCACAATTTGGCAACTCTTGGAAAAAAATGAAAATACTAGAGTCAGTCAAATAAAGTTTCATGTTTTCTCACATGCCACAAAAGATTCTTCTTTTGATTCTTTTCAACCATTTAAATATTTTTAAATGTTCAGCTTGTGGGCTATAAAAAACAGGCAGTGGGTACCCATTGGATCAGAGTGTGCTGATGGTGGACCCAAACTGTTCCTGTGTTATGGTGGACTGGAATGTCCAAGAAGCCAAGCAACACTTGAAGAATTGGAGAACCAGTTTATTATGCCAGTGGGCCCACAGGAGTTAGCACTTGAAAGTTTGAGCCCCAACCGGAGGGATTCAGGGCCTTTTATAGCCCAGGCTGATGCAAGAAGCAAGCAAAGTTACAAAAGCAGAATTAGATTTAGCAAAGCAGGACAGTTATAGGTGAAGCATTCTGCTTTGCCATTACTTAGTCATAGCTATATCTTTGTTATAAAGTACTGTACTTTAACCCGTGGGTTAGATAGAGACACCAAGGCAGGTTACAAAAGATATTTTAGGAGGAGCTTTATTAATTTGCTGGCTAGCTACACAGGGCACAATCCCAAATCATGTAGGGCCTAATACAGTTCTGAGCTGCTTTTATATAAAATCAAATACTGGTTGGAATGGGTAAGGAGGGGCTTGTGATCCCTTTGTCTAGATGTATATGTTACTCTCATGACTTTAGGGTGAGTCCGAGTATAGGAATTCTTGATTAAGGTACATAAACATTGCTTTCTAAGGTTTTCAGTTAAGTTCTATCTTCTTTGCTCTGTGTGGCAAGTGGCCCCAGGCACCCTTTCAGAAAATTCTAGGAATCAGCCAAACTATGACTAGATGACCCAGCTGCCCTTATAAGCCAGGAAGCTCCTGCATTCTTCTGTCCTTTCTCCACAGAAAGGAGGGGGTAAGAGACCTGAGTTTTGCTCTTTAAAATGGCATTGCTAATGTTAAGTTTTACAGTTCTTTGGCACCTTATCACATCATTCCCCCTCTGATGCCCAACTCTAAACTCTATTGGGCATCATCATTATATGTGGTGTCTATGGGATGATAGTCTGGATGCCTAGGCTTGAGGGGCTGATACCCCTGGCTATAAGGATTCACCCTACTGATTGAGCTGTGATGGCCTGGATATGGTTTAGGAGGAAAGAGATGATAAGCCGATAAGGAAGGGGCCAAACATGAGAGCTGATTAGGAGTAATAGGGGTCCTATAAGTGGAAGTAACCAGGTGGACTAGTTAATGCCCTGTAGCTATGTGTCCCAGATACTAGCCTGCCATTCCCTGATTTTGGCAGCGTGTTCAGTTAGTTTCCTTGCTGCATCTTGAACTAGACCAGACTGGTTTACATATAAACAATGTTCTTCTAGAAATAGAGTCTGCCTTTTTCTGCAGTGAGGAGATATAATCCTCTTCTATTCTGTAGAGTAGCTGCAGCTAAGGAATCTACCTGGTCCTGTAGTTGGAGTGGACTTTTTGCTATATCTTCTAGGCTCTCTCCTGGGATCTCCAGGAGAGAGCCTGGAAATACCAGAGGGCAGTCATCAGCCCCCCAATATCTGTCCCCACTCCTGTTGTGATACCTAGTGCTGTCAGGAGTGGGAGCACGGTGACTGCCCTCTTGCTTCAGACATGTCCTACTAGCGGGACTGGCAAAGACTGGTTATTGGAAGTAACTTCTACATTGGGGCTAAGGAAGGCCAGGGTACAGATGCCTGTCCAATTAGTAGGTAGACACAAATATGCGCTCTTGCCACAAAGGAAAAATACTCTTTGACCTGTAAGGCAGGCTGTGAGATGGAGAGACAATAGGAGAGTTAAGAGATACTGTTGGAGCCTACCGGTTCAGCACTCCAGGCAGACAGGGTTAAGGCCAAAGAACTACTGACTAGGGGAGATAGGTGGCTCTGGCCAACCCTGGCACAGTGAAAATGAATGGTGACACCAGAGACGTCAGTTATCCAAGGAAACAGTGACGTTGTGGGAAAGGAACAATTATGGCCAGTGGCCAATATTGTGGGGAAGCCTGTGAATTGTATGGGTTGTAGGAATTTTCCATTGGCTTCTGGGGAAACTTGATAATTAACCCGTTGGTTCCAGTGACCGTCAGGGAGTTGGATAGTCACTGTCCTGCTGCAGGCAGTTGCTGACAAGCTCCCTACTGAGACATTCCCTGTAGTGCTGGAAAAGCATGGAGGGGCTGGGTTAACAGTGAGGTATCTACCGTGACCAAGCTGGATATTGGTTTTTCAGTCTGGCCTAGTTCAGGCTTTTTTTTGTTTTTTGTATTTTTTCTGAACTGAGAAGTGGGGGGCGGGGGGGTGAGGCAGACAGACAGACTCCTGGATGCACCCGACAGGGATCCACCCAGCATGCCCACCAGGAGGTGTTGCTAGGCCCATTTGGGCGTTGCTCCGCTTCAACCAGAGCCATTCTAGCACCTGAGGTGGAGGCCATGGAGCCATCCTCAGCACCCAGGCCAATTTGCTCCAATGGAGCCTTGGCTGCAGGAGGCGAAGAGAGAGATAGAGAGAAAGGAGAAGGGGAAGGGTGGAGAAGCAGATGGGCGCTTCTCTGTGTGCCCTGACCAGGAATCAAACTCGGGACTTCCACATGCCAGGCCGATGTTCTACTGCTGAGCCAACCAGCCAGGACCCTAGTTCAGGTTTTGAGAGGCCTTCAGTATAAGTTTGGAGAAGCAGGGTAGCCTGCCCGTTCAGTCCTGGAGGTCACGTAGGTACCTAAGGCCGTGTTGGCTATCTCAGTGGTAATGGTCCTGAGTTCCTTCTTATAAGAGAGGGTTACTTTGACCTGATCCCATTTGGTGAGTGGAGCGGGGATGGAAGTATGAGCAGAGGAAGACAATGACAGGCACAGCCAACAATCTCCTACTAAGGATGGACTGGATCTATTTAAAAACTGATGGGTGTAATTCAGGGTTTGCTCAAGGTGCTAGGAGGCCAGGAAGTCCTGGAGGGGGCCATCAGGTACCCAGGGAAAATAAAGAGAGTCAATATTACAAGCATTGTAGGGTAAGCACACACCCTACAAGTAGTAGACAGGTAAGGAAAAGCAAGAGTCTTTCTACTAGAGTCTGGTCTCTTGGGGCTGCTCCTGCTAGTCCAATCCTGCAAGCAGAGCGAGGAGTTCAACAATGGTGGGCAGGAGGGCAGGCAGTTATTCCCTTCAAGTCTGTTTTTTCTTGGCTGTGGTTTTCTTTAATGTTATTTATTATGGCCTGGAGGGGTCCCTCTGGGTGGTCCTGATTTCTGGCAGGTCCTCGGGGCTGGCTCTCTGACTTGGGTGTGGTAAATTCATGGTGCTATACCTACAATTTTAATGGCAGTTGGAATAGCCATGACAACTATTATGTGGACCTGTCCAAACAGATTGGAGTGGTTTCTTTTTCCAATTCTTAACCCATACCAAGTCTCCAGGTTGATAGGGGTGGGCCTAGTTTCCTAGTGGAATTGGGGTCCTTTCTAAAACATATCAAGCTATCTCGTGAAATGTTTTTTCTGGCACCTGGAGCTGGGTAGAGAGGCCTAATTCTTCCACCTGTCAGGGGTCTCCTTTCAGCTTATTAATGAGAGATGGGGGTCTCCCATATAAAATCTCAAAGGGGGAGTACCCTGTGGGTCTAGGAGTGCATCAAGTCCACACCAAGGCAAGGGGTAGCAAGTCTACCCAAGGGAGGCCTGTCTCTTGGAAGAACTTAGCTAGGGTCGTCTTTAGGGTCCAATTTATACATTAAACTTTTCCCGAGCTCTGAGGCCAATATGCAGTATGTAATTTCCAGTTGATTTTTAATACTTTTGCTATTGCCTGAACAAGGGATAACATGAAGGCAGGCCTGTTATTTGATCCAATGGAGAGCGGAAGTCCATATCAGGGTATTATTTCTCTCAGTAAGGCTTTCAGTACTCCTCGGGCCTTCTACAGTGTAGGTGGAAAAGGCCTCAACCTCTTTTGAGTTGGTATATATTAAGAAAAGTAAGTACTTATAACCCTGGCATGGTTTTACTTCAGTAAAGTCAATTTCTAGGTCTTCGAACGGAGTTGTTCCTGTGGACTGGATTCCTGGGACTGGCCTAAAGTTCTGTGCTGCATTGTTCTTTGCACAAATTGTACAGCGGGCACTGATTCAGGCACATAGCATTGGAAGTCTGACCACATAATATAACAGCATCGGGAAAGGGCCTGTTCTAAGGCCATTTACCCCAGTGGGTCAGTTCATGATACTGTTTTGTTATGTAGTAGGCCAGTCCCTTGGGGATAAAGAGTCTTTGATCTGGCAAATGCCACTGTCCTTGATCAGTTTTTGTGTACCCTTCACTTTTGCCCATTGATCCTCCTTTGGGGTGCATTTTGACTTTTTGGACAGATCTGGCGCCAGTAGAATCTTAGCAGTCTTTCCTCAGCCAGAGGTTGTACCAGGCTGTTTGGAAGCCCTCTTTGCCACTTGGTCAGCAAAACAGTTTCCCAAGCTTATTGGGTCGGTTCCTTTTTGATATCCTTTGTAGGGTATGACTGCTACTCTTTTGGGTTTCCAGACTGCTTCCAATATTTGAAAAATTTCTTCTTTGGTTTTGATTTCTTTTACCCACAGCCGTTAGTCTTTCCTTCTAAATTGCCCTATGCATATGTAGGGTTGTGAAAGCATATTTAATCAGTGAAGATGTTGACCTTCCTCCCCTCTGAATATTGTAGTGATTGGATTAGTGCCTGGAGTTCTGCTCTGAGTGGACCATCCCTCTGGTAGTGCTTCTGTCTCAGTGACCTGGTCCTCGGTGGTCATTGCATATCTAGCTAGCTCTCCCTTCTCCATTCTGGATGAAGCTACTCCCGTCTGTGAACAGTTCAGGTTCAGTGAGGGGGGTGTCTGTTAAATCAGATCAGCTTGAGTAGACCTCATCCATGCTTTCCTCACAGTCATGATCTGGTGGCCTGACCTCAGTGGGGAGGAACGTGGCTGGGTTCAGTGTGTGTACTATTTCTAGTGTCACCCGTGGGTTTTCGCACAATAGTCCCTGGTGGTGGGCTATCCTGGAACTGGTAAGCCACCAGTACCCTTGGTTGTTCATCAGGTTGTCACTGCATGTGGAACTTTCACATGGATGTTCTGGCCTAAGGTGAGCTTGTCAGCCATCCTGACTAGTGTCATGATGGCGGCTAGTGCCTGGAGGCAAAAGGGCTACCCAGTGGCCACTGGGTTGAGCTATTTAGATAGGTCACTGGTCTCTGCCATGGCCGGACAGTCTGGGTGAGGACCCCTAGTACCATATGGTTCTTTTCACAGATGAAGAGACTGAATTCACAATTTACATCTGGCAGTCTTAGTGCCAGGGCACTGGCAAGCAGTCTCTTTATTTCTTTTAGCTCTTTTTTTTTTTTTTCCAAGGACAGAGAGAGAGTCAGAGAGGGATAGATAGGGACAGACAGACAGGAACGGAGAGAGGTGAGAAGCATCAATCATTAGTTTCTCGTTGCCCTTGCAACACCATAGTTGTTCATTGATTGCTTTCTCACATGTGCCTTGACCACAGGCCTTCAGCAGACCAAGCAACCGAGCAACCCCTTGCTGGAGCCAATGACCTTGGATCCAAGCTGACGAGCTTTTCCTCAAGCCAGATGGGCCCATGCTCAAGCTGGCGACCTCGGGGTCTCGAACCTGGGTCTTCTGCATTCCAGTTCAACCCTCTATCCACTGCACCACCGCCTAGTCAGGCTCTTTATTTCTTGGTATGCCATTTCGTTTTTCACCCCAGGGGTTTTCCCTCTGGTTCATTTAGTGTCTCACATAGGGGTTTTGCCTTCCCTGAAAACCCTGGGATCCAGATGCGACAGAACCCTGCTGCTCCTAGGAACTCTCGGAGCTTCCTTTTGTTGTCGGGTCTAGGGATCAAGCAGATGGTTTGTTCTTTTCGGGTCCTAGGCAGCAATGTCCTTTAGTGATGATAAACCAGAGATATTGGACCTGGGGCCAGCACACTTGGGCCTTTTTCCATGAAACTTTGTGACCTTTGTTGGTCAGCAACTGTAGCAAGATTCTTGTGCCTCTCCAGCTATCTTCTCAGGAGTTGCTGGCCAGGAGGAGAAGAAGATCATCTACATATTGTAGGAGGGCACAATTTACCTCCCCCCCTGGGAAGGCTGTGAGGTCGGCGGCCAAAGCCTCACAAATAAGGTGAGTGAATTTTTGAATCCCTGAGACAAATGTGTCCAAGTTAGCTGTGTTTTTCTGCTTGTGTGAGGTTCCTTCCATTCAAAGACGAACAGTGTCTGGCTCTTGGGAGCCAGTTGCAAGCAGAAAAAGGCATCTTTAAGGTCTAGGCAGGTGAACCAGCTGGCTCCAGGAGGAAGTAGACTCATGAGGGTGTAAGGGTTTGGAACCCAGTGGTGACTGCGTTGTTAACTGCCCGCAGATCCTAGACTGGCCAGGAGGCTTCTTAACCAGTAATAGTGGCGTGTTCCAGGGTGGCATTGAACTAAGATCCCAGCCTCCTTGAGTCTCTTTATGTGTTCTTGGATTCTGAGCCAAGCCTCCCTAGGCACCAGGTATTGTCTTTGTCTCACCAGGACGGCCCCAGGTTTCAGGTCCACTACAACAGGTGCATGGTTTTTGGCCATCCCGGGAGGATTCTCCTCTTCCCAGACCAGTGGGAATTCTTCTAAGAGTTCAGGAGGGTTTTTCTCATTAACCTCCTGGGCATGGAGCTTCTATTCAGCCTCCCTGGGTACTGTCACAGGCAGTATCAGAGTTTTCTCTTGTGTTCCTAAAGTGAAGCTGGCAGGTTTTCAAGGAATGAAGGTTCTTTGGGCTCCTAGCTTAATCGGTAGGTCCCATCCTCGGAGCGGGACCTTAGGACATTCAGGTAGATACAGGAATTCATGAACAACCTGATGTCCCCACAGTCGACATGTATGGGACTTGCAGAAGAGTTGAGCAGTTTGGGCACCCATGGCTCTAATTATGGTGGCTTCCCATTTGGTAAAGGGTGCAAACAGCATGGTGATCACTGAATATTCTGCTTCTGTGTCTACGATAAAAGTCATTGGCTGGCCCCCTACTGTTCTGCTGGCCATGGGCTCCTGGCGGCCTAACTTCATGGAGCCTGGTATTAACTAATCCTAATCAAAATCAACCCTGGTTAGCCCAATCAAGGTCTGGACCGCTGGTTCTGGCTGATACTTTTCTTTCCTTGACTGAGAGGTTTGGGCCAGAGGCTGTTTTCTGGTTGGGGCATTCATTTTCCCAATGTCTGATCTCTTTGCAGTATGCACATTGATCAGGTCTCAAGGACTGGCATCCTGTCGTTCTGCCCTTCCTAGGAGGTCCAGGCTTTGTAACTGAGTCAGGGTTCCCGAGGGCAACAGCCATTTTGTTCCATTCTCTTAGCATCTTTCTGCGCTTCTCAGGCCTAGTTGAAACAGACCTTGTTGGCAACCTCTAACAACTGGGTGGCATTCATTCCAGCAAAGCCTTCTAATTTCTGGAGCTTGTGGCATATGTCAGGATAGGATTGGGCCAAAAAGGTGGCATTGACCATTTGTTAATTTTCAGCTGCCTCAGGGTTGAACAGCGTATAAACTCAGAACGGTTCACAGAGCCATTTGTAGTAGTCAGCAGGAGGCTTATCAGGTTTTTGATTCATGGAGGTAGTTTTGAACATATTGATGTGCTCTTTCTTAGCCCCTGCCCAGACTCCACGAAGAAGCACCTCATGGTACAGACGTACAGAATTCCTTTCTCCCTCGGTGAAATCAAGGTCTCAGTCCAGTTTGGCGTCTGGGGCCTCCACATCGAGGGTTTTTGCCAGAGCTTGGTCTCATAACCATTTCCAGGTTTTGGTCAGGATTTTCCTTCGCTCTTCAATGTTTAACAGGGTGAGAAGAAGCTGGCGGCAGTCATCCCAAGTAGGCCAGTGAGTTTGGAAGATGGAATCTAGAAGATCTACGAGAGCCTGAGGTTTCTCAGAATAGGAAGGCATGTGGTGTTTCCAATTCAAAAGATCTGTGGTGGTGAAGGGTTGATAATATAAGACAGATTGTCCCACTGTATGCTGCCATCTGCATTTAGTTGCTGGGGTCCTTGGGTCTCCTGTAGAGGCATCTGGTAGGTGGATGTCTGCTGGGCTGACCACAGGCGTCTCCCAAGAGGTTCTGGGTCTGGTTTGTCAGGCTCAGGCAGGGAGACTGATGGTGGTAGACTGTCAGGCAAGGTAGCTGGTGCTGGTGGGGCAGTTGGAACATACAGTGGGGGTGGGGTGTAGGGTTTTCTTCTGGGTCTCCTTAATAAATGGGCTTCATTTGCCTGGGTCCCACTGGGGGCTGAGTTTGGGCCTCAAGGATTCTACTCTGTCCCCTTTTATTAATGCGGATTCAAACCCATGGGGCAGAGTTTGTGCCATTTGTAACCAAGAATCTATGTAAGGGAACTGATCTGGGTGACCAAGATTTCCCGTCACTACCCGGTAGACTGCTGACAAGTCCAGGGTCCCCTCCAAGGGCCATTCGACCTGAAAGGTGGGCCACTCAAGTTCACAGAGGGTGCAGAATTTTCCAGGGGTCAGCTTCATGCCATAGTCGTTGGCATGCAGTCCAAGATGGTGGACTGCATCCCTTTTTAAAATTCCTTTTTAAATTTTAAAATTCCTAAGCATGCAGTCCAAGATGGTGGGTTTGGACTTACCAGACCTTATTTCTGTTCTAAATATGACTTTCTGATAACCCCTTCTGTGTCCAGAGTCATGAAACAAAGAGTGGGAGCCCCTTTTTCAGAGGTCAGTTGCCCTCCTGGCCGCCTCTCTTGTGAGACTTTAGGGCGAATCTTGGCTAACTAAGGTGAACTCATATAAACCCTGGACCTGGTTGCCTCCTGAAAGGGATACAAGTCACCATTATGCCTTATGATGTCGCCATGGAACCGCAGGTTAGGGCCCAGACAGACTCCATAGCTTGCACCATGGTGCCACAATCAGTCATTCACACAAATACTGATACATAAGTTATAACATTTCCCCCCTTTTTCCAGGGTATTCCTATCTAGTGTCTCAATCCTGGGGCCATGGGAGGTGATCAAGCTCCGTTCCCCTCCCCTCCAGAGACCGATCTGGCTGGGATCTTACCTTATCCAGATGTAAGTCCCAAAAAGGTTAGTCCATCTCTCCTTTGAGTCTGGTTGGCCTTGGCTATCACAGGGCGTGGGGACCTCTGGGTCCCGAGGAATATGTTGGGTGGCGCCACCTCGTTCACACAGAGGGCCTTAAGGGCCCGGTGGCCACCGCTGCTAGGCCATTGGCGCAAAGGGCCAGCGCGGTTGACTTCCTGGTTGGGGAACCAAATGTTATGGCGGACTGGAACGTCCAAGAAGCCAAACGACACTCGGAAAGTTGGAGAACCATTTTATTATGCCAGCAGGCTCAAAGGAGTTAGCACTCCAAGTCTGAGCCCCAACCAGCGGGCGTCGGGGTTTTTTATAGCCCTATCTGATGCAAGAAGCAAGGTTACAAAAGCAGAACTAGATTTAGCAAAGCAGAACAGTTACAGGAAATGCATTCTGCTTTGTCATTACTTAGTCATAGCTATGTCACCTGGATATCCCTTTATCGTCTGTGAAATAAACGAAGACCCGCGAAGCCCGGCCTTCCGGAAGTCAAGAACCCACATTCCAGCCCCGGGTCCCCGACCGCGTCCTGCTCTTCAACCCTCAGAGCCGCGCGCGCCTCACGCCAAGCCCCGTCTTCCTTCGCGGCGATTGGTCAGACCTTACCCTCTTCCTTGCCGGGAAACGCCCTCTCTGATAGGCACCGCGATAAGCCAATAGAGCACCGCAGGGCTTTGCGTCCCGCCCTTCCGAGCCCGTTTGAGGCGGGTATGGGCGGGCCGTTGAAGGGGTGGGGCGTGGAGCCTGGTAACCGTTGCTGGTAACAACGCCCCGCCCCATCGCGGCAGGCAGGCGGCGCGAGGCAGGAGGTGGGAGCGCGAGAAGGAGCGGCCGCCTCCGGCACCGCCGCCGCCATAGAGACTGTAGCCGTGGAGACTGTTACTTACCAACGGGGACCAACAAGCAGCAGCCGCCGCCGCCGCCGCCGCCGCCGCCGCGGGAGCCGCTGCCCGAACTCCCGGCCCGAACTCCAGGTGACCGATGCGACCGCCCGGGGCCCGGGCCCGGCTGCGAGTGTTGGGGGCGGTGGGGGGCCCGGCACCGGGGTCAAGGGTTGTGCAGCGCAGCCCCCGCAGTTTATCCTAAACGTCCGGGGCGGCGCGCCTGCGGGGTCCGCCTTCGCACCCCCAATGTCAGAGGAGCGGCTGAGTTTAGGGGCTCCCTACACCTCTCTCTCCTTTTGACTCGGGGCGAGGTTGGGATCCATCGCCTCACTTTTTATAAAACTTCCGGGGTAGGGCGCCCGGGAACCCCTCTCGGTCTTACCCTCAAAAACGCAGAAGTGGAGGTTCCCGGACAAGCCCTATCAAACTTCCTTTAAACTCCCTGAATTGGAAGTGCCTGTGGACCTCTTTTCTCCCTTTTACTCCCCAAATCTATGAAGTTGGGGCTCCCCGGGACCCTTCTCTCTCTTAACCTCAAACTTCTAATTAGGAGGGCCTCAAAGACTCTCACCTTTACCCCAAATTCCTGGATTTGGGGTGTCTTGGAGACCCTCTTTTCATTTTCATCCCCCCCAGCATACTGAATTTGAGGGCGTCCTTGCCCCCCTTTCTCACGTTTTAACCAAAAGTCGGTGCACTTGTCTTGGGGAGAACCCTTCCCATTACTCACTTTTCGCAACAAACTCCCAGAGAATCCGGCTTGCTGGGGACCGGTTTCTCATCTTCCCCCACTAAATACTGGAGTTTTTTTAGCTAGCTCCTCCGACACTCCCTTTTCCACCTCCTTCTTAACCCCACATTCCTTCGCACCCCGCAGCTCCCCTATTTGGACTGATCGCGAAACAAGTTTCTCCAAAAGGTTTTATTATTATTATTATTATTAATTTATTATTTTGTTAAAGAGCCCACCTTGTGACCCAAACTCCTTGGTGGCCTATTCTCCTGCAGTTGTGGGAGTGCGAGTGTGTGCGCGCGCGCGCGCGCGTGTGTGAATCCAAACCCCACCCGTTAGATACCGCCCCCGCGCCCCCCAAAAGCTCTTTATTCCTTTCCTTTTCGTTCTGGGAGGAGCCGTGTTGATCCCTCCCGCGCCGACCCTTTGGGTTTTTCTCGCCGCTGGGCTAGAAAAGTTGGGTTTCCTAGTGCCTATTTCAAGGGCCCCTGGACAGAGCTGCCCCTGACATTAGCGCGGCGACGGGGTTGGTTCATCATCCTAATTTTAACCTTCTGGTTGCCTCGCAAGAATGAGAGAGGAGGGCAGGATACAGCGCAGGAGTCCAGAGCTGCGCTCTCCCATAGAACTCATTCCTGCGTCTGCTTGTGATGCCTCCCTCCAGTAATTTCCTTGTTTTGTGCAATAAACAGTCAGTGTAGACTTTCATGAATTTTTTACCCCTCCCAATCAACTTAATCTTTGCAAATCCAAAATATTAAACCTATACAAGGCTCTCAGTTCTGACTTCTCCAACAAAATACCAGTGATGGTAATGACACAAACATCAACTATTTTTTTATGGCTGCACACGTTATCAATATGTTTTTATTTATTGATTAATTTTAGAGAGAGGAAGATTAACCAATAATTTTATTTATTGATTAATTTTAGAAAGAGAGAAACATCGATTTGTTCTACTTATTTATACATTCATTGGTTGATTATTGTATGTGCCCTGATTGAGGATCAAACATTCAACCTCAACTCGTATTAGGATGATGCTCTACTGAACTACCAGGCCAGGGCAATATGTTTTCATCTTCTTGCTTCATGCCCTGAAATAGTCTTTATTTGCTTATATTAAGATCCTTACCCTCTCTTTAGGGCAGTAGAGGGTATTGGTTACCCACTCAAGTTTAAAGACTTGAACTGACTCTAAAATAACCTTAGTTTATTAACCTGCTTTGACCAGAGAAATGAGTGTTTGGTAAGCCCTTTCCAGAAAAGAAATTTAATTTTCTTAATGACTAGTGCTCCTTCTCCCACAGACTTGATGAAGTATCAGAGAGGACTTAGTAATTTTTATTGCAAGCCCTTCCCATAATATATAATAGAAACGATAGTCAATTCTGTGATCCTGTGATATTCCAACTGATTTAGGTCAGGAGTGAGTTCAGAAACGGTTTGCCCTGAAGTAAAAGAAATACTGAATTATTTAGCCCTTTAGGTATATTTCTCTCTTGTCCCAGATAAATTACCGAGACACTCAAAAGGGGAATCAGGAGGACAGAGACAGAGTAATTAATTACCTCTAATTAACAGAACAAGTCCTATGAAATTCAGTTGATATTTGCTTTCTAGGTGAAAGACACATATTACCTTAACATTCATCTTTTAACCACAATTATCACAAAAACACTGCCAGCATGGAGCCATTCAGCAGAAATGGAGATACTGAGAAATTGTTTATCTGACTTCCTCTTCCTTAGATCTAATTTGTAGTTTTAGACTCAAGTTATAAAATTATTATTGATCAATATTTAATTAATTTAACTAATTAATATTGTAATTGAGTAAAAATTTTGGGTGTTTTTATAGTCACATTGGTTGTTTTGCTTATAAAATTCTAGAGCCTAGAGGAGCCATATTTTATCATAATACATTTGGCTCTTTTTAATTATCTGGTGGTTGACCACTTAAATAATATACTCCCCCCATACATACCTACTTATTTCAAAAATATGAAGCTACTTAAAAAGCAAGAAGTTCTCAGAAACTGTCTGACTGTGGGGACCCTCATGAACTCAGGAACAGGAAAGTAGAAGTTTTGACCCGTGTCTGAAAGCCCCGACCTGGGCAAACCCACCACACACATCTGTATTTCTTCATGGAACTATATGCAGATCCCCACTAAATGGGGTAGATGAGGATCATGAACAACCTCATGTCAGTTGAGGTCAGATTTGTAGCCAAGTGAGTCCATGCCAAATTTACCAAAACCTTCTGATTTTCAGAGCTCTTTGGATTTCACTATTATTGTAAGGGAGTGTGGACTTACATTTTGAAAGGGGCATTTTGATCCCCTTCTAGAATGTAAATAGCAATTAGCTCCCCCACAGGCCATGTTCTCTTAGACATGTGTCTGGCACAGAGTGTGTACTTAATTTGTCCAATGAATGAATGAATGAATGGAGTATACATTGGGAATTAAAGAGAAAACAAACTACCTACCTATATGCTTTTTATAAACCCTAAAATCAGCAAAGTAATTCTTAGAGGAAAAAATAAAAGTGGGAGAACTTGAGTAGAGGAAGACACAGAATCAAGTAGGGTGTGGGATAAAGAGTGGGTAAGTCTGGGGGAATTCGTGCCCCAGCAGCTCAGACTAAGATGACGAGTGAGGAGACAGGCTTCTAAGAGCTTCCTAGCGGAAAAGTCTGGCTGGCTTTCTGCTGGACACATCTAGATGGAATCTGATGGGCAATTTAAACACAAGGTGGCCAACCTGAGCTCAAGGTAGTTCCCTCCCAAATCTGCTCCTCCTGGGCTCTAAGCTCCCTTCATAAATATTTTCTGGCTTCTTTCAGCTGCTCAGGCCAAAACTTTAGTACTGTTTGCATTCCTCTTTCTCTCAAATCATCAGCAAAATTGCCTACTCGACCTTCAGTGAGGACCTATAATCTGACCACATCTGGCCACCTCCACTGCCAGCCCCCTATATTAGCCACTATCACCTGTTGATTCTAGATCAGGGGTGCTCAATTTGTCGATCACGAAGGAAGTGTGGGTAGATCACATGACATTAAAAAGACATTTGTCTTTTGATTGGCATACAGGGTAGCCAATCTGACGTCTGAACTTTTGACACCCTACGCATGCTCGTTAAACCGCGCTAACTTGTTCAGTTACATTGCTGCGTAGTTAGCCTTCAATTTATTTAAACTAAATACAACAAAGGGTATAAAAATGAGTGCCATAGCTGGTCCGAGTAAGAAGCCTAAAACCTACCGCTTTCATACAGAATGGGAGGGGATTTTTTTCACTATGTCATATTCTAAGTGCCTTTGCCTCATTTGTCTGTGTGCCATTGCTATTCCAAAGAAGGGAAATGTGGAGCGGCTTTTTCGGACTGTTCATAAAAACTATGACATTGATTTTCCTCCGAAAAGAGAGCTGAGAAGGAGAAAGGTGAAAGAAGAATACACAATATTAAATAGTAATAATAGTAACTTAAATAATGATAATATAGAAGAAATAAATTTATGTTTTGCATTTTTATTGTAGGTAGATCATTTTGACTTGGTCATCTTATAAGTAGCTCGCAAGCTGAAAAAGTGTGGGCACCCCTTTTCTAGATGGTTCTATCCTATTAACCTCGGGGGTGGGGGGGGGCTCATAATGTGCCTGTTGTGTATTACTTAGTTCAGAACCCTCACTTAGAGCAAAAGCAAAGTCTCCCCCAACCCTGACCACCCACCCGAATATCTCTGGCCTCATCTCCAACCACTATCGCTTGTGCTCACTCCACTGCAGTCCTGTAGGCCTCCCAGAAGTTCCCAAGCCCTCTGCCTATAAAGCTATTGGCCCAGGCACTGGGGCAGTGGGGAGAGAATGCTCCCTCATGGCCTTCAAACCTTTTCAAAAGTGTTACCTTCCCATTTGATAGCGATGCACTCTTAGCCATCTTCCCTTCTTTCTTGGCCTCCTTAGCTTTTATGACTGTCTGATGTGCTGTATGTTATGCATGTTGATGATGCTATCATTATCCCCTCTTGGAATGTCAGCTCAGTGAGGGAAGGAAACTTCTCTATTCCCAGGGCTGAAAATAATTCCAGCACTGAGTAGGCCCTCAATAAATATTTGTTAAATGAATAAATAAATGTTTGCTACACAGCTATGGGTAAACATATGTAGAAATTAAGAGTTGCTCCTTATCTGATACATACAGCCATGTATGGGACTCAGTACAGCTCAGATTGGATGACCGGAGCAGAGGGAAGAGTGAAGGAAAAACTGCATGTTGGACATGGGGCATGTTGCATAGGTGAGCTTTGGGGCCTGGCAAAGAGAGGGTTAAGTGTGGTACCTTTGTTTATTAGCTCAGTGAGGCCAGGTAGGGTTTGGCATCTGTGCAATAGGAAATGGTAGCTTTATGGTTGCTTTGTTAGAAGTAAGATTTGTAAATTTCTTAGCACAGGGCCTGGCACATAATATATATTCAACAAAAGTTGTTGTTATTATTGTTATTATTATTCTTATTAAAGGGATGAGCAGAAGTGGCCTGAGATTATTTTTTATTTTGGTTTCTTGCCCAGTACCAAATACCTAATAGACATTTATTGAATATGTCTTGCTTGGTTGAGTGGGCGAGCCTTATGCTGCCTGTTTTAGGGTAGGAAATGCCCTTCCATTAGCATAGAAGTTCATTGGTACAAATATGTCACTCTGCAAATGTAAGTTCTCTGCAAAAACGAAACAAGTCATTCGCAGTCTCTCATCTTGGTTGTAGAGATCGTTCTGAAATTATGCCCTAAATATCATATTTTCGGACAAATTTTGTTGAGTGACCAGCCCTGCGGGCAGATCTTAGAGAAGAGAGCATTTAAAAACTGGTTTCTCTTCTCTGTATCACTGGCTCTTCAGTGCCAGTGGGAAGTCTGGCATCAGCCACTTGGAGGTGAGACCTGGCCTAGTCTTCGTGCCAGGACTTGAGTTAAGCCTTCAGGTGCAGACAGCCTGGCTTTGCTCCTGGCTGCACCTCACTTCTTTTTTTCCTGAAATGCATTCCTGTTTTATGATCCATAGGTTTTGTATGTTTGAAAACCTCATTTTATTCCCTGGCAACTCCTTATTCTTATTTTTCATTTTTGTGAATGCTTTGACTTTCTGAAAAATATAGTTGACTTCCCAAACCTGTATGTGATATGTACAGCAAGTGGACTTCAGATGCTGTGAATCAGATTACAGCTACCATAGTCCATGTTAAAAAACTTTATAAAGCCATTAAAAATATGTAAAATTTACATGTAATGGCCCAGTATAGCAATTGTTATTTACCATGAAATGAATGAAGCCCAGATGTATGTCATATGCAGTAAGTCTATTTCTACTAAAATCTTTGCAGTTATTTTGAGTGTGTCTGTGTGTATGTAGAAATTTAAGGACTGGGCTGATGGTGTCCGGGGAGACTCTTCAGGAGGTGACAATTGAGCTGGGACTGAAATGGTGAGAGGGAGTGGCCCTATGGACTTAAGAGGAAAAAGCCTTCCATTCAGGGGGACAACAGGTGCAAAGGTCCTGGGGCAAGAAGAGTCAGCTGGGCCTGGTCAAGGCAGAAAAAGGAATCTGCATGTCTGATGCCTGGTGAGCAGATGGAGGAGAGGCAGAGGGTCCCAGAGGCCAAGGGGAAGAGTTTGGGTGCTATTCTAAGTGTAAATTAGATTGTTGGTAGATTTCTTTCCTGCCTGTCGTCAAATTTGTGGTGTCCAGTCTTTTGCGGGAAGATCTTCTTTCTGGGCCTCTAACATTTGTTCATCATTTATTCATTGCTCTCTAAGTCAAGTACTATCCTATGAGATTATGAAGACCAAATACCAACTAGGAAAGGAAGCCAGCTTCAAAAAGGGGCTGTGCTGGATGTCTCTGTATGGCCATTGAGTGAATGCACTGAGGAGGGAAGCCACTCTCCCTGGAGGGGCCAAGAAAGGTATCTAGAAGGAGATCCAGAAGTGTCATTATGAGATGGATTTAAGCTGATTTTGGGTAGTGATTTTCTACAGGTTGTCAGTGGGGAGAGTGGTGGTATGGCTGCATTTTCAGCAAGCGGAGTACAGGGTACAAGGGAGATTAGGAGAAGAGCAGGTGTCAGCCAACTGCAGGCTGACTTTGTAAGTAAAGTTTTATTGGCACACATTCATACCCATTCATTTATATACCATCTCTGGCAGCTTTTGCAAGGCAACAGCAGGGTTGAGTATTTGCGACAGACAGAATGCGGACCACAAAACCTAAAATATTTATTTTTGTGACCAGTAGCTGGAGAATGGGATTTGTTTCTCTGGCACTGGGCTGAGAGGTATGTGGGGAAGCAGCTTTGTGATAGGTATGATTTTGGTAGATGTATCAGAAGTCTTGATGTCTGGAAATTGGCGATGGACAGATTTACTGTTGCTATAGTCCAGGCAAAGGGCGATGAGGGCCTGCGTGACAGCCCCAGCTGGGAGGTGCTGGGGAAAACAGAGCTGTGGGGTTCTCAGGGACTTCGGGGGCCTGTTGACTCACTGTGGGACAAAGGGCAGGAGGATCCCAGAGCAATTAGCAGGTGTCTGACTTTGGGGATCAGATAGAACATGTCACTTCAATGAGTCAGGGGCCACAGAAGAAGCTGCTTTTGGATAGGAGAGCCATGAGTTCAGTCATGGGCTTGCCCAGCTTGAGGTATCTCTGGGACATCTAAGTGGGGCTGATTTCCAGTATACAGAGCTGGATTTTGGGGTCTGGAGCTGAGAGGCACAGGCCAGGCTGGAGGTCAGGATCTAGGAGCTGTCAGCATACAACTGGCCATTTCAGTCATGAAAACAGATGAGGTCACTCAAGGAGAGGGCGGGGAGGGAGCATAGAAGGCCAGGGCACAGCTTTCAAAATTCAAGGAGCAGGAAACCAGTTAAGAATCAGAGGAAAGTGAATTTTTTAAATGGTGGCAAAATAATAAAAATTTGAAACATAAGCTTTACTATTGTAACCATTTTAAGTGTATAGTTCAGTGTCATTACGTACATTCACATTGTGTGCAGCCATCACTATCATCTATCCTCCAGGACTTTCTCATCTTCCCAAATTGGAACTCTAGCCCCATAAAACACTAACTCCCTATCCCCCTCCATCAGTCGCCGGTTCCCACAATCTACTTTCTGTTTCTGTGGATTTTTATCCCTCTAGGCACCTCCTATGAGCATAATCACGAAGTATTTGTTCTTTTGTGTCTGGCCAATTCACTAAGCATAATGCCCTGAAGGTTCATCCATGTTGTAGCATGGGTCAAATTTTCTTTATTTTTTCAGGGCTAAATAATAGTCCGTTGTCTGGACAGACCACATTGTGTTTATCCAGACATCTATCTGTCCTCAGACACTTGGGTTGTTCCCACCTTTTGGCCACTGTGTATATGCTGGACAGAAGAGGTATTGAAGGGATTCTGAGATGGTAGGAGTAACTGGAAATGGGCTCTACAGGCAAAGGGGAAGTCACTCAAGGACTGAGCTCCAGAAAGTATGAGGCCTGATAGAGACCAGAATGAATGGTTAGACGGGACCAGTCTGCACAGAAAGACAGAAGGCTTGGCTCATGAACTCCTGCCTCCCTGAAACGTGTTTAAATCATCCTAATGGTATAAAAGTCCATTCCTAAAATCATAATGGCACTTAATTATACTTACATTTTCAAAATGCAAACTGTTTATCTTTTAGAAACAGTGCTTTGTTTCTAGGATACGTTTCTGTCCAAAAGGTGATCTATTGGGTAAGACTTTGGAAGCAGTTTCCAAAAAAATTACCAGCCCGCAAATGTGTTCTGGCTCCACCCTGGCCAGGAGAACCCAAAGAAAACACATGGCACTTTCCCACCTCTGCTGTTCTCAGAATACGTACAGCCTGCTCTGCGGAAAAATAGATTTGCAATTCTAGACCCACAGAAAACAGCTTAAAGGACATGCTTCTGCTTCTTCAAAGAATTTTTCATTTTCTAGAAGAATTCAATTATGAGGGACTTCTTTATTTGAGGACCTCCCTGGGGCCTCTGTCCATTCAGCAAAGATTTGTGGGCCCTAAATCTCAAACATCATATAATTGTTTGAATAAGTGTTTTAATATATTGTCATGTGGAGAGTTAAGAGGGGAGAAGATGCTAGAAAATTTTTTTAATTGTTAGCAGTCATTAGCCACTGACATTCAGAGCTGGAGTTAAAGCATGGACTGGCTGTATTAATTCAGATATATTATATCATGTAAATCATGGTATGGTTATACAGCCAACTCTTAAAATGACAACTGGCAGTAAATAGAAAGTATTTCTGGAAGCCCTGTGTGACTCAGTTAGTTGCTGGCCTCAGGTCACAATTGGGCATGTATTTATCAGCTGAGGAGACCCAGGGTGCAAGGAAAGGTTCAGCAGCTAGCAGCTATTTTAGAAACTGCAGGATGGTGGAGTTAGAAGTGGCGACAGGGCAACAAGGTGGTGCCCCCACCAGACTTCTGGTTGGCAGCTTCTCCTCTCCCATTTGTGGGGTCTGTAGAGCTTAGCTTCTGTCTCTGTTGTAGCTCCAGTGGTGACTGGAATTCTTTGTCCTACTTGCTCCAAGGGATTCAGTCCCCTCTCCAATCGTAGGAGCACTGTTTCCCCAGTCTTCAGCTCAGCACCGGTTCGTGCACTCCCCTGCTTTGTATCCTGCATAGACGGGGTTCCTAAGTCTCATGAATCTTACTTATCTCTTCATCTCCCCCTACCAGCCTCAGTTCTACTGGGCTATGCCAAGAGGAAGGATGGGCAATTTCTCTCTACTTTTGTTAGCCACACTGATGGACTGTTCCCTTGCCTTTGTCATAACCACACCCTCCTTACCTTGGTTCAGGCTCATCTCTGTCCAGTCCCATCTCCATTTTCATTGCCTCATCTTTCACTGTATTCCAAATGGGCTTACCATCCCTTAAACAGGTCTTATATTTTGGTCTCCCCTCTTTCTGGAATGTCATTACTACTGATGACAATCTTGCTCTTCTCTGAAGACCCTTCTTTAATGCTCTCTCACCATGGAACCTTGAGATTTTAATTGATAGGCTACACAGGAAAGTGTCAGATGAGGGCGGGACTTTTCCTTCTTAGCACTGTTAACGTTTGAGGCCAAATCATTTTTTTAAATATTTTTTTAAGTGAGAGGAAGGATGATAGACTCCCGCGTGCACCCTGACTGGTATCCAACTAGCAACCCCATCTGGGCTGATGCTCAAATCAGTTGAGCTATCCTCACCACCTGAGGCCTACTCAGACAGACCATCTGAGCTATCCTCAGCCACTGGGGCTAAAGCTTAAACCAATCAAGTCACTGGCTGCAAGAGGAGAAGAGAGAGAAAGGGGAGAGGGAGGGAAGAGAAGCAGATGGTCACTTCTCATATGTGCTCTGACCGGGAATTGAACCCAGAATGTCTGCACATTGGGCCAACGCTCTTTTCACTGAGCCAACTGGCCAGGGACCGGATCATTCTTGGTGGCGAGTGGGAGGTCGTCCTGGGTACTGTAGGGTGTTGAGCAGTGTCCACCTGCCAAAAGCACCCTCCCACCAAAAGCACTCACCCAACCACAAGTTGTGACATATTTGTGTCTCCAGACGTGGCCAAGTGTCCCCTGGACAACAGGGTCTTAGTTAAGGACCATGGAAATAATCAGCCAGAAGTGGCAGTGATTCCTGAATTGGCACAGCCCTTAGATTTAGCATCACAAGGCTACTCGGACGTGGTGATTTCTGTGTCTTATTTCCTGTTCTCAGTTGTACTCTTCTGGAGGATAGAGACAGCTATTCCTACCACACTTCCCATAGGGCTTTGTATTTAATATGTGAGGAAAACACTGAAGCCCAGATTGCTGTTCAGAGGGCGTGGCTTACATCAAGTAATGGCAGCCTTTGGTGGTTTTTAGTATGTTCACAGTTATACAGCCATCACCACTACCTAGTTTCAGAATATTTTCATCACCTTTAAAAGAAGCCCCATCCCTCTTAGCATTTACCCTCATCCCCCTCCCCAGCCTCTGACAACCACTGACCCACTTCCTGTCTCTGTGGATGTACCTGTTCTGGAGATTTCACTTAAATGGGATAACACACTCTGTAGACTTTTGTGTTTGTCTTTTCCCACTGAGAGGTTTTCAAGGTCCTTCCACACAGTTGTGAGTGTCAGTGCTTCACTCATTTTCATGACTGAACTAATTTTTTTTTCTTTTTGGCAAAAAAGAGATTATATTCTGCCAACTTTCCTGAAACCTGCTCTTCCCATCTACTATTTAGTCCGTGTCTTTCCTTACCACTGTTTATGTGTTCACTTCATTCCCTCCACGTAACTTTATAAGTTACCACTGCACAGCTGTGATTGAGGTATTGAATTAGCCCTTATTGAGGGGTATTGCATTGATCCTATTTCATTTTACCAGCTAGGCTGCAGTAAACAGCTTGTCCAAACATCTCTGTGCATGTGTGTATGAGGTATTGTCAAGTTCCTAGAAGGAGAATTGCTGGGTCCAAGGGACTCCTTCTCCTGCATTAGCTTTCTTTCGGTACATTCACACTGTTCCAGCAGTGAAGGTCACTGTCCACTTGTGGCCTTGCCTGCACCTACACCATCTCCAGCATGACTGGTTGGTGCCACCTCCTCCCACTCCCACCCATACCATGGGACTGTCACAGTATGCCTGTCCTTTACCCTTAAGTCCCATTCATAAAAGAGCAGGTCATGGACCTTTTGACAAGCTAGTGAAAACGTGCATCCTCCCTCCAGGAAAGTGAATGGAGAATGTATCTGTCTGATTCTGCCTGCTATTTTATAGGTTCTCAGGACCCTTATAAGCTCTCCCTGGACCAGCCCCTACTTCCTGGTCAGTTCTGCTCTGTCCATTTCATAGCCTTCATGTGCCTGATTCAGCCCCAGTCTGTCACCAGAGCTGCGCCCATGCCGTGAGGGCCTCTGGGGGAGGCCCTGCCTCACAGCTGGTTTGTGCTCGCACAAGTTCGTGCTTGTTGCCTTGACTCGGAGCTGATTCTCACATAGCAACAGCATTTCCCCTCCTCTTTGAATTCCCCATTGATATGTGGCTTTCAATTCTTTGCTAACTTGATAGTTCTCCAAAGCATTCATTCTGCTGCTTTCCCAGCAGAGACCTGTCCTAGAAGTCCAGAATGCAACCTCTGGGCCACCCTCCATTCATAACCTGCCAAGTCGAGTCATTGTCCTCCATATGCCAGCAAAGGGACCCTAGCTCCTATTGTAGTGTTTGCTTCTGCCAGTTTTAGTAGGGAGTCCACTCCTGCGGTCTCTAGATCCTGCTCTTGAACCCCTTTATTTCTTGTGTAGGTGACTTCTCATAGTGAAGACAGTTTCTCCATGCAAACAATTTAAAACCAGAATTCTAATTACCTAATCTTGGATAAAGTCATCCATCCTTAATTTGAGCTTTTCTCCCACTTTAAATTCAATGAATATTTTTCTTTTTATCATCCTTTAAGACTTCTGAAACACTAACCTTACCTGGTTTTTCTTTTTTAGTGTTTCACAAATGTAGTACAATCTTCTAGAAACTACCTGCTCCTTTGTTTGCTGGTGATGATATTCTCTTAGGCATCGGGCCAGAAAGTCTAAAATTCTCTTGACTCCTGAACTGAGACATATTCTGGTTTCAAATTTCTGCTGGTGAAATGCCTTGTTCTAGCTGTTCATTCCTCATTCATTGCCCCCCACTGGTTCTATTTACAGGGCACATTTAACCAAATGTTTTGGCATTTCTAAAACAGACTTCCTTACATCCTCCCAACCTCTTCACTAGAGGTTTTTTAATAGAAAGTCTCAGGGATAGTGTATTGGATGTGTTTTGTTTGTTAACAAAGTTTGTTTCTGAAAACTTTTTTTTTTTTTTTACAGGGACAGAGAGAGAGTCAGAGAGAGGGATAGATAGGGACAGACAGACAGGAACAGAGAGAGGTGAGAAGCATCAATCATTAGTTTTTCGTTGCTGTCACAACACCTTAGTTGTTCATTGATTGCTTTCTCACGTGTGCCTTGACCGCGGGCCTTCAGCAGACTGAGCAACCCCTTGCTGGAGCCAGCGACATTGGGTCCAAGCTGACGAGCTTTTGCTCAAGCCAGATGGGCCCGTGCTCAAGCTGATGAGCTCGAGGTCTCGAACCTGGGTCTTCCGCATCCCAGTCCAACGCTCTATCCACTGCGCCACTGCCTGGTCAGGCTGTTTCTGAAAACTTTAAAAAATTTTACCAAGTTTTCAGACCTAACTCTCATTATTTCAAACAACATTAAATTTCATTTCCTCTAAGATAAAGAATATAGGGACCATTTTAGCTTATATATCATCTATTTTACTTCTTGTCTGGCATTTGTCAACACTTGCTGTGTCATTTATTTTTTAAATTGAGATAAAATTCACAATTTTAAAGTAAAATTAATGGCTTCTTTGATATTCAAAATATTATGTAACCATCACCATTATCTAATTCTAGAACATTTCCATCACCCCCAAACCAATCCTGTGCCCATTAATAGTCACTCCCTCCCCCTCTCTGACAACCATTAATCTTCCTGTCTCTATGGATTTGCCTGTTCTGGATATTTCCTGTAAATGTGGCTTCTTTTGTGACTGGTTTCTTTCATGGAGCAAATTGTGTTTGAAGTTCATTCCCTTTTGTGGCTGAATGATATTCCAGTGTATAGATGGACTACTGTTGTTTATCTGTTTATTCTTTTTTTTTTTTTTTTACAGGGACAGAGAGAGAGACAGATAGGTACAGACAGACAGGAACAGAGAGAGGTGAGAAGCATCAATCATTAGCTTTTTGTTGCCGTTGCAACACCTTAGTTGTTCATTGATTGCTTTTTCACATGTGCCTTGACCGTGGGCCTTCAGCAGACTGAGCAACCCCTTGCTGGAGCCAGCAATCTTGGGTCCAAGCTGACGAGCTTTTGCTCAAGTCAGATGGGCCTGCGCTAAAGCTGGCGAGCTCGGGGTCTCGAACCTGGGTCTTCTGCATCCCAGTCCGACGCTCTATCTATTGCGCCACCGCCTGGTCAGGCTCCATTTATTCTCAATGGATATTTCAGTTATTTCTTTTTGGCTCTTGTGAATAATGCTGCTATGGATGTTTGTGACAAGTAGTTGTGAGTATAGATTTTATTTTTTTATTTTTTAGCGAGAGAGACAGAGTGAAGGACACATAAGGACAGACAGGAAGGGGGAGAGAGATAAGAAACATTAATTCTTTATTGAGGCACCTTAGTTGTTCATTGATTGCTCTCTCATATGTGCCTTGACTGGGGAAAGGGGGGCTACAGCCAAGCCAGTGCCCCCCTGTTCAAGCCAGTGAGCCCACGCTCAAGCCAGCAACAAAGTCAGGGTTTTAAACCTGGGTCCTCTTGCATCCCAGGCTGATACTCTATTCATTGTGCCATCGCCTGGTCAGGCTGAACATAGATTTTCATTGCTCTTGGGTAGTAAGTAGTACAGTGGTCCCTCATCTATCGTGGGGGTTAGGTTCCTGAACCCCCCACAATAGGCGAAAATCCACAAAGTAGGAACCTTTCATTTATTTTATTATTTATATATATTTTAAGGCTTTAAAAACTCTCCCCACACTCTTATAAACCTTCCCCAAACTGTTACTAACCTTTATCACACTCTTATAAACACTTGCTCTGCTCTTAAACACTTTCACACTCTTAAACCTACATAATTTTAACAATGTATAAGATTCTATATGGGTACTCACCAGTGAATATACTGCAACCTGAATGATGAAGATGATGAATTAGCTGTGCAGTACTGATGACGATGAAGGTGAGGACGATGAGCTGAATGTGCTGCGCAGCCAAGAAGAGCATTACAGATCTTCTGAAGGTGCCACTTTATCAGGCGCTTTATCAGGTAATGGAGTATCTTCGCCCTCGTCCCTAACTTCTCTTTTCACCAGAAGCATAGGTGTAACTGGTGTCTTCTTCCGACTGAGGAACATAGTTATGGGGAGTTCCTGGCACTTTTTCTTCTGGGCGAGAAAGTTTTTATAAATCGACATGCCACCCTCGATTGTATTTGAGGACTGCAGCAAACGAAGAGTCTGGGGGTCCCATTCTTGAGCTACTCGCTGAAGTTCTTTGGCCATTCTGACCATGGTTGCGAGGTGATCAAGTGTTAGGCCAACCTCTTCTTCTTCAACCCCTAGTTCCTCTTGTTCCTCTTCCTCTTCTTCAGTTGCTGACTTCATCATCTTCGTCAGGTCTTCATCTGTCAGTGGTTGTGAGTGGGCATTGATCAGGTCATTAAAGTCATCAGGAGTCATATCATTGAAGCCATCTCCTCCCAGTAGTTTTGTCAGCTTCACAACCTTATCTACCGCCAAGTGATGAACTTTATCAGGAGAGAATCCCTTATCATCATGGACCACTTGCCACAGATTTTTCCAGTTGGCATTTAAAGTTTCACTCTTCATCTCCTTTATGGCCTTCTGAACATTTAGGAGACACAATGCAATGGTATAGTCACACCAGTACGCATCTAGTGAGAAGTCTTTGTCCAAGTTCATAGCTTCAACGAGGTTTTGTGTATAGAGAGCCTTAAAAGTGCAAATAACTCCTTGATCCATGGGCTGAATCAGTGATGTGGTGTTCGGCGGCCAGAACACTATCTGCACGCCATCACACGACACATCGACAGCAAGGCCTCCAGCATTGTCCATGATCAGAAGCACTTTGAATTTGAGGCCTTTCTCTGCCAGATAAAGCTTGACCTCCAGGATAAAGCACTGGTGGAACCAAGCCGACGTGAGAAGTTTCATGATCCAGGTCTTGGGGTTGTGCATCCAGTACCCACGCAGCACATTCTTATTCTTGTTTTTTAGGGCCCTTGGGTTTTTTGACTTATAAGTAAGCCCTGGCTTTATCATAAAGCCCGTTGCATTTCCACACATAATCAAAGTTACATGATCTTTTGGGCCTTAAATCCAGGGGCTTTGGCTTCTTCCTTCATAATAAAAGTGCAAGGTGGCATTTGTTTCCAGAATAAGCCCGTCTCATCCATATTAAAAACTTGTTCAGACTTATAGTCCCCTTCCTCGATGATGGTTTTGAATGTGTTGTTCATATATTCCTCGGCTCCAGCTTTTTCCACAGAGGCAACTTCTCCATGCAGAGAAACACTCTTTAAGTCCAAAGCGTTTCTGAAACTTGTCAAACTGGCTCTTGCTGGCAGTGAATGGGGTTGGTCTGGTGGGAGAAGCACTCGATGGTTCTGCTTCTGCATCCTCGTCCTCGTCACCTTGGCAAACATCGCTACTTTCAGCAAAAGTTTCATAAAGCTTCTTGGCCTTTGTGCGGATGGTGTTGGTGTCCAGCAAGATATTCTTCTTCTGCAGTCACTGATCCACAGGGCCAGTGCAGACTCCATCCTCACAATGGCCTTATTGCGGAAAGTTACCATCCTCTTTGAAGACTTGTTAAAAGACACTGCTGCCATCGTCCTTACATTCTTTTCGTCCTTCTTTCTGTAGCAAACCGAAATTCATTGTTCACGTAATGGCGGCCTGTAGCCATGTAGCTTCTCCCTTCCTTTAGCATGTCGAGGAGTTCCACCTTTTCTGAAATGGTAAGCATATTCCTCTGGCACCTGAGTTCCATGCCAGAAGCCTTAGAAGGCACAGAACATTTGGGTGGCATTGTAGGGCTTGAAATAAATTCAATTTTTTATGAAAATTTTACAAAAACACAACACTGCAGAGCAACAGTATGTGTAGCCATCAGACATAGATGTGAAATGGACAAGGCGAGATGCTGAACGCATGCTATACGCGGAAGACAGAGGAGACTGATGCTACAGTTGCTGAGCCAGTCAGCACCTAGGATACAGAACACAGTGTTCTGGTTGGTTGCCTCCCATCTATCAGCCAATAGTGTGCGCTGTACGATCTCACATGGGCAAAGGAGCTTAAGCAGAAGTATCCGTAGTTGTAGTTGCATTTTCATACGTGCAAGTCTTTGTCTACTCATCTGCTGTATGCTACATATTTTATTTCAACTTAATATTTTCAATATGTTTTAACTAATACTTTTTATATTTTCAATTTTTTTAGGCTAGAAAATGCTTATTTTACTGCAAAAATAATTAAAGTAATAAATTATAAAAATACCTATATACCTCAAAATCCCGCGATATGGCAAAAAACCCGTGATACAAAATTAGATATATACAGTTAAAAAATCTGTGATATAGTGAGGTGGCTGGGAAACGTGAACCATGATATGGCAAGGGATGACTGTACCTGGAAGTGGAATTGCTGAGCCAAATGGTAACTCCATGCTGTAACTTTTTGAGGAATTGCCAAATGTTTTCCATAGCAGCTGCCGATTTTTCATTCCCACCAGCTGTGTAGGAGGGGTCCAATTTCTCCACATCCTCATCAACACTTGTTATTTTCCCTTGTTTTTATTATAGCCAACCTAGTAGGTGTGAAATGGTATCTTGTGGTTTTTAATTTCATTTTCCAAATGACTAATGATATTGAGCATCTCTTCATATGTTTATTGGCTGTTTGTACATCTTTGGAATAATGTCTATGTGAAGGTATCATCTTTTACAATATTCATGTATCCACAAGTTTCTCCTTCTCTGTGAAATGCCCAAAGAGCCTGAATCATGAAGGTGCGGGGCACACACCTCAGAGGGCAGAAGGGAGGGAGGGTCAGAATTGACAGGACCTGTGGGCCATCTTCTCTCCCTTGTGACAAGGCTCCAGCTCTGGCTGCCCCTCCTTTTCACAGACTCTCTGAAATCTTGCATTCTCCTCCTCTAGGAGGGAGACATGACAGGGATGTCGGTCCTTACCCTCAGAGTGTCCTTGACTCTCTGCACACTGAGATTTCTAGGATGTTCTTGTATAGTTGTCCCTCAGTATCCTCAGGGGTTTGGGTCCTGGACCCCCATAAACCCCCAAATCTTCAGATGCTCTAGTCCCTTATATTAAATGGCATAGTGTTTGCACATTACCTATTTGCATAGAGGCTGCATACAACAAAATGTGCCCACATATCACTTTATTCATGTGGATTCAGTGTAGTTGCTCAGCGCACAGCAAATTCAAGTTTTGCTTTTTGGAACTTTCTGGGTATTTTCCCCCCAAATATATTTGATCCAAAATTGGTTGACTCCACAGATGCAAAACCAGTCAATAAATAGGGCCTACTGTAATTATACAGGCTTTTTGATACCTGTCCATTTATTTATCTAGAATTATTTTAGGTTCTAGACATAAGTCAAATGCCTGAGTCTGTCTAGTACAGAGTCAGCAAATAGTCCGTGGGGTAAATCAAGCCCACCACCTGATTTTTTGTACAGCCAAGAACTAAGACTGTTTTTTTTTTTTTTTTTTGCATTTTTCAATGATTGGAATAAAATCATTGAAAGAATAATATTGTGGAACACATGAAATTATATGAAATTCACATTTCAGTGTCCATCACTAAAGTTTTATTTGGCATAGGCCCACATTCATTTGTGTATATATTGTCTATGGTGGTTAGTGCCCTAGGACAGAGGAGTAGAATAGTCCACAGAGATTGGCTGATCCACAAGCCTAAAACAATTGCTGTTGGGCCTTTACAGAGCAGTTTGCTGAGCACTAGGCTAGCACAAGGCACCAGTTACCGTATATGTGACTAACACCTGACACATCATCAGGATGCTGATTGAGAGGTTTATGAAACCCCTTAGCATTCCATCGCCTTAACTACTAGGTCACCTCGTCCACTAGGTTTATGAAACCCCTTAGAATCTTCAATAGTACTTAACATTATTTTTGCTTCCTTTATGGGTGAGAGGAATAATATTTTATATTATCTTCTTCTGTTTTCTGTAATTAAAAAGAGTCTTTATCTGGCTGCATCTATCTTGTATGCTGAATCCCTTTGCCTTTTTATGTCCATAAAGCTGCACCCTTTAAAAAATGTTAATTCCACAGCACCTGGCCTTTCTTTCCAGGGCATTCCTCTTTGTCTTTCAGAACTAAGAGGTTGGGGGTGAGGTTTTAGACCAACACTCTGAGTGGGAAGGTGCTCTGCAGTCAGTCAGCATTGGTTCCTTTTTGTTCTGGTCCCCAGCTCCCTGATACTTGGCCTGGTGGCTGTCACTCAGGGACAGCTGCTCCCCTCTGGGCAGGTTGGACCAACTCTGCAACTTGATGTGCAAACCATGGTGCCCAGTAGTGATTTCTGAAATGAATTACTGCTATAGATGATGGTGCAAGGAAACAGGCCCCCTTATGGGAAAAGCTGACACCCATAACCAGTGGGCTCCATAGGGGAGCACACTGTAATAGTAACACATAAGGAAAATGCGTAACGGCTCATTCATAAGGAAAACAATTAGTGTTTATAGATCAAAAAAGCGAACTATTTTCACATTTCAATCTTTCCATGTACAGCTAAGGTCCCACTTTAGATATATTCTGCATGACTTTGAAATTGTATTTTGTAGCTGGATTTTTTAGAATTGAGACTTAGCTAGACCCCGGGAGGAACAGAACTGGTGATGGGCTTCCCTGGGATGAGAATGTAAGCACGACTCATCTTAACCCCCTTGTCAGCTACCAAAGATAACAAATTAGGCCCATGTCCTTGGTTTGGTTGGGATAGACTCTAGAAAATACCATAACTTATTTTTTCTCCACTATTCCCCACTGGCAGACGGTTCTCTCTCAGGTTTCCTCAAATCTGCAGCATTTCATGGGATTGGTGGCCTTTGTGTTAGTTATTGTCGTGGTGGTCACTGAAGATTTAGCTAATTATCAGCATGATCACTTCCTGAACTGTTTGAATTCCTCAATGTATGTGGGAAAGAAATCTAACTGCCTTCGGACTGTGGATTTCCACTAGAGACGGGGAGTGCATTCAATCTGCTCCCGTGACTGTCCCATCTGGCCCCATGTCTCTGCCATGTGTAATTGGGGGCCCACTGCCACCATTCTGCCCATCCTCCAGGAAGTAGATTAATTGTGTCACTGACTTCTAAAGACTACCGGCCTGCCTAGATTATACAGTGAGGTTCATCTAAAAGTTGTAACCCTGGAATTTGTGAATTTAAGTTAAAAACAGACTCTTCTCGCCTGACCAGGCAGTGGCGCAGTGGATAGAGCATCGGACTGGGATGCAGAAGACCCAGGTTCGAGACCCCGAGCTCGCCAACTCGCCAGCTTGAGCGCGGGCCCATCTGGCTTGAGCAAAAAGCTCCCCAGCTTGGACCCAAGGTTGCTGGCTCCAGCAAGGGGTTGCTCGGTCTGCTGAAGGCCCACGGTCAAGGCACATGTGAGAAAGCAATCAATGAACAACTATGTTGTCACAACGGCAACGAAAAACTAATGATTGATGCTTCTCATCTCTCTCCGTTCCTGTCTGTCTATCCCTATCTATCCCTCTCTCTGACTCTCTCTGTCCCTGTAAAAAAAATAAAAAACTAAAAAAAAAACCCCACAAAACAACCAGACTCTTCTCCCAAAAACATATAAAACACATATCACTAGAGCCCTGTGGTTCTTAACCTTTCTTCTGTCAGGACCACTTTCAATATTTGCTGAAAGTTGGGATTTTCCCCCCAGAAGGACAGGCATAGACATGTTTCCCCCCACTTGAATTTCTTGTTTAAGTTCAGGTTCACAGACTTTCTGAAGTACACCCTTATGAATCTGTGGACCCAGTTATATGATCCTGCTGGAGTCATCTGAATGAGCAAATTACAGAGTTTAAACCACTTTCTAAGTACTGTTTAGGTTTTAAAAAACAGAAGAGAAAAATTAGGTGGAAATTTAACTAACACTTTGTAGTAAACAGAAAAGGCAGAGAAGGGTCCTCGTATGGTGTTTATATCTCTGTAGAGTGAGTGGGTCAGCTATACACAAATTCCATTGGAAAATAATAGGGAAGTCACCATTGGGACTAGTAATAAATGGTACACACAGACTTGACTGTTACCATTGAGGGAAAGTAGACTCCTAATGTATGTCAGCTTCTTTCACAAATTCACTTTTCGGGCAGTCTTTCTGGCAAGATTAGTAACTTTCATTACTTGTTTATAATATTTTACTCCAAGGGTGCCAAGACCATTCGATGGGGGAAGGATAGTCTTTTCAACAAATGATGTTGAAAAACTGCATATCCACATGCAGAAGAATGAAGTTGGGCCCTTGTCTTAAACCATATACAAAGATTAACTCAAAATGCATCAAATACCTCAATGTAAAAGCTAAAATTATAAAATTTTTAGAAACGGAAAAATCTTCATTGGATTCAGCAGTGATCCTTTGGATATAACACCAAAGGCAGGAACAACAAGAGGAAAATAATAGATAAATTTGATTTCATGAAAATTAAAAACTTTCATGCATCAAAGGACAACAGTATCATGGAAAAAGCAATCCATGGAATGGGGAAGATGTTTTGTTTTGTTTTTTGTTTTTGTTTTTTTTACAGGGACAAAGAGAGAGTCAGCGAGAGGGATAGACAGGGACAGACAGACAGGAATGGAGAGAGATGAGAAGCATCAATCATCAGTTTTTCGTTGCGACACCTTAGTTGTTCATTGATTGCTTTCTCACATGTGCCTTGACCGCGGGCCTTCAGCAGACTGAGCAACCCCTTGCTGGAGCCAGCGACCTTGGATCCAAGCTGGCGAGCTTTTTCTCAAGCCAGATGGGCCTGCGCTCAGGCTGGTGACCTCAGGGTCTTGAACCTGGGTCCTCCGCGTCCCAGTCCGATGCTCTATCCACTGTGCTACCGCCTGGTCAGACGAAATGGGAAAAATGTTTGCAAATCATATCTCTATTATTAGAGTTAGTATCCAGACTATATAGAGAACTCCTACAACTCAACAGCAAAAAACGACTCAATTAAAAAATGGGTCAATATTTGAATAGATACTTCTCTAAAGAAAATACAAATGGCCAATAAGCACATGAAAAGATGCTCAACATTACTAATCAGCCTGACCAGTGATGCCTAGTGGATAGAACGTTGACCTGGGATGCTGGAGACTCAGGTTCAAAAACCCGAGCTCACCGGCTTGAATGCAGTCTCATCCAGCTTGGCACAGGCTCATCAGCTTGAGTGTGGGGTTGCAGGCTTGAGCATGGGTTCATCGACATGAATGCATGGTCGCTGGCTTGAGCCCAAAGGTCACTGGCTTGAAGCCCAAGGTCACTGGCTTGAACAAGGGGTCACGGGTTCAGCTGAAGCACCCCCACACCATCAAAGCACCTATGAGAAGCAATCAATGAACAACTAAAAGTGCTGCATTGATGAGTTGATGCTTCTCATCTCTTTCCCTTCCTGTCTTTCTCTTTCTCTTCCTCGCTCTCTGTCTCCTACAAAAAGAAAAAGAAAAGAAAGAGAGAAAGAAAGAAATACAAATCAAAATACAATGAGATACCAGTTTTTATCATTAGAGATGGCTATTATTTAAAAAGAAGAAAATAACAGGTGTTGGCAACAATGTGTAGAATTGGAACCCCTATGCATGGCTGGTGCATAGGTAAAATCGTGCAGCTGCGGTGGAAAACAGAATGAAGGTTCCTGAAAAAATTATACATAGAACTATCATATGACCCTGCAGTTCTGCTTTTGGTACTTAGACACTGGAACAGATCTTTGCACACCTGTGTTCATAGCAGCAGCATTCACAGTAGCCGAAAGGTAGAAGCAAACCAAGTGTCCATTGACAGATGATGGATAAACACCATCTACTCAAAGTGGTCCATCCACACAATATAGTACTATTCAACCTTAAAAAGGAAGGAAATTCTGACTTCTACAACATGGATGAACTTTGAAGATGTATTAAGTGAAGTAATTCAGCCACAAAAGAACAAATTTTGTATGATTGCACTCACAGGAGGTTCTTAGAGGAGCCAAATTCACTGAGACAGAAAGTAGAATGAGGGGTGCCAGGGGCTAATGAGTAGGTTATTTAGTGAGTACAGTTTCATTTCTGCAAGATGAAAATAGTCCTAGAGATGAATGGTGGCGATAGTTATCCAACAATGCGACTGTACTTAGTGCTAGTGAACTATACAAATTTGTCTTGTACATGATCACATTCTGGGCACATATGCTGGTGCAGTTGGGGATCCAGGGGTGAACAAAGAATAAGGAGGAACCTTAGCCAGAATTTCAGAAGGGAGACAATAAGACTAATTTGTTAAGAGTCCTTTGAGTGCCCACTCTATAGCAGGTAGGTTTTTATTTTTATTTTTGTAAATATAAAGATCACTAAGAAATGCTTCCTCAATGGCCGTCTACAACAGAGTCAGTGAATTAAACCTGGGGTGAAGTCTGACATGATGCCTGTTTTTGTGTAAGTCTCACAAGCTGAGAATATTTTTTACATTTTTCAAATAATTGAAAAAAATCAAAAGAATATTTTATGACACAAAAATTATATGAAACTCAAAGTTCAATGTTATAAAGTTTTATTTATTTATTTATTTTTAACAGGGATAGAGAGTCAGAGAGAGGGACAGATAGGGACAGACAGACAGGAATGGAGAGAGGTGAGAAGCATCAATCATTAGTTTTTCGTTGCCGTCGCAACACCTTAGTTGTTCATTGATTGCTTTCTCACATGTGCTTTGACCGCGGGCCTTCAGCAGACGGAGCACCCCTTGCTGGAGCCAGCGACCTTGGGTCCAAGCTGGCGAGCCTTCGCTCAAGCCAGATGGGCCCGCGCTCAAGTTGGCGACCTCGGGATCTCGAACCTGGGTCTTCCGCATCCTAGTCCGACGCTCTATCCACTGCGCCACCGCCTGGTCAGGCCAATGTTCATAAAGTTTTATCAGCTAGCTCCAGGGCTGGGAGTAGGTGAAGCAGGTAGGTGGGCACTCACCTTGGGCACAAAATTTAAGGGATGGGTAATACCAAAGGAACTCAGTCATCAAGATAAATAATATTTTAATGCAGTGTTTTTAAAAATCAAGTGCTAAAAATTCCATGGTGAGCAAAATAATAGAATTTTAAGTAAAAACCAAGTCAGTGTTGCTAATTTTTTTCCTTTGCCCCAAGCTTCACTAGGGTTCTAAAAGGCATGAAGGTAGCCACATTCATTTCTTACTCTCCGTGATGACTTTTAAAAATAGTAACAGAGACCCTATGGCCTGTCAAGCAAAAAATATTCTCTGGCCCTTCGTAGAAAAAGTTTGCCAACCACTGATTGAAATCAATTTACTATATTAATCACTACTGGCAAGCAACTATAACCAAAGTACAGATTTAATGTCTTGTACTTTTTTATATGTCTTTTAAAAAATGAATATACACTCATAAATTAATTTTGGGATAATGGCATTTATAAGTCAATAGGAAAAATTCACACTGAATTAAGAAGCAAGTTGATGCTTGTAGGCTATGATGATTGACTATGTATAATTACCTGCAATAAAATTATAAAGGCCATCATTTACTTTCCTATTAATTAAATAATTATTTAACCCTTCATTTACTGGGCTGACTTTACTTGGCTTCTTTTATAAGGTGATACATTTCTTGCCCAGCTGCCATATATAGGTTTTAAGAAGCTCAAGTAAGAATGTAAGAAGTATTAATTATTATTAAAATTATAGTAAATGCCGAGGGAGCTTCCTTCCTGGTTTTCCTGGTTTCATTTTTCTCCTAATCGTCTAATAAATGTGCTGTTTAAAATAAAATTTAGAAAAAACATAAGTCAGATTATATTGTGCCTTCACCCTGGGCTTCCCTCAGGAACTGGACTAAAGTCTAGACTTGTGGCTATGCCCTTGCAGTCTCTGCTGACCTCTCTCTCTGGACACCCCCGTCTCCTCCCCCAAGGATTTTGCGCCTGCTATTCCCTGTGCCTGGAGTGCTCTCTCCCACGTCTACCAAGGTTGGCCCCTGCTCGAGTCAGGTATCAGCTGGCCTGTCGAGAGGTTGGGAGCCTCTCTCTACCACTGTCCTGGCCCTGGCCCTCTGCCATCTCCTTTTGTCCCAGCCTGGATCTCTCTGCAATCACCTTGTGTGTCTGGTGTCTGGTCTTTTATCTGATTCCCCTGCACAAGGATGTCAAGAGCAGAGGTTTCATCACTCTTGTTCACCTTAGAATGCTCAGAGCCTAGAATAGTGCCTGGAATTCAGTAAATTTACTTTGTCCTCTTTTTGTTTCTTTCTAGTTTAAGTTTATGTATAATTGTGCTCACCTTTTGGGGTGTATGAATTTTCACACATGCATAGATTCTGCAAATATTTAAGAAACTGCTGTGTGGCAGGCATTGCATATCTTGGAGATCTTTTTTGGAGAATATACCTCATTCTTTTTAATGGCATCAAAGTATACAGCAAGGATGTACTATAATTTATTGAATAATTTTCCTATTAATGAACATTTAAGTTGTTTCCAGTTTTTTTGTGGCTTCAGATAATGCTACCAGGGACATTTCCATATACCTTTTTTTTTTTAATTACAATTTTATTGAGATCTATTTCATGTACCATAAAGCTCACCCATTTAAAGCATACGGTTCAGTAGTTTTTAGTGTATTGACAGAGTTGTGTAGCCATCACCTCTTAATTCCAGAACATCATACCACACCAAAAAGAAACTCCATCTCCATTAGCAGTCACTCCCTGTCTCCTTTCCTCAGCCCCTGGCAACCAATAGTCTGGTTTCTGTCTCTGTGAACTTGCCTGTTCTGGACATTTCACATAAATGGAATCCCATACTGTGTGGCCTTTTGTTCCTGGCTTCTCTCACTGAGCATCATGTGTTCAAGGTCCATCCATGTAGTGAGTGTCAGTGCTTCACTTCTTTTCATTGCCGAGTAACGTTCTAGTGTGTAAACTGAGCACATTTTGTTTAATCAGCTGATGGACATGTGGGTTGTTTTTACTTGGGGGCTATTGTGTATTTCTATAAGATAAATTCTGAGGGGAAAGGGAGATACGACTTAAAGCTATCTCTTCATTCTCTGATGGTGTGGTTTGGACATATCCTGAGTCTTGAGGGGTCCCCTGTTCCAGGTGAGAATTCCCACCCCTTTCCCAGCAGCTGGTGCTGCATGGCTTTGCATTTGCCTCTCTCGCACTGCTCAGGGAGAACACTCCAGGAACTCTCACATGTCTTTGAATTAGTGCTGGGGAAGGTATTGGCAAAGCCAGCTATTTAATGATGCAAACCACAGAATCTTGGAGCAAAGGACAGAAAACAAAGAGGATCTCCTTATGGGGAATTAAACAAACTCACCAACTCTCTCTCACCAGGAAGAGCGGCACTAAATACAGTCAGCGTCCTTCATCGTTTGTCAAGCAATTTGTGAGATGCAAAGTCACGGAAAGTTATGTGCTCTGAGGTCTTATGGAAGGGCAGAATTTCTGAGAAGGGAAGAGGAGCTGATGATAAGATGCAATCCTTCTGAAAGTAATGTAGCAGTGTTCATTTGGAAGGGGAGCTGCTACATTTGGCACGATGCTGGGAGAGAACGAATATTAAGTATTGGACCCAAATATGCCCTGGAATGAATAGAGTACATAGCAGTAGTTGTTCCCCAAAGAACTTGTCACACTTGTTCTTGAGCTGCATAACTGCTTGTAGAGCTTCAGATATTTAAATAAGCAAAAAGCAGCAGTTAGTCTTGGTTACATATACTTGAGTAGATTACAACAATGACTAATTGACATTTATTGAGCAACCTACTGTGTGCTATACTGGCAATTAAGCCCCATGCTTGGTAGGCTTCATTTTATTTAACACAATGACCCATAAATGCAGACAGAATTTATTTTCTCCATTTATGGGTAAAGAAATGGAAGTCCATGTTTTCTGACCAACATCAGCCACTTTGAGTGAGGCTGCTGCCCCTCACTCATCTTCTGTCTTCCTGAGAGTTGAACTTGACCAGGGCACTGCTGTGAGCCTCCACTGCCCAGGAGTAAGCAGTTGCCAAGAAGTCCTATGGTTCCACGGTCATTCATGTGTAAGGATAAAACACACACTTTGTATTTGCTGGAGAGAGAAGATTCTGGCAGCTTTCTGCTGGTGTTCCTGTACCTTCACATATGTTACCCTGCACAGCGTGGGCTGAGCAATAGCACGGGCAAATAGTTGCCTGAGCTCCCCAAAGAGGACCGTTTAGCCCCAATTATTGAGTCAATATCTACATCTAATATAATCTTAAGCATGAAATTTACATCATAAAAAAGAGGATTTGACTTACCCAGAAATGCAATTGCATCTTCATTATTCCAGAGTGTAGTAAGCTTTAGTGGTGTTCTTAGTGGTGTTTTTGCCAATTCAGTCTTTTTTCCTTATTCAGTTTCAAATTTCGTGTGGATGGAAATCTCAAATACTTATCTTAAAAAACATGCAACCCTGGCCCAAGCTCAGTTGGTTGGAGTGTCATCTCAACATGCCGAGGTTGTGGGTTCAATCCCCAGGCAGGGCGCATACAAGAATCAACAAATGAATGTATAAATAAGTGGAACAACAAATTGATTCTTCTCTCTCTCTCTCCCTCTCTCTCTAAAAATCAATTAAAAAAAGTTTATAAAGCATGGTGTAGCCTGACCTGTGGTGGTGCAGTGGATAAAGCGTTGACCTGGGAACACTGAGGTTGCCAGTTCAAAACCCTGCACTGGTCTGGTCAAGGCACATATGGGAGTTGATGCTTCTAGCTCCTCTCCTCTCTCTCTCTCTCTCTCTCTCTCTCTCTCTCTCTATCTCTCCTCTCTAAAATAAATAAATAAAAAGAAAAAATTTTTTTAAAAAAAGCATGGTGTAGTAGTAATAAATGCTATTCAAATGTAACGATGGTCAAAATCACCCAGCAGCTAGGTTATGTCAGCTACCAGAACTTCCAGAAGCAAGGAGAACTGGAACCAGTATTGGCACATGGGGGGGGGGCGGGTTTGAAAGGTGGCTGCTTGTCCAAGTGTGCACTCTGAGTGAGAACGAAGAGCGAGGGGGAGGATGGAAAGGCCCGCTCACCGTTTCTTGAGTTATGTCTCATAGCACTCATCTGTTTCTCTTTCTACGTTCTAAGCAGAGCTAAAACATTCTATTCCATGTTTCTCATAAATGATTCTTTGCTCTGCTTTGGGAGTTGACTTAATACAGAACTGGGAATGGAGACACCAAAAACAGAGCTAAAAACTCCCAAAAAAGAAAAGTCCTGGGCCTGATGGCTTCACAAGTGAATTCTATCAAAAATTCAAAGAAGAACTAACTCCTATTCTCCTGAAGCTATTTCAAAAAATTCAAGAGGAAGGAAGAATTCCAAACTCCTTTTATGAGGCGAGCATAATTCTGATCCCAAAACCGGGCAAAGACAACACAAAGAAAGAAAATTATAGGCCTATATCCCTGATGAATTTAGACGCTAAAATTCTCAACAAAATATTAGCCAACCGGATCCAGCAATATATGAAAAAAATCATACACCACGATCAAGTGGGATTTATTCTGGAGAGGCAAGGCTGGTTCAATATTCGCAAATCAATCAATGTGATTCACCACATAAACAAAAGGAAGGACAAAAATCACATGATAATTTCAATAGATGCAGAAAAGGCATTTGATAAAATCCAGCACGCATTCATGCTCAAAATTCTCAGTAAAGTGGGAATACAGGGGTCATTCCTTAACATGATAAAGGCCATCTATGATAAACCGACAGCAAACATCATACTAAATGGACAAAGATTAAAAGCAATCCCCTTAAGATCAGGAACCAGGCAGGGTTGCCCACTTTCACCACTCTTATTCAACATAGTTCTGGAAGTCCTAGCTACAGCAATCAGACAAGAAGAAGAAATAAAAGGCATACAAATTGGAAAAGAAGAAGTAAAACTGTCATTATTTGCAGATGATATGATATTGTATATTGAAAACCCTAAAGTCTTAGTCAAAACACTACTGGACCTGATAAATGAATTCAGCAAGGTGGCAGGATATAAAATTAATACTCAGAAATCAGAGGCATTTCTATACACCAACAATGAAATATCAGCAAAAGAAATTAAGGAAACAATCCCCTTCACTATTGCAGCCAAAAAAATAAAGTACCTAGGAGTAAATTTAACCAAGGAGGTTAAGGACTTGTACTCAGAAAATTATAGAACATTGATAAAAGAAATCAAGGAAGATACAAACAAGTGGAAGCACATACCGTGCTCATGGCTAGGAAGAATAAACATCATTAAAATGTCTATATTACCCAAAGCAATTTATAAATTCAATGCAATACCAATTAAAATACCAATGACATACTTCAAAGATATAGAACACATATTCCAAAAATTTATATGGAACCAAAAAAGAACACGAATAGCCTCAGCAATCTTAAAAAGAAAAAATAAAGCAGGAGGTATCACTCTTCCTGATATCAAGGTTTACTACAAGGCCATTATACTCAAGACAGCCTGGTACTGGCATAAGAACAGGCACATAGATCAATGGAACAGAACAGAGGACCCAGAAATAAACCCACAGCTTTATGGACAACTGATATTTGACAAAGGAGGAAAGAACATACAATGGAGTAAAGACAGCCTCTTTAACAAATGGTGTTGGGAAAATTGGACATCTACCTGCAAAAAAATGAAACTAGACCATCAACTTACACCATTCACAAAAACAAACTCAAAATGGATAAAAGACTTAAATGTAAGCCGTGAAACCATAAACATCTTAGAAGAAAACATAGGCAGCAAGCTCTCCGACATCTGTAGCAGCGGTATATTTGCCGATTTATCTTCATGGGCAACTGAAATAAAAGGCAAGATAAACAAATGGGACTATATCAAACTAAAAAGTTTTTGCACAGCTAAAGACAATAGGAACAGAATAAAAAGACAAACCACACAATGGGAGAACATATTTGACAGCACATCTGATAAGGGGTTAATAACTAAAATTTATAAAGAACTTATAGAAAGCAACACCAGGAAGACAAACAACCCAATCAAAAAATGGGCAAAAGAAATGAATAGAAATTTCTCCAAAGAGGACATACAGATGGCCAATAGGCATATGAAAAAATGCTCAACATCACTAATCATTAGAGAAATGCAAATTAAAACCACAATGAGATATCACCTCACACCAGTCAGAATGGCACTTATCAGCAAAACAACACAGAATAAGTGCTGGCGAGGATGTGGAGAAAAGGGAACCCTTCTGCACTGCTGGTGGGAATGCAGACTGGTGCAGCCACTGTGGAAAACAGTTTGGAGATTCCTCAGAAAATTAAAAATCGAACTGCCTTTTGACCCAGCTATCCCACTTTTAGGAATATACCCTAAGAACACCATAGCACTGTTCGAAAAGAAGAAATGCGCCCCCATGTTCGTGGCAGCATTGTTCACAATAGCGAAGATCTGGAACCAGCCCAAGTGTCCGTCAGAAGACGAGTGGATTAAAAAGCTATGGTACATATATACTATGGAATACTACTCAGCCATAAGAAACGATGACATCGGATCATTTATAACAAAATGGATGTACCTTGATAACATTATACGGAGTGAAATAAGTAAATCAGAAAAAAAGAAAAACTGAGAACAGCACGATTACATACATAGGTGGGACATGAAAGTGAGGGTATGAGACATGGACAAGAGAGTCGTGGTTATGGGATGGGGGGAGGGAGGGAAGAATGGGATAGGGAGGAGGGGAGGGACGCAGGGAAAACCAGATTGAAGGTGACAGAGGACAATTTGACTTTTGGTGATGGGTATGCAACACAATTGAATGATAAGATAACCTGGAGATGTTTTCATTGTACATATGTACCCTGATTTATGGATGTCACCCCATTAGAATTAATAATAATAAAATATATATATTAAAAAAAAAAAAAAAAAAAAAACAGAGCTAGATGAAGCCACATTTGTCTGGACACCGTGAGCTGCTTGCCCGTTTCACACTCTGGGGTACTTATTCTCCAACCCCATGCCAGTGGGAAATGTTTGCTGAGAAAAATGAAGACTCATCTCAGTATTGATGGAAAAGGAAAGTCTTTTGATTAGAATACCTTTCTAAAATGGGATCAGTTTCAGTGTATCTTCTTAGCATTAGTGAGAATTAATTAATTTAAAAACTAAAATACTGCCAAGATTTCACTCTTTGAGTTTAATTAGAATAGTTAGTTCAACAACAACAAAAACGATTTTGCTCTATTTTGTTAAAATGCCCTGAGGTTTGGCTTTGAGATAGAAACTTTCACAGAAACAGAATAAAATGTCCTTTTGTTCTCATAGGATTGGATTGAGGGTCAAGATGAGGAGTGAGGAGATGACAGGTGGGATAAATATTTCTCATTTTGCCTTTTGTTGATTCATTTTCATGTCTTAAGAGCTCACTGGATGTTGCTGAAGGATCTTTGGCTAGATATTTAGTCCTGGGCCAATCGAGATATATCGTCAACCCCCAGAGACTGATGAACACTAAAAGCAACAGAAGTTTTCCACCCTCCCTAGACAGGCAGACACTCCTCAAGCTGGCCCAAGTCCATCTACTACCCACAGTGGGAGAACTCTACTTCTGAAACTTACAGCAAGGCCCCTAACCTCTCTCATTTATCTGTTGAATTTCTTCATAATCTTTCATAGTTCAAGCATGACCTAGCAAGAAATACACTTTTATTTTTCTATGTGACTTAGAGCTTTTTCTTATTTAAGGTTGCATGTATGGTGAATGTGAAAAGAGGTCTATAGTAACTATATGAAAGCAGTAAAAAGAGCAAATTGTATGTGGGTATAAGCATGAAGGATGAGGCTTCTGATAGACTGTTGAAGGAGAACCATGGGGTGGGAGAGCAGGTATTGGTCTGTTTTAGTCAGTGTGAGCTGCTATAACAGAATACCATGGATTAGGTGGCTATAAACAACAGAAGTTTATTGCTCACAGTTCTAGAGACTGGAAGTCCGAGATCAGGGTGCCAGCCCTCTTCTAGGTTAGACTTCTCATGTGTCCTTACACAGAAGAGGTGGAGGAGCTCCCTGGGGTCTCTTTTATATAAGGGCACTAATCCCCTTCATGAGCTCTCTACCCTCATGACCTAAGCCCCTCCCAAAGGCCCTATCTCCTAATACCATCACCTTGGGCATTAGGTATTCCACATAGAATTTTTTGGGGGGCTGTAAACTTTCAGACCCTAGCATGGTCATATAGAATCCTGAAGCTTGGGGCCCAGGGAAATAGTCTGTGGGCTCATCCCTAGCTTCACTCTTCTAAGCCCAGGGTCTGCTGGAGACTGGTGAGAGGTCTGCAGACCCGAGTCATGTACGATTCCCAGCTCCCACTCTGTGGCTTCAAGCCTTCTGCCATGCTGAGGTTGCAGGCCTCCCAGGCGCCCTGCAGGGGCCAGCACTCTAGATGTCAGGGACTAAATTAGACTTGGGAGGACCCTGGAATTGTGATGCAGGGATCCTATGGCTGAGGAATGGGATTGGGGATCAGGAGCTTCCTAAAGGGACTTCTGGGTTTGGGGTGAACCATCTATGACTTCATGTTACCCACCTCCCTAAATCCAGATGGATGTGCTGCCTTCTGTCCTAGGCCAGTGGACAAATGTCTGTCTGCCTATATCTGGCCAAGACCTCATCTATTTCTTCTGTAAGATTTCTCATCCTGTCCCATCTGTGCAAGGATATCCACTAGCAATTCTCCACTTGCCTGTGCCATCTCCCTCCCCTTGGGTCCTGCCCATTACAATACACACCTGCTATTACTGCTTCCATTTCACAAACCCTCTTCAACTGGACTTCCCCTTCCAAGTGCCACTCCATTCCTCTCCTCTTTCCAGCAGATTCCTCTAAGGAGTTGTCTGTTCCCAAGGTCTCCAGCTCTACAACTTTTGGTTTCTTTTCTTTTCTTTTTTTTAAGATTCATTTATTGATTTCACAGAGAGAGGAGAGAGAGGGGAGAGGAACAGAAAGTATCAACTCATAGTTGCTTCACTTTAGTTGTTCATTCATTTCTTGTATGTGTCTTGACTGGGCAAGCCCAACGTTTCAAACTGGCGACCTCAGCATTTCAGGTAGTTGCTCCATTCACTGCGCCACCATAGGCCAGGCTCTTGGTCTATCTTGAATCCAATTCAACCTCTGTGACTTTTACCTAATCATTCCCCTGGAACTGCTCTGACATGGTCACAGTAACCTTCACTGAATCTAGTGGTCAGTTCTTGGCCCCCACTTCACTCGATGCTTAGGATACCACTTGCTCTTTCTTACTTCCTTGGCCTCCTCTTTTCAGACTCCTTTGCTGGATTCCCTCTAGTTTAGGATCTCTAAATGGTGGACAGCCGAAGAGCCCGACCTCTTCTCTGCTTTCCCTAGATGAGCTCGGCCATTTAAATAGGTCATTTACACACTGGTGGCTCCAGCCAACATCCTCTGTACCCTGGTGGTTCTAGCCTACCTCTTGCATCTCAGGCTCTCATTTATATACCTGCCTGCTTTCTCAGCAGCCCAGCTGGGGTGTCTAAGAGCCTCTCACACTTCACACCTTTAAAACTCAACTCTTGGGTGCTCTTCAAGCCTACTTCTCCTGCAGTTTTTATGTCTCATCTTTTCAGTTACAAAAACCTTTGAGACCCTCTTGACTCCTTTCTCTCACACTTGTTATCCAACCCATGGACAGATCCTGTGAATCCATCTCCAGTATTATGCAGAATCGGGCTGCTTTGTACCCCTCCACTGCCATCTCCCAGTACAGGCCATGTCTCTCATCTGAGTTATCACATTAGTCTCCTAAATGCTCTCTCTGCCTTCGGCATTTTCCTCCTTTTCCTGTTCTCAACCAGCAGCTAGAGAGACCTGGTTAAATGTGGTCATTCCTGGGCTCAAACCCTCTGATCATGCTCATTTCACCATGAGCAAAAGCCAAAGCTCATGTGGTAATTTACATGGGTCTTTTCTTCTCTTTCTTGTCTCCAGGTTCACTCAGCATAGTCCCACTTCAGGGCCTTTGCACTGGCTGTTCCTTCCCCTGGAATATGGTTCCCTCCACTAGAACACTCTTTCTGTAGATATCTGAAGGGCTCTGCCCCTAACTTCTGTCATCTCTATGTAATGAGTCCTCTCAGAGGCCATGTGATACAACCCCTTTAAAAATTGCAACCTCACCCCACCCCAGCACTCCCTGTCCCTCCTCCATTTTTTTCCTTAGGTACCTATTATCATTTGACATGCTATATATTTGTTTTATTTATTTTGTTAACTGTCTATAACTACTACCCTACCACATCCGCTTACTATCCACTAGAATATATGTCCCATGAGGGAAGGAATTGTGTCTGTTTTGATTGCCGTCAATGCCTGGCCTATACTAGGCGGTCAATAATTTTTTTTTTTTTTATTGAGATCAATGAATAATGCAGGTAGGAGCCCCTTTCAGAGATGGAATTTGGGGTCTTCACAGCTGCACGTCAGAGCCTCCCTTTGGATGCAGAGTCCAGGCAGAATCATCCGTGTCCTTAGGGCCGTGATGGTGAACCTATGACACCGCGTGTCAGCACTGACATGTGTAGCCATTTTCGATGACATGCGGCAGCATGCGACCGCATACCAGAGAAGTATGGGGCCACATGCCAAGAAGGACGTTTCATCCCCGGCTCCTGCATGGCCAGGTGTAGTAGCCGAGGATAAAACATTTGCTGTAGTGTAGACACTCTGTGCCGAAAGTCTGTAGGCCAAAACAACAGAACTCCGGCACAGAGCGTCTAGTTCTGGGACTTCTGGTTAGGCCTTTTTTCTTGAATTGACACACCACCCAAGTTATGCTCAGTTTTTTGGCGAATTTTAACACACCAAGCTCAAAAGATTGCCCATCACTGCCCTAAGGCAGTGTCTGAGCAGCGACTCCTATGGTTTTGGTTGCGGGTGGTCTCACCTCCAGGTCTAGATATGTGTCACCTTCCACATTACTGCTTGCCAGTGGTTAGTGGCCCAAGAGTCTGGCTTCAAATTCCTCATCTTCATGGAGCCCAGGTTCAGATTCTAACAGTATGGCATCCACCTCCCTTCTTCTCAGGGAGATATTCTGATTCCCTCCTGTTTATTTTAAGATCAACTCCTGGAGGCTATCTTAAGGAAACAAAATTTTTTGTACACTAATTGTGTCTATCTCAAAGGCCATGTGTTTTCATGCACTTTTATTACCTAAGATGTGTACCCATAGCTGCTGAAGCCATGTGTTTCTCATTCTGTCAAGATGTTTTACAATCCTTGGGCATGCTCCCCCCAAAATAAGACAATCTGCTTACAACTAACTCTAAGCTCCCCTTATAGGACAGGGTGCTGCCTGCTCCTGTTCCAGTTCCAAAGCCACAGGGCACCCATGCTCAGCATGCATTGCTCCAGACAGAGTCAAGGCTGTTTACTTTCGCTTTAATTTGTTTTTTTTTTTACTTTCCTGTGGGTCAAGGTTGGCCAATGCTAGAGACCTCCCTGCCGTCTCTTTCTGGGGTTGTGTGTCCCTGTGTGTTCGCCATCTGAGGGCCTCTGATGTGGCCTGGCTTCCTCTTTCAAGAGTCCTTCCCTGGCTGACTGGGCCAGGAAGAGCTGCCAAAGGGACACCAGATGCTCTAAGTTCCTTCAAGCAAAGTTCTCGGAGGCGTTTCTAATGCTGAGTCAAAGATTCACTTTGCACCTATTTTGTATGTACATGATGTTTTCAAAAGTCTTTTTAATTAGTAGCTATTTCTCTTACATTTGTTTTCAAATAGTTTAATCCCCAGGTTGTTTTAGTTTGTCTAATCACTGCCCAGAAAACCGGTGTGTGGCTATAAACTGTCACACACTGTTTGCTGGATGTTAACTAAATCCTTTCTCTTTGGAGAAAAAGGAACTTTCTCTTCCGGGCACTAGGTAAAACTGGAGAAGTCCCTCCTGTGATGCTTATACGGACATAGTTGTTTCTTCTCTGGTTTTGTTATTTCAGAACAAATATGGTAAACTGTTTTCTCCTTGGTTGCTATAGAGAAGAGATTATTTGCCCTTCTCTTAGGGCTTCTGAAAATAATAGATTACATATTTGGGAGGGTTTTTTTTTAGATCTGGTTAATATGAGATAGAGAGGATTGCTCCTGGGATGACATTGTTTGGTTTGGGAAGTATTCTCCTTGTTGCCCAGCAACAGGCTCTTGGAGACGGGAGTGGACTGCGTTGTCCCTGGCAACTGTTGTTACTCAGCAAACAATGAGGGCCGGCAAGCAGCGCCAGGACTGCAGACTCCTGGGCTTTAATTGAACATCTGCATATATTTTTCTCTGATTAAATTATGTTTGTGTTTGATCTGCCATGACAAGTAGAACTGGGTCCACCTGGGGTCTAGTTAGAAGAAAGCATATTGTTGTGTTGACATCTTACCCTGTATATAAACCAAGAGGAGATGTTGGGGAAAAAACTTTTATCCATTTGAACCTGTCCTAGATTGCTCTCAACTGGAGACATATTTCAGTCTTAAGTGGAGCTTGTTTTTAGATCTACTTCCTCATGTTTATAAAAGCATTATCCGGCCAGCCTACTACCGTAGGTCCCTGGTGAACTGCAACTTCTCAAGCACTTTTCAACACACTGCTTTCATTCCTGCTACCCAAGAATATTAGAAAAGCCAGGAATTGAACCCTGACGGTTCACACATGAAGTCATTCACATGCGAGGCTGACTGATAATGGAAACTGACCCCAGAACCTTCTGGTTCTTCAGTAGTCCTCTGAAGAAGGTGTTGTCCCTCAGGGGAACTGTGTGTCTTATATTAGGGGAAGCAGGTGTATCCCACTAACAGGGGAGTGGAAAACCCTTACCCTGTAATGGGCACTTCACAGCCACAAACTGGATTCTGGTCAGATGCTGCCACACCTCGACCACCTCCCAGGCCAGCCGCAGACAGCAGTCGTTTACCAAGACTGGTGCTTAGGTAAACACTGCCCAAACTTCAGTCCAAGCCAGTGACACATTTCTCTCCCTCCTTGCAGAGCCACCCCTGCCCTGCCTACCAACCAGGGCTATAAAATGAGAAATATTAGGCCGTGCAGGTTCTTGGTAGGGACTTGATCCTGCCTTATTTGACTGGAGTGCAATCTGTCTGACTAATGCAGCAACAGCCGCAAAAGTGCTGCCCCTATCAGAACACTGCAGCCCATGGTCAGTAAAACAGCCCTTTGATGAGACTTGCATGAGTTGTATGAATGTTCTTCTTCTTTTTTATTTCTTTTTTATTTATTTATTTTAGAGAGGAGACACAGAGTGAGAGAGAGAGAGAGAAAGAAAGGGGGGAGGAGCTAGAAGCATCAACTCCCATATGTGCCTTGACCAGACCAGTGCAGGGTTTTGAACTGGCGACCTCAGTGTTCCCAGGTCGACACTTTATCCACTGCGCCACCACAGGTCAGGCATCTTCTTCTTTTTAAAAAAAAAAAAATTATTTATTTAAAAAATATTTTATTTATTGATTTAAGAGAGAGGAAGGGAGAGAGACAGACAGACAGACAGAAACATTGACCTGTTCCTTCCTGTAGGTGCCCTGACCGGGGATCAAACCTACAACCTCGGTTTATTGGGATGATGCCCTAATGATCGAGCTATTTGGCCAAGGTAGTTTTTTTCTTATTCTTATTTTTAATAAGGGCAGTTCACCCTGTAGCTTCAAAAAAATGTTCATTGCACTGCTGTGCCAGCATTCCAGTTAACGTCTTGGGACAATTTAAAGTATCTGAACAAGTTTTCCAACTCTTTTGCAGCCAAAACTTATAATGGGGTTTCATTTATGTTCTAGAAAAGCTAAAAGCAATCTTGTAAAAAAAAAAAAAAAAAAGCTCTTTAGCCGCCAGCCCTATTAGATGCAGCAGTTAGAATCCAATTACAGTTGAGTCCTGCTGGAATCGACATGAATTCTGACTTACTCAAAGACTCCTCGGAAGGTTCACTCAAATCCATGACCTTTCCTGTAGCCTGTTGCAGAGGGTTGTTATAGATTACTAAGTATTTTTAAAAATCCTTCCAATAGCAATGCTTCCCTACATTCCAGAAAACTATTTCACACCCAGTCTCAATGTGGGCAAGTCATTTTTCAGGAACTGTTGTCTCATTTTAAAATGTCCTTTTAAATGAATTATTTTAAAAATATTTCCATGGAACTATTTTACCCCATATCAGGCTTTGTAGCTTGAGCCAACCACTTAGCATCTTTGGGTAAATCCTCCATTCTTTGGGTAAAAGGGCCCCTTTAGGGCTATGATTTCAAATTGTTTTTTATTCTTAGCAAGGTCATTTCTTCCCTTTTTAAATTTCAGAGTAAATTAATGGCAGGAGGGGAGGTAGGGGTAAGTTGGAAAGGTCCTGTGAGCAATGTTGGTAGGAGGAAGGAAGTCAGCCCCCTCTTTGCCTGAATTAGTCATGGAGGTACTGGCCATCACCTGTGGTCATTGCTTGTCCCTAGGGATGGCAGTGGGGAACAGGACAAGAAACCCCTGTCACCAGGCAGCCCTGCCCTATGCCAGGTTGTCATCAGGCTCAGAACCCAGGAGATGCCATCAAGGAAGAAGAAGCTCCTGGCCTATCCCTTGTCCTGCCTTGCTCTTCCTCCACCCTCGGCTGTCTGGGCCCCTCTGAAGACTTGGGGGTGGAATAGGAAGAGATGAATTAAGGCAGCCTCCTAGGTTGTCCATATTTTCACTGGCCTCATGCATTCCCTACCTGCTGGAGAGTGTTCAGAAGGGAGAAAAGAAAGATAAAAACCAGGGTGCAAGTGAGACAGAAAGAAAGGCTGCTAAGAGGACAAGGTATAACCCCAAAGCAGGATACCGAAGAAACTGCACCCCAGAACCTGGACCCCTAGCTGGATGAAGGGGAAGGCCATTGTTTGACGCTGTGTGGACAGTATAGTTGGACAACCCTGAGCAGCAGGAACCCCGTGTCCCCATTCACTTCAAAATATTTCTGGAGGATCATTATGGGGAACATGCTAGGAACCAGGAGTGGAGAAAGGGAGCCGGGAAGTTGTCACAAAGGTGACTAAGACCCAGACTTGGTTTTCTCAAGGAAGCCTGGCTGGTCCCAAGACCAAATGTGTGAATAGCTGTGTGATAGGAAGCAGAACTGAGGGCACCAAGCAAGAATGTTTTGGCTAATTGGGAATGCTGTGTGTAGTGAGGATGATCTTGCCCCCCAGGGGACACTGTTGGGCGATATATGGAGACATTTGTGGTTGTCACGACTGAGGGAGAGAAGGTGCTCCTGGCACCTGAGTGATTGGGGGCCAGGAATACTGGTCAACAGTGCCCAGTATGGCCCCATAGAGAATGATCCGGCCCCAAAGTCTATTGTCAAGGCTGAGAAACCCTGGGTTAGAGCCATGCTTCTTAAACTTGAATATGATTCAGATCTGGAGATTGTGTTAAAATGCAGGTTAGAATTTATGAGTAGCCCCAGAAAAGGCAGAGCAGTATCTCTCAGCCCCACTGACTTTGCCCCCCATGGATATTGGGCAATGTCTCAAGACATCTGTGCTTGATACAGCCGGGCAATCGGTGTTCCCGGCATCACGTGGTAGAGACCAGGAATGCTGCTCAGCTCCCAGAAGGGCCCAGGATGGCTCCACAACTATGTTCCTGCCTAATGTCCGCAGTGCTGAGGCCAGAAACCTGCACTGAATAGTGAAGTGATTTGATGGAGGGCTTTAATCATTGCTCACAGACATGCTTTGGTCCACTGTGAAACTGCTGGTGGGTTTCCTTGTCCCCCCTTGTCAACTGAGCAGCCCTTCTGTTCTTAGCTGTAACAAGCAGATAGACTTTGAGGAACAGAGTGCTCTCCAGCCTGGCCTTGGCCCTGCTCCATGGTGTCATTTCAGTCTCATCCTGGCAGGCTCTATTGTAGCTGCTGATACTAGTGGGACACCTGTCCAGCCTCCTTTAGCTCTTTGTTCCAGAATGACTGCCACCTGCCTTGTCACACTCCAGGTCTGAACCACTGGTGCCACACTGGTCACCCTCGATTCTGCAAAGACATAGACTTGTAGGTGAAGATAGCATAGTGGTCCACACTCCAGTTCCACAGACCTGGGCTCCACGCCTGGTACATTGGATTCTATTTGGATTGAAATCGGGAGACCCAAGGGGTTTGATAGCCATTGTAATTAAACAGTCAGAAATCAGAGGAAGCCTGGCTTTCTCCATTGAGTGGCAGTGAACCAGTATACAGAGCAAAGGGGAGGAGAGTCACAGGAAACACACTGTGCACATGTGGAGAGGGAACATGTGCTCACGAGATTTAAAGAGGACAGAGAGAGACATGGAAAACAATTGGCATTGGCCTCCAGGGGTGGGAGTAAAAGAGGTTTTGAATGTGCCCATTGGTCAAGGGATCAGTATAGGATATTATCATTCTGAAATAGCATACACTTTGTGGGCAACTCCTGTGGGGAAAGATGGGACAGTGATTGTTAGGGTTGTGTTTTACAAGTTCCCTCCAGTTAACAAGAATAAATAAAAAATCATTTCCTAATCAGAACCAGACAGGGCAGGGACATGTGCCGGTCCCACCGGGTCCATGTAACTCATTCAATGAGTTCAGTCAGTCCATTCAGAGCTCCAGTAACATACCACATTTCCCCATGTATAAGACGCACCCTTTTACAAAAAATTTGGGGTCTAAAAACTGGAAGCGTCTTATACAGTGGTAGATTTTTTTACTTGCATTTTCTGCTTTTTTTTGCGCAGTGATGAAGAGTTGTATGAATTTTATGATGAATAAAACTTGAGTTCAATAACTTTATGTGATACATTTTTATTTTCAAATTTCGGACCCCAAAGTTAAGGTGCGTCTTATACATGGGAGCGTCTTCAAGCAAAACACCAAACTCCTGCTATTGTTTTGAGTTATCTTTGCCATAGGGTTGAGGAGAAGTTTATCTGGGAAGAAAACAGCTCTGTGTAGTACAGGCAGCAGAAGATACGGGGTTTTTTTACAAACTTGTGCCTCCTTCTGTTAAAGGAGGATGTCCCGGTACAGATCCAGCACTACCCCTTCATGCTATATGTATGGCCTTCGGCTCATTACCAGACCTCTCTGAGCCTTGGTCTATCTGTCTTTTTTTCCCCCTTAAGTGAGAAGTGGGGAGGCAGAGAGACAGACTCCCACACGTGTCCCAACCAAGATCCATCTGATAAGCCCCCTACTTGGCAGTGCTCTGCTCATCTGAAGCTGTTGTGCCATTGTTCAGCAACCGAGCTATTTTATCACCTGAGTCAAGGCCTTGAAGCCATCCTCAGGGCCCAGGGCCAACTTGCTCCAACTGAGCTGCAGGAGGAGAAGAGAAAGGAGAGGGGGAGGGGTGGAGAAGCAGCTGGTCATGCCTCCTGTGTGCCCTGATCTGGAATCGAACCTGGGACATTCACACACTGGGCCTATACTCGACCACTGAACCAACTGGCCAGGGCCCATCTGTTGTTTTTTAAGTGGGGTGATAATGGAATAGCTTCCTCAGAACTAAGGAAGAACTCACTAATAAGAAGTCTGGATCTGCCTCCAGAGTGGATGCATATTCTAAATCCAGAGCTAAATATAACTTATTTAGCCCAGAGTTTGCACACAATCAGTGCTGAGGTGATCACTGCCACTGTCATCCTGTGATTGTCTTTGGGGTCCTTGACCCTTTTTACTTTGTCATACAGATGACCCTTGAACAATGTGGGGGTGAAAATCCACACATAATTTTGACTTCCCTAAAACTTAACAACTAATAGCCTACTGTGGACTGGGAGCCTAACTAATAACAGAAACATATGAGTAACACATTTCATATGTTCTATGTCAGCGACTGTCAACCTTTTTTATCTCATGGCAAACATAAACTAATTATTAAAATTCTGCAGCACACCAAAAACTATGTATTTTGACAATCTGACAAAAAAATAGACATAATTTTGATTCATTCACACCAATGGCTTTTCTTGTGTTGTCTGCTGTCTTATTATATGATAGTCTAAGGGAAAACCGGTCAGTACCCTTAACTAAACAGTTAGGTATTGCATATTTAAAGAATATTTTGTGGCACACCAGTTGAAAATTGCTTTTCAATGTTTTATATACTGTATTCTTACAACAAAGTGAGCTAGAGAAAATAAAATGTTGCTAAAAAAATCATAGGGGTGATCTGCCTAAGAAGTTCAAATTGTTGCAAATATCTAAAACAATTTCCCAATACATTTATTGAAAAAAAATCCTCAAATAAGTGGATTTGCACAGTTCAAACTGTATTTATTGTTTGGGGTTCAACTATATGTATTTATGGAGCACTGGCTGGGGTCTGGGCTTGTGGTGGCATGTCCGGTACATTTCACTCATCCTCCCCACCCCTTTTGCAGATGAAAAAACTGAGGCTACATCAAGTACTGGAACTGAGATTTGAACTTGGTTGTGTCTGTCTTCCTCCCCATCTCAGCATGTGCTCAGAAGTTGAGTTCCTTATTTAAGCTGTTAAGTCTTTTCCCTGATGGAACTAAGATCTAGTGGAGGTTGGGAAATAGGAAGAGAACCAGTTGTCCCTTTTTTGAAGCATTCCACAGAGCAGAAGAACTCTTAGGCTGGCTAGGTGTAGACAGTCTTTACGTCAGAAGGTCTGGATCACCCAGAATAGACTGCACTGTCCCATAATGTGAAGGGCATACCTGGAACTATCTAGCGCATGGCACTCAATCCCCTAAGGGCCACAGACCCTTGACCTCAGAATATCTCAGATCTCCATCTTGGTGTAGCTCTGGATTTAGAATATGCATCCACTCTGGAGGCAGATCCAGACTTCTAGGTGTGTGACCAGGCAGGGGCTGCACTAGGTCCCTGAGAGGTGGTACCTACTGGAGACAGCAGGGCAGGGTAACCAGTAGATGTGGCCCTGAGGCCAAAGGAGGTGCCCAGTGACTTACAGCCCAATGATTGAGGAAATGCAGAAGTGACAAGTTTGGGGGGAAAGAAGCTCCCTTTGGATTTGTTGTGGCACCCTTCAGGTCCGGAAGGCAAGTGGAAATGGAACCTGGGGCTGGCAGGTGGTTGGTGTTGGAAGTGGTGGTGAAGGTTGACAGTAGGGCGAGGGGAGGACTGAGCGTGGGGTGTGGGACAAAGAAGAGTCAGAGCAGGGGTCTGAGAAGGCTTCCTCAGGGGGAAGAGACCAGATAAGATAACAGAATCTCAAGGAGCAACACTATAAACTCTTTGGGGAGGTCAAGTTCAGATGAGCCTGGAAGCTGGCCACTAAGACCTCGGTTGGGATGAACCATGGAGCTGTCATAAAAACATGGAGGGACGAGTGTGAGAGGGAGGCAAAGATGTCAAAACAGAACAGGTTCTACCCCCAGCTCTGGGTCAGCAAAGAAACTAAGGCATGGTGGCAGTGGACATGACTCAGATGGCATGATGGAACTTGCTGTGAACTACAAGAATGGGGCCTGAGCAAAAGGCAGAGGGCAGCCTGGTCAGCAGGTTTTCTGTTAAGATAGAAGCTCTGGGACACACGTCCACACCTGGATCAGAGGTTTGGGAAGGACCAGAGATTAATATACTGCTCACAAAAATTAGGGGATATTTCTAAATGAATATGAAGTGATAAAATATCCCCTAATTTTTGTGAGCAGTATAGTTAGGCTCTGCCTGTCTCTGTCACAGCCCCTCCACTCTGCTGTTGTAGCAGGAAAGCCAGCATGGACAATGCATGGTGGGAAATGAGGGTGCTGGGAAGAGAGGAGTGGAAATGTTGGGGTCAGGATATGGGCAGATGGAGGGACATGTGCTGAGGGGAAGGGACAAAGGACATGGGGGTTTGTGCAGTGCGGTACAGGGCTGAGAGCTGGGGGGAGAGGCTGTACCAGAGAGTAGGTAACAGGGTTACCATTTCAGAGCTGATTCCCAAGATGAGGAAGTTCTCTATGGAGAAAAACATGTATTCTGAAGTTAACTCTTAAATGCTCACATACAAATATGTAATCATAGGTCCCCCACCTTTTCATTATAGGAACCATTGATTTTCCCCTATTGGGACTCGCCAACTTTAAATTTAATAGAAAAATGTCTAGAGTAAAAACATGGCAACAGGGTCTTCTGAGTGGTTTGGGCATTTTTCTTGCATTAGCTTCTGTTGTGCACGTGTGTACATACATGTGTATGTGTTTGTGTATATGTATGGTTTCTGTGTGTGCACATGTATGTTTGTGTGTACATGTGTATTTATGTTTGTATACATGTGTGTACGTACCTGTTTGTGTGTACACATTTTGTGTATATATGCATGTGTATGTATGCATTGTCCATATACATTATATGTATATACACACATTTGTGTGTACTATGTGTATACGTGTATGGGCATGTGCGTGGGTATGAGCATATATACACATGTGTATGGTTTATGTGTACATGTGTGAGTGTGTGACACTTTTCTTGTCCACTGGCAGCACAAAAGAGTGGCTGACAGCTGGTCTACCACTCAGCGTCCAGTTCCCAATCCCTCTAAATAAAACTTTTGGGCACCCACCTCCGAAACAGGGGGGAATTTTTATTTTCTGGACTCCAAATCTTGTGGTGGTTAAGTTTTTACTAATAAGAATTGGTATCAGAAGCCTGCCTAAAACATTTGTTGGGTGAAAATGTCAGTGAAGATTTTTTCTCCGAATCCATCCATGGCATTGTCACTTGCAACTAAAATCAGATCACATCCCAGACAAGGCAATCAGGCCTTAGCTTGGACAATTTAAATTAGTAGTCAAATATGTCTCTTTAAGAGGGAAGTAAGAGCCTGACCAGGCGGTGGCGCAGTGGATAGAGCGCGGACTGGGATGCGGAAGACCCAGGTTCGAGACCCCGAGGTCGCCAGCTTGAACGCGGGCCCATCTGGCTTGAGCAAAAGCTCGCCAGCTTGGACCCAAGGTCACTGGCTCCAGCAAGGGGTTCAGTCTGCTGAGGGCCCGCCGTCAAGGCACATGTGAGAAAGCAATCAATAAACAACTAAGGTTTCGCAACGGCAACGAAAAACTAATGATTGATGCTTCTCATCTCTCTCTGTTCCTGTCTGTCTGTCCCTATCTATCCCTCTCTCTGACTCTCTCTGTCCCTGTAAAAAAAAAAAAAAAAAATCCTATAAGAGGGAAGTAAGAGCCTGACCAGGTGGTGGCGCAGTGGATAGAGTGTCAGACTAGGATGCTGAGGACCCAGGTTCGAGACCCCAAGGTCACCAACTTGAGCACGGGCTCATCTGGTTTGAGCAAAGCTCACCAGCTTGGACCCAAGGTTGCTGACTTGAGCAAGGGGTCACTTGCCCTGCTGTAGCCCCCAGGTCAAGGCACATATCAGAAAGCAATCAATGAACAACTAAGGTGCTGCAACAAAGAATTGATGCTTCTCATCTCTCTCCCTTCCTGTCTGTCTGTCCCTATCTGTCCCTCTCTTTGACTCTCTCTGTCTCTGTCCCCCCCAAAAAATAAAGAGGGAAGTTAGAGAGTGCTCTCATTAGGACAAGAGGAAAGGCTGCTGTCCCATGTGACTGAGGATGACAGCCTGTGACTTCAGGGGCTGACTGGGGTCTGGCTGCCTCCTGCCTGAACCTTTCAGATAGACAGCCAGTTTCCAAGACTTGGGCCTGATCCTCTGCTGGAGAAAAAGGGAAAGTTTGGCTACTGAGAAGAAAACAGGAACAGATGCCCAATCCTTACCAAAAGAAAAAGGAATTTGAACTCTGCAGATACTTTATTTCAGAGGAATTCAGGGCTAGCCCTGATCCTTCAAAGTCCCCTGCTGCAAGAGAAAATTTTAAGAGTTGCTGGAGAAATGACATGGTGTTCAAAAAGTTTATGCAAAGAACTACTGGACTGCAGCGTTTTAGGAGCTAGATTCTTGGAAATGGTAGGAAGCCTTTACAGGGTCCCGTGTTTTTGCTCTCTAATTCCATATTCCTTGTCTGGCAGAATTGTAACAATTTTGTGTCTAGGTCAGTAGTCTCTCTTTTGTTATTCTTAACCTGTCAACAAATTTATTTCACTCAAGGGCCATTTATAATTACTCAGACATCTCACATTCATTTAGAGTAGTGGTTCTCACCCCTGGCTGGATAGTTTGGTTGATTGGAGAATCTTACAGAAATACAGAGGTTGCCAGTTCAATTCACGGTCAGGGCACATACAGGAACATCTCAATGTTCCTCTGTCTCTCCCTGCCTTTCTCAAAAAAAAAAAAAAAAAAAAAAAGTGGTTCTTATTTGGGGCAATCCTGTCCCCCTCCAGATGACATTCGGCACTGTGGAGACTCAGGGTGGGGGTGGGAGAGCTCCCAGAGGCCAGGATTGCCTCTCAGCACCCCACACTGCCCAGAACACAGAATGTCAGCAGTGCTGAGCCTGAGACTACTGGTACATTAGGAGTGATCCAAGTGTAAGAAAGGATATGGTTTCTACCATCATGGACTGTAAAAGCATCCTCAAACGTATGAGTTCCCTCTCACTACCTGCAGCTGAGCAGGGCTATGGCGAGGGCTGGACAAGGGGCCTCATGCAATCAGGGACATTTAATACAGAACCTAAACCACGCATCACTTGCTCCTTAGACCTGGTCTCAACTTGACGGGGTTCAAGAGAAAGAATGGAGCTGACTTTTCTGGTCACTATAATAACACTAGCATGTCAGTATAAGCATCAGGCTGAACCCTGTCTTTGAAAGAAGACTTGAGTCTTCTGAACTTGTTGCTTCTTGTTTAAAGGGAAGAAATTAATTGCTTTCTTGGGGAAAATGAACCCCAATGCCATCCAGATGCCACCAAGTACCAGGAACGCATGAACTGATGTGCTGAGGAGACCTGTGTTTCTTCCTAAAGCAAAAGTTAGACTGTGTGTCTCCCTATAGTGTAAGTTAATTAGCCAATCAGAAAGAAGGGAACTAAAAAACGTTTGTGTATATTCCCTAATTACTCAAAGATGATCAATGTTTATAAACATCAGTCAGACCTCTGTAAGGCAGTTGATCCCTCTGCTTGGCATATGGAAGAACAGGAATGAAAGGAGATTGCTTCAGGGCCTGGTGAGTCAGTGTCAGGCCAGGAACGGGCCCAGAAATTGCCCTCAGCATTTTCTGCATTTCCTTTCCTGTCATTACTGGTTACTAGGTAACCAGAGTATTTCCTGTAAACAGAAGTCTCTTCCCTTTGTGTCCAGGCAGATTCATTCACTGAGGCTGCAACCCAGGGCTGCTGACCATAGGTCTGCCATGCCCCCTCACATGTACCCAGGAACCTCAGGATGTGTCCTTACTGGTGGGTGTGCTTGGCAATGACTCCAGAAGTTCAGATGTGCCTTCTACACTCTGGTACCTGCCCAGGAGGGGAAGGTTCAGCAATGACACTGCACTTTCCCACTTATTTCTCCAGTCTGCCCTTATCTTGGACCAGATGACAAATGAAAAGAACTTAACTTAGAAACAACACACTAGGTGTATTTCTGAGCCACCAGGAGCTTTGGGCCAACTTGGCCAGGCTAGGTCGTGTTTGAGGCCTCTCTCCTTTGTATAGGCAGTCCTGAGGCCTCTGGACCCCAGTCTAAAGGGGCCACAGATGGAGGGAGTCAGAAAAAGAATGCTCGGTCCCTGCCTTGGAAAGAAAAACAGGAAAGAGGACAAATGATTGTGACAGGCAGAAACTAAATGAATGGGTCCCAGTTTCTTTAACAAGTTCAAGTTCAGAGCAGAAGCACAGACCTGCATTCATACCTATAAGACTGCTTCTAGGGTGACCTTGATCACTATGGAACCTAACCCAGCTAAGCAGGAAAAGGGGGATTCCCATACTTGAGGATGAATGTGGCCACTGGTGCCCTTGTCCTGGGGCTGGTCACTGCCCTTCCCCTGAAGCTCCCTATTCTACCAGGTAGAGGAGTCACTTGGACCCAGCCTCACATATTCCGGAAGGACTGCTGGAACTACTGCTCTTCAGAGGCTGCTAGCATAGCAAACCAGCAAGCAATACAACATGCTTGCACTTATTCTTGTGGGCTGAAAGCTAATAGCTGGATTGGTGGGTTGTTTTTAACTTTTTATAATGGAAATTTCAAACATTAACAAAGTCAACATTCAGGGTGATGAAAACTGCATAGCCAGCCCCATTACCAACCTCTGCAGTTATCAGCCTTCTCCCTTTCTTGTACCACTTCTCCACTTCATTATTATATGTTTACAGGGGTTTTTTAGGTCAGTGTTTACATACAGTAGATACACAAATCTTGGCATCTAATATTTGGATATTCCATGTAATGCACACCCTCTCATCATAGAGAACGTGTTCTTCCATCTCCCTAGGCAGTTTCTTCTTGTCCCTTCCCAGTCATCCAGTCCCACATGTTCTGATTTTGTGTTATACCCGAGATTGGTTTACTCCATTCTGCACTCTGTACCTTGGGTCCACCTTCTGTCATTCAGCATGATGATTCTGAGTTTCACTTGTGAGTTGCTTATATGAATTCAGTCCTTCGTATTAAGGAATAATATTCCCCTATTTGCTTGTTAGCTATATCTGTTTGTACTTTTTTTAGGGGTTGTTTTAAGAATTACCAAATGCATTTTAAACTTGCCACAATCTAGTTTCTGATCCATTCTCTTGCTGATGGACATTTGGGTTAGGTTATTTCTACTTTTTGGCAATTGTGAATAAAACTGCTATGAACATGCTCATACAAATTTTTTTTTGAAAACGTGTATTTCCAGTTATTTTGGATAAACACCTAGGAGAAGAATGCTAGGTTAAAGGCTAGGTCTAACTTTCTAGAAAACTGCCAAACCTTTTTGCCAACATACCATTTTACATTCCCACAAGTGTGTGAAAGTTATAATTTCTTAATGTGCTTAATGTTGTTAGATTTTAGCCATTCTAATAAGCATTTAGTGGTATCTCGTTGTAGTCTTAATTTGCATTTCTTTAGTGACTTAACATGCTATACACTAGTTCGTATATATTTTGAGTATCTGCATATCTTTTCAAAGTTCCTGTGCAAGTCTTTTGCCCATAGTTTGTCTTCTTATTGTTGAATTATAGAGTTTTTGATATATTGTGGATAAAAGCTCTTTGTCAGATATATGTTCTGCAAATATTTGCTCCCAGACTGGCTACTGATTTGTGTTCTTTGTGAAGTCTTTTCATGAGCAAAAGTTTTAAATTTGGGTGAAATCGGCTTGATTATCAAGTTTTTTAATATACTTTTGACTTTTTGCATCCTGTCTAAGAAATCTTTGCCTACACCCCTATATTTTCTCTTAGAAGTTTTATGGTTTTAGCTTTTCTATGTAAGTCTGTGTTCCAGTTTGAAATCATTTTTGTGTATGGTGTGAGCAGTGGTGGGATTCAAATAATTTAACAACTGGTTCTCTGCCCTAATGAACATTTTAAGTATTAAAAAACCATATACCAGGAGAAAGTTTATTATCTCATGCATTTAATACTTAAATAAGAACAATAAAAGAGGTATACAAAACTAGATTGTTATAAGGAAGTTTTAAAATATTAAATAATACCTGACATAACACACAAAATTGTATTTAAGATATTTCCATATTGCTTCTTGATTGGCATCCTCACTTGCAATTTTTTCTCACCTGTGGACAGGATGAACATTACTACAGGTGCTTAGAATACCCTGTTGCGGTCCTGGCCAGTTGGTTCAGCGTTAGAGCATTGGCCCAGCATGTGGATGTCCCAGGTTTGATTCCAGGTCAGGGCACATAGGAGGAGCGACCATCTGCTTCTCCACTCCTCCCCCTCTGCTTTCTCTCTATATCTCTTCTCCACCCACAGCCGAGCAATTGAGCAGCAGCCTAGACAAGCAGAGCATCGCTTGGTAGAGGGCTTGCCATTGGATCCCGGCTGGCGCATGTGAGAGTCTGTCTCTGCCTCCCCACCTCTCACTTAAAAAAAAAAGAATGTGCTGTTGTGCAGATGAACTTTAAAAAAGAGTAAGGAATGTAAATTTGTGATTTCCACATTGGGCAACTGCCCAAGAACCCACCTTAAAAAGAACCCTGATTACAAGTGCCATTTTAACAACTGGTTGGCTGAACTCAACAAAAAATTAGATATTGGTTCTGCTGAACCAGTGCGAACTGGCTGAATGCCACCACTGAGTGTGAAGTAGGATTGATGGGGGTTCTTTTTTTTTTTTTTTTTTACTGTTTTCACAGTTTCTCTTGTGTCTACAGTTTCTTTTTTTTATTTTATTTTATTATTATTAATTTTAATGGGGTGACACCAATAAATCAGGGTACATATGTACAATGAAAACATCGCCAGGTTATCTTATCATTCAATTGTGTTGCATATCCGTCACCAAAAGTCAAATTGTCCTCTGTCACCTTCTATCTGGTTTTCCCTGTGCCCCTCCCCTCCTCCCTATCCCACTCTTCCCTCCCTCCCCCCACCCCATAACCACCACTCTCTTGTCCGTGTCTCATAGTCTCACTTTTATGTCCCACCTATGTATGAAATCATGCTGTTCTCAGTTTTTCTCTTTTTCTGATTTACTTATTTCACTCCGTATAATGTTATCAAGGTCCATCCATTTTATTATAAATGATTCGATGTCATCATTTCTTATGGCTGAGTAGTATTCCATAGTATATATGTACCATAGCTTTTTAATCCACTCGTCTTCTGATGGACACTTGGGCTGTTTCCAGATCTTCTCTATTGTGAACAATGCTGCCACGAACATGGGGGCGCATTTCTTCTTTTCGAACAGTGCTATGGGGTTCTTAGGGTATATTCCTAAAAGTGGGATAGCTGGGTCAAAAGGCAGTTCGACTTTTAATTTTTTGAGGAATCTCCAAACTGTTTTCTACAGTGGCTGCACCAGTCTGCATTCCCACCAGCAGTGCAGAAGGGTTCCCTTTTCTCCACAACCTCGCCAGCACTTATTCTGTGTTGTTTTGCTGATGAATGCCATTCTGACTGGTGTGAGGTGATATCTCATTGTGGTTTTAATTTGCATTTCTCTAATGATTAGTGATGTTGAGCATTTTTTCATATGCCTATTGGCCATCTGTATGTCCTCTTTGGAGAAATTTCTATTCATTTCTTTTGCTCATTTTTTGATTGGATTGTTTGTCTTCCTGTTGTTGAGTTTTATAAGTTCTTTATAAATTTTAGTTATTAACCCCTTATCAGATGTGCTGTCGAATATGTTTTCCCATTGTGTGGTTTGTCTTTTTATTCTGTTCTTATTGTCTTTAGCTGTGCAAAAACTTTTTAGTTTGATATAGTCCCATTTGATGGGGGTTATTTTCTTGCCATATGGATATATTATTTATTTAAACAACTTTCCTTACTTTGTTGCATTGTCTTGACAGCCTTGTCAAAAATTAATTGACAATGTAAGTATGGGATATATTGGTTATATACATATATTGCTGGATTAGATTTATTATTTTGCCATGGTTTTTACAAGAGTTTATGACAGATATTGGTCTAATACTTTTCTTGTAATTATCAAATGTTAGTATCAGTGTTTTGCTGACCTCATAAAATGATTTGTATATTAATCCCTTTTTTGGTGTTTGATAGCATTCATTAGTGAAGCTGTCTATGCCTGGATTTTTTTATAAGGATTTTTTAAAATTTATTTTATTTTTATTTTATTCATTTTAGAGAGGAGACACAGAGTGAGAGAGAGAGAGAGAGAGAGAGAGAGAAAGAGAGAAAGGGGGGAGGAGATGGAAGCATCAACTCCCATATATGCCTTGACCGAACCAGTGCAGGGTTTTGAACTGGCGACCTGAGTGTTCCCAGGTCGACACTTTATTCACTGCACCACCACAGGTCAGGCTATGCTTGGATTTTTTTAATCTTGTGTTGTGGGTTTTTTAACTGCTACTTTGATCTAAGTTGTTGAATTTGTTGGCTAGAGTTGTTCATAGCAATTTTTTATTATCGTTTTATTTTTGTAAGATTTGTAGTATGAATTTAAAAATAGCTAATTAATTAAAAAAAAGAAATGTATTGGCTTTATGACCCAGAATATGACCCACTTAGTGAATATTTCATGTACATTTGAAAAGAATGTACACTTTTGGTTGCTGTGTTTGATAAATGTCATTTAGATCAATTTGGTTCATAGTGATATTTATATCATAATCAATATCCTCAGTGATATTTTTGTTTAGTTTCTATCAAAATTGCTAAAGGAATGGTGTTTTAAATATCCAACCATGATTATTTATTTTTCTTTTAGTTTTGTTAATATTTTTCTTCGTGTGTGTGTGTGTGTGTGTGTGTGTGACAGAGACAGATAGGGACAGACAGACTGGAAGGGAGAGAGATGAGAAGCATCAATTTTTCGTGTGGCTCTTTAGTCTCCTTAGTTGTTTATTGATTGCTTTCTCATATGTGCCTGACCCAGGGGCTACAGCAGAGCAAGTGACCCTTTACTCAAGCTAGCGACCTTGAGCTCAAGCCAGCGACTTTGGGCTCAAGCCAGCAACCATGGGGTCATGTCTATAATCAATCCCATGCTCAAGCCGATAAGCCCGTGCACAAGCTGGTGACCTCGGGGTTTCTAACCTAGGTCCTCTGTGTCCCAGTCCTATGCTCTATCCACTGTGCCACCGCCTGGTCAGGCTCTTCATATATTTTGAAGCTGTTTTACTGGGAGTATGTACATCTATAATGATTATGTCAGCCTGATAAACTGATAATTTTATCATGATGAAATGTCCTTCCTTATCTATAGAAATATTCCTTGTCTTGAAATCTATTTCATCTGATCATTATAGCCACTCTAGCTGAGCCAGTGACCCCTTGCTCAAGCCAGCGACCTTGGGCTTCAAGCCAGTAACCTTTGGGCTCAAGCCAGTGACTGTGGGGTCATGTCTATGATCCCATGCTCAAGCTGGTGACCCCGCGTTCAAGCCTGCAACCTTGGGGTTTGAAACCTGGGTCCTCAGCATCCCAGGCTGACACTCTATCCACTGTGCCCACTTCCTGGTCAAGTGAAATAGTTTGGTTTTTAAAAAAATATTTTGCTCAGGTTTTATCATTGTTATCTGCAAGAGGTTTAGTCCAATCATTTTGCCCCACCCTTATTGAAAGCCAGTGCTCAGTTGCTTGCCTTTTAAAAACCATTTTTTAAAAATCTTAAACTTTGCTGTGTGCTAAGAGCCCTTGATAAATGGAGCTGAGTTTTTTTTTTCCTTAGTTTTTGTAAAATTGGATTGGCTTATGTACAACCTAGAACGTTATCTCAGATGGGTAGGGAGGGATTTCATGCTCTTTGAAGACAAGCATATTGTGTGTTAATATATCAGAGCAGCCAAGTTAGCTCACACAGTGTATGTCAGTCTTTCTCTCCAACACTAGTATCAAGGGATGTGTTCAGAGGGAGGAAAGCCGTCAGTCTCAAAAGGTTACTACAGTTCCCAAAATAGTCCCAGATATCCTAAAATAACCAGATAGATTTAAAAATGTTTGAAATCTTTACAGATTTACTTATATTTTCCATCTGTACTGCCTCTCAAAATATGAATCCCATGTATTATTATCTGTTTTATAAAGTGCTATCCTAGATTCTCACTGTCTGAAATGCTATTGATAATTTTGTGTAATTCAATATCAAATATAACACTAAGCAATTATTAAAATATTCATTCATTTGATCAGTATGTATCAACTGCCTTGGTTGTGCATGGCACTGAAGCACTCCACAAAGTTATCTTGTGGTATGTCCTGGTCCCTTCTTGTCCTTTGTGCTTCATTCACGTAATATGGACTCCTGTTTGAGTTGCCTGGGCCGTCATTCAAGGTAACAGAAACTGGATGGCTTGAAACAACAGAAATTTATCCATTAATAGTTTCAGAGACTAGAAAATGTAGGCAGGGTCATGATCCCTTTAGGGTAGGATCCTTCCTGCCTCTTCTAGCTTCTGCTGGCTCCCAGCAATCCTGTTGTCTCTTGGCTGGTTGCTGCATCACTCCATTCTCTGCCTCTGTCTTCATGCGGTCTTCTTTACCCTGTGACCTTTCTGTCTCTCTCTCTTTTTCTTTTTACAGGGACAGAGAGAGAGTCAGAGAGAGGGATAGATAGGGACAGACAGACAGGAACGGAGAGAGGTGAGAAGCATCAATTATTAGTTTTTTGTTGCCGTTGCGACACCTTAGTTGTTCATTGATTGCTCTCTCACATGTGCCTTGACTGCGGGCCTTCAGCGGACTGAGCAACCCTTTGCTGGAGCCAGTGACCTTGGGTCCAAGCCGGCGAGCTTTTGCTCAAGCAAGATGGGCCCGCGCTCAATCTGGCGACCTCAGGTTCTCGAACCTGGGTCTTCTGCATCCCAGTCCGACGCTCCATCCCCTGCACCACCAACTGGTCAGGCCTTTCTGTCTCTTATAAGAATACGGTCATTGGACTTAGGGCCCACCCTAATCCAGCATTGTCTCATCTCAATCCTTACCTTGATTATATCTGTAAAGATACTATTTCCAAATAAAGTCATATTCTGAGATTCCAGGTGGATGTGAATTTAGAGAGACACTATTCAACCCACTACAGCTTCCCAAAGTGATCAGTCTCTATTTTTTTTTTTAGTGATCAGTCTCTTGTGGCCAAACTCCTGTCATTAAGTTTTAAAGGCTGTACCTGGCTTCTGGGGTCCCAGGGTTTGGTGAATCGGTGTGACTTCATAAGCTTTAGAGCACCATTGTTGTCATTCAGACCAGTGTTTGTATTCCAGTTTGTCTTTACATGTTAGCAGCTCCACACCCCCAACAATTTGAGTTGCCCCCTGCAGTCCCTTCCAGTCCACCCACGCTGGCAAGGTGTGGCCACAAGAATTATGCACTAGATCGAGGCCTGTGGACCACAAGGCTTTGAATCCAGACAGTGTAATTTTTCTACCCACCTGCCAGAGCCACATCACTTTAGCAAAACCAGATTATATGGACCGAACACTAGTAACTATCACCCGTTGCCTGTTTTTGGAAATAAAGTTTTATTAGAACACAGCCAAGCTCATTTGTTTACATGTCCACAAAGGCTGCTATTGTGCCACTATGGCAGTGTCAGTAGTTGAAGCAGAGACTGGATGACCCAAAAGTCTCTGGTCCTTTACAGAAAAACTTTGCTGACCCTGCTGTAAACAATGTAAGCAGAACAGCGCAATAACTCGGACAGTGCATGATAAATACTGTGTTAAACCAGGGAGTGTATTAGCATGAAAATTCTGCATGATATGGTATAACTTGTGTTCTGGCCACAGTAAGCCAGCCGAGCACGGACTCGCTATCTATCCCCAATGTTGTCACAGCTCTCCTTGCTTCAAAAAGGCTGAGAGTTTGGAGCAAAATTATTTCTGCCTATGGAAGACCTGGTCTCAGTGAAGTTAGGTAGCTTTCTCATTTTATTGCTAGTGGATTCTTTTCTTTTTAAGATTTTTATTTACCCAGTTTAGAAAGGAGAGAGAGAGAGAAGTGGGGAAAGGAACAGGAAGCATCAACTCCCATATGTGCCTTGACCAGGCAAGCCCAGAGTTTCGAACCAGTGACCTCAGCATTCTAGGTCAACATTTTTATTCACTGTGTCACCACAGGTCAGGTACTAGTGCAGTGATGGGCAATCTTTTGAGCTCGGTGTGTCAAAATTCACCAAAAAACCGAGTATAACTCGGGTGGTGTGTCACTTTGAGAAAAACGGCCTAACCGGAAGTCCAAGAACTAGACGCTCTGCAGGAGTTCTGTTGTTTTGGCCTACAGACCTCCGGCACAGAGTGTCTACAGCAAATGTTTTATCCTCGGCTACTGCACCTGGCTGTGCAGGAGCTGAGGATGAAATGTTCTTCTCAGCTTGCGGCCCCATACTTCTCTGGTGTCATCGAAAATGGCTATGCGTGTCAGTGCTGACACGCGTGTCATAAGTTCGCCATCATGACACTAGTGGATTCTTTTCACAACGAGTTCTAATCCACTTTATTCCGACCCATGTTACTGAAGTTACCCACTTCTTGGCTTCTAATGGTATGTAGTGTGCAAATGACTTGTTTAAATGTTAGGGAAAACTATAAGTAAGAGACCTCAATTAAGCAGTTTCCAACAGAATATTCCAAAGGTCAGTTCTCTCAGGAAGGTAGAGAGAGTTGGAGACCCAGGAAATACACGACTGGAATGTCACAGTCTCCTCTGAAACAGGCAATGGAGGTAAGAGGTGCCAGTCACCATGTGGCTATGGGGACATCTAGTGGTAACAACTGAGTCAGGCTCACAGGAAACAAATGCACAGAGACTGCAGATCCATTCAGTAGTTCTTGTGGTACCAGAGGCATTTGAGAGGGGACTGGAGGAAGTCATGGAATAGTTGCTGTCAATAACGATGGGATTAAATAAACACACTCAAAGACACACATACCCCTTTATGCTTCCTTAGGCAAATTATTTTATTCTGTTATGTTTTTCTTTGCATTTAAAAAAGTTTTTTTAAAATTTTTTCACACTCATTCTTTTTTTTTTTTTTTGACAGAGACAGAGAGAGTCAGAGAGATGGACAGATAGGGAGAGACAGCCAGGAAGGGAGAGAGATGAGAAGCATCAATTCATTGTGGCTCCTTAGTCTCCTTAATTGTTCATTGATTGCTTTCTCATATGTACCTTGATGGGGGCGGACTACAGCAGAGTGACTGACTCCTTGCTCAAGCCAGCAACCATGGGGTCATATCTATGATCCCATGCTCAAGCCAGCGACCTCAGGGTTTTGAACCTGGGTCCGTCCCAGTCCAATGCTCTATCCACTGCCCCACCACCTGGTCAGGCTTCACACTCATTCTTGTAGGTAGGAACACTTGGGATGATAGAGAAACATATGTAAAAGTTCTGGCACTGTGTCCTGGGCAGAGGTAGATTTAACGGCGGGCACACTGGGCATGCACCCTGTGCCCCGGCTTCTGAAGGGCCCCACAAAACCCCAACTTTACACTTTTTTTCTAATGACACTAAGTTTGGTTTCATATGTGCAATTTTAACATGTATTTTTATTTTCCTTGTCTCTTTTTTTAAAACTATTTTTTAAATTTCTTTTTATTTTATTCATTTTAGAGAGGAGACACAGAGAGAGAGAGAGAGAGAGAAAGGGGGGAGGAGCTGGAAGCATCAACTCCCATATGTGCCTTGACCAGACCAGTGCAGGGTTTTGAACTGGCGACCTCAGTGTTCCCAGGTCGATGCCTTATCCACTGCGCCACCACAGGTCAGGCCCTTGTCTCTCTTTTTTTTAAGGGGTCCAATATTTTCTTCTGTGCCAGGGGCCTCAACCGACCCTAATCTGCCTCTTGTCCTGGCTCTGTGATGTGCTCTGTCATTCAGGCCTCCCCCTGAGGCAGGGGTGAGGGGACTCTACTCATGGGGTGACATGCTCAGAGCCAGGGACAGGACAGGACAGGGACAAGGATGGGTGTGCCTGTCCACAAAGCCACCTCCTCTCTCTGAAGCTTGCGTATTTCACTGCTCCCCAAATACATAAGGTATTCAGTGGTTTATTTAAATGTGAAGACAGTTTGATTTTCTGCATTTTGTAGAATAGTTTTATATTGTTTGCCACTTTGTTTTGATATTAAATAAGTCTTTTTGTACAGAATTTTAGAACTACCTATTTGAAAGATGTATACACCTGGCCTCAAAGAAACACTCATGCTTTCTCGTGGGCAGAGATCTCTAGGAACAGAAGTCAATTTTGACATACTGCTGTAATTCCTGAGGGCTTTTATCTTGCCCAGGAGAAGCTGTTTCTTTACTCTCATTCTGTGTCTCCATGGGTCAGTGGTTTTCAACTGGGGGAAGTTTTGCCACCAGGGGACATTGGGCAATGTATGAAGATGTTTTTGGTTGTCACAGCTTTCAGACGGGGTGGTCCTGGCATTTGGCAGGTTGGGGCCAGAGATGCTACTCAACACCCCTCAGAGCCCAGGATACTCCACAGAGAGCGACCCGGCCCCAATATCGCAGTGCCGAGGGTGAGAGACCCTAACCTAGGAGAATGCACTTGAAAGTCCCCCAAACAGAAAGTGTCCACCAAGAGTTTTTGACTTGCTAGGTAAATGAGTAAATAGTTCCATGAGCCCTGAAAATAGTTCAGCCTAATCAACCTGTAACAGGGACAAGCAGTTGTCCCGGCCTGCCACTGAGGAACCCCTGTAGGGCTACTCTTTGGTTTGATATTTGGAAGAAGAGCCTCTGTCCACCTCCGCTCTCCCTTTCTTTGGAACAATTGTGCAGCCTGTTTCCTGTTCCTTACCCTGCTCTGATCCTGGAAGGCTGTAGGGAATTCCCACTCACCTGTCCTGTCTGTGCCTGCAGTTGCCTCTGTGGGCTTCGTGACTGCAGCTCTGCCACTCACCCTCTCTCTGCCTCTTTTCAGAACTGAGCATGCAGAGTTCAGAGGGTGCAGCGGACTCGCCAACTTCTGTGGCTCTGTGTTCGTCAGCGGCCACCCAGGCGCCTGTGGCCCAGCCAGTGCCAGCCTCCCCACAGGTAACAAACCAGCCTGAGAAGACCAGTGCAGCCAGTGTGGAAAAGCACCTGAATCAGCAGGGAGGAATCTGTGTTCTCCTGAATTGCCTTCTCAACCCCAAGGCTGTGGCTTTTGAAATAACCGCAGCTTCTCTTTCTCCCCCATGTCACATTATTTGGCTTTTTTACTGTTTGTTGAAAAGGTTCCACCAAGGAATAGGTGATAACTCAAAAAGAAAGCCCTGCCCTCAAACCTGACTTAGTTTGTTCTTCTCTTTTAAGGGAAGTTTTCTTCTACCTTGGAAATGACCCTTTTATACAGAAAGACTTTATGGGTAAGGCAAAAGATAAGTGAAAACTCAGCATTTGGTTCAAAATTGAATATAGCGTAAGAATAGATATACTTAAAATTTGTGGAGAGAGAATTTCTACATTAAGGCTCTCTCAAAACCAAAGCAGTAACTCAAAAAGACATCTGCACTCCTATATTCACTGTGGCATTATTTACAGTAGCCAAGATACAGAAGCAAGTTAGGTATCTATCCATGGACAATTGGATAGAGATGATGTGGTACACAGATATAATGGAATATTAGTCATAAAAAGAATGAAATCGTGCCATTTGCAACTACATGGAGAGATCTAGATAGAATTATGCTGAGATAAGTTAGAGAAAGACAAATACCATATAATCTCATATGTGAAACAAACAAAAAAACACACATTAAACTCATAGGTACAGAAAGCAGATTGGTAGTTGCGAGATGGGGTGTGGGAGTGGGGAAAATGGGCCCTGCCATGACCACCTTGTCCCTCCCAGGTTCAAGGGCTACTGTCCCTACTACAGTTGCATCCAACCACCCCACCCCACAACCTCAATGACAACATCCCCACCCTCCTGCTCTTCCCCTCCCATTCCCAGATGAACTGTCTGCTGGGGAAGCTAAGCCTCCCCTCCGCCTATCCAGGGAACTCATTTTTCTCCAGTATCCTTGCCGGCAAGTTGCATATGTTCCCTGAACAATGAGCACCCCAGTCTTCCTGGCCAATTCCTTGCCAGAAAGAGGAATTCTTGTAGCTCAGTTCCCTTCTCATGCACTGGCCATGCTTCCCCTCTCAGCCCTTCTGTGCTGACCAGCAGACCTTCCCACCATGCTCACGTGTTCTGCCACCAGCCACATTACTATGACTCAGCACTGGAAATGTGGCTGCTGCACCTGCAGAACTGAATTTTATGGTTTATTTAAATCAAATGACATGGAAATAGCCATCCAGCTACACAGCTAGTAGCCACTGTATTGGACAGCTTAGCTTTAGAGAGTATGAATGTAAATCCTTAATGTGTTTATTATTTAATTGAGGTAAAGTTCACATAATATAAAATTCACTATTTTAAGGTGAACAAATCAGTGGCATTTTTCATAAACTCATCAGCCCTTCAAAAAAAAAACCGCATTTCCCTCCCCAGCCCTTGGCAACTACTAACCCACTTTCTGTGTCTGTTGATGTATGTGCCTGTTCTGGAGATTTCACATAAATGGAATCACATACTGTGTAGCCATTTGTATCTGGCTTCTCTCACTGAGCATCGTGTTTTCATGGTTCATCCACATTGTAGAGAGTGTCAGCACTGCACTCCTTTTCGTGGCCAAGTAATATTTCATTGTGTGGATGGACATATTGTGTATATCCATTCACCCATTGATTTTTGCTTCATTTATGTTCTTTTTGTCTTTGATCATGAGCTCACAGAGTGCCAGGTCCCTGTTGAATTATTTTTGTGCAGTGGTGTTTAGAAAGCAATGCACAGAATCATCAAAACCAATGATACTTAGGGTCCACATTGAAAAAATCACAGAATCAAAGTCATCGATTGCTAAAGCCCTAGCTCTATGTAAACAGAACACTCCTGTTTCTCTCTTAACTCTGGAGTCCATTGATACTTAACATTTTCGTAGTTTTATGTGTCCGGTAAAGAAACAGCAGGCCAGAAAGCCAAAGCTCTGGTTGTAATCTGTGTTTATTTTCAGGCCTAACCTCTGACAAGTCTGAATGTTCTTCTCTTATTCCTTTTTAGAGGGTGCTGGTCCAGGCAGCGGGCTCGGCTTCCAAAGGGGCCCAAATGCAGCCAATCACCCTCCCCAGAGTCCAGCAGGTACCACAGCAGGTAACCACAGCACAGTTGACATGGGACATATCAGCATTTAGTGATCTGGAGCCCTCTATGAATTATGCATTCTTTTTTGTCATTGTTGTTCCTTCTTCATTGAGTATTTAGTTTCTTATCAGAAGGTTCTGTGGAAGCTATGTTTTTGTTTTATTTTTATTTATTTATTTATTTTAAGTGAGAGGAGGGAAGATAGAGAGACAGACTCCTGAACATGCCCCAACTGGGATCCACCTGGCAACCTCCATCTGAGGCTGATGCTCAAATCAACCGAGTTGTCCTGAGCACCCGGGGCTGACACTCAAACCAATCGAGCCATCTGCTATGAGGGGGAAGAAAGAAAGAAAGGTAGAGGGAGGGTAGAAGATGCAGGTGGTTGCTTCTTATGTGTGCTCTGACCGGGAATCAAATCTGGAATGTCTGCATACCAGGCCAATGCTCTATCCATTGAGCCAATCGGCCAGGGCCAGAGACTATATTATAAAAAAAATCTTTCACCTCAGACTTCAAAGCAGCTCTACTAGGTAAGGAGATCACAACTGGAAGAAGCCTATAAGTCATACAGAGAATAATGGGTAGGCAGAGAAGCCTAAGTCATATGCTTCACCAAGATAAATCCTCAGAAAAAGTCCTGGATGAATCAGAAGTAATCAAATTACCAGATACAGAGTATAAAATAATGATTGTTAGGATGCTTAAGGATCCTAAAGCTACAATGGATGGACTTAATGAACACCTCAATAAAGAAATTGTAAGCATCAAAAAGAAAACGGAAATCATAAAGAAGAACCAGACAGAAATGACAAACACAATATCAGAAATGAAGACTACACTGGAAGGAATTAAGAGCAGGCTGGATGAAGCAGAGGATTAAATCAGCAACTTAGAGGACAAGATAAGTGAAAACACAGAAGCAGAAAAGCAAAAAGAAAAGAGGACCAAAAAGTCTGAGGAAACCCTAAGAGAGCTCTGTTACAATAGGAAGAGAAACAATATCCACATAATAGGGATTCCTGAAGGAGAAGAGAAAGAACAAGGAATAGAGAAGCTCTTTGAAGAAATTATAGATGAAAATTTTCCTAAATTGATGCAGGAAAGAGTCACACAAGTTCAAGAAGCAGAGAGAACCCCATTAAAGAAGAACCTAAAGAGACCCACACCAAGACATCATAATCAAAATACCAAAGCTAAGAGATAAAGAAAGAATATTAAAAGCTGTAAGAGAAAAACAGTCAGTCATCTACAAAGGAACATCTATAAGGATGACATTCGACTTCTCAACAGAAACACTTGAGGCCAGAAGGGAATGGCAAGAAATATTCAAAGTAGTGCAGAACAAGAACCTACAACCAAGTCTTCTTTATCCAGCAAGACTATCATTTAAAATTGAAGGAGAAATAAAAAGCTTCCCAGACAAAAAAAAACCCAAAAAACTCAAGGGATTCATTACAACCAAACCAATGATGCAAGAAATGTTAAGGGGCCTGCTGTAGACAGAACAAAGCGGGGATATATATATATATATATATATATATATATATATATATATATATGAATATAGATTTAAAGAAAAAAATTACAATAAACAACTACATATCAATAGTAACCTTAAATGTACATGGATTAAATGCTCCAATGAAAAGACATTGGGTAGCTAGCTGAATGGATAAGAAAACAGGACCCATACATATGCTGTCTACAGGAGACACACCTCAAAACAAAAGATACACATAGACTGAAAATAAAAGGATGGGAAAAAAATATTTCATGCAAATGGAAATGAAAGAAAAGCTGGGTTAGCAATACTTATATCTGACAAATTAGATTTTAAAACAAAGACTATAGTAAGGTATAAAGAAGGTCACTACATAATGATAAAGGGAGCAATCCAACAGGAAGAGATAACCATTATAGATATCTATGCACCTAATATAGGAACACCTAAATATATAAAGCAGACTTTGATGGACATAAAGGGAGAGATCAACAGCAATACTCTAATAGTAGGGGATTTCAATACCCCACTAACATCAATGGATAGATCCTCAAGAAAGAAAATTAACAAAGAAACAGCAGAATTAAGGGGCACACTAGATCAACTGGATTTAATAGATATCTTCAGAACCTTTCACCCTAAAGCAGCAAATATACATTCTTCTCAAGTGTGCATGGTAATTCTCTAGGATAGACCACATATTAGGGCATAAAACAAGTCTCAACAAATTTAAGAAGATTGAAACCATATCAAGCACCTTCTCTGACCACAATAGCATGAAACTAGAAATCAACTACAATAGGAAAACTGAAAAACACTCAAACACTTGGAAATTAAACAGCATGTTATTAAACAATGACTGGGTCAACAATGAGATCAAGGAAGAAATAAAAAATTTCCTTGAAACAAATGAAAATGAGCATACAACAACTCAAAATCTGTGGGACACAGCAAAAGCGGTCCTGAGAGGGAAGTTCATAGCATTACTGGCATACCTTAAGCCACAAAAAGTTCAAATAAACAACTTAATCCTGCAACTAAAAGAACTAGAAAAAGAACACAGTAAAGCCTAGAGGAAGTAGAAGGAAGGAAGTAATAAAGATCAGAGCTGAAATAAATGACATAGAGACTAAAAAAAAATACAGAGAATCAATGAAACTAAGAGCTGATTCTTTGAAAAAGTAAACAAGATCGATGAACCCTTAGCCAGAATCACCAAGAAAAAAAGAGAAAGGACTCAAATAAATAAAATTAGAAATGAGGGTGGAGAAGTAACAATGAACACAGCAGAAATACAAAGGATTGTAAGAAAATTCTATGAACTGTATGCCAAAAACTTAGACAACCTAGGTGAAATGGACAAATTCCTTGAAAACTCTAATCTTTCAAAAATCAATCTGGAAGAATCAGAAAACATAAATAGACTGATTACAACAAATGAGATCAAAACAGTTATCAAAAAACTCCCAACAAACAAAAGCCGTGGGCCAGATGGCTTCACAGGCGAATTCTACGAAACATTCAAAGAAGAACTAACTCCTATTCTTCTCAAGCTATTTCAAAAAATTCAAGAGGAGGGAAAACTTCCAAGCTCCTTTTATGAGGCGAGCATAATTCTGATTCTAAAACCAGGCAAAGAAAACACAAAGAAAGAAAACTATAGGCCAATATCCCTGATGATTTTAGATGCTAAAATTTTCAACAAAATATTAGCAAACCGGATCCAGCAATACATGAAAAAAATTATACATCATGATCAAGTGGGATTTATTCTGGGGAGGCAAGGCTGGTAGAATATTCGCAAATCAATCAATGTGATTTATCACATAAACAAAAGGAAGGACAAAAACCACATGATAATTTCAATAGATGCAGAAAAAGCATTCGATAAAATCCAGCACCCAGTGCTCGCTTCGGCAGCACATATACTAACATCCAGCACCCATTTATGATCAAAACTCTCAGCAAAGTAGGAACACACGGAACATACCTCAACATGATAAAGGCTATCTATGACAGGCCCACAGCTAACATCATACTAAATGGGCAAAACTTAAAAGCAATCCCCTTGCCTGACCAGGCGGTGGCTCAGTGGATAGAGCGTTGGATTAGGATGCGAAAGACCCGGGTTTGAAACCCCAAGCTCGCCAGCTTGAGCGCAGGCCCATCTGGCTTGAGCAAAAGCTCGTCAGCTTGGACCCAAGGTCACTGGCTCCAGCAGGGGGTTGCTCGGTCTGCTGAAGACCTGCGGTCAAGGCACGTGTGAGAAGGCTATCAATGAACAACTATGGTGTTGCAACGGCAATGAAAAACTAATGATTGATGCTTCTCACCTCTCTCCGTTCCTGTCTGTCTATCCCTCTCTCTGACTCTCTCTCTGTCCCTGGAAAAAGAAAAAAACAAAAATATAAAAATAAAAAAAAAGCAATCCCCTTAAGATCAGGAACAAGGCAGGGGTGCTCCCTTTCTCCACTCTTATTCAATATAGTTCTGGAAGTCTTAGCCACAGCAATCAGACAAGAAATAAAATGCATCCAAATTGGAAAATAAGAAGTAAAACTATGACTATTTGCGGATGATATGATACTGTACATAGAAAACTCTAAAGTTGCAGTCAAAAAACTACTGGACCTGATAAAGGAATTCAGCAAGGTGGCAGGATATAAAATTAATACTCAGAAATTAGAGGCATTTTTATACACCAACAGTGATCTGTCTGAAAGAGAAATTAAGAAAACAATCCCCTTCACTATTGCAACAAGAACAAAAAAATACCTAGGAGTAAATTTAACCAAGGAGATTAAAGACTTGTACTTGGAAAATTACAAAACATTGATGAAAGAAATCAAGGAAGATACAAACAAGTGGAAGCATATACCGTGCTCATGGTTAGGAAGAATAAACATCATTAAAATGTCCATATTACCCAAAGCAATTTATAAATTCAGTGCAAGTTTTATTAAAATACCAAGGACATACTTCAAAGATATAGAACAAATATTGCAAAAATTCATATGGAACCAAAAAAGAACACTAATAGCCTCAGAAATCTTGAAAAGGAAGAATAAAGTGGGTGGTACCACACTTCCTGATATCAAGTTATACTGCAAGGCCATTGTACTCAAAACAGTTTGGTACTGGCATAAGAACAGACATATAGATCAATGGGACAGAACAGAAAATCAGAAAGAAGCCCACATCTTTATGGACAACTGATATTTGACAAAGGAGGTAAGAGCATACAATGGAGTAAAGACAGTCTCTTTAACAAATGATGTTGGGAAAATTGGACAGCTACCTGCAAAAAAAAGAAACTAGACCACCAACTTACATCATTCACAAAAATAAACTCAAAATTGATAAAAGACTTAAATGTAAGTCATGAAACCATAAGCATCTTAGAAGAAAACATAGGCAGTAAGCTCTCCGACATCACTTACAGCAATACATTTGCTGACTTTTCTCGACGCACAAGAGAAATAAAGGACAGGATAAACAAATGGGACTACATCAAACTAAAAAGTTTTTGCACAGCTAAAGACATTATGAACAAAATAAAAAGACAAACCACACAATGGGAGAACATATTCGACAATACGACTGATAAGGGGTTAATAACCAAAATTTATAAAGAACTTGTAAAACTCAACACCAGGAAGACAAATAATCCAATCAGAAAAATGGTAAAAGAAATGAATAGACACTTCTCCAAAGAGGACATACAGATGGCCAATAGGTATATGAAAAAATGCTCAACATCTCTAATTATTAGAGAAATGCAAATTAAAACCACAATGAGATATCACCTCACACTAGTAAGAATGGCGCTCATCAACAAAACAACACAGAGTTAAGTGCTGGCGAGGATGTGGAGAAAAGGGAATCCTCCTGCACTGCTGGTGGGAATGCAGACTGGTGTAGCCACTGTGGAAAACAGTATGGAGTTTCCTCAAAAAAATTAGAAATCAAACTGCCTTTTAACCCAGCCATTCCACTTTTGGGAATATATCCCAAGAACACCATATCATTTATTTAAAAGGAGAAATGCACCCCCATGTTTGTGGCAGCATTGTTTACAATAGCCAAGATCTGGAATAGCCAAGTGCCTGTCAGTGGACAAGTGGATTAGAAAGCTGTGGTACATATACACAATGGAATACTATGGGGCCATGAAAAAGAAGGAAATATTATTTTTTGCAACAACATGGATGGATCTGGAAACTATTAAACTATTACATTAAGTGAAATAAGCCAGGCAGAGAAAGCAAAATATCATATGACCTCAATCATCTGAGGAATCCGACGAACAATATGAACTGAAGAGCGTCATAGAGACAGAGGCGGGATCAAAGGGTCCAGAAGGAAAGCAGACAGAGGGAAAGGGGATGATAGGATGGGATGAGAACAGAAAAGCAAATCCGGGAGGGAAGCAGGGAGGGCGACAGGGGAGGAAGTACTGGGGATGGGAGGATGTATTCGGGGGGACACTAGAACCTATGTAAACATAATAAATTAATTTTAAAAAATCTTTCACCTCAAACAGGTTTTTGTTTTTAGTGTAAGAGAGATAGACAAGATGGGAGAGAGATGAGAAGCATTAACTCATAGTTGCAGCACTTTATTTGTTGATTGATTGCTTCTCATATATGCCTTGACTGGGGGGCTTCAGCCAAGCCAGTTAACCCTTGCATAAGCCAGCGACCTGGAGCTCATGCCAGCAACCTTGGGATTATGTCTTTGGATCCCACACTCAAGCTGGCAACCCCTTGCCCAAGCTGGTGAGCCCATGCTCAAGCAAGCGACCTTGGAGTTTCGAACCTAGGTCCTCAGTGTCCCAGGTCAATGCTCTATTTACTGCACTACTACCTGGTTAGGCATCACTTCATACAGTTTTGCAGTAAGCCAGGACAGCTAGTGACCTTTTATTCATTCAGAAATTCAAAGTGTGGGGTGAAAGCCAGCCCTTCTACAGAGCACTGGGTACTGAGGTAGACATGCAAACAGCAAAGGGTCTGGATTGGAGGAACATAGCAGCTCCTGGGGAAGCAAACCCCTCCACAGGCAAGTGCTGGACCCTCAGATGAGCACCATCACCAAGGAGGCGGCTCTTTTGAAATTAAATTGTCTGGGAATAAAACTTGAAGGCATGGGCTCACCCACCAAACAGCAGCACAGACCATCAGCTCGGTCAATGGCCCCTAGGACAGTGGTCAGCAAACCTTCTTTGGGAAAAGCCAAATAGTGCTTTTTTGTGTGTGTGCTTTTACAGGCCAAACTGTCTCTGGAACAACCACTTAGCTCTGCTATCTCCAAAAGTAGCCATAGCTGTAAAAGAAGGAGCATAGCCATGTGCCAATAAAACCTTATTTACAAAAACAAGCAAGCCAGATCTGGCCCAAAGACCTGGTGTGTGCTCTGCAAGATGCTGAATTAAAATTGGTGCAAGTTTCTGCCTGACAGGGGCCATGGGTAAAATACAGAGATAACTAAGACCCCAGAGAACACTCCTCTGTCTTCAAGGACTATTCAGAGTAGTGTGTGTAGAGGGGTATCTGTGTCAGTGAGAACAGGGAGTCTTGTGGGATCAGGGGAAAAGCAAAGGTTCTGAGCAGGCCTAGAAGGGAAACTTAGCTCCTCAAGACAGGGGAGAATAAAATCAATGTGATGATTCCAGAAGCTTCCCCTCCTCTGTGAGGCTGGGCCGGCACCTTTCTCTGAGCAACTCAGACTTAGATGACTTGTGCATTTCACCTGGTCCCCTAACAAAGCCCACTGAGCATGGAAATCCCTGGACTCCTGATGATATGCTCTTACCCCATGGGTTGAGTGTGTATAAGTATACTCTGTATTGGGTTGTCCTTGGAAGTGAGAATCACCTCCACACAACAGCTTATCAAGAGGTCACAAAGGGACCCAGCCCTCAATTTTGTTACCCCAAATGAGGTTGAATTAGGTATTGGTTAAGGTTCCCTCTGTGATGAGATTCTAGAGTCCTCCATACGGAGCCCTGGGCCTCCATCACCAGCGCCAGTGTCCCTCAGCATTCCACCAGGGCCAGTGGAGGTGCTGAACTTACAGGAACCAGGAGAGGCTATGCCGGGGGCCTCTCATCACGCCCTCTCTCCATCCCCCACTCCAAGCCCATTGTTTCTTCCAGTTCTCCTTGGACCCCCAGTCTCTCCCTTCTGCCGGGGAGGAGTTCCAGGGCCACCCAAAGGGTGTACATAGGGTGTACATAGGGTATGGGGCATGTACAGTGTGGCCAGCTTGAGCCCTCTGCCCAGCCTTTGGATGTGGGTGACAGGTTCGGCGCTCTGAGGTTGATGTTCTGTCCAGCCCTTCCCAGCTCTGCTCTGCAGCTCTGCTCCACAGCTTTGCTCCCAGCTGTCGACTGGGCCCCTTTCCCCATGGAACAGACGCCACCAACTTGGCTTCCTTTATGCACAGCAGATCAGTGATAGTTCCTTTCCTGCATGGCCTTTCCGGGACAGTCTCTCTTAGTTTCTTTCTAGAGGTGCCAACTGTGGGCAGGAAAACTAAAAAAGCAGTACTCAGTGTTCATAAAAGTTATTTTCAGCTTGAGTAATGGAAAATCATGAACAAGTAGACTACTGTGTGTAACACAAAATATTGATGTTTCAGGTGCAGCACGTATACCCGCCCCAGGTGCAGTACGTGGAAAGCGGAGACTCCGTCTACACGAATGGAGCCTTGTACGTGGTTTTCCCTCCTCTCGGAACTGTCCTCACAGAGGACCTTAGGCCACGTCCGGAACCTTCCTTCACAGCCCTCCCACTTCGTCCATTCGGGGATGTGTCTGCACAAGGCCTCTCCCTTTTGCTCTGAGTGATCCATTAGAACCATTACTGTAAGATTAGGTTATCCCTGCCCTGCAGAGATTTCAGAAATCACACGCCTTTGTAGTTTTACTTCTAGAAAAGGCAGTCTTAGAAAGAAAAGCAAACAATAACAAAACCCTAGTCTAACTTCTAAGTCTAAAAATTCAGTCTTTACAACCCAGAAACCATTTCTATCTCTATTTTCTCTTGGCCTTTTGTTACCTTCTGGCTTTTTATGATGTTGATACTTGTTTCCTTACTTGTTAGGGATGTACAGGGTTTTCTGCTTGAGAATTATATGATGCTTGGGGCAGAAAATGATGGATTTCTTGGGAAACTCATTGTACTCGAGACATAAGTAATTTTGCTCATTTGATTTCGAGAGATCCCCTTTGAAAATTCAGAGATCACGTGTGAGGGTGTGGTGTGGTCAGAGCTGGGCGAGCTTCTATAGCACTACACTGAAGGTTCTAATGCAGACAGACACGTAGAGTATGTAAGAAACCCATGACATCTGAGCAAGGTGTGTGGCTTGTACCAGTGTCAGCCTCCTGGGTTCAATTGTACTATAGTTATATATGTCACCTGGAGGGGACAGGATGGGATAGTGTACCTCTCAGAGGTTGGGGGCACCCTGCCACCCAGAAGGGTCTTCCCACAGGACAGGTCACTAACCTTTAGTCACCACCAAGGAGGAACCATTACCAGCCACATTTTACTATGGCCAGCATTACTGGAGTAGAACTTAACATTTTAAGGGTCAACATATGTAATTAAACATTTGATTTAGATGTTAAAGGAATAAACAAATTCTTAATATCACTTAGAAATTCATTTTATTATCCATTTTCATTTTTTACCTTTTTATGATAGAATTACAGGCTTACAGGAAGTTGCAAAATTTGTCCACAGAGTCCCAAGTACCCTTCACCCAGTCTCTCCAAGTGGTGACATCTTCTATGACTATAGGGCAACACCAGGAAAGTGACATTGGGAGGGTACTGTTAAATAGCCAGTGGACCTTACTGTATTTCACCAGCCTTTACACATTTGTGCGTGTGTGTATGTGCACATCTGTGTAGTTCTATGCAGTTTCTCACGTATAAACTTCATGTAACCATAACAAGACACAGAATTGTTCTATCTTCACAAAGGAGCTCTCTCATACAAACCCTTTATATACTTAGAATTTTTTTTTAAGTGAGATGAGGGGAAATAGTGAGATAGATTCCTGTATGCACCCTGGCTGGGATCCACCTGGCAACCTAGTCTGGGGACCAATGCTTGAGTACTGAGCTATTTTTAGTATCTGAGGCTGATGTGCTCTGACCAGCTGAGCTATCCTAACCCCCTGGAGCATCACTCAAACCAGCTGAGCCACAGGCTGTGAGAGGGGAAGAGGTAGAGAAGGGGGAAGGGAGGGGGAGAGAAGCAGATGGTCACTTCTTCTGTGTGCCCTGACTGGGAATTGAACCCAGGATGTCTATAAGCCTGGCTGACACTCTATCCACTGAGCCACCAGCCAGGATCACACTTAGAATTTTTAATAACCAGTTTGCAATGGGTCAGACTGAATATGGGTGATCCTGAATATTTTCAGAGATGATTGCATTGAACTTTGTACTGTGTAGACCTTTGGAGTCTGACTTACCCATATGCTCAGTCTCCTCAGGCTCCCACTTTGACATGAAGTTTTACTGGATTCCTTCAAGATTCACAGGAGGCTCCTCTCTTTCTGACAGGCGGACGGCCTATGCCTATAACCCTGAGCCTCCAATGTATGCCACGAGCAGTGCTGCATCTTACTTCGAGGCCCCGGGCGACGCCCAGGTGACCGTGGCAGGCTCCTCCCCACCAGTGGTCCCCTCCCACAGCATGGTGGGCATCACCATGGATGTCGGGGGGAGCCCCATCGTCTCCAGTACAGGAGCCTATCTCATCCACGGGGGGATGGACAGCACCAGACACTCCCTGGCACACACTTCCCGGTCGTCACCAGCGACGGTATGTACTAGGCATGGCCTCTAAATAGACTAGCGGCAAAAGCAGAGACCGAATAGAAGGCAGACTGGAGCCCTGGAAAGGAGTGCTGCCAGCTCAGCTGGGCCCTGTGACCCAAGGCAAGTCTTGGCCTCTTTAAACCTCAGTTCCTCCACTGGTTATAAAAAGAGGGGGTGGTGAATCTTCCATCATGGGCTATTGTGAGCATTGCATATGAGTGAAAAAACCAAAAAAACCTCCATACTGGTCGATGCTGCTGCTGCTGACGTCATCATTACTGTTGTCATTATTATCAGCCTCTTATAGGCTTAGGTCAGTCCATCCATGTGAAACCAGACTAAACTAAACAAGAGGAAATTTCTCTTAAGAGCTATGCCAAAATGTCTCTGCCATGCTCCTGTCCAAAACACCACCAGCTTTACAAACATAACTTTCAAAACTAGTTTCTGTGTTTACTTTTATTTTTTAAATTGATACAGAGTGAAATGGACTTTTTGGGTGTACAACCCTGAGTTTTGACATGTGCAGATTCGTCTAACTACTACCGCAGTCAGGATCCAGAGGGTTGCCTCGCCCTAAACTCCCTCCTGGTATTTCTTCACCTCCTGGCAGTCATGACCTCTCCTTACCCACAACCCCTGGCACCCACTGACACTTTCTCCATCAGTATAGGTTTGTTCCGGGACTGTGTATAAATGAAATCATTCAGTAGTGACCTTTGGGTTCAGCTTCTTTCACTCGGTATGGTGCCTTTAAGAGCCAGTCAAGTTGTTGCATGAGCCAGTACTTCCTCCTCCTTTGTGACTAAGGCATTACTGCTTGTCTTTTCACTGGTTGAGAATAATGGGAGGTTTCCAGTTTGGGGCAATTATGAATAGAGCAGCTATCAGTCCTCACCTATAGGTTTTTGTATGGACATATGTTTTCCTTTCTTTTGAGTAAATACCTACGAGAGGATTGCTGGCTAATACGGTAAGTATGTGTTTAACTTTATCAGAGATCACCACCAGTTTCCTCAAGTGGTCGTACCGTTTCACATCCCCCCAATAATGTGTAAGAGTTCCTGATACCCCACTCCTTGCCAGCACTCTGTGTCGTCAGCATTTTTCATTTTAGCTATTCTCATAGGCGTGCAGTGGTATCTCATTGTGTTTGTAATATGCATTTTCTTAGTTGCTAATGATGGTAAGCAGCTTTTCACATGCTTGCCTTTTGTATATGCTCTTTGGTGATGTGTCAGTTCCAGTCATTTGCCCAGTTTTGTTTTGTTTTTTGAAATATTTTAATTTTTTTTATTAGACTTTATTCATTTTAGAGAAGGGAGAGAGAATGAGATAGAGAGAAGGGAGGAGGAGCAGGAAGCATCAAGTCCCCTATGTGCCTTGCCCAGGAAAGCCCAGGATTTTGAACTGGCGACCTTGGCATTCCAGGTTGATGCTTTATCCACTGCGCCACCACAGGTCAGGCACATTTGCCAGTTTTTAATCTGGGTTTGTTTTCTTACTGCTGAATTTTGAAAATTATATATTTATATGTTCTCTATATGATGAGTCCCCAGTCAGAAATGAAATTTGCAAATATTTTCTCCCAGTTTTTAGTATCATTTCATTCTCGTAAGAGTGTCATTTGCAGAGAAAAAAAATATTTTTATCAAATCTAATTTATCAATTTATTATTTTTTTAAGTAAGCTTTTGATGTCATGCCTGAGAACTCTATCTCCAGGTCAGAAAAATGTTCTTCTGTTTTCTTTGAAAAGTTTTGACAGTTTTACATTTGGATCTGCTTCATTTTGAGTTAACTTTTACATAAGATATAAGGTTTAGAACAAGGTTTATTTTAATACATATGAAGCCACCAGTGGTTCCAGCATCATTTGTTGAAAAGACTGTTTTTCCTTCATTGGATAGCTTTTGTACCTTTGTCAAAAATCAACTGTCCGTGTGTGGATCTGTTTCAGGACATTCTGTTATGTTTCTCTAAGATCTGTGTGCCTGTTCCTTTTCCAGTCTTAATTATTGCAGCTTTATAGTGAGTGGTTCCTCCAGCTTTATACTTATTCAGTATTATATAAGCTATTTATATTAAATTTATATATATATATATATAAAATTATAAAATTCCTGGTAAGATTTTGATTCAACAGCACTAAACCTGTAGATCAATTTGGGGGATAATTGACTTCTGTCTTCTAGTCCATGAACATGGTATACTTTCTCATTTACTTAGATCTTTTTTTATTTTCTTCATCAGCATTTTGTAATTTTTAACATGCAGAACCTATGTTACATTCTGTTAGGTTTATACTTAAGTAGGTCATGTTTCTTGAGCTATTGTAAGTGGTATTAGTTTTTATTTCAGTTTCTAACTTTTCATTGTTAGTATATGAAAATATGGTTGATTATTGGCTATTGTCCTTGCCTCCCACAACCTTGCAAAACTCACTTTTTAGTTCTAAGTTTTTGTTGTCTACGAATAGGAATAATTTTATTTCTTCTTTTCCAATCTAGATAACTTTTATTTCTTTTTCTTACTGTTTTGCACTGGCTATAATTCCTGCACTCTGTTAAATAGGAGCAGTGAGTATGGACATCCTTGACTTGTTTCCAGTCTGGGGTGAAAATCTATCTTTTACTGCTAAGTCTGATGTTAGCTTTAAGTTTTCATAAATGCCCTATTTCAGGTTGAAGAAGTTCCCTTCTAGTCCTAGTTTTCAGAGAATCTTTACCATAAATGGATGTTGAATTTTGTCAAATGTTTTTTCTTCATTGATATGATCATGAGTTTTTTCTTTTTAGACTGTTAACATGATGGATTACATTGATTGACTTTCAGTTAGAAAAGAACTTTCTATTTTGGTGTTGGACTAATCTCCTAAAATAGAAGGTGATGTTCTAGCCTCATCCCTGTTCTTTTCAGTGTCACCCTGACATCAGAGAGGCTGCCTGAGTCTTGTTCTATCTTTTTCTGTGCCCACAGTGCTCCCCAAAACCTGGCTTTGAAGACAGTCATGGAGAGAAGTTACTTGCTGTTAGAGGCTGCCATGTGTAGAGCAGTGCCCACGACTCAATCTGAGGGGCCCCAGCATGCACCTCACCTTTCTCAGCCCTTTCCAGGCTGTCAGCTCAGCAGGGGCTGGGAGGCCATAGGGGCCAGACACTCTTCTGCCTCAGAGGACTGGCTAGGTCGACCTACCTTTAGAGCTGTTAGTGATCAGAAAGTGTTCCTCACACATTACGTTAATTTTCAGGGATATGGCTGGCTCAGTTTTATAGTTTATAATAGCAGAATATACTGGAATTGCAGGCAATAAATTTACTGAGAAACAGCAGCATTCTCTCTGGTCCGCACCCTCTTGGTTGCAGGCAAATGTGCAGCTCATACCCTGGGCATTGGCTATTGTGGGTTGTCTGGGTTGCTTTTGAAGAGTCAAATTTTAAAATCAATTGGAAATCCATGAATGGGCTGTGTTTTGTCACACATTCCATGAAAGGCCCTAGCAGTGGTCATCTCAGATGAGAATCTGATCCCCGACTCTGCCTGCTCTGTGTTGTTTATCAGCGTGGCTATGGCATGGAAGTATGTCGAGGTTGCAGTGGAGCTCTGAAGGACTTTCTGGGAGCCACAAACAGAAATGGCCCTGCGGTCGCAACAGAAATAGAATGCGGCTTCTGCATCTGTCATTTGATGTCTGCCAATTTGTTTATCTTAGAGTTTTGGACTTCAAGTTAATCCTGAGTATGAAGACCAGAGCAGTTTACTACCTACACCCACAATGAGTGATTTCAGACTTTTGGTGACAGATTTTCTTGAGTCTTTATTTCTGGTTAAACTTTCATCGCATTCCAAGTCTTTTAAAATATATTTTATGAGTTTACTTTAGCCAAACAGATGATGTGCCGGAAAACAAGAGCTTAAATACTCCCAATATTGTAAATCTTAAAAGTGAATTGTCCAGCCTGACTGGTGGTGGCGCATTCAATAGAGCATCAACCCAGGACACTGAGGTTCCCAGTTCGAAACACCATGATCACTGGCTTGAGTGCAGGCTCATTGACTTGTGCGTGGAGTTGCTGGCTAAGCGCAGGATCATAGACATGACTCAGTGTCACTGATTTGAGCCCAAAGGTCACTGGCTTAAAGCCCAAGGTCACTGGCTTGAGCAAGGAGTCATTGGATCATCTTGAGGCCCCTGGTCAAGGCACGTATGAGAAGCAATCAATGAGCAACTAAGGTGAAGCAACTATGTGTTGATACTTCTCATCTCTCTCCTCCCTCTCTCTCTTCCATCCTCTCTCTCTCAAATCAAGAGTCTTCATGCTGGCGATTCCTCAAAAAATTAAAAATTGAACTGCCTTTTGACCCAGCTATCCTACTTTTAGGAATATACCCTAAGAACACCATAGCACTGTTCGAAAAGAAGAAATGCGCACTCATATTCGTGGCAGCATTGTTCACAATAGCGAAGATCTGGAAACAGCCCAAGTGTCCATCAGAGGACGAGTGGATTTAAAAGCTTTGGTACATATATACTATGGAATACTACTCAGCCATAAGAAATGATGACATTGGATCATTTACAACAAAATGGATGGACCTTGATAACATTATACGGAGTGAAATAAGTAAAACAGAAAAAAACTGAGAACTGCATGATTTCATACATAGGTGGGACATAAAAGTGAGACTATGAGACATGGACAAGACTATGGTGGTTATGGGGTGGGGGGAGGGAGGAGTGGGAGGGGCACAAAGAAAACCAGATAGAAGGTGACAGAGGACAATTTGACTTTGGGTGATGGGTATGCAACACAACTGAATGACAAGATAACCTGGAGATATTTTCTTTGAACATATGTACCCTGATTTATTAATGTCACCCCATTAAAATTAATTAAAAGAAAAAAGAGTCGTCATGCTGGCTCTTTGTAGGGGTGGCCTCTGAGGTTATTACCTCCACCCTCCCTTAGGAAGCATGAATATAGTCCTTAAGTCAAGTAAAAGAAATTTTAATTTTAAATAATTGGCTAATTTTCATATATTTGGGAGTTGTTTTTTTAAGTGAGAAAGAAGGGAGATAGTGAGATAGACTCCTGCATGCGCCCTGACCAGGATCCATCCAGCAACCCCTGACTAGGGCTGATGCTCAAGTCAGCCAAGCTATTTTTAGCACCTGAGGTTGATGCACTCAGACCAGCTGAGCTCTCCTCAGCCCCCAAAGGCCAACGTTTGAACCAGTTGAGTCACTGGCTGTGGGAGGGGAAGAGGGAGAGAAGGGAGAGAGAGAGGGGAAGAGAAGCAGATGGTTGCTTCTCTTGTGTGTCCTGATGAGGAATAGAACCAGAACAACGATATGCCGGGCTGATGCTCTATCCACTGAGCAAACTAGCCAGGGCCATACTTGGGAGCTTTAAAGCTTGTCTGCTGTCTGCTATTACATTAAATTCTTCAGATGCTATATCTTTGATCACAAGTCCTTATATATTTTCTGTCCTCTGTCCAACTGAGTCCCTAAAGGAGGCCTTCTGTTAATAATTCATGTGGCAGAAGCATAAAAAGAAAAAAAAGCCTGATCTGTGGTGGCGCAGTGGATAAAGCGTCTACCTGGGAACACTGAGGTCGCCAGTTCAAAACCCTGCACTGGTCTGGTCAAGGCACATATGGGAGTTGATGCTTCTAGCTCCTCCCCCCTTTCTCTCTCTCTCTCTCTCTCTCTCTCTCTCTCTCTCTCTCACTCTGTGTCTCCTCTCTAAAATAAATAAATAAAAAGAAATAATAAAAAAATCTGCTAAAAAAAATAATAATTTATGTGGCAGAAGCAAATGATATTAAAGGACTAATAAAAAGGAACACAGGCTGTACTGCACCAAATCAAAAATAAAGATTAATTCCTGATAAGTCAAGAAATAGATGCATTTTGGTATACATAATACCAAAATGTGAAGGAGGCTACCAGCAGGTCAAAATACAGGAATGATTTTAGGGAAAGGTGCTTCAGCTTGCAGTGGGGATGGTGCACCACTGTATGCCTCCTTGGTTCTTCCATGCTGTTTGACATGTGGGCCTGTGCATATAGCACTTTGATGATTTCTTTTTCTTTTAAGGTGAGAAGAGAGGAAATAGTGAGGCTAACTCCTGCATACATCTGATCAAGATCCACCTGGCAACCCTGTCTGGGGCCAAATTTTTAAATAACAAATTCCAGTCAAATATAAAATTAGTTTCCATTTTAAGCATATTTAAAGATTAAGTACTAACTTCTCCAGTCACTGAGAGGACTGATGAAGGCATTTGTACTTATACAATAAGAATCCAGTCTGACCTGTGGTGGCGCAGTGGATAAAGCGTTGACCTGGAATGCTGAGGTTGCCGGTTCAAAACCCTGGGCTTGCCCGGTCAAGGCACATATGGGAGTTGAAGCTTCCTGCTCCTCCCCCCCTTCTCTCCCTCTCTCTCTCTCTTTCTTTCTTTCTCTCTCTCTCTCTCCCCCTTTCCTCTAAAATGAATAAATAAATCAAAATAATTTAAGAAAAAAATAATTAAAAAAAAAAAAAAAAAGAATCCAGTCAGGTCAAGTTCAAGTGCCAGAAGCTTCTTTCCCAAGTATGCTGCACACGCCTCCCATGCCAAGCCAGGAGGTGGCACCATAGCGCCCTCTGCTGGACGTGTGTGCATGCTGGGCCTTCAGTCCTGACTACTGGGCATCATCAACCTCCCCGTCTGGCGTTTGGCCTTCAGGGGTTTTGATGGTGGTTTCCCGACCTTCATCACCTTCAGATATTTAAGTGATATTTTAATTTTAAATCATAGCAGCCTGGCCTGTGGTGGCACTGTGGATAAAGCGTTGACCTGGAACACTAAGGTCGCCAAGTTCAAACCCTGGGTTTGCCCAGTCAAGGCACATACAGGAAGCAACTACAATGAGTTGATGCTTCCTGCTCTCCCCCATCTCTCTCTATCTCTGCTCTCTAAAAAAAAAAAAAAAAAATCAATAAAAATAATTTTTTAAGCATAGCAAACACCTTTGGACATTCCACTGTACATTAAATTGACCTGTATTAATGGATTTGTTTAAATCCTATTTCATAGCTATGGGTTTTTAAAGATGATCTTAGACAGCCAGTGTTCATTTGTATTCTTTTCCTCTATGCTTAGAACACCACGACTTTTAGCAGTCAGTCTTAAATATGTCCAGCAAACCTATGGGTGTCCCCAGGATCCATTAAGTGGCTCCATGAGGTGAAAACTTTTCATAATAATACTAAGCATAGTTGCCATTTTCCCTGTGTCATTACTTGCACTGATTGTGCAAAATCAACACTCTTGAAACAGATTGGCACAAATCAAGACAGGAATCAAGGCAGATACATCAAACTCTCCTAGAAGTCACTCTATTCTTCATCATCATGCTTTCAGTAAAAAAGAAAATGAAAAGCCTCTGTGTCATGAGGTGTGAGCAGAACTAGTCACTTTTTTTCATGAAATATCATTTTTACTTAAAGACTAACAGACAAATTATTATTATTCAGACTCAGAGATGTAGCAGACATTTTCTCAAAAGTGAATGGTGTGAACCTGGCATATACACTAAAACAACTGACAGATTTTGTTGCCAGTATATTTTCAACCAAAAAAAGAAAGTGAATTTTGAAAAACCAGCATCTTTCCGATGAGGTTGGAAGTGATATTGACAAACGTGATTTTTCTTTCTTTTTCCTTTTTTTTTTTTTCTGTATTTTTCTGAAGTGAGAAGAGGGGAAGGCAGAGAGACAGACTCCCGCAAGTGCCCGACTGGGATCGACCTGGCATGCCCACCAGGCGCCGATGCTCTGCCCATCTGGAGCATTGCGCTGTTGCAGGTGGAGTTATTCTAGCACCTGAGGTGGAGGCCATGGAGCCATCCTCAGCACCCAGGCCAACTTTGCTCCAGTGGAGCTTTGGCTGCAGGAGGGGAAGAGAGAGATAGAGAGAAAGGAGAGGGGGAACGGCAGAAAAGCAGATGGGCGCTTCTCCTGTGTGCCCTGACTGGGAATTGAACCCAAGACTTCCAAACGCCAGGCCAATGCTCTATTGCTGAGCTAGCCGGCCAGGGCCCAAATGTGATTTTTCAATATTGTGTAATGAAATGTGTCAACATTTGGAATATCTGCAAACTCCGTGAACCAACATTCTTTAAGATACCAGTACATGATGTTAAAACCATGCATGTGAGTAAAAGATTGATTCAAATTGCAAGAGAGACTAACAGATTTTTAAATTAGTTGTATATTTTTATTGAGGTAAATTCACATAACATAAATTCACCATTTTAATTGTTTAAAAGTGTACAATTCAATGGCATTTAGTATGTTTCCAATGTTATGCAACCATTACCCTATCTAATTTCAGAACATTTTCATCTTCCCAAAAGAAAACACTTTTACTAGTTAACAGTCCCCATCCCTTCTCTCAGCCCCTGGTAACCAATCTGTTTTCTTTCTCTGTGGATTTGTTCTGGACATTTCATATAAATGGAATCACACACTCTGTCCTTTTGTGTCTGGCTTCTCTCACTGAGAGTTGTTTTCAGGGTCCGTCCACATTGTAGCAAGTGTCAGTTCTTTTAATGGCTGACTAATATTCCACTGTGTGCATGGACCATTTGTCATTATCCATTCATCTGTGGTTGATATTTGGGTTTTCCGATTCTTTTGCCATCATGAATAAGGCATGCAATGCCAATTAGTGTACAAGTTTTTGTTTGAACACCTGGCTCAAGTTCTTTTAAATACATACCTAAGAGTAGAATTGCTGGGTCCTGCAGTTTAATTGGGTTTATGTTTAATTTTTTAAGAACCTACTATATGTTTTCGACAGCAGCTGCATCATTTGACATTCCACCTGCAATGTATGAGTTCCAATTTCTACACATTTTTTCCAACACTTGTTCTTTTTTTAAAAATTTAGACTCACTAGTGGTTATGAAGAGGGTGTCTCATTGGTTTTGGTTTGTATTTCCCTAATGATTAATGATGTTGAGCATCTTTTCATGTGCCTATTGGAGACATGGCTTTTCAAACCCTTTGCCATTTTTTAAATTAAATTTTTAAATTTATTAACATGGACTGAAGTGTCCCACTCAATATAACTCCCTCCACCCCCAACAACATGTCCCCATTACACCTCCTTTGCCCCGCTCCCTCTGACTCAAACCCTTTGCCATTTTTAATTGGGTTGTCATTTTGTTGAGTTGTGAGAGTGCTTTATATATTCTAAAGATAAGACCCTTATCAGCTATATGAATTATTAATATTATTCCAGTCTGTGGTTGTCTTTTCACTCTTTTGTGTCCTCTGAGATACAAAAAAAAAATTAATTTTGAAGTCCAGTTGATCTTTAAATTTTTAAAAAATCTTTTGTTAGTGCTTTTGATGTCATATCTAAGAATCCATTGCCAAATCCCAGATCATGAAGATAACCTTGTTTTCCATGATTACCTGATAGTTTCCTCTAGGAGCTTTATAGTTTTTGCTTTATTTTATTTAGTTCTTTGATCCATTTTGAGTTGACTTTTGTATATGCTGTCAGTAAGGGTCCAGCTTTATTCTTTTTATTTAATCTACTAATTTTTGGAGAGAGAGAAATATCAATTTGTTGTTCCACATATTTATGTATTCACTGGTTGATTCCTGTAAATGCCCTCACCAGGGATTGAACCCACAACCTTGGCATATCAGGATGACACTGTAACCAACTGAGCTGCCCACTCAGGGCCTTCCAGCTTTGTTTTTTGCATGTGGCTTTACAGTTATCCCAGCACCATTTGTTAAAAAGTTTATTCTTTCTCTATTGAATGGCCTCAACGTCCTTGCCAAAAATCAATTGACCATAGATGTATGGGATTATTCCTAAACTCTCAATTCTATCCTATCAATCTACATGTCTATTCTTATGCTACCACTGCATTGTGTCGGTTATTATAACTTTGTATTAAGTTTTGAAATCGGAAAGTATGAGTCTTCCAACTTTGTTCTTCTTTTTCAAGATTGTGTTGGCTATTTGGGGTGCCTTGCAAAACCATATGAATTTTAGGATCAATTTGTCCATTTCTGAAACTCAACTGAAAGTTTAATAGAGAATTTGATAGGGATTGCATTAATTTTATAGTTCAATTTGAAAAGTGTTGTGTTGCCATGTTAACAATATTAAGTCTTTCAGTCCATGAACATAGGCTATCTTTCTGTTTATTTTGGTTATTTTTAGTTTCAACAATGCTTTATAATTTTCATTGTTTGATGCTATTGTAAATGGGATTTTTAAAACTTTTTTTTCACATTGTTCATTGCTTAGTAGTGTAACTGATTTTTTTATGTTGATCTTGCATCCCACAACTTTTGTGAATTCATTTATGAGCACTAATTGTTTTTTGTGGATCCTTTAAGATTTATTTTTTTATATTTAAGATTATGGTAGCTGCAAATAGAGATCGTTTCATTTCTTCCTTTCCCGTCTGGGTGCCTTTTATTTATTATTGTTTTCTAAATGCCCTGGCCAGAACTTCTAGTACAATATTGAATATAAATGGCATGAGTGGACATAAACTACAATGGTCAAAAGAGCTGATGGGTGAAGCAGTAACCCTCTTGCTTCTGAGCTAGTCCAGCTGCACTTTCTGGAATACATATTCAACCTGCTTTCTGCAGAATCATCAGCGAAGTCTTCTCCATTACTGGTATTTGAGTACAGACAGCGTAAGCTTTGGGTTCATTTCCTTACATTGCAGTTCTCTGCCTATTGTGGTGGGCTGCTGCAGAGTTTAAATTTCCATTTTCCATAAATAAGTCAAGGTCAAATTCAGCACGTACAAATGCAGTAACCACACACAAGTTGGGTGTTTTCTGCTTTGCTTAGACCTGTGGCACTATGTCAGCTCCTCACCTCCATGAAGTTCTTAGAACCCAACTGAGAAGCCTCTTTTCCCAGGAAGGCATCCCTGGTAGCTCCTCATGAGTTTCCCCTGTGACTCCATTCTCAATGCCATATAACACTCTTTGCACAGCTACGCTTCATAAACATTCAGGAGCTTATCTCTGTGATATGTCCAGTGGCCTCAGGATCCTATACCTCTGAGGGAAAAGCCTTGGTTCTCATTGGTATTTTCCCAAAGCATCCAGGAGAGAGACCCTGGGTTTGTGACAGGACAGGCTGGCCAGGAAGTCAGTGTTACCAACTGTCCTTGGGCTCTGTTGGTCATCTGATTCTCCCTGGCAACAGATGACATGAATGGGGAGCAGTAGGCAATTATTCTGCTGGCTTTGCTTACACTTGAACTTATGCAGCGACTAAGTGTTCGTTTTGTGCATGTGCACATGCAGGCGCTGTGTTGCACTCAGTAGCCAGTGTTCACATCATAATTTCATCCTGCTGCTTGTGTTTGGTGGGCTCCTGGGCTCATCTGCATGTAATACAATAACACTCCTGGCTGCAGCTTCAACTCACGACTTAACCCATATCCCCTGCCTGCACCAAACCTTGTTTTTATTTTGTAGGCGCTTGAGTCATTATTTGGATATTAATAAAAAACAAATCTTGGCTGATGCTAACCATGTGATTTCCCTTTTTTTTCCATTTTGTTTTGTTTTGTTTCTGCACACATTTTCTTTAGCTTGAAATGGCGATTGAAAACCTCCAAAAAAGCGAAGGGATCACATCACACAAAAGCGGTTTACTCAACAGCCATGTAAGTGTGTCACCTGGTGGTCTGCCCTACTGTGCACGTACCTGCGTGGGCATTTCAGAAACAGTGAAGGCAATGAAATGACGCCTTTCAAGTGTTGAAAGGGCAGAAAAGCCAGCCTAGAGTTCTATATGCTGCAAAAATCTCTTTCCACAGTGTAGGGAGGAAGATGGAGGCAGGTTCTCCATTTCTGAAGGTAGATGATCAGAATACCTACCTCTGGGGGCAGGTTATGGGGATTAGATTATTTAATATGTGTGACATGCTCCCAGCAATGCCTGGCAGATCACAAGCATAAATAAAGTTAACACTAAAATAAGCAACAATAACAAAGGATGACACAAGATTGGGGATGCCATCATTTCTTAGCTAAGTTTCCTGTGATCAGCTCTTTTTCTGTTGTTTTTTTTGGTGGGGGGGTTTTAAGCAAGAGATACAGAGATAGAGAGGGAAAGATAGGGACGGACAGACAGACAGGGAGAGAGATGAGAAGCATCATTTCTTCATTGTGGCAACTTAGTTGTTCATTGATTGCTTTCTCATATGTACCTTGACCAAGGGGCTGCAATTGAGCCAGTGACTCCTTGCCCAAGCCAGTGACCCCACACTCAAGCTGGTGAGCTTGTGCTCAAGCCGGATGAGCCCGCGCTCAAGCCGGCGACAGTAGGGTTTCGAACCTGGGTCTTCTGTGTCCCAGGCTGACACTTGCCACTGTACCACCACGTGGTCAAGCTTCCTATAATCAGCTCTTTAAAAAAAAAAAAAAAAAAGGTAATTTGAGAAAAATGCAAAGTAATTCATTTCTATTGATTTGGGCTTTGTAAAATCTTTCTCCTTCACTTGCCTCCTGAAGAAAACTGTGATCATGGGAACCATGCCAGGAGGTCTTAGTCTCTGGGCAGCTTCTTGGGGCATGACAGCACTGGAGGAAGTGACCAGCTAGGAGTCTTATTTCCTGCTCCTCCAAATGCTCTCAGTTCAGCTTTATGTGTAATTGGAGATTTAAAAGTAGGATAGGCCGCTGAAGTCAGAGTGTGCTTCTCAAGCATTTAGGTTGGAATTTGACCCCAAATCTCTTTTATTCTCTTGAGAATTAAACCATTGATGAAAAAGAAGTCCCATATAATCGATCATGATTCTGTGATCCCATCAAGACTTGTACCAGAGATATTCAAAGTGAAGTGTTGCTCAAAAGGCAGTAGTTCTGGGGCAGAGCCCAGCTAGAGAAAGGCCCCAAAATTTGAAGGTTAATGAGTTGGCACAGGCGTGGTCAGCTGCTCCAGGCACACATGATGAGGGCTGTACTCCTCAGCCTCAGAGGCCAGTCACTAGAAGGAATTGCTTCACACCAGTTGTCTCAAAGAAAAACCCATAGACCATCAGGCCCCTCTCAAGTGCCACCCCCCACCACCACGCTAGGTGGGTCATGGCCACCCTGTTTTCCATCACTGTTGGACAGTATCAACCCATGGACATACCTGGGGAGGGAAAATCTTCAGTGAGTGCTTGGAGGGAAGGTCACCTCCCCCCACCTCCCACACCTATCCTAAACTCAGAGTGTGTCAGGTAGAAATGTCTGCAGAATGACAGTCTCTTCAGTGGAGACAATCTCTGACTTGGGACAGGTGTTCTTCAGCTGTGGAGCAGACACGTGGCCACATCATAGCCTGTGGGCCTGGCACAGGTCAGCCCTGGGGGAGCCCTGTGAGGAAGGCAGGGTGGGGCACAAACCCCAGCAGGCAGTGTCTGTGTCCGTGGGAAATTTAAAATGTCTGGGGAAATGCATGAGCTGCTGGTCTGGCTGCAGGTCTGCTGCTGGCTTTCTTACACTTTTCTTTTGTAAGGACTTTCCTGGGTGCTTCAGCCGGTTTAGATTCTGGAGTGGATCTTTGAGCAGGAAAATCTTCCCATATCTGTTTTCTCCTTGGAGATCTGTGGTTGAGCCTCCTTCCATCTGGAATTGTGGGGTTTGGTGATTTAGAATCAAAGGGAATAGACAGATCTTTCTAAAGAGTTGACTGTGTACACTGGGTAGAATCCCCCTGGAGCTGTCCTTGCAGGTGTGAGAGTAGGAGAAATGGGAGAGGTAAAAACATGACCTGCCTCACAGATGGGCAGTGTGTCTCGCTGACAACTGTCATGGTCTCAGCTGGCTGAGCCTGTCCTCTGGTCAGGTGGCCACACTCACTCTTGACAGTTGTCACCAAAGCAGCTATAGCTGAGATTGCTTTAGTTTTGGATGACACGAGCCACAGTCCTTTGCCAGCCCAACCCCAGAGTAGATGAGCCTGACTAGGAGGCACGCCGCATCAGTGTCCACTCAGGGAGGTGGGTCTGTGAGGACAGGAGCTCAGCAGATGTGAGAAAACCTGCCTAGACAACCCTAAGTCTGCCCAGGAGCCCAGCACAGGGGTTTGCCTCAAACTGTTGCTGGCTTCTGTGGAGCATCTTTCCTTCCCAGTGCACTGTCTTGGGGTGGGTACGGGTGGCAATGCCCAGAGCCAATGCCAAGGTTCCCCTGGAGCTTCCCATGCTGCCCTGGGGGCTCAGAGCTGGGGTCTTCAGGTTGAAGGAAACTCACAGCCTGATGCAGAAACCTTGCAGGAGGTGGGCCTCAAGTGAGCAGTCTCTAAAATAGGGGGGGCTGTGATTTGGTGGCATGAAACAAGGCATCGCTGTTTCAGAGGAAGGAGATGACAAAGCTGGTGCTGAGGAGGAAAGCACCTTCACCCATTGGGGTATCACTGCAGCCTCCCCACTGTTGTCCTGGCCTGGGGAGGCCTCAGGTCAAGGTCCCCAGCCAAGACAGTGGACATGTTGGGCTCCTACCAGAGCCATCACCCTACTGTCCCCCAGATCCCAGCTTGAGAAGCCAGCCACCTTGACCCTTGCTGACTCATGGAGCCCACAGCATGTTCACAAAGTCACTGTCATGAGGAGGTGGCCACTGTCTACTAAAATAAACTCTTATTTCCAAGCTCTACTTTTAGACTAATTGTCTTCAGACTACATGACTTTTTAATCAAGAAATCCAAATTGTCAAAGATCCTTTAGCCTTTTGCTGGTGGCCAGCCACAGGCTGGTATAAGGACAAAGCTGTTACCTGCAGACTAAGCTGGGGCGTGGCTAGAGAAGCAACTTCATGGGATGAGTCCCTTAACCAGAAGTTGCTCCAAATTCTTGTGGCAAATGCCTAGCAGTGGTCTTGACAGGACCACCGTTTCTTCAGTATTCCTGACCTACCCTCACCTCCTGGCCAACCCACCCCAGCTGCTGACAGGACAGGTTTTCCTCTAGGACAACAGTCTGGACCCATCCCCCAATTCCACACTTTAGTGTCCAGGGCTGACACTGCCCCCCAACCCCGGCCCCTCACCTCCTCTTCCCTGCTCAGCAAGTCCTTGCAGTGCTCATCCTGGCTTTCCCGTCTCCTCCTGAGCACCTCACTGCCTGATGCTCTTTGACCTCACCTTCAGAACAACCCAGAATCAGACTATTTCTCCCACTTCCACCACCACCACCACCACACACACACACACACTCTATCTCTCCCAGGGATTGTTGAAGCCATATAGTAGCCAACCCTTGGCTCCTAGGCCCTTCTCGCAGCAGCAGCCAGAGGGGACCTGCTAAAACCTAAGTCAGATCCTTGCACCTCTTTGCTCAGAAGCCTTCAGGGCCCCCATTGCCCTCCAAGTAGAAGCCAAGATAATAGAAATGGCCTTGCATGACCTCCCCATCCCCTTCTTGCCCTCAACTCCTCTCTCTCTCCCCCTTGGTCACTCTGCTCCAACCACACAGGCCTCCTCGCTGTACCTACAGTACTCCAGGCATTGTCCTGCCCCAGGGCCTTTGAGTGGGCTGTGCTCTTTGCCTGAAACATTTCCTCAGTTGCTCCCTCCCTCAACTTCTTCATGTCTTCACTCATTTGCCACCCAGATCAGTTTCCTTTCCTGGTAACTTCTCAGTATAAAGGAGAGAGGAGTGTAACAACTATTCTTTTGGAGACTGCCAGTGGGCTCAGTTCTCTCTGTAGTCACTTATACTCGAAGGAAGCTAAACATGCTTAATTTCATGATGACCTTGATGTCAATTCAACAGAATTACCCAGAGAAGTCTACTTTTAATATAAATAATATGGGGTTGGAGGAAAGGAATCACATTTCCCAAACCTTTCTCTTTATGTATGAGCCAGTTTTATTTAGTGGGCCTGAGCCAGGTATTAGCCCTCATCACTCAGGACCGCTGGTGCAGTGCCCCTTCCAGCCTACCACCCGTACAATCTGCCTCACCCCCAAGCCCAGGACCAGTGTCATCACATGGCCTCCACCCCACCTGCCAGCACTGTCAGCCCTAACACATGGGCTCCTGGTCCCCATTTCTCTTGTCCAGGGAGGATTCCCTAAGTAGTGTCCTGAGCCCCTCTGCCTTGGGTGGCAGAGAGAGGAAAAGCCTCCAGCTTCTGTGCCTATGTGCAGGGGTCCCATTTGCTTTTTGGGACTTCGTCTTCTCTGGTCAGTGTTTCTTGAGGCATCTTTAAGATCCTGGGGCTGCAAACCGGGGATGAGAGGTCAGGGACAAGGGAGGACCAAGGAGATGGCTGCTAAGACTCTAAGCCCTGGACTAGAGTGACGCTCTGAGTGGTAGAGAGGCACTGTGCTACCTAAAAAGCACAGTTAAGAGGAGTTTGAAATGACTTGATGGAAAGTAAAATATATGATGTTCTTTTTCCAAAGGGACACTTGAAGATGAGTCTCTTTCAGGGGCTTTCCTCATTTCCCCTGACTTTTGGCTCACCTCATACAGCCAGACACCCTGCCTAGACCCCGATGCCCTTGATAGCTGCTACCCTCCTGCACTGATGCTTTGCATCCGCCTTCCCATCTCCCTGTCATCACTGTCTCTCATTCACCCTGCTGATGAGAGTGGGTCCCACCCTAGAGTCACAGGAATGGCCAAACACCCAACACTAAACAGAGTGCAGAGCCATTAATTAGCCACACAAACTCATAGCCTAGGAGAGGAGACACTTCAGGGCCACACATGGGCACACTTGGGGACAGTCAACAGACTGCAGGAGGTTTTGCAGTGGGGTGGCTGCTGGTTCCGACCCGATCCTCAGGGATAAACAGGAGCTGTGGCCAGTTCCTCAGTGAGGAGGGTGGTGCAGCTAAGAGACCTCACTGCAGGAGCAGCAGACGGAAGAGACCTCTCCTGTTTTCCCCAGTGTCACCATTCTTCCTCCTCAGCCCTTCTATGCACCCCTTACGCCCAAAGACCCTACACTGTCTCCTTGGTACCAGATTTACATATCTAGTTCCAAGTTGTGCCCTGAACAGCAGCCCAGTACTTGATCCCCTCCTCCCAAACTCAGAGCCCACTGCCTAGGCCCTCTTGATGCCCAATGCCTGTCTTTCTGTTAAAATGCCCTCTGCTCTGACAGTTCCCCAGGTGCCCTTTCACTGGCACCTTTGACCTGTCCCCCACTTTTATCCTGTACCTCCAGCAGGCCCCCCATTTCTAAAACTACCCTCATTCTGGCGTCCAGGACCCCAGCTGGCTCATGAGAGTGGGGAGGTCCAGAGATGTGATGAAGGGCTTCACTTCAGAATGGCCCAAGTAGGGCTTAGAGGAAATAAAATGGGCCTCGAACAGATTTTTTGTGACATGAGCTCTCTTATTCTTGCTACCTCTGTGCATGTTAGAACCTTTCCATAATTAAATTTTTTAAAAGAGAAATGAAAGTCGACTTCCCAGCTTGCACGCTAAGTCTGGGTGAGGCTACAAGGGAGTGTGGAGTACAGTGGGGTGCAGGCCATGGGTGGGGGACAGGGGTGCTGATTCCCAGGGGAAATGCTCACTCTGGGTCTAGAAGGAAGCAGAGGGCATGGGGACTTACAGGAGCCCAGCATGCCTGGACTGCAGAGGGGTCTGGGCCAGTGGGGGGGGGGGTTGTCTGGACAGGGGTGGCAGCTTAGAGAGACTGCTGCCTCCCACAGTGGTCCTAGGTCCTTCATGGGATCCTACCCCAGGCTGGTACCTATGCACATGGCTCCTGCCTGTCCCCAAAGCCCACATGGTTAAAGCTTTTTGTACTCACAGCAGAGCAGAAGCCAGAATCAAACCACAACTTTTGGGCACTGTGGTTGGTGCTCCTTGTTGGGCAAATTGCCCCCGTTGGGGCTTTTTATAAGGGTGGCTCCTGCCATTCCAAGTCTGCCAACCTCTGGGGGCAGCAACTTCAGCTTTCAACTTTTTTTCCTGCCTTTGCCTGAGCACAAGGCCCAGCACATGAGCTCTTAGGTGTTTCACGCAGTTTCCATCTGTCCTCCACTTGGTCAAGGCCTGCAGGAAACAGTAGTCTGTTTCCATTGATGACCACAGCCAATGAAGAACATGGTGCTCACAGGCCCCTTGGTTTTCTTGAATCTGCCTCTTTCTCATCATCAGAATTGATCTCTGTTCCCATAGGTTTAGGAAACATTTGTTGTTTAAGCAGTGTGTGGGTCTGTCCATGTTTAAAGATTGTTTTTTACTGATTTTTAGAGAGAGAGACAGAAAGGCATGCAGGGAGGAACGGGAAGCACCAACTCATAGTTGCTTCTCATATGTGCCTTCACTGGGCAAGCCTGAAGTTTTGAACTGGTGACCTCAGCATTACAGGTTGAAGCTCTATCCACTGCGCCATCACAAGTCAGGTGGTCTATGCGTGTTTAAGTGATTTTAAGGACAGATTCTATCAGGCCTTCATCCATGCATGTTTGTCTTGGTTAAAAAGGAACCTGAGCGTGTGGAAGTCCCAGGTTCAATTCTTGTTCAGGGCACACAGGAGAAGTGCCCATCTGCTTCTCCACCCTTCCCCCTCTCCTCTATCTTTCTCCTCCCCTCCCACAGCCAAGGCTCCATTGGAGCAAAGTTGGCCCAGGCGCTGAGGATGGCTCTGGCTGCAAAGGAGCAATACCCCAAATGGGCAGAGCATCACTCCCCCAGTGGGCATGCTGGGTGGATCCCGGTCGGGCGCATGCAGTCTATCTCTCTGTCTCCCCGCTTCTCACTTCAGAAAAATACAAAAAAAAAAAAAAAAAAAAAGGAACCTGAAGGCCAGGCTGAAAATTGAAGGAATCAAGAAGGGAGTGAAAAGAAGCTACTAAGTAACATGCCCAGAGTCTCTTGAACCCAAAGCATGAGAGTGGCAATGAATTTCCTTATCTTGTTAGTGAAGGGAAGGCATGTGATTTTCTTAATGAGTCCACTTAGTATTTTGGTGTTTGGGGAAATCTGACAATCAGAAACCTGTTTTTCTTTCTCCAGCTCCAGTGGCTGTTAGATAATTACGAAACTGCTGAAGGCGTCAGTCTCCCCCGAAGTTCTCTTTATAACCATTACCTTCGGCACTGCCAGGAGCACAAGCTGGACCCTGTGAATGCAGCCTCTTTTGGGAAACTGATTCGCTCTGTGTTTATGGGCCTGAGGACGCGGCGGCTGGGCACCAGGTGGGTAGAGGGTAGTGTCCAACCACCCCCACATCATTCCCCTCCCTTTATACAGAAATCAAGCTTTTGGAGAACATGGGCTCCCTCCTTCTGCCCACACATCCTGACTGACAGCTGAATGAACTTGGAGTTGCCCCAAAGTGGCAACAGCATTGGCCTGGCCAGGCCAGGGCATGGGTTGTGGTCAGTATCTCCTGGTGATTAGATATGGGGGTTCGCTTCAGCTCTCTTTGTTTGAAATTTTCCATAACAGGTTTTTAAAAATCTTCCTCTGGACTACCTACCAGAGTTGGATTTACTTTACTGTTTCTTGATGCTCTTTGCAATACCAGGCCAACCCACTATGGCCTGCCCTTGGCCTATAGCAATCAGGGAACCTCATGTATCATAAACTTAACCAGGCAATAACGTGGACACCCCTCTCACTAGAAAAAAAAATGGCCACAATCTACTTAAAAGAGTGGCCTACAGCTCATGTGGCCATGCTCTGTGGCAGACTCAGAGCCTGCTCTCAGTGAAGTGCACAGAAGTGGAGAACAGGGCTCATTCATGCTCTCAGATGCCGGCATCCCAGCCAAGAGAATGGGCACGTCTTCTCTTACCCTCTGCCATCTTTGATCTTTGACAGGGAATATCTTTAACAGGACACAGACACAGAACTGGTTTTCTGGCCGCAGGACTTCTCAGAGCCTTTATCATACTAAAATGCAAGAGGAGAACCTCCAGAGGGAGGGGGAGGTAGTGTGCCGAACTTCCTAAACCTCTCTGTCCTCAGAACAGCCCAGGAGCATTTCCCAGAGCCCAGGAACCACTGAGCCGGAGGGCCCAAAGTGCAGCTGCCAAGACAGCACCTCCTGCCCTTTAGGACATCTGTAGGAAGAGCTGACCCCAATGTTTGGTTTCTAGGGGCAACTCCAAGTATCATTACTATGGGATCCGTCTGAAGCCAGACTCTCCCCTGAACCGGCTGCAGGAGGACACCCAGTACATGGCCATGCGGCAGCAGCCTGTACATCAGAAACCGAGGTGAGTGACAAGGGCAGAGGCCAGCCTGAGGTAGGGGACGGGGCCTGGGTTTTTCTAGGAAGAAATAGGGAGGGTGTTTCTCAAACATTAAATAAATATATACAAAGGTCTCCTATCCTGTGGTAGAGAAAACACCTCAGTCTCCAGTATCCTGAGAGAGCCAAGACATTTACCTCCGTTGGCGCAGAGGGAAGCTGGCAGAAGCCGGGAGCTAGGGAGGCACCTTCACAAGCTAACAGAAATTCCAGAGCGTTTTCTTCTTTAAAAAGAAAAAAGCCTGGCCTGTGGTGGCACAGTAGATGAAGCGTCAACCTAGAAAGCTGAGGTTATTGGTTTGAAACCTGGGCTTCCCTGGTCAAGACACATACAACAAACAAGCAATGAACAACTAAAGTGAAGCAACTATGAGTTGATACTTCTGACCCCCCGTCTCTGAAAAATTAATAAATAAAATCTAAAAAAAATTTTAAAAAAAGACATTTTTAATGCAGTTTTAGGTCACAGCAAAAGTGAGTGAAAGGTGGAGATTTCCCATACATCCCCCCCACATGTGCACAGCCTCCCACTAACAGCACCCCCACCCAGAGTGGTACGTTTGTTCTAGTTGATGACCCGACATTGACACATTGTGATCACCCCGAGTTCATGGTTTACATTAGGGTTTATCCTGGTGTTGTACATTCCATGAATTGGGACAAATGTATGACATGTGCCTGCCATTACAGTACCCATACAGAGTACTTTACTGTCCTAAAAATCTTCTGTGCCCCACCTATTCACCCCTCCTTGCCCCAAGCCCCAGAAACCCCTGATCTACTTACTGTCTTCTATAGCCTATAGTTTTTCCTTTTCCAGAATGTTATAAAGTTGGAATCACATATCTTTAATTTTTCCACTACCAGGAAAAAAAGAGAGAACACTGAAAATAACCCAAGAAGCCTATAGACTTAGGTTGCTGCTTTTTTCCTGACATTTTGATCTGATGGCTGGAAAGTCCTGGTCATTTTCTGAAATGTTCTCTTTGCCTACTCATCTTTTAAGGCAGGGGTCAGCAAATTTTCCTGTAAAGAGCCAGAGAACAAATACCTTGAGCTTTGCACGTCATGACTACTCAATCTGCTGTCGTGCATGAAAGCCATCACAGATGTTCATAAATGAGTAGGCATGGCTGTGTGCCAATAAAACTTCATTTTTGGACACTGAAATGTGAATTTATAAAACAAGTAGCAGAGATGGCCCTAAAGAGCTGTAGTTTGCCTTGGTTCTGGTTCTCACTTGAACGTAACCACCCTGGCAGCCTTCCAGTCCCCCAGGCTCCCTCTCCAGAGTCCAGACTGTTCTAGGGTGGGTACTGTGCCCCTTCCCCCCCACATGGTACCTTCATACCTCTGCCAGTCTGTGTGGCTCAAAATCCCATTTCAGCTGCTGTAAAGTGTCACAGTGACTCCCAACCACATGGCTGATCACAGGAGTTGGAGGTCACAGAAGAGAGTCTCCAGGAGCCAATACATCAGAACAGAACCATCCTGACCCATGTGGTCCACAGACACGGACTCAAGAGCTTCCTGTTGTTTGATTTTGGCCCCTGCAAATACCTGTGAAGCACAAATTTTAGGAGCAGCTACGTGTTTTGTGGCAATACTTGGAACCACCCTGAGTAAGGTGGTCCATGAATATATCAGTGGCATTTCTTCCTCTTCACAGTGAGCCTGGTCCCACTTTCTCCAAAGCACTCCCAGCTCAGGCTGAGTCCTTCCTGTCATGCACACCACCTCGAAGCATCCCTCTGAGCTCAAGAGTGACAAGTGGCCTGGGAAGCCTTTCTCTGATCATGTTTCTTAGTTTGCTACCTATGTGGACTATCTTGCTTTCTGGCTCAGGGGCAAAAGGAAAGTCTCAGAATTTCCGTTAAGATCATATAATAGTAAGATATTTGAGATTCTGTGTAAAAAAGAAGTCCATTTGCCTTCTAAGAGGGAAGTATTAGAATACTGTGTGTGTGTGTGTGTGTGCGCGCGCGCCAAGTATCCAACAGCAGATGAGTGGATAAAGAAAATGTAATATACATATTCTATCATAAAGAGGAGGGACACTCTGATACATGTGATAATGGGTATGGACCTAGAGGACATTATGCTCAGTAAGAGAGAAGCCAGATACAGAAGGACAAATACTGTAGGAGGTCCAGGCTCAGGAGGTCCCTAGAGGAGTAAGATCCACAGAGACAGAAAGTAGATGGTGGGAGTCAGTGTTTATGGGAATAGAGTTTGGGAATATGGGAAGTTCTAGAGATGGATGGTGATGATGGTTGTATAACATCGTGAATATACTTAATGTCATTGAACTACATGGTTAGAAATTAAGATGGCACATTTTGTTATGTGTATTTGACCACAATTATTTTTAAATTACACACACACACACACACGAGACTGCATCCTGTTCAGCCGTCTGCTCCTTGGGCCCCTTCTAGGCAGTGCTGCTGGGGCCTCATGGTGGCACGTGTGTCCCCTACCCAGGTACCGGCCAACCCAGAAGTCAGACAGTCTTGGGGACAATGGCTCACACACCAGCCTGCACAGCACACCAGAGCAGGCCCTGGCCGCCCAGAGCCAGCACCAGCAGTACATAGGTGAGTGGTAATGTCCCTACCTTGGGGGCAGGGCCTGCTGTGAAAGCTCCCGGTCTCCTCAGCGCTTCTGGGTGCTTGTGGGTTTTGGCACCAGCAGCATCTAGAGACATGTATTAACTAGTTTTCTTGTATGACATGTTTTCATTTACATAGAAAGTTCTAGAAAACCTTCTTTGAGCCCCCCCCCCTGGGATTTCAGAACCATCAACATATGCCCCCAAAATTAATGTACAAAGTGACCATCAAAAAAATAATAAGTAAATAAAATGAAATCCCCATCAGAGAGAAGACATGTCCTATTTAAAAACCTGTAGGCTCAGAGCAGCAGCAGGACTTGGCTACCCTTCAGGTTCTCTTCCTTGCTTACCTGGATGCTCAAGACCCTCCTAAAACTGAATTTCTCCCCTCCTGGTGGGTGCCCTCAAAAAGGGCTGCCTGACCCTCTTCCCTGGGAGCCATGGAAGAGACCGTCCCCACCCTCACCCAGATAGCCCAGCTGCTTTCTTGAGATTGCCTCCTAACTCAGAGCCTGCCACCTGGACAGACCCAAGGAGGGCACTGGGATCAGTGTCATAAGCATATACACACTGAGACATCAGTGGCCTGGGTGTATTTATAGTGTATTTTTTGAGCTTGTACAGAGTGCCCTCCTGTGTTGGGTCTTCTGGAGAGGTTGTCAGGCCTGGGAGGTCCCCATAAGGCCAGTTTGTCCCCAGGTGCACTTATTTGGCTGGCCCCTATGCTAGAATGAGAGCACTCACTGTGTCCTTGGCTCTGGTTCAGTGATTTGTGTCTCAGCATATTTCCTGTCGCTGAGAGGTGATGATGCTGTTCCTATTATGGACCTGAGAAAACCAAAGCTTACAAACACTGTGGCTGTTCATGGGAGCCAGGATATCATCCTAGGGCTGTCAAGCTGTTCCTGGCACATCCAGACAGCATCCCTCAGCACACAGGCCACCCAACCCGGCTTCTGCATGTTGACCTTCTGCAGGTCTGCTGATGACCCCTTTTCCTTCCATGCCCCCAGATGTCTCCCACGTCTTCCCGGAGTTCCCTGCACCTGACCTGAGCAGCCTCTTGCTGCAGGAGAGCATCACACTGCAGGACGTCAAGGCCCTGCAGGTGGCCTACCGGCGGCACTGTGAGGTGACTGCCCCTCCAGGTGGCCCTTGGGTAGGGCCCACACAGGGGCAGTGGAGATTCACTGGGAAACTCAGTGCCCCCAGGGCCTGGCTACAGACCCCAGCATGTCTCCCCAGGACCACCGAACTCTCATACATCCCCAAATGTCCCTGACAACACGGAGGTCCCTGCTCCCTCTCCAAGGAGCAGAGAGAACATCTGCCCCTGAACAGTGCCCCTTCATCCATGTCCATCTCTACTGGTTTCCCTCTAGATTACAAAAGACGCCCCCGCAGTCGATGACATGTGATCCACATCATTCTGAACATGCACATTTGTGCATCTCACCAGCCATTTTTATTTCCAGGCAACTTTAGATGTTGTGATGAACCTCCAGTTCCACTACATTGAGAAGCTGTGGCTTTCCTTCTGGAATTCCAAAGCCTCCTCCAGCGATGGCCCTGCCTCTCTACCGGCCAGGTACTTGTCATTGCCACCCCAGATAGGCCCAATGAAAGCTCATTGCGACCCACAGACAAATGCATCAACTTTCCCAAGAATTGGCGCTCTCCCCATAACTACGTTGTTTTTGTACTTCTAACAATTGATTTGTAATTTGCATTGCCCACTCACTTGTTTCAAGTGAGTGATTTTATTGGTGACCATATGCCATCACAAAGAGAAGTCACCTTAGCTGGGGCCACAGAGTCATTACCTCGGCCACAGGCAGGGGTAGAGACAGCATGACCCGTGTGGGGACTATGAACCAGGGTGGGCACAGGGTTTGCATGGCCTCTAGAACATGGCTCACATTGTTGCCCCCATTCCACCACAGTGACGAGGATCCTGAAGCTACCATCCTCCCGAAGGACAAGCTGGTGTCTCTGTGTAAATGCGAACCCATCCTTAAGTGGATGAGGAGCTGTGACCACATCCTCTACCAGGCCCTGGTGGAGGTCCTTATCCCCGATGTGCTGCGGCCGGTGCCCAGTAAGCATCTTACCTAACCTGCCTTCTCTCCTTTCTGTCCCTGCACCCCTGCAGCCACCTTGTCAGGTCCAGCTCAGGCTTGGGACACTGCGAGCAGCAGTTTAGTCACCTAGGAAGATGCTCACTCTTGCCTGTGTATTTCCTTGTCACTGACCCAGGAAGAGAGGGAGCGCCCACTGTGGCTCTGGTGAAGGTCACTGCCCACCTGGGCCTGCGCTGGGCTTAGGGCTTCATGCTGCTGCCCAAGGCTATGGAGTTCTGGGTTTCTGATGTTCCCAAAAGGAGATTCTAGAGGGTGGGACCAAAGTCACATGACATCCCTATCCCTCCAGACTGCTGCATTAGCTGAAAGCCCTGAGGATGGTCTGAATCCGCTTTTAATCAATTCCCCCCAGGTTGATCTGAGGCTGAGCTCAGCTTCCTCCCAAACCCGTGACTCATTAGCACCAAAGGAAGGACTCTCTAGAACTTTCTCCAGATTCTAGCATCCTTAATTGAGGAAAGGAGAGGGAAAAATGAAATTGTGGGCCTTATGACTATTACCTGTTAGAGCTGACATGCTGGGGGACCTTCCTAGGTCCTCACAGGCCTCTGAGGGTGGTGACAATGCCCACCACCAGGGGGCACCCATTGTGCTAGCTTCTGACTTCCAGGCTCTCCCGTGGGCTCCAGCATCCTGTGGGTAGAAGCACTGTCCCAAGTGAAGGGTGAACAAGCTGGGCATCGAGGCCTCGCTCTTACTCAGTGACTCCAACAGGCACCACAGGTGACACCTGGCAGGTGATCTATGCACATTTGTGTCAACTCTCGGAAATTCCCAGTCTTAATGAACCGGTCTGCTACTTCTGTGCCAGAAAATGGGAAACGGCTTAGCAACTGCATTTAGCCTGTGGCCTTGCCTGCCCGACGACTGTTAAGTGTAGTGAGCAACTGAGTGTCAATATTAAGGTTTAACTTTGGGGTATATTACTTTTATATTTAGGGGATATTTTTCTTTTTTAAAGAGTCTTTAGCCTGACCAGGCGGTGGCACAGTGGATAGAGCGTCGGACTGGGATGCGGAAGACCCAGGTTCGAGACCCCGAGCTCGCCAGCTTGAGGGCGGCCCATCTGGCTTGAGCAAAAGCTCGCCAGCTTGGACCCAAGGTCACTGGCTCCAGCATGGGGTGGCTCGGTCTGCTGAAGGCCCGCGATCAAGGCACATGTGAGAAAGCAATCAATGAACAACTATGGTGTCGCAAGGGCAACGAAAAACTAATGATTGATGCTTCTTACCTCTCTCCGTTCCTGTGTGTCTGTCCCTATCTGTTCCTCTCTCTGACTCTCTCTCTCTGTCCCTGTAAAAAAAAAAAAAAAAAAAAAGAGTCTTTATTACTTGTTTCTTATTGTAAGCCATCTCAAAATAAATTGAGAAGTGAGTAGAATATATTTACATGCATGTGTATAAGGGTCTTTCCATCTCAGCACTGCTGACACTGGCACCAGGTCACTCTGTGGGCCCGTCGTGGGCATGGTGGGGACTAAGCAGCATCCCTGGCCCCCACACACTTCATGCCAAGAGCTCTCCCGGGCATGAGATCCACAGATATCCCCAGATGTTGTCCACTGTCCCCTGGGGGCATGATCACCCTGGGTGAGAACCTTTGATGTAGACAGGTGAACAGAGATGAACAGTCTGGACAGACCCTAACTCTTTTTTCAGGCTTCCCTCACGAAGTATCCCAAATTGTCCCCCATGCCTGCACTGCTCCGTTCTCTTTTTCTCTGTGTTGCTTGTTGGGTGGTAACTTTTAATACATTTGCATCTCATATACTTATGGCTGATCCTGGTGCGTGAGACTCTGCCTTTCTCATTATTATCATGGTTCCATCTCGTAGGCACCTTGACACAGGCCATTCGTAACTTTGCCAAGAGCTTAGAAGGCTGGTTGACGAACGCCATGAGTGACTTCCCACAACAGGTTATCCAGACGAAGGTAACTCTTAGGATTGGGGTCTGGGCCTTCAGACTACTCTGGTAGCCAGAAGAGGCCTGGGGACCCCATGGGCCCTGCTGTGATGGGAAGGGTGGGGGCTCCTCTCCCTCTGCTCCAAGAAAACTGGACTACTGGACCCCAGTGAAAGCCACTCACTCCTGTATGTCCTGAAGATCAGTGGTCCCTTCAGGAAGTCCTGAAGATGCTGTTTCTGTAGGATAGGTGCTGGCAGGGAGGGGCACGATGGAAGATGCCATTTGATGTGACACATTTGGGTCAACTCACAGCAGATTAAATGTTCTATGCTCATGAAAAGACAGGAATTTAACCTTCTTGCTTTACCCCTTACTACTATAGTCTTGGCCACAAATCAGAATTTAAATGGACAGATTTGGCCTACAAGCAAAAAATAAAATAACCTTTTGCAACCATTCACACACACATTTCTTAAGGAGCTACCATGTACGAGGCCGGATTCTGGGTATCTGTCTACCTGCTTACAGTCTGGAATTCTGTTAGGCCAAGGAGCCAAAGAACCACCTAAGTAGTTGGTAAATCACTGATTCTCAAGCCACCCCCACAGAGTCTGACCTAGCTGCTCCGAGAAACCTATGTTCTCACCACCTCCTCCAGAGAGCTAAAGTAATTAAGTTCTTACCTACTGATACCTCAGCATCTGCGATATATGCCATGTGAGCATTGGTGACATCTGTGTCTTTCACTGGTTCTCACTCTTTGGGTCCTTGAGATTGTCATAAGGGTAGGTCCCCTTTCCCTGCCCCTGAACTGTTGTTGAGCCTGTGCCCCCACCCCAAGGAGAAGAGAGACCAGGCTTCTCCCGAGTGTGTGCATGCACCTCACCCTCTCGTGCTGTCCTCGGCCACAGGTGGGCGTGGTCAGTGCCTTTGCCCAGACACTGCGGAGATACACGTCCCTCAATCACCTGGCGCAGGCAGCCCGCGCTGTGCTTCAGAACACTTCCCAGATCAACCAGATGCTCAGCGACCTCAACCGCGTGGACTTCGCCAATGTGCAGGTGAGCTTCCCCAACATGGTTCCCCACAGCCTGGGATGAGGCTCCTGGGCCATGCTACAGAGCAGGGGTGAAATGTATATCACCCCCACCGCTCTGACCTAGCCTTCCACCCTCTAAAAAATGCATAAATGCACAAACTTCAACCCACAGCACACCCAGCACACATTTCTGTTGCATGAACCAGAGTCAGGGTTGACCCACCCAGAGACCCCAGGTCTCCACTATTAGCCCCAGGAGTTGTGACCATCACCTGGGTTCATTTTCTTTAAAAATATGCCTCCCTCTTGCCACATTCATGGTTCTCTCTTTGAGCTTAGAAAAGTTCAGGCTGTGAACAAATGGATCCTGCTACTGTATTTATGTCTAGTTCAGGCCCTGGGTGTATCCACTAAGTACACACACACATTCACAAGAGTGACCACTCAAAAATAAAACAACACAAAGACATGGTATAATCAGAGCTCTGGATCCAAGAAGTCTGGATTTAAGTCCTTATATATGAGGGGAAGGTACCCTCACTAGTCTACCTGTCTCTGCCCCTGTGAATTTGGTATAATGGTGCTGGAGTGCAGCTGGAAAAGGCCAAGGGTAAGGATGTGTGCATGAGGTTGGGCCTGGAGCTGGTGCTCATAAGGTGGCCACAATTAGGGTCCCTTGTTCTCACCCATGGTATTGGTATGGGGGCTGTCACTGACCCACCGCCCTTGCACCCGCAGGAGCAAGCCTCATGGGTATGTCAGTGCAAGGAGAGTGTGGTGCAGCGGCTGGAGCAGGACTTCAAGCTGACCTTGCAGCAGCAGAGTTCCCTGGACCAATGGGCCAGCTGGCTTGACAACGTGGTCACCCAGGTCCTGAAGCAGCATGCGGGCAGCCCCAGCTTCCCAAAGGCCGCCCGACAGTTCCTGCTGAAATGGTCCTTTTATAGGTAAGTATGCCTGATCTCCCTGAGAACTCTGTGAGGGCAGGAAGGGGTGGGGGCTCCAGAGGTTGTCCCACCTTCAGTGGCCAAACGCCTAAACCAGGACCCCATCTGTGGGCCTCACCCTGGTGGGCTGGCTTCTAGGGCTAAACCCAGAGGGACCCTGTGGCTTAAAAGTGGGTGGCTGGCTTCAGCAGACAGAAATTGTCACCAGGCCTCCTGGAGGAACACAGCAGCTTGAGCCCATACATTTATTTCTGCTCCCCACCAAACCCCACAAAGTGGCAGTAAAGGAAGTAGTGAAAAGGCATGAACCCCAGGACAAGGGGAACAGGACAGCTATGGCAGCCGATAGGAGATGCGGGAGAGCAGAGTGTGGGAGACGGTGTGCAGTGCTTAGTGAGGTCAGGAGAGCCGATGGTGGCCGTAGGAGATGCGTGAGAGCAGAGTGGGAGATGGTGTGCGGTGCTTAGTGAGGTCAGGAGAGCCGATGGTGGCCGTAGGAGATGCGTGAGAGCAGAGTGGGAGACGGTGTGCGGTGCTTAGTGAGGTCAGGAGAGCGGATGGCAGCCGATAGGAGATGCGGGAGAGCAGAGTGTGGGAGACGGTGTGCGGTGCTTAGTGAGGTCAGGAGAGCCGATGGTGGCCGTAGGAGATGCGTGAGAGCAGAGTGGGAGACGGTGTGCGGTGCTTAGTGAGGTCAGGAGAGCAGATGGCAGCCGATAGGAGATGCGGGAGAGCAGAGTGTGGGAGACGGTGTGCGGTGCTTAGTGAGGTCAGGAGAGCCGATGGTGGCCGTAGGAGATGCGGGAGAGCAGAGTGTGGGAGACAGTGCGCAGTGCTTAGTGAGGTCAGGAGAGCCGATGGTGGCCGTAGGAGATGCGTGAGAGCAGAGTGGGAGATGGTGTGCGGTGCTTAGTGAAGTCAGTGACCCAGATGGGGAGCAACCATCAGGCTTTATTTACTCACTGCCAAGTGCAAGCAGGAGGCAGAAATCGGTGTCAGTGTCCCCGTGGTCCATGTGTCACTACAGAATGGTACTAGGCAAAGGTCAGGTGCATCAGGGAGTATATATATTTTTAATTATATATGTAAATATATTATAGTTAATCATAATTGCATATAAATATAGAAATAACAATTAGTATATATTAATATATAAAGAGATTTATTTCAAGAAACTGGCTCATGCAGTTATGGGGCCAGAGAGTCTGAAATCCACAGGGCAGGCCAGCAGGCTGGACACTCTCGGGCAGGAGGTAACACTGCAGGCATGGGTAGGATTCCTTCCTCAGGGAGACCTCAGTTTTGCTCTGAAGGCCTTTCAACTGATTAGATGAGGCCCATGTTATCAAGGGTGTCTTTACTTAATGTCGACAGATGATAGATGTGAACCACAGCCACAAAATGCCTTCACAGCAACACCTAGACCACTGTTTGATTGAATAATTGGGTATAGAGCCTAGCCAAGTTGACACATAAACTGTCACAGAAAGTAAACGAGAGAAAAATATATGGAGAAAGAAAAAAAATGTGAGAAAAATCATGAATGGATTTGATCCAGAAGGTCCAATATCCAACTGATAGGAATTCTTTTTAAGTGAGAGAAAAAATGGAAGAAAAGAGAACCATAATCAAGAAGCTGTCTTGGAACTAAAGAGAACCAGTCTCCAAATTGAAGAAGCCACCACATCCCCAGCACAATGAATGACAGGCTCCGCCAGGAGCATCCCTGTGGAATCTCAGGACAGCATGGCTGGAAGACAACCATAAAGGCTTACAAGAGAAAGCGAAAGGCCATACTGAAGGCCTAGGAACCAGAACAATGTCTTCTGACTGAACCAGAATGCAGAAGCTAGGCAGCAAGAAGGCAGTATCTTCAGAATTCTGGAGGAAAGCAGTTTCCAAGCTGCAATTCTAACCTGTGTAGATGGGAACAAAGGGACTGGGGCTTCAGGAGGGAAGCTGCCCAGAAGACATGAACCGTGTTTGCTGACAGCAACCTGGCAGTTCTGCAGGGTGGTCCTGGTTTCACTTAGTGATAAATACATGGAAAATTGAGCATTCTTTTAACAAGGCAGTTAACCCCAGGAAAATGATAGCCATTCTAAGGCATGCAGGCCATGCACGATCCAGCCAACCAGGGAGCTACAGTTGGCAGGTCAGACAACCCTTCACCTGATTGTGCAAAATTGTGTTATTAGCTCTCAGCCATACTCATCTGTTTATGGATCCTTAGCACAGTTGTGACCATGTGGTCCCAAAGCTGAAAATATTTACCATCTGGCTCTTATAAAAAAAAAAAAAACTTCACTGGTCTGTCAGCCAACTGCCCAGCAACTCCATTCCCAACTCCCTCCTCATGCTCTACTCTAAACTTGTCACCTCAGGGCCTTTGTACTGCTCTCCCTCTGCCTCAAACACCATTCTGCCACGTAGCCATGTGGTTGCGTCACCACCACAGAGGCCCTTCCAGACCTCCCTAAATAATTATACACATCTTATCCTTTGTCCACCGTGTCCTGCTTTTCTTATGGTCACATATCACCTCGTTCTGTTTTCTGTCTCCTCTGTGATCAAGCACACTCCCCAAGAGTCAGAACATTGCTTTCGTCCACAGTAGTATCCCCAGCACCTAAATGCTGGTTGGGTGAATAAACAAGGAAGATGTAAATTTAATATACAGTCTGGCTCATCTGTGAGCTGAACACCCCACTGCCACATAAGGAAACACTGAGCCAAAATGTACTGTATAGTAACATTGTGATGAGGGACAAGCAAGGGGTGCACCTGAGTCTGTGGGTACAGAGACGGCATCCTTGTGGTGGCACGTCTCAAGGAAAGTCATGATCTGAGGAGTTAAGAGTAGCAGGATGAGCTTATGATGCAGAAATACGTAAACGAGAGCAAGAATGCAGCTAATGCTGAAGGGGGTCTTTGCCTCTGTGACAGGGGGTGTTTTTCTCTATAAGGACTGAAACACTACCTGACTTCATTTTATTAGGTTTAAGGGACTTATTTCTGTAGCATCCACTAAAATACAGTAAATGCATGGGCAGGATCATCATGGGGAGTCACGAAGCTCAGTTGAGCTTCTCCTGGTAGAGTTCTGCTGATGTTCCTACGGCAGGAAGCTACTGGCCTATGTGGAGAACCCAAAACATACCAAGCAACCATGGAGACAGTTCAGAAAATCTATTTGAGCTGAATCATCGTACTAGATGCTGAGGCTGGGGGTGGAGGGGTACAGTGTACCAGCACCCGATCCACAGGAGGCAGTGGAGGGTTTCAGAGAAAGGGAGGCTGGAACCAAGCTGGGTGGGCCAGAGATGGGAAGTGAGACCTGAAGCATGTGAGCCTGGGGTCCCCTAACAGAGCAGCAGCAAACAGACAGTGTTGAACAGCCTGAGATGTCAGGTGCATCCAGATCTCTGTTACCTTGTGGCTGACAAACAGCATTCAGGGGAAGGGAGTAGGCACAATGTCAACCCAAGCACGGCTTTCTTGGGTGGGGAATGGAGGGAGAGGCAGGAAGAGGTGGACAGGGAGTGAGAGCCTCCTTCCCAAGGGTCCTGCAGTCCATGTTTATTCATTTACTTTGGGGGCAAGGGTGTTGACCATACAGAGCCAAAGAAACTTCTAATAAAAGAACACATCACAAACCCAAGGCCCTGTCCACTTATAAATGTTGCCCTTACATTCGTGAATGTTTTTCAAGTGACCTTTGTTTTCTAAAATGCCTATCTGGACATAGACAGTCACTGCCTGGGTTCCTTCCTTGCTAAGCCATCTCAAAGCTACAACCAGCTAAAGCCAGCTCTCTTTCTCTATGGCTGAACAAAACTGCCTCCAGAATGTATCTGCATGCTGGCCCAAGAAGATGCAAAAAAAGTAAATAAATTAATCTGTTATCAGCTATCTTTACTGACTCACCTGCAGCCCCATTGTGAATACACAAGTATAGACATTTTCAGCCTATTAAAAGTTAAACTGCCTGACCAGGCGGTGGCGCAGTGAATAGAGAATCGGACTGGGATGTGGAAGACCCAGATTCGAGACCCTGAGGTCACCAGCTTGAGTGTGGGCTCATCTGGCTTGAGCAAAAGTTCGCCAGCTTGGACCCAAGATCGCTGGCTCCAGCAAGGGGTTACTCGGTCTGCTGAAGGCCCATGGTCAAGGCACATGTGAGAAAGCAATCAATGAACAACTAAGGTGTTGCAATGGCAATGAAAAACTAATGATTGATGCTTCTCACCTCTCTCCGTTCCTGTCTGTCTGTCCCTATCTATCCCTCTCTCTGTCTCTCTCTCTGTCCCTGTAAAAAAAAAATAAAAATAAATAAAATAAAAAAAAGTTAAAACTGAGGCACATTAAAATTTCCAAACATTTATTTGAGCAAACATCAATTCATTGGGCATCCTCAAACCCAAAGCAGTCAGGAACCTCCACCAATAGGAACAGTGAGGTGTTTATGGAGATAAGGAAGCAAAAAAATCAGGGACATGATTCAATTGGCTACAGCTCCAGTGGCTGCCTTATTTGGGCATTAGCTGTCTGTGACTCCTTGTTTGTAAGCTTCACTCTCAGATTCCAGCATTGACTGACTGGGCTTAGATTTTTGTTTGTTTACTAGGCTTAAGGCATCGGGGGCTCACCCCACCACCACCATGACCCCCTTATTTAATTACTGTAATATCCTGTATTTACATTGTATCTCCTTTACTGCCTGTTTCTTTTGTTGCTACAATAGTGATTAGACTTAACTGAGAATAGGTGAGCTCTGAGATGCCGGTTTGAGTGTTCCTGATTATAAGGCAGATAGGTTTGTAGACCAGGATTTCTGGTTGGCAGCCATGTGATATACTTACTTTAGATGAGGGGTCACTTTTTGTTTTTTAAAAAGAATCAGATAGTATTTTTGAATAATAGTTTTATTGGCACATGCCACACAACATGTAAACAAATAGGCATGGCCCTGTGCCAATAAAATTTTATTTATGGGCACTGAAATGTACATTTCAGGTACTTTTCATAAGTCACAAAATAATTCTTCTTGAATTTTTTCCCAACCATTTAAAATCTAAAAACCACCACGGCCAAATAGCTCGAATGGTTAGAACATCATCCAGAAGCACAGATGTTGCCAGTTCAATTCCCAATCAGGGCACATACAGGAGCAGAATGATGTTCCTGTCTCTCTCTCACCCTCTTCTCTCTCTAAAATCAGTAAAATAAACATGTTTTAAAAAATAAATAAGTAAATAAAATGTAAAAAACATTTTTAGCTTGCAGGTTGTATAGAAACAGTCATAAGCTGGGTTTGGTCTGGATTGGGCTAGAGTTTGCCAACCTCACAGTAGCACCCTGAAATTCTGTCTTGTTTGTAGGTGCCTAATCCACTGACTGAAGAGTGGCAGGAGACTAGGAAAGGCGGGCAGCTATGGGGGAGTCAGTAAAGGCACTGAAAAGACTCCTTACCAAAGGCGGGCTCTAAGGCTTACGTTAAAGACCGTCATCTTTATGTTCTCAGTGGTCTTTTCTTCGAGCCACTGCTCCTACCCTCCTCCCATCTGCCTGTCCTAGCCTCGGTCACACTGGGACATGGGGGTGGTCTAGCAGCTGACAGGTCCCTCATAAGTCTAAGGGGTCCCCAGAACTGAAGAAAAGCTTGGTTTGCCTGCCTGGTGGGGCTCCATGCTCCTGGAAGGTGCCTAGCCTCTGTCTGCTTGTCCCCAGCTCCATGGTGATCCGAGACCTCACCTTGCGCAGTGCCGCCAGCTTCGGCTCTTTCCACCTGATCCGCCTGCTGTATGATGAGTACATGTTCTACCTGGTGGAGCACCGCGTTGCCAAGGCAACCGGGGAGACACCCATTGCTGTGATGGGAGAGGTGAGGCAACAGAGCAGCCTGCAGGGGTGAGAGGAGGCTAATGAGCACGACACCGTGGACAGTGGGCAGGAAAGAGCTCTTATGCTGGAGCTCAAAAACCTCTGCCACCTATTTACTCTCCCCTGGGCAGGATTTCCTACTTCTGAATAAGGCCTCAAACACCCAATCCTGTGAGGGGTGCGGTTATCATGGTAAAATACAGACGACATAAAATACCCTACTTTAATCATTTTGGAGTGAACAATTTAGTGGCATTTAGTACATTCACAGTGTTGTGCAACTATCATCTCTATCTAATTCCAGAATAGTCCATCACCCCAAAGATAAACCTTGTCCCTAGCAGTCACTCTGCATCCTCCTCCCCAGCTCCTAACAACTATGAATCTTCCTGTCTGTGGATTTGCTTGTTCTGGACATTTCACATAAATAGAGTCACACACTATGTGGCCTTTGGTGTCTGGCCTTTCTTGCTGAGCATCCATCTTTTCAAAGTCCATCCACGTTGTAGCGAGTGTCAGTGCTTCTCTCCTTTTCATGGCTGAGTAATATTCTAGTATGTGGATATTCAGCGTTTTGTTTGTCCATTCACCTGTTTGATGGACATTTGGGTTGTTTCTACCTTTTGACTCTTATGAACAGTGCTGCAGTAAACGTGTGTACAAGTTTTTGTTTGAATACCTGTTTTGAGTATCTACCCTGGAGTGGAGTTTCTGGGTCATGCGGGGTTGAGAAAGAAGTGAGGTGATACGGGTTTTGGAACATAATAAGTCCTGACAAATGCCAGTTATTCCTTCACTGTCACTATTCATAGGCCACAGCCTCTGTATCCTTGCTGGTCTGGGCAGTCAGTACCCGCTCAACCCTCGAGCAACTCTCAGACACAGCCAAGAAAGTGTCAGATGGGACACACAGCATCACAGCTACTTCTTATGTCAGAACCCCTCGCTTACAAAGCGAAGCCTGTTTTGACTGTGGGTGGATGACATCGCTAATATTCACTGGGACCCACGCTGTGGAGGGCCCTGACTCTGGTCTTCTCTTTCAGTTCAATGACCTTGCCTCCCTGTCACTGACACTGCTGGACAAAGGTAGGTGTGTCTGTGGCTTTCCCATGAGACTTCCTCCTGCCGTTGGCCTGGTAGAAATCAGAGCAGCCCCTAGGGCGGGTTGATAGCCTCAGGAGCTGGCATCCAGACAGCAGGTGACACCTGGGCAGCAGTAGGGGTCCCAGTGATGCCTCTGAAGGACTGACCCTAGATGGGGCTCACAGGAGCAGCCTTGCCATTCATGTGCACTCCAGGCGACACTTAATCCTGATTCCTGGGCACTCCCATACCAGGCCCCAAGAAGCAGTGCCACAGCCTGGAATGAGGTGGGAAGGGGGATCTGAAGGGGATGCAGAGCAGAAAGCCCCCCCACCTCCAGTCTGTTCTCTGTCCCACAGGAGTGGGAGGACCAAGCGCTAAAGGAAAACCTGCCAGGAATGTGACCCAGGCAAATGAGCACTGGTCAAGGAAGGTCACACCTAAGAAGGGCTGGAAGGACCAAGTTAACCCAGACTAGAGATGAGGTCTATTAAGACCTGGGTACCTCTCTGAGGCTGTGCTTCTCTCTCCCTCCCTCCCCAACACAGACCCAAGTGACGTCAGTGAAGACCGGAGCAGTGAAGCCGATGTGCGTGCTCACAGCCTGGGTGAGCCCCTGGTAAAACGGGAGCGCAGTGACCCAAACCACTCCCTGTAGGGTATCTAGCACTGAGGCCCTTCCCCAGGTCCACCCGGCCTCCTCAAGCTCCACCGCAGTCGTGCCTCTTACATGAAGTGACCTTGATTTGACTAATAGGGTCCCAGAGCACGGGCATCCTGAAAGGACACGCTATTCTTCTTGAAGAAAAACTGTTGTTCACCATAGCCGAAGATCACGCCCAGTTCTGAGTACCTGAGTGGCTCCTCTAGGTGCCACCCAAATCATCTTTTCCTCCTCACTGTCTTAGTTCTTCTGTCTGCTGGACTGTGACCCTTGGGCCACTTCCACACACCCTGCCCAGAGCTGGAAGGGCCATCCTGGGCGGTTCAGCACCTCTGTTAGGTTTCTCCATTCAGCTTGGTCCAGTTATCTGTCCAAGGTCACAGCCAACATGAAGCCAAACTGCTGAATCTAGAATGCATCTGTTCCAAGGGGGCCATGGCAGTCAGTGTTTCTGCAGTGCCTTAAGAGGGCTGCTATCCAAAGTTTGCACAAATGGCTGTGCCTACAGCCTGCTCCACAGAATTTTCTAGAATGCCTGCCTTGGAATTGGAGCACAATGACCCTGGGCAGGTACCATCTTGAATTGTTCAAAGTTGAGATCCTGTCTGGGACAAACATCCCAAGGACTTTCATAGCCCTGAACTTTAAACTGTGTCCATCACAACATGTTACATTTGGTTAGCTCCCTGAGAGAGTTCCGTCCCAAAAACAACTGCAAAGAAGACAACCCTCTAGTCTAAGAAGCTCCATCTAATGCAATGCAATAGTTTCTCCTTTTGGAAATATGTTTATACCAATAGTTTTGTGCTCCAGTTGTTATTAGAACATTTCTTATGAATGTGTATTGCAGAATATTTGGTTCCCAATATTTTTTCTCATTCACGTCAAGCAGGAGCACTGTACCCACATCAGCCCTCAACTGGAGTGGGGGTGGGGGAGCAGAGGAGGAGAGAAAGATACACGTTTATTCTAGAAACCTAAAGTCCATGATGATCACAATGTTTGTCTGGTCTTAGAGTTCAAGACTTGGATGAAATCAAACAGAAAGAATGTCTTTAAGTATACACGTCCTCTACTGGAAGGCATTGAGGCTCATGGTTCGTGAACTATACTGGCCTGCCTCTTCTTCCCAGGTGCCAGCTGGGTTCTTAGGCTCTGTCTTATGTTTTGCAGGATTCCATAGGGAAGACTATAAATGATAGTAAAGACACGAGCCTTCCAAGCCCATCCTCATTTTTCATTGCAATAAACACATTAAGCATACCCATTTGGGGGTCACAATCCATACTCCAGCCCCCTAGTGGTCCTGGAGGATAATGCCCTCCCCTCCTGCCTATCCCCTGCCCTGGCCTGCTGGGAAGCAGCAGCCTCCAGCATGTTCCTTTCAGCTTTCTGGAGAGCACTGGGCACTGGCAAGGCCAGCCCAGGGCCAAAGACGGCAAGAAATAATTCTCAGCCCAGGATGGTCGAGGCCATTTGTAAACAGATTAAATTCATTCAGATATTACAGAAGAAATCCACACTCCAGCCACTGAAGCAGCCCACCAGTTGTTCTCAAGGTTTATTTTAGAGTGGTGGGTCCAAACTCCAGAATCCCCTAAGAACCAATGCCAGAGCTTGTTCCAAAATTGCCAATCTCATACTCTGGTTTCTCTTCAAATCATATAAATCTTTCACCTTTTACCAAAATCGCCAATCCCTAGGCCCCAGTCATAGAAAGCCTGCATTTTGGGATTGGGGTAGGTGCTGGGAATCCACATTGTGACCAACCCTTCTCAGGGAACTGACACAGCGTCTCAGGACTTTGAAGAAACCCTGCAGAGGACAATGATGCCATTCCACATCAGCCTCCCCTAAAAGCGACTTAGCACTGCCAGGCCAGTGCCCTACATGCCCCCAGGGATGCTTGGCCTTGGGCCCCAGAAGAGGCCTCTCTGTCCTAGTAAGAGGCCCTACGACCTGACCGGTGGTGCACGGTGGATAGAGCGTCGACCTGGGACCTTGACATCCCAGGTTCAAAAACCCCAACCTTCCTACCTTGAGTACAGGCTCATCTGGCCTGAACGCTAGGTTCCAGCTTGAGTGCAGAATCGACATGATCCCATGGTTCCTGGCTTGAGCCCAAAGGTCACTGGTTTGAGCAATGGAACACTGGCTCAACTGGAGCCCTCAGGTCAAGGTACATATGAGAAGCAATCAATGAACAACTAAAGAGCCACACTACAAGTTGATGCTTCTCATCTGGGTCTCTCTCCCTTGCTAGAGAAAGAAAGAAAAAGGGCACTGCGGCTCCCAGGTGACACTAAAATCGCCCATCACTTCCTTAGGCTGCGACTGCAGGGCCAGTGCTTGGGCCTAATGCAGTGCTTTTCTTAAAACATCAGATGATTAACTCTTGCATGGACCAGCACAAAAATTCTGGTGGACTGGTACTGGTCTGAAAACCAGTGGTTGAAAAACACTGGCTCAATGATCTACTGTCACTATCTTGAAATTCTTAATAATTGAAAAAGAGCCTGTGTGTACATTTTACTGGGCCCCAGAAGTTCTGTGGCTGAGCCTGGGGAATTCCCTTCCCTTTGGGCCCTGATTCTGTGCTGCTTCCATGCCAGGCTCTCGAGCCCAGACCTGCCCTAACGTGGCTCACGATTTCATCCCTTGAGCAGTACCAGCCCATGCACCAAACAGCAGCCGCCCCTGGTCTTCCCCCTCAGAGAGCCAGGCTGGTTGTTGGGGTGGCAGGGTCCCTGGAGGAAGAGAACCAGGCCTTGCCCTTGAGCACTGAGTAGCTGGTTAGGGATTGAGCATGGAGCCAGAGAGATGAGCAGGGAGGCTACTAAAGGTCCACAGGCTATCAAGTCCCTTGGAGGACCCACTGGGAAGGGCTACAGGGAGCAGGCACCACACTATAATGGGAACCCAGTCCTACTAAGAGCCATTAGGAACTTCTACCTAATCACAGGAGCTTCACAATAGACACTTTGGTTTTCTCTTCCTCCTCTTTTTGACAACCTTCTAAGGTAGGTGTTACCCCATTGTACACATGGGAAAATTGAAGCTGCTGGCTGGAATGCAGACATGATGGCTGGAGCACCAATAGCCATCTTAGATCTTGAGGTAGATGTTATATAAGAATGTCAAAACAATGAGACAGAAGGAGCCTGGGGCCCTGGTGATCATTACATCCCTAATGGACCCTGCTCAGAATTCAGTAATGGCCACAGTTTGGGGAGGGGTGCAGGGGCACCCATAGATGTTCCTACTTCCAAGAACTCTGAAGCAAGGTGCTCACACACACCCTGACTGCAGGTGTTAACTCTTGTCTCTTATGCTCAAGACTGTTTCCTAAATCTAGCAGTGTGTGCTCAGCAAACATTTAATGAGTGAGTAAATTAATGAATGAGGAAGGCTTCTGGGAGAAGGTTCTAGTCCTGGTGATCAGGAGAGGGTAAGGGAAAGGAGGAGAGAGAACATGGAGGAATGATGAGGAATGGACCAAGTAGAGAGAAACTCTGGAGATCATTGCCAGAATTTTTTATCAAAGCTGGACTGATTCTGGCAGGGTGGGTTACACATGAAGAAACCAGAAACAAGGAAGTCAACTAGGTACTTGTTAAGGTCTAGAAGTGGGGGCCGTGGGGGTTGAACTAAAGTGTGGTGGTGGAGGTGGAGAAGAAGGCCAAGAGGCCTGCCAGAGCCACTGTGCAACAGGCCGAGTGGTTTATGAAATCATGCTTGTGGCTTAAGTACAGTTTAGCTTTCTTTTTAATGGACCAGGATAGAAATAGATCAGGAGTGTCAATGTAGTAAAAATAAGCATGGCTTCATAAAATCTTAATTTCAATACATATTAATGTGTGGGTCATATGTGTATGGTATTGGGCTGTAATGTATCAAATGGCACAATACCAGAGAGTAGTTCTCACCCTATTTTAAAGTCATGGGTCCTTCTAGAATCCTCGGTTATGGACAACTGTGATTTTGCTATCCAGCATCTGTTCCACCTTCTTTTGGGATGACCTTTTTCCCATGGTTTTAAATACCATCTCTATGTGGGTGCTCTCACATACTGACTGACGGACTCTGTTCCAGGCATTGGGAATGGGCTTGTTCTGTGTGGGGCGAAACAGGTCATTGTGGTCAGCACAGGGTCAGTGATGGGGCAGGAGGGGTAACAGGAGGACTGCCTAGATCCCAGGGAGGATTTAGGGTTTCACTACAGGCTCCTGAGTAAGAGGTCCATGACCACTAAATGGATTGAGAAGTCCCTTCCCTCAGCCCACATGTACAACTGCCCACTGTATGACTCCATTGGCATCAGGACGCTTCAAATGGTATCTCGCCAATAGCTGGGCACCTAGAGGCACTCCAACATCTGGTGGAAGCATGAATTGAAGTGAGACAGCAGGCAAGGCCCGGATTAAGTGTGCTGGGCCCATCCAAGGATACTTTATCCCCCTCAGATTCTGACCTAGGAGTTGAATGACTCTAAAACTAAAGCAATTGAAGTCTGGGCATTCTCGGGAGATTCCTCTCTGATACTCCTAAGCCAGGGGTCCCCAAACTTTTTACACAGGGGGCCAATTCACTGTCCCTCAGATCGTTGGAGGGCCACCACATACAGAACACCATACACTGACCACCAATGAAAGAGGTGCCCCTTCCGGAAGTGCGGTGGAGCCAGATAAATGGCCTCAGGTGGCCGCAATTTGGCCCGCGGGCCGTAGTTTGGGGACCTCTGTCCTAAGCAGTTATCCACCTGAGACATGCTGGAACTGCCCCGTTTCTTCTTTTTTCTCTTTGATCTTAGCATCCTCTTAACTTTCAAGCAAATTCCCCCTTTGCTTACATTTGCAGGAGTTGTTTTTTGGGGATTTGCAACCCAATCTCCAAACCAGAACACTCTTAGTACCCATCAGTTTTGCAGGCAGGTTCAGAAGAAATTCTCGGACCCCAGAAGCCCTCCCAAGATCAGGAACCACGTTTTTACTTGTTTGGTTTTGTTTTTTTTTTAAGAGGTGGCGCATGCATACTGCTGGGCTTGTGGAGGTGTGATGCAACTGAGGCAGGCTACACCTCTGGTGGAGCCAGCGCCTACTGACCTGGTTCCCAGGAAATGCCAGACCCCTACGGATGCACACCCTTTGAGTCCCAGAAGTGTAGTTACTTAGAAGGAATGAATTGCTTTTTTGTTTTTCTGCAGCAGTTTTAAATTCATCCCAATCTTCTGCCATCTCCCAGTGGTTGCTGTGTGACCCGGCCTCTTCCTTTTGGCTCCCAGATACTGCAAGCTTGGATTTTGCTTAGACTGGGGGCTGTTTTGTTTACTAAATTGCAACACTGCCTGGAAAGACCACAAGCAACAGAGTGAAAAGAGCTAACTTACTCCCTCTGCCTCTCTTCCTCTTCCTCAAATCTTCCCTTTTTATTTCTCTTCCCTCTAGATACTCACTACAAAGGGAAAGTAGTAACCTGGCAGACACCAAACCAATCGATCTAAGTCAGGGGTCCCCAAACTTTTTACACAGGGGGGCCAGTTAACTGTCCCTCAGACCGTTGGAGGGCGGCCACATACAGTACTCTGTACACTGACCACCAATGAAAGAGGTGCCCCGTCCGGAAGTGCAGTGGGGGTCGGATAAATGGCCTCAGGTGGCCACAATTTGGCCCGCGGGCCGTAGTTTGGGGACCTCTGATCTAAGTTATCATCAGTAACGACACGTGCCTCCTAACAGAGCACCGAGAATACATCACTCCCCCGTTATTCCTGCCCAACATGCATCACCTGAACTTAAGTTAATCAGTAGGAAACATCAAACAACCCAAAATTAAGGGCATTCTACAAAATAATCAGACAGTACTCATTCCCAGTGTCGTGGTCAAGGAAAAAGAAGACTGAGGAATTGATCCCTACTAAAGGCGACTATGGAAACATGTAAATGCACTGGGGGAGATTAGACTGGGTCCTGGACCAGGAGAAAAACATTAGTAATGAATAGATAAAATTTGACTAAGTTTCATACATTAGTGAATAGTACTGCATCAGGGTTAATTTCCTGGTTTTCATCACTGCACTGTTTACATAAGATATGGAATATCTTGGTACCGTATTTGCAACTTTTTGGTAGGTGAATTTATTTTAATTTGAAAGTTAACATTTTTTAAATTACAAATAAAATAGGGTAAGGTAAGTATTTCTATACCATATTTAACTGCTGCCGAATATGGGAGGGAAGCTGATGCACCCAGCTTAGGTCAGAGGTCCCCTGACTCAGTGTCATTGTCAGCCACATTGGCACCCTGCTCTCAGAGACTGGACTGAGGTCAGGGAACAGTGCTGAGCAGGGGAGGCAACCAGGATGACTTGCCTCTACCTGCACCTGAGCTCCCTGAGGGAGGGAATTGTATGAGATTCATCTCTAGGTCCTTGACCTCAGTGCGGGGCTGGGCACAGGGCAGATACTTCTTCACATGCTGGTTTCTGAGCCCACAGTAGGGAAACAAGAACAGAATTACAGCTATACCCTTTTACCTGGAGCCCCACTATAGAAGCCATTTTCCATCTTGGCTGTGGATAAGGAAAGTCACAGTTCTCAGAGCTCATCTGGGGTTCAGGGGGACCTCAAACTTGTCTCCTGGTAAGCCAAGGAGAAAGGCAGCACAGAGGCTAGTCAGCACTTTAAACAATTTGGATCTCTCCATTTCCCACTCCCAACCTCTGTATTAGGAAAAACTTTCAACTCCTCACTGTGGCCTACAAGGCCCTGCCTGCCCCTTCCTTGACCTCATCTCCTCCCTCTGCCCTGGCCACACTGAGCTCCTCACTGCTTCTCCAGTTTACCAACCTGGTTCCTACCCCAGGACCTTTCTGTTCTGTCTAGAATGCTTCTCCTGCAGATCTACTAAAATGTCACCCCCTCAAGGGGTCTTCCCTGACCAGCCTATCTAAAGTATCCCCTGTCTGTCACTGTCACAACATGCTGTTTTATTATCTTTGTAGCACGAGTCACTACCTCAAATTATTTTACTCACCTAACCGTCAAGTCTCCCCACAGAATGCAATGCTTCGAGAAGGCAGGGTCTGTGTTGTTCATCCTGGCCCCCAACATGTAAAGCAGTGCCTGATGCATAGTAGGTCTGGTGAATATACACTGCTCACAAAAATTAGGGGATGTTTTATCGCTTCATATTCAGTTTGAAACATCCCCTAATTTTTGTGAGCAGTATATATTGCTGTGTAACATATTGTAATGCTGGTGGGCGGATGAGGCCAGGCAGGTTCACACTGGATTCGGGCAGATGGTACAGAAACTGGAGGCAGAAAGTGTTGGGCCCTTCCCGTTTAATAGAGTCTAGCAACAGCAGAGCAAACCACTTCACAGGGCAGCAAGCGAACAAACAGCAAACAACAACCCTCACAGTGGGGGGTGGGGGGGAGAGCAATCCACAATCCACCCTGAGAGCAAGCACTCATAGCCTTGTGTAATATGGGCAGGCCAGGCGGACCCACACTGGATTCCCGCAGATGGTAGGAAAAACTGCGGAGCCAGAAAGCACTGGGCCACTCCATTTAATCAAGTCTCACAACGGCGGACAAGCACACAGGCAGGGGAAACTGCTTCTCAGGCAAACAAACAGAATGACCTCTCACGGTGAGCAGGCAATCTGTGCATCTGCCATTCCCTATCTCTCTCGAGCACAAGCAGCCGTAGCCTTATATAGACTATGCACATGTGGCACTGCCATGAGCTCAAGCACTACTCAGACAAAGAGCATGTAGCCGGTAAACCAGTGAGCAAGCTGAACACAGCTGCCTCATATTCTACCCCTTTAGGGTTGCTTGTTTCACAATAGGTATATTACATATATTCCGAAAAACAAATACAAAGGTACCCTTCCCAATGTCTCCCTGAACACTCTGTCCAGGGAGTTAACTAGAGGCCCACCTCCAACTCCACACCCCATGGTGTCAACAAGGCCACCCATCGTAGGTGGGGGCCTGTACAGTCCAGGCCCATCCATCTCCATTTAAACCAAAAAGGGTCCTTGGTGCGTCTCTGCAACTGGGTGAGAGCAGCTTCCCGGTGCAGGAAGGCTTTCACAGGTGCCCTCCCCACCCCAGGTCTCTTACAGTTGTAGTCCAGATCAGTCCATTTTAGACAGCCCAGCTGTCTGTGCAAATCACCAGGATAAAGGTCCATTACAGGCAACTAGGTTCACATGGGGCCTCAGGCCTCTCCCCTCATCCCTGCCATCACGGCAGCTCTGAAGACGCTGCCCCAAGGAGGAGCGTGTGGCAACAGTGGCCAACCTCTCCACCTCTACTCCAGAGAGCATGAAGCCTTCCACCCTTATGCCCCACAATCACAGCAAGCCTACCAGGACTCTGTAGGTACTCTTTGCTGCTGGGTTTTTACCTTCTGGACAACCTCTAGCCAAGCTCTGGGTGTGTCAACAGCAACTTCAACCCAAGACTCCTCATCCTGAGAAGAGGAGCTGGAACGACTGCTCCTGCTGACTCAGTCACTCCTCCAGCACAGCTCCATCTTTGGCTCCTGCGGCTGCCGGCTCTTGGCCTGAAGCTGAACCCGCAGCTGTTCCTCCAACAACTGCCACTGCCAACATTCAACTTCCAGGGCAAACTGCAACTCACAAACCTGTAGATCACTCCAGTTACAGGCGCCATCGGTGCTCTGTAGCTCTCAAACCCAGTCGGCCTTCTCCGGCGCTCACTCCAGTTCACACAGTCGCTGCCGCAAAGTATGCAGCTCATCCTGGAGCTTTTGACCTCACTCAGCTTCTCACACAGCTCTTAGTTTCTTCTCTCAGGATTGTAAAAAACACCCAGCCTACAGCCCCCAAAAGGAGAGCCACTGGGATCCATACACTGGAGAACAGCAACCACTCCTCTACCCCACCCTCCATGGTTGTCGCTGGCTCCATACCGATCTGCTCGGAATCCTGCCCACTACACCAGATATGATGCTGGTGGCCGAGGCCAGACAAGTTCACATTGGACTCGGGCATGCAGTAGAAAAACTGTGGAGCTGAAAAGGGTTGGGCCTTTCCGTTTAATAAAGTCTCACAACAGCAAACAAGCACACAGGCAGGGGAAACCACCTCTCAGGCAAACAGCAAAACAGTCCCTCACAAAGGCAGGCAGGCAATCTGCAATCCCCCTAAGCACAAGCACCCCTAACCTTACATAGGCCATACACATGTGGCTGCCATGTGCTCACACACTAATCAGACAAAGGACAAGTGAGCAAGCCTAACACACCTGTTTTCCCAACACACACATCCCCCAAGTTTAGTGGCTTACAACAGCAACCACCATTTAATTTATTATTCCTAGTGTCTGTAGGTGACGAACAGCAAGAGCTAGGCTGGGCAGTTCTCGCTCATGGTTTGTGGTCTCCTTGTCTAAGCTTCCCTAAAGCATGGCAGCCTCACAGCAGTTAGACTGCTTACATGATGGCGGAAGACCTTAAGAGCAAATGTTACCACAAAGCAGGTTGAAGTTATATCCTCTATCCTTGCTACAACCTAGCCTTGTAAGTTACCTAGTGTCATTTCTACTATATTGATAGACCAGTAACAAGCCCACTCCCATTAAAGGGAACACCTCATGAAGGGAAGACAGACAAATAATTTGGGGCCATATTTTAAAACCACCACAGGTGAGGAACTAATATTTTTCAATAAACTGTTTGTTAGTGGAGACCAGATAAAGAAAGCAAAGGAAAGCCTAAAGGGCATGATGTTGGCAGCCACTGATACTGTGATGAAAATTGTGAAACTATTGGAAATTCAAATTGGCCTGTGAGGTTGATAGGTTTAGCATTTCTCAATGTGCCTTGAAAAACCACAACTGGATTATATTTAGCAAGTGATGACATGTTTCTGGGAGTTTCCCAAAGTGTGGGATGAATGTAGCGTATGAATGACTTTAGGAGACATGTAGACATGGCATTAAATGACACCAAATAACATGGCTTATAATCATCCCATTTTCAATTATCTTTCACACCTTCTCATCATGTCAAGAAGAAAGTTTAGGTAAGTGATAATATGCCTTTAATCCCCCTCCGATACTTTGCTAATCTCTTTATACAACAAAGAAAAAGCAATCTTGGAGCCTAGCACCTTGGCAGGCAACAGTAGCTACCCAGAACTTTAAAACCTTACTTTGTTTCCCTGTATATTTTACAATCTCCTATTCATGGCTTGCAGTTTTCTATTTTAAATGGTGATGTACAGTATCTATTTAATGTAACTTTAATAAAAGGGCAGAGAAAGAAAGTATTAATTCATTAAAGGTCAGAGGGTTCAGAGGTAAAACAAAGGCCTAAAGGGGTTATATGTAATGAATATAATGAAACCAACAAGCTAGAAATGAGAAAACCTAAGTGTACACACTGCTGCATACCACCAGATGGACTGGATGGACCCCCACCCCAGGGCTCTTTCCAGCACTGACATTCTAGCTATTCCTGGAGAATTTCTAACTCAAGGTCTGTGGCATGTGCCTGTAGCCTTGTGGCAAAATCTAGAGTAGCAGAATCCAAGTGTCAATTAAATAAAGTTGGAAAAAAATATTTTAATAGTACTAAATATACCCCATCTCCAACAATAAATAAAGTTCCATTTAAAAGTTTCTGAACACGCCCTGGCCGGTTTGCTCAGTCAGTTGGAGCATCCCAAAACACCAAGGTTGCGTGTTTGATTCCCAGTCAGGGAACACACGGGAAGTGACCCATAAATGCACAACTAAGTGGAACAACTGAATGCTTCTCTCTTTCCCATCCTCTCTCTGTCTCTCTAAAATCAATCAATTTTTTTAAAAAATGTTTTTGAGTCTCAAATTAGTCTCAAGATCTAATGTGCATAGGAAGCCCCTGGGTAGCTTGTTAAAAATGCCAATTCTGATTTAGGATTCTGTATCTCTAACAAGCTTCCAGGTGATGTGGATGCTACTGGTTTGGGGACCACTGAAAACAGCAAGCTCTAGAAAAAAATCAAATGTGCTACTATGCATCTCTTCCTAGCTTTGCGGTTAGTGACATTCACACCACTAGCCGGATATCGGCCATGAGGTAGTTACACCAAGAAATTCAGCACTACAAACCAGAGTTCAATTAATTATTATTTTCCAGACTTAAGAAAGTAATAGGAAAATATCAGTAAAATTTATAATAAATTATACACATATTGACATATACACATTCCCCCCAGAGAGCAATTGCTAAACATTTACCACACCTCACTGGTTGTGCATATGTGTATAGGACAACATAGATACATGTGTCCTAGATTAGAGGTTGGCAAACATTTATAAAGACCCAAATAGTAAATATTTTGTTTTGTCAGCCAGTGTCTGTTAAAAGGACTTAGCTCTGCTGTCGCAGCTGGAAAGCAGTCATAGGCAATATATAAATGAGTAAATGTGGCTGTTTTCAAATAAAACTATATTTATGGACACTGCAATTTCAATTTTCACATTCCCTAAAATATTACTCTTCTTTGATTTTTTTCCAACAGTTAAAAATGTAAAACCACTTAGCTCGCAAGATAGATGTAGCCTATAAACTAAAGGACTGCCTCGTTTAGATCACTTGGGAGGAGTGAAACTGGGGCTCAAACCTAGATAAGACATAGGACACAAAGTCTCAAGAAGAGGGATCAACAAATGCAAAGATCCTGAGGCTGGAAGGACTCTAGTGTGCTCCAAGGATGGAAAGATGCAGGGGACTGAACTGCAATGAAACAAGGGGAGCATGGGAGCAAATCTCAGGGGGCTGTGGAAGCCTGAATAAGAAGTTTAGAATTGATTCCAAGTTCAGCAGAAAGCTCTCTGGAAGCATTAAGGAAAGATGTGCCTTTGATCCAATTTATATCGAGAGATTTTGTTGTTGTTGTTTTTCCATTGATTTGAGAGAAAGAGAAGCATCAACTTGTTCCATTTAATTGTGTAATTGTGTGACAGTCAAGCTGGTGAGAACGACTGAGTCCAGGCTGGACTTTGGAAAGTGAGGCAAAGTCGACAAAGTGTTCAGATTGATTCATATAGCAGGAGAGTAGAGATTGACTCCAGGGGGTCCAACATTCTCCTATCAGCTTGTGGGGTTGACCAGCCCATTTTACAGATGAAACTCCAAGCCCGGCTCTGTGCCCGGGCACTATTCCATTCAGGGCATCGGGGTATGGTCATCCTGGGACTCCCATTCTGTTGGCTCAGAAAGATCAAGTCCCTTGGCCTGAGTCCAACAGCCAATACCTCTATTCTCCCCCACTGACACCGCCCCCTTTAGCCAGTGATGTTTAACCATTGATCTCTGCTTCCCCCAACCACTCCCCCGCCTCCGCATGTAGCCTTAAGAAAGCGTCTGCCCAATGTACTTGCCCCTTTTAATGGAAAACCTAAGCCTGAGGTGGCAGGGAGCCCCAACACGCCTCAACAAGGCTCCCTCCTTGGTCTTCGACCTGCGCGTGTGGAAAGCTCCGTCTCCCCGCGCCCGCCCGCATGCCAAGGGATTTACCTACAGGAAGGCTTTCATCGCAGCTCTACGGATGGCGCATTCTCCCACCGCTGAGATCCGGCGCTGAAAACAAGCAGAAAGCAGGAACGTCAAACCCAGAGCCCGCCGCGCCCCTTCACAGAAAGCCTATTCCACCTTGCCAGCGATGCTCGCGAAGGGCGCTGCGCATGCTCCCCGCCCTGTTCACGCCCCCTTGATCGGCGGGAAAAAGGACACGGCCAAGCTCGGAACAAGCGTGTGTTCCGAGCTTGGCCGGGCCCTGACAGTTATCCCGAGCTCGACTCCGCGCCAGACTCAGCGCGCAGGCGCGAGCTGGCCGCCTTGCTTGGCGTTGGCTTGGGAAGTACGCACGCGCGAGAGTTTCTGGCAGAAAGCAGGGGAGCGGCGGCCGGCGCGGGGCGTTGTGGGAGGGCTTGAGGAAGTAAAATGGCGGACCTGGCGAACGAAGGTAGGGGAGGCGCCGTCGGGGACCAGCTGGCGGCCAGGGAACGGGCGGGGGAAGGTGCCGGGGCCACAGGCCCGAGGGCTGAGCACCCCTGAGTGTGGAGGACCGTCCGCTCTGGCATAGTGGTGCAGTGGGTCCTGCAGCCGCCCCCCATTGCGTCCCCACTGGCCGGGCTCACTGTCCCGGCCCATCACTCCCGCCAGCTCGGACCCTGCGGCCGTCCGGTTAGAGGACCCAGGAAGCCGCTGGGGCCGTGGCCCTGACGTTCTTCTGTCCCGCGGACCAGGTTGAAGGACGTGGAAGGCGCGGCCTCATCACCTCGGCCTCGGTTGTAAATAGATCTTCGGGCCTGGTGGTGGGCCCAGCGCGCCACTCTCCCTTCTCGCCCCCTCGTTTTTGGGGACCCAGCTTTTCTATCCCCTCCCTCTACCCCTCCCCCTTCTGGCAGTCTAGCCGACCCACCCACTAGCCCTGTAGGGTTATCATTCTCCGCGGGCTTGCCCCGTTCCGAGGATGGAGGACACCGGGACTGTTTTCACCACCACCCACCCCCACCGGCTCCGAACTCAGTCCCCAGTTCCCGCTAGTTCTCCCGGATCCTTCCTGACCACCCGAGAGTCTCGCTTCGTGTACCCGCATTTAGGCCCGGCCGCAGGATGTGGGCCGCTAAAAGTCCTTGCTTCTCTTTGGGTCTTTTATGCTGCACTTTCAGAGAGACAGGCTGTGAGACCCTTCTCTGTGGAGCGCTTACATCCCACCTGAGCGTTTTGACAAGGTTACAGTTTCGAATCCACAGAGAAAACAGTCCATAAGCCGATGTCTGCTTAAATCAACAGTGGTGTTGATAAAATAGCTATAGCTTCGGGACTTCCGAGCCCTATTTTTAGCTCCCTCCTTTTCTAGGTGCACAACAGCAGGCGAGCTATCTCCCTGCCTGGCCCTGATTCCCACTATCATGCTCCCTGCTATCAGAGGGTGTCCTGAGGTTCCATACTGTACCGCATGAGTGCATGAATGATAATAAGTGATCACCTGGTGGAGCATTTGGGATGGTACAAGGTAATGTTCAAAGTCTTGATCACCGTGTGTTATCTCGGGTAATACTCAAAATTCCATGAGGTAGGTATTGTAGCCATGCTCTTGGTGAGGGAACTGAATTAAAGTAGTTATTTGTCCAAAGCAGGTCATACAACTAGTATGGAGCAGGGATGTGAATCAATGAGGTCTGTCTTCAAAAACTTGGCCATTTTATGTCACATCTCTTTTATAAGATAAAGGAGCCCTAGAGCATTCCGTTTATAAGATCTATTTAAAGGCAGAAAAGGGACAGGAATCAATATGATATACTTTATATATTTACATCTTCAGCCCCTTCAGTTTCTTCATCTCAAGACTTATTATTCGACATCTCCATTTTGGATATCTAATAGGCATATCAAACAAAGTCCCTATCTTTTTCCCCAAAACCTGCCCACCCCATAGTCTTTCCCCCATTTTAGTAAATGGCAAGTCCATTCTTTGAATCAAGTCCAAAACCTTGAGGTTGTGTGGACTCCTCTCTTTTATATGCCACAGCAAATCCTACCAGTTCCACCTTAAAAATATTTCCAGAATGTAATTACTGACCACCAACACTGCTGCTCCTTTGGCTCCCCTTTTACCCTTACCTATTTAACAACTGCTCAACCCAGAAGCCATAGTGGCCCCTGATACCTCCCTGTCCTCTTCTCCCACCACTCTTTCCCTGGTTCTGACTTTCTGAGTGTCCCTTAAATAGTCCATAAGCTCCCTCCATTATGCCTTTGAACTTGCTGGTTCCTCTGCCTGAATCTTCCCTATATATCCACATGGCCCACTCCTTCACCTCTTTCAGGTTTTTATTCAGAGATTATTATTGAGATTCTCTGACCACCTATGTTAAATTGTATCTATATCACTATCTCCTTTACTTTGCTGTAGCTTACTCCACAGCACTTGATTATCATCTGGCATGCTAGATTTGTTTTTTCAACTACTCTTCAACTAGAATATAAGTTCCATGAAGACACTATCTGTCATTATTACTGATGGAGCCCTTACATCAGTGAGGTACAGAGTAGATATCCAATAAATGTTTGTCGAATAAATGAATGAATGAACTCAGTGAGGACCTTCACTGTGAGGTGTATCTTTTAGCATAAAGAGAAAGTTACGAATTTCTGTTTTCCAGGGATACCATTTCTAGCATACCCTCTGACACGTTAGCTGTCAGTTGTAAATTACATAGTGGAATGTGTAAATGTAAAATAAAATAGAGAAGTGGAATGTTTTGCCTAATAGATGCTGTACCTAGTGCTTTGCCTCTGACACTAGTGCTAGCATAGTTGTCCTCAGGAAATCAACTCTAAGTGACATTTTTTATGTCTCTCATATCCCTGCCATCCTTTAATTGGTCAGTATGTGTTCCATGATTCCACTTCTGGATTTGGATTGGATGTTTAATTTCTTTTTCAGTTTGTAAACTAAGACATCCTAGCTTACGCATTTTGAGCCTTTATGGACTGCCTCCATCCATATGCTTTCCCTCTTGCTATTTAAACTGAAAATGCCCTCTTGAATTCTTTGTTTCCATACTGGGATCCTAAAGTCCATCTTCACACACTTTCTCTTTCCTCATGGCCATTGCCACCTCTGTGAGTCTGAGGCAGAGACTAGCCACCCAGGCTGAGCATCAGGATTGCCTGGGGAGCTTTCTTAAAACCACAAATTCTCAGTCCCTGCATCCCATCCATTTTAATTCTGTGAGGTGTTAAGTGGATCCTGGGCATCTGTAGAATTAGAAAGCAGCACAGGTGATCCTGATACACAGCCAGGGTTAAGAGCCACCAGCTTGAGTGACAGGTTAGGAGTGCTGCTTGTGTGCAAAGAGGCGTTTCTAGTGGTGTGTCCAATACAACATCTGTTGGCCCTCGTTGCCATGGTGATCTGTTGAGGGATGCTGATAGCGACTCCCACACCCCTATCTTGGTAGTCCTGTAGTCTGTGACTTTTAAAGTCCAATTGGAATGCTGCTCTCCTGGGGGGGGGGTGTATTTTACATTTGTGTTTTGGGATAGTCTCTTCCTGGCAGTTCATTATTGATATATCTCATACTCTAATCATCTTATCTCTGAAGTCATTCTCTATTACAGACTGACATCAGGATTTGATGGCAGCTTATTTACTTTGGTAAAGTTAAAGAAGAATGAGAAGGGGATAAGCAGAGTGTATTTGAGCTATAGGAAATCTTGAATCCTATATCCCAGCATTAAAAGATATCCTATACATTTGATACTTTGCTGGCCTGTGGACATGCGTGGTGGAAACCTAAGCTATGGTATATAGCACAGTTCTCAGCTTTGGCCCCATTGGCATTTTGGGTTGGATGATTCTTTGCGGCAGAAGCTGCCTTCCCCCTTATCGGATGTTTAGTAGCATAGTGGCATCCCTTACTCTTCCCACAAGATACCGGTAGAACACAACCTCCCCTGCACCCCTTCCCCAGGAGTCAAGACAACAAAAAATGTCTTCAGACATTGCGAAATGTCCCAAGGTAGGGAGTGAGGAGCACCATTGGCAGTTGAGACCCACTAGCATAAAGTGATGGTGAAGCACAGGCTTTGCCCTATAAACTGGATATGTTTTAACTCTGCCTTGTTCTCTCTGAGTGACTTTAAGCAAATTCTTAACCCTTTTGAGCCTCAGTTTCCTCACCAGTAAAAGGGGAATGATGATCATCATATCCAATGATTGCTGGGAGCATTGGCTGAAATAATGCATATCTATTACTGAGCACCTGTCTCAGCACACAGTAATAAACAGTAAATGGTAGCTATTTTTACTAAAGTGGACTCATGGACACATTTAGCTTAAGTGCTCAGCAAAGAAAGAGAGAGTGAAGAAATGAAAAAAAGAAATTAATCTGAATAGCTCTGGTGAATCTACCCCACTGAATGAGATAGCCCTGAGGTCAACCCATGATGGAGACCAGAGCAAGCTGATCCTTCTAAGTCTTCTGTCTTGCCTTTTAGTGCATGATCATCTAGCCATGGGTTCTCAGCCTCAGCACTATAGACATTTGGGGCCAGATCATTCTTTGTTGTGGGGCTACCCTGTGCATTGTAGGATGTTGATTGGCTTCCCTGGCCTTGATCTACTATATGCCAGTAGCACCCTCCCCAGTTATGACAATAAAAAATGTCTTCAAGTATTGGCCAGTGTACCCTGGCAGGGTGGCATAGTTGCCCCCAGATTAGAACCACTGATCTAGCTTGACCATCTGTCAGTAGAGATTTACAACAGTGGTTTGGCTTTTCTCAGTTTTTACCTTACTTGTTGACTTAAAACGTAAGCCCTGAGAGAATGAGTTGAAATTAAATTTTTATTGATGAGCCAGAACTCAGTTGGTCTCCACAGTTCACTTGATTCTCTACCCTACCCCAACTTAATTTTTAGAATAAGTGATAAACATCTGTTTTTAAATTTTTCATGAAGTTGTGATAAACATTTACTCTGGGGTTTGTTCTCAGGTCAGAGCATGTGCATTGACTCTGTAGTGCCTCTCATATCTGTAGCAAGTGAGGCCTAGTGGTATTGCGGGATGTCGTGCTACTTCAAAGGCTGCAAAGCTTTATACACTTGGAAGAAATTTTCATTTTTGTCCAGGATGCTGTGTAGACTGAAAAGATTGTAGTTCTGTGAGTTTAAACTTGTCAACCACGTCTGCAGCCTGCATCTCAATTAACTAGAAAATGGAACCCCAGTAGTGCTGTGACCCTTGCGCCTTCATTGAGTATTAGTGCTAGTCTGGATCTGGTATGTGTTTTTTTTTGGTCCAAGGCAGTCGGAGTGAGTGGAAGTGGCAGGAATTTGGTGAGGTTAGAATGGAAGTGTTTGCAGTTGGTGAAGGGAGCATTTAAAGTATCGGTTGAATTCTGGCCTACTAAGTGAGTTCAGGCAGAGAATAGGCTGTGGAAGGTGGGGACCTTTGCAGGAGCATGGGGTGCATTTGGGGGATCTCATGTACGCGAGAAAGGCCGATGGCAGAGGTGGCTGTTATTGTCTTGACTGAGTCTTGGTAGCTCTCCATGGTACTTTGAAGGAGTCAAGAGGCAGATGGGTTTGTATTTGCATCACTGTCTACTTAGGACCTAGTGGTAGTGTGGGCAGCAAGCAGCAAGTTACTTTGTTTTGTTTGAACAGTATTCATTTTTGCCACCTCTGTGCAATAACTTTTCTGTGGTCTCTGTTCGGAGTGACTGCATTACTACTACTCAGTAGCAAATTATATAGCATAGGGCCTTAGAGCAAAGCCCTGCGTGTCCACAGTTTGGTTGGTTGTTGGCAGTTGCATAGCACTTGCTGTGAATCCTAATCCTGATTGCACATCCCATTTGGTTATTGTTTAAGGAGCTTGTGAAGTAAAATGAAAACTGATGCTTGGGCTGTGTATCATCAGAGATTGCTCCAGGGTGTTGGTCATTTTAAAAGCCCCATAGATGTTTTATGACATAAAGCCAGAGTTGAAAACCACAGGCAGAAGTTACAAAGTTGCTTCAGGGACAAGCAGACCTGTTTGATTTGGCCCATTTAGGTTTTTCTTTGTTTTTAATTAGGAGCCGACACTTCAGATTTCCGTGGTTTTGGTGTGTGTGCTGGGGTGGGGGGGGTGGGGGGATATAATTCAAGTTTCTGATTTCTCTTGAAGACTAGGAACCAGTCTCAGTCTGCATTCATACAATGTGGTTTGCCAGGTCTGAGGAGCAGCTGCTGCTGCCCTTGAGTTCGATTGTGTGTGCTCCTGGACACAGCAGTCCCCACCAAGTCGTTTGGGGCCTGGCCCGCTTCCTCCTTTTCTGGCACGTACCTGGCCTGGGTTGGCATTTGAATTTTAAGCCTGTTGTACACCATTTAGGCACAGAGTTCTTCCCACTCAGGGTACTCTTTAATCTCAGCGGAAAGCATTTTCTGCAATTAATTCAGGATCCAAAGTCCTCTGATGCTAGTACTCACCACAGCATATGTTGTCCAGAGGCCCCTGGGAGTCCCCAAGACCTTTTCGAGAGGACTGCAAGTTCAAAACTATTTTCATAATAATACAAAGACATAATTTGACCTTTTCACTCTCATTCTCTTTTGAATGGACAGTGGAGTTTTTTCCAGCAGTTATAATAGCAACAGGTGAACTGCAAAAGCAAATAAGAGAATCTAGCTGTTTTCTATTAAGCCATAGGTTAAAGAGATTTATCAGAATATAAAATAATGCCCCCTTTATTCACTAGTTTGTTTTGTTTTCAAAAAGTTAACTTTATAAATATAAATTGTATTTAGGTAAACCTTTACAGACTACTGTTATCTTAAACAAATTAGTATATTGATACTTTTAAAATGGTAAGTATCAGTAGCTATAGCCCACACAAGCTCTTGGGATTTGGGATCCTCAATAATTTACAAGTTTAGGAAGGGGTTCCAAGACCAAAAAGTTTGAGAACCCATGTCATGTGATGTGGATTCCAATGTAAAGGGCCCAAGTGGGGCCTATAGGGAGGTCCATGTGGGCTTCTCCCATCTTTCCAGCCCCAGGGGAATTTTAAACTGGGACTGACCAGTAGGCTTCAGTAGGTAACTTGTGGCATAGTTGCAAGTGCTTGGGCTAACTGTCCTCAGTTTGTGCCTCATCTCTGCTGCTTGCTTGCCCAGGAACTTGGGCAAGTTGTTTGACCTCAGTTCCTATATCTGTGGAATGGAAATAATGCTAATCAAGTCTGAGGATAGTTGTGTGAGGGAGCATATGCCCAGTCATCGACTCACTGGCATGTGTGGGTACGTGTCAGTTATGACTGGCTGTTACTCTTCTGATTGGGTGCTGGGTAGAGAGAAAGCTCCTTTGGGGTTATAGCTGTGTTTCTTCACCTCATCATTATTGGCATAGGGGTTAATGGAGCCGTCCTTGCATTGTAATTGTAGTATGTTTAGCAGTCCCCCTGACTTTTACCCACATGATGCCTGCCAGTGGTAATGACAAGGAAAAATGTTTCCAGATATTGTCAGATGTCCCCTTAGGGGCAGAATCTCCCCCATTTGAGACTTCCTGGGTTAGGGGATTTTGTTGAACCCCGCCCCCAAGAGGCTCAGTGATTTGTAATCATTGCACACATTTAAATACACAAACTGAGTGGGGAGAGAAAAAGGAGGTAACTCACAGAAAGAAGCTGGAGATCACCCGGGATTGTACTGTCTGACACATCAGGAGCTTACTCTGGTGTATAATGTGAGCTAGGGATTTAACTCAGTCTTTTTTCAAATAGTCAATGCAGGATTGCTAAACCTCAGCACAGCTGACGTTTGAAGTGTATCATTTTTTGTAATTGGGTGACCATCCTGTGCACTGTAGGATGTTGTTGATCAACATTGCTGGTCTCCATTTACTAGATGACATTAGCATTTCTCCCCATTGTGATAACCAAAACATTGCCCATTGTCCCTAGTGGGGACAGAATCACCCCTGGTGAGAACTACTTGGTTATAAAAGTAAATAAAACTATGCAGGCATAAATTATTTGCCAACTAGAGCTTAGGGCTCATCCACCTGACCTTTCTTTTCCATTGTGGCCTTTTGGCACCTAACTAGGCATTGTGGATTTCATATCCCTATTGATAAGGAGGAACAATGTTTTTCATGACCTTTCAAGGTCCACAGTGAGAGCCTGACAGAATGTTAGAGCTGGAAAGGGCTTTGAGGGATGTTCCGGGTCTAGGCTATTTGATTTCACATGACCTGAAGTAGAGAGAGTTGGCCAGTACCAACATGCCTATCCTCCTGCTATTGAGTTGAAAAGCCCATGGTTGTCCTTTCCAGTGGATCAGTACCATCCACTTAATGGGAACTTGTTCTCTTGAAAACTGACTTGTGGAGCACTACGTTCGCTCTCACTTTGTCAAAGAAAAATAGAAAATTGCAGATGTTTAGAAGGCAGGCCTTGCTTCTGCAGTAAGTTTAAAATACCGTGGCTAAGTTAAACTCCCCCAGGTTTGTCACACACAATCTTGGGAATTTGTTGACTCAGAATTAATGCCTGTGCTGCATTTATTACAGCCTCCCATAACAGTGGGAGTGGGGAAGACAGTTCTTGAGAGTTTTGCTCAAGAGTGGAGAAACGACATTGGGGATCTTAGCCCAGGGTCTGGGTTATTCGCTCATTATTGCCATTGGAGGGGCGTGCACCCTGCTTGTGGAATCTTGTGAAAGGAGCAAGAGTGTTTCAGCTGTCAGCATCTGCCACTGAGAGAGCAAGACATGCCTTCACAGCCTGATTATAATTATCTTCTATCCCCATACCTAAGGGGACAGTAGGCTCTATCTCTAAAATATTCTACTCCATCCACTTTGCCCTGTCTCCAAGGCCACAAGACTAGCCTGAGCTGCCCTTGTCACTGCCGCTTCTCACCTGGATGACTTCTGGAGGCTCCTCACTGGTCCCTTGCATTCTGCTCCTGCCTCCCTGAAATCTGTTCTTCTTGCCACTCCCAGGATGATCTTCCTCAACATTTTATTACAAAACTTTTCTAACTCACATGAGAACCGCTGCCGGTGTGAATCTTTTAAAAATATAAACCAGGTTGTGACACTCCCCTTCTTAGACTTGTCCACTGGCCTTCTTTTAGACCACAGAAATCCAGGCTCCTCACCACAGCGCCTCCTTCCCAACCTCATCTCCCACCTTTCCCTGTGGAAAGCCATATTGGCCTCCAGGTTCTTTTTGTCCTTAGGACTTTCATACTTGGGGCCCCCTCTGCCCAGTGTATTCAGCCTTTACCCCTTTATGTTTGAGGGTCAAATGACACCTCAGAGAGGCCTATCCACCCACTCACCCTATACCCAATCATTCTTTCCCTCCCCCTGCTTTATCTTCCTCATGGTACCTGTTTCTAGAATTATTTCACTACCTCTCACACCTCTGGATACTTGTTTTCTGTTCCCACTAGAGAGCTGTGATCATTCTGAGCATGGTGCCTGGCACATAGCAAGTGCTCAATAAATCATGCTGCTGGGAGTAAGGCTTAGCTAGTTGGCACTTTCCAGAAAAGGGCTCCCCTCAGTGAATCCCTTGGATTCAGAAGGGCCTGGGAGGCCTGACCAAGTGGTGGCGCAGTGGATAGAGTGTCGGACTGGGACACGGAGGACCTGGGTTTGAAATCCCAAGGTCGCTGGCTTGAGTGCGGGCTCATCTGGTTTGAGTAAGGCTCACCAGCTTGAGCCCAAGGTCACTGGCTTGAGCAAGGGGTTACTCGGTCTCTAGCCCAGGCAAGGCACATATACGAAAGCAATGAACAACTAAGATGCTACAACGAAGAATTGATGCTTTTCATCTCTCTCCGTTCCTGTCTGTCCCTCTCTCTGTCTCTGTCACACACACAAAAAAAAAAAGAAAGAAAGAAAGAAAAAGAAAAGAAAGAAGGGCCTGAGAGATTCTGAGCTACTGAGTGTTTTTGTTGAGGTGTCCTGGTGTCCAGGCAGCTCTTGGAAAGGGCCAAACCCTATCAAACATGAGGCATTTATCATTGTTGCGGGCCTGAGGGCCCATGCTTTAAAGTGGCATCAAAGTATTTGCAGTCTTCTATGTATAATTATGATAATGATAATAATGCCCACATGGAATTCATATTGTGTGCCAGCCACTTCCCAACCACTTCATATGCATCATTTCATTTGGTCCTCCCTGCAGCTGCCTGGGGTAGTAGCTACCTTCCCTGTTGAACAAAGGACAGTGTACAAAGAAACTGAGTTAACTTGAGCCACAGATGGTTGAAGCCAATTTGAATGCACACAAAACCAGAGCCCATATTTCTAATTTCATCACTTTGGGTCTGCAGCCTCAGCAGAAGTTCTGTAGTCCTTAGATTTCCTCCCTGTGAGGGGATTTCTGTTGTCTCTACTGGAACTTGGCTCCAGTCCTCGGCCACTTTCACTTCACCTCTGCTGTGCTGTTGTGCACTCTCGTGGCAGAATAGAGAAGTGCTGTCAACACTGGATTCCTGCTTTTATCAGCAGTGTTAGGTGAAGTTGCTGACTTTCTATGATTTATTTAATAGGTTTATGGTGTTTCTCTTGAAGTCAAGGCACAGATATGCCCAAAATACAAGGCTTCCCCCCAGCAGTTTAGTCTGGGTGGGTGGGGCAGGGGTGGAGGGTTTGACTGCAAGGCTGATAAGTGGGAGGTAGACTGCTGCTTGGCCTGAGGGTGTTTTGGGTGATGTGAGGCACCTAGCTCCCTCAGAAAGCCAGGTTTGGGATTCTACTCTCTCCTCTGCCATTCACCAGCTTTGTGACTTTAGGCAAGGCCCCTTTCAGTTCTGTTTCATGATTTGCAAATCAGAGAGAGTAATATCTATGCATGGAGGTTGTCATGACATCCAGTGCAACTGGGTGTATTAAGCACCTACCACTGGGCTGGTAAACACCAGCAATAGTAAGTTGCTTGTTCCTCTTGCCATTTCTAAGTGTAGGAGTCTAGCAGTAAGATGAGAGCAGTGAAAACTGTCTTTGATTTAGTGGCAGGATAAAAACCACTCCAGGGGGAAAAATGTGTAAAATAGAAAACAGCATCATCTCCCAAAACTGTCCACCTAATGTCTCCATGAGACCAGTTGAGAGTTGCCTGAAGAGAAATATATTCGAATACCCAAAAAAGAGCTCAGGGGCCCACCACCCTCCACTAGCTGGGCTGGGCAGCCACTGAGCATGTGGTATACTAATGTTAAGAGCGGCATCACCTAGCAACAGCATGATCAAGATCAGTGTCATTCTTCACCAAAGATTATTTTGCAACAGAGTCAACATATCAGTGACAAATTTACCTTTATGTTGCTGTCCAGAACTGTTTATAATAATTCCTGAGAAAGAAAAATGACTTGAAGGGCTAGGATGGTGTCACAGGATTAAAGCAGTTACCACGTATTAATACTGTTATTTGTGTTGGCAAGATACTTTCCATATTTTTGCACAGATAAGAAGATTAAGACATCTCAGCCCAGGATTAAAGTTCATTTTACACAAGTACCTTGCTGACATTTTAAACAGGAATTCCAAGTGGCTTTCCAGAAGGGGGCTGTTCCCTGGCAGGTGTCTGGGCCATCATTTAGGACGGGAATAAACAGAACGGGAAAGACAATCCAGATCCCCTTCTCTGTGTGTTTTCCTGAGTCTGCCTATTTTCTTCTGTGGGTTTAGTTTAACAGAGATGTTCAGCAACAAAGGCTGGCGGCAGCCACAGGGGGGTGCCAAAGCTTGTCACAGGACAGGTCGGCCTTTGGTATTTGTGTGTTTTAATCCCTCCACAGCGTGAAGATGGAAAGTTTATATGAAAGGGAGTAGTGGAGAGAATGTGTTTTCAGCATAAAATCTGAATGTGTTATGAGAAGCATTACATGGTTAAATATTGGTTTCACCACTGAGTGTGCGTCTTGGAATGTGTCTTGATTCTTTCCTTGAGGATTTAAAGGCTCAGCTCTGGACTTAAGACCAAAGCAAATGGTCATGTTACTTGTTGAAAGCCTTGGGGCCACCCCAAAACTCATTGCTGGCCCTCTAGTTTCATTTGTACTCTTTCATAGATGTCTATTTAGAATGTTAACCGACAGCTGCTTTATTCCTGATGTTCTCAAAAGAAAAATGTGTCTGTTTCTTAGCTTGAAGGCCCATGTGAGCAGAAAAGATGGGTGAAAGCAAATGGGTGGGGTTTTTTGGGGGGGTTATGGTGAAGTTATTTATAGACTTTATTCATTTTAGAGAGGAGAGAGAAAAGGGAGGAGCAGGAAGCTTCAGCTCCTATATGTGCCTTGATCAGGCAAGCCCAGAGTTTTGAACTGGCAACCTCAGCATTCCAGGTCGAGGCTTTATCCACTGCGCCACCACAGGTCAGGCAGCAAACTAGGATCTTGACTTCTCCCTTTTACACTTGTGTGTGGATAGCAGGGTAGCTCAGCTGTGCGGCCTTCAGAATCAGAACTGCCTCAGTTAGAGACCCAAGCCCACCTCAGCCTAAGTCTTCATTTCCCGTTCTATAAAATGACATTAGGATGACCTACCTCCTAAGGCAGTTGTGGAGAATCACGTTGATGATGCAGATAAAGCACTGAGCATAAATACTGGAAGCTCAGTGACTGTTGGCCCATGAAGCATCATCCTGGGATTTGGGGAAACTCCATTTCGGAATGTCTTTGCTCTGAAAAATGTGACAGGCTGGAAAAAGTATAAAGACAGGATCACAAGACCTCTGTTTCCATGGAGGTTGGAAAACACACTGTTGTACCTGGGGCCACCTCAGGGGTCCAGGTAAGTTTTTGGTTCTCCTTTCCCTGCTTGTAGTGAGGACTCTGCCTCCTTTCCTCAGTCACCCTCTTCCTGTGGCGTCTTCCTTCTTAGACTGACTCTCCATCCCTTTTTCCTGCTGCCTCTAAAATAGACACATAACTCCTTTCCTTAGAGGTTTTGCCACCAATCCATCTCTGAGCAGAAAAGACACAGATAAAACTCCTGAGTTCAGTCCCTGACCTACTGGTAGTGGTGGTACCTGGAAGCTCACTATTTTAATTCTCTCAGCTGTGGGGCTATTTAAAACTCCCTCCTCCTTTACTCTCATTACCCACTATTGGTGGAGGCAGTTTATGAGCTCTTTTCCTGACAAAGACTTATACACCAAACTGGACATGACTTTAGGATACGGCTTTTAGCACTTCTCACCCAAGCCATCTGAGGTCTTTCTGTAGGTTCTGGGGCACCAGTAGTTTCTGCTTTAGGAGAAGGGACAGCCTCCTTGAAAACTTTCCCACCCAAAGACCTGCATTCCCTGCGGGCCCCTTGGGTGAGGAGGAAGCCTGCATCTCAGGGACTCCCACTGCCTTTCAAGCCATTTTTGGCTCATTTCCTCAGGAAAGGAACTGCCTGAGAGTGATTGGCGCTTACCTTCTAGGAGCTTCCATGCACAACCACGCCAACATGAATGTGCAGACCTTAGACCTAGCAAAGGGAGAGGGCACACTTTATTCCTGTTGCCCTGGGCTGCAGTGGTCTGTTTTGCCATCTGTTCTAGACAGTCTGGAGTCAGTCCACTGGTGCCACCTCAACTTTCAAGTTTCTCCTTGCTCTCTGCTGCCTCATTCCTCCCTATTCCTTGTTACCTGGTTAAATGCTGTTCATCCTACTGCTTAAATGGCACTTCCTCCAAGAAGTTCTCCCCAAGTCATTCCTTTTTTGCAAGCTCACCAGGTTGAGTGCCCCAGCTCCATGCTCTGAGTCCCTTCTGTGTGACCCCTGTGTTGTAATATTCGACTAAAGTCTGACATCATGTTCTGGGAGGCAGGGGATTTATCTGTCTGTGTTACCATCACACTAGAAGCCATTATGGTGCCTGGCACACAGTGAGCACTCAGATGTGTGGCAACTACATGAAGATTGTAGTTGCCAGTGAATTTATGACTGAATTTGTGAACATGGCAAGAAGTATAGCTAAGGAAGTAGGTCCCAGGCTGGACTGGCTGGGCAGAGGGCCCTGACAGTCGCAGTCATGTCAGCAGTGCCTTTGGAAGCAGGGCCCTGAGAGCAGGGATTAGGGTGGTTGTGCAGAAGAGACCAAGAAGACATCGGTAGAGGTTTGGAATAAGAGCAGAGATGAGCAACTTTCTGCACCCATGCTTACCTGTCTGCTCATCACTGGGTCTGCAAAGACCAGATTCAGGACATAGGTCCTGCCCTTGGGATCACAGCTGAGCTGTCCCATTTTGTATCTGAAACTCACAGTTAGGTGGAGTGTGGCAGGGGACAGAAGGGAGAGCCAGGGCTGTGTGCCAGGATGTCTTCAGGGGCTCACTCCTTTCTGCCTCTGGCCAACAAGCTACCCACACACACACACAGAGTTTGGGGGCTTGGAAGGCCAGGACTTTGCTCCATTGGGTTGTGTGATCATTATCTGTGTTCACAGTTGGGCTCGGCCTGGTATTATTGGAGCACAGGAACTGAGAGGGGCAAGATGGGTTTAAATTGAGCAGTAGCCATCTTGGACTTGGCATGTGGCACTTGGAAAGCTACGGTGAGGCCAAAACAGCTGACACATCCCACGCAGTGGAGCCCATGCCACCTAGAGGTGGGGCTGTTGTTTGAGGCAACTTGGCTCTGAATCCCACCTCACTGCACACAGCAGCGTAGGTCGCAGTCATCCAAGGAACACAGTTCTCAGGCCTTATCAAGGGTGTTTTGGAAGGGGGAGTTCCTGGTCAAGTAACTTTGGGCAGCATTTGATCAGTCAGGTTTCCTATGCTGCTGTGTCAAGCCAATGCTCTAGACAGGCTGCTTTGTTACAAACTAATTTGGGATCAGGGAGCATTTCATAGAACCACAACATAGACACCTGGTTGGCAGAATCTAGATGGAATATAGTCTGCATTTGATTAACATAATATTTTAGATCTTTGTAGTGGCCTGGGTCTCTCTAGAAATTTCTGGTGGTGATTTTATCTTTGCTTGTTAAAGAAAGACTGTGCTGGGCGTTCAAGTAGATCATAGAAGCAAACTTCATTGTTTGACAACTAGAAGCTGTTTGGTGATGGGGACAGTTAAAAGAAAACCATCTGTGGCAATTCCCTGAAGTGTGGGGCTATTCTACTTGGAAGGGAGTGCATGTAGATTGTTATTTTGTAACATCAGTACTAATTTTCAATTTAAGGGCTTCTGGCCCCATTCAAGCTAAATGGATGGAAATGAAATGTGTGTAACTCTGGTGCATTGTGTTTTGGTGAAGAACCGACTGAAGTTCATTGCTATGTTTTAGTGCAGTGGCTGGGTTTGTCATGACTGCCATATCTACCCTTAGTGGGGGTCCCAGTGGGACGCAAGATGGGCTGCCAAAACCCTTGACCTCCCCAGTCATAGCCTTACTGAAGGACATTACATTCATTCTAGAACTGCTTGTTGAGCTTATGTTTCTAAAGATATGGAGGTGAACCCAACAGAGGCATCATTCTTGCAGATCTTATGTTCCAGGGGTAGACGCTGCCACTGAGCAGATAACCTGCTACAAGCTCCAGGCCTGGTATACAAACACACCCTCTCATTTATTTGTTTGTTTTATTTATTCTAGAGAGGGGAGGGAGAGAGAGAGAAAGCAGGGAGGAGGAGCAGGAAGCATCAACTCCCATATGTGTCTTGACCAGGCAAGTGCAGGGTTTTGAATTGGCGACCTCAGTGTTCCCAGGTCGACGCTTTTATCCACTGCGCCACCACAGGTCAGGCACACTCCTCCCTTTTAATCAGGTGTTTTACACTAAAGTTTTTTGCCTTCATCTTCTTGTTCCCATTCTTCCTGTGATATCTTGCACAGAATAAGAGCTTTATAAATATTTGTGATTATGCAGCAGCTAGTGTTAACATATGAAGTACAAAAGGCGTTTAGTTCAAACACTTATTAAATGGTTCTTACATGATGCACTTTGGATGGCAGGCTGGGGCGCAGAGTTGTTTTAAATGCTGTCGTCCCGGGGTCCCCAAACCTTTTACACAGGGGGCCAGTTCACTGTCCCTCAGACCGTTGGAGGGCTGGACTATAAAAAGAACTATGAACAAATCCCTATGCACACTGCACATATGCACACACGTCATATGACGCGCTTCCGGAGCCGTGACGTGTGCGTCCTATGTCACCAGAAGTAGTACTGTACGTGAGTGACGCCGCGCTTTGCAGCGCCGCCACACACAGTGCTCCTCTCACTGACCACCAATGAAAGAGATGCCCCTTCTGATGCAGCGGGCCGGATAAACGGCCTCAGAGGGCTGCATGTGGCCGCCTGTAGTTTGGTGACCCCTGCCGTAGTCAGTCTCCCTTACAAGTAGCCTCTGTATGATCCCTGGAGGATATAAGCCAGAGCATGCTTTGGGACCACAATTCAAACTGGAGACTTCCTAAAGGAGATAGTATCTATATATGAGTGAGTCTTGAGCATGGACGAGAAGGTGAGAATGTGTTCAAGGCAGAGGGACTAAATCGGGTAGAAGTCCAGGGTGTAACAGAAGCATGGATGTGCAAAGGACAGTGCCACGGTAATGGTCAGGTAGGGTGTTGCCTGTTTGAAAGAGCTCCAACTCTAGTCTGGGAGGGCATTACAGAGTTTAATCATGCATTTTGCACCAGTGGTTCTGGCTGCTTGCAAAAGCCAGACTTAAGGCCTGACCTGTGGTGGTGCAGTGGATAAAGCGTCGACCTGGGAACACTGAGGTCGCCAGTTCAAAACCTTGCACTGGTCTGGTCAAGGCACATATGGGAGTTGATGCTTCTAGCTCCTCCCCCCTTTCTCTCTCTCTCTCTCTGTCTCCTCTCTAAAATAAATAAATAAATAAATAATAAACACGTTTACACTTTGGCTTTATTTCTTTATTTTTTTTTTTTAAAAAAGCCAGACTTAAGGTGGCAAGGGTTGCTCAAGGGACAGGTGCTGGGAGTTAATAAGGGTAGATCTGCTTGGATCTCACCTGATAATCCTGTTCTTTGAGTGGCTGCTTTCAGAACTCAGAACCCTCCATAATGCCCCTCTCCCCTCTACTGAACAATGTCAGTTGCAGTGCAGAATTGTTCCTCCTCAGATGGGACCTCTCCCAGCTTACACCTGGATGCTGCCATGTGGTCCTGCCCTATCCTGTCTTGGGCCCACAGGCAGCCAGCCCTCCCATACTGGTCTTCCCATGTGCCTGCAGATCAGAAATCCCTTTCTCTGATGTCCAGATGGTTCTCTCTTTAACCCAGCAGTCATTTTCTCTAGTGCCCTCTCCTCTTGTTCATCCCTTCATCAGATTTTGTTGAATCCCTGCAGGGTGCCAAGTATTGTTCTTGTACCACTGGACAGTGAGGGGGAACCAGGCAGTCTCCAGATCTAGAGTTGACATCTTAGTAGGGGAGACAGACCATAAACCCATAAATACAGAGTTTATCAGCTGGTGATCCCTGCTGTGAAGAGAAAGAAGCATCTGCTTCCTTGTGAGGCCAATCCAAGGTTTCTTCTAGAAAGAAGAGTGGTAATGAAGTCTGTAATAGTGAGGTCCCACCTCTTCAGCTGCAGGCTGTTAGAGACTAGGGGCAGAAATCGAGCTCAGAATGCCTTGGGAAGCCAGCGTGAGGTGCGGACCTGGAACCGTGAGGTTGCTAGTTTGGAACCGTGAGGTTGCTAGTTTGGAACCGAGTTTGCTGGTCAAGGCACATATGGGAGTTGATGCTTCCTGCTCCTTCTCTCTCTCTCTTTCCCTCTCTCCCTCCCCTCTCTTTTCTCTCTAAAATGAGTAAATAAAGTCTTAAAAAAAGAAAAGAATTCCTTGAGCAAAAATTGAGCTCAGAATGCCTTAAGCAAAAATCAGCATCAGTTAACTTAGCTGAAAAGTTTTGGGGATGAGGTTAGCTTGGGCCTGCTGGACTCTGGACCTCCAGCAGGAGGGTTCAGTTTCCTGTCCTGCTTCCCAATGAACTGGCTCCAGTCCAAGGTCCCTTTGTAATGACAGGCCACTACTGGCAGCCCAGGTCACCTTTCACCAGCTCAGCAGAGAAAAGCTTCCCTCCCCCAGTAGCTCCAGCAAAAGTCCTGGGCCTGAGCCCTGTTCACCCTCAGCAGCCTGGTCTTACTCACACGTCCCAGTGTCCCCTGAGGTCAGGGCATGCAGTACTCTCCTCAGGCCTGAAGCCAGGGTTAGGATCCGTCTGAACATGGAGGTAGGGAAGGGGTGGTTCCCATAAGATAATGGGGGGTTGGGAGTGCTGGGCTGGCCAAAACCCTGGCTTCTTCCTGTGCCCTTCCAACACCTTGCTGCTAGCCAGGAATTGAACACAGGAGCAAGACTGGGGCTGGGACCTCCAGCCTCTGATGCTGGGATTGTGGTTTATATTATAGCACCAGAATATCTCTGGGATTCCCTGTGGTAGACATATATTGATACCTGCTGCCATCCCCAGAGTCCCTCCATCATTTCTTTACTGTCCTTTATTGCCTGGAGTTAACATCTTAGTAGGGGAGACAGACCATAAACCCATAATTATAGAGTTTATCAGCTGGTGATCCCTGCTGTGAAGAGAGAGAAGCATCTATTCTGATCTGTCAGGCAGCAACTACACACTGTGCCAGGAGATAGCTGCTTAGGAAGCTTTGATGGTGATCCCTCCACCCTCCTCCTTTTAGCACTTTGGTCTCACATATGTCGTTCACCCATGTTTACCATGGGCTGTGCACAGTGAGGACTGTCAAGGTCAATCTGACTTGAGTATGGTGCAGCTTCATTGGGCATGGCAAAGGGAATGGTCACCATCAGTGGGTGGGCCATTGCCCTAAGGTTAAGACTGGCATCTATTCTGCTCCAAAGATGAGGAGTTTGGGGGCATGGGGAGTGGAACGGGGTTTGTTTGACTGTCTCAGTCTTGCCCCTTTTCCTTCTTATACCTTACCTTCACCCCACTTTTATTGTGGGTGATGCTGTCACCTTCTAATTGGGCTCCCCACATTGTTCCCTTCCACAAACTATTAACTCTTTAAACCTAAACCAACCTGCATGCTACCCATACCTTTTACAACACTTCCCAAATCCTCAGCTTGGCCACCATCTGCCATCTGTCAGTGTCTCAACCAGACTCTTTTTGAGACTTCAGCACAGCAGCCTCTTCTCAAGGACGTTTTCCTGACACTGTAGACAGATACTCTTACCCGCTTCCCACACAAGCACACTTATGAACTGTGAACCATGTCCCCATCTGGCATAGCAGTCCTGCCAAGGCAGAGCTATGTGAATGTAGGTCCCTGGTTAATCTCAGCCTCCCATAACTGGGGGATCTGTGACAGCAGGACTGTGCAGATGCCCCCCAAATTTGTGGTTCTCCCCAGAATTCATGATTCCCATCCACTCTGCCCTTGAATGCTGAAGGAGGTCCTGAGTGTACCCCACAGGGTTCATAAGAACACCCAGAGCTGCCTGACCTGTGGTGGCGCAGTGGATAAAGCGTCGACCTGGGAACACTGAGGTTGCCAGTTCAAAACCCTGCACTGGTCCGGTCAAGGCACGTATGGGAGTTGATGCTTCCAGCTCCTCCCCCCTTTCTCTCATTCTCTCTCTCTCTCTCTCTCACTCTGTGTCTCCTCTCTAAAATGAATAAAATAAAAATAAAATAAATTAAGAACACCCAGAGCTATTGTGCCCAGGCCCCATGACAAGTAGGGGCCTCCCCCAGGGGTTAATAAGGCAGTCCTCGTTTACAGTCCCCTGGCTGATGGCAGAGGTTTCCTGGCTGCCCCAATAGGAGATAAATGGTATTGCCTGAGAACAACAGACAGCATAGTCCTGGTCCCGTCATGTGACAGGACATCCCAAAGGGTTTTTTCCCTTCAGCAGCCATGCAAGAATGACTCTCAGACTTTTGCAACTCCATAAATTCCTTTTTTGTTAATGACTGCTCACTAAAGAAAACCCGGTAGAATATTGGGCCAGTGTTCTCCAAAGAGCATGAGCCATGTGGGCAGAGGTTGCAAACTGGTTTTCCCCTGGCCTCAACTGGCCTGCAGATTTGAAAATAATAAAACTAAAAAATTTAAACTAGTCTCTGCACTTGAAATTCAGGAGAAATTCAGGAGATGACACATAAAGATCTGACTTCTCTACTCCAAATTCCTTCAAAGCCACAGTTGGTGGTGCTGAATAGCTGCCACCTCCCACCACTCTTCCTTGCTCAGTGAGATGGCCTCTTCTAAGTGAGTCTTGGAGCTTTTTTATTGGTGTATAATATGCACACATATCCTACCATTAAGTGTTGCTTTGGAATGCCCCATACCTCCATGTCAAGAAACCTTTCTAATTGATTCGATATTCTTGGGAGTTACTAGTTTTGTACTGGGTTTGTTTTTCGCTTTTAACTTATTACAAACAAATTAAGCTTTGTTTACTGTATGAAATAGTGTTGGGGGGAAAAACACCAATTTTTCTTTTTGCAGAAAAGCCTGCCATTGCTCCGCCTGTCTTTGTGTTTCAGAAGGATAAAGGACAAAAGGTAAGGGGCTGGTATGTTCTCTTCACACTTGTTTTCTTCCAAAGATCTCTCTCCCCAGGTCACATGGCCAAGGATGCTTCTGCCCTTTAAACCTTCACATTGAGCCTGAAGGAAAAAGGTCCAGTGGCTTTAGGATAGCATTGACGAAAAGTTGAGATAGGTGTGTGTGGAAAGGGTTCAAAGACCTTTCTTTTTAAAAATGGTGGAGTAAAATGCTTTCTTCTCATTTCTAATGATATGATTTAGAAATACTACTGTATATTAGGAACACTAGTAGGAGAGAATAGAGTAGGGAAAAAAGGTGGAAGGAGAAGAAAGGATGAGGGACAGGGAGAGAGAAAAATTGGGGATGAGGGCAGGGAGAGCAATGATGGGTAAGGGGGAAAAACAAGACATTTAAAGATATTCGGAAGATTTTCCCCCAACCAACTTGGCATAAGTGCCTTTAGAATAACTTAGTTGGCTTGCATTGTGTATTTACCATCCCTCTTTGTGGGGTTTCTTCCCCCTCTTGGATTTTAAATGTCTTGATCACACTGTTGTTGGAAATACCTTGCCTTATTCATAATGATAAGCTGGCAGCCTGTCAAAGGCCTGATTGGTACTGCAGTCACATTCCAACCATTGCATGTTATTTATTTTGAAACCACAGGTTTTATATCCTGCTCTGACAAATCCTTGTGGAAGGCTGGGGTTGTGTCCAATGTTAGTTGATGTTCCGTAGTGGTGCCTCCCAAGTTTGTATGAGCACTCCCTCTATTTGTCAAAAAAATGGATGATCCCTCCCCACCCATGGCCCAGGACAGCAGGTAATTTAATGCCCATGGCAAGATTTTGAGTGAGAAGTGTGTTCTGAAATCCATTTGTAATCTTGTTGATAAGATCATTTGAAAATTGGCTCAGGGCTGGAGATTCACAGGCCAGGTGCTCTGATGGATCCCCAGTTGGTTGGCTCCGAGGTTGTGGGTGCTGGTCTAGCAATTTGGGTCTCCTCGCAACCCAGCTACTGCTTGTAAACATTATCCCTTGATCTGAGAAGAGAGGCCAGACTTTTCTTTCTGTGCAGCCCAGTTTTCCTGGAATACTTTCAAGTGCTATGCCAGAAAAAGAGCTTGTGCGCAGAGGGTATAGGAGGAAGGGGGCTGCCCTCAACCTCGCTCCATCCACACCTCCACACTCTGAGTGGAGCCTTCTGTATTGGCAGGGGTTTGTTTTCTAGACTGTTCTCACCTTAAACGTTCCCATTGTTAATCCTTTACTGAAGAAAAGATCACAAAACCTGAGGAAATGTTCTTCCCATTTTGTTTTGGTTTTCCAGGTGGTATTTGCAGGATACATCAACCTCTGCTGTCTCCTCTCCCCAGGGCCTGACATACATACATACAGCTTAGTTACCTGTACTTTTCATCGGCTCTCCTTTGGAAAGGGTCACTGAAGGCCTGATGTGTTTCCTCTAGCTTTTTAGAGATGGATATATTTGATTTCTCTTTTAGATATAAAAGTCACTTCTCACATTTTCCCTTAAATCGGGGTTTTCTACAATTTTGAATTTTATTATGATCATATTTTGAATCACTTTTAGCAAACTAAGGCCCAGGCACCATCTTAGTTTTATAAATAAAATTTTATTGGCACACAGCCACTCCCATTCCCAGTACAGCAGCTGAGGCAGATTTCACTTTGTAACAGCTATGTGAAGTAATTTAGACCCAGATCCTATAGCCTGCAAAGTCAAAAATATTTAGTATTTGGCCCTTGATAGAAAAATTTTGCTGACCCTGGATTTAAAATGAGCAATAGGAATTAGTAATTCTTTAAACCAGAGGACTTTGGGGCAACCAACAGTATGAAAAACTAAAATGTAATGTTTGTTCAGCTGAATTTAAAATGCTGTTAAAATTGCAAATTCCTGTTTCAGTGTTTTCACATTTGAGGTGGTTCTGTTGCTTTGGTTTTGTTTGTCTTGTCTGTCTTTCTTACTGAATTTATCAGGTTGACATTGGTTAATAAAACTATAGGTTTCAGGTGTACAATTCTGTAATACACTACCTGTATATTATATTGTGTGTTCCCCACCCTGTCAGGTCTCTATCCATCACCATTTATCCCCCCTTTACCCTATTCTATCTCCTCCCACACCCCTTTTCCTCTGGTTCTGTTGCTTTGTACGGTAATTCAAAGGATAACTCGTATGTATTATGTATTACCTTCTAAAGTTGATGTAGATTATGTAAATGATAACATGGAACCGGAAGAGTGTCTAGGAAGATGGTCAACATTATCTTAAAATGTGCAAATGTAATTCTTATCAAAATACTGACTCAGAGCCAATTCTAATGGGCGTCTAAAAATAACTAATCTCCAACTCTCAGAGTTGAGCTCTCCACTTTTGTCATAAAATCTCCAAAAGGGCCCTGACCAGTGATAGATAGCACAGTGAATAAAGTATTGACCTGGGATGCTGAGGTCCTGGGTTCAAAACCCCAAGGTCACTGGCTCAACTTGAGCCCCCAGTCAAGGGACGTATGAGAAGCAATCAGTGCACAACTAAAGTGAAGCAACTATGAGTTGATGCTTCTCATCTCTCTCCCTTCCTGTCTCTCTCTCACTCGCTCTCTCAAAAAAAAAAATCACCTACAGGGTATGAGAAACCTCTGGTTTAACAGCAGAAGCTGGAGGAGGCTTTGTGACTATCCTTTAGGGCCTCTTTTTGAGCTGTCAGGTAGTTAGTGGCCAAATGTTCACAGAATCTTCCTTTCTCTATTGCTTATGACAGCTCAAGAGTAAGGCAGAAAGTTAACAGTAACTCAGCTAGCTTTGTTTCCCCTTGGCTTCCCATTTCAAGGAAGACAGAAGGGCAGACCCTCAAGGAGCAGCTACAATACTTTTGACAAGAATGAGAGTTTGAGAGCCTTTCCATCATATTTTTTCCACCCATCCCCTTATGCTGCAAAAGCAGAGCTAGGGAAAAGCTACTGGAGCTGCTTTTATTCTGAGCAAACCTTTTCTCTTTCTAGTCAACATTTTATTTTGACATTTTCAAATTCTCAGAGGTAAAAAGAACGATACTAAGAACACTTGGGTATTCTCTTCCCAGCTTCACTGTTAACATCTTTGTCATAAATGCTGGAAGCACTCAACTATGATTTGCACCCATCTGATGTTTCTCTTTAAATACTCTTAAGAATAGAGATATTCCTCTCCATGGCCCCAGTGCCTTTGTCGCCCCTAAGAAAATTATCATTAATTCAGAAGTCTCCTCTCCAATATATAAATTGTCCCAATTGTCACCAGTATGTTCCTTATAGCTATTTTTGAAAACACTTCTTGATCCACAAAGATCAAGTAGTCCCACTGTCACTGAGGGAGCATTAAGTTCCCTGTCAATAAATGGTCTGTAACCACCCAGTGGGATGCGCTTCAAAGACCCCTGTTGGTCCTGGCAGGGTGTTTCAGTAGATAAAGCATTGTCCCAGAGCACCAAGGTCACAGGTTCAACCTCCAATCTGGGCACGTATAAGAAGTAATCAGTGCACAACTAAATGGAACAACTAAGTGGTACAACAAATTAATGCTTCTCCCCTCCCCCCAATCAACAGGGGGAAAAATTTTTTTAAAGAGAGCCCCTGTTCCCCTCTTCAAAAAAGAGTGCACCACAGGCCCAGCTATTAGTACTGAAACATGATTGAGATAAAAGATTTGAAATTGGAGGGAAAAATATTAAGCTGCCAGCCTAGGTGTTTTTGTTTGTTTGTTTGTAAAACCACACCAGTCAGTTCCATTGATGGTCCATGTGTTCACAGTAAACTCTGAATTGTTAGTGCCTGCTGGTGGCATCTCGGGTCAGTTTGTCAAATCCTCTTATGTTCCATCGTCCGTTCCACAGTCTGAACTCCAGTCCTAGTACACAGGAATTGTCTTTACTTTCTTCCTTGTTTCCAGGTTTCCTCAAGGTGGCACCCTTCATAAAATGCTCGTATTTACATGCATTTGTGTTTTTAAAGCAAAAACGAAATCTTTTATTACCATATTTCCCTATGTATAAGACGCTCCCATGTATAAAATGCACCTTAATTTTGGGGTCCAAATTTTGAAAAATACCGTGTTACATAAAGTTACCGAATTCAAGTTTTATTCTTCATAAAATTCATACAACTCCTCATCACTATCAAAATTCCCATCCATTAGCTTGTCCTCATCTGTGTCTGATGATGAATCACTGTCTTCAACAATGAGCGCAAAAACAAACACAAAAACGTGGGAAATGCAAGTAAAAAAAATCTACAACCACTGAATAAGATTCACCCAGTTTTTAGACCCCAAATTTTTTGAGAAAAGTTGCATCTTATACATGGTAACTGCCTTGAATGGAGGCAGTTCTTTTTTTTCTTTTTAGTGTGAAGAGATTTTGAATCTCCTTCTATTGGTTGTCTTACTGTTTGTGATGATCAAATGTTTCTTTCAGTTTATCTTCCAAACATTTGTTAACATTTGTTAGCTTTGAGGTTGCACTGGCAGGATAATGTCAGTTTGTTAGAAAGACAGAAAACAGTTACAGAAATGCTCATGAGCAGAAAGCCTGGTGTTGCTGTAAACACCTTGTAGTATGTTTAGGCCTCATTTTGAAACTTACTGTTGGTGTATAACACATGTATCTTGTGAGCAGAGGTTTTTTATTTGTTTGGTTTGTCTTGTTGTTTTGTTTTTGTGGCAGAGACAGAGTCAGAGGGACAGTTAGGGACAGACAGACAGGAAGGGAGAGAGATGAGAAACATCAGTTCTTCGTTGCAGCTCCTTAGTTGTTCATTGATTGATTTCTCATATGTGCCTTGACTGGGGGACTACAGCAGACCAAGTGACCTTGCTCAAACCAGATGAACTCGCACTCAAGCTGGCTATCTCGGGGTCTCGAACCTGGGTCCTCGGCATCCCAGTCCAATGCTCTATCCACTGTGCCACCGCCTGGTCAGGCCTGTGTGCACATTTTTATTTTGTTATTTTTGTCAGCCATATTTAGGGTGTATGATCTAAAGTCTGGATGTGAAGTCTGGTTTTAACAAGCATGTTGAAAAACTACAGGCCCTATCTTGGTTCCAGAGCTGACTTTTCTTGTCAGTAGAAACACTCAGACCCAAGGAGAAAATGCTGGAATAGCATTTGTATTCCTTTCTGGGCCTCTAACTTAGACTTCCCATCTTGAGTCCACCATGCCATGGGGGCTTTTGAACATTTAGGTTCTAAAAGCAAGAATTTAAAAAAACATCCAAGTGGTTCTAATTAGAGATAGGCAGTTTCCCACAGACCTCTGGTTTTTCACTTGTCAGGTATTAAAACTCTACCCATAAAGTAGCAGCCAACTAGTGCACAAACCTATCTTAGTGCCCTAGACAGGTTGAAGGAACAGCGTGTGCGAAGGAAGGCATTTGTGTCGGTGGATCTCCCCTGGGTAGGAAGAGTTAGTTGATCTCAATGACTTTTTAGATGTTCATATGAGTTAACATTTTATTGCTTTTGCTTTCCTAAGAATGTTTGAAAGTTATCTTAAATTGTCTTTATATAGTTCCTTTCATCCAGCAAGCCTCATGTTAAGAAATAGGCCCCCCCACACACATCCTATCTAAAGAGGTCGCAGTCACCTCACACTCAGAAGAAATGCAGCAGGGTCTGTGGGGAAGCAGGGTAGCTCTGTGGTCATTTAGTTAACAAATTGAGAGAAGTGGCTTCGTGTTGTGGGTGATGCCAAGTGGGAGGTTTGGGGATCAGAGCCCATCTGTTCCAGGACACCAGCCTTATAAGCCATTTCTCAAGAAGAGTCTTGGCCACAGAGCTCTCAGCCCACAGTACCTTGCTTCTCCCTTGCCCCCCGGAAGCCCAAGAATAAGCTCAAAGAGTGCCAGTGGTGTTGTGCTTTCAAGGACGAAGACTTCTGGAGTCAGCTTTCTCTTATCCTGGCTGTTTCCCAAATAAGCCCCTGCCCAATGTGTTCAGGGTGAGCCTGGGGAAATCCCAGGTTAGGGGGCTTGCTCTTCTAGCTAAACTCCCACCCTCCCACCAATACAAAACCAGCTCTCCATGTCTCTGCCAGCTTGTTTGGTCACACCACAACTGTACTCACTGAGAGGTGAAAGCTCTTTATCTCAGGTTTAACCAAAACAAGTTGAAAGGTGCTAGAAGAACTAGAGTGAGATGCAGAAGCCTTTGACCCTAGATGCCCCATTCTGTAGCTGTGTGGTGTCCAAGGCCTACTTCCCTACCTTTCCTAGCAGACAGAAATGGTACTGAGGGTAGTTCCCCTCATCAGTATCTTTGGGGAGATGTGTTATTAACCTGTAACCGTCCCTGCTCCCCACTGATAGAGGCACTGCCCTCATTGTCGTCACCAGGAGTATTTCTCCTCACTCATGGCACATAAGCAGAGTAGCTCCATTCCAGGCCTCCTTCCTAAAAATGAAGCTCCTGCCTCCTGCATACCCTAAAGCTCCCTGCAGTCACACAACAGCAAGTCCACGTTGATTTCACTTTCTGCCAGCTTTCTTAGCTCATCCTCCTGGGCAGGAACTGATGAAAGTTGAACCATCTCTAGCCCTTCAATCCCTGTCCCCGTTCCCTGCCCCATGTTGCAGCCTTTGTTTACATTGAAGGAAAATTGTCTTTTTTGCTCCCAGTCCTCTGCAGAGCAAAAAGACTTGTCGGATTCGGGAGAGGAGCCTCGGGGGGAGGCTGAGGCTCCCCACCATGGCACAGGTCACCCTGAGTCAGCTGGTGAGCATGCTCTAGAGCCTCCTGCCCCTGCTAGTGCTTCAGCCAGCGCTCCTGAAGCCCAGCTTCCTCCTTTTCCACGAGAACTGGCAGGGGTAAGTCCACCTCCACCCAGTATTCCATGGCCCAGGGGTCCCAATGCAGACCGGCCCCTTACCCTCTGGGTTCCTCAGATCCAGACTGTAGATTTTAAGCAGCTGATGATAACTGAACAGGTGACCAGAGTCTCTCTGCTCTCTTTAATTCCTGCTGCCAAAAATTCAGTGAAGATTAGGTCCCCTTTACATGGAGACTTTTCTAGTTGGGAAAATATATACCCATAGCAAAGAGCTAGTCTTGTTTCCTAAAAGACATGAAGGGTCAAAAGAGGAATTGAGTAGTAGATAGAATCTTCCAAATCAAATTTGACCCCTTCTCCCTCCTTCCATTTTTTCTTTCTACTCTCCCTGAATCTGGGCCTGGAATTCAATGTCTTAGAAACACAAGGAACTCTGGCTTCCTTAATCTAAGGAAGAGACGGTATCTAACAGATTGTTTTGCAAGACTGCTTGTGTCTGGACTGTGGTGAGCTGCTGATTGTCTTCAGTCAGAGCAAGAAGAAGAGGTGAAGACTGTTCTTGGAATCTGAGCGGACCCCTGAGCCCTTTACCCTTGTAGTAAGAAGGCTGTTGAAGATTATAGGTGAAGAGTGTGAGCTCTCAACAAGAAGAAGTGCCTTGAGTGTCCGGAGTTGGATAAGTTGGAAAAGATAAACATCGTTGTACATTCATGATTGAAAACTCGACCCTCCAGGCACCTCATGACGAAGTACTCCAGTGTCATGACAGGGAAAACTGACTTAGCGAGCAAACAGAAGACCCCGTCTTGCTCTGCCATACACAACACCAGGCAACCCCCCAGGGCGTCACAGCCCCAGACCTTTAAGAATTCCTATATTAAATCACCAGTACCCTGTGTTCTTCAGGAAACCATTAAAATTCAGTTACAGACACCACACCCTAAGATATGCAGGAAGAAGTCATGTTCAGCCAAGGTGAGATCAGAGTCATATTTTAGCACTTTGGAGGAATCATGCTGTAGTGGATAAAGAAGAAGTAGTTTTCAGCCTGGTGAGGAGTGGCGGGGAGGTAGTTCTTCACGACATAGTAGTGGGTTTGGAGTAATGAAGTGTACTAGCTCAGTAAGGATTCCAGCGAGGAGGCACTATGTCACAGTCTTCTGGCATCATAGCCCTCACACAGGAGCCAACAGAACAATGCTAATCAAGGTGATCACTTTTTTAGTTGGGGGCAGAACAAATCCTTGAACCTCCTCCTGAGTCGGGTATTGTTAGTTATTGCATCTTCAGCCTTTTTTTGCATAGGACACCCTGTTCTCGGTGCCTGGAGAACAGATGACCTTATGTGGATCTGCCCAAGAGGCTCTGAAGTCTCTACTACAGTCTAGTTTGAAAAGCACAACTTACAGAGACATCTCTGACTGGGAAGGTTGAGAATAACACACAGCTAGATTGTAGCGGTTGTGTCTTGGCAGCAAATACTTTGGTTTTTAGGTCAATGAGGGCATAAATCAAGGCAGAAGAACCTGATCCCAGCTTCTTGGGCTGAAATTTTACCTTGGTTGTTAACTCATTGCTTTTGCATCAGAACAAATTTGGATCTTGCTCTGTACCACACCTGAGTTCAGGAAACCACCCACGTTACTCAGCAGGTCTCATCCATCATGTTCAGTATCTTCCTTATGCTGTGATCCCTCGGGGGGCTATAAAGCACGAGCTCTTTATGGTAAATTGTGTAAAAAGGCCCTGCTCATCTTTCACTGTACTCACCAGCACTGTAGCATTGTAAGACTCGATACCAGAAAAGTCTATTTATCAGAGACTTCCTGGCTCTCGGCAGGCAGTTTGAAGAAGACCAAACCACATTCAGATTCAGTTCTCTGATCTGGAGGAAGCAAATAGTTTCATGCTTACCCGGAACCTGGCTGAAGTCTGCTGGACTAAAGCTCCAAGTCAAGGCACTGATGAGTCTTAACTGTGTTTATGAGACCTACCAGGAAGCTTAGAAAGATTCTGGAATGAGCGCCTGGCTGGACAACTTCCCTCATCTTCCAGCTCCTGCACAGAATTTGACTTTCACTCCACCCCTGTTCTACATCATATCTTTGGAGGCCACTTCTGTTTTTCTTTCCTCAGTGTGCCTTTTGGGTAAGAATTTCTGAGCTGGTTGCCTCAGTCACAGAATAAACAGCATTATATAGGCCCACAGTTGATATGAAACAAGGAGACAGCAGGCCCTGCTCTTAATTGATTTTTCATCTCACCAGCGACTTTCTATCTGGTCAGTCCAGAATAGAGTCACTAAGGCCCAGGCAGGCCAAATAGTATCCAGCATTTTCTGGAAGGAATTTATCTGACTTGGTCTTGCTTTCTGATCTTTTCCGGGAGGTCAGTAAGGCAATGCCCTTCATTCCTGCATACTACCTGTGTGCCTGTGTTTATGTCAGCATCTGAGACAGACTCCAGCTCCATCCCCTTCCCCAGGCCGACAGTTTTGTCTCCCTCAAGGCCGTATCAGGCATCCTCACGAGAACTATTGTTTTTTGAAACAAGATGATGATAAATATAATGATTGTAATTTTTACCTTTTCATTTTTTATACCCATGCCTGCATTCCCATCCTGGGTTAGATGTTACCCCCAATTTTGTACTTGGCAACGGATTTACACGCCTCCCAGAATGAGCTGCTTCCCTAGAGGACCTGGTGGCTTCTGAGGGGAGAGGACTGCCACTGCCTGTCCCCACCAGCTGGCAGGGCTACCAGTGCCACCCTGCAGTACGCGGTGAGCGGCTCCTTCAGTTCTTCTGCAGGCTGGCCTGCTTACCAGCCCACGGCCCTCTGCTGTCTCAGCAGACTTTTCCATCTTTGTGAGCCTGCTTCATTCGTTCACGCTATCCTAATGCCAGAGAAATCAGTTGAAGAGTTATCTTTGTTCTACTTTCTCTTTGTCCTCCTTATGTCCATATTAGTAGGGGATATATTCATCGTGGCATCCCAAATGGGCGCTGACCCCATCGTCCCCCAGGTGTCATCCTCACAGAGGTGTATTCTACAGTGGGGAGAGAAGAAATAGGAACTGGGGCTTCCACACCCTACTTCTGTCCTCACTCCTCCCCAGGAAGCACAGACCCTGAAAACCTGCTCTTAGAACTATCCTTACATAAATCTCGTAGTGATGGTTCCTGAACTTTGGGTTGCAGACTTCTGGGGTCTGAGGAGTTGGAGTCCCAGGCATTGCTCTCTTCTGAGCCCTGAGTAGCCACGCCCTTGGTTGAGGTGAGGTGTTGGTGTTGCACCATACTGCTCTGACACGGAAGAGGTCCTGACTCTCGGGTGGCCATCCAAGGGAAGTGTTGGTGGAGCTGGTATTGGACTACGGTAGGGTGTGGGATGTGCCGTGGGGGAGTTGAAGGGAAGTTGCTGCACCCCGGGTTTTTTCCTGATAGCAAACTCAGCCCTTCTCCAGCAGAGTATATCCACGTCAGGGCACTTGTTCCTCACGTGGACGGACAGCTATGGAAGATTCTGGAAGAGTCAGCACATCCAAAGGCATGCAGAAATAACTTCACCTTACATTCTGTCTTTGTGTTTCTTTTGAGATCAGTTGCCAGTGTCGCTTTCCTCTCTGTTTCTCAGCTATTTCATATTTCAGACCCCATAGGAGGTTCCAACAATTTTGGGGGAGTCTTCCTGTGTTGTCGTTCCCAGGCCTTGGCCACCCAGCTTTTCCAGGACCAGGGGGCCTACCACATGCCTATGGGATGGCTCTTCAAGAGACTTGAGGCATGGATTTGAGGGTCTCCTGGAGTGTCTGAATCTTGTCTGGCCAGATACTTTTCTTCTCCGGGTTACCTTAAGAGGCTATAATGAATAATGTGGGCTCCATTCGTATAGTAAGTACTGTTGAGACTTTTTTTGTGCACCATTTCCTGGGTTTTGCATGTATGAGCTGTGTGCATAACAGGTAGACAAAGGCCTCATTATAGCTGGAGACAGACACGTAAGGTCATTTCCAACTGTGATATACAAAACAGAATAGAGGTCCAAGAGAGGCTAAAGCTAAAGGGTGAGGTGGAGAGGAGCTGCCTCCCCTTTTTGAGCAGTGAGCTAGGCATGCACATGGGTTCACCCCGGAGGTAGTCAGGAAAGGCCTTATGGAGGTCATAATGAGTAGACCTGCAGGAAAAGCATTCCAGGCCCTTAAAGTAGCATATGGTGAAGGAACATTGAAGTGGGAGCAGTACTGACATGCTAAGAAAACAGGAAGGAGGCAGAGAAGCTGGAGTATGACAGCAAGGAGTGACAGGCAGGACAGTCCTGGTCAGCAGTCCTGGACTCTGAGAGGTGGGGCTGAAGCCCAGAGGCCCCAGCTCCTGGTCTGGGGAGAGGGCCCTAGCACCGTTCACATTCTTAAGAAGATCCAGATGTCTAAGTTTGGCGGAGGTAAGAAACTTAAGTGTCATTAAAAGGTCCCCAAATGCATGAAGCAAAACCCGACAGAACTGAAGGGAGAAATAGGCAACTTAGTCATAACAGTTGGAGACTTCATTCAGTACTGCACTTTCAGTTATCAGTGGAGCATCCAGACGATGGATTAGGTCTGACAGTGGTCGGCAGACTCATTAGTCAACAGAGCCAAATATCAACAAACAGTACAATGATTGAAAATTTTTTTTGAGAGCCAAATTTTTTAAACTTCAACTATATAGGCAGGTACATTTCTTATCAAGGTAGCGCCTGCACATGGTATTTTGTGGAAGAGCCACACTCAAGGGGCCAAAGAGTCACATGTGGCTCGCGAGCCACAGTTTGCCAACCAGGTGATTAGGACATTGAGGACTCAAACAGCACAGCACGTGAGTGCACATTCCCCTCACAGGCACAAGGAAAGTTCTTTAGGGCAGACCACTTGCCAGGACACTGAACCAGTCTCAGTAAATCTGAAAGGATTGAAACCGTACAGGTCTACAACCACAGTGGAATGAGATTAGAAATCCATAGCAGAAGGAGTCCTGCAAGATTGACAGTTTGGTAATTAACCTAAATGGCCAGCATGCAAAGGAAAGTTAGGTGTGGAGGCTTCTTGAGGTTGAGGTGTTAGAGAAATATCCTCCATAACAACCAAAAAAACACTAGGAAACTCGTGCTTAACTTTAGGGCCACTGGCTAGGATGCAGGCCGTTGCCCTGTGCATAACTCAGGAACGCAGGCCTTCACTGCTTCTCCCTAACCTTGCACTGAGCAAATGCCAAGCAAGCTGCTGCTGTGTAGTGCCGAGGGCCAGGCCCCTCCTAGAACTTAGAGTCTAGCAGGGGACCCTGACACACATCACATAATCAGAATAAGAGGGAGCAGTGAGGCCAGAGGACCAAGGAGTTTTTTCTCACGTGGGAAGTTAAGAAAGACCTGAGGGAAAGGGGGACATCAGTGGATGAGATGGCAGTGTCTATAGAGGCCAGAAAGGGTAGCTATTTCCAGGTCCCAAAAGTCAGAAAGTGGCAGATCCCACAGGATCTGTAGAGCCACAGGACTTGAGAATAGGGGTGGGGGTGGGCTGGGTTTGCTGTAAAGAAATAGGAGGAAGGAACCTGGAGCCTGCAGCTCGATGGTGTCACCTGAGGAAGGAGATGTTCTAAATATCAGATGTCACCCCAGGCCCTGGCCTCTGCAAAAGCATAGAGTTGTGGGAGTGCAGCTCTCTGCCTCCCACACTAAGTCCTGGGCTCAGGATCCCCATCCAAGGGTCCCGAAACCTGGCCCCTGACCTGACATTACTTCACATCCCAACTCTCCTGTTCACACCTGTCCCTGACCTCTTAAACCCTGCCCAAGGGTGTAACATCCAGCAGAAGTGAGCTTGCTGGGAGAGCACAACCACCACCAGGTGTGAACTAGGAACAGTTATAACAAGGTCAGGCTCTGGGCTGAGCAGGCATCACCTGCTTATCCCATTGTATCCTTGCCACTTCCCTGGGAAGGTGCCAGCTCCATGATTTCCAAGCAAGATAATTTGCCCAAGGTTTCCCATTTAGGCAATTGATGAGCTGGGAGATGACTAGATCTTTGAGGGGGGCTCTGAGCAGCCTCACACTCTTTTGCTCCATTTGGGCCCAGTGCTGTGTGCCCCAAGGACTGTTGAGCCTATTACAGGGTTTGTGTTTCTCAAGCACTTTGGTGGGTGGGCTATAAGCCTCCAGTCCCTTGAGACATACCTAGAGACAATGTCTTTCTCTCCCCTTCACAGACACTTCCAGGGAGCTCTTAGGACATAGTTGGGCAAGAAGCCCAAGCTGGTTTTTCTGATTCAAACCTGAGTCATTGGCTTCACACCAGAGGGAGGGTCCAGGTTGGGATCCTTTTCTTACTGTCCAGGCTCTCACCATCCTTCAAGACGAGCATTGATCCACATGCTCTCATCCACAAGTTAAGATGGTATTTACATTTTTAAAAGATTGAAAAACAAATACTTCCTGGCCCTGTATGAGAAAGGTGTTGCCTGGACTTTAGGAGGTTCTCACTAGTACAGAGTCTGAGGTTCCAGCTTCCGGAAAAAACAAGAGGGTATCAGGTCACCAGCAAGAGTCCAGCTGCCTGGGCTTTAGGAAGGTCCCTCCAGCTCCTTTGGCTGGTTTGGCTGAGTGCAGTTACTGCTTCTCCATATGCTCTACAGCGATACAGAGCACTTTCACATGCACCATTACTTTCATCCCTCAGCTTCTCCTGGCAGGGTGTCGTCCTTTGGCTAAATTTGAGCCAGCCTTAGGGACTTTCCTGAAATTAAGAAAAGTGGCTCCTCTGCTGGCTTCGCCCCTCCATGTTTGCATTTGGCTGCTTAGTTCTCAAGAAGCACAAGTCCCTGAGAAGGGACATATGGGAGGCATCGTGTGTTTTCCTGAGTTGGGATGGGACTGATTTCAGGCCTCTTAATTAGCTAGTCGGGCCCTGACCAGTTGACTTGTCGGTAGAGTGTCAGCTCGGCGTGTGAATGTCCTGGGTTCATTTCCTGGTCAGGGCATAGAGGATAAGCAACTGACCATCTGCTTCCCCACTCTCTCCTCCCCCTTCACTTCCCCCTCCCCCTCTCTTTCTCTCTCTCTCTCTCTCTCTCTCTCTCTCTCTCTCTTTCATTCTCTCTCTCTCTTCCCTTCCCACAGTCATGGCTCAGTTGGATCAAGTTGGCCCCAGGCACTGAGGATGGCTCCTTGGCCTCTCCTCAGGCACTAAAATAAAATAGCTTGGTTGCCAAGCAGAGGAGCAGTGGCCCAGATGGGCAGAGCATCACCCCACAGGGGGCTTGCTGGGTGGATCCCAGTTGGGGCACATACAGGAGTCTGTCTCTCTGCCTCCCTGCTTCTCACTTAAGAAAACTTTTTTTTTTTTGCTAGTTCACATTCTAGAACTAAACAAGGAGGTTTTCCGACCACCTTCTATCAGCATGTGTGTGTTCGGTGGGTTCTGTAGTCCGCTGAATTGTTATGTTCTGAGTGCCTTGCAGCAGACTTTGGTCCAAGGCATCAAAGGTCTGAGTTGCTCTGGAAATAATAGCCTACCTTGAGACACAGTATCTTACCGTGGAAGTGGCAGGGCAAGGAATGGCAACTGCCGCTATCCAGTGTTAGGCCAGCATTTTAAAAATAAGCAGTCCAGTTACCCTTCAAAATGGAGATTGGGTCACTATCCAGCTCTTGGCAAAATGCATTTGGCCAGATAAAGTTTCACTGTGTTTGAATTTGGGGATGACATGCCAGTTAGGTGTAACCTGTGGAGAAACAAGCCAATCCTTGTGCTGTAAGTGTGCTATAGTCATTAAGAGGATTCCTTGGCACATGGCCTGATCAGCAAAATGCAGAAGGTTCATGGGGGAGTTCTGAGTGTGAGGTTGAAAGTTCGTCTGTGACTCACTCGGGTGGCTGAGCTCAGGGAGTTGGCCCTCAGTAGGTGGTGGAACGGATCCTACTCTCAGGATCCGCTCATTACAGAGTTCATGAGCTGTTAGGTGAGAAGGCAGCTGGCCCTCTCTTCACCCTGACATGTGCTCTCGTTTCAGAGGTCAGCTGGCGGCTCCAGCCCTGAAGGTGGAGAAGGTGAGGAAACCTCCAAAACATTTCACTCTCTTTGATTGTAAAAGTGGAAGCAGCCTGATTTTCTCCTCCTCCTCATTACTTTCTGTAGATTCTGACCGAGAAGATGGAAATTACTGCCCTCCTATCAAGCGAGAAAGAACGTCCTCTTTAACCCAGTTCCCACCTTCACAGTCAGGTAACAGCTACAGACTTTGAGTGGTAAAAGCATCCGTGTTGACAAGCCCACTGTTCCCCTCCAACATGTCATGCTTGTTGTCTGTCTCCTACCCAGATTCAGTTAGAATCAATCTGAGACCTGGTCTCTGTCACAGTAAAATTAGAGCTTGCCTGGGGTGTGGCACCAGGTACCCTAGTCTGGAAGCTGTGGCACTGATAGAGGGATGTGACCTAGTTGACTGATAAGAAAGATGTACCAAGAAAAATCATCCCCGTAAAATGGGAAAGGGACTGACTCTATTAGAGTCTCTGACCATTAGCACATGTGCATCCTCCAAAGACTGCAGGGAAGTGGGAAGTGAAAAGTGGAGGGTTCTGGCCCTTCTGCCATGTTTCTAGAGCTTGGTGGTCCAGTCGAAAAGCCCAGATACACACACACGGAGTATAAAATGAGCTAAGTAGTCACAACAAACATTTTGGTCGTGAAATGCCTTGGAACTCTCAGAGGAGAGGATTTGATGGAGCCTTTATTGGTGGGCCAGGCTAGGCCCCTTTGGAGGTGTCTGGACTGGGCATGCACTGACCAGATGCTCAGAGGCCAGCAGACCGGCCAGGGCTTGTACAAATCTGATGCAGGAAAGGGGCAGGTTCTAGGTGGAGACTCTGAGGCTACTTAGTGCGGGCTACTCAATCATCCTAGGGACGCCCCCTACAGATTGGAAGGTCAGTGCTGCCACAGGGCTGGTCCTTCTACCCCTCACCTCATCTGGACTTGGTCTACTCTGGCATTATCATATGTCCTCTGTCTTGGTCTCTGTGGCCATGACTTAAAGATACATGTGTATTGGGACCACCAAACTCCAGTTACCCACGTTCGTATAAAGCATTTACAACTGTGAATCTTAATGGCTATCTCTTTAAGAGGACAAAAAATGCTCTTGGGAAGTTTGTTTCTGCTTACAAAGAAAAGCAAACTTTATAGGAATGGTCAATGCAGAAAGTGAGCATCCTCTCACGGATGTCTCTATAACACTTGATTTCCTACCTATTTTCCTTAATGTTTTGTTTTAGATATTGCTATGTCCTTTTGCATGACTGCATAGGACTACCCCTAATGATGTGCTGTCAATTATCAATTAGGCATTGTGGAACTGTTCAGGCAGTTTGCAGTCAGTCGAGGCTGCAGTGGACATCCTTTTTTAAGGGCCTCTGCCTGCTTGTTGCATAGGTATTTCTTTGGAATAAGGAAGCTTCCGCTTCCTGGCTGTGGTTGTGTTCCTTCTGTTCACTGTCTACTGCTGAATCACACTTTCTCATTAGGAAGGTGCAGCAGAAAAGAGACGAGTGATTAGAGCTGTGACCCTAGACTGAAGGGGCAAAGGACCACCAAACACCTTCCCTCTGTAGTGCATTGGTCTAAGAGGTAATCAGCTTCCAATCCACAGAGTAAATGGAAAGATGAACAGTGCCAATAAGATCCTAAACAGGTGCGGGGGTAGGGGTGCAACCAACTTTTGAACCCTGACCTGTGACAAGGAGCAGGGGCTGAGGTTTGGCCCCACGTTAGACTTAGAACATCTGGTATGTTCTGCTTCCCTCTTGGCTGCCCTTGCAGGGGCTCAGGATGCCAAGGAAAAGCCAGGGGCACAAGGACAAGAGAGGTGGCCACAATATACCAGAGTCACATGGTAGACGTTAGACAGAGGCTATTAGGCTGGAGATGCCCCGCTTCTTGCTGTAGAGAATCTGGAGTCTCTATAGGCCTTATTCATAATGCTGATCCCCAACTCCCACGCCACAGTGTGAGATCAGCGCCTCATATTGGAGAGGTGATCTGGGACATGTCTGCCCCACCGACTCACTCTGTTTTTCCTCTTGTTCCCTCCCCTGCCTGCACCTCCTTGCTGACAGTATCAAAAAACAATGTTTTTATGCCATCAACCTTCTGCGAGCCATCTGCAGGCAATTCTGACTCAGAACCAGGTGAGCCCTCACGTCACTTTACCTTTCACAGCCAGTCACTGGGGGATTCCTGGGGTGAAAAGCAGTTGGTATTGTGAAATAACATCTTAACAGGAATGGGCAGTTTGAAACCAGGGATCTTTTTTAGTTCCTAAGTGTTTTTCCAACTCTTCAGCTTGTACATTTGGAATCCAGTGTGACAGGCTTTGTAAGTCCCTGTTTCTGTTTCTGTAAGTAAGGCCTGATTAGAAAGAATTTTTTTTAATTATTTTTATTTATTCAATTTAGAGAAAGAGAGAGAGAGAAGGGGGGGAGGAGCAGGAAGCATCATGATACTTCTATATGTGCCTTGACCGGGCAAGCCCAGGGTCTCGAACCAGTGACCTCAGCATTCCAGGTTGACACTTGATCCACTGCACCACCACAGGTCAGGCTAGAAAGAATATTTACATCCTCTTTGGGGGGAAAACACATTTTTCATTTTGCACAACTAATGCATTCATATCATTTTTAAAAGGCAAATTAGAAATACATAGGTTAAAAGAATGCCAGCCTCCCACTCATTACTATCCTAAAGGTAACTAATAATGAAATATAACTTCTTAGCCCCCTTTTCTGTGTATTAAATTCTTACATTAAGTAATATTGCTTAGATGTGTTCAGTTAAATACATATATTTAATCACAGCTTTAAAACTTAAAGGAAAACAGCTTGTTTCCCTCTGAAGAACATGGAGCCTGCCTTTTTTGGTCTTTTGCAGGAGAACCAATAATTCCTAAAAGTTTCTCATAAAAGATTTAATGAGCAAGTTTAATCACCCGAATTCTGTAACTCAACCTGCCTTATATAAATTCATTGCTGACTTCAAAAGCATTGTGAGATAACTCATACTGTGGCATGCAAGCCATGTCGAGGGAAGAGGCGAGTTTTTACAACTTTGAGGATTGATTTGATGGCACCATTTCAAACAGTTGAATTTGTTCTAGCTAAAAGCTAACTGTTTGGAGTTGACCCCTTCCCTGTTCTGAAGAGGAGCTTGGTTTTTAAAGGTGTTTGGTTGTACCTGGGGCACTGGCTTAGCAAGTTTATTCTGAGCTGTGGGGGCAGTGTTAGCCTTTGTGAGTCTCTTTAGGTTGAGGGATCAGTTGTTGAAGCATACGTCTTGATCCCTTTATCCATGTTTTTTATGAATCTCATAATCACCTCTGAGATCTGTGCGTGACAGCCTTCCTTCCCTCTCTGTGCCCCCAAAACCTTTATCCAGCAGCAGATTGAGAGCAGGGCGGGCAGCCCTGAGAGGGGTGCAACCTGGTCCACCTGCAGAGGCTCTGATGCAGTCCTGGTTCCTGGTCCCTGGTCCCCGGTACCGATACAGTGTGCCAGTCATGTTAGACTTGCACATCAGCTCTGCAAAGTGAACCTCTTTTATTCTTGCCCGCCTGCCTGTCTTTTACTTTTCAACTTTGATTTTGAAAAAAATGCAGAACTTACGGAGAATTTTTATAAAGCACTTTTCTATCCCTTTGTCTGGTAGCTCCATGCATTCTTCAGAGCAAAGGCATCAGATTCCAATCCTATATCTCTTGTCTCTTTCCATATGGAAAAGGTCTTCATTTTTTCCTTGATGTTTGTGACCATACAGGCCAGTTCTTTTGGAGAAACCCTTCAATTGAGTTGTCCAGTGTTTCCTGGTGCTCCCCCCAGGTTGTGGATTTGGGGCTGGAATACCACAAAAGTGCAGCTGTGTGCCTTCATCCTGATGCCGGTGGGGTTGGCTTTGATCACTTGATATGGGCAGAATCTGCTGGTTTCCGCACGATAAAGTTACTTCTTCCCTCCCCTTTTGTGTTTGCTATTTTGTGGAGAGAGACTTTGAGAGACACAAGAAAATCACCTCCTCACTTTGCCCTCCTCTGTTAGCATCCATTGATGTTTCCTTGCTTGCATTATTACTCTTATGGTGACCAAGTGCAGATTTTCTGACCCATTATTGCCCCAGCTTTTATTTATTGGCTTTCTTCTGTAAGGAACAGCTTTCTTTTCCTCACTTTATTTGGTCATTTGTCTCAATATGGATTAATGATTCCTGTTTTAGTCAGTGGGTCATAATCTGTTGTTATTAGTATTTGTTTTAATATTCAGAATTTACATGAATCATTGGTTTATTTTCATTGTTCCAGATATGGCCAGTGGGCCTCATCAAGCCACATTCCTATGTCCTTTTACCAGGTCCTCATCATTCCTTTAAGCAGATTCTTTACTTTCTGTCTTAACAAGAGGTCCTCAAAGGGGTCCTGGTTCTTCTTAGTGGAGCCTGGTCTCAAGAAACCAAAATTTGGGTGCTCCAAGTGCTCATTGCCATTGGGCTGTCACTGCTCCCAGGACCTCTCAATGACCAGAGCTCGGGAAACACACACACACACAGAGCTAGGAATATATGCACGTATACTTCTATGTATACATGTGCTTATGTTTACTCATATTTCTATGTGTCCTGCATGTGTGGATAACCCCAGTTTCACGCGGATACTTCCAGTTCAGCGCCAACAGGATTCATCTTAGCCTTCCCCCTCTGTATTTCTACCTGTTTCCTAACTGGAAGAAACCTGGCTCCCTTTGTCCTCAGTGCATTTACTCATTGCTCCATTCCCTATACGTGGCCAAGAGGTCTTCTCACCCTGCACCAGCACCACGCTTACACAGCCCCAAGCCCTACCAGGCTGCCTTCTCTTGGAGTCTTTTTGACCTCTGGTATATATCAGGTTAAATTCTAATACATGTTAACTCTGGAGTTCCTTAGGTGGTGAGCATTGCTTTCTCAAAAATCACTCAGGATCTTTCTTAAGCAGGGCAGATATACCCTCAAAGAAGCCTGCTTGCTTCAGGCATGATTTGGAAGAGGGAAGAGGTTGCTCCACAAGGAGAAACCTCTTCCCCCAGCAAGCTCACAGAAGGGCATACATGTGTCCTCTAGAAGACTTCAGTACAGCCACCTGTGCCACCCCCATTATCCTGGCATGTGTGATTGGGCTCTGGCCTCCAGGCAGTGCCTCTTCATTATACCCTGACCATGTTGCAGAGAAAGTGAGTTTCTGAAGGCTATATGAGATCACATTTGTTTTAGTGAAGGTGGGGCCTCCAGGGTTTCACTGCCTCACAAGCACACCTACCTGCTGCTTTGGGCCCCTTTTGTCCCAAGTCCCAGTTTCCATTAGAAGTATTTATACCTTGTCTGTCTGTCCATTGGTTCACTATTGCATTCAGCGTAGATTTCTTGTGTGTCTTCAGGGTTGGCCTAGCACTGGGCCCAAAGTTAGTGGATGTTCAGTGGCAGTGATTTCTGGACCCATCACCCACACTGATCAGTCTAGGTCAGCGCCAAGGGTCAATGGCTGTTAGCATTGGCTCTGCACAGAGCACAGTGGTAGACATCAGCCTGTAGCCACAATGTGAGCATTGCAGAGCCAGCTCCTAAGGGCTTTAAAAATTATCTAAATTGTTTTATCTCAGTTTCTTAGTGTTTAAGTTGCCAATTATCTGAATAATCCTGAGCTTTGGAAATGTAATTCAGTATTTTCCTTCTAACAAGGAACATCTGGCCTGACCAGGCAGTGGCATAGTGGATAGAGTGTCGGAGTAGGACACAAAGGAATCCTGGGGTCGCCGACTTGAGCGCAGGCTCATCGACTTGAGCACGGGCTCACCAGCTTGAGTGTGGGGTTGCTGGCTTGAGCATGGGATCGTAGACATGACCCCATAGTCACTGGCTTGAAGCCCAAGGTTGCTGGCTTGAGCAAGGGGTCATTCACTCTGCTGTAGCTCCCCATCCCCCATCAAGGCACATAGGAGAAAGCAGTCAGTGAACAGCTAAGGAGACTAAGGAGCTGCAATAAAGAATTGATGCTTCTCATCTCTCTCCCTTCCTGCCTATCTGTCCCTCTCTTTGTCTCTCTCTGTCTCTATCACACACAAAAAAGGATCATCTGGCAGCATGTCTTCCCCTGTGTCCTGTTCTGTCTGATTCATCTGACTGTGGTTTTTATGATCCAGAACTTTCTAATGGTAGAGACACCAGCCCACTAATACAGGACCTCAAAGCCAAGCAGGCTCCACACTTTTTCACTAACAAGCAGTGAGAGTTTCTGTAATCCACTTTTGCCCAATTAGAGCAGTGTGGCTGAGCAACATGTAGACAGACAACAGGAGAAGGGCCCGTCTCTTTTCATCCAGAATTCTTATTTGATTTTGTTTTCTACCTGAACTTTTGATCTGATAAAGCATTTGTGTTATCATTTTAGTGTACAGTTGGTTGGTTTTTAGTATATCTGCAGAATTGTGCAATTGTCATCATAATTAATTTTAGAACACTTTAATCACCCCCAAAAGAAATCCCCATATCCTTGAGCAGTCACTCCCCATTCCGTCTTTCCCAGCCCCTGACAACCATGAATCAATCCACTTTCTGTCTCGATTTGTCTGGTCTGGACATTGCATATAAATGAAATCACATACTATGTGACGTTTTGAGATGTCTTTCCACTTATATTAAGTCTTTACTTTCTTTCAACAATGTTCTATAGTTTTCATTTGTTAAATTTATTCTCGGGTATGTTATTTTCCTTTGTGTTTATTGTTAATGGAATTGTTTTCTTGACTTCATTTTTTGGTTGTTCATTGACAGTATATAGAAATGCACAACTGCTTGGCTGGTGTTAGCAGAGTGGATAGAGCGTTGATCTGGGACTCTGAGGTCCCAGTTTCAAAACCCTGAGGTTGCTGGCTTGAGCATGGGGCTCATCCAGCTTGAGCGTAGGCTCACCATCTTGAACACGGGGTTGCTGTCTTTAGCATGGGATCATTGAAGTAATCCCATGGTTGCTGGCTTGAGCCCAAAGGTCACTGGTTTGAAGCCCAAGGTCGCTGGCTTGAGTAAGCGGTCACTGGCTTGGCTGGAACCACCTAGTTGAAGCACATATGGGGAGCAAACAGTGAACAACTAAAGAATTGCAACTACAAATTGATGCTTCTCATCTTTATCCCTTCTTGTCTTTTTCTCTCTCAAAAGGAAAGAGGGAGGGAGGAAGGAAAGAAGGAAATACACAATTAATTTTTATATAATGATCTAGTTCTCTGCAACCTGACAAGGGTTTTTTCTGATGGGTTTGACCTTACCACAAAAGAAAGGCTACCTCTGGTAGCCCAAAATGCTGCTGTCATTCTGCTTTCCCAGACATAGACCTGGCCTTATGGAGTCACAGGGCTTTTTATGCTGATCCTTCTCACCAAAGGATTGCATTAAACTGTCCCTTCCACTCCATCCCCTTCTGAGATGGGCGGAGTCATCAAGAGGCACAGATTAAGGGAGCTGTGGATATGTGGCTGAGCAGAAGCCAGGTTTAGTTTGGTTTTTTAGAGGAGAGGGGCAGACAGGGACAGAGAGACAGACAGGAGGGAGAGTTGAGAAGCATCAACTCTAGTTGCAGCCTTAGTTATTCATTGATTACTTTCTCATATGTGCCTTGACAGGGGGTTCCTTACTCAGGCCAGCTTCCATGGGGTGTGTCTATGATCCCATGCTCAAGACAGGGACCCTGCACTCAAGCTGGTGAGCCCGCGCTCAAGCGGGCAACCTTGGGGTCTCGAATCTAGGTCCTCAGCGTCCCAGGCCAACGCTGTGTTCACTGAGCCGCTGCCTGATCAGGCAGAAACCAGGTTTTGAACATCACTGGAGCCCCTGTATTTGTCAGCCTGAACTTGAGTCCTGGTTGAGCCCCCATCTCCTTGCATGTGGCTAGGACAAACAGCCCTGCTTCCTTCTCCTGGGCCTTCCGTGCTCTTACTAAGCGATGAGACAAAGCTTTCTAGGCACATCTGGAACAAGCAAGCCTGCTGTCTGCCCCCCTTGATCTGTTGCCATAGAAAACATGTGTCATTGACTAGACGTCTGCTGATAGCAGAGAGAGGTCTCCTGGTTAGAGACATACCCCTGACAGGTCCTCCAGGAAAGGGACATGGGTCTTCGGGGTCCTGCTAATCAGGCTCCTGACAGGCCGCTGGTTCGTGGGCTGACCAGACTTCCCTTCACCCTCCAGCCGAAGGGCTCCTTGGTAGAGTGATTACCCTTACTTCTGTTTGGCACCTTTGATGCCCTCTGGTCTTCCATTGTCAGCACTTTTCCCAGAGCCATACTTTCTGCAGCCCCCTCTTCCTCACCCGGGCTGCCTTACAGTCCTGGTGGTTAAACAGGATTTCTGTGTGTCTGTTTCAATATTGAATCATTTCCCTGGTTCTCCAGGCCCATGGCCACTGAGGCCCAGACTACAGCCCTCTCCTGCCCCTGTTCCCTCCCAGCCTTGCTGCCCTACCCCAGGGAGGCCTGCTTTTATCTTTTGTCTTGTGCTTACAGAAGAAAAGAGCAGTGGGTTCCGGTTGAAGCCACCAACACTGATCCATGGCCAGGCACCCAGTGCAGGTAGGTGCCTGCCTTAAAGGAGAGAGTGGAGTGGCTTTCTCATACCCTTCCAGGTCTCTGTGCAGCATCTTTTTGCACAGCTGCCTAAGGCAGCTCCACAAGTACACTCTGGGCTGTTCCCTGGCATGGGAGCTGCTTTAAAGAGCCTGTCAGACCAAGGAGTTTCTCCCACCAGTGAGCCCTCCGCTGCCCTGAAGTGTAGATAGATGGCAAGGAAATGGGCTTGACTCGGTGTGGGACTTTGGGCTCTGTGCCCAGCAATAGATCAGTTGGTTCAGGCTGTTTCTCCAAAGCATTGTAACCCCAGCATGCCATGGCATTCACCTTGATTAGCAGAGTAGCATACTGCTGGTGAGCAGGGCCAAGGGATGGCGCTATCCAGACCTGTCAGGTCCGATGGGAGTCCAGGCAGCACCAAAAACATTCTCTCATGATCCTTGCCCAAGTTTTGTTTGGCAGAGGTGTTTTTTCAAAGTGATATTTTAAAAAGCAGGTGTAAAGAGTACCTTTTTATGACCCCAAACAGCATCCTAAATTTGCCTTGTGGCTCCTCTGCTTTTCCTTCATGTCTGTGCTTGACCCTGTGAGCCCAGCACTTGAAAACAGCTGTCCCTTGGCTTCCCTGAAGCCATTACTGTACTCAATGAATTAATTCACAAACATGATCAGTTAAATGGGAGTGCCATTTAATCACATATAAAAATAACAATAGCCAGACTCTGCGTGTCTAGCTGTAAAGAAAATATCTTGGCTTTCTTTTTTGAGGGTTTTTTTGTTTTTGTTTTTTAAACACACTTCCTTACAATCTAGCCTGTGAGGAACATTAAATGGATTGCTGGGTTTAATTTGTGTGTAAAGTGCCCGGGAGCCTGAGCTGTTGCATTTCTGCCCACAAGGTCCAAGGGCCCTGGGCAAACCGACCTCTGTTCCCAGGTCTGCCAAGCCAGAAGCCTAAGGAGCAGCAGCGGAGTGTGCTTCGCCCAGCAGTGTTACAAGCCCCACAGCCAAAGGCACTTTCACAGGCCGGTAAGAAATGCGGCCCTGGTGCCCAGTCATGCATGGCAAGGGAGAGCATTTCAGAAGTCACACCTGGGACAGTCATGTATTAACATAGGTGGCTTTGGTCATTTCTGCTGAATACACTTACAAATAAATAGTGTGCTAGGAAAACAACCTTTACGCCCCTGGGGAGCCCAGGAAAGACAGAGGCTGAGCCTGACTGCTGGTGCAAAACATGCCTTGTGCACGCATTGGCCTCATAAACGCCTCCTCCACTTCGCCAGCAGTTCAAATTCATCCCTACATGTTTACAAGCAAACTTAACCCTGCAGTCTCAGAAACTCAAGGGGTAACTTTCACATGTGTCTTCATTTTACTCACCAACCTTGAGGTGTGACTCTTAAACCATAATTCTATTCCATCCACATAGGCAGTGCTTTTCAGCTAATCTTTAATTTTCTTCATGTGAACGAGCTCTTGTCTTCCTCTTGGTCTTTCCCTGCAATTCAAGAGCTCTTCGTCAGAAGCAGTGCAACATCCCACGCAAGGGAGCTAGTTAATATTTCTTAAAAGTTTTTAATTACATGGGGAATTTTTTATGCAATGCTCAACAGTTAGTGCCATATTTAAAACTTTATGTGTCAACTATTTAAAGAAAAAAAATTATTTGTAAAACATGTTTTATAAAAAACTCATAACTGTAAGAATTTATTGCTTTTCATAGTGACACCAGGTCCTTTCTTAAAAAGTGAGAAATTATATGCTGTTGTTCCAAATGGTGGACAAAGGAAGCAGTAGAGGTGGACCAACACTAACTCCATTATTATCCCTCTGTCCTTTTGTCCCCACAGTCCCAAGCAGCGGCACCAACGGGCTCAGTGTCCCAGCAGACTGCACAGGAACAGCAATATCAACATCAACATCACCCAGCAACCCCACACAGAGAAGTTCACCTGACAAGGCGCCAGCACCTGAGGTCCGTCTGTGCCGAGACAGGGAATGCCCCTCAGGGGAAACTTCTCAGGCTTTGCTGAGCACGTAGTCTGTTACCTGCTCTGAGCAGTTTGGTGGTGTTCTGTATTCAGGCTGTCTAGATTTGCTCAGCAGTATCAGTACAGAACTATAGCTGACAAGCGCCAAGAGTGAGAGATGCCATGAGCAGAGCTCTGCCATAGAGCCTAGCATGCCATTTCCACATGTCCCAGAGTAGTGTTCCTGCCAGCGGGCACGCTAACCATTGAGCCCTGGGGAGCTGCTGGAGCCAGAGGGATGGCTTTCATTAGGGAGGCCTTTGCACTATTTTACATGGAGAAATGTCTTCTCTCCCTGTTTCTTCACCCCATTGACTCCAAGGATTCATACACATGTGCCCTTTCTAGTTTGAGGAGTCAGCTCAGAAATCTTTTTTTCTTTTTTCTTTTTTTTAGCAAGAGAAAGACAGATAGGAAGGGAGAGAGATGATGAGAAACATCAGCTCGTAGTCGCATTGCTTTAGTTATTCATTGATTGCTTCTCATACATGCCAGCCAAGCCAGTGAGTGACCTTTGGGCTCAGGCCAGAGACCATGGGATTATGTTGATGATCCCATGCTCAATCCAGCGACCTCAGGGTTTTGCACCTGGGAACCCAGCATCCCAGGTGACCCTTTACCTACTGCACCACCACCAGTCAGGCAGAAATCGCTTCTTTAAAAATAAAACAGTCCTTTGGAGTTCCAGAACTATATGGGCCAGAAACATCTGTATTCCAGTAGTGCTTCATAGCAGCTAGAAGACAGGCATTTCCTGGAGCAACAGTCTGGGGTTGGCAGAGGCAAGTTTGGAATCCAGTTTGCAGGACTGCACCATGCCTCATACACCAGCCACACTGCGTCTGTGTGTCTTTGCACTCTGCCACTTTGGCAGATGGTGAAAATGATTGTCTACAATTCCATTTTGAAACTTCCTTGAGCCCCCACCTTCAAACCAGTTAGCAAAATTGGAAATATAAATTGTTTCAAAAGCATATATTTCTTGGAAACTTGGGTAGCTGGGTCTTGGGACAGTCAGTCAGCTGTGCAGCTGTGCACTGGAGAGAGACCCAGCCGTCCTGTCTTCCCCATGTTCCCAGCTGCCAAGAGCCCTCTCCCTGCCCAGTCCCGGAGTCCACCTACCGGACTGTTCCTATTGGATATCCCCTCCTTGGATGTCCCTCAGCCCAGGGACCCTCACCAAGGGACACAGTGATTCTGTAAGATGGCTCAGCTTGCTTGTTGGGACTAATATGTTTCTTCTTTTCAGTTGTTGTTGTTTTGTTTAACTAGGAGAAGGAACCCCAGAAAAATGATTCTAGCAATACTTCCGAGGAGGACAACTATGAGAAAAAAGAGCAAGTTGCACAGCAAGCATTTGTGTTTGGGCAGAACTTGAGGGACAGAGTTAAGGTATGTGCTCAGAGGGCTGGGTGAGCTGTTGGACCCCCCGCCCCCCAAAGTTCAACAATAGGAGTCTGTTGTGTGTTGCTGAGTGGTCCTGTGAGTCATGGCGCAGACAGCAACTGCTTGTCGTGCATACTTCCTACATTCTACTGCTTAGCCACCCAGGCTGCCTGCTCTTTCTCCATCCTGAGTGGACTCAGCAGTGGCTCCTGGTGGCAGGGGACAGAGAGGCAGCCAGTAAGAGATATTTGTTTCCTTCAAGGTTTTCTGTCTCAGCACCAGCAGCGTAGAGATATTTGTTTCCTTCAAGGTTTTCTGTCTCAGCACCAGCAGCGTCGAGACTGGATTGTGCTTATTTGTTGTGAGGCCTGACCTGTGCATCAAAGTGGGTTTGTTGCACAGCATATCTGGTCCCCACACTCTAGATACCAGGAGTATACCTTCCCAATTGTGACAAGAGCACATGTCCCCAAATAGTGTTAAATGTTCCCCATGAGACCAAACCGCTCTTGAATGAGAGCTGTCACCTTATTTTTTAAACTAAGGCAGGTGGAAAGATGCTGTTTTCTCTGCCATAGTAGCAACAGTATCTGTCACCTCCAGGCAGCTGGGTCTAGTGTGGGTGCTCAGCAGGATGGAAGGCATCTGCAGGCACGGCTTATCTCTGCACCCTGTGTACTAGTGGTCCCGGAAGACTAGAGTGGGCAGTGCTACCTTTCATAGCCACAGGGGCAGAATGTTCTTCTGGTCCATGTCCAGCAGCTCATCTGGCAAGAGTGGCTCCTTTAGAGAGGGCTGAGAGGCAGTATCAGTGGCCATGTCTGGGGACATCTGTGGTTGTTACACAAGGAGGTGTGGGCTAGGGATGCTGCTCAACACCCCACAGTGTGCCAATATCATTGATGCTGAGAGTGAGAGATCCTGAAATAAGGAAACAAAGGTCACCTCATTGAGAATGATGGGTTGTGCCATCTGCATCCTCCTGTGGTGTCACTGACCTCTAAGAGAAGCACAGATGCCCCAAGAGACAAATGTAGGTGTTGATGTTACATGACTTTAGACAAAATGAGTCCCTTAGGGACTGCTCTTTCCAGGGAAAAGGACAAAAGTGAAGGACAGCCTTGAAATCCACTGGCACTGGGGGCGGAGCCTAGTCAGCTGTCAGGTTAAGTCTGCCCCTCAAGTTCAGGGGAATACTTCCTTGACATTGGGCTAAGGGCAGTGTCTCCAAGAAGTCCAGGGTTCACACGATATCTGAGGTCCTGGCCACATCCCACCCTCTCTGTGTAGGGTGACTCTAGGCCGTGCTCTCCTAACTTTTCTGAGCCTGCGCTGCCTCGCCCAGAGGACTAGGTCCATCCTTTCGCCCTTCAGGGGTCCTGGAAACAGGTTTGGTCACATATGTGATGTAGGAGACATGGCAGCTGGCATCAAAGAAGCCCATAAGAAAAAATGTTTGTAATGGACCCCTTAAAACACCAGATTTATAAGCAGTCTGTGATGTTGGTACAGAGGTATTGAGGAAAATGCTAACGAGATGCCAGTCTGAGGGCGTTGGGGTTTTCTTTTGTTTTTTTTAACAAGGTAGGAAAAGCGCCCTAACACTTTATGAATTGTTTTTGTATCTTAACCATTAAAAAAAGTTGTGGAATTGATTATAGCACCAGCACCCAGTGCGCACACACAAAGCCCCACATGCACATTGATAGGAGTTACGTGTTGAGCTGTGCCATGTGGCGGAGAGGTCCAGAATATGTCACTCTCTGAGTGTGTTTCTGTTTCCCAGTTAGTAAATGAGAACACTGAAGCAGCGGACATGGAGAATGTTGGGCACCCCAGTTCAGAAACGCCATCTACGACCAACTATTTTCTTCAGTATATCAGCTCTAGGTATGTATCAGGCTCTGTGCCCAGCCTCATGTGCAGTGAGCCTCCACCCCAGAGGGGCCCGGGTCATCCATTCACCCAGACTTGGGCCCAAAGGGAAGGCAGCACCCGGACTAGGGGGCAGAATCCTCCAGAATCCCGATCGCCCTTCAGCCCCTCCCTTCTTTCCCACTTGGCACTGCTGTGGAGGGGCCGGGACAGTGGACTTGGATGGACAACTGAGGCAGGACCTCAGTTCTGTGGGCTTGTCCAACCCAGCCCTCAGAGTGACCTCTATCATCTCATGTCCAGAGCAGAACCCATGGGCCAGTGGCAGCTTAGCTGCCTATTGTTACCCACCAGGTTCCGCCCCCGAATTCACAGCTCATCTTCTCTTCAGTTTAGAGAACTCGACCAGTAGTGCTGATGCCGCCAGCAACAAGTTTGTATTTGGCCAGAACATGAGTGAGCGTGTATTGGTAAGTGACCCCTGTGGGGACTGTTCTTGCTGAGGTCCAGAGGGTTTAGAACTCCCCAGCCCAGGTCAAAGGGACATGGGTATGGCTGCTGCTCTGTCTCAGAAAAGTAGGATGATTTCAGTTGCCAATGAGAAAAGAGCCAGATAAGACTCAGGGTAAACAGCTGGGCAGGCTCTCTGCTCTCCAGGAGCCAGTGTTCCACTTGCTGTCTCTCCTCACCCTAAAACAGGTTTCTCTGGGTCACAGGCATGCTTTTCCCTGGCTCAAGCTTGCTGCGGGGACAGGCATCAGACATAGTCCTTAGCTGCATGCTGCTGGGCCCCCCTGAGCCACTTCTGGAGTCAGCCCCACCTTACCACGAGGCTGCAGCACAGAGTGGGATGGGGGATGGGTGCGGTGGCCTCAGAGGGATCCTGTGTCCCATGTACTCCTGACATACTGACATACACCCCAGCCAGGGCTGGGTTCTAGAATTGTTTACGTGCTTCTTCACTTTGGCCCTGTTTTTCCCAAATGCACACATCCCGGCTGTTTTCGTTGTCAGTGTGGCTAAGAGGCTGTTTGAGGCCCAACCAGTTCTTTTCCATGTTTGTCTCAGCCTACATTACATTAAGGAGCCTCCTATGGCTTTTATTGAGCACCAGTACTGTCCTTTTTCTGTTAGAATGAAATAGCCAGAGAACTACCTAACAAGACAGGCCCACACTTAGGAACTCCATGGGCAGTTCAATAATGCACAGGGTGGACCGATGAGAACACTTTTCTGTTAGGTTTTAAAACCAATGATTCTTGATGGTGGTTGTGTGCGTGACACAGGTTGGGACCTGCTCTGTGAGGAAGCACTATGTAAGCCTGTTTGCCAGGTCTTGGAGGGTCCCCAAAGCTGCAGAGGAGAAGTGGTGGGCAGAAAGTAGCCCTGTGCCCAGCAGGGCAGTTGTGAGAGCTGCCGCCAGGCTGAGGGGCTTTCTGTTGTGTAGTGGTTAGCCTGCGAGAACTGCCCACACACACCCTCCTCCCTGTGTGCCTTCGTTTTCCTGCAGAGCCCACCCAAATTAAATGAAGTCACTTCAGATGCCAACAGGGAAAACTCGGCTGTGGAGTCTGGGTCTGAGTCCTCATCCCAGGAGGCCACCCCTGAGAAAGGTATGTTGCAGTCCTGCTACCTTGTGGGAGGGGGTACCAAGTGACAGGATACTGTCCACCCATACCCCTGCCTGGGAGGGATGTAGGGACCAAATCAAAAAGTAGTAAGAATCCTCATGAACCAGCCTCTAGGAGAGCCAAATACCCATGGGCACTGGTTTTCAGTGAGCAGGAAGGGGACATATTCAAGTATAAACTGCCAGGCCATGGCTCTGTGTGGTGATATGGGGGTAGGGTGGTTGAGGTGGTTGTTGCCCTCTCCCTTCACACTCTGAGGCAGTAGAGGGAGTTTGTCTTCAGTGCCCTCTTAGAGATCTGTACCCTGCTGAATGTGAAATGGGAGACCTGGAGCCATCCCAGCTGACCTCCCTACAGATCCTAAGGCCAGACAACTTGGCATGTTTTGGGTCCACCTCCAAGTTCTAGGGTAACCTGGCTGAGGCAGCTGGCACCCTTGAGGTTAAGGCAGCAACCCTTTTGTCTGTGTGAAGTACACATTCTCCCCCCACCAAGTAAATAGTCAATGTTGTTTAGCTAATACCATTGCAGAGTCCCTGGCCGAATCGGCAGCTGCCTATACCAAGGCAACAGCACGGAAGTGTTTGTTGGAAAAAGTGGAAGTCATCACCGGGGAGGAGGCAGAGAGCAACGTGTTACAGGTGAGGTGGACACAGATGGGCCTCTTTCTTGGCTCTTCGGTGGAAGTGTGAGGGTGTGAGAGCCATCAGTTGCAAGCAGTTCCACCATGCATCTGGGAGTCTAGTGCCCAAGGTTTCAAGGCTCATCCTCCAGGCACTTAGACTTCCCTTGGAAGTGACAGAGAGGCCTGAGTCCCCATCCTTTAGTATCTTGTTGGTGGGGCTTTTGTTGCGAGCTTAAACAGACCTAAAGGTCTTATATTGCTTTGTTTTCTAACAAAAGGGGTCTGTTTTGAAACATTCTCATAGTTTAGGGAATTATAAGATTGTTGTGACTTCTCTTCCTACCCAAAGTTATAGCTACGGTTATTTTGTCTCACTGGCACCTCATGTTGTTTTATTAGGGGAGGAAATAACACATGCCACCCAAACTTCCTACTCTTTCCTTGTCCCCCTCTTCATTCCTGGATTGGAGCAATATGCCCAGATCTTTGTGCCCATTCATCCGCTTTTCATTTTTTCACACATACATGTGTGTCTATAAACTACATTTAGATAGTATAGGGGAATTGTATTTATTTATTTATTTATTTATTGCGAAAGTGACAGAGAGGGACAGACAGGAAGGAGAGAGATGAAAAGCATCAATTCTTTGTTGCGGCATCTTAGGTGTTCATTGATTGCTTTCTTTTTTTTTTTTAAAGAGAGAGTCAGAGAGAGCGATAGATAGGGACAGACAGACAGGAACAGAGAGAGATGAGAAGCATCAATCATTAGTCTCTCGTTGCCATTGTGACACCATAGTTGTTCATTGATTGCTTTCTCACATGTGCCTTGACTGCGGGCCTTCAGCAGACCGAGCAACCCCTTGCTGTAGCCAGCAACCTTGGGTCCAAGTTTGCGAGCTTTTGCTCAAGCCAGATGGGCCTGCGCTCAAACTGGTGAGCTTGGGGTCTCGAACCTGGGTCTTCCGCATCCCAGTCTGACACTCTATCCACTGTGCCACCACCTGGTCAGGCGATTGCTTTCTTATGTGTGTCTTGACTGGGGGGCTGCAGCAGAGCCAGTGACCTCTTTGCTCAAGCCAGCGACCTTTGGGCTCAAGCCAGTGACCATGAGATCATGTCTGTGATCCCACACTCAAGCTGGTGAGTCTGTGCTCAAGCCAGATGAGCCCATGCTTAAGCCAGCAACCTTGGGGTTTCAAACTTGGTTCCTTTGCATCCCGGTCCGACGCTCTATCCATTGCATCATCAGCTGCTCAGGCTGTATAGGGGAGTTTTTAATGAAGGTTTTAGTGGTACTTCTTTCCCCACTCAACATTATTTTTTAATCTATCCATGGTAAGATATACTGACATAATTGCAAACCTTTTCTGCTAAGGATCACATAATGGTCTCTGTTGATAGTCTTTATTTTTTTAAGATAACAGATTATTGAGATATAATGCATGTACTAAGAAATTTACCCTTTTAAAGCATACAATTCAGTCATTTTTAATATATTTACACAGATATGCAACTGTCACTACTATCATTGAGAACATTTTTGTGCCCCAAAAAGAAACTTTGTGCTCATTAGCAATTACTTCCCACCTCCCTCCCCTAGCCCCTGGCAACCACAAATCCACTTCCTGTCTCTGGGGATGTGCCTGTTCTGGACATTTCACATAAATGGAGTCACATGTGTGGCCTTTTGTGTCTGGCTTCTTTCATTGAGCATCAAGTTTTTAAAGTTATCCACATTATGGTGTGTGTATCAGCTTCACAACTTTTCATGGCTGAGTAATATTCCATTGTATTGATGGATATTTGGTTTGTTTTGCTTTTTAGCTATTACTGAATTCTCCTACTGCAAACATTTGTGTACATATTCTCCTATGAACACCTGTTTCATTCCTCTTGGACGGATACTTAGAAGTGACATTGCTGGGCTATGTAGTTATTTCTTGTTTAACATTTTGAGAAATTTTTCCATAGTAGCCACCAATACTGTGTGAGTTTTCTCATTTCTCCACATCCTCTCTAATACTTTTTATTATGTCTTTTTGGTTGTAGCCATCCTGATGGATGTGAAGTGGCATCTCATTGTGGTTTTGATTTGCATTTCCTTAATTTTTTACATATCCCTCTAAAAGTATAAAATTCACTCTAGTTTGAGGGCAGAAGACTGGCCAAGAGTCAGATATGTACCCTAAGCTGTAGTTTGCTGACCCTGGTAGTTCATGAGAGTTAGATGGGGGCTCCCAGGGATCCCTCCACAGTGGCATCTACCCAGCCAGGGTCCTTGCTCACCCAGAGGGCCACCTTGTGTTTCAGATTCAGTGTAAGCTGTTTGTCTTTGACAAGACCTCACAGTCATGGGTAGAAAGAGGCCGGGGGCTGCTCAGACTCAACGACATGGCATCAACTGATGATGGAACATTACAGTCTCGACTAGGTGAGCTGCGGTAGGTCCCCTGTGGAGAGGGCCTGGGTTGGTGCAGAGTTCCCAAACAATAATGGGTGAGGTCCTAACTTGGCCCCTTGGCCCAGGGAGCAGAGAAGTAGGTCCCCACGGAAGAGCCCCCAGTACCCACACTCTGAAGCCTGACCCAGAGCATCCAGCTGCCAGCCCTTTCATGACTTCCCTCTTTTCTGAGTGTGAAAGTGGGTAAAACTACTTAGCAATTTTTAAACTTATTTTTTGATCATGAAAGTGCCAGTTGTTTTACGGTAATGGTAAAACAGAAAAAGAAGAAATCAAACACAGCTGCAGTCTCTTTATAAAGAGAAATCTCTGCTAATAACATTGGGGCGGTTCACTCCTGTTCTGTGGTTCTTTTTTAAGAAAATGGGGCAATTTTGTATTCTGCTCTTTTCACTCACTATTTTTTGAGCATGTTCCTGTCATTAAATTTTCCTTAAAAACATGACAGGAAAAACTGTCACATTAGTATACTCTGTTGACAATGAATGTATGTCATCATTTCCCTACTGATGGACATTTATGATGCTCCTGGACCATCTGTACATTAATCTTATTCCCAGAAGTATGCTGATTACAAGAACAGATGTATGTGTGGGAGGGGGGAGCGTACACATACATATGTACACATTTGAAGAGAATCAGCATGTACGTGTGCCTATATTGTGAAACGTGTTCACTTTTCTACTTTTTTATCTTCCCAAATTAAAATTGTCCTCTAGCCTTTACAGAAACAATGATTCCTGGCCCAGTAGTAGTCCACACTGCATCCTTAGAATTGTCCCTAAGATTGGAACAAAAATAAAAAGGGCCTTTCTGTTTGGGCACCATTTCTTTTTCCCCATGAACATCCTGTCCGTTCCTTTTTCATTAGGAAAATGTTCAAGTGGACAGAAAGAGCACAGTGTTTCCAGACCCACAGCTCATCAGCCACTCCTCAGGCAGCAGCTTAGGGTCTGCTTTGCTGCATTATACCTTTCCCTCCTTCCTGGGATCCATCCCAGGGACCCTCTTCTTACACCTCACACAGCCTTCAATTCTTGTCACAGACCTTCCCTCCAGGCCCTTCTAAACGACTCCACTGCCTCAGAGCTGGACATTTCTGGCTTGTGAGAGCAGAGAAATTAGTCGTTGGCACCCAGGACCCCACAGGCCTCTGCAAGTTGGCCCAAACCGCTCCCCATCCTTTCTGGCTATCTGTGGCCCAGGATGGGGTAATACCTTCTCATTTTCTCCAGGCTTGTTCCAATGGGGAGCACTGGGCTGGCAGGCAGGCAAGGGGTCACCCATGTCCATGGGGTCAGGGAATGGATGGGCTGAGTGGGCTCTGACAAATCAGGCAGGCTGACTGTGGCCTTGGATCTGCTGTAGGCGGGACAGGGCATGTTACAAGTATGTCCAGAGAGGAAAGGTCTGTACCAAGTTTTTCTCTGCTATATTGCCTCTCTCAGTCTTTATTTATTGAAGCTCTGAGCATGGGTTGGCCTCAACCTTTCTCTAAGAAAACCACAGGGTAGGGGCTAGAACTTGGCCTGTGAGGGGGTACTGATTTCCATGTGACGCATGTTGCATAAAATGTGAGTTTACCCATTGTGCAGCCCATGAATATCTGGCTCCACCTTGCTATAGTTTGCCTCCTCCTCTTCCACCTAATCACCCCCTTCCCCAAGGGAGCTGCCATCTTGGCATGTGCTGTGAGGATCAACAAAACCCTCTTCTGACATGTAGCCTTTGACCCCCCTAGTGGCCTTGGTGATCTTGGGCATAGGAAGCTGGGTGGTGGCGTCGGGCAGGCCCAGCATGTGGGTGGATGTTGCTCGGTGGATAGGTGGCAGGTTCTCACAGACTTTGGCAGAATCATGGGATTTCGCCTTTGGGGTTTGCTTTCCTTCCAGGCTTTCTGTTCTAGCTGGCTGTTGGGAGGGGGTCGGGACCAGGGTTGAGTGGCCTTGTTGGTTGCAGTGATGCGGACCCAGGGTAGCCTGCGACTGATCCTCAACACCAAGCTATGGGCCCAGATGCAGATTGACAAGGCCAGTGAGAAGAGCATTCGCATCACAGCCATGGATACCGAGGACCAGGGTGTGAAGGTCTTCTTGATCTCGGTGAGCAGCCCTAGAGACAGGAGGGGCTACCCAAATCTGAATAGACCCCGGGCCATGGCAGCAATCTCAAGCCAACACAGGAGGGAAGCTCCCAGCACACAGTCGGTCACCACAGGGCCGGATGGAGGGGTTTCCCTCTGTGGGGGAGCACTGAGCACTGCACTGAGGGCATGGGCCATGGAGAGCAGGGAGGCCTCTAGTTAGGCCCATCCCCAAATTCAGAGAGTCAGGAATGCCACTGTCATCAAGGGCTGGCCCAGCCATGAGCTCTGGGAGCTACTGGGATAGGGGTGGGGGCTTAGGCTGTGGGAGCTTCAGTCTATGGTCCCCAGGTTGAGGAGAAGCCCAGGGAGTGGTCTCCCCATGAGGCCTCATAACCATCACTTCTCTGCTTCCCTCAGGCCAGCTCCAAGGACACAGGCCAGCTGTATGCGGCCCTGCACCACCGCATCCTGGCCCTGCGCAGCCGTGTGGAGCAGGAACAGGAGGCCAGAACACCTGTCCCTGAGCCTGGTGCAGCCCCATCCAATGAGGATGACAGTGACGATGATGATGTCCTGGCTCCATCGGGGGCCACAGGAGGCGGTGAGCCAGCAGTCCCTGCCTTGGAGAGCACAAGGGGGCTGGTTTCCTAGATCCCCTCTCACCCATTGCCGTTGGCCCGAGGGTGAAGTCTTGGTCTGGAGACCTGGCCCTGGGGGATGGGTTGCCTTCCAAAGTGGGGACCTGATGGCGAGGCCACTGCTTCCCACAGGAGCTGACGACAAAGGGGACGGGCAGATGGCCGGGAGCACATAGCGCCGGGAGCTGGCCGCCCGGGAGTCTGCTGCTTTGTCCGTCTGTCCACCCACCTGCCCGCCCCTCCCCAGCAGCATCGAGGCGCGGGGCTCGGGAACCACACTCCCCACTGGGTTGGCCACAGTCCGGATCCGCATGGCCCATTCAGAAGCAGACTTGGGAACTGCTTGAATGTGGTTTGGGACACGAGACCTCATCATATTGATGAGCAAAACAAAAAGAACATTTCTTCCCTCCTCCCTATGAATTGAAATGGCACATTAAGACTTGTCACGGCTTCTCACTGAGACTGGGATGCCTGGTTTCTTCACCCATCTCATGCCGCCGCAACACCTATGGGTTCCTGCCACCTGCCCAGGTTACCAGGTCTGTCCTCACAAGTGTAAACACTGGCCCTGCTGGACATTTTATCTTTATCTCCCATTTCCCATCTTATGATTTGGGGTGCATATTTTTTTAGATTATTTTCCTCCGAAAACTTTGTCTTTGGTTTCTTAGATTAAGATGCTCCTGTGTTATTAACAGGTGCAGCTCCAGTGTCCTCATTCTCTCTATGGTCACAGCTTGTGTGCTGGGGCCTTACTGTGAAGCTGGGGGTACTCTGAGGGCCACTTGGGGGCAGGCCCCCATTTGTTCTCTACGGGGAACTACCCGGGGTTCCTCCAGATTATCATGGGGTGTTGACGGGTAGGCCTCATGCCTGGAGAGAGTTTATCTAAAACGGGTCACTGGATCTAGGAGGGCACAAGGGGGCTGGTTTCCTGTTGCCATTGCCCCAGGTGACATCTTGGTCTGGTGGCCTGACCCAGGGGATGGGGTGCCTTCCAGAATGGGGACCTGATGGCAAGGCCACTGCTTCCCACAGGTGCTGACAACAAAGGGGACGGGCAGACGGCTGGGAGCACATAGCATCTCTCCCCTCCTGCTTGTCCCCATCAGGTGGGTCACGCATCATCAGGCACCCAGGCACACACCTTGCTTCCTGCTGTTGACCACTCTTTGCCCAACCATGGACACCATCCCTGCCAAGACCATCCAGGTCCGGGGGCCTTCATGACAGGCAGAGGAGGTCTCTAGCAAGGCCTTTGAGAGGGGGAGGGGACTGGTTCCAGACAGTAGGTCACCGTCCCAACACTTGGAGCATACACCGGAACTGTTGTCATGCTCACCCCACCCCAGAGCAGGGCCAGAGCCCAGCTGGACACTGCCCATCAACAAAGAAGGTCCCTGTGCACAGGGCCACAAGGGATTTCAGAAGATACTGCCCAGCCCACCCACATAGAGAGGGAGAAGTCCTGGTGTTTGCAGCTGTGCTACCCACACTTGGGTCGACTGTGCAGCCTGAGCCTTGGGAAGACAAGAGAACCCCACCCCTGACCCTCCCCAGCAGATCTGGTCCCACTTCTCTGCTTTACGCCTTAGCCAACTAGTGACGAGTAAAACCAGATAATGCCCATGTGTTTTGGAACATTTATGTAAGATTGTCATATGAAATGTATTTGGGATCTACATTAAAACTTTTAACTAAACCCCTGGCCTCCTGTGTGCCCCAGGAGCCTCAGGAAACTTGAGGGCCTGTCCAGGAATGGCCTCTGCCTCCCAGGGCAAGGTTTCTGGAGCAGCCTGGCTTGCTTGCTTGCTGCCCTGGGCCTCCGTCCCACACTCCATGCCTGGATAGGCCACCAAACTTGGCTGCCTTCCAAGACATGCTGCTTCACCACAGAGCCTGGCTTCAGAGAAGAGCATTTGCTTCCCACCTCACAGCACACACTCACTCTCTCTCTTTCTCTCTCTCACACACACACACACACACCCCACTAGGGGCCTCCTGGTTTCCCAGGGACTGTGAGGGAGGGGCCCGGGTGCTAACAGGGCTAGGGATTGGCTGAGCAGAACAAAGGTTGGGGGTGCATCTGCAGTGAGACTGGGTCCAGCCAGTTCTGCAGCCATCAATCTTCCAGCTCTCCTCCAATCCCCACCCCTGAGGCTGCCCAGCTCGTGGTTCAGGGGTATCATGTTGAGGGTCCTATGCTACAGTGGTGCCAGCTGAGTGAGTGCACGCTGCTCACAGTCGCCAGACACTGGTCATCATAGCCACGAACTCCTCATCTGTGTCCACGGAGGCACTCACGCCACTGTAGTACTCTTGGAATTCAGCCAGGGTGACCTGGGAGCAGATAGGCTCTTAGGGATGGAAAGGCCATACAGGAGGGGCTGGGGGCACCCCTTAGTTACCTACCTGCCCATCCTTCTCGGAGGAGTCAAAGTTGTCCAGGAAATGGCGGAGCACCTCCTCCTCTGTCCACTCCCCACTCCGCATCTTGGGGTGGGAGCGGCAGTTATACACTCCCTGGAGGTCATCCACGGTCACCACGCCATCCCCACTGCGGTCCAGCTTGGTAAACGCCGCTGCAATGGCTGCCTCCCGGGCCTGAGACATGGGGGGCTGAAGGAGAGTGGAAACTAAGGGACCCCAACAGCTCCAGGCAGAGTGCAGAGCACAGGGGATTCCTAAGCAGGCACTTCTTAGTGATGAATTCCTGGGTGTCTGGTGTTGTGTCTGCTGACACCCCCCAGACAGCTGGATGAAAGGACTTGCCATCAGTCAGCTTGGCCTCACCCTCAGTGCTCTTAGGAATTCCTCCAGGTCCAGTGTCCCACTGCCGTCACGGTCCCATCGCCTGCATACACCTTCTGCCTCAGCCATGTTCAGCACCAGCCCCAGCTTCGCCAGGCCCTGCTGGAGCTCCCCCGCATCCAGGGTTCGGCTGCTGTCCCGGTCCAGGCGGCGGAAAAACCTAGGAGTGGGGCACAGCTGGAAAGTGGTCCCTGGGGCTAAGTGGTCAGGAAAGGGTGAGGGGGTTGCTCACCTGGCCAGGCCCTGGATGCCAGAGGCGCCTCGGGACAGGCACTGTTTCCGGAGCTTCTCCACAGTAGCATCCACTGTATCCATACTGTCCGGATTCTGGGCAGCTTGATGAGAGAGATGTCAAATGGGTTTTCTGCTCAGTGGCCAGGCCACAAGCTGGGTGCCCTTTCCTCACTCACCTGGTCTTGTCAGTTCTGGAGTCCTCCAGACAGCCACTCAGCTGGCTCTTGCCTGCTTTGTCCAGTGTTGGCAGTGCGTCCTGCCTGGTAGGATTGTTGCTAAGGGACGGTGGCTCTGGAGACTGGGAGGGGCCCCAGCTGTAACCCTGACTGTGCCAGAAGGGACAGAACAGTGCTGTCATTGGTACTCCCACCTACCCACTGTGCTGTTCATGCCCAGCTCTGCAATGCTCAGGCCTAGGATAGAGCCAGACCCCCAACCAGAGTTCGGGGGAGGGTGTCTCTTTTTGGCCACAGTGAGAAAGGGTAAGTCACAGCCTTGCAGGGACCACTAGTGTCCTGGATGGAAGAGAAGCTCAAGACCCAATTTTTGTGTGACCTGAGGCTGGTCCCCTCCCCTCTGGGCTTCAATGACCCCCTACCTGTTTTCATAGCAGCAGCCAAAGCTGCTGAGGGATTTGAGTTCAGAAGGACTGGAGATGGCCCAGGCCCACATCCAGTGCGAGATCCTGAGACCAGAGCTAGCTGAACCAGGACACAGCTGAGGTAAGTTGGACAAAGCAGTTCCAGGTACTTATTTAGGGGCCAGTTGTGGTATTTTTGTTGTCTTTTGGTGGTTTTTAGTTCTTGAACATCACTTGGGCTTGCTCATGACAAGCTGGTGAGCCAGGGGGCTGTGGTACAGAACAGAGAAGTGGCCCTGACCCCTGACATAATCCAAGAGGAATCAAAGCCACCATCAAGGCAGCCTTTGAACATCTTTGCCAACTGAAAGAGCATTATGCAAAACCAACAGGATCAAAAAGGACATCAGATTGCCCAGGACTTAAAATGTGGGCCATGTTTTGGAATCTCCCTGCCTCCACAGACCCAGAGATCATGAGGTTTTTCAAAGCTTGGCCTTGTACACAGCACAATCGTGTGATCAGGAGTCTCTACTGCCATCAGAAACCAATCTGTGGATTACAAGTGACCCAGCACTGCAATCCAAGCCACAGCTGATGTCACACTGTCAGCTCTGAAAAACCAGTGACATTCTGCTGCACATATTCCAATGGCTTGCTGCAGTTCAAAGTTCTTCGGGTAGGCAGGGAAATACTGCATTGTATTTTTTAATGAGTGTTACAAATGTCATTTTTTCTTCTCTAGAAAAATGTAAAACCTACCCACAAAAGATGTAGCTCTTTTTGACATCTTTAAGAGTCAGAATTTCAACAATAACTCCTCCAAACCTTGGTGGTAGCCCAGGCCCTCCTGACCCAAAGGCCTATTCACTTCAGCTCTTAGCCTCACTTTCCCAGCTGTGAAATGTGGCAAGCCTGTGTCCATAGGTTGCTGCAAAGATTAGACACAGCTGTGTGTGTAGAGTACCTGTGGCACAAGCACCTGTGACTGTCACAAGCCTCCACCCAGCAGGGCCCCACCCAAGACCAGGAACTGCACTGGGGCCACCTCTCCAGCCCCTGCACCTGGAATAGAGGAAGGATCAAGGCTGACAAATCATACCGTTTATTCTTGAGCAGAGACAGGTTCCAGCCTGCCTTTCCTCGTACAAACAGCCCCCACTTTCTCGTCCAGAGGAGAAAATGGTGCTGTTATACACTAAGGGGGTTCATGTTAGACAACCAAGCAGGCTGAGGGTACCATCCTGAGGACTGGGGACGGGTGCCAACCATTTCAGGCTGAAATAGGCCCTGCCCTATGGCGCTTCCTGGTGTGACAACTTCCTGAGTAAGGAGGCGAAGAAACAGCACTTCAACTGGGCTGAGAAGGGCATGGGTTTCCCTTGTTTGATAAAAAGCAAAACTCCCTGAATGTCTCAGGCCAAAAAAGCAGTGTAGAAAAATTGGGTTAAAAAATAGATTCTTTAGGGACCATAAAAAAGGTGCCAGCTGCTTACTACAAAAGCTGGACTGGTGGGGGCTCTTCAGAAAAGTTCTGGGGACCCCCTAACCCTTTGGGTCCCACAGACCCATCCTATTCCTACTGAGGTCTCAGGGTGTACCAGGCACTGGTGACAACAAAAACCTTGCCCTCGTGGATGTTACACTGATGGTAAGAAGGTCTATAAAGAAAAAATAAATGCAATGGCAAGGCATGGGGAGGAATTAAGGTAGTCAGGGCAGGCCTTTCTGAGGTAACATTTGAGCAAAGACAGAGTACCAAGGAACGAGTCACATGATCTACAGGAAGAGCATTCTAGGCAGAAAGAGTAGCCGATGTAAAGGCCGCAAGGCAGCACATTATCAAGAAAAGGTTAAGGGATGCCCAAGTTTTACTGAGCAGTACAGGCTGGCTGCCAGCATCTCACATGCCCCACAGGCACTGCCTTCTGGGTTATAGGTTGAGGGAAGGACCAAGTTAGGAAAAAAATATCCAGGATTAAAATCTGTCTTCAAAATAATGTAGAATGGCATGTAATGAAGCTCTTCATTCTAGTCTGGGATGGAATAAGAAAAAGCTTTAGCCTGGGACAGAGGATGCTTCAGGAGAATGAAAATCAGGACGGAGAAAAAAAAATGTGGAACTTGATGCCATCTTCCTCCACCACAGAAAGAGGTCTCAAAACTCAGACACTTCAGGGCCCAAACATCTGGCTCTGAGAGGGCTAATTAGAAAACTCACTCTGACCTGACCAGTGGTGGCACAATGGATAGTGTCTATCTGGGACACTGAGGTCTCAGGTTCGAAACCCCAAGGTCACCGGCTTCAGTGTGGGCTCATCAACATGATCCCAAGGTTGCTGGTTTGAGCAAGGGGTCACTGGCTTGGCTGGAGCCCCCTGGTCAAGGCACATATGAGAAGCAATCAATGAACAACTAAAGTGATGCAAGCTACGAATTGAGGCTTCTCGTCTCTTTCCCTTCTAGTCTTCCTTTCTCAAAGAAAAAAACTCATGCTCTGGCTACAGAGGGTATTCTGGGTTTAGATCCAGGCAATTATGGCCAAGTCTGAAGCCAGAAATCCAGATTTGTGTGAGTCAATGTTGCCAATTTTTCAAGAAGGGTAATTGATTCAAAGTTTTGTTTTTAAAAAATTCTGTCTGGGCTAAACATTTTCATTTGGCCTGCAGGCTACCTGTTGGAAACCTATGACTTTTTAGCAAGTCTGATATTGGAAAGGATGATGGCTTTGCCATAGGGGTGTCCTCTGGGACACTAAGGACACCCAGAGCAGTTGTAAAAGTCTCCACAGGCACCTTCTATCTCCATTCTGGAATCTGTGCTCGGGCTCACACAGTGGTCCCAAATACTGCTGACTGGAGGTGTTCTCTGTCTCCATCCTCCCCAGTCCTGCTGGCAAGGAGTAAACTGGGCTCGTCAGAGAGTTGGTGGCCAGGGTCACTGACTGGCAGGGGACCCAGGCGCTCAGCTTCAGCCAGGGCTTCCAGCAGCCCAGCGAGGGGTGGCCGCAGGCGGCATATGTCCTGCAGCAGCTCAGCCCGGGGCTGCAGCTGCCTGATGAGCTTGTCCCTCTGGTGCATGGCAGTCTGCAGGCTGTGGATAGTGGCCTCAGAAGTCAGTAGCTGCTCCTGGAGAGCGGCAATCTCACTGGCAGGAAGATAAAAGTTGGTATTAATGGTACAATGGACCAGAAGTGCTCTTCTCCCTACTTCTCACCTGCGATGTTCTCCATCATCATCAGGATAAAGGCTATGCTCCTCACCACTGCCTCAAAGCCTCTCCTGTTATGGATTCAATGGTTATCTCCTCCCCAAATTCATATGTTGAATCACTACATCCCAGTGTGTTATCTGACGGTGGGGGCTTTTGGAAGGTAAGGTTAGATGAGGTCATGAGATTGGGATTCTCATGATGGGTCTTTTAGGAAGAAACAATAGAAAATTTTTTCTCTGTCTCTGCCCTGTGAGGACACAATGAGAAGGAGGACACAATCTGGAAGCCAGGAAGAGTCCTCACTAGGAACTGAATTTGCCAGTACTTTGATCTTGGCCTTCCCAGCCTCCAGAACTGTGATAAATGTGTTGTTTAAGCCACCCAGCCTGAGCAGGCTCATAGCTCCCTTTAGCTCTTACTGCAGTCCCATTTTCCTACATCTTCCTATTTGCTGTTCAGCTGAGATGACTCCCCCAGAAAGCCTTCCCTCTGGGTCCCCTCAGAATCCTGTGTGTACCTCCATGACAACCCCGATCACCCAAGTTTTAAATGTCTTAGTGATGTGTATAGAGTTGCATAGATGTGCCCTAGTACCTAGCAGTGTCTGGGACAGAGTAGGTGCTCAGTAAAGATGAATGAATGAATCCAACCAGCTCTGAACTGTTTCCCACCTGAGCCTCAGCACCTCCCTATGCACTTGTCTCATCTCTCAATTTTTAACTGCTAGAGGGACTCTTTAAAACTCCTGATAGATCACATCCTCCCCTGTTCAAGAACCTGTCATGACTCCCATTATCTACTTCAGAAAGTTGGCGGTTCCTGCACCACTCAGCCTCAGCTGATTTTTGCCTTGTGGAAAACTTAAAAATTCACACTTGTGTGGCATCTTTTTACATGCTGATGACTGGTTCAAGTTTTGTGGTGTTTGTTTTTTCAATCCCTCTTAATTATCCAGCCTCCACTTAAATGCATTCGATTCCCCCTGCCAGTACTCCCTTTCCAATCACGGCTCCGCCTCCGCCCACCTCCTCCTAGAAGTTCACCTGGTGGACCCCGGGCCTCACCGGTCCTTGACGCGGCCCAGCTCGTCCAGGGCGGCGCGCAGCTGCTGGTCGTGGTGAGCAAGGCGTTCGGCCTGGGCGCGCACCGTTCGCTCCGCCGCGTCCAGCCGCGCCTCCAGCTCCGCGGCACGCCGGTGCACGGCCACCAGGTGTGCATTCGCCTCGCGGATCTGCAGGGGCGGCGGCGCGGCCATAGCCCCGGCGGCGATCCAGGCCTAGCCACGCCCCTGAGCTGCCCGGAACCGACTCGCTCCCTGATGGACCGCGCCCCCAGAGGCGCTCAAGACCTAGATGGGATTGGCCACAACTGACTGGGTGGTGCCCTCCTCAAGCCCAAACACCCTTACTGGTTCCAGCACCTCGAAACTTCGCTCCTGGGCCCCGTCTTGTCCTCCGGCACCACACCCTGTTCAGTCTCTGGCAACAGTTATTTGTCACTCTGCTCAGGAGCTGACACGAGGATGGGTCCCGATTCTGCGACCAAACCAACCTGACCACATCCCCAGAATAGGTTACCCTACTCTCAGATCCACCTGTTAAGCCACGACCACGCAATTAGGCAATCTTACAGCTCCGGATTGGTCAGGTCTCTCACAGGAATGTCTCTAGCAACACGCCCCCAAGCGTAGGACTTAGACAAGCCTCAAATTGGGCACAGGCCATGTCTCTCAAAGATCCTAGCACTAGGATTGGTCATTTTCCCATTAAAGTCCGCCTCTAGATCTGGCCACGCCACCAAATAGTCGCACGTGGTTCAGACTCGGATTTGGGGAACTGGCCACAGGTCGTGACCACGCCCCCCCCCCCCAGATTCTGACACTAGGAACGGCTACATCTCCGCTGCCCCACCCTCTTGCTCCTATTAAGTGCAGTCTTGCCCCGCCCGCTCCCTAACCTGTGCATGGCGATTTACCTACTTCCTATTATAGTCCAGCCCCTAGAGTAGGCCCCCACCTCCGGGAGTCAGACCACTCCTAACCTAGGACTTTCTGAGCTAGAACTAGTGAGATCTACCTTCACTGATCCTGGATGACCTCAGTTTCCCCCTCCAGAAATCGGCCGGTGGGCACGCGCTCTTCTTCACGCCAGTTCCAAACTCGGCGCGTGCGCGCAACCCGTGTCTCTCTCTGGCCGCGGCACTCAATAAAGTTTCATGCTTGTTGTCGGCAGGTCCGCAAAGGTTGCTGCGCGCGCCATCCGGGAAGTCTCGCGATAGCGAGCGGCGGCTGCCCTTGGCCCGTGGATACTGTTGGGTGTGTAGTGTGGGGCTCGGGGTGCGTAGCCATGGCGCGGACGCTTATTCAGAGGTACTGGGACATCCCCGACGGCACCGAGTGTCACCGCAAGGCCTACGCCAGCACCAGTATCAGTGGTGCCGTTGGTGAGCGCCGGCCAGAGGGCGGAGGGTGCAGGAAGGTCATAAGATCACTAGGGCGATCCGAGGGTGGCCTGGGGAGCTGGCCCGGTGGCGTATGGTTGTTGTCTGGGGGGCTCCTTTACGAGGTAAACTTTGCGGAGTGTCGGACTAATTCAGAGGGTGCAGAGAGGTCATAGGGTCAATTGAAGCTATCCAGGGGAGTCAGTCACATCGAGACTAGGAATCTTGCGGGATGGTAGGTGATCCTCGACTGGGTGTCCAGGACGGTCATGGGGACGTATTGTGTGAGAAAATAATTTCTTTTGGGGCAGGGCAGTCTCGCAGAGTTGGAGGGCACAGGGAGGTCGTGATCCATGATACAGGCTAGTCACTGGCATTATTGGAAGCGGTCCCTGGGTGCTGGGGTTTGGAAGTTATTGTTGAAGTGATCATCAGGCTCTTTGGAAGTCTTGGAGTGGGACAGGGCCTTCATCTGGGTTACAGAAGCGGGACAGCCCTGAGACTTCCCAACAGGGTAACTTTGAGATTATTTTGGGGAGAGGTCATGTGTTGTTATTGGGATGTCTGAGAGGGGTACACAAGTTTGAGGAAGTTCTGAAATGGGATGAGGTCTTTTTAGGATGCAGAAGAGTCAGATGGTTTGGGACACCTGAAGTTTTATTGGGGCCACAATAAAACTTAGAGGGATCCTAGGGATGAGGAGGAGATCAAAGGTGTAGTGGGTGGGGGACTACTACAAGGAAAGCCTTGGGGGTGTGAGGGGACCCACAGCACTGGCATTCCGCTGCAGAGGAGACCCCTGAGTCTTACCCCTTTCAGTCCCCTTTCATTCTCAGTCTCCCTGGAAGTAGATACTGTGGTTTTGTCCACCTCCATATCTCCAGCTCCTGAAACAGCCTAGTAGAAGTGGAGTCTCCACTGGGAGGCATTTGCATTAGGGTAGACCTAATAATCACTATCATTGTCAGCATATTTAGTAAGACCATTATCATCTTCGTTTCTCAGAAATGGAAACTGAAGGTCAAAGAGGTGTATTAACTGCCCCAGGGTCTTTTGAAGCCAGGCTGCAAATCCAGGGATTTGCTATCTCCTGGGGATGGCTGGAGCAAGGAATGTGTGCCCATGGTCCTTATGGGGGGGTCGTCAGGAGAAAAGACTGAAGAGGGCATCCCAGGGGATGGGTTATGTAGAGTCTGCTTGAATGGTAAGGTATTGGGACAGTTCAGGGTGTGTAATGGAATCTTTATGGGGGGCACTTAGAAAGCCTGGGAGGGCTGAGTAGTGTGCAGTTGGGTCACTGTAGAAGACGTTATTCTGGTTGATTCTTTTTTTTTTTAATGTTTTATTTATTTATTTATTTATTTATACAGGGACAGAGAGTCAGAGAGAGTGATAGATAGGGACGGACAGACTGGAACAGAGAGAAATGAGAAGCATCAATCATTAGTTTTTCATTGTCGTTGCGACACCATAGTTGTTCATTGATTGCTTGCTCACTCTTGCCTTGACCGCGGGCCTTCAGCAGACCGAGCCACCACTTGCTGGAGCCAGCAACCTTGGGTCCAAGCTGGTGAGCTTTTGCTCAAGCCAGATGGGCCTGCGCTCAAGCTGGCAACCTCGGGGTCTCGAGCCTGGGCCTTCCGCATCCCAGTCCGACGCTCTATCCACTGCGCCACCGCCTGGTCAGGCTCTGGTGGATTCTTATGGGAAGATGCTGTCATTGGCGAATGTCCAGAGGTTCATGGTTGTGTCTCGGGAAATTAATGTGGAGGGAGGGTCAACTGAGGGGTGTGTGGACCTTTCAGGGAGAAGATTGGAGAAATGGGTGCTTTAGAGCAGCAATTTTTAACCTTTTTCATCTCATGGCACACATAAACTACTAAAATTCTGCCCTGGCCAGGTAGCTAATTTAGTTAAAGCATCATATCAATTCACCAAGGTTGACTGACCTAGGTTCAATCCCCAGTCGGCACATACAAGAATCAACCAGTGGATGCATAAATAAGTGGAAAAACAAATTGTTGTTTCTCTGTCTCTATAGTTAATTAAATTAATTTAAGATAAAATTCTGTAACACACCTCTCTGAGGTCAAATGGGGACACCGGTTCATCATGAGGTCAGGAGAAAAAAGATTTGGAGAGTCTGCAGACAGGTGCTTTGCACATGGGACCTATCTGTTTTTTGTGGGGAGTTTTAGTGGATAAATTTGACATGTAACATTGTATGAACTGAAGGTATACTAGAGTTCTCTTTCCATGTGGCTCTTTTCCCCTCATACTTGGGCCTCAGTTTATCCACTTAGGATGTGAGGTGCCATCTTGGGTCTTCTTACAGTAACTCTGAATATTAACTACACTGTTCGGAGAGAAAAGTCTCCCACAGTGGCTTCCGTGTGCTGAATCTGAGCCTAGGCTAGTGTGATGGCCCTACCCAGCCTGGAGGGTCCCATGGGTGGCTCTTGAAAAGTGGGAGGCTTGGGGACTGGAGGAGCTTGGGGCTGCTGTGAGGGTTCAACCATGACCCTAGGTAGGGGCAGACTCACCTGGCTTCCAGACCACTCTGTTTGGTGACCTCAGGCAAGTCACTCTGCCTCTCTGAGGCCACCTTCCCTTTCCTCCCAGGACGCAACAGATAATAAGGGTACTGAGCCCCTCAGTCCCTGAGGAGGGTGAGTAGAGCAGTGGCTGTGCTTGCCACCTGGCAGGTGACCATTCTGTTTTCTGTGGGATGGAATGGTCTTGCCCCAAGAGGTCCCTGCTGACAACTGGGCAACACTGGGGGTCTCTAGGGAGAGGTGGGTATGTTATTGCCCTGAGCAGGGGCAGCTTGAAGACCAGGAGCCCCCTGTTCGGCTGTTCTGGTGACAAGCAGCCAGCCAGGTGAACCCTCGTCTGCCCATTCACTGAGGAGGGTCTGGTGGAGGAGGCTGCTGAGAGCCTGCCCCAGCCTCACCCCAGACCCTCACACTGGCCCAGATCAGTGTGCACGCAGGATGCTCCAGGAGAGAGCCTTGGTCCTTGCAACCCACTTGGCGCTCAGCTCCGGGCCCAGCCCCAAAGTCAGGTCCCTCATGTGTAAAAGCCGATGGCAGGGACAGGGTGGCCAGGCCAATGGCAGAGATGGAAAAGCTGACAGCAGTAGCAATGCCAAGTGGGAGCAGGCAGCTGCCCAGCCAGCCAGGTGGGAGGGATGGGCCCTGGCCAGAGCGGCAACAAGGAGAGGTTGGTGCCCCAGGAGTCAAGCCTTTGCCAAGGAGGATTAGGCCAGGGAGCCCCAGCCCCCACAGGAGAATAGAACCTTTGATGGGAGTAGGGTCCGGGTGCCAGAGGCTCTGGGGCTGCAGCTGTGGCAGCTATGCCTACACTCAGGGCTGGGGGGCAACCTGGCCATTGAGGCCCCAGGGCTGTCCACATGTCCTCTGCACACTGGGCTGGTGCCCGACAGTGCGCCCATAGGGGTGGAGTGGACTCGTGCAGGCCTTCTGCAGGAGCTGTCTTAGGACGGACATCTGGGGGCTAGAGGCAAGGGACAGCCCCAGCTTGTAGCAACAGACCCCGTTTCCATCCCAGCTGAGCTACCTTGGGGAACACAGTAGGGACCAAGGAAGAGAGGGCTTATCAGGTGGTTGAGGGGCCTGCTCCCCAGCCAGGACCACTGCTCAGTTCAAAGGACCAAGTCTGAGCCACCTGGTACCCCTTTCATCCTGCAGGCCTGATCACCTCCGCTTACAGCGTTGCACTCAAGCCCCCTGACTCCTTCCTGGAGGGTGTGGCCAGGACAGGACGGTACACATTTACTGCAGGTAAGTGAGCCTGGGGCAGCATTGCGTTTCTCTTCAAGGTCCTTCCTGACATGGCCTGTCTGCCATGCCCCTCTGTGCCCCTGACTCAGTGCCTTCTCCTTCCCATCTGTCCCACAGCTGCCATCGGTGCCATATTTGGCATTGCCACCTGCGTCAGTGCTCAGGTCCGTGAGAAGCCCGACGACCCCCTTAACTACTTCATTGGAGGCTGCGCTGGAGGCCTGACCCTGGGAGCACGCAGTGAGTGAGCTCCCCAACCCTGCCCCCCCACTGACCCTCCTCTCTCTTTGTTATGTCCTGGATGGGGGCAGCCAGGCAAGGCCAAATGTGTAGGACACCCACTTCATGAAAGCTCCCAGTATTTTTGAACCTCAGCCACCAGCCAGTTTAATGATAGTAACAGCTGCTGTTGCTTAAGCACCTGCTGTACACCCACCTTACAGCCCTCTTGTCCTTCCTGTTCCTCCAACACGCCGGGCACTGTCCTGCCCCAGGACCTTTGCATGGGCTGTTTATTCCCTCTGTTTGAACATCCTTCTCCCAGATGTCAGTACAGTATAGCTCTCTCTGTCACCGACTTCTCTGTGTACAATCTAGGACCCCTGCCACCCTCATTCCATATCCCCCTCCTTTGTCTGCTGCACTTTGTCAGAGAATTTGAGGTCACTGCCTGTTTCTGCCATCAGCCCATGAACATGGAGGTGGTAGTGCTGGCTCTCACACTGCCATCCCTCTACCCGTTCCACAGCCCTAGTTGACTGAATGACTGAACACACAACCCTGTGGGGGTGCTACTCTCATAATCCCCACTTTACAGATACAGGAACTAAGGCTCAGAGACAGGGCTAAGGTAGCCTGAGGTCACCTGGGACCCAGTAGAGCATGCCTCCCTGGTGGGTGGGGCAAGCCCAGGCCAGCCTGGCATGGTGGAGCCACCTGAAATGGAGTAGACGCCATTCTTCCCGCCTCCCATAGCCTCAGAGACCACACGCAGATCAACTACCCTGGCCCAACAGGCTGGGAGTGTCAGAAGGTGCCAGGTGGCAGAGAGGGAGGGGTGCCACAGAGGGAGAAGCCTGCACCATCCTGTCTTTGCTTTGAGGCCTTGAGCAAAGTCTGGGGTTGACATGTTCCCCCAAACCTGTGAAGGGGTGTGAGACCCACACTCAGAAAAGGGTTCTGGTGGCAGCAGACACAGGGCCTGGTGCCTACAAGTGGGGCATAAGCTGAGACTCACCAATGCGGCATCCACTCAGCAGCTTGAATGCCCCCCTGCCTCGGCAGCCAGTATTCCTGCCTCTCTCAGCCTTAGTTTCCACACACACCTTCAAAGTCAGAGGGCCAAGTGACTTAATCCCTTAAGGAAGGGGTGCCTGCTGGGGGTGGTCACGGGCAGGCTCCTCAGAGCCTGACATCACTCTCCACCCTTACAGCCCACAGCTACGGGATCGGAGCTACAGCCTGCGCGTACATGGGCTTAACAGCAGCCCTGGTCAAGATGGGCCAGCTGGAGGGCTGGAGGTTATTTGCAGAGCCCAAGGTGTGAGCCCCACCACCTCCCTCAACCTTGGACAAGTGAAAATGCCCCTAAGATTAAATTCTGTGTATATTTGTGTGTGCATCTCCCTTTCTTCCTCACCCGCTGTTCTGGGTGACAGTGACAGGCCAGTGCCAGCCTGGGCACATCAGGGTGGATTTGGGCAGAAAGGAGGAACGGGCAGGAGGTTAGGCATCTGGGTTTGTTCTCCCACCAAGCCACAGGCACCGGCGGGGCCTTGAAGCAGGGAGAGGGCATTGGGAGGCAGGACCCTGCGAGTGGGAGTTGGGACAGCCTCTCACAGCTTTTCCTGCCACTCCCCTGCAGGTCCCAAGCCATCCCCAGTCTAGATCTCCCCCCAAAGCCAAAAACATTTGGAAAATACGCCCAAGGCCCACACACGGCCCAACTCCAAATTCCTGGGCATTGGAGCAGAGAGCCCAGTTGGCCAGGCCCCAGAGCCTTGTCCCCATCAGACAGGTGAGTGACAGGCCACTGTGAAACTACAGGGTAGGGGCCTATAGCAGCAACAAAAGGAGAGACTCAGATCCTCACGGGGGACTAGCTGTCAGGCACAGTGATTTAGGCAGCCCCAGAATACTGGCCGGCTGAACCCCCAGGCTTTCTGCAGAACTGGCTCAGTGCTTCCTGGCAGCTGGAGAGGAAGGCCTGGCTTGCTCCAACACGCTGAGAAGGGTCATAAATTAGAGCTCTCCAGGCCCCGCCCCAGGGAGCTGGGTTGTGCCCTGGCAGGGTCTGGGCTCTGCAGGTGGTCCTCGGAGCGCAGCCCTCCTGCCCCCTCCTCACCTGGGTCCTCCCTGTCCCTCTTTCTCTCACACCCACCCCCGGGGCCTAGACATGGTTGAAAGCCAAACTGCCTTGCTTTCCTCTTCTGTCCACCCAGGTAATAACTCAGTTGGGTGGTGATCAGCTAAAACTAAACCTCTGTAGAGCAAAAACAGGCGCTGCTGCTGTCCGCCACTGGCCTGCACTGCTGCTTCCTTAGTGCCTAGCACAGTCACCCCGGTTCTCTTCTGCCCTGCTGCCTTAGTCTCCCTGTCCCCCCGTGAAGGCCCCTCCTGGAACGGGCACAGGCACTCTGAGACTGGCCTTGGGGTTCCCTGAGAAGGGATGGAGACAGCCCACCCATGGGCTATGAGGGGAGGGGCCCTGAGAGCATGCTGGGCTCCCAGACCTCCCTTCAGATCCCAGAAGGTGGTTCTTTCCTGATCTGCCCTCAGTTCTCCCTCTGAGAAGTGGAGTTAACAGGGTCCCTCAGAAATGTTTGGTGAGGAGGGAACTGACTACCCTGGGGGGAAGTGTCCTTACACCCTCTAGGGAACCAGGCCCCTCTGCTCCTGCAGCCTAGTCTGTTCCTGCAGTGGCCAGCAGGGGGCAGAGCCCACCATGCTCAGCTGGATGGATGGCCACCCCAGGTCCGCAGACCCGTGGTGTCCGTAGAGGAGCCACATTGTCCCTGCCTTCTTAGCCACTTCTCATTCATCCTGCCCGAAGCAGCAGGGGCAACAAATTCTAGAAGTAGATACCACAGACCAAGACCCGTTGCATGGAGGGAAGACAGAGTCCTGGAGCAGAGCAGAGAGGGGGCTGTCCCAGGGCCTGCACCTGGTCACTTAGTGCCGGGACTGCAGCCAGACCAGGTCCGCCTGTGCCATCCTCTGCTGCACACTCATCCTCGGCCTCCCCCACTACCTCTCCGTGAAGCCCAAGCTCCGTGCCAGGTGGGAAGGAAGGTAAAGTTTGCAGCCAGACTCTTCCTACTTCCCAGCCTTGGTTTCCCCTCTAGACAACTCCGACCAGGGGCTGTGCTCACCTCCCGCCCAGCCCTTGCCTGGCCGGCCGCCAGCACTGAAACAAACCTGCCAGGCCTCCCACAATGTGGCAGGAGGAAGCAACTGCCTGCCAGACTCCAGGGACCCCCAAAACCCAGGCCCCTTTGCCTGTAAACATTTACTGGTCTTCGAGGAGCTGACATCATCCCACCCCACACGCATCCAGTCCCCTAACCCCCGCCTGAAACCCCAGCTCCTGCTCTAGCAGCCCCTCCCTGGGCCAGTGGAAGACCTGTCCAGACCTCCTCGTGCCCCCAGGTAAAGATGAAGAAATCTTTCCAGCTGTGCACAAGGGTGAAGTGCATGGGATAGAGGTCATGGCGAGATCACAGGCCTGGCGCGGAGGAGAGCGCACAGCAGCAGCACGCTCGGCCGGCCTCCCTTCCCACCCCAGCAGGCACTTCCTGAGGAACAGCCTCAAGAACTGTTGGGCCAGATCTTTCTAGGTCTCTGAGTTCTTTCTAACCCAAGGAAATGTAAGGGATTCAATAAGACAGGAGGAGAAAAACTCTAAAGCCTTTCCCACCTGCCAGCTGTTAGGCCCTGTTTTACAGACAGGAACTGAGGCCCAGAGAGGTGGCATCACAGCGTGCACTTAGCGTTCTTTTGTTATTATGAACTACTGTTGGATACAACATATAAATTATCTCGGAAAGACCTTCCAAGCGGCGTGGTCGGTGACTGGAACAAACGCAACCCAATGGACAAGGGGATCTCAAAAAAGTACACCCCCTCAAATTCCTGCACAAAGTTTTGCTGGATGTAGGCTGAGGTACCTGCTGATCCACTGGGGACACAAGAGGCGATGTAGAAGGCCTCTAGGGGCTGGGTTTTGACCCTACTGACTGGGCCCTTTTGCTCTCTCACCCCCTTGTGAGCCCTTCTGCCCTCAGTCTTTTCCACATCTGCCCACTTCTCTCCCCTTTCCTGGATCCCCCTGAGCCCAGCCCCCATCATCACCAGCCTGGGCCTGTGCACTCATCTCCACCATGGTCCCAACTCCCACCCCCCACACACACACACAGTGTTTTCCCCTCAGCAGCCACCAGATAGTACCTGTGAGCATGAGTCAGGTTCCCTCCTTACTGCTTGGTCACCCTCGGCCCTGATGAAAGTTTTCTCCTCGACGGAAAAACGTTATGTGTGCATGTCCAAGTTACCCCCACTTCTTACCACCGTCACTGCCTCAATGCCAGCTATTCCAGGCAGTCTCCATCTCTGGATTGCTGCCCCAGCCTCCCTGGTGTCCCAGAGTTGACTCTCTTCCCCTGTGAACAGGCTGTACGCCCCACCACAGCCACCAAGGGATGCCTCTGAGCACCCGAGTCAGGTCCTGGCCCTCTTACGCCCACAGCCCTCCAGGGCTCTTACTTTTCTAGGGTGAAAGCCCAACTTCTCATGGCCACAAGGCCCTGCACAACCTGCCTGTCGCCTTCCTGCCCTCACTTCCCTTTTCCCTTTGCTCACTGTGCTCTCGCCACATGGGCTTCCTCCCCGTTCTCTAACACACATGGTCCAGCCCAGGACCTTGGCTCACGCTGTTCTCTCTACCTGGACTGCTCTTCCCCCAGAAGTCCCCACAGCTCTCCCCCTTACCTCCTTCATATCTCAGTTAAATGTTACCTCATTGAAGTCTCCCTGACACCCCACTGACATCATCCTACCTGGCCAGCAGGGCACCCTACTCCCTTTGCCCTCTGCACTTTGGCCCATAGCATTGAGCTTCTAAATCCCATGTCACCGTCGTGTATTGTTTATTGGGACATGGGTCTCCTTGAGATCTGAGACATCCTGGCTGGCACCCTTGGGTCAGCACCAAGCCTAGAAACATAGCAGGACTCCATAAATATGTGACCCAGCCCCTGCTTCCTGGGTGACAGTTCTGGGCAGGGTCCCCCTCACTTCATCCAATTAGATGATGGCTGTGGGAGGGGACCAGGGGAGAGAAACCAGCCATACTCAAGTCTCAAAGTTATGAGTCGGGATTCACTTACACGAGTTTATTGAGCACCTGTCTGTGCCAGGCATAGTCTCAAGCCTGGGGTCGCATCAGCCAACAAGGACTCTGCCTTCCGAGAGCTCAAAGTCTGGTATAGAGGGAGAAATAGTAAAACAGTTAAAAATGAGGCCTGACTGGTAGTGGCACAGTGGATGAAACATCAACCTGGAACACTGAGGTCACCAGTTCGAAACCCTGGGCTTGCCTGGTCAAGGCACATATGGGAGTTGATGCTTCCTGTTAATCCCCCCTTTCTCTCTCCTCTCTAAAATGAATAAATAACTTTTTTAAATGAGCAAACAGGTAAATGGTCAGGAACTGTGCTTGAGTGATAAAACTAAGGTGACATAAAAGACACAGGTACAATGGTGACGTTGTCCTTAGCTGAGGTGGTTAGGGAGGGACCGGAAGAAGCCAGTCTCGGGGTACCATGGGGGAAGGGTGTTCCAGGCAGAGAGAACAGAGCTTGTAAAGGCCTCGGGGCTGAACCTTCATAACAGCTGGGCCATGCGGTGGGGTGGGGTGGATCATGGGTGAGAAGAGAGGCCAAGTAAGGCATCTTGCCCAGGTGGACACAGCAAGTGAGGGCAGGATTTACTGCCGTGGGGAATGCTGGCACCAGATGCCACGAAATCTGTCCTTCCATTGTAGCGGGCCCTTCTGGACGAAGTCATTCTTGTCCCGGCAAGAGACCCTGGAGCAGCACCAAAAGGGGCCAGGGCCCGATGCCTCGGGGGAACATACCACTGAGCCTGCAGGACCCCATCCTAGAGGGGAAGGGGGCGGTTTCAGGAAAGGAGGACTCTCGAGTCTTTTGGCTGGATTTTGGGGTCGAGGGAAGCCCACTTTCCCACCTGACCCTCAAAGCCTAAAGCCAAAGCTGGGTTGGTCATCAGTTCAGGGGTCTGCAAGTGGGGGCAGAGCTTTGCCTCTTCCTATCCTGTCTGGCTTGACATCTAGGGCTCAGGACCCAGCGAAGCCCCTAGTTCCCTGGGTGCAGGTCATCTCAGGAATCCACTGCCAGAGACTTTGCCAGTATGGAAACTGAGGCATGGAGCAGTTTCCCCCATCCTGGGCTACCCTCCAATCCCTCTCTCCCCGCCCTCAGGTCCTCCTTGGATTTGGGAGCCAAGCATAGCCTGGCTCAGCCCCTGGCCCTATACTGGTGTTTACAGGCCCCTCCTCAAAGCCAGCCAAGTTTCCCAGTGGCTTCCAGGAATGCGGGGTGGTTGGCCGAGTCATGAGGGGTTCCATCAGGCCTGGCCCCAGCCCAGCCTCAGTCTCACCTCCAGGGACCCGCTGGGCTCTGAATATTCACTGAACCAGAGCAAGAAAGGTGTGAGCCAGGCAAGAGCACAGCTCAGAGCCCATGGGAAGACTTTCAGCCCAAATAGAGGAGCTGCAGGCAGACTCACGTCTGGCCTAAACTCCCCTACACACATCCAGACGCTTTAATTTTGCTCATTGTGTTTTTCACAGCTGTCTTTCTAAAATATACCGCAGTTGATTTTTCAATAGGTAAAACAGACCCAAGCCACAGAATTTAAAATATACCAAAGGGTATTTAGAAAAAATTTGCCATCCGCCCTCCCCACCTCTCCCCCCACCTGCTGCTCTCCCAGGGGCCTGGCCAGGTTTCTTGTTTTCCCCTCCAGCCATGTTTCATGCAGAAACAAACAGGATTATATATTTACTTTCCCCCTACAGAAACATCACACTATCCCTGTTGGTTCACAAATCTTAGTCTGGCTCCCTCATAACAATACATTTCTGTAAAGAACTTTTTCTTGCTTTTTTTAAATGTATTTACTTAATATAGTCATCACAGAGGCTCAACCAAATACTTAATTTGAAAAATAGAAACAAGGCCATGGCCAGTGGATAGAGCATCGGCCCAGCGTATGGACGTCCCAGGTTTGATTTCCTGTCAGGGCACACAGGAGAAGCAACCATCTGCTTCTCCGCCCTTCCCCCTCTTGCTTGTCTCTCTCTTCCTCTCTCTCTCTTTTCCTCCCACAGTCAGTGGCTTGATGGTTCCAGCATGGCCCTGGGAGCTGAGTGGAGCGTGACAGCCTCAGGCACTAAAAATAGCTTGGTACTTGAGCTTTGGCCCCAGATGGGGTTACCAGGTGGATCCCCATCAGGGTGCATGTGCCTCACTATCTTCCCTCCTCTCACCTAAAAAAAGAATAAAGAAAACCAGAAACAAAACAAATATGATATCACAGCTGAAGATACAGGGTCCTATACAGAAATCAAGGCAAGGATAGATCATCAAAGAAAATAATAAAAGACACAAGGAGAGAGGCTGGACAGCCAGGTCAGGACTCTTAGCTGTAGAACTGCTTTGTGTAGGTTTCTCGCAAGTACTTCTTGAAAGTGGTGGGGGTTTTCCGGAGCTCGGCAGCTATGTGTTCAGTGGGCTATTGATGTTGGCTTGTCTCAGCAGGCTCTGGGTGGGGAGTAGGATGGTCCTGACGTCACAAAGGGCAGACCACTTGTCCTTCAGGATGTCTAGGCAGATGTTAACTTGGGTGTCCATTTTGGGGCGGTTGCAGGGCATGAGGAGCTTCACCGTGGGCACACACAGGTAGCCACTGGGGAACTCTAGGGAGAGAGTGTACTCAGGTCTTCATGGACTGTGCCAGCTACTGCATGGATGATCCCCCCATTTGAAAAGGTGTCTGACTAAGGGAAGGCAGGAATTCCCTTGTCACCAAACAGCCACAATCTTGTTGGTTGCTGGGAATTCAGTTCAACATGGTATTGATTGCTGGTCCTTCACTCAATATACAATATAGGCACTGAAGGGCTTAAGTTGAATATTCAGGTTGACTGTGGTAATGGTCATCTAGGATGGAAGCATCACAAGGAACGACAGGACTAGAAAAATATCTCTTGCTTTTTATCCTGAAATAAAGACCACACCATTCTAACCTGCAACTAGATTGTCGACCCTTTAAAGCACATTTTTTTATTCCCAGGTTTTTGCTACTATAAGTAGTGCAGCAGCCCTGGCCAGGTAACTCAGATGGTTAGAGAGTCATCCAATACGCTAAGGTTGGAGGCTCTATATCTGGTCAGGGCACATGCAAGAATCAAACAATGAACACATAAGTGGAACAACAAATCAATGTTTCTCTCTCTCTCTCTCTCTCTCTTTCTCTCTCTCCCCATCCCTCCCTCCTTCTCTAAAATCAATTAATAAATTTTAAAAAATTGTAATGGTGGGCCTGACCTGTGGTGGCACAGTGGATAAAATGTCAACCTGGAACGCTGAGGTTGCCAGTTCAAAACCCTGGGCTTGCCTGGTTAAGCAGGAAGCGTATGGGAATTGATGCTTCCTGTTCCTCCCCCCTTCTCTCTCTCTCTCTTTCTCTAAAAATGAATAAATAAAATCTTTAAAAAAAATTTTTAATGGTGCAGTAAATGTCATTTTGTCTGGGTGAATATACTCACAACCTTTCTAAAAACAATGTTAAATTAATTATTTTTAGAAGCATTTTAGATTTATAGGGAAAATGAGCAGAATGTACAGAGTTCCCATATACCACCTTGCCCCCCAAAGGAACACACATAGTTTCTCCTGTTACTGCATTAAGGCCTTGCATTTGTGGCTACATTTGTTACACTCGATGAACCTACACTGACACATCATCACCTAGCGTCCATAGCTGACATGAGGGTCTCACTCTTGGTGGTGTACATTCTGTGAGTTTAGACAATTGTGTAATGATGTGTCTCCTCCATTACAGTATCATGCTGAGTAGTTTCGCTGCCCTGAAAATCCTCTGTGCGCCACCCAGTCTTCCCTCCCTGGCAAGCACTGATCCTTTGGCTGTCTCTACAGCTTCACCTTTTCCAGAATGTCATAGAGTTGGAATCATGCAGCTGTAGTCTTTTCAAACTGGCTTCTTTAACTCAGTAATACACATTTGAAGCTTCCTGCATGCCTCTTCACAACTGGATAGCTCATTTCTTCTTAGCACCAATAACATCCCCCTGTCTGAATGTCCCAGTTTGTTTATCTATCACCTCCTGAGGGACATCTGGCTTGCTTCCAGATGTTGACAATTATGAGTAAAGCTGCCGTGAATGTTTATGTGCAGGGTTTTGTGAGGACATAAGTTTATTTGGGTTTATTTATACTTTTTTATTGATTTTAGTGGGAAAGAGGAAAGAAGAGAGAGAGAAGCATTCATTTATTGTTCCACTTAGTTGTACACTCATTGGTTGCTTCCCGTATGTGCCCTGTCTAGGGATCAAACTTGCAACCTTGACGTTTTGGGAGGACACTCTACCTGACTGAGGTAACCGGCTAGGGCTATGGACATAAGTTTTCAACCCCTTTGCGTAAATACCACAAGGCATGGTTGCTGGATCATATGGTAAGAGTATGTTTAGTTTTGTAAGAAATCATCAAACTGTTGCCTGACCAGTGGTGGTACAGTAGATAAAGCATCGACCTGGAACTCTGAGATCGCCAGTTCGAAACCCTGGGCTTGCCTGGTCAAGGCACATATGGGAGTTGATGCTTCCTGCTCCTCCCCCCTTCTCTCTCTCTTTCTCTCTCTCTCTCTCCCTCCTCTCTAAAATGAATAAATAAAAGAAAATCTTAAATTTAAAAAAAAGAAATCAATTAACTATCTTTCAGAGTGGCTACACCCTTGTGCATTCCCACCAGCCATGAGTGAGAGTTCCTGTTGCTCCACATCCTCACCAGCATTTGGTGTTGTCAGTGTTTCAGATTCTGGCCGTTCCTCTAGGTGCGTAGTGTTAGCTCATTGTCGTTTTAATTTGCATAAATATTTAAATATTTGTTGAGCCTCTCCCCACCCCAGAGCCATACATCATTCCAATATCTTTTGCATAATGTGATTTCTTTGCAACTCAGGATAAGAAGGAGGTGCTAGTACCCCATTTTACAGATGGGGAAATAAAGGCTCAGAGAGAGACAGCTACCTTCCCAGTGTTACACAGCAAAGAGGAGTAGAGCCAGGGCTCTGTGACTGACTCCAGTGCACTTTGGTGTGCAATGTCACAGGTCCTGTGTCTGGTGGTAGGGACATAGTGTTGACCAAGACAGACCCAGCCCACCCTCCCAAGACTCAGTCCAGTGGAGGAGAAAGACACATGGCCAGTTACAACTCAGGTTGATCAGGGTTGCATTGATCACACACACAGAGGGGACGAAGAGGAGGAACTTGATCTGGCCTGAGTGTCCAGGAAGGTTTTCTAGAGAAAGGGGAAAGAGTAACGACCGGGCAGGAGGAATAGCATAAAGAATGTCTTAGAGTTAAGAAAACAAAAGGGCAAGAATCCCAGCTCTCTGCCTGACCAGGCGGTGGCGCAGTGGATAGAGCATCGGACTGGGATGCGGAAGACCCAGGTATGAGACCCAGAGCTCACCAGCTTGGACCCAAGGTCACTGGCTCCAGCAAGGGGTGGCTCGGTCTGCTGAAGGCCCGCGGTCAAGGCAAGTGTGAGAAAGCAATCAATGAACAACTAAGGTGTTGCGACGGCAACGGAAAAACTAATGATTGATGCTTCTCACCTCTCTCCGTTCCTGTCTGTCTGTCCCTATCTATCCCTCTCTCTGACTCTCTCTCTGTCCCTGTAAAAAAAAAAAAAGAATCCCAGCTCTGCCACTAGTGATCCATCAGCCCTTCCGTCGGTACTCCTCAGTGTGGCTGAGGCTTCAGCAAGCTCCTGAGGGTAACAAGTTCAGGCGAAGGCAGCATCTGGGGAGCCAGAGGTTTGGGAAAGCCAGGAATGGCAGAGCAGCCCCTCACCCCTACATTTAGGGTTCAGGAGGACCCAGCACAGTGGCACTAGGGACCAGTGAAGGCGGCCAGAGATGGAGCCCTGGCCGCCTGTCTTCCTGCTCCCACCCCAGATTGGACACTTCCTGTCCTGGGCCAGCCCCCTGGTGGGCGAAGTCTCCCCTCCCCACCCCCACTCACTCTCTCACCCCCATTAGTGAGGCCATCTGCTGTGGGAGCTTCAGTCCCAGGTGTTCCTGCCCACACTCTGGCCCAGTGACCACCATTAAAAATGAATAATGAGCCAGAGCAGGCAAGACCTGGAGGGGGTTGGGGGTGGGGGGCAGAGAGGCCCGAGGCCCCTCCCCATCCTGTTTCCCAGCCCAATCCTCTACTCCAACCCCTGGAAACTCAGCAGGAGTCACCTTGTTAGCAGGCCATTATTGTCAGCCTGCCCTCCCTAGGACCCCCAGCTAAGGTTGCCAGATTAAGCAAATAAAACTACAGAAGTCCAGTTGCATTTGAACTTTAGATGTAAAATGAACCACGTTTAGTCTATGATGCGTCCAATATGTGGGACATTCTTAAACTAAGGTCTGATTTATTTGTTTATTGAAGTTCGAATCCCACTGAATCCTCTCTGGCACACTTTTCTCATCCCATCCATAGCAACAGTGGGCCTCAGTTATTCCTCATGTGCTATGGATCAATACTAACCCATCAGCCTGACCAGGCGGTGGCTCAGTGGATAGAGCATCGGACTGGGATGCGGAGGACTCAAGTTCGAGACCCCGAGCTCGCCAGCTTGAGCATGGGCTCATCTGGTTTGAGCAAGCTCACCAGCTTGAGCCCAAGATCACTGGCTAGAGAAAGGAGTAACTCAGTCTGCTATAGCCCCACACACACACCCCAGTCAAGGCACATATGAGAAAGCAATCAATGAACAGCTAAGATGCCACAACAAAAAATTGATGCTTCTCATTTCTCTCCCTTCTGTCTGTCTGTCCCTCTCTGTCTCTCAATGTCTCTCTCAGTGTCTCTGTCCAAAAATAAATAAATAAATAACCCATCAGAGGGACCCTATCGCCACGGGATGTTGGGGGCCTCCCTGTTAGCTGTGACCCCCTTACATGCTGGACCTTGGAGCTTCTGAGGAGCCCAAGAAGGTGCCCTAGGGAGGTTGAGTCCACATCTATCTGCCAACTGCAGATAAGGTACTTATTTTTTGGGTTTTTTTTTAGAAAATATCCAATAACTTTAACTGGACCCCTTCCCTCCCAGGCACTCATTTCCCCACACATGCATACAAGGAACCAGACAGGGAACATCTGTGCAGTGGATGTATTTGAATTTGAATTTGGTGCTACAGTTGTGGCTCTAGAGGTGGGGGGGGAGAAAGGATCACGTATCTGCCTCTCTCAAGTACCTACTGTGTGAAGTATGTCATCTCTCTGGCCTCAGCACGACCCTAGTGGCAAGGGCATAGTACCAGTAGTGTCCTGGATTCAAATCCTGCCCCTTGTGTTGTGTGACTGTGAGTTAAGTGCTTTCTCTCTACCTCGGTTTCCTTACCTGTAAAGTGGGGATACTATTACTACCAATACTATAGTACCTGACTGTCAGGTCATTGAGAGAATTAAATGTATTAACATATTCAAGGAGCTTGGTCTGGCACAAAGTTAGTGCTCACTTCACTGATGGCTGGTCCACCCACCCACCCTCCCTTCTGTCCCAGAGGGAGGGGCTGAGCGGGAATCAGATGCTAATTTTAGCCCTGATGACACCCCCTGGCTGCAGGCCTTGTCCAAATGTCCTCAGCCAAGCTGAAGTTCAAAGAATCCCCTGCCCCCCAATGTCTGACATCCAAGGAGCCTGTTTATTCATTCCTGGGCTGGAGCATTCCTCATCTGCCTGCGCCTGCCATCCTGCTCCGCCCAGCCCCTGTTGCTCACCCTGTATTGCCCAGCTTCAGGATCAGCTCACCTATAGACACTTCGGAGACAGCCCCTGACTGGGCAGTCAGGGTGGGAGGCAGGGGAGAGTGTGGGCAAAGGTCATTGCTGCCCCAAATCCAGAGTCCCCTGGAGTCTTTGTTTCTAATTCTCCAAGTAAGTTCTGAACTCATGTCTGCAGTGACTCACAGACACTGCCATTCATTTACTGAGCACCTGTTGGGTGCCTACTAGGAAGCCAGGCCCTGCCCCGTGGGGCTCCGTGCCTTCAGGGGAGGCAATGCCAAACCAAGAAACAGGAGAGATTTCCAGTGTGTTCATTACTGTTCATTTATTTGCTCATTCATTTATTCATTCATTCAAAGTGTGCTGCTTTTTTTTCTATTTTTAGAGAGAGGAATAGAGAGAGACAGAGAGAAAGAAACATCAATTTATTGGTTGATTGTTTGTTTATTTTTATTGATCTTTAGTGGAAGGGGGAGAGAGATATACATACACATCAATCTGTTCTTGTATGTGTCCTGACCGGGGATCAAACCCGCAATCTTTGTGTAACCAACCGACTATCTGGTCAAGGCAAAGGGATGTTTCTTGAACCCCTCCTGTGTGCCAGGCACTATTCAAGGTGCTCCCAGCTCATCAGGGAACAAAGCAGACCAAGATCCCTCGTGGAGCTGACATTCTGGTAGGGGACGGGGGCAAAAGACAAATGATGCAAAGAAGTCAAATATATAGTCTAGTTAAATGGTAGTACTTGCTATGAAGAAAAATATAGCAGGAGAAGGGATGGGTAGTACTGGTGGGAAGGGGATAATCTGAAGTAAAATGATTCAAGGGGGAGGTGTATTTTTTAATTGATTTTGAGATTTTGAGAAAAAGACAAACACAGGAAGAGAGAGATAGGGAAAGTGAGAAACATCAACTCATAATTACTTCACTATAGTTGTTCATTGATTGTTTCTTGTATGTGCCTTGATCGGGTGGTTCAAGCTGAGTCAGTGACCCCTTGCCTAAGCCAATGACCTCAGGGCTCAAGCCAGTGACCCTGTGCTTAAGCTAGCAAACCTGTGCTCAAGCCAGTGACTTTGGGGCTTCGAACTTGGGACATGAGTGTTCCAGGCCAATGACCTATCCACTGCACCACCATTGGTAAGGCAAGAGGGAGATATTTAAGGGAACTATGTGGGTATCAGGAGGATAGAGTTCCAGGCAGAGGGAACAGCACTTGCAAAGTTCCTGAGGTACAGTGAGGAAGGCCCATTGGAGATACAAGAGTACTTGTAGGCTTTACCTCTGAGGTTGATGGGGGTCCTGGAAGGGTCTTGAGCAAAGGATGGGTGAGATGTAGCCTGAAATTCTCCCATCTGCACTCTCCCCTTGTTCCAAGGTCACCCCCAGAACTGTTACTCTTTAAGCAGAGGGCCAAGCCAGGGCCTGCAGCTGGGCCAGGGCCAGAGTGGCTGCATGTGGATTCCGACTATAAATGAGGACTCCAGGACATTTGGAGAGCCTACCAACAGGGATGATGGAGGAGAAAATGGGGCACGTTTTCCACACGTGGCCTCTCCATACGCTCACTGCCGGGCCGGGCCAGTGCCCAGTTTGCCCGCGTTCCTGGCTCGGGTTTTTGCCAGTGGAGGGACAGGTATATCAGAAAACTGGAAAACATCCTTCAAAAACAAACCAACAAAACCTCTTCTATTCCATCTCCTTGTCCCAACAGATCTTCTCCGAGCTGTTTTTCTTTCTTGTAAAATACCTTCACTGGCTTTTCTTATTCCAAAGCCGCCACACACGCTCTACTAAACCTCTCGAGACAGAGAAAGGACCCTTTGTTCCCCAGCCCTTATATTCCCCGGAATTTTCTGTCTCCCAACAGCAGCAATGCACCTAGACACTGTGTTGCTTTTTCACACACAGTTTTGCAACAGCCTTTTTTCCACTCAACAATAGGTGGCCCCACAGCTTTTATTTCCAGCAATTGGAAAATGAAGCGTGTCTAGCTAGCTCCTCCCACCCCTCTCACCCACCGCAGGCTGAAATTTAAGCCACATGAACCTGGTCGAGCTGGGGTGCTGCGGTAGGCAGACCCCAATGCACCATGGTCAAAGTGAAGAAAGCAGAGGGCAGGCAACACAGGGATGCCAAATTCCTGTTACCTCGAGCTTCCCCTACTCCCTTTCCCCGTGACCGCTCCCAGCACCGGCTCCTGGGTAGGGAGAGGCCGCCTTCTTTAAGATACCATGGGACGGGGGAGCCTGACCAGGCGCTGGTGCAGTGGATAGAGCATTGGACTGGGACACAGAGGACCCAGGTTTGAAACCCCGAGGTCTCTGGCTTGAGCGTGGGGTTGCTGGCTTAAGCGTGGAATCGTAGACATGATCCCATGGTCGCTGACTTGAGCCCAAAGTTGCTGGCCAGAGGAAGGGGTCACTCATTCTGCTGTAGCTCCCCTCCACCCATCAATGCACATATGGAAAAGCAATCGGTGAACAACTAAGGAGCCACAACAAAGAATTGATGCTTCTTATCTCCCTTCCTGCCTGTCTGTTCCTATCTGTCCCTTCTCTGACTCTCTTTCCATCTCTGTCAAAAACTTTTTTTAAAAATAAAAAAGAAATACCATGAGAGTGGAAACTGAGGTTCAGAAGGGCCAGGACTCCAGGCCTGTGGGTTTCCAACCTGTGCCCATTTTCAGCCTCTGCCCACAATTCTCCCCTGACATGATGGTGTGCAGGGACCCTTGAGGATTCCGGGAGGATCAGTTGGTGTTGGCTCCATTTTGCAGACAAGATGATATGACTGAGGCCCAAGAAGTAACATAACTCAGCCAATGTCACACAGCTGCCAAAGGTCAGAGTCTGTTCTCTGATGCACTTACAACCAAGAGCTCTGAGGTAAGACAGGCCCAAGTTCTAGCCTAACCACCACTTAAGGGCTGCAAGATTTCACTGCTAAAGGAGGATTTCTTGAATATTCCAGAACATTCTGGGGGTGAGGGAAATTGCTGCTCTCTGGAAAATGCCAAGGAAGACTAAGTTGGGGATGGGCATGAATTCTGGGATCTTTCTGAGCCTCACTTTCCCTATCTGTACAGTGGACAGAGAATCTCTATGATGCTTTAACTGGGACTGGGACCCAGGAAGGAGGGGGCACGAGTGGGTGAGGGTGTGGGGCACCTGTCAGTGACCTCAGACCTGAGCCAGCCTTGCTGGGTCCATCACTCACCTGCTACGCACAGCACACGTCTGGGGCCCCTCTCCCCAACAGCTGGCTGCAAGCAAAGGGTCTCGGGAAGCAAGCAGGTGTCCTCAGGAGGCTAGGCCAGGGCTTCCTTACTGGAGTAGGGGTGGAGCACTGGGTGGAACCTGGAGTCCCTTTGTCTCTATGGCCACCCCCACCCCCCAGCTGAACTGATGTTTGACAGCTGAACCTGTCACCCTTTCTCCCTCTCTTGATCTGCTTCTTTCTAGAAGTTTTTCTGAAGTTCAGAGGGCAATGGGAACCCTCCTTGAAGCCTGGACACCTGGTTAGCCTGAAGAGATGGCAGAGTGCCCCCCCATACCCAAGCATCACCCTCAGAGCCCATCACCTTCCCCTATGCCCCAGATTACACGTGGGATTAATTTTTCACTCATCCCAGGCAAGAGGCCCCCTGCTCTCCTCCTGAGCTGCCAGCCACCCCTTGGCTGGCATCTCTGGGTACCCAGGGGGAATGAAATTTCCAGCAATCTGGCTGCTCCATCACCTACCCAACCCAGGCCAAACAAGGTTCTGAGCTGGTGGGTTCGATGTAGGCCAAGATCCCAGCTTAGGGGGGCACAAAGGATCCCATCTCATTCCATACCTTGGTCCCAGCTCCTCCTCAGCCTGATGCCAGGAGGCCTCTGTTCAAATCCAACCCCCGCCACCACCTTCTCCCAATTCCCCAGCTGTGTGACCACACAACAAAAATGTCAAATGGTCTGAAGTAAAATTTTAGGTGATTTGAGGTCCTAAAATTAAATAAAGGGAAGGAGAATGGCAGAAGGCCTCTTGAAGAAGGTGACTCCCAGAAGGTAGAGGCTAGGGGCAGGAAAGGTGTTCTGGGTGGAGGGGATGAAGTGACAGTGTGAAGGGCATAGGGGAGGGCTGGGCGAGGCGGGGTCCTGTATGCAGTGGCTGTGGGCATGACACTGGGCCAGTGCAGGAGCACGCCCGGCTGCAGAGCCAGTGGGGGTGGTTTGGGTGGGTAGGAGGTGAGCTGACTTCCCTAATCCTTGTTACACTCATAGTTTTGTTTCCAGTCCCCGAGAAGGACAGGGCTTGCTAGGGAGGAGTCTCGGTGGGTAGAATTATTGTGATCAGGAGCCCCAAAGGCCCCCTAGGAACTTTCCCTTCTTGGCTGTGGGGACCTCAGCCCAGGATCAATGCTCAGCTGGGGTTGGGGCTCAGCCTAGCTATACTTCCTGACCCCAGGAACACTACTCTCAAGGCGGGTGGGTTGACCAGACCCCTGTTGCCCTGAGTTCAGGCTGCAGCAGGCCTGTGGGAGGTCCACTCAGGCAAGGTTGAGGGCTGCTGTATGGAAAGTCCCCATTACTGCCCCCCCCGGCTGCTCCTGCCACAACCACACACCCTACCTGTGACCTTGTGACAGTTGGCTAGAGCTTCCAGGGACCACAGGGGCCTTGGGGTTCTGTGGTACAGTTGTGTGTGGAGACTACCTGTGGACAGCGCCACCCTTCAGACCATGTGCTGACAAGGGGGTCTGAACCAGAATGCCCAGAAGCAGGTGGGAGAAGGGCAGAACTGGGGGCCTCCCTCTGGCTGCATTCCCGGCCCTTCAGCAACTATCAGGCAGAGGCTTCCTGAAACTTTCGTGGTTCAACCCCAGGCCGATAAAGCCCCTCCTGGCTCTGCTGGGGCATCTCAAAATGGTGTTGAGCAGAGACTCCTTGCACAGTAGTGCCATCCTGCCTGTATCCTCCCCTTGACAGGGGGCTCATTCCCTCTGAAGACAGTAACAGTGAGTGCTCCCAATGACACTAGTACAAGTCCACTGTAAAGGGAAGAAATTGAGGCCCCGGCCAGGTAGCTCAGTTGGTTAGAGTGTCATCCCAATATCACAAGTTTGGGGATTCGAACCGCACGTACAAGAATCAACCAATGGCCTGACCTGTGATGGCGCAGCGGATAAAAAGTCAACCTAGAACGCTGAGGTCGCGGTTGGAAACCCTGGGCTTGCCTGGTCAAGGCACATACAGAAGTTGATGCTTCCTGATCCTTCCCCTCTTCTCTTTCTCTTTCTCCCCACTCTCTAAAATGAGTAAACCTTTAAATTAAGGAAAGAGAGAAAAGAAGGATAGGAGGGAGGGAGGGAGAAAAGAAGAAAGAAGAAAGAAAGAAAGAAAGAAAGAAAGAAAGAAAGAAAGAAAGAAAGAAAGAAAGAAAGAAAGAAAGAAAGAAAGAAAGAAAGAAAGAGGGAGAAAGGGAAGGAAGAAAGGAAGGGAGGGAGGGAGGGAGGGAGGGAGGGAGGGAGGGAGGGAGGGAGGGAGGGAGGAAGGAAGGAAGGAAGGAAGGAGGGAAGGAAGGGGAATGAAAAAGGAAGGAGAAAGAAAGAGAGAAATTGAAGCTCTCAGAAGGGTAGTCCATAGCCTCAGATTTCTCACTAGAAGGCAGAACCAGCTAGCTTCCCAACCCAACTCACTTGCAGACATAGCCATCCAAATTCTGATCCCAGTTGTGGACTAGGAAGAGCCCTGTAGCCCTCCATTAAAGATCTGCTTGGCGGCTGAAATCCTCTCTTCCCAGTCCTCCTGTTCTTTCAGTTTTCCTGCCCTCCAAGGTCTTCCAGCCCAGCGAGTGCGGCCAAAGCCGTGATGAGGACACAGCTGCAGTGGGAGCTGGAGGAGGAGGCTGATCAGCTAGAAGAGCATGGGAGGCTCGGGGGCGGGGTCTGTACTGAGTCCTGAAGGATGACTGGAAGTTGACAAGGTGGCATGGGGCAAAGAGTATTCCCCGCAAAACAGTGTGTATTGCTGGAAACCCCTTAGTGCAAATGAGATGCTGAGCCACTTGTGGCAAAGACTCCTCTCTGGACTTTGGTTTCTATATCATCAGGGTGGCTGGGGAAGGAAGACTCTAGCTTTGGCCATAGACCCAGGACAAAGTGACACGAAAACTGACAGCTCCACAAGTTATATTTTATTTTATTATTTTGATTTTTTTAATTTATTCATTTTAGAAAGGAGAGAGAGAGAGAGAGGTGAGGAGCAGGAAACATCAACTCCCATATGTGCCTTGACCAGATAAGTGCAGAGTTTTGAACCGGCGACCTCAGCGCTCCAGGTCGATGCTTCATCCACTGCGCCACCACAGGTCAGGCCTCCACGAGTTATATTTTAATAAGCTACCGGACAATTCCACCTGCCAAAGAGTGAGCCATGAGGACATTTGGGTCAGCCTCTTCTGTGAATACCTTGCCCTGGAAGACCCCCTGGCCCCAGCCTCTAGGGACCTCTGGGGCCTGGAACTAGCTGAACATGCAGATAAGGGGACTCTAGACAGCATGAAGCATTGTCACAAATGTGATTTCTTGTCTGGGAACAGGGAAGTAGGGATACTTGGAAGCTGAACCTTGGCCTTGACTCGCCTGCAGCAGCCTCCTTCTCTTGCCCTCTCTGTTTCTGCTCTGCTCCCCACAAACTGCACTGGTTGAAGCCTTGCATGACTGCTATCACCCTAGTGCTAAATTCTCCAGATGTGGCTTGATCAGTTCTGACCTCATCTCCTGCGCATGAACACCTAGCCTTACTGAATTTCCTCCAATTCCTCCATTCATTGCTGCCTCAGGGCCTTTGCATGGGTTGTTTCCTCTGCCTAGAATGCTGTTTCCTCCGTTTTACTTCGAGAACTTGGCGGAGCTTTACCTCACAGATGACATGTCCAGGAAGTCCAGAACAGGCCACACCCTCCTCACTTTACACATGTAAGGCCAAGGGCCACCGCCATCATGGCCATTCAACTGCAGGTTCTCATTGAATTTGGGCAGATGGTAAAGAAATGGCGGAGTCGAAGGATGGTATGCCATTCTGTTTATTGGTGTCTCACCAAACCAGGCAAGCCACAAGAAAACCAAGGGATCAGGGAGGAAAAAGATATCCTACTACACCTCTCAGTGGTGGGGGCAGAATCTCTCTTCCTCTCCTGCTCTTTCCTTTCAAAACTTTCTGACTGGAAAACCTCTCCTCCAGCAAACATTCGCAAAACAATGGCCCTTCTCAAGCAGGAAGGTAATTTGCAATTTCACAGACCACATACATATATACCTGTCTCTGCCCAGCCCCCAATGCAAACTGTAAGCGAGCAAACATAAAAATCATATTTTACAAACTTATTTGACCAACAACGTGCATTATACTTTTTTTTTTCAAAAGAGAGAAAGAGAGAGAAGAGAGACAGAAAAGGAGCTAGATGAGAAGCATCAAGTTGTAGTCGCGCACGTTATAATTTATGCCACTGTGAGGGCCCATATGTGTTGTTTGTCTCACCACTTGCTTCTTGCAATGTCCCTGGGGCCAGACTCATAGCATGAACTTGAGCAATGTTTACTGACTGAAGAACTGAATGAGGGGCGGGATCTTGTGGAAGTGAAGGTGGGAAAGTTTCAAATTCAGTTCACCTGACCCCCCACACACTCCAAGGAACCCCTGTGTAAGGCCAGTGGCCGCTGCCATGGCCATGCAGGTTCTCAATGGATTCAGGTAGAAGGTAAAGAAACAGTGGAGCCAGAAAATGGTGGGCTATTCCATTTATTAAAGTCTCGTAATGGCGGACAAGCAAACAGGCAGGGAAAACACTACCCTTTCACTCAGGGCTCCCAAAGCCCTGACTCATTCAACAACTCACTCTCCGAACTCTCTCTCTATATGGCCAGTAGTCACGGCCATCACAGCCGCCAGACAGGTGCAGGTTCCCATTAGATTCGGATAGATGGTAAAGAAACAATGGAGCCAAAAACTGGTGGGTCATACCTTTATTCTAGCCTCGCAATGGGCTAGCGAGTAAACACAAACACACACGGGGTTCCAAAACCCACTCACACATTCTCCGGTTCCACAACCAGGAGAATTTTTCTGGTTTTTCCTAGAATCAAAGGCCTCCCACCAGTCTCAGTCCCCTCTGGTTCCCCATCTCCTTCTCTCTGCACAAACTCTCCACAAACTGGCTTCTCCTTCAGCACCCTGCCTTCTTGGCTGCTTCTCTCCAGCACTCTTCTTCCCTGCTCTCACTCTGCAAAAAAGATGGCTTCCTTCCTTGTCCTTCTTCTTCTCTTAAAACTTCTTGGCACGAAAAATCCCTCCTCCAGCACACATTAGCAGAACAAGGCCCCTTCCCAATCAGGAAGGTAATTAGCAGTTTCACAGATCACATATCTATGCAGCCATTTTTAACAATAAAAGTGAGCAACTCAGGCCTGACCAGGTGGTGGCGCAGTGGATAGATCGTCGGACTGGGATGCGGAAGACCCAGGTTCGAGACCCTGAGCTCGCCAGCTTGAGCGCAGGCCCATCTGGCTTGAGCAAAAGCTCGCCAACTTAGACCCAAGGTGGCTGGCTCCAGCAAGGGGTGGCTCGGTCTGCTGAAGGCCCGGGTCAAGGAACATTTGAGAAAGCAATCAATGAGCAACTATGGTGTCGCAACGGCAACGAAAAACTGATGATTGATGCTTCTCATCTCTCTCTGTTCCTGTCCATCCCTATCTATCCCTCTCTCTGACTCTCTGTTGCTGTAAAAAAAAAAAAAAAGTGAGCAACTCAGAAAATACAAATTTTACAAACTCATTTGCCCAACACTCTCTCTACAGACTCTCTCTCTCTCTCTACTCTCTAGCAAAACAGGCTAGGGGAAAAAACCCTTCTCCAGCAAACAATAGCAAATAATCACCCCTCCCAAGCAGGAAGGCAATCCACGATCTGCCGTACTGAGGACCAGCACCACAGCCTTCCATAGACTATACACACAGGCATTGCCCCAATACAAGCAAGCAAACCTAAGAAACATTTGTTTACCCAACACCTTGGCACCTTCCTTCACCACAGAACTCACTTTGAGAACCAGTAGCTTAGGACAGCCTTTTCATTTTATGGATGAGTCAATGGTATGCCCAAAGCCACACAAGTTCAAGGCCACAGATGAGGCCAGGATGGTGACTCCAGTCCCCAGCTTCCTGCACCAACCCATTGGATCTTTCAGTGGCCATTAGGGAAGTCCCACAGTTTGCTTGGCTTCTGGTACAGGACACCTGGATCACCCGATGGGAGGTGTGAGGGCTGGACTGAGTTGTGCTACAGGTAAAGGTAGGGTGACCAGTCGTCCTCCTTTAAGGAAAATAGTTCTTCTTTTGTAAGTTACGTCCTCCCTCGAAAAATGTCCTCCTACGTGTCCTCCTTTATGATATTGGAAGACTCATCTGTAAATGTCCGTATTCCATCGATGCAGAGTTGATCCCTTGTGTGTGATGTGACGTATTTGTATTTGACATGACGATTTGTCAAGGATCAGTACAGTGCAGCGAGACCCGATTATGAAACATGAAACGCCTGCGCTCCGCTTGGGAGACCTTGAGAGAGCGCGGGATATACCCAGCGCGCAGATGGCTTTGTGTACTTCTTACTGAAACACGACACGGCGCATACAACATTGTAGACCCACGATTATTTCTTTCTCGGTGAATATTCAATCATAGACAGGTAAGCACAATTCACGTTTTATTCATTATCTATTTAATAATATCCAAATACGCATAATTTTATCTGCAAGTATTTTCCCGAAATTCGAGTTTTAAAGTGGAAATCTAACCTCAAACCATATCTATTAATAATGTATTTTGATTAAATAGTTGCATAAAACAGACATTTTTTAATTAGAAAATGATAAATACCCCTGAATTTATCAGTGGTTTTGTTTGATATTTAGTTTTACTACACGAGTATTTTTTCTTACAATTATTATTAAAAATTAATAGGCATGTAAGCATAATTACAATATAAAATATTACAAATGTTTTTATTATGCATTAATCATATTACAGTGTATTATTGTTGCAATGAATAAAACATTTCTTTTATTTACAACATTGTTTTCTTCAATTATTTTTGTCCTCTTTTTCATTGTAAAAAGGTTGGTCACCTAGCCTGACCTGTGGTGGCGCAGTGGATAAAGTGTCGACCTGGGAACACTGAAGTCGCCAGTTCAAAAAAAACCTTGCACTGGTCTGGTCAAGGCACATATGGGAGTTGATGCTTCCAGCTCCTCCTCCTCTCTCTCTCTCACTCTCTCTCTCTCTCTCACACTCTGTGTCTCCTCTCTAAAATGAATAAATAAAAAGAAATTTTTTAAAAAAAGGTTGGTCACCTTACTAAAAGTATATTTCCTTTGCCTCCCTGGTGACACCTTATCTACACCCTGGGAGACCAGCGTGCTCAATCCTAAACTTGCTGGTCAGCTGCTTGCTAAAACTGCACACTACCCCCAGGTAAGGCTCTTGGGATAAATGCATCGGGTACCCCCTAGGAAAAGCCTCCTGGCTGCAGTCCCAGGGATCTTGTGGGTACTGGGTGGAACAGAGGTGAAGGGAGGTGTGGGAAATGGCCAGATCAGGAGGAATTGAGCATTTGTCTAGAAAGTTCCAGATTAGGAACTCCACTGTTTCCTGGCCCCCATTGGCAGCCTAGAACCCTCATCCTTCCTGTTGTGCAAATACGTTTAAAACAAGTGTTTTTAGGTTTGCTCGCTTGTAATGGGGCAGCGCCAGGTGTGTATAGTCTATGGAAGCCTGTGGCTGCTTGTCCTCAGGGCTGCGGATTGCAAATTGCAGACTGCCTGCCGGCTTGTGGAAGAACAACTGTTTGCTGGAGAAGGTATATTGCCATCCAGCCTGTTTGGCTGGAGAGTGCTGAGGCTGGTAGAGGCCTGTGAGTTCCAAGGGGATTGGGGCTTGGGAGAGCCATGAGTGAGAGCGATGTGGCCTTCCCTGCCTGTTTGCTTCTCTGCCTTTACAGGACTTTAATAAACAGAATAGCCCACTAGTTTCTGGCTCCACTGTTCCTTTACCTTCTGCCCAAACCCAGTGGGAACTTGCACAGCCACGGCCAATGACCTTACACTTCCCAAGTTTGTTTTCTCTTTGCTCCTATCTGGGGGGAAAAGAGGACTTGGGATGCAGTGGGTCTTCTGTTTGTCTGTCTGTCTGTTTGTTTAGGGTGGGGGTTCTGATCTTTGTGGTGTCCCAGAGCCCAGCATTCTTCAGTACTTTTCTAAATATCTTGGGCTCAACTTGGGTGGTGTTGGTCAAATAAGTTTGTAAATATGATATATATGTTTGCTTGCTTATAGTTTGCATTGGGTGTGTGGGACAGGCTGTAAGCAGGCAGGGTCGTTATAACCTAAGGCTTAGTTTTAAGGCTAAGCCTTTCCCACTCTAAATGACTTTGTATCAGAGACTTTCTTGTTTGTATATTGGATTAAAGGTTTTGATTTCTATACCATAAAATGAGGCAGAGGAGCCCATGCTGGAGGAGAGCAAAGAAAGGCCGTGTGGAGGGGAGGAGAAGCAGCCAAGATGGCGGAGTGCTGAAGGAGAAGCCAGTTTGTGCAGAGTTTGTGCTGGAGGAGATGGGGAACAGAGGTGAATAAGGCTGGTGAGGTAGAAACTTTGATTCTAGAAAACTCAGATAAATCAGTGGCTTTGGGAGCCCTGAATGGAAAGGGAAGTGTTTTCCCACTGTGTGTATTACTTGCCCGCCAGGTGCAAGCTAGGTTTAAAGCTAATGGCCCACCAGTTTTTGACTCCATTGTTTCATTACTGTCTGTCTGAATCAAATGCGAACCTGCATGGGCCAGGCAGCTTTGATGGTGGCCATGGCTACTGGCTTTACAGGTGGGATCTCAGGGCTGGTCTCCCCCCACCTCCAAACAATTCATGTTCTTCAAGGTCACTGCCAAAGGCTTCCATGTCTCCTTGGAGCCTCCCATGTCTCCTTTGAGGGGCTGCCATAAACCCAGGACCCAATCTGAAAAGGAGAAACTATGTTCATTTTAATGACATTTCTATGTCTTAACCTTCTGCGCATGGCCCAGAAGCCCTACTGTACAATGTAGAAGGAAGTCACAGTTTAGCCTTCTTCCCCTGCCTGCCTTGGGCTGTCTCCCTCAAGGCCTGTCTTGTGGATCTTTTTCCAGAACTGTTGGTGTGAACACATAATTCCACATCCTGCTACCTTTTTATCACTCAAGGCCACCCATCAGGTCCTCCATTCTATACTTAGAGGTTCACACCAACTCTCCCCAATAGAAGGAGCCTGCCAGCTTCCGACATCAGGTTTTAAAACAGGTTCATTGAAAAATAATTTATGTCCTATACAGTTCACCCATTTAAAGCATACAATCCAAAGGTTTTTGTCATATCACATTATTTTTTAAATTGTGGCCAAATATACATAATATAAAATTTGCCATTTTTGCCTGACCAGGTGGTGGCGCAGGGGATAGAGCATGAGACTGGGACGCAGAGGACCCAGGTTCAAAACCCCAAGGTAGCAGGCTTGAGCATGGACTCATAAGCTTGAGCGCGAGGTCACTGGCTTGAGTGTGGGATCATACACATGACCCCATGGTCGCTTGAGCGATGACCCTATGGGCTTGAGCCCAAAGGTTGCTGACTTGAGCAAGGGGTCACTCGCTCTGCTGTAAACCACCCCCTCCGTCAAAGCACATATGAGAAAGCAATTAATGAATGACTAAGGAGCTACATCAAAGAATTGATGCTTCTCATCTCTCTTCCTTCCTGTCTGAACCTATTTGTCCCTCTCTCTGACTCTCTCTCTGTCTCTGTCAAAAATAAATAAATAAATAAAATTTGCCACTTTAACCATTATTTATTTATTTATTTTTAAAGACTTTATTTATTCATTTTAGAGGGGGAGGGAGAGAGAGAGAGAGAAGGAGGGAGGAGCAGGAAGCATCAACTCCCATATGTGCCTTGACCGGGCAAGCACAGGGTTTTGAACTGGTGACCTCAGTATTCCAAGTCCACACTTTATCCACTGTGCCACCATGGGCAGGTGCCATTTTAACCATTTTAAGTATGCATTAATTCCATTCACATTGTTGTGCAACCATTGCTGCTATATATTTCCAAAACATTTTTTTAATTCATTTTAGAGAGGAGACACAGAGTGAGAGAGAGTGAGTGAGAGAGAGAGAGAGAGAGAGAGAGAGAGGAGGAGCTGGAAGCATCAACTCCCATATGTGCCTTGACCAGACCAGTGCAAGGTTTTTTTTGAACTGGCGACCTCAGTGTTCCCAGGTCGACGCTTTATCCACTGCGCCACCACAGGTCAGGCTATTTCCAAAACATTTTTATCACTCCAAACAGAATCTCTGTACTCTGTAAGCAAAAACTCCCCGTTCCCCTTTCAAGCCTCCTAAACCCTGGTAACCTCTAATCTACTTTCTGTCTCTATGAATTATTCTATTCTAGATATTTCATAGCAGTTGGATCATACATATTTGCCCTTCTAGTTTATTTCACTGAGCAAAATATTTTAGGGGTTCACCCATGTTGTAGCACATGTCAGAATTTCCTTTGTTTTGAAGGTTGAATAACATTCTACTGTGTGGATGGACCACATTGTGTTTATCCATCATCTGTCAATTGGCATTTGCGATGTTTGCAAATTTTGGCTATTGTGAGTAATGCTGCTGTGAACATGTGTATGAATAAATACCTATTCCAGTCCCTGCTTTCTGTTCCTGTGGGTAGATACCTAGGGATGAAATTGCTGGGTGACTTGGTAATTCTATGTTTAGCTTTTTGAGGAACCACCAAACGTTTTTCTTTCACTATGTAATTTTCTATTTTCTTTTTTTGTGTGTGTGAAAGACAGAGAGGGGACAGATAGGGACAGAGAGGCAGGCAGGGAGAGTGATGAGAAGCATCAGTTCTTTGTTGCGGCTCCTTAGTTGTTCATTAATTGCGTTCTCATATGTGCCTTGACGGGGGGGGGGACGCTACAGCAGAGCGAGTGACCCCTTGTTCAAGCCAGAGACCTTGAGCTCAAGCCAGGGACCTAAGGCTTCAAGCCAGCGACCATGGAATCATGTCTATGACCCCACGCTCAAGCCAGATGAGCCTGTGCTCAAGCCTGCGACCTTGAGGCTTCAAACCTGGGTCCTCTGCTTCCCAGTCCAACACTCTATCCACTGTGCCACTGCCTGGTCAGGCTGTAATTTTTGATTTTCTAGCAGCTATATTAAAAAGAATAGAAAAACCTGGCCAGGTAGCTTAGTTGGTTAGAATGTCATCCCAATATGCCAGGATTATGGGTTCAATCCCTGATCAGGGCTCATATAAACATCAACCAATGAGTGCATAAATAAGTGGAATAACAAATTGATGTCTCTCTCTCTCTCTCTCTCTCTCTACCTTCCTTTCTCTCTAAAAATCAATAAATAGCCTGACTAGGCGGTGACGTAGTGGCTAGAGCGTCGGATTGGGATGCGGAAGACCCAGGTTTGAGACCCCGAGATCGCCAGCTTGAGCAAAAGCTCGTCAGCTTGGACCCAAGGTCGCTGGCTCCAGCAAGGGGTGGCTCGGTCTGCTGAAGGCCCACGGTCAAGGCACATGTGAGAAAGCAATCAATGAATAACTAAGGTGCTGCAATAGCAACAAAAAACTAATGATTGATGCTTCTCACCTCTCTCTGCTCCTGTCTGTCTGTCCCTGTCTATCCCTCTCTCTGATTCTCTCTTTCTGTCCCTGTAAAAAAAAAAAAAGAATAGTAAATGTCATTAATGTTTATTCAATACAATTAATAAAAAAAAGAATTATTGTTAAAAATCTAAATAATTTTTTAAAAGATTAGAAAGATACTAGTAAAATTAATGTTAATGACATCCAGTGCTTTATCTCAATATGTAATCAATATAGAAAATTATTATTATTATTATTTTTTTTTACAGAGACAGGGAGAGAGAGTCAGAGAGAGGGATAGACAGGGACAGACAGACAGGAACGGAAAGAGATGAGAAGCATCAATCATCAGTTTTTTGTTGCTGTTGCGACACCATAGTTGTTCATTGATTGCTTTCTCACATGTGCCTTGACCGCGGGCCTTCGGCAGACCGAGCAACCCCTTGCTGGAGCCAGCAACCTTGGGTCCAAGCTGGCGAGCTTTGTTCAAACCAGATGAGACTGCACTCAAGCTGGCGACCTCGGGGTCCCGAACCTGGGTCCTCTGCATCCCAGTCCGATGCTCTATCCACTGCGCCAGCGCCTGGTCAGGCCAATATAGAAAATTATTAATGAGATATTTTACATCCTCGTTTAATATGAAGTCAGCAATCCAGAGTATATTTTATAATTTAAGCACATCTCTATTCGGATGCTTCATTTTTTTTATTTGTTTATTTTTTTGTTTTTGTTTTTACAGAGACAGAGTCAGGGAGAGGGATAGACAGGGACAGACAGACAGGAACAGAGAGAGATGAGAAGGATCAATCATCAGTTTTTCATTGTGACATCTTAGTTGTTCATTGATTGCTTTCTCGCATGTGCCTTGACCACGGGCCTTCAGCAGACCGAGCAACCCCTTGCGCTAGCCAGAGACCTTGGGTCCAAGTTGGTGAGCTTTGCTCAAACCAGATGAGCCTGCGCTCAACCTGGCGACCTCGGGGTCTTGAACCTGAGTCCTCCGCATCCCAGTCTAACGCTGTATCCACTGCGCCAACGCCTGGTCAGGCTCGGATGCTTCATTTTTAACAGCTACAGTGAAAAAAGTTCCTACACAATTAAGTTGTACTTAATTTTAAAATGTTTATGCTGTTCAGTTTTTAAATTTACATTTGAAATTTGATAACATTTGCACTTCAGTTCCTCTGTTGTATTAGCCACATGACCAGTGCCAGTAACGTCATGAGGCTAGTGGCTCCCATCTGGGACAGTGCGGGTTTAGAACAAACAACAGTCATGTGCCACCTAACAACAAGGATATGTTTTTCTTTATTATTTTTAATTTTTATTTATTTTTATTTTTAGTGAGAAGAGGAGAGACAGACAAAGTGCCACATGCACCTGCACAAGATTCACAGGGCAAGCCCCCTACAGGGCGATGCTCTGTCCATCTGGGCATTGCTTGGCAACCGAGCTATTTTTAGGCCTGAGCAGGAGGTCCCACCAGCCATCAGCACCTGGGGCCAACTCCCTCGAACCAAACCAATCAAGCCATGACCAAAGGAGGGAAAGAAAGAGAGAGAAGGAGGAGGGGTGGAGAAGCAGATGGACGCTTCTTCTGTGTGCTCTGACCAGGGATTGAGCCCAGGACATCTACACGCTGGACTCTACCACTGAGCCAACTGGCCAGGGATAATTATTATTATTTTTTGTTTGTTTTTTAAATTTACTCATTTTAGAGAGGAGGTGGGGTGGGGGTGGGGACAGAAAGCATCAACTCCCATATGTGACTTGACCAGGCAAGCCTTTGGTTTTCAACCTGTGACCTCTTTGTTCCAGGTCAACACTTTATCCACTGCACCACCACAGGTCAGACATTTATTATTATTTTTTAAAAGCTTGTGCTCTAGCCCGACCAGGTGGTGGTGCAGTGGATAGAGCATCGGACTAAGACGCAGAGGACCCAGGTTCTAAATACGGCGGTCTCTGGCTTGAGCACAGGCTCATCCGGCTTGAGCACAGATTCACAAGCTTGAGCATGGGTTCACTGGCTTAAGTGTGGGATCATAGACATGACTCCATGATCGCTGGCTTGAGCCCAAAGGTTGCTGGATTGAGCCCAAGGTCGCTGGCTTGAGCAAGGGGTAACTCAGTCTGCTGTAGCCCCCTGGTCAAGGCACATATGAGAAAGCAATCGAACAACTAAGGTCCGTAATAAAGAATTGATGCTTCTCATCTCTCTCTCTTCCTGTCTGTCTGTCCCTATCTCTGACTCTTTCTCTGTAAAAAAAAAAAAAAAAAAAAAAAAAAAAGAATGAAAGAAAAAGAAAGAAAAGAAAAGCTTGTGCTCTTAGCTGCTGTCATCACAGGTAAACTTAAAAACATTTTTCCGTATTTATTGATTTTTAGAGAGAAAGAAAGGGGGAGAGAGAAGAGAGAGAGAGAGAGAGACAGAGAAACAGAAACACTGATCTGTTCCTATATGTTCCCTGATCAGGGATTGAACTCCACAACCTTTGTGTTGGGAGACAATGCTGTGACCAACTGAGCTATCCAGCCAGAGCCAGGTCAATGCATTTTAAATTACAATACATATCACTAGTTTTCATTTCTTAGAAATTCTAGAGCAACAAACACTGTCCAATAGAGATACAATGCAAGCAACATGTATAGTTAGTATTTTTCTAGTGGCCATATTTTCATATGAAGTTTTGGCAACCTGGAGTATATTTTATGAAATTAATTTAATAATATACTTTCTTTAACCCAACACATCCAAACTAGTATTATTCCAATGTGTGATCAATATAAACATTATTGAGTTGGTATTTTCTGTTTGTTTTTTGGTGGGTTTTTTTTTTTTTGTGACAGAGACAGAGAAGACAGACTGGAAGAGAGAGAGATATGAAACATCAACTCTTCATTGCAGTACCTTAGTTTCTCATTGATTGATTTCTCATATGTGCCTTGACTGGGGGGCTACAGTAGACTGAGTGACCCCTTGCTCTAGCCAGTGACGTTGGGCTCAAGCTGGTGAGCCTTGCTCAAACCAGATGAGCCCACGCTCAAGCCAATGACCTCAGGGTTTTGAATCTGAGTCCTCTGCGTCCCAGTTTGTTGCTCTATCCACTGCGCCACTGCCTGGTCAGGCTTGAGATATTTTCATTCTTTCTTTTAAAAATTTTTTTTATTTATTCATTTTAGAGGAGACAGAGAGAGAGAGGGAGGGGTGGGAGAGGAGCAGGAAGCATCAATCAATTCCCATATATGTCTTGACAGGGCAAGCCCAGGGTTTTGAACTGGGGACCTCAGCGTTCCAGGTCGACGCTTGATCCATTGCACCACCTCATTCTCTTTTTCACCCCAAGTCTTGGTGTGTTCATCCCAGCATACCTAATGCAGACACTCAGCTTTCATTGTAGAGATTTTATCTGTCCTTGGACTCCATGAAACATAGTGGAAGAAGGCCATTTGCACATCCAACGTGTTCCAAATGTACTTAAAAGCTTTCCAGTTATTGAATTGAGGAACCAGAGATTGCTTTTGGTTTGTTTTTACTTTTTATTTTCAAGTTGTTTTTGATTTATAGAAGAGAATAGCCATGTTTAAGTGTAGATGAGCATGAAGATCCCCGCTCCTCAGACCCAACAGCCGCATTTCAAGGGCTCAGTAGCTATGCCGGGCCAGTGGCCAGTGAATTGGATAGTGCAGAAAGTTCTATTGGACCGTGCTGGGCTATAGATTTGAGCTCCACCTGCAAAGTGGGAGAGAAGTTTGGGGTTACATAAGAGGGGAGAGTTAAGGTTCTGGATCATAATGGCTCTAGTTGTGTGTATTTAGGCAAGAGACAGATGTGTCCCTCTGGGTCTCAGTTTTATCATCTGTGAGATGGGCAGTTCCAGGGCTGCAAGCCCGAGGTCTTAGATTCCCACTCCACTGGTTGGGAACTGGGGTCTGGGAAGACTCTGTGACTGTCCGTGGGGACAGGAAGGACTGGAAGTTGAGGGAAATCAGCCAGCACAGACCCAGAAGAGCTGTTTCTGAGCACCTACTGAATGTAAAACACCAAATACAGTAAATATAAAATCAAGTCCACACTGGTATCACCTAGCACTTTCTCTGCTCTCCCTGCAAGCATGCCAGGCTCTCTTTCATCTCCAGACCTTTGCATTGGCTGTTTCCTCTGCCAGGAACACTCTTCCCCTTGACTCCTACTTTACCTGGTGAGCTCTTATATAATTTTCAAAACCAAATTCTACACTGGCTTGGTAGCTTAGTTGGTTGGAGCATTATCCTCATACACCAAGGTTGCGGGTTTGATCCCCAGTCAGGGCACATACAAGAATCAACCAATGAATGCATAAATAAGTGGAACAACAAATAATGTTTCTCTCTTTCTCCCTTCCTCTCTGTCTCTCCAAAATCAATACAAAAAAATTAAAAACAAAACAAAACAAATAAACCCAATCCCATTGTGCCCCTCCCAGACAGATCCTGACTGAGATTTAAGCCTCCAGTGCACTGGGAGCCTCTTGTAATCAACTCTGTCTTCTCCCCAGATTGAGGAAGAGTCTGGGGAAGCTGACAAAGGACAGGTTCAAAGTGAGGCTTGAAAGCTGTTGGGACCTTTCCCACCTTCCTTGAGGACCCCTCCCCAGGTAGAGAGGTCAGGTTGCCTAATGGGTAGGAAAAAGTGGGCTTGAGTCAGACTCTTTGTTGGAATTCCACCCCTGCCATTTCCTCACTCTGAGTCACCCGGCCTCAGTTTTCTTATCTGTAAAATAGGAATCATAACAGTGTGCCTACCTATCTTGGAACTCATGAATATTAACTTTGGTGACCCTGTGCGCCTTCTAGGTGTGGGTTATTATTTTTGTTACTAATGACACTGCCTCTACTCTTCCTCCTCTCAGCTGCTCTGACCCACAGATCCACTCTGCTGGGCCAAAACATGACGTCCCTGGCACCCTCATCTCCTTGGGGTGCTGTTGCAGCTGCTTTTGGCCATGTGCTTCATCTCTTACCTGCATGTGTCCCATGAGCCCATGTGGTCCCCTGAGTTGATAATGGACTCTGTCACCATAGCTTCCAATGAGTGGTCAGGGCCTTGCCAGGCCATCTCTGGGCCCCCTGCCCTCTCACTCTTGCTTCTTTGTCATGGACAGAGGCAGTCAACACCCCGCAGCTGCGTCCCGCTGCTCAGAGCTGTGGTCCAGCACAGTCGACTGCCAGTGGGCCGTCAACCACAGCGTGTACCTTCGGGTGGGTGCAGCCCTAGAGACCGACCACAGGCACAGCTTCTGCCTTCCCTGAGGCCGCCCGGCCAGTGCTGGGTCTGGTTCAGTCTGGAACTGTCCAGTCACTGCTCACAACTGAAGGCCGTGTACGGGTACTACTGTTCCACCACGTCCTACTGCAAAGACTTGGACATCTTCACGTGGAACAGTTAGCTTGAGCTGTGGCCTGGCCAGCTGGCCAATGTACCAGTCAACGTCTCAGCCAAGATCGAGTTGGTGGCCTTGGTGGTGTCCAACTGGAGGAAGGATTCAACCGGATGCTTTAAGTTCATTGCAAAGTGGACATGTACAGGTGCTCCCACGAGACACTGCCCCAGACGGCAATGACTGAGTGGCTGTCCCAGTAGAAGTTTTACCTGGCTTGCACCCCAGCTACGTCATGGAGAAGCTGTGAAAGAATGTCCTGAAGGCCTGGACCATGCCATGGTGTTGGGTCCCAGCAGGAGGAACTACGAACAATTCTTGCTGCCCGACACCTTCATCCACATGGACAACTTCAAGAGCCTCAAGGAGCTGGCCCAGTACTGCTGGCGCTGGACGGAGATCATACCCGCTACCTGAGTTACTTCTGCTGGCAGGTGACGCTGCAGCCTCCATCCTTCAGCAGGGTCCTGATGTCCTGCAAGGCCTGCTGGCGGCTGCACCAGAAGTCCAGCTACCGGAGAGTGACCAGCATAGACTCTTGGTTCACATGAGCTGGCCAGTCTGGGGCCTCATCTGCTGGGACCTCCCCTACCAGTCAGCCACTTCTGCTTTCAGAAACCTCATCTGCCAAAGGCCTCACATACTGAGAACGGCAGAGTGGGGAGAATAAGGTCCAGAGGAAATGGGAGCCAGCCTGTCAGGTCAATGTGTGACAGGGTTAGCACAAGGGCAGGGACCACCCCTCGAAGAAGGGCAGGGAGTAGAGAGTGTGATGCTGACGTTAGGATCATGCAGGACTTGGAGCATGACCATCAACATGGGTGTGCACAGCTGTAAGCATGGGGCAGAATGCAGGATGCTGTGACCTTTTTATTCTAAGAGTGGTGACTTTGACAGTGCCCCTCTCCAAGTGCGCAGCTCTGAGTATGAATGACAACTGAGCATGTAAGCGTGTTGGCTGTGGGTCTGCATGTGATCCTGTCTGCTAAGCCTCTTATGGGTGGCAGTCTTTGTGCCGTGTATGTTTGTGTATGTGTGTGTGTGTGGCATGAGCTGAGAACTCCGCCCTAGGGATCTGTTTACGTTTCAATTATTTGGCAAGCTAAGCCAGGGCTCTGTGGTTGGGATGCTGGGTCTGGGTGGAAGACAGGGAGGCTGAAGTCCCAGGAGACCAGGGGAGGACACACACACACACACACACACACACACACACCCCCAGGCAGCCAAGCTTCGGGGCCACAAACCCAGGCTTCAAGGCCAATTTTCCTGCTGTGTCCTGAGCTAAGAAACATCCCTCTTTGAGGCTCAGGCCATCTAGGATGGAGAAACTAAGACTTACCTTCTTTATTGTCTGGGGACTTCAGCCTTTCTGCCACACTGGACTGAGTCAGCCCAAACAGTGGAGGAATCCACCACCACAAACCTCAGAGTCAGAAAACTGTGGGGGTGGGCAGGGACCCCAGCCAGCCTCTATCCTGAAACTGCCTTCCAAGCAGACCACCCACTAGCTGGGGCCTGGCTGCCAAGCCATGCTCTTGGAGCTTGATGTAAGTCCTGCCTGTTAGCTGCCTCAAGTTTCTCTAGCTGTACCCAGGGCCCAGGCAAGCACGGAGCTGAGGAATGTTCCTGCTTAGCAAAGTGATCCTCCTTGGGGGCAGCTTCTGATTTGAGCCCCCCAGCGTGTCAACAAAGATTGGGTCTGGAAAGGATGAGGTGGTTGGAGGGTGGTCCTGAACTCAGATGTGTGGGAAAGAGGGGAGGAGCCAGTCTAGGGAAACACTAAAAGAGAAAGGGGCGTGTTTCCTTGGGAGTCCCCAGTCTGAGGGGCTGGAGGGAAAGGGTCCCCACCCTCCGGTCTTTTGGGTGCTAGTCCTGAGTTGGCAGCACCCGCCCCTTCACCCGCCCCTCTTCAGACCCTGGGACCCACCGATCCCTCCCTGTGCTCTGGAAACTCAACACCCCAAGCCTTTCCTGGGCCTGCCAAGCATCAAGGTGACACCGCGGGCAAATCTAAACACCGCACAGTGCTTTTTCCATCCTCCGTGGGGGCCCGTCATAAATCCCCCCTCAAGTTCTGGCCAGAGTTTTTATGGCCCAGAACCTAGATCCCTCGGGACCCCGCTCTGCCCCTGGCAGGCGCCGGTTTCAGGCTGGACGGAGCTGGCGCCCTCCCCAGACCTATCCCCACAGGGAGATAGGCAGCGCGCATGTATTTTTAGCTAGTAAAAGGAGATAGTGGCTTAGAGTTCACTCTTCTGAGGGCTGCCCCAGCCTTAAGATGCCCTTTCGGTGAGGGAGGCCCAGATCCTCCCCGACCTCAAGTCTCTTCTACAGAGTGACGCCCCCTTCCCTCCCCAAAAGCACACATTGTGTGGAGGTGGGGATGGGGACCTCAGTCTTATCTACATTGTTCCATCTTCCCTCCCCAGAAACATCTTGCTGGGATGGGACACGCTGGGGAGGAGCACAGTGACCTGCAGGGAGGTGGAAAGGGCTGTCCCTGACAACATCGCCCTAATTCTCCCCATTCTCCCACTTGTACACCGGAAACAGAACTCTCTTTGAATCTTTAACCTCCAAAACAAATAAGATCTCCCCACCATGCTGCAGGTGATACCCGCACCTATCCCCCTTTTCCCAGTGGAGATGTCACCACTTCCCCACACACCCTCCTGCCCCTCCAAGAGGTGTACACCACTGGTGCGCACAATCAAGATTTTCCATACTTTATTTATCTCTGTACAGTTATCATAAGAGTCTCGAGGCATCGACGGCATCTTCTGCGCACGGACAGTCTGTTGCGGGATGAGATCTTGGGTACCTTCGGGGCAGGTGAAGTGACCGCAGTCTGGCCGGGATCGGTGAGGTAGGGTCACACGCAGGCGCACTCGCGCGCCGACAGCTCGTGCACCGTGTGGTAGCGGCTGTGCGTGTCCAAGAATGACACTTCGTCCTCGTAGGCCATTGGGCGGCAGCACGGCTGCGCTCGTACCCTCTCCCGCCGCACGCGCCGCCTTTGGCGCAGGCGCCGCAGGCCCAGGTCGTAGACACGCACAGCCGCCTCGCATGCGCCTGCGCAGTAGCGGAACAGCACCGTCTCGTCCGACGCGTAGCCCAGGCCCAGCTCGCTCACGCGCACCTCGAGCTCGCGCAGCCCGCACGGCCGCGTTCCCGACCGCGCGCGCGCCCGCCGCCGCCGGGACCCCGCCCGACGGCGCGAACTCGGGGACCGCTCGGCCCAGGGCGTCAGCTCGCTCAGCTCCACCGCGTCTGGGGCACCCTGCAGCAGTGCATGGTCTGCGAGGGGAGGGAGAGAAGGGAGCGGAGGCTCAGTTGGTGGGCGGGAGGGAGCACCTTGCCCTCGCCGTTAGCCTGGAAAAAATGACCAGTGCGGGGACACTGGCACGCTAGTGTATCTCCCAGATTCTTGCCCATTCACCTTTTCTGGGCGGTATTGGAAGGGTGCATATCCAGACCCCCACGCCGGGCCTCCAAGGCTACCAATACCTCACTCTGGACCCTGCCCCAATGTTGAGATGCCCAGAGCCTGGCTAACTTTTTTGGGTGCCCTAGACCACTTTCCAGCCTGTCCCACCTGAGCTGAGCTTATCTGGGTCTCACCCCCTCTGGGCACCCCCTTAAACACTGGATCCGATCTCTATGCTGCTGCCCCAGGACACTGACATATCCTCTCTGACCAGTGTTGGTCAGACCAACACTGAGGTTGGGGAAACCTCTGCTTCCCCCACCCCAACCCCTCACCCTTTAGTTGAGCTCTATGGGTTTCTGCCTCTCTCAGGTCCCCACCCAAAGTTCCCATGTCTTCTCTGAGTTCCTGGGCTGCTCACCAACCCCACCCTGTCCTTACTGCTCCACTGTGCAGTGGAACTCAGTTTCCCCATCTAGAAGACAAATCGAGTTGTTTCAGCTTCTCAGAACACACTGAGGCCTACATGTGAGACCTATGTGAGGATCCCACTCCATGGAGTGGCAGCAGCTATTGTCAGGGTTACACCCATGTTATACACAAGGAAACTGGGAACCCAAAGGAGCAGAGACTTGGCCAAGGCCACACCAGTAGTAGTGAGAGAGACAAACCCAGAAAGCATTTTTCTTGTTTCCATCAAGTGCCCAAGTTCAGTTCTCTTCTCCCTCAACTGCTGGGAGGTACCCAGAGTCACAGAATCCCAGGGTCCCATAGCCTAAATTTATTTCTCAAGAGGCTGGCCCTGCTTTGGTATAGTTAAGTCCTTATTTAACATCACTGGTAGGTTCTTGAACTGCGGCGAAACAACAAAGAATGAAACCAGTTTACCAAAGGCTAATTGATACAAGCAAGAGTTAAATGCCTACGGTATTTCATCATTATAACAAAACTATATTCAAGAAAATGACTTTATTCGAGGACCTTTGTACTTTGCAGCCCTGGGAGAGAAGAGCAGACATTGGAATGGCTGGCAGGAGGCTCTCAGCCAGACAGGTTGCAATCATCCGGAGGTTAGCTCCCAGCCTCCCCCAAGGCTAGCACACCTGGCTATCAAACCAAGTGGCTTACTGGGAAACCTGGGGGGAGAGAGTGTCTGTCACCCTGAGGATGTCTGTTTCCACTGGCGGTCACAGAAAGCAGACTAGCCCAGGTTCTTCACCTAGTCCCGCCAGTCACCTTGTACAATTTCAGGCAGGTGATGGTCCTGCTGTGCCTGTTTCCCTGTCTGTTCAGTATGGCTTGCAGAGTCCCTGCTGTGGTTGTGGCTGGGAGGGTGGAAAGTGGGGGTAGACTAAGCAGCCTTTTCCAACTTCTTGCAGCTCAGGGGCAGGACTGGGATAGCCAGCACAGTCTGCTCTGAGGTTAGGTTTGAGTCTGGCTCACTTCTGGGGCCTAAATTTTTACCATTTAATGTGCACACCCCAAGGTGTGCATCTAGAGTTATTTGGGGGGTTGCCAGATGAAATACAAATGCCCAGTTAAATTTGAATTTCAGATAAACAGTGAATAATCTTTTAGTAAATCTGTTCCTTCAGGCCTGGCCACGTGTACAGAGTCTGGAGGCAAAAGAAATGAGAATGCTCCCTCCTCCTCCCCAAAGTCTGAAATTCCACCATCAGTGCATTAGTCCCAGGGCCTAGAACATTAGGCCTTGGGGGATGAGTACAGCTGGGACCAGGGACGAGACACAGAACTGGCAGGCACCCACCCATGGATGGAGACCTTTCCTAGGGGATTCCACCATTGGTAGTTTGGCCCCAGGTCCTGGAATGCTAGCTTTTGGGGCCCCACCGTGACTCTGGGACTCAGTGTCCTCAGCCACTTTGCAGCCTACAAAGGCAAGTGATGCAGGCAGAAGTAAAGTCTGTGCTGGAGGCCACCCTTGTCCACTGTGAAGACAAGAAAGGACAGTGTGGTCTGGCAGGGCTGGCATGCACACAACCCCCACCTGCAGGTGCCATGAATTCACCCAACCCATGCCCACACTCCAGTCACCCACACCGGCACACCATGTGGACATTTGAGCACACAACAAAGTTGGGACCCATGCAGAACTTGCAGAGGGCAGCAGGCGCCAGGGGCAGGGGGGGGGGAGGAGTTGGGCCTGGTGGCCACAGATAGATTTCTGTTTCCAAATCTATCTCTGTCTCCCACTCTTCCTGGTCTTTATCAACTCATGCAGGTCACTGGGGCCATGGGTCCAGCCTTCCCCTCCCCTTGCTGTGCTGTGGGGGGCCACCCAGCTGAGTTCCTCAGCCTAATCTCCATCTGGCCCCCGAGGAACAGAGCCTAATTCCTTGTGACAGCTGAGCCATGAGACCCCAGTTCCCAGGAACCTGCCAGGCCACTGGGAGATTTGCACCCTCCCTCCACATCATCTTTAAAAAGCCTCTGTGGCCTGGTTCCACTGCCTGAAATTCCACCAGTATGGCCGCCCTTATGTTGGGGGTATCTGACCCAAGACCAGGGGAAGGGCTTACACTGGGCCAGGCGAGTGATCCGGGCGTCCAGGGTGCGAGGTGGTCGGCGCAGCGGGGCTAATGCGGGTCCAAGGCGGTGGCTGAGGAGCAAGCCGTCCCGACACATCCAGATGGAGAGCACAGAGCTGCAGAGAACCGAGGCCAAGGCCGCTGCCTTCCAGCGCTGCATCCTCGGCCTGTGGGCACGGGACGGTCAGCCAAACGGCCTCAGTCTGCCAGGCAACAAACGGGCACGGGGTACTGGAGACACAGCGGAGCCCCTGAATTTGAACCACTGCTGCTTAATTATCGATAACAATAGGCATGATTCGGGAAGGAACCACCAAATATGGTTGTGAAAAATGCTACTAAGGCCCTGGCTGGATAGTTTGGTTGGAGCATTGTTTCAATATAGAAAGGTAGCCAGTCCGATCCTGTCAGGGCATATACAGAAACAGATTGATGTTTCTGTGTGTGTGATTCTCTCTCAAATCGATAAATACATTTTTTTAAAGGTTTTGCGTTTTTTTTACAGGGACAGAGTCAGAGAGAGGGATAGACAGACAGGAATGGAGAGAGGTGAGAAGCATCAATCATTAGTATTTCGTTGCCATCGCAACACCTTAGTTGTTCATTGATGGCCTTCTCACATGTGCCTTGACCGCGGGCCTTCAGCAGACCGAGCCACCCCCCTGCTGGAGCCAGCGACCTTGGGTCCAAGCTGGTGAGCTTTAGCTCAAGCCAGATGGGCCCGTGCTCAAGCTGGCGACCTCGGGGTCTCGAACCGGGGTCTTCAGCATCCCAGTCCAAGGCTCTATCCATTGCGCCACCGCCTGGTCAGGTGATAAATATAATTTTAAAAAGGGAAAAATGCGGCCCTGGCCAGTTGGCTCAGCAGTAGTGTCAGCCCGGTGTTTAAAAGTCCCGGGTTCGATTCCTGGTCAGGGCACATAAGAGAAGTGCCCATCTATTCCACCCTTCCCCCTCTCCTTCCTCTCTTTCTCTCTCTTCCCCTCCCATAGCCAAGACTCTATTGGAGCAAAGTTGGTCCAGGCGCTGAGGACCGCTCCATGGCCTCTGCCTCAGGTGTTAGAATGGCTCAGGCAGCAACAGAGCAAAGCCCCAAATGGGTAGAGCATCAGCCCCCCTCCCCCGTGGGCATGCCGGGTGGATCCTGGTTGGGCGCATGCGGGAGTCTGTCTGACTGCCTCCCGGCTTCTAACTGCAGAAAAATAAAAGGAGAAAAATGCTGCTAAGGAGGGGGTGGGTGCTGCCAGGGGTATACCCCATCTGGGGGTCCCAGAGTGCTTTCTTGAGAGTTAAAAGTTGAGACTTGAGAAGAAAAAAAAAGTTGAGACTTGAACAAACAAAGGATTCAGCTCAGCAGAAGGGTGGCATCTCAGGCGGGGGGGAACAGCCAGTGCAAATGTACTGAGGCTGAAGCAGGCTTGGCCAATCCAGCCAGGAGGCTGGGGTGGCGGGAGCCCAGTGAGTTCAGGGAAAGAGTGAACAGTACAGTCATTCCCCAGCAGGGGGAATTATGGAACAAAGGTGGCCAGGAGTCCTAGTGCTTAGAAGGCAGTCTGGAAGGCAGGAAATCTGGGGTTGAGATTTTGTTCCCTACATATGATTTCCTTGGGAGTGATTTACTGCCCCTTTCAGATCCTGGGTTTACTCTCCAGACAGATAAACTGATGCCCAGAAAGGGACTGCTATGAGCCAAAGCCGCTCTTGATCCATTTCCAAGCTGTTGCTCAAGCTTGTCCTTCTTCCCTCTCGACTCTCAGTTTCAGCTTGGACTAACACCACCACCACCACCACCAGGAAGCCTTCCCTGACTGCCCCCCATCCCAGGTCCTGAGTGTCCCTCACTAGAATACCCATTACCTGGTGCTATGACTGTCTGAGAGCATCGTGCTTAGTGCACACAGTAGGTGTTTAATAAGCCTCTGCACCCAACCCCCAACCGTGTCCGACTGACTCCCCACCCCCTGGCAGCCCCTAGCCCGCGTTTACATTTCCCCCACCCGGCTGCCTGGTGCCGGCCTGCGCCAGGCCTGGCGACAGGCCCGGTGTAAACATTTACACAGAGCGCTGAAAGCTAGGCTGGACGGGTCAGCGACTGCGTTTGGCCGTGGGGTACCGGGCGTCCCCAAGCCCGCACCTCAGCCGCATAGGCTGCTCGCCCAGGGGCAAAACAGTTATTTGCACTTTATTCGCATGTTCTTTGCGTAGGCCCAGCGGGGAGTGGTTACGCAGTGCTCTCCTCCAGTTGTAAGCAAGACCTACACCCCCCAGACAGTAATGGGGCCCTTGTTAAGTGTCTGCTGTATATCAGACCTGGTGCTGAGCCCACTAGAGAGGCACTATCATCTCCATTTTACAGCTTGAGGAAACTGAGGCACAAAACAGATTGGGAGGGGCTCATTCAAGGACATTTGATTAGAAAAGGACCTGAGATTGGAAGGCGGGTTCTTTAACAGAACACATGTCACAGGGGCTGGGCTGTGCTTGAGAGCAAATGCTGTGGTTACCCAGAGGACTTGCCACTATTGTTATTATTATTATTGATTTTAGAAAGAGAAGGGTGAGAGTGAGAGAGAAACATTGATTTTTGTTGTTGTTGTTGTTCCACTTATTTATGCATTCAGTGGTTGATTCTTGTATGTGCCCTGAAAAAGGATGGAAGCCACAACCTTGGCAAATTGGAAGGATGCTCTAACCAATTGAGCAACCCAGCCAAGGCCAACTTGCCACTATTTGAAATCACAATTTTTATTACTGTTGGTGGTCATGGCAGTGGTAGAAAATGATCTCCCAGACATAGGGGCACATAAACAATCCTGGCTAGCCTGGATATCTGAGGGCAGAGCACTTGCAAAGGCCCTGGGGCAGGACAAGGTTTGTCTTGTTAAAGGAACAGGGAGGCGCCAGCCTGGCTAGAGCAGAGTGAGGGAGGGGAGGTGACAGGGCGGATCATGTAGGACCTTGTGGGCTGTGGGAGAATATTTCCTTCTCAAGGTTATGCAGCAAGCAGAGGTCAGCCTGTTTGTCAGGTGCCAAAACCCACCCCCTCTAATTTTTTTTAAATGTTTTTTATTGATCTTAGAAGGGAGAGAGCAGGGAAAAGACAGGAACATCTGTTCTTCTATGTGTCCTGACTAGGGATCAAACCAGCAACCGCTGCACTTCAGGACAATACTCTAACCAACCAAGCTATCCGGCCAGGGCTATTTTTTATTTTTTTATTGATTTTTTTTTCTTTAGAGAGAGAGGAAAGAAAGTGAGTAGCATCAACTTATAATTGCTTCACTTTTAGTTGTGCGTTGATTGCTTCTCGTACGTGCCATGATATGGGGACTTAAGTCAGCGACTTTGGGCTCAAGCCAGTAACCTGTGGGCTCAGCCCGGAGACCTTGGAATCAACTCGATGATCCTGCACTCAAGTCAGCTACCTCAGGGTTTTGAACCAGTGACCTTAGGGTTCCAGGAGGACACTCTGTCCACTGTGCCACTATGGGTAAGGTCCACCCCCTTTATTTATTTATTTATTTTTCTATTTATTTATTTATTTATTTTTACAAGGACAGAGAGAGAGTCAGAGAGAGGGATAGACAGGGACAGACAGACAGGAACGAAGAGAGACACATCAATCATTAGTTTTTCGTTGCCGTTGCGACACCTTAGTTGTTCATTGATTGCTTTCTCACATGTGCCTTGACCGCGGACCTTCAGCAGACTGAGCAACCCCTTGCTGGAGCCAGGGACCTTGGGTCGCTCAAGCCAGATGGGCCAGCTCTCAAGCTGGCAACCTCGGGGTCCCGAACCTGGGTCTTCCGCATGCCAGTTCGACGCTCTATCCACTGTGCCACCGCCCGGTCAGGCCCCTTTATTTTTTTTTAAGATTTTATTTATTGATTTTAAAGAGAGGGGAGGGTGAGATGGAGCAAGAAATATCAACTCATAGTTGCTTCACTTTAGTTGTTCATTGATTGCTTGTATATGACTTGACTGGGCAAGACCAGGGTTTTGAACTGCAACTTCTACATTCCAGGTCAATGCTCTATCCACTGTGCCACCACAGGTCAGACACCCCTTTATTCCTAATGAGCACCTACTTTATACCAGATTCTGTTTTACAAACATCACATATTAAGTCATTTCAACCTCACAAGAGTCTTTATCCCCATTTAACAGATGCGGAAACTAGGCCTTGAGTAGTCACATGACTTACCCAAGGTCACTAAACTGAGATTAGAACTCTGGTGGCCTCAGGCCCTGGAAGGGGGAGACAGCAGGGAAACCCACCAGAGCTCAAGACCTCAGGTGGGTATGCTTTCTATTGACCCCAACACCCTGGTTTCTCTCACACCCAAGTCTTAGAATAGTGTGCCTCAGATTCCCTGTTAGGTAGAACAAGTCCCCTGCACAGTACCAGATTGTGGTCCTGTGTCTCTGTTAGGGGCTTAAGAGGGGGCTGAAAAGGTGGACGAAACACTAGCCAAGAGATGACCTAGCCATAGGAGTCCTCCCCACAGTGGCCTTGAAGCTACATACCCCCCTCCCAGGGCTCTGATGGGGGACAGGAAAGCAGGTGGGCTGTCAGTGGAGGGGGCCCAGCAAGCCAGCTGATAAGTATCGGTTAACAATGGGCCTTTCTGTAAGGGGGTCACCCAACTGGTTTGTCTCTGGCACGGACATGACTTGGAGGGGGTGATGCGGGTGTGGCTGAGGGCACAGGGGAGGGGCTGGGTCTGCTTGTGTAATGGAGGTGTGGACGTGGGCGGGTGGGGGCCTCACGGCACTTTGGGGCTCACACTCACTCACACCCACCATTCTTATTCTTGCACACACTATCCCACTCATACACTTCCAAACATATTCCATTTACACACTCAGTGTTTTCCCACTCACAATCATCCCTTTGGACATTTTCATATACAATGAAACCCTCACATTCAAATACTTGAACACTATGACATACACATTTAGGAGTTCTTACACTTACACTGAAACAAAATCACACACATACACTAGGGTTTCACACTCCTACTCAAACATTATCACACACTTGGATGTTTTTGCCGTTAATCATCAAACATTTCACATACATTTGAACACAGTCACACACTCCTGTTTTCACACACACATACTCGAGCATTACCACACTCACAGACTAATGCTTCACACAGACTTGGGCATTTTTAGACTCATGCATTATGACACACACTACTATGTGCACATGCTACTGTTTCATACTCATGCACTTTCACACTTTGGCATTTCACATTACATTTGAACATGATCACACTTGAACACTACCATGCTCACACAGTAGTGTTATTCTGCATTCCAGGTACATGCTCACAGACACAGGGGCACACACATGAACACACCATCAGTGATGTTGGGCCCTCGGCTGCAAAGGTCCCAGGGGAACAGTGACCAACGCAGACACAGTGGGCTGTGAGTGAGGCATATGGAAGTGGAGGAAGCAGAATGATCCAGGGCAGAACTGCTCTGACCACTGGTACCAGGGCCAGGTCCACACCTGCTGGCATCTCAGGTGCTACCCACACTGCTCAGACAGGGACTGGCCTGTTCCCTTTCCAGCCCTCAGACAATGTCCAGACCCTGGAGAGTCCTCACCGTCAGTGGAGTTGAGCACCCTTTCTTCTTGAGGGTCAGGCCAGTCTGAACTGCAACAAAAAGAACTGAGGCTAGATCTCCACCTCTAGCTGGAGGCCACAGAGTCCCCAGGGTCTGGGTGGGGAGGGAGAGGAATCAGACTCAGAGAGAGGTGATGTGTAGCCCAAAGTCACACAGCTAGGCAGTTCCTTCCAATCATCCAAGGAGCAGACAGTCAAGGCGAGAGTGTATGGGTGTTTCTGACAGCTTCCCTGGTGATGCCAGGAAATGCTGCTCATTATCCTGGTGTCCAGGCAACGCCCTGGGGCTCCACCTTTCCACAGAGCCTCCCAGGGACATTTATCAGGCATACCTATTCCCAGGGTTAACAGCCTCTATCCTACAGAGCTCCTGGCCTCAGGGAAGTACCTGCTTCATGCTTGTTCCCAGGGACAGGAAGGATGGGAAGTGACCCCACCCTCAATCTACTCATTCCTCTAGTGTGGGGGAGGCCTGGAATTGGGGCCTGCCACCATTAGGCAAACTCCTACTCATCCTTCAAAGCCCTAGCTGCTAAAGCCTCTCCTCCAGAAACCCTTCCCCGCTCCCCATCTTGGACCCTGGCCACATATCCCTCCCTCTTGCCCAGCCCTGAAGCATAGTGTCTATGTCCATGTCTGTCTTTTCTGGAGTGGGGGTTTCTGGAGGGGCAGTCTGGGCTGGGATATCTCAATAATTCTGGATATGCTCTCCCTCTCAGAGCATGACCACATCTTTCCCTTCCCCATTCCCTCTTCTTCCCCCACAGGCAGGCAGGCATCTCCTAATTATAAGGGTCTCCACAAGACTTGCAACCAGGGGAGCAATGGCCAGTGGCAGTTAATCCTGGGCTCACCCCTGACCCTCTCTCCAAGGCCCCCTTTTCTCTGACTTCCCAGTGTAGGCTCATTTCTTTTCCATAACGTTTCTAGAGAGCCAAAGCAGCCTCACCTAGTCTTTCTCCTGTTGCTTCTTCTATTCAGGCCCTTCTTTGTTTCACTGTCCCAGCTTTAATAAATGTACTCTCGCCTGACCAGGCGGTGGCACAGTGGATAGAGCGTCAGACTGGGATGCGGAAGACCCAGGTTCGAGACCCCGAGCTCACCAGCTTGAGCGCGGGCCCATCTGGCTTGAACAAAAGCTCACCAGCTTAGACCGAAGGTCGCTGGCTCCAGCAAGGGGTGGCCCGGTCTGCTGAAGGCCTGCGGTCAAGGCACATGTGGGAAAGCAATCAATGAACAACTAAGGTGTCACAACAGCAAAAAAGAAAACTAATGATTGATGCTTCTCACCTCTCTCCGTTCCTATCTGTCTGTCCTTATCTATCCCTCTCTCTGACTCTCTCTCTGTCCCTGTAATAAATAAATAAATTAATTAATTAAAATGTACTCTCAAAATAAAAGAAATCATAATTCTGTTCATAGAGGCAGGAGCCAGCTGCACCTCCCTCTTCTCCACTCTTTTGGTGCCCCCCCTCCACATGCATCCTTCTCCTTCCTTCCCACCTCACTCCTGGACACATCCCTGCTCTTCCCATGACTTGGTTTCCTCATCTTCAGCAAGTGTCCGAAGGGAGCACCCCGCACCATGGTAATGCCAAGGACCTGAGAGAGCTCCATGGGGTGGCTAGTTGGGCTGTCATTACCACCCACAGGCTGGGCGAGCCAGGCTGAGGCTATATGGGCAGACGTGGGGGTGGCCTGCGCACTTGAGGAAGGGCGTGTGTCTGTGAACAATGCAGCACGTGGGCTCCAGGCAGTTGAGTTTAGGTCCCTGCTCTGCCTCTTCCTGACTGGGTAACATGTGCTCCTCCTGTTCTCTGAGCCTCAGTTTCCCTATCTGTACAATGGACTGCCCCAGACAGCCTCCCTCATTTGGAGGGTCATTTATTTAACTCAGTGAAGTTTCTGCAGACCCTGCTGACAGCAACAGCTGGGCCTGGCCCTTGGACACTCATGCTTGCATGCCTGTGCCTCTGTTTCCCCCATCAGTAGTGCTGACAGCTCCAGAGCTGGTAGCTGGGCCTATTCCTAGGATAGCCCTGCTTGTCTCCTCTCCTTTTCCCCAGATGGCCTCTGGGAGTTCCCTGGGGAGCCAATGATGGGGTAGCTGAGGCCCCATGTTGGGCAGGACTTGAGCTTCTCTCAAGGCAAGACTCAATAGTTCTATACAACAAGAAATAAATTCTTCAGCCCACAAAAATGTGTCCCCTCCCTCAGGGGGCCCCAGGGCCCAGCCCCACCCCATGGTTGGGATGGGGAGGCCAGGGCAATCTTGAGCTGGCGACACACATCTGGGGATAAACCAGGAACATCTGGCTAGCACAGCTGGTTCCGATGCTTCGTCTTCAGAGGCTGAAGGCCAGCCTGTGGGGCAGTCTCATGGAGGGCACAGTCACAGACAACCCCAGCAGACCCTTCCAGGCCTGGCCAAAGGTGGGGCTGTAGCTTCTCTTCTTCCTCCAAACCAGGAGCTGCCTGCTGCCCAACTGCTTGCACCATCCCTGGCTCCCTGCTACTCTGATAATCAAGTGTCAGCCCCTGAGCTTGTCTTAAGGGGCTCTGGGTTTGTCTTTGTCAAAGTGCAGCTGAAGGGTGGACAGACAGAGAGAGTGACTTCTGGGTAGGACTGTACTGGTTGCTTTGTGATAATAATAGCTAATAGTAATCCTAGCAAACAATGCTACTGCTACAGGTGCTTTACATGTAATGACACATAGCAAGGTATGGACTATTTTATTCTCATTTTGTAGATGGGAAAACTGAGGTTCAAAAAAGTAAAGTGACTTGCTTAGGGTCAAACAGAATGTAAGTGGCCAACCTAGAATTTGAACTCAAGTAATTGGATAAACTCCTACTCACCCTTCAAAGCCCCAACACTCCCTACTCCACATTCTCAACCACTGTACCATATGGCCTCTCCAACAACGACATTAACACCAGCAATGTTGGCTATTCCATTTAGTGCCAAGCACTGTGTTAAGGGCTTTCCACATTTAATTCTTTCCACAGTCCCTGGAAAAGATGTTATTATTAACCCCATTTTCCACACAGGGAAACTGAGGCTTGGAGAGGTAGAGTGACTTGTTCAAATAAGTAGATGAGCTGCAGTTGAACCTGGGTCTCACTCCAGACTTGTTCTCTCAATGCCTCCGCAACCCTTGAACTCTAGGTAACAGGTGTAATGCTGAGGGGGAGAGGAGACATGAGTAGGATTTGATAGTCTCTGCTGTTTGGGAAAAAGTGGGGCTGAGCTTATGGAGAGTAAGAGTTTTCCTTAAAGACACACAGCATAGCAGAACTAGCAAGTAAACAAAAGGCTAGATGGCAGAAAGCCCAGACTGTCAGGCTGGGCTCTGCCCCTAACACATTAACTCAGCAAACACTTATTAAGCCCCTACTGTGTGTCTCGCCAGGCAGGGAATTCAGGATGACTAAGGCCAGCCAGGGACCCACCTTTGACAACTCATGGTCCAATCAGAGCAATGAATAATAAATAGGAAATAAATATGGTAATTTAGATGTTGACAGTGCAACAACAAAAAATAAAATGAGGTGAGGCAATAATGACTGGGGGTTGCTTTTAGGTTGAGTGGTCAAGAAGCGCTTCTCAGAAGAGGCAGCAATTGAGCTAGGACCAAGCGCAGATATGGGGAGAGCGTTCCAGGTGGAGGAAACTGCAGCGGCAAAGGCTTGGAGGCAGGACTGTGCCTGTTCAAGGTCTCCAGTATGACTGGAGAAACAGAACCAAGGACAGTGCAGGGAGTTGAGGTGGGAGAAGTCACAGGGGCCCCGTGACCTGCCTGCCTCCATTTTCCACCAGTGCCTGGAGACCTCCTCCTGTACCTACTGCTACTTTCTCAGGAAGGCTGAGCTGGGAGTGTGAATATGTGTGTGACAGTGTGTCTACGGCTTGGTGTTACAGCTTTTCGAACCCACGGACCCACCATATCTAGCCTAGCCCGCTGCAGCTGGCCTGTAAAATTCCCACCTTGACCACACCAGGCCGGTCTGGAGCTGGTCCCACAGACATCTGGGGTTGGCAGGAAGGGGCTTCCTGGGATAGGATAACAGGATCAGCCTAATGAGGCCTGGCACAGGACACAGCTGAGCAGCTGGCGTGGGGCCCAGCGGGTGGCATGAAGGATGTGGGTCTTCTGAGAGTACCCAGGACATCACAGAATGCTGGTCAATGGATAGAAAGGGAAACTGAGGCACAGCTCAAACTCTAACACTAGTTTCCTGGAAACTACAGTACCTGAATAACTTCTCCCCAAGTTGAAGTGTTGCCTCAGGTCCCCAACACACTGAACTATTTAGGCATGAATGGTGACCTCTCTCTGGGCCTCACTTTCCCCAAATGACAAGTGAGATCCACCTATGGCCAGCAGGAGCTCCTCTCTAATTGCTTCCTGCCCTGGGCCTCTCTGCCTCACCTTGGGAGACCAAGAAAGACACATCTTCAGAGGAATCCCATAGCTCCTCAGCAAAGATGGCCAGGCCCACCAACACCATATGCATTAAAGACCTATTTCTCTCTTCTGTATTTCTAGTCCTCACCTCCAATAACCTGCCCTTAAATGTCCCAGCCCTGTGTTCCCTCTGCTAACCTTTCAGAACAGTTTCTCCTCACACTCACCCTGGCACCCAGGATTTACCACAACCAGCCAGTCTATTTTTTCCTGCCTCTAGATCTTTGCCTATGTAGTTCCCACCACTTGGAATGACCAATGTTTTCCCACTTAGAAAACTCCTACTTGGCCCTTGCCGGTTGGCTCAGTGGATAAAACGTCGGCCTGGTGTGCAGATGTCTCAGGTTCAATCCCTGGTCAGGGCATATGTGAGAAGTGACCATCTGTTTCTCTTCCCTTCCCTCTGCCCTTTCTGTTTCTCTTTCCTTCTTGCAGCCAGTAGCTCAATTGGTTCGAGCATCAGCCTGGGCACTGAGGATAGTTCAGTTGGTCCGAGCGTCGGCCTCAGGTGCTGAGAATAGCTTGGTTGATTTGAGCATCAGCTCCAGATAGGGGGAACCAGGTGGATTCCGGTCAGGGTGCATGCGGGAGTCTGTCTCTCTATCTCCCCTCCTCTCACTTAAAAAATAAAAAACAACATCCTATTCATCCTTCACAGTCCCAGCTCCAATATTCCTCCTTTAGGAAGTCTTCCCTGACTGCCCTTCCATAAGATAGAGCCTTTGTTCACCATTCCGGGCTCCACCCTTGTTCTAAGTATGTTGCCCTTGAAGGACTGGGCTCAGGATCCCTGATACCAAACAGTTAGCTATACCATTGCTGTCCAACAAACATTTGTTGAAACAATCTCTTGATTGTGTCTTTGTACCTGGACACAAACTGTTTGATTCCTTCTCCCACCCTAGATTCTTTATGTTCTATGTCCCCTGCTCCCTCCCTGAAAACTGAGGCCTGAAACTTGAGGGACTATCACAGATGGTGGAATTTCAGACACTGTGCCCCCTGCAGAGGGGGGCTGTTTGGTTTTCTTCCCTGCACCCTGCTCTTTGCCACTTGCTGAGGACAGGCTGGAAGGGCCAGAAGTGGCTTTGAAATCCCCATCCTCAGGAGTCCAGGGATAAAAAGAGTTGGGAGGGGTGTTCAAAGGGCCACAAGGCATGGGGCTGAGGGTGGGGTAAAGCTGGCAAAGCTGGGAGTCTTCCCTCCACTGACATCCGCCAAGACCAGTCACGCCCCATTGGGGCTTCCTCAGCCTGGGGCACTTGAAGACAGACAAAGAATGTCATGGAACACAGAAGGATGTTGGTCAGGGAGAGGACAGAGTAGGCAAGCGGAGTGAGGAAAATCAAGGGTCCAGCTTCCTTGCCCCATCCAGGCCCCTGGCCATGCTCCCCAGATCTGGATTGGTAGCCCAGCCTTGCAGGTAACCATAAGCCCGCTAAGCAAGGCCAGTGGCACCACAATATAACCTGATGCTTCCTGGGAAGGGGACAGTGGTGACAGCAACTCCTGGGAGTGGCCATTTTCCCTCCAGTCCCATCCCAAACCTGCCCACAGTCTGCAGCCCCCTAGCCTGATGAATCCTAACCACCTAACTGTTTCTCTTGGGAGAATTCTGAGGTTATCCTGGGCAAGATAATGCCTCCTTTTAAAAGCAAGAAAGCGAGGCACAGCCCCCTCTTTTTCAAATCCGGTTTTCGCCCTTACGGACCCCCGGGCCAAAGAAGGGTTTTCGCGCCCTCTTGTGGCTGAACAACGGCTCCAGGAGCCAAGAGAGCCGGGCCGATAGGGAGGAGGACACCGTGTCCCCGGCCGCGGCGGCGGCGCGCAGGGAACGCGGATGGAACGCGCCACTGACAGATGTTTACTTCTGCACGCAGCTGGGCCGCGACGACAGCCCCCAGCCCAGGGTCCGCAGGATCCGAAAACCTGCCACAGCCCCTTGTAGACCAAAAGGCATAAGGTGTCCTAAAGGCTGGGGTGGGGATTTCGGCTGCCTTCCCTCCCACTCTCCTTCAGACGCACACACGGAGGTCGGAGAAGGCAAAGGTGTGCCCGCCCCGTCGGACAGGGTCACCCCCACCTCAACCCGCACCAGATCCTGACTTGGAGAAGAACTTAAGATCGCCCTCTCCTCCCCGCCCCTCTGCCACACGCGGACTTGTTGTCTCTTGACCCCATCCTCATATATACGCGGGTTCTCGGCTCTGGGAGGGAAGCTACTGGTTTACCTCGAGTCCCTAGAAGCCCCACAGACCCCCGTACACTGGACTGGTTCTCCCCTCAACTCGGTCCCCTGTGGGCCCCAACTTGCCCTTGCTTACCTGCTGGGGCTCCCGACTACCCGTCAGTGACGGCCGCGCCTGCTGCCCGCGCCGGCCTCAGCCCCTGTCCCTGCCGCTGCCGCCGCGACCGCCATTCGGGCCGCCAGGGCCCGTGGCGCCTGGGGGGGCCCGGGCCGAAGGGGGCGGCCACGGTGGGGGCACGGCGCGGGCCGGCCCATGGGCCCCCCCCTCCGGTCTCGCTCAGCCGCGGGTTGCGGCCATCCTAGTCGGGCGGGGGCTGGTGAGTGCCCTGGACGGCCTACGGCTCGGAGGGTGCGGGGGGCGCACGGACGGCGCGGGCGGATTCGGTGAGCGGCGCGGGGCTCCGGGACAGCAAAGCGAGGGGCCCGGGCGCTCCGAGCCGCTCCAAGGCGCGCTCTCCCGCCGCCTCCGCCGCGGACCGCTCGGCCGGCGAGGGGCCGGGGGCGGGGCCGGGGCGGGGCCAAGGGCGGTGGCTCGGGTTTCCCGGGACTTGAGCCGCTGTTGCCCCGCCCCCGCCCGATGGGGCTGGAGGAGCACAGGTGGTAGGAGAACCCGGGCCACAGCGCCCTCCTAGACGGCGTCTTCCCGGGCCCCAGGGAGCCCGACATCGCTTCTGTGGGAACGCGGGTCCCCAAACACCCCTTCCTCAAGTGTCTCTCCTGAGATAAGAGCCACAGCGTCCCGACGCCAGTGCCCACGGTTCTCAGCGCTCCTCCCCATCACTACACTTGAGGATCTGGCCTTACAGTCAGACCCCCCCGGGTCCTGCCTGGTCCCCTTCGGAAAGCAAGGTCCCAAGGAGTCCTCTCCCCAAGGAAGCTCCTGAAGGGAACCCTTAGAGCAGCACCCCTTTCAATTAGCCATTTCCCCACCTCACTGCAAATGATCCCGCACCTTTGATAAATCCGAGGCTCCAAGACTATTCCCCACATACCTCTCGGGACAATTAAGAGTCACAGTACTTCCCCCACCCCACCCCAGTGAGGATTGTGGTCCCGCCCCAGGCTCTCTTTCTAGAAAGTTAAAGAAGCTTCTCCTGAGAAAGTCATTGTAGAGAGGGAACTGAAATTCAAAGTTTTTCCCTAAGGCAGCAAGCGATGCCCTAAGACGGACAGAGCCACCGAGCCCCCATCAAGTGGCAGTTCCCTCTAATCTGGTCTTAGAGTTCTGCGGGGTGGTCCCACCCATGGCTCAGGACGGCGGCCTCCTGGGCACCAAGATCCAGCGCTGCTCCCCAACAGCCAGCAAACCCAAACCCACCGGGTCCCCTCCCCGACGGCTCTGCGTTCCCAAAGCGCCCCCTGCCGGCCCCAGCTAACTAGAGGGACTGAATGGAGGGGCGGGATGGGTGGAGCTGGAACCGTGGTGGCCCCGCCTCACCCCGGCCTAGGTACGGAGAAACATCTCCCTGCAGCCCCGCCCTTGGTCCCCAGCACTCAGCCTCCTCCCGGCGCCGTCCTGGCCTACGCCTCTGTTCTTGGGACCTGGTGCTCAGGTTTCTCATGCCCGCCTCCGGATTTCTTGGAGCCTCTTCACTCTGGCCAGGCTGCCTGCATTCCTCTGATAACAGCAGCTCAAGGGTATGAGCATTAGGCTCTCATAGGACCCCACTTCCCACCACCAACACACACATACCCCTGAGGCCCATACTTGTGCTACTGTCCAATGTACAAGGTGATGGGACGGCTGAACGTGTGCACAGTGCGTGCGCACATACAAGCGGGATGTAGGTGAGAATGTGATTTGGGGGGCACGAGAGTGAGTGTTGTTCAGGGTAGTGGTGGAACCCTGGCTGCCTTGTCCCAGTCCAGGAGGGAAAGGACAGAGGCCCGTGCACTGTGTGGCTTTGAGCCAGTACCTCTCCTCTCTGTACCTCATTTTCCCCATCTGTATTATTAGCAGATGCTCACAGCGTTGTAGAAAGGACCTGTGCCAGGCGTGTGGTGAACAATGTCCAAGTGTCCTTCATTATTGATGTTGCCAAATGCTCAGTCCCAGAGACACCCACACCCTCAGGAAGGAAGGGTGTGACTCCATTGGCCATTCACGCAAAGATTCTTCAAACCACACCCACTGCCATGCCTGTTCTCACTTAAGCACCATTCTTCCACACACAGTGGTCACAACCATCTACATCCTCCCACGTGGACATGCGCTGATGCTCACACTCATACAGATATTCTCACTTCACTCCCATCTGAACACACGCACACAGACACAAAGCAACACACGCACACACACAGAGTTCCCCACAGACACAGACCCATATGACATTCATTCACTTTTCATCATCACTGGCCTTCAGAGCAGCTGCAGGGGGCAGAGTAGGGTTGCTGACGCACATGCTCACACATAGTTACACACTCCTATGCTGCCTGGTGCTGGTACACACGCTAGCACACGCACAGAGCTCACATAAAAACCCATGACACTCACACACCATCCTGAGCACTCGTTGCCTACCCCACAGCCACACACACAGAGGAATTGTGGAGACTCTACAGCGTGTACACACACACGCACTGGGCTAATCTGGGAGATACAGCTTCCCTACACACATGAAGCCCTACCAGGAGTCCCCCACCCCCAGCCACGTTAAGCCGTCACCAGCTGCCCTATGGCCTTCTCCTGCTCACCCCATACCGCCTGTGTCCTCCTCCCCTTTGCGGTTGGGGGCCTTGGGGGAGGGGGCTTGCAAGCACATGGGGAGCAGGACACGCACATGTGCCCACCATGTGGATGCTCATAAAATGGTTGTCCTGGCAACAGTGACTTGAAAGACTTGGTTCTTCCTCTCAGGTGGGTGGGACAAAAGATAAGAGGTGGGGACACCAGTATCCAGGCCCTCCTTCCACATGGGCTTGTGTATCACACTCAAAGATACACACACTGCTACAAACACATGTGGAGTACACCCCATTGCATTCAGACCCCCAGAGACCTGGTCCTCCTCAAGGCAAGCCCCACGTGGATACATGAGGTATACCTGTGACACCTTCACACACCAGTTTGTCACCTCCCACAACCCAGCATCCCAGCCACTCTCTATCACCAACCCACACACTTTTCACCCCTAGATATGAGGTGACACAGACACCCCATCACACTGGCTGACTCACACTGCAGCCAGGAACTTGGGTGCATGAGGGCACCCCTGACCTCCAGTCCTTACCCCCCTTAAAAGGAGCTGTCTGTGCCTGGCTGCCTGGGAGGCCAAGGGGACTCATAGCCTGGTTCTATGTGCAGGAAACACAGGTATTTACAATGCTTTATTTTTAAACCTTCCTTGTCCCACACTGGGGCCCTTGTGAGGCAGAATGGGTGGAGCCATGCCTTGAACCGCCTATACTAAAAGTGTAGCCCAAGGGTCAGACGTGTGGAAACTGAGGCTTAGCAAGGAGCAGGGGCTGCCCACCTGCATCTGGCCTCTATGGCTGATTTAAGCTAGCGGACCCCATGGTCAAGGCTGAGGCAGGGCTGGGGCAGTGCAGGGAGGGACAGCCGGAACCTAGGCACCTCCACCTGCCTGTGCTCAGGAATTAGTTTTGCTTCTTCACAGCTTCCTGGGATGATTCCCCCAGGTAGTTCCAGGCAATGCCTCCCCCTCCCCAGGCTGCTTTGTGCCCACTTGGCAGTTTTGAAACTCAAAAATCAGAGAGGTCAAGATGCTAACCCAAGGTCACATGGTAAGGAAGAGGCTCAAACCTGGGTTTGGATGACCCTAGAACATTCTGTCACTGCTCTCAGCCACTCTTCCTCCCCAGCCCCCTAGGACTGGCTCCCTGCCTTCCCTGGCCAGTCACTGCTCCCAAGGGGAGTGTTCTGTTCAAGGGTGGAGACCCAGGCGGAGGTTGTGGGAGGCTGGCAGCCAAAGGCCAAGACTTGAACTTGGCTGGTGGAGAAGTTTCCATCTTAGTGTCAGGAGTAGGTCCAGGCCCTACAGGCCCAGGACTGCACCTCAGGACCCCCAGAGACAAGCCGTATGGGGGTGGTAGTGGCCTGGTACCTTCTGTGTCCTCTGCCCCTCCAGGTGTCCCCAGCTGGAGTGTTGGCTATCTCCACACACTAAGCATTGCCCCACACCCCAAAGTGCTAGTGACCTAGCTAGCTGGGCCTCAGTTTCTTCATCTGTGAAATGGCTCTCATTTTTGTTTTGTGCCCAGCACTGGCCCTCAATGGTGTATAGTACCACTCCCCAAGAGGCTTTCCAAAACTAGGCTTCTGGGCTCTTGATGTGACAAACTTGTCCACACAGCTACATGATGCTGTGTGGGAAGAAAGGTCTCAGTGTACTGATGGGACAGGTGACAGCTGGACACACACACCAGCATGGGTCAGAGCAAGGGCCCCAGGGGCCAGAGGAGGAGCTGGCTGACCTCAGCCAGGATGAGGCCTTTGAGGCCTGTGGGCAATAGGAAGGCACTGACTGATTCCAGGAAAGGATGGGGAAAGCAGGAATGGTGGCTGTCCTCACAGGGCCATTTACAGCCTCAGGTCACAGATTCCAGGTCAGCAAGGTGGGAAAGCCATCATGGTGGCTGGAGGGAGCCAGGTGGGGAAGGGCCTCAGACTGTGTGGGCAGGGCTGGAGTGAGGAGCTTCCTAGGTTCACAGAGGCACAGATCCTCCCCCCAAAAGCCACAAATGTATACTCACTGTCACACACACAGAGACATACAATAGGCACACCCCAAACTCACTCGTACTCAGCAGTAACAGCTGCAAATATGCATATACCATCACACACACAAACACACATATATATGCCAAAGCCACAAATGTGCATACACCATCATACACTCAGAGACACATAAACATGCTCATAGACACACATGCAGACACCCCCCGAATTCATTCATACTCAGCATTCACAGCTATAAATGTGTACACACCATCACCCTCCCTCCACACACTCACATACACACACACACACATACTCACACACACACACACACACACACACACACCAGCCCCAGCCACTGAGGTTCAGCTGTCCTGCAGCACATATACCCTGGCACCCGGTTCTGGGTTGCCCGCCTGCCCTGCTATTTCATGTCCTTGGCCCCAGGCTGCCCTAATCCTGGTCTCGTGTCCTGAAGTCAGAAGATAAAAGGCAGCTGCAGCTCCAGATAAAGAAGGCGCAGCCACAAATCCGGAGCAGCCCTGGCAGCAGTGGGCACCAAGCCCAGCCACACCTGCCTCAATGCTGCCAACCCCATCTGGCCTGCTGGAGAGGGTCGGAAGGGACTGAGAGAGGGCAAGGGGAGATGGAGGAGAGGGATCAGGGAGGAGGAACAGAGAGATAGATGCAGAAACAGAAAGACAGAGAGATGCAGAGACACACAGAGAAAGAGAAATATGAAGAGAGATGAGACAAACATGAAGGGAAAAAGAAATGTAGAGAAATATAGAAAAGAGACAAAGGGACACACAAATGAAATACAAAGAGAAAAAAAATTGAGACAAACACGAAGCATAAAAGACAGGCAGAAAGAGAGCTGGTGCCTGAGTGGAGTACCAGCTGCCTTCCTCAGACCCTGACCCACCCTCATCTGGTGTCTCAGTCTCCACAACTGCCTAGGGCTGCTTCTGCCTCCTTCTTGATTTGGAGAATGACCCAGGCCTGGTTCAGGGTCACCTTCCTCAATGTCCCTACCCTCTCCAGGGTGACACCTGGGAAGGCCTCAGCCCCATCTGGCCTCAGTGAAGGTGGGAACCCTAGAGCAGGTCTCCCTGTCTGTGTCTCAGTTTCCCCAGCCATGATAAGATATATTCACTCAGGAAGTGTTCATTGAGCACCTACTGTGTGCCAGGCCCTGTACTAAGTGTCAGGAACACAGAGCAACTGAGATAGACCAAAATCGACTCTCTCTGGGCTCACAGTCCAGTGGGGAAGATAGGTGTGTGGCCAGGTAAATTCCAGGATGACCAGGGACACTCAGGCAGCTGCAGAGTCTATTAGGGGTGCTGGACCCACCCTGAACAGAGGACCATCAGAGAAGCTTCCAGAGAAAAAGGTGAAAACTAAAGTGTAAATGAATTTAAATGTAATTAGCAAAGTGACTGAGAGCTGGAATTAGACTTCCTGGAAGAGGGAAGAGCAAATGCAAAGACTAAGAGGTAAGACTGGCTCATGGAAGGTCTGGAATGAATGTGGTGCTTGAGTTTAGAGAGTGAGAAAGTAATAAGGGATGAAGCTGGGGAAGGTAGCAGAGGCTGGGTCATGCAGAAATTTGGGGGTCATGGCCCAGGGCTGGGACAATAGGGAACTATGGAAGGTTTGGGAGCAGGGAAAGGCCATGGTCAGATGCATTTTAGAAAGAGCTGTGGTTGGCTGGGTTGTTGGGGTCAGGATGAGAAGACATTGAAGCCTGGAAGGCAGGGTGATGGGAGAGGAGACTGATTGGAGAGAATTGGAAAGTGAAAAGGAAGCTGTGGGGCTAGAGGCAGGAGGAGAGGCTGATGCCCTGGTCTCTGGCTCAGGAAGGTGTGGTAGTCCCTGGGCAAAGGACCGCTGCAGCCTGTGGACTTAGGTGGAGATGGGATAAATTTCTGTTCCTTCCACGCAACGTCAGAGAGAAAGTTACTTAATGCATGAAAAGCGCACACAGTAAGTGCTCAATAATAGTTTAGCTACTGGTGAAAAAATATTATACTGTTAAAATAATATAATAATAAGCAATTAGTATTATGCTATTAATATTAATACCATGGTTATTAATGGCTGGCCCTACACAGAGCAGGCAAGCCATCTCAGGGCACAGCCAGGAAGACATAAGAAATCTATCCTTAGAGGCTGAGGCCCAGAGAGGGGAGGCCATATTCCTGAGGTTGCTCGCTGTGGGCCTCAGTTTCCCCACTTGTCCAATTGTCTCCCCCGACTGGTCGTGGATGCCTGTGGGACAACAGGCAGAGACTACTGGTAGAACTTCAGACGACCATGGGACAGGCACCTCGGAAGAAGAGGTGAGCTCCGTTCCTGGAGGTGGGTAAGGGGGTTTGGGCAAAAGTCTCCCAAGAACTCTAGCAGTTTCTTCCAGTTTTCGAGTCCCCGATTCCAGTTTTATTCCCATATTGACCTACAGAGGGCAGCCGAGGCCAGAGATGGAAGACAAACTGCGCCCCGCCCACTTCCATTTTCTCCTTGGTCCGGTGAAAGCTAGTTCCGAGCCTACTTTGGCCTCAGACAAATCCTTTTCCTCTTAAGTCCTGTTTTCTCATCTGTTTCGCAAGGAGTACAATCTCTGTGTCACGTCCCTCCCTGGGGAAAGCTCTGTCGAGTTTAGCAGTGAAATTCAAGGGAACCGAAGGGATTGGTTGTTCCCATCCGGCAGTGTCCACGTAATTCAGGGCAAATAACAAAAATAAAGTAAAAAGAACAGTAGTCGTTAAGATTTATTGATTGTTGTTTATTAAGTTTTTACCTTCTAAAAGAAGTATTTTTATCAGCCCTATTTTTCTGATTAGAAGATGGAGGCAAAGAGAAAGAAAACAACAAACGTCCCAGCTGGTTAGTGGGTGGGCTGGGATTTGAACCTGGCAAGCTTAGTACAGCGCCCTGAGGTCCCTGTGCTACATCAAGCCTCTTTCAGAAACAGGGAGAGCTGTAGGCGAGGCAGAACAGGATTGAATGGGAACTGTCACGAATAGTTGACTTGATTCTGCCCTCCTTGTCTGATAGTAGACCCATTTCCTTCGGAGTAAAAGCTCAAGTCCACCCTGCAGTCCACAAGGTCCTGCACGATCCATCCTGCCCTTTCCTCTTCCCTCTCTCGCCCTCGCTCAGTCTGTTCCAGCCACACAGAGCTTGGTGTTTCTCCTACATGCCAGGCGCCATCCTACCTCAGGGACTTTGCACTAGCAGTTCCCGCCACCTGGAACACTTTTTAAAAAACCCCAGCAGGCTGACCTGTGGTGGCGCAGTGGATAAAACGTCGACCTGGGAACACTGAGGTCGCCAGTTCAAAACCCTGCACTGGTCTGGTCAAGGCACATATGGGAGTTGATGCTTCCAGCCCCTCCCCCCTTTCTCTCTTTCTCTCTCTCTCTCTCTCTCTCACTCTGTGTCTCCTCTCTAAAATGAATAAAATAAAAATAAATAAAATAAAATAAAATAAAAATAAAAAAAATTAAAAAACCCCAGCAGGGCCTGACCTGTGGTGGCGCAGTGGATAAAGCGTTGACCTGGAATGCTGAGGTTGCCGGTTCAAAACCCTAGGCTTGCCCGGTCAAGTCACATATGGGAGTTGAAGCTTCCTGCTCCTCCCCCCCTTCTCTCTCTCTCCCTTTCCTCTAAAATGAATAAATAAATAAATAATAATAATAATAAAAAAACCCCAGCAGGGCCTGACCAGGTGGTGGCGCAGTGGATAGAGTGTTGGACTGGGATGAGGAGGACCCAGGTTCGAGACCCCGAGCTTGCCAGCTTGAACGTGGCCCATCTGGCTTGGGCAAAAGCTTGCCAGCTTGGACCCAAGGTCGCTGGGTCCAGCAAGGGGTTGCTCAGAAGGCCCGCCGTCAAGGTACGTGTGAGAAAGCAATCAATGAACAACTAGTGTTGAGACAGCGACGAAAAACATTTAATGACTGATGCTTCTCACCTCTCTCCGTTCCTGTCTGTCCCTATCTATCCCTCTCTCTGACTCTCTCTCTGTCCCTGTAAAAAAAAAAAAAAAAAAACAGCAGGAAAACAAAACACTTCTGTGGGCCGACTGCTGTCCGTGGAAGGCCAAATTGTGAGCATCTTCAAGCATCACTGAACATTTCCAACACTCCGCCACAGAAGGATTAGCAGTAAACGGTACCCAGGATCCCACCCCCCCCACGCTCCGCCTCTGTTACGTCGACGTGCGTACAAAGCGTCACTTGGAGCGACCCAAGCATGCGCACTTCCACAGCACAAGCGGTGAGGACACAAGCGCGACCCGGAAGGCCTTCTAGCTGTACGACAAAGCAGGCGTGAGTGGGACTGATGGCGGAGAGTGCGGCAGAGGCCCCAGCCGAGAGTGGGAGCAGTGGCGACTTAGGAGCGTGCGCGGTGGAACGGGGAGTGGCACCCATTAAACCTCGGTGAGTCGCCGGGACAGGAGGAAAAATAAAAACCTCACGGGTCTTCCCGGCACCCGTAGGGCAGCTCGAGCGGTGCATGCCGGGAGATGGGGCCGCCCAGGGCGGGAAGCTCTCAGGCTTCTGGGCTGTTCCTCAGTGGCGGTACCTGATACTGCACGTTGCCAGCTGTCATGAACACTAAGGAGGGTACGGGGCATTCTATCGTGGGCGGGGTTTGAGGCGAGGGTGGCAAAGAAGGCTGGGGACCGTAGTCTCAGCGTATGTCAGAAATAGTGCATGTGCACCTTCAGGCAGCTGCAGTTGTATAGGCTGGAACATTGTGTCTGAAGCGATTGCCGCGATGCGGGCTGGGGCTTGTAGGGCCAAAAAGTATGCTGCCCAGTGGAAGCTGTGTCTTGTTGTAAGGCATGCTGGGACATGTAGTTTCCTTTAGCCTACCGTGGCCAGTGACGTACATATACGCCTGATGCTTGTAATTGGGGCAATGGGAACTCAAAGACAAAATAGGCCCTATCTGTGATCTTGAGGTGCTCCCATACTGGCAGATGTTCAGCTCTAACTGGTGAGCTAGGTCCCCATTAGCAAAAGTATGTAAGCAGAGGTAAGTGTTCTCAGTCCCCTTCCCCAGTGTCAGTTGAGTCAACTCGGGAGGGAATGCCTCAACAAGCCTTCCTTTACTCTACTTCTCCGCTGGCAGTTACCTCACCACCAAGGAGCAGTTCCATGAATTCCTGGAATCCAGAGGGCAAGAGAAGCCCAGCCTGGACACTGACGCTGGAAACGCTTATGGCTCTGACCTGGTTGAGCCTGCGGCCAAGCGGATCCGACTGGAGGACGGGCAGCCAGAAGAGGGCCCCAAGGAGGAGGAAGCTGAGCTTGAGGAGCAGCCTGAGGCTCAGAAGAGAGCCCGGGGCCAGAATAAGGGTCGGCCTCACGTGAAACCCACCCAGTATGACAAAAACAGGCTCTGCCCTTCCCTGGTGCAGGTGAGTATCTTTGTCACCAGAAAGTCCCAGAAGCCTTCAATTTGAGCCTCTCTGTCCTCCATTCATTCCTCATGGTGTTGTGATATAAATATCATTATTGTTCCTTTTTCCAGTTGAAGAAACTGAGGCACAGTGAAGCTACTGACTTGCCCAAGGGGACACAGCCAGGAGGGGAGGAATCTGAGGTTCAAAGCCTGGCTGCCCCCAGCCCATTCCTCTCCTCCCTCATTGCCTCCCTGTTTCCCTGCAGGAATCAGCTGCTAAGTGTTTTTTTGGTGACGATTGTCGCTTCTTACATGATGTGAGCTGCTACTTGAAGACCAAGCCAGCTGACCTGGGCCCCCGCTGTGTACTATTTGAGACCTATGGCAGGTGCCCATATGGTGTGACCTGCCGCTTTGCTGGGGCCCACCTGGGACCCGAGGGCCAGAACCTGGTGCGGGACACCGCAGTCCAGGCCCCTCCAGTCCGCAACGTCTTGGACAAGGCTCTGCAGCAGCAGTTGCGAAAGCGCAAGATCCACTTTGAGCGTGCCGAGCAGGCCCTGTGCCAGCTAGGCAAGGGCCACCTCTCAGGCCCCACCCCTTCAGCCACTGACCCAAAGGTTCCAGGCACTGCGAGTGCCCCACAGCAAGACAACTGTGACACCAAGCAGACCCCTCTGGGGCCTGGCACTGGTACCCCTCCCAGCAGCCCCGTGCAGACCTGTGGTCCCCTGACAGATGAGGACATAGTCAGGCTGCGGTCTTGTGAGAAGAAACGGGTATGTGTCACTTAGGCTTCCCGTTGACGCTAGCAGCGTGGGGAGCTGAAGGAGCTGGATACACACTCCCAGACCCAGAGAGTCAGGGCTGAGGCAGAGGGAAGCAGGAGAGAACATGGAGATAAGAACATTTCTCACAGTGGAATTGATTGACATGTACAGAGATCGAGATAAAAAGGGGCAAGGCTGATGGGTCAGAGCAAAACGTGTTCTAGATTGTGAGAAGAGACTGCAAAATCCAGATTGGAGGTTAAAGCCTCACTGTGTGTTTCCTTTCCTTCTAGCTTGACATCAGTGGCAAATTGTACCTCGCCCCCCTTACCACGGTAGGACCCATGTGGGATGGTCTGAGTGGTGGCAGGGTGGTCACCTTGACAGTGCCTAGTGCCTACCAATCTCAGGTCTTCTAGTTGAGGACACTAGCTGTAGGGGCCAGGTGTTTGGGGTCCCTGCCTGTCACACCCACATTTGTTTGTGTCCCTCACTGCCCCCAGTGTGGGAACCTGCCCTTCCGGCGAATCTGTAAACACTACGGGGCTGATGTGACATGCGGGGAGATGGCTGTCTGCACCAACCTGCTGCAGGGCAAGATGTCTGAGTGGGCCCTGCTCAAACGTCACCAGTGTGAGGACATCTTTGGTGTCCAGGTTGGTGCTCCCAAGAGAGGGAAGGAGGGGCTTTCAGCTGCCAAGTTTTGGAGCAAAGTTCAGGGTTGGCTCTCCTGGATCCCAGGCCTGGTTTAATCACCTCTCAGATTCCTCTCACCTCAGCCAAGCACCTCCAAAGGCTGATGACCTTGGCATGGGGCCAGGAAGGCATGGCTCCTCACTCTCTCTGCTCCAACACCTGCCACAGCTGGAGGGCCCCTTCCCCGACACTATGACCAAGTGTGCTGAGCTGCTGAACCGCACCATCGAGGTGGATTTCGTGGACGTCAACGTTGGCTGCCCCATCGACCTTGTGTACAAGAAGGTAGCGGCCATTTAGCTCTGGATGTCTAGAGCAGGCAGCGTGTGGGTGGGGTGGACATCTGGGACCCGACTCTGTTCCTGCTTGAGTCCTTGGGAACCTGTGGGGGCCCTGTGTCTCAGTTTTCCTATTTGCATAGCAAGGGCAATGATGTGCGTCAGGCCCAGCCTGGATGCTATCCTCCCTTGCTCCAGCCGCCCCGTCTTTTCCAGGGCGGGGGCTGTGCCCTCATGAACCGCTCAGCCAAGTTGCAGCAGATTGTTTGTGGCATGAACCAGGTATGCCCCAAGATGTCCCCATCTTTTCCCACCCAACCCTGGGCCCTGCTGACCATACTCATCCCTGCAGGTGCTGGATGTGCCTCTGACAGTAAAGATCCGCACGGGCGTCCAGGAACGTGTGAACCTGGCACACCAGCTGTTGCCTGAGCTGCGGGACTGGGGGGCAGCCATGGTTACGGTGGGTCTTGGGGTACAGTGGGTATCGGGGCCTTGGAGGTATTCCAGGTACTCCAGCGATCCTTTCTAATGATCTCTCTTTCCTTCTTTCCTCTTTATCTTGGCTCTCTTTCTCTCCTGTTTCCGTCTGCCTGTCTGTCTCTCTCTCTGTCTCAGCCTGGCTCTCTTTTTATCTCTTTCTTTCTCTGATGCTCCACCTCCCTGGACCTTCCTACTCTCCCCATGTGGCTGCTTTTCCTCCAGCTCCATGGCCGCTCTAGGGAGCAGCGCTACACCAGGCTGGCCGACTGGCAGTACATCAAGCAGTGTGTGGCAGCAGCCAGCCCCATGCCCCTGTTTGGTGGGTACCCTGCCACTCAGTTCAGACCTCCGTGCTTTGTCATCAAAGGCCACACAAACCTGGGCCCACCTCCCTACCCGAGACACCTCCCTGCCCCAGTGGGGGCTAGTGGGCTGGCAAGAACTCCTCAAGAACTGGCTTTCCTGCCTGCATGCAGCTTCCTGAGGCCACTGTCTCTGTCCCTCAGGAAATGGGGACATCTTATCTTATGAGGACGCTAACCGCGCCATGCAGACTGGAGTTGCTGGAATCATGATTGGCCGGTAAGTGTGCCCAATGCCGGCATGGCTATAGACAGTGAGGGTGTATCTGAGCTTTGTCACTCTTGTCATGGTGCTCCAGCCCAACTGCTTCACCTCCTGGTCCATTTGTCCCCAGCAGGTGGCCCTGTCTGCAGAGGGATGGTCGGGCTGCAGCTGGCAGGGGCAGGAAGGACTGGAAATTTCTACATTTGTGGGCTTCTGATTTGGGGTTGGAACTCTTGGGCTTTGAAGGTTGTGTGAGCACAGCTAGAGGTGGGTTTGGCAGCCTCTCACCACTCCCTGCCCTACAGTGGTGCCCTGCTCAAGCCATGGTTGTTCACGGAGATCAAGGAGCAGCGGCACTGGGACATTTCGTCATCCGAGCGCCTGGACATCCTGCAGGATTTCACGCATTATGGCCTGGAGCACTGGGGCTCAGACACTCAGGGCGTGGAGAAGACCCGCCGCTTCCTCCTCGAATGGCTCTCCTTCCTTTGCCGGTGGGCATGGAGCAGCTAGGGTGGGGTGCTGGTGATGAGGCCAGCCTAGTCCAACCCTGTCCCCCCCTTTCCACAGGTATGTACCTGTGGGCTTGCTTGAGCGGCTCCCACAGAAGATCAATGAGCGGCCCCCCTACTACCTGGGCCGTGACTACCTGGAGACACTCATGGCCAGCCAGAAGGCAGCTGACTGGATCCGCATCAGGTGCCTTGGAACTGAGGAGTGGGGGTGGAGGGCTTGTGGGGTGGGGGTGGCCCAGGCCCCAGACCTCACTGACCCTGCCCTCCATTCACCCTCCTCACAGTGAAATGCTGCTAGGACCAGTGCCACCCAATTTCGTCTTCCTGCCAAAACATAAGGCCAATGCCTACAAGTAGCTGCTGGGGTGAGAGAGGATGCTGGAGGGTCCCCGTAGTGTGTGAGAAGACAATAAACTTTATTCTTTTAAGTTTTTATTTATTTTAGAGAGGGACAACGAAAGAGAAACAAAGAGAAACATCGATTTGTTCCACTTACTTATGCATTCATTGAGTAGTTCTTATATGTACCCTGATCAGGGATCAAACCTGCAACTTAGGCATATTGGGAATATGCTCTAACTAATTGAGCTACCTGGCCAGGGCATAAACTTTATTTTAAAACTCAGGCTTTTTTGTGACCCTGATGCTGCCCCTTCCCACTCCCAGGAGCTCTCCCTGGATACCTCCCATCCCTGTCCCTGTTAGCTCCTTACCTCCTTCCTCACTCATTCACCAAAGTTTCCTGACATCTCCCAAGGCGCCTTGACCACAAAGAAGCCACTGGAGCTTAAGGAGGGAGGCCTGGCCTGGCCTAACCAGATGGTGTCACACTGGATAAAGCATTGACCTGGGATGCTGAAAATCTAGATCTGAAGCCCTGAGGTTGCTGGCTTGAGTGTCGGCTCACCAGCTTGAACGTGGAGCGTGGGATCATAGACATGATGCCATGATCGTTGGCTTGAGCCCAAAGGTCGCTGGCTTGAAGCCCAAGGTCGCTATCTTGAGCAAGAGGTCACTGGCTCGGCTGGAGCCCTTGAGTCAAGGCATGTATGAGAAGTAATCAATGAACAACTAAGGTGCCACAAGTAAGAGGTTATGCTTCTCATCTCTCCCTTCCTGTCTGTTCCTCCCCCCTCCCCCACTAAAAAAATGGGAGGGGAGGCCTGGCCTGCTGTGTTATGGATCAGAGTGGGCTGCCTAGAGGAAGGGGCCTCAGCTGTCAGATTGGCATTGCTAGAAAAGGCAGAAGGCAGCATACTAGGCCCAGGGTTTGTCCCACACTTTATGGCAGATGTCCTTGGCTACCTTAGTTTCCCCTCTGTTCCTGCTCACCAGCCCCCACACCTCCAATATCCGGAATCCTGACCAGTGGGCGGGCCACAGGCTGGAACCTGCTGCCCTGAGTAACCAGGCAAACAGAACTCTGTGGGACTTCTGAGCCTGTTTTCTGGGTGGGCTGCCTATGCTCCCACCTGGCCTGCCCCCTGTCTAGGCCCACTGCTTCCCTATGCAGCACCCCAAGCCCTTCTACACACCTCTAGCTCCCCAAGAAAGTTTCATCCCTGGAGGCCTGGATGGCAGCGAGGGGCCTGGCAGCCAGCTCACTCCTTCCTGCACAGAGCCTCTTCCCATTGTGGGTACGAATCAAGGAGGGGGGGCTGATGATGGGATGGGGACCTGAGCTCTGTTCATTAGCTTTAGGACCCCACATGCCCGCCTGCCTTTGTTCACAGGTTCCTCCAACCTGTATCCCCCAAACCTGGAGAAAGAGGTGTTTCCAGCCCCTCCAGCAGGTACTGGCCTCTTCCCAACCCTTGATTAGGCCCCGGGAGTGGGTTGAAGTGGGCAGGGCCATCTTGTCTCCGCCGGGTCCCTTGACAGCTCCCAAAGTCAAGGTTTGTGTACCTGTTTCACGGAGGCATGCAGACCAAGGCCTGTGTGCCCCATCTAGACAAGAACCTGATGACAAGGCCTGTGGCTCTTCTCTCTTGATGGGTCCCCCAAAGCCAGGCTCGCCCACAGGCTCCCAGAGTTTGGGCCACGCCTTCCCTACCATCCCACACTGCCTCCCCAAGGTAGTCGGGTCCCAGCCTTGTCCCTCTCAGGGCTGCCCCTCCTGGGCCCACAGGTTTCCAGATGGCGCCCTGCGGCTGCTTCTTTGACCCCCGCATTTACCGAATTGAGTGGGCCACCACCGACTTCGGCCAGTCGTCCCTGTACAAGCTGGCAGCAGCGGGTGGCGGGATGCCAGCTGGGGGCCCCGCCTCCCCAGGCACCTACCTCCTAGAGCCCCAGCACTACCTCAAGGCCCCAGTGCCGCCTCCGCCATACCCCCATTTCCAGCCAGTGCCTGGGGGCCCCCAGTACCTCATGCCCTACTTCCAGCCAGACAGACCTGGGCCCGAGGCCCAAGGCTTCATGGGGGACGGGGGGGCCCCTGCCTTTGTCGAGCTGCCCCCACCCCTGCTCAAGGAAGGCCTGGTGCCCCTGCCGTCACAGCTGCCCTCCAAGGAAAACAAGGTGCCTCCTCGTGTCATCACACTGCCCCCTGCGGCCTGTGGCCACCTCAAGGGTCGCCTGAGTCAGCTCCAAAGGTCTGGGGAGGCCCTGGCCTTTCCCACCAAGGACCTGCAGGGCAGTAGCACTGGGCCGGGCCTGCTGTACCCACCAGGCCCCGGGGACCCCAAGGCAGCTGAAGCAGAGGGAGCCTCACTGGGGGTGGGCAAGACCAGGTCCCCTGAGGCGTCCAGGGCCTTTGTGCTTCCTGAGAAGGTGCTGCTGGAAGACGCCATGAAGCTCTTTGACTGCTCTCCAGGGGGTGCCGAGCCTGAGGGTTCCTTGTGCCAGGCTCCTGGGCCAGCCCTGCCTGACAGTGGGGGTGGTGGGGATGACTCCTCTGGTGACATCCGCTCGCTACACCTGCCGGATGAGTTGCTGTCCTTCGACTACAGTGTGCCTGAGATCCTGGACACAGTGTCCAACGTGGAGTACTTTTTCAACTTCAAGGCCCTCGACGAGGAGCCGCCCCCCTGCCCAGGTCCCCCTGCCACCACCACTGTGGCCCCTACACTTCGGGCTGAACCCCCCAGCAAAAGAAAGTCCAGTGCCTCTGCCAGCAAGAAGGGAAGGCAAGGAGGCAAAAGTAAGCAGGCTGTGGGCCTGGCCAGCGCCCCACCCCCAGGACCTCGGCTGGACCTGAGAGCCACCCCCCATTAAAGCGGATTTGATCTCTCGGCCCAGTGTCTGCTCAGTGGCAATGGGACACATTAGGCCAGGCTGGACATGAAAGGCAGTCCCCCCCGCCCTGCTCCACCATCCAGAGGGTCCTGAACCATGTAGGGAGGCCCTCCTCGCAGGACCCCAGCACCTCTTACGTGCTAGGCTTCCAGACTGAGCTGAGGAGACCTTGATTCTGGATTCTGAATTCCTTGTTTTCCTGGCCTTGCAAAATCAAAGTCAGCCAGCGTGGAAGGGGGGCTTTTGTGAGTTGAGGAGACGCCAACCAGGTTCCTTTAAGGATTCTTCACCATTATGTTTGGTGGGGGGATGTCAACACTGCCCAGACATAGGCAGAAACTTGTCTGGAGGGAGACAACAGAAAGAGCTCCCCCTCTTCTGTCCCCTTGAAGCCATAGCCAATAAAGGGAGACCTCTCGGGTTTGCAGCCAGGCTCCACCTCAGTCTACCTGCCAGGGGTGGGTGAGAGGTATGCAATGGGGGCATTGCGCATGGGAAAGTCCCCATTCTGGTTTATGCACGTGGGGCTGGTGCTGGATGGACGTAAATGTACCAGGTGATCTGCATGTGGGGGCTGGCAGGGAGGTCAGACGCAGTGCATACTTGGCACATAAGCAACCTGAAATTGGCCCTCCCATGATGGGGACTAGCAGAGTGCACCTGGGTGGTGGCCAGATACCAGAGTTGGCAAGTCTGTTCCAAAAAGGGTGTCCAAGCAGGCCCCAAATGCTGGGTTCCCTCACTGGGCCCCATGTGTGGGTTTTGACTTTTAGTGGCAGGAACAGGAGAGCCCAGAGTTTGGGTGTCCATTTCTCACACCGGCTCCTTTTTACTCTGTCTCCTATTCCCATGGAGCTTGTCTTACCCCATCTGGTCCAGGCTGTCTTCACCCTTTCCAGATGACCTGCCCTGGTCGGCAAACTGCTACTTGTGAGCCACAGGCGGCTCTTTGGTCCCTTGAGAGTGGCTCTTCCACAAAATACCACGTGCGGGCGCTACCTCAATAAGGAATGTACCTACTTATATAGTTTAAGTTTTAAAACTTTGGCTCTCATCTTGTACTGTTGATATTTGGCTCTGTTGACTAATGAGTCTGCCAACCACTGGAGGGGCAGCTGCTGGCCACATCCTTCCCTGAAATGCTCAAGGTGAACCTGATGGGGCCAACTTCATTTGCCATGTAGCATGTAAGGAATTAGGAAGCAATGGGAGATGAAGACATGCCCCCAACTTGCTCCCCTACCCTTACAGAGTCCCTGGGCTGAGTGGTGGAGGTCAAAGGCTTGACTAAGACTAGAAGGTGGCTGGGTATGGGGAGGGCAAGGTTGGAGCTGCGAACATACCGTCCAGTACCCAGCACGTCATGCTACCTGCCTGTGGTGTTGTGGGCCTACATGGCCCATCTCCCTGAAACCTTATTCCTTTTTTTTTTAGCTTTTAAAAAATTGATTTTTAACCCTGGCTGGTTGGCTCAGTGGTAGAGTGTTGGCCCAGTGTGTGGAAGTTCCAGGTTCAATTCCCAGCCAGGGCACACAGGAGAAGCACCCATCTGCTTCTCCACCTTTCCCCCTCTTCTTCCTCTCTATCTCCTCTCCTCCCACAGCCAAGGCTCCATTGGAGCAAAGTTTGCCCAGGCGCTGAGGATGGCTTCATGGCCTTCACCTCAGGCACCAGAATGGCTCCGGTTGCAATGGAGCAATGCCGCAGATGGGCAGAGCATCGTCCCCTGGTGGGCATGCTGGGTGGATCCCTGTCAGGCGCATGTGGAAGTCTGACTGCCTCCCTGCTTCTAACTTCAGAAAAAATAAATAAAAAATTTAAAAAAAATTATTGTTAGGGAAAGGAGAGAGAGAGAGAAAGGGGGGAGAAACTGAAAGCATCAACTCCTAGTAATTGCTTCCTGTATGTGCCTTGACTAGGCAAGCCCAAGGTTTCAAACTGGCAACCTCAGCGTTCCTGGTCAATGTTTTATCCACTGTGCCATCACAGGTCAGTGAAACCTTATTCCAAAGCTCAGAAAAGTGGAGACAGCTGTGCCATCTCGGTGCTGGCCCTCTATCCCAGGGACTGTTTCACAGGGTGTACTGTCACTATTTACATTTGTTTCCACCTCTCTCGGTCCCATTTCTGTTCTGAACCAGACATGGGCCCAGAGAAGCCTGAAGCTCACTTGCCTTGGCTTCCCTTTGAGCCCTAAGGTAACATTTGGGTTATTTTGAAATAAAAATCAAGGCCCTGGTTGGTTTGCTCAGTGATACAGTATTGGCCTAATGTGTGGATGTCCCAGGTTCAATTCCCAGTCAGGGCACACAGGAAAAGCTCCCATCTGCTTCTCTACCCCTACTGCTCTCGCTTCTCTCTTTCTTTTCCCCTCCTGCAGCCATAGCTCGATTAGAGCGAGTTGTCCCCAGGTGCTGAGGATGGCTTCATGGCCTCTGTCTCAGGCTCTAAGAAGAGCTTGGTTGCTGAGCAATGAAGCAATGCCTAAGATGGACAGAGCATTGTCCACTGGTGGGCTTGCCAGGTGGATCCCAGTCGGAGCACATGTGGGAATCTGTCTCTCTGTCTCCACTCCTCTCACTGAATAATAAAAAAAAAAAGAAAATCAAGTGTCTCCAACAAAGGGAAGGTCCTGACAAAGGAGGGTGGTAGATGTAGGAGGATGAGCTTGTTTTCCTTGAAGATGAACGGCAGACCAAGGGACAGGAAGCCAGTGTGACCTGACAACCTAATAGGTCCCCTCCAGAGAGACTGCAGGAACGGGGGGCCCATCCAGCTCAACCCTGGAGGGCAGGGTTAATGGTCACTGCATTGTATGTGGGAGTGGAGGTTTCGATGACAGGATTGAGACTGCAATGGGCAATTTTAAATGATCATGAAATTATATTTTTAACTTAAGAGTAATCAGGAGAATCATGAGACCACCCCAGTTTCCATTTAGGATGAGAAGGCTGCTGTGTGTCACCTGGATATCTGATGGAGTGGTGTCCTCCCACTGATGGATAGATGGATGGATAGAAAGAATATACATACACATTGTATGAATACAGGGTGGGCAAAAGTAGGCTTACAGTTGTGAGTACATGAAAGTTTATTTTTATATTATTACTTATTAATTATTGTATTATTTTCCATACAAACTATAAACCTACTTTTGTCCCATCCTATACATGCAAACATTATCTCTACACATGCACAGTCACATGTAAACATACCATCTACATGTGTGTACATAAGTGCATATTGTTTATATACACATATACATGCACGTGTACATGTGGCCTGTACACATGGTATCTACATGTATGCATGTTCATGTACGTAATGTTATTCTACACATACATGTGTGTGCATATGCATGATATTCATACATGTGTGTGCACATACACATAGCTATGCGTGTTTATGTAGATATGCATACACGTGCATGGTTTTACATTACCTATAGGTATATATGCATATACAGTGTGTCCGTAAAGTCATGGTGCACTTTTGACTGGTCACAGGAAAGCAACAAAAGACGATAGAAATGTGAAATCTGCACCAAATAGAAGGAAAACTCTCCCAGTTTCATACCTATTCAGTGCAGTTCGATGTGGGCTCCATTTGTTGCCCTACACACATCCAAACAATAGTGAAGTTCTTGCCACACATGGGTAAGGATGTCTGGTGTAACGGAGTGAATAACGTCTGTGATTCTCTATTTTAAGTGATTAATGTCGTTGATACGTTCAATGCATACATGTTGCTTCACATAACCCCAAAAGTAAAAGTCTAAGGGCGTCAGATCCGGGGATCATAGTGGCCATGGCTTGATAGAACCCCTGCCTATCCACTGCCAGGGGAATGTTCTATCCAGAAACTCATGAACAATGGTGGCGCAGTGTGGAGGAGCGTCGTCTTGTTGAAAGATGACACCTTCTGGAAATTGTGGCACTGCATACAATTCCAACATGTCAAGATAGGTGTTTTCTGTCACAGACTGCTCTGCGAAAAAAAAAGGGCCTATCACCTCATCATGCATCAGGCCACACCACACGTTCACTTTAGGGGTGTTATGTTCGTACTCAACGTAGGCATGAGGATGTTCAGCAGCCCATATTAGGATGTTATGGCGATGAACATGTCCACAGATATGGAAGGTCACCTCATCGCTAAACACAATCTTCTGCAAAAATCTTGCATCATTGTCGATCTCATGAAGCATATCTGTAGCAAACGCGCATTGTGTGGGTCTATCCGCCGGTTTGATAGCATGCAACAGCTGCAATTTGTACCCCGTAAAACAGAGACATTTCTTTAACACCTTATGAAGTGTAGTCTTGCTTAGGTGTAATTGTCTAGCACACGCACACACAGATTTTTTAGGGCTCCTTAGGTAGCTATCCCATTTAGCCTCTACAGATTCGTCACTGACTGATAGCCTACCAGAACGGGGTTTCTCCACCAAACTGCCAGTTTCCTTCAACTGCTTATCCCACCAAGTAACGTTATTCCTATGTGGTGGCGCTTCGTTATAAACGCGCCTATATTCACGTTGCACTTTGGTCACGGATTCGAATTTAGTGAGCCACAGAACACACTGAACTTTCCTCTGTAACGTCCACATCTCTACTGGCATGGCCGTGAGCTGCTCCGCTGTATACACAGTGTTACGTCATCATCTGCACATGCGCACGTGCTGCCACATCATCCTACAGACACTGGCAGGGTTTTCCTTTTATTTGGTGCAGATTGAACATTTCTATCATCTTTTGTTGCTTTCCTGTGACTGGTCAAAAGTGCACCATGACTTTACGGACACACTGTATGTATATACACATCCATAATACAGTATGTATTTGCAAACACAGATATGTTTATTTATACACACACACACATATACTTGTATGTGCGTACTATATTTGTATACATATGTGTATGCATATTACACATAGGCATACACATGCATTGCATACATGTTATGTGCAGTATACCTTTTATGTATACACTGGCATATATGTACACACACATAAACCTATATATCATACACATGTGTGTACATACATTAATATATGTACATAAACATGCATGCACATAATACATATGCATGTGTATAAGTAACATGCGTGTAATAAAATATATGCTTCCAAATTTTTATTTGTATGCACACCAAATACATGTATATTTGTACATGTGTTAGGGTTTATAAACACAGATATGGAAGCCCATCAATCTGTCTTCTACAGACTCCCCTGCTTTCCCCTAGACTCTTAATATTCTCTAGCAGAACATGTTGCAGTCTTACCCTTTTCTGGGGCCCACCTGTCACTGCACTGTGTGCCTATGCTGGTCTTTTTCACCCACTCCTCTTTTTCTTTTTTCTTTTTTTTATTTATTCATTTTAGAGAGGAGACACAGAGTGAGAGAGAGAGAGAGAGAGAGAGAGAGAAAGGGGGGAGGAGCTGGAAGCATCAACTCCCATATGTGCCTTGACCAGACCAGTGCAGGGTTTTGAACTGGCGACCTCAGTGTTCCCAGGTCGACACTTTATCCACTGCGCCACCACAGGTCAGGCTCACCCACTCCTCTTGATTAGTTTGGGCAGCCCCCTTCTGACTGTTACAGCCCATGGAGGGGCTGTCATTCAGAGGGACTCTGGCACCAGCATGTCGAGGGAGGCAGACCAGTGCAGGTAGGTGTCAGGAAAACGTCACCCACAATTGATGCTCATGTCATCTGCTTGTTTTACATACACTTTATTTTATGACAACTCTGAGCCTCTCTGATGCATGCTCAGAGCCTGCATCAGAAACACGCCCAAGACTCTCTACACCTTTTGTAGAGATTGACTAAGAACCCTTGGACCCTGTTGCCGTGCTGTGTGTGTAGTAGTTTGGGGATTATGTAGGCCAGACATAAGGACAGCAGGATGAAGAGCATGAGCAGGATGATAGAGATCTCTGGCGAGATGCTTTGCAATGGGAAAGCCCCGTACACGTAGATGCTGAAGGTGGTCTCCAGGTGACAGTAGCTGCAAGTGGTGGACAGGGAGAGGCCAGGGGGCACTGAGATCAGGGCCCCAGGCCAGTGACCCAGGACACCAAGTTCCATTTATACCCACTTTAACTTTTGTCCATTCTGAGTCTGCCCTCCTCTTGTGTATTTTGGCAGCAGTCACACTACCTCCCCTCCCTGGGACCCTTGCGGTCCCCTCCTCTAGGGACAAGGGGTACGTCCATCATGCCCACGTTCCATCACAGCATGGAAGTGGAGTTGGGACAAGACAACAGCCACAGATGTCCAGGAGGCTGGCAGTCAGAAGAGGTGTGGCAGGATGCAGGGTGGGTAGGAAGAGCATCCCAGGAGAGGGGACCCAGGGCATGGGATAGCTCACTGAGGGCTCTGCCAGAAGGAGGGTGCGGAAAGAGAAGGTGACAAGTCTCGCAGGTAGTCCCCCTCCTCTGGATTTCCCCACCCTGTGCCTTCTGCCCAGGGCTATCTCAGAGCTAGGCTAGTCCCTTGAGTCTACGGGCCAGGACCTCTAGGGAAGGCATGGTCTCCACATGCTTTTGGGGGTGAAGTTTGTACCTGTCTTGATGGGATAGATGATGGGGGGAAGGGTGGCCCCCCATAATCCCTCTCCCAGTGGGACATGCTGATGATCTGGACAAGCACACTGCATGTGACTTAGGAGCTCCTCAGGCCTTGTGGGCAGTAAGTATTTAACAGCTAGATCTGGGGTACGGAAAGGGGAGGTCTGGTTGGTAGTGTGTGCCGAATCTCCTGATGTAAATACGACCACCATGGCCGACTGCAGGTTAACTGTCTTGCAGAATCCCTGAATATTCCCAAGTCAGCTCCTTCACATCACCAGACACGGCATAAAAGGGTGACTCTGGTCCCCATGGGCAGGCCTGTGGCTGCTAGTTACCACTACTCCCCTAGTGCCTAGCATGGGCTCTTCATAAGATTTATTTAGTGAGTGAACAGATTTCATCCATTACTTAAAATCTCTCTTCCCCGGGGACTATCTGGGCTATTTGGAGAATCTTGGTTTACACAGGACCTGCCAAGGTAAGGGGAGAAAGTGGGTCCCCCACACGTGTGTGACATGCCAGCCATTCCCAGAGGCCCCAGCCACAAGGCAGTTCCCCCACCCCACTTACCTGTAGTACGGATCCACAATAGAAATGAGAAAGATATAGATTCCATTCCTTTGGTTGAAAATGACCTTGTTTTCTGTTGGGCCTCCCAAGATCTGATATGGGGCATTTGGCCATTTCAAGGGGGCATTGTTGTTGGGGTCATGGCAGCTCACGTAGTTCTGGAGAAGAGAACAGAGGTGTGATACCTACTGGCCCTGGGGGCTGGGGAAAGTCATGCCAGGACCCAGACACCCTCCACCCTGAGTCCAGCCCCACTCTCCCACAAAACCGCCATGGTTTGAGTCAAGGCCTCATGCTCACTGGGTGAACCAGTTCTTGATCCCCATGAGGAGGCTGTGGACACAGTTCAGCCTACATCCTTCCCTGCATAAGATGCAAAAATGAGTTGTGCACTTTTGAACAGTTAATTGTGTTATGTGAATCACATCAGTAAAAAAAAAAAATTGCATAAAACCAATGTCTCCAACAAAATAGATGATCAAACTCAAATGACAGAAATGGGTGTAAGGAAAGGAGCCAAGAATTCCAAGGCAGGACTGGTCTCAGGCGCGGGGAGGGAGAGTGGCCTATTGGTAGCATGGCTACATTGCGCTGTGTCCGTGCCTTCGGGGCTGAAGGGCTCCGGTGATGGAAACTATGAATGTGCATCAGAGGCTCCCAAGAGGACTAATATGATCTCTTCCTTTTTTTTTTTTTTTACAGGGACAGAAAGAGAGTCAGAGAGAGGGATAGACAGGGACAGATAGACAGGAACAGAGAGAAATGAGAAGCATCAATCATTAGTTTTTCATTGTCATTGCGACACCTTAGTTGTTCATTGATTGCTTTCTCACATGTGCCTTGACCGCAGGCCTTCAGCAGACCGAGCCACCCCTTGCTGGAGCAGCGACCTTGGGTCCAAGCTGGAGAGCTTTTGCTCAAGCCAGATGGGCCCACGCTCAAGCTGGCGAGCTTGGGGTCTCGAACCTGGGTCTTCCGCATCCCAGTCTGACACTCTATCCACTGCGCCACCGCCTGGTCAGGCTGATTTCTTCCTTTAACTGACATTGTGCCCCTATGTGTCGGTCATGTACAAATCAGTGTGCATGATAGAAATGTTTACTGAGCAGAACAAATGGTGAATTTAATCAACCCCTTAGTAATGGGCATTTGGATAGTTCTAGAACATTATCAACAATGCCTACAGCTCTGAACATTTGACCAATGCCCTTGGGAGAGATTTCCAAAGGATTCACACATCTTACATTCCTCTATGCGGCCCATGACTTGTGATGTCTTGATACCCTTGCTGTGAACTGAATGTTAGTACCCCCCCAAAAAAATTCATATATTGAAGTCTAACCCCCAAGGGGACGTTATTAGCAGGTGGGGATTTAAAGAGGTGATTACATCATAAAGATGTGCCCTTATAAAAGGGACTCCAGCCTGACCCATGGTGGTATAGTGTTGGAAGCTTTGACGTGGGATGCTGAGGTCACTGGTTCAAGACCCAAGGCTTGCCCAGTCAAGGCACATATGAGAGGCATCTGCTGCGAGTTGTTGCTTCCCTCTCCTCCCCACTCCCTCTCTCCACTCTCTCTAAAATTGATAAAATAAAATCTTTAAAAATATATATATTAAAAGGGATTTCAGCCTGACCAGGCAGTGGCGCAATGGATAGAGTGTTGAACAGGGACGTTGAGGACCCAGGTTCAAAACTCCGTTACGCTGGCTTCAGCACGGCCTCATCTGGTTTGAGCAAGGCTCACCAGCTACAGAGCTACAGCCAAAGGTCACTGGCTTGAGCAAGGGGTCACTTGGTCTGCGGTAGCCCCCCAGTCAATGCACATATGAGAAAGCAATCAATGAACAGCTAAGGTTCCTCAATGAAGAATTGATGCGTCTCATCTCTCTCTTCTGGTCTGTCTGTCCCTATCTGTCTCTCTCTCTCTGTCACACACAAGAAAAGGGATTCCAGAGAGCTCCCTAACCCCTTTGGCCATGTGAGGAAACAGCAAACACCAGATCCGCTGGCACCTTGATCTTGGACTTCAAGCCTCCAGGACAGTGAGAAATAAATGTGTTGTTTTATAGGCCCCCAGTCTCTGGTATTCTGTGATAGCAGGCCAAACAGGCTGATATAACTTCCCAAATGGGTGCAATCCATTGTCACCATCTGACCAGTGACTTATTTTGGAAATATAATTGAAGAGTAACTACTACCTCTCGGTCCCAGGAGAAGGACCCCCTGTCATTGGCATTCTCCATGATGGTGGTCCAATTCTGTGGCTGGGAACTGCAGAGCGCGGTCTTGGCCGTCAGGGAGTACTGGTATGTGAACAGCCCATTCACCTCCAGCAAGACATACTCTGCCTTGATAACCTCCTGGAACTTTTCTTCCCGCCACCTAGGACACACACAAGCAGTGGCTGTGGGAGGCTGGCCCAGGGAGGCATAGTGGCCCTCATGTGTTAGGAGACCATTCTGGGGGGTGTGAGCAGGCAGAGCAAAGCAAAGGCCCCCCACCCCAGGCCCCCGCTGACACTTCATGGACAGTCCACCCAAGGACACGCAGCAGTGGCAGGTGGGGACAGAGCAGGGAGAAGAGGTGGGGTGACAGCGGCATTGAGTATGTTCCATGCAGAGGTGGATTTAACAGCGGGCGTGCCAGGGCGCGCACCCTGGGCCCCGACTTCTGAGGGCCCCAGAAAACCCCAACTTTACACTTTTTTCTAATGACACCAAGTTTGGTTTCATATGTGCAATTTTAACATTAATAGTCATAATATTTTTCATTTATTTAAAAATATGGTTAACATGTATTTTTATTTTCCCTGTCTCTTTTTTTTTAAGGGCCCAATATTTTCTTCTGCACCCGAGACCTCAACCGAACTTAATCGGCCTCTGGTTCCATGGGGTGGACACAAAAGGCATGAGAAGGTGACAAATAAGCAGAGACTGTTGTGATGTCCTATAACCAAATAATGTCACTCATAAAGAAATTGATAAACTGAGGAGTAGGAAGAAAGGGGAGTAAAGAGGGACAAATATACGGTGATGGGAAATGGTTTGACTTTGGGTGATGAGTACACAACATAATCAACAGTTCAAATGCTATAGAAATGTTTACCTGAAACCTGTTATAGATAAATGTCAGCCCATTAAATTTAATTTTCTAAATAAAATTTAAAAAAGAAATCAATAAATTAATAAGCAAGTACATAAATTACACCCTTCACAACAGTCCTCTGATATTTTTCTGATGAACATCTGCAAACACACAAAAGGTATATACATTTAGGGCTGGTAATTAGGGTTGTTCTAAATCATCATTTTGATGTGCACTATTTTGTCTCCTGCCAGCTTGGAACTAACACCCCTCCTCTAATGGGACCCTTGTCTGTCCCTCACCCGAGCTCGCACATCCCCCACACGGCAGCTCTGAATTAGGGGGTTAGTCATTAGACCAGAGGTCAGGAACCTATGGCTCGCGAGCCAGATGTGGCTCTTTTGATGGCTGCATCTGGCTCACAGACAAATCTTTAATAAAAAAAAATAATATTAAAAATACAAAACATTTTCATGTATTACAATCTATTCATTTCCTACCGCTCATGTTCATGGCTGCAGGTGGCTGGAGCCAATCACAGCTGTCCTCCGGGACAACACTAAATTTTTATTGGATAATGCGTAATGTACATGGGTCATTGTATGGCTCTCATGGAATTACATTTTAAAATATGTGGCGTTCATGGCTCTCTCAGCCAAAAAGGTTCCTGACCCCTGCATTAGACCATGGATTCAATCCTGTGTGCCTGGCTTGTCATTCTACCTGGGCATGAGATTGAGGCGTGGTGGGACTAAGACATGATGTTCTAATGACCTAAATGCTTACAGGTGTAAGCCCATTCCCACCACCCTTCAGTCAGTGAATGAACATGTAGTCAGATGACATGCCAGTCACAGAGCTGAGTCACTCATCCTTATGTGCCGATTTAAATTAATTCCCACTAAATAAAATGGAAATCCAGTTCCTCAGCCCACATTTCCAGTGCTCAGTTGTCACGCGTAGCTCCTACCTGTCCACTGGGTGGCCCAGAATTGTGGAACATTTTCACCGCTGTAGAAAATTCTGGGCAGTGCTGGTCTGGAGCTACAATGTACTCAAGGGGGTGTGGTTCCAACCCCCAAGAACCTGTGCAAAAGTTGCCCCACTGGATCCCCAATCTCCCACAATAATGGAGAAATTACACTGAAACCTGTCCCTGCAAATTCAGGTGCTGGAGCCCTAACCCCCAGTGTGACTGTATTTGGAGGTGGGCCCTGACCCTATAGGAAAAGGAACCTCCAGAGCACACTGGCTCTTTGTGGGTGAGGACACAGCAGGAAGGAGCTTGTCTGAAGGCCATCGAGGGCGCCTCATGGAAAACCAATCCTTCTGACTCCTTGATCTTGGACTTTGGACTCCAGGACTTTGGACGACTCCAGGACCCTGAGACAGTCATGCCTATTGTCTAAGTCCCCCAGTCCCTGGTATGTTGTAATAGCCACCTGAACTGAGACTGTGGGCAAGGGAGGGGCAGTCTGAGCTGAGAGCTAAGGAGGGAAAAGGCAGGATCAGCATTGCAGGGAGAGGGCACAGCATGGGCAAAGGGCCGGTGAAGCTGGAGAGGGCCTGGGGTGTGGAGAGATGGAATGGAGAGGGTGGTGGAGAAGAGCGAGCATTATCAAGGGTGATGGGGGACTTGAAAGGCCAGGCTGGGAGCTGGGGAGCAGGAAATATGCCCCGGCTGCCACCCACCAGCCCCACGGGAGCTTACAGTTCCACCACGGGCTTCCATGGGTTGTTGTAGTAGACGAGCATGGGACAGCCCAGTTTATCATAAGAGTAGTACACCAACAGGTCCTTGGTGGCCTTCTGTCCCCGGAAGTTGGGGTCGTAGGCTTCCCTAAGCAGAAAGGAGCAGAGGCTGAGTTCCCACCAGGCAGCCCAGACATTCTCCCACTTTCGCACCTCCCAGGGTCAGCTGCTTCCAGTGCAGGGGTGTCTGAGGTGGGGGTTCAGAGCTATGATCAAAGTGACCTGGGACCCCTGTGATGATTAACTTTTATGGGTCCACTTGGCTGTGCCACAGTACCTGGATGTATGGTCAGACATTATTCTGGATGTTTCCGTGAGGGTGCTTTTGGGGGATGAAATTAGCATTTAAATTAGTGGACTTTGAGTAAAGCGGTACCCTCTCTAATTAAAAAAATGTATGACCTCTAAAATGTATGACCTCTCTCTCTCTCCCTGCTCCTCTCTGTCTCTGTCTTTTTGTCTCTATCTTTCTCTCTATATCCCTCTGTCTCTGTCTCCCACACTCTCACACACACCTCTTATCATCTCTTTTTCTGAGGAGACGTCTGACTCATACACTCATTTATGTCCCCATGAGGTCTGACTGCAGCCACACTGGTCAGCAAGCCCAACAGTGCCAGTTTCGGCCTCAGCTGTGGCTCTGGACAGTTGGCCAACTTTGGCCTGTATCCAAGGGGCCATGTCTTCCCCTGGGGTGGGGGAAGGACATGCACCAGCATGATTCCCTGTGCCCAGTGGCAAGAAGGGCCAAGCCGCATCCCATACCCACTTGGTGGCAAAAGGGACCAGTCCACTGCATAGAGGTTCACCTTGGCTCCACCCCCCCTTCCTTGGTTGATAGTGTCTGGTCAACTCTGCTAGCTCAATCGAGCAGGTGGCCAGGCTCCATGAGTGGGCAGCAGGCTGGGGGGTGGCCACAGGAGGGAGGGGCAAAGAAAATATCTGCTCACTTCTCGATGACATAGCTGTAATTGTCCTGAAGGGCCACGGGGTTGAGGATGCCTTTGTAACAGGCTGAGACATCGCTGCAAGCAACAAAAGGTGGTAAGAAACCGATCACGCAGAACTGAAGCAGCATGAACTCTTCTTCCTTTTGACATGTATGTCTCATTGGTTTGATGTTCAAGCCCTTTCTTACTTTTTGGTTCTCTGAGGTGCTCCAGGCTTATCTTGTGTCTTCCTAACCCATCCTAGAATCAACCATTTTTTCAAGAAACCCTAATGCCTCGTATTGGAGGTCAAGATCTCAGTGCTGGGTGTCCTGACATTTGAAACTATAATTTCCTTGTTCTTCTATGTACTCTGCCACCTGGGCATGCATCCCTAAGCTGTGTAGTTGATTTTTGCCTGTTTTTTTTTTTTTTTAATTTTTATTTTATTCATTTTTTTTTAGAGAGGAGACACAGACTGAGAGAGAGAGAGAGAGAGAGAAAGAGAGAAAGAGGGGAGGAGCTGGAAGCATCAACTTCCATATGTGCCTTGACTAGACCAGTGCAGGGTTTTGAACTGGCGACCTCAGTGTTTCCAGGTCGACGCTTTATCCACTGTGCCACCACAGGTCAGGCAATTTTTGCCTGGTTTTGATTGCTAACAACTAGACTCATGCTCTGTGTGTTCTCTTGTGTCTTTCATGCCATCTCCATGTTTGTATGGTCCACCTGGCTCATTCTGCCTCATTTGATTTCATTGCCACATTAGTCCAGTGTATCAAAACATCGTACCTGGTCTACCCATTCTCCAGTCGATGCACATTTGAGTTAAAGGGCTTCCAGCTTGGCACTATTAAGAATAATGCTGCAGGCCCCGGCCAGTTGGCTCAGTGGCAGAGCATCAGCCTGGCATGTGGAAATCCCAGGTTCAATTCCCAGTCAGGGCACACAGGAGAAGCGACCATCGGTTTCTTTACCCGTCCCCCTCCCCTTCTCTCTCTCTTTTCCTCTCTGTCCTCCCTTCCTGAAGCCATGGTTTGAATGGTTTAAACAACTTGGTTCCGGGTGCTGAGGATGGCTCCATGGCCTCGCCTCAGGTGCTGAAATAGCTTGGTTGATCAGCAATGGAGCAGTGGCCCCAGATGGGCAGGGCATCACTGTGTAGGGCCTTTCCGAGTGGATCCCAGTTGGGGCACATGCGAGAGTCTGTCTCTCTGCCTCCCTACCTCCCACATCTCATGTAATGAAAATAAAAAATAGAATAATGCTGCAGGCCCTGGCAAGCTGGCTCAGTGGCAGAGCGTCAGCCTGGCATGTGAAAGTCCCAGGTTCAATTCCCAGTCAGGGCACACATGAGAAGCAACCATCTGCTTCTCTTTCTCTCCCTCTCCCCCTTCTCTCACTCCTCCCCTCTCACAGCTGGTGGCTCAATTGGTTTGAGCATTGACCCTGGATGCTGAGAATAGCTCCGTTGATTCAAGCATCGGCTCCAGACGGGGTTGCCATGTGGATCCTGATCGGGGTGCATGTGGGAGTCTATCTTTCTATCTCCCCTCCTCTCACTTAAAAAAAGAAAGAAGAATGCCGCAGAGAACATTCTGGAACCTATGCCAGTGCAAATGTGCATGAGTGGAAATGCCAGATTGATGGATGTGTTCTTCCATAGCAGCTGAAAACTGTGCATGCCCATCAGCAGTGTCTGTAAGTTCCAGAAGCTGCCGGAGGATGGCGGGGTGGGGGGGCATCCCTATCCTTCCCAGGACTGGCCACTGGCTAGGTTTGGCTAGATCAGATATGCTAGTGGGTAAAGGTCTCAAATAAAAATTTTTATTTTCTTCTTTTTGTGTGTGTGTGACAGAGACAGAGAGAGAGAGAGAGACAAAGAGAGGAATAGATAGGAACAGACAGACAGGAAGGGAGAGAGATGAGAAGCATCAATGCTTCATTGTGGCACCTTAGTTGTTCATTGATTGCTTCCTCATATGTGCCTTGACGGCAGGAGGGGGGGAGAGGTGGCTACAGCAGAGTGAGTGACCCCTTGCTCGAGCCAGCGACCTTGGGCTCAAGCAAGCGAACTTGGGCTTCAAACCAGTGACCTTTGGGCTCGAGCCAGCAACCATGGGGTCATGTCTATGATCCCACACTCAAGCTAGCGACCTGCACTCAAGCCAGATGAGGCCGCACTCAAGCCAGCGACCTTGGGGTTTTGAACCTGAGTCCTCTGCATGCCAGTCTAATGCTCTGTCCACTGTACCACCGCCTGGTCAGTCTAAAAGTTGTTTTCATTTTTATCTCCCTATTAAGCGAGGTTGACCACCTCTTCAGCATCTTGTCACATGTTTATCAGCCTCCTTTTTTTTTTTTTTTTTTTTTTAGTGAGAGAAAGAGACAGACAGACAGACAGACAGATGGAAGGTAAAGAGATGAGAAGCATCAGCTTAAAGTTGTGGCACTTTAGTTGTTCATTGACCTTAGTTGTTCACTGATTGCTTTCTCATATGTGCCTTGACCAGGGGGCTCCAGCTGAGCCAATGACCCCTTGTTCAAGCCAGTGACCTTGGGCTTCAAGCCAGCAACCATAGGGTCATGTCTATGATCCCATGCTCAAGCTGGCAACCCTGCGCTCAAGCTGGTGAGCCTGTGCTTAAGTGGGGGTGTCTTGAACCTGGGTCCTCAGCATCCCAGGCCAACACTCTATCCACTGTGCCACTGCCTGGTAAGGAGATCAGCATTTTTTTTATTTTTTCGAAGTGCCTGTTCAAGCCCTTTGCCCATTTGGTCTTTTTTCTCTCTCTTTTTTTCATTTTTTTTCTCTCTCTTTTCTTAAATTGAATTGTAGAAAATTCTTTTATAAATTCTGGATTCAAATCCTCTGTTGGTTACATATGTGGCAAATATCTTCCCAGTCTCTATGGCAAAAGCTTTTTAAATATTGTGTTGACAAGCTTTCCTGCACATATGTTCTAAATATATAATTCATTGATTCAATAAAATGTTTCCATTGTGGGGGGAGAAGTCCCATCAAATCATCACCCGAGTGTGTGACTGCCTTGTGCAGGAGCACCAAAGTCAGCTCCTCTGGATTCAGCTCTGTGGACAGCTCACAAGGCAGCCTGACATTGAGGCAGCTGACATTGGCACTGGAGGAGTATCCTCACCATGGCATTCGGCACTGCTGCAAATTAGGGTTCCCCCTCTACCCACATCCTGCTTGAAGGGCAAAAGGATGGTGATTTGGCTAATCTTCAGGCTTTGTTTTTTTCCTGGCTTCTCATGGCCTCATTTTCTGGGGTAACAATGGAACTAGAGGGAAAGTTCCCATATTTTTCAGAAAGCAATTTAAACAGAAAACCTTGCACGATGTTAACCAAAATGAGGAATTAAGGGATTATAAGGGAGAAATAAAATGAGCAAAATGACTAGGGAGGAGGGATTAAATGTGAATATCAGCAAATCAGTGAAGGAGGGAGGCCACTGTGCTAGAACTCAATCTTGACCTAACAGTATAAGGTACTGACCCACTGTGTAAAGAGTAAACCTACAAACTGCCCGATTTCAGCAATTGCAAAGCAATGGTGGCCAATCTCACCCCATCCCTACACCCCATTTTCCCCTACCCCCCCGCACCCCACCCCAATATCAACAACATACATACTTTTGAATGACAATCTTTTTCTTCAGGTCACAACCAATTGAAATGAGTGCCGTCTGTAGAGAGAGACACACACAGGTGCTGACGGGGTCAGTGAGGGTCCTGATAGCCCAGCCACAATGCAGACCCGGTCGGGGACACACTCGCACCCAGGAGGGACTACAAGTAGTGCACCTGGGTTCCCAACAAGGTGAGCCAGGCACCTGGGACTCACTATGATAGTGACTGGCCCAGGGAGCTCAGGCCCTTAAGAGCCTGCCCCAGCACCGGGGCATAGCTGAGCCCCTCCCCCACTGCTGCCGAGCTCTTAGTGGTTTCGCAGAGACCAGAACCCAATTTATAAACCCAGCACAATGCCTGGCATAGAGAAGAAAGGGAAGGAATGAGTGAATGAATGAATGAATGGGCTACAATGAGCAAACAGAAAGGAGGAAAGAGAAAGAATGATTTGGGGTTAGCCTGACTGCTCTTAGGGACATGCTTCTCAAACTAGGGTGTGGTGGCACCTTCAGAGAAATGTAAGGGAGTCTAAAACTACAGGACAAGGGAACTTCGTTGTTTGAAAAAGCAGCTTTATATTAAACAAACATGGATTTACCATACAACAGAATGCAAAACTTGTATCATTTTTAAAAATTGTGGTAAATAGAAATAAAATTTACCATCTTAACAATTTTTTTTTAAATAGGTGTATTTTAATTGTGACAGAGACAGAGTGTCAGAGGGAGAGACAGGGACAGACAGGCAAGAAGGAAGAGAGATGAGAAGCATCAATTCTTCGTTGTGTCTCCTTAGCTGTTCATTGATTGCTTTCTCATATGTGCCTTGATGGGGATCGGGGGCCTACAGCAGAGCAAGTGACTCCTTGCTCAAGCCAGCAATCTTGGCTTCAAGGCAGCGACCTTGGGCTTCAAGCCAGCGACTATGGGGTCATGTCTAGGATCCCATGTTCATGACAGTGACCCTGCACTCAAACTGGCGACCTCGGGGTTCGAACCTGGGTTCTCTGCCTCCCAGTCTAATGCTCTATCCACTGTGCCACTGCCTGGTCAGGCCCATCTTAACAATTTTTAAGTATATAAAGCCCAGTGGCATTAGATACATTCTCAATATTGTACAACCTTCCCCACCATCCACCTCCAGGACTTTCTTATCTTCCTCAACTGAGACTCTGTCCCCATTAAACTTCCCATGCCCCTCCCCCAGCTTCTGGCACCCACCATCTACTTCCTGTTTCTATGGATTTGACTCCTCTAGGGACCTCCTATGAAGGAATCACACAGTATTTGTCCTGTGTCTGGCTCATTTCACTGAGCATAATGTCCTAAGGGTTCATGTATGGTGTAACGTGTCTATATCAACTTTTCAAAGCAGCCAGAAATCTTCAAAGGAAAGTCCTGCTTTCTGACTGCTCCCAGCCTCTAAACCCTCTCCAGATGGTCCCTCACTTCCTCTGTCCTCAGGGATGCTTTGCTGGAACAGCTGGGAATTGCCATCTTAGAGGATTCAGACCAAATCCAAGAATGCATCCCCTCTCTGTACTATGCAGTTAGACAGAGATGAGCAGAGTAAGAATAATGGGCTGGGTACAGAAGGTCACCAGAGCGGAGAGCCCCAGGTGCCTAGCAATGGGGGAAACTACAAGCCCTTGCTCAACCACTCCCTTAAGCATTAACCCATGGAGATGGCGACATCTAGTTGTGTTTCAGCTCCAGGATCAGATGGAACACCATGGTTGACATCAGGACTAGCTGCAATGACTAATGACCCCGTCCCCTGGTGCCTACCAATCAGTGGAGATGGCAACCCTGAGGACACACCTGGAAAGCTGGTGAATATTCTATTGAGATCCTCCCCTGAGACCTCAGATAAGAGCCCTCAGGATGGAGGACCCAGCTAGGCTCTCCCAATAGAGTAATCCCAAAACTCTCCTCCCTCTTTTGTCTCTCAAGGTGCAATCTCTCTCTCTCTCTGTCTCTCTGTGCCTCCTTATCTCTGTCTATCTCTCTCTCTCTCCCCCCTTAAGCTACAAGGGCCCTTCTTTTGCTGTAACTTGTTTCCTGAACCCATTTCTTCTACAGTTCATGTATGGCCAGTAGTCTCTGCTGTGGTGGCCATGCATATGCAGGTTTCCATTGAATTCGGACAGATGGTAAAGAAACAGTGGGGCCAAAAACTGGTGGGCCATTCCTTTATTAAAGTCTCCTACCGGCCTGACCAGGCCAGTGGATAGAGCGTTGGACTGGGACGTGGAAGACCCAGGTTCGAGACCCCGAGGTCGCCAGCTTGAGCACGGGCCCATCTGGCTTGAGCAAAAGCTGGCCAGCTTGGACCCAAGGTCGCTGGCTTGAGCAAGGGGTTACTCGGTCTGCTGAAGGCCCGCAGTCAAGGCACATGTGGGAAAGCAATCAATGAACAACTAAGGTGTCGCAATGGCAATGAAAAACTGATGATTGATGCTTCTCACCTTTCTCCGTTCCTGTCTGTCTGTCCCTATCTATCCCTCTCTCAGACTCTCTCTTTGTCCCTGTAAAAAAAAAAAAAAGTCTTGTACCAGCCTATGAACAAACACATAGGGAAAATACTTCCCTTTCACTCAGGGCTCCCCAAACCCTGACGTATTCTCTGGTTCCACAACCAGGAGAGTGTTCTCCGGTTTCTCCTAGAATCAAAGGCCCCACCAGTCTCAACAGAGCTCACAAAAACCTCTCACTCCTGGTTCCCACCTGCGCATCTTCTTCTTTTTCTGCCAACATGGCTTCTCCTTCAGCACTCTGCATTCTCTCTGCTCTCACTCTGCAAACATGGCTTCTTTCTCTTCTCTCACCCTCTCACTCTGCAAACATGACTTTTCTCTGCCTCTTCTTCTTTGCAAAACTTTCTGGTGGAAAACCGGCTCCTCCAGCAAACATTAGCAAAACAATAGCCCTTCCCAAGCAGAAAAACAATCCACAATTTGCAATCAACTGCCCTGCTCTGAGGGTAAGCACACACAAGGCTACCCAGTGCCATTTTCTAACAATAATAGTGAGCAAACTCAAAAAATACAAATTTTACAAACTCATTTGCCCAACAGCTCACTTCTATCTCTGTGCCTTTTTAAGTAAACTTTCCCTTATAATTTCAGTTCTGGCTCTTAGTTTTTCTCTTAGCCAGAACTCAGCAACTGAGGCTGCTGAGTCAAGGTTAACACCTGGTGCCGTTTTTTCCACCCCTAACATGTCTGCACCCAGAGAAAGTGGGTAAGACATGGTGGTGGGATGGAGGGTGGAACCCAGGAAGCCAGCTGGCACCAGTGTGCAGCTGAAAGACAATGGGACTCCTGCCCCTGCCCCCATGAGACCTTTGGGCATCAGCCTATTAAATGACCTGTCTTCTCACCACCTGGCATGGATGGTTCTGCAAGGGGATGTTGGTGTGGCCTCACGAACAAAACACTTCTTTCTGGTTTGCTCAGAGGTGGCTGTTTGTAGACCAGATGGCCATCCAATGGATAGCATCCAGCACCCAACCTCCCTTGGGGACCAAGTTGGCCAGGAATAAACTTCGGAGAGGAAGACAGTCCAACCCAAGGAGGGTGTCCTGTTTATCGGGTCCACCTTCTTCATGCCTTTACCTGCTGCAGTAACTGTATTTTTTTATTTTTTGTAATCTTGATTCTCTGGCACCTGGAGCCTTGCTGACAGGAACTCCCCTCTCCCGGACTGGCTAATTCATAGAGATGGTAAATATTCTCCTGAGAACAAAGCCCTCCACTGTAAACCAACCAACTCAAAACATACATGTTTTTCTCTTAGGAGCACTGAGGAGAGCTGTCACCTGAGTCAGCCAGAGGCTGACCGTCTAAAAGCAACAAAGACCAGGACTGATACATCTATTCCGAGGATGGTGAGTCATGAATGGCAGCCATGGGAGACAGTAATGAAGGAGGGGCAGTGACCCGGCAATGGGGAAAGGATCACCTGAGTTTCTATATGCTGAGTGTGGCCTTGGCCAGTTCCTTAGGGAAAAGTCAGCCTAGGCCTGCTGCCATTATTCTTTTTTTTTTTTTTACAGGAACAGAGAGAGAGTCAGAGAGAGGGATAGATAGGGACAGACAGACAGGAACGGAGAGAGGTGAGAAGCATCAATCATCAGTTTTTCGTTGCGACACCTTAGTTGTTCATTGATTGCTTTCTCACATGTAACTTGACCGCGGGCCTTCAGCAGACCAAGCAACCCCTTGCTCGAGCCAGGGATCTTGGGTCCAATCTGGTGAGCTTTTGCTCAAGCCAGATGGGCCTGCGCTCAAGCTGGCGACCTCGGTGTCTCGAACCTGGGTCTTTTTTTTTTTTTTTTTTATTCATTTTTAGAGAGGAGACACAGAGTGAGAGAGAGAGAGAGAGAGAAAGAGAGAAAGGGGGGAGGAGCTGGAAGCTCAACTCCCATATGTGCCTTGACCAGACCAGTGCAGGGTTTTGAACTGGCGACCTCAGTGTTCCCAGGTCGACACTTTATCCACTGCGCCACCACAGGTCAGGCCTCGAACCTGGGTCTTTTGCGTCCCAGTCCGACGCTCTATCCACTGCGCCACCGACTGGTCAGGCCTGCTGCCATTATTCTTAACACTAATGACAAAGAATATGAGAGAGCAGAAGTTTGGGACATACCAGTGGCTTGAGATCCACGCATGAAATTTCCTTGTTGGCTATGTCCAGAGTGATGGTGGATAGCGTGGGTCTCTTTATGCTGTAAGGCAATGGCAGAGTTTGTTATTGCACACTGGCATCGCTGAGGAAATAACTGCTGATCCATTTATCTTTTCATTCATATTTTTCTATCTATCTTCTATCTATCATCTATCTATCTATCACCTATCCATTCATCTGTTCTGGAATGCCAGAATAGTGTGTGTGTGTGTGTGTGTGTGTGTGTGTGTGTGTGTGAGAGAGAGAGAGAGAGAGAGAGAGAGAGAAACAGAGACAGAGAGAGGGACAGATAGGGACAGACAGACAAGAAGGGAGAGAGATGAGAAGCATCAATTCTTCGTTACGGCACCTTAGTTGTTCATTGATTGCTTTTCTCATATGTGCCTTGACCAGGGGGCTACAGCAGAGCAAGTGACCCCTTGCTCAAGCCAGCGACCTTGGGCTTAAGCCAGAAACCTTGACCTCAAGTCAACAACCTTGGACTCAAGCCAGCAACCCTGGGGTCAAGCCAGCGACCATGGTGTCATATCTATGATCCCACGCTCAAGCCAGTGACCCATACTCAAGCCGGATGAGCCCATGCTCAAACCAGCAACCTCGGGGTTTCGAATCTGGGTCCTCCACATCCCAGTCTGATGCTCTATCCACTGTGCCACCACCTAGTCAGGCTGGAATATTGACTGATAGCCTCTGTTTACATCTGGCAGCCCCACCTTCCCTGGCATTTCTACCTCTTCTTGAAATCAGTTTTGTTAATTTATATGTAATAACATTGAAAAGAACATCTGACATTCTATTTTATTATCACTGAGCTGCATACATTTTTTATCATTTTTTGAATAGCTTCTGTATTCAGAGGCGGATTTAACTGTGGACACACTGGGTGCGCACCCTGGCCCCGACTTCTGAAGAACCCTGCAAAACCCCAACTTTACACTTTTTTCTAATGACACCAAGTTTGGTTTCATATGTGCAATTTTAACATTAATAGTACATAGTACTTCTTATTTATTTAAAAATATTGTTAACATGTATTTTTATTTTCTCTCTCTTTTTTAGTTTTAATTTTAATTTTTATTTATTTTAGAGAGGAGACAGAGTGAGAGAGAGAGAGAGAGAGAGAAAGAAAGGGGGGAGGAGCCAGAAGCATCAACTCCCCTATGTGCCCTGACCAGACCAGTGCAGGGTTTTGAACTGGCAACCTCAGTGTTCCCAGGTCGACGCTTTATCCACTGCGCCACCACAGGTCAGGCCCCTCTCTCTTTTTTTTAAGGGGCCCAATATTTTCTTTTGCGCCCAGGGCAACTGACCTTAATCTGTCTCTGCCTGTATTTATCCTTCTTATCTCCCTTTTCTATTCCTATTGTTCATCTTAATTCTGTCCTTTCTCCTTCATCAGTATGGTCTGATTTTCTTTATTACACCGGTCTTCCCAGGAACCAGATTCATGTTTAGCTTTGACTTTATGTTGTCCTTTTGCATTCTGTTTAATACATTTCAGATTGGATCATTGTTCATTTCGTTCTCCTAATTTCTCTTTGTTGCTCCCTTGGTTCCTGAAGTTAAAGATTTAGTTCATTTATGTTTAGTCTATATCTTTTCATAATGATAAAAGTGCTTGGGGTATAAACTTTCCTCTGAGTATAGTTTAGCTGTATTTCATGAATTCTTTTATTTAAATGTTATCTCTAAGAGTACGCCTTAATTTCCAAGTAAAGGGGGTTTTGTTGTTATTATTATTATTATTATTATTTTGGTTGTTGGGTTCTAGTTCTGTTGGGTTAATGATTTTCTACTCAGAGAACTGATTTTTTTTTTAAATTTCTTTTTATTTTATTCATTTTAGAGAGGAGACAGAGAGAGAGAGAGAGAGAGAGAAAGGGGGGAGGAGCTGGAAGCATCAACTCCCATATGTGCCTTGACCAGACCAGTGCAGGGTTTTGAACTGGCGACCTCAGTGTTCCCAGGTCGATGCCTTATCCACTGCGCCACCACAGGTCAGGCGAGAACTGATTTTTTTATGGCCAAGTACATTAATAATTCAGTGGTGTTTAAATAAATTTACCATAAGCAAGAGAGAGAGGAACATAATCCTATATGAATAGTATACAAAGTTCTTTACTTTTCATTTATATTTTTCAGTTTTGTTGAGATATAACTGAAAATAAAATGGTAAGATATTTAAGGTGTAGGATGTGATGAGTTGTTTGATATATGTACGCGCTGTAAAAGTTAACACGCTCATCACCTCACACATTATTATTACACTGGGTAACAGAATTGTTGTTGCATGCACAAAAACACTTGTTCATACCTAATTCGAGTGTGCTGATCTCAAATATGACATTAGTTTTTCTCTGTAAGCTACAGTTTTTTTTTGCAATTCAAGATTTTAGGTTTTCATCTTATTGTAAAATTTTCAACATTCAGTTTAACATAATGAAGTAGAATGTATTCATGGGCATCATCTTTGTGAAAATATAATGATTTATATAATGCAGTAAATACAGTAATACACTAAAAGATATGATTGCATCAGAATTTGTCTACAATTTCAATATATATATATTTTTTAATTTATTTTATTTTACAGGTACAGAGAGAGTCAGAGAGAGGGATAGATAGGGACAGGCAGACAGGAACGGAGAGATGAGAAGTATCAATCATCAGTTTTTCGTTGCAACACCTTAGTTGTTCATTGATTGCTTTCTCACATGTGCCTTGATGCGGGCCTTCAGCATACCTAATAACCCCTTGCTCAAGCTAGCGACCTTGGGTCCAAGCTGGTGAGCTTTTTGCTTAAGCCAGATGAGCCCACACTCAAGCTGGTGACCTCGGGGTCTCGAACCTGGGTCTTCCGCATCCCAGTCTGACACTCTATCCACTGTGCCACCACCTGGTCAGGAGAAATAGAGCATATTAAAACATTTATTTTAATCATAAAATTTGTGCAAAACTTATTTAAATTCTATTCAGGCAAAAATTTGCATTTGTAGCTCTTGCGTTTGTGTACTGTTGAGGACAATCTTGTCTGATGCTCCAGCAGTAGTCTGCCATCATATTTCTGTCCCATCACCCCTGATAACGCTCTTCCATCATCTTCAGATCTTGATGAAAGCATTCTCCTTGCTCTTCACTAACAGCTCCAAGATTATTGGGAAACTCGTCAAGGTAACTGTTCAGGAAGTGAATCTTAACGCTCATGTTACAACCAATGTTGCAGAAAGCCAACAGCATCCTTTGAACCAGAAGTTCCTAGTTTTCTGCTTTTTTGTTGCCAAGAAAGTTCTTTGTAACTGCCACTAAAGACTGCCATTCTGCTTTCTCTTCCTTATTCATCTTCCTGGCAAATTCTTCGTCACGTATAAGGGTTCGAATTTGAGGTCCATCAAATACACCGGCTTTTATCTTCTTGAAAGACAAGATAGGAAAAGCAGAGATAATATGTTGAAAGCATTCACTTTCTCTATTCAAAGCCTGAACAAACTGCTTCATTAAGCCAAGTTTGATGTGAAGTGGGGAAAAAATGATCTGTCTCGATTAACTACAGGTTCATTCACAATATTTTGCATCCCTACTTCCAGAGCTTCACGTTTTGCCACTCCTTCTGTGTCCAGTGTTTTTCCCGAGCTCAGCTGTCCCACAAACACAGAAAGCAAGGATACTTCGTGAAACCTCTCTATTGTCCTAGCAGGAAATTTACCATTTTAAGATCCACACAAATGATCCAGTTATGTTCCTCATACTTCAGAAAGTCGAGGACAATTTTTTTTTTTACAGAGACAGGGAGAGAGTCAGAGAGAGGGATAGATAGGGACAGGCAGACAGGAATGAAGAGAGATGAGAAGCATCAATCATCAGTTTTTCGTTGCAACACCTTAGTTGTTCATTGATTGCTTTCTCGTATGTTCCTTGACCATGGGCCTTCAGTAGACTGAGTAACCCCTTGCTTGAGCCAGCAACCTTGGGTCCAAGCTGGCGAGCTTTGCTCAAGCCAGATGAGCGGGCGTTCAAGCTGGCGACCTCGGGGTTTCGAACCAGAGCCCTTCTGCATCCTAGTCCAACGCTCCATCCACCGCGCCACCGCCTGGCCAGGCGAGGACAATTTTTATGTCATTATAATCTTCTCACAGATGAGTTGAATAACAATTGGAACCGCTGCATAAACATTACTGTTGTGTAGGAGAACACGTTTCAGACTCCATTTAGAGCTGTCAAGAACTAGCCACCATTCTGTTGGACTGTAAGTGGTAACACCTAGCTGGCTGAGAAGACTACTGATATCATGACAGTAAACAAAGTGTTTGTCTTCAGAAAAAAGTCCACAAAAATTTGTTCATGCTTCCTGATATGGGATACTTTAGCTGACCAGTGAATTACATTCTTTTCTTGAAGCCTGGAGGCTAATAACTCAGCTGCTTTCTTTGATAGGTCCAAATCTCTTACTAAGTCATTCAATTCGGATTGGCTAAACTGCTAAGGGGTTAATGACTGCTTGGCATCAGAAGAAGACTCTTCAGATTCTACAACCATTTCCTCATGCATCTTATCAAAATACACTTGATCACCATGTTCACTTTCTTCGTCCTTAGAAGAAATAAAACCATTGAAAACTGGAACTGGGAGTGTCTCAGAGTGTGGGATAGGTCATATTGCTGAAGGAATATTAGGATATGCAATCATATGCCATTTTTTCTTGCCGATGCCCTTTGGGTGGATCCAACAGAAATAACAGTCACTGCTGTGGTCCTTAGGTTCACGTCAAACCATGGGAATACCAAAAGGTGTTCCTTTGCATCTTTCTTTTGTCCAGTCACAAAGCATTTCCTCACAATTATGACACACAATATGAGGAGCCCAATTCTTGTCTTGATCTCCAAGGGGAACTTGAAAATAGGCAATATATGCACGTGTCACAAATGATGAAATATTGAGCCTTTGACGTTGAAGTAACAGCCACATATATAACAGAAGGTGTCAGGACTATTTTTACATTTCTGCCTACTCGAAGAAGCCATGATTTAATCTTTTTTTTTTTTTTTACAGGGATAGAGAGAGACAGAGACAGAGAGAGGGATAGATAGGGACAGACATACAGGAACAGAGAGAGGTGAGAAGCATCAATCATTAGTTTTTCGTTGCCATTGCGACACCATAGTTGTTCATTGATTGCTTTCTCACAGGTGCCTTGACCGCGGGCCTTCAGCAGACCGAGCCACCCCTTGCTGGAGCCAGCGACCTTGGGTTCAAGCTGACAAGCTTTTGCTCAAGCCAGATGGGCCCGCGCTCAAGCTGGCAAGCTCGGGATCTCGAACCTGGGTCTTCCGCATCCCAGTCCGACGTTCTATCCACTGTGCCACCACCTGGTCAGACCATGATTTAATATTAAAATAAGAGGGTGTTTTTATCAGATAATAATTTTTTACATTTAAAAACAACTACAGACCTGTGGTGGCGCAGTGGATAAAGCGTCGACCTGGGAACACTGAGGTCGCCAGTTCAAAACCCTGCACTGGTCTGGTCAAGGCACATATGGGAGTTGGTGCTTCTAGCTCCTCCCCCCTTTCTCTCTCTCTCTCTCTCTTTCTCACTCTGTGTCTCCTCTCTAAAATGAATAAAATAAAAACAACTACAATTATGTAAAAGTGATGTTTGTAAAACATTAATTGCCTTGTGGTTATGTTCAATCCAAGAGTTGTTGCCCTTTAACTCCAATTTAATAAACCAATGCATGCCATTAACTGTAACAAAAAGAAATTAAAATTGCATAAAAACTGGAGCATGCACAGAAAAACAGATTTCAGGGTTGGAATCAGTGATGCAGAAATATATAGAGAATGTTCTAAAACCTCATGCAATAGAAAATGAAAAAAGAAATTGTTCTCCAGTGTTTTGATTTGATGAGAACATATAATTATATGCTCTTGACAAATTTCAGTTATATAATATAGTGTTACAAAGTTCTACATATAAAATTAAAACAAGTTGTTGAAATGTATACCCTGGCAACGAATGTCCTACAAGTGGAATCAAATAGTATTTGTCTTGTTATGTCTGGCTTATTTCACTGAGCATAATATCAAGATTTATCCACATTTTAGCAGGTGTCAGAATTTCCTTTGTTTTCAAGGTTAAATAATATTTCATTCTGTAAAAGAAATCACATTTTGCCTGACTAGGCAGCGGCGCAGTAGATAGAGCGTCGGACTGGGATGCGGAGGACCCAGGTTTCGAGACCCCGAGTTCGCCAGCTTGAGCGCAGGCCCATCTGGCTTGAGTAAAGCTCGCCAGCTTAGACCCAAGGTCGCTGGCTCCAGCAAGGGGTGGCTCAGTCTGCTGAAGGCCTGTGGTCAAGGCACATGTGAGAAAGCAATCAATGAACAACTATGGTGTCACAATGGCAACGAAAAACTAATGATTGATGCTTCTCACCTCTCTCCGTTCCTGTCTGTCTGTCCCTATCTATCCCTCTCTCTGACTCTCTCTCTGTCCCTGTAAGAAAAAACAAAAACAAATAAACACATTCTGTTTGTCTATTCTTCTGTCAATGAACATTTGGGTTGTTTCCACCTTTTGGTCATTATAAATAATGCTGCCGTGAACATGGGGGTGTAGATATATCTGGGACCCTGCTTTTAATTCATTTGGGTATATACCTAAAAGTGAGGTGCTGGATCACATGGTAGTTGTGTTTAATTTTTGTGGAACTGCCATTTATAAAATATTTTAGCTATTCTTGCCTTCTCCTCCTCCATGGGGGAGTGTCCACCTCGGCCTTACTTTCCTGGCTCCTGCTAAGGGACCCTCCTCTCCCCCGCCATCGACAGCCTGGAACCGCCCACCACGACACAGGTGATGACATACTTGGAGGTGAAGCTGCTGTCAGCCCTGCCCCAGTGTTGCTGCTGCTTCAGGGAAATGTTCTGTGGAACAAGAGAGAAAACCCTGCTGCCACCGTGGGTCAACCAGGGTCAGTTGCCAGACTGGGGTTCAGGGAGGGATGGGAGGATGGGGGCATGAAAGGAGGAGCCCGGAAGCCATCCAGGCCTCTCCTGGTTCTAATTCCACCACCCAGGAAAGGCTACTGGAGGCTGTGGAAATGGCCACCCAAGCTCTATCATTCCCATGCTGCCTTTATCTTGGACCCAGTGTGAGGTACAATTGCAATTCTGTTGCCTTTCTTATTTCTCCAGGAAGTGACAAAGACTGGTCCAAAGAGTTGCAGCCAACTCATGCCTTGTCCTGCAGGAGCTGCCCAACTGGATCCAGGTTTCTGGGCTCAAATTCAGATTCTGGGGTATGACCATGGGGCCTGGCTCAGGCCTCTGGCTCCCCCAGACCCATGTATCCAAGCCCCTCCTGGTCCTTCTGATTCCCCCAAGCTGACCCCTCAGTTGGTCCAGCTAATACAGATCTCCTGCCTTCCCTGGGGCTGGGTTAGGTTTCCTGTTACATCCTCTGTGTCTCTCCTGTATGACATCGTACTGATGTCACTCAGCGGGTGATTGCTGCCTGCCTGTGTTGAGGAAAAACTGGGAATGTGTTTCTTCCAAATTCTGCAGCAACTAATGCAGGTGCATGCGAAGAGAGTAGAGGAAGAAGGCTGGTCAGGCCCAGGAAATGACCGTAGGCACTGGACCTGGCCAGGCTGGTCAAGGCCATGCCCTTCACCTCATTGATCCCAGTTTGGGGCGTGGGCACAGCTCACCAGCCTGTGTTTGGTGTTCCCATCATCAGTGTAGTCATCTTCGTAGATGATGGTCTGCAGTCCCAAAGAGTGGGGATTGCTCACCACTGCCTGGGGTGGGAACAGGAGAGGCATTAGGAGTGCCACTGAAGTGACACCTGCAGGTGACCACCATGCATTCTCAGAGTCAAACCCAAGGTTACTCTGCAAATATGTCTGCCAGTGCTATCCCCAAATGTTCCCCCACTTCATCCATAACCCCTAACTGTGGCCTCTGAGCCTCATTCTGCAGATGGCCTGGAGCTGTCCAGCTGTAGGACCCAGACTCGTCCCTTGTGTGGGGAGAGACCAGGAGGCCTGTCCTGCAAGGGAATTCGAGATGGGAGACCTCTGGATGAGAGCTGGAAGCAGCCTAGTGTCCCTTCAGTGGTCCAGGTCCTTGCTGGCCAGACTTTCTCTCACATCCCTACATTAATCTGCCCCCAACTCAGTTTCCAAGCTTGGATATTTGGGTTCCAGGCCCGGGACACCTGCAGTTTCCCAGGCACCCCAGCTGCCTGGAGGAAGGCTGTGTGAGTCCAGGTTCTGTTAAGAAGAAAATGAACTTGTGGAAAGCACAGGGGTAGCTCAGAAGGTAGAGAATGAGGTGCAGAGATAGTGTGAAAGGAAGCTGGGCACATGGCTCTGTCTGCCCAGACACGTAGAGGCTATTTGAGGGGAAAGAGAGAGACAGTTTCTACAGGCACCCTGAGAGAGTGTCTGTCCACGTGAGGACGCTGGGGAGTTTCCAGAGTCTGGGAACAATGGGCACAGGCAATAAGGCCAAGGACACTGGGAACATCATGTATCAGAAACACTTGTCCGGTAGATAAGGAGATGTCCTTACGAGTGGGACTGGTGACGTGCCTGGCCTCGGTATCATCAGGGCAGTTAACTCCAATTCGCTCTTCATATCAATGATATACATTTTATTTTCAAATTCTCCTTGCAGAAATTCTACCTAGTTAGAAATGAAAAAAAAAATCTTATTTAAGTAAATTCTCTGTTCCCCCAAAAGAAAGGGCAAGTAAGTGGGAGATGGTACATTCTAGTTTCATGGGGGCAGCAGCCTAGGCTTCCCTTGTGCCTCTTCCCCCCTAAGTCCTGCACCCTCAGGGTGCCTACAAATCCCCCTTCTCTCTTCAGAAGTACCTTCTGCCGGACTTTTGTACTGATTGTCTTTCTCCTGTGGTTGTGTGTGTGTGTGTGTGTGTGTAAGAGAGAGAGACAGACAGACAGACAAACAGACAAGGACACACAAACAGGAAGGGAGAGAGATGAGAAGCATAAATTCTTTGTTGCAGCTCCTTAGTTGTTCATTGATTGCTTTCTCATATGTGCCTTGACTGGGTGGGGTAGGGGTGCCCCCAGCCGAGCCAGTGACCATTTGCTCAAGCCAGCGACCTTGGGCTCAAGCCAGTGACCATGGGGTCATGTCTGTGATCTCACACTCAAGCCAGTGAACCCTCCTCACTCAAGCTGGTTAAGCCTGTACTCAAGCCAGCGACCTCGGGGTTTTGAACTTGGGTCTTCAGCACCCCAGGCCGACGTTCTGTCCACTGCACCGCCACCTGGTGAGGCTCTTTCTGTGTTTCTTTCTAGAGTTATCACCACATGAGCATCCCTAGATAATATATCTTAGTCTTGCCTATTTTTAAACAGTGTTATGTCCTTTAAATCTCTTTCCATACAAAGCTTCCCCCTCCAGCCCAGCTGCTGGACCTGCAGACTTCCAACAGTGTGGATTTTCCTAGGACAGCTGACATGTTCCTCTGCACTCTGCATTTCCGGCAGACTGGTGGTGGGACATACCAGGTTGGGTTGTGTTGTGTTGGCAGGACTCAACAGGTGACTGATCTCACCTGATGGCACATAATGGCCGGCTGTCTCTTTTTAGTTTATATTTTTATTTATTCACTTTAAAGAGGAAGAGAGAGAGAGAGAGAGAGAGAGAGAGAGAGAGAGAGAAAGGGGGGAGGAGCAGGAAGCATCAACTCCCATATGTGCCTTGACCAGACAAGTGCAGGGTTTTGAATTGGTGACCTCAGCATTCCAGGTTGATGCTTTATCCACTGCGCCACCACAGGTCAGACCTGGCTGTCTCTTTTTTGATGTTGGTGGCCATTGATGCTCCATGCCAACACCCATTAATTTGCTGGGGTTGCCATGTTATGCAACCCCAGCATTTTGTTTTCAGAATAATTTTATCAGGAGATTGTCTTCAATTTCTTGGCCCAGTAGAACAGTATGAAGAAAAGGTGGGAGAAATGTCTGTGTGTTGCCTTTTGTGTGTGTGTGTGTGTGTATGTGTGTGTGTGTGTCTGTGTGTGACAGAGACAGAGAGAGACAGAGAAAGGGACAGATAGGGACAGACAGACAGGAAGGGAGAGAGATGAGAAGCATCAATTCTTTGTTGCGGCTCCTTAGTTGTTCATTGATTGCTTTCTCATATGCACCTTGACTCGGGGGGCTCCAGCAGATGGAGTGACCACTTGCTCAAGCCAGCAACCTTATGCTCAAACTAGTGAACCTTGATCAAACCAGATGACCCCGTGCTCAAGCTGGTGACCTCAGGGTTTTGAACCTGGGTCCTCCACGTCCCAGACTGACGTTCTATCCACTGAGCCACCACCTGTTCAGGCTGTGTGTTGCCTTTTTATTTCTTCAGTTTTTAAGACAATGAATTGGTTTGCTGCCATGCCGAGAAGATGACCAGTAAGTTGTTTCCTGGAAAAATGGCTGATTCCAGGTCCAGGGGGCAGAAATGGACAAGACATACTGGGACATCTTGTCATAGCAACATGACTGTCACTGTCAATGTCAATCCTGATCTGACTCTAACCAGTTTTGCCAGTTTTCTCTACTATCAAGCTGCAATTTCTCTTTTCAGACTATTCTTCATTGGCAAGTCACTAAGATCAGACCCCACTACAGCAGGGGGCTTAAGCCCAGCTTCCCAGAGAGGGAAGGATGTGGCCATATTATCTGGAATTCTTCTGGAAGGGAATGTGTATCTCCTCCCTTTATGTATTCTACCATTTATTTGTATCTGTATGGACTTGTGCATATTTATTTTATAGTTTGGCTATTACCCAAAATTCAGTTGTTTTTTTGGTTGCTTAAGTTGTTCCAGCCTTCATCCCTGGTTTTTTGTGGTGCTGTATCTTTTTGGTTGGGTTTTAGAAAAGTACTTGCTATTGCCACAGCGGTCTTCCTCAGAACAGTTTAAGGGGCCAAATATTTGCATAAAAGTCTTACTATTTTCTCTCTCCCTCTCTCTCTACCCCTTCGACCTGTACATAAGATCAGCAGTTCTCAGTTGTGTGATTTCAAGGACCCACAAGAAAATCACAATGGCTAGGGACTGACATCCTATTGTGGCAGGAAAGGAAAACTACTGCCACCCATTAGCACCATCATCTCCCAAACTCGTATATGGCACAGTTGCTTTTATTATTTTCTCATTTCACTCTGTGTCATATATTTAAAGGCCATTTGGGTATGGACACTCTAAGATCTTTATCCCCTCAGAGGAAGATTGGCCCCACAGAGATACATGACACAGAGGCAGCCTGGGCTCTGTGGAGCCCAGGACCCAGCTGATTTAGTGTATTTTAGAGCATCGAAGGGTGGGATGAGGTGGCTGGACAAGACAGGCTCACCAATAGCATTTCCTTGGGTATGTAAATTGCTGCAGCCACAATGAAAAACAGGATGGAGGGTCATCAAAGAATGAAACCTAAAACTACCCATGACCTGCAAATTCCACTCTGGATATTTATCTGAAGGAAATGAAATCACTGTCCTGATGGGATGGATGCACCCCCGTGTTCACTGCAGCATGACTCCCGATAGCCAAGATATGGAAATATTCTGCTATCAGTGAATAAATGGATAAAGAAGGTGTGGTACATATCTCTCTGTATATACATCCACAATGGAATATTGTTCAGCCTCAAAAAGGAAGAAATCCTGCTATTTGTGACAACATGGATAGACCTTGAGGGTATGATGCTGATTATGCTGAGTGAAATAAGTCAGAGAAAGACAAACACTGTATGACCTCACACATATGTGAAATCTATAAAAGCTGAACTCATAAAACCAGAGAACAGATTGGTGGGTGCCAGAGGCAGGGGGCTGGGGTGGACGAAATGAGGGAAAAGGGTCAAAAGGTACAAACTTCCAGTTATAAGATACTGGGGATGTGTTGTACAGCATGAGGACTAGAATTAACAGCAGTTATTGCATATTTGAAAGTTGCTAAGAGGATAGGTCTTAAAAATTCCCATCACAAGAAGAAAATGTATAACTCTGTGTGGTGTTGGATGTTAACTATATGTATTGTGGTGAGCATTTTACAATATAAACATATATCACATCACTGGAAACTAATACAATGTTATATGTCAATACGATCTCATTCAAACTGGAAAAAAAACTTTAAAAATAAAAACAAACTTAGGCCTGACCTGTGGTGGCGCAGTGGATAAAGCGTCGACCTGGGAACACTGAGGTCGCCAGTTCAAAACCCTGCTCTGGTCTGGTCAAGGCACATATGGGAGTTGATGCTTCCAGCTCCTCCCCCCTTCCTCTCTTTCTCTATCTCTCTCTCTCACTCTGTGTCTCCTCTCTAAAATGAATAAATAAAAAAAAAATAAAATAAAAATAAAAACAAACTTAGGAAAAGCTTTCCTGTACTTCTCACCATGTGATGGCTAGGAACTAGGGGAGATGAATTCTGGAGGAGCCTAGTGAAGACATTTTACTAGCTGCTCCCCCTCCCTAAGAGTCTCCCCAGTTTCCTTTGGGAAGTTCCTGTTTCTTTTGGCAAATTACTCTTTTGCACATTGTAAAGCCAGTAGCCACGGCCACCATCACAGCCGCCTGGCCCGTGCAGGTTCGCATTTGATTTGGACAGACGGTAATGAAACAATGGAGCCAAGAACTGGTGGGCCATTTAAGGTGACCAGACGTCCCGCTTTTGGCGGGACAGTCCTGATTTTCAACAATTTGTCCCACATCCTGCAGTGTTTTTAAAAAGTCCTGATTTAAAAAAATATATTACAATACTATTTTTGCATTCTATGAAAATTTTCTTTTGCTCCATATAGACCAAAGTTTTAATCAAGAACCCCCCCATCAATGATGTCCCGTTTTACCAATTTTAAAATCTTGCCACCTTACATTAGCTTTAATCCTAGCTCGCCCCTGGCGGATTAGAAATACACACAGTGGGAAAACACTTCCCTTTCCATTCAGGGTTCCCAAAGCCAATGACTTATCCGAGTTTCCTAGAATCAAAGGTTTCTACCTCATCAGCCTTATTCACCTCTGTTCCCCATCTCCTTCTTTCTGCACAAACTGGCTTCTCCTTCAACACTCCGCCATCTTGGCTGCCTCTCCTCTCCTCCATGTGGCCTTTCTCTGCTCTCCCCCAGCATGGGTTCCTCTGCCCCATTTTATAGTATAGAAATCAAAACCTTAATCCAATATACAAACAAGGAAGTCTCTGATACAAAGTCACTTATCTGAGGCATAATGGGATTCCTCATGAGAGTGCACCGCCCCACATCATGCAACAGTCAAGGGTGTGGGGAAAACCTTAGTTTTGAAAAGATCTTAGTATTAAGAGGGTGGGAAAGGCTTAGCTTAAAACCAAGCCTTAGGCCAGGGGTGCTCAATACGTCGATCACGATCTACTGGTCAATCGCAAAGGAAGTGTGGGTAGATCGCATGACATTAAAAAGATATTTGTCTTTTGATTGGCATACAGGGTAGCCAATCTGACGTCTGAACTTTTGACACCCTATGCATGCGCGTTAAACCACGCTAACTTGTTCAGTTACATTGCTGCATAGTTAGCCTTCAATTTATTTAAACTAAATACAACAAAGGGTATAAAAATGAATGCCGTAGCTGGTCCGAGTAAGAAGCCTAAAACCTACCGCTTTCATACAGAATGAGAGGGGATTTTTTTCACTATGTCATATTCTAAGTGCGTTTGCCTCATCTGTCTGTGTGCCATTGCTATTCCAAAGAAGGGAGATGTGGAGCGACTTTTTTGGACTGTTCATAAAAACTATGACATTGCCTGACCTGTGGTGGTGCAGTGGATAAAGCGTTGATCTGAGAACACTGAGGTCGCCAGTTCAAAACCCTGCACTGGTCTGGTCAAGGCACATATGGGAGTTGATGCTTCCAGCTCCTCCCCCCTTTCTCTCTTTCTCTCACTCTGTGTCTCCTCTCTAAAATGAATAATAATAAAAAAAAACTATGACATTGACTTTCCTCCGAAAAGAGAGCTGAGAAGGAGAAAGGTGAAAGAAGAATACACAATACTAAATAGTAATAATAGTAACTTAAATAATGATAATATAGAAGAAATAAATTTATGTTTTGCATTTTTATTGTAGGTAGATTATTTTGACTTGGTCATCTTATAAGTAGCTCGCAAGCTGAAAAAGTGTGGGCACCCCTACTTTAGACTATAACGACCCTGCCTGCTTACAGCCTGTCCCCCATACCCAATGCAAACTACTATAAGCGAGCAAATACTTACAAACTTATTTGACCAACAGGAAACTCTCCAGATAAGTTTCTGTGGAGCCATAACTGTTCACTTGACTCCTTGTAGGTCTTTCACTTACTTTTCTCTTCTGAACCATTTTGATAGTAGGTTGACTTCCTTGTTACAAAGTGTATCTACTAAAAGTGAAATGTGTTTCTCTTTGTGTTGGTCAAATAAGTTTGTAAAATATGATTTTTATGTTTGCTCACTTCTAGTTTGCATTGGGTGCTGGGCAGTGCCAGGTATCTGTGATCTGTGAAATTGCAAATTACCTTCCTGTTTGGGAAGGGCCACTGTTTTGCTAATGTTTGCTGGAGGAGAGGATTTCAGGCCAGAAAGTTTTGAAAGAGAAGAGCAGAAGGGGAAGAGAAATTCTGTCCCCACCACTGAGAGGTGCGGTAGGATTTCTTTTTTCCTCCCTGATCCCTTGCCCTCCAGGGGAAAAGCAAGTTTCTGCTTTTCCCTTTGTTTTCTTATGGCTTGCCTGTCTTGGTGAGACACCAATAAACAGAATGGCCCACCATCCTCTGACTCCACCGTTTCTTTACTGTCTGCCCTAATCCAATGAGAACCTGCATGTGAATGGCCATGATGGCAGCAGCCCTTGGCCTTACAGTTTGAAAGAACAGAGGAAATTGCACAAGACTTACCAGCCTTTGGGGAAGTGGTAGCTGGTTACCAGATTCAGTTGTTTATGTGAAGTTCAAATTAACTGGGTGTAAAGCCAGTAGTCGCGGCCATTATCACAGCCACCTGGCTCATGCAGGTTCGCATTAGATTCGAACAGACGGTAATGAAACAACGAAGCCAAAAACTGGTGAACCATCAGCTTTAATTCTAGCTTACACCTGGAGGGCAAGCAAAAACACACACTAGGCTCCAAAACCCACTCATTCAGTGCTCACAAAGCTACTGACTTATCCGAGTTTTCTAGAATCAAAGGTTTCTAGCTCACCAAACTTGTTTACCTCTGTTCCCCATCTCCTTCTCCAGCACAAACTCTGCATAAACTGGCTTCTCCCTCAGCACTCTGCCATCTTGGCTGCTTCTCCTGGCCTCCATGTGGCCTTACTCTGCTCTCCTCTCTAATACTAACCTCAGGAACCAAGAGAGAGCAAGCTACTGGTCTGTCCCACTTTATAATATAGAAATCCAAACCCTTAATCCAATTCTACAAACAAGAAAGTCTCTGATACGAAGTCAGAGGCATAATGGGATTCCTCAGGAGAGCGCAGCACCCCACATCATCCAATCAGGCAAGGGTGTGGGGGAAAGCTTACTCTTAAAGCTAAGCCTTAGGCTATAACGACCCAGCCTACCCACAGCAGCCTGTCCCCGAACACACATTAATATCAACGAACTTCCATGTGGGCAGCACCATCTTTAACAAAGTGAGCATAATATATTTTATCTGCCCAACACTGGGCATTCTATATTTTATCAGGCAACCAACCCTACTTGGAGCTCTACATGTGGTTGCTGGCCACAGATGACCAACTCTGGGTCTCTGGGATTTTACTTTTTTAAAAAAGGAATGTCTTGAACATGGAGCTAAACAGTTACGATCACATACTTTGCAGTCATCAACTTGGAGTTTGGTGTCCATGAGGACTGCTTGGATATTCACGGGACACTTCTGGAAATCAAAAGCTGGAAAGACCGGATCGCGAAGCGGGGTCAGGATTTCAAGCATTCCCAGGTTGGTAAACATCAGGGCTGCCCCTTGAGACCAGATGGTTTGGTGTGCAAACTAAAAAAAAAAAAAAAAAGTGATTTTTGAAATTAGGTCATTCGAATTCTCTTTTGAAGATTTAAATTTTGTCTTGGGATTCAGGTTTAAAGAAGATAGAGCAAACACACAAACAGCGAAGTCATGATACACTTTTGTTGAGACACCTAGTCATCAGTTTCACTCATCCCTCAGTGTTTGAATTAATAATAAAAACTGTGTTTTTTATCAGAAAGGATACTCCGGAAATTTATTTACAGGTAGGTCATGGGCCTCTTTGGAGAGTCTGTAAAGCTACAGAATCTCTCTCAGAAAGCAGTGGTCATCGGAACGTCAGGATTAAGACTTCAAAGAGTCCATTCTCATGCTGATGACCCGCCCCCAGAGAGCCCATCCTAATTCCATTGTCAGGCAACTTTCAGGAAATACACGGCTGTAGATCTAACAGGAAAAATAATAAAGTCGCAGTCCGCACAGCTGGGGAAACTCTTCTGGCTCAGTTTGCTAATGGAACCTTAAAAGAGAGGAACTTTAACTTCAGTTTTCTCCCTGTAAAAAGTTGTATGATATTGACTCCTTCACTGGGTTGTTCTGAGGATGAAATATAATTAAATATGCATGATGTCTATGATAATGTGAGATACTCCCAGTGTCACCACTCCCTACTTCTGTAACCTTGGACAAATGACTTTACCTCAGTTTGTCCATCTGTCCAATGTGGACAATATAATTGGTCTACTTTTTAAGACGATAGGGTTAAATGAAGTAACAGAAGATAGTTAGACCAGCACCTGCCATATTCTAAGTGCTCAGTAACTTTAAGCTGACATTGCTGTTATTTATTATTATTTTTTAATTTCTTTTTATTTTATTCATTTTAGAGAGGAGACACAGAGGGAGAGAGTGAGAGAGAGAGAGAAAGGGGGGAGGAGCTGGAAGCATCAACTCCCGTATGTGCCTTGACCAGACCAGTGCAGGGTTTTGAACTGGCGACCTCAGTGTTCCCAGGTCGACGCTTTATCCACTGCGCCACCACAGGTCAGGCATGTCTTTTTTTTTTTTTTTTTTTTTACAGGGACAGAGAGAGAGTCAGAGAGAGGAATAGATAGGGACAGACAGACAGGAACGGAGAGAGATGAGAAGCATCAATCATTAGTTTTTCGTTGCCGTTCATTAATTGCTTTCTCACATGTGCCTTGACCGCGGGCCTTCAGCAGACCGAGCAACCCCTTGCTGGAGCCAGCGACCTTGGGTCCAAGCTGGCCAGCTTTTGCTCAAGCCAGATGGGCTCGCGCTCAAGCTGGCAAGCTCGGGGTCTTGAACTTGGGTCTTCCGCATCCCAGTCTGACGCTCTATCCACTGCGCCACCACCTGGTCGCTGTTATTTTAATAACTATTGAAATTACTATTACTATTATTAATGTTAATACTTTAATATTAACTAAAACTATTAATACTGCTATTAAAAATATGGTTCCTATTTTAACAGCTGGAGCAATTTCTAGCCTTCAGAAACAGTACTGAAAGTTTGAGAACAAGACTGTTAGTCTGACAAACCTGGCGATAACCCTAACTTTGTTTTTACCTACTTTGATCAGGAAATTTGTCAGGATTCCCAAGCTGCCATAATACAAATCATCCTCCTGAGTTAAAACTGCCATTTCATTTTCATCTAAAAAAACAAACAAGATGGAACAAAAATTGAAATGAGGCTTGTTTCAATGGACAAAAATATTAAAAATGTAAACAGATTTTATCCTTAAAACTACCCCAAATTCCATCATCTAGATTGGGGATCAGCAAACTTGTTTTGTAAAGGACCAGATGGCAAATATTTTCTGCTTTGCTGGTCATGTGATGTCTGTTAGAAGTATTCAACTCTGTGAAAGCAGCTCTGAACAACTGGTAAATGAATGGGCATGACTGAGTTCCAATAAAACTTTATGTACAAAAACAAGCTATGGGCCACATTTAGCCCACAGGCAGGGAGTCACTGAGTCCTGACATAAGTAACCATTCTTTACATTTTAGTAAGATCTTTTCTGGTAGTTTTTTTTATTTATTTATTTTTTTATTTTTTTAGAGAGGAGAGAGAGAGAGAGAGAGAGAGAGAGAGAGAGAGAGAGAGAAAGGGGGGAGGAGCAGAAAGCATCAACTCCCATATGTGCCTTGACCAGACAAGTGCAGAGTCTTGAACCGGCAACCTCAAGCATTGCAGGTCCACGCTTCATCCACTGCGCCACCACAGGTTAGGCTCTGGTAGTTTTATATACATGGATCATATTATGTAACCCTCCAAGCTGCTTTGTAATTTAATTTTTTCCTTTTGTGTACATCAATGTAATTGGCTGGTTGATGTTCTGGTGCCTGGATGAATTATAACTGATTTAACCAGTCCTCGGGTGATGGACATTGAGGGGTTGTTTCTGATTTTTTGCACATATAAAGTTCCAGGACACCATTAAAGGGTTTTATGAAAGGGGCAATGAGATCCAACGTATATTTTGATTCTTTTTTTAAAAAAGCAACCGAAGAAGTTTTCAGAAAAAGTGAGGCTTAAGCAGAGCCTTGAAAAAAGCATCTGATGTAGAAAAGGGCAGTGTGCTTGCAGGGCAAGGACCAGACTGATGTTGTGGAAGATTTCTCAACCTGGGCTCCACTGACATTAGGGACTGGATGGTTCGTCATGGTGGGGGCTGTCTTGAGCATTGTACAATGTTGGGCAGCATCCATGACCTCTACCCAGAAGATATGAGGAGCATCCCCAGTAGTGACAACCATAAATGTCTCTATATATCACCCAGTGTCATAGGTTTGAGAACCATGGGGTTAGGTGGACAAAAGGGATCCCTAAGGGCAGTGATGGGCAGTCAGATGAGGCACACAGACCTGAATGGCATTTTTTAAATGATTTTATTTATTGATTTTAGAGAAAGGGAAGAGAGAGAGAGAGAGGGAGAGAGAAAGGCAGGGGTGATGGGGGAGGAGAAGCATCAACTTGTAGTTGCTTCCGGTATGTACCTTGACCGGGCAAGCCTGTTTTTTTTGTTTTTTTTTTTTACAAGCCTGGGGTTTTGAACCAGCAACATCAGTATTCCAGGTCAATGCCTTATCTACTGCACCACCACAGTTCAGGCTGAATGGCATTCTTGCAAATATGAACTTTATTCTTTTCTTTTTTCTTTTTAGATGAGAGGAGGGGAGGTAGTGAGGGAGACTCCCACATGCTCCCTGATTGGGATCCACCCAGCAAACCCATCTGGGGCCGATGCTCAAGTACTCAGCTATTTTTAGTGCTTGAGGTTGATGTGCTCCAACTGAGCTATCCTCAAGGCCCAGGGCCATGCGTGAACAAATCAAGCCACTGTTTGTGGGATGGGAAGACAAATAGAAGGAGGAGAGGGAAAGGGAAAGAAGCAGATGGTCACATCTTCTGTGTGCCCTGACCAGGAATGGAACCCAGGACATCCATACACTGGGCCAATGCTCTATCCACTGAGCCACTGGACAGTGCTAACTTTATTCTTTAGAAAATAAGAAAATACTAAGGATTCTAGACATGGGAAGTGATGTGTGTGCAGTGGTTTTAAAAAAAGGAGTGGGCCCTGGCCCAGTAGCTCAATTGGTTAGAGCAGTGGTTCTCAAAGGGTGAGCCCTAAAAGATTTCCAGGTGTACCTTATGGTATTCCAGAGAAATATGTGCCTGTTGGGGACCAAAAAACCAACAGGGTTTTTGGAGTTTAGATTTTTGGGGGACAGAGGTGTGGGGAATTGGCTGTAAGCTGACAGTCTGCCCAATATCCCACCTCACTTCCCTGATTAGGTTGCAAAAGGCTGTTAAGCTGTGGTGCTAGATTGTTTACAATACTCCCAAAGTTCCCTGGAAAGACTGGAGACAAGTTTCTTCCATCCTTTGTTTGGTGTAAAGCAGTGGTAGTCAACCTGGTCCCTACTGCCCACTAGTGGGTGTTCCAGCTTTCATGGTGGGCAGTAGCGGAGCAACCAAAGTATAAATAAAAAGATAGATTTAACTATAGTAAGTTGTTTTATAAAGATTTATTCTGCAAAATTTAGCAAAAATCCGACATAAAGTAATTATTATTATATGCTTTAACTTGCTGTAACTCTGCTTTATAAATTTTATAAAGTAAAGTTGCTTTCCTGTTTTGGCCTGACCTGTGGTGGTGCAGTGGATAAAGTGTCGACCTGGGAACACTGAGGTCGCCAGTTCAAAACCCTGCACTGGTCTGGTCAAGGCACATATGGGAGTTGATGCTTCCAGCTCCTCCCCCCTTTCTCTCTTTCTCTCTCTCTCTCTCTCTCTCTCACTCTGTGTCTCCTCTATAAAATAAATAAAATAAAAAGAAATTAAAAAAAAAAAGTTACTTTCCTGTTTTATAAATCACCATTACTGTGGAACCAGTGGGCGGTTAGAAAATTTTACCACTAACAGATACAAAAGTGGACGGTAGGTATAAAAAGGTTGATTACCCCTGGTGTAAAGTTAAGATGATATGTATCATGGGGCATTTCTGCACTTGATAAAATTCTTGGGTTGCCCTGGAAATGTGATCAGAGACCATTGATTTGCTAATGGCCTCACTTAGTTCTATAAATAAAGCAAGATGCGGTTTTTGGGCGGCTTTGTTCTTGCCAGCAGCAATTACAGGGCCCTTCCAACCCTGTATTTTCTTAATTCCGCACTGTTCCCACTCAAGACCTGGAATTACTAGCTGCACTGGTTCGCAGCATGTGCCCAGATATAAAAATAAATGTAGTTACTCTATTACACCATTTCATTACGGGAATACCACTCATTTTGTTAACACATCATTATTTATTATTAACACATTATATTATTTTTAGATAAATACACCCAAATAAAATGGATAGATTTCTCAAAAAGAAGAATGATATTGAAGAATCCAATTCTGGAAGTGAGCAAAAGTTAAGTGTAAATAAAATAGGACTTAAAGGTTGACGAGCAGAATTTAAGTTATAGCATTTTCCATCACTTAACACTGAACAATATGATTGGATTAGAAACCCATTTATGGAAGCTTAAGTGATTTTGGTTTAACATTAACAGAAGAAGAACTGGCAGCTATATCCACTGATCATGGATTGATGATTAAACATAAAGAATTGTCTCTTGAAGCCTTTTGGATTTCTATAAAAGAAGAATATGTGGCATTATCTTTAAAAGCTTTGAACTTTTTTTTTTTTACAGAGACAGAGAGAGTTAGAGAGAGGGATAGATAGGGACAGACAGACAGAAATGGAGAGAGATGAGAAGCACCAATCATCAGTTTTTCGTTGCCACACCTTAGTTGTTCATTGACTGCTTTCTCATATGTGCCTTGACCGCGGGCCTTCAGCAGACTGAGTGACCTCTTGCTCAAGCCAGCGACCTTGGGTCCAAGCTGGTAAGCTTTTCTCAAATCAGATGAGCTCGCGCTTAAGCTGGCGACCTCGGGGTCTCGAACCTGGGTTCTCTGCATCCTAGTCCTACACTCTATCCACTGCGCCACCGCCTGGTCAGCTTTGAACATTTTACTACAATTTTCAACATCCTATTTATGTGAATTAGAATTTTCTACCCTCAACACAATTAAGAGTAAAAAGAGAAGAATTCTTCAATGTATTGACGAGGAAATGAGAGTTTGCCTTTCAAATATATGCCCAAACATTGAAGAAATCGCTAGGACACATCAGGCTCATGTTTCTCATAAACACAAGAATGAAAACACTTAACACATTTACCCCAGGACCTGCTGAATTTACTAAATCTTACTAAGAATGTATCTATATATATAAAAAGATAACTTTTTTGTTGTTCTTTTATTTTTTAACCCCTCTTTTTTTACAAATTCTAAAAAGCATAACTCAAGAAATGTAACAAAAATATTTTTTTAATGTCAGAATAAATTTAATTTTGTCGCATTTATTTCATTTAGTTACCATAAAAGTACGCTTGGACTTTATATTTTTTTCTTTAATATCTGACTTATTACATTTCTCAGAAATTTGTATATAGTGTGCCTACAGTTATTTGTAGGATTTTAAATGCGCCCGACTTCAAAAAGTTTGAGAACCACTGGGTTAGAGCATCATCCCAATACACCAAGGTTGTGGATTCAATCCCTGGTCAGAGAACATACAGGAATCAACCAATAAATGCATAAATAAGTGGAACAACAAATTGGTGTTTCTCTCTCTCCCTTCTTCTCTCTCTAAAATCAATCAATTTAAAAAAGTATTTTAAGAAAAAAAAAGAAAAGAAGTGGGAAGACAAGCCATTGTCTAGAGAAAATATTTGTAGAGCCTATTTCTTTTATTTTTTATTGATTGATTTTTAGAGAGAGAAGCATTCATTTGTTATTTAGTTTTGTATTCATTGGTAGCTTCCCATATGTGCCCTGACCTCAGGGATTGAATCTGCAACCTTGGTGTTTTGGGAGATGCTCCAGCTCACAGAGCTAGTTGGCCAGGGCTTTTCAGAGCTTATTTCTGATAAGAGACTTGCCTCTGGATTATATAAAGAAAACTTACAACTCAACAATAAGGAAATAAACAACCCAATTAAAAAATGGGCTGAGGACCTAAATAGACATTTTGGCTAGAAAGCTACTCATAGGTTGAGCACGCACCGGCAGCCACGCTGTGGATGGTGATGTTGGCTTCCACAATGGAAGAATGCAGTGTGGTGCGTTTTTTTTTCACCTGGACAGGGTCGATGAGCTGACCTACGAGACAACAGGGCAGAATCCCAAGATCTGAGCATGTGCTGGAAGGGGGTGTCCACTGCTGAAGTACCACCCACCCCACTCCTTAGTTCGTGACTCAAGTGATAAAGATTCAAGGGAAACATACCTAACATTGAGATGCAATGTTGTAAAACATCCTCTGAACATGCTTTGGTTTAAGGAAGATTTTTCACTACCTGGAGGCTTGAACACCATGGTGTCTTTTACCACACAGGTTACATATATAAGGAATAGGACAGAGCTCTCTTTCTGAAATGGGGTCTCAAAACAGGTAGGCCAGCCCTGAGCCCTTTCCCTACATTACAGGGAACATGGTGTTCAGGTAGCCTTACTGGTCCTGGGAAGCTGGCTGTGATGGCCGGTAACCTTGCAGCCACACCTGTGCACAGAGTTTTCTGACAGCACCTTTTCTAGGGAGGGCTACCTTTTGCTTCTCTGCTTATGCCAGCTGGCAGGTTGGGGCTCACATAGTTTGGGCACTGTGAGGATTCCTTAGCTAGGGCAGGTAGGGAAGCTCAAGTGAGTGGCCCTGATCCATTTCCCAGAATCTCTAATCTCAGCCCCCAAACAAGATCTGCAGTTCCTGAACCAAAGACTTGGACCCTCTGCCCTTGGCATCTGCTAACTTTCAGAACCTGTCTACCTGTCCCTGAAGGTTTCACAAAGCAGGGAATGGGGGTGAGGAGGGGATGCAGTTAGGCCAGCAAAGTGAGAATGGGTTCCTCTCCATTCAAGTCAGGGGAAAGAAAAAATAATGGCATAGGCTTTGTGGGCCCGGAGGGGTCACTAAGTGGCAGCCCCAAGTCTGGGCCTCACTCACCTGCATTTCGGGAAACTAACAGGTTCTTCTCAAACCAGAAGATCAGAATGCCTTTCTGGCCTGGGGTGACGAGGACCTCAATGTTTCCACTGAAGTCAAAAGGCAGCCCAAAACTGCGGTTCAGCGGGTGGTCCGAGTACCAGAACCTGCCCTGAGAGAGAAAGACTACTGCATCTCGAGTGATAAAGACACTATCAAGTCAGTGATGACAGACTCATTTATTTACCTTGCGGTTGCCGCTTTCAGGGGGATAAATACTAGATGTCTTAAAGAAGGGCATGCAGATCTGAAAGAATAGCTAAGATTTTTTTCTTTAAGTTTTCACCATATCCTCCGTATGTGCAGAGGTCAGGTATAAAACACAATGAAAGGTAGGTGTTGTCAATGATATCTAACTATTGGTCTCTGGGCACAGCCAGCAGGGCACTGTTCTCTGATGGAATGAGAGACACCAGCTACAGGGTAAACTGAGGGCATCGCAAGCAGCGCTCTGGAAACTGTGATTCAAGTCCGTAGTGGGGTTCTGAGTCCGTAGTGGCGTTCCACTGCGGCCGCAGCAACCTGACCCCATCGGACAGGCTAAAGGAGCCTATTTTGCAGCTCTCAAGTTTTTGTAGAATGCTGTAAACAATTGTCACAGTTTTTTGAGAACCAGGGTTGTAACTCCTTCCTTGTCATAGAACTTGTATAGTTGCATTTAATGCCTAACATTGCAGAAACAAAAAGGGCAAATGATTCTGGAAATAGTGGACACAAATCTGAGAGAAAATCTCCTGAAGAGAACCTACAAGGTGCTGAACAGTCTTTCTGCACATGTGCCAAAGGAGATGGTCATTATCTGTGGAGCTGTCCAGTGACCCATACCTGGGAGAAAATTTATGCCATCTGTTCTGACTATGCCTTCCTCAATCAGGCAACCCCAATTTATAAAACTCCAAACCCATCCCCCTCTTCTTGCCTCCCTGATAGTACCTCATTATCTGCTGGAAATAATTCAAGAAAATTGGAATCCCATCTAGTACATCAGAAATCATCTGCAGTAAGGAAAATAGCTTGGAAAACTTATCCAAGAGGTAGGCTGGGCAAGCTACCTTTTGCATGGGAAATTGGTAAGTGAATTTGATGGGGTGACTACAAACTTGAAACACAAATCAGGCAATGTAAAGAAACAAATTTCCAAGAAAAAAACTTCAGATAAAAAGGAAGACATCAAAGGGAGTGGCCTCAATATTTTCCTCTTGAAGATATTAAGCAGAGGAAAGTATTAGACCTCAGATGATGGTACTGCATAAGCTAACCATAATATAAGACTTCTTGTGGTGGTACTCATTAATTTCTTGTTGGAATTTCTTTTTTTTTTTCTTTTCTGGTGGCAGAGACAGAGAGAGTCAGAGAGAGGAACAGATAGGGACAGACAGACAGGAAAAGAGAGAGATGAGAAACATCAATTCTTTGTTGCAGTTCCTTAGTTGTTCATTGATTGATTTCTCATACATGCCTTGACCGGGGGCTACAGCAGATCCAGTGACCCCTTGCTTGAGCCAGCGACCTTGGGCTCAAGCTGGTGAGCCTTGCTCAAACCCAATGAGCCCGCACTCAAGCTGGCGACCTCAGGGTCTAGAACCTGAGTCCTCCACATCCCAGTCCGACGCTCTATCCACTGCGCTACCACCTACCTGGTCAGGTGGAATTTCTTATATAGCACAATGGGAGTTGAAAATATTCTACCTGTTACCCAAGAAGAAGCATTACATATTTTGGGCTTTTAACCCCTATTGAAGATATTAGATTTGGTTCTTGCACTGGAAATATAACATTTATAAGATGGTTTAGACAAATTAATGACCACTTCCATGTAAAAAGATGCTCTATATGAGCCTCATGGGAAGAATAAAACAGCTGGAGAAACGGCTTCAGGGGCCTTGTCGAAGTTAACTCAAGGATTGAAAGATGAATCGTTGGCTTTGAAGCAACTCCTGTTAAAGCTATTATAGCACTTAGCAGGGGTCCCCTATCACCACAAGAAGTAGAATATTGGATCTTAATTGGAGAATCAACTAGAAAACATCCTGTTATTCACTGTAAAAAATGGGCAGATATTATTACTGATCTAAATACTGAAAATCCAGAATATCTAGATCTAGATATCTGGCACTTGGAGAGGGGGCTGCAGTATTGAAAGACCAAGAAGGCTGGGGAAAATTTGCATTGTATTATAGCATTCCAGAAACTAAATTAGCAAAGGTTTGGCCTTTGGAACTTCCCACTTGGTACTATTAGACAAGAGTCACAGCTTCCAACATATGGCCAGGAAATCACCAAAACTAAGAGTGAAGACAATGTCTCCCAGAAACATCATAGGCTTCTGGGTCGGTCCTGCAGTGCTAGTTTCCATCAGGAATTAGCATGGAGAGAGATGCCAGGTATCCAGGAGAGAAGGCATAGTGGCTACCAGGGTTCAAGTGATTATTGTGGGAATGACTGACTATGCTGGGGGCTGTCCAGAACTCAAATCAGTAACGTGATCATTACAAGGTGAATATCTTGGTAACCATATTGCAATACATCTCAAGGAGAGGGTTCAGGTTATTTTAAAAATATTTTCCTTTTCTGTTTTGAATTTTATATCCGTTTATCCACTCAGACATGCCTAAGCGGATATATACTGTATTGGGAGTTATAGCAGAGTGAGTGGCTCCTTGCTCGAGTCAGCGACCATGGGGTCATGTCTATAATTCCACACTCAAGCCAGTGATCCACACTCAAGCTGGATGAGCCCGCACTCAAGCCAGTAACCTCGGGGTTTCAAAGCTGGGTCCTCTGTGTCCCAGTCTGATGCTCTATCCACTACACCACCACTTGGTCAAGCTTTTTCTCTATAGCTAGTGCTCGACTTATGACCACGATTGGTTCCGACAGACCGGTTGTAACACGATTTGGTCGTAAGTTGAGTAGGCTATATGTACAGTACTGTGAAATGATTTTATAAAAATCTTTAAGTCATGGCCTGACCTGGGGTGGCGCAGTGGATGAAGCGTCGACCTGCAATGCTTGAGGTTGCCGGTTCAAGATCCTGTACTTGTCTGGTCAATGCACATATGGGAGTTGATGCTTCCTGCTCCTCCCCCCCTTTCTCTCTCTCTCTCTGTCACTCTCTCTCCTCTCTAAAAAATGAATAAATAAAAAAAATTAAAAAAAAATTTAAGTCATATTTTATCATAATTTTCTTTCATTGTTAGATATCATAATTTTCTTTGTTCATTTTATGCCATTTGTATCATCTCTACACCACTTTGTTTCTTATTTTTACATTCGTCAGGTTTAAGTAAAACACTGCATTACCAGTACAACTGGTTTAATATTTGCAAAACATACAAAATTACAAAATACAGGTGCATACAAAAACTGCTCCAAACATGAAGCAGTCGTGGCTAGCGATTGTGGTCGTAAAGTCAAATGATCATAAGTTACATAGGTCGTAAGTTGATCAATAATACCTGTACTTAAAAAAAAAATGTCAGTGATGACAGTGTAACAGACAGGTGTAGGTCCATGTGCTTTGTTGTTCAAACATTCTGATCTGGTCCAGTGGCTCTCAGCTTGGGATGATTCTGCCACCTGGGGACACCAGACAGGTCTGAGGATGTCTGGGGTTGTCAGACCGGGTGGGCTCCTAGCATAGTGGGTGGAGTCAGGATGCTGTTGACCACCCCACAGAGCCCAGGACGGGGTTCTCACAACAATTCACCAGAAATGTCCAGAGTGCTGAGACTGCAGTGCCCTGCTCTCCCTTGTTCTCTGCCAGGCTCTTGTTGGTGCCCTTGCTCTTAAATTAATATTCAAGTTGATTTCTCTCCTCCAAACTACCTGTGTGCACACCCTGGATGCTTTCCCTAACAACCTCTCCCATCAAGCCCCTTGGCACCTTGCGAACCTCCCTCTAAGGGCCGGCTCTGTGGTCAAGTCTAAATTTTTCAGCATGGTTGTCAAAGTTCTTTCTTTCTCTCTCTTTTTTTTGTGACAGAGTCAGACAGAGGTACAGATAGGGACAGACAGACAGGAAGGGAGAGAGATGAGAAGCATCAATTCTTAGTTGTGACACCTTAGTTGTTCATTGATTGCTTTCTCCTATGTGCCTTGACCAGGGGGCTACAGCAGACCCAGTGACCCGTTGCTCGAGCCAGTGGCCTTGGGCTCAAGCTGGTGAGCCTTGCTCAAACCAGATGAGCCTGCACTCAAGCTGGTGGCCTCGGGGTCTCAAACCTAGGTCTTTCGTGCCAGTCCGATGCTCTATTTCCTGCTCCACTGCCTGGTCAGGCCAAAGTTCTCTCTTATTTGCTCTTTATGAAAGACTACTGACAGCACTGTGGAATTTAAAAAACTCTGTCACGCATGACCAGGCGGTGGCGCAGTGGATAGAGCGTCGGACTGGGATGTGGAAGACCCAGGTTCGAGACCCCGAGGTTGCCAGCTTGAGCGCGGGCCCATCTGGCTTGAGCAAAAGCTCATCAGCTTGGATCCAAGGTCGCTGGCTCCAGCAAGGGGTTGCTCGGTCTGCTGAAGGCCCACGGTCAAGGCACATGTGAGAAAGCAATCAATGAACAACTAAGATGTCAGCAACGGCAATGAAAAACTAATGATTACGCTTCTCACCTCTCTCCGTTCCTGTCTGTCTGTCCCTATCTATCCCTCTCTCTGTCCCTGTAAAAAATTAAATAAATAAATAAATAAAAATCACGAATTAAAAAAAAACCAAACTCTGTCACAGGTTTAAAAGTAAGTCCCACCAAGACAGCTGCGTCCCCTTCTCAGAAGATGCATGGTGGAGTGGAGGAAGAGACTACTGGTTTGTTTTCCAAGTGCCTCCTGGGGAGAGAAATAAGAGCTCAGGGCAAGGATGGACTGTGCACAGGTTGCTGAACTTGACTTGTCCCGCCCCCCACTGTGTACACCGGCCAGGCCCATCTTCATGAGGTGCCTAAGAGACAGTGGGTGTGAGTTCTCATCCCCCAGCTCATTTCATTGGGATGTGAACTGGCTGGCCTTGGTCCCAGATATTAGAACTGCTAGGCTGAGCTGCCTGTGTAGGCACAGCCAATTAAGGCAACAAGGCAAATGTGGAAGAGCTCAGCCTGTAATTGCTTACTGCTGTGGGGTCCACAAGGGACCAGGCCAGAGGAAACAGCGAGCCCTAGGGCACGCCAGGGGAGGGTCGGCTTGATCAGCGCAGCTGAGGGGCTCCCACTTTGGAAGGAGCCCCCACAAAAGGCTTCTGCAGTCTTATGCACTCAGGGGCCAGGGAAGGGGAGAAGGCCTAGGGCTGGAAGCAGAAACGTACTGAGTGCTGAGTCAGAGAGGAGAAAAGTGCAGACATGTTTTCTCCCTCTCCCACCATAGGGAGGCTCCTGAAGAGGACTTAAGGGAAGAACAAAGGTAAAGACCTAGGAATGGAGGGAGACCAAGGCAGAGCCTGCAGGGCATCTGGATTCATCCTGGCTCCAGTCTGGACTGGGGAGGAAAACACTTCGGACACCTGCCTGGCAAAGCTTTCCTGATTGCCTGTGGTCCAGCCTGAGAAACCACATGCAGGTGGTGAGCAGGAGTTGGACTCCTCAGCCCCTGAATTATCGAGATTTCCAGTGGGAGTGTCTCTTTAATTCAGGTTGGCCAGGCAGTTTATGCTGGTGAGGGGACTCTGGATGGGGGCCTAGAGCAGTGGTTCTTAACCTTTTTTGAGGTACCGTTTCATATGCGTATTCACAGAACCCTTCTTTAGTGATAAATAAAATGATTTTTTCTTCCAAATTCAAGACATAGGTATATGTTTTTTACTGGTGCACAAAATGAGCCATGCATGAACATCACCTTGCTCAAAGAACAAAACCAACAAAGTGCATGAACTCACAACAAATTACGGTATTACTTTATTCTGGCCTCTGCGGCAGAGGCTTCTCCGAACCCCTGAGACCGACTCATCGAACCCCTAGGGTTCGATAGAACCCAGGTTAAGAACCACTGGCCTAGAGGGAAGGGCTTTTAGCCACCAGATATCAGCCCAAACTCAAGGCTTCCTGATGGTGGGTATCCCCTAAACTTCAGAGCTGCACACCCCACAAACAAGTTTTGCAATACCAGGTCCTGACTGAACTTAATCTCTTTTTGATTTAATCTTTTTTCTTTAAATGCAGTTGAAATGGACTTTTTTTTTTCTTCCTGAATCAATAAGGAGTATACAGATTTCAGGTAAACATCTCTATGGCATTTGAACTGTTGATTGCCTTGTGTGCCCATCACCCACAGTCAGCTCATTTTCCGTCACGGTATATTTGTTCCCCCCTTTTTTAAAGATTTTATTTATTCATTTTTTTTTTTTTGAGAGACAGGAGAGAGAGAGTGAAAGAAAGAGAGAAAGGGGGGAGGAGCAGGAAGCATCAACACCCATAGGTGCCTTGACCAGGCAAGCCCAGGGTTTTGAACCAGCGACTTCAACGTTCCAGGTTGACGCTTTATCCACTGCACCACCACAGGTCAGGCTGTTCCCCCTCTTCTTTTTCTTTTTTTTTAACAGGGACAGAGAGAGAGTCAGAGAGAGGGATAGACAGAAACAGAGAGAGGTGAGAAGCATCAATCATTAGTTTTTTGTTGCCGTTGTAACACCTTAGTTGTTCATTGATTGCTTTCTCACATGTGCCTTGACCGTGGGCTTTCAGCAGACCGAGCAACCCCTTGCTGGAGCCAGTGACCTTGGGTCCAAGCTGACGAGCTTTTGCTCAAACCAGATGGGCCCGCGCTCAAGCTAGAGAGCTGGGGTCTCAAACCTGGGTCTTCCGCATCCCAGTCTGATGCTCTATCCACTGCGCCACCGCCTGGTCAGGACCCCCCCCCCCCCTTAACTTAGTTTGTCCTAAATTACATCTGTGAAGGCACAGGTTTTACGTATTGATTTTCTGAATATACATGAAAATAATTGTTTTTAAAAATTTTGATGTGAGGTATTTAAAATGAGGTCATGCGCCATCAGTGAGATACAACCACATCTTGGAGATCACCTCTGGCGGTCAGCGCAGTGCCTGTGCCTCCTAGACACTTCAGTACTGCTGAGTTCAGGCCTGCTGAGCAAATGAGTGGGGGTGGGAGGGAGGGAGGGAGACACTTCAGTACTGCCGAGTGCAGGAGTGCAGGACTACTGAGCAAATGAGTAGGGTTGGGAGGGTGGGCGGGAGGGAGGGAGGGTGGGTGAATGGTAAGTAGATGGATGGGTGGATGGATGAACTGGTCAGTACATAAATCATAAATGGATGAATGGATATGCGGGTGGATGAGTGGATGGATGGATTGTTAGGTGGATGGATACGTGAATGGAAAGGTCAGTGAAAAGCCAGATGGATTTCAGACATGAAAATCCAAGTCTGTCAGTTTTAATAAAAACCTAGCTTGGGGCAAAGGTCATTGAAATAATTCTTCCCAGTCCAAGTGACTCACCTTCCCTTGATCAATGAGAAGCTGCCCAACCTGTGACAAGGAGTGAAAGTAGAAGATCCCACCCAAAGACCCGACTAGTTCTGCCTGTGAAACAAAAAAAAGTGCATATGAATAAATTATAAATGTTTAATTCTAAATTTAACTAGATTATCCAATATACTAAAATGAAGGAAAAAAAATTTTATTTTATTTTTTGTTTTTTTTAACCCGGCCCCCTCCTGGTCGTCAGGAGAATGTTACTTGTGCAAGTCAGAATCTGATACCAATTAAATGGTGACAGCTTTGCCAATAAACAAGAATATGCTCTTCCATGGCTAGGAAGGGAGGCTGCCACAGCTGACAGGTCCCAAAGACACATGGAGAAGGAAAAAAAATTTTTTAAATGACCTATTTATCCTCTACGGAAATGTGGCATCTGGGGCAGAAACTTAAGTGAAGACAGCTTTGTTTGGGGGCACTGGAGAAAGTGGTATGACCCAGACTGCCAGATGCACGCCTACGTCCTTCATCTCTGCCGAGGTTCCTCAGTCCAGATTGTTGGCTGGTCAGCAGAGTGTTGGCAGCCAGTCTGGGACACAAGGCCCAACTGACCTCTTCCAGGTAAGGGAGAGACCTCTACCTTAATTAGGCCTCTTTTTTTTTGTGTGTGTGGAGTTTGTATAATACACAGTGCTTGGACTAAATTGTGCCCCCACCAAGTTCAGACTAACCCCCCTGTTTTAGTCTGTTCAGGCTGCTATCACAAAATACCACAGACTGAGTGCTTTATAAACAACAGAAATTTGTTTCTCACAGTTCTGGAGGCTGGAATTCCAAGCTCAAGGTGTCAGCATAGTTAAGGGCCCTCTTTTGATCAATAGATTTTTGCTGTGTCCTCACAAGGTGAAAGGGGCTAGTAAATTCTCTGGGGTCTCTTTTTAATCCCATTCCTAAGGGCTCTACCCTTATGACCTAAATACCTCCCAAGGTCCCACCACCACCAATAACCACACAAACACACACACACACATACACACACACTTGTATTAATAATTGTTATTTAGGCCCTGGTCGGGTTGCACAGTTGGTTAGAGAGTTGTCCTGATATACCAAATTTGTAAATTCAATCCCTGATTAAGGCACATATAAGAATCAACCAATGAATGCACAAATAAGTGAAACAACAAATTGATGTTTCTCTCCCTTTCCCTCACTCTCTGTATCTCCCTCCCTCCCTCCTTCCTCTCATCTCTCTCTTTAAAAGTAATAAATAAATAAATAATTTTTTAAAGGCCCTGGCTGGTTGACTCAGTGGATAGAGCATTGCTCAGGCCTGCAGACATCATGGGTTTGATCCTAGTCAGGGAACATATGAGAAGTGACCATCTGCTTCTCCACCCCTCTCTCTCCCCCCTCTCCCTCTCTTCCCCTCTTGCAGCCAGGGGCTCGATTGGTTTGAGCACTGGCTCCAGACAGGGGTTGCTGGGTGGATCCTTGCTAGGGCATGAGAGTCTGTTTATCTCCCCTCCACTCACTTAAAAATATTTTTTTTTAAATAATGGTATTTAAGTGGTGGGACATTAAGGAGAGGAGTGAACATTACTCTAGGACTTGACATCCTCTCCTCAGGAGGAGTTAGTGCATTTCTTGTTGTACACAAGATGGCTGTATTGCATCTGGAGCAGTGATTCTTAACCTGGGTTCTATCGAACCCTAGGCGTTCGATGAGTCGGTCTCAGGGGTTCGGAGAAGCCTCTGCCGCGGAGGCCAGAATAAAGTAATACCGTAATTTGTTGTGAGTTCATGCACTTTGTTGGTTTTGTTCTTTGAGCAAGGTGATGTTCATGCACGGCTCATTTTGTGCACCAGTAAAAAAACATATACCCGCCTGACCTGTGGTGGCGCAGTGGATAAAGCGTCGACCTGGGAACACTGAGGTCGCCAGTTCAAAACCCTGCACTGGTCTGGTCAAGGCACATATGGGAGTTGATGCTTCCAGTTCCTCCTCCCTTTCTCTCTCACTCTGTGTCTCCTCTCTAAAATGAATTTTAAAAAAACCCCATATACCTATGTCTTGAATTTGGGGAATAAAATCATATTTTATTTATCACTAAAGAAGGGTTCGGTGAATGCGCATATGAAACTGGTGGGTTCGGTACCTCAAAAAGGTTAAGGACCACTGATCTGGAGGAATTATCACCTTGTTAGTGTCTTTATTTGGAGGTTCAGATAGAACAAGATGTATGTGGGGGCCACTTGGCTGGACTAGGGGATGCCTAGAGAGCTGGTAAGACATTATTTCCAGGTGTGTCCCTGAGGGAGTTTCCGGAGGAGATCAGCATTGGATTCAGTGGACCCAGTCAAGGATATCCACGCTCATCAGTGTGGGTGTGCATCTTCCGCTCAGTCAGGAGCCCAAACAGAACAAGAAGATGGAGGAAAGGCAAATCCGCTCTTGCTTTTTGATCTGGGACGTCCATCTTCTCCTGACCTTGGACATCAGAACTTCTGGTTTTCAAGCCTTTGGATTCTGGGGCTAAACCAGCAGCCTCTGGGTCCTTCTGGGTCTAATTTTGAATGAAAACAGGTGACTGGTCAGGTTCTAGGCTTTGTTGGCCCTCTTGGGCAGGGGTGAGAAACCAGATCTGAGACATGATCAGAATTTGAGTATGTGGTAGACTTTGTCTTCCTTGGACATACTGCCCAAGGGTTTGGGGGGTGAAGCCATTCTCTGGGTCAGAATAAAATGTACTCATTTTCTGAGCTACCCAAACATTCTGTCTACTTCAGCTTTTGAAATCCCAGCTCTGCCAGGCTGTGCGGCCTTGGCAAAGGCCCTGACCTTCTCTGGGTCCTCATCCCTCTATTAGTTTCCTAGGTCCGCTATAAAAAGATACCACACACTGGAAGGGCTTAAAATGACAGAAATTTCATGTCACAATTCTGGAAGCCAAAGGCTGAAATCAAAAGTGTCAGCCAGGCTGGTGTGGCTCCTTCTGAAGCTCTGAGGAAGGACCCACACCATTCCTCTGCTCTAGCACATGGTGGTTGCCAGCAGTCCTCGGCATTCTTGGCTGGCAACTGCATCCATCCCTTCCGTGTAGCCTCCATCTTCACGCAGCCTTCTTTTCTGTGAGCATCCTTGTATCCTCTCCTCCTTGTCTTTTTAAAAAATTTTTATTTATTGATTATAGTCAGATAGGAAAGGATAAAGAGAGAGATAGGAACATTGAGTTGTTCCTGTATGTTCCCTGACTGGGGATCAAACTGGCAACCTCTGTGCTTCAGGACAATGCTCAACCAACCGAGATATCTGGACAGGGTCCTCTCCTCTTCTTATAAAGACACAAATCATTGGAATTAGGACCCAACCTAATCCAGTATGATTCTGTCATCTTTTTTTTTTTTCTTAAAGATTTTATTTATTTATTTTTATATTTTTCTTTACAGGGACAGAGAGAGAGTCAGAGAGAGGGATAGATAGGGACAGACAGACAGGAACAGAGAGAGGTAAGAAGCATTAATCATTAGTTTTTTGTTGCCGTTGTGATACCATAGTTGTTTATTGATTGCTTTCTCACATGTGCCTTGACCGCGGGTCTTCAGCAGACCGAGCCACCCCTTGATGGAGCCAGCGACCTTGGGCCCAAGCTGGCGAGCTTTTGCTCAAGCCAGATGGGCCCGTGCTCAAGCTGGCGACCTCGGGGTCTCGAACCTGGGTCTTCCGCATCCCAGTCCAACACTCCATCCCCTGTGCCACCGCCTGGTCAGGCTATTTATTGATTTCAAAGAGAGACGATGGGGGTGGGGGTGGGAAGAAGTATCAACTCATCATTGCTTCATGTTAGTTGTTGCTTGTCATATGTGCCTTTACCGGGCAAGCCCAGGGTTTCAAACCGGCAACCTTAGTGTTCCAGGCTGACGATTCATCCACTGCATCACCACTGACCAAGTTTTTCTTTCTTTCTTTTTTTTAAGAACATGTTTTCTTTTTCTTTTTTTCTTTTCCTTTCTTTTTAGAGAGGGAGAGACAGGAAGGGAGAGAGATGAGAAGCATCAACTCCTGGTTGCTTTCCTTTGTTCATTAATTGCTTCTCATACGTGCCTTGACTGGGGGTCTCCAGCCATGCCAGTGACCTCGTACTCAAGATGGAGAGCCTGCACTCAAACTAGATGAGCCCAGGCTCAAGCTGGTGACCTTGGAGTTTCAAATCTGGGACCTCAGCATCCCAGGTTGATGCTCTATCCACAGTCCCACCACAAGTCAGGCTGACCCCATCTTAACAAATTACATCGGCAAAGACGCCATTCCCAAGTAAGATTACATTCTAAGGTTCTGGGTGGACATAAATGGGGGACACATAGTCAACCCAGTGCTATTCTTATCTGTAAAAAGGGGATGATGATGGTTACTGATCTCTGGTGGCCACGGGGTTAAGCATTATAATCAACGTGCAGCCTTTTCTATGGCATCAGTTTTCATGATCTCTCTTTAAATGTGCTAGTATCTAAAATCTTTTGTCAGCCTGGCCTAGTAGCTCAGTTGGTTAGAGCATTGTCCCTATACATCAAGGCTGTGGGTTCGATCCCCAGTCAGGGCACATACAGGAATCAGCCAATGAATGCCTAAATAAGTGGAACAACAAATTTCTCTTTCTTCTCTCTCTCCGCCCGCCCTCCTGCTTCCTCTCTAAAATCAATTAATAAAAATTAAAACCTTTTGTCCCCTTTCTTAACTTCCTAATCTCCCTAGCCAGCTCCTCTGATCTGGAATTTTCCCTTCCTTCCCAAGAAAGAAAAGCCCTAGTTCACCTACTGAGTGCTAATTACTCCAGCCACATATAAGATATGTATCTTTTTTTGTTCACTTTCTTAGCCAAACGAACATACCTGTCTTTCATGGACATACTTCTGAAACATATATCCCTGGTTATTTGAGAAATATATATTGGTCTGAGATATCTGATCTCCATACAGATAAGCAAAAACGGAATTACTTATTACCTGGAAGAAAACACACACAGAACAGTCTCTTTAAAAGGAGATTTGGAGGGTGGGGTTGGGGAGATGTTGTTTGAGGTCAGAAACTTGCAGCCAGTAAATGATTCCTGCAGATGGAATGCACAGCAGAGTCGTTATAGACAACGATACTGCACTGTAAACTTCAAAGTTGCTAAGAAGCTAAATCTTAATTCTTCTCACACACACATGCACACACACACACACACACACACACACACACACACTCCCCCCCTGGAGGGGGGGAGGGTCCTGGCCAGTTGGCTCAGTGGTAGAACGTCACCTGACATGTGGATGTCTCAGGTTCGATTCCTGGTCAGGGCACACAGGAGAAGTGACCGTCTGCTTCTCCACCCCTCCCTCTCTCCCTTTTCTCTTTTTATCTCTTTCTCTCCCTCCTGTAGCCATGGCTCAGTTGGAGCAAGTTGGTCCCAGGCACTGAGGATGGCTCCATGGCTTCCCCTCACGTGTTAAAGTAATTCGGTTGCCAAGCAATGGAGCACAGGCCCCAGATGGGCAGAGCGAATTACCCTACAGGGGGCTTGCCAGATGGATCCCGGTCGGGGCACATGTGGGAGTCTGTCTCTCTGCTTCCCAGCTTCTCACTTAAGGAGGAAAAAAAAAACAGTAATGATGTGACATAATGGAGGTAACCCTACAGTGGTCACCATATTGCAGTATATAAATGTATCAAACCATTACATTATATACCTTAAACTTACACAATGTTATATCAGTTGTATATCAATAAAAAAAGGTGAATGCCTAAAAAAAGGTGAACTCCTGAGCATTTATTATGGAAAAGTGAGAACTTATATTCACACAAAAATCTGTATTAAGTGGTCATAGCAGCTTTTTTTTGCAACAGCAAAAAAGTGGAGGCAACCAAATTCTGGTACAGCCTGACCTGTGGTGGCGCAGTGGATAAAGCATCGACCTGAGAACACTGAGGTCGCCAGTTCAAAACCCTGCACTGGTCTGGTCAAGGCACATATGGGAGTTGATGCTTCCAGCTCCTCCCCACTTTCTCTCTTTCTCTCTCTTTCTCTTCTCACTCTGTGTCTCCTCTCTAAAATGAATAAATAAAAAAAAATTAAAAAAAAATTCTGGTACATTCAGACTGTGGAATATAACTTGGCAATGTAAAGGAACAGACTAGAGATATAGACAACTAATTAGATAAGTCTCCAGAGAATTTAGCTGAGGAAAACTTATCCTCAAAAGTTCCATATTGTATGATTCAGTTTATATAACACTTAAGGTTTTTTTTTTTCCCATTGATTTGAGAGAGAAGTATCAACCGCTGTTCCACTAAGTTGTTTCATTTAGTTGTGTACTCACTGGTTGCTTCTCATACATGCCCTAACTAGGGATCGAACCCATGACCGTGTTGTGCCAGACTGACACTTTATCCACTTAGTCATCCAGGCAGGGCTATATAACATTCTTAAAATGAGAAAATTATAGAGATGGGGAACAAATTAGTAGTTGCCAGGAGTTAGGGGTAAGGTGGGAACAGGGCAGGGAGGAATGGAGCTTTGGGTGATGGGACAGTAGTCTGGTGTGGTTTTTTTTTTTTACAGGGACATAAAGAGAGAGTCAGAGAGAGGGATAGATAGGGACAGACAGACAGGAAAGGTGAGAGGTGAGAAACATCAATCATTATTTTTTCGTTGCCGTCGCAACACCTTAGTTGTTCATTGATTGCTTTCTCACATGTGCCTTGACCGCGGGCCTTCAGCAGACCGAGCAACCCCTTACTGGAGCCAGTGACCTTGGATCCAAGCTGGCGAGCTTTTTGCTCAAGCCAAATGGGCCCACGCTCAAGCTGGCGAGCTCGGGGTCTCAAACCTGGGTCTTCTGCATCCCAGTCCAACGCTCTATCCACTGCGCCACCACCTGGTCAGGCAAAGTAGACTGGTGTTTTAATGGCAGTAGTGATTCCATGAAAATATGATAAATGCTAGAACTACACATACTATAGCTGAGTCAACACTGGTTTTTTGTCTGATACTATAGTTATGTAAGATGCAACCACGCCTGACCAGGCGGTGGCGCAGTGGATAGAGTGTCGGACTGGGATGCGGAAGACCCAGGTTCGAGACCCCAAGCTCGCCAGCTTGAGCATGGGCCCATCTGGCTTGAGCAAAAGCTTGTCAGCTTGGACCTAAGGTCATTGGCTCCAGCAAGGGGTGGCTCAGTCTGCTGAAGGCCCACGGTCAAGGCACATGTGAGAAAGCAATCAATGAACAACTATGGTGTCGCAACGGCAATGAAAAACTAATAATTGATGCTTCTCATCTCTCTCCGTTCCTGCCTGTCCCTATCTATCCCTCTCTCTGACTCTCTCTCTCTGTCCCTGTAAAAAAAAAGAAAATAATAATAATAAAGCACTCTTGTTATTCATTACTCATAAAAAAAAAAGATGCAACCACTGGGGAAGGCTGGGTGAAGAGTACATGGGACTCTATGGTTTTCAACTTCCTGTAGTCTATGTATTTCAACATAATAAATTAGGAAAAAGGAAGGTAGATGGATATATTCATAGTGTGCCAGCCGGTTGATCTGAAAGCAGCTCCAGAGCCCCTTCTACATCTCAGGTTGTCTTCTGAGACCTGGGGTAATGACACTACCCAAGTCCATGAGCCCAGCCCCATGGCTTAGCCTGTCCTTATTTCTATCTGCACTTAGAGAAGAATAAAAAAATGACACACTGTACTCACCAAACAAAAGGGATGTTCACTATAGCAACAATTATCACCAGAAACATGGGAAACAGGGTGTTTTATGCCTAAAAGGAAAGATCATTTGAGAACTAAATGAGTTCCTTGAAGCTTAGAGAAAAGGTTAGAGCAGAGTTTCTCAACTTACTGTTATATTTGGGGCCAGAAGTTTTTGGTTGGGGGGGAGGGGTTATCCTATACACTGCAGATGTTTTGTAGCAACCCTGCCTCTAATGTCTTAATGATAGTAGCAGTCTCTTTTCTTTTTTACTTATTGATTTTATAGAGAGAGAAAGGGGGGGGGGGAGAGAGGAACATCAATCTGTTGCAGTACGTGCCCTGACCAGGGATTGAACCAGCAACCTCTGCACTTCAAGATGATGCTCTAATCAACTGAGCTATCCAGCCAGGGCCCTTCCTCCAGTCTTTTTTTCTTTGTATTTTTCTGAGGTGAGAAGCGTGGGGGCAGACAGACAGACAGACTCACACATGCGCCCAACTGGGATCCACCCAGCATTCCCACTAGGGCAGTGGTTCTTAACCTTTTTTGAGGTACCAAACCCACCAGTTTCATATGTGCATTCACCACACTTCTTTAGTGATAAATAAAATATGATTTTTTTCCGCCTGACCTGTGGTGGCACAGTGGATAAAGCGTCGACCTGGGAACACTGAGGTCGCCAGTTCAAAACCCTGCACTGGTCTGGTCAAGGCACATATGGGAGTTGATGCTTCCAGCTCCTCCTCTCTCTCTCTCTCTCTCTCTCTCTCTCTCTCTCTCTCTCTCTCTCTCTGTGTGTGTGTGTGTGTGTCTCCTCTCTAAAATGAATAAAATAAAAATTAGAAAACAAACTTTAAAAAAAGTATGATTTTTTTCCAAATTCAAGACATAGGTATATGTTTTTTTACTGGTGCATAAAATGAGCCGTGCATGAACATCTCCTTGCTCAAAGAACAAAACCAACAAAGTGCATGAACTCACAACAAATTACGGTATTACTTTATTCTGGCCTCCACGGCAGAGGCTTCTCTGAACCCCTGAGACCGACTCATCGAACTCCTAGGGTTCGATAGAACCCAGGTTAAGAACCACTGCACTGGGGGGCGATGCTCGGCCCATCTGAGGCATTGCTCTGCTGCAACCTGAGCCATTCTAGCACCTGAGGTGGAGGCCATTGAGCCATCCTCAGCACCCAGTCCAACTTTGCTCCAATGGAGCCTTGGCTGCAGGAGGGGAAGAGAGAGACAGAGAGGAAGAGAGAGGAAGGAGAGGGAGAAGGATGGAGAAGCAGATGGGCGCTTCTCCTGTGTGCCCTGACCAGGAATCAAACCCAGGACTTCCACACGCCAGGCCGACACTCTACCACTGAGCCAACCGGCCAGCGCCCCTTCCTCCAGTCTTGATATCCAAAAGTATCTCCCACATTGCCAAGTGTCATATTGGGGACAGAACTGTCCCAGTTGAGAAGTTGGTTTTGTGGACACTCCTTTAGGACTACACCAAAATTGCAGAGAGAACTCCCTTCTCTTACCAAGGTGTTCTTTGATTCTACTTTATTATTTTTAAAATTTTTATCCATTGATTTTAGAGACAGAGAAACATGGATTTGTTGTTCCACTTATTTACGCATTCATTGGTTGATTTTTGTTTTATAGGAAGGGAGAGAGAGAAGCATTAGTTCATTGCTCCACTTAGTTGTGTATTGATTGCTTCTTTTACATGCCTTGGCCAGGGATCAACTGGCACCTTGTGGTCGAGCTGGTGACATGATGCTTAAGCTGGTGACCTTGGGCTCAAGCCTGTGACTTCAAGATTGTGTCAGTGACCCTGCACTCAAGCTGGCCCCCCTGCTCTCTAGTCAAAGGCCTCCGCTTTCAAACTAGCAACCTAAGCATTTTGGGTCAATGCTCTATCCACTGTGCCACCACTGGTCAGACCATGGGTTGATTCTTTATTTTTGAGATTCTTTTTTTATTTATTGGTTTTAATTTTATTTATTTATTTTTTTACAGGGACAGAGAGAGAGTCAGAGAGAGGGATAGATAGGGACAGACAGACAGGAACAGAGAGAGGTGAGAAGCATCAATCATTAGTTTTTTTTAAAATTTCTTTTTATTTATTCATTTTAAAGAGGAGACACAGTGTGTGTGTGTGTGTGTGTGTGTGTGTGTGTGTGTGTGTGTGTGAGAGAGAGAGAGAGAGAGAAAGGGGGGAGGAGCTAGAAGCATCAACTCCCATATGTGCCTTGACCAGACCAGTGCAGGGTTTTGAACTGGCGACCTCAGTGTTCCCAGGTCGACGCTTTATCCACTGTGCCACCACAGGTCAAGCACAATCATTAGTTTTTCATTGCCGTTGCGACACCTTAGTTTTTCATTGATTGCTTTCTCATATGTGCCTTGACCGCGGGCCTTCAGCAGACTAAGCAACCCCTTGCTGGAGCCAGTGACCTTGGGTCCAAGCTGGCGAGCTTTTGCTCAAGCCAGATGGGCACGCGCTCAAGCTGGCGAGCTTGGGGTCTCGAACCTGGGTCTTCCGCATCCCAGTCCAATGTTCTATCCATTGCGCCACCGCCTGGTCAGGCTTTATTTATTGGTTTTAGAGATAGGAGAAAGAGAGAAGCAAAGAAGAACAGGAAGCATCAACTTGTAGTAGTATTTGCTTCTCATATGTGCCTTGACCAGGCAAGCCCAGGACTTTAAACTGGTGACCTCAGCACTCCATGTCGACACTTTATCCACTGCATCACCACAGGTCAGGTCAGTTGATTCTTATATGTGCCCTGACCCAGAATGGTACCTGCAACCTTGGTATAGTGGGACGACACTCTACCCAACTGAACTAGCAGGCCAAAACAAGTTTGATTCTGTTTTAAATGTAGAAACTTTGGCTTGAATGGAAACAGAAAACAAGCAGTGTTGGTGAGAATGTAACGAATGTGGAACCCTTGTGCACTGTTGGGAATGGAAATGGTGCGGGTGTGGCAAACAGTGTGGAAGTTTTGAAAAAAACTGAAAAGAGAATGACCGTATCATGACTACAGGAGAAATAAGCTTAACACTGACAATGAAGACACTGAAATTGTTAAAGATTTTGTTTACTTGCTTCAGTCATCAACTCAGATGAAGACTGCAGCCAAGACACCTAGAAAAGGCTGAAGGGCAGCGATGGGAGAATGAGGAAAGATCCCCAAGATTAAAGCTGGGTCATTAGAGACCAAGGTCTCTAAGCAGCCACACCCTGGTATTCCCGGTTACTATGTACAGATGCAAAAGCTGGACAGTGAAGAAGGCTGATGGGAAAATATCGATCACTGAAATACGGTGTTGGAGGAGAGCTCTACAGATACCCTGAACAGCCAGAAAGACAAACAATTAGGTTCAAGAGCAAATTAAGCCTGAAATGTCACTGGAGGCAAAAATGACAAAAGTGAAACTGTCCTACTTTAGGTGCACCCGGAGAAGGCAGGGCTCTTTGGAAAATACAACAATGCCGAGAAACAGAAGGCAGCAGGAAAAGAGAAAGACAAAATATAAGATGGACTGACTCCATAAAAGAGGCCACAGACAGGCGTGCACAGGAGCTGAGCAGGGCTGTGGAGGACAGGACATTGTGGACATCACTCATTCAGAAGGTTACCAGGAATCAGAGCCACTTCTGAGTGTACCCTCCTTAAAAATATTAAAAAGTTTGCCTGACAGGTAGTGGCATAGCGGATAGGGCATTGACCTGGAAATGCTGAGGTTGCCAGTTCGAAACCCTGGGATTGCCTGGTCAAGGCACATATGGGAGTTGATGCTTCCTGCTCCTTCCCCCTTTTCTTTCTCTCTCCTCTGTAAAATGAATAAATAAAATCTTTAAAAATATATTAAAAAGTAAAAGCAAGGATTCAAGCCTGACCATTGAACATCAGCCTGGGATGCTGAAACTCCAGGTTCGAAACCCCAAGGTCACCAGCTTGACCATGGGATCATAGACATGATCCCAGGATCACTGGCTTGAGCCCAGAGCCGTTGGCTTTAGTATGGGGTCACTGGCTCTGCTGGAGTCCCCTGGTCAAGGCACATATGAGAATGTAATCAATGAACAACTAAGGTGCAGCAACAAAGAATTGATGTTTCTCAGCTCTCTCCCTTCCTGTCTTTCCCCATCCCCCGCAAAAAACAAAAAAAGGCAGGGATTCAGGAAGATATTTTTGTACACACATGTTCAAAGAGTGTTATTCACAATAGCTAAAACTTGGAGCATGGAAGCAACACAAGTGTCCATTTTGTATAAACAAAATGTGGTCTATCCAATACCATGGAATATTGTTGAGCCTTTAAAAAGGAAGGAAACTCTGACACCTCCTGCAACATGGATGAGCCTTGAGGACATTATGTTGAATGAAATCAGCCAGACACAGAAAAATACAAAAGTGTATGATTCTACTTATAGGAGCTCCCTAGAAGCGAACACTAATGAAAAGTAAGACTGAGGCCAAGTTGAGGTTTGACCCCTTTGCTGAGCTTCCTTGTCCCTCTTGGGGGGCTTTGGTCAGTTCGCCAGTCAGTGTCTGGCCAGCACCTGGCAGGTGCCATGCTGATTGGGGCAGGGAGCCATCTTGGGGGTGCGCAATCTTTCCTCTAAACTAACACAAGTGAAGCAAAAGAATAACGAATTGCCAGGTGATGATCTGCCAACCTAGGGGTTCTCCACTGAGGGGATTTTGACCTCCCAAGGGGCACTGGGTGGTATCTGGAGACATTTTAGTTGTCAGGACTTGAGGTGTTCTCCTGGCATAAAGTAGGTGGGGGCTAGGGACACTGCTCACACCTCACAGTGCCCAGAACAGCCCCTAACCAGAGGGTAATCCAACCCTAGATGTCAGCAACGCCAAGGGGAATGACCTTGTTGTATTGCCCCTTTCTCATCATCATGAGTACCTATGCTCGCTCTCTGCCACCTTCCCATCTTCTGAAAAAAGAAAAAGCCACCCCTCTCCTTTTCTAAAGAATAACATCTCTCATCTTCTTTCTGAACCCCATCTCCTTGCCTCCCAGCTCAGGGTTCTTTTCTTTCTCTCTCTTCATCAAACTAGCCTTCTCTACTGTTCCTTGTCCCTAACATGAAGTACATGGGACTGAATATCCCATCACCCAGCCTTATTAACTAGCATCTAGAAACCATTATAGCCCACAGCAGGTTTTTCTGGCTTGTAACTGCAATCCCCAGTGGAAACATCAAGTTCCCACACTTTGGGATCGGGGGTTCAGGCCAACGCCCCTTTGAATGTTAAAGGACAAGATAACATCCAGGGGCAGACATCCAAGTAATGGTATGGTTCATTCTTCTGAAACTAAGAATTGTTTCTCTGGTGTTGGCTTAACTCAAACAAAATAAAGAACACACATATGCAAAAAATATATATACCTGTAGATGTATTCCAGGAATCAGCTTCATAATCATAAATATAGACTTTTTGATTCACTACTAACAGCAATACTGAACCAGAAAAATGTGCTGATGTCACTTCCGGTATGCCAACCTACAAATAATGACATATATGACATCAATAAACACATCTTTTTAAGTATCAATTCGGGAAGCAATACTTCTAGACACGTATCCCAGAAACATCTGTGCCAGCAGGAAGTGTTTGGTTCCTAGATATTGGGGACTATATATCCTGGGGTTAGCTGGAACCAAAATTGGGAGATTGGAATTGGTGTTTGGTCCCCCCAGACATCTAAATTCACTCCATCTCCTCTCTTATCCAAACCTTCTCGCCTGACCAGGCGGTGGCGCAGTGGATGGAGCATCGGACTGGGATGCGGAAGACCCAGGTTCGAGACCCCGAGCTCACCAGCTTGAGCGCGGGCCCATCTGGCTTGAGTAAAAGCTCACCAGCTTGGACCCAAGGTTGCTGGCTCCAGCAAGGGGTTGCTTGGTCTGCTGAAGGCCCGCGGTCAAGGCACATGTGAGAAGCAATCAATGAACAACTAGGGTGTCGCAACAGCAACGAGAAACTAATGATTGATGCTTCTCACCTCTCTTCATTCCTGTCTGTCTATCCCTCTCTCTGACTCTCTCTCTGTCCCTATAAAAAACAAAACAAAACAAAAAACAGATCACTGTTTCTGTCTCTCTCTCTCCCTTCCTCTTTCACTAAAAACAACCACTAAAAAAAAACCCAAAAAAACCTTCTCTAAGGATAAAGCCTAAAGATAAATGATAAATGAGGAGCACACCGTTGATTCTAAGAGAAACAATGGTATCTTAACAGATAACAAAACCTCCTTAGTATATAGGCCAGTGATGGGCAATCTTTTGAGCTTGGTGTGTCAAAATTCACCAAAAAACCGAGCATAACTCGGGTAGTGTGTCACTTCGAGAAAAACGGCCTAACCAGAAGTCCCAGAACTAGACACTCTGTGCTAGAGTTCTGTCGTTTTGGCCTACGGACCTCCGGCACAGAGTGTCTACACTACAGCAAATGTTTTATCCTCGGCTATTGCACCTGGCCGTGCAGGAGCCGAGGATGAAACGTCCTTCTCAACATGTGGTACCATACTCCTCTGGTATGCGGCCACATGTGGCCACGTGTCATTGAAAATGACTATGCATGTCAGTGCTGACACGCGTGTCATAGCTTCGCCATCACGGGTATAGGCGCTAATGGTAGAATTTCTCAAGATAATTATCGAGAGGGTAATAGTTTATCGTTTTGGGCTTTGGACAATTCAGAGAGGTCCTGAAATTAGCTCATGTAATCTATCTGTTCCCAACACACAACCAATTGTAGAGAGCACTGGCAACAATCTTTCTTCCTTTTTCAGGAATAAAAGGTACCATTTTGGTAGTGAGGGCAGAATAGAATCAACCCTCCTTTTGGCTTAGCAATTGATCTTAATGTGTGTGTGTGTGAGACAGAGACAGAGAGAGGGACAGATAGGGGCAGACAGGCAGGAAGGGAGAGGGATGAGAAGCATCAATGCTTTGTTGCAGCACCTTAGTTGCTCATTGATTGCTTTCTCATATGTGCCTTGATGGGGGGTGGGGGGGTTATAGCAGACCGAGCGAGCCCTTGCTCAAGCCAGTGACCTTGGGCTCAAGCTGGTGAGCCTTGCTCAAACTGGTGACCTCAGGGTTTCGAACCCAGGTCCTCTGCGTTCCACTCCAATGCTCTATCCACTGTGCCAGGCTAATCTTAATGTCTTTAAGAGATACATTTTGTAAAATAACCCCCAAACTAGCAAAAACAGACTAATGTGTCTGACCTGTGGTGGTGCAGTGGACAGAGTGTCGGACTGGAATGCTGAGGTTGCTGGTTCAAATCCCTGGGCCTGCTTGGTTAAGGTACATACAGGGAGCAACTACTACGAATAGATGCTTCCTGTTTCTACCTCCTCTTTTTCACTCTCTCTTTCTCCCCTCCCTCCAAAAATCAATAAAAAAAATCAGACTAATGTGATATTTCCAAACTATACCTTTACCCTCAGTATTACGTATTCTGAGCGTCCTTCAGATTGTTCCATATAACTACCTGCATTGACGTAGGGATGGAAAATGGAAGGAGACTACTCTCAAAGTTGTTTCTCGTGAAAAAAAGTTGTTGTCTGAAATAAACAATAAAATAGTTAAATTGGGAGAATTTCACACACAAAATATTAAAAATAGACAATGGCAGGCACTCTAAAAATGTTCTACCCAAACAAAATTCCATTTTTAACAAGTTCCTTTCTTTCTTCCTTCCTTCCTTCCTTCCTTCCTTCCTCCCTTCCTTCCTTCCTTCCTTCCTTCCTTCCTTCCCTCCATCCATCCATCCATCCATCCATCCATCCATCATCATCTATCTATAGCTATTTTTGCATGAATAAATTTGTATAGCCCGGGTACTTCACTTCTTCAAATAACATTATTTTAAAAGTGTGATCATGTCCAATATAATATTGTATAAAATGTCCATTATGCCCTGGCCAGGTAGCTCAGTTGGTTAGAGCATTGTATCAATACACAAAAGGTTGCGAGTTCAATCCCTTGTCAGGGCACATACAGGAACAGATCAATGTTGTTGCCTCTTTCTCTCTTTCCATTCTTCTCTCTCTAAAATCAATAAATAAATTTTAAAAAATTTAAAAAGAGCCTGACCTGTGGTGGCGCAGTGGATAAAGCGTCGACCTGGGAACACTGAGGTCACCAGTTCAAAACCCTGCACTGGTCTGGTCAAGGCACATATGGGAGTTGATGCTTCCAGCTCCTCCCCCCTTTCTCTCTTTCTCTCTCTCTCACTCTATGTCTCCTCTCTAAAATAAATAAAATAAAATAAATATTTAAAAAAAAAATTTAAAAAGAAGCCTCTTAAAAAATATCCTGCCTTGTTCAGCATAAACTTTAGTTTTGTCATTTACATGGCTCTGATCCCACTAAAGAATTTCAAATCAAGCCTGTCCAGCCTGACCTGTGGTGGCGCAGTGGATAAAGCGTCGACCTGGGAACACTGAGGTCACCAGTTCAAAACCCTGCACTGGTCCAGTCAAGGCAGATATGGGAGTTGATGCTTCCAGCTCCTCCCCCCTTTCTCTCTTTCTCTCTCCCTCTGTGTCTCCTCTCTAAAATGAATAAAATAAAAAATAAATCAAATCAAGCTGTCCAGGCGGTGGCGCAGTGGATAGAGCGTCGGACTGGGATGCGGATGCCGAGGACCCAGGTTCGAGACCCCAATGTCGCCAGCTTGGGCGTGGGCCCATCTGGCTTGAGCAAAAGCTCACCAGCTTGGACCCAAGGTCGCTGGCTCCAGCAAGGGGTTGCTCGGCCTCCTGGGGGCCCGCGGTCAAGGCACTTGTGAGAAAGCAATCAATGAACAACTAGGGTGTCGCAAGGGCAACGAAAAACTAATGACTGATGCTTCTCATCTCTCTCCATTCCTGTCTGTCTGTCCCTCTCTATCCCTCTCTCTGACTCTCTCTCTGTCCATGTAAAAAAAAAAAAAAAAGAATTTCAAATCAAGAATGTATATAGCATGATCAGTGGTGGCACAGTGGATAGAGAGTTGACCTGGGATGCTGGGACCCAGGTTTGAAATCCTGAGGTCACTGGCTTGGAGGGCAGGCTCACCAGCTTGAGCTTGGAGTTGCCGGCTTGAGCATGGGATAATCAACATGATCCTATGGTTGCTGGCTTGAGCCTAAGGTCACGAGCTGAAGCCCCCTGGTCAAGGCATGTGTGAGAAGCAATCAATGAACAAGTAAAGTGACTTAACTATGAGTTGATGCTTCTCATCTTTCTCCCTTCCTCTCTCTCTCTCTCTGGAAAAAAGAAAAGTTTATACAAGAATAAAACCACTATTTCCCTCATGCAGGAAACTTTGAAGAAGTGAGAAAGGCCATCAATGAACATGGTATTTCCCAGTCATCTCCTCCCACCCTCTCCAGATGTTGAACAGCATTCTGGTTTCCACTGACTAGATAGCAGTAGCGCACACCAGTCGTGACAACCACAAGTATCTCTCAGTGTAGCCCAACCTCCCCTTGGAGGGAGGGGGTGAATTGTCCTCAGTTGAGAACCACTGCCTGGCCTCCTCTCTTACCACCATGGCCTTGTGTTTGACACTTCAGCATCACACTCCATAATGTGTCTTTTCTTCATGCCACCTGATATTGCTTATTACCTCCAAAGCTAACTCCCATTCATCCTGGAGGCACTCAGTCCTTATGTTGGAATTCAGGCAGTTTACCTTAGTCAAGTGGAAGAGCTTTGTGCTCTTATTCAGGCTGATATCCTGCTGTTCTTCACTAGTGGAGGCCCCTCATCTCAATTCATTATGCTCCTGACCTTCCCCACCTAGTCATCCTGATGGGCAGAAGTCCTGTCTTGGCTTCATCTAGTCCAAGGTGCCCCTTCTTCCACATAGCTTTCCTTGATTACCTCATGACCCTTCTTCCTCTGAGCTACCAGAGTGCTGTGTACCACTCTCCAAGACCTGTATCCCTGCAACACAGCCTTCCCAGTCTCGTGCTAGACTACAGTTTTAGCCCCTCACTAGTGTCCTGCTCTCTCACCATTCTGCTTCCTGTTCTTTACCTAGCACTCAATAGCCCTTTAAAAGAGAAGTCAGACTGTGTCACTCCCCTGCTTAATATCTCTGGTGGCTTCCTACCAGAGTTAAAATGGAATCCAAATTCATCAAGGCTTTATAAAGCCCCAAGTGATCTGATACCGCTGACAGTTCCCTTCACTCTCTCTCTCAATTATTGTGCTTAAGGTGTTCCTCTAAAAATTAAAAGGTCCTGCCTCAGGGCCTTTGCATGTGCTGTCTCTGCTGCCTGGAATGCTGTTCTCCTTGTTTGTAAGAAGAAAAGCAGAGGTTCCAGTTGGGACAAAGGTCTCAGGAAGGGCATGCACTAGGAACATAAGTTAAAATTGTAGGTTAACTCCCTCGAAATGGGATCCTTGTGAGAATATGTGTTGAACATTTTGACAGATTCTGCCAAACTTTCCCTCCATAGAAGGGGAACCCATTTAGCCTCATGGTAATCGGCACCAACATAATAGGCAAAAAGTGATACCCCATAATGTTGTTAAACATTAGAATTTCTCATTTCAGGAAGCTGTTGGTGTCTGACTCCAGTGTGTTCTGTGTATCAGGATACCGTGTAAATGTGTTGTGTTCTAAGCCAGGAGTTTGACAAACTTTCCCTGTAAAGGGCAAGATAGAATATGTTTTAGGCCTGATCTGTGGTGGCACAGTAGATAAAGCATTGACCTGGAATGCTGAGGATGCTGGTTCAAAACCCCAGGCTTGCCTGGTCAAGGCACATACAGGAAGCAACTACTACAAGTTGATGCTTCCTGCTCCTCCCTATCACCCTTTCTCTCTTTCTAAAAATTAATAAATAAAGTCTTTAAAAAAGAAAATATTTTAGGGACTGCATGGTCTCTATCTCAACCATTCAACTCTGCCATGGACAAAATGTAAGTGAAAGGATGTGGCTGTATGCCCATAAGATTTTATATATGGACACTGAAATTTGAATTTCACATAATTTTCACATGTCCTAAAGATTATCCTTTTATTAAAATTTTTTGAAATTAGAGTTGGTATGCAATATTATATATATAGTTATATATATATTATATATAGTTACAGGTGTACAACATAGTGATTTGATATTCATATGCCAAATCAACCTGGGACAATGAGGTCCCAGGTTCAAGACCCTGAGGTCACTGACTTGAGCATGGGCTCATCCAGCTTGAGCACAGGTTCACCAGCTTGAGCACAGAGTTACTGACATAATCCCATGGTCATGAGCCCAAAGGTCACTGGCTTGAGACGAAGGTTGCTAACTTGAGTAAGGGCTCACTGATTCGACTGTAGCCCCCTGGTCAAGGCACATATGAGAAATAATCAATGAACAACTAAGATGCCACAACTATGAGTTCATGCTTTTCATCTCTCTACCTTCTTCTCTCTCTCTTGCTAAAAAAACCCCAAAAACAAAAAACACCAAAAAACTATCACTGAGCAAAGTTACTACAATATTACTGACTATTCCCTGTGCTGTACACCACATCTCCACAGCTTACTGACTCTGTAACTGAAAGTCTGTACCTCTTATTCCCCTTTAACTTTATCACCCATTCCCCCTCCCTGACCCTGTGGAAACCATCCTTTTGGTCTCTGTTTCTGATTCAGCTTCTGTTCCCATCATAGCAGCATGATATCTCAGGCCACCACCCCTCTCTCTGATCTTTCCACCAGAAACTTGGGGGCCATCTTAAACCACCTGCTTGCCTCTGTTCCGCACACCCTGTGAATGGACAAGTCCTGGCGAGTCTACCTCCTCCTCCTTTATGTGACCTTTCTTCTATTTAGGCTTTTTCATGTTGTGTTGTTTTGTTTTCTCTAAAACTTTTAAACATTTTTATTTGTTGATTTTTAAACAGAGAGAGAAACATTGATTTGTTGTTTCACCCATTTATTCATTCATTGTTTGATTCTTGTATATGCTCTGACCAGGAATAGAACCTGAAATCTTGGCGAATGGGATTGATGTTCTAACCAACTGAGCTACCTGGCCAGGACCTGTATTGCCTGGCCATGTTTTTAAATCCTTCTAAATACAAAATATGTGGTCTCAAATCTTCCACTGCCTTTAGGGTGAATGATGAACATCTTGGTATGGTATACATATCTGGTTTTATAACCTTGCATCCTGACAACTCCAAGGGTATGCTGGGATGGTGTCCATTTATTTGACTACTCTGCTCCAAACCCATTCATATTTTGGTCCTCCTCCCTCCACTGTAAACTCCTATTTATCCTTCAAAACCCAGTTGGGGCATCAATTCCCCAGTGGAAACTTCCTAGGTATTTCCTCCTAGGGTCCCTCTTGAGTGCTTATCTCAAACATTTGTAACAAGTGGTACCTCGGTATTATATTGAAATTAAGTACTTTCTGGTCTCTTCATCTCTTTTCCTCTGACCCCCCAGGCCAACTGTGGACTTCCCACAGGTCAGCAACTAGCAACACAGGACAGACCCATCTTCCTTAATGTTTGTTGACTGAATCAATGAGGGAAAAATCTAACATTTTAATAAAAGGAAAGGTAAAATGGTTACTTACCCTAGGTACAGGGCTATGTTATTCTTGCAAGGATGTTTAATTAAGCGTCTTGTCGTAGATGAGAAATATAGGAGGACCTAGACAGATAATCACAAAATCTTAAAATCAGTATCAGTAAACACCTGATGAAAATAATGTCCTAATATGCAACATTGGAAACGTAAAGTTGGAATTAAGCAGGTGAATTGTACTGATATCATTTTCCTGTTTTGATATTTTACTCTTGATATGTCAGATGTCACCACCAGGTAAAGGGTACCTAGGATGTCTCTAAACTATTTCTGCAACTTGCCATGAATCTATTGTTTCAAAATAAAGAATGAAAAAAGATTTATAGGCTAATTCATAACACATCTCATTCCACGTTATTGTTTATTTGCAGACTGTTAGATATTAGAAAGAGGAGGGAGAGGACAAATAATTGTAACATTAACAGGTGAGAAACTAGACACTTTCTAGAGATTATTTAGAAATGCTGACCCCTCTACTGAAATGATGCAATGTCAACTGGCAACTTATTTTAATAGGTGAAATATTTTATCTTCATGCATTTTATTTTATTCTATTCTTTTTTATTGAATTTATTGGGGTGACACTGGTTAATAAAATTATATAGCTTTTGGTTATACAATTCTATAATACCACCCCAATTTCTTAATGCATTTCAGGGACACTTGAGGGGAAGTAAGTTTCCTGTTGCACTATGTCATCTAAACAAAGTAACATTCTGCTTCCGTTGGTATTGTGGATTTAAAATCTATCAACAAGAAGAATACTGGTAATCTGAGTTCTACACTCACTTCTATCACCTGGCTTTGTCCAGGTTACTTGGTCTCGCTCTACTTTATTTAGTGAAATGGGAAAGGTAAATCCCTTATTTCAAAGGGCAATGATAAGGATTAGATAATGTTCTATGCCTAACACAACACTGGCACTGCAAAAATACTGGGAATTTTTCTGATCCAGTAAGTGAAGAACGAATATTAAATATGGAGCCACATACCCCTTGAGCTCGCTGTCCAACCTGAAATGTCTTTCCTGTTCTCACTGTGTGTACACTAGAGAGGAGAAGAGAGACCATCTGTCACTGTTTATGAAATATTCAGCAGAAGTCCTAACAGGTTGCCTCTGGGTTAACTTTTTTTTTTTTTTAAGAGACAGAGAGACAGGAAGGGAGAGAGAAGCATCAACTCGTAGTTGTGTTACTTTAGTTGTTTTACTGATTGCTTCTCATACATGCCTTGACTGGGGGGTTCAAGCCAAGATAGTGACCCCTTGATCAAGTCAGCGAACTTTGGGCTCAAGCCAGTGACCTTGGGATCATGCTGATGATCCCACGCTCAAGCTGGAGACTCTGCATTCAAGCCTGTGCTCAAGCTGGTGACCTTGGGGTTTTGAATCTAGGCCTTCAGAGTCCCAGTCTACGCTCTAGCCACTGTGCCACCACAGGCCAGGCTAGGTTAACTCTTATGTACCTGTTCTTGATGTTTTTCAGGTTATGAGAGTCCCTGGAAAATCTAACGAAACTGGGGGTTCTGCCCTGGCCAATTAGCTCGGTCAGAGTGTCATCCCAGAACACCAAGTTTACAGGTTTGATACTCAGGAGGGCACATATCCAAAGCAATCAATGAATGTACAACTAAGTGGAACAATAAGTGAATGCTTCCCTCTCTCTACCTCTAAAAAAAAAACAAAACAAGGAAAAAAATGAAAACAACAACAACTAGGGATTCCTCCTCTCCCCAAAACAGACAAATGAATATACAAAAGTGGAGATATTTCCAAGAGCTCATAAAGGCTCATTTGCAGACCCAGACCCCAGATTAGGAATTTCTACTTCAAGGTTTTTAATTTATTTTGAGGGGGGTGTTGTTGGCTTAGACAAGAGGATGTTGATACAGTTTACAGCACCGGTTCTGTCTTGGACTTGGGCCAGAAACACCCAGAGGGCTTAATAAACTGTCCATGGCTGGGTCTCACCAGCAGATCCAGGAACTGTAATTGTAACAGATTCCAAGATCATAATGTGCCTGCTGTTCCAGGACCACATTTTGAGAACCCATATGGGGAAATGAGAAAAGTAGATAGAAATCTTTTCAGACTTTGAGAAATATACTTCCAGTAAATCTTACTGGAAAGCCCTACTCCTCACTGACTGGCTATGTATTTAGGCAAGTGTGTCTTTAATTTCACTGGGTCTGTAATCACAATCATAAAACAAGGTTAGCCTGACCAGGTGGTAGGACAGTGGATAGAGCGTTGGACTGGGATGCGGAAGACCCAGGTTCGAGACCCCGAGCTCGCCAGCTTGAGCGCAGGCCCATCTGGCTTGAGCAAAAGCTCGCCAGCTTGGACCCAAGGTCACTGGCTCCAGTAAGGGTTTGCTCCATATGCTGAAGGCCCGCAGTCAAGGCACATGTGAGAAAGCAATCAATGAACAACTAAGGTGTTGTGACGGCAACGAAAAACTAATGATTGATGCTTCTCACCTCTCTCCTTTCCTGTCTGTCTGTCCCTATCTATCCCTCTCTCTGACTCTCTCTCTCTCTGTCCCTGTAAAAAAAAATAATAATAAAAATAAATAAATAAATAAAACAAGGTTAAAGAATGACTACTGTGAACCTTGTTGTAAAGATTAAATGAGGTCCTGGCTGGGTAGCTCAGTTGGTTAAGAGCATTGTCCAGATATGCCAATGGTTGTGGGTTCAATCCCCAGTCAGGGCACATACAAGACTCAACCAATGGGCGCATAAATAAGTGGGAAAACAAATCAATGTTTGTTTTCTCTCTCTCCCTTCCTCTTTCTAAAATAATTTTTTTTTTAAATGAGGCCATGCACCAAAGCACACATTCACTATTTTATTAGCAATCAGGGCCCTGCTAAATGTGACAGCTTGCTCTGGCAAGAGCTCCCTGAGAACAGCATCTGTTTAGCTCCGATAGCACCCTGCATAGCCTTCGCTAATATAACATTTATTAAAATTTAATGTTCTGGATATTGAGTGAATAAAATAAACACTCTACACTCAGGCTAATATTTATAGTGATAGCAACAGATAAGAAAATTTCAAAAGAAAAGAATAACAAGTTAGTCACTGATAGTCAAAAGCAGCTATGGGGGGGGACAGCTAAAATAAGGAAATATGCTATTGAAGACAGAATCTGATTGATGAAGAAAAAGCTATGAAGAAACCTGGAAGCAAAGTGTGCCATCAGAGGGAGTAGCATGTACCAAGTCTCTCCCATCCCTAAAGCTGGACTGAGTTTGGCATGTTCAAGGGATAGTGTGGCTGGATCAGTGATTCAGGGATGGGTAGGGGCCACATTGGTGGTCGTCAAATCCCCAGGGGCACTTGACAATCTAAAGACATTTTTTGATTGATGGTCAAGCCTGGGGAAGTTGGTTCTACTGGCATGTAGTGGGAGGAGGCCAGGTATGCTGTTCAACATTCAACAATGCACAGGACGACCTGACCCCAGAGAATGATCAGGACCCAAATGTCAGTACCGCTGCCAATAAGAAACCCTGAGCCAGATCATGAGAGGAAATGCAGGATGCTCAAGGAACCTGGGTTTTATTCTGGGTGCTGCAATCAAAGAAGGGGAATGACGATTTCAAATTCGTTTATCAATAATTCCTCTGGCTACCAGGTGGGGGATGGACAGGAAGGCATAGCCTACGGTGGTGGCAATGGAAGTGACTTGAAGGGTTTGGAATCAGGCCAAAGTTTTGAAGTGGCAATGGAAGGACTTGTTGATGGAGTGCAGAAGTTGGGGCGGGGTGAGAAAAACGGAGGTATCTAGTTTGATTCATAGAAGAGTAAACTGGAAAGCCTAAGTAAGGTTGGGGAGCGAAGTGTCTTTCCTGGATTCCGTCCAGGCCTCCACTCAGATTAACTAGCCCCCCCCCCCCCGCCCCAACCCCTGGCAGCACCCCAGTCCTGGAGAGCAGCCCTACCGGCATAGCGGCTGAGCTCTGGCCAGCAGGCAGAGCTGCAAGGTCGCTTCCGCGACTAGCATCAAAATCAGCATCCGCTTAGAAGTAACGCCACCACTACCGACCTCAACCGCCAAGAAATCTATTCGCAGTCTAGGCATGCGCAGACCCGGAGCATCCATCGCAGGGCCTGAACATGCACACCTTGTCTCCTGGGAAACCCTAATCCACCCACCTCAACACGACCCCCCTCCACCCCCCAGCTCTCGGATGTGCTCATCCAGACACACGGGCAAGCAAGCTCTCTCTGGAGTCTGAGCATGCGGTCGTCCTCTCCCGAACTGGCCCCTAGAACATGGGCATGGGCTCAGGGCCACCAAGCGCGGTATACATGTGCACCAAGTCCCTCAAGTCCTACTCCGCCGACCAGAACGCGTCCCAGAGCCTGTGCATGGGCATATCATATCACCCGCACGTCCAAAGAGCCTGTGTATGCACGAGGATGTCTACACGTTCCCCCAGCGTGTTGCGCCAGACGTCTTCAAACTTTTCATAAAAACGGCCCGCTTTTGCCTGACCTGGCTTGAGCAAAGGCTCGCCAGCTTAAATCCAAGGTCGCTGGCTCCAGCAAGGGGTTGCTCAGTCTGCTGAAGGCCCCGGGTCAGGGCACAAGTGAGAAAGCAATGAACAACTATGGTGTCGCAATGGCAACGAGAAACTAATGATTGATGCTTCTCACTTCTCTCCGTTCCTGTCTGTCTGTCCCTATCTACCCCTCTCTCTGACTCTCTCTCTGTCCCTGTAAAGAAAACAACAACCTCCCCCCCCCATAAAAACCGGCCCACTTTTGCAGTGCTGGTCAACCTGGTCCGTACCTCCCACTAGTAGGCGTTCCAGCTTTCATGATGGGCAGTAGTTGAGCAACCAAACGGCACCGCGATTGGCCCACCATGAAAGCTGGAACGCCCACTGGTGGGCGGTAGGGACCAGGTAGATCGGCACTGCAAAAGTGGGCCATTTTTATAAAATGTTTGAAGACGTCTGTGTGTGTCATGGGGCGTCCTCACAATACTTCAGGCCAACTGGTTGGTTGGGGAAACTGAATGCCACCAGGGGTTCGAACCCCACCTCCCTTTTTCTTCCCAGCCTCTCCCCTCTCAATTCTCCTTTCCGGGCCACGCCCCCACGGGCACTTGGGCACTCTCCCGAAGTCACGTGCACTCCAGTCTGGTGAGCGGAAATGACGCAAGCTCTGTGCGCCAGCAGGATGGCCGTGCTATGGCGGCGGTCACAGGCTACGTGCGGCTGTGGCGCGTTGCGAGGTGTTGGGCGCTGCGGCGGTCGTTGCTGGGTGTCTGCGGGGGTCGGGTCCCAGCTGCAACCGGAGCGTGGTTACCCAAAGGCAGACGAGCTTGCGACACTTCTCTTCCTTGGGCGTTGTGGGGCCGTGGCCCCGCGGCTGTGGGCCAGTGGCGGGGGTTTTGGGAGGCGAACAGCCGCGGGGGCGGTTCATTCTCGGGCGGTGAGGATACCCCTGAGGGTGGCGCGGAGGATGGCGCCGCGGGCGCTGGGGGCAGCGCGGGCGGCGGGGAAGGCCCCATCATAACGGCGTTGACGCCTATGACCATCCCGGACGTGTTCCCGCACCTGCCACTCATCGCCGTCACTCGCAACCCGGTGTTCCCGCGCTTTATCAAGATTATCGAGGTAATGAGATCGCCCACCTTGGCCTCCGTTTCTCCACCTCTGCAAATAGCAGGTTGAACCGAGAAATCGTTTAGCACCCTCATTCCTCGAAAGTTTTTCAGACATGAAGTTTCTCAAAGGCAGAAGTTGGATTCTTGACTGCTCATTACTGGCTTGGTGTATTGGAGCCAAGTCGCCCTTGTTTTAGGCTCTCTTAAAGGGAGTTGAACCCACTCAGCATAGGACTGTCCACTTAAGAATCCTAATCATAGAAGGACCTCTTAGAACAACAGTCTTGAGGTCGTTACGTTTTTGCAGGTGTTGTTAAATGTAATCCTCTCACTCCAGGTGGTCTCACTTCTGGTTACAGCCCCAATGGTTTGAGGATTCGTTCCTTCCTTAGATTGTCCTTTACCATTTTCTAAGGGATACAGTTTGTTTCTAGCTGTTAGTGATACAGCACTGAATAAGAGAGACAAAAATTCCTGCCTTTGGAGCTCACTTTTAGCAGGATGCAAGAAGCAGTAACCAAGATGAATAAGTAAAGTATGCTGGAAGGCAGTAAGTACTATTGGAAATGATAGGGAAAGGGATGGATGGCACCTGAGACTAAGGAGGAAGGTGAGAGAGGAATGTTCTCAGAGGGCTGCAGCTATAGTTTTTTCCATTCGGAGTGTTCTTAACTTACTACCATGTAGAGGACACTGAAGATACAGCAGCAAACTAGTGGAACAGTTTCTGTGCCTAAGGAACTTACCGTATTTCCCCATGTATAAGACACACCTTAATTTTGGGGCCAGAAATTTGAAAAAAATGTATTCCATAAAGTTACTGAACTCAAGTTTTATTCTTCATAAAATTCATACAACTGCTCATCTGCGCGAAAAAGCGGGAAATGCAATTTAAAAAATCTACAACCACTATATAAGACACACCCAGTTTTTAGACCCTAAATTTTTTGAAAAAGGGTGCATCTTTTACATGGGGTAATACGATATGTTCTAGTGGAAGGAGGCAGGAAACAAGTCCATTTCAGACTAAGAACCTTTAAGGGAGAGGTGGGTGGGGGACCTAGGGTGATATAAATAAAAAGCATTATGAGTACAGGGAACTTGAGTTTTTACAGTAGGAAGGACCCAAATACTTCCCTTCCCCCACTCACCCCGCCTTTTAATGATGTGGAAACCAGTTCATCGAGGAGGTTATCTTTTAAATGTCTGAGCAAGGTCATACAATGCGTCAGCCTCTGCATTCATCCTGCAGCCTTTCCCCCAAGCTCCAGTTTCTGCTAACTAAATCTCAGGGAAGCCTTGGAATAGGCACAATACGGAGGGGCAACAGCCAGCCAATGGGGAGGGGACAGAAGGGGCCTACTCTACCTCCTGTTCTGCACTTCTGATTATGTTTGTTGGAGCTACCCTTCCAAGAGCCTTCCTTGATGTTAAGTAGGGGTTATTTGGAGGCCCCAAGGTAAGACCCTGTGGTTGGCTCCACCATCCCTAGCTCTGTAATCATGGGCAAGCTCTGTTCTGGGCTTCCATTTTCTCATCTATGAGATGGACGTACTGATAAGTACCTCCTGTCTTAGAGCTGTTGTGGGAGATAAGTGAGGTCACATGTAAAGGATTTGGAAGGGTCCCTGTTGCTCAATAGTAAGCAGCTGCATCTGTTGTTTCTTAATGTGGGCTCTTCTGACATTATAGAAGCCTGCCTAGGAGAGCTCTTTCCCATCTTTGACCCCAGCCTACCAGGTCTCTGGGGCCAGGACTATTCACCAGGTGTGGTCCCCTTAGCCCAGCAAAGTGGCAGTGTCTTGTCCCAGTCCCCAAGTAGAGATAATGATTCTTATTAGAAATTCTGTCTGCTCACCTGGAGCTAGCCAGGAGAGTTAAGTGAGTTGCTATGGATAGCATGAGACTGGCATGTGGTACTCATATTTCTGTTGCTGTACTTTTTTTTTTTTTTTTTTTTTACAGGGACAGAGAGAGAGATAGGGATAGATAGGGACAGACAGACAGGAACGGAGAGAGATGAGAAGAATCAATCATCAGTTTTTTGTTGCGGTTGCGACACCTTAGTTCATTGATTGCTTTCTCATATGTGCCTTGACTGCGGGCCTTCAGCAGACTGAGTATCCCCTTGCTTGAGCCAGCGACCTTGGGTCCAAGTTGGTGAGCTTTTTGCTCAAGCTGGCGACCTCAGGGTTTCGAACCTGGGTCTTCTGCATCCCAGTCTGATGCTCTATAGCAGTGGTTCTTAACCTGGGTTCTATTGAACTCTAGGGATTCGATGAGTCGGTCTCAGGGGTTTGGAGAAGCCTCTGCCGCGGAGGCCAGAATAAAGTAATACTGTAATTTGTTGTGAGTTCATGCACTTTGTTGGTTTTGTTCTTTGAGCAAGGTGATGTTCATGCACGGCTCATTTTTTGCACCAGTAAAAAAACATACACCTATGTCTTGAATTTGGGAAAAAATATCATATTTTATTTATCACTAAAGAAGAGTTCGGTGAATGCGCATATGAAACTGGTGGGTTCGGTACCTCAAAAAAGGTTAAGAACCACTGCTCTATAGTCTATCCACTGCGCTACCGCCTGGTCAGACCGTTGCTGTTACATTATAAATAACAAAGTGATCCTGCTAAAGGAAGGGGAGGTGCTAAGATGTAGCAGTCACCTGTTAGCATAGGAGTAATAAGGAAAAATTCTGTATACCCATTAAATATTTCTGAACTTGTTAACCAAGCTGTTTTCTCTTTTTTTTTTTGGAGCGAGACAGACAGGGAGAGAGATGAGAAGCATCAACTCGTAGTTGCATCACTTTAGTTGTTCATTGATTGCTTCTCATATGTGCCTTGACTAGGGATCTCAAGCCAAGACTGACCCCTTTCTCAAGCCTGTGACCTTGGGCTCAAGCCAGCGACCATGGGATCATGTCGATGATCTCTTGCTCAAGCTGGTGGGCCTGTGCTAAAGCCAAAGACTTCGGGGTTTTGAACCTGGGTTCTCAGCCTCCCAGGTTGATGCTCTATCTACAGCACCACTACTGGTTAGGCAAGCTCTGTTTACTCTTGATTTTGTTATTGACTGCATGAGGTAACTTACCCCAATAGTTCTCTTTTCATCAGTGGCCTCTAAGTGTAGAATAGTGGCTCTTAATTTTTGTTGGGTCCTGTACTTTTGATGGCTGTCATGGACCTTTCCCTTGGGGAAAATGGATTTATAATGTCAGGAATTTCTGGACCGTAAGTTAAGAGCCGCTGTTAGGTGGTGAGTTAAAACACTGGTTCTCAAAACATGGGTTTGGACCAGCAGCATCACCTGGGAGCTTGTTTGGAATGCACATTCTCAGGTCCCCTTTAAACCTCCTGCATGGGAAACTGCAGGTCTGTGGCCCACCATCTGTTTTAACAAGTCCTCCAGGTAATTCTTACGCATGCTAATGTTTGAGAGCTGTTAAGTGTAGTCAGGGTCTGGGAACTAACACAAGTTTGAAAGAAATCATTTAAGTGCTAAAGACATCTGTGCACCACTCCCCATCAGCTATTTTGTAGGAGACATCATTAGCCCTCTACCTGCCACTGAAATGACATTGAGAATATGCTGTGATCATGGGGGTTTTGAGAATCAGTAAATAGGGCCTATGAGTGATTGGGAAATACTTCCATTGAAAATTAGAGGAGTTTCTGGCTGGGTAGCTCAGTTAGAGCATCATCCTGACATGTCAAGGTTGCAGGTTTGACGCTTGGTCGGGGTTCATGCAAAAATCAATCAATGATGGTGTGAGTGAGTGGAACAGTAAATTGAGGTTTCTCTCTCTCCCAAAACCAGTTTAAAAGTAGAGGAAGTTACCACCCTGTGGGGTTGGCCATATTTGAATTTCACACGTTTAGTTCTTCTGACATTATTGAAATTAGAATGGTTTAGATTTTCAAGCCCAGATATTTTGCCTTTGAAACAGTTCCTGAAATTGAACCTTAAATCAATTTCTTGGTTCTGGTCATTTGTGTACTTTGAGTTTTCTTTAGAAAGTGGCAGGAGACTACTGAAGAATGCAGGTGGTAGCCTGACCTGTGGTGGTGCAGTGGATAAAAGCATCTACCTGGAATGCTGGGGTCGCCGGTTCGGAACCCTGGGCTTGCTTGGTCAAGGCACATATGGGAGTTGAAGCTTCCAGCTCCTCCCCCCTTCTCTCTCTCTCTCTCCTCTAAAATGAATAATAATAATAATAATAAAAAAAGTCCTTTTAAGAATGCAGGTGGTTAACCCTGTAGACCAGGGGTGCCCACACTTTTTCAGCTTGCGAGCTACTTATAAGATGACCAAGTCAAAATGATCTACCTACAATAAAAATGCAAAACATAAATTTATTTCTTCTATATTATCATTATTTAAGTTACTATTATTACTATTTAATATTGTGTATTCTTCTTTCACCTTTCTCCTTCTCAGCTCTCTTTTCGGAGGAAAGTCAATGTCATAGTTTTTATGAACAGTCTGAAAAAGCCGCTCCACATTTCCCTTCTTTGGAATAGCAATGGCACACAGACAGATGAGGCAAACACACCTAGAATATGACATAGTGAAAAAAATCCCCTCCCATTCTGTCTGAAAGTGGTAGGTTTTAGGCTTCTTACTCAGACCAGCTACGGCACTCATTTTTATACCCTTTGTTGTATTTAGTTTAAATAAATTGATGGCTAACTACACAGCGATGTAACTGAACAAGTTAGCGCGCTTTAACGCGCATGCGTAGGGTGTCAAAAGTTCAGACGTCAGATTGGCTACCCTGTATGCCAATCAAAAGACAAATGTCTTTTTAATGTCATGCGATCGACCAGTAGATCACGATCGACGTATTGAGCCCTGCTGTAGACTCTGTTTTCCATATACCTATCTTTTGTTTGTTTTTGCTTTAGGGGCTTCTGGAAAGGTTGGTTAGGTTAGTGTCTTAGATCAGATTAGCATGTCCCTACAGAATAATACAGAAAACAGAGATAATGTCAAAACGTCAGCTAAAATGGTCATTTTCAACTACTGGTCCACTAGAAATTCTGTGCCAGTCTGTGAAAGAGCTAACCACTCTGATGTTGTATGAAGATTATAGAATCCAACATCAGGGTGGTTGACTCTTTCGCGGACTGGCACAAAATTTCTAGTGAATGGGCACCAGTCTGTGGACCAGTGGTTGAAAACCAATGAGCTAGAAAACCTACTCTGCATTTCACTTTGGGGTCATTGTCATGATAGGTTAAAAATAAGAAGTTGGTTGAGCTGCTAAGAAGGAAAGTCCGTCTTGCCCAGCCATATGCCGGCGTCTTTCTAAAGAGAGATGACACGTAAGTGTAATTTTTCCTTCACTCCTTTGCTGAAATTGCCCTGGAGTGTAGCTCACTACCAATCCTCCCCAAAGTCGCCTGGACCTCTGACCTTTGACCTGAAAGAAAACAAGCAAAACCTATAGGGGACCAGGCCAAGAACCAAGTGTTTTTTTATAGTCTAGAGCTCCTGGTCGGCAAACTGCAGCTCGCGAGCCACATGCAAGCTCTTTGGTCCCTTGAGTGTGGCTCTTCCACAAAATACCAAGTGCGGGCGCTACTTCAATAAGGAATGTACCTACCTATATAGTTTAAGTTTAAAAAACTTGGCTCTCAAAAGAAATTTCAATCATTGTACTGTTGATATTTGTCTCTGTTGACTAATGAGTTTGCCGACCACTGACGAAGGCTTGGCTTGCAGCCCTGAGCGTCATGCATCGTCAATGTGGGGGGGTATTAACCTTGAGGACCCTTGGTGTTAAAGCACACACACCTGAAAGGGCATGTTAGCACAGAGCAAAATGGGCAGATATTATAGCTTTGGGTGCCTCTACCTTGACTCCAAGCAGAAATTAGTTCCACTTCTGAGTTAGAAGGGGCATCCTGAACAGGCTCAGTCATAGGATTGGGAGTACAAATTTCATCTGGGCTGCCTCACTCAGCCAGGAGCTACTCCTCTGTCCACAGTCACCACTTCTGTTCCTTAGCTGGCAGGTACTTTACTGGGCTCCAGAGCCTCTTTGGTAGCGAGGAGGTCACTTTTAGTTTTCACTACAGGCTGGTTGGGGAATTTTTCATCTCTCCTTCCTCTCTTCTAGCCTGAGACACCCATGAGAATTAGAGTGCCTGCCTGTGCCAATGTTTCTTTGTGTCTCTTCCTCAGTAACGAGTCTGACGTAGTCGAGAGCTTGGATGAGGTCTACCACACGGGGACATTTGTCCAGATCCATGAGATGCAGGACCTTGGGGACAAGCTGCGCATGATCGTCATGGGACACAGAAGGTTCGGGGCCCAAGCATGTGGGATGGGGTAAGGGGGTTGGTTCTGAGTGCCTCCAGGTCCCAGCACTGACCTAACCTTTTTGGTCAGCCCTGTGGCTTGGTCAGTGCAGTGATCAGGCCAGAGGTGGAGATGGGAGCTGAGATATGTCACCTCTGGAACCCTTCTTAGAGTCCTCTTGTTAAAGTGGCGGTGTAGGTTGTCAGTGAGAAGTCATTTCTTTAGCACATTTTACTCAGAAAAGCATTACAAAAACACTGATAAGTTGCCTCATGTCTTGTGTCTAGGTGTCAGCTTTTCAGAGTCAGGCTTGCCTTTCCTCCAAGTGCTCGTGTTGGTGTCTGCCTGCAGATCGTGCTGCATTGTCATTCTGAGCAAATTTTTAATCAGACACATTTCCTTGTCCATGATTTTTTCTCTCTGATAAAAATCTGCTGAAGAGTTGCATACGCTTACAGGCCAAAGTTAAGCCCTGTACTGTTATAATTAATAAAGAAAAATCTGCAAGGTTAGCTTAGGTTTGAAGCTCTTAATAGAGAAACTAACCAGCTTTTCAAATGTGTTCCAAGGAACATTGGTCCTCTGAGATGCTTCGCAAGGGTCCTGTGACCAAATATGTAGGAGAAACTTGTCAGGGTAGTGAAGATGTAGTGGACGTTCCGAAAAGCTCATTGGAAATGCTTGGCAGTGTGTATTAAATCTAGTGTCTTCCAGCCCTTTCCTCAGAGCCTTTTCTTTGAGTCAGTTGGGCAGCACCTCTAAAACATACTCAGAGGAAAGGGCCTGTGTTAGGCCCTGATTCTGTAACATCCTGGTGGCAGTCCCCTGCACTGAGCCCCCATTCCCCTTCATCTGCTCCCACTAGAGTCTGTTTTAGGGAAGAGGCTGCTCCTCTATGTCCTGGAAGGACTCATGAGCCAGAGGGAACAGAATAAGATGCAATCAGAATTAATAAAAACAGTGGTGGCTATTAACTTCCCTGCCAGCTGTGAGGTGCCTTCTAGAATAAGTCCTGTTAACTCCTGAGGCCAGGCCTACCCGGGACTTACTGAGGCCTGAGCTTTTCTCTCTGTACCTTGATGATAGCTAGGCATGGAATCTGCATCTGACGTGGCTGTCAGGTCCTACCTCTGAGGAAGGCACCATTGTTAGTTAGTTACCTATGTAACGGGAGAGCTGGCAGGTGGAACATACCGTTTAACACTTGGTTGCCTGGTGTCCACCAGGTCCTCTGATGTGAGTGGAGAGACAGGTGAGATGCTGCCTTGCGGAGCACCCCTGAGTGGGGCGAATACCCGGGGCATGAAAACAGGTCACAGACTGAATTCAGGCGGTGGTGGGTGCTTTGGGGAGAAATGAAGATGGACAGGATGATGGGTGTGTGTGGTCAGAATCTGGTCTCTGAGGAGGTGCCTTTGAATTGAGACCTGAATAATATGAAGGAGCAGCTCTGTGTTGAGGTCCAGGGAGAGGGAGTGGTAGTCAGTCCCAGAGACGGGCTCTCCTAAGCTGGCAGCTCATGATGGTCCCCAGAACCATTTGGTTCTGAGAAAGTGGCTCAGTCTCTAGCTCCAGAGCTCATCGTCGCCCTGCCCAGGAGACCTGGTCCAGCAGGACCCTTAGTTGCCAGCACTAGGGGCCTCACCAGGGCAGGCCCCTGCCAACTTCAGAGGCTTTACATTTGCCTCACTCCTGGGTTCAGGATTCATATCAGCAGACAGCTGGAGATGGAGCCAGAGGAGGCTGAGGCCGAGAACAAACAGAAGCCCCGACGGAAGCCCAAGCGGAGCAAGAAGGAGGTGGAGGACGATCTGAGTGTGAGGCAGCAGCTGGAGGTGGTGGAGCCCAGCTCAGGTGCCCCCAGCGAGGTGCTCATGGTGGAAGTTGAGAACGTTGTCCATGAGGACTTCCAGGTCACAGAAGAAGTGAAGGTAAGTCAACACTCTGAGCAAATGTCACTTGTTGAAAGTCTAATCTATTACGGCCTGACCTGTGGTGGCGCAGTGGATAAAGCGTCGACCTGGAACACGGAGGTTGCCGGTTTGAAACCCTGGGCTTGCCTGGTCAAGGCACATGTGGGAGTTGATGCTTCCTGCTCCTCCCTTCTTTCTCTCTCTCTAAAATGAATAAATAAAATTAAAAATAAAAGAAGTCTAATCTATTGCAGCATTCAAATGTTTTAGAGTGCAAAGCATACTTTTCCTCCCAATAGTGCTTGGGAGAAACTGGGGTGAGAAAAGTAAAGGAAATCCTCTGGGGCTCTTAGCTGCTCTCAGTGGAAGCAGGGTTTGAACCCAGGTCTAGCCCCAGCCTGTGATATCTGGACAGGTGTCTCCAGCTTTCCGCCCAAGCCTAGGGTATGGAGGAAGAGAAGCAGGGTTCCTTCTGGAAACCAGTGAGGTGTGGGTTTGTACGTCATAAACTGCCTGTGGTCCTGCCAGGAGCAAGATCAGCCTGTGGCAGGGAATGGCGGCGAGAATGAAAGTGCCCATGGCGCCCACAGCAGAGGGCCCCTGACTGCAGGGACTGGGGTACGGTTCCAGGAGGGAGCAGGCTGAGAGCCCCGCCAGCTCACAGGCAGGTACCAGACAAGAAGTCACAGCCTGGGTGTTTTACGGCTGAGGTGGAGGAGTGTCAGTTGTGAGGATAATGCTTAAAGGAAAGGAATAAAGAAGCCACTCCACCCTTTTTCTTCCAAAAGACCTCATTCAATGCTCAGAGTGGTGTAAGGAGCCAGGGTTGGTTTTAGTTTTTGCTTACTTGGTCCTGTGTCCCTGTGACTGGTGAATTCAGGCTCTGCTTCCTGGGCCTCTTAAGTCAGAGAGGGACCACTGACTCCCACCCTTGCCCTAGTGAGCCATGGCAGCCCTCTTGCTTGCCAGGCCCTGACTGCTGAGATTGTGAAGACCATCCGGGACATCATCGCCTTGAACCCACTTTACAGGTTGGTGTCCAGTATCTTCCCCAGCCTGAGTAGGTGGCCAGCCCTTCCTGAGGCTAAGCTGGTCTCTCTGTGGCACCTGTGTTAGCAGAAATTTTTCTTAAAAATATCCTGGTAGAAAATGTTCTGGGGACAGGAGTTCAGGGCCTGGGACCCAGTCCTGTGCAGGTGTGGCTGCTTTACCTGGCCCAGGTTCTTTGCTTCCTTCCCACTAACAGGGGCCTGGATTTGTTGAAGCCTTTGTTGTCATCAGTTGGGTTGAAGGGGGCAATCTCATGGAGGGTAGCTGCATGGCTGCTAGAGGGGGCTTGCATCTGGGCTCAGGGGTGTTAGTCTCATGACTCTAGGACAGGAGGCCCAGAGGTAGTGCTGGCTCTTGGCGCTGCTAGGGACAAGGAGACGGGTCAGTCAGGAGTGAGTCCGGGCTGTTGCCATGGTCTTTATGCCCTATGACGTTTCTTCGTCCTTTCCAGAGAGTCTGTGCTGCAGATGATGCAGGCGGGCCAGAGGGTAGTGGACAACCCCATCTACCTGAGCGACATGGGCGCCGCATTGACTGGAGCTGAGTCCCACGAACTGCAGAGTGTCCTGGAGGAGACGAGTGTAAGTACGGCCGGCTTACATGCGCCCTGTCCTGGTCCTGTTCTGGCCGCTCCCCGGCCTGGCTGGTGTCCTTAGCTTTGTTTTTGATGTGATTTCATGTCGGCACATGTCCTTTGGTCCACATTCAGCTCTCCGTTCTTCTTAATGGCTGCGTAGTGTTCTGTCAGGCAGTGTCCTTCATTCAGTGGGTGGCATACTTGGGTCATTGCCAGTCTTTTGCTATTACGAACAACACCTGCATAGTCATCCTGGTCCACACAGCTTATAGACCTGCCAGAGTTTATCTGTAGAAGGTGCTTCTAGAACTGGGCTTGTTGGAACAGGGTGCATGCTGTTTTGGTAAGCCGTGGTGGGCCATCTGTCCCAGGGTGGGCTCCCTCCAGCAGCAGCTTGCAGAGTGCCCCTCCCTCTGCCCCCCATCCCCACACAAATGGACACCGACTTCTGATTGTTCTCTTATGTCTTCCCTTATCTGGCAGATTCCTAAGCGGCTATACAAGGCCCTGTCTCTCCTCAAGAAGGAGTTTGAACTGAGCAAGCTGCAGCAGCGCCTGGGGCGGGAGGTAAGTGGAGTGGGGCAGCCTGCAGCTGAGAAGGCACCTGTGCTACCAGGGCTACCCGGCTGCGAAACTCCATTAGGTTGAAACTTACAACTGATCGCAGCAGCTGAACCCAGAGAGAGGAGTCCTCTGACTGTCCTCCAAGGGAGAGGAGTTCTTTGCCTTCAGAGTCCTGAGGAAAGTACTTGAAATTGGCAATCAGCCTGGGAAAGGTTGCAAAGCTCTTTCCCAAGACTCTACTGTTTGAAGCTCACTTTCCCATTTTGGGCAAATCCATGGACCACCTGACTGGTCAGTTATTTAAAAGTCATGTCATTTTCCAAATGTGAATCAGTGTTTCAGTTAGGTTTTACATTAGAAAAAGATTTCACGTGACATCTGTAACTGGAGAGCCTTTAACACTTGATTACTAATACATGGCAGCTTGCAAAGGGAATGCAATGGGACACCAGGTGGGCCCTGGCGCTGGTGCAGGTGTGGGGCTGTGTCCTGCTGCCTGCCCGTCAGCGTGGGGATGCGCCGGCATCAGGCTGAGCTCCTCTCATCGTTCAGGATGGAAACGCGAATTCTTTTATTATTATTTATTGTAAGGCCCACACTCGGGGGAACTGGTGAATTAGAGGCCATGTGTGCTGGGTTTCTTTTTCTGAGTCCTGAGGAAGCAGCAGCTCTACTGGGCCTTGTTGGCCTGTGGACGCCCTGTGTGCTGGTCTGATGGCAGCTTCTCGGCCTTGCAGGTGGAGGAGAAAATCAAGCAGACGCACCGCAAGTACCTCCTGCAGGAGCAGCTGAAGATTATCAAAAAGGAACTGGGCCTGGAAAAGGAGGACAAGGATGCCATTGAGGAGAAGTTCCGTGAACGGCTGAAGGAGCTTGTGGTACCCAAGCATGTTATGGATGTGGTGGATGAGGAGCTGAGCAAGCTGGGCTTGCTGGACAACCACTCCTCAGAGTTCAAGTGAGCACCTGGGGCGGGGTGCTGGTCTCCTGTCACATTTGACCCTCAGGAAAGCCTATGACCGACCCTGAAAGCCAAAGGCGCCAGTGCTTGTATTAAACAGCATGTGATGCATGTTGTCCCTCTCATATCACACTGTGAAACCCTGTCTTCGCTACTCCCACAGAGAAACCAGGGCTTAGTATAATTAAGTTAGAATGACTAGCGCCTATCAGCTGGTAGATGGGGACAGGGATATGAACCCAGGGACATATGGCAATAAACCAGTGCTTCCAGCCAGGACCAGCAATCTCTGAGCCATCATCACGAGGGCACCACCTTCCCCTGGTTTCCCTTTTGTGGCTTTGAGAGTTAGCCTGGAAATGAGTGTGTCTTGCTGTGGACTCAGCCTTGCTCAGAGGTCCTTTTTCTTTACACACGGACTGTGAATTAAGATGGCTGCCAAGAGTTTGGGTCGAGGGGCTCAGGGCCTGTGGTGTCAGATCTTGGGCTGGCATTGCTCTTCGGCAGTTTGTAGCCCTTTGGAAAGGAGGACCCAGGCACTGGGCCTGAGTTCCTGCTACTTCAAGTCCCTCCATGGCTCAGGATGTCTGGAGAAGGCTGGGCTCTTCACAAGGATCCTGGGAGGCACTGGTGCCTCATTTCCAGAGATACCCCAGCATTTCTTACGTAGTGAATGAGCTTTTCATGTGGCTGTTGCCAGTGTTTGTAAACCAGAGTCTTAAAACAATACGTACTAACGTTAGTTTCTCTTATAAAGATCCCTATGAGAGGCCTCTTCTAGGCCCAGGTGGCTGCTGTCCCTGTTACGCAGCTCCAAGCCCGGGGGTTGCTGTCTTGGTAGTGCTGACCTGCCACCATCCAGGCTTCAGCCTCCCCACTTGCCCTGAGTCAGGTTGTCTACCCTAGTCTAACCCCTGCCCTCTTTATGGTGTTGGGCCCTGAGCAGGCCCCATGCTCACTGTGTCTGTAGTCTGGGAAATGGGCTTGGCACTTGTGCCAGGAACCAGGCCACTTCGCAGGTGTGGCCCACGCTGAGACAGTTTTCCAAAGTAGTGACCGCCTGTCAGCCAAGGTGCACATGGTATAGTTCACGCTGTGAGCTCAGTGGTTACCAGCCACATGAATTTGTAGCATCCTGGGTCAAGTTCTCTGGGCCCCACTCACCACTCTGGTTTGTCCTGTGGCAGTGTCACCCGAAATTACCTGGACTGGCTGACGTCCATCCCATGGGGCAAGTACAGTGACGAGAATCTGGATCTGACCCGGGCCCAGGAAGTGCTGGAGGAGGACCACTATGGGATGGAGGATGTCAAGAGGCGCATCCTGGTGAGGCCGCCTGTACCCCCTCCTGCAGACCCTGGGGTCCTGGGCATAGGCTACCCGAACCCTCCCCTGGGCACCACACTTACATTCCGGGCACATGGTCATTGTGCCCAGGGCGGGTGCTAAGAGGCCTAGTCTGTAATTGCCTGCATTTGCACATGGGTGGTAGATACCCCTGAGCCTGGGGCCCAGGATCTCTGCCACCCCATTTCCTGTGCTGTGGGGGAGACCCAGAAGAGCCCCTGGTGAATGTGGGGATGTGGGGGTATGGAGCAACTCAGAAAGGTGGGCAGAGGGCTCTGGCCAGAGGTGTTGGATTGGCTCCAGAAAAGTCAGTGGCTGCTTGAGCAGTGCTGGCCTGCCCTGCTCCAGGGGTTTGAAAATTTATAAGGGGGAGAAAACGGACCTGGCTGAGGACAGTGGGGTGTGGCCAGACCTGAAGAGAGAGAGGCTATTGTGATCCGGGATGTGGGAAGAAAGGCCCTGTTAAGTGGGGGAAGCTGCGTGGACCTGTACTGTGGTCACACATAGCTGATTGTCAGTCATCCATGTTCTCCTAGCACCTGCTTGTCCAGTTGGTGCCACATACTGTTCCTCTCTATAGCAGATAATACCTGCAGTAATCTTGGCCCCTTCAGGACAGGCCTTGTCCCTTTTCCCAGCCCCCCAAAACCTAGAAGGTGAGAGAAGGTGGCCACGCTCATGTTGTGCACAGCCCTTGTTCTGCACAAAGGTGGCAAGAGTGACTAAATGTCTTATGGGAACCCACCTCTACCCATAGGAATTCATTGCCGTCAGTCAGCTCCGAGGCTCAACCCAGGGCAAAATCCTCTGCTTCTATGGCCCTCCTGGTGTGGGCAAGACCAGCATTGCCCGTTCCATCGCCCGCGCCCTGAACCGCGAGTACTTTCGCTTCAGTGTCGGGGGCATGACCGATGTGGCTGAGATCAAGGGGCACAGGTAGGTCTGGCCTCTCCTTTCCTAGCTTATGCTAGCCTCCTGGGTCTGCCGCTACCCTTGTTAGAGTGATTTTGTTGGCAAGTAGGTAAACTTCACTCACATTGGAATAAGTAACTGAAAAATCAGGCATGGATTTGACTCCAGGCCTGGCTGAATCCCAGCAGTCAATATTGGATCAAGATCTCAACTTCATAGGGAGGACCTGTTAGCAGTTCTAGCTTGTGTCCCATGATCAATTCCTTTAACACTCCCGCCAGAGTTCCAGGGCTGATGTGTGCCGTTTACCTAGGTCAACTTACTAGCGACTATGGACTAGAGGGAGGGGCAAGATAGTCTTGCCAGTGAGAATGAGACAGCATACACTTGTGTGACCTGAGCACAGCACCTGTCTCAGACCCAGAGCAGGGGCAGGTATCTTGTGTCCAGGGTCTTAAAGCCACCTAGCCCTGTGCCTGGCAGTCTTCCATGGGGCAGTCAGGATTGTGTTCTGGGGCTTCGTGCCACACTGACCTCTGCAGAGGGTAGTTCTTGAAAAGTGTAAACCTTTTTAGGCACAAGTGTAGCACATACACAAGTATCTCTTCTGTTTGCCAGTGTCCAAAGGTGGGGTGGGAGGCGGGATGGGGAGAAGATGGTGCTGTCATATGCTGACTTGGTATTTCTGCTCATGATTGATAGAAGTGTGATCTTCACAGACCCCCACCCCAGGGTTTCCCAGCCTTCTTGTTACCTGGCTGTGTGCTCCTCCACCTGCCTCCAAAGCCCTGGCAAACTAGTGTTCAAGGAAGATTTGAGTCCATGTTAAAAGTTACATTTTTTTTTAAATATTTTGTGCTAGGTGGGATTTTCTTTTTCTTTTTCTTTTTTATTTTATTCATTTTAGAGAGGAGACACAGAGTGAGAGAGAGAGAAAGAGAGAAAGGGGGGAGGAGCTGGAAGCATCAACTCCCATATGTGCCTTGACCAGACCAGTGCAGGGTTTTGAACTGGCGACCTCAGTGTTCCCAGGTCGACGCTTTATCCACTGTGCCATCACAGGTCAGGCAAAAGTTACATTTTTGTTGTCTCTAAAAACATGGATACTGCCTGACCAGGTGGTGGCGCAGTGGATAGAGCATCAACCTGGGATGCTGAGGACCCGGGTTCAAAACCCTGAGGTCACCGGCTTCAAGGTGGGTTCATCTGGCTTGAGCACGGGCTCACCAGCTTGAATGCAGAGTCAGGTGATTTGAGCATGAGATCATAGGTGACCCGATGGTCACTGGCTTGAGCCCACCCAAAGATTGCTGGTTTGAGCAAGGGGTCACTGGCTCAGCTGAAACCCCCTGGGTAAGGCATGCGTGAGAAGCAATCAATGAACAACTAAAGTGCTGCAACTATAAGTTGATACCTCTCATCTCTCCTTTGTCTCTTTCACTAAAAAACAAAACAAAAATGGGTACTTTTGATTACCTGCTAGGGAGGGCGAGAGCATACCAGTTAGCTGCAGCTCCTTCTGCTCCTCACTGTCTCGAGCCCCCAGGGAGAGGGACAGTCTCTTGACTTCCCTGGCCCAGAGCCTGCTGTGGGTCAGGAGGGGACCAGGCACACACAGCGTTGGGTATAGGGTTGTGAGGAGGCCTGTAGACTGGGTTGGTGCAGGTATCTCTGGGAGGCCTGCCCTGAGCGTGGAGGAGTACAGGGAGCTGACCTGGTTCATTGCTTTCCTCTGAGCTGGGTGAGTAGGAGGATGAAGGTTAGGGAGGGACATGAGGGAAGGCAGTGATGACCCTGGTAGCCCTTGTGTTCCAGGGCTGCCCAGGAGCTGTAGGCACAGACCACTCTCTGGGTAAGAAGAGGCCTTGGCTGAATTGCTGAACATGTGCAGGTGGTCTGTGGCATTGGGGGTACCGGTGGGGAGAGTGCCCAGAAGGATGGGGTAGGGTGGTGCTCAGTGTGACGCTGGTCTAGGATTTCAGACAAGGAAGGGACGGATGGCTGTTACCATTATTGAAAACGACCAGACCCTCCTCATCCCACAGCCCTACAGTGCCCCTGCCTTCCTCAGGGTTAAAGCACAAGTTGCCACCTTGGCCCACATGGTCCTTCATGACCGACCCATTCCCCTGCTGCAGTCACCGTTTTTCTGTCAACCTTTGCTTACTCTATTCCAGCCACACAGGTCTCCTTGCTGTTCTTCCAACAGGCCTTGTCCTGCCCCAGGACCTTTGCATGGGCTGCTACCCCGGTCAAGAAACCCTCTTTCTCCTAATATCGAGACAGCTTGCCTCCTTACTTCCTTTGCTCAGGGCCTCTCCCTAAAACATTCCTTATCCTCACCTTAAAATATTGCCCTCCAAGTGCCATTCCAGATTCCTCATTCCATTTTTTTTCTTTTTCATAGTACATACATCATTTTTTTAACTTAGTGATTTTTTCCTCTACCTAGTTTATGGTCTCTCTGCCCTGCTGGGCTTTAGCTTAGAAGCACAGTATTTGTGTCTGGTTTGCTCCCTGCAAATGCCAGGTATATGTAGCTGAGCTGGGGCAGAGCAGCTCGGGCAAGCCCTGTCCAGTGACCCCAAGGCCTGATGGGCCCAGCCTGCTGTCCCTTAGTGAAGACCCAGGCATCAGAAATGTTCCTGCTGCTGAAGCCTGGCTGTTCCCAGCCTCTCTGTTTTGTTGGGTTTCATTGGCTATAAGGTGCTGACGAGTGGGGGGTGTCTGAGTGAGACCTGGCTGTGAATCTGTGTCCGTTGCCCTGAATCTGAATTGCGGGGGAGGTTGGTGTTACTGAGTGCTCTGCAGATCGGCATGGCCTGAAGCAGCCAGCATTTTCCCCCAGAGGATGCATGGCACCCTGAGGTCCTGGATCTCCAAGGAAGCTGGGCCTTGGAATGCTCATGTGGCCAGACCCTGGTGGATAACACACTGACTGCCCAGCTGTGCCTTCTTCCCCAGGCGGACATATGTGGGCGCCATGCCAGGAAAGATCATCCAGTGCCTGAAGAAGACCAAGACGGAGAACCCCCTGATCCTGATAGATGAGGTGTGTGGGGGCCGGGGTGGGGGGTGGGCTGACTTGCAGCTTTGCTTCCCTGAGGTCACTGTGCCTTGGGTCCTCCTAGCCCAGAACTCGTGGCACTCTTGATCAGGCAGTCTGTGTCCAAAACAAAACCGATGATCCCGCCTGACCTATGGTGGCGCAGTGGATAAAGCATCGACCTGGGAACACTGAGGTCGCCAGTTCAAAACCCTGCACTGGTTCGGTCAAGGCACATATGGGAGTTGATGCTTCCAGCTCCTCCCCCCTTTCTCTCTCTCTCTCTCTCACTCTCACTCTGTGTCTCCTCTCTAAAATGAATAAAAGAAAAAAAAAAACCGATGGTCCCTGAGTCACCAGGGGTGGCTTTACTGCAGCAAGGCCATCCCATGACACTGGCCCCCCTCCTGCCCACAGCCACGCTGTGTTGTCAACCCTTCTGTCTTTACTCAGGGCTTCTCCAGTCCTGGCTCCTGATGCTAGTGATCAGGTGCAAGGAGCAGGACAAGGTGCCAACACCATCTGCCTTCTCATGTCCTTCCAGGTGGATAAGATTGGCCGGGGTTATCAGGGGGACCCCTCGTCAGCACTGCTCGAGTTGCTGGACCCTGAGCAGAATGCCAACTTCCTGGATCACTATCTAGATGTGCCAGTGGACCTGTCCAAGGTATGTGTCCTGATAAGGGGCTGGCTCTGGCAGGGAGAGGTAGGGTGGTCAATCCTCCAGCACCTCCTCACCGCTTCCCCTAGGTGCTGTTTATCTGCACGGCCAATGTCACTGAGACCATCCCGGAGCCACTGAGGGACCGAATGGAGATGATCAACGTGTCAGGCTATGTGGCTCAAGAGAAGCTTGCCATTGCAGAGGTAGGCCAGGCTCCTCATTTCTAAGCCCCGGGAAGGGGTGCCCCACTGTGGCCCAGGCTCAAGGGATATCTGAGTACCTGCTAAGTGCTGGGCACTTAATCCAAGTTGGGGGTACAGTCTGTGATGTTGCTGCTCTTGAAGCTCCCATTCCAGGAGTAGACAGGATAAATACATGATCCTTTGCGTGTGTGTGTCCAAATGAAAAATAAGGCCTGTTGTAAACTGTATAGTCATACCTTTGACACCAAGAGTGGGTTGTTACCCTGCACCAGTCAGTTCTCTGGCAGGATGTCCCCTAACTCATAGATTGTGACACTACCCAGGGTTAGCAGATTGTGACACTACCCAGGGTTAGCGGCAGACCTTACAGGTTCAGGGCTCATCCCACAGAACTACCCCAACTTTAGACGTTGCTTACGAGTCCTGGCCTCTCTTACTCTGACCAACTGGCTATAAAACCCAGGGTTCCTACAAACCCCTCTCCTCAGATTTGCTAGGTTACTAGAATAGCTCACAGAACTTAGAAAGACAGTTTTGTTACTACTTACTGGTTTATTGGAAAGGATACACCTTGGGGACAGCCCAAAATGAGAGCTGTAGGGTGAGGCACAGGGAAGAGGTGCAGAGAGGCATCTTGTATTCTTTTTTTTTTTTTTCAGGGACACAGAGAGGGATAGATAGGGACAGATAGGAACAGAGAGAGGTGAGAAACATCAATGATCAGTTTTTCGTTGCGACACCTTAGTTCATTGATTGCTTTCTCACATGTGCCTTGACCATGGGCCTTCAGCAGACTGAGCAACCCCTTGCTGGAGCCAGTGACCTTGGGTCCAAGCTGGCGAGCTTTTGCTCAAGCCAGATGAGCCCGCACTCAAGCTGGCGACCTCCGGGTCTCGAACCTGGGTCTTCCGCATCCCAGTCCGACACTCCATCCACTGCGTCACTGCCCGGTCAGGCCTTTTTTACTTTTTTAAGTGAGGGGGAGATAGACACTCGCACGCTTTCCAAACAGTATATATTCGGCAACCCCGTCTTGGGTCAGCGTTCATATCACCTGAGTTGTTTTAGCACTTGAGGTTGATATACTCGGACCAACTGAGGCACTGGCTGCAGGAGGTGGGGAGGGAGAGAAGGGGCAGAGGGAGGAGGAGAGAAGCAGATGGTCACTTCTCCTGTGTGCCCTGACCAGGAATTGAATCCGGGATGTGCATACACCGGGCTGACACTATCCACTGAGCTAACTAGCCAGGGCCAAGTCTTGTATTTCTATCACTGTGTTTTCTTTCTGGAAAGGGGTTTCTCCCTCTCGATACCTTTGCAGCCCTGTGATGTCCATGGGTCCCAGCCCTCAGAGCCCAGCAGGTGGGAGGGGAAGAGGAGCTTGTAGTTGAGGTGAAGGGGTAGTGGGACTCCCTGCCACATCCATCCTTCATCCACAAGGACTTGACCGGGTGAAGGATGGGCCGACTCGGGTCTAGGCTGGAACTTCCTTCAGACCTCTAAAGGGATGACAGGAGATACTTGAGGACTTCTGGGAGTTCCAGGGCCCATCCTAGTGTTAGTCAGCTCTGTCTCCTTAGTACTCAGGACTGTTTGACCAGTAATGGCTATACAGCAGGAGCTGTACTGGGTTATGGGTGACCAGGGAGCCTCTAGACTGCTGCTACCTGTTTGCTCAGGGCAGCAGCCACATACCTGACACAAAGGCCTTTGGTCTGTATGTAAGGTGAGCACAGGCATCTGGGAGGCCATCCTGGAAGAAGTTGTATTTAAGGTGACATGTGGAGGAAATATAGGAATCAGATCTGGGCAGAGGATTCAGCAGGAACAGGGGTGGCTGGTTGGGGGTCTGTAGGTCGTGGGCCCACTGTTTAGGGTCCTGGCACCAGCCCAAACACTCTGCTACCATTGCTCCAAGCCTCACTGGCTCCTCACCCATCAGGTAACACCATTCAACCTACCCTGATACCCTGTGTATGTTGGATGACCCCAGCTCACTCAGGGATCAGAGCTCTGTGATAAAGGCAGGCTGTGGGTCCACCTCAGTCAGTGCTCTTTACCAGCCAGGGATCTGTGGTTGGGTGGTGGGCGCTAGACCTTGGGGTCCCTGGGGGGTCCTGATGGAGTGCTCTTCCCTGTCAGCGATACCTGGTGCCTCAAGCCCGGGCGCTGTGTGGCCTGGATGAGAGCAAGGCCAAGTTGTCCTCGGACGTGCTGACCGTCCTCATCAAGCAGTACTGCCGGGAGAGTGGTGTGCGCAACCTGCAGAAGCAGGTGGAGAAGGTGAGCCTGGAGGACAAGATGGGACTGAAGTGAGCCAGTCACAGGACAGATGTCTGATCCCACTCCTGTGAGGTCCTCAGGAGTCAGACTCGCAGATACAGAATAAAACGGCTGGTGCCAGGGCTGGGGGTTAGTGTGTGTTTGGGAGCTGGGTGGTGGGTTGCATGACAGAATGAATGTAGCTAACATCACTGAGCTCCACACTTAGAAATGGTTACAGCGGTACATTTTGTCATGTGCATTTTACACAATTTAGAAATGAAAGGGAAAAGAACAGATGGAGGGGGGAGGGGGATCTGTGGCCGGGCTGCCCACCAACATGCCTCACCCGCCATAGGTCTTACGGAAGTCCGCCTACAAGATTGTCAGTGGTGAGGCCGAGTCGGTGGAGGTGACACCCGAGAACCTCCAGGACTTTGTGGGGAAGCCGGTATTCACTGTGGAGCGCATGTATGATGTGACGCCACCTGGTGTGGTCATGGGGTTGGCCTGGACTGCCATGGGTGAGTGCTACATGTATTTTTAAAGATTTTATTTATTGATTTTACAGAGAAGAGAGAGAGGGGAGGAAGGAGTGTATCAATTCAGTTGCTTCACTTTAGTTGTTTGTTAATTGCTTGTCGCATGTGCTTTGACCGGGCAAGCCCAGAGTTTCGAACCAGCGACCTCAGTGCTTCAGGTCAGCACTCTGAGCTATGCCTCCACAGGCCAGGCCACCACACATTTTGTTTGTTCTCTGGAAGAAGTCTGTACCTAAGCCTTGAGCTTGTTGCTCTGAGTGCACTTCTGGCTGTCGACTGGTGCCATACAGTGAAGCCAGTGAAACTGGGGCTGCTGGAGGTGGGCCCACAAGGTGGCAGACATAACTCGGTGAGCTTTTAGGTGATGCTTAGATAGGTTTGCATGTAGGAGAATCCCTCAAAGCACCCTTAAGACACCACCCAGGAGGGTAGGTGGTGAGAGGGAACTTGTGCCCAGGTGACATTGAGCTAAGCCTGGGGTACAGGGTGTTTATAGCCCAGGGGTGGTTCCTTCAGTGGCTAGCAGAGGTTGGGTGCCGTTTTATGGGTTTATAAAGGAAGTAGGCTCTGGCTGGCAAAGTTTGCTTTTTTGGGCTCTTTGAGAGTTGGGGAGGCAGAGAGAAGGATTCTGTGTGTGCCCTAACAGGGATCCACCCAGCAAAGCACCCTACCAGGCAATGCTCAGCCCATATGGGGCCCTTGGCTCTGTTGCTCGGAAACTGAGCTATTTTAGCACCTGAGGCAAGGCCATGGAGCCATCCTCAGTGCCCTGGGGCCAACTTGCTGCATGGGGTGGGGAGTGGGGGAGAGCAGAGAGGGAGGATAGGGATGTAGAAGCAGATGGCTGCTTCTCCTGTGTGCCCTGACTGGGATTCGAACCTGGGGTTTCCACATGCCAGGCCGACACTCTACTGCTGAGCCAACTGGCCAGGGCTAGGCTCTATGTAAAGCCATGTGTAAGAATTTGGTGCTGGAAGGCTGTGTGGAGGTAAGACATAGGGCCAATGCACCGTGGCTGTCTTTGGTTCCTGCAGGTGGCATGGTCATTGACATGAAGTGTTGTAGACAGAGGGAACAGAATGGTACTCCCTGAGTAGCCTGGCATTGAAGAAAGTGCCTATCCTGGGAATCTGAAGTGTCTTAGGGCTCATGAGCTCTATACACCGGTGTCTTCCAGGAGGCTCCACACTGTTTGTCGAGACATCCCCAAGGCGGCCACGGGAGGATAGCAGGGCAGACAAGGATGGGAGCCTGGAAGTGACAGGCCAGCTGGGGGAGGTGATGAAGGAGAGTGCCCGCATTGCCTACACCTTTGCCAGGGCCTTCCTGATGCAGCATGACCCCACCAATGAGTACCTGGTGACTTCACATATCCACCTGCATGTCCCTGAGGTGAGCCGCTGCAACTCCCTCCCCAGCTCCAGGCCTGCCCACTTCCCAGTCTTCCAGCAGACCTGCCCACCCCCCTGCCTCTCCCCACCAGGGTGCCACCCCCAAGGATGGGCCAAGTGCTGGCTGCACCATCGTCACAGCCCTGCTCTCACTGGCCATGGACAGGCCCGTGCGGCAGAACCTGGCCATGACAGGTGAGGTCTCCCTCACAGGCAAGATCCTGCCAGTGGGCGGCATCAAGGAGAAGACCATTGCGGTGAGTGCTGTGCTCCTCCCACCCTGGGGCTCTGCAGAGAACTCTACACTGCTATCTAATCGGGCAACAAACAAGGGTGATGGCCCATTTTACAGAGTGGGCATACGATTTGGACCCAGGGCTAGGTGGCCTGAAACCCATGCTGAACTGTCAAAGACACCTTCTCCACAGTGGTTCCTAGTCAAGATGTTAGAGAATGCTCTAGGTCTCTCCACAGAAGGCTACCTGACCTCGTCAGTGGGGCTCTGTGGGGTCCCTGAAGGAGTGGGGTCTCCAGCTTCCTCATTGCTCACTTGGCCTGGCACCAAGAACCATGGGTGCAGAAAAGGTGGGAGAGGCTGGCCTCACAGGATGCTGTGTAGGTTAGAGGGTTGTGGACGGGAGGGAGAGGAAGATGCCTGCCCTGGGCAGGACCCTTCATCCCCAACATATCTACCTCTTGGCATAGCCCCACTGCCTTCAGACTACTGGACAGGATGGTCAGTGAGACTGGTCAATTTTAAAGTGTTAGCTACATTTTCATAAGGTTTTTCTCCAGCTCTTATTGCAGTTTTAGATGCCAGACTTCTAAAGGTAAAGTAGTAACAAGTGCTGTGATTAATTTGGACACGGGGGCTGAGGGAGTGGCACTCTAGGAAGAGGCCCAGTTTCTTCAGCTGAAGCAAGCACCGTTTCCTTGGGCCTCAGGGCCACTGTGAACAGGGTCCCCACCAAGCCCTTTCCCTTGTGGAGCACAGTGGGCTCCTGCAGCCTTCTGAACTGACCTATGGCTCCCTGCATCCCAGGCCAAGCGTGCTGGAGTAACATGCATCATCCTGCCAGCAGAAAACAAGAAGGACTTCTGTGACCTGGCTGCTTTCATCACGGAAGGCCTGGAGGTCTACTTCGTGGAGCACTACCGCGAGATCTTTGACATTGCGTTCCCCAAGGAGCCAGCTGAGGCCCTGGCTGTGGAGCGGTGATGGTGGCCTAGACAGTGCTGATGCTGATAGGCCTGCCCTAAAATGAAACTGCTCTGGGGCGAGGGAGGCTCAGCAAGTGGCCTGGGGCCCAGGGACCTCAATCATGGCTTAATCACAGAATCTGACACATGAACTATTTAATTATGATTAAAGACCATTTCCAGTACTGCTCTTTGCTTCATTCTGTGCCTGCCCCCATGCCCCACATCACTGTCCAAGAGATGGTCTCAAACAAAAATAATGAACCAGATGCAGTGCCACCACAAGAACCCCAAGTTCCTGAACAGAATTTATTATAGCCAGAGGAGATGGGGCTCAGTCCTTCTTGGCTGCTGCCTTCCTCATGGCTGCAAGGACATTGCTCAGCTCCTCTCGCTTCCTCTTGGCGCGGATGTGTGTCCCTACCTGCCAAGCAAGTAGGACCATCAGCTTGGGCCACAATTCCACCCTTGCCCCCACTACCCTCCTCGCTCCCTCTTAGACCCTGGCTGGCAAGGGTCTGAGTGCTTCTGCCCCAATCCCACCCACCACTAAATGCCCGCCTACCCTTTTCTTGATGAATTTCAGGGCTCTCTTGTCCTTGGAGACCTTGAGCAGCTCCATGGCACGCCGCTCATAGGGAGCAAAGCCACACACTTCTCGGATCATGTCCCGCACAAACTTGGTGTGCTTGGTGAGGCGCTGGGTGGGGGGCAAGGGGGAAGTAGTCAAGAAGGCCATGAGAATGAAGCACTCCAGGCCAGACCACTTCAGGTCATGTTTGGTACAATGGCAGTGGGAAATCCCATCCCCTCAAAGCCATCAACATGGCATGTCATGCCTGGCCCTTTGTATGGGCTGTTGCCTCTGCCTCAAATCCTTTCCCATCGAACACAGGTTGCAACTGTGGAGTCGAGATTATTTAATGAAGTGTAGACAACAAAGGGGTGCTGTAACAAATCATAAATTCCTAACTGGGAAGTCACTGTGGGTCTGCTGTTCTTGTGCTAGGTTAACCCGTCTTTGGAACGCCAGTGATACCCCTCAAAGGTGTTACCACTGTAGAGAACACACATTCTTAACTATTCTGTAATTCAATCCCCTGCATGCACCTTGACTGGGATCCACCCAGCAACCTCATCTTGGGCTGACGCTTGAGTACAGAGCTATTCCCAGAGCCCAGGACCATAAGCTGGAAGAGTGGAATTGAAGCAGATGGTCACTTCTGTGTGCCCTGACCAGAAATCGAACCCTGGACATCCATACACCGGGTTGCCGCTCTATCTACTGAACCACTGGCCAGGGCCAACACTTCCTTATTTTCAAATGCATAAATTGCAAAACAATTAACCTCTGGGGAAAACTGTAGATCTTGCTTCCAGGCAACTGTCACTTTGGCCCAAATAAACTCATGAAAATTATAGGTTTGGATTTTTTATTTTTTTTTGAGACAGGAAGGGAGAAAGATGAGAAATATCAACTAATAATTGCGACCTTAGTTGTTCACTGACTGTTTTCTCATATGTGCCCTGACCGGGGAGGGGGGTAGGGTGGGCTACAGCTGAGCCACTGACTCCTTGCTCAAACCAGTAAACATGGGTTCACGTCCATGATCCCACGCTCAAGCTGGCGACCTTGGGGTTTCGAACCTGGGTCCTCAGCATCCCGGGTCGACGCTCTATCCCCTGTGCCACTACCTTGTCTGGTTGGACATTTCTTAGGTAGCCAAAAGGAGACCACAAATCTCACTGCTCATGTGTCAAAACTCGCTCCACCTGCCCCAGCTTTCATCCCACGGGGCGTTTGGGTCCAGGTGCAAGGCCCAGGTGGTGTTCGCCGCGCAGGCGTATTAAATCGTTTTAATCACTGCTGTGGCCAGCCGGGCATCCCGCTTCTCTCCCGCTCAGCCCACCGCAGGCACCGCAGGGCTCTCCACTGCCTTCTGCTTGAAAGACCCCCCTCCCATCTCCTTCCCAAAAGCCACCCAAGCGTGCGCCCCGGAACTCACCCCGCGGCGGCGGCTGTGCCTCGGCTTGCTCACGTTCTTGGTCACCTTGTGGCCCTTATTGAGGCCCACGGCCATGGGGTAGCGCAAAGCCATGGCTGCAGACATGGGTGGGGAAAGGAGGTACAAGTGAGTTCCAGCTAGGCCACTGCCGCCCGGAACCCCGCGTTGTGGCGCCCCCGTGGTCGCTCGCTACACTCAAATGTGACTTAAAGCCGCACCGGGAACCCTACTGTTCGGATGGAAGCGGATCCTGCATGCGCCGGGACCAACTAACCTGCTAGTCTCAATGGCTGCCGTGGCGGAAGGGCCGAGCAGGAACGGAACTCTGGGATATGTTTTCTTCGCGTGCTGTGCGGCCCAGAGAAGCGAGGACGCTGCGAGCTCCCCCTGGCGGCGGAGGTTTTCCTGCAGTCTCCGTAAGCATGCGCGTTAACCTCAGTGGGTTCTAGGGTGGGGTCGGAGGTGATGGGCGTGCCTCCCTATTCCGTTGGGTGGAAACTTTGAATCTCACCTCTGCTGGGTGAAGTCCCACCTCAACCGCTAGGTAGCGCCAGGGACTTCACTTCCCAATACCTGAAATTCTCCACTTACAGAATGAGAGTAAGAGGTCATATTCCAAACTGAACAAGATACCGTGATATCTGGCCAGAAAATAAAAGTTCCAAAAACGGAAGTATTTTATAGACAGGAACGGAGAGAGGTGAGAAGCATCAATCACTAATTTTTCATTGCCATTGCGACACCTTAGTTCATTAATTGCTTTCTCACATGTGCCTTGACCGCGGGCCTTCAGCAGACTGAGCAACCCCTTGCTGGAGCCAGCGACCTTGGGTCCAAGCTGGTGAGCTTTTTGCTCAAGCCAGATGGGCCTGCACTCAAGCTGGCGACCTTAGGGTCAGGAACCTGGGTCTTCCGCATCCCAGTCCAACACTGTATCCACCGTGCCACTTCCTGGTCAGGCAAACGGAAGTATTTTATATGAGGCCATCTCTGAGTTAGGGCTGAGGAAGGCGATGTAGGATAGTGCCCGCTGGTGGAATTTGCTATAACTTAATTTTAGGTTGTACAGAGATGAGAGGCATGATAAAAACAAATATTATTATTGGTGCACAAACTATGTACTTTGAGCGGCAAATAAAGCCTTTGGTCCACATTCAGTACTCTTTCTTCTGCCCCTGACTTCCTGGGTGAATCCACCTCTTTCCCAGCCTGCTTTTACACCTGTGAAATGGGGTTGAGAGTTCTAGTACATACATCCCCTCTTCCCTGCCTGCTGCCAGCAAATTGGAAGGCACAAGAAATTTGAACAACAGATGTGCAAGAGAGAAAGGATTTTTATTATAAGGAGGCTGGGTCCAGCGCAGAACATGTTATTCCCCTCCTCAGACCCTGCTATCGGGTAGATAGCTTTGGGCTCCCCTTGCTTGGGTCGAACGATGCTCTGAGACTGAGTGGAAAGAACAAATAAGGTCATTCCAGGTAGGAGACAGAAGGTTCCAAGGGTGGCTCAGCAGTTGGTGTGACCGGTTGGAGGAGGCCAGGGCCCTAGGGCTGACTTGCCACATCACATCTCTGAGCCTTAGTTTTCTCATTTGTGAAATAGAAGCAGTGATCACGACATGGAAGACTGAGAAATGAAACTGAGGTAATGCCTTTCTAGTCCCTGACAGGGTACTGGCACACAGTAGCAGCTCTCACACCCAGACATTTCATTGTTTCCAGGCTCTAGTGGTTTTTCTCAGTTTTCCTTCCCTGTCTTGATGACACCCTCACAGAGGTGTGTCTGTTTGTATTCTGTCTTCAGGACAGCTGAATAAAGGGTCCCCCTCTGAGAAGATGAAGGGGCTTCACCCCTAGGAACTCAGGCAGTGGCAGTGGCATTGAGCTCCTGGTGGATGAACCAGGCCCTTGGGCGAGGCAGCCAGGCTCGAAGCAGGCATAGCGCGGGGAAGCGACAGGGATAGAAGACACGGGAGGTACACATAGCACCCCCGCGAATCACAGCCACGGCTGCCTTGGGCCCCAGGGCCTCCTTGGCCCTTGTGACACCCCTGAGGGCCGGAGGGTATGGTGGGGACTGTGGCTAGGGCTCAGTGGCCCCCCACAACGCCACCTCACGCCACTGGCCTTACCAGACTCCCTCAGCAGCCGAGCTATGATCACGGAGGCCCAGGATGCGTATGGTGATGGCCACGTTCACATCCTGCACATCCATCTCCCGCTGCAGGGAGCCGAAGAAACTGTCCAGTGCGAACCTGGCCGCTGAACAGGGGCTAGAGAAGGACACGGGCACCCGGCCTGGGAGGAGGGTACAGGAGGGCTGTGGCTGAGCGGCCACCCTCCTTGAGGAAACCTTCCTGCCACACCCAGGCTCTGCTGCATTAGGCCTGTGCCCCCCTACTCCTCAACCCCCACCATGCACGCACCACGCAGTGAGGACACCACCACCAGGGAGCCCTTGCTGTTCTTCAGACTGGGCAGCGCCAAAGAAGTCAGTTGCATGTAACTCAGGAAGTTCACCTGGAGGCGGTGATTGCAAATCACACACAGCAGAGGAAGAACCAAGCCCAGGTGGGGCAGACGGAACCTATAAATGTGGGGGTGGGGCTGGTTAGGAATGGGCAAGCCCAAGGACTGGGGTGAAGGCTTGGATGGAGGGGCTGGAGCCCAAGCCCAAGGCCCCAAGCCGAGGGCCCCAACCAAGGCCTAGAGAGGGTGGAGCCCAGAACCAGGAGGGGCGGGGCCTGGGGCACGGGCCCAAAGAGGAATGGGGGAGATGGTAGAATCTGGGAAGGGAGGGCTGAAGTGCCTGTAGCCTGAGGAGCCAAAGTCAAAAGCAGGCGAAACCGAACAACGTTCAATGTAGGACCTGGAGATAGGAAGGATGGAGCACCCACCCAGCCGAGAGGGGACAGGGCCAGGGAGGGGCAAAGCACCTGCATGAGCCATCTTGTTCCCTGGGCACTGTGGGCCCGTGTGCCTGCTGGGGCAGCACCAAGGTGGTTCAGCACGAGGTAGTCCAGCCCGCCTGTCCAGGAGAGGCCCATCAGCCAGGAGATAGTGCTTGAGGGTTGGCACCCTAGGCCCATCCTAGCCCCTTCCCTTAAAATAGCAAACTCCACCCAGAGCATAGACCCAAGGAGCTCCACCCTAGGTACTGACCCCTCCCCCCATATTAAAGAGACCCAGCCCTACTCCACAGATCCTGCCAAGTTTAGCCCCAATCCAATTGGGCCCCCTGGATACAATGAAGCTCCACCCCTAGTTATTTAGACACTTATAAATCTCCCCTAGACACCCATTACTACCACACCCCCACTCCAATTCAGGTCCTGCCCCTGAGGCGTAGGACAAGGTCCCAGACTCCAGGCACTGCCCCTCACCCAGCTTGTCCAACGCAAACTGCACCAGCACTTGGGCACCTCACGGGAGGCCATGTCCACAGCGATGTAGAAGACCTTGGGAGCACCCAGCTTCGGCAGTTCCCTACCACCTGGGGGGCCAGAGCTGCCGGTGGGCACCTCCACTCCAGCTGGCTCCCTCTAGCTGCTGGGCGCATTGGGTCCCCAGCCGGTAGCCCCGTCCCCTACTCTGAGCTGCCTGTTCAGTTCCCAAAGCTTTACCAGTGGGGTCGCAAACTGACAGCCCATGGGCCAGAAGAGGGGGTGTTTTATTTGCTCAATCATTAACATTTAAAACTCTGAAGATTTCAAATAAACATGAAGATTTCTGGCCCCTCTTGAAATTCTGAAAGGTTTGTCTCAAGAAGTGTACATTTCCTTGGAATGTTCTGTTCCTAAGAAATGTCCACCTGCCACTGTTTTTAGTTTGAGAACCCTGGCTATCGTCACAGGCTTTGGGCACTACCGATACTGCTGTTTACTGAAGAACACTCCCTGTTTTACATTTACTTGTCTTATTGCATCCACCCAATGCCATAGCCCACAAGAAGATACTTTTATTGTCTCCATTTTGCAAATGAGGAAATTAAGGCTCAGAGAGGTTAACTGAGTTGCCCAAGGTCACACAGGAAGCCTGGATCTTTGCAGGGATTCAAACCAAGGCCCCATTTTCCACCACACTCCTGCCCCCACCATTAAACTCAAAATGGGTGTCTCACCTTCTGCAGAAGAGCCTCAGTGTGGGCAGTGAGCACCAGGTGGGAGCCGAGACGGGCATAGTGATATGCCTTCTCCTACCCAACACCTGCACTGGCCCCTGTCAGCAGCACACGGGCTCCCTATAGGCTAACTGGCAGTGAGCAGGGGTGGTTAGACTAGGGGTACACAGGACAGCCAGCCCGATTCCTCCCAGTCCCACCCCAGGCACTCACCTGGGTCGAAGTTGTCAGCCCAATAATAGGTGAAGAACAGGGCTCCCAGCCCAGTGAGGAGCAGCACCTTCATGGCCCTTCCTAGGTCTGCTATGAGAGAGAGGGTGGCCCACAGCCACGCCTGTTTCCTCATCGGCGCCTTGGTCAAAGATCCTCCTGGCCTCTGGACCTCTCCCTCTTCTCCATCTCCACAACCACCACCTGGTCCAGGTCACCATACAGCTTACTTAACCACTGGCCCAAGCTTGAGGGCTTTCTCCCTCAAGGCAACAGCAGAATCACATCTTGCCTCCCCCTGCTGAAAATCCTTCCCAACTCACTTACGACAAAAGCCACACTCCTTGCCTGACCTGTGGTGGCGCAGTGGATAAAGCATCGACCTGGGAACACTGAGGTCGCCAGTTCAAAACCCTGCACTGGTCTGGTCAAGGCACATATGGGAGTTGATGCTTCCAGCTCCTCCCTCTTTCTCTCTCTCTCTCTCTCTCTCTCTCACTCTCACTCTGTGTCTCCACTCTAAAATGAATAAAATAAAATTATATATAAAAAAAAGCCATACTCCTTGATGGTCACAAAGACCCTCCATGGACCAGCCCTTCATCCTCCAGCTTTCTGCCACACCAACCTCCTTGCTGATCTTCAGAACCAGCCAGTCACTGCCTCAGAGCCATTGTACTGGCTGTTCCTGCTGCCCAGAATGCTCTTTTCAGGTAGAAGCCAACGACTTGCTCTCTCTTCTTTCAGTCTCAACACAAAAATTATTCCTGGGGTGCTTCTCTGGCTTCTTTTTCTAAAGCCTTTCTGGTCCCTCCCTCTTCCTTACCTCTGAACTTTTATCTCATTCTCAGCACTTAACATCACCTGAAATAACCTTAATGATTTGTTTCATGTTTACTTCCCTTAGACTGTTAGCCTGATGAGGGCAGGAAAGAAACAGAAACCTACTTATGTTTTTTCACCATTATGTCTTCAGCGCCCCAAACTGTGCCAGGGACACAGTAGGTGCTCATTAGGTACTAGGCTGGCACAGGAATATGGGAGGCAAGAGCTAGGGGAGCCCAGAAAGACCACTCTGTCTGGAGATGCCCAAGAGGAATCAGTAGGTCCTCACGTCATAAGAGTTAAGATATGACTTCAGTTGTGGGGAGTGCTTTACTAGTTCTAGGGAGAAGGCAAAAGAGAGAAACAGGCTGAGTGCTTAAAAGTTTGAAGAGTGATGGGTCTACCCCGAAAGGGACATAGGCACATCACATCTTGGGGTTTCAATCCCCTAGCCTCAGTGGGACAAAGAGGAGAGGAGGACTTCTAGGATCCAGGAGGCTTAGAGATGGTGCTATTGGGGAGTTCCCATATCCCCAATCTCTAGAAAAAGCCCTGTCTTTTGCCCCAACAACAAACTTCCAGGTGCCTCCTCCTCAGCTCCAGCACCTTCACACTTCCTTCCTCCCCTCTTGTCCTATCCATGCAGCCAAAGGAATCTTTGTCAAAAGAAATCAGGCGTGCCCCATCCTGCTCTAAACCTTCCCCAGGGCTCGCCACTGCCTCAGATGGAGACTAATCCCAACAGCCCACAAGGTCCGGAGAGTCTGGCCTCTGCCCACCTGTCCATTCTCATCTTCCCCAGCTCCTATCTATGAGTCAATTCTCATAAAAGTGAACTTCTTGCCTGACCAGGTGGTGGCGCACTGGATAGAGTGTCGGATGCAGAAGACCCAGGTTCGAGACCCCGAGCTCGCCAGCTTGGACCCAAGGTCGCTGGCTCCAGCAAGGGGTGGCTCGGTCTGCTGAAGGCCCGCGGTCAAGGCACATGTGAGAAAGCAATCAATGAACAACTAAGGTGTTGCGACGGCAATGAAAAACTAATGATTGATGCTTTTCACCTCCCTCGGTTCCTGTTTGTCTGTCCCTATCTATCCCTCTCTCTGACTCTCTCTCTCTGTCCCTGTAAAAAAAAAAAAAAAAAAAAAAAAAGTGAACTTCTTGCCCTTCTTCAGTCACACCTCTCTGGAGGGAACGAGCGCTGCCACCTTCTTCACCTCCCGAGAAACCCATGATGTCCCTCAGCTCAACACTTTCCCCACCACTGGCCTTGTCTACAACAGCCCCAAAGGCAGAGGCAGATTGAGGTCGGCTAAGGCCTCGGGCGCAGAAGAAAATATTGGGCCCTACATTAGAAAAGAGTGTAAAGCTGGGGTTTTGCAGGGCCCTTCAGAAGACAGGGTCCAAGGCACGCGCCCGGTGTGCCACGTTAAATCCGCCTCTGCTTGGCTGGCTGGCTGGCCGGAACAGTAGGGCTGAGATGGGGAATTGGGGGAAACCAGATCCTCGCAGATTCTAACGGCCCTCTGACCTCGCCGAGCCTGTTTCTCCGCTGGACAAAGGGGGCGTGCCACCCGCTCCGCGCTCCCAACCGCTCACCCATCCACTTGGGCCTCAATTTCTCCCGCCGTCCACCTAGGTTGGAGTCCCTGCCTGGAAGCCACCCGCACTGCGGTCAGACCTACCTTGGCCGATATACCTCAACGGCCTCTGCAGGTCCGGCCTCCGACCGCGCCCCCTCCCGTAGGACCTGAGTCACGTGACTAAGAGCTTGCTACTTCGTTGGGTGAGGCTAGGCCACCCGACCTCTGTGCCCGGGTCTTGCTGGGCAATCAGCCTCCCTCCTGGCTCTGCTGCTGCCAGCAGAAGCCCAGGCCCGCTCCTTGAAAGAAAACCGTCCCACCCTTCGAACCTGATCACGTGACTTAAACCCGCCTCTCTCGATTAAGTCCGCCATTGCGTTGCTGTGACTACTGGCTTCTAGGCACATTCTTAGGCCGGTGATCTAGGTGGACTTCTACATCTTTTTTGGGTCACTCTCAGGACTCACTCCAGACAGACGTCCGTCTCCTCTTTCCAATCTCGCCCTAGACAGGACTACATTTCCCAGTAGCCTTGGCGGTTAGGCGAAACATTTGGCACCTCAGTGGGCGGTGCCGACTACATATCCCACACAATTTTGTAGCAGCCCAGTCCGTTAGATTAATTATACTTCTCCGCCAGTTGTCTCAGTGATAGAGCGTCAGCTGGGCGTGTGGATATCCCGGGTTCGATTCCGGTCAGGGCACACAGGAGAAGCGCCCATCTGCTTCTCCACCCCTTCCCCTCTTCCTCTCACTTCTCTCTGTTTCTCTCGTTCTTCCCGTCCTACAGCCATGGTTCTACTGGAGCAAGTTGGCTCAGGAGCTGAGGATGGCTCCATGGCCTCTGCCTCAGGCGCTAACAACTTGGTTGCTGAGCAACAGAGCAGCAGCGCCAGATGAACAGAGAGCATTGCCCTCTAGTGGGCTTTGGGGTGGATCTCGGTTGGGGCTCATACGGGAGTCTCTCTGCCTCCCCTCCTCTCACTGAATAAGAATAATAATAATAATAAAAGATTAATTACACTTCTCAGCGTCCTTTGGTGGTGGGACCACAACTACTGGAGTTTCTGATCGGTTAGGAGACTCCGACTCCCGGAGGCCTTTGCGGCTAACATGGGAAACTACGTTTCCCAGAGGACTCTGCGGTGCCACGACCGGAAGTGGCTGGCGAGCCGAGTGTCCTTTCGCGCGGAGTGGAGCAACTATGGTGTCCCGAATGTGGTCGTTGATGAGGTGCGTGTGGTCGCCGGGCGGGCCCCGAGCCTCCGAGAAAGCCGTCTACTGGAGACACCCCTTTCTGGTTTGCTCCCGAGCTGCTCTTCGTTTCCCATAGTGTCAGGTGATTTGTGGCTTACATGGGGAAACTGAGTTTCAAGAGGAAAGGTGATCTCCGAGGTCGCGCGAGCTCTTGCCTTCTGACTTCTGGAATACGAGATCTCTACGAGGTTTAATTGTCTTCTCTGTAAAGTGGGAGTGCCGCACGCCATTTATAAGGAGGTGAATGCGCCCTGAGAGCGGCATAGGGCATACAGGAAGCGACCAGACACTAGTGGAAAACCCTCGTGGATTGCTCGCGGAGTCTTTCTCGGGCCGGAAGGCAAAAGTTAGGGGACTTAAAAGTCTTCCCTGTACCCTGCTGTGTGCCGAATCACTAGTGACCCACTGTCCTTTTCAGGGCCTCAGTTTACCAGTTGAATAGGACAGAGTACTGCTTTGCATACTGTAAATGGAGTGCTGTGCCTAGTAGGAGTCAGGCATGCCTCTCGGCTAGCAAGGTGCCCTGTCATTCTTCTATTACCTGCCTGGCTTCGGGTGTGTCACGCTTTGGATTGTGGGACTCCCTGGGGGGTCTAGCTTCTTCTCCCATGGGCCTAGTCCTTCTAGGGTAGCTAGCTGTCGTTACCTTCAGGACTTCAGGTAGTCCCCTGAGCTGCTGTCGTTACCTTCCTTGCATGCAGGTTTCTTATCAAAGGGAGTGTCGCTGGTGGCATGGTCTACCTCGTGTATGACCAGGAGCTGCTGGGACCCAGCGACAAGAGCCAGGCGGCCCTTAAGAAGGCGGAGGTAGTGGTCCCTCCTGCGATGTACCAGTTCAGCCAGTACGTGTGTGAGCAGATGGGTCTGAAGATACCCCAGGTACTCCATGCTGGGAATGAGGCTGAGGTTTGGCAGGAGTCAACTTTCAGGTGGTCTTCAGTCCCTGGTCCCTCCAGCCCTGGTTGGTGGTATCCTCCACACTGGGGCATGTACTGCTCTCCCTGCATTTGGAGGTGCTTGGGACTGCCAGGGCTTTTCTCTTTCACCAGTCCCTTCTCCTTGTCTCTTCCCAGCTCCCAGCCCCTCCAAAACTTGACTTTCACATCCGCGAGTCCTGGAATTCAGGTAGGCCCTAGTCTCTGCTTGCAGGGGGGAGGGGGTGGCCCAGGTACCCAAGATAGCACCCCTGAACTTGCTTCCTGGCCATATCTTTCCATCACTCCCCTTACTGCTGGGTATGTCCCTCCTGCATCTAAAAGAGAAGGGGTGGAGGTTCCAGGGTAGTGGGAGCAAAATGGAACCACTTTTTGAGAGTTTGGGCCACATTGGAGCACATCAGTATCAAGTGACCTCAGACAAGGTGAGACCCTGCCCCTTCTCTGTCTCAGTTTTCCTGTTTGGAATCGACAGAACTGTGTCACTTTTAAAAGCATGACTGAGTTGGGTGTCTTGGGAGTTGGACTAAATCCCTTGGTTGTAGGTGGGGAGCCTTACCAGGCACTGGGCCCTCTTTCTCTCCCACAGGCATCATTGCGGTGATGTCAACGCTGTCGGTGGCCCCTTCCAAGGCTTGTGAATACACCAAGGAAGGCTGGGAATACCTGAAGGAGCGAATCAAGTAGCCTGTCAGAGGAGGCCGCCTTCCCTGGTTGGGCACAGGGGCAGGGGTGCCCAGACCTCAAGGCTCCAGAGTAGAACCTGACTCCTAGGGCAGCTCCGGCCTTGCTGGTCCAATAAAGGACTTCAGAAGTGTTCTTCGACCTGTGTGCTGGCCCCCGGGGCATGGGGTAGCCCACCTGACCCTCAGCATATGGGCCTGGGCTTCTGAAACCTGGGGGCTCCTCAGTGCCTGATCTTGGTTCATACCTTTTCCTTCTGGTCCCTACCCACTGGGGCCCACACTCTATATGGAAAGTGGGAGCAGACAGTTGATCCCAGTGCTCAGGGTCCCAGGAAAGGGTTGAGAAAGTGCTGAAGACCAAGCTGCGCTGTGGGCGCCTAGGTTGTTGGAGGGCTGAGTCCAGAGGGCAGTCTGGGAGCCAGGGCTCAGTGGAATGGGAAGAATTCATCTCTTTCATGTCTACACACCCAACCTTGCCTGGTCTGTATTTTCATTCCACTCATTCCCCACACTCTGGCATTCCTTGGGAGCACAGGCATGGAGGTCTTTGCTATGTATTGGGGTTCTCCCCAGCCCACAAAGGTCTTGTCCTCTCAATGATATCTTCCAGAGGTGCTCTGCTCTCTTCAGAAGCCTTCTCCGACACCCCTGTCCCACCAAGGATCAGTTACCTAGTAGTGACTTAAATGTGTCTGCTGCCCTTTTGGGCTGGAGCTCTGGGAGGGTAGGCTGTCTAAATGCTCCCAGATTCTCCACCATTGAGGGCATCCCATTGTGGTGTGAGAAAGAAATGTACCCACGTCAGACAGGGTGGGAAGTGGGCATAGGAGCCAGAGGCTGGCCCAGGAGGTTGCCCTGGGAGTAAGTAGACTGTGGTTATTACTAGACAGCACGGGAGCCTCTGTTCCCAAGAGTTCAGGGGTATATGCCCCTCAGTTCAGAGCTCAACTAGGTTCATGATCCTGGGGGTGATGAAAGGGGTTACACAGGAGGAAAGCAGAGACCAGAGGAGAGTAGAGGGTGTTTTCCCAGAGAAGCCAATGTGCGTCTGTCTACCTGGTGACAAGGAGGTGTTGTGGCTGAGAATGGGAGGCTTGGCCAGTAATTCTTGGAGTGGGAGAGCCCACCATGGCAGGTTTCCCATGTCCGTGGGAGGCTGCCTGGCTCCCTGGGCTCCCTATGACCTTTCTGAACCTCAGCTGGGGTGGGAGCAAGTCTAGGATGAGAACAAAATGGGCGCCTGACCAGGCAGTGGTGCAGTGGATAGAGCGTCGGACTGGGATGCGGAAGACCCAGGTTTGAGACCCCAAGCTCGCCGGCTCCAGCAAGGGGTTGCTTGGTCTGCTGAAGGCCCGCAGTCAAGGCACATGTGAGAAAGCAATCAATGAACAACTATGGTGTCACAACGGCAATGAAAAACTAATGATTGATGCTTCTCACCTCTCTCCGTTCCTGTCTGTCTGTCCCTAACTATCCCTCTCTCTGTCCCTGTTAAAAAAAGAACAAAAGAAACCAATGCGTGCCATTAACTGTAACAAAAAGAAATTGAAATTGCATAAAAACTAGAGCATACACCAAAAAATGGATTTCAGATTTGGAATCAGCGATGCAGCCTTATATAGATACAATTCTAAAACCTCATGCAACAGAAAATGAAAAAAAAAAAAATTGTTCCCCAGTTGTTCTATTGGTCAACAAAACCTGCAGGAAAGTAAACCAGACTTAAGTTTGTGAGGGGTTTCCCTAGGGATTTGCTTGGCCCTTCCAGGCCCTCATCTCCAGTAGGCTGTATGCTGTGTGATTTGGGTATAAATGGGGGTATCCCCTGAAACTGAACCCAAGCCCTGGTCTCTATGGTCCATGCGATAGTTACTGCCCACAGGCTGGGCTTAGGGTCAGCCACTGGTTTCTAACGCTCCTTGGCACTTTTCATGTGAATCCAGTTGTCAGCCACTAATGACTGTTCCATTTCCTCACCTAATCAGACTTCCAGTTCTCCACCCACTTGTACCATCGCCAGTGTTGAGACCACCTCCCTGGTCTCCTACTCCAGGTTGGTACCCACCAATCTTTTCCCCAAAGTCCAAGTCTGATCATGTCACTACCCTGCTCAGAAACTTCCTATGGCTCCCCACTGCCCTCCCCATGATCTCAAGATTCCTCAGAGGGACCCTTACTCCCCTAGATTCCTTCTAGACATTCTGAGTGGCCCTCAGTTCCTCAAACAGCTGGTACGTGCCTGTGCGTGACAGAGTCAGAGAGAGGGACAGATAGGGACAGAAATGAGAAGCATCATTTCTTTGTTGTGGCATCTTAGTTGTTCATTGATTGCTTTCTCACATGCGCATTGACTGGGGGACTACAGCAGACCGAGAGACCCCTTGCTCGAGCCAGCGACCTTGGGCTCAAGCTGGTGAGCCTTGCTCAAACCAGATGAACCTGCACTCAAACTGGTGACCTCGGGGTCTCAAACCTGGGTTCACCGTGTCCCAGTCTGAGGCTATCCACTACACCGCCGCCTGGTTTTAACCACCAGCCTTTGCCAGCATCTCACAGACTTCTTCACCAGGCCACCACCCTTCTTTCTGGCCGACTCCTGCTCACTGCACAGATGCTGCCTCTCCCAACCCCTTCCTCCTACCTCTAGACTGAGTTGAGTGCTCACTCTGGGCTTTCTTGGAGCACTACCTCAGGGCAGGGTTTCCTCACTTCAGCATCACTGACATTCAGGGCCAGAGAAGTTCTGGTGGTCCATCCTGAGAATTGTAGACATTGAGAAGCATCCCTGCCGCCGCCCCCAAATGCTAATAGTGTCCCTCTACCCCCATGTCAACCACATATATCTCCAGGTACTGGAGAAGACGATCACCCTAGTTGAGAATGGCCTTGGAGGGTAGTATGAGTACTGTGTGGCTACTCCAACAAATGACTAGACTTAGTGTCTAAAACAACATAAATTGCTTCTCACAGTTCTGGAGGTTAGGAGCCCAACATGGGTCTCACTGGGCTGAAATCGAGATGGCACCAGGTCTGGCTCTTTCCAGAGGAACCCGTTTCCTGGCCTTCTCCAGCTTCTAGAAGTTGCTGCATTCCTTGGTCCATGGGCCCTTTCTCCATTGCCAGCAGCATCGTCTTCCTCTCTCACACATCTCCTGACTTACCTGCTACCATATTTCTCCCCCCCGCCCCCGCTGTATTTATTTTATAAGGACCTTTGTAATGATATTAGGCTTATCTGGATAATCCAGAACCATCTCCCATCTCAAGGTTCTTAATTTTGAAAGTCTCAACTGCCAAGTCCCATTTGCCACCAGAGATTGTTTTGTCCGCCCCTGCTCTGGTGGGACTGTACTAAGATGGTGAAGAGGGATGGTAAGTTCTCCTGAACCAGAGGTGACTGAGAGACACAAGCCCCAAGGATCCCAACACACTGGGTGTTGTGCACTGGGCTCAGTGTCTCCATGTCACCCGCTGAGAGCAAAGTCCAGTTGATGCTTTGTGCTCTCCACCTCATGGCCACATGGGCTGCAGCAGTCTGGGCTCTTTTCCTAGGTGACTAAGGGCCAAGCCAGCTTTCATTAAATCTTAACAGTACAAGGTGACTCGTTCAAACAGTCAAGAGCAGGTATGTTTCTCCAGTGTGGCCCTGGAAACAGTTTTGTAGTCAACAGAGGTCCTGGACTAGAATATGGGAGTTACTCTGTGGTCTTCAGGGAATTAGGATATTGTAGCTGAGGTGGTGGCAGAGAAGAGGACACAGTCCCACAGTGGTACTGAAGCTACTCTGGAACAAATGTTGACTCAGAACTGAAGGAACTTGCCCCAAGGCAGGATGTAACACTGGGCCCCCAGGATTCAGGCTGTGTCCTGACTGGGATTCTTGATCCAGTTGTTACAGATCAGGTGTTGGTCTCTCTCAGAAGGAACAGTGAGCCCCAGCTGGCCTAGGCAAAAGATATCTCCTTTGAGGCTGAGGTTGGGAGGGAACTGCCAGGCTGTAAACCCCGAGATTTCATGCAACGCTTGTCCCTGAAAACACCTGAATCACACTGTCCAACCATATGGCCCCTTCCTTTCCTGGTGTTAACAGCTCTTCTCTCAGCGCCCTGCTCTGCTGTGACCTTTTCCTCACCCTACTAGAAGACAGAAAGTAGATGGTGGGTGCTGGGGGAGGGGGAGTTAGTGTTTAATGAGTTCCACTTTGGGTAAATAAACTTATGGAGTTAAGTGACAATTATACAGCAATGTGAATTAAATGCCACTGAACTACACATAAAAATGGTTAAAATAGTGAATTTCCTGTTATGTTTATTTTAGCATACACACACAAAATGACACTGTATTCAGCAAAGGCGACAGGAATGCTGGAAACCCGAACAGACCCTCAAAACCGAAGCTGCCCTTTCAGCCCTCCCCTGGAGGAAAAGCTGTGGCTCAGAAATGCTGAGTATAATTTCATTTTACTTAAAGACGGAGATAAAAAGATGATGCTTTAAATAAAGGGTATGTGAACAGAAACACATTTATTACAAAAAAAAAAACAAAAAAAAATTCACATTGTATCAAGCTACAATATGGCAGCAGATAAAAAAAAAATTTATTGTACACAGTTTAAGATAACTCCTAATAGAACATACTCTGGTTGCCATGTGACGGAACACAGGATTCCAAGCACTTAGTAACGGCGAGTGAAGCGGGCATCGTTGGGTCGGCTGCCTCGGTTTTGGCCACCAAATCCACCTTGCATTCCACCACGTGGAATCACGTGGCCCCGAGAGGCCCCTCCTGGAGTAAAGTTGCCGCGCCTAAAACAAACACAGATACTCATGTCCTTGGAACCTGTTCAGTGGGATGTGCTGGGTGCCTGTGGGACGTGTGCCCATTGGGACTCTTCCCTCTTGAGCAGCAGCCCTAGGGGACTCTTGAGCACAGTTTCAGAAGCAATGACAAGCAACAAAGCACATCAGAGGGCAGTATACGTTGGAAAGACTGGTCTGTTTCTAAACCTTCAAGCAAGCCGCATGCAAAGAGACTGGTACAGACTGACAGAATGCCTTACCCTGACAGCCCTCCTCGATTCATCATGTGACCTGGCCCAGAATGACCAGACATGCTTCTCTCGCCACCTAGAAAACAAGACACTGTTGACGAGGAACCTCCAATCACAGGGTGTAGTTTAGAAGACACCAACACAGGGCTCAGGCAAGTCGACTCCTTTTTCAAGCCACCCAGTCAACCCAGAACTCGCGGGACCCCTTTGAGTGTGTAAGCACAAGAACGACTAACAGCTGTCCTCACTAAGTCACAGTGGGGAGGTGTGACCAGCACCCACAGCATTCTTCTACACCAACCCTCACTCCCACGCACTACACTGCCCAGTCATGTCCTCTGCCTGGCCCTGAGGAGGGAGAGCAGGGGAATGAGCAGTGACTTGGGAAGAATAGGTATAGCCTGACCTTTCCAAATACTTCTCCACATAGCTGTGCCCCTGAGAGCCAGTCCTTACCTTGCCATCTCTTGTGGTCCCTGTCTATCATGCCTCCATCAGCAGTGCCCTGCCACGCACGGTCATCCTCTATTCTTCGGCCATGGTCCCCCCAGTCACGTCTGCCCCTTGGAGAAAGACATCTCTGATATGGATTGTCCTCCCACCTCTGCCTCTCAGAACAGTAACTGCAGTAGGTTCTGGAGTGTGGGTCTAACATTCTGTGTTCCCAGCCCCCATCCCTTCCGGCAGTGGGTACTACAAGAAACATAACTAGCTCTGGCCCCATGCTACTCAAAGAGCTCCAAGGTGGCCTGAGCTCAAGTCAATGCACTGAGTCACAGGGCAGTGCTCACTGCATCCCCCAAACTGGGGTCTTCAGTCTGTCAGCTATGTGTGAGGCCCACAAGGGCACTGTGGAGTGTGAGACACAAACCTGGGTGGAGGAGGCAGCCCCCGGCCCTCACTCATTCTCTTGTCAGAACCGTATCCGCCCCACCTGTCACGGGAGTCCCGCCCATGGCGTTCTGGTCCTCTGTGGCGCTCAGGGTAATGCTGGATATTAAAGAACCAAAATGAGAAGGCTTTAGTATTAACCCTCATCCCAAGGCCTTTGGGGCAACAAGGTAATAAAGACAACCACTCTGTGCGCTGTTGCATGTCAGGCGCTCTGTGCGCTGCCGCATGCCAGCCACACGCTCCACATTCTCTTGCCTGACACAGCTGCATCCCTGAAGTCTGCTCATGACCTGGTGAGGAAAATGTGCTCCAGAGTCAAGGAAAGAAGAAAGAAGTTTAGGGCCGAGTGTCACCCTAATCAGAAGGAAGATAATTGAGGGACTGAGGGGTATTGGGACCAAGCAACTATTCCATGCCAAGAACAACAGGTAGGTCCCTGTACTGACAATATAGTCAACACCACCACAGAGCCACTAGAGCAGAAGGGCCATAAGGAATCCTTTAACACAACTCACTAGTGGCCCTGGCATCATGACCCTACTTTGCCCTAGACACAGAACACCTGTCTGACAGAGCTGGGTGCAGTCAACATTTGGCCAGTGCCACCAGTGCTGCCAACTCTGTACCATCACTGCATCAAGTGTTGGGCAGACATGGTTCCAAGAGTGCCTGACCATGTTCCACATGCTCTGTGAAGGACAGATGACAGAAAAAGTCCCTGTCTACTAGAGAAATGTACAAGGCTGACTTTCAGGAACATGGGGAGTTTGCTTTCACTCCACGGTTTGCCATTCCACAAACTCAACCTGTGACTGAGGGGCATTTGCCTTAGGATGATATTTGAAGTGAGGAGAACTAGAAGGTAGCGCCTGGTCACAAAGCCCCTTGGATGCCTGCTCCAGTGGCCTGCTCACTGTCCACAGCTATGCTCATCTTCCCCTTAAGCTGGAACCCTCCAAAGTCAGGGTGAGCATATCCTTACATGGATGTCCTAACTACCAACTGCCAGCTTTGGTCTCTTACTCCAAAATGTATACGACACCTCCTCTCAACAACATAAGAGGGTCAATTTAAAAGATGGGACAAAATGGAGCATCGTTCCTTCAAGGAGCAGAATCAAAGGCTAAAGTGTCCATGAAAGCCAGTGCTGCCATATAAAAGAAAAGCTGATTAAATGACACACCGAAAATAACACTTCAAAAAAAAATTTATAGCTCATGATTTACAGAATATCAAGTTTTGTACAAAGACAAATACTTAAGAAGGAAATTTTTTTTGTGTGTTACAGAGACAGAGGGAGGAACAGAGAGGGACAGAGAGGTAAGGAGGGAGATGAGAAGCATCAATTCTACGTTGCAGCACCTTAGTTGTTCATTGATTGCTTTTTCATATGTGCCTTGACCGTGGGGCTACAGCAGACTGAGGCCTTGCATAAGCCAGCGACCTTGGGCAAGCTGGTGAGCCTTGCTCACACCAGATGAACCCACGCTCAAGCCGGCAATCTCGGAGTTTCAAACCTGGGTCCTCCACGTCCCAGTCCAACGCTCGATCCACTGCACCACTGCCTGGTCAGGCAAAGAGGAGAATTTTTAAGAGAGAGAGGGAGAGGGAAAGAGAGGGAAGAAGCATCAATGCGAGTTGTGGTACTTTCAGTTGTTCATTGATTGCTTGACCAAGGAGCTCTGGCTGAGCCACTCACCCCTTGCTCAAGCCAGCAACCTTGGGTTTCAAGGCAGGACCTCAGGATTTCGAACCACTGTCAAGGAGTAATTTTTTATCAAATGACTTCTACACACAACTGGACAGAGGAGCATTTAATACAAGGAAGTTCACAGAGTGAGACCTGGTTCGTAACTAAAGCACATTTCTCCATGGTATTTTAAAGTTTAATGAAGATTCTTCTGTCCAACCAACCAGCCCTGTAACAGTTCAACAAGGCCCTGAAGGGACTGTGGAAACACTTTCTGTAGACATGTATGTCATCGCATTTACCAACGTGGTGTAGTAACTGCCCTCATTTCAGAGCTGGAGAAACAGCTTCGGCAAAAGTGGTGGCACCAGGACAGTTTAGCTAGTATGTTCAACTTCTCCACCAAAGAGAAAACAGAAAGCTGGGTCTAGATTTAGCCGCATGTAAGATTTTTCTCCAAGAATAAAGAAAAAGGACTTGTGAGAATTACTCCTGAAGTGGCAGAAGAACACTCAATATACCAAGGAATAAAGCCATCTTTAGCCACATTCTTAGGAAATGAGGGAAGAGGTTGGGAACAGAAAGTTTCTGCTAGGGGCAGGGAAAGGACGGACTCGTGGGGCAGCGATTCTGCTGAACCCTGACCAAAAACTTCCCTCAATTCCCTGGACTTTCTAAGTAAATGCACTTAAGCGTCCAGGCTCCAAGCCCTGGCCAAATGGCTCAATTGGTTAGAGCATCTCTGATACACAAGGGTTGCCAGTTTGATCCCCAGTCAGGGCAGGTACAGAAACAGATCAATGTTTTTGTCTCTCTGTCCCTTCCTTTCTCTCTAAAATCAATCAATAAATTAAAAAAAAGAAAGTCCAGGCTCTTTGGGGAAGTTCTCAATCTACATGTAAATAAGACATGGAAAAAAGGAGGAAATTTCCTAGCCTGTGCTGGCGCAGTAGATAAAGCGTCAATCTGGAACACTGAGGTTGCTGCTTCCAAATCCTGGGCTTGCCCAGACAAGGCACATACAATCAAAGAACAACTAAAATGAAGCAACTATGAGTTGCTATTTCCTGCTCTACCCACCCTCCACCCATAAAATCAATAAATAAAATCTTAAAAATTAGCTTATTTTCCAATGTGTTAACTCTGCAAAGAGAACGAGCATGGACCAGAGGTTGAGTTGCTGTCTAGGGCTCAGCAGGGTGGGCCACAAGGTATATTCCGACAGAGCCTATCAGACCCACCCAACGCTCTCTAGCACTTTACTACCTGGTGCTTTAGTTACCAAGGTATACAGCACTTCAGGGCAAGCCCAAAAACAGCTTTAAAAAACCTGTTTAGCCTGACCTGTGGTGGCGCAGTGGATAAAGCGTCGACCTGGGAACACTGAGGTCGCCAGTTCAAAACCCTGCACTGATCTCTGGTCAAGGCACATATGGGAATTGATGCTTCCAGCTCCTCCCCCCTTTCTCTCTCTCTCTCACTAAAATGAATAAAATAAAATAAAACAAACAAACAAAAAAACCTGTTTAGATTTCCAGCCAAGCCCTGGCCAGATAGCTTGGCTGCTAAGAGCATCATCCCAGAGTGTAGAGGTTGCCGGTCCGATTCCCAGTCAGGGTGCATATGGGTACAGATGTTCCTGTCTCTTTTCTCCTGCTCTCTCCCTTCCTCTCTCTAAAAACTCATTAAAATAAAACATTAAAAATTTCCTGCCAAGTCTAAGTAGAAATCATTCAAACTGTTATCCCACAAACACTGAAGGGCTGACATTCTTTTGCTAGTACAAACGGAAGGAGGAGAAAGGCAGGTAAAAGGGAAATCAACTCGACAGGAAAACTGTTGACTACAATCCTAGCTTCTGCTGACTTACCTGTCCTTCTCTTTCTCCCATCATTGACCTTGAACCTTCTCTCCTGAAAGAGATGATTGAAAAAAAGGCCATAGGAGAGAAAGAGTAAATCAGGGTTAGACCCCCAAATGGAATACATCTTCCAAATTAAACCCAGTACTCCATACACACTGATGGTTCGAGCATATACACATAACCTAGAAGGGTCAACCTCACTTTCTTATTATTAAGAATGACCCAGGACAAAGACCTCCTGCATAAGCAGGCAAGGTCATGGGGGCCTGGCTGACCTGTCTACTGAGTGGTCGGGGTAGCGGCCTCGGTCCCTGTGGTCAAAGTCATGGAAGCGGTCCTGGCGGCTGAAGTCAGAATGGTAACGTTCATCCAGGGCAGCTCGCTTGGCATCTGGCCAATAGGCATCATCTCTCCTGGAAGTGGAAGAAAGGAATGAATGTACTTCCTCCCCCTCCAAATATATCAAACTGTGAAAGCTGGTGATCTGCACCCCGAGACTGTCCCTGGCCCCACCACTTCAGAGAACAAGAATTCACTTTATCACACAAACAGTCTTCTTTACTGCATGAGCTTAGAGGCCGAAGGGGTAGCATGAGACTGAATGACTGTTCCATTTTGTCCAATATGCCCACTTTCCCCACGTAGGAGCGCTTTGGTTTGCCAAGTAAAGGTGATCAGTGAAGTGGGCAGGTGGGCATCTGCAGAATGGCTACAAGGGTTGGCCTCATTAGAGTTCTGTATTACACTTTTGTGCCTTTTACCCTGTTCTCTGGCGTGCAGTAGAGACAGATGTTTAGAAAAGACATCCAGTAGGGAGGACTTTTAGAAGCACTTGAATGTACTGTTTCAGATTCCTAGCATCAGTATTTTGCACAAAGGCAAAAAAAAAAAAAGTCCTAGGAGAGTCTAAAGGCCTCTTATAGAAATCACATTGTATGTTATACAGAAACCTCTTTTAGGCCATAAAGTAGAAAGAAGATAAAAAACAAAACACAGTTTTCCCAAACTTTAATGTACTGTTAGGCAAAGGTGATAACCGCACTACAGAAACCTAGCTTCAAATTGCAATGTATTTGGGCCCTGGATGGTTGGCTCAGTGGTAGAATGTCAGCCTGGATGGTTGACGTCCAGGATTTGATTTCTGGTCAGGGCACACAGAAGTGCCCATCTGATTCTCCACGCCTCCCCCTCTCTATCTCCTGCACCCCTTTCCTTCAGCCATGGTTGGATTGGAGCAAGTTGGCCCCAGGCACTGAGGATGGCTCCATGGGCCCCACCTCAGGTGTTAAGAGCTCGGTTGCCAAGCAACGAAGCTACATCCCAGATGGGCAGAGCATTGCGCCCTAGTGGGCTAGCCAGGTGGATCCAGGCCAGGGTGCATGTGGGAGTCTGTCTCTCTGCTTCTCCTCCTCTCACTGAATTAAAAAAAAAACAAAAAAACAGACGGGATCATACTTAAAACAGACTGTATCAACCAGACTCCTCACAGCAGGGTTTAAATTTAGGCCTTTTTCACTGGTGGTCATGACCTTAGTATTCACACATTACATCAATGTCCAAATAATTAAAATTAAATCTTATTATTGAAATAAGCAAAAACAAATTACTGCAGAAATTACAAAGCCTGGAAAGGGTCAAGAAGGAGACACTTTATTTTTAATATTCCGTGAGAGGAGGGGAAGCAGAGTGACAGGTTCCCCCATGTACCCCAACTGGGATCCACTTGGCAAGCCCGCTAGGGGGTGATCCTTTGTCCATTTGGGAATTGGGCCGTGACCCAGCAACTGAGGCGGAGACCAGAGCCATCCTCAGCACCCAGGGCCAACTCGCTCCATTTGAGCCATGGCTGCAGAAAGGGGGTTGGGAGAGACAAGCAAGAGGGGAAGGGTGGAGAAGCAGATGGATATTTCTCCTGTGTACCCTGACCAGAAATTGAACCCGGGACAACCACAGGCCCATCTGATGCTCTACCACTGAGCAAACCAGCCAGGGCCAAGAGGCACTTTTTGGTTTGGCTGCCTGCCCAGCTGCTCTGGGTGCCTGAACTCTTTCCTCTGGGAATCTGTGCTGGAATCGGAACCTAGTGACTTCATCAACACAACCTGACCCAACCATTTCTCCACCAACCTTAGACCACTACAAATTCCCCAGCCAAGCACAGAATACAGAATTGAGCTATATAACAAGTACTTGGTTTTCCTTGTAAATAAAAATCAAGTTAACATGATTTTGGGGACTATAACACAATTCTAAGTGCCATGGGCTATCTAAGGTGGCCAGTAGCAGCAGCTTGGCTTACCGGCCATCCACATTGTAGGGCCTCCGCACAGCAGGCCGCCGCTCCTGCTCGTAGCGCAACTCCTGCTGGCGCCGCAGCTCCTCACGCTCACGGTGGATGCGCTCCTGCTCCTTCCTGCGCTCGTGCTCCACGTGCATGCGCTCGCGCTCCAGCCGCTCCCGCTCCATGCGTTCCCGCTCTAGGCGGTGCCGATGGTAGGCCAGCCTCTCACGAGCATACTCCAGCTGCTCCCGCTCCTCTTCCTCCCACAGTGCCTGCATGCGCTGTTCCCGTTCACTGCGCTCACGCAACCTGTGCAAGAAGCACAGAGAGCAGAAGCTGCTGGGGCCCACAGGCTGCAATGCTGGCAGCATCACTCAGTGCAGCAAGCTTTAAGAATGCAGAGCAGTAGCTCTCATGGGGAAGTGCAAAGCAGCCATGGGGCACTTGGAAATGCAGATTGCAGGGCTGGGCCTCAACCTGCAGGGCTGCTGCTCTATTCCCGAGAATGAGGGTGGGGCCCATTGTCTCTGAAATAGCACCCAGAGCCCAGAAGTACCAGCAAGGGTTCTGCTTCCCGCTTAGTCTGAGACCAGCCAGGTAAAAGCAAAGGGGAGTGTGTGTATGGTCAGCTATATGAACTGAAATCTTTCTGGAGTTCAACATTTGATTCCATAAAATACCCATTAAAAATAAGAAACAGGATATATTATCATAGCACATTAATCAGAATCAGAACCTTTGGTCTTTAAATCATAAACTTCAATTAGTCACCATGAAACCGATCTAGTGCACTGTATCAAGATCTTTTGATGATACTATATAAATTCAGGTAAATTTTCTTTATTTAAGAGAGGAGAGAGAGAGAGAAAGAGAGAAGGGGGGAGGAGCAGGGAGCATCAACTCCCATATGTGCCTTGACAGGTGAGCCCAGGATTTCAAACTGGCGACCTCAGCATTCCAGGTCCACGCTTCATCCACTGCGCCATCACAGGTCAGGCTAAATTCACGTGAATTTAAAAACAAGCAAGGGCCTGTAGCAGCTGAGTGGTGAAGTGCCAACAAGGCCTGCAGGACCCCTCCCAGGTTGAGGACACTGAGAGCTGTTCTGATAGTGATACTGATCAGATTGCAGCATGTTTCCTTCCAGTCTCTGTATAAGTGCTAGGCTGTCTCCTTTCCATCCTTTGCTGTGCATTTATAGACACACCTACACCAGCAGAAACACATTATCGTGTATTGTTGTGTCTGCATTTTGGACAAAAAAAGGTAACTTCCTTGGTTCATGTAACACGCCCTGGACCCTCCCACATCCCCACCTCTGCAGATCTATGGCGCACTTTCAGGAAGGAGCCCATGGAGTAGGCAGGTTTATAACCCGTACCCAACCCAGAGGCAGACCTCATGGTTGTTCAACCTCACAAAACAGACACCCATGCCTCCATTTTCCAGTGCAGGTTTGAAGAGGTGTTATTTCTGTGTCCAGGGCATTAGGATTCAGAAGTACATCTATGTAGAACATCTCTCTAGGCTATGTACACTCCCACCTCTAATACCAGTCTCCCACACTATAATTCAAATGGTGGATCAAATTCCAGTGATGGCCATTTGTATCATCTTTTGTCCATCAGGTTATTTTTTCCTTATTACATTTATTTCAAATTACCTTTATTCCCACCTGTGACATATCTTTTGACTTTCTCTACAGTCTTTTATTGTAGAGTTTAAGTTTTGATTTAGTCTACTTTTCCTTTATTACATTTCAGGCCTTCCAAAGCTCAAATTCATAAATTTCTTTTACATTATATAAGTAATTTTAGTTTTTATGCTTGTGTTCAGTCATCAGTTTGACTATTTTGTCAAATTATTGGACACCAAAAGGACTATCCAAATGAACAGCCAAAAGACTTGAAGCCATTTTGGAAGAGTCCATCCTTTAATCACTAGTGGGAAATGTCATTTTTGTCATGTTAATTTTCACATGCTCATAGGTCAGTTCTACTGATTTATTTGCCAACTACTACAGCAAAACTAAACTTTCCTTTGCCCAATGCCTTTCCTCCTTAGGCATAAAGTTCTATATGGGGTATTAAAAAAACAGCATGCCAAAAAAACAAAACAAAAATAAAAACAAAAAAATAGCATGCCCTATCCCCATGATGGCGAACCTATGACATGTGTGTCAGCACTGACACGCGTAGCCATTTTCAATGACACATGGCCGCATACCAGATTAGTATGGGGCCGCATGCCGAGAAGGACGTGTCACCCTCGGCTCCTAAACGGCCAGGTGTAGTAGCCGAGGATAAAACATTTGCTGTAGTGTAGACACTCTGTGCTGGAGGTCTGTAGGCCAAAACAACAGAACTCCGGCACAGAAAGTCTAGTTCTGGGACTTCGGTTAGGCTGTTTTTCTCAAAGTGACACACCACCCGAGAGTTATGCTCGGTTTTTTGGGGAATTTTGACACACCAAGATCAAAAGATTGCGCATCACTGCCCTATCCCCTTCCCTCACTCTTACTTTGCTAGACTTTTTTATCAACAGCTATTTTTTAAACAATAGTTTAAAAGTTGTTACTTGATAGGAATAATTAACTATCACTCAACATGATCGGTATCATTTGTGTTTAATTTTTTGAAAATTATAAAGATATTTTTTCTTTGGCTTATTTAAGGATGAGAACTTCTCAACTCACTTAATGAATCTGTCCCACTGTTTGCCTTTTTCACGGCTTCTGGAGCAAACTGGTATGTTTTTCTAACTAGCACTAACTACTGTACCAAGAAGCATCCCATCTTCTGCCTCTGTTTCCTTCCATAATCTTTATGATATGAGTCTATTTGCATGAAAAATCATTTGAAAAAGCTATAGGTTGAAATTCACAGCACAGCAAGTCTATGAGCTAAAAGTCAAAGGGGCAAATAGATTGAAAGCAGTTCCCCACCCAAAAGGGAGTCTGAATAACCCCCAACCCCTGGATACAGTTATAACCATTTCAATAAAAACAACAAATCCAAATCTTTCGGGACCCTGACTCACCTACGAGACTCAGAGTCTCTCGACTTCCGAGGTTCTTTGACTTTATCAAAGGACACCACAGACAGCTTCTCTCTGCTGGCTGATTTGCGATCCTGGCTCTTGGAAACCTGGTTCACCAAGGAATATTATTAAGAAGTTTAGAAATGACAACAGGAGGAATCAAGTTATACTCAGGTCCAAGCATCCAACATGAAGACCAAAAATGAAGATTAATGTTTAATAAGACAACGAGGTAACATATTCTTGCCTAATCAACTACACATTTCGCTTAGCATAATTCAAAGTCACAGATCTTCACCATCATTTAATGCTAATAGACAGGGTATGGCAAAAGTAGGTTTACAGTTGTTCAAGTGGAAAATAACATTAATAAATAATGCCCTGGCTAGATGGCTTGGTTAGTTGGAGCATCAACTTGAAGCCCAGAGATTGCTGGTTAGATCCCTGGGTCAGGGCACATAGAGAAACAGAGCGATGTTTCTATCTTTCTCTCTCTCTTCTTCTCTAAAATCAATAAATAAAAGTTAAAAACAAAGATATAGAATATAAGCATAAACTATTTTGCATACTCCCAACTGTAAACCTACTTTGCCACACCTTGCATAATCCATCAAGTATTCAACAGGATTGAAATGGAAAATTAGTATTTTCCCCAAAAACTTCAAAAATAATTTAAAAAAACAATTTTTAAACTTTGTCTTTTGCCCTTCTTCTTCATAATTAAATGTGCAGCAAGTGCCCAATTGAGGCCACTTCTGATACGTTGAAAGAGTCTTTATTTTTGCTGATAGCATTCTTTCTAAGAACTACCCATCTTAGCCCTGGAATCCAAGCTTTCATTTTGTTACTTTTCCAAACATATTTTATTAAGTAGGAGTAAAGGCTGTAATGTATTAAAATATTTGCACAAACCATAAACACATGCCATCTTCTATAACCAAAATGTTGGCTTACAACTGATGCACACTATTCAATAGCTGATATGGTTGTCATCTGTGCAGCACGGGATTAACAAGACAGGCCTAAAGCTGCAGTCCAGAAAGTTGATGCTCACAGTGTCCCCACTGAACAGTTAACTGGTATAGGTGGTTCACTGTGCCTGGACTATGCAAACTGTAGTTTACAGTGAACATCTACTTTCCTTTTGGGAGCTGGGAACTATGGTACTTGGCAAGTAATCAGCTCCTAATAGAAATGTTGGCTGAGCCTGGCCTGTGGTGGCACACTGGATCAAGTGTTGACCTGAAATGCTGAGGTCAACGGTTTGAAACCCTGGACTTGCCTGGTCAAGGAACTTACAACAAGCAATCAATGAACAACTAGAGTGAAAGGTCAAACAACTATGAGTTGATACTTCTCGCTCCTCTTTCCCTTTTTCTCCTCTGTAAAATCAATAAATAAAATCTTTAAAAAAAGCAACGTTGGCTGACGTTCTAACGGGCTTCCCTGGGCAGAAGCATCACTCATGTGTTGCTGCATTTTCACCACTGTGTGAGCCTTATGGGAGGGAGAGAATACAAAGAAGCCCACAAAGGGTTGGTTCCCTCCACATTCCACCTATGTCTTTCCCTCCATGTTCTATCTACTCTGCATCTGTATCTACAATGATACTCACTGCATCACTGTAGCCAACCGTAGCTGTGAGTACAACTTTATATTCAGTTCACTGAATGTTGAGTGATCCTGGGGATCCTGGACCCACATCTATCAAAATTGTTAAGGTTGTCATAAAAATCTGAATGTATGAACATCAACACTGCCCATGACCCTAATGGCAGGTAAGCTAAAGTGGTAAGAACCTAAGATATGTACTTTGTGGGTCCTGTGTTCTGCACAGCATCTCCAAGGAGACAGCACAGGACGAAGCTAAGGTGAAGGCCAGCATAAGGGCAGCTGGGGAAGCTAGCTGGATTATGTCATATGCGAATTAGGAATGCATGATGAAGCACACTGCTTAAACTTTCAGGACAGGCAATAAAAATGGACTGCTGAACATGGACTTAGTTAAAAGGTCAACCACTCCAATATTTGAATTTTAAAATTAGCTTTAGGGAAAAAAAGGAACAATTCTCATCAGGACAAAGTTAACTATAAAAGAAAGCATTTACTATACTGCTCACAAAAATAAGGGGATATTTTATCACTTCATATTCATTTTGAAATTATCCCCTAATTTTTGTGAGCAGTATATTTAGAATTTTTATCAGAGTTTACTGGAGCCAAACTAATGGCATATGCCAGGGAGCAAGATCTCAACTAATCCTTAAGAAAGAGCTTTAAGCTTTCTCACGTTTTTTAGTTCAAGATAAATACATTTTGAAAAGTTAGACAACCACTCTCAAGCTAAACTCAGTAATTTCCTAAAACACACTTAGAAATGTAAATATTAAGAAATGTCAAATGACAAAACTGCTAAACACCCTAGTCAGAAAATCAACACTCACTCTTTCTTTGGATCCTGATGTTTTGACACTAATAACAGGCACACCTTTAGATTTATCCATTACTACAGTCCGCTCGGTTCCTCGACTTCCTATAGGAAGAAAAGTCAGCGTGAGGTAAGAAATAAGAAACATCCAAATGAGAAAAAAATACTCAATTCTATGGAAAATAAATCTAGTTTGTGTTGCCAAATGATTACAGCAAACCAACAAACCACACCTGCAAGGAACAAAGCACAAGGTGAACTCTTGAATATCGATTAATAGGTGGGCTACCTGATTTTGTGGTTCGAGATCGCTCTGAGGGACCAGGTTTGTGATCATCTTGATCTTTACTCTTTTCTCCACTTCCATCTTCACCCTTTCTAGCATCATCTTTTCTGTCAGCTTTATCTTCTCTTTTAAGGTTTGCAGATCTAAGAAAGACCACGGAACAGAGAAACGTGTCAGGTCAGATATTTAGATAAACAAACCAGCCTTGACCAGATTCTTGTCATAAGCTCTAAGTGCCACGGACAAGGCTGCCTCAGCTGGAATTGATGACAGAGAAACAAGGAGCCCATTCTGTTTTTCCCAAGTGCGCTGGGAGTAAGGAAATCCTTCCCAATGACTAGTGGTAGAACCTCCTTCTAACAAACAGGAAAAATAAAGGAGGCCAGGGGTCTCATGTTCTTCCCTATCGATGGAGAACTTGAAGGATGTAAAATAAAGAAAAGGATTGTCCTGGCCAACACTTCCCTCAGAGAAGAGTAATACATACCTGTCACTGGTGCTGGACTTCTCTTTTTTTCCTTCACCCTCTTTTTTGTCAGAGGTTTTCTTCCCAGCAGGTTCATTTTTCGCCTGAAATATAGAAGCAAGTATTAACTTACAGTTTCCTCAAATGGTCACAGATCTGGAAGAAAATGACCCCTTACCTTTTCCACTGAGATCATTTTCCCATGGAGCTCTGTCTTATGCAGGTGATTAATGCATTTTGTGGCTTCCTCTGCTGTGGACATTGTCACAAAGCCATAGCAGCGAGCTCCAGGACTCCGAGCATTTGTCACGACCTTGGCACCCACCACCTCAAAGGTAAGCACAGAACTATGTCTCAGACACAAGGCCCCCACATAGAGACACCAACACTCACCACTGAAAACACACTGATCATTATGGTTCATGCTGCTTTCCTCTGATCCATCCAAGTCCTGGCTCCCCCCTATTATGAGAACCCATGGGGAAACTGTCACCAGATGCCCGAAAAGAGGCAGTTGATTGGGGAGTGTAATTCTTTTGTCTTGCAGCTACTACTCCAAAGACCTCCTCTACTTCTGGCTATTTCTCCAGGAAACCAGGATGGCAGCACGGGGACGAGAGACAAGTGAGATGAAGGCAGAGTTCTGCCAGCATTCCTTTAATATTAAACTGAATTTTGCAAGGAAATTGTTCCAAACATACAATCATAGATGTAAGCAGTAAAGCAGAACAAGTTCACTAAGATGTCTGAGGCACTAGAGGTATGTCCATCCTCACATGCTATGTAACTCCCCCAATGACTCCTGTAAGCTGATGTCAGGAAAAGCCCACAGGAACCAGTATGCATCCTCATTGTGCCACATGAAGTCTTAGCCCCAAAGAAAAGTTTCAGAGCTGTCTGATTCTTTGGTTTATTGAAGCCAAACAGGCACCCTGCAATGCACCCAAAACCCCATAGGTTTCAGGGACATTTCCCTGATGAGAGTACTCATCAGCTCCGAGAGTCACAGGTGAATCAGGAAAGGGCCCACATTGTACTACCGAGGGTTCAGGGAGTCAACAGTTATTTCTAGCACCATGGCACAGTTTCCCTCTTGTTAGCTCTTAAACATCAATAACCAAGGTAGCCTGACTGGTGGTGGTACAGTGGACTGAGTGTTGGCCCAGGACACTGAGAGCCCCACTTGGGAAACCCTGGGGCTGCTAGCTTGAGCATGAGTTTATCAGCTTGAGTATGGGGGTCACTGGATTGAGTGCAGAATCACTGACATGATCCCAAGGTTGCTGGCTTAATAAGTGGTCACTGGCTGGGTTTGAGACCCCCATCAAGGCATGTAGGAAAAGCAATAAATAAATAAAGTGAAGCAACTATGAATTGATGCTTCTCATCTCTCTCTTCCCCCTGCTTTCTCTCTCTCAAAAAAAACGAGGTAAATACTATTACAGTGTGTAGGTAAAGTCATGGTGCACTCTTGACCAGTCGACCGGTCAAAAGCGCACCATGACTTTACGGACACTCTGGTTTTCTTACAATTTGCTAAAGCCTTAATATAAACAAATATCTTGCCAAGTCTCACTTTGGCTTGCCCCAAAAGCTGACTGTAAGAGACAAGGAACCCTAGATGCAGTTTATTTAAGAGCTAAGTCCAGGAGGTACAAGGAAAAAGGGGAGAGGGTGAGAGATGGAAAGAAAGCCAACACAGGTGCCCTAACAAGCAATCAATTGTAGTGAGAACCCTGTGGGCAGGCTGGTGCACGCCCACCTATTCTTCACTACTGCATCCGAGGGTCAATAAGGGAGTGGGGACAGAAGGGCAGGTGCTGCAGAGGAGGTGGCCATAGCTACCCTAGCTATGAGTAAAAGCAAGCAATGAGTGAGGGCCACAGGTAGTGCACCCATAGCTCTGCTACAGCTGCACAAACCACCTTCAGGAGGTAGCAAATGAGTGTCTGCAGGTGTAGAGATGATGTTCCCATAGGTGAGGCGACATGCTCCAGGCCACGCAACTGTGCAAGTGGCAGAGCTGGAACTGGCTGCTCGTCCAAGGCAAAGGCCCTATACGTGTACAGCCATCATTTGTGCTCTTATAGTAACCACAGGCTCAAAGAAGTGCTGAGCACCTCCCTGCTCTCGGCTACAATCCCTGTAGCCAGCCCTTCCTGGGTTTATGTCTCAGAGCCATAAAAATGGATTCCAGAAGTCCTATAAAGTCTAAGTAATGGCTCAGGAGCCAAAGGGGGAGAAGAAATACAAAGTAGATGGGTACTCTTCACAGATCTGTGACCTCTACCCATGGAGGGATAGATGACCCTGCACAGGACATGAGCAGTGCTCAAAAAACAGTAAGGTGTCAAAGTAGTCACTAAGGGGATAATAATCTGCATATAAAAGGTACAGTATGAAAAAAAAAAAAAAAAAAGGTACAGTATGTTGGCTTAGACATCTCCAGAAAACCACTGGTCTTACCTTTCCATATTTGCTGAAAAGATTCTTCAGATCTGTAGCTCTGGTGGTAGAAGAAAGTCCACTAACCCAAAAATTTCTGCCACAGCTGCTACGACCTATTTAAAAAAAAGGGGGGGGGGTTCTTGTCAAAAATACAGTTCATACAGTAGCAGGAGTCTCCTTTACTTTTTATTTTAGTGAGAGAAGGGAGGCAGAGACAGACTCCTGCATGTGCCCTGACCAGGATCGAACTGGCAAACCCACTAGGGGGTAATGCTCAGCTCACCTGAGGCCGTGTAATATAAAGCCATTTGTTAGCACCTGAGGCGGAGGCCATAGAGCCATCCTCGGCGCTCAGGGCCAACTCACTCCAATTGAGCGATGGCTGCAGAAGGGGAGGAATAGAAAGGGGGGGGGTAGGTAATAAAGAAGGATGCAAAAGCAGATGGTTGTTTCTCCTGCGTGCTCTGACCAGGAACTGAACCTGGGACATCCACATGCTGGGCTGACACTCTACCGCTGAGCCAACTGGCCAGGGCCCATAATATCAGGAGCCTTAAAGATTAATGTCATTCTAAACCACATATGTTCCCCTATTTTCCCAGATGCCAGCAGCCCCTAAAACCAGCTATCCTCACGTAGCTGCTGCACTGGCACACTAGGCCCACCAGTTCCAGCAGCAATTTCGCATAAAACGCGAGTTGAGATGTTAGAAACATGGGAAGTTCTCTGAAAAGTTACCTAATGGCAGTATGCAATCCAGTGAGGTAGCCTTTAAAGAAAAAATGCTGACATTCATATCAAACCACTTCGGGGCTTCTTTCTAGTGGTAGAGCTTTGCACCCACCCCCAAATTCTGTTCTATTTAGAACACTAATTAAGAATAAATCTGGAGCCTGACCAGGCGGTGGCGCAGTGGACAGAGCATCGGACTGGGATGCGGAAGATCCAGGTTTGAGACTCCGAGCTCGCCAGCTTGAGCACAGGCTCATCAGCTTTGAGCAAAAGCTCACCAGCTTGAACCCAAGGTTGCTGGCTCCAGCAAGAGGTTACTCAGTCTGTTGTAGCCCCACGGTCAAGGCACATGTGAGAAAGCAATCAATGAATAACTATGGTGTTGCAACGGCAACGAAAAACTAATGATTGATGCTTCTCATCTGTCTCCATTCCTGTCTGTCTGTCCCAATCCACACCCTTGATTTTAAAATAAAGGAAATGATAATAAAGAACTAAGGTGCAGATAAAGCTGAAATACCAGGTAACCCAAAGATCTCTGACATCAGAAACATTTTTCCATTTCTAAAGCACCCTCATGAAAGCAAATGTCTGTATCACACCAGTAAATCAACCCTGAGGAACTGTCTTGCTGTGCACAACCAAGACCTGCAGAGTGAAGACTAGGAGTAGATATAGGTCCTATGAAAGATAAACATGCACATCTGGGTGAGAAATGCACTATGCGAAAAACCATACTCAAACACCCACCACTGCTGAAGCCACACACACTGCAAACTGTCACAGGGACCTACCCTTGTCCTCTTTGGAAAGCCGTTTTGTATCAGAGTCATCTTCGACATAACTAGAGAGAAAAAATAATGTCACTCCAAGCAGGAAAAAACAGAGAGGAAACAAACTAAAAATTATAAAATACGTGCTGAGGTTGCATACCTACCCGAAATTTAGTTCTGAAAAAATGATACCCCGACAAACTTGTATTGGAAATCTGACCTAACCATAAGATTTCAGACCCACAGGAGTTAATTAATTCTGCTGGGCTAAAGATAATTAGGAAGAATTAAAGAAAACAACCATGACAGGTTGAGAAAAGAAAAAAGATTATGTAATCACTTTAAAATAAACAGAGAAATAAAACGTTCTTTAGAGATAAACTACAATTTCATCAGTCTGGCTGGCCAATTGCAGAAAAAACAGCTTATGTGTGTCATTAAACGACCAATGAAAAGGAGATAGCGTCTGGTCTAAAACTGAGAAAAAACAAACCTCATTTTCTGATCAGCGTCCTCACTGGCTGAGGACTCTTTAGGAGCCGGAGGGACTTCATTACAAGCTTCAAAAGCAAACTTCTTCACGTCTTCTTTGCTATCTCTGGGGTCTGGGCTTGAGGCTTCCCGGGGTGCTTCCACGACCTCCTCGCTAGAGGCTTCTGCGCACTCTGAGGCTTTACTACTCTGCTCAACTGGCTCCTCTAGCCCTACAGGTTCACAGTCCGTCCTCTCTTCACCGCCTGTCTGCTCCACGGGCTCCCTTTTCACTACCGCTAACAGGGTGTCTGCCTTGCTCCACTGAGCTTGTTCTGTTGACTCGCTGGCCAAATCTAAATCACCCTCCTCCGGATGGCCGCTGCCAAAAAGGTCCTCTTCCTCCGCAAGCTTTCTGTCTGGCCCCACGCTACTTGTATCCTGTGCAAATGGCTGCTCCAGCTCGGAACCTTCTTCTTTTACTGGCTCAGATTTACAAGTTTCCCCCAAAATGTCGAGTATTTTCTCATTTTCTACGGATTTAACAGGAATAGAATGGCACAAGGTTTAATTACCAGGGAAATAAAGCAATCACAAATGTGGAACTGGCACGGCTGCCACACTAACATGAAGAGAACCGCTAGCTACACAGAGATTGGAAAACCCGCGGGTACACACGTTACACTAGTTACACTACCTGCACTCCAACCGACTGCTCGAGTAAGCCGCTATGCTACATGGAAGAGAAAAGCATCCCAGAGATTTAACCCCCAAAACCTTCTGGCTGATTCTTGACAGTCTTCATTCTGTCGTCGTTTATATATGACTCTTCCAAATTTAGCTTCCAAAGTCCAAGTTGCTTAACTGAATGTATCACCATTCACTGAACAGCTCAATTTCCAAATTTCTTTGAATTTCTTTTAATAGAACAGTCCAACATGAAAACCAGAATCTCTTCCATCGGTGCTCTGAGATATTTGAAGTCCAGAAAGTGAATAGTGTTTGTTTGGAATTCTCATGAAGAAACTCTTTCCTCTTCTGGAATCCAGTATGTCTCAATGTTTTAAAATTTATCTCCCTACCTCTACCTGCACTGCCTGAATTAAAAACCACAAAGTTAAGGTACTTCCCAATATCACAAGATCTGTTTTGTGGAATATAGCAGTATTAGCTCTTTAGAGGCATGCAAACTTTTTCTACATATGTTTAAGTGCCATTTATATTTAAAAAGAAATGAGATTGGGTAATCTCACCAGTACATTTTGCAAAATGAGAAGTTAGCCACTTTCACAGATCTGGTGATATGGCTGGGTTTCCAATCTCTATGGATCCTGGTATGTTCTGGATCGTAAACCTTTAGAATAATGTATACTACAGTAAGGCAACTTTTTAAAATTTAAGAATTCAAATTAGAGAAGGTGGAAAACTAGAATGGTTCCAAACCCCCACTGGTAAATTTTTCAATGAACAGTACCTGGCTCCAAGGATGGCTCTTCAATTTCCTGCAAAAACAAAACAAAACAAAAACAAAAACAAAACAAAACAACAGAAATAAGATTGTGACAGATGGACAAAACCTATAGTTTATAACAAAACTACAATAACTAAAGGGAAAATTTAAAAACACAAGTTAGAAAACTCATAAATACAACAGGTAGAGAGAACTTCCTCATGAAAGAAAAAAGCTCACAGAGCTGGCATTCCAGCTCCTTCCTCTGGGCTCCTAGCCCCATATTTCACACTACTCCAGGGGCCTGGTACCTGGTTTCCAGTTTTGCTGTTTCCCCAGTGCCTGGCAACATTTCACTTTTCATGAACTGATCACATGCTTGTCTGTCCCCTAGACTGAACTCTTAAAAACGTTTCATTTAATGCAAGGAGAGCACTGTTTTCATTTTTCTACTTTTAGTGTCGACCAGAACGCCTGATCCATATCAATCAATCAGGTTTTCACTTAATTAATGTAGCATTACTTTTAAACCTTCACAAGACCGAGGGCAGATAGGCTCAGATGATTGGAACCTGTTCCTATTTCACATGGTTGTACCATTCCTGCCCCAGGGTAACCTGAGAATGCTCTAGGATTACATACTCCTCCTCCTATAATCAAGGTCCTCACTGGTTTGCTCTCATTCCTAAATATCTCTCTAACCCTTCCCATGAAGCCCTACCAATTCAGACCATTGCTATCCCTTACCTACTGTAGCCTCTGGTTCACTACTTCCATCCCCAAAGTGTTCTATACGTTGGCACATGGTGAGCAAATGCCCCTCCGTGGACTAAAGTCTCTATCAATGGCCCCTCCCCAATACTTATACAGTGTTCCCCACCCCACCAAGTACTACACCTTTAGGTAAGGGGCCATCTGCTTGTAAAAAGAATTCCATGAATGGCTCCAGAGACTGCCCCATTAATGAACAACCTTTCTCTCAATATCTAGCCCCAGGCCTCTACTCTATACAAGGTACATTATCCTGGAATTCTAGCCAATACTGATGAGTACACCTTATACACACATATGTTAATCATCAGACAGTCCTAACAGGTTGGAACTATTAGCATCATTTTTCATTTCAGATTAGGAGACTAACACAGAGTGGATGGCAAACTTGCTCAAGAACACACAGCAGGCAAAGACAAGATCTGAGCAAAGGCTGTGTTACAGGGAGTCTGAATCAGTCAGGCTTCTTCTGAGTGCTCTGTTTATGTGTGTACTTCACGAGTGGATGACAGCCCCCATAAGGATGTAGACCAGCCTTTCTTTTCACTCATGTCTGACATGTTGCAGGTAGTTAATATATACCCCTTATATGGATGTGGATGGTCTATATACCTTCCACTAGGGATCGACCCACCATTCTAGGAAGACATAGGGAGTTGTTCTCTTTCCCCAAAGTTTCATTAAATGAATTTGTTTTTTTGTTTTTTTTTTACAGGGACAGAGAGAGAGTCAGAGAGAGGGATAGATAGGGACAAACAGACAGAACAAAGAGAGGTGAGAAGCACCAATCATTAGCTTTTCGTTGCCGTCGCAACACCTTAGTTGTTCATTGATTGCTTTCTCACATGTGCCTTGACCGCGGGCCTTAAGCAGACCGAGCAACCCCTTGCTGGAGCCAGAGACCTTGGGTCCAAACTGACGAGCTTTTTGCTCAAGCCAGATGGGCCCGCGCTCAAGCTGGCGAGCTCGGGGTCTTGAACCTGGGTCTTCTGCATCCCAGTCCGACGCTTTATCCACTGCGCCACCGCCTCGTCAGGCAAATCAGTTTTTAATATGATGTATCCCACTATGGGTAGAAAAACTCTATAACTGAAACAAAGGATCACTCTAGGCACAATAATTCTCTTAATATTTTCCAGATAAATAAATATACCGGTCCTGGCCGGTTGGCTCAGTGGTACAGCATCAGCCCAGTGTGTTGATGTCCTGGCTTTGACTTCTGGTTAGGGAAACCATCTGCTTCTCCACTCCTCCTTCCCCTCTTCTGTTCTCAGAGCCAGGTTCCATTGAAGCAAGTTGGCCCTGGGCACTGAGGATGGCTCCATGGCCTCGCCTCAGGCACCAAAACAACTCAGGTGCCGAGGAACAGAGCAATGCCCCAGATGGGCAGAGCATCACTTTGTAGGGGGCTGGCCAGGTGGATCCTGGTCAGAGCGAATGCAGGAGTGTCTTTCTGCTTCCCCAGTTCTCAATTAAGAAAAATAAATTAATGCACCCCTTTTTGTCTCTAGGAAGAGCTATATGCTTTCCATTTCAACTTGTAAGCTCCTTTCCTTTCAGAGGGAGAAACGGATTGTGTCTCTTCACAGCTGGGAGAGACATCAATCCTAAAATGAGCTGTGTTCCACCAAGTATTTTTCTTTTTGAGGTTGGCTTGCTAGTAACAACCAACCTTGCCCTGCCTGGCAAAAACAAATGGTGATCATGTCTGCAAGGTAATTTCTAATTAAACAACATAGATGACATTAAAAAACAGTAAAAAAGAAATCACCACCTGACTGGTGGTGGTGCAGTGGATAGAGCACTGACCTGGGATGCTGAGGTCCCAGGTTCAAAACCCCAAGGTCACCAGCTTGAGCGCAGCCACATGGGCTTGAGCCCAAGATTGCTGGCTTAACCCCCAGTCATGGCATGTATACAAAGCAATCAGTGAACAACTAAAGTGCCACAACTAAGAGATGATGCTTCTCATCTCTTTCCCTGCCTGTCTCTCTCTCAAAAAAGAAAAAAATTTTAAAAATCGCCAGCTGGCATAAGCCGACTGTATTTTCATTTCCTCACAAAATTTTTCATTAAAAATTAGACAGCTACCCAAGGAAGTTTATTCCAACAACAGTTTATATCTATGTAGTCTGGCAGCAAAATTACAAGGAACTCAAGACCTGCACTATGCAAACCATATCTAAAAGTCCACATCTCATGTGTTCTCACTTAAGATTTAATATTTACGCAGAGAGAAACAAAACAGCCAAGATGTTATGATCATAAAAGAAATCCATGAATTTTCCATAAGGAAAACTTCCCAAAAGCAAACCAGTAGCACTGAAATCCACCTGTCCCAGCTGTGATGTCTGTGCTCTGCTTGTCCTATGCTCTGCATCCTAGTCTAAACCCCATCGATCTCTCCTAGGATGGGGGTATCCCCCACTTGCTGTCTTACCTAACAGTTTCTCTCTGTGGAGGATGCCTTCCATAGTGGCTCCTAGTCTGGGGGCCTTTCCTTCCCTCAGTGATCTTCCCCAAATATGCCCCCTCAACTGCAGGGAAGCCACAGTAACTTGGGGGTGGTAAGATTATAAGTCCTTTGCAATAACAACGATGTATTTATGGAAAGCGGAGCCAAACCCCCTCTATAGATGCTGACAAAGTAGGCAATGCTGACAAACCTTGCAATGACTTTTACTTGCTACACAATATCTGCAGGTTTCTAGAAACTGTAGTCTAACCTTTGATGCTAAAATTACTGAGGCATTAACAATTTACCTGTAGTATAGTGAAGTCAGATGATGAAGTATCTAAATTGTTTATAGTTTCTCTGTCCTCTAGCTGTAAAATAAACAGAAAAGACAGTTTATTACATCAATAAGGTAACTTAAAGGTACAATGAAAAGTAAAAGCCATGAGGCCCTAGCCAGTTGGTTCAGTGGATAGAACAATGGCCTGGCATATAAATGTCCCAGATTCAATTGCCAGTTAGGGTAAGAGAAGTGTCCACCTGCTTTTCCTCCCCTCCCTCCTCTCTTCCTTTTCTCCTCCTGCAGCCAGTGGCTCAATTGTTTAAGCCTCGGTCCTAGGCACTAACGATAGCTTGGTTTGTCTGAACATATCAGCCTCAAGTGTTAAAACAGCTTGGTTGGTCTAATCACCAGCCCCAGGCTGGGTGGATTCTGGTTGGGGCATATGCGGGAGTCTATCTCCCTTCCCTCACGTGTAAAAAAAAAAAAAAAAAAGCCATGAAAAACAGCTTATGACAAAATTCTAAACATAGTGCAGGAATCAAAACAGCAATACAGTATGATTCTGTGATTCTACTGGGAGTGTTGTAGGTTGAAATATGAGGTTTGGGGACTATTATTCCAGAAAGAATGTCCAGCATCACACTTTGGAGTGGATTCTTGGACTTTGGTGGCCACCTCTGCTTCCCAAGGCTTGTCTGCTAATGACTCCAGGACTGCTGTCCCTGAGGCACCTACTGCCCTGAATGAAATGGCATCTCTGAGAACCCTGCCTCCAACATTATCAAATTCCAAATCAAGTATAGGGACAGGAGTACAGGATTGGCAAAGCCCAGGAGATCCACTGCCTTTTCTGTATACCAAACAAATTTATCGTAATAAAAGTAAACCTAATAAATTAAAGGTACCAAGACAACATAGTATATGAGTTAAGTACACAAACGTTGGAATCAGACTGGTCTCAATGCCTTTTCTCCTGTGATCCTGGAAATATTTCCTTACCTCTAATTTCCTCTAATGGAAAATGGGCATAAGAGCATCTACCATATATGCCATACTTTTTGATAAAAATAGTATTAAAAAACATAATGCCTAATGCCTGGGAGACTGGTCTTGAACAACATCCCTGTAACATTTAATGCTACATTACACAAATAGATAGCATATATTCCTGTACCTCATGAGACACCACTTTTCAGCAAAGCAGTCACCTGAATTTTATGTGTAAACAGGTCACCCATTATCCTACAGAATCGGCACTGAAAGAACTTATTCTAAATATAAAACTCATTAATTAAGATACTTGAGGAATTGATGCATTCAGGGTATATTCTAGAGACTGCCGAGTACCTACAGCATGTTCTTGAAGCTGCTCAGGAATCTCTTTCATTTCTCCCTCTAGCTCTCTAGAATCAGACAGGGACTCTGGGAGATTTTCAGCATCATCGTCTTCCACACAATCTGCAACGCTCCCATCGATTTCTGCTTCATCTAAAACACTGATATCCATCATGTCAATATCCTGCAAGTTCTCCAAACTGGTTTCAACATCCTCCTGTGACATAACAAAACACAATCATCAATGGACTGTCATTGGTCCATCCCCCAGCAAAATTCACTGGCAAGGTTACACATACCTGTCCATCTCCAGAATTTTCCTCTAGTCCATTATCTTCCACACCTTCTTCTTCTGGTTTACGTCCTGAAGAGATAATTGTCATCAGCATGAGCTCAACAATAACATGCATTTTACAGAAGCAATAAACTTTACTTTTACAGGCCCTCAGAACTACAGAAGTGACCACCTGAAACACCTGTGGCACTTCTCAACTGAGGAATACTGTGTAATCCAGGAATGGTAAGGCCATTCCAAACAAGCTCCTCTCCCACCCAAGCAGAAGAGGTTCTGTTCTTAACCAGTTGCTGTGGAAATATGAGAAGTTGGAAATAGGTTCTTAGTAGGTGAAGGCAGACCAGGCCTTTTCCATGTCCAGCATTCTTACAGAGTAGGCTTGGTTATAGGGAGGAGGGTATCTTATACAAAACAGTTTCTTTTTACATAAGGAACATAAAGTATGTTTTCATACAAAAACAATGACATAAAGCAAAACATAAACAAGAGAAAATAAAAGCCACTCATAACTACCACTTAGAGTTAGCCCTCATGTTATCACATACTAACATATTTTGTTATGTATATACATGTGCTATGCTTATAAAAATGGTAATGTACTGTCGTTCTATAATCTTTTCACTTAATATGTTGTGAATGTATTTCTTTCTTTACAAATGCATATTATTTTTAATGTTTTTTTTTTTAATTTTTTAAAAAATTTTATTAGTTTTAGAGAGGAGACACAGAGAGAGAGAGGGGTGGGGGAGGAGCTGGAAACATCAACTCCCATATGTGCCTTGACCAGACCAGTGTAGGGTTTTGAACTGGAGACCTCAGTATTCCCAGGTCGACGCTTTATCCACTGCACCATCACAGGTCAGGCTTTAATGTTTTCTTTTTTATTGAGTTTTAGAGAGAGGAAGGAGGCAGAGGGGAACATTGATCTGTTCCCGTATGTGCCCAGACCGGGGACCGGCAACCTCTGTAATTCAGGATTATGCTCTGAACAACTGAGCTGTCCAGCCAGGACGTGAATATATTTTCATATTCTTTAATAGCTTTGCATAAAGATACCATCACTGATCTAACACCTATGTTTGGAAATTTTAAAAAACACTTATAAAGATGAACATTCTGGTGATTATATTTTTTTACCTGAAGGCCAATTACCCTCTTAGAACATGTTTCTAGAAATAGTACCTCCAGGACAAGAGTATGTAAATTTTTTAAGGTTTATTTTTAAAAAGGGGGTGGGGGGGGGATAGCTCTGGCAGGATAGCACGGTTGGTTAGAGCATCATCCCAAATTGCGAAGGCTGCAGGTTTGATCTCCAGTCAGGGCACATACAGGAACAGACCAATGTTTCTGTTTCTGTCTCCCCCTCCCTTCCTTTCTCTAAAATCAATAGAATTAAAAACAAACAAAAAAATTACACATTATTATAATATCCCAGAGGAAGGTTATTTCAATTCATACACTTCTATCAACAGTGAATAAAATGCCACAATCTTTCTGAATCTTTGTTAAAATCAGCCGTTTTTCTTCACCCTTGGCAATCTGTTTTAACCTGAATTTGCCTAATTACTGCTTACACTGAAATTCTGTTGTTCAATCACTGGTAGTTTTATAAAACTTGCATTTATATCCTTTCCCCACTTAAAAACTTCTGTTCCATTTCTCATTTTATATTTGCACATCATCTATATAACCACATATTTTCTCCAAATTCTTCACCTATCTTTTAATCTTATTTATGAGTTTTGGGCAGAATTCATTTTGATGTAAACAGTTATTAAACAGTTTTTATGTATAAATGGCTTTTACCTTCATGTTTAATAAAACCATTCTCTATAGTAAGACTGCATAAATACTCCCCTGTATCTTGTTCTTTACTGGTTTTCAATTTAATACGTGACTGGTTTGCGCAGAGTGAGACTTTTCCAAATAGCTACCCCATCTAGAAACTGATTTTCCTATACCATTTACTAATCTCCCCCTAACCTCCATTTTAAAATGTTGGCCCTACTCATTAATTTTTATATATACCAGGACTAAAGTTTCTAGTCCTTTCCACTGATCTTTTTGCTCCAGTTATAATTCTATATTATAATTATTTTTAAATCACTGTTTCCAGAGATTAGTAATTTAAGATTAAGGATAAAATGAACATTTATTAAGCTAAACACATTTTTAGGCTTGCATTCACTTTTTAGACAACTTGAATGCAGCACTTTAAAAACTGAGGAAACAATTTCCCTTGACTCCTGTTATCCAATGCCATAATTTTTCTTTCTAATAAATATTTAAGTCTATAACATTCATAATCTGTTCTGGAGCCAACAGTTCACAGCAGGTGGAATTACTGGCACTGTTACCCCAATAGCAGTGTATATGTGGTCATTTAAAATGAGTAAAACAGAAACATGTAAATGATAATAGAAATGACAGAGCTAAGGCAAAACAGAAATAATTCAGTATGATAAAAAAAAATTCATTGTAAAAATAAAATTTTTGGTTTCCAAGTAGGCTTGCTATAAACTGAGTGACTATTTTCTTAATTTTTACTTTTCAATTATAGTTGACATTCCATATGATATTAGTTTCACATGTACCTGATTGACAATTTTCAATGTGAATGAAGAATAAAATCATACATATGGAATACACAAAATATACTATGTCTTTCAAAAGCAAAGCGTAGTATAGTACAGCAGTATGTCATAGAGCTACTGCCAGAGAAGCGGCTTCCTATAGCTCTTTATCAGGAAGGTGGCACTCAGCTTCTGGAAGGATGTGGGAAGGGACACTAATCTGCCTGCCACACAACCTCAGGAAAACTCACTTCCTGCAAGGCCTTTTTCCTAGTGTGAAAATCAATTTAAGCATACTAATTGTTTCGATATAAAAAAAACAGACATTAACTCACCTATATTTAATGAGTAAGCTTGTAAAAGTTATACAAAACATGCAACATTCAGAGCAAAATAAAACAAAATACACCAAAGACAAAAAAAACCCCCAAATTTAATAATTTACACCATAATAGAGGCTTTAAAAATATAACCCTCTCTCAGGGATAAGAATTTTCTTGTAACATGTTACCTGATTTTTATTTAGGAACACAGTAAATTGTCACACTAATACTAGAATTCAAAACACATGTACAAATAAGACTTGGTGGCCTGACCTGTGCTGGCGTGGTGGATATAGTGTTGACCTGTAACGCTGAGGTTGCTGGTTTGAAGCCCTGGGCTTGTCTGTTCAAGGGACATATGAGAGCTGATGTTTTCTGCCCACCCCCTCCCCCTCTAAAATGAATAAGTAAAATCTTAAAAAAAAAAAAAGGGAAGAAAATAGACTTGTTGGCTGGCTTGGAACCTATTACCATTGATGATTATTTTATTGGGATGGCATTGGTTAATAAAATTATATAGATTTCAGTTGTTCAATTCGATGTATATATCATCTGTATTGTATTGTGTGTTCACCACCCCAAGTCAAGTTTCCTTCTATTTTATGATATTCTTACAGCAAAACACGCTTTGGCTTTAAAGGACATTAGGCACTCAACCCAGCAGTCTTTGCACATAAAGTAGGAAGATGTACCAGCAGCACTCCCCAGCTTTATTGGATTTGATAAAGCTACCATCATCTGGAATATGTAGATTGGTTGTTGTCCAATTCTATTTATTTTTTCCGGGGACAGAGAGAGGAATAGATAGGGACAGACAGGAAATGAAAGAGATGAGAAGCATCAATCATCAGTTTTTCGTTGATTGCTTTCTCACATGTGCCTTGACTGCGGGCCTTCAGCAGACCGAGTAACCCCTTGCTCGAGCCAGCAACCTTGGGTTCAAGCTGGCAACCTCGGGGTCTCAAAGCTGGGTCCTCCGCGTCCCAGTCCGACACTCTATTCACTGTGCCACCTCTATTTTTTTTAATTGAATGAGAGGAGGGGAGGCAGAAAGATAAGACTCCCACAAATTGAGCCCTCTACCAGTCAATGCTCTGCCCAACTGGAGCAACCCAGTGATTTTTAGTGCCTGAGGCAGAGGCTCCAGGGAGCCATCCTCAGTGACTGGTGCCAACTTGCTCAAACCAATCAGGCAATGGCTGGGGGAGGAGAAAAGAGAGAGACAGAGAAGGGGGAGAGGGACGGGTGGAGAAGCAGATGGCCACCTCTCCTGTGTGCCCTAACTGGGAATAGAACCCGGGACATCCACGCACTAGGCTGACACTCCATCACTGAGCCAACTGGCCAGGGTCCAATTCTAATCTAATTATGAAAAAATCTGACTAGGTTACCACCCTTTGTACCACATTTCTCCCTTTCGCAAGAAAAGCAGCAGAATTTCATCAGCAAAATTAGGACTACCCCCCACCCCTCGTTTTGAGAGAGGGCGAGAATTGTAGTTGTCACTTTAGTTGATCATTGATTGCTTCTCACAAGTGCCTTGGTGAAGCACGGGGCCTTCAAGCCAAGCCAGAGTCCCTTGCTCAAGCCAGCGACCTTGAGATCATGTCGATGATCCCCCGCTCAAGCCGGAGACAAAACAGTTTTAAGCCTGGGACCAAGTCAATGCTCTATCCACTGTACCACCACAGTCAAGCAGGGGTATCCATTCTTATGACCAACTATTCTCCTGAACAGCAACATAGGTACACTGCAACCCAAATCTTTTCCAGAGGAGAGCTCACTGGGTAGAACATGACTGGAAATGTCAAGAGAACACGTGGTCTAAGGAATGTTTAGTTTTCATATAGAAAACATATCCCCCCAATAAGATGCTTCTCAGCAATCACTATTAGGGAAAATACATCCTACCTTCCAAAGATGGAAAAAAAAAAAAAAGTTTAAATCAATTCCAAATTAAGGTAAATAAAAAATATTACTCCCTGGCAAAAAATATGGCCTCATCCCACTTCCACTAGGACTCCCCCACAGCATCTGCATGGCCTGGGCAGGCCACTTTATTTTTATCTAGCTACACACACACAGTTACACAACTATACAAATACACTCATTAAAAGTCAGCCCTGGCCAGTTGGCTCAGCAGCAGAGGGTCAGCATGGTGTGTGGATGTCCTGGGTTCAATTCCCAGTCAGGGCACATAGGAGAAGCAACCATTTGCTTCTCCACCCCTCTACCCCCTCCACAACCTCCCTCACACGCAGCCATGGATGGCTTGATTGGTTCGATGTCATCGGTCCCAGGCACTAAGGATGGCTCGAAGGAGCCGCCACCTCAGGTGCTAAAAATAGCTCAACTGCAAGCATGGCCCCAGATGGGCAGAGCATCAGCCACAGACCAGGTTTGCCAAGTAGATCCCAGTTGGGGTGCATGTGAGAGTCTGTCTCTATCATCTTCCCTCCTCTTACTTAAAAAAATAAAAATAAAAAGTCATCCTTCTTAAAAGAAATGAAAAAAGCTAGTCTCCCTTCTCCTCACTGTACTCCTTAAGTAACCTTTGTTATCAAGCTTGGTGGGCCTTCAAACATTTTCTTGGGCTTTTATGAACGTACATTACATAAACGGAAATAAACTTGTTATATCATACAATCATATTGTACATATCAGGGGTGCCCACACTTTTTCAGCTTGCGAGCTACTTATAAGATGACCAAGTCAAAATGATCTACCTACAATAAAAATGCAAAACATAAATTTCTTCTATATTATCATTATTTAAGTTACTATTATTACTATTTAATATTGTGTATTCTTCTTTCATCTTTCTCATTCTCAGCTCTCTTTTCAGAGGAAAGTCAATGTTGTAGTTTTTACGAACAGTCCGAAAAAGCCGCTCCACATTTCCCTTCTTTGGAATAGCAATGGCACACAGACAGATGAGGCAAACGCACTTAGAATATGACATAGTGAAAAAAATCCCCTCTCATTCTGTATGAAAGTGGTAGGTTTTAGGTTTCTTACTCGGACCAGCTACAGCATTCATTTTTATATCCTTTGTTGTATTTAGTTTAAATAAATTGAAGGCTAACTACGCAGCAATGTAACTGAACAAGTTAGTGCGGTTTAACGCGCGTGCGTAGGGTGTCAAAAGTTCAGATGTCAGATTGGCTACCATGTATGCCAATCAAAAGACAAATGTCTTTTTAGTGTCATGCGATCTACCCACACTTCCTTTGTGATTGACCAGTAGATCGCGATCAATGTATTGAAGCACCCCTGGTATATATGCTTGCTGTGTCTCGCTTTTGTAACTCAGTAACAGGCCCTGGTATCTTTTATTGCACTATACATTGATCTGCCTCCACCTTTTATTCCAACCTGTGGATACCCCCTACCAAGAGGCTTTATTATTAGTTTACCATCTCCAACAACTGACCATTTCCTCACACCACTGCCAATGTGAGATTCTAGGAAGGATATAAATCAGTGTTTTTCAATCTATGGTCTTTAATCTTCACACAAGAGGGTGGTTAACTCTTTTGTGAACCAGCATGAAATTTCTGGTGGACTGGTCCATGGACCAATGGTTGAAAACCACTGGTGTAAATTTTTGCCAGTGTGATAGGCAAAAATGATATCACATTATTTTTGTTTTCCTTCAATTGCTAGTGAGGGAATCTTTTTGTTTATAGGTCATGTTTGTTTCCTGTATTTATGAACTGCCCATCCACAGTCTACTCTTTGTCATATGGATTGCTCTATTTTCCTCAGTGATTTGTAAAAATATTTAATGCTTTCAACACTGAGGTCGCCAGTTCAAAACCCTGCACTGGTCTGGTCAAGGCACATATGGGAGTTGATGCTTCCAGCTCCTCCGCCCTTTCTCTCTCTCACTCTGTGACTCCTCTCTAAAATGAATAAAATAAAAAAATAAAATTAAAAAAAATATTTAATGCTGTCTGGATATTTATAGGCTGCAATACTTTCTCCTAGTCTGTTATGTGTCTTATTTGTGGTGTCTTTGTTGGGAAGCTTAAATCTTTTATGTAGCCAAACCTAAATTTTCTTTTCTTTCTTTCTTTTTAGATTTTATTTATTCATTTTTAGAGAGAAAGGGGAAAGAGAGAGGGGAGAGAGAAAGAGAAGGGGGAGGAGCAGGAAGCATCAACTCCCATAAATGCATTGACCAGACGAGCCCAGGGTTTTGAACCAGCGACCTCAGCATTCTAGGTTGATGCTTTATCGACTGCACCACCACAGGTCAGGCCAAACTTATTTTTCTTTTTTGAAAGAGGTAAGAATAGTTTTACCCACCATCAATCAGATAAACAACTGTTCCAATATCATTTATTGGAAAATTGTCAGTGTTACCTTTAAAACAAACAAATCGTCAAAATTTTCTGCCTGACCTGTGGTGGCGCCGTGGATAAAGCGTCGACCTGGGAACACTGAGGTCGCCAGTTCAAAACCCTGCACTGGTCTGGTCAAGGCACATATGGGAGTTTATGCTTCCAGTTCCTCCCCCTTTTTTCTCTCTCACTCTGTGTCTCCTCTCTAAAATGAATAAAATAAAAATAAAATTTAAAAAAAAAATCAAAATTTTCCACTGTTCCAACAGCCTACTACTAAAATTAGAACAGGTCTGCACCTACACTACCAGTTTTTCAAAATTTTAGTTATTCTTAGACATTTTCATTTCAAATTTTAAAAACAAATTCCAAAGTTTCTTTTTCGGTTACTTTTGGGGGAAATTGACAACTATTTGATATGAAGTCATTATATCCAGGAAAACTTCCTCAAAATTAGTCATGTCACTGATCTTGAATAATTTCTTTTAGCTCCATTTACTATTTAAATTTTTTTTTTTTTTTTTTTTTTTTAGTGAGAGGAGGGGAGGCAGAGACAGACTCTCACATGCACCCTGACTGGGATCCACCCAGCAAGCCCACTAGGGGGCGAGGCTCTGCCCATCTGAGGTCCTTGCTCTGCTGTAACTGGAGCCATTTTTTAGCTCCTGAGGCAGATGCCATGGAGTCATTCTCAGTTCCTGGGTCCAATAGAGCCATGGCAACAGGAGGGAAAGAAAGGGGAAAAAGGAAGGAGGGGGGGAGGGAGGGAAAAGAGGGGGAGGGGAGGGAGGGAAAAGAGGGGGAGGGGAGGGAGGGAAAAGAGGGGGAGGGACGGAAAAGCAGATGGGCGTTTCTCCTGTGTGCCCTGGCCGGGAATTAAACCTGGGACATCCACATGCTGGGCCAATGATCTACCACTGAACCAACCGGCCAGGGCTCATTTACTGTTTTAAAATATTATATATATTTTTATGTCCACTTGGCAAAAAATAAGTCTTTGACTTACAGATATCACTGACACCTCAAAAAATGCAAGAGAATCAAGTGATAAACAATTATAACTAGCCAGTAAGTTTGTCAAATGAGTTGTTCATATCAGACAGTGCTTAATTTTTTCACATTTCTTAGGTTGTCACTGACTTTCACCTGACTGATTTACCAGTATTTAATTTCATGAGGCACATTCAGCACAAAATCCTTACAAACCCAACACTGGCCTAAAGAGAGCTGACAGCTCAGTAGTGGAATACCACTCTCCATAAGAAAGAACAAGGGTGCCTGGAAGAAATAAAACAGCCAATCTCAGGGTGGGAGGGCAAAGTATAAGAGAATAGGACACTCTCTTGTACCAGAAAGAATTGCTCAAATAATGATATGGACATGTCAAAAAGACAGGGATGCTGGCCAAATAGCTTAGTTAGTTAAGAGCATCAATCCTGATGTGCAGAGGTTGCCAGTTCAATCCCTGATCAGGGCACATATAGGAACAGATTGATGTTTGTCTCTCTCCCTTCTCTTCTCTCTAAAACCAATCAATAAATTTAAAAAATAAGGACAGGGGGTCAGCCTGAAGGACTCTCAATGGGATAATTTGAATTTAAAAATAAATAATAATCATAAAATCTTATAACCTATTTGAACAAAATAAGAATATCTAAGTTCATACTGAACAAATGGGGGAAACGGCAAACTACCCCTTATGGTACAAAACCAAGTAACAGATGGAGAAAAAATAAATAAATTTAGAAAAACTACAGGGACCCTGGCCAGTTGACTCGGTGGATAGAGCATCAGCCTAGTATGCAGATGTCCCGGGTTTGATATCCAGTCAGGTCACACATGAGAAGTGACCATCTGCTTCTCCCCATTGTCCCCCTTCTCTCTCTCTTCCTCTCTTGCAGCCACTGGCTCGAGTGTTGGCCCATAGGCGATGAGGATAGCTTAGTTGATTCAAGTACTGGCTCCAGACTGGGGATGCTGAATGAATCCCAGTCAGGGTATATGCAGAAGTCTATCTTCCCACCCCAAGAAAAGGAAGGAAGGAAGGAAGGAAGGAAAGGGATGGAGGGAGGGAAAGAGAAGAAAGGAAAGGAAAGGAAAGAAGGAAGGAAGGAAGGAAAGAGAGGGAGGGAGGGGAGGGAGGGAGGGAGGGAGGGAGGGAGGGAGGGAAGGAAGGAAGGAAGGAAGGAAGGAAGGAAGGAAGGAAGACGGACTGACTACTGGATAAGAATCAGTGAATGCTAAAACTAGTGGAAAATGAACAGGGTATTTACCTAAGTCTCAAAGTATTGTCCCCGTAGATATAATTAAAAGGATAAGACAGAAACTTTCAGGTGGAGAAATCTGACCAATACCACTTTAAGCCAGTTACTGAAATGGACAGCATGTGCCTCAGGAAAGGATACAGTGAGAATAATACTTTCCCTGGTATTGCTCACAAGTGTATAATTTGAACCTCATCATAAGAAGAGATTTCAAAATAAGTGGTCTATACACTTCAAAACTGGCAATGTCATAAATACAATGCCTTAGAAACTATTCCATATTAGAGGAAACCGAAGGAGATGTGACAACTGAATGCAGTGTATGATTGCAGATTTTCCTTCTGCACTATGAACTTTACTGCAAAAAATGTCTAAATCTAAATAAGATCTAAGCTCAGATAATACCATATCAATACTAATTTCTTGATTTTGATAGCTAATGCTATACAATGTCCTTGCTTCTAGGAAATACTGTAGTACTTAAGGCAAGGGGGCACATGGTTGCAACTTATTCTCAAATAGTTCAGGAAAACATATACATGCATAAACAAACAAAAGCCTCAGTAGCACAGGCACAGGTAATGGCTTAAAAAGCAAACATGCTGACTTTGTTTTTTGAGTTAAATTTACTTTGCTGATAATTGTTTTTAAGACTCTGCTAAACAAATTACTGCTGTAAAACTACTTTAGAGAAATGATGAGATTACCTGAGATATGTTTTCAAGGATTCTAATCAAAATAATCAGTATGGCCTGACCAAGTGGTGGCACAGTGGACAGAGCATTGGCCTGGGACACAGAAGACCCAGGTTCAAAACTCCGAGGTCGTTGGCCTGAGCGCCGGACATGAAGATGACCCCATGGACACTGGCTTAAGCAAGGGGTCACTGGCTCAGCTGTAGTGCCACCACAAGGCACATATGAAAAAGCAATCAATGAACTAAGGTGTTGCAATGAAGAAGTAATGCTTCTCATCTCTCTCCCTTCCTGTCTGTCTGTCTATCCCTATCTTCCCCTTTCTCTGTCTCTGTCGCTTGAAAGAAAAAAATCAGTATGTTGACTTCAAACCATTTTGAGTTTGTTCATCAAATGGATTAGAACTCAATTTTCAGTTAAAATCTAGACACAATCTGATACTGAAAATAATTCAGAACTTATAAACTTGTCATACCAAGTATCAAAATGTACAACAAAGTTCTAGATAGAACTAATTACAGAGCAAAGAAACCAGACACAAAAGTGATTATACTAAATGGTTCTATTTTACATGATGTTCCAGAACAAGCAAACGAACACATGGTGACAGTAATCACACTTTGGGGGAAGGGGGCCTGGGAAAGGGCAAGAGAAATCTTACAGAAATATAGAATTATTCTGTTTTTTTATCTCTACCTACCTCACAACATACGTGAAAATTCCAAGTGAATTAAGGATCCAAATATAAAAATAAAACCATGATTATTACTCTACAATGTAGAATATTTTCTATATTTTAAAGCAGGGGGGGGGGTCTTTTAAAATAAAACATAAAATCTAGAAAACATAGGTTGACAGAACTGCCTATACTAATGATTAAAACTTTAATGACCAAAACACAACAAACAAGATAAGTTAAATGACAGACTGGGGAAAAAAGCAATTGCTACATTTTAGAGATAGAACTTAAATCAACAAAACAACTCAGTAGAAAACTGGGCAAAGGGTATGAAAAGGCAATTTGGAAAATGTAGAAGGTTAATTATCAAAAACTGTCTAATTAATAAAGTGCAAAATGAAAACTTTACCTGTGAAGAAATGCAGATAAATACAATAAAATGCCATCCTTCTATAAAAGGTAGCATTTAAAAACATACATAACATTCAGTGTTAAGTGAGTTAAAAAAAATAAAGCACTCCTCTCACATTGTGGGGTGAGAGAACAAACCAGCATCTTAGAAAATGTACATATCCTTTGACCGCAGAATTCTACAGACGTTTTGGGTTCATGGCAGACTGAAAATTGGAAATGATGAGTGAAAACTGGAAAATAATTTCAATAGTCTAGTACCATGGAGAATGAAGAGCTAAACTGTGGTATATCACACAAAGTATTATTATTAAGCTATTAAAAAAAAATGAGGTCTTTTACTGTAGAATTATGGAAAGATGCCCTTAACACAGTAGTTTTCAAACTTTTTAAAGCTGGGGCACATTTAAAATACTACAAATAATTGTAGGCGCATTATATACAAATTTCTAAGAAATGTTATAATAAAGTCAAATATTAAAGAAAAAAATAAAAGTCCAAGTATGCTTTTATGGTAATCAAATGAAATAAATACAACAAAATTAAATTTATTCTGACATTAAAAAACATTTGTTACATTTTTTGTTATGCTTTTTAGAATTCATAAAAAAGAGAAGTTAAAAAAGAAAAATATGACAAAAAAGTTATCTTTTTATGTATATAGATACATTCTTAGTAACACTTAGTAAATTCAGCAGGTCCTGGCGCGAATGACTTCATTACAAGGTGAGGTTAGGACTGCTCTTCTCCCAGAGGTCACACTATACAGTGTGGCTGACATTAGTGCCTCTTAGACATTTCAAAACCCAGGTCTTTCACCGGTCAGGTAATATGACTATTTCATTTTGTTTTAGAGCCTGAGCAACAAAGCCTCCAATCACTTTAAGGACCTTTTAGAACAGTTCAAATGCCCAATTTTAGTTGATTCTTTCTTAAAACAGTAGTTGAATGTTACTAAATTACTGAGTAATTACCAAGGTGTAAGAAAAAGAAAGAAGATACAGCTCCTACCCTCAACGATCTGATTATGACATGAGACAGAATGACATAAACAAGAGATAAGGAACTAGACCATGGCAGAGGACCTAAGGAGACACAAGTTGTTATTGGTAAGATTGGAAGTTGTCTCTTGATAAACCAGGACATTCTACCGAACCCTAGGGGTTTGATGAGTCGGTCTCAGGGGTTCGGAGAAGCCTCTGCTGCAGAGGCCAGAATAAAGTAATACCGTAATTTGTTATGAGTTCATGCACTTTGTTGGTTTTGTTCTTTGAGCAAGGTGATCGATGTTTATGCACAGCTCATTTTGTGCACCAGTAAAAAAACATATACCTATGTCTTGAATTTGGGGGGGGGGATCATATTTTAATTATCACTAAAGAAGGGTTCGGTGAATGCGCATATGAAACTGGTGGGTTTGGTACCTCAAAAAAGGTTAAGAACCACTGAACTAGGACGTGAATGCAGACAGATGAGGAAGAAGAGTGGGTCAGAGTGCAGAAGGCCAAGAGAGTGAACCACATATCTGTGACTTGACAAAAGCCCAGAATACAGTAGAAGAACACAGTGGGAGAGAAAATGGGAATGGGAGGTTTGGGTCAGATGATAAGGATCATTAATGCTATGTGGAGATGGCTTTTATACAGCAGGCAGTTTTGACAGCAATGTCTATAAAAGTGACAACTATGTCTTGGACAAGTAGCATTTAAAAAGAAAGTTAGTTTCTGCAAGTCAGAGCAATAGAAGACTCAAGCCATCCTAAATACTCTCTACTTAAGAAAGGTTAAAGATCTGGAGAAGCAAAGGCTACTGAGAAACCTACAGAGGAAAATGAAGTGTAAATAACCCCTTCTACCCTCTGAATTCCTAAGTAGTACAGAAACAAAATATTGTCAAATGGTCTTGAAAGAAAATGCCAGGCTTCATTCCAGGTCCCAAACACAACCAAGTAAATGAGGCATACATATAAGTATAGAAAGTAGTTTTGAAGAAAGCTCTTAACATTAGCAGTGCTCATAAAATCCTTGATACCTTTGCTAGATCTCTTTGATGTCTTCTTGTTTCCTTCAGAGGTAATTTCAATTTCGTCAGGATTACCCCCTTCATCTTCAATTGCCTAAAGGGAAGGCAAAATAAAAGTTCACCACAAAAGTCAGCACAGCCTACCCCGTGGTGGCACAAAGCGTTGACCTGGAATGCTGAGGTAGCTAGTTTGAAACTCTGGGCTTGCCTCGTCCAGACACATACAAGAAGCAATCAATAAACAACTAAAGTGAAGCAACTATGGATTGATACTTCTCACTCCAACTCCACCTCCTCCTGTCTTAAGAAATTTTTTTTTGAAGTGAGAACAGGGTAAGCAGAGACATACTCCTGCATGCATCCCAACTGGGATCCACCCAGCAAACTCCCTATGGAGCAATGCTCTGCCCATCTGGGGCCATTGCTCGGCAACTGAGCTATTTTAGCAACTGAAGTAAGGTCATGGAGCCATCCTCAATGCCTGGGACCAACTTGCTCAAACGAGCCATGGCTGCAGAGGGGAAGACAGAGACAAAGAGATACAAGGGAGAGGGGAGTGGAATAGAGAAGCAGATGGTCACTTCTCCTGTGTGCCCTGACCAGGAATCAAACCTGGGACATCCACATGCTGGGCTGACTCTTTACCGCTGAGCCAACCGGCAAGGGCCAATAAAATCTTAAAAACAAAACACATAGTTTTGTCTTTCATAGACACTTTGGGCTGATTATCTGGAAATGCATCATAGCCAGCCCCACCATTCACTCTTTCTCTTGCTCTACATGGTGAAGCAAAAGCTCTGGAATCAGACTCTTCCAGCTCTAAGCTGTGCAGTCTTCAACAGATCACTCTGAGTTTTCTACTTGATAACACGGGGCTATATAAAAGTACTTACCTTAAGAGCTGTGTGAAAACTCTATCACCCATACAAATCAAAAACTGATCATTCAGCTTATTTTTAATATCACCACAATCTGGCTCACCCTATATCCAGGCTCAATGGAAATCAAAGAGGGAAAAACATACTCTTCAATTTCCTACGACTTCAACCAGCAATGTGCTATCTGACCTTCTTAGAAACCCCTCTCTATGCCATGCATGCACTCAGCACACTGCCTGTATAGAATACTAACACTCATAGACTGATTTCCCACTGTGTGTGGCATGAAACAAGACATGACATGTATTTCCCCATCTATGACTGATTCCCAAGGTCTTGCTCTCAGCCACTAGGGGATCCATCTCAAGCGATACAGAATTATAAGCAGCACTTGGCAAACCCAGCCTCCCACCCCCAAGATCTTGTCATTCACTTCAGCAGCCCCACCCACGCTCAGCAAATCAGTACTGAACATGTCAATGATGTACAGTACTGGGCTTCATATTTAGGTTTTACTAGTAACTCCTCTTTCTACTGTACTATCCTCTGAGCATAATTTTCATTTAAACCCACTTCAAATATTGCGTTTTATTTGTAAACAGTTTCATATTCTTTCAGGAGTTTCCAGTTTGTTATCTGAACTCAGAATGGGAATTGGGGGTCCTGCACCTACGTACGTAATCTGTATCAAACACAAAGAAAATCTCTTCCTTCTTTCTGAAGGCAGAGACAGGAAGTGGAGTGGGAACTCTGGCCCGGAATCAAGGAACAAACAATCAGAAAGTTCCCTACCCTCTTGCTATGAACAGACTATTCTAACCACTAAGAGAACAGAAGAATTGCTGCAGACAGGAAGTGTACATTTCATCCTCAGTATATCACTGGGGATACAGTGTTTACAAGGTCATCCCTATGGAGACTGAGGGCTCTGAGTCCCTCCTTACAAGCCTTGGAAAATTACACTTTGTGTGTTCTCTCCACCTTTTCCTCTTTTGCCCTTCCAGGAAAAATAAACCAAAAAAGGGACACACACTGGATGACAGAAGTGAAGAGAAAGAGATCAGTAATTCCAATCTTGCTTGGGTAGGGTAGATGAGCATATCAGCTGACTGTATTTATACAGTGCCCATGTCCCTAGCATTTAAAAGGAGGGAGAAGGCAGGGTGGATTTGTCCCCTCAGATGACAGTGATGAAGATTCCTGAAGTCACACACCAGTCTCAGTCACCAGCCTGACAAGAGGGTTCAATGTTCAGCTTATCAGCTTTGCAGGCTTACAGACTGTCTGGGGGAAAAAAGATAAAACCCCCAATCTGGTTCTGATGACAGGAAACCTTGGTGGCTAAGAATATGGACTGTATCTACCCCAAGTGCCAACCTTCACCCTCCTTGCGTTTTCTCCAGGTAAACGTTTTAGGTGATGAACTGCCTGCCCTGAGTAAAGGAAGTTAGGATCCACAGTGAACGAATAGAGGAAACTAGTATATGTAGTGACAGAAATACAAGCTCTAGTTATAAAGGCTCCAACTAGCCTGGCCATATCAACTCACGATGCTCCAGCCTCCTTTTCCAGAAAATAGAAAATATAGTTGTCCCTTGCCGTATCATGGTTCACTTGTCGCGGTCTCACTGTATTGCGGGCTTAAAAATTTTATCTAATTTTGTGTCGCGGATCTTTTCGCTACATCGTGGAATTTTGCGATATCCAGTATGTTCGCTGGTGAGTACCCATATTGAATTTTATATGTTGTTAAAATTACGTAGGTTTAAGAGTGTAGAAAGTGTTTAAGAGCATAGGAAGTGTTTAGAAGAGTGTGGGAAACGTTAATAACAGTATGGGAAAGGTTTATAAAAGTGTGGGGAGGGTTTACAAAACCTTAAAATATATATAAACAATAAAATAAATATAAGGTCGCTACTTCGCGGATTTTCACCTATCACGGGGGTCATCCGGAACCTAACACTAGGGACAGACAAGTGACTCCTTGTAATCCCTACTTAACCGCAATTGTTTGGGAGCCAGGGTGCAATGAGCCACACACCACATTATCTGCAGGAGATGGGAAATATGTGTCAAGGCTGAGAGGTCCCAGAACAAGAGGAGCTAAGTGAGAAAGAAATAGAGAGAAAAGCCACCAGAAGTAAGGAAAACGTTAAGGAATACAAACATTTACTTAACTCCATGTTTTTCACACCTATCCTTCAGTACCCCTCAAGGTAGTGATTAGAAGCCATTTGGCAAATGACACACAGTGGCACAGAGAAAAAATGGATCGTAATGACTTTCACATCCTCAGTGTTTACATGTGCCAGGCAACATGCCAAACCCATTTCTGGCTATCTCAGTTAACCCTAAAACCAGGCGCTATTTTTTTCCGTATTTTTACATAAGAAGAAACAAGTTCAGAAAAAATTAAACGTCTTCCATGCCAAAGATCAGGCCACGGAAATCTGATAGTGCCCCAAGTCCTGTCTCACACTCTGCCTGCCTCTTGGGAAAGTCCTGAAGCTGCCAGTGTCCTCCCCCGTCGGTCTTCCACGTTCTTGGTCACCAACGCAAATTACACTTTCCCTCCCGTCTTACACCCCAATTTGTGATGGTCAACCTCAAACTGGTTTTTTTCCTCCTTTAAATATTTTCTGGGCATGCTTACTTTATAAGTTAGTCTGCTCAAGGTTTGTTGACCATAATGGGACAACGGATATCTATCTTTCCAAAAAAGACCCCCACGGGGAATCACCCAGTTTGGATTCAAATCCCGTTGTCTCCTCTCTCAGAACGTGTGACCTTGGCCAAGTCACCTGCCTCGCCTAGGAAGTAAGGACTTCAGGGTTCCCCATCCACTCTTAGAGGCTGAAAAGAGGCAATGAGAGGAAATCCCTCAATGAAACGGCTGGTACGCAAAACAGAAACCCTCAGTCAACGTAACTCGCCGTTTAGAGTTACGAGGCCGCGGCGGCTTTTCCTTTTCGCGTTCAGAGTTATTTTTATTTTTCTTGCCCAACTGCGGCGCTGGGATTTGAACGTGGGCCCTGCTGGGCTCGCAGCTCCCTCTGGGGCCTGGGAGAAGCGCGGAGCGCCAGGCCGGGGGTAGGCCACAAACGGGGCCGATAGGGGGGCCTCGAGGCCAGGGGAACTCAGTCGCGGCCGCAGGTATCCCCCGACCCAACTCTTGCCAATCTCGAGGGCCCCAACTTCACCTTTCTGAGCCTCTCCATCAAAACGCTCTTGTTGCCGCTCGAGTCCAGATTCCGTTTCTTCAGCTCCGCCCGCAGGTCTATCACCCGCAGGTCGCTGAGGCGCCGCGTCCCGGTCTCGGACGAGGCGGAGCTCAGAGCCGTTGTGCCCGCCGCACCCGAATCGCCTAGGCCTGAGAGAGTCTCCGCCATTCCAGGGACCCTGGCTCCGCCACCCACTTAACGCAGAACCGGGCCGGTGTCCTCTCAGCTCCTAGCACAAAATGGCGCCGCCTGCCAGAGAACTGCTCCAGCCTCCCCAGTTCGCCTAGCTTCTGCGCAGGCGCACCCAGCGGAAAACCCACACTAGAGCGTCTGCAAATGCATGGTGAGAGCCCTGGGACATGTGCGCAGGCGCGTTGCGTCTTACGGCCTCCCGCCGCGAACGGCTGGGACGCATGCGTGCTGCGCGTTGTCGTTGGGAACTTGCGGTTGGTCGACGCGCTAGCCCGCTTGCTGCTAAGAACGCATGCGCAGCCGGAAAGCGGGGCGGGAGGAAGTGAGTGAGTTTTCCTCTTAGGCGGCGCCATTTTGTGCTCAGAGCCGCTACAGCAGCTGGCGCTGTAGGAAGTAAGTCCTGGAGACAGGAAACTCGGCATGGCGGAGACTGTTGCGGGGCCTGGCGACTCAGGTTCTGGTACCGCTGCTGTCGGTCCAGTCACCTCAGAGGCGGGGACGCGGCGGCTCAGCGAATTGCGGGTGATCGACCTACGGGCGGAGCTGAAGAAGCGGAACCTGGACACGGGTGGCAACAAGAGTGTCCTGATGGAGCGACTCAAAAAGGTAAGGTGGCTCAGGGCCCGGGACCTGGGGGTGGCGCAGGATGTCGGAGTATGCCCACACGTGGACCTGTCATCGTGATTCTGGGATCCGGGCGTCTGCGACCCCTCTTCGTCTTGGCCGACCCCTAGCCCGAGGTGTCGGGGACCTGGGGGCCGGGTTGTGTGACCTTGATCCATCACCGCCTCTCTCTGTATCTTACTTCTTATCAGCCAGTCGCCTCAAGTGCGCTGACAGCCCGCCTTTTTAACCATTAGGGTAGCCCCTAGACTTCTTCCAAGGTTCGAGTTTTAGACTGGGTTTTGTGACCTTGGACAAGTCCCTTCCCTTCCTTGAGCCTCAGTTTCTTTCTCTAGAGAACAGGTGACCGAAGGACCTTTGCGACCTTACAGGAAAAGGAGCTGTGCTTGTACCTGTCCCCAAGACCTTTGCGTTTAGATGCCCTGTGCCTGACTGCTTTTCTCTTAGGTCTTCTGGCTAACTCTTTGTCGTTTTGGATTTGTTTGAGATATCACCTCCCCAATCACCATCACTAAAGTGCAGCCTCACCTCCCTGTCTGTCCCTCTTTCTCCATCACATCGTTCTGTGTTCATGCTTCGCCTCACAGCACATAACGCAAAGTTGAAAATAGGGGATTGTCGTCTCCAACCAGAACAAGCTCCTTAAGTGTAGGGAACTTGCGAGTTCACTGTTGAGTGCCTAGGCCTGTGCCAGGCATGTAGAAAGCACAGCGGTACCTCCCTCCACCCAGTTTGTTCTTTCCCCCAGAGGTCAAAGATGGCTGTGGAACACCACTCAGCCCTTTGCCCATACAGACCAGGTACAAGCCTCTTGTTATTATTTGCTATGTTGTTAACTTAAAACTAGAAGGTTGGGCAACTGTTTCAAGGTTAGGGGCCATTTTAGAACTGGTCATTGACCCTGATTCTGGAGACACAGCTCTCACACCCCTTTGTCTTTTGGGCATGGGGCCCAGAGAGAGAACCACGTTTTGCTGGGTTTATCCTTTGCCTTTTGGTCTTGCAACCCAGATAGCAGAACCAGACTTGCTCTTTGCAGTGAAGGGTTTGCCTTTGTGTGCCTGTAAGTTGTTACTTACAAAGAACAATGTGTGCTCTGCAGCTCTTGATAATGTAAAATTCATCTCTTCCTGACAGGCAGTTAAGGAAGAAGGACAGGATCCTGGTGAAATTGGTATCACATTGGACCCCACAAACAAGAGGACAGTGAAGAGATGTGTTAAAGGTATCCACCTGTGGTTATTGCTACTTTAGGCCTGAGTGTGTGTTTTGAAAGCTTACGTAGAGAACTGTTTTTTTTAGCGCTCTTTTCTGTTCTTTAGGGCAGGAGAAAGTCTTTGTGTGTCATTGTTCTTCATCTCATAATTAGGCTTGCTTTTCACCAGCTAACAAATAGCTCTGTCAGGGTGCTGGAGGAGGATGCCAAGTAATGTTAAAGTATATACTAAAAACATCTCAGCTCTTGCCATTGGTATTAAAAAAGAACTAGAGTAAGACACCTTAAAAGCTGCCCCAACTGGTTTGAGCAACTGAATGCACCTGCTTGGCTTCCTTCCTGGTTCATAAACAAAAAAATAGGACTTAAATCAACATCTCAAGACCGAATAGAACCCTGCTTCTTTAGGATCCAAAATAGATTGTCGCAGTATTTGTATCCAGCCTATGTTTGACCGGTGTGATTTTTTAAAAATTGAGATATAATTCAAATACCGTGAAATTCACCTGCAGTCATCACCAGTGTTTAAGTCTAGAATATTTTCATCATTCCAAAAAGAAACTCCCATGCCCATTAGCAGTGACTGCTTATTTCCCCAGCTACCAGCCCTTGGCAGTATCGAATTAACTCTGTCTCTGTAGATTGGCCTATTCTGGACTTTTCGGATAAATAGAATCATACAATACCTGGTCTTCTTTCTATGACTTCCTTCTTTCACTGAGGATTACGTTTTCAAGGTTTATTTATGTTGTGCCATGTATCATCAGTTCCTTTTTATGGCAGATACCAGTTATTTTTGGAAGGATTTTATTTCATAAAATTTTGAGACATTGCTATCCTCATTAGGTGTTGTCTTCATTAGATTTTACAGTGACAAGGACAATATAATTCAGGCAGTAGAGGACATTTGCTTAGAAAGTAAAAACAAATTTGTAGCATTTTACCAATCTTAGTTTACTCTTTAAACAGCTTTTCTTAAAAGGGCTTTTCTATAATTCATTGAACTTGTTAAAACTTGTACAGTATAAAGGAAAAGAGAAAATAAATAATAAACTTGTATAATATAAGTGTTTTGAAAGATTAAATTTTTTATTTAGGTTCCATAAAGGTATTTACATTACATTTAATTTTAAAATGTCAATGTGTTTTATTCTGCTCTTGTATTGATCCAAATTTAAGCTGTAGACACTAAGTGAATTCAGACTATTAGAGACTGGTAGACTAGTCTATATATAGCAGGAAAAATACAAATATCTCTTTGCGCTTCACTGTTAAGTTATCCATGGTCTGAAAGTCTGGTTTAAGAAAGCTATGAAACAACTTAAATGAGTTTAAGATTTTTTTTTTTTTTTTTTGCAGAGACAGAGTCAGAGAGGGACAGACAGACAGGAAGGGAGAGAGATGAGAAACAGCAATTCTTTGTTGTGGTTCCTTAGTTCATTGACTGACTTCTCATATGTGCCTTGATGGGGGTGGGAGGTGGGGGTGCTACAGCAGAGTGACCCCTTGCTCGAGCCAGCGACCTTTGGCTCAAGCTGGTGAGTCTTGCTCAAACCAGATGAGCCCGCGCTCAAGCTGGCGACCTCGTGAGAACCTGGGTCCTCTGTGTCCCAGTCCGACGCTCTATCCACTGCACCACTGCCTGGTCAGGCAATTTAAGAATTTTTAATGAAAGTTTTTAATGTATATGCTCATTTAGAACTGGTGAAATTCAAGGCTTACTAATGCAAATATTCTTGGTTCCTAAGAGGGATCTTTACATCATTAGACAAACTGAGCCTTAGCTGGGTGCTCTAAACACCTGTCTGAAAGTCTGTATTAAAGCTTAGGTCAAATCAAAACTATATGGAGTTAGTTAGCATTTTGTCTGGAAAGTTCTGGTAATCACTTTCATTGGTATGAAAAGAATGTTTGTACCAGTACAGCTCTAGCCCTGGTCCTTCCCCCTTCCTTTTTCTTTTTTTTTTTCTTTTTTTATTTTATTCATTTTAGATGAGGAGACAGACAGAGAGAGAGATAGAGAGAGAGAAAGAGAGAAAGGGGGGGAGGAGCTGGAAGCATCAACTCCCATATGTGCCTTGACCAGACCAGTGCAGGGTTTTGAACTGGCGACCTCAGTGTTCCCAGGTCGACGCTTTATCCACTGCGCCACCACAGGTCAGGCTCCCCCTTCCTTTTTCAGAGAGGTCTCCAACACCCAGAGAAGGCATTGAGGGCAGAAGATCGCACCTGCAGGTTGTTGAGTTAGCATATCCTTTGGAGGTGTCTGGGCTCGTGGTTAGTGATATAAAGTGCTAGATCCTCATGGTATCCTGGTTGAAATTGGGTCCTTGAGATAACATAAAAGTGATCAGGAGGGATTAACCATTCATTTTCCAGAATCAGTGCCACAAGGTGGAACTAATTTTGGTAATTCATGAGTAACTTGCCTTTTAAAAGTAAAAAGTAGCTGAACTTAGAAAAATCTTCCTCCTTTAGCTCAGAACAAGAGATTACTCCCCTTACTCATCTAAACAGGCAAAATTGTGGAAGACAGGTGGATGTGTTTTGAAAGATTAAAATTTTGAATTAGGTTTTATGTGGGAAACTAAAATCTGATTTTCTAGTTTCTGCCCCCTTGCCTTCCAGCCCATTTCAGCTTTTAGTCAGCAGAGACCAGGCCTTTGGGACTGGGGTGCAGCCTGTCTGCCCAGCACTTGTCATTCCACTCTTTACTTGGGGCACTTTGGGTGAAGCTTTAGGGTGTGTGTCTCTCCTGTTTACATCCTGTGTGGGCACTGCAGGCTACTATTTAGAGGCCTAGAAATGGAGTGCAATTGCCAAACATTTTTAAACAATGTATCTCAGCATATGCTGGGTTTAAATATAATGGGAAATTAGTTGAGTTTTTGAGTCCCAGCTTTGGAGCGGAACCAAGTTCTTACGTGCCAAATGCAGATAACAAACCTGCTAGTGTTGTGTGGAGTATTAAACAATAAAATACAGGGAAGACAGTTTCTGACATGCAAGAAAACCACATTTTTTGAGTGGTTACTGATAATAATGGTGAATGAGATTCTTAAAGTGTAGACATTTTAGTTTGAATCTTTAATCAGATATTGAGGTTTTGTATGTTGAGTTTTCTCATTTCAATAAATTATAAAAATAATACTTGAAGATATTTTGGGAAATGTAAAAAGTACACGTGTGAAAATAAAATGACCTCTAATTAGACCATCGAGTATTTTAACCAGCATTGGTGGTTGCCTCAGTCATCTTCATCTACATGCATCTTCACGCTTGCTTGTATACAAACATACAGGTGCTTTTTAATAAAAGTAGATCTACGTGTTTCTTTTTTAACTTTCTGGGAATTTTACCTTATCATTAAATTTTTTTTCCCATTGATTTGAGAAAGAGAGGGAATGGGTGGAGGGGAGAAAGAGAGAAGCATCAACTCATTTCAGTTAGTTATGTGCTCAATGATTCTCATATGTACCCCGATTGGGGGTCAAACATGTGCCCTATGGCATACCCGTTTGATGCTTTATTCACTGAGCCACTTGGCCCGGGCTCTTTTTCTTTTTCTTTTTTATTTTTTTTTTATTGTAAGACATTGTATGGTGTACCACAGGGTTTCATAACCTTGATACTATTGAATAATTTTTTGTATTAGGGCACTGTCCTGTGCAGTGTGGTTTGTTGAGCAGCATCCCTGGTCACTCCCTATCCACTAGATAGATGCCAGTAGCACACACCCACAGATGTGACACATACACACCCAAAATGTCTCCAGATATTTCCAGATTGCAGTTCATTCTCCATGCTGGCATCCCAAAGATGATGAAAATGTGCTGTGAAATTTGTTTCCCTTTCAGATGTTTAGGCTGTATATACTTTCTAGATAGAATAAATACCTATGTTTTGAATTCCTTGTCAGACATTTTAGTGCACGTCCTAAGGGAAGCACCTGGAATAAAGAACATGTACATTTTTTTTAAGTGAGAGGATGGGAAATAGACATACTCCTGCATGTGCCCAGAATGGAATCCACCCGGTAACCCCCATCTGGGGCTGATGCTCTTATCAACCAAACTATCCTCAGTGCCTGAGACCGATACTCAGACTAACTGAGCAATCCTCAGCGCCCGGGATCAGTACTCAAACCAATCAAACCACTGCCTGTGAGAGGGGACGAGAGAGAGAAGGGGGAGAAGGAGGGAAGAGAAGCAGATGGTTGCTTCTCATGTGTGCTCTGACCCGGGATTGAACCCAGGATATCCACACACTGAGCCAGCGCTCTATGCACTGAGCCAACCGGTAAGGGTTTCAATACATGTGGAGCCTCTCCTTTCCATCTAACCCCCCTTAGGAATACCTAGCATTAATTGTAAATAGTTTTTTTAGCAGTCATAACACTCAGGATGACCATGGACTTTATGGTAGCCTTTGCCTTGCAGAACATAGTTCTTGAGCTGAATGAAAACTGATGAAAAGCAGTTGGCCTGATCGAAATGGTGCAAATGGGGAAACCAGCAAGTTAAATAATTCAGAATGCTGAGATTGCAGTATTTTTATTACCAGATGGATGTTACATTTTTAAAGTTATGTTTGTTATTGGAGTGGTTTTGAAACCTTTTGAGACTCTTAGGTATTTTATGCAAAATCAGACCACTTTGATAGTATTTCAGAAATCTTAGATATCATTATCTCAATGGAGACAAAATTACACACAATACAATAGGGGGACCTCTTCTAATTTCCTTGTTTCTTGTTCTCACCAAGACTGAAAGTCTATCATTCTGAATAAACTATGAGGCCAGACCTGAGTGTTATTTGATTGAACAATTATTTTGTAATTAGGACAGAAAACGGAAGAAGAAAACATGGAAGACAATGGGCTGGAAGAGGATTCCAGAGACGGGCAGGTATGTAGTATGTCAGTGGAGATGGCGGCAGGAGCTTTGGGTCTTGGTCCACTAGGTCATTGACACCTCTCATTCTTCTTTATAGGACGATGTGGAAGCAAGTTTTGAGAGTTTGCAGAATATTGACATGATGGATGTTAGTGTGTTAGAAGAAGCTGAAGTCGAGAACAGCAGTGCCCCAGACTTTGGGGAGGATGGCACAGACAGCATTCTCAATTCCCTTTATGATAGCAAAGAGTATGTGGCCACACAGCTGAGAGAGCTCCCAGCTCAGCTCACAGAACATGCTGTAGGTAACGCCAAGACATGTGGAATGTGCCAGGAGCCCCAAGGCTCCCAGTGCTCAGTGCTGTTTATATGAGCAAGAACATGCTAGGGGTTGATAAAATAGCAAGCAGCAAACTTACCAGTCACCCTAAGCACTAATTTAGGATCTGAACTTTGGTAATAAATTTTGTCCATTTCAACTCCATGTAGGTCAGATATTAATGGATGATTTCTCTGTGGTACTGAAGAATAATAATTGGTAGGAGACACTTTTTAAGCATAAATCATAAAATAAAAGGTTGGCACAGTTGATAAAAGTATTTTCCTTTATAAAAAATACATTTGAAAAACCTAGGAAGAGAAACAGCTTATGAACCCTCATCATCTAGATAATCCTGTTGATATTTTAGAAAGTTTACTCCATGCACAAGGGTAGACAGTCATTAAAAGATGTGAAATATAGTGAATAAAAGTATTTGTCATCCTAGAAGAACCTTTTAAAGGTTAAAAGGATTCAATATTAATGTCCCCGTATGGGAGATAGGTCTTTAATTCTGTTATCAGTGTCTCTTTGTCAAGTTCTACCAGTATTTTGGCATAGAGCTCTCTATGGTGGCCATCCTAGAAATGATGGCCATTTTAATCTTACCGACTTGGCATACCCAGCCGTTCTAGTTTAGTGGTGTTATGTACTTAAGGCATTACAACTTTAAACTGAAAAAACTGCCTTTGTAGGATTGAACTTTAAACCTTCAAGGTCAAAAGTCACAAACTAAACATCACCACACCCTAACCTGGGGTAGTATTAAGCAACTGATCTGTCCTTTCTAGGCATGATCTTGTTGTGTCATACTAATTATTTTCAGAGCATGTACTTGGTTTCTAACTTCTTGGTTAATGGAAGCATCCAGGTTATAAGGTTCAAACTTAGAAAGTACCTGGAAAGGGATATTTTGTGTTTCACTTGAAAAGGTAAAAGGCCTTCAAATTTAGCAACCTTTAAGATAAATTGGATTTGTTTGTTTGGTTGGTTGGTTTATTATCTTTAGGGGGCCATAGTAAATTAAAAAAAATGAAAACAGCCAAGTTAACCAAATAAAGCACTTCAGAAGAAAGTGTCCAGTTACTGTGATTTTAAAGGTGAAATTAGAGTTTGGTTTTGAGCTCTGCTTTGGGAATTCTATGGCTAGGTGGTATATGTTGACCAATAGTTTGTGGAAACTGCCTGGGAAATGAATTCATTCATTCAGACAATGGAAACTGCCTGGGAAATGAATTCATTCATTCAGACAATGCTGACAGAATACCTACTATCTGTGAGCCTCTGTCAGCTATGCTGGTGTTACCTAGTGGTGGAATAGGTGGGGGGGCAGGGAGGCAAGTAATAAACCAAATAATTTAACATTGTCTTGCATATGGCAGTAGAGATATGAAGGAAATAGACATGTAGATTGCCTGGAACATAGGAATAGGCCTTGCCATTCACTGCTCTGTCCCCACAAAGTGACCTTCCATCATCTTTCAGGTAGATGGGGAAGGCTTCGAGAGCACTTTGGATGCTTCATCATTGGACTTCAAAGTACCTTCAGTAAGTGGCCATCTATTTCTGCATGGCTGGAAACTTTATGTGAGGGGTTAACTTTAGCAGGAAAGGACATGTGCATGTATGTAAAAACGATTTTTTGAACTAAGGTGGGTACTAGGGTAAGAGACTGAGAGCTAAACCAGTCAGTTTTGGAGTTTGCAGTCTACTAGGTGCAGGGTTAATAACCTACAAGAATGTAACTGAAAGAGAAGTTCTATGAGGGAAAAGTTCAGGTAGTTGGCCCACAAGAGCACCTAGAAGCCTTCCTTTAGTAAGTCCTATTCGAATTAAGGTCTGATAGGAGTTAGCTCAGGAGTTAGCTGGTGAAGGGGAAAAGGAGACTTTGGGGCAGAAGGGAGCATGGCTTAGTATGGGGATAGAGTGTGCAGGGTAAGGGCAGAGGTGCAGGGTTGGTGCTGCAGAAGCAGATGGGCCTAACTGCCAGAATTGACGGGCTGGGAAAGGATTTGGCAGCTGATCTTATGTGGGGGCGGGGGGAGTTGGGGAAAGGTTTTAAGCAGGGTAGAGAAACGGTTTTTGTTAACAGGTTCTAGTGTTAAGTAACAGTTTATGTGGGAAAGACATTTTTTCCTCTAGTCTGGTGTGATGTACAAAGCAGTGGCCATTTATGTGACCTCTGCCATGATTGGGAGTCTGCCAGCTGCAGAGGCCATTAGATCAGGGGTGGGGTGGTCCAAATCTGGGGGGAGAATTGAGCAGGCTAAATAGTCCCACTACTTTTCTGTTTTTGCTACGGAGAAACTGACAAAATGATTGCAGGATGAAATACATTGTTTTGAGTGAAGAAAGTTTTTGGAAATAGGTGTTTTATTTGTACTTCAAGGAAAGCTACAGCTGCCCAGTTTTGAAGTTCCTTATGATTTTTCTTTCTCTTTTCTTCTTTAACTAGGATATTGAAGAACCACTTTTGGAGCCAGGTACTGATAAGAGAAACACAACAGTTATGGTTTGAAAATTTTCTCACTATTTTTCTCAAGCTGTTTATGTTAAGCTGTATTATGGTCTTGTAAATGATTTTAATGGTGGACAATCCAGATCGTACAAGGATCAGAGATTGGAAACCCATTCATATCACCAGATCTGTGGAACAGTTGTTCTGGTTTCTAGAGGTCATATATATGTGGTGAGATGTAATGATTATGTTCTCATCTCTTTAACCACAGAGTGGCATTTATGTAATTTCTCCTTGTGATTCTTCCATGTGTTTCTACACATGAAACAGATCTTGTGATATTTCTTTGCAGTCGATGTGATTAATGCAGTTAAGGCAGGATAAAGCGGTTGTCAGGGTACTTATAACCTGAGAAGTGACTGGATTCCAGAAGAGGAAACAGAGTTTCTTCATGAGAATTTCCAACATGTTATTCCCCTTCTGGACTGCGTTTCTCTCTCGCCATCTGAAGAGTTTCTGGTTTTCAAATATTGGACTATACTTTTAAAAGAAATTCAAAGAAATTTGGAAATTGAGCTGTCATTGAATGGTGACTGCATTCGGTTCAGCACCTTGGACATTGGAAAAATAAGTCAGAAGACCCAGACTTGAACAAAACATGAAGAAGACTATTGAGCAGCAGCCACGTGGTTGTAGGTGTTTAAATCTGTGGGGGCCTTTTCCATGTAGCATAGCGGCTTACTCGAGCAGTCGGTTGGAGTGCAGGTAGTGTAACTAGTGTAACGTGTGTACCCGCGGGTTTTCCAATCTCTGTGTAGCTAGCGGTTCTCTTCATGTTAGTGTGGCAGCCGTGCCAGTTCCACATTTGTGATTGCTTTATTTCCCTGGTAATTAAACCTTGTGCCATTCTATTCCTGTTAAATCCGTAGAAAATGAGAAAATACTCGACATTTTGGGGGAAACTTGTAAATCTGAGCCAGTAAAAGAAGAAGGTTCCGAGCTGGAGCAGCCATTTGCACAGGATACAAGTAGCGTGGGGCCAGACAGAAAGCTTGCGGAGGAAGAGGACCTTTTTGGCAGCGGCCATCCGGAGGAGGGTGATTTAGATTTGGCCAGCGAGTCAACAGAACAAGCTCAGTGGAGCAAGGCAGACACCCTGTTAGCGGTAGTGAAAAGGGAGCCCGTGGAGCAGACAGGCGGTGAAGAGAGGACGGACTGTGAACCTGTAGGGCTAGAGGAGCCAGTTGAGCAGAGTAGTAAAGCCTCAGAGTGCGCAGAAGCCTCTAGCGAGGAGGTCGTGGAAGCACCCCGGGAAGCCTCAAGCCCAGACCCCAGAGATAGCAAAGAAGACGTGAAGAAGTTTGCTTTTGAAGCTTGTAATGAAGTCCCTCCGGCTCCTAAAGAGTCCTCAGCCAGTGAGGGCGCTGATCAGAAAATGAGGTTTGTTTTTTCTCAGTTTTAGACCAGACGCTATCTCCTTTTCATTGGTCGTTTAATGACACACATAAGCTGTTTTTTCTGCAATTGGCCAGCCAGACTGATGAAATTGTAGTTTACCTCTAAAGAACATTTTATTTCTCTTTGTGTATTTTTAATGGCTGATTTGATTTCTTTTTCTCAACCTACTATGGTTGTGTTCTTAAATTGCTAAGTGTTCTCTTCAGTTAAATTGAATTTACTTAAAAATATGACATTGTATTTTGGGGGGTCAGTTTATTCAATATAAGCTTGCAAAGATGTCTTAAAATTTTATTTCAGAATAAGTTTCTGGTAGGTATTCAGTTTTAGCACATATTATATTTTTAATTTAGTTCTCTTTTGTTTTTTTCTGTATGATTAACATTAACTTTTGTCTTTAGTTCTTTTAAGGAAGAAAAAGATATAAAGCCAATCATTAAAGATGAAAAAGGTATGATTTAACTTATGTGTTGGGGAGCCACCTATGGATCCTCTTAGCCTAGGAGGGAGGGGCCTGGAAGTTGCCACACTCTAGATCCAGTAGTTTGTTTTATTACAGATTACTGGAATAAACCATCTTATTGTCTCTCAAGAAATTAGTTTTAAATGTCGGTGAACTGTGCTCTATATTTCTTTTGTGGTTGTCATTTATGTGGTAATAAAAATTCTAATATACTGCATTCTGTTACGACTCTGTTGTCCATTAAGTAACAAGAGATATAGAAGCTGCTATCTTGATTAGAGATATGATCATTGGAAGACATTTCAGTTTATAACTGAGCTGGACATGATTATTCCTTAACTAAGAAAACTTTCTAACATCCAAATTTTTCATATTCTGTCGTAGGCATTGACAGATTAAATTCTTGAATCAGAAGAGTTGAAATTGGATGTAGTAAGGGTGATGAGAGAGTGCCATCTTAGGAGTGGTCATGCTTCCTTTTCTGCCCAGAGCAAATCATAATCTTCTCTCTCCTGCTGCAGGTCGGGTCAGCAGCAGCTCTGGTAGGAATCTGTGGGTCAGTGGGCTCTCGTCCACAACTCGAGCAACAGATCTAAAGAATCTTTTCAGCAAGTATGGCAAGGTATTCTCTCCTTTATGTCTAATTTCCCAGCCTCAGCATTAAAAATACTTAAGTTTGGAAAACTGCTTCACACTAATTTTATTGGTGGTCATTTCTGGTTTAAAAATAAAAAAAAAGTGGAAGCGGGGGAAACCCCATCTGGTTTTGGGAAATAGACCTTTTTTTTGTTTTATTGATTGATTTTTAGAGACAGAGAAGCATTCATTTGTTGTTCCACTCATTTGTGTGTTTATTAGTCACTTCCCATCTGTACTGACCAGGGATTGAACCTGCAACCTTGGTGTTTCAGGACACTAATCACTGAGCTAGTCGGCCAGAGCCAAGCATGTCTTTTTTTCTGGTTGAGAGTAGATAATAGGCAGAGCAGATCATCATGGCATAGAACTCTACAGAAAATGTTTGTAAATAGCTACAATCTGAATGTTTTGTGGTTCTAACTTCTCTTCAAGGACTGCTGTCTTTTGGCCTATACATAGCTTGAAGCTGGTGTGATGAGTTTTTTCTTTTTATCTTTTTCTTTTCTTTCTTTTCTGACAGAGAGACAGGAAGAGATAGGACAGACAGACAGGAAGGAGAGAGATGAGAAGCATAAATTCTTCATTGCAGCTCCTTAGTTGTTCACTGACTGCTTTCTTGTATGTGCCTTGCTGGGGGGGCGGGCTATAGCAGCTTGAGCGGGTGACCCTTTGCTCAAGGCTGCGACCTTTGGGCTCAAGCCAGTGACCATGGGGTCATGTGTATGATTCCATGCTCAAACCAGCGACCCCACGCTCAAGCTGGTAAGCCAGCACTCAAGTCAGTGACATTGGGGTTTTGAACCTGGGTCCTCTGTGTCCCAGTCCGATGCTATATCCACTGCATCACCGCCTGCTCTGGCTTTTTTTTTTCTTTTCTATTTTTTCTTTTTAATTTTATTTTATTCATTTTTTTTTTTAGAGAGGAGACACAAAGTGAGAGAGAGAGAGAGAAAAAGGGGGGAGGAGCTGGAAGCGTCAACTCCCATATGTGCCTTGACCAGACCAGTGCAGGGTTTTGAACTGGCGACCTCAGTGTTCCCAGGTCTACGCTTTATCCACTGCGCCAACACAGGTCAGGCTTTTTTTTTCTTTTTTTTTAATGAGACTTGATTCATTTTAGAGAGGGAGAGAGAGAAGGGAGGAGGAGCAGGAAACATCAACTCCTATACGTACCTTGACCAGGCAAGCCCAGGATTTCTAACATATGACCTCAGTGTTCTGGGTTGCTGCTTTATCCACTGTGCCACTACAGGTCAGGCTATCTTTTTCTTAACAACGAGTGTTGACTTTTATATCTTACAGCATCTCAAGTGTATAGTTTAAGAGCTGTAACATGATGGTGGTTTATAAATAAGTCACCTGAGATGCTGCTCACGTGGTCAGGAGGAAAATCATACAGCTCAGAACTTGAAGTACTTTTAAAAATGATTTTGTTATTTTGGAATTAGGTGATGAAACAGTCTTTTTAATTATTTTTCATTGATTTGAGAGAAAGGGGAAGTGGAGAGAATCAACTCATTGTTTCACTTAGTTGTTCTATTTAGTTGTGCCCTCATTGGTTGCTTCTCACATGTGCCCCAACCAGGGATCGAACCCGCACCTGGGCGTGCGGGGACGAGCAAGCCATCCAGGCCCAATGAAGCAAGCTTATAAGCCATAGGGACTGCTCTGGTCTCCGGGGTGCCTATGAAAAGTGGCCCATTGAGGGCGAGTTAGGAGGTGATGCCTCAAGGTGTTGAGAAGTTTTAGGAATTCCAGCCAGCGCTTCTGTAGCTATCTTGTCCTGGATGCTCAGGTGAATCTTTGCTCAGGTCCCTGTCACCCATTTAGGTATTGTTGAGTGCGTTAGTGATTTAAGCAGGCAGGATCCAGAAGCATTTAGAAGGGCTTGGAAAATTTAAATCATAATCTGCTCATTTATATTTACCTCTTTCTGGACTCAGGCACTGATTTTAAACCTGAACAAACATACTATATAAAGTCCTTGTCATTATAGATCTTATAGGCTGGTGGAAAATTGATTTTCAAAATAAGCACAACACATCCAGAAGTATGTTAAGGATAATTACAACACGCCAGTCATGAATGGTAGGGAGACCAAACTTAGATTTGAGAGGTGGGTTTGGCAAAGCTTGCTGATGAGGTAGTATTTAGGGCAAGGCTTGAGTGATTGGACTTGGGCATGCCTGTGGGCCAAGGCTTTGTAATTTGGATGAACTCAAGACTGCTGTGAAGAACTCCAGGGCAGAGAACAGAGGTAGAACAGGGATATGTGAGCTTCTCATGGTATCTGCCCTCATTTGGGTTTAATTGTAATTGGGAGTGATGCCCTCGCAAGGAGAAGTAGTGTGATGGAAAGGTCAGATAACCCCATGATTGGCGCAGTCTCCTGAACTTAAGAAGAGATAAGAATGTGAAGCTTCATCTCTGCTTTGAGAACTGGTACCTGTGTTTTTAGTGGAGGCTACTGTCCCCTTTGACCCTGTATGGCATGCTCTGGGGTTTTCCTATGCAGTCAAAGCAGGACTCCTTCATCCTGGGGAGGGGCAGAAACACAAACACAAATGTCAGGTTCTTCAGGGAACCAAGAGAGCATGAACCGCTGCCTCCTGCCCCCTTGTCACAATTGGGAGCACAGGTCCAAAAGAGGAGGTGACTTGTTCAAGTTGACCCATTTAATCAGAGGTGGTTAGAGCCAGAAGCCAGGTCTACTATGTCTCAGGGGCTCTTGGTATTTCTAAAGGGCCTGGCCCTACCCTTACTTCAGATGCTCTACAGAACATTTACAGTTACTTAGGCGACTGTTCGTACAGTGGAGTTTAAATGTGTGATCTGGCTATGTTTCCTCATTTCTTGAAATTCTTGGTCTTATTTATTTGCTGCCTTCAGCATTGGGTATTTTTCTTGATTTATGGCTTATTACTTAACTATATTCTAGTTCCTTGAGATGTAAAGTTAGGTTTTGTGTTTTCTTTTAATTGATTTTAATTTATTGTGTTTACATGGATTCTAGTGTTGCCCTGAATGCATCCCACTACCCCTTTTTTATTTTTTTTAAGGATAAAGTTTTTAATTAGTTCATTTTTAGAGAGAGAATAGAGAGAAAGAGAGAGAGAGAAGAAGGGGAGGAACAGGAAGCATCAATTCCCGTATGTGCCTTGACCAGGGAAGCCCAGGGTTTCAAACTGGTGACCTCAGCACTCTAGGTTGATGCTTTATCCACTGCGCCACCACAGGTCAGGCTAGTCAGGCTTTTTTATTTGAGATTTTTTTTTTGGTTTTTGATGCAGGCTATTGCTATGAATGTTCCTCTTAGAATGGTTTTTGCTGTGTCCCATAAGTTTTGGTATGTGACTGTCCATTTTCATTTGTCTCAAGGTATTTCTTTTGATTTTTTAAAATTTTTTCCCTCTGGTTGAGCTGCAACTATTTTTAGCAAGAGAGAGAAAGAGATAGGAAGGGAGAGAGATTGAAAGCATCAACTTGTACTTGTGGCACTTTGGTGGTTCATTCATTGCTTTCTCATATGTGCTTGACTGGGGGGGCTCCAGCCAAGCCAGTGACCTCAGTTTCGAACTTAATTTACTATAGTCTGTCTTTCAGTGTTATACTAGTACCTTATAACAGTACACTGCCATTGCCTGCTCCAAGCCTTTGTGAAATAAGAAGAAATGTGGGATTTTAATTTCTCTTATACTCACAATTTTAAATGCTCTTTATTTATTGTTTTTATCCAAGCTCCCTCTGGTATCTCCTTCCTTGAACGTTTCTCATCTCATATGACTGCAAGTTAGTTTTTTTATGGGGGGGGGGGTTTGCAAGTCATTCTTTTTCCTTTGTCTTGTAAGCTGTTTTCTTTATATTTATTTATTTTTTTAACTTATTGATTTCAGTGAGAGAGGAAGGGGGGGAAGAGAGAGAGAGGAGAGAGAGAAAGAGACAGGAACATCAATCTGTTCCTTTATGTGCCCTTGCTAGGGATCGACCCAGCAACCTCTGTGCTTTGGGATGATTCTCTAACTACCTGAGCTATCTGGCCAGGGCCTGGCCTTGTAAGCTGTTTCCACTGGGTGTGAAATTCTAGGTTGGTTGAGTTTTCTTCCAGAGGTCAAAGCCACTCCACTGCCTTTTGGCTCACATTGATTCCAGCCAGTTGACTGTGCTTTTCATCTTTGTTTTTACCACATGTGTGGCTTTTCTTCCTCTGGCTTTCAGATTTTTCTCTTTATCACACACTGGTTTGAAACACTTTGCTGATGATGTGTATTGATTTTATTTACTAAGGTTGTTTCCTGCTCTCTTTGCCTTCGGGACTTCACACATTGTTCTGATTTCTTTTGTATCGTCTTTTTTTTTTTTTTTTTTTAATTTACCCTCGGTTCATTTTTAATAGCTTGGACTATGTGTTCAAGTTCCCTTTTTTTCTACAGAGTCTTATCAATCCCATCTGATATATTTTTCATCTCAGAAGTTTGGTTTGGGTTTTTTTATTGTTGTTTATTTAACAAGGGAGAGAGGGAGGGAGAGAGGCAGGAGGGGAGAGAGATGAGAAGTACCAACTCATAGTTGCACCGCTTTAGTTGTTTATTGATTGCTTCTCATGTGTGCCTTGACCAGGGGGCTCAAGCTGAGCCTGTGATCCATTGCCCATGCCAGCAACGTTGGGGTTAAGCTAAGCGACCTTTGGGTTCAAGCCTCTGACCATGGGATTATTTCAGTGATCCTACACTCGAGCCGGCAACCTCAGGGTTTCAAACCTTAGACCTCAGCGTCCCAGGTCAACACTCTATCCACTGTGCTACCACCAGTCAAGCTGATTCCGGTGTTTTGAAATGTCATCCTTATATTTACCTGACATGCTCAATCATTCCTCCACCTTTTTGAATATTTAGAATATAGCTAAAACAACTACTTAGTGTCCTTGTCCACTGATGCTGTCATTGTGTCATTTCTGAGTCCAATTGTATTGGTTGGCTTATTTTATTCCTTAGAGTTGGAATTTCTATTTCTTGGCTAACTCAATTGTTTTTTATTGGATGCCAGGTACTGTGATTTTTACCTTGTTGGGAGCTAGTTGACTAGTTGTTCTTATATTCCTATAAATGTTCTTGAGCTTTTGCTGGGCACAGTTCAGTCACTTGCTCCTTCCAATGCTTGCTGTCAAGTTTTGTTAATTAGGCCAGCCTGACCAGGCGGTGGCGCAGTGAATAGAGCATCGGACTGGGACGCGGAGGACCCAAGTTCAAAGCACCGAGGTCGCCAGCTTGAGCATGGGCTCATCTGGTTTGAGCAAGGCTCACCAGCTTGAGTCCAAGGTCACTGGCTTGAGCAAGGGATCACTCGCTCTGCTGTAGCCCCACAGCCAAGGCACATATGAGAAAGCAATCAATGAGAAACTAAGGTGCTGCAACAAAGAATTGATACTTCTCATCTCCTTTTCAGTCTGTCTGTCCCTATCTGTCCCTCTCTCTGTCTCTGTCAAAAAAAAAAAATCAGGCCAGAGCTCAGGGCTAGTAGCTTCATGTACTCCAGGGGCAGCACCATTTTTGAGCACTCTTCCCAATGCTCATAAATTACAGGCTTTCCCACCCAGCCATTGGGTTTATTCTAGAGAAAGTGGGCTTTTTGCAGTCCTCAGGGATTGTTTCCTCTGCTTCTGCGGGTTGTCCTTTCCCTAGTGTTGGCAGTTTTCTCACACAGGTGCTACTCGGGAGCCCTGTGCAGCTCTCTGTAGCTGTCTTTTGCATGGCTTCCTCTTGTAGTATATGATTGCTCACTGCTTTGAGCTCCTCAGACTCTGACCTCTGCTCGCCTCAGGGAGCCCCTTCAGTTCTTCTTTTCTGCCCATGGCCTGGAACCTCTAGGCAGTAAGATGGTAGCCGTGGGGCCTCCTTGTGTATTCCCATTGTTGCAGGTGTCACCATCCTATGTAGTCTGATGTCTGACAACCCTTGTTGCTTGCATTTCTTCCTGTTTTTTAGTTGTTCCAGGCAGTGGGAAGGTTAATGCTTTGTGCTCCATTCTAGCTAGAAGTGGGAGTTGGCTCTGCATCTGTGTCACAGGTCTTCCTGTCTTCGGTCCACATAGATTGGGGTGCACTTCTGAGTAGATATCTCCTCAGCTATCCGTAGATACAGTGGAATTGAGAAAATTATCTAAGTGGGAAGGATTTTTGATTAACAAGTTGTGGTTAGTGAAGTTTAACTGTCTAGCTTTTCCTGTTTGTTTTTTGTCACAATGAGAGCTGATCTTGTATCAAAATCAATTGTATTTTGATAAGTCAAGATTAGTTAGAACAATTTTAATAACTAACAACTGATAATTTTTGAAGAAGTAAAAACTAGTGGAAATGAGGTTTTTTTTGTTTTTGCTTTTTTGATAAAGAGATGGGGGGGACAGATAGGGACAGACAGATAGGAAGGTAGAGAGATGAGAAGCATCCATTCTTTGTTGTAGCACCTTAATTGTTCATTGATTGGTTTCTCATATGTGCTTTGACTGGGGAGCTATAGCAGAGCGAGTGGTCCTTTGTTCAAGCTAGCAACCTTGGGCTCAAGCCAGCAACCCCGTGCTCAAGTCAGATGAGCCCATGCTCAGGCCAGCGACCTTGGGGTTTCAAACTTGGGTCTTACGTGTCCCAGTTTGACACACTATCCACTGTACCACTGCCTGGTCAGGCGTGGAAATGAATTTGATCAGTTAACTGCTAATAATTTTTAACATTGTGTGGTTATTTATATGAAAAAGTAAGAGTGCTCTTTCCCATGAAGGTTGTCGGAGCCAAAGTGGTGACCAACGCTCGCAGTCCTGGGGCTCGGTGTTATGGTTTTATTACCATGTCGACATCTGATGAGGCCACGAAGTGTATTAGCCATCTCCACAGAACTGAGCTGCATGGAAGAATGATCTCCGTAGAGAAGGTAAGGAAGTCCTTGCTATTGTAACTCATGAACTTCATGTGGGAGAAGACATGGTGTGTGAGCCGTTTCTGTCTGCATTATATTTTAGGCCAAAAACGAACCTGCTGGGAAAAAGCTCTCTGACAGAAAGGAGTGTGAAGTGAAAAAGGAAAAAGTATCCAGTGTTGACAGACATCATTCTGTGGAGATCAAAATTGAAAAGTAAAGTGATTTTTTTTAAGCTTTCTCTTAGATTGATGACTGGGAAGAGAGCAAGTGGCAGCCATAGGGTCATTCATGAAACTTGTCTCTTGCGTAGGCAGGCTGACCAGCTTCTCATTCACGTCGTGGGTGATTTTGGCATCTTGCTGCCACCTTGGTATTCAGCTCTCAGTAGATGTTCATTGAATTAATCTTATGACTCTAAAAAATGGATTCAGATTATCTTTAATAAGTATTTACATCCAAACAACTTAGATGTGTGTTAAAAAATAACACTCAAAGTGAACAAATAATGTTTCTTTTTCATTCTTAACATCCTCGACCCTTGAGCAGTCTCTCAAACCATGGACTCCATTCATGTTCCAGGTTGATTTTCGTGTGAACTTGCTTTTTATCCCAGCAATGACAGAAAACCAGCTCTGCAAAGAGACAGCATTATCCAAGGGACTGTAGCGAGATTGAATATTGAAATGAGTGACCTCGAGCTAATATTTTGTGCAGTGTCTGACAGTTGTCAACTATTGCTGTATTTCCCTCAAAAACTTGAAATATCCCAGAGTACCCGTGATTTCTCTGTGGTACCTTGGGGAGTACTTTGGCACAGTAATTTGGGAACTATAGGTCTGACATACTGTTTTTATTAAGGAGGTGATTTATAGCTTTAACCAAAATGTAAATAGGGACCAATTTTTCAGAGCAGTCATTGCTTATTTATGCTTTTATCCAAATCATAGGCTTGTTTTGGGGAGGGTAGACTGGTGATGTGCTTGATAATGGTGTGATTTTCAGAACACTGTCTCAGTGTTATTTATATTGTCAACACAATTTATTTCCACTTCATCCACTCACACTCTAAAAATTAAATGCTTTGCTGAGAATCTGTTAGTCTCAGAGTAATTCCATTTTGCTGTTGTTTATGTAAAAAAGAACTTACAGTTGAGTAAATATGGCTGTGGGACATCAATACTCATAAGTTGAACTTGGTTTCTTTTCTTTTTCTTTTAAGTGAGAGGAGGAGAGGGAGACAGACAGACTCCCACATGCGCCCCAACTGGGACCGGGATCCATGTGGGAATCCAGGCAAGCCCCCTACAGGCGATGCTCTGCCCATCTAGAGATGTTGCTCAGCAACTGAGCTCTTTTTAGCACTTGTGGCAGAGGCTCCACAAAGCCATCCTCAGCTCCCAGGCCAACTCCCTGGAGCCAATTGAGCCATGGCTGCAGGAGGAGAAGAGAGAGAAAGAGAGAAGGGGAAGTGGGGTGGAGAAACAGATAGTCACTTCTCCTTTGTGCCCTGACTGGAACTCGAATCCAGGACATCCACATGCCAGGCCAGCGCTCTATCACTGAACAAACCAGCCAGCGCTGGATTTGGTTTCTAATGATACAGTTGTTGGTTTCAAGTAAGAAATTGTAGACCTGTAAGAAATGGCTTTCAGATGATCTTTTGTGTATACTTAAAAGTGAGACCCATGATTTTGTTGGCAACTTCTCAAAAAAAGAGATATATCCTTTAGCAGTGCTTTAAAAAATCTGTATTAGAATATGGGAAGCTATTGAGCATTCTTGGTGTTCTTAGTGTCTTGAGATGTTTTTCATTCATTGATTTTTTAAATCACAAAAGTGAGATGTGTTTATGGAAAAAAAGAAAAGGGATAACAATCAGCTCACGTTTCAGGGGATTCCCTTAGTCCCTGGAAGAGTTCTGTGAGGTCTGTGCTCTCTGTAGAAGGGGAAAGTGGCTGAGAAGGGGGATATGCCAACCCAGGGTCACACACTCACCAGCAAGCAGCAAAGCCAGCAGTTAATCCTGGGCTGTTACTCCCAGTGCTGGGGCACGTAACTGGGTGATAAGCTTAAGATATTTGAAACCAAACTGCCTTCAGATGGTTTGCCAAGAGGCTGAGCATTTAAAATTTTTTTTAATTTTATCTTTTTTACTTCAAATAAACACCTTTATTAACCTTTCCTTTTATGTTGTGGATTCCTAGGCTTAGTCATCAGCCTAAGTGAAATAGCGAAGTTTGTCCACAGAGACAGATTGTCTTGGCTGTCGTGAACAAGTGGTGACTTTTCTGTAATTGCCATTGGAAAAGCACACAGTAAAGTCAGGCATACTCCCACTACCTAGTGGGAGCAGTTTTTGATTTGTGTCCCTTCAGCCTTTTGTCCTGTGTGCATGTGTTTTGTTTTGTTTTTTAGAAATTGTGTCTAGGAGGTGCTGTGTGAGTACAGAACAAATAGGGAGTGGTGTCTTATTGTGACAGTTTTCAGGTCTCCTTGGAAGGAAAAGGCAGCACCCCAGAATAGTGGAAGAGGCACATCAGAGGTGATTTATGGTGGCTTTATTTGCAGTAATATAATCACCAGAAGCAATGTCTAGTCTGTCAGAAAGGAAATGGTAAATAACTGTGTAACTGAGAACTGTTGTGTAGCAGTTGAAAGGAGTCAGGTCTGTACATATATATCCACACAGATGAACTTTGAAAGCATGAGGTTAAAAACGCTAGAGAGCAACGTATTGGAGGTCATCCCATTATTATCAGTTTCCAGAAATGTCATAAAACATCCCTGAAGATTGTCTGGGTTATATGAAAGTGCCTATTAAAGGATCTAGAGGTGGGGCTGTATGATTGATAGTTATGGCACCATAGGCAGTGGGGTTTTTTAAAATTATTTTTATTGAATTTAGGAAGGGGAAGAAAGAGAAACATCGATTTGTTGTTCCACTTATACATTCATTGGTTGATTCTTTTTTTTTTTATTTTTTTTTACAGGGACAGAGAGAGAGTCAGAGAGAGGGATAGATAGGGACAGACAGACAGACAGGAACGGAGAGAGATGAGAAGCATCAATCTTCAATTTTTCGTTGCGACACCTTAGTTGTTCATTGATTGCTTTCTCATGTGACTTGACCGCGGGCCTTCAGCAGACCAAGTAACCCCTTGCTGGAACCATCGACCTTGGGTCCAAGCTGGTGAGCTTTTTTTTTTTTTTTTTTTTTTTTTTTGCTCAAGCCAGATGAGCCGACGCTCAAGGCTGGGGACCTTGGGATCTTGAACCTGCATCCTCCGCATCCCAGTCCAACACTTTATCCACTGCGCCACCGCCTGGTCAAGCTGATCGATTCTTTTTAAAAGAAACAAAAGGTTTTATTTATTGATTTGAAGGAGAGGAGAGAAAGAAAGAGAAATGGGGGTTGGGAAGAGCAGGAAACATCAACTCACAGCAGTTGCTTTCATATGTGCTTTGATCAGGGAAGCCCAAGTTTCTGAACCCACAACCTCAGCATTCCAGATCAACACTTTATCCATTGCGCCACTACAGATCAGGCACATTAGTTGATTCTTAAATGTGCCCTAACCAGGAATCAAACACATAACCTCAGCATGTCAGGATAATGTTCTAACCAACTGAGCTATCCAGCTAGGGCAATGGTGTTTTATTTATTTTAAAAAAGGGAAACCAATATGTTAAAAACATTTACAGTTGTCAATTTTGTTACACACCATTGATGATTATTGTGTATACTTACTTTTTTTGCATATTAAAATTAAAAGGTTTTTATTTTTCTTTTCTTTTTTTAAGAGGAAGACAGTCTCCCTCAAGTGCCCCAACGGGGATTCACCCCCGTCTGGGGCTGACAGTCGAACTAATCAAGCCATTGGCTGCAAGAGGGGAAAATGGAGGGGAAGAGAAGCAGATGGTCGCTTCTCATGTGTGCCCTGACCAGGGATAAAAGTATTTCTTAAAATGAAGATTAATGTAAAGATGACAGTTCTGTTCTGTGGAGGGTTAGGAGGAAGGAAGAGTGAACTGGGAGAGGTTTCTTTGGCTGGCGTGAGCTCTTCTCTATACTAGGAAAGAAGTATTGGTTAGAGAACCCAGCAGGACCCTGCTTTTCTGTCCTCAACATCAGAGCCTAGCAGACATTTAATGACTAGAATTTAATTGCCTGAGACAAACAGCATTAGGAAATATGGAAGACAAATTTGAATGGCAACAATGATTTATTTCACTGCTTAGAATAAAACTATGTTTCTTTGAAATGTGATGGTTTCCATATTTGCTGGTATATAGCAAAGCCTTTTAACTCCTCAAAGGATGCAGAAGTTACCAGGTGCCGAATGTTGGCGGATAGGTAGTTCACTGCTGCCTGCTGTTGGAACTTCAGTCATCATACTGTACCTATTTGGGGGAGATTTTTTCCCCCACAAAACTTAATATTCCACACATATAGAAATGTTTCAAAAAATGTTTAAAATTAGTTTCTCACGAAAGATTCTTCCATAGTGTCTACTTGCATGCCTCTTATATGTACGAGTGTCTAGCATTTTGGAAAAACATTCTTGTGAGCCTACAGTTTTATCCTGCAGATTTCAAGGTGTAGCACATAAGTGGGAATAGGGACTGTGTCTGAAGAGTAGATTGTTGCAACAGGTTTTGGTTTTCTTTTTAATTGATTTTTAGAAAGGGGAAGAGAGAGAAATGTCAATTGTTGCACCCATTCATGCCACCTTTGGTTGATTCTTGTATGTACCCTGACTAGGGATTGCACCTGCAACCTTGGCATGTCAGGACGATGCTCTAACCAACTGAGCTACCCAGCCAGGGCCATGGCAGTTTTCAAATAATTCTCCCCATTCACTTGCCACCATGCGGGTTTGCTTTTTTGCTACAGTCTGAGCAAGCAGACTGCTCCTGTCAGACTCTTAGGAACTCAAGTTTGATAACCATGTTTTTATGTAGAACCGTAATTAAGAAGGAAGAGAAAGTTGAGAAAAAGGAGGGGAAAAGGCCTGAAGACATTAAAAAGGAAGAAAAAGATGAAGACGAGCTGAAACCAGGAACCACAAATCGGTCCAGAGTCACCAAATCAGGTGATTAGAGTCTAAGTATTCACAAGGGGGGAAGCGCCAGCCATGGTGGGCTGGTGAGCATCCTAGATCAAGTAAGTACAGAGAGATTCTTGGTGACTTTGCTGAGTTTTGCTGCTTATTGGAAGCCATTAAAGCAAAAGAGCCTTGAGTGATGAGGTTGCTTAAAGGAGTTACTATGTGATAGCAGAAATTCTGTCAGGGATTTGTATTTACTGGCAGCTCGGTGGTCTGGGTTCTTGTTTTTCCTGAGTATTTAGCAGAAAAGAGTGTGGGATTTGCCAGAGGAGGATATCCTAGTTCTTATAACTAATCTGGTGCGATGATGCAGGTGTGTAATCCCACTCTTCTCCATATATGTTAAAACCAGATCTAATAAAAAAACTGAAAAAAGGAAAAGCTCACAACATCTGTACCCTATGAAGCAGTTGCACTTGGAGCATTCTAAAATGCCACCTCTGCTGTCATTTTATAAAAATTCCTTGCATTCTACACCTTCAGATTTGCATGAGGCTCCCCAGAATGTTTTGTGACTGAAAAATTTAAATGCCCAACCCCTCCCCCTTCCAAAACAAGAAAACCAGAAACAAAACCTAACTATCTGGAGCACTAGGATTTGGTGCAGAGCATTACAAGTTAGATCTTAATCATTGGGGTAATTTGCCAGCAGTCTTATGAGGAACTTATTTTTAAAATGTTTCTCAAGTATTGCAAATCTCTCTTAAATCAGTGATTGTTCTGGCGGTTAGAGCCTACTTCGCATGCCATGGAGAGGGAGAATTGGTATGGAACCTTTATTGCTGAAGATGAATGAAGGGATGCCCACTCGTGGGGCTGGGCAGGGGCTCCCTTGGAGCCAGCAGTGTCTTGATTCAGAGCACAAGAACCTGTGTTCTGCAAAGCATTCTAGAATGTGTGGGTGGGATGAAACTCAGAATTGCTTATCCTGTAGGCACAGGAGTGAGTGTGAAGCGTAAAGGAAGCCTGCAGGTGGCATGTGTTTGTGTACACATTGCAGAATGCACTTTGACTCACATTTAAGTGGTAAGATGTGAGCAAGTCACAGCTACTCCATTCCAAATGAGCAAAAAGACTTGTCCGGGTCTGCCAGCCGTTTTCTGCCAAGAGTGGCTGTATTGGTAGTGCTTATTTTATATCATGATAAGGCACAGAGGCTCCAGCGTTAGCATCAGTTATTTGACGGAGAAGTGAGAGCCCCTAGCTGGCTCATGTGCTTTATGCTGGAAGTGAAAATGTCAGCATGTTTTCACAGATTGCTGTGTTTTTTCCTGAAGGAAGCAGAGGAATGGAACGGACAGTCGTGATGGATAAATCAAAAGGAGAGCCTGTCATTAGTGTGAAAACCACAAGCAGATCAAAAGAAAGAGTGAGTATTCTGCCACCTCAAGTCCAGCCGTTTTTGTGGGGGGTTTTTTGTTTGTTTGTTTTGTTTTTGTTTTATTCATTTTAGAGAGGAGACACAGAGTGAGAGAGAGAAAGAGAGAAAGGGGGGAGGAGCTGGAAGCATCAACTCCCATATGTGCCTTGACCAGACCAGTGCAGGGTTTTGAACTGGCGACCTCAGTGTTCCCAGATCGACGCTTTATCCACTGCGCCACCACAGGTCAGGTTAGCCGTTTTTGAATACTGTGATTTGCATTATGAAAACATTGTTTGGCCTTTAAAGTCCTCAGGAAGCATATTAACTTTTTGATTATATGTACAGACACAAAATTAGGTTTAGAACTTATTTCAGAACAATACTTTCCCATGTTTACTTTCCAGAAATGGGTTTGCCCTTCTCTGATTCTTTGTCAGGTATCCCACCTTCAAGGAGAACTGATTCCCAGGGACAGCTCACTGCAGAGCAGGGCAGGCAAGACCCAGGCTTTCCAAATCAGAAGGCAGCTTCTGCTCTTTGGTTAACCTAATAGCAGTTTATTCATTTTTAGTTGATTTTCTAGTCTTTCAAATAAACCAAAAAGAGAAGTGGAGTCCACCCTAAAATTGAGTGTCATGTCATCAGAGAACAAGTTACACTGCTTATTAACTTGTGCACACAGGGACAAATTAGGGCCTTCTCATTTTGCTCTTTCTACTTTGGAAAACAGACCCTCTGCTTCCCAGATGAAGGTTCCAGCTAACACATTAATGAGAACAGCGCTTTTTCAGTGAATACACTTTTTTAATGAATCATCCAAGAACACTTTGTGTTGTCAAGATTTAAGTTTTAAGTAATATTTGGGTTCTGTAAGGAGCAGTTCCTCATGACATTTTTTCCTATGGTTTACATAAAAATCAAAATACAGAGAAATCTAGAGAAGAAAACAAAAAGGCCAATAAACTTATAACCCAGATAACTGATGTTAAAAACATAGTAATGTACACATGCTTAGAGCATTCTCAGGGGTCCCCAAGCTTTTTACACAGGGGGCCACTTCACTGTCCCTCAGACCGTTGGAGGGCCGCCACATACAGTACTCTGTACTCTGACCACCAATGAAAGAGGTGCCCCTTTCGGAAGTGCGGCGGAGGCGGATAAATGGCCCCAGGTGGCCGCAATTTGGCCCGCAGGCCGTAGTTGGGGACCTCTGATTCAGATAGTACAACAAGGCACAACACAAAACAGGAGGTTCTTTGCTTCCATGTGGACTCATATTTCCTCCCGTGGTATGTTACACAACACACATGTATGCTCTGAATCACAACCACTAAAGGAGCTCCTATAACTTGCTCTTAGACACTTTTTGTATGTAATGTGCCTGGGAGACCTTTAAGTACTGAGACATACAGTTCAACGTTTCTAATTTAATAAAAATAAATTTATATTTTTTAATTTTGAAATAATTATAGATCCGCCTTGGTTGGGTAGCTCGGTTGTTAGAATGTTGTCTTGATGCTCAGAGGTTACTGGTTTGATCCCCGGTCAGGGCACATACTGGAACAGATCAGTGTTTCTGTCTTTGTCTCTCTTTTTCTCTCTCCCTTCCTTACTTCTTTTCTCTTTAAAATCTGTGAATAAAATTTAAAAAATGATTTTTAAAGAAAACAATTATACATTTGCAGGAAATTGTAATGGATAGGACAAAGGTTCTTTGTGTCCATCACCCATTTTCCCCCAGCGGCTTTATTTCCTATAACTGTAGGACAGTTATAGGAAATAAAGCCGCTGGGGGAATATCACAGTATCAAAGCCAGGAAGGTGATGTCAATATTGGTGATGTTGACCCCAATGAATGAAGGTGTGGCATTGGGCACACATGCCCCATGGCTCTGCTACACTGGAAAAACTTACTGTAGGTTTCCTAGGGTTTCTTCCCATCTTTTCTCTTTCCTTAATGCCTTTTGTTTACAGCATTTAAAAGCCAGGCTAGCCTGACCAGGCAGTGGCGCAGTGGATAGAGCATCGGACTGGAATGCGGAAGACCCGGGTTCGAGACCCCAAGGTCGCCAGCTTGAGCGCGGGCCCATCTGGCTTGAGCAAAAAGCTCACCAGCTTGGACTCAAGGTCGCTGGCTCCAGCAAGGGGTTGCTCGGTCTGCTGAAGGCCCGCAGTCAAGGCACATGTGAGAAAGCAATCAATGAACAACTATGGTGTCGCAACGGCGACGAGAAACTGATAATTGATGCTTCTCATCTCTCTCCGTTCCTGTCTGTCTGTCTCTCTCTATCTATCCCTCTCTCTGACTCTCTCTCTGTCACTGGGAAAAAAAAGAATATTTAAAAAAAAAAAAAAAGCCAGGCTATAGGGTAAGCAGTATGACTCACATGTGGAGATCTGCAGCCTGTGCTGGGACCTCTACGTTATCCATGTGCAACAGAAGAAACTTAGTTGAATCCAGATGTGTTTAACTTTTTTTTTTTTTTTAAGATTTTATTTAGGCCCTGGCCGGGTTGGCTCAGCAGTAGAGCGTCAGCCGGGCGAGTGGGAGTTCTAGTTTTGATTCCTGGCCAGGGCACACAGAAGAAGCGCCCATCTGCTTCTCCACCTTTTCCCCTCTCCTTCCTCTCTGTCTCTCTCTTCCTGTCCCGTAGCCAAGGCTCCATTGGAGCAAAGTTGGCCTGGGCACTGAGAATGGCTCTATAGCTCCAATTGCAGCAGAGCAACGCCCCCTGGTGGGTATGCCAGGCGGATCCTGGTCCAGCGCATGTAGGAGTCTGTCTGTCTGTCTGTCTGCCTCCCCCCTCACTTCAAAAGAATACCAAAAAACAATTTTTATTTATTGACTTTATAGAAAGAGGAAGGAGAGCGAGCGAGTGGGTGGAGTGAGAAGTATCAATTCATAGTCGCTTCACTTTAGTTGTTCAATAATTGATTGCTTGTCATATGGGCCTTGACCAGACAAGTCCAGGGTTTTAAACTGCAACCTCAGCATTCCAGGTCTATGCTCCATTCACTGCCCACCACAGGCCAGGCCAAATATGTTTTAACTTTTATTGTGCATTTGTGATGATTACTTTTCTGACATTAATAAAACTCGTTTTGGTAAACAGAGCTCCAAGAGTCAGGATCGCAAATCAGAAAGCAAAGAGAAGAGAGACATTTTGTCGTTTGACAAAATCAAGGAGCAGAGAGAGCGAGAGCGCCAGAGGCAGTGGGAGCGGGAAATCCGAGAGTCGGAAAGGCGGCGGTGAGTGGGGCTGAGCCAGGCTCTCTTCTGGGAATGGTCGTCCTTTCTCCCAAACCAGTCTCCTTTGTGGCCTGGGCTCATGGGCTGCCTTGTGTGTTTCCACTGGGGTCAAGAGGCCTATTGTGGATAGCATGATGTTCATCAAAAGTCCATTTCTGCTTACCCTTTCCTGTGGTTTTACCCTATCCCATGGAGCAAGCTCACCTGGGGTGGATTTGATGGGAGGGTCCCAAGTGTCGAGGCTCAGTTTCTCTCTGGAAACCTATATACATAAGGTAAAAAGTGGCAACTAAGAAATGTGGCATTTTTATTGGAGATGTACTTAAAGGACTGGCCTCTGTGTAACTCCTGGTGTCCGCATTTTGTGGCCTTCTCAGCAGCAGTGGTCACACAGCTATCAATGTTCTTTTCCCCTCTGACTTTCTGTTAAGATAGTTTATTGAATGAGCCTGCCATTTTCACTTCTGTGTTCTGCCATTTCACATCAGGATATCTAGAGCCCCCTTGTCATTTCCTTCCAGTGTTCTGTGAAACAAAAGCTTTGTATCATGGTGTTTGGGTAACTTTCTTGAGCTAAAGCAGATCACATAGAAATTTAAGTTATCCTACATTTGTTTTTCTCTGAAGTCATGTGATTTCAGCCCCTACCTACATTGCTTTAGAAAATAAAAATGCATTGAGAAGCTATATGATCCCATTTAGAGGTCTTTTGCTTCTGACTGGCTCACACTGGTTTGTAGCCTTTCTGGGCACTGGTGGAGTATGTTGGGAGTGACAGCAAGTCCTCTCTCCTCAGATGCAGAGAGGAATGGGCCCAGTGTCTGCTTATGTCCTGGTGTGCAGTAGATGAGGACATGAGACCTTGGCCCTGGCTGTAGGTGCCAGACTAACATGATCAGCCCACTAGTCTTACCGTCCATACACTTTCCCAGGTCTGTTCAAAATGACACTCATTTTAAATTGCAGCCTGTTTTCTAAGTAAGATGTGAAAAAGAGATGGCTCATTGTACAGTGTGAACCTATAACATAGTATCCTTCACCTTCAGGGAAGGCTAATGTAATTGCTTCTTAAGAGTTTTCTCTGTATGCACAATTACCCTTTACTCTTGTTTTTCTCCCTCTTACTGACATGTGGCTTTATTTGGGGGACTTTGAACCAGGTCCTCCTAGTATGGAACTGAGGCATTGGGTGTCCTTGTCGCCTGCTCCCTTCTAGCCCACCTTTGCTTTTTGTGAGAAAGGGAAAGTTTGGAGATTGGGACTTCTGGTTGATCCAAGCAGGTCATTGAGCACCTGCTCCCTTGTTGCCTGGGGCCCAAGCCAGTGAGCACCTGCGAAACCCAGAATGGGCAGCTGGAGGTGTCCAGGAAACTCTATGTCAGGAAGTCAGAGTGGCCTTGCTGTGTCCTCACAGAGAGCGGGAGCGGGAGCAGCGCCTGGAGGCCTGGAAGGAGAAGGCACGGCTGCAGCAGGAGCGCATGGAGCTTGAGTGCCAGCGTCATCTCCTGGAGCGCGAGCGCATGGAGCGGGAACGGCTGGAGCGGGAGCGCATGCGCGTGGAGCGGGAACGCAGGAAGGAGCAGGAGCGCATCCACCGCGAGCGCGAGGAGCTGCGCCGCCAGCAGGAGCAGCTACGTTATGAGCAGGAGCGGCGGCAGGGGCTCCGGAGGCCCCATGATGATGGGCGGTAAGGATCCGGCCCACTTGTGGCCAAGAGTTGGTACCTCTCCTTCCATTCCAGTAGGTGATTCTGTTCCTGTTATCTGAGCATGGAGAATCGTGACTATTTAACATAGAATCTTGATGCCTTTACAGAACTCATTGCTGCCACCACCTCGAGTGTGTGTAGTTTAATGTCCCAATCTTGTTACTGTGCAACTGTTTTTAATGTTTGTTTACTGAGTTTAGTGAAAGAGAAAGGGAAGAGAGAAAGAGAGACAGGAACATTAATCTATTCCTATATGTACCCTGACCAGGAATTGAATTGACAACCTCTGTGCTTCGGGATGATGCTCTAACCAATCAAGCTCTCCGGCCAGAGCAGAACCATTTTCCCCATATGAGTTTTTTGGAGAATCTTGATAGCCCCACTGCCGCAGGGTTTGTGATGCTTTCGCCTAGTCTCTGTCCTTATCCGCACTGTGATTCATAGTGGAGAATAACCACCCAAGTGCTGTCACAGTTGATGACTAAGCGCGTTAGGCCTGCACTGACCACGGCCACCACTCTGTCTTTTGTCCTTGTAGGGGAAGAGGCACAGAGTTGACACTGAAAAAAGACATTGCCTTCCATTTTTTAAAAAGTAGGTTTATTGGTCTCTAGCTTCTCTGAGCTGCTTCACTAGCAGTCACCCATTACTACACTATCCGAGAACCAAGTTTTCTGGTAAAAATCAGGAAGTAGATAATTGGATTCTGTCCTGAGCTGTATGTAGTTGACTATCACCTGATCTAATCCCCTTACTTTTTTTGCAAAAATCTCAGGAGTTTCAGGTTATAAAAGATGTGAAGGTCCTGACCAGGCAGTGGCACAGTAGATAGAACGTCGGACTGGGATGTGGAAGGACCCAGGTTCGAGACCCCGAGGTCTCCAGCTTGAGCGCAGGCTCATCTGGTTTGAGCAAAGCTCACCAGCTTGGACCCAAGGTCCCTGGCTGGAACAAGGGGTTAGTCAGTCTGCTGAAGGCCTGCGGTCAAGGCACATATGAGAAAGCAATCAATGAACAACTAAGGTGTCCCAACGAGAAACTGATGATTGATGCTTCTTATCTCTCTTCATTCCTGTCTGTCTGTCCCTATCTATCCCTCTCTCTGACTATCTCTCTCTGTCTCTGTTAAAGAAAAAGAAAAAAAAAGACGTGAAGGTGAAAATATGGCACCTCAGAATACCAGTCCTGAAAAAAATTTTTTTTTCAAATTTCTTTTTATTTATTCATTTTAGAGAGGAGACACAGAGTGAGAGAGAGAGAGAGAAAGGGGGGAGGAGCTGGAAGCATCAACTCCCATATGTGCCTTGACCAGACCAGTGCAGGGTTTTGAACTGGTGACTTCAGTGTTCCCAGGTCGACGCTTTATCCACTGCGCCACCACAGGTCAGGCAAGTCCTGAAAATTTTGAATTCAGATGGGTATCAAGGTATTAACAGACTTGTGACACAATTAGCTCATAGCTATCTGTGTTTCAGGATTGTCAGATGAGAATATTCATATGCCTCTTGGCAGTTTGGGGGATATTAATTTATCAAATCAAAGCAAGAATGATTGAGTCTTGCCTGACCAGGCGGTGGCACAGTGGATAGAGCATTGGACTGAGATGCGGAAGACCCGGGTTCGAGACCCTGAGGTTGCCAGCTTGATCGCGGGCCTATCTGGCTTGAGCAAAAGCTCGCCAGATTGAACCCAAGGTTGCTGGCTCCGGCAACGCTGCTGAAGGCCCGCGGTCAAGGCACATGTGAGAAAGCAGTCAATGAACAACTATGGTGTTGCAACGGCAATGAAAAACTAATGATTGATGCTTCTCAACTCTCTCCATTCTTTGTCTGTCCCTAATTCTATCCCTCTCTCTATCTCTCTCTCTCTGTCCCAGTAAAAAAAAAAAAATGATTAAGTCTTTAGAGATCTGCTCCATAGGACATTTCAAATGATACTGGGTCTGGAAAGAGAGCCTCTTCCCCTAGTAGTCTTTTTTTTCCCCCTTGTTTTTATAAATGAAATTTGCATCCTTTTTATAACAGACGAGATGACGCCTATTGGCCAGAAGGAAAACGTGTGGCCCTAGAGGACAGGTACCGCCCAGACTTCCCTCGGTATGATCATCGCTTCCATGATGTTGACCATCGAGACCGAGGCCAGTACCAGGACCATGCGGTTGACAGGTCAGCATCTCACCCCCTTCCTGTAGTAGGGACAGGTTTCCATCTCTTCTCTTAATGTCTGATTTGCTTGGGAGAGTCCTAGTGAGTAAAATTAGACCAGCTACACATGGAATTTAGAAATGCAGACCTTGAGAAGATGTTGGAATCCGTGACACTTAAAACATCTGCAACTCGTCTGGCAGGAAGGCTCCCCACAGAGCTCATTTCATGCACTGTCCTTTACACAGATAGGAAAGTTGGTCCATGGGCAGGGGCCTAAGCCTCAGCATCTCCCAACACTTAGCTCTTTTGGTCATGACCCAAGCTCTAGGTAAGCTCTGGGTTTCACACCTTCCTGGGGATTCCTCCCTGTTCCTCCCATCAGAATCAGCCCACCCTATCATCACAGGGCTCTGTTAATATACGGAGTAGAGTAAAAATAGGTTTGCAGTTGTTTCTATTGAAAATAGTATGATAATAAATAATAATATAAAAGTAAACTGTTTTGTGTATTCAACAACTGTAAACCTACTTTTCCCCAACCTGTAGATGAGGAAGTGTTTAGAAGGGGTGTGACCTGCCTAAGCCAGCAGAGTCAGAGTCGGCAGGAGCCCCTGTCTGTGGGCTTCACTGACAAGTGTAGGTTTCTGTGCCAGCAACTTTAAGGAAATTGACCACAGACTGTGGAACTCTTCTTATTGGGCCTTTTTTGTGTTTCAAAGGTTGGAGTGGGTGTTTTAGCTAGTGTTCTTTTTTTTCTTTGCCAGTACCTTGTTTAATGAGGACTTTATATACTTAATTAGAAAGATAGTCCTCACTTTTCCAGTTGAAGAGTTTTCTCTTTGAGAGAAATCTCATTGGGCTCCCCTGGGCTGCATATCCTGGAACCATTTCGCTGTTCATTAATTCTCTGTAAGGGAAGAGGGAACAGGGGTAAGGCGACTAAAAAGCCACTCACTTAATTCATTGTGACTAGAGTTGGTTTGAGATTTGGTGTAAGTCACATGTGTTGAGCCAAACCAGAGGTTAGGCTTCCCTGCCCTGTCTGTTGTTACCAGGCCTCAGGTAAATGAGGTCATAGCTTCATTTTAGGGTTCTCTGCTTTTTATTTTTTTACAGGGACAGAGAGACTCAGAGAAAGGGATAGATAGGGACGGACAGACAGGAACTGAGAGAGATGAGAGGCATCAATCATCAGTTTTTCATTGCAACACCTTAGTTCATTGATTGCTTTCTCATATGTGCCTTGACCACAGGCCTTCAGCAAACTAGTAACCCCTTGCTGGAGCCAGTGACCTTGGGTCCAAGCTGGTGAGCTTTTGCTCAAGCCAGATAAGCCAACGCTCAAGCTGGCAGCCTCAGGGTCTCGAACCTGGGTCCTCCGCATCCCAGTCCGACGCTCTGTCCACTGCGCCACCACCTGGTCAGGCAGGGTTCTCTGCTTCTGAGATGCCTTCCTCTAAGGGTTTACCGTAAAGTCATTATGCCTACCTTCTTAGGATCTCACTTCACTCCCAGCCCCAGGAAAAGAAATGAGCCAGCTTATATTTTCTTCTTTTGTGACAGAGAGAGGAACAGATAGGGGTAGACAGTATGGGAGAGAGGTGAGAAGCATGGTTTCTTCATTGTGGCACCTTAGTTATTCATTGATTGCTTTCTCATATGTGCCTTGACTGGGGGGCTACAGCAGACTAAGTGAGCCTGCGCTCAAGCCAACAACCTCGGGGTTTCGAACCTGTGTCTTCCGCATCCCGGTCCAACGCTTTATCCAATGTGCCACCGCCTGGTCACAGCGGTGATTGATTGATTGGTTTTAGAGAGACAGGGAGGGAAGCACTTGTTTGTTGTTTCACTTAGTTGTGCATTCATTGGTTACTTCCCATATGTGCCCTGACTGGGGATCAAACCTGCAATCTTGGTGTTTCAGGATGACCTGCCAACGTTTTTTTTTTTAAATCAGGCAGTTCCAAGTATCCCAATCGTGGAACTGTTGTGTGGAGCCTACAGAAATGTTATGTGATATCATCAGCTACCATTGAAATTAGTTATATTTTTTTCCAGGAGGGAAGGCTCAAGGTCAGTGATGGGAGAACGAGATGGACAGGTGAGTAACACCCAGACAACAGGTTCCTCCTCTGTGTCTGGGTGGGTGGGGGAGCATGGACATAGTGTTTCTGGCTAACAAACAGAGAAGCATATAGAATTGCATGTTTTCTGATGAGTAGGGTCTGTGTTCAGATGTGTAGGGCTTGTTCTTGCTTCATTTTATCCAGCAGAAACTGCAAGTGTCTCTGTTGTCTGCTTACTTGGAATGCCTCTGGGTCTCAACTGTGGGATGTGCCGCCACTGTACCCAGAATGGGGCTTAGTGGCCTGTTAGGGGTCATTTAGCCCATGTTTTGGGGGTGTCGCTCTATATCAGATGCTGGGGAAGGTCCTTTTGTCTCTAATCTGCTGCCACCTGGTGAGGGGTGCATTAGGTGTCAGCCATGAGAAAAGGGGAGTCAGCCATGATAAAGGGGGGCAAAGCATCACAATCGTGGTTTTTAAAGTAGAGGTGTGTGTTTTCTGAGAACAGTAGACCAGCTCTGTCACTGCTCAGATGTGCTGAGCTCCTTAATAAAGAACTGGTTAGCCAGGGCAGTAAAGTTCATTTCTTCAGCACTTGCCTCCATTGTCAGCTACTATGAGGCCATGCCATGCCGACTCCATAGATTGATGGCAGAGAAGGAATTTTGGGGGTGTGGGAGGGGCCCTCCTGCCATCACCAAGGAGGATGGTTCCAGTTCTTTGGGGAAGACTCTTAAGTGACTTTACAGTGGACCCTTCAGAGGAAGCATTGAGTGCCATGAAGCTTGGCTCTTCTTACGGGGCCAGAGAGGCTTGTGCTGGCACTTTGTGTGGTGCCAGTGTTGGAGCTGTAGAGCCACTCAGTTCTCAAGCAAGGAAGCAAAGGGTTCTACCAGGATCTCCAGTAGCATTGTCAGGGTCGTGAGCAGAGCATCCAGCAAAGCAAGATTCAAAGGAGCCTGGGCAAGTCTTCAGAGTGGCCAGAAGTGCTCCACTTCACCCCAGCCCGCCTTAGCCCACCACAGCCTACCTCAGCAGTGTATACAGGTTGACAGGCTTTCCAGAAGGTGAGCCTGTTCGGGCCTATAGGGGATGACATGGCTAGAGTCATCCTGTCCCTCTTCTGCCTTCCAGCACTACTCAGATGACCGCCATGGCCATGGAGGCCCACCAGAGCGCCACAACCGGGACTCTCGAGATGGCTGGGGGGGCTACAGCTCGGACAAGAGGATGAGCGAGGGTCGGGGGCCACCACCTCTACCTAGGTTAGTGGTTGGTCCATGATGGGTGGGCATCTTTGGTTTGAGGGCCCCCCCCAAGAGAACTGGTTGTATGTACCTTGCCAGGTCTCCCACGTCCCCCTAGGTATGAATGTCTCTGTCACTGGGCCCCTGCCTGCTAAAGGAGATAACCCTGCCACACACCCTCAAAGTTTCTTTAGACATTTTGAAGACCATTGTCGTGGGTACCAGAAAGTTCTTTTTCATCTCTTGTGGCGTTCCAGGTGTCAGGTAAAGACTGCAGTGCCAGTCTGATAGGTTAGTGCAAAGTGTGCTTTCCCAAGCAGCCTACTTAGTTAGCACTTGGTCCTTTAACATTTAACCACTTAAGTACCTGTGGGAAATGGAATTGGGAGAACTCTCAGACAGGAAACAGCCCTGAGCAGGGACATAGTGTGATTGGGTGACAGCCAACTTACCGACAGACATTAGAAACATTCGGGTTCACTTTGGGGGAGCAGTGTTGCAGGCTGAGCCTGGAATGCTCAGGTCTGAGAAGCTTTCCTGAATGGCCATGGTGACTGCAGGTGCCCACGTGCTGGGACCATATTTGGAGTTTAATCTCCCAGAGTTGCTGTCTGAAACCTTTTTTTTTTTCTTTTTCTTTTTTAGAGGAAGGAAGAGAGATGAGAAGTATCAACTCATAGTTGTGGCACTTTTTCTTTGATTGCATCTCATACGTGCCTTGACTGGGGGGGTCTCAAGCCAAATCAGTGACCCCTTGTTTAAGCTAGCAACCATGGAATCATGTCGATCCCATGCTCAAGCCGGCAACCCCATGCTCTAGCTGGCAAGCCTGCACTCAAGCCAGTGACCTCAAGGTTTTTGTTGGTTTTTTTTTTACAGGGACAGAGAGAGTCAGAGAGAAGGATAGATAGGGACAGACAGACAGGAACAGAGAGAGATGAGAAGCATCAATCATTAGTTTTTCGTTGCCGTTGGGATATCATAGTTGTTCATTGATTGCTTTCTCACATGTGCCTTGACCACGGGCCTGCAGCAGACCGAGCAACCCCTTTCTGGGGCCAGCAACCTTGGGTCCAAGCTGGCGAGCTTTTGCTCAAGCCAGATGGGCCCGCGCTCAAGCTGTCGAGCTTGGGGTCTTGAACTTTGGTCCTCCGCATCCCAGTCCGACGCTCTGTCTACTGTGCCACCACCCGGTCAGGCAACCTCAAGGTTTTGAACCTAGGACCTCAGCATCCCGTGTCAACATTCTATCCACTGTGCTACCAGCAGTCAGGATGAAACATTTTTCTTTTTTATTGTAGCGACATAGTTCACATGTCATACAGTTCACCCATTAAAGTGTACAATTTGATGGCTTTCATTATGTGCATAGCAATTGTGCAGGCATCACCACAGTCAATTTTAGAATGTCTTTAGCACTCCAAAAAGAAGCCCTGTTGCCATCAACAGTCATTCCCCATCCCCCTTCCCTAGCTCCCAGCAACCACTAACCCACTTTCTGATTTTTTGGATGTGCCTGTTCTGGACATTTCATATTAGCATCACACTGTGGCCTTTTGTGTCTGGTTTCTTTCACTGAGTGTTGTGATTTCAAGATTCATCCACATTGTAGCAAGTGTCAGTGCTTCACTCCCTTTCGGGGTCACATAATGTTCCTCTCTGGAAAAACCAAGTCGTGTGTATGCATTCATGAGTTAATGGTAACGGATCAACACTTGCAGTTGTTTCTACTTGGGGGCTATTATGAATCATAATACTCCTAAAAACATTCATGTACAGGTTTTTTGTTTGTTTGCTTGTTTTAAGTGAGAGGATGGGAGATAGATTCCCACATGCGCTCCAACCAGGATCCACCTGTCTGGGCTGATGTTGGAATCAACTGAGATATCTGTAGTGCCTGGGGCTACACTCGAACCAATTGAGCCACTGACTGAAGGAGGGAAAGAGAGAGAGAAGGGAAGAGAAGCAGGTGGTCACTTCTCGTGTGTGTCCTGACTGGGGATCCAACCCAGGATGTCTGCACACCGGGCTGACCCTTTATCCACTGAGCTAACCAGCCAGGACCATGTACAGGTTTTTATGTGAATATATGTTCCCTTCCCTAGACATCTAGAAGAAGCATTGCTGGTTCCTATGTCACTCTTTTATTTTTATTTTTTTACAGAGACAGATAGGGACAGACAGACAGGAATGGAGAGAGATGAGAAGCATCAATCTTTAATTTTTCGTTGAAGCACCTTAGTTCATTGATTGCTTTCTCACATGTGCCTTGACCACAGGCCTTTAGCAGACCGAGTAACCCTTTGCTCAAGCCAGATGAGCCTGCGCTCAAGCTGGCAACCTCGGGGTCTCGAACCTGGGTCTTCCGCATCCCAGTTGGACGCTCTATCCACTGCGCCACTGCCTGGTCAGGCCCTTTGTCACTCTTTTAAGTTAAACCTTTTGAGGACTGCTGCTGTGTTCTCCATCCCCCAAGGCTGCCCCATTTTCATTTCCCACCAGCTAGTGTGAGATTTCTGCACATCCTCACCAGCACTTGTACTGTCTATCTTTTTCTGATAAGAGCCATGGGGATTAGGTATCTCACACTTCTCAGTCATATGCTTGTGATGGTGCTGAATACCACCTGGTGTTTAGTCACATACGGCTTTAGAGAAATGTCTGTTCCTATCCTCACCCAGTTCCCTCAGAAACCTTTGGTATGGGGTATGATGAGCCACTCCACAGCCTCTCATAGAGGCATACTGGGGTTGTGCTGTATCTGCTTTTATTTGTTTTTGTTTTTTCCGGTAAAGGGGTGGACGTGACTGGACGGAGCACAGTCAGAGGCTAGAAGAGCACCAGGAGCGTGTATGGCCGGGCATGGTCGACACAGGCACAGCCGGCCGGGAGCACGCCAGGTGGCTAGGTATGGGCTAATTCTCGCCCATGAGTTTGGGTGGTGGGGCATTCCCGGGCAAGGGCAGCCGGTCCTGAAACCACAGACCAGCCTCCCCCCAGCATTTCCAGAGGCTTCCAAGAAGGGAGTGTTTGCAGCCTCTTTCTTCTCCTTCAGGTGGTGAGAGGAGCTTATCTGGGCCCTCAGGGCCAGGGCACATGGCCAGTCGGGGTGGAATGTCGGGGTAAGAAGTATTGTCCCTGGATCAAATTGATTTGTTCCTGTCCTCACTTCTCCCTTTTTTGCATGTTTGATCAACTTGGCTGATTTGAATGTTTTGAAAACAAACCCAAAAAGCAGCTCTTGGCAACTTACTGCAGTAATGCTCACTAGTGACCCAGAATGTGGTTTGTGATTCGAATATTTCTCACCTGGAAAAAGCCTCACGGGCTGTAAAGGCTGCATGTACTGTACCACCTGGTGGTGAAAATATAAAGCACTTCAAGGGGACAAACGTGTGCCTTTGTTCCTAGGCGAGGCGACTTTGCACAAGGTGGGCATTCCCAGGGCCATGTGGTGCCCGGTGGAGGACTGGAAGGTGGAGGACTGGCCGGCCAGGACCGGGGCAGCAGAGTCCCACCCCCCCACCCCCACCCATACCCCCACTTCACTCGCCGCTACTAAACCCCACTCCTAAACCCCACTCCTTCCACGTGTTCAGGTAGGCAGATGCACTGTTGAATCTCTTAGCCAGTTACCTTGAACTTGTGGAATCTTTTAAGAAACAAAAATCCTGCCACCATGTTGTAGCTCTGTAATATGTGAACTCACTTTTTTAAAAAAATAAGTAAGCGTGTTCTTGTTCTGCCATTTTTGAGACAAGGTTTCTGTAACGAGGCATTCCATTTTCCATTAATAAAAGTTTACGGTTCACATTCTGGTGTGTGTGTTGTGATTACAGAGCAGAGAATAGTACAGTACCAATCTACAGCATCACTATCGTGCGCTCGGTTTGCGGCTGCTGGCTCATCATACTGACTTCTCCCAACTGTTGAAGCAGGTGTCCTCTCTCCATCTGAGAGAAAAGGAGCCAGGTGCAGTGGTTAGATCACGAGCCCAAGGTCTTAGAGCTTGTAGGTGTCAAAGCAGGAATGGGAATTCAGAATTCAAGGGTTTTTTTAAAATTTATTAATTTGAGCAGGGGGAGGAGTGGGAAGCATCAACTTGTTGTTTCTTGTATGTCCCTTGACTGAAACCGTGGATTTCAAACCTGCGGCCCCAGCATTTCGGGTCAATGCTTCATCCACTGTGCCACCACAGGTCAGACTAGAGTTCTTTATTGAGGGTAGGGGTGTATGCATTGTGGAACCCCTGACCAGTCACTTCACCCTTGTGTCAGAGTGCCTGTGGCAGTGTCCCGCAATGGTGTGCAATTGGGGCCTGGCTAGAGGTGGGTGTGTGTGGCCAGCCCTGCAGTGCTTAGTAGCTGCCCTTGGCCACCCAGAGCACAACTGGAACTTCTAAAAAGGCAGCCATTTTTTTCTTGATACGCAGATTCACATGTGAAGTCTCTTCATTTGTGATAGAAGTGATTCCAGTTTTCTTTATTAAAGCCAACCAAACAAGCCTTGCCTGTGTTGGCACAGTGGCTAAAGCTTCAACTGGGAATGCTGAGATTGAAACCCTGGGCTTACCTGGTCAAGACACATACGATAGGCAATCAATGAACAACTAAAGTGAAGCAACTCTGTTAATACTTCTTGCTCCATGCGCCTCCTCTGTAAAATCAATAAATAAAATCTTTATCCCTGGCCAGATAGCTTAATTGGTTGGAGCATCATCCTGAAGCACAGAGGTTTCCTGTTAGATCCCTGGTCAAAGCACATACAGGAGCTGATAAATGTTCCTGTCTCCCTAAACATTTTTATAAGTAAAATTTTTTGGTTTTTTTTCTTTTTTTTTTTTAAGTGAGAAGGACAGACAGGAAGGGAGAGAGATGAGAAGCATCAGCTCACTTGTGTCACTTTAGTTGTTCATTGATTGCTTTCTCATATCTGTCTTGACCTGGGGGCTCCAACTGAGCCAGTGACCTTTGGGCTCAAGCCAGCAAACAGGAGGTCATATCTATTATCCCATGCTCAAGCCGGATGAGTCCACACTCAAGCTAGCGACCTGGGGCAGCAGGGTTTATTTGTTTTTGTTTTAGAGAAACAGATATGGACAGACCAACAGGAAGGGAGAGAGATGAGAAGCATCAGTTCTTCCTTTAGGCACCTTAGTTATTCATTGATTGCTTTCTCATGTGTGCTTTGGGGAGGGACTGCAGCCAAGCCAGTGACCTTAGGCTTTAAGCAACCTTTGGGCTCAAACAAGTGACCTTGCACTCAAGCCGGTGACCTTGGAGTTTTGAACCTGGGTCCTCAATGTCCCAGGTTGTTGCTTTATCCACTGTGCCATCATCTGGTCAGATAAAGATTTTTTTTAAAAAAGACTACTGTCGCCTGACCAGGCGGTGGCACAGTGGATAGAGCGTTGGACTGGGATGCGGAGGACCCAGGTTCGAGACTCCGAGCTCGCCAGCTTGCGCGTGAACCCATCAGGTTCGCTGGCTCCAGCAAGTGGTGGCTCGGTCTGCTGAAGGCCTACGGTCAAGGCACGTGTGAGAAAGCAATCAATGAGCAACTATGGTGTCGCAATGGCAATGAAAAACTAATGAGTGATGCTTCTCATTTCTCTCTGTTCCAGTCTGTCTGTCCCTATCTATCCCTCTCTCTGTCCCTGTAAAAGAATAAATAATAAAATAGAAATAAATAAAAAAAGACTACTGCCTGACCAGGCAGTGGCGCAGTAAATAGAGCATCGGACTGAGATGCGAAGGACCCAGGTTTGAGACCCTGAGGTTACCAGCTTGAGCACAGGCTCATCTGGTTTGAGCAAAGCTCACCAGTTTGGGCCCAAGGTCGCTGGCTTGAGCAAGGGGTTACTCGATCTGCTGTAGCCCCACAGTCAAGGCACATATGAGAAAGCAATCAATGAACAACTAAGGTGCCACAATGAAAAACTGATGATAGATGCTTCTCATCTCTGCATTTCTGTCTGTCCCTATCTATCCCTCTCTGACTCTTGCTCTGTCTCTGTAAAAAAAAAAAAAAGACTACTGAACAAGGCACCTGGCTGGCCAGAGGTGCCAGTTCACAAGCCCCTGATCAGGCCCCTCCAGGGTGACACCACAGTGAGGTGCTTCTCTTTTGTGAGAAGAGTAGCTACACAAGCAGAACTGCCAGCAGGGAGTGGGTAACTACAGCAAGAGGCCAAGTCGGTCACCTCGAGAGTGAGAGGTTAGGGTTAAGGTTAGGGGCTTGTGTGGGAGTTTTGGTTTTGGGGCAGGAGGGAGGGCTCATTTCCCACCATTCCTAACCCTGGTTAGGTGTGGTAAGAGTTAATTTGCCATGCTGCCTGGTGAGAACCTCAATTCCCTGCCCTTGGTAACTAGGACAGCCACCCCACAGGCCCACAAACAATTGCCAGTTCTCCCTCAGTACCCTGTGTTCCCACTGGGCTGTTTAGTTTTAAAAGAGCAATCTGAAAATCCTCCCTAGCATTAAAGGTAGGTCAATGTTGGTCCTCCGTGTCCTGTCTGTTTGAATTGCTGCAAATAAACACTTTGTAAGCTTCCCCCACTGCAGGGGCTTGTAGAGTCATTTCCCAATGACAGGTTGATAGGACACTGACTCCTTGTTGCACATGGGCTGGCATGGCATATTGCCTCCTGCATGGAGGCCTGTCATGCCTGCAAGCTAGAGTCTAGAAATGGGGGTATGGGCTTTCTAAGTTGGTGAGAAAAGCCAGACTGAGCCTTGGTCAGTGGGTAAGACCAGTTTTCAAATATTACCATATAACTGCAAGGGAGCAACTACTCAGGCAGGCGGGAGTGACAACCTGGAGTGCCACCAAGCCTCTCAGCTGGGATACCACCACCAAGCTACCCAAAGGAGCCTTAGAAAACAGTGCAGGCTAGTCACCCTGAATTGAGAGAATAGCTCCTCAGTTAGCTGAACCTAAAACTTGGTTCAGTTTTTTGTTTGTTCGTTTTTTCTGAAGTGAGAAGCAGGGAGGCAGAGAGATAGACTCCCACATGCTCCCAACCAGGATCCACCCGACATGTCCACTAGGGGGCGATGCTCCGTTGCAACTGAAGCCATTTTAGCACCTGAGGTGGAGGCCATAGAGCCATTCTCAGGCCTGGGCCAACTTTGCTCCAGTGGAGCCTTGGCTGAGGGAGGGGAAGAGAAAGACAGAAAGGAGAGGGGGAGGGGTGGAGAAGCAGATGGGTGCTTCTCCTGTGTGCCCTTTGATTCAGTTTTATATGAAAACCAAAAATACATTAGTTTGCTAGGGCTGCCCTAACACAATATTGCAAACCAAATGATTTGAAATAAATGAGTTCTCTCCCAGTTACAGAGGTCACAAGTTTGAGATCAAGGTGTCCTCAGGCCTGGTTCCCTCTGAAGCCATGAGGGAAAATCTGTTATACAGGCCTCACTCCTAGCTTCTGGTGGCCACTGTCAATCTTTGGCATTCTTAACTTGTGGAAACATTAGCCCATCTCTGCCTCTTTCACCTAACCTCCCTGTGTGTCTGTGTCCAAATTTCCCCTTTTTATAATGATACAATTGTACTGGATTAGGGTCACCTTAATAACTCTTACCTGTGTAAAGACTCTCCGAATGGAGTCATATTCTGAGGTCCTGGTCACCAGGAATTCAGCATGTGAATTAGGGGGACACAGTTCAGCCCCCTAATAGCACTTTTCGCAGTTTTCATACATATGGATTTTTCCAGGTATGGAACTTCTGGGTCAATTGAGAGAATTGCTTGTCATTTAGTCCAGAACCTTGCCAAGAGTTGTTCACCATTTCTGTAAGCAGAGCTGCTGGGATCTCAATGCCTCCCCGCTGGTTCCATCTGGTTGGCATCGTCTGAATAAGTAGGTCCTCATCATCATGTTCACTTACAGGCTGGCTTAGACAATATATTGGACATTCATTTTATTCTGTCTGTATCTGATAAGGCATCATACTGATTGGGTTGCTCTTTTTTTAAGTTGTGGGCAGTTATGTTATATTTCCTCTTATTTTTATTTAAGGAGTGAAAATGGAGGTAGAACAAAATGTTTGTTATAAGAGGGGCTGCAGCCCTGGGCCAGATAGCTTGGTTTGTTAGAGCATTGTCCTGAAGCACAGAGGTTGTAATTTTTTTAAAAGTTATTGATTTTAGAGAGAGAGAAAGGCAGGTGGGAGGAGCAGGAAGCATCAGCTTACAGTTTCTTCCGCATGTGCCTTGACTGGGCAAGCCCGGGGTTTCGAATAAGCGACCTCAGTTCATTCCAGGTCAATGCTTTATCCACTGTGCCACCACAGGTCAGACAAAAGCATAAATATTGTATAGTTCCACTTATATGAGGTCCCTAAAGTAGTTAGATCTTTAGAAACAGAAAGTAGGAGCCAGCCTGACCAGTGGTGGTGCAGTCGATAGAGCGTAGAACTAGAGCACTGAGGTCCCAGGTTTGAAACCCCGAGGTCATCAGCTTGAGCACAGGCTCTCCAGTTTGAGTGCAGGGTCGCCAGCTTGAGCATGGGGTCATCAACATGACCCCCTGGTCTCTGAGTTGAGTTCAGGGTTGCAGGCTTGAAGCCCAAGGTCACTGGCTTGAGCAAGCAGTCACTGGCTCAGCTGGATCTCCCCCTTCAAGGAGCATATGAGAAAGAAGTCAGCTAAAGTGATGCAACTACAAGTGGATGGTTCTCATCTCTCCCCCTTCCCCTCTACACTCTCTTTGTCTCTCTCTAAATAGGAGCCAGGGCCTGGGGCAGTGGGAGGGGGAGTTAGTGTTTAATGGAGACAGTTTCAGTTTGGGAAAATGAGAAAACAAGATGGATGGAAGGGATGGTTACACAAAAATGTGAGTGTGCTTAATGCCTCAGAGCTGTACACTTAGAAATGGTTACAGCTAATGTGTATTTGATCACAATTTTAAAATAACTTTAGGGCCTGGCCAGTTGGCTCAGCGGTAGACTGTTGGCCTGGCTGTGGAAGTCCTGGATTCGATTCCCGGTCAGGTCACACGGGAGAAACAGCCATCTGTTTCTCTACCCCTCCCCCCTTCTCTCTCTCTCTCTCTCTCTCTCTCTCTCTCTCTCTCTTTCCCTCTGGCAGCCATGGCTTGAATGGTTCAAGTAAGTTGGCTCCAGATGCTGAAGATGGCTCCATGGCCTCACCTCAGGTGCCTCTGGGCCTCAGTGGCCCAGATGGGCAGAGCATCACCCCATATGGGGTTGTCAGGTGGATCCAGGTTGGGGCACATGCAGGAGTCTGTCTGTGTGTCACCCTGCCTCTCACTTAATAAAATAAAATAAATTTAAGGGTAGGGACTATAAAAGAAAACAAAATAATGAAGGTAGGGGTTCTGTTAGGAATCAGGAGTGAGAACCACTGCAGTATAAACTGAGAGGGCAGGCGCAAGAACCAGACAGGTTAGAGTTAACCCACCTCTCTGCTCACAGGGAGTTACTACTTTTTCTCTGCTTTGACTTCCTTAACTGGAAGAAGAGAATAATGATAGTATTTGCCATAGAGGGCCTTTGCTATGATTATATTAGTTAATATACTTATAAAGCTCAGAATTGCTCCTGGCATATAGTAAGTGCTTAATGCAGTGGTTCTTAACCTTTTTTGAGGTACCGAACCCACCAGTTTCATATGCACATTCACCGAACCCTTCTTTAGTGATAAATAAAATATGATTTTTTTTCCAAATTCAAGACTTAGGTATATGTTTTTTTACTGGTGCACAAAATGAGCCGTGCATGAACATCACCTTGCTCAAAGAACAAAACCAACAGAGTATATGAACTCACAACAAATTACGGTATTACTTTATTCTGGCCTCCGTGGCAGAGGCTTCTCCGAACACCTGAGACCGACTCATCGAACCCCTAGGGTTTGATAAAACCCAGGTTAAGAACCACTGGCTTAATGAATGCTGACAGACACTGGGAGGCCCTGCAGGAATAGGGCCTACGGTGCTCATGCTTTACAAGAGACCTGTAAAATGTGAGGCCGAGCAAGGAGGAGGGAAGAATTTATTGGCTCCACAAATACAAAAAAGGAAACTGCAAAATCGGAATTAATATGTTATCAAATGTCTCCACATCTACAAAAATGTGTCAACTTCATCAACTGCTACATTTTGTATTCATAGATTTCATTATATTTCAAAACAGCTTGTAGGTTAAATTTTCTCACTTAGTAGGAATTCCCACGCCTGCACTGTGATTGCCAGGCTTACATTGCATGTGTTACTTTTAGTCAAATAATTTCAAGTGCAATGTTATAAAAAAAGGCTTTTGATTTTTTAAAAACCACAAAGTCATTGGTTAGCCTTTTAACTGGCTTGCAGGTTGAAAGGTAGGGTCTCCACTACCTTTCTAGTAAGTGGAGACTGTCCCTAGCATCATCACACAGTCCAGTCTGGTGAACCAGTATGAAGCCCACATACTAAAGCATCAAAAACCAGAAAATAGCCCTGACCTGTGGTGGCGCAGTGGATAAAGCGTCGACCTGGGAACACTGAGGTTGTCAGTTCAAAACCCTACACTGGTCTGGTCAAGGCACATATGGGAGTTGATGCTTCCAGCTCCTCCCTTTCTCTCTCTCTCACTTTGTGTCTCCTCTCTAAAATGAATAAATAATAATAATAATAAAGAAATTAAAAAAAAAAAAAAAAACCAGAAAATAAAGACATGGCCAATACACCTAAAATGGAGTAGATACAGAGTATACCAAATTTATGAAGATGGGAAGGAAGCCTGACCAGGCGGTGGCGCAGTGAATAGAGCGTCAGACTGGGATGTGGTGGACCCAGGTTCGAGACCCCGAGGTTGCCACCTTGAGCGCGGGCTCATCTGTTTTGAGCAAGGCTCACCAACTTTAGTCCAAGGTCGCTGGCTCGAGCAAGGGGTCACTCGGTCTGTTGTAGCGCCCCCCCCCCCCGGGTCAAGGCACATATGAGAAATCAATCATTGAACAACTAAGGAGCCGCAACAAAGAATTGATGTTTCTCATCTCCCTTCCTGTCTGTCTGTCCCTCTCTCTGACTCTGTCTCTGCCACAAAAAAAAAAAAAAAAAAAAAAGATGGGAAAGAAAATACACTATAATCCTGTATTTTTAAGTCTTCCAATTGCTTTATTCCTTGCATGGTAAAAAATTTCTCTAGTTTTAAGTGTGAGCCTGACCAGGCAGTGGTGCAGTGGGTAGAGCATTGGCCTGGAATGCTGAGGACCCAGGTTCAAAAGCCTGAGGTCTCCAGCTTGAGCACAGGCCCACCAGCTTGAGCTTGGTGTCACCGGCTGGATTATGGGATCATAGACATGACCCTGTGGTCGCTGGCTTGAAGCCCAAGGTCACTGTCTTGAGCCCAAGGTCACTGGCTCGGCTGGAGACTATAAGTCAAGGCACATATGAGAAAGCAATCAATGAAGAACTAAGAGGCCGCAACTATGAGTTGATGCTTCTCATCTCTTTCCCTTCCTGTCTGTCCCTCTGTCTGTCTCTCTCACACACACGTGCATGCTAAAAACTAAAAAAATAAAGTACACTGGGGCTGCCAGATCCTGCATCTTCTGGTGTCTTCAGGAAACACCAAGTGGCAGATAATATCTGCTGTGATTCAGAGGGAGCACTACAATCATGTTTGAACATGTAAGACTGCCATTACTGAGAAAGGACTGAAGAGTTACTTGAGGGTAGAGGGAGGTGCTTCTTCCATTTTTTTTTTTTAAATTCAGTGAGAGGAGTAGAGGCAGAGACAGTATCCTGCAATGCACTCTGACTGGGATCCACCCAGCAAGCCCACTAGGGGGCAATGCTGTGCCTATCTGGGGAGTTGCTCTGTTGCTCAGCAACAGAGCTCTTCTTAGCTCCTTAGGCAGAGACCATGGAGCCATTCTCAGCATCTGGGGCCAACTCACTCCAATTGAGCCATGGCTGCAGGAAGAGGAGAGAAAAAGAAGCAAGATGGTAAGTGTGGAGAAGCAGATGGGTGCTTCTCCTATGTGCCCTGACTGAAAATCGAACCCAGGATATCCACAGGCCAGGCTGACACTCTACCATTGAGCCAACTGACCAGGGCTGAGGTGCTTCTTAAAAATGCAGGTTTCCAGCCCGGCCAGGTGGTGGCGCAGTGGATAAAGCGTCGGACTGGGATGAGAAAGACCCAGGTTCGAGACCCCGAGGTCGCCAGCTTGAGTGTGGGCCCATCTGGCTTGAGCAAAAGTTCACCAGCTTGGACCCAAGGTCGCTGGCTCCAGCAAGGGGTGGCTCGGTCTGCTGAAGGCCCGCGGTCAAGGCACATGTGAGAAAGCAATCAATGAACAACTAAGGTGTTGCAACGAAAAACTGATGATTGATGCTTCTCACCTCTCTCTGTTCCTCTCTGTCTGTCCCTATCTATCCCTCTCTCTGACTCTCTCTCTGTGTCTCTGTAAAAAAAAAAAAAAAAAAAAAAATTTAAAAAAAAAAAAAAAATGCAGGTTTCCAGACCCCATCTCAGACCTGCTGATTTCATTCAGGCCCTACCTCTAGCAGCTCCTTGAATCCTGATGGTTGAGAGGTGCTGGGATATTGGCCTTGTTGAAAAGACCTCCATTAGACCTGTGGTGACGCAGTGGATAAAGCGTCGACCTGGGAACACTGAGGTCGCCAGTTCAAAACCCTGCACTGGTCTGGTCAAGGCACATATGGGAGTTGATGCTTTAGCTCCTCCCCCCTTTCTCTCTCTCTCTCTCACTCTGTGTCTCCTCTCTAAAATAAATAAATAAAAAGAAATTAAATTTTAAAAAAAGACCTCCATGAGTGTTGGGTGACTTGAGACCAAGCCAGCAGGAGAGTTCCAGTCCCAGCTCTGTCCTTCACCACCTGGATAACCTTGAACCAGTGACCTTGAATCTTCTGAGTTTTCTTGTAAAATGGGTAGGGTGATTCCACGAATGTGAGACGATGCATTGAAAGTACTTAGGAAGATACCTGCATGTAGTAGGTGCTTAGCAAATGGTTGTAGTTGCTATTGATTGTTCTGGAAGAGCCAGGTTTAAATGAGGCCTTCTGCCTCATTGCCAGAAAGCCCTCCCTCTGAGGATTAAGTGTGGCACTTGGATCTGGGGTCTGCTTGGCATCATGTCATCATGGCTGTAATCTATGATGCTGCATTAGCAATTTTTAAAACCAGAGTCCCAGGTTGGGCTTCTTGAATGCTGCACACTGTGGGGTTAAGTGCTGGGAGCTGCTGCTGATGTCTTTTGGCTTCTTCCAGTCCTTACCTACCCATGCCAACCCGCTGTGAAACTGCTGGGGTGCCCCACATACCCAGCCACAGAAACTCCGTGTTAGGCACCACAGGAAGGCTCATAAAAGGCACTGAAGCTTCTCCTGCGTGGCTGCTGCCAATCACAGGGGACCACATATTTACAGACTTAGCTGAAATGAGACCCAGGAGGGTAGATTTCACAAGCAACCCAGAAAATGTCCCTTTACCCCTTGTCCTTAGCAAAACAGGGTACAGAGAGGGAAGAAACCCACTTAGCCAAGTCCCCTCCCACTCCCAGCAAGGCAAGATCAAAGATCTGGGCTCAAGAGCATGTCACTGAGCCTTTTCTAGCTCACTCTTTCATTTAGCAAACACTTCCTTGGGCACTTCCTATGTGCAAGGCTCTGTGCTAGGGTCATAGCCGTGACCATAACTGAAACAGACCTGCTCTCTGGAGCTCAATGGTTGATTTCAAGGAGGGGGTATTATAAGTTTGGCTTCCCAGGGAGGGTTACTGGAAGGGAATTCTGAGAGAAAGAACAGAATATGCAATAGTTCTCAGGAAAGAAAGGGGATAGCACCTCAGAGGGACTGAGCAAGCCGGAGCAGGGGAAACACGGGGTCAGACAGTGGTCTCTGAGGTCTGGGTGGTCGGGGATCAGATTGCCAGCCAGCAGGCTATGGGCAGACCATGGTGGGTTTTGAAATCCCTGCCCTTTTAGCAAGGTTCAAGGGTGACCGTCACTGCCTCTCTCTCTGTCTCTCTCAGGCCTTCCATGCTTGGGAGTCCAAATCCTCACTCTCCCGCACCTTCCCCCCCAGTTCAGCCAGAACTTGCCACCTTTAGGGAGCCAGCAGCAGCCAGCCCTGGGAAAGGGGTAGCAAGCCACGGTGGGCTCATGGGCCAGGTATGAGGTCTCCTCTCCAAACACCAGAACATAGGAGATAGGTGTGGCCAGCAGGCAAAGCTGATGAGGTTGGTCATCACACTCCACCTGGACTGAGTCATAGCAACAGCCCATGGGTGGCAAGAAGTGCCAGGATGATGCCATTGGGGGAAAGGGCACAGAGGATGTGGCTAATAATAGGGGTGCACAGGGATGGATTACTGGAGGTTCCTGGCTGAGGTCTTGGGCTCCGGGCCTGGGGGAGAGAAAGAAAAAAGAAATACGGAGATCCACAGAAGAAGAGACAGAACTACAGAGACTGACACAGAAAGGAAAAGAGGAGAGAAGAGACTGAGACACAGAGAAATACACAGACACAGAGACAAAAGCAGTCACAGATGGACCCAGAGGGACCCAGAGACCCGTAGAGATGTTGAGCCGCTGAGCTGCAATGTCCCCGTCCCCTGTGCCCGCCAGGTGGCACTCAAGAGCCACACTCTGTCACAGCTGTACCTGCACGGCCTGTCCTGGGGCCCAAATCCAACAAGCCTTAGCAAGAGGCCTTGGGCCCCAGGGAGGAGGGATGGAGTTGGAGGCTGGAGAGGTTGGAGCAGGGGGAGCCTCTCTAACGCGCCACCCCAAGCTAAAGCCCTAGGTTGTGTATGCAGGTCTCGTGAGCATATCTGTGCTTGTTTTGGGCTATATTTGTGTTGGTCTGTGTGTCTCTGCAAGTGGGTGTATATGCATTTGTCTCAGAGTGTATGATCACATGTGTCCTTGTGTGTGTCTGAGTAGGAAAGATGATTCTGTAGGTGCTTCATGTCTCCAGAATCACAGAAACCTGCCACTACCCTCTCCATTCACCTTCCCCAGCAGCTCTGCATTGAATTACCCAAGGAATTTGAGAACTGAAACAATGGAGCACTTACTGGTGCCCAGAGTCTGTCATGGGACCCCCAAGGAAATACTCCCTGGGGAGACGGGAACCGATGTTCATGGAGTTGATTGAGCAAGATGTATGTTTTACTAAACCTAAGCACCTACTGTGTGCTAGACCCTAGCTATGGGGACTGCTTTCATGCTATGGACTCAGTTTCTTCATCTGTAGAATGGACTTGTTTTAGTATCTACCTCATCGCTTTGCTGTTAAATGATTGAGTTGAATTTTGTGAAGCTCTTTGAATACTGTCTGGCTCAGCCTAAGGACTCAGTAAGTGTCAGAAATCATCTCATTTAATCGTTATAACTACCAGCACAACCCAGAGAATTCTCCACTCCCTGCTCAGGATATGAGGGTTGTCTTAAGGACCTGACAAGGCAGAGCAGATGGCTGCACAGAAACTTCCTTTTTGGTCTAGCTCTGTGGTTCTCAAAGTCAGTGTACAGAAAAATGAGTAGATGAGCTCATGCTGGGTGTATAGATAAGAGCGAAGTGCTGTTCCAGGCATCAGGGACTCAGCAGTGAACAAAATAGACAAAAATCCATGCCTTATGGGTGCTTCTGATCTAGTGGGCGGAAAAAACATAATAAATGAAATTGATTTGTCACTTGACAAAGGTGAGTCATTATAATTAGTTATTATTCATCAGACATTGAATATGCTTTACCATTTTACCTTCCAGAAAGATGGTACTAACTTACTTCAGCAATGGATGTGAGTGCACATTGCCCTGCACCCTCACAGAATTTATTTTTTAATTTATTTTTATTTACCAATAGGGGCCACCATTTTCCAGTTATTCTAGCAATGAATTCCTTATGAAGTTTCCCTGGTGTGGGACATATAGACCCCAAAAATAGTAGCTATAGTAATAGCTTTGAAGAGAGCAATCTGACCTGAGATGAGGCCTTTTTTAGCTAAGAATTAATGTATCCATCGTCCTAAATATAGATTCCACTCTGTCGAGGACCTTTCTAACATATACCTTAGATCATGCCACTCCCTTGCTTCAAACCCTCTCATGGCTTGCCATTGCCCTTAGAAGGACTTCCAAATTTCTCCTCCTTGTGTCCTTGTCAAAGTCACCCTCTCCATATCACATTCTCCTTTTAGTACCAACCAGGTAGAGACACCTGAGCGCACCAGCTAACTCATTCCTGCCATGTTCCAGGAACTGTGCCCCACCTTCCTGTGTGGCTTTGGGGAAGCTTCAGTTTTCTCTTTTGAGAAATGTGAGAACAAAAGTACAAACCTCATAGGGTTGGTGACAGGGACCCAATGGGGCAACTGACTGTAAAGCATGGAAGGACATCCATTTTGCGTTTTCCAAAACTTTTTCAGCCTCTCCCTGGGAGAACCTTGTGAAATAGCTGCCTTGGGACTCACTTTCTTGATCAAAATGAGGATACAAAGTTAGTACTATTACTAGTCTAGGAGGGGCAGACCTTTCAGGACTCAGGGAGTGCCCTGGACCTGGTAAGGATGGTAGGGAATTCATGTCCTGACCACAGAGGGCCCACAGTTGCCACTTGAACTGGAGGCCCAATTGAGCTCCAGCTTCTTATATGGAAACACTCATTTGCCAATTATTTTCACTGTAAAAAAAGAAAGAAAAAAAAATACATTGTGTGGGCCTCTGGGCTTACAGTTTAAGAGACCTCTAGCCCAAAGGAATGTCTAATGAGAAACCTTTTTTATGTCACAAGAGGCTAAGTATCTGTGATTCCAAAATGTGGCCAAGTCACCTGTAGGGGCAAACTGGCACAGCACCCATCCTCCCTTCCTATCTGCCTGCAGTATTAGGGGATGCAGGCTCCACCCACACATATTCTTTCTGCCTCAGAAAACACTTGGATTCTGGCCTCTGGCCCATTTATACACACACACACACACACACACACACACACGAGAGAGAGAGAGAAAGAAAGAGAGAGAGAGAGAGAAAAAGAGAGATGGTGATTTGTTATTCCATTTATGCATTCATTGGTTGATTTTTTTTTTAATTAATTAAGAGCAAGGGAGGCAGAGAGACAGATTCCCACATGTGCCCCAATTGAGATCCACCTGGCAAGCCCCCTACCTGGTAATGCTCTGCCCATCTGGAACAATTGCTCTGTTGCTCAGCAGAGCAACCAAACTATTTTTACCACCTGAGGCAGAGAAGCTATCCTCAGCACCTGGGGCCAACTTGCTTGAACCAATTGAGCCATGGCTGCAGGAGGAGAAGAGAGAGAGAGAGAGAGAAGGGGCAGGTGGAGAGGTGGAGAAGCAGATAATAGCTTCTCCTGTGTGCCCAGCAGATTGTAGCTTCTCCTATGTGCCCTGACCAGGAATTGAACCTGGGACACCCACACACTGGTCTGATGCTTTACCACTGCGCCAACTAGCCAGTGCCCATTGGTTGATTCTTTTTATTTATTTATTTATTTTATTTTATTATTTTAATAGGAACAGAGAGAGAGTCAGAGAGAGGGACAGATAGGGACAGACAGACCAGAATGGAGAGAGGTGAGAAGCATCAATCATTAGTTTTTCATTGCCATTGCGACACCTTAGTTTTTCATTGATTGCTTTCTCACACGTGCCTTGACCGCGGGCCTTCAGCGGACCAAAGCAACCCCTTGCTGGAGCCAGCGACCTTGGGTCCAAGCTGGCGAGCCTTCACTCAAGCCAGATGGGCTCAAACTGGCGACCTTGGGGTCTTGAACCGGGGTCCTCCGCATCCCAGTCCAAAGCTCTATCCACTGCGCCACTGCCTGGTCAGGCCATTGGTTGATTCTTGTATGTGCCCTGATCAGGGATCAAACCTACAACCTTGACGTATCGGGACAACACTCTAACTAACTGAACTACCCAGCCAAGGTTCTGGCCCATTTTTAAAACCTGTTGTCACTACCCACAGATTCTCTGAACTCCCTCAGAACCTTCTCCAACATTCCTTTGCTCCTTAAGACAGCCAGAAGTGACGTGTGTTGATGGCCACTTGGAACCCTGACCTTCATACTGGTGAGTCTTCAATTCTAGAATGTTCATGAGGAGGAGTGAATATTCTGAGGATCTATAATGCCTGGATGGTGGGAATCCACAATTTCAGTTATCTCACAGTTCCCAGGCTCCAGAACTCAGGGATTCTCCAGCTTGTCCTTGTCCACCTGGCTCTTCCATAATTGCCCATGACAGATAATAGTGTCTTCGGGCAGAAACCATGATTCCTCTAATTCAGCAGCCCAAGCAGAGGGCCCGCTGCCCACAACCACCTGGCTTTTTCTAACAGCTTAATGAGAAAGTCAGAATTAATTGAAACTGGCACCCAACACTCACAGGGCTCAGTGTGGCCGGCTTGGCCTCCATATGTTAAAGCCCCGTGTCCTTGGGCCTTGCTCTGATCTGTTCTAGACACCAACAGGTGTGACACGTGATGCCTGGAGCTTAGCCTGACAAGAGAGGGGCCTGGGGCCATGGTGACCTGGTTCTGCAGGTAGAGCCAGCCCACCCACCTTCCCTGGAGAGGTACCTCCCTCATTCTACCACTTTCCTCTGTGGGCCTGTTTTCCTCCTTTGTTCAATGAACCAGCCTCATGGTTTGCTGGGGGTTACATGTAAATTGCTCAGCATGTGTATTGTGCTATAATCTGCCCTTGTGCATATGGGTAGATTCCCAGAGGTATATAGCTAGCCCGCCCTTCCTTCCTTCCTTCCTTCCTTCCTTCCTTCCTTCCTTCCTTCCCTCCCTCCCTCCCTCCCTCCCTTCATTCCTTCTTTCCCCTGCTCCTAGAGGTACTGCAATACCAGGTTGATAAGCAACATGGACGGAGCACGCTCCTTTTCCAACTCTCTGCTCCGAAAATCCATTTAATACGTTGTCACCGGATAGAGGATGTATCAGATGCTAAACTGATAAGAACAGATACCTATGTTTGATCTTCACCTAAAGGCCAAAGAGCTTAGTTTATTGTTTCAATAGCTATTATCAGATAATAGCAAATAGCTATTATCACACCCAAAGTGTGAGATGACTCTTTTCCCAAAACCCCCAGCAAATATGGTGAATTATCAAACTTTTTCATCTTCAGCAACATGGTAGATTTAATTATAAAAAGGTATTTCATGGTAATTTTATTTTATATCTAACTTACCATGAGTGAAAATGAGCTTCCTCTCATGTGTTTAGAATATACTTGTTTCCTTTTCAGAAACTGTTCATATATTTTGCCTCTTGTTCTATTAGCCTGTTGGTCATTATTGATTTTTGGAAGCTTTTTACATATTAAGGAAATCAGCCTTCTGTCTACCCTTCTTGGAAAAGTTTCCCTGACTTTGTCTATTGATTATCTAGTATTTGTGTGTATGTGTGCAAGAATTTCATATTTGTATGTAACCAGTTATTAATATTTTAATTAAATGCTTCAGGATTTAGCCTTAGCCTGGTAGTTTAGTTGGTTAGAGTGTCATTTCGATACAGCAAGGTTGTGGGTTCCTAATCTCCAGTTAGACACCTACAAGAATCAACCAAAGAATGCATGAATAAGTGGAACAATGAAGTGATGTTTTTCTCTTTCTCTCTCACCCTTCCTCCCTCTTCTAAAATCAATATAAAAAACATATTTATTTATTCATTTTTAGTGCGCGTGCGAGAGAGAGGGACAGACAGGCAGGAAGGGAGAGAGATGAGAAGCATCAATTCTTCATTATGGCACCTTAGTTGTTCATTGACTGCTTTTCTCATATGTACCTTGACCAGGGGGCTACAGCCAAGCAAGTGACCTTTTCTCAAGTCAGTGACCTTGGGCTCAACCCAGAGACCTTGGACTTTAAGTTAGCGACCTTTGGGCTCAAGCCAGTGATCATGGGGTCATGTCTATGATCCCATGCTCAAGCAGGCAACCCCGTGCTCAAGCCCGTGACCTCAGGGTTTCAAACTAGGGTCCTCAGTGTCCCAGGTCAATGCTCTATCCACTGTGCCACCACCCGTCAGGCAGTATTAAAAACTGTTTTAAAAAGGGGTTCAGCCTGACCAGGTGGTGGCGCAGTGGATAGAGCGTCGGTCTGGGATGCGGAGGACCCAGGTTCGAGACCCTGAGGTTGCCAGATTGAGCATGGGCTCATCTGGTTTCAGCAATGTTCACCTGCATGAACCCAAGGTCGCTGGCTCCAGCAAGGGGTTACTCGGTCTACTGAAGGCCCGCGGTCAAGACACATATGAGAAAGCAATCAATGAACAACTAAGGTGTAGCAACGAAATACTGATGATTGATGCTTCTCATCTCTCTCCGTTCCTGTCTGTCTGTCCCTATCTATCCCTCTCTCTCTCTCCCTGTCTCAGTAAAAAAAAAAAAAAAAGGGTTTCAGGGGTCTCTGGCCAGTTGGCTCAGTGGTAGAGTGTCAGCCCGGCGTGTGGATGTGTTGGATTCGATTCCTAGTCAGGGCACACCGGAGAAGCAACCATCTGTTTCTCTACCCTTTCCCCCACCCTCTCTCTTCCCTTTCCACAGCCATGGCTCAATTGGGTCGAGCAAGTTGACCTTGGGTGCTGAGTATGGCTCCAAGGCCTCCACCTCAGGTGCTAAAAAATGGCTCTGGTTGCAACGGAGCAACGGCCCCAGATGGGCAGAGCATTGGCCCCTAGTGGACTTGCCAGGTGGGGCGTATGCTGGAGTCTGTCTCTCTGCCTCCCCTCCTTTCACGAAAATAAATAAATATTTTTAAAGATGGTTTCAGCCTGACCTGTGGTGGCGCAGTGGATAAAGCGTCGACCTGGGAACACTGAGGTCACCAGTTCAAAACCCTGCACTGGTCCGGTCAAGGCACATATGGGAGTTGATGCTTCCAGCTCCTCCCCCCTTTCTTTCTTTCTCTCTCTCTCTCTCACTCTGTGTCTCCTCTCTAAAATGAATAAAATAAATAAAATAAAAAAAAAATGGTTTCAGGGTTTGCCTGACCTAAGGTGTCACAGTAGATAAGGCATCGACCTGGAGCACTGGGGCTGACAGTTCAGGGCCCCAGGCTTGCCAGGTCAAGGCACATATGAGAAGCAACTATGAGTTGATGCTTCTCGCTCCTTTCTCCTTCCGTTCATCCCACTCCTTTCTCTCTCTCTAAATCAATAAGTAAGAAAATAAAATAAGGCTGACCAGGTGGTGGTACAGTGAATAGTGTTGGACTGGGACGCAGAGGACGCAGGTTCGAAACCCCGAGTTCACTGGCTTGAGTGCGGGTTCATCCGGCTTGAGCTCAGACTCACCAGCTTGAGCATAGGGTCACTGACTTGAGCAAGGGTTCACTTGCTGTGCTGTAGCCCCGGTCAAGGTACATATAAGAAAAGCAATCAATGAACAACTAAGGTGCCGCAAAAAAGAATTGATGCTTCTCATCTCTCTCCCTTCCTGCCTGTCTGTCTGTCTGTCTGTCTCTCTCTCTCTCTCTTTCTGTCACAGGGTTTAATGTCCTACTTTAACAAACTGGGATTATTTTTTTTTTCTTCAAACTGGGATTATTATATTTAACTCCTGTTTTCTTCTACTAGTTGTATAGTTTCTTTCTCTCCAGGTGGCTTGTATTTTAACCCTAGCCACCTGGCTTCAGCACTCATGCTATTGTCTGTTGACTATGTAACTTCTTATATAATCGTCAGACTTCAGATGGAGATTTTGAAGGTAGATAAACAAATTTCAGATGAATCTCCCTTCCCAGAAAAGAGAGAAAGAAAGAAGAGGGGGAGGAACAAGAAGCATCAACTCCTATATGTACCTTTACCCAGGCAAGCCCAGGGTTTTGAACCAGCAATCTCAGCATTCCAGGTCAACGCTTTTAATTCAGTGAGAGGAGAGACAGAGACAGACTTCTGCATGCACCCCAACCCGGATCAACTCGACAAGTCCACTTGAGGGTGATGCTCTGCCCATCTGGGGCTATTGCTCCATTGTGACCTGGAACCATTTTTTAGGACCTGAGGTAGAGGCTATGGAGCCATCCTCAGCACCCAGGGCCAACTTGCTCTAACTGAACCATGGCTGCAGGAGGAGAGGAGGAAGGAGAGAGAGAGAGAAAAAAGAGGGGGGAGGAGTGGAGAAACAGATGGGCGCTTCTCTTGTGTGCCCTTGCTGGGAATCGAACCCATGACATCCACATGCCGGGCCAATGCTCTACCACTGAGCCAACTGGCCAGGGCCCTGATGTGTTCTATTTTTGAAATCAAGCACCTGGAAGACCATCTGTCATTTAGCAGGTGCATTTCTTACTGGCTAATTTTGTTTTTATTTATATGCTTTCTTAGAGAGTCAGATTGCACTTCTTTCTGAATGTCCTCTCAGAATAGCCAATTAGTACGTGACTGTGTTTTGGGAACACTTTTCAGTGCCCTCCCCACAGTTCTTTCATCCTCATAACAACCCTGCTGGATAGATGAGAACATGAAGGCCCAGGGTCATTAAGTTCCTGAGGCTTTCAAGTGTCAAATGGGCTTCGGGCTTCGAGCCCACATTCTGTCCACTGCCCTGTTCTGGCCTCAGCCTCCCTGCCCTCCTCCCTCCTGCCACTGATGGAGGAAGAGTTCCCAGTGGGCTTCATCTTAACTGGCTTCTAACTATAAACTGAATCATCGAGGTTGAGCCCAGATGATCCCCAGAACTGGTCAGTCCTGTCCTGGAGGGTATAACAGTGGGCAGTGGCAGCAAGTAATCAGGGAAGGCTTTCAGGAAGAGGTGCTAATAAGAGTGACTGGAGAAACTAGAGAAGTCTGAAGAAAGGATTGCAGGGGGGGGTGTTATGGAATTGATGGGGGTGAGCCCATGCTCACAAGCCTCCTGTGGCTGCCACTGACCACAAGCCTTAGCTACTGCTTTTCCCCACTGGGCACATTGAACTACTATATTTCCCCATGTATAGGATGCTCCCATGTATAAGGTACATCTTAATTTTGGGGCTCAAAATTTGGGAAAAAATGCATTACATAAAGTTATTGAATTCAACTTTTATTCATCATAAAATTCATATTCTCCTCATCACTGTCAAAACTCCCATCAATTAGCTTGTCCTCACCTGTGTCTGATGATGAATCACTGTCTTATATTGCCTTGTCCTCAGTTCCATCTATAGCATTTGAAATGCCACAACCACTGTATAAGACGCACTCAGTTTTTAGGCCCCAAATTTTTCTAAAACGGGTGCATCTTATACATGGGGAAATACGGTACATAGTTGATGACCATGGGCAGGTGTCTCCCTGGTGGGAGTGTTGAACTCCTATTCATCTGGCAAAGCCTAAGCTCCAATGTCTACCCATCTGGGAAGCCATCCCTCCATACTGGACTTTCCCAGTCTGGGGACTCTCTATCTGCTCAAGCCCTGACCTTATAGGTCTGGGAATGTCTGTGTCCAGCTCTGTGTTTCCCACCCACAACTGGAAGACCTTTGAGGGGAGGGCTCTAGGTTGTGATTTCTCTGGGCCCAGCATAGCCCAGCCCAGCCCAGCCTAGCCAACATAGAATAAGTGCTTGTTGAATGTGTCATGAAGGAAATAAGGGAATAAAAGAGTGAGTGATGAATATAAACCTCAGTCACTTACCTCCCTTTGCTCGCAGCCCTCCAGGTTTCCCACCTCCCTTCAGGTAAAAGCCCAAATCCTTCCTGAGGCCCACTTGACCCTGTGTGACCTGTCCCCCATCGCCTCCCTGACCTCACTTCCAGTGGTGGAATTCAGTTGGTTTGCACCAGTTTAGCAGAACCAACACCTAATTTTTTATTATTTTTTTTACAGGGACAGAGAGAGAGTCAGAGAGAGGGATAGATAGGGACAAACAGACAGAAACAGAGAGAGGTGAGAAGCATCAATCATTAGTTTTTCATTGCCATTGCGACACCATAGTTGTTCATTGATTGCTTTTTTACATGTGCCTTGACCGCAGGCCCTCAGCAGACCGAGCAACCCCTTGCTGGAGCCAGCGACCTTGGGTCCAAGCTAATGAGCTTTCTCTCAAGCCATTTGGGCCTGCGCTCAAGCTGGCTAGCTCGGGGTCTTAAACCTGGGTCTTCTGCATCCCAGTCAGACACTCTATCCACTGCGCCACCGCCTGGTCAGGCCCAACACCTAATGTTTTGTTTAATATGGCAAACCTGTTGTTAAGATGGCACTTGTAATTAGGGTTCTCTCTTAGGTGGGCACCTGGGCAGCCACCCAATGTGGAAATCACAAATTTACATTCCTCATTCTTTTTTAATATTCATCTGCACAACAGCATATTCTAAGAACCTGTAGTAATGGTCATTCCATCCATAGGTGAAAATATTGCAAGTGAGGATGTCAATCAAGAAGCAATATGGAAATATCTTAAATAATAGTTTTATGGTGGGGTTTTTTTGTATTATTTAATATTTTTTCATTAATATTTTAAAACGTTCTCATAACAAATCTAGTTTTGTGTTACCTCTTTTACTGTTCTTATCTAAGTATTGAATGCATGAAATAATAAACTACCTTTAGGTATATAGTTTTTTTATACTTAAAATGGTCTTTAAAGCAGAGAACCAGTTGTTAAATTATTTGAATCCTACCACTACTCACCTCCTTTCCCTGCTCACTCTGCTCCAGCTATCAGGGCCTCCTAGCTGTTTCTCCATCCACCAGTCATTATCCTACCCTTGGGCCTTTGATCTGGCTGTTCTCTCCTCAGTCCACAGTACCCTTGACCCATGACCCTTTGCATGGCTGACTCACTGCTTCTCACCTTCAGAACTCAGTTCAAAAGCCACCTCCCCATAGGAAGCATCAACTTCTCATATGTGCCTTGATCTGGCAAGCCCAGGGTTTTGAACCTGTGACCGCAGCGGTCTAATTTGAGCTTTATTGTGCCCCCACAAGTCAGGTTCTCTTCCTCTCTCTCTTTCTCTGTTTTTTTTGTTTGTTTGTTTGTTTTAATTTTTTTTTTTTAACAGGGACAGAGAGAGAGTCAGAGAGAGGGACAGATAGGGACAGACAGACAGGAACAGAGAGAGGTGAGAAGCATCAATCATTAGTTTTTCATTGCCATTACAACATCTTAGTAGTTCATTGATTGCTTTCTCACACGTGCCTTGACCGTGGGCCTTCAGCAGACCGAGCAACCCCCTGCTGGAGCCAGCTACCTTGGGTCCAAGCTGGCGAGCTTTTGCTCAAGCCAGATGGGCCCGAGCTCAAGCTGGCGAGCTCGGGGTCTCAAACCTGGGTCCTCCACATCCCAGTCCAACGCTCTATCCACTGCGCCACCGCCTGATCAGGCTTGGTGTTTTTTTTTAAATTTTTCTTAAATGAGAAGCGGGAAGGCAGACAAGAGACTCCAGCATGCGCTCAACCCAGGATCCACCCATCAAGCCCCCTATGGAGCAATGCTCTGCCCATCTGGGGCACTGCTCCATTGCTTGGCAACAGAGCTATTTTAGCACCTGAGGCAAGGCCATGGAGCCATCCTCAGTGCTGGGAGTGGGGGTTTGGGGTGGCAACTTGCTCCAACCAAGCCATGGCAGTGGGAGAAGAGAGAGATAGAGAGAAGAGAGAGGAGGAGGGGTGGAAAAGCAGATGGTCGCTTCTCCTATGTGCCCTGACCTGGAATTGAACCCAGGACATCCACAGGGCAGGCTGGCGCTCTACCGCTGAGCCAGCCAGCCAGGGCTCTTTCTCACTCTCTCTCTTTTAAAACTTTTCTATTGATTTGAGAGAGAGGAAGGGAGAAAGAGGAGAGGGGGGAGGGGGAGACAAACACAATCAGAAAAAGAAGCATCGCCTGACCTGTGGTGGCGCAGTGGATAAAGCGTCGACCTGGGAACACTGAGGTCGCCAGTTCAAAACCCTGCACTGGTCTGGTCAAGGCACATATGGGAGTTGATGCTTCCAGCTCCTCCCCCCTTTCTCTCTTTCTCTCTCACTCTGTGTCTCCTCTCTAAAAAAAAAATGAATAAAATAAAAAAAAAAATGAAAAGAAAAAGAAGCATCAACTCGCTGTTTCATTTAGTTGTGCACTCACTGGTTGCCTCTCATATGTGCCCTGACCCGGGATCAACCCCACCGACTTCTGGGCGCTGCGACAACGCTTCATTGAGCCACTCGGCCAGGGCCCAATCTCTCTTTTCTTCCTCCTTTTTCTCTTCCTAGCACTTCCCATGATAGGATGCATTGTGTATTTAAGTATTCATCGTTCTGATGTGTCCCCTTTTTATGGGTTTTGTTCGCAGGTATCCCGGACGCTTCCAGTAGGTATTTACTAATCTTTGCATAAACGGAGGGGTATCTGCGGGTGGCGGGTGGCGGTGATGGGCCCTGGGTCTGCCCTCCCTGTGTGCCCCGCCCTCACGAGGCCTTCCTCAGCACACCAGGCGTGGCCGGAGGACGGGCGGGGCGCGGCGGGGGCGGGCGGCCAAGCCTGTCGGGCGGGTGCGCAAGGCGCGAAGAGCTGAGGCTGGTCCGGGTCGGGAGTGCCCAGCGGGCGCCATGGAGGGGCTGCGGCGTGGCCTGTCGCGCTGGAAGCGCTATCACATCAAGGTGCATCTGGCGGACGAAGCGCTGCTGCTGCCACTCACTGTGCGGCCGCGCGACACGCTCAGCGACTTGCGCGCCCAGCTGGTGGGTCAGGGCGTGAGCTCCTGGAAGCGCACCTTCTACTACAACGCGCGGCGACTAGACGACCACCAGACAGTGCGGGACGTGCGCCTGCAGGACGGTTCCGTTCTGCTGCTCGTCAGCGACCCCAGGTGGCCAGGGACGGGGTCAGGGATAGGGTCCTGGGAGGTCGGGCTGGCAGGTCGGAGAAGGACCTGGCTGAGGTCCGGGGTAGAGAGAGTGAGTAAGGGCTGGGAGAGGACGACAGGGAACAGGAGAGCCTGCTGGGATCCGGGTGGGAATGGGAGTGACTCTGGGCTGGGGGGAAATGGCAGGGCACAAGAAGGCCTGACTGGGGTGCAGGTGGGTGGTATGTGGGAGGGAAGATGAAAGAGGGGTCCTTCCCGCCCCTTTGGACGAGTCCTCCCGGGGCCTGAGCACTGCTGCTGTGTGTACCTGCTGAGAGGGAAGAAGGGAGGGAGGCATGCGAGGGACTGGGAGGGCAGCTGGATGGTTCCTGCCTGCTTCCTTCTTTTCTCTGCCTCTGTCTGCCTTTCTCTGGCCTGCCTGTCTTTCTCAGGTCCTCTCTTTGTCTCCCTTCTCTTCCTCTCTCAGTGGTGTTGCCCTATTTATTCCACTTCCTATCATTCTTCTGTCTCTCGGTGGCTGTGTCCATTTCTATCTTTGCTGTTTTCTGCGTGTCTCCCACGTCTCTCTGTGCATTTCTATGTTACTCTGTCTCTTTCTGAGTCTCTTGTTTTTCTCTCTTCATCCATCTCCCCCACCATGCCTTTCCACCCCACATTCCCATCCTGACACTTGCTGCCTACACCTGGCCATCTGGAGTCCTGGCCAACACGACCCACAAGAGACCCATAGAGGCCTGACCAGGCAGTGGCGCAGTGGATAGAGCCTCAGATGGGATGCGGAAGACCCAGGTTTGAGACCCTGAGGTAGCCAGCTTGAGCGTGATCCCATCTGGCTTGAGCAAAAGCTGGTTCCTGCAAGGGGTTGCTCAGTCTGCTGAAGGTCTGCAGTCAAGGCACATGTGAGAAAGCAATCAATGAACAACTAAGGTGTCAAAATGAAAAACTGATGATTGATGCTTCTCATCTCTCTCCGTTCCTGTCTGTCTGTCCCTGTCTATCCTTCTCTCTGACTCTCTCTCTGTCCCTGTTAAAAAAAAAAAAAAAGAGAGAGACCTGTAGAGAAGGGGATTTGAGCCATGGGAACAGCACATACCGAGGCCAGGGCAGTTCTGGGAGATGGTGGAGGCTGATGCTTGGCGATACTGGTAGTGAGGTTGGGGAGATGAGCAGGGGCTGGTCCCAGAGCTCCTGATGCCACCTTGGAGGTGTTGGGCAGGGAATGTACTGGGGTCATATATGTAACCCTGGAGTTTATGGGGATCATGCTTGCTGGGCCGCAGAGGCTTGGTCTGCCAAGCCTGAGATGATGTTTTGAGAATAGGAGCCTCAGATGCTGGTCCTGGAGACTGAAGGTGGGGACAGGGGAGATGGGAAGAACCTGCCATCCCAGGCTCTCAGGAGGGAGGATCTCAGGGGCAGGGGGAGACGGTACGGTGGTGACCAATGGGGATTTGAGGCTTGGGGCTGGGAGAAGATGTTCCAGTGCACCTTCTATAAGGTCTGGTAGCTGGACAACCCACAGATATCCATCCACACACCATAATCATCAGTATGCAGTAAGCATTTATTGAGTGCCTGCATTGTGCCAGGTCATGTGCTGGGCCCTAGAACACTGTGGGACTTAGACCAGGCCTGCCATTGTGGAGCCAGCCCATAGACAGTTCAGTAGGGGAGAGACATGAAACCAAATAAACCTGATTAACGGCAGGTTGAAATGCCCACCTCCCTCTCTCCCTCAGCTCCTTTCGGCCTTTGTTCAGATACCACCTCAGTGCAGTCTTCCCTGATCACCCTGTTTAAAATCACATCCCACCCCACCCCTGCTTTTACCTTTCTCTCTAACACTTAACAGCCCCTGACATCTCTATGTTTTTCTAATTCTTTCACCCCACATTCCCCACCAGACTGTAAGCTTTATGAGGGCATTGTTGTTCATGCTATTTACTGCTGTGTTCCCAGTTCAATGCCTGGCACATAGTAGGTGCTCAATAAATATTGTGGAATGTATTGTCTGAGGTGAGGAAGGGGCTGCTCAGAACCATTTCCTGGAGCCCTAGTGGTGCCTGCAAGTGGGGAGAGGGTCTTGAACCTGGAGATAAGGCCTGGCAGATGTGGGAAGATGCATCAACCAGACATTGAGCAGGCAGGAGAGGCCTTGAGTGCTGAGGTGAGGGCTAAGTTTGGCCTGCAACCTGTGTCTTTCTGTCCCCTCCTTCAGGTAGTCTGGGTTGGAGGAGGTGGAGCCACGACCAAGGGGACCAAAGATACTGGCTGAAGGAGCAGGCTGGGGTGGGGGACTCCTTCAGGAGGTAAGTCATACTGGGGACCTTACATATTGCAGGACCACAGATGGGGAAAAATGAGGCCCAGTGAGGAGAAGGGACTCACCTCTGTTCAGTGTCACCCCCCCCACACACACACACTATAATCTCTTGTGTTTTTCACCCCTTGGGGAAGGACACTATCCTTGTCTTTTCACTTAATTTTAGACTGACATGTGTTGTCCCTAACTAAAATGAATGATGGGACCCTTACTTGCTGTATGACCTTGGGTGAATCACTCTGCCTCTCTAGGCTCTGTCACCCTCCTTACAATTGTCCTCCCTGCCTGAATTCCTGTGACTCCCACCAGGTGGTTCCAAATGGCCAAGCCCCCTCTAAGAATGGTTGGCTACCTGTGACCATCCTCATCCCTCCTGGCAGGCACCAGGCCCATGGGGCAGGAGGCAATGACTGGAGGTGTTGCTGTCCACATTAGGAGGGGATATTAGGGAAAAGGGAAGAAGGAAACCTGGCCAGAGAGCTGGTGTTTCACCCTTCTAAAGGCCTGAACTGAGATAGTCTTATCCACCCCTTCCGGCTGTTCCAGGTTCTGTGCTCCTGGGGTGGATAGTGAAACACCAGCCCGACCAACTGATGCCCACTGCCTCGGATACTCCTGACGGAGCCCCACTCCCTGACACTGAACTAGGACATTGTCACCCCAGCCCAGCCAGTCAGGTTGTGCTGTGTGACCCTGAGGCCGTATCTTCCCCTTTGGGGCCTCCAGTGCCGTCTGCAGCAGGAACCACTGTGCCACCTTGAGAGGCTCCCAAGGGCAGCCAGGGGACATCATATGAAGAGAAGCACAGAGAGGAGAGGAGAGGAGCTCAGGGTCGCACCTCTCCTACCTGGTACATTCTCGGGTGCACATTTGCCCAAGCTGTGATCCCTGACTAAGGCACTTTCACACTCCTCTCTGCGGCTCCAGCGCACCTGGGATTCCAGCTTCCTCCAGGAAATTTTCTCAGATGCCCTCCTGCCCAGCCAGTGAGCACCTTGTCCTCTTTGAACCCTCCACAAGCCCCTTCGACTGTGAACAGCCTTGGCCACTCATTGACGGAGTGACAGCTAGTCACTCAGGAAATCTAAAATGACTAAAGGTAGAAACTGGGGGTGCCCCGCCTGCTCCCAATTCTGCAGCGCTACCCTGTGTTCCACCGTTATCCCCAGATACCTCCCTACACTGCATCTGTGCCCACCCCCTCAGACACATCCTCTGCATAATGCCTTGTTCTCCTACCTCATGCACGGGTCTCCCGGATGTTTCCTGAAAGGGTTCAGTCTAGTAGGCAAGGATCTGGGGCTCCCTGTGCCTGGTAGAGCTCTGAGGCATGGGTGGTTCTCTTTTTCTTTTTTTCACTGCACTCTTATTTTCACTGTGACAATATAACACATTTTTGCCCCGTCCCAAATGCCACGGATAAGCCCCCAGCGACTTGGGTCGATCCATCATGGCTGAGGCCGCTTACCCTGCTTTTCAGTCTGAGTCTTGTGTCATGGGTGGTAATCTTGGGGGCATTCCAGACAGTGCATTGTGGGGATGCTGGGTGCAAGACCCTTGCCCCTCCTCCCTGGATAGAACGCGGAGCCTCGATTAGACCTCTGACCTGCAGTCCCTGGCCTCCGGTCCTTTGAGCTAACCCCAGGAGCTGGGGGTGCTGGACCTGTGCACCGTGTGGAGGACATGTTCACGCTCTAGGAGCTGGCGTGGTGCAGGGAAGAGGCACCAGAGCCTGGGAAGAAATAATATTTTAATTAAGAGTTGTGCTGGCCGCAAGGCTGGGAATGGAGACTGGTAGATAAAAAATCTTGGCCATAGGGATAGTGCGCTCAGACAACACGTTTGCCTGTTGAAGGGACCGCTCCAGGCCCACAGGCACTTCTCCTTAGGCCAGGAGAAGAGGGCAATGGAGGGGGAGACAGACACCCAGGGAGGGGTGGGGGGAGAAGAGACAGAGGGCTCCCCACTTCCCTCTTGCTGCTAGCTGGAGGTATAGTTCCTCCTTGCCTCTGGGCTTTCCCTGTGGTATGTAAAGGGGCCTGATGTGGTTCACAAGCTGGGGGGGGGGGGAAGCTCTGTATTTTAGAGAGTAATCCCCAAAGGTCAAGGTTGCCAGTTCCATCCCCCACCAGGGTACATACAAGAGTCAAAACCAGTGAATGCTCCTGACCTGTGGTGGCGCAGTGGATAAAGCGTCGACTTGGGAACACTGAGGTCGCCAGTTCAAAACCCTGCACTGGTCTGGTCAAGGCACATATGGGAGTTGATGCTTCCAGCTCCTCCCCCCTTTCTCTCTCTCTCTCTCTCATTCTATGTCTCCTCTCTAAAATGAACTAAATAAAATAAATAAATAAAATATATACAGATGATGCATTTAAAAAGAGATTAAAAAAACCAAACAAACCAGTGAATGCATAAATAAGTGGAACAATAAATCAGTGTCTCTCTTCTTACCAATAAATAAAGTTTAAAAGAATAAGAATCACCCCAGCTCCTACCAGGGTCTGTGCCACACTTTCCTAGTGTCTCAATTTACTCTGGACTATCAACTGTCCTACTAAGCTGCAGCTGTGCCGACCAGAATTACAGCCCATTTTACAGATGGGGTGTACAAGGTCACTGCCTTCCAGGCTTTTGGCAGCCCTTGAACTGTGGAATCCCCAGCCCATGCAGGGGGTCTCTGGTGGAGGATAGGGGAGGGTTTCCTGCTTCTTGACTGGGGATGAAAGTGTGGGAAAGGATTTTCAGGGCGGTTTCACACAAATAGTGTGCAAATTTAAAGCAAATCACATGCAAATCGCCACCTATTTCTGAAGCCTCAGCAGCTCTGGCATGTTCTGAAATAATAATGTGGGACCTATCCCTAGGTGTTGGTCTGGAGGCAAGATACAAAACCTTTCCCTTCTTTCCTCCTCTCTTTTTTTCCCTTTTCTTCCCTTCTTTTTTCCATTCTTCCCCTCCTTGTCTTCCTTTCTTTCCTTCTTCCTCTCTCTTTCCTTCCTTCCCTCTTTCCCTTCCTTTTTCTCCCATTTTCTTTTTTCACATTATTTGTTGAAGGCTTCCCAGTCCTGAGATGAACATAAACGGCAAGAGTGGCTTCTGGCCTGACCTGTGGTAGCACAGTGGATAAAGCGTTGACCCAGAATGCTGAGGTTGCCATCCTCAGGGCCCCATCAAGGCACATGCAAGAAGCAACTACTATGAGTTGATGCTTCCTGCTTCTAACCCCACCCCCTAAAATCAATAAATAAAGTCTTAAAAAAAAAAAAGTGTGGCAGTCCTGTGTGGTTAGCTCACTCAGTTAAGAGCATTGTCCCAAAACGACAAGGTTGAGGGTTCGATTCCTAGTTAGGGCACACATGGAACACAACTAAGTAATGCCCAACTGAATGGAACAACAAATGAGTGCTTCCCTTCCCCCTCCCCTCTCATTTTCTCTCTTTGTCTCTTTAAAAAAAAAATCAATAAAAATTAAGCCCTGGCCAGATAGCTCAGTTGGTTGGAGCACTGTCCTAGAGTATGGAGGTTGCCAGTTCGATTCCCTGGTCACGGCACATACAGAAACAGCTTGATGTCTCTCTCTCTCTCTCTCTCTCTCTCTCTCTCTCACACACACACACACACACAAATAAATAAATAAGAAAGAAAAGAGGGGAAAAACGAAAAAGAAATGGCTTCTGGTGTCACTATTTCCAGATGAGGAAACTGAGGTACAAGCCATACCTGGGATCCCAGAGCCACATGTAGAAAGTGTCCTTATAGGCCAAAGTGTATGGTGCCTGTAGCCCAAGGAGGAGAGATGACAGCAGGTAGAGCAGGCCTGATGGGGCTTGGTCGGCCAAGGGGAATGTTTCTGGGGTTTCTTGACCTTGAATGGCAGGTGGCCAAGCTTGGATCTGGAGAAATCTCACATTGACTTGCCTTGCTCCTACGGTTTTTCTCCTGCTGCTCCATCAGCATATTCCTTGAATTCTGGCCATAGCCCTTCTGTTCCATTTGCATGCCCTAGCTGTTTGTCAAGCTTCTGTTCATCCTTCAAAACCTCAGCTGCAATGTCCCTTCTTTATGAAGCTATTTCTGATGATCCTCTAGGAAGAGCCTCCGTTTCCCTCTGGGCTTCTGTCACCATGGATCTCTTTCTGGTCTGGCCATGACCACTTGGAGCCAGCAGTGTCATAGTACTCTCTGGCTCGATTCCAGCACTTGTATGATTACACACTTCAGACCTTTGCATGTGCACATTCTCTACACAGAATGCCCTTTTCAGTCTTTTTCATCTGACATACCCTTAAAATTGCAAGGCCCACTACTAGTGCCCCATCTCCATGTGGGCTCTAGCCCTCTCTCCCAGACCACATCTGGGTCCTGCAGCCTCCATCCCTTTCTGTCCTACCCTAACCCTTGGAACTGGGAGATCTGTTTGTCTTCCCAGTCTGAGGAGTTGCCTCCAGAATCCCGGAATCACCCAGATTGGGACTAGGTACTGTGGGGCCGTTTTTGAATGTGTTGAATAAAAGATTGTTTGAAAACAAAATCAAGTTCAAACTCCATAACTAAGTACTTCCTTCACCCTTCCCTCTCGCTCACCTCCAGCCTCCGCATAATCTGTTTCCTCTGCCAGGAATGCCTTTTCCCTTGAATCCTATTCTGGAGGGCCCCAAGCCAACCACCTCCCCTCTCTGGGCTGTGAAACTGGGGAAAGCCTGCCCCCCACCCCAGGGCCTCTCAAGCTCCTGGCTCCACCCCTGGAGCAAGTCTGGGCTGTGAGGAGTTTCGGGTGAGACTTGGCAGCGACATCTCGGCCCACGGCATCCTGGGGAGGAGCCACCTCCTACCTTGGCTGCCCACCTGGTTTGTGATCCTAGAATGTCAAGGAGAATTTTCCTGGGTGGCAAGTAAGTCCAAGCAATCCCCAGAGGAGGCATCTGTGTCTTAGCCAGATACTGCAGGTGCCCAGACTTCCTGTTTCAGTCCTACTCTGTCTCTGTCTATTTCTCATTCCCTCCCTACCTCCTTCCATGTGTGTGGCCTCTCTCTCTCTCCCTTTTCTCCTTTCCCCTTCCCACCCTCCCTCCCAGTGACTCCATGCTGGGTTCTGACATTCTCTAACTCTGTTTGTTCAGCAGGCATTTATCAAGTGCATTCTGGGTGCCCTGCCCTTGCTGGTTGCCGGAGATACTGAGACAGACCCTGCTTTGGCTGCTGCAGACATGAGGCAGGTTGTTCATTGCACGAAGCACTAGAGTGAGGCAGTGAGAGGGGTCCAGGAGGGGGAATCCTTTTGTAATTCACATAAAGCCTCCTGTACAGGTTAGTGATGGTCCTGACTCTGCCACCTTTCTCTCTCTCCATCTGTCTCTGCGTCTCAGTTTCTTTCCCATGGATCTGCTCTCTGTTTATCACTCTTTCTGTGTCTCTCCATATCTATATCTGGCTCTCTGTCTCCATCACTGTCTCTGTTTTTTTCAATGTCTCTGTCTGTTTATCTCTGTTTCTATATACATCCCTGTATCTGTCTCTCATATTACCTATCAAAAAGGACCCCTTTTCCCTTATACCCTGAGCATGACCTCTGGAGTGTTTTCAAAAGCTGCTGGGGCCATCCATTTTGAAATCATTGATTAAGTACTATCAATTTGTGGGCACTAAGGGCAGCATGGTGACCAGGACATCTACCCGTGAACCCTCATGTGGCTTGAGATCCAGCAGAAGAGACAGAAGCTGCAGGGCGGGGGGCTGCTCCTGGGATCCTGGACACCCTTTCTGTGGGCCAGGTCCACAGTCCTCTGAATGACTTTGGGTGGTCCTTGTCCCTCTCTGGGCCTCAGTTTTCCTACTGGGTCAGAGGAGGAAGGTGCCTAAGATGGCTAGGCCAGGAGCTACTCTCACGGCATAGACTGTTTGTTGGTAAAGAAATCCTGACTCATCCCTGTGCCCAGATGGGTTTGAAAGAATCCTCCAAGGGAAAAACAGTTGTAAGAAAGAAACAAAACAAAACAAAAATCACAGTTGACCACCCATCCTGCCATCTGACGTACCTGGGAAGGAAACAACTTCACTACCATCCCCTATCATTGGGAAAATTGCCTGTCTCTTTCCCTCGTGGCCCCTGGCTATCCACTGAAGGCTGCTGGCCTGTGAGGGCTCCAGGCTTACCCATGAGGGCTCCTGACTTGGCACTGACCTCACACTTGTGTTCTGAGCTCCAGACCCACTACAACCCTTGCTGCATCCCACATGGGACAAACTCTTTCTGGCTACGGGGTATTTGCCTGTGCTCTTTCTGAGCAGGAAGTACCCTCTCCTTACCCTTCATCTTTAATTCTCCACTTGGCACATTCCATGTCACTTCCTTCCTTGGGGAGGCCCTAAACAGGTTCCCAGTTTTGCATCCTCACATCCTGTTCTTTTCTCTTGCACTGTTAATTATGTAGATTATTATTCATTCAATCTATATTTTTTTCCTGCTAGCTTGTGGGCACCATGGAGCCTGGGAAGGGGTTACCACTGGATCACACAGCATTTAAAACCCAGTATAGGAAGTGGGGTGCCAGAAACACCCTCCCTTCTCAGGCTCAGTGAGGATCCCTGCCCCAGTTCTCGTCACCATTGTGCTCAGCTCCAGGTGACCAAGGGGCACAGAGGCTCAGGATTGGGATTCCATGCATTCCGGCTCCTGCCACTGTGATAAATGAGGAAAATTCAGAATTAATTCTTGACTACTTGGCTGGCCCAATCTGTACAGATAAAGTGTCTTTTCTGCTGTGTCTTCCCAACACCTCTTAGGAGATAATTAGAGGTTGGGAGCTGGCTGGCTCAGGGGAAGGTCCCAGAAGGCACTTGTGTCAGATGAAGCCGGGCACAAAGCCTAGCTCTACTGGGCCACTTTGGGCAACTCACTTGCCCTCTCTGGGCTTCAGTGTTCTCATTTGGAAAAAGGGAAGAGAAAACATCTTCATCTGTTGGGATGAATTTCTTGGGGGAATCACCTTGAGCTAGTAGAATGTGGTATTCAGTAGCTATCCAATGAATGCTGCAGAAAGGGCAAGTTGACTTTGGAGGCTTAATTCTTCCTCTCCTACCACCACCAGCAGAATAAAGTAAGGTCAAGGTTAGGGGCAGAGGTAGATCTGTCTCCCTTAGATAGTGAAAGATAGCACATGGCAAACATAGATCTGTTTGTAAGAATTGATCTAAGACAGCAACCCCAAAGGACGAACAGTTTGTCTGAACTACTTCCTTCAGATTTCAGATTGCTGTTGCAAGGACAGAGTGCCCTCTGGTGGGCAGTGTAAAGATGGCAGAACCTTATAATTCAAATATTATCTAGTTAACCTAGCACTGTCTGGTAGAAAGATCATGGAAGCCACATATGTAATTTAAAACTTTCTGGTAGCCATTAGAAAAAAAAGTAAAAATAAGCAGGTATAATCAGTATTAATGTGTTTTATTTGACTCAATACATTAAAAATATTTTAACATGCAACCAATATAAAAAATTGTTAATGAGCTATCTTGCATCTTTTATTTTTTTCATACCAAGTCTTTAGAATCTGGTGTGTATTTTATTCGTATATAACATCTCAATTCAAACTAGTAACATTTTATATGCCAGTAGCTCTCATACTGTGCACTATAGAAATATGATTCTTGGTCTGACCTGTAGTGACGTTGGCCTGCAGAGGAGAAAACATCGACCTGGAATGCTGAAGTTGCCAGTTTGAAACCCCTGGCTTGCCCAGTAAAGGCACATAAGGGATTTGATGCTTCCTGCTCACCCCACTTCCATCTCTCTCCCCTTCTCCCTCTCTATAATGAATAAACTTAAAAAAATAAAGAAATATAGCCTGACCTGTGATGGCGCAGTGGATAAAACATCGACCTGGGAACACTGAGGTCGCCAGTTCAAAACCCTGCACTGGTCTGGTCAAGGCACATATGGGAGTTGATGCTTCCAGCTCCTCCCCCCTTTCTCTCTTTCTCTCTCTCTCTCTCACTTTGTGTCTCCTCTCTAAAAATGAATAAAATAAAAAAATTTAAAAAAATAAATAAAGAAATATAATTATCACTTGCCTCAACCAGTGCAGTCCCCTCTGACTTGGTCCCCCAGCTCCAGCTCCCACCTTTATCCCCCATAGCCTGTCCTCCCTGAAGCTGCCACACTCAGGTGTGATCACCTGAGTTGGGTCTTACCTTACCTCTGTCCACAGCCCTCTGTGATCTCATTGCCTTTGGGGGCAGTGAGGAGAACTAGGGCTTTTAGGTTGAGTGAGTTAGGAGGTCAGGTGAGTGATGATGGGGAAAGAATGTTCCAAGCAGTGGAAACAGCCAGTGCAAAGACCCTGAGGCAGGACCGTCCCATGCCCATTAGAGGAACATCCAGGAAACTGCTCTTAAGGCTGAAGTGCAGTGAGCAAGTGGGAGAGAGGGAGTAGGGGAGGGAGGAGGAGGAAAAGGAAGCCATCTCTTGAAGGGCTATGTGGGGAAGGTTTGGGCTTTTTCTTCCTAGATGGATGGTAGGTAGTGGGTTTAGCAAGGCTCTGAGAGGTTGAGGGAGGCTGGTTGCATTGTCTTTGAATTTAGGACAGGCAATAACCCCACTTCAGCGGAGTCCACGGTTCCAAAACTGCCTCTGCGGCCCCTTAGCCCAGTGACTCGAGGCCAGTGACTTGCCCTTCTAAGGTTTCAGTTTCCCATCTATAAATGGGTCCAATAATAGGCCATCCTCTGATAACGCTGAGACTATGGATGAAAAGGGGGCCGCGTACTAAACCTGACAAGCTCCTGTTCTCCCCATACCATCTCTGTGTGCTGTAAATGTTAATTACCTACCCTGTACCCACCAATGGAGAAGAAGTGTGTGTCCCTCGGTTTACTTTTTATCCAGTCTCAGAGATTTTCCAGCTTCACTCTTCTCCCGCCTCCCTAATCTATTGCCAGTGGATTTCCTCTAACCCCCTTTTGTCGCCTCCTTTGATTGTAATGTATAGAAGAAGCTGCGAAACTGCCATTCTCTGGAGCATTTTCTCTATTCTTTGAGCTTTTGCTTTCTGGCAAGTGTCATTAGTTTGGTTCAAATAAATTCATAAAAGTTCTCTACAGGTTTCTTCCATTGACAAGGCTCAAATGAGCTCCTGACTCCATGCAGCAGTCATGACTGGGATCAGGGGGCGAAGAGCAAGGTGCTGACCTCAGAACAAAATTTAAGGAAGTTCCACCAAACTCAATCATCCGGCAAATACTATTTTAATGCAACATAAACAACAAGGACAAGGAATGCAAAAACATCTACAATGAACAAAGTATCGAAGTGTTAAATATTGGCAGGATCTGACCATGCACTGGCTCTATCCTGCCTCACTTGGGTCACCCTGTTCCAGGCTATCCTAGCAACTGGGAGGCCCTTCCTCCAGCACAGCCTCTCCTTCCAGCCCTTAAGGCCTCTGATTAAACCTTAATTCCTGACGATTAAGCCCCGGGATCTGGTAGGTTCAAAGCACCAATGGAGGGAGGGCCTGGCAAGGGTGGGCCAGGTTGGGCTTCCCTGGGAGAGAGAGAGAGGGCCAGGAGGGAGGCCGCTGAGTGGCTGCAGTGGAAACCCAATCTTAATTAGCCCCTCATGATTAATTACTGGGCCCAGAACAGGCTGAGAAATCTTTTTTTTCTAAAGCTAACCCCATTATTTTCCCACAAAATATATTTATTTTATTTTAAAAATGCACTTTTATATCCTACGATGAAGACCCATTTATGTGTGTGTGTGCATATATATACACACACACATATAATACACACATATGTGTGTATATATACACACATGTATACACACATACATATGTGTATATACACACTCATACGCATTCACATATATGCAGATTAGATGGTGTATATAAATTTCGGGGGATATATATTGAAATGAATATATAGCTGTTGACAAATGATGTGTGGTCTTGTTTGGAACCATGGTTAACAGCAGCTGCTCTGTGAGCACTGAGTATGTGCCAAATGTTTACACACATATCTTAACTCATCTCCTTACAATAGCTCTGGGGTGTACAGGCCATTATTACTCCCCATTTTCCAAGAGCTTGCCTGACTCTAGGATCTGTGCTCCTGGGCTTCCCTGTATACACCAGAGTAAATTCCAGCTCGAGATCTTGGCCTGCAAAATCCAGACAGGCTGTTCTATGCAGGAAAGTCACTTTGGGTTTCAGGTGACATTGGAATTGGTGACTTTTTTTCCACCAGGAATGCCTTTCCTTATCCTCCTGGGTCTTCCAAACTCAGGGCAAACTCGGGGTACATGTCTGCAGGAGGCTTTTTCCCTGTGAACCCCTAAACCGAGGCTTCATAACCTTCCATCAAAGGCTCCGCCAGTCTCTTCCGCCCAGCCTCTGTCTGGTTTTGTCTCCTCCAGCCTCACCCACTGGCACGGGCACCTGCCGCAGACATGTATATTTTGCACACACCCCGGGGCCTGCCCAGCACACCCTATGTCCCCACAGACGTGTTTGTGGGTGGCAGGTTGGTCTCCCCATTCCTCAGCGTCACACATCAGCCCCGCCCTCTCCTTCAGCCCGAGAACAATTATAGTGTCAGAGACGTTGCTGTGGCCCCAGACAGGTCGGCTTCATGTTTAATTCATCCCGGGGCTAATTATAGCCAGGCTGGGGGAGGGGTACAGTAACCTTGGCGTCCCCGCCCCAGCTCTTCCTGCCGCCAAGGAGGCCGGGGAAGGGGGGTGGGACGGAGATTTGTGTCCCTCTCCCACGACCCCTTCAGCTCTGGGCAGCGGTGCTTGCCTTGCAGCACCTCCTCCTAGGGTGCAATCTCCGAGGTAGCACTGATGGCGGAAATGCGGACACAGGCGGGGCGGGGCGGGGCGCTGGTAAGGAGACGCCGGGAGTCCAGCTCCCGGCATCTACGTGCGAGCAGCAGAACGCCTCCCTTTCCTCCTTCCCTCGTTTCTGCGGATCAAGATAATAATAATAACCAGGGACGATGCAGGTTAGTTCACCATCTTCCAGGTGGGCCCACCAAGGCCTGAGGTCACAGCAGAGAGGATGGGCCCATAACAATAGTGAGTAATAATAAACCAACCTTTAGAGTCACCTGACATTTGGTATTGTTTGTGGTGTTTGGCCCTCCTGAAATGTTAGTTACATTTACCACCGTCCTAGAGTGCTTTCTCTGTGCCAGGCACAGTCCTGAGCAATTGATGTGATTATCACCGGGCTGGGATTTAGGATAAGATGAGTGAGGCACTTTCCTGGGTGGCCATGCTTAAAGAGGCGCCAACAAATTCAACAGGAGAAATACCATTTTCAGCCATGTTTTAAAGCATCCAAAACATGCAAAAAAAGTCCCTATGAGACGAAATATCCAGAACATGTATGAACATTTTGATCGGTTCAACAAGCCCTAGGAGATAGTGACTGTTATGAGCAACACAAATGAGGAAACCGAGGCACAGAGCAGTGAAGTGGCACGCTCTTGTTCATTCTGTACTCCTCCCTGTTCCACTACCCTTGTCCTGACCCAGGTAGGGGCTTTGTTCTCCCCTCCCCAACTTGGACCCCTTCTTCCTGTCTCCAGCCTGTCCCTGTCAACTTGCCTGAGTGACACTGCCTGAAATAGCTGTGGGGGGGTCGGTCCCTGGTGGGCTGCCCTCTGCTATGTGCCCATGGCTGCTCCATAATAGCTTTCTTGTGTTGGTAACAGAGACTGCAGCTGCAGGGCTCTGTCCCCACCCATGCCTCAATGTCCCCATGTGTACCCTGGGGGACTTCCAATGAAGCAAGGGTGGTGGTGAGAATCAGGTCCCCGCCTGTTTAAGAGGCCTCCATTCATGAGGCCTTCCTTGGGGGTAAGTGTGACCCCCTTCAAATCCCAGTTTAAAGATATGTGCAGTTTGGAGCTAAGATTTCAGAGCCAGCTGACCTGGGTTCTAATTCTGACTCCTCAATTTGTATGCCGTGTGATCTTAGGTGGACCACTTAACCTCTTTGTAGCAATGGCCCCATCTGCAAAATGCCTCTGGATTAAATTAATGCATGGATAGTTTAGGGCAATGCCAGGCATACAGTAGGTGCTCAAAGAGTTGTTGAACTCATTAGGGTCAAGCACTTGGCTTTGAGCTCCAGGCATCCGTGTCCACACAGTCATATGAGGTGTGACCTGTTTAAATATGAGAAACTGCCTGACCAGGCGGTGGTGCAGTGGATAGAGCGTCGGACTGGGATGCGGAAGACCCAGGTTCGAGACACCGAGCTTGCCAGCTTGAGCGCGGGCCCATCTGGCTTGAGCAAAAGCTCACCAGCTTGGACCCAAGGTCACTGGCTCCAGCAAGGGGTTGCTGGGTCTGCTGAAGGCCCGCAGTCAAGGCACATGTGAGAAAGCAATCAATGAACAACTATGGTGTTGCAACGGCAACGAAAAACTAATGATTGATGCTTCTCACCTCTCTCTTCATTCCTGTCTGTCTGTCCCTATCTATCCCTCTCTCTGTTCCTGTAAAAAAAAAATAATAATAAAAATAAAAATAAAGATGAGAGCCTGTCCTGTGGTGGTGCAGTGGATAAAGCGTCGACCTGGGAACACTGAGGTCGCCAGTTCAAAACCCAGCACTGTCCTGGTCAAGGCACATATGGGAGTTGATGCTTCCAGCTCCTCCCCCCTTTCTCTCTCACTGTCTCCTCTCTAAAATGAATTAAAAAAAAAAAAAAAAAGATGAGAAACCGAGGCTCCAAGAAGAGTCAGGACAAACCCAGTGGGGATTTGAACCAGAGGTTCAGCCTTCAGCATCCACTCTGACCCCGCTCACCCTCTAATGCCCAAAGAGGGGCAGAGGTGCCCCCAGGTCGCACAGCGTCGGTGCAGGAGAGCACACGGGGCCCCTTCCCAATGATGGCAGTGTGGCAGCTCAGGGGTCTAGGCTCCATGCTGGGGGGCTGGAAGTGCGGGGTGGGACCGAGACCAGGCAAGCTCTGGGCAGTGGCATTGAGCATTTCCATGGCAGCCAGGCAGGAGCCCGCGCAGAGATTAAGGGTCCAGAGGAGCGGCTGCTAAAAATAGCCGGCACCACACCGAGCTCATTAGCTGCTGGGCTTTTGGCTGCCAGGTACTTTCTCCTGCCTCTCCTTCCGTGCCCTACACAGTGAAGTTGCAGAAGGATGCCGCAGGGGAGGTGTAGCCCAGTCCTGGGACCTTGCCCACTTGGACCTGCTTCCAGTCCTGGCCACTTCTGGCTCTACTCCCAGGACTCTTCTCAAAGGGAAATCTGATCTTGCTCCTCCTCTGCTCTGAAGGCTTCCTTGGCTCCCCATTGCCCTTGAGCCCCAGCATTTTGCTACCTTTACCTCCCTGATTTTGTCTCCACCTGCTCAGGATGTCTCTCGGGGGCTGAAACCCACACATGCTTCTTCTCTGAGCCTTTGCTCCTGCTGTCTTTTCCATGTGTATCTCACTGCCTTCTTTTCATCTTTCACATCTCAGCTTACATGTCACCTCCTCTGGGAAGCCTGCCACCTAGTTTAGCAAAGAGGCCTCTTCTGGGTCCTCTTGTCCTGGCTCTGACACTGACCTGTGAGCTCTGAAGAGGAGAGGATGACTATATTTTGGTCCTAGCATTAGGAATAGGACATGGCACACAGAAGGTGCTCAATAAATGTTTGTGGAATGAATAAGGGAGAGATTACTCACCTCTGATAGAGGCAGTTCCTGGGGGAATAATAGAGGGCACACAAACTGAGGGTTCCCACTGCCCTCTGTCCCCATACCAGAAGGTCAGTAGTCCATCCTCTCTGTCCACCAGGTTCATTCTTCAGCTTCCTCTGGAAAGGTTGGTTTGCTGGGTGACCTAGCCAGCTCACTCGCCATCTCTTATCTCCTTCCTGCCTTACAGAATGTCCATAGACATAGGACTTAGAAATTCGAAGGAGCCAGCTCAGTTCTAGTGGAATTGCCAAAATTTGGAAAGGAGAGGGAGGGAGATATGATGGTGGAGAGGGTGTAGGAGAGGATGGACATCTATGAAAATATATTAAGTCTGTTGAAGAACCAGTGGACAGCCTCCGATAGACAGGGTTTTCTGAGGAGAGAGCCAAGAATTACAGTCTCCAGGTGCCGACTTTGACATGGTGTAGATTGGTTGGAGCCTGAGAGGAGAGGCCAAGAGCAGCTTCAGAGGGAAAGCAGGAAGGGGATGGGTGTTAACGGGCAGTTTGCAGCAGGAGAGCGTTAGCAGGGGAGAAAGGAAGTCTGGGGTCTACAGTGTGGGCAGTGACAGAGCTCAAAACTCTTGATTATTTGAGATCTATGTTGCTATGACACCATGACCATAGCATCATAAAACCATGGCTTAAATGAAGAAGCTCATCACTCCCTGTCCTCAGGGTCTGGGCATCATCCCAGGCTGTGATGGAGATTCCACAATCACCAGGGACCTAGATTTCTTTTATCTTGTTGCTCTACCCTCTCAGCCAAACTTTCATCTTGTGAACCATAATGGCTGCTTCAGCTCTTGCCATCATGGCCACCTTCCAGATAAGGAAGGAGGGTGGAGAGGAGAAAAAGTAAAGGAAGGCCTATTCTTATCTTCAGAGGCTACAACCTGGAAGTTACATACACCATTTATGCTCACATCTACTACATAGTTGAACAGTGACTCTGGGTTGTGAGATAGGCTGGGAAAGGTAGCCTTTAGCTGGGCAGATTATATTTTTAAAGAAAAAGGTAGAGAAAGGATATTAGGGGCCAGCCTACAGTTTCTGCCACTGAATAGGTTGGAAAGAAAGAGTGGGCATTTGTCATCATTTTCATGACTACAGCAGGAAATTTCCCTTCTTGTCCTCTGGATGACTTGCTCCCATCCCCTACCTGCCCTCCGCTCCTCCCCCATTCCCTCTCGCTCACTCTGCTCTAGCCACAAAGGTCTCCTTGCTATTCTTTCAACATACCAGGCATGGCCCTGCCCTAGGGCATTTGCACAGCAATGCCTGGAATGCTGTTCCCCTAAATCTCTTCATGGCTCTTTCCCTCCTCCCTTCAGATCTCTGTCATATGTCACCTCCTCAGTGAGGGCTACCCTGGACATCCTGTTTAAAATTGCAAAGATCCCTCCCTCCTCTTGCCCCTTCCTGCCCTAATTTTCTTCCCAGCACTGAGCATTCTCTAAAATCCTATAGATAGGGAAACTGAGGTCCCACAGGGGAAAGGTGGTTCACGGAAGGTCACAGGCTAGTGAATGGCAAAATAAAGTTGTGTTACCTGCTGAGTTCCTATTTCCTCTATCACTGACCCTCTTTCTCCACCTCTTTCTTCCGCTGGAGAGTTTCCTATAAATTTTCATTCTGCCCATGTTTCCTGGAGTGAATTTCTGTTGCTTGCAGCCAAGAGCCCAGGATGACCAAAGGGGCCTCTATCATGCCAGGCACAGTGCCTGGTGCATTAGCTACTGTGTCACATTTAATTGCCATGCAAATATGAAAATGTTTGCAGATTCAGAGCACACACAAAATGCTCTTAGCTCAAATTCTAGAGGTTTGGAGAGACTGAGGCACAGTAGGGGGAAGGTATGACAGCCAAGAGGCAGCAAGGGGCAGATTCTACCCTTCTGACTTTCTGGTCATGATTAGATGAGGCTCATGCCACCCAGGACAGTGCAAAGCCAATGGTCTTGGGTTCAAATCCTGACGTGTGCAGCCTTGGGCACCTCCCTCAACAGACCTGTTTTCTCTTCTAAAAAATGGAATCCTAAAACCTGTCCTGGGTGTATCACATATAATGTCCCATTGTTCCAAGAGCCGGGCATATGGAAGGTACTTACAGGAGGCAGGAAAGTGAGGGCATCAACCAGCTCTCGGGGCTGCAGATGCCCTTAACCCGGACTGCCTCCAACTCCCTGGCCTCACTCTGTATTCCCTCGGTCGCCCTATGCCAGGTTTCTGTTTAGTTTAATAATCTCCTGAAAGTTTAATTGTTGTTTTATTCATCCATGACCTTTCTCTCTCATCTGGAGACGTATTATTGCTAATCTACAAATTTCAAGAACCAGATTTATTTGCAAAACCAATTACCTGCCTATGCAAATGACCTCTTTCTGTTCCTGCCTCCCTGGCCAGCTGGCTGCTGAGGGGAGAGGGGGAGCCCTGCCCACCCCTTAGAGCTGCTGCTCAAACACTTGGAGGTAGACTTATCTAAAAGTCTTCCAAGTGAGTGGCCCTCTCGGCCAGGAGTTAATCAGAATCTCAGTAATCAAGGAAGGCCCTGACCCCATGTCTCTCAGTTCTGACCTCCTAAAGGGGCCTCTTGAAGTGGCCAGAGGCTCTGATTGCCTCTCCAACTGTCCCTTCTAATGGGAATGATGACTTTTTAAGTGTTTATTCATTCATTCAAAATTATGCATTAAGTGTCTACTGTGAGGCAGGCACTTTTCTAGACTTTCGAAGCAGAGCAGGCCAGGAGCAAAGAAGTCTCCATCTTCATGAAACTGACACACAGAGAGAAAATAGATAAGATAAATAAGGAAAATGTATAATGGCCCACAGTGTAAATTTCAGAGGAGGACAAGCAGGCAAGAGAGGGATGGGTAGTTAGGGAGTGTGGACCCCTTACTCCCTCCTTCACTCTGTTCCAGCTACAAAAAGGAGACTGATTCTTTTTTTTTTTTTTTTTTTTTACATGAACAGAGAGAGAGTCAGAGAGAGGGATAGATAGGGACAGACAGACAGGAACAGAGAAAGGTGAGAAGCATCAATCATTAGTTTTTCATTGCAGTCACACCTTAGTTGTTCATTGATTGCTTTCTCACATGTGCCTTGACCGCGGGCCTTCAGCAGACTGAGCAACCCCTTGTTGGAGCCAGTGACCTTGAGTCCAAGCTGACGAGCTTTTTGCTCAAGCCAGATGGGCCCGCGCTCAAGCTGGCAAGCTCGGGGTCTCGAACCTGGGTCTTCTGCATCCCAGTCCGACGCTCCATCCACTGCGCCACCGCCTGGTCAGGCAGGAGACTGATTCCTTTTTATTTTTAACATTTTATTTATTTATTTTACAGAGACAGAGTGGGATAGATAGGGACAGACAGACAGGAACGAAGAGAGATGAGAAGCATCAATCATCAGTTTTTTATTGCCATTGCTCATTGATTGCTTTCTCATATGTGCCTTGACCCTGGGCTTTCAGAATACTGAGCAACCCCTTGCTGGAGCCAGAGACCTTGGGTCCAAGCTGGCCAGCTTTTACTCGAATCAGATGAGCCCGCGCTCAAGCTGGCTACCTTGGGGTCTTGAACCTGGGTCCTTCTGCATCCCAGTCCGATGCTTTATCCACTGCGCCACCACCTGGTCAGGCGGGAGACTGATTCTTAAAATGCCAAACTTGGTCCTGCCTCTGGGCCTTTGCACTTGCTGTTCCCACTGCCTGGAATACTTTACCCAAACCTTTTGGCCAGAGCCATGCTTCCTCTCTCAGTCTCAGCTCACTTATCACCACCTCAGAGAAGCCCTTCCTGACTGCCCAGCAAATGGGCCTCTTCTCCCGAACATTTCTGTCCCCTTTCCTTACTTTATAATTCTGACTGCTTCCTGAAATTAAAATGTTTTATTTATTTTTATTTTATTTTTTACAGGGACTGGGAGAGAGTCAGAGAGAGGGATAGATAGGGACAGACAGACAGGAACGGAGAGAGGTGAGAAGCATCAATCATTAGTTTTTTGTTGCTGTTATGACACCATAGTTGTTCACTGATTGCTTTCTCACATGTGCCTTGACCGTGGGCCTTCAGCAGACCGAGCCATGCCTTGCTGGAGCCAGCGACCTTGGGTCCAAACTGAAGAGCTTTTGCTCAAGCCAGACAGGCCCGCGCTCAAGCTGTCGAGCTTGGGGTCTCGAACCTGGGTCTTCCGCATCCCAGTCCAACACTCTATCCACTATGCCACCGCCTGGTCAGGCGGCTTCCTGAAATTAGATTAGGCATTTGTGTGTTGTTATTTTCTATCACTCTATTTTATTAATTTTTTAAATTGATTCTTTAGCGAGAAAGGAAGGGAAAGAGACAGAGAGAGGGTAAAGCCAGTGGCCACTGCCATAGCCGTTGTCGTGGCCATGCAGGTTCACATTGGATTCAGGCAGACGATAAAGGAACTGTGGAGCCAAAAAATGGTCGCTATTCTGTTTATTAGAGTCTCATAATGGCAGATGAGCAAGTAAGCAGGGGAGGATGCTTCCCTCTCTCTCAGGGTTCTTAAGCCCTGACTACCTCTAGACTCACTGGACTCACAGGACCCCACCAGCAAAACAGGCAGGGCAGAAATACTCCTCCTGCAAACAGTCGCCTCTCCCAAGCAGGAAGATAATCTGCAATTTGCAATCTGCTGCCCTGAGGGCAAGCAACCGCAGACTTCCATACTTCCATAGATTATACCAGTGATGGGCAATCTTTTGAGCTTGGTGTGTCAAAATTTGCCAAAAAACCTAGCATAACTCGGGTGGTGAGTCACTTCAAGAAAAACAGCCTAACCGGAAGTCCCAGAACTAGACGCTCTGTGCCGGAGTTCTGTTGTTTCGGCCTACAGACCTCCGGCACAGAGTGTCTACACTACAGCAAATGTTTTATCCTCAGCTACTGCACCTGGCCGTGCAGGAGCCAAGGATGAACCGTCCTTCTCGGCATGCGGCCCCATATGTCTCTGGTATGCGGCCACGTGTCATCGAAAATGGCTACATGTGTCAGTGCTGACACATGTGTCATAGGTTCACCATCACGGGAGTATACACACATGGCACAGCCTTCCATAGACTATACACATGGTGCTGCCCTGCGCCAATGCACCAATTAGGCAAAATACAAGTGAGCAAACCTCACTCACTTGTTTCACACTTGTTTGCCCAACATTCCACCCCTTTAGGATTGCTCCCTTCACAATCTACACCACAGGTATTGCTGTGCAAGGAGTGAGGTACATTACATAAACAAACAGACTACAGCAACAGCACAAGTTATACAATTGTAACAATTACAAAGGTGCCCTTCACAGTGTCTCCCTGTGCCCAAGGCAAAGACTGGAGGCCAGTCTCTAGCCTCCTACACCATGGTAGGTGGGAGGGCCTGTATAGTCCAGGGCTGTGTCCATGGAAACCTTAAAGTGTCCTTGGTTTCTCTCTCCAACTGGATGAGAGCAGCTTCCAGGTGCAGGAAGGCCTCCACCGGAGCTGTGACCCCCCCAGTCAGGGTCTCCCATACTGTCCAAAAGCGGCATGTTCATTCAGCAAGGGATCCAGTGCCCACCTCTGGTCCATTACATCACTCAATGATCAGTCCACAATAGACAACCCAGCTGTCTGTGCAAATCACCAAAGTATAGGTTCATTACAGGTAACTAGGCTTATAGCTCTTTATTAATGAACCTGAATGCTTTTCCATAAGTGCTGTGTCCATTACCACAAGCCCCATCCAAACCCCTGGCAAGCTTACAGGGCCTGGCAGGGTCAAACACATTCAAGGCCAGTACCACCTCGATAGTTCTCCTAAAGCCAACACCTGCTACACGTTAGAAGGGGACCAGTGGATTGCCAATTTCACATGGGGTTTCAGGCCTCCCCCCTCATCCCTGTTGTCATGGCAATTCTGAAGACGTTGTCTTAAGGAGGAGTACATGGTAATGGCGGCAATTTCTCTATGTTCCAGAGAGCATGATGCCATCCACCCCTATGTCCCACAATTGCAGCAAGCCGACCAGGGACTCAGTGGGTACTCTTTGCTGCTGGGTTTTTACCTTCTGGATGACCACTGGCCAGGACAGTAGCTTCAGCCTGAGCCTCTTCATCCTCAGAGAAGGAGCTGAAAATGCCTGCTCTTGCTAACTCAGAGCCACTCCACCGGCACAGCTCCATCTTTGGCTCCCCTGGCTGCTGACTCTTGGCCTGATGCTGAACCTGCAGTTGTGTCTCCACCAACTGTCAGTGCCAGTATTCTGGTTCCTGGGCAAACTTGAGCTCAGGAACCTGTAGATCACTCCAGTTCCAGGTGCCATCGGTGCTCAGCCTGCATCTCAGCTCTCAAACCTGGTGGCCTCCTCCAGTGCTCACTCCAGTTCAAGCCATTGCTACCACTTGGTCTGCAGCTCATCCTGGAACTTTTGACCTTGGGCAGCTTCTTGCACAGAACGTCTGGTTTCCTCTTGCAGGGTAAAAAACACCCAGCCCACAGCCCCTACAAGGAGAACCATGGGGAAACATACACTGGGGAGCAACGACCACTCCTCTACCCCACTCCTCAAGGGAGTCCACGGTTCCATACCAATCTGATCCAAATCCTGCCAGCTGCACCAGATGTAAGGCCAATGGCTGCCGCCATGGCCATTGTAATGGCTGTGCAGGTTCACATTGGATTTGGGCAGACAGTAAAGGAACTGTGGAGCCAGAAGATGATGTGTAATTCCATTTATTAAAGTCTCGTAACAGCAAACAGGTAGGGAAAACCACTTTCCTCTCTCTCAGGGCTTCTAAGCCCCGATTCCCTCTGGAATCACTGGACTCAAAGGATCCCACCAGCAAAACATGCTGGACAGAAATACCCCTTCTGCAATCAGTCACCCCTCCCAAGCAGGAAGGCAATCTGCAATTTGCAATCTGCTGCCCTGAGGGCAAGCACCCGCAACCTTCCATAGACTCTATACACATGGTGCTGCCCTGCGCCAATGCACCAATCAGGCAAAGTACAAGCAAACAAAGCTAACTCACTAGTTTCACACTTGTTTGCCCAATGAAGAGAGAGAGAGATTGAGAGAAAGAAATATAAATTTATTGTTCCACTTATTCACGGCATCATTGGTTGACTACGGTATGTGTCCTGACTGGGGATCAAACCTGCAACCTTGGCATATCGAGATGATGCTCTAATCAACTGAGCTACCCAGCCAGGGTCTGTAGTACTCCATGTTAATATCGGCACCTTGAGTACAGAGGAACTGTATTGTTGTAATTAGTATTCAGGGTTTCATGAAGAGGAGCTGCAAAGGAATGAGGCAGCAACAATATTCCAAGTGAAGGACCCCAATGTCTCCAGGATTGAGGTGCCTTGGAGAGATCAGCTATCCAATTTATTAATCAGAAACATGACATCACTTGTGAGAAACTAACAAGCAGAGTACAGTGTCCAATTTTATTATTTAGTTTTGCAAAACTGATTAGATTGCTCTTGCCCTTTCTGAGACATAACACCCCACCATCTACTGTCTGATTCCTGACCCACAGAAAGCTCCAGCAGGGCCAAGCATCGTGTCCTTGAGCCTTCCCTGGATGTGACTGCCTTCAGTCATGTATGCTTGGTCTTGACCTTCACTTCCTCAGGATGAGAACAGAAAGTCATTCGGTGCTTTGGCTTTCCTCCAACACTGTATCTGTTTTGTTCACAGCTGAATCATCAGTACCCAGAACTGTGTCTGGGCACACAATAAATATTTGTTGAATGAATGAATGAACAAATGATGCAGGGGCCAGCCACGGTGCAGAGGGCATAATAACTTCTTAATAACTTCTTATAATCATCTTGGCCTCAGCAGTTCCCCACAGCCTCATGGAGTAGCTGAAATGTTCGTATTTCACAGCTGAGAACATGGAGGCTGTTAGATTAGGTTTGCGGCTTGGCCAGAAAGACTGACAGGGCTGGGATCAGAAACCAGAGGCTGGAGGGGTTGCTCTCCATACAGGCTGCCCTGTAGCTGTCTGACATGAGGAAGGGACAGAGAGGTCATTGATGGGGGCCTGGCCTGGGAGGCAGGTCCCCGCTGATCCCTAGACTCACGTTCTTCATCTGGGCAAAGGCTTTCAAGACTCTACCCTCCTCAGTTTTCCTTTCACCTCTCCAGCTGTGCCATCTGTCTCCATTGCCTTCTTGCCACCTTCTATGGCTGATTCATGCGCCTCCCATGGATACCAACCCTTGAGTCAGGCCCCAGACATCTGCTTCTCCTTTGCATATGCCGTTCCTTTTCTTTTATTTATTTATTTATTTATTTATTCATTTTAGAGAGGAGACACAGAGAGAGAGAGAGAAAGAGAGAAAGGGGGGAGGAGCTGGAAGCATCAATTCCTATATGTGCCTTGACCAGACCAATGCAGGGTTTTGAACTGGCGACCTCCGTGTTCCCAGGTCGATACTTTATCCACTGCACCACCACAGGTCAGGCCCTTTTTTTTTTTCTTTTGACAGAGAGAGAAACAGACAGACAGACAGGAAGGGAAAGATGAGAAGTATCAATTCTTCATTGCGGCACCTTAGTTGTTCATGACTACTTTCTCATATGTGCCTTGACTGGGGGGCGCCAGTAGAGCGAGTGACCCCTTACTCAATTCAGAGACCTTGGACTCAAGCCAGCGACCTTGCCTCAAGCTGGTGAGCCTGTGCTCAAGCCAGATGAGCCCGTGCTCAAGCAGGATGAGCCCGCACTCAAGCCACTAATCTTGGAGTTTTGAACCTGGGTCCTTCGTGTTCCAGTTCGATGCACTATTCACTGTGCCACCACCTGGTCAGGCACATATGCTGTTCCTTCTGCCTGTCATACTTTTCCTTCTTGAATCCCTTACATGACCTTCTAACCTAACTAGCCCCTCTCCCAATCTACGTCTCAGACTAGCTGAAATGTGTCTTTTTTTTTTTTTTTTTTTTACAGAGATAGAGAGAGAGAGTCAGAGAGAGGGATGGACAGGGACAGACGGACAGGAACGGAGTCAGGTGAGAAGCATCAATCATTAGCTTTTCGTTGCCATAGCAACACCTTAGTTGTTCATTGATTGCTTTCTCACATGTGCCTTGACCGCGGGCCTTCAGCAGACTGAGCAACCCCTTGCTGGAGCCAGTGACCTTGGGTCCAAGCTGACGAGCTTTTGCTCAAGCCAGATGGGCCGTGCTCAAGCTGGCAAGCTCGAGGTCTCGAACCTGGGTCTTCTGCATCCCAGTCCGACGCTCTATCCACTGCGCCACCACCTAGTCAGGCCTGAAATGTGTCTTAAGAAAATGTTTCAATGTTAAATATGGAGTTGTTCGTTCAATTGTTTGTTTAACATTTATCTTCCCAACTAGACACTAAGCTTCAATTGAACAGGGGCCTCAGCTATCATTTTTATCCTGTTTCGACAGCACCCAGCACAGAAAGGGACACTCATTCGGAGCTTTTAAGTGTTTGTCATATGATTGGCCAGTGGGTGGGCAAGTGGGGGGATGGATGACTGAATGGGTAGGTGGGTGGGTGAGTGAGGGACATGGGGTGGGGAATGGGAGGATGCATGAGTAGTTGGAGGCATGAGAGATGGATGAAAGGATGGGGGATGAGTGGGTGGGTGAGTGGATGGAAGGATGGAGGGCTGTGAGAGAGTGGAAGGGGGATGATGGAATTTATGAATGGATGGATGATGGATAATGGAACCTCACCTTGATGAGGAGGGCTGCCCCTGGCAGTGGACCTTGGTGAAACTCCCATGCCTGCCCTGCCAATGGCTCTGAGGACTTGTGTTGGCGGTGGGAGGGGCATGGCTGCAAACATCTAGCTCTTTCTGCAGGGCTCATATTATCTCAGTTCGGGTGGGGGGGCAGCAACCAGGCCTGCCTGTGAGATTTTCCAGCCCCTCGCCCCTCATACCTGAGCTCCTGCTGCACATAGCTAAGCAATCCCCCTGATGAGGGCCCCACTTTTAGCCAGGAATGCGGCCCCAGCCCTCCCCTCTTTAGCCCTTCACTTGATTCAGTCCTGGCCACCTGCCGATTCAATTATTCTGCTGCTGGGGTAGCTGGCAATTTTCTTTCAGGGTTGAGAAGCTGTGTCTGTATCTGTGTGACTTTGAACAGCACAGAGATCCAGAGACAGAAACACAGAGATGAAAAGAGAAAAAGAGAGAAATAGAGACAAATTGATAGAGAGGGAGAGAGAGAGAGAGAGGAAGGCAGTAATCTCACACTCTGGGCTAACCTCACCCCCCCCCCAGGTTTTTTGAGTATTCAAAACTGACCATCCTGCAAAAATTACAGAATTTTCCCCTTGTAACCTCAATTCATTCTCTCACCTTTCAACACACACACACACACACACACACACACACACACACACACACTTCAGTGTACAAAACTTAGCCCAGATTTTGCTGAGGACCTTATAATGACCAGAACAGCTCAGGTAAAATGGGAGAGGTTGTCAAGTAGTGAGCTCCTCATCCTGAGAGGAGTCCAATCAGAGGCCGTAGAAGTTCAAGGGGTCCATTTATTCCACACTGGATCCTTTAATTTTTTCTGAGCACTTGTTAAGTGCCAGGAACTGGGATGGAGGGAGGGAGGGGGCCAGAGGGAAGAAGTAAGGGCAGGAAAGGGACAGAGGCAGGTTGTGCTGGGACTTGGGGGCTGAAGGATTTGAGCTTTTACCCTGAGGGAGGTTGAAGCCCTGGAAGGCATGGGCAGAGGAGAGGGACCTGAGTCAGGTACTTATAGGTGCCCTCTAGCTGCTGCTTCTGAAAGGTCAGTTGCCAGGGGACCAGGGCGGAATGGACCCTGTCTGGTACAGAGATGATGAGGGAAGAGCAGACCAGGTAGTGAAAGCAGCCTGTTCAAATGTCCCGGGGCAGGACTGTGCCTAGAGTGTTGGAGGAGCAGTAAGGAGGCCTGTGCGGCTGGAGCAGAGTGAGGGAGGAGGAGAGGGAGAAGGTAAAGGCAGGAAAGGAATGGGGCAGGTTGTGTAGTGCCTTGTGGGCTGTATAGAGGATTTGGGCTTTTATCCCCAGGGAGGTGGGAGCCCTGGAGGGCCATGGGCAGAGGAGGAATGGGACTGACTTAGGTTTACCAGGGATGGCTGTGAGTATCTTGCACTTCTTTGGCTGTGTCACCTTGGGCAGGTTCCCCCTTCTTGTGGCTGAGCCCCTCTCTCCACATGGAGGTGACAGACAGGATCATTTCCCAGCACCCTTCTGGCCCCGACTCCTTGGCCCCACCCTCTGAGAAGCCTCAGGGATCCTTGATGACTCCCGTGCCCTGTATCATGGGTGATTATCTGTAAGCGGGAACCCTCCCTAGAGCTTTGTAGGCAATAATGAAATCACCTAATCTCTTGATCAGGGACTTAACAGGGACGTCCTCACCAGCTGGCGCCTCTCTCCAGGGAGGAATTCCCCAGGTTCCAGCAAGAAAAGAAGACACTTCCTTCTCATTCTGCCTCTGCTGCCAGGAGCTTAAGTAAAACCAGCTGTTCCTGGAGAGGAATCATGTGGGACCACCTTCTCCATTCAGCCCCCTTTGTAGTCTCTCTAGTGTTGGCTGTGCACCCTCCTTGCTGTGTGCATCTGGGAACCCTTTCTCTAACCTGGCTCCTGATACTACTTTGAAGCATCCTGTGAGGGGCTTCATTGTGGGAAGCACAAGGTGGCGTCACCCTATGACAGGCAAAATCTTTCTTTTTGCTCACCCATCCCCTCTTCTTTTAAAATGTGGTCAAATGCACATAACAAAATTTACTATCTGAACCGTTTTGAAATGCATAGCTCAGTGGCATTCAGCACAGTCACATTGTGGTACAGGCATCACCACCATCCATCCTCGGAACTGTTTTTCATCATCCCAGACAGAAACTCTGCATCCATTACTCTTGCTTTTTCATCTTAATGAAGTATCTTAGTGATACTTCTTTGACATTCCTTATTTTTTTATAGACAGTTGCAAGGGACTCCTGATATGGCTGGACCATCATCTCATCATTTATTTACCCTTTCACTTTTTCTAAGCTTTCTATACAAGTCTGACTCTAGTGTTTATGCTATTTAACCCCTGAGTTATTTGGCTAAGAACCCTTGCTTTCTGGGGTGATATTAAACATATTTAGTTATGGTTTCGCCTTGTATCACTGACCACTGGAAACACTGGGGAACAAAATTTTTGTTGCATCCACAAAAACACTTGTTCTTACCTAATTCGAGTGTGCTGATCTCAAATCTGACATTAGTTTTTCTCTATAAGCTGCAGTCACTTTTGCAATTCAAGATTTTAGGTTTTCATCTTATTGTAAAATTTTCAACATTTAGTTTAACATAATAATGTAGAATGTCTTCTTGAGCATCATCTTTGTGAAAATATAATAATTTATATAATGCAGTAAATACACTAATACACTAAAAGATATGATTGCATCAGAATTTGTCTACAATTTTGAAATAGAACATATTAAAACATTTATTTTAATCATAAAATTTGTACAAAACTTAATTAAATTCTATTCAGGCAAAAATTTGCATTTGTAGCTCTTGCGTTTGTGTGCTTGTTGAGGACAATCTTGTTTGATGCTCCAGCAGTAGTCTGCCATTGTTTAGAGCTGTCAAGAAATAGCTGCCATTCTGGTGGACTGTATGTGGTAACACCTAGCTGGCTGAGAAAACTATTGATATCAAGACATTAAACAAAATGTTTGTCTTCGGAAAAAAAGTCCACAAAAATTTGTCACCCTTCCTGAAATGGGATACATTAGCTGACTGATGAAGTACATTCTTTTCTTGAAACCTGGACACTAATAACTCAGCTGCTTTCTTTGATAGGCCCAAATCACTTATTAAGTCATTTAATTCGGTTGGCTAAACTGCTGAGGGGTTAATAACTGCTTGGCATCAGAAGAAGACCCTTCAGATTCTACAACCATTTCCTCATGCATCTTATCAAAATACACTTGATCACCATGTTCACTTTCTTCGTCCTTAGAAGAAATAAAACCATTGAAAACTGGAACTGGGAGTGTCTCAGAGTGTGGGATAGGTCGAATTGCTGAAGGAATATTAGGATATGCGATCATATGCCGTTTTTACTTGCCGATGCCCTTTGTATGGATCAGACAGAAATAACAGTCACTGCTGTTGGCCTTAGGTTCATGCCAAACCATGGGAATACCAAAAGGCATTCCTTTGCGTTTTCCTTTTGTCCAGTCACGAAACATTTCCTCATAATTATGACACACAATATGAGGAGCCCAATTCTTGTCTTGATCACCAAGGGGAACTTGAAAATAGGCAATATATGCACGTGTCACAAATGATGAAATATTGTGCCTTTGATGTTAAAGTGTGTTACAGCCACATATATAACAGAATGTGTCAGGACTATTCTTACATTTATGCCTACTCGAAGAAGCCATGATTCAATCTTAAAACAAAATAAGAGGGTATTTTTATCAGATAATAATTTTTTACATTTAAAAACAACTACATTTATGTAAATTTGATGTTTGTAAAACATTAATTGCCTTGTGGTTATGTTCAATCCAAGAGTCGTTGCCCTTTAACTCCAATTTAAAAACCAATGTGTGGCCTGACCAGGCGGTGGCGCAGTGGATAGAGCGTCAGACTGGGTTGCAGAAGACCCAGGTTTGAGACCTCAAGCTCGCCAGCTTGAGCGCGGGCCCATCTGGCTTGAGCTAAAGCTCGCCATCTTGGACCCAAGGTCGCTGGCTCCAGCAAGGGGTTGCTTGGTCTGCTGAAGGCCCGCGGTCAAGGCACATGTGAGAAAGCAATCAATGAACAACTATGGTGTCACAAAGGCCACGAGAAACTAATGATTGATGCTTCTCACCTCTTTCTGTCCCTGTCTGTCTGTCCCTATCTATCCCTCTGTCTGGCTCTCTCTTAGTCCCTGGAAAAAAAATAAAATAAAACCTTTAAAAAAACCAATGTGTGCCATTAACTGTAACAAAAAGAAATTAAAATTGCATAAAAACTAGAGCATGCACTAAAAAACAGATTTCAGATTTGGAATCAGTGATGCAGAAATATATAGAAAAAGTTCTAAAACCTCATGCAACAGAAAATAAAAAAAAAATTGTTCCCCAGTGAAATGGATGTGCTGGGGCAAGTTCCGGCAGTGCTATTAGTGGCTAGAGTCATCATCTATGTACCAAGTATTCCTGAACATATCCCAAGGTCATGGCCAAGTGCAGAACACAAGTTGTCTTGCTCTCCTATCTGCCAGCACTTTGGTCTGAGGCCTCCTGAAGCCAGTCCTGCCATCCTCCACCTGGCATGTAGTGTTTCTTCCTGAGAAGGTACTGATTGTTAGGAAGAAACAGCCAGCAGATCCTCCTCTCCATGGGGGGGGGGTGGGGGCTGGCCAATTGGCTCAGAGGTAGAGCATTGGCTTGGTGTGTAGAAATCCCAGGTTTGATTCCTGGTCAGGGCACACAGGAGAAGCAACCATCTGCTTCTCCACTCCTGTCCTTTGTCTCTCTATCTCTCTCTTCCTCTCCCACAGCCATGGCTCAGTTGTAGCGAGTTGGCCTCGGGTGCTGAGGATGGCTCCATGGCCTCACCTCAGGTGCTAAAATAGCTTGGTTTCCAAGCAACAGAGCTACAGTTACATATGGGCAGAACATCACCCAATAGGGGGCTTACCAGGTGGATCCTGATTGGGACGCATGTGAGAGTCTGTCTCTCTACCTCCCTGCTTCTCACTTAAGAAAAAGAAAAAGAAAAGAAAGCAGCTGGGATGAGGATGGCCCAATGGTCCCATTTGTGGCTGCTAAAGGGACCCAAAAGCCCCTGGCTAGTGCCTAGTCCAGCCTGAAAGCCTGAAAGATCATCCCCTTTCTCCTGAGCCCTCTTAGAAGGTGATTGGAAAGGGAGGGTATTAGGGTGCCTGATGAAATGGAACTTAACATTGTTGTAATCAGGGGGAGCTGCCAGCCACCTTTCCTTAGAAGAGTGGGGACAGCTAAATTCTGTGAAGCAGAACTTCTTTATTTAGGGAGACTCAGTTGAACAATTTCTCCTAGTTTCATTCATATTCAGGGTGCCATCATCACGGGGGAATGGTGATGATGTCACTGTAGCAGATTGAATCTGTCTAACCAGCCCCAAATTCTATGGCTGAAAGTACTATGCATTTATTTTTGTTCATGACTTTACAGATTAGCTGATGATCCCTCTAGGCTTGAGTGATCTTATTCCTGCCTTTGCACTCCACTTGGTTGGGGAGGCAACTCTATGAATTTGGTCTGGGTTCTCTCCTTTGGGCATCAGCTGACTGTTGGCTGGGACAATTGGGCTTTCTTTCATGGTCACCTTCCATGAGGCTCTTCAGGCAGACTTGCCTGGGGCTATTCACATGGCAGCTGGACTCCAAGAGCGTGAGCAGAAGCATGCCAGGCCTCTTGAACTTGGAAGCAGATGCTGTTCCAGTAGAACCTGATGATGATGGTGGCCCCAGCTGAAACCTTGATTGCAGCCTTGGGAAAAATCCTGGAGTTCAGGACCAGCTAAGCCATATCTGGACTCCTGACCACAGAAATGGTGAGATAATAATCAACTGTTGTTTTAAGTTGCTATGATTGTGGCATTTGTTATACAGCAATAGCTGGCTGATACACCTTTCCCAATACTCCTTGATGTGCAAAGTGGGTTGGTGGGGATGAGGTGGAACTTACCAACCAAAGGAATGATTTTTCCCCCTTCCCTTCTGAGGCTCTTTCTGACAAGTTGAGGTGGCCTGAGGGAGATCTAAAGGCAGAAGAAGACACTCAGTCGAGTTCCACTGATCACTTAGTAGAAGTCAAATCAAAGACAGCCAGGTTGGGGCAATGAGAGGATGCTGAACCTCTGGCTTCAGCAACTGGCTCAGGGCCACCCCCCATGACCCAAGTTGGCTCAATCAGAGTGAAGTCCTGAACATTTGCTGGATTTATGGGGGAAATTGTGCTATGAGGGAGAAGATATTCTGTTCCTAAGGGGTTACTAAGCTGATGGAAACCTGGTCTTACTAGAAGCTATCTGATCACCATGTAGAAAGCATCTTTCTGTGAGCTAATAGAGAGGAAAACAAATGGTCTTGATGTGACTTGAGCACCTGGATTGAACTGTGCCTGAAGCCATGCATTTTGTCACAATAGCCTCCTTTTTGCTTAAAGCTGATCTGAATCAGGTGTTGTTGTTGTTGTTTTGTCACTTACAGACCAGAGTCCTGACTATTGAAGATCCAGACCTCGTGAAGCTGGCCTAATGGCCCTGCATGCATTTGCTGGGGTGGCCATAACAAAGTGCCACCGACCCAGAGGCTTAAACAACAAAAATTTATGTTCTTACAATTCCGGAGGCTGGAGACAAGTCCGAGACAAGGTGTCAGCAGGATTGGTTTCATCTGAGGTCTCTCTCCTTGGCTTATAAATTGCTGTCTTCTCCTTGTGTCCTCACATGGTCAACCCTCTGTGCATGTTCATGTCCTAATCTCTTATTCCAAGGACACTGGTTATATCAGATTAGAGCCCACCCAAATGACCTTACTTTAACTCAATTACCTCTTTAAAGGCCCTCTCTCTAAATCCAGTCACATTCTGAGGTACTGGGGGTTAGGACTTCAGCATATGAATCCGGGGGGGCCATAATTCAGCTCATAACAGGCACCAAACAAGTGGTGTGTGTGTGTGTGTGATCAGCAGAACTTCTCTAACTGCACACCTGTTTCAGTTGGCCCTGCCTGCTGGGGGTGACATGGAAGGAAGGAGGGATTAGAGCAGCTGAGTAAGCAGCTTTAAGGCTGGGGCTTGGTACTCCCGGTAGAAGCCCTTTCTGCAGAGTGGTTAAAAATGCAGGCCTTTGTGCCAGACTGTCTGGGTTCAACTCCCAGCCCTGGAACTTATCTTTCCTGTGGTGCTGGGTAAGTCAGTGGACTGCTCTGTGCCTCAGTTTCTCCTATGAGCACCCGTATGCTTACCTTTCCCCCCACCTGAACTGAGTAACTGCCCAGCTTCCCTTCTGTTAGTCCCTCCAAATTCTTCCCATGTTTAAGGCTCAGATCAGATGTTGCCTGTACAAAGAAGCCTCCCTGGACTACCTTGAAATCTTCTATGAACTAAAACAGGGTTTATCTATCGTCAGTATCTGAAGTGCTTGCCATAGTTTCCATAACCCTCACATCTATGATGTACACCCATTTTGTAGATAAGGGAACTAAAGCATAGTAAGATTAATGAGCTGGCCCAGCATTAGCGAAGGGGTGGAGAGGGTTACCAGGCTCCCCAACCCCATAGATCGCACCCCACCCTCAACTCACTCTCTCTCTGGCTGATGGATCCTACCTCTGAATGTTTCTGTGATGGGCAAGCTGACCTTCCATGCCAGGGTAGGCCTGGTACAATGCCTCTTCCTGGATATTCTGTTGTGTCTCTCAGACCCTCCTTTGTACCAGGAAGCTGGGCAGAGACAGGGAGGGAGAGAGAGACAGCGGGTACCAGTGAGAGAGATGGGGAGATATTGATCATTCGCAGAGTCCTGGGTCTCTGTGGCCATGTGGCAGTGGCTTTTGTGGAGATATGTCTCATTGCAGACTCAGCACTTGGCCAGCTGCCCCTGGACCGCTGTGCCCCAATCTCTGCCAGAAAGAGGAAGAGCCTAGTGAGTTCCTGGAGCTGCCAAAGAACACAAGTCCTCTGTGGTCCCTGTTAGGGAGCGGCTTTCTTCTCAGAGGCAGGGAGAGCAGTGGTCTGTAGCCACTCAAACTGGGGGTCAAGTTCTTGCTCTGCCACCCACCAGGTGACCTTGAAATGCCCTTCAAGCTTCCATGTTCTCCTTTGTAACACCCTCCTCTAGAGGGTCAGCTTGAGCTTAAATCCTGCAGATGGTGTGGATGAAGTAGACACTGGAAGAATAATAGCCACAATAACAGAAACGATAGAAACAATTCTATGGTTAAAGGAGGCAAGGGCTTTGCAGTCACATGTGCGCTGGTTCGAATTTCAGCTTTGGAATTTATGAGACTGGGGGAGACCCAGAACAAGTTGTTCCATCTCTGGGGCCTCAGTATTCTTACTGGGGCAATGAGTCCAGCAGTATTTTCTCCTTTGTGGATGTTGTGAGGAGGAGTTGGGGAGACCAAAGAGAGCGAAGGTCATAATTCCCAGAGCCCATGATGAAAGCACTAGGTTACATGGCAAAGGGTAATGAAGGGTGCAGGTGGAATGATGTTATCTAATCAGCTGACTTAAAGAGAGAGAGATGGTCATGCTGAATCCCGATGGGCCCAGTATAATCCCAACGGTTCTGAAAAATGGAAGGAGGAAGGAGAGGAAAAAGTAGAGACATGGCAGTACCAGAAGGACTTGAGCAGCTATTGCTGGTTGTGAAGATGGAGGAAGGGGTCATGAACCAAGGGTGTGGGCACCTCTAGAAGCTGAAAAAGACAGGAAACAAATTCTCCAGAAGGCACCAGCTCTGCCCACAACTTGACTTTAGCCCAGTGAGATCCTTGTCAGACTTCCGACTGCTGAAGTGTCAGATACTCACTGTGTATGTTTTACTAAGTTGGAGGTAATTTGTTATGGTGGCCATAGGAAACCAATACAGGTGGTGATTGGCATTGGCAGATGTGGAAGTTGGGCTATGTCCATTCCTCCCTGCCTCCTAACATCCATCCTCCTAGTCTTCCTCACTCGCAGAACCACTGCTGGATTGCACTGTGTTAAAGACTACATTTCCTAGACTCCCTTGCAGCTAAGAGTGACCAAGTCACCGAGTACTGGCCAATGAGATTTTGGGATGGGCTTCTGGGAAGATTCCATAAAGGAGACAGTCCACTGGAGAAAGCCTACTTTGTCCTTCCCCTCTTCTTCCTTCTTGCTTCTAGAACAAGGGTGTGATGGTTAGAGCTTTGGACACTCACTTTGGATCATGAGGAGCAACATGGTAGACATTCTGAGGAAGACATAGGACTACATTCTTGAATAGCTGAATCATTCATCCCTGGATGAACAAGTCATTCATTTATTTAACAAGCATTTAATGAGCACCTTCTATGTACCACTGGAGCATGCTAACAAAGAAGATAAAACTTCCTGCCCTCATGACCATGCGGTGGCGCAGTGGATAGAGCGTTGGACTGGGATGCGGAAAACCCAGGTTTGAGACCCCGAGGTCGCCAGCTTGAGCACGGGCCCATCTGGCTTGAGCAAAGAGCTCGCCAGCTTGGACCCAAGGTCGCTGGCTCCAGCAAGGGATTACTCAGTCTGCTGAAGGCCCGCGGTCAAGGCACATATGAGAAAGCAATCAATGAACAGTTAAGGTGTTGCAACGAAAAACTGATGATTGATGCTTCTTATCTCTCTTTGCTCCTGTCTGTCTGTCCCTATCTATCTCTGTCTCTGACTCTCTCTCTGTCCCTGTAAAAAAAAAAAAAAAATTAAAAAGAAATTTTAAAAAAGAAGGGACACACCCAGCCTCCATACCTTGCTTCTGCAGCCCCCACCTATGATGCCTTCTCTTTCCAACCACAGCTGCAGTCACACCTCCTCCAGGAAGTCCCCTGACCCCCACTGTCTTTATCCCATTATGCCCTTCTGCTGAGAGCTCAGAGGGTTTGCACACAGTTGCTGGTCCCTCTCCCTTTCCCAGCCACCGGGCCATCATGTTTATGCATTGCTCTGGAAAAAACTGATTACATTCTAGCCTGACCTTCTCCCTGTTGGCAGGGCCCATTACTGCATCAATCACATGGCTCACAGGGGGAAAAATTATTTTATCTTTAACAATACTTAAAAGTGCTCAGCAGGGCTGTCATGGAGACTGGGCGCGGGAAGCTGCCACGTCGTACACTCCAAATCCCTGCTTCTGGTGTTCTCTCTTCGCCTTACAGAAACTATTGAAACCCTCTGACTTGCAAACTTAATTTCCACCCTCTGAGGCTACCACTTTTCCAAAGGGGATGTGTCCATCTTTCTCTGTCTTTCTTTGTCTCTCTGCCTTGACTCTCTCTGACTTTCTGTCTCTGTCACTGTCTCTCTTTGTCTCTAACTCTCTCTTTTTTCCCCTTTGTCTTTATTAGTACTCTGGGAACCCCAAGTGACCTCTTGTGTGCCCATCCAGGGGTGGTGCTCACAAATCAGTTTCTCCATCTCCGTGCCCTGTGATGGAGATGCCACAATCAGGTTCGTTTTAAAATGCTGGAAATGGAGGCCCAGAGAGGCAAAGTTCTTTCATCAAGGTCACACAGCAATAAAAAGGCTGAACTGGGTTGAATTGAAACCACAGACCTGTTCCCCTTAACCAGTCTAACCTGTCCCCACATAGAAAGAAAAACTGTTGTCCCTTCTTTCTGAAAGCAGTATGCGATCTGAATGAAGGCTTTGGAAGCCTCAGACCTCAACGTTGATTTGAATCTTAAGTCAGCCAACCTGTGACCTTGGGCAGGCATTGAGTAGCTTCTGCCTCAATCTCCTCATCAGGTGACTGAGCCTTTGTGGGCTGTTGGGAGCTGGGGTCCTGAAAGTCACGGTGGGATTGTCAGGTAAAATGCAAAATGCCCAGTTAAATTAGAACTGCATATTAACCATGAATAATTTTTCAGTATAAGTGTAATTCATTTGTTTGTCTGAAACTCAGATTTAACTGGGCGTCCTGTGTTTTTATTGACCAAACTTGGCAATCCTCGGTTGGGACTCTCTCTGGAGGAATAGAAGGTTCTGAACACCATGGGTCAGAGACATTTAGGCACGCAGCGCCGACTCTCATGGTCACTCTGGATGCGACAATGAGGTCTCTAAACATGAAACATACTGAGAGATTTGTGGACACCATGCACATGTCCCTCTGCTGGAGCCAGGGTCCACCTCCGTCCTTTGGAAATGCAGCCTCCATTGAGGCTTGCCCCTCCAGGGTAAAGCTGGACAGATGACCCACCTCACGAGATGCAAAGAATGCATCCAGACTTGGGCCAGCGTTCTCATCCTTTGTCCTGCATCACGCTGGCCTCGCCAGCCACACAATCACGCCCCAACCCCAAGCTGGTGGCCCTGTCCTCAAAGTGTTAACACCTCCCGTTCTAAATTTCACTCTAGAAATCAATTAGGGCTCTGGAAAGTTGATTATAAATCAGCTATTTTCATAATTGTTATGTCTTTAATAAATCAAAGCTGCGCATGTTGCTGGCAAAATTGTGCTATTCTCTGGGATCATTAATTACCCGGGGGAAGAGAGTGCCATGTCCAGTACCTCGTCCTGCACCCAGCAGTCTGGAGAGGCTGCCAGTGCCCAGGGAGCTCCTGGACTCGGGCCGTGCTGTTCAGAATTGCTTAAGCAGCGTTTTAAATAACAAAAAGGGATATCATTTAATTTTTTTGCAACATGGAGATCAATACACTGTCCTTCAGATGGTATGACAGATCATCTTGGAGAGCTCCAAGTTAATCCAATTTCTCCGGGTCTGGCTGTGACTGGATGGGCTGGCCCGGCCTGGAATGCATGAGCTTGCAGGGTCTTCCCAGCCGCAGCCCGCAAGTGCTGTGGGTATGTACGCAGTGGGGGAAGCAGGGAGGTGGGCAAGGAGCCAGTGCTGCAGGGCAATGGATCTTAACTGTCAATGATTCAGTCCCCCTGGGTACACCGGGTGATGTCTGGGACACCTATGATTGTCATGATGGGGGGATCTGCCTGACCTGTGGTGGCGCAGTTGATAAAATGCTGAGGTTGCTTTAGTGCAGTTTACAAAGGGCAGAGTGAAAGGACTTCCCTATCTCTGCTTCTGAGCCCTGGTTATTCGCAAAGCTTGGAGGGACCAGACTCACTATGAGAGCAGAGAGACCCAGGTTTGAGTTCTGAGTCTGCCATTGATGGTGCTATAAATTAGGGCAAAATTGGCTGTTTAGTTTTTTCCACCACAACGTGGGCCTCTGGGTCCTTCCCCTGCCTTCCTGAAGGGCTAAAGGGATCCTGGAATCCATAATTTACATTGGCATATATGTTGTGCACCTACTGTGTGTGTGTGTGTATAAAGAGATTTCTTTATTTTAAGAAATTGGCTCATGTGATAATGAAAACAATGTCCTTGAATCCACTTTCCACAAGCTGGAGACCCAGGAAAGCTGATGGTATAAGTCCCAGCCTGAGGGCAGAAGAAGGCAGGAAGTCAGGCAGAGAGGGAAGTCTCCCTTCCTCTACCTTTTTGTTCTGTTCAGGCCCTCAAATTGACCCACATTGGGGAGAGCCATATGCTTCAGTCTGCCAGTTCAAATGCTGCACACCCCACAGCCCAGTTAAATTGAACAAAAAATTACCATGGGGGGCTTTTCTGAGGGGGTGACATTGGAGTGTGAGCCCTCTGGCAGCTGCAGCAGGGCAGAGAAGTCTTGGCTTGGATAACAGTCAACTTCCTGACCTCTTTTTCCAGAGAGTCCACTGCTGTGCTACCTGTGGGCATGACATGGAACAAGCCATCCAGGTGTGAGCAAAAACCGGGAGATAGAAAAGCTTGGGGAATTTTGGGAAGAGAATGAGACTAGATGTCAGAAGAGAGAGTGAACTTTTATTCTTTTTTTTTAAAATTGATTTTAGAGAGAGAAGAAGGGAGAGTGAGAGACAGAAACATCAATCTCTTCCTGCATGTGCCCTGACAGGATCAAACCCACAGCCTTTGCCTATTAGGGTGATGCTCTAACCAACACAGCTATCTGGCCAAGGCTGAACTTCGATTCTTGATGACTAATTGAAATGCTGGATCAAGCCATTCCTGAGGTCCACACTACTTCTGAATTTAAGGAAAACCTGGCCTCACTTTGCCTTGGGAGCCTCTGAGCAAAAAAAGAAATATGAAGAGCTGGAAAAGCAGTCTTCTCCCCTAGTGCTACCATGGCTTCCTGTTGTTTGTCAGGTTGAACCATTTGGATTGAGGTCTTTGGCAGTTGAGAGCCATAGGAGGTGCTGGAGCAGAGAAATGACTCCCTTAAATCCCCCCAAATGATTGAACTTTTTCTCCTCTCTGGCTTAGAAAAGACCTTGGGCTGGAGCCGACTGGCTGAGACCCCCCAGTCCCCCTGCATCCCCCCTCCCTGACCCGTTGCTGGGCTGTCATCTCTGCGGGAAAGCCTGAGAACTGAAGATTAGAATGACCCATGATTGTCGCAGAGGCCGATGCTCTAATTTCCACAAATGGGTTTCGAGCAGCTAATGTAGTCCCCGCTGGGCAGGAGATGGAGCACCCAGCAGGGCCTCTAAGACTAGAGTGTTTGAGACCCATCACAGCCAGGGCCTTAACCCTAGACCTTTCACTCACTGCCCTGGACCTGGGGAAAACTCCAGTCCTGGAGGCTCCAAAAGGAGAAGGTGGGGCAGGACCCTGTCCTCTGGGATCCGGCTAAGCTGATGTGGCTCAGCAGAACCAGGCCCCAAAGTGGGGCATTGGCGTTGGCTTTAGGATTTAGAGGTGGCAGGACTGGGAGGGGTACAGTCTCCTCCAGAGATGGATGTGGAAACTAAGGCTCAGTGTAGGTCAGGGTCTAGCATAGGAGCCTAGAATCAGGGCTCAGCCTGGTTTAGACTAATCTTAAAGGGGACACCAGGTCAGTGTTAGTTGAGTGAATAAGGAGTCTCACTATAACCACAACAAGGCCCACCAGGGTAGAGTTTAGACACTGAGACAGTCACCATAGTTCTCCTTGCATGTGAAACCCCTAACCCTTTCAAAGGCAGATGTGGTCATGACCTGTCTCCCTGCAGGTGCCCAGGAACTTAGACGTGGACATGCCAAGGTTATGTGGTTTCTCACCCAGACCCCCACCCCAGCCCTGGCAGGTGGGAGATAGTGAAGACAGATGGGGGTGGGGAGTGGGAGGTGGAGGGAAGACAAGTAGCTCTGGCTGGAGTCCTGGATGTACGTATGGGGCAGGGGCTAGCACAAGGATGGGGACAGTGTGGGGATTAGTCAGGCCATCTGCTAGGGATGAGGCAGTCATCCTGGGGTTCCAGGTGGGGGCTTGGTCGAGATTTATTGAAGGAAAAATATACCTGAATGATAACACGGTGTCAGACCCCCCCTTCCACCTCTCCACAGTCCCTTGCAGGGATTCAGCTCCATTGAACCAGCATTTCTGTGACCCTACTGCGTACAAGGCAGACTCAGAGGGGAGACTTAGATGAAGATGCGTGATGGCAGAAGACCTGGAAGTGCCTCGGACAGAGAAACCCTCTGAGACTCAGGGAGATCAAGACCCTGTTCAACAGACACCATTTCCCCTGGGAGCACTTTTCTCTGGCCTGACCCAGGACCGGGGCCCAAGAAAAACAGGATTTTATTGTGCACTTTAGAAAAAAAAAAAGGAAACAAAATTCTAATGCAAAACACCTCTTTCTAATTCCACAAAAAAGCAATACTTTTTTTGCTTGTTATTTGATTGTTTGCAACAACTGAGGTGCCCCACGCAAAGGGCACTGTGATTAATTCTGCGCCCCTTCTTGTAGCTTGTAGCTTTCTTGTCCCCCCCCCCCCGTTCTTCCCCACCCATCCCTGTCATGAGTGACTCCTGGGGTGAATGGTGGAACAGTCAAGCTCAGGTTGTGACAGTTCATTTCCTGACAATAGGAAGATTCCTGGGGACACGGGCACATGTGTCATCAAAGAAAATAAAAACCTGGGCCTGAGAGACAAGGGAAGGCAGAATCTTCAGGGGGCAGTTTTGTTTCAAAGTAAATGGGTCTTTGGCTTCTGTCTTCTTGTGCTCCAAGCCGAGGGCTTGTCATGGATTTGCTCATTTCACCCTCACATAGGGTGAAATGATGTTGTGATGTTGGCACTACCACTTTTTCCCATAATGGCCCAGAGAAGGGAGGTGACTTGGTTAAGGTCCCACAGCATGAGAGTGACAGAGTTGGGATTTGAACATAGACAGGCTGGCTCTTAACCTTAACACCAGGCTGGGCTTCTGCCTTTGGCAGGTCCATTCAGCTCACAGACCTCCTAAGGCTTCCCTAACCCTGGGTAAAGTTGAGGCTCTGAATGGTGGAGGTTTGTGGGCCTGCCGCGATTTCCTCTGTTCTGCCCACAGCTGCCCTTGGCCTGCTCCATTCCTTTGCATAGGCTGATAATATTCCTGATCTTTGCCAAGGCTGCAGCCCCATGTCTTCTAGGAGTCCTTCAGCTATTCTTACCCAGACCAATCTCTTCTGTTTTCTCTGGTCCTCAGAGACACCAGGCACTGACCTACCTCAAGGTCTTTGTATGTGCTATTCCCACCTCTCTATATGGCACTCTGCTCTGACCCCTCCCCACTAATATGCTCCATCTCACCAGCATTGCTGCCATGCCCTGATGTTTAATGTTCATCATCCTGCCCATGGGTACAGGGGCCATGCTTATTTCGGTCACTGCTAAATGTTTGACATTAAATGGTTGAGCAAAACTTTCTGGCAAACCTGAATCAAGGTCTATGATTGACACCCATTTTACAGATGGGGAAACTAAGTTCCCTACAATGTCAAGGTTTTGCCTAGATCCTCTATCCTGACCCTTTTTGGGCCATGACCCCTCTGGGGATAGGGTGGTGGGTGGACTCATGCCCCCCCCCCCATTCTAATCCTTGGAACCTGTGACTATGATGATGGTTTCCATGGCATAAAGGGACTTTGCAGATGAATTAAGTTAAGTAAGGACCCTGAGATGGGGATGACCTGGAATTCCCTCCCCAGAGGGCCTAGTGTCATCACAGGGTCCTCATGAGAGGGAGGTGGGAGGGTCAGAGTCAGAGATGGAAGAGGCTGTGCTGCTGGCTGGGAAGGTAGAGAGAGGAAGGGGCCATGAGCCAGGGATGGCACGCCGCTAGACGCTGGAAAAGGCTGGAAATAGTTCTACCCTGGAAATTCCGGAAGGTCCAGCCCTGCCCACAACTAGGTTTAGCCCTGTGATACCCATTTTAGAATTCTGATCTCCAGGACTAATCAGAGAATCAAGTTGGATTGTTTTTGCTAAGTTTGTGGTCTTTGGTTACAACAGCCCTAGAAAACTCACACGTGGGGCAGCGCTGAACATCCGTTCCATGTACGCAAGCCCTTTCCCCTTGAAAGGTCACTGAAGGCCCTGCTTCACCTATTTCCACACACCTCAGTGTAAAGGTGTTTGTGTGGAAGGTCAGTGGATACAGGGCAGCCCTGTGACCTCGGCTAGGCCATGCTTGCTGCTGAGCAGCTTCTGTTTTCTCATCTGAAAAATGGGAATAGATATTATCGCCCACCCCATTGGGTGGTAGAGAGCCCCAAAGACAGAAACAACTTTGGCAAGGCTTTGCCACATGTCCCGTGACGTGGCTAATGGAGACTTTGAATCTGGCCTTCTCTTCCCCATCTTTCTTTGGGCTTGCTTCCTCACCCTGAACGCCCATTACCCCCATCAGGCCTTCACCCACGCTGTGCCCTCTGCCTGGGGGTCCCTTCCACTTCTCTTGTGTTTCCCTTGCTCACCCATCGAAGACCTGGGAGACCAGTCCATGATGACTCAGGGTACCCTGACCCCCAACGAAGCCTTCACCCCATGGGGCTGGAAACTGCGTGGTCGTATGGTCATCTGTGAGTGCCAGGAAGGCTGCGCCCGTCTGCCTCAGTCGCTGCTGTGCCCCATTATTCAACACACAGCCGGCACACGCTAGGTGTTCAGTCAACATTTTGGGCTGAGTAACTGAATTAAACAGCATACATTCGATGAATTATTATTACAGAAAAGGCCCAGAGAAGGGAGGTGGGGAGGGGAGACTCCTGAGGCCATCTGAGAATGAGCCTTGAGATGACATGAAGATGGTGGCTTTTGTCCTTCTTCTGGCCACCTGGGAAAGTGCTTTCTGGGCCCTCCTCTTCTCCCTGCCTCTTGTAAGGAGCCCGGAACTAGGAGCTTCCCTTCTGAAGGCTGGTGGCTTTGGGCAAGCGCCTTTCACCCTCTGAGCACCCTCAGATTCTACATCCTTCCAAGATGGGAACCTAAGGGGCCAATGACTGACAAGGCACAGAGACAGCAATCAGAATCTTCGAGGTCACACAGCAAGTCATGGGGAGAGAGGGGACTGCTCTGCCCACCCCCACCCCCCCGCCTTCCTTCTTGGGGCCAGGGGAGCGTGGACAGCCATCTCCCTGGCACAGGTTACTGAACGTCTGGCAGCCAGACCATCACAAGGAACAAGTTTGACGAATCTGTTTTAGGGGCTATCTCAGTGCAGCGGCCAGGCCAAGTGTGCCCACCAGCTGGATGCCATGTCTGACTTCTCCGCCCCGTCCCTTGCCCGCCTTTGTCAATATCTCAAAGTGTCAGGCGAGAGCCCCTTCAATGCAAACCTCCGCCGAACACTCGAGAATCTTTTATCTTCTCCTCCCTATTTATTTATCCTCCCTCCCTCTGCCCTTCTCTCACAGCTCTGAGAAGAAGCGATTAAACAGCAGAGGAGGCCTAAAAAAGATGAACAAAGACGTTGCATTCCGGGCGAATGGGGGATTTTCAGGTGGAGAATGTGGCCTGCAAAGGTGAAATGTGGAATTCAGTGGGTTGAAAGGAGGCCGGTTCCCAGTAGAGGATTCTACCAGCTCAGGGCACAATAGCAGCGCTGGGGCCTCCTCGGCAAAGCCGCCAACACCTGCTCCCTTTTAAGAGGCCACAATAGGGAGTTAAGCTTCAGTCTCCTGCCTCCTGGGTCCCAGAGGTCCCTTGCCTGTGGGGCTCAGCTGTCCCGGAATTGCGGAATTGGGAGGACACAGGGGAACAGGCAAGGGACCTCTTGGCCCAGGGCTGTGAGTAGGTAGCTCTGACAGTCAGAACAACTTGGAACAATGATCATCTGGCTTGGGGTTGAGTTCCAGTTCAGTTCTTTATTCAGCATTTCCTGAGTACCTACTATGTGCCAGGCCCCGTGCTAGGTTCCCACCAGGGAACGAGGCAGAGACTATATGCCTTGCCTTTGAGTGGCTGACTTTTCAATGGACTTCGTGACCTTGGAGCCATACCTTTGCCACTCTGGGTCCTGGTTTTCCACACCTGGAAAATAAGATAGTACTTACGTACATCTCACGGGAAGTTAGAAAAGTTCTCAGTCAGGAGAGCCTGCTGCACAGTAAGTGTCCCTAACCAGTTGGCATCAGGGTCCTTCCCACTCTGCCTTGGCACTGGTGACATTGGGGCTCGATCGTTCTCTGTGGGGGCTGTCCTGGGCACTGTGGGGTATTGAGCAACATCCCTGACCCCCACCCACTTTATACCAGGAGCACCCCCAGTCGTGACAACCACAGATGTTCCTAAACATCACCAGTGTCCCCTGGGGGATGTAGTCGTCTCTGGGCGAGAACCCCTGCTTTGCATTATAAATTCTTAGAAATGACTCTGCCAGCCAAAGAATAGAGGTGCCCGCTGTTTTCAAATGTTGGCAGATATGGTCAACTGCTCCTCTGCATTTTTACATCCTTAATGGCAAGATCGTCAAGTTGTAACTATGACCCTCCTCATAGCTGGACATTCGTGATGGATGAGACGTGTTCCCTGGCCTGAGGTGAGACTGAAGGAGGAACTTCCCATGGCAGTTCTTCTGAACTGACCCTTCCTCCTCCCTGCCCACAGCCACCAGCCTCTGTGATGGGGGGGGGCATCCTCCCTTGTCCTGGGGACAGGGAAGGAGTCAGATGAAGGGGCTGAACTTTCTTCAGCTACAGAAATATTCCATTTTGAGCTGAGGCTCTGATGGAGGTTCTGTCTCTGGTTGGGGAAGGGAGGGACTGAAACAACAGGAGTGGAGCTCCAGGCCTGCAGAATGGTGAGCTTCAGGGCAGAGAGAGGAGTTGTTTGAGGGTGGACGTCTGAGATCTATGGGCCCCCTAATACCTTTCACCCCAATGTGGTCATCATTCATTCACTCATTATTTAGCACTTTCTCAGCAGTACACTGACCTGTTCTGGGAGCTAGGGACATAGTGGTGACCAAGATAGACCTGGCCCTGTCCCCCCAGTGCTCACAGTCCAGGTGGGGAGATGGACTTGTGACCAAGCAGTGACAGTATGAGTGGTGAAAACTATAATGGGGGCCATGCAAGCAGCCACAAGAGCCCAGAGGGGACCTCTGAGTCAGCCTGGAGGTCAGGGGAGATGACTTCTAAGCTGAGTCTGGAAGAGTAAGGCTGGCTGGTTGGTCGTCTGAAGATGGAGAGCATGGAGCTGATCAGATTTTAGGAGCCCTTTGGGAAGAGTGGACAGGAAGGTTCAGATTTGGAGGCAGGGAGGCCAGGGAGGAGGCAGATGCTGGGATCCAGGTAGGAGAGGGGAAGGCCTGCAGTGGGGTAGTGGGAAGAGGTAGGCCAACATTGGGGTGTCCCTGAGATGGGAGCGGGTTTGGGGGAAACATAAAAGATCTGATGCCCTGACAGGGGTCACTCCAAGGTCCAGATGTGGGGGTGGGGGGAGCCACGAAAATGCATCCTGAGTGGGCCGACAATCCGACTGACGGTCTTTATTAGCTCCAGAGCCTTGTTTAATATAGCATCGTGGCGGCAACAAAAGCAATTTGCCTTCTGAATTTTCATTCTGAATGGATGATCTGCTTTTAATCAAGCAAGGCATCCCAAAACGCTCTTAATTACCCCGAGTCAAGGGCTTGACAGTAATTTTGATGTCGAATTTCGGGCAGGGATGATTAGGTTTTCACAAAACAGGTCTGGGAAGACACAGCTGGAGGAGAAGGATGTTGGGGTGAAGTCAGACACGGGTTGTCCTAGATGCCCAACTTGGAACTGGTGGGCAAGGGGCCACAGGCTGGAGCCAGGCCTCGGGCAGGGAGGACAATCTCAGGCTTGCTCATGTGGCCTCGAGAAGGTCCCCATCCCTTTTGGGGATTCAGTCTCCCCTCTGTATAATGTGGCTTGATGGTGTCTGCATGGTAAAGATAGAATGAGAGAGCACTTGAAAACCTCTTAGCATTGGGCCTGACAGTTCATTCATTCATTTATTCAACCAATATTTATTGAGCACTTACTGTGTGCCAGGCTCTGTTTTAGCCATTGGAAACTGAGTAACAGCCAAGACAAACAATGGCCTGCCTCCTGGGTTTAGCAGAAGAGATAGTAAAAAAACCATAAACACACCACGTCTCACTGCTTCTGACATGCTTAATTTTCAAGTTTTAACACATCTGGAATCGGGATGTGTCTTCGCCTGTTCCATGATTTAATTGGCGGGGTTGTTTTCCTCCTTAGCAAGATATAAAATAACGGTGGCTCTTCCATCTGATTGCATCTCAGAATCCATGGAATAGAGTAGTAAGTACACGGCAGGGTGTATTTGTAGGCGAGAAAGGCTGTGGAGCAGAAAGAAGAGATGGTGCTTTTGAAGAGTTTAATATAAGCTGAGAAACACTGCAGCCAACACCACACTAAGGCAGGGAAGTGGAAATATCTGCATTGACCACATATCATTGATTACAATGCACTTAGAATAAAACCAACCAGCACTCTGACTCTCACCAATAATGGAGTTCTGGGTACCTGGGTTCTGACGTCCCCTCTCGCGTGATCATGGTGAGATCATGGAAGGAACTAAAAGCATGGGTAGAGGCTACATGAAGCTGCCCTGAGAAGGCACTGAGTTTTGATGATTTAAATTCCAATAGGTAGATCTGGACAACATTAGAGCTTGTAAACGCCTCCTTTTTCTGCCCAAACTATTAAAAACCTTCCATTCTTATTGTATCAAGACATGGTTTGTTTTGCTGCAGTAACACACAGCCCCCTGTTTCAGAAGCTAATGACATCAAAGGTTTATTTTCCATTCACATTGTATAGTCACTGTGGTTTTTTGGGGCCCCCTGTCACCCGACGCCAGGGCCCTGGAGGATGGAGCAGCAACTGTTTGGAATATTGTTGATCTCCAGGGCACAGAGAGAGAGAGAGAGAGAGAGAGAGAGAGAGCTCTGGAGGGTCTCTCACTAGCAATAACTCTCTGGCCTGGAAGTGTCACAGGCTGTTTCCTGTTCCGTATGCCATAACTCATCATACCACTCCACCCAGCCCAACCAGCCACAGAAGCCAGAAGTGCAATCCTATCACATTTTATGTGACAGTCAGCTATAGGTGTGTAACAGATACCCACCAAATCTCTTTGACATACAGCAACAAGCATTTAGTTCTCATTCACAGGCCTGAAGAACAGCTAGGCTTGCTCTGACATGTGAAATGAGTCCAGACCTTGTCCACATGTTTCTCATCTGCCTTGACTTTATGGCTACTAAAGACCGTTATTTGCCCCACAGCAAAGGCAGGAGTCCAAGAGGACATGTAGAAATAAGCTGTCCTTCTTGGGGCCGCTGCACAGAATTGGCACACTGTCACTTTTGCTCATGTTGCCTTGGCCAAAGCATGTCACATGGCTGGTCCTGACATCCATGGGGCAGGGAAGTTTATTATTCCCATGGAGTTTGGGGAGAGGTTGAGTGAAATTTGCTGAGTAATAATGTAATCTTCCATATCCTAGAAGGTGAAAATCAGGAAATATTTGGTGAAAGCTTTATGAGTTACCACACAAAAGCCATACGCATAAATGCCCAGGTTCTAAGTGTGAAGTCTAGGTGAATGTGAGTTTCAGGCATGGCTGGATCCAGGAGCTCATTTCTCTTTGTCTTCCTGCTCTGCTTTCTCTGCATTGCTCTGTTCTCAGGCTCCATGAAGTCTTTAGCAGCTGTAATCTTACCGTTCCAGGTTTAATTGCAGCAGGAAGAGCCTGCATTATGTTACTTTTTTTCAGGTGTCAAATCTCTCAAATAGCATATGACAAAGAAACAGCAACATTCATCACTTGATTGACAAGTAAAATGCACAAATTATAGCCTTCTCTTCCCACTGCTCCCCTCACATTCCTAGTCACACTGAGAATCTCATCTTCTGCAAAACGTTCTCCTTTCCACAGGTTCCCCTCTCTGAGTGTTTGCTCCCACAGTACCCCCCACATCCCCAGTGGGATCAGATTATACAATCCAATGTTGCAGGCTCCCAGGGGGCTGGGTCAGAGTTCTCTGTACGAATTCCTGATCCTGTGGCCCCTTCTCAGATCTTCCCACAAATGCATTTGCTTGAACCTAAATTGGCCATCCTAGAATCCATCCTAGAATATGGACCTCTTGACTGAAGCCAGAAAGACAAGGCAGCTGTTTGCTTAACTGATTTGCTCTTAATTGGCTGTCTTCCTGAATGGTCCCAGAGGAAGGAGCAGGGGGAAATCTAGAGCTTACTTTGGGCACTTGCTGACCACCCACCCCTTTCTCCGGCTGGGGGAGAAAGAGCTGAACCCAGACACCCCCAGCCCCAAGTGCTGAGGGTTTGGCCAGAGGGCTTGACCAGGTATGGTCTGGAGCTGAAAGTACTGTCCAGGGAGTCCAACATACTTGGATTTATATTTCTGTTTGGCCACTTATCCAGTGTAACCTTAGCTAAGCCACTTAACTCTGCATGCCTTGGTTTCCCCATCTGTATATATTGAGGAAGGCAACAGCAGCTAATTCACATGGCTGTTGCAAAGAGTTAATACAAAACAGCAGGGGTCAGAAAACGTTTTCTGTAATAAGCCAGAAAGTAAAAATTATCACCTTTGCAGGCCATACAATCCACTCTGCCATTGTTGCGTTAAAGCCACCATATGCAAATGGATGGGGGTAGCTGTGTGCCAATAAAACTTTATTTATAGACAATGTAATTTGAATTTCATATCATTTTTGGGAATCCCAAAATATTATTCTTTGATTTTTTTCATTTATTTATTTATTTATATTCAGTGAGAGGAAGGGAGACAGACTTCCACATGTGCTTCCACTGGGATCCACCCAGAAAGCCCACTAGAGGGTGATGATGCTTTGCCCATCTTGGGAGTTGCTCAGCAACCAAGCTCTTCTTAGTGCCTGAGGTGGAGGCCATGGAGCCATCCTCAGCACCCAGGGCCAACTTGCTCCAATAGAGCCATGACTGTAGGAAGCGGAGAGAGAGAGAGAGAAGCAAGAGGGGGAGGGTTGGAGAAGCAAATAGGCACTTCTCCTGTGTGCCCTGACCAAGAATCAAACCCAGGACATCCACATGCCAGGCGAATGGTCTACCACTGAGACAACCAGCCAGGGCCTGTTTTTTTTTTTTTTTCCAACCATTTAAAAATGTCTGAAGCAGGTCCGGTGCTGACCCTGATGCAGGTACAGCATTGACAATAATACTCAGCACATAGAAAGTACTCAGCAAACACTACTGCTCCTGTTATTGTTTATTGTTGTTTTTAATCTTGAGGTCATAAAAGGGATCTTAGAGTTAGAGGGTGAGAATGAAGAAGGACCTCAAATGTCCATTTTATAAATAAGGCTGCTCCTTTCCCAGCTGTTTGACTTGGAGAAGGCAGCTTGGCTTCTGAGCCTCAATTTTCCCATCTGTACAAGAGGTATGGCATTACTTCCCACAGAGGCAAAGTAACGACTCATCCCTTCACCCTCTTTCATGACTACGCTGCTCTGCCAAGTATGTTCATCTCTCTGCTTCAGGCTTCCATGTCCTTGCTCTCGCTGGTTCCCCCACCCAGTACACACTCCCCCTCAGCATTGCCTCTGTCTCATCCTTGGGGGTCAGCACAGAGGCTACCTCCTCCAGGAAACCTTTCTCGACCCTCAGAGTAGATTAGGGACCTTCTCCGGGCTCCTGCATGGTCCTGTGCACCCTCCTGCCCATCACAGCCAATGTCACATTGCGCTGGGAGTGTCAGTGCTATACCAAGAGGACTCAGGGTTGTGTCTTTTCCAGCTACAAGGCTGGACAAAAAGGGAACACTAAAAACAAATGTGTCCCACTCTGAACAAGAGGGACAGTAATAAGTGTAGATGGGTTATAAGATGCCACTTGTTGGCCCAGACAAGCCATTAAATTACACTGAAGAAAGAAAATTTATTCTCTTCAATATTCCTAGAGCTACATTGTCAATATAGTAGCCACTGGCTATACACGGCTATTTAAATTTAAATTGATTAAAATTAAATGAAATTTAATTAAAAGCAGGGTCTCAAAGAGACATTTGTACACACAGGTTCATAGCAGCATTATTCACAGTAGCCACGGGGTGGAGGCAACCCAAGTGTCCATGGACAGATAGTGGATAGACGCAATGTGGTCCTTCCATACAGTGGAATATTATTCAGGCTTTAAAAGGAAGGAAATTCTGATACCTGCTATAGTGTGGATGAAACTGGAGGGCATTATGCTTAGTGAAAGAAGCCAAACACTAAAAGACAAATATGGTATGATTCCATTCACATGAGGCCCCTAGAGGAGTCAAATTCATAGAGACAGGACATAGGTGTTGGGGTTCAGGGGCTGGGGGGGAGGAGGAGTTAGTGTTTAATGAAGACAAATTTTCAGTTTGGAAGGATGAGAAAGTTCTGGAGATGATGGTGGTGATGATTGCTCAACAATGTGAATATAATTAATGAACTAAACTGTACACTTAAAAATGGTTAAAATGAGTGCCTGACCTGTGGTGGCGCAGTGGATAAAGCGTCGACCTGGGAACACTGAGGTCGCCAGTTCAAAACCCTGCACTGGTCTGGTCAAGGCACATATGGGAGTTGATGCTTCCAGCTCCTCCCCCTTTCTCTCTCTCTTTCTCTCTCTCTCTCTCTCTCTCTCTCACTCTGTGTCTCCTCTCTAAAATGAATAAAATAAAAAGGAAAAAAATGGTTAAAATGAAAAAAATGGTTAACATGATAAATTTTATGTTTTGTATTTTATCACAACTTAAAAAATTAAATTAAATTTGAAATGTAGTTTCACAGTTGCACTGGACACATTTTAACAGAATGCCACATGTCCCTGATAGCTCCCATATTGGACAGGACAGATATAGATCATTCCTATTATTGCACAGTTTATCGAGAGTGTGTTAAAGCCTCATCACAGGTACTAATTTTCCTTTCAAGGAGTAAGGAGGCCTGGAGCACACAGCTTGTAGTAGTAATAGGGAGAATTTATTAACTGGTTTTGTTTTCACTGTGGATCAGTCAACTGTTCTTCCCACAGCAACCAGAGAGTGCCTGCGAGCACCTGAGTCAAATACTGCCTCTCTTCACTGCCCTCCAGGGCTCCCATCTCCCTTAGGGGTAAAAGCCCAAATCCTCTCCACAAAGCCCTATATGACCTGCCTCCAACCCCTCCTTGTCCTCGCCTTCTCCTTCCCTCCTCCTCACTCTTTCTGCTCCAGCCACGCAGGCCTTCTCCAACATGCCAGGTACAGTCCTGTCTTGCCCCAGGGCCTTTGCACAGTCTGTTCCCTTTGCAGGCAAGCTGTTCCTTCAGAAAGCTACATGGCTCCCTCTCTCACCTCCTTTGGGTTTTTGCTCAGATGTCTCTGTGGTAAACTCTCTTTTTCATCCTAATTAAAAATTGCAAATCTAGCCTCATATTCAAAACTTAGAGCCATCTCCTATCCCACCCTTCAGACAAGAGCTTGGGGCTCAGAACCTTGGACTCCCTGAATGGTGCTCCTCAGATGAGGGGGTCTAGAATGCCCTGGCCTGCCCATGACCTTGTCCTCAGTTTGGCCTGTCCCCTGCTCACTCTGCCCCCTCCCTCCAGGAGCTCAGAAATTCGCCAGGCGCACAGATGCCAGACGGGAAAATTAATTGGGCCTTGCTGGGGCTGCTCTCCTTGCTCCTGTCAATAACAGCCGTAAAAGCGGGATTTATGTGGCCGTGCTGGCTCTAGATGAAAACTGGGAGGAGGGGCAATGTTCTAGAAAAGTCAATCCCTGGCCACAGGAACAGGCAGCAGCTGGGGCTGCAGGACCCGAGCCACCTTCCTGCTGCCTTTCTTGAGGTTGCCCCTTTCCCAAGTGTTTTGGAGCACTAATGGTTTCAGTGGGGAGGTAGGAAAATATTTTTATGTCATTTTAAGCACTAGGGAAACTGTGGCACAGAGAGGTTGAGCAACTTAGGTTGCAAAGCTGCTTCTGCTACACTCACCCTTAGCTCAAGGGTTTGTGAGGACTTGGATGTGACAGGGACAATGCAGGCAGTTGAGGAAGGCATGACCAGCCAGCTGGGGATGAAAGAACACTCCATCCCCGTCACTACTGCGCCCTGGACCCTCTCAGCTAGTGCACCTTCTAGGCTCCACACAGTCACAGACTAATTTTCCCCACTCTTTTTCTTCTTCTTTTAATAGTTGACATACAACATCACATTAGTTTCCAGTCAGACTGATTTAATTGGCCCCAGCTGAAGCTGTTGATTGGCACCTGCTTGAGGCCCTCGGGATATGCTGATGGGATGCCTCCATCGTCTTTCCTTCCCTCTTTCTTTGGGCTCTTTCAGGAATCCCTGGGTTCATCTTGGCTCTGCTGTGTGACCTTGGGGAAGTGTCTTACCTTCTCTGGGCTCAGTTTCCTCATCTGAAAATTGATTATAATAATAATCATGGACTTGGACAGGCACCCAGAATAGGCTTAGATAGGGGAGCATCCAGCCCTGATGAATGCTCAGCAGCTGACATTTTACTATTAAAAACATCTGACTGTTTTTAGTAGCCTTCCAACTGCAGGGAAAGGTGAGGCCAAGGCATCTGCATCTTCTTCTCCCCAGGGCCCTTTCTATCGTCCCCGGACCAGATCCAGCGGCCCCCTGTCCCACAGGTACCATGGAGATGGTTTTGATGGACATATTTTTTGCACGAAAAAAGAGCTGGAGGAATTGTATTTTGCTAAAAGTGTCAGTTGGAGAGAAAATATTTCCTGCATCTCTGGGTGAGTGTTGATGTAGGAGAGCTAGTGCCCTGGTGTAGGGCGGGGGCCCTCACAACAGAGCCAGCTGCCCCCCAACTTAAAGCCACCAACCATGTCCAAGCCCAGTAACCCCTTATCTCCAGTCTCTGCCTGGCTTCTCTCCATGGATAATCTCTCACCTCCCTCTCTCTTCAATGAGTAAATGACATGGGAGCTGTGGCTTGAGTTGCCCTGGAGAAGGGGTAAGTGGGAGTACTCCAGGCAGAGGGCACAGCTTGTGCAACGTACATGGTGTGTTTGAGAAACAGCTGGAGCAGAGTGAACAAAGGGGAGAAAGGCAGGAGGTAAGGGCAGGGAGGGGACAGGGACAGGTTGTGCAGGGCCTTAGGGACCACTGGGAAGACTGGAGAGGGGGTTTATTCCAGGGGTACTAAGGAGCACTGGGAGGGTTTTTCTTAGTGAAGGGGCACACCAAACAAGCACCCTCACACATGTGGGGACAGTGGGAGGTGTAGGCAGCATCCACAGAAATTCAAAATAAACCAAACTCGGCCTCTGCTCTTGTTACAGAGAAACGCGTCCAATCACTTTCGTTTTGACATTGAAGTACAGTACAGTACTAATAACTGGAAACTACCAGGAGCTCACCACCAGGGGGCGCACGACACCTCCTATCTGCATAAAGGAAAACTTCGCAGCGCTGATAAAGGATAAAGGCAGCTACCTGAGCGGATGCTAACCGGTGTCTGGGATACACCGACGCGGGCAAGAGAAAGCGGCAGAACAATGACTTGGAAGAAGAAAGCTCTGGAAGCATCTGCATCAGAGCGTCAATGTGAGTCACCAAGAAGATTTATTTTATTTTATGATTACTTGTTTTATTGAGGTGAAATTCATGAAATTAACCAGTGCATTTAGTATGTACCCAATGTTGTACTACCGTTCTCTAGTTCCAAAATATGTTCACCCCAAAAGAAAACCCAGGACCCCCAAATATTACTTTGTAAAATTAAAATTTTTTTTTTTATCATGGTTAAATATACAGGAGTGGGCAAAAGTAGGTTTACAATTGTTTGTATGGTAAAAAGGCAGGTTATGATTATTACAATAGCTTTAACTCTGTTTTGCTAACTCACAACTGTAAACCTACTTTTGCCCACCTTGTACATAACCATTATTAGCTCTGGTGGCCCAGATACTCGTTAGCTTGTGGCAGTATTACTTCAATCTCTGTCTCTGTCTTCACGTGGCTGTCATCTCCCTGTGTTGCTGTGTCCCTTCCTCTTACTACATAGACACCAGTCTTTGAATGTAGGGTCCACCTCAGATCCAGGATGATTTCATATAAGATCCTTAACTAATAAAATCTACAAAGACCTTATTTCCAATGATTTCTGGGGTTCTGGGTGGACATGAATTTTGGGGGGGACACTATTCATCCCACTGCACCACATAAGGTACCATATTCACAAGTTCCAGGATTTGCCTGAGCACATCTTTTGGGGGACATCTGCCTACCACACCATGCATCCTATTGTGTCCCTCCCCAGCTCAAAGCTTTCCTGTGGCTCCCCATTGTCTTACACTGAAACTCAAACTCAAACTTCTTACTGCTGTCCACAGGGCTCTGTATGGTCTAGAATCTGCGTCCTTCTCCCACATTCCCCTCCCCGTCTCCATCTCCAAGCTGTTTTTCACACAGGCCAGGTTTGTTCCTGCCTCTGGATCTTTGCATTGGCTGTGCTATCTGCCTGGAATGCCCTTTCTGACCTTAGATCTTCTCACCGCTGCTTCTCTTGGTCTCTTTAGAGATGCCTTCCCAGACCACTTGTGCTCAATCTGCCCCATCCCCTCTACTGTCATTGACTATAATATATCATCAGCTCAATTTGGCTCCTTGTCCTCACCTCCCATAGCTGTCCTTCCCATAGCAGCCTCCAGAGGGCGCCTGTGACCACCCGAGTCAGGTGTAGTCCCTACTGGGCCCAGTCTTTCAGGGCTCTCATCTCTCTCCCGGTAAAACCTCAAGTCCTACTGGTGGCACACAAGGTCCTACATGATCTACCCCATCCCCTCCCTGACTTTACTTCGTCCCTTTCTCCCCCTTGTTTACTTTCCTCTTGGCACGTGGGCCTCCTCACTGTTCTTCCATCATGCCAGACATGGTCCTGCTCCAGGGCCTTTGCACAGGCTTCTCTGCTTGGAATGCTCTTTCTCCAGATACTCAATAGCAACCTCCCTCACCTCCTCCAGGCGTCTGTTCAGATGTCACCTGCTCATTGAGGCCTCCCTCATTTATAATTTTCAGTATCCTCCAGCTTTAGCATCTTGTACTCCGTTCCCTGCTTCCTTTTTTCCCATAGCATTTATTACCCAACGTACCACACAATTATTTGTAGTGTTTATTGCTTTTTGCCCAGTCTTCCCTCTGGACATGAGCCACCAGAGGGCAGAGCCTGGGTCTTTCTCCGTCACTACTCGTCTGCAGCCCCAACCCAGGGTCTTCTACCAAGATAAGGGACTCAGATGAATATCTAGGTGACCTGGAGCAATGTGTCTTCCATCCTGGAGCCTCAGTGTCCACATTTGTATAATGGGGTCATGATCCATCTATTCTCAGGGTCATTGAGAGCCTTGAGTCATCCCCAAGTCTGCAGAATCACTAGGCCAACTGGACTCTAGTACCCAGTAAACACCTGACTCTTGCTTCCTTGGTTCATCACTGAGACCTGGCATGGGAAGTGACAGCCCTGCAGATGCCTCTGGCTTGGGCTGTATCATCAAGTGCCAAGACACTGTCACGTTTGTTAAATTGCAGGCAGACGGTTCGCACAACCCACAGAGCCAAGGACAGGTGGGGAGGTGACTGGGATATCTCAGGTCTCTCTTGAGACACAGGGCTAGGCTTAGAAGTAGAGGCCTGGGAGTCCTTTCTTCCCTCTCTGGGCCTCAGTTTCCCCATAAACAAAAAAAGAGGAGTTGAGATCATTGAGGCATCTCTGAGTTCCTTCATCCATATCCTGTATGAGTTCCTGAAAAACCCTTCTATGGCTTTGAAACTTCATATGTAGAGTACAAGGGTGAAAGAAGAAATAAGATCTGAGTACAGGGAAGGTAACCATCTGTCTCCTTCACTGTTCCATGCTTAGCTCCCAGGACAGGGTCCAGAGCTCAATAAGCAGTATAAATACCCCTGTCATGGTAGGTACATTGATTGGGCATCTACTGTATACCTGACCCCACACTGAGAAATTTATTGGGGTTTTAGATCTAATTTAGACCTCAGACAGCAGCCTGGTGACAGAGGATAATATTATCACCCCCATATTGTAGACAGGGAAGCTGAGCTCACATAGCCAAGAAGTTGTGAAGGCTGTATTGAACCTGGGTCTCTCTGGTCCCAAGTCTGCCACACTCATGGCCACAGGAATTGTTTGTCATATAAATAAATGAGTATTGATTGAGCCTCTGGGAAGAAGGAGAGGACTCTTGGCCACTTTTCATAATGGCACAAAGGCCTCCAGTTTCCCCCAAGAGTAAGGTGATGGACCAGACCCCCTGCTACTCCCTGTACCCTTTCAGCACAGCTGCCACCTTGCAGAGAGGCAGCCAGGGAAATTGATTGCTTCCTTGAACCTGAGACCAAAGGCTTCCCAACCTCCCTTCTCCTTGAGACCCCTCGGGCAGGGGAAGGAATGAAAAAAATACAGGAGAGGATGGGAGGGAAAAGAAGGGGGAGGGATCTCTCCATTTGTCCAACTGCATCCTTCTTTAACGACAAGCAAAATACATATTAAAGAAATGAGCATGCCAGCCCACCAGCTGCATGTGAGTGTGTGTGAGCGTGTGTGAGCGCACGTACAAATCTATGAAATATTTAGGTGGCGCCCAGTGTGTTTATGGCCATGATTAATCTTGTGTCTTGTTGGCGGAGAACAGGACTTTAAGAAACGACTTTCCATGGCCAGGCTCCCTTCCCAGGATGGGGTTGGATGGAGGATGGAGAGTAGGAGAATTTTGGAGGCAAGTTTGTGGCCCTGAACTCTGGCTTCAAAATGCTTCTCCTAAATTTCCCTGTCCTGCCATACCTGTCCCCCACCCCCATGAAGACCCCAACCCAGCTTGTACCCCCGTCCCCTGGACACTGGATGAAGTGGGTTTTTTTGTTTTGGTTATTTCATTTTCTCTTTATAGCTTTATTGAGATATTTCTGGAATACAACAGACTGCAAATACAGGTGTGGGCAAAGGAGGTTAAATTACCAGCCATCATTACCTAAAAGATAAATCACAAAAAAGGACATGAAATAACAACGACAATAATAAGACAAGAAATACACATATATAATATAATAATAAATAATAATACAAGAATAAACTTATGTACTTACAACTGTAAGCCTATCTTTTTTTTTCTTTTAATTAAAAAAATTTTTTTCCTTTGACTTTGAGAGAGAGAGGGGAAGGAAGAAAGAGTAGCACCCACTCGCTGTTTCACTTAGTTGTTCCATTTAGTTGTGCTCTCATTGACTGCCTCTCACGCATGCCCTGACCAGGGATCGAACCCATGACCTTGGTGCATTAGGACCACACTATATTCACTTAGCCACCAGCCAGGGCACGGTAAGTCTACTTTTGCTCACCCCTGTGTTTAATGTGTACACACGCACACCTGTAAAACCATCAGGGCGGTGAACACATCCATTGTCCCCAAAAGTTCCCTTGGGATTTTTTGTAACAAACACTGACCTGCTTTAGATCACTCTGAATTCATTTGCATTTTCTAGGTACAATCCAGTGTGTACTCTTACCTGTCTGGCTTCTTGGGCTCAGAGAAATGACTCGGGGGTTCATCTGCATTATTGTGTTTCTTTATGCTTCATTCCTTATCATGACAGGAATGTTCCATGGTTTGCAGGGACCAATGTGTGCTTATTTGTTCACCTGAGGGTAGACAGTAGGATGGTTTCCAGTTTGGGGCTGTCGCAGAGAAAGCTGCTTTCACATGTGGGGACTAATCTTTGTGTGGATGCTTGCTCTTGGTTGTTTTGGTCAATTCCTAGGAGTGGAGCTGCCGGGGTCGTATGATGGGTGTTGAGTTTCACTTTTTAAGACATGAGGGCTGCCTGACCAGGCAGTGGCGCAGCGGATAGAGCATCGAACTGGGATGCGGAAGACCCAGGTTCGAGACCCTGAGGTCGCCAGCTTGAGCGTGGGGCCCATCTGGCTTGAGCAAAAAGCTTGCCAGCTTGGACCCAAGGTCGCTGGCTCCAGCAAGGGGTGGCTCAGTCTGCTGAAGGCCCACGGTCAAGGGACATGTGAGAAAACAATCAATGAACAACTATGGTGTTGCAATGGCAATGAAAAACTAATGATTGATGCTTCTCATCTCTCTCCGTTCCTGTCTGTCTGTCCCTATCTGTCCGTCTCTCTAACTCTCTCTCTCTGTCCCTGTAAAAAAAAAAGGCCATGAGGGAACATTTGAAAAGTGGTGACAGTGCCTGTGAAGTGCTGGTTGTGGGTCACCTTGTTCCATCCATGAGACCGCTACATGACAAGAAGGGAAAACTGAGGACAAATAGTGTCTGGGAAGTGGCAGAGCTGGGATTCAAACCCAGGGTTGTCCAAGCCCAGAGTACCACCTGTGGACTGCATTACTTGAGCTGGCGTAGAAGTGTATGGGCACATTCAGTGTCTTGCTGTTTCCCGTCTTGGCCAGGAGCAGTTCTGATTTTGTATGGTATCATCCCCTGAAAGTCTAGTGTCCAGTAGGTGCTTAATAAATCCACTAAGAAATCAAGGTGTAAGCTGTAAGTCTGGCTGCAAATCAGACCTCACTCCTCTCCTATCTGACACCTGCAGTGGTTCCATAGTGTGCCTTTAGGATCAAGCTTAAACTCCATAATGCAACCTAGAGGCTTATTCAAATTATGGCTTTACTCCTATTCCAACCACACTGCCTCTTTGCCATTTGTGAAATACCTAAACTCTGTCCTGCCACAGAGCCTTTGCACCTGCTGTTCCCGCTGCCTGAACCATGTTCAATACCTACTTTGCACATGGGCAGCTCCTCCTCCTCCTCCAAGTCTCAGCTCAAAGGTCACCTCCTCAGGGAAGCCTCCCTAATTTTCCCATCTAAATCAGACCCCCCCCCAGTCAGTCCCCTGTGTGGTACCCATGACTGTTATTTCTTCTGTCTAGCCCTTTTTGCAATTCTATTCTGTATTTACTTTAAAAATAGATCCATTGCTTGACCAGGCAGTGGCACAGTGGATAGAGCGTCAGACTGGGATGTGGAGCACCCAGGTTCAAGACCCCAAGGTCACCAGCTTGATTGCGGGCTCATCTGGTTTGAGTAAGGCTCACCAGCTTGAGCCCAGGGTTGCTGGCTCGAGCAAGGGGTCACTTGATCTGCTGTAGCCCCCCTCCCCATCAAGGCACATATGAGAGATCAATCAATGAACAACTAGGGAGCTGCAATGAGGAATTGATGTTTCTCATCTCTCCCTTCCTGTCTGTCCCTCTCTCTGTCTCTGCCACACACACACACACACACACACACACACACACACACACACAAACAACAACAACAATAAAATAGATCCATTAATATTTACATAGGGTTTGCTGTCTGCCCAGTACCTGCTCTGAGCTCCACACTTCCCGAGTGTGAACTCATCCAAACTTACAGTTCTGTGCATCAGTTGCTATCAGTAGCTCCATTTACAGATGAGCAGACTGAGGCACTGAGTAATTCACACTATGCAGTCAGGAAGCATCTGAGGGCCGGGGGTTTATGCTTATGGTCTGTCACCTCTGTAGACCAGCTGTCTTCCCAGTCCCAGCACAGGATACAGCTCAGCCGGGTAAACAGCCCTATTTTTACAGATGAAGCAGCAGAAACTCTAGGGGGAGGTAACTTGCCCAATGGGCTGTCTTTGAACTTGCACCTAGACCTGCCAGCCTTATGTTCTCTGCCATCCCCAGAGCTGAAGCCAGGCACCCCCCAACTGTGAGCCCCAGCTTCAGAGTGGCCTCCGCGGGTGCTGGCTCAGACTGTGAACAGATGTTCGCTATTTTAAACCCACTGTTTAACTCATTAAGACAGCTGTTTCCCATCCCCAAAGTTGGCGGAATTAGAATTAAATTCATTCCAGAATTAAACACACACATACACACGCGCATACCCTGCTACCATTTGGAGGCAAAACTTGTTAGCATTTAGGCAAGCTGTGCCTTCAAGCCTGGAGATGCGGCTCTGCTTCCGCCTGACAGGTTACATCACGGCCCAGTGGTTGCCAGCTGGGCCTGTGGCCAGAATGCCCAATGGGCCCAGATTCCCACGTCTGCCCAGGCCTCTGCCATTAGAGTCCAGCTGCCAACTGGGTGTCCCCCTGGATCTCTCTCTGACTCCTCAGACCAAGTGAGGCCCACATCAGTGTCTGCCCATAAACTGGCTCTCCATCTTGGGGATGGCTATCCCACCTCCACCTGCCACTCACAGCAGAGTCTGGATCTCATCTCCTCTTCTTCCTCTCCTCTCATCTCTCACCTCCAAATGGTCAGGACCCCGTGGCAATGTTCCTTCCAAACAGCTCTGCTCCAGCCTTACTGCTACTGCACTAGCCAGAGCCTCCATCACCTCTGGACTGGACACTTGCCCCTGCCTTCTCCCTGGGCTCCTGGCTTTGGCCCTTAACCTCAACACGCTGTTTTTCCTTAGTAGCCAGAGGGAAATTCTCCTAGTGCCTCTGTTGGATTGTGTTCAATACGCTCTTGTTTCAAATTCTCCAGTGAAATAGAACATTCTGTCATGATGGGAATGTTTCAGACCCTGTGCCAACCAACACGGTCACTCCCATGTGCCTGTGGAGCCCTTGAAATGTAGCAAGTGTGAGGAACTAAATTTAAATTATTTTTTAAATTAAAAATGTTTATTGTATTGCTTTTAGAGAGAGAGAGAGAGTAAGAGAAAGGGAGCAGGGGAGAGAGAGACAGGAACATTGATCTACTTCTGTATGTGCCCTGACCGAGGATCAAACCAGCAACCTCTGGACTTTGGGATGATGCTCTAACCAACTGAGCTATCCAGCCAGGGCTAAAAAATTCTTTTAAATGAATTACAACAACTGCCATATGGGTCAATGCAGCTCTACAGGCTCTGGGTAGATGTCATCAGTGGCCCACCCAGATCTCTGTGCCAGTATCCCAGCCCAGACTCTCTGCTCTTGCCCAGGGCAGGCTAGAAGTGTCACAGAATTGATGCCACTTCCAACGAATGGCAGGCAGACACTGGAGTGTAACTACTCCAGCTCCCTTGTCCCTCAAGTGGGGCATCTCTGAAGTGCATGCTCTAGGTCAGGGGTGCTCAATACGTCGATCGCGATCTACTGGTCGATCATGAAGGAAGTGTGGGTAGATTGCCTGACATTAAAAAGACATTTGTCTTTTGATTGACATACAGGGTAGCCAATCTGACGTCTGAACTTTTGACACCCTACGCATGCGCGTTAAAGTGCGCTAACTTGTTCAGTTACATTGCTGTGTAGTTAGCCTTCAATTTATTTAAACTAAATACAACAAAGGGTATAAAAATGAGTGCCATAGCTGGTCCGAGTAAGAAGCCTAAAACCTACCACTTTCATACAGAATGGGAGGGGATTTTTTTTCACTATGTCATATTCTTTTTTTTTTTAATTTCTTTTTATTGTATTCATTTTAGAGAAGAGACACGGAGTGAAAGAGAGAGAGAGAAAGGGGGGAGGAGCTGGAAGCATCAACTCCCATATGTGCCTTGACCAGACCAGTGCAGGGTTTTGAACCGGCGACCTCAGTGTTCCCAGGTCGACTCTTTATCCACTGCGCCACCACAGGTCAGGCTTCACTATGTCATATTCTAGGTGTGTTTGCCTCATCTGTCTGTGTGCCATTGCTATTCCAAAGAAGGGAAATGTGGAGCGGCTTTTTCGGACTGTTCATAAAAACTATGACATTGACTTTCCTCCGAAAAGAGAACTGAGAAGGAGAAAGGTGAAAGAAGAATACACAATATTAAATAGTAATAATAGTAACTTAAATAATAATAATATAGAAGAAATAAATTTATGTTTTGCATTTTTATTGTAGGTAGATCATTTTGACTTGGTCATCTTATAAGTAGCTTGCAAGCTGAAAAAGTCTGGGCACCCCTGCTCTAGGTTATCTCCCAGAAACCCCCCCCCCCATCCTCCACCACCGTGGGACTGACCCCATCCACCCCCCACAGTTGCCCCTGTTGGCTCTTCCCTTTCCCTCTCTCACTCCCTCACTCCCTCCTGGGATACCTCCCACATAAGCTATTGTATCTAAATCCTTGTTTTACAGGCTGCTTGCAAGGAACACAGATCAAACAGGCTCTGTGTTGCACTTACAGTAAAATATAGACTGTTCATTATGATCTACAAGAGCCCCCACAATCTAGCTGGTTACCTCTTCATTCCCTGCCATCCACACAGCCATAGCATTCTTTTCTTCCTCAGAGACACCAGACACGTGGGACCATGCTGTTCCCGCCCCCTGGGACTCTGGCTTCCCCACCCTGTCTCTTTCTTCTGCCAACTCCTCCTCACCCTTCCAGTCTCCATGTAAATGCCAAACCATGCAGAGGACTTCCCTGATCACCCTCTGTGCCAGCCATTGCCTCTGTCTCAGCCTTTCTTCTTCCTCGTCCCCTTCTCCCTCCTCCTTCCCCTTTCTCCTTCTCCCTCCTTCTTCTACCTCTTCTTTCTCCTTCCTCCATCTCCCCCTTTACTCTTCTTTCTCTCCTTCTTCTCCTTCTTCCTCTCCTCCTTCTTTTTCTCCTTCTCCCCTCTTGCTTTCTCTCCTCCACCTCTCTTCCTTTCCTCCTCCTCTTATCTTGGTTGCTCTGGGTTCCCAGTGCCCAGCCCAGAGCCTGGCACACAGTAGATGCTTAGCAAATATTTGATGAACAAAGAAATAAAATGAGCCTGAACTGTGGTGGCACAGGAGATAAAGCATCAACCCGGAATGCTGAGGTTGCCAGTTCAAAACTGTGGGTTTGCCTGGTCAAGGCACATATGACAAGCAATCAAAGAAAAACTAAAGTGAAGCAACTATGAGTTACTTCTTGTCACCCTCCCCCCTTCTCTCTGTAAAACCAATAAATAAAATCTTTTAAAAAAAATTGAAATGATACCAGTCAACAAATCCCAGATGGCACCTCAAGAATGAGGTGTGTTCTAGAAGGAAAGGTCTTCCCTCATTTCAGGCTTCCATTTAAACATCCCTGCCTTGGAGAGACTTCCCCTGAGTACCCCACTGAAGGTTGTCCCTTTCTGTCACAATGACTCCTTAATGTCCTCTGCAGCACTTCACATTCTAAGATGATTTCATTTGATGGTTGGTTCATTCATTTATTTAATTTGTTTATTGACTGTCTCCCCTCATTTCAGCAAAAACATAACCTCTGTACGGTCAGGAATTTTGTGTTGGTCACCACTGTATGCCTAGGGCCTTGCACCTTGTCCTGCAAGATCCCTCTCCAGCAAGGTTTTCTGCATCCATAAGTTTAGTTTAACCACATAAAAACTGGGACCTTGTGTTACAGTAGGCAATTAGTTAGATATTAACCAAAAGGAAGGGAGTGAATTAATCAGAAGCAGATATCTGATTAAGTTTTACAGCCATGGGGAGGGGGAGTCTGCCCCACTTACTAGGGGGGATCCTCCCCTCTAATGGTGGGGGAGAAGATGGTACAGGGACAGCCTTTCACTGCATGCATGAACAGTAGAGGCCAAGATAGTGACCATAAGGGAGAGGAGACAGACCTGGGAAAATCTGGGGAAAAAATCACATAGGAGCCTGACCAGGCAGTGGCGCAGTAGACAGCGTCAACTTGAAATGCTGAGGACCCAGGTTTGAAACCCCAAGGTCGCCGGCTTGAGCATGGGATCATAGACATGACCTCATCGTTACTAGCTTGAGCCCAAAGGTCACTGGCTTGAGCCCACGGTTGCTGGCTTAAACAAAGGGTCACTGGCTTGGCTAGAACCCCCAGTCAAGGCACATATGAGAAAGCAATCAATGAACAACTAAGGTGTCACAACAAAGAATTGATGCTTCTCATCTCTCCCTTCCTGTCTATCTGTCCCTGTCTATCCCTCCTTCTCTCAAAAATAAAATAAAATAAAATAAAATAAAATTAGATAGGATAAGTTCATAATCCCAGGACTAGCAAGGAAAGAGATGGGATGGTTTGAAAGAAAGCCTGCTATCTCCCAAACCTAAGGAAATACATATAAAGAAGCTTAACAAAGACCCCAGTTTCTTCTTGGCAGCAACACAGGCCAGAGCGCTGCCAGGAGCGGAGACGGGGCTGGACTCCCAGAGCCTCTGGTGCTGGGGTAATGGCACCGCATCCTGGTGGGTGCGAGTGTGGGCCCACAGCCCCAGAAGTTGGACTTCTCCCGCGGCGAGGTGAAGCAAAACCACCTGCTCATGGGTGAGGCATTGGCCGGATGGACCTGGAGGCAGACCAACACGTCAACCAATTTCTGTTGCTGGGTCTGCCAGGAAAGCACACTGTGGAGTGCAGCAGCCTTCTGGGGGGCATCTGTGCTCTAATAAACCTTGCCACTATCATTTAAAATCCTCCTACACATGTGTCCCTGAAGTTCCTTTCCCAGGACACCGTGGAGGGGCCTATTTCCTCCAATATACTTGGAGCAGGAAAGGTGGGAAGACAAATGAAGCAGTCTGACCTCAGACAGCTGGATGGGCCCCTGTTCCGGTGGAGACCAGGCTGGCACAAAGCCGGCGGGGCAGGCATTTTAGGAAGCCTGGGGCAGAAAAGATGGTCCAGTGTCTTCTTAGTGGTGGGTGCCACTTGGGCAGGAATTGTCCTCTCTGTATATGCCAGCTTTTTCCTGACAGAAATGGGGAAAAGCACAGTCTAGGCTCAAAGGGTGATGGGAGGTGCCACAGGTAACTGCGTCCAAAACGTGGTTCACAGACAAGGAGCTGGGTTCTGACAGCGAGTGGGCCGTGCTCAGCCAGTAAGTAAGGGCTACACAGGGCCCTACACCCAGATCTCCCCTCACACCACTTCAGGCTCATCTGGGACCACAAAGACATGTCTTCGGCCTTCAGGCTGATAAAATTCACTGAGTACTTACTGTGGGCCAGGCAGAGCTGGAGAGGGGGTAGAGAAGAACAGAGAGAGAAGGGTAGAGAAAGAGAGGGCTAAGACATACAGAGAGAGTAAGCGCAACAGGAGTAAACACCTAGAGACACAGGCACAGGGACACATACACAGACACAGAAAGAAAGCACAGGAGGCTTAGAGCAGAGTCAGCGACAGAGATATTGAGACAGAGCCACTGAAAGACTTCAAGTTAGAGAGGAAGGGACAGGCAGAAACAAAAGAGGAAAAGAGAAAAAGAGATACTGACAGAGACAGGGAAGGATAGAGGAGGAGGGGAGACAGGCAGCGGTTCCTAAAGAGACAGAAATGGAGAGGCGCAGAGTGGAGAGACAGAGGCTCAGGTCAGCCTGCATGCGACGGCTCCTGGCTATTTACTGCAGACCTCCCATTTCTCCTCTGAGCCCCCGCCCCTGGCGCAAGGCTGGTCTCCTAAACCACAGTCCTGTTGGGTGTATGTGTTCTGCATACCCACCCATGAATGGGCAAGTGTATCATACAACGTAGCAGGAGGTGCCCTCGAAGGAAGGAGACATGACTGACTTCTGTGGAAATCAGAGTGAACACAAGGCATGCCCCATCACCCCAGCTGTTATGTGTTTTATAGCTCATGGTCAGAGGAGCCAGACATCTCTGGCATATCCTCTGTGGGCATTATTGAAGTAGGTCCCCGCGAGAAACATTTGGGGGGAGAGATGGATATAGAGCAGAAAAAGAAATACAAACTTATCGTTGTGCCCCTGCATTTTCTATGAGATTCTGGAAGCCTCCCTATCTCCTATAGATTAGTGGTGTGGGGATAGAAACCCTCCCTTCGGCAGGAAAAGTAATGTATTGGTTTGTATTGCCAGTTCGGGTGTGGTGCAGCCTCCCGGCTCAGCTGGACTGAGATGCTCAGATGATTATTTTTAGGAGCCAGTGTCTCTCAGTCTCTTTTTTTCTGCTTTCCTATGCATTTTTGTATTCTTAGACCCCCATCTTCGTTTGTGTTTCCCAGAATCAGACCCCAAGACAAGGATCTGAATGCAAGTTACTTATTCTGGAAGAAATCTCAGAGAACTTGGAGGGGAGTGGGGAAAGGGAAACAAGAAAGGGAAGGCAATCAGTAAGGTTCAGGGTGGGGCAGCTAGTGCTCCGTCTGCTTGGGGCCTCTAGGAGATGAGACTGGCACCCTAGAGCAGGGGTCAGGAACCTATGGCTCACGACCCAGATGTGGCTCTTTTGATGGCTGCATCTGGCTTGTAGACAAATCTTTAATAAAATAAATAATGTTAATAAAAATATAAAACATTCTCATGTATACAATCCATTCATTTCCTACCGCTCATGTTCATGGCTGAGGGTGGCTGGAGCCAATCACAGCTGTCCTCCGGGACAACACCAACTTTTTATTGGATAATGTGTAATGAACACGGGTCATTGTGAGGTCAGGAAGTAAACTTCCCTCCTTTTAATCAAGTAGTCAGCTAGCTAATTGCAGAAACCCTTTTGACAAGAAGATGGCTAAAAGAAAAAAAGATGAGGAGTATCGTACTTTTCAGCAGGAATGGACAGGGAAGTCGCCTTTGTGGAGAGAGCAGGTTCTGCAGTGTGTCTAATATGCAATGATAAAATTGCATCGATGAAACGGTCAAATATAAAGTGGCACTTCGACGCACACCATACTACATTTGCATAGAAATATCCAGCAGGGAACAGCAGGAAGAAAGCATGTCAAGAGCCACTGTGCAGAGTGCAAGCTAGACAGCAGCAACTCCGTGTTTGGACCCAACAAAGTGACTGGAATTAGGCTAACTTTCCTGGTGCTTTAGCAATTGTGAGAAACGGAAAGCCATTCACAGATGGGGAGTATGCCAAAACATTCATGCTTAATGTTGCCAATGAACTTTTTGACGACTTTTTGGATAAAGACAAGATAATCAAACTAATAAAAGATATGCCTCTGTCGGCAAGAACTGTTCACGATCATACCATCATGATGGCAAATCCAATTGAGGCAACACAAGTGAAGGACATAAATGCAGCACCATTCTTTTCACTCACTTTGGGTGAGTAAATCCGACGTAAGCCATTTATCCCAGTTCAGCTTGATTGCAAGGTATGCTATCGGTGACACACTACGTGAGGAAAGTCTTGCTGTTTTGCCTATGAAAGAGACAAAAAGAAGGGAGGATTTATTGAAATCTTTTACTGAGTTTGCTAAAGAAAAAAGTCTACTGATGGATAAACTTATTTCAGTGTGTACTGATAGTGCTCTGTGCATGGTGGGGAAAAACAGAGGATTCGTAGTGCTTCTTCGTGAACATGAAAAGAGACCCATCCTAAGTTTTCACTGCATCCTACATCAGGAGGCGCTTTGTGCTCAGATGTGTGGCGAGCAGCTTGGTGTTGGTGAGGTGATGTTGCTGGTCATTTGGGTGGTCAACTTTATTGTTGCCCAAGCTTTAAATGATCGCCAATTTAAAACACTGCTGGATGAAGTTGGGAATAATTATCCTGATCTGCTTCTGCACAGCAGTGTGCATTGGTTGTCAAGAGGGAAGGTGCTCAGCCGTTTCATGGCTTGTCTGAGTGAAATTCGGACTTTTCTTAAAATTGAAAATGTCAAGCTTTCTGAGTTAGCTAACAATGAGTGGCTCCTGAAGTTCTACTATCTCATGGACATGACTGGACATCTGAACCAGCTCAATGTGAAAATGCAAGGCATTGGAAATACAGTCTTATCCTTTCAACAAGCAGTGTTTGCATTTGAAAACAAGCTGGAACTCTTCATGGCCGACATTGAAACAGGTTGTGAACTACACTTTGAAAAACTGGGAGAGTTTAAAGATGCATGCACAGCAAGTGACCCTGCTCAACATCTTGCTCTCTAGCAGCTAGCGGGCTTCACATCTAATCTCCTGTAGTCATTCAAAGCGCAGTTTGGAGAATTTCGTGAGTGCATTCGTCTTTTTAAGTTCATCACCCATCCACACGAGTGTGAAGTGGACAGCGCCAACCTGAGTTACATCCCCGGTGTCTCCGTCAGAGATTTTGAGCTACAAGCTGCCGACCTGAAGGCCTCAGACATGTGGGTGAATAGGTTCAAGTTACTGAATGAAGATTTGGAAAGACTTGCATGACAGCAAGCAGAGTTGGCGAGCAAACACAAGTGGGGAGAAATGAAAAAACTTCAACCCGTGCACCAGCTGATTGTTAAAACTTGGAATGCACTTCCCATCACATACCACACACTGCAGTGTGTGAGTATTGCTGTACTGACAATGTTTGGCTCTACGTATGCATGTGAGTGGTCTTTCTCACATCTAAAGAACGTTAAGACCAACCTATGATCACGTTTAACGGATGGAAGTCTTAATGCCTATATGAACCTTAACCTCACCATGTATCAACCAGACTACAAAGCCATCAGCAAAACCATGCAGCACCAGAAGTCGCATTAATGGTAAGAAGTACTTTATTCATCATTGGTTAGCAACAGCATAACAACGTTATTAAAAAAAATTCAGACACTTATTGTACTTTAAAAGTGTTGGTCTTACATAAATGCACATATTTACTTGTATTTAGTGTTAAACATATTGTGTGGCTCTCACGAAATCACATTTTAAAATATGTGGCGTTCATGGGTCTCTCAGCCAAAACGGTTCCCGACCCATGGCCTAGAGCTACCTCATTTGACGGGCAATAGAGACAGGGGTCTTGTCCACTCACTCCCATCAGTCACTGGGTCACGGGTGTTAATTATCCAGCACATCCCGACTTCAATGCACAGGGGTGCAGCAGGGAGCAAAATCATGCCAACATGACCTTGTACTTTTGGCATCCAGACACGCGAGACAATAAATTTGTGTCGTTTTCGGCCTCCAGTTTGCTGTAGTTTGTTACAGCAGCCCCCGGAAACTCATATACCCTGTTTACCAACTTTCTGTCTTTGGAGACCTCTTTCTCCGTCTTTCCCCTATCATCATCCATTTCTTCCTTTATTCACCAAATATTTCCTAAAGATCACCCACTGTCTTGCTTTAAAAAGAAAACTTGTGAGTGTCATAAATGAAAAGCCCGTACTTCTTGCCACTAAAAAACAAAGACACAGAAAACAAGACGATGTTTTAAAATTCCAACGGGGCTAAGGACCTTTCTTTTAGGGAAATTAGCAACTGTCGGAAAGGTGTGAAAGATGGCAGCACCAAGCAGGACTTTCTCGAAATAATCCCCGGAGAAATGTCACAATGTTCACCCTCTCTCTTCCTCATTCCACCCACTCATTCAGGGCTGTCATTCCCTCTGAGTCTCTTTTTGTCCCCTCCTCTCATCCCATTCCCCAGTTCCTTCCCTGATTCTCTGGTTGTCTCCTTGGCTTCCTGGCCTCTTTCTCTCCAATCCAAACTCTACCCAGCAACCAGAGAGCTCATTCAGAAACACCAATCTCTTTTTATTTCAGGAGTAATAAGTGAATTTGTTCCCATCATAAAATGTCCAAGCAGTGCAGAAATATATAGAGAGGAGATGGGAAACCCAATCCAACCGTGTCCTGCCTCTGTTCTAAAGTTTTCTATGGCTGTCTGTCATTCTCTGTATAAACCCCAAGGCCATCAGCATTCAAGGTTCTGGTCAGGCCCTCCTCATCCTTCCCCCAACTCTCACTCATCCTTGAGTGAGACCCTCTTTCCAACCACTCTGAATGGCTTGCTGTTTTTAACCATTTTATTCTCTCTCATCTTCCTCCCTTTCCTTATCTCTTGCTCATCTCAGGACCTTTTCACATGCCATTTACATCCCCAGCACAATGTTCTCTGCCCCCTTACACCCATCTTGTCCTTACCCTCCAGCCTCACCATGGTGAGACCTTGCCTTTGGCTGCCTCACCCAGACACAGATGCTGGGGCAAAGATTCCAGTGTGTATTCATTTCCTACATGTGCCATAACAAAGTACCACAAACTGAGGGACTTAAAACAACAGAAATTTATTCCCTCACAGTTCTGGAGAAGTCCACAATCAAGGTGTCAGCAGAGTTGGTTCCTTCTTGGGGCTCAGAGGGAGAATCTGCTTCGTGCCTCTCTCCTGGTTTCTGTGGTGGCAGGCAGCCCTTGGCATCCCTTGGCTTGGAAGCATCCTTCCAATCTTTGCCTCTGTTGTCACACGACTGCCTCTGTGTCTGTTCTCTGTCACTGGCTGAGGGCCACTGTGAGAGCTATTAGACTGAGAGAAAAACCTAAAGAATAGCATGACCAAGTGGTGGCACAGTGGATAAAGCGATGGACTGGGATGAGGAAGACCCAGGTTTGAAACCCTGAGGTCACCGGCTTGTGCATGGGTTCATCTGGCTTGAGCGCAGGGTCACTGGCTTGAGCATGGGATTATAGACATGACCCCATGGTTGCTAGTTTGAGCCCAAAGGTTGCTGGCTTGAGCAAGGGGTCACTTGCTCTGCTGTAGCCCCACCCCCACCCTGGTTAAGGCACATATGGAAGAGCAATCAATGAACAACTAAGGAGCCACAATGAAAGATTGATGCTTCTCACCTGACCAGGCGGTGGCGCAGTGGATAGAGCGTCGGACTGGGATGTGGAAGACCCAGGTTTGAGACCCTGAGCTCACCAGCTTGAGCGCGGGCCCATCTGGCTTGAGCAAAAGCTTGCCAGCTTGGACCCAAGGTCGCTGGCTCCAGCAGGGGGTTGCTTGGTCTGCTGAAGGCCTGTGGCCAAGGCACATGTGAGAAAGCAATCAATAAACAACTAGGGTGTCGTGACAGCAACGAAAAACTGATGATTGATGCTTCTCACCTCTTTCTGTTCCTTTCTGTCTGTCCCTATCTGTCCCTCTCTCTGACTCTCTCTGTCCCTGTAAAATAAATAAATAAATAAAACATTAAAAAATAAAAAAAGAGATAACCTGGAGATGTTTTCATTGTACATATGTACCCTGATTTATTGGTGTCACCCCATTAGAATTAATAATAATAAAATATATATAAAAAAAATAAAATAAAAAAAGAATTGATGCTTCTCATCTCTCTTACTTCCTGTCTATTGGTCCCTGTCTGTCCCTCTCTCTAACTCTTTCACTGTCTCTGTCCAAAAATAAAAGTGTAAGTAGTCAGCCAGGCAAAATGCAGTTGAGAGAGAATTCTGTTCCTGGCAGAGGGGAGAGTATTTGCAAAGTTCTAGAGGTCAACAAATCACGATGTGCTTATAGCATTGAAAAGCATCCCAGTGTTCAAGATTGGCAGGGGCTCAACCATGAGGGGCCACAGAAAAGAGGGCAGACTTTATCTGGGGTGCAGTAGGGAGCCATGGGAGAGTTTAGAGCAGGGGTCCCCAAACTACGGCCCACGGGCCGCATGTGGCCCCCTGAGGCCATTTATCCGGCCCCCGCTGCACTTCCGGAAGGGGCACCTCTTTCATTGGTGGTCAGTGAGAGGAGCACAGGATGCATTTGCACCCATAGTTTCCATTGAAATACTGGTCAGTTTGTGGATTTAAATTTACTTGTTCTTTATTTTAAATATTGTATTTGTTCCTGTTTTGTATTTTTACTTTAAAATAAGATATGTGCAGTGCGCATAGGGATTTGTTCATAGTTTTTTTTTATAGTCCGGCCCTCCAACGGTCTGAGGGACAGTGAACTGCCCCCCCGTGTAAAATGTTTGGGGACCCCTGGTTTAGAGCATAGGAAAGACGAGGAGATTGAGATTTAGAAAAATTTCTGACTGCCATTTGGTGATAAACTGGAAGAGTTGCAAACTGGAGGCAGGTCTGTTGGGAGAACGACAAAGCAGAGCCCATGCTGAGTAGTAGTCATATATTATTTCACTTAATTTTCACACCCCCAGTCCTACAAATAGGTTCCTCATCATTGTACCCATTTTACAGAGCTGGAAGCCCAGAGAGGTGAAGTGATTTACCTGGCATCACATAGCTTGTCAGTGGCAGAGCCAGAAATCAGAACTTGAACAGGCTGCCTACCTGAATAAAAAACAGACTCAGGGTGGGATACTTTGAGGATGAGAAATGAGGAGGATGTGTAGCTGAAGCTTAGAGTTCAGACTGAGGAATGATGGACAGAGACTCAGCTGGAGAGAAACCTCTAAAGTGAGAGAATAAAGCTGGTGCAGGTGGCCTACCAGGCAGTGAGGACTTGTGTCCACTCACCCCTGCCAGTCCCACCCTGGCTGGGAACTTCTCCCTCTCTCCAAATCAAGTTCAGTTAGACTATGAGTACATGGGAACTCACCCCTGAGTCATGAGAAATAACCAGCCACAGGGAGAAAGGTCATTGTAGACAGAGGAAATAACCTGTGCAAAGGCCCTGGGGCAGGACTGTACTTGGCATGTTGGAGGAACAGTAAGGTGGCTCATGTGGCTGCAGCAGAGTGAGTGAGGAAGAAAGAGGGAGGAAGTCTGGAATTTGGATTTTAAGAACTGACCTCGTGGGGAGTGTGTGCCCTGAACAAGTCCAGATCCTTCTAGGAATCTCAAAAGGGGGTAACAGTGGCACTTTCCTTGTTGGGTCACTGAGAGGCACAGAGCGATGCTGATTGTAGTGTGTGAGTGTGAGTCGTGGATCTGCGCCACTCAAGGCCATAAGCTCACATCAGGCCTTATAAAGTTGAGGAGCTGGATGGAGATGCTCTGAGATGTCCAGAAGTTTTTTCAGAGGCTACCCAAGCCCCCAGGTCAGAGACCTAGGAATTCTCTCTTGGCCACAGGCCCAGGCAGCTGGGGGCTCTTGGGGGACAGAAGGTAACTGGATGATGTCACAGAGGCTGGGAGCAGCTAGAACCCTGGGGGCTCCTGGCCTCGGTCATCTGCCAGCAACCACCTTGGTAGGTCATTCCTCCTGAGACCAGCCTTTAAAGACACAATGCAAATGTACCTGTCACCAGGAGCAGTTTCTACATAGGGCCACTAAGGTCCTAGCCACACTACTTACCTGCCTCTGAGCCTCCATTTAAGCTTACATCCATTTCATCCTGGCCACAGGCCCCTGGGAGGCCCTGGAAATGCCCAAAGGTCTTTCATCTGCCATCCCCAGTGGGACCTAGGTTCACCCCAAAGCAGGAGGAGGAGGAGGGGTGGGGGTGGCCATGGGGCGCCAGTGGCCAGCCTTGGCCCTGAGAACTTTCAAGGCCTCACTGATTCTGTTGGTGTTGCTGGTGCCTGCCCAAGCAGTGGTGCGGGCTGTGCTGGATGACAACTCGAGCACAGTGGACTTTGCGGATTTGCCAGCCATGTTTGGGGTGCCCCTGACCCCTGAGGGTGTGCGGGGCTACCTGATGGAGGCCAAGCCAGCTAATGCATGCCACCCCATCGAGGGCCCACAGCCGGTGGACAATGGCTCCCTGGGCGCCATCGTGCTTATCCGTCGCTATGACTGTACATTTGATCTGAAGGTGCTGCATGCCCAGCAAGCTGGCTTCAAGGCTGCCATTGTGCACAACGTCTTTTCAGACGACCTCGTGCACATGGCACATGTCTATGAGGACCTGCGGCGCCAGATCTCCATCCCAGCAGTGTTCGTGGGCGAGGCCACCTCACAGGACTTACGAGTCATCATGTGCTGTGACAAGTCAGCCCATGTGCTCTTGTTGCCCGACTATCCATCATGCTCCAACCTGGACTGCCATCCCGTGCTGGCCATTTCCTGGGTACTGGGCCGTGCCCTGGCCCTGCTCACATCTACTTTTTTCATCCTGCGACACCTATGGACCTGGCTGTGGTCCTGGTGGACCTGCCGGCCTGTGGCAGTCAAAACGCCAGCCCACCAGAAGGCCCAGGTCCGCACCTTCACACGGCTCAATGACTTGTGCGCCATCTGCCTGGACGAGTATGAGGAGGGTGAGCAGCTCAAGATCCTGCCCTGCTCCCACACCTATCACTGCAAGTGCATTGACCCCTGGTTCTCCCAGGCTGCCCAGCGCTCCTGCCCCGTGTGTAAGCAGTCAGTGGCCATCACAGAAGACAGCTCTGACTCCACCATTGAGAGCTTCAGCGATGAGGACCCCTCACTGCCTGGCCACCAGCCCCCAATCTGGGCCATCCAGGCCCGGCTGCGCTCCCGGAGGTTGGAGCTGTTGGCTCAAGCCAGCCCACATCACTGTTGCAGTGCCACTTCCATGGGGACAGCGGCCGTGGAGTCCTCAGAGAGACCCCCAGATCCACTCTGAGGCCCACACACCCTGGCTGGCCAAGATCAGGGGGTAGGGAGGGTAGAAATGAGTGTTTCTAGTCTGGAGAGAATAAAATGGGTTTGAAAGCGGTTTTGCGCCCTCGCTGCTGTGGAGCCACCAGGCCTCTGGCCCCGCCTGCCTGCACCCATGTGACAAAGCCTGTAGAGCCCAGGCTGGCTGCCATTGTCTGCAGTGAGTGAGTAGATATGAGCTTGGGGTGGAGCATATGGAGCGGGACATTCAAGGTCGCTGTGTTCATCTGGCCAGTGGTGGCTCTGTGATGGAGCCATGCCTCAGTTCCAATCCTGGCCACATGGGCTGTTGATCCCATATATAATTATGCATTATTTATTTACACTTAAAAAATAAACATTTTACTTTGGAGTCATTTTAGATTTAAGATAAGTAGCCAAAGTTCTAGAAAGTTCTCCTGTACCCTCACCCAGCTCCCCTGATGCTCACACCTTCTATAAGCACAGTGTGTTTGTCATAACCAAGAAAGCAGCATGGGCACCTGATAATGAATTAAACTACAGATTTTATTTGAATGTCTCCCATCATTTTAACTTTTTATACTGGAAAATGTCAAACACACCCAAAGGAGGGAGAATAGAGTAATGACCCCCAACATGTACCCATTACTCAGATTTAATAGTTATCTCCTCAGGACCACTCCTGAACCTCCTCTACTTTTACTCACTCCCTGCTCCCTTGCTATTTGGATGCAAATCTGAGGTGTTTTCTTCATCTGTAAATATTTCAGTTTGCATCACAAAAGCAGTAGTTCTCAATTGGGGTGGGGGTTCCCCAGGGGACACTTGGTGGTTTCTGGGACATTTTTGGTAGTCATGGCTGGGTGGATGTGCTAGGAGTCTCTCCTGAGTGGGAGCCAATAAAGCTGCTCTGCCCCACAGCAGACCTCCCCACAGAGAATGACCAGCCCCAGCGTCCACATTACTGAGGGGAGAGGCCCTGCTTTTCAAGATAATACCTCTTAAGAAACAACCCCACAAATACCAATATGTTTAAAATAATGATGACTTCTCGGGGACACGTGGAAGTGTGAACATTTATGGTGTACATTTCTTTTGGTTGTCCGAATCAGGTTGATGGGCTCCTAACTCTCTTAATGGAGAGCCTTTCCCTCCGCCTCTCACTTTTCATTTTGCCTTGCACTTTATTTGTTGAAGCAACTGGCTCATTTGCCCCATGGTGATGTCCCTGGTCAGGGTTTTGCCGATTGGGTGTCCCTAGGATGTTATTTAGCATGTTCCTCAATCTCCTGCATTTACTGTGAATTTCTACTTGGATTCAGGGATCCATTCAGATGTGGTTTAATTTTATGGTGAGCAGATAAGGTGTTTTTCAGTCACCAGCACACACACACACACCACCACACCCAGAGGTTTGGGTCACATTAAGAGTTCTTCTGGGCTATGAGTATGAGGCTCTTGCTTGGCCATGTAGCAACATGATCAGGGAAGTCATGGATCTGCGAATGGAATGGTGAGAAGGAGGTGAGTGTGTAGGAAGAATGTTCCAAGTAAACAGCACAGCACATGCAAAGGCCCTGAGGCAAGACCATGCCTGGTGTCTTATAGGAACAGTGAGGAGGCCCATGTTGCTAGAGCAGAATGAGCAAGGGACAGAAAGGGAGGTGAGGGGCAGGTTGTGCAGGGTCTTGTAAATTTGGTAAGGAATTCAGTTTTTATTCTGAGGTGCTGAATAAAAACGATTGGAGGGTTTTAAGTAGCTCAGAGAAAATTACTGTTAGCAACATTTCTGGGCCTGTTTTACAAATGAGGCAACTGAGGCCCAGAGAGGCCAAGTCATTGCTTGGGATCACACAGCATGGGGGTATTGATGAGATTTGGATCCTACAATCTAGTCTTAGTGGGTTCACATGTGATATTTGCATTTAGTCAGACATTTCCTTTTTTACACACACGGACGTGTTTTTTACTTGTGCTTTGTTGTACCTGAGAGCCTCTGAGGTGGTTTAGGAGAAGATTATCCCTTCTCGGATGATGGCAAAGATGGGCCCTCTGTAATGGCTGGTGTGGGGAGGCTGGCTGGCCAACCAGAGCAGGTTAAGTACATGGGACTTATTTGCTCATGAGCATGAGTAGTCAGTTCAGGTTTAGCATGGAGGCTCTATGGTGTCTATAGCTCAAGCTCCTCTATCTTATTGCTTCATATCCATAGCAAGTGGGACAACACAGCTGCTTAAGTTCCAGCCTTCACATCTGCATTCTAGTCAATGAGGAAGAGGGGGTGAGGAAGGGCTCATCCTCTCCCTTTAAAGACACTTCCCAGAAATCCCATATACCACTTCTGCTCAGAATCCATCAGCCAGAATTTAGTCATCCGGCCACACTTCTGAAAGGATACTGGGAAATGCAGTTTTTATTCTGAGTGGCCAGTGGTCCAGCTGAAAACCAGGGATTCCATTATGGAAAAGGAAAGAACAGATGTTAGGGGTGGCCAGCATTGCCTGCCCACTAGATTCCTTGAAGCTCGTAGGTACCATGGGGGAGCAGCCCCATCCTGGTTCCCCAGCCAGATGACCAACCAAACTGCCAGGGAAGAGAGTGAACTCACTGTCACTGGGAATGGAAACAGCTCTTACTGAGGCTCTACTGTGCTCCAGGCCCCAGGCCACCTGGCTTCTTTTTACTATTAAAACTTTCTGAGCCTCCATTTTCCCACCTGTGAATAGAGGACAGTAACAGCACCTGCCCGGCAGGATTCCCTACGCATGGATGGTCATGCACAGTGCCTGACACCTACTAAGTGCTTTGTCAGTATTTGTTAAGTGACTGACAGGTCCATAGCCCAGTTATAATATTGGGTGACCAGAGCTGTGATGGGAGGAACTCAGGCACTGTGTTAACCCAAATGGAAGTGCCTGACTCAGCCTAGAGACTCTGGGAAGCTTCCTGGGGGCTGGGTCTTCTGAGCAGAAAGAGCAGGGATCAGCACTATAAAAAGGAAAAGTGATTCTGGCAGCTGGAACAGCGTGGGCAAAGGCTCTAAGCAGCCTAAGCTGGCATCCGGGAATATTTAATAGGTGTACATAGAGCATTTACCCACAAATTAGAAACTTCCCCCTCCAAAAAGGGGCCTCAGTTTTGTTTCAGCCTCCTCAGTTCCCCAACAGCCAAGCAGGTCCTTCTCCAGCTGCCTACAGGAAAACTAGGTGTTGCCAAGGACTGCCCGCCAGCTTAGCGAAGCCGACCTGCACCAACTCCATCGGTCCTGCTCGGTGGACACTTAGGTAAGCAGTAGCAGAGGCCTCCTCCTGCCCATCAAAGCTGTGGCCCGTCTCTGTGGTCTGAGGGGGAGTGTGGCCAAATGGGAAACTGAGACTCAGAGGAGGGGTGACTAGCCTTGGTGATGGAGGTAGACTCAGGGATAATACTAGCTGCCAGCATGACTACTGAGCACCTATGGGCTGCCAGGTGCCTGCACTAGCACCTTGCATCCTGAGCCAGGTTCCTGTGCATACCCTCATTTTCCAGAGGGGGTTCCAGAGAGTTTGTGAAAGAAGATGTGGCTTGCCCAGGGCTACAACCTGAAAGCTGACTGAGCGACTGGTAATGGGGAGCTCACTCCTGCACCTGAGATGGTACTTTCCATTTTCAAATAGCTGTAATTTCCACTTCTACATTCTACATTCTACTTCCCTGTGTGTGAGTCATAGCTCCAATTACTTGTCTGCATGACTATTATGTGCTGACCGCCTACTTGTCTAAGCCTATTGGGCACCCTAGACACAGCAGTGACCAAGACTAACCCAGGTCCTGCCCATGTGTGGTGCCCATTCTAGTGGAGGGAATGGACTGTGACAAAGCAGTGTCAGAGTGACTAGGGTCGTGATACAGGATGCACAGGTGAGGGTTCAGAGGGGTACTTGATCCAGCCTGGAGGGGCGGGATAGGCTTCTCAGGTAAGGCATCTAACTCAAGACCCAAAGAATAGAATGGAAGCAGTTGGGCAGGGGTGGAAGGGCGTTACAGGGAGAGGGAACAATATATGCAAGGACACAGATTCCTAGAAGACACAAGGGCTCTTAAACTTTTGGACATCTCCCAGGCTCTATTCACATACCTACTTATAGTTATAACACATAATGATACTTCAAGTTAATAACAAAGTTATTTTCAGCAGTCTGAAAATTCTTGGGCTCTATTATTCTAGAAATACAAATGAAAGTAGGTCCTTTTAAAACCAATTCCAATTTTCAAATGAGGAAACAGAGGCCCAGAGAGGTTGTTAAGTGACTTGCCCTGGGGCAAACACCTCAGCCAGGACAAAGCTGCTATTCAAAACTGGGAAGCCTGTCTTTGGAGGGATGAAGAATAGCTGGGCCTGACCAGGCAGTGGTGCAGTGCATAGAGCGTTGGACTGGGACACAGAGGACCCAGGTTCAAAACCCTGAGCTCACCAGTGCAGGCTCATCTGGTTTGAACAAGGCTCACCAGCTTGAGCACAAGGTCGTTGGCTTGAGCAAGGGGTCACTCAGTCTGTTGTAGCCCCCTGGTCAAGGCACATATGAGAAAGCAATCAATGAACAACTTAGGTGCCTTAACAAAAAATTGATGCTTCTCATCTCTCTCCCTTTCTGTCTGTCTGGCCCTCTCTCTGTCTCTCTCTGTGTCTGCCCCCCCCCAAAAGAATGGTTGAGATGAAGGAGTGAATGGTGGAATGAGAGGCAGAGTGATTCACCCTTCCCCTCTCAGGCCAGGGTGCTTAGGGCATCCCTCATTCCTGGCTATGTTCCAGTTCCTCCTCTCCGCCTTTTTTGGTGGGTGCCAATTCTCTCTGTTGCCAGTTCAGTACAGTGTGCTCTTCACCTCCTCTACTCCTCACCCTCTGCTCCTAATAATAGGACCAGTGAGAAGCAAATTCCAAGGAACTGTTACTGCTACTCCCAGCAGCCAATGGAGATAGCTGTAAAATGGTGGAGACCACAAGGAGACTGGCTGCCAAGATTTCAGCCCAAAAGGCATCTGAAGGGGGGGTGGTGCAAAGGCTGATTCATCATCTGGTTCTCATTCCTTCCTCTTTCTCTGTCATTCCTTTCTCCTCCCTGTTCATTCTCTTCCTTGCTCATCCTCCCAGCCTCCCAGCCGGGCCCAGGAGGGGAGGACGTTTTTAGGAACAGATGGCTGCCTTCTTTGCCCAGCACTCTGCCAGTTAACGCCGTCTGTAATTAAACTTCCCACAAATTAGCTGTCAGCTACGCTAAAGGGAACCGTCCCTCTCAAATGCCACCTTGACTTGCTGAATTGTGAGCCTTGTCAACAAAATAATTAAAGGCAGAGAGAGGCAACCCAAATTTGAACCCAAATTTGGAGACTTTTTCCTCCTAATATCTCTATTGGTGTTCATGGCCAAACACTCCCATCCCGGACTTGGAAATACAAGGCTTTTTTCTGAGCTTCCATGAATTCCATCCATTGTGGAAGGAATTTTTTTGAGCACCTATTGTGTGCCAGGCACTGTACTAGAAGCTGGGACATAACAGTGATCAAAATATACATAGTCACTGGCTTCTTGGAGCTTACATTCTTGACATACATTTTTTAAAGCAAAGGAAATAAATGAAGTTATTATAGCTGGGAAAGAGCATTCAGAGAGATAGAACAGCCAGTACAAAGGCCCTGAGGCAGAACCAATTGTGACGGGGAATGAACCAGGTAGAGATGGAGGAGAGGAGAGAAGTGGGCCAATTTCGGAAAGATTATCAGGCAGAAGTGATAAGGTTGGCTGATATATCAAGGAAGAGGGTAAGAGAAAGGGAAAGGAGGGAGTTGCTGATTCCTGGAATTTTGGCCTGGAGGCAGAAGAAATATTAAGTTGATCCACAAAAGTTTGATCCAGATTTCCATAGTGAAGCCTTTTACAAAAAGAAAAGCCTTCAGCCTCTTGTAGCTCAGTTGCCAAGGCCCAGGGAGTGTGGTTGGATGGAGTGAGTCCCCCAGCCCAGGCCTCTGCACCCTAGTCTCCCCTGGGGATTGTCCCATCTTTAATGATGGTGAATGCCTCCCCTGCTGGTTAGGATATAATAGTTTTGAAGGCTGCAGAACCAAACCCCCAGAAGACCAACAGTGAGACCAACGATGTACCTGCCAGATGCCCATGGGCTGCAGAGGCTCAAACCCCAGCTCTCTGGCTTTAGAGGAGGGTTATGGGAGCCTCACCAGGCAGGCAGGAAGGTCAGCATAGACCTCTGCATTCTTTCCCCTCCCAGGATACCCTGTAACCCTCTAAGACAGATTTCAGGGTTCCAAAGCACCTCAGGGCTTTTGCACAAGCTGTACTTGTTACTGGAACACCCTGTTTCCCCTCCCTCACTACTCCTTTCTTATCCTCAGTTCTTTGCTCAGGCATCACTTCCTCCAGAAAGCTTCCCTGATGCCTCAGTCTGAGTTAAGTGCTTCCTCTGGGTCCCTACCAGATCTGTGCTTACACCATTATGGCCCTGATCACCCTGTGTTTTAATCACCTGACAGCATGACTGTCCTCTTCCCCCACTGGACTGTGAACCCCGTGGGGTCTGAATCTGCTTTTGTCACTGCTCTGTTCCCACTGCCTAGCAGGGTTGGTGGCACACAGTAGGCTCAATAAATAGCTCACTGGAAACCCTTGGGGCCAAATGTGTTTCAGAATTCAGATTGTTTTAGAATTTAGGAAACTATTAAGTTGCACTCAGCATATACTATATAACCCCACAGCAGGGTTTGGGGCAGCCCGCCCCCCATTCCCAGTCAAATACAGTAGCAATATAATGGGGACATTCACAAAAATGGGATAAGTAAAACTTATTAATAGCTAAACGTTATTAACTCTTGTTCTCAATGATCTTTAGTCATCCTGATGAAAATATTCTATTTTTAGGGCTTTTTAAGTGTTAGAATTGTGGCTGAGTAAGTGTAGGCTTGTGACCCATGTTGGTTGAGTGCATTCACCAGCTTGGGCACAGAGAGGCAGTGTCTGCCATGGTCAAGAGCATAGGGTGCTTCGGAGCCTGGTTCAAATCCCAACTCTGCCCACTTTGGAACTGTGAGGTAGGTACAGGAAATAGTGCCTTCCTAAACCTTGGTTTTTCCATCTGTAAAATGGACACAATAATGTACTTCATTTGTGGTACTGTTGTTGGAGAAGATTAAATAACCTCATTTCTATTTAATTTGTATAAAGTAGTTGGAATGTCACTCAGCCACTGTAAGTCCTTAATAGCTATTTGTTAAAATAATAATTAAATAAACTGGAGAAGACTCAGGAGAATTAAGATTATAGGCACCCTAATCACTGAGAAAGTCATAACAAGCAGTGATGTTCATTTCGAGGCATGTAGCTGGAACTTCAGAACAAACACAATGTGCAGAAAACAAGAAGAAAAATGAGATCTCTCTTTTTTCCATTCTCTTTTTGTAAATTAAAAACACACGTCATGAGGGAGTTTTCTGGGGGTGACAGACTGTCATAGAGGTAGTGGTTACACAGGTGAATATATTTATCAAAACTCCTTGAAGTGTATACTTAAATTAAACCTCAATACAGGCCATATATATACATGAATGCCCAAACATGTGCTTACAATCTCCTCCACAGCTGGTGGGAATGCAAAATACTATAGCCCCTCTGGGGAATTGTTTGGCACTTTCCTGAAAAGTTAAACACACACCTACCATATGACCCAACCATTCTCCTCCTGGGTGTTTGCCCAAGAGAAATTAAAGCATATGTCCACACGAAGATGTGTGTGACAATGTTCATAGCAGCTTATTCAGAACAGCCAACACAGGAAGCAACCCAAATGCCCATGAGCCGGTGACTTGCTAAATAAGCCTGGTTCTCTCCATACTGTGGAATAAGACCGCAGGAGAAGGAGTGAACTATATTCAGACATGCAACCTTGGAGTGAAAGAAGCCAGATTCCAGATTATGTCCTGTGTGATTCTATTTATAGCAATTTAAAAAATAGGCCAAGGAAACTGCGATGATAGAGAGTAGAAAGAGTTACCTAGGTTGGTGTGTGTGTGTGTGTGTGTGTGTGTGTGTGTGTGTGTGTGTGTACTGACTAGCAGGTGGCCCAGGAAGCCTTACGTGGTGGAATGTTCCATATGGGGTCAGAACTAGGTAAGGGCAGGGGAGGGAGGCACACCACAAAATTTAAGGGAACATCAACATATTCAGCCATCAAACTAAATAACATTGGACTGCAATATTCTGAAAAAATCAAAATTAATGCATAAAAATCCCAGGATGAAAAATAATTCCAGGAATAACAAAATATCAAAAATTTAAATAAAGACAGTATTTGACCTTGCACTTGCTAGACTCCCACGATCTGTGCTACACTTTAGAGTCATGCCGTTGCTATATGGAAGTTACAACTCAATGAGAAAGTTAAGGAAAAGTAGACCAGATGCATGGAATAACGTTATTTAGTCTCAATGACATCCACAATGAAAGAAAAACCCATTAGAATGGTTCTGGCAGGGAAAGGGGATAAAGGAAGAAGAAAGAAATATGTAAAGCCAGTAGTGGTGGTGGGAACAAGGCACAGCCCCCAGCAGTACCTGGGAGCTCCCAGTAAATAAACAAGTGAACAAGATAATTAAGAGGGGAGCCTCCCTTCACCCCATCTCCGTCCTCCCCTCCCCTGGCTCTGCCACCCCTGCCGGCTGGGCAGCTCCTTGACAGCGCAACCCCGCTGCCTACCCTTCCCACTACCAGTCCGCACCGCACTGGCTGGTGGGAGGGGTAGGAGAGGTGACTGTCCCGTGGTGCATCTCCCTTCCCCATTGTTGTGTGAGCCCCCGGAGGGCAGGGACCTGGGTGCAGTTTCGCTACTGCTGTATCCCCCCAGTGGGCGGGCTTCCGGGCTGGCATACAGCGGGTGCTCAATAAATGTGCAATTGTCCTAAAAGATCAACGCTCTGGGGTCTTTTGACTGCCGGGCAGTGTAAAGAGGAGAGCGGTCTTCATCCTTCCGGCTCCTTTGGGAGGATAGTGCGCCCCTGAGGGCAGGAGGTGGTAGGCAGAGGTCTCTAAGTCCAGCCCCGCCTCTTCTTGCTAGGGCCTGAGTTCAGAGAGGGGCATAAGCAACTAGGGGTCTCTCAGTCATGAGTGGGAACAGATGCTTAGGTGCCACCACCGGGCGTGCTGGAGGCTGCTGGACGGTCCCTCAACCCCAGTTTTACAAGGGCTCTTTGCCTTCCTAAGGGCGACAAGAGAACGGCCTCCAGACTGGCCAATGGGAGCGTGGATTGAGTACATTACCTCATCAGGCCGCGCGGCTATTGGCTGCAGGTTCCAGGTGGGTGGGAGCTGGGGGACGATTGGTTTGCTGGGGCCAGCGGGAGGGTGTTGGCAAAGGAGGAAGAAAGCAGGGCAAGGGAGGGAGCCGGTGGATGAGGAATTTGCAGTATCTGCATGGCTGAGTGGGTCTTTATAATGTGTTTTACCCTCTACTCCGTATTGCCCCCCACGTGGAACCCCTCGCCTAGTCATTTCGAGACTGATTTCAGGGGGAAAGCACAGGGGGAATGAATGGTCGCCTCACCCCCTCACTAAATTAGAAGGCTCCTCTTTCCCCAAACACGCAAGTGTCCCCAAGGCAGCATGGACAGGCCCCTTTTCCCCCAGTCAAACAGGACCTCAGTTTGCCAGTAGGCCTGAGACAAAACCATTCATTCCACAGAGGCCTTGGAGCATGCACAGGTTGCAGGCTGCACCTCTCTAGGCCTGAGTTTCCCCTCCGTTTTCTTCTGCGTGAAATGGGATTGATAAAAGTCCTCGTGCCTGGAGGGGGGGGGTGCTGGGAAGATCTCATTCAGACAGCTAACAAGCACACATTGAGCACTTACTGTATACCAGGCCCTGTGCTGGGTACTGGGGATACAACAGTGACCAAGGTAGGCTTTGACCCAGCTCCCTGGACCTTAGGTCTGGTGTGGAAAACAAATGTAAACCAACGAGCATCCATTTCAGAGGATCCTAGTGTCTGTCTTATGGAGAAAATAAAAACAAGGAAAGAAGGTGGAAGAAGAGCGAGTTGCAGGTTGATTTAGTTAACGATCAAGGAGGGCTCACCTGAGGAGGTGATGTTTAGGGTAGAGGGGACCACACTAGTCCAGGTGGGTGATGATGGATCCAGACCAGGGTAGGAGCCATGGATGGAGCCAGAAGTAAGTGTGATCAAGGTATATTTTGGAATAAACCGATTTTATTCCAGAGGACTGAAGAGGCAGAGTTTTGGTTGCTGCCTATGACTTGGCCCACAGTAGGTACTCAATGAACAGGAACAGCAGAACAATCAGGTGGTCTTTCCTTCCCCAACTTCTACCAGGCCTCTACACTCCAGACCAAGTGAATGAGTGAGTCATCCCTGGCTGAGAATGGCAGGGAATGGTATGCACTGAGCCCTGACTCAGGCTTCCTGTGTCTTTGACTCATCCACACCTCCCATTCCTAACTGGGAGTCCAAGTATGCCCCCTAAGTGAGATTAGTAACACATCAAATCCCTCTCCTGGGTCCTCCCACCCTCCTGGCTGTGAACCCCAACTCTGCAATCCCAGCCTGCCTAATGCCAAAATCTACCTTACACTCCCCTGGATGGTTAGTGTGCTGTTATCTTGCATACCTCCAGGCCTAGGAAACTCACTCTTTTTTTTTGAGTGTGTGAAAGATCTTATGATTGATCCCCAAATCTGTCTACATCGGCAGAGATATTTTTTAAAAAATACAAATGTGAAGTTGCTCTCCATCATTGCCAGAACAATGTCACCTCAATATGCCTGAAAAGGCCAGGTGAAGTCTGGCCTCTGTGGACTTCCCCAGCTAGCCCTCCCAGTCACACTCCTTCTCAACCTTAACAAAAGCTGTTCTCTTCACCTGGAAGGCCCTTCTGCATCCCTTTTCTTGCTTGCCTGCCTCATTTGATACATCTAAGCACAGTGTAGAGGCCGGCCCTTCTAGGAAGGCTTCCCCAACCCCTGGGGAAGTAAGGAACTGCTTTGTACCTCTTGGACCCATTGTATCTCCCCTAACTAGCCTTGCAAATTAGAATTGCTACTGCCCTGCTGCCCACCTCTAAATTGGTGGCTGCCTGCAGGGCTCTGAAACTCACCAGCCCAGACTCTTGTGGAAATAGGATTCACCCCTTAAGCTCTCTCCCTGGGGGCATCATTATTTTAAAACCATCCCCTCTGATCTGCTTCCCAGAGGCTACCCCCAACGAAGCCCTTTTGAAGAGGATTGACTAACAGCCATTAGATTAATGAGAAAGATGCAGCGTTTTCATTTTTGCTGCATTTACAGACTAAATGTTCCCATGTAATTATAATTAAGGACATATTCGTGTGTGACTGCTCCCAGCTTTCTGGCTTCCCTCCCCTTCTTCAGGCCATTTGCCCATTTCCTCCTATTTTCCCTCTGCTTTGTTTGGCCTCTTCCTCAGTTTTCTTCCCAGCTTACTCCTCCTCCCTATCTTTGCCAGGAAACTCAGGGTTTCTGCCCTCTTTCTTCCCTCTTTTTCTCTTCAGGTCTGTCTCTCTCCTCTTTCTGACTCTGTTTCTTTACTCTTTCTTTATCTTTCTTCATTTCTGTTTCCATCTCTTTCCCTCCTCACCTGTCTGACTCTCCTTTCCTTTCTCTCTGTCTCGTTCTGTCTTTGCCCACCCTCAGAGTCCTTCTCCCTGCTTTGTCTGCATTCAGCACACATTCCAAAGTGTACAAGTCTTCAATGTGTGGCCTAAGAATCATCACATGGGTATAGACTCATGTAGCCACCACCAGACCAAGACAGAATATTCTAGTCCTCAGAGTTCCCTTTGTGTCCCTCCCAATCAGGCCCCTTCAAGTGTAACTGTATTTTGGTTTTTTCTTTTGCTTTTCCTACCCTGATCCTGGGGCTGAGCCCCCTTTAGATCTCCTGTCCTCCCTCATGGTCCTTCCAGGGAAGGACCAGGTGAGGGGCTGCATGCCTGGGATCTAGAGAAACCTTTTATGGATGAAGTGGGCCTTCTCAGAAGCCAAGGAAGGCTCACTGAGGCCCACAAGGGACTTTCAGGCCAGGACCCAAGAGAGGGAGGTCTCTATCTAGCCAAGATACCCTTTTTCTTAAAGTTCTTTTAGATCCTGGTCTAAAACTCTCACGTTATTACTTACCAGGATCTTATGAAGACAAAGGCCCTCCCGAGTTCCCAGTGTCATTGACTAGACATATAGATGAGCCTTTTAGCACAGGGGACTTGAAAGACCCAGGGAGACCTTCACTTCTTCCTTACCTTTACAGACAGCAAAACTGAGGCCCAGCATGGATTCTTACCCAAGGTCATGGAGTGAGTCAGAACCTAATAGAGTTAGGATCTAGGTCTCCTGGACACCACCTCGTGTTGGTCCCTTCTTTTTTCTGAGCCTTAGTTTTTCCCACGTAGAATGGGAGGTTGAAGGTGTGTTGGGGGCGGGGGGGGGAGGGTTAGGAGGTGCTGGTCTCCTGGCTGTGAATCCTGACGCTTTGGCCTTTTCCCGACTTATGCGGGCAGCACCACGGAGAGTGGCAGGAGAAGCATTTCTTGCCTGTGAAGTTCAAGGTCCACTGAGGGGCTTCCCAGGAGAGAGAGCAGGTTATATATACACTCTCTCCTGTTGGGGCCTTAGTGTTGTGAATCTGTCAGCACTTTCACCGGTGAAATGGGACACAGGATGGATAGTTTTTGATCGAGAAAGAGATTGGGCTTCTGAAAATGAATCTAATTGTGTTTCATCCTGTCTGAACCCCAGATTCTCCCTGAACTGTCTGGCCTGCATACCTGTTCAATGGCCCGTCCCCAGTGCATGTCAGCTTTGGTCCTTTGCTTGGGCTAGTCCACCCTCCAGGCTATCCTTCCCCTTCCTGCCTGCTCTATTCAAAGCCTCCCAGCCTCTGAAAATAGGGCTTTCCCAGCCTGACACTTTTTTTCTCTCTGCAACAGTGACCTAGCACAGGGCTGTACCTCTAGTTGCAAAGCAATAACAATTATAATGACCTGCCTCTTTCTCCTCCTTCTCTTCTTCTCCTTGCATTTACTGAACAATCATTTGTGTCAGGCATTGTGCTAAGGGCTTGACTTGAATCTTCTTGGATAATCCATTGTTTTCCAGTCTTTGAAGACAAAAACAACCATGTCCTCATTTTACAGATGAGTACATTGAGAAACAGAGAGGGTGCAATACTTGGCTAAGGTCATGCTGCCAGTGAGTGACAGAGCTGTGATTTGAACCCAGGTCTGGGTGACCCCCAGACACCACCCCCACTGGAAGTGAATGTCAGAACATAAGCTCAGCCTCTCCTCTTCCCTCCTAGTGGCTGAAACTGGGTTTGCAGACACCAGAACTCCTGCTGTCAGCAGCTCCTCTGGCCTCTGATAAATTGAGAGAATTAAAATCCATTTAGAGGGAAATCTCTAAATAGGTCTGTGTTGTGTTTTGTGTGTTTTTTCCCCTGTCTTTTTTCCCCCTGCTGTCTCTGGCTGGGTAATGTATTCCAGGAGCAGAACCGAATCGGACTTAATTGAATTTAAAAGCAGGTATTACATCTGCACCTTGTATAAGCAAAGGCGGGTGGAGGAATCACTGCAAGATGGAGCATTTTTTATCCGGTGTCGCCTAGATCTTTGCTCCAAGAAAGTGGTGTGGCATTAATCTCCATTTAGGGCTTCTTGCTGGGGGGTCTCCCTCAGCTGGGCCCTAAGGGGTATTGGAAGGGGAGAGGCCATGGGGACTTGCAGGTGAATAGAGTTCCTGGGCCTCTGAAGAATGAGTGCCTGCAAAAGCCACCTTTGGAGGTAGGGCCAAAAAACCTGATGTCTCACCTCCTCCCAGCTGCTGTTAGCTTCACCTCCAAATGATGTCCCCAACTGCCCCCTCTTTACCCTCTCCCTTGCCTCCACCCTGACCTGAACAACCATCATCACTGGCCTGGACTCACTGTTCCATCCTGAGTCACCCACAGCAGCCAAAATGACCCTTTTCTTTTTAATTTGTAACTCTTTAAAAAAAATTTATGGTAATGCATACATAACATAAAGTTGACCATTTTCACCATTTTTATTAAGTGTACAGTTCCATGGCATTAAGTAGATTAGTAATGTGTGTGTGACTATCACCACTATTGATTTACAAAAATTTTCATCACCCCAAACAGAAACACTGTAGCATGATAACTCTCCATTCTTCCTTTCTTAGCCCCTGATGACCTCTCACCTACTTTGTGTCTCTATGACTTTGCTTATTCTAGATACTTCATATAAGTGGAATCATTCAATATTTTGTCTTTTGTGAAAAAAAAGGCTTATTTTACTGAGCATAATATTTTCAAGGATCATCAATGTTGTACCATTTGTCAGAACTTTATTTCTTTTAAGGCTGAATAATATTCCATTGTGTGGATGGACCACATTGTGCTTATCCATCATCTGTCCGTGGACACTAGTGTTGTTTCCACCTTTTGGCTTTTGTGAATCATGCTGTTATGAACATGGGTGTGCAAATACCTATTTGACTCCCTGCTTTCAATTCTTTTGGGGATATACCTCACAGCAGAATGGCTGGGCTGTATGATAATTCTATGCCAAAATGATTTTTAACAAATATCATTCCCCTGTTCTAAATTCTTCCATCATTCCCTATTGTCCACAAGAAAGTTTAAATGCCTTCCCATGACACTCAAGACCCTGCCAACTTCTCATTCTTTATCTCCTACAATGTGTCCATCTTCCAGCCACATCAAATGACTCTCAGTTGTCCCAGGGCCTTTGCATGTGCTGTTTCCCCTCCCTGGAGCATTCTTTACCATTTTGTGTTTTGGTTTGATATCTAATTCCTCCTTAGCCTTCATCTCTCAGTTTTTTCTGACTCTGGGAGCCTTCCCTGATTTCCCAAGCTGGATCAAGCATCCCTCTGCGCCCTCAGAGCTGCCTTAGTATCCCCCATCATGGCACTGATTATGGACCATGGGTGACCTGTCTGTCTTCAACACTGATTACTTGGGGCTGGGTCTGTCTTAGTCACCACTGTGTCCCCAGAACCCAGACAGGGATGCAGCATATAGTAGGTGCTCAGTAAATGCCTGCTGAATGTTGACATGATTCTTTCTCTTCTCCTGTAGACCTCCTGCCCTTGAGAAACGAGCCACAGCCACTCTCAACTTTTTCCACTTAATAGCAGATTTCAAACAGTATCTTAGGCTGTCAATTAGAAATAGATCCAGTCAATGTGCTTGTTTTTCATTCTGCAGTATGTCTGTGATGGAATGGCGGGTGGGTGGGAGTGCTAGTAAGCCAGGAGAATTTTCTATATGTTCCAGGTTCTGGGCAGACTTTCTTTAAAAAGCTATCTGGCCCGGTCTCAAAATAAGAAAGTCATTAGGCACACACATTCACTCTCTCACACACATGCATATTGCAGGAGACCATCTCATTGGGGGGGAGGGGGAAGAAGCAATTAACACACAACTGCAAATGTTAGTCTGTGCATGGAGACATTGAGGTCTACAGCTGATAGGGAGCAAGAAGGTGCATGCGTGTGTGTGTGTGTGTTTCCCCCTCAAAGCGCATCAGAATTCTCCCTGGAAGAGTTGGCTACGGAGTTAGAGAGTTGAGAGGTTTTCATTGTGCAGTGTCTTAGGCTGGGAAGCAGTCCCAAGGAAGAGGGGAAGAAGCCAGTGTTCATGAGTAGGTGACTGCCAAGGGCAAGGGGCTTAGTCTCACTGGAGACCCCTGGGAGATGGCAGTTGAGTTGTGCCCCCCAGGGTACAGAAACTGGGGTATTTATGTTGCCTGTCACTGGCCCAGGGCTGCTTCCTGAAGCATCAAGTCCCTGGCACTTCTCCCCTGCCTCTCACCGTGGCTGAGAAAGCCTCAGTTACAGAGAGGGGTAACTGCAGGAGGATGCTGTCGGCTGGTATAGAAACATGGGTACTGAAGATATGCAGGTGGGCACCCACAGTGTCTGCTGCACACAGTGGCATTCACAATGAATCATTATTCATTTAAAAAGATTTATTAAGTCCCTGCTGGGCACCAGGTGCTGTGTTGAGGATTAGGGATGGTGCTGGTCAAGACAAACTCAGCCCCACCCTTCTGGAACTCAAGGACTCATATCCAGGCAAGTTACATCAGGTGCTGAGATCTGTGCTAGGAAAGGCTGAGGAGTCCACAGCAGCTCAGAGGAGGCTCCTCTCTCAGCCCTGGGTAGAGCTCAGGAGAAGCTTCTTGGGTGGGTGACATCTAAAGATGAGTTGGTGTTAGATGAATAAGAAGGACTAGGGGTGGGCCAGGGAAGAATGGAGTAGTTAGATGAGGAGGAATTTTGAAAAATGTTAGACTTGTTCTTGAGGGAATTGGGGAGCCATGGAGAGCGAAGAGGAGAGAGGAAGAGTCAGATTTATACTTATGATCGATCTCTCTGCTGGGTGGATTCTGAGAGGCTGTTGAGGGAGGTTATTGCAGGAACTGGCATTTGTCTGAACAAGATAGGAAGGAGTAGAGAGGGGGAGTGGTCTGGAGACAATAATAATGAAATCAATAAGATTTGGTGAGTGTGGAACTGGGGTAGGGATAGGGAAGGGAGATAGTGAGTTTGTTTCCAGATTTCGGAAGAGTACTGGAACCTTTGTTGAGATGAAATACAGGAAGAGGAGCTGGTGTCTGGAGGTTGGTTAAGTTGTACCTGGATATCCAAGAGGAGATGTTCAGAAGGAACTGGCCAGACCTCTGGGGCCACATCTGGTTGGAGATAGAGTTTAGGTCATCATCAGGTGGTTAAAGCTGTGCAAACAAGTGTCAGAATTTGGACCATCCAGGAAAAAGGCCAGAGGATTAAGAAAATAATAATAAGGTTCATTTTTCTCTTCCTATAGCAAGTGTTAGAAGCCCTGTTCTCTGGATTGGTGCACTAGCTTCAGTGCTCCCCAGTGTGGTGGACCTTAGAAACCCATCAAATCTATCAATCTGCATTCTTTGCCCGTGTGCCCAAAGCTGACCCAATCAGGCGGCCAGTAGGAATACAATCCAGTGATTGGCTGAATTCACCAAAGCCCCATCCAGGGCTGGGGCAGGGTGTCTGTGTATGTGTGTGGCAATTAAACCACAGGATTGACAGGGGAGAGGTGTAGATTGTTTAAGGTAACACTTCTTGCTGTAATAAAACAGCAAAACTCAGTGACTTGACACAACAGGAGTTTATTTGTTGTTCCTATAAAGTGCAAACAGGTGTTTCTAATTAGCCAGCAGCTTTTCTGCACCCAGTGACTCAGGGACCAGCCACTTCTGTCTTGTGACTCCTGCATCATTAACATGGACAACCTGGCCAGGACTGGAAGTGACGGACACATCACTTTCACCCAATTCCATTGGCTAAATTTAGTCACTTGTCATTTCCAAGCAAGGGCTGCTTGGAAATGTAGTCTTGCCAGAAGAAAGAGGGTGTGGATGTGGCAAAGACTAATGGTCTCTAATATGTGGTAGAGCGCCCAGGCAGCCACCAACCCAGGGTAGTGCTGCCTCCTAAAGGTGGGGAGAAGACGGCAGGTTGGGAAAGGACACAAATGTCTAAAAATAAAAGGAGAGATTCTCTAATTTACTTCATGATGTTGCTCAAAGAGATAGAAAATGTCCTCCCTAGTTTAGAAGCTCCTATTGGATAGAAACCTGATATGGCCTGACCAGGCGGTGGCGCAGTGGGTAGAGCGTTGGACTAGAATGCGGAAGACCCAGGTTCGAGACCCCGAGCTCGCCAGCTTGAGCGCGGGCCCATCTGACTTGAGCAAAAGCTCGCCAGCTTGGACCCAAGGTCGCTGGCTCCAGCAAGGGGTGGCTCGGTCTGCTGAAGGCCCGCGGTCAAGGCACATGTGAGAAAGCAATCAATGAACAACTAAGGTGTTGCAACGGCAACGAAAAACTAATGATTGATGCTTCTCATCTTTCTCTGTTTCTGTCTGTCTGTCCCTGTCTATCCCCCTCTCTGTCCCTGTAAAAAAAAGAAAAAAAACCCTGATGTGTCTTGGTCATGACTTTGTCACTATTCTAAAACAGTGCATGGCACAGTAGGTGCTGGGTATATATTTACTGAATGGGTGAATGGAGGGCTAGGTTAGAGGATGGATGACAGGCTGAATGGGTAGGTAGATAGTGAATGGATTGTGGATGGATGATGGATGAGTGGATAAACAGTGTATGATTAGATGGGTGGATAGGTGGGTAGATAAATGGATAAATGGATGGTTGGTTGGATGGATGAATGGGCCTATTTCTTTTTTTTGTGGCAGAGACAGAGAGAGTCAGAGAGAGGGACAGATAGGGATAGACAGACAGGAAGGGAGAGAGATGAGAAGCATCAATTCTTCGTTGTGGCTCTTTAGTTGTTCATTGATTGAACAGGAAGTGAGAGAGATGAGAAGCATCAATTCTTCGTTGTGGCTCCTTAGTTGTTCATTGATTGTTTTCTCACATGTGCCTTGACCAGGGGGAGGGGTGCTACAGCAGACTGAGTAACCCCTTGGGTTCAAGCTGGTGAGCTTTATGCTCAAGCCAGATGAGCCCCCGCTCAATCTGGTGACCTCGGGGTCTCGAACCTGGGTCCTCCACATCCCAGTCTGATACTCTATCCACTGTGCCACCGCCTAGTCAGGCGGACTGGGTCTATTTCTGCGTGAAACTATCCTTTCTCCATCTTTGGGCTGCACTGATACGGCTATGGACGCTGGTTGTGTGAATCCGCAAACAGACCCCTGGTCACAGTTCTGGAATTCTACGGTATTGGGACAGTCTTCTATCTTTCAGGCAGATGGATACCAATCTGATGGCCATGAGATTGTTTTAGGTAATACATAAAACCACTTTAAATACCCACTGAATCTCATAGTCAGAGAGCTCTAGTCAGAGAGCTCTTCCTTTCACTGCTTTTTATTTATTTATTTATTTATTTATTTATTTATTTATTTATTTCAGGAACAGAGAGAGAGTCAGAGAGAGGGATAGATAGGGACAGACAGATAGGAACGGAGAGAGATGAGAAGCATCAATCATTAGTTTTTCGTTGCCATTGCGACACCATAGTTATTCATTGATTGCTTTCTCACATGTACCTTGTCCGCGGGCCTTCAGCAGACCGAGCAACTCCTTGCTGGAGCCAGCGACCTTGGGTCCAAGCCGGCGAGCTTTTTTTTTTGGCTCAAGCCAGATGATCCCGTGCTCAAGCTGGCAAGCTTGGGGTCTCAAACCTGGGTCTTCCGCATCCCAGTCCGACGTTCTATCCACTGCGCCATCGCCTGGTCAGGCCCTTTCACTGCTTTTTGAAGACAAAACTCCTAATTGGGTGCTAATCAGTCTTTAGTACCTCCCTGACTCATGGGGAATTTCCTTTTTGGATGAAGAACTGAGGGCAGGCCCCAGCTCAGAGCCTTACAGACAACTGTCTCTTGTCAGAAATTAATAATATAATTTTGTTTATATTGGGTTAGTTTCTACTTATGGTCAGTGATACTGGCTTTTCATTTACAGTCATGATAAACATTTTTTTTTTAAATCGGTATAAGGTTTTAAGAGTGGGTCAGTTGGAGAAAATATTCAGGAAATGATAGTGGAGGTGATTGGAAGGTGGCGTAAGATCAACTGCAATTTGGGACTCCAAGGCTTGGGCCTCCCTGCTGCCTGTGACCTGGAGTAAGGAGCTTCACCTCTCTGATGCTCAGTATCCTCATCTGAAAATGCCTTCAATGCTTCTCTTGTCATGGAATGGTTTGAGTGCATGGGTGAGTTCGCTCAGCTGTGTGACCTGAGACTAGGTCCCTTGGAGTGTCACTGGGTCTTACTTTGCCTCAGAAAACCAGGAGGGAGGGGGCTCAGGATAGAAATTTCCTCCTCAAGTGAGAGAGGCTAAGGATGGATTTACTATGGATAGCAAAAATCTCTTACCTGTCCAGGTTCTTGGGAGATTTGGGGTTGCTTTTTGTTGTGGGGGACATGCTGGTCCATCACGCGTGCTCATTTTCTCTTGTGGGTTAATCAACCTGTGCACTGACGCTGGGCTGCGGCATCACTGCCTGGGCATAGTTTTCAAGCACTTGGCAGAGTTTATCAGTGAGAGACTTTTGAGAGGATGTATAGAGAGAGACATCTGGAGACTCTCCCCAGGACAAGATTAGGGTCCAGCCCGGGATAAGCCATGTGTCGTGGAGCCTGGTGACAGTGGGGATAAGCATCCCAACCTTTCTCAAGAGTCTGGCTGTGTCCTCTCCTCCTATAGCTCATTCTCCCCACCCAGACTGGTGTGTTTTCCCTAGATGACATTTGGAATCTTTTAATAGTTGTCACATTAGCATACATTTGCATACCTTATGCTAATAGGGCTATTTATTTTTGCAAAAGCACTTTGACTTGTGGGGCCCTGTCTCACTAGGGATCTCACACCAAGTTTTTCCTTGAGACTGTCTACTTCCCTGCAGGGGCAGGGTGGTGCATTCAGCCACAACCCAGGGCAGAGGGCTTCCACCGTCAAGATGTATCCCAGAGGAGAAGGATGTGTCACTAGCTTGGGCCTTTGCCCAGTGCCTGGACTGAGCTGGGACCAGCAAGCAGCCTAGAGGCAGATACGTTTCTTGTGCCTATTTTGCAGATGAGATGACAGAAGCAGGACCAACACAGTATTGGGTGAGCACCAGATCCCCACCCAAGGGCATGGTTTTTCCTCTGACACCTGGCTAGGCAGGGCCGTTCTCACCTTCTAGGGAATGTTGAACTCCACACATCCCTCTAAGTACCTGCTGTGGCTTTGCTTCTCTTATGGCAGAACTCCTTGAGAGAGTTATCTACACTCCTTCCCTCTGTCTTTCTCCTCCCCTAACCAGTTTCCCTCCTTCCCAGTTTTCCACCACTGAAATCACTCTCCTCAAGGTTCTAGATGGCCTTTTCCCTCCTCCTCACCAGAGTGTGACTCTGTTGGACACCCTTCTCCTTAGAACTCTTCAGGGGCACCCCTCCCTCTACTCCTCACACTCACCTGGCTTCCCTCCCACCTCTCCTGGTCCCTCCTCCACCTTCCCCTTCACCCACACCTCCTTCCTCACCACACCTCTCCCTGAGGCCTCGTGGGTCTCTAACACCTCTCTCATGATGCCCACAGATTGGTCTTCAACCCCAAGTCAAGTCTGAATGCCAGACCTGAGGTCCAGCTACCATTCAACATGTCCACAGGGGGGCTAATGGAAGTCTTACACTGAACACAGCCAACTAATGCCAGACCTTCCCCTAAAACCTGCTCTTCCCATGTCCCCTATTTGGGCTGAGGGTAGCCCCATCCTTATAGCTGCTTGGCCAGGATCCTGGAGTCACCCTCTTACTTCACATCCTCAGTAAAACTTGACCTTCTACCCTTTTTCTTTTAATTTTTTAAAAATTTATTTATTTCAGAGAGAGGAGAGAGAGAGAGAAAGAGAGAGAGAAAGGGGGGAGGAGCAGGAAACATCAACTCCCATATGTGCCCTGACTAGACAAGTGCAGGGTTTTGAACCGGCAACCTCAGCATTCCAGGTCAACGCTTTATCCACTGCGCCACCACGGGTCAGGCCGACCTTCTACCTTTAAGAATTACATTGGGGGGGGGGCGGCCGAGGGTGAATAAGGGGGTGGGGGAGATATATTTGGTGGGACACTTGAATCTATGTAAACACAAATTAAAATCATAAAAAAAAGAATTACATGCCTGACCTGTGGTGGTGCAGTGGATAAAGCATTGGCTTGGAATGCTGAGGTCGCTGGTTCAAAACCCTGGGCTTGCCCAGTCAAGGCACGTACAACAAGCAATCAAGGAACAATTAAAGTGAAGCATCTATGACTTGCTATTTCTTGTTCTCTCCTGTCCTCTCTCTGTAAAATCAATAAATAAAATTAAAAAAAAAAAAAAAAAAAAGAATTACATTAAATTCTCCCCCTTCTCCCTGATTCCACCCTGCAGGCTCCCTGTTGACCTCACCTCTCACCCCTGCACCCCTGTGCTCATTCTGCTCTAGCCTCCCTGTTCCTTCAACACACCAGGCATGGTCTAGCCTCAGGGCCTTTGCACAAGCTATTCCCTCTGCCTAGATCAACCTTTACATGAGTTGGTTTTATTTCTTGTTGTATCCCCAAGATCCCCAGCACTGAAAACAATACTTAGCACATGGTAAATACTCAAACATTTGGCACATTAGGGAATATATATGCATAGAAATGAACATCTCCCCGCACCCCAACACACAACATTTGTGGTTGTTATGGTTGAGATAACAGGCAATTTCAAGGTTTTTGTAGACTTAATTGTTTTCTAATTTTCACCACCAAGAATGTAATTCCATTGGGGTCTACAACAAAACTAAAATCTCAGTGCAATTTTGGTGCTCTGCCCCACCAGCTGTGTAAACCTGAGCAAGTGGCATTTTTCTCTGAACCTCCATCTCTTCATCCAGGAAATGAGGATGATCCTAGCACCATCCTCAGAAGAATCCCTTGAGAGCCAACTTTCCAAAGTCTCAAAGAAAGAGTTAAACCTAGTCTGGGCCAGTGACATTTGCAATGCATGAAGTTTAAACATTTTCAATAAAGGTAAACAAATCCTGCCAACATGCTTTCTGACTTATAGTAATCTCAAACCAGCAGCGGTTAATATAATTGTCCAGTGGAGGGGGTGGCAGGGGCTTCACTCGGGCCATCAGCGGTGAGGCCTCAGTCAGGTTAAGCAAATGCATTACTGTAATAACTTGGGAGGTGGCTGAAGCCATTAGCAAGAAGGGAGAATAAATATTATCCCAAGAAGCTCCAGAATCGGCTGTTTTATCACTGAGAATTGTCCCTGTGCTATTTACTTTCAATTTAAATTTTCGGGAAAGTGGCTCTTGGCACATTTTATGTATGTAGGAGAATGACTGGAATTGAAAAATGACCTGATTTTGCCATCCATGAGGAAAAGAGCCGTGGTATTTCAGAACTCTGCTCTGCCTCACCGAATCACTCTTCCTCTAGGTCACTTTTTAAAATCTGAGCATCAGGACCCAGGCTCAGGCACATTCTGGAGGCACTGGAGTTTGACTTGAGTCTGTTCCAGAGGCCCAGAGATCACGGAGTCAAATATCTAGGGACATGGCTTCATTTCATTACAGCTGGCCTTACAGATCCTCTGGTCTGTTCCATCTGTTGACTGATGGGGAAACTGAGGCCCAGAGTGAGGTTATCATGGGCTACTTGCTTCTACTTGTTAAGGCCTCCTTCCAGCTACATTTCTTCTTACTCAAGCCCCTTCATTGCTTTCTATGGTTCCTGGGAGAAAACCCTTTCAGGCTGCACATCACACTCAGAATAGAATTCAAAATGGATTGTAGATCTATATGTAAAATGTAAAATCATAAAACATCTAGATAGAAATATGGGAACAGATCTTCAAGACCTGGAATTAGGGAGGGAGGTTGTACGCATGACAACAGAGGATGAGCCATGAAAAAAAAAAAGGATAAATTGGACTTCATCAAAATTCAAGCTTTAGCTCTGCAGGAGATACCATTAAAGAGACAAAGACAAGTCACAGACTGAGAGATAAAACTTGCAAATATCAGGCAGTCCCTGAGTTACGAATGAGATAGGTTCTGTAAGTTTGTTCTTTAAAATGTTTTTATTTATTCATTTTTAGAGAGGAGAGAAACAGAGAGAAATGGGGGACGGGGAGCAGGAAGCATCAACTCCCATATGTGCCTTGACCAGGCAAGCCTGGGGTTTTTTTTTGTTTTTTTTTTACAGGGACAGAGAGAGAGCCAGAGAGAGGGATATATAGGGACAGACAGACAGGAACGAAGAGAGGTGAGAAGCATCAATCATTAGTTTTTCATTGCCGTCGCAACACCTTATTTTTTCATTGATTGCTTTCTCACATGTGCCTTGACTGCGGGCCTTCAGCAGACCGAGCCACCCCTTGCTGGAGCCAGCAACATTGGGTCCAAGCTGATGAGATTTTGCTCAAGCCAGATGGGCCTGTGCTCAAGCTGGCGAGCTCGGGGGGTCTCAAACCTGGGTCTTTCTGCATCCCAGTCCGACACTCTATCCACTGCGCCACCGCCTGGTCAGGCTGTAAGTTTGTTCTTAAGTTGAATTTATATGTAAGTTGGAACAAGTACATTTACCTATTAAGTGCAATTTAGACAGACATTTGCCTTAATATAATATTTATTTTTACCTTTTTTTTTTTTTACAGAGACACAGAGAGAGTGATAGATAGGGACAGACAGACAGGAACGGAGAGAGATGAGAAGCATCAATCATCAGTTTTTTGTTGCCGTTGCGACATCTTAGTTGTTCATTGATTGCTTTCTCACATGTGCCTTGACCGCGGGCCTTCAGCAGACCGTGCAACCCCTTGCTGCAGCCAGCGACCTTGGGTCCAAGCTGGCAAGCTTTTGCTCAAGCCAGATGGGCCCGCGCTCAAGTTGGCAACCTTGGGGTCTCGAACCTGGGTCCTTCTGCATTCCAGTCCGACACTCTATCCACTGCACCACCACCTGGTCAGGCTATTTTTACCTTTCTATGCATAGAAATACTTAAACATTTTCAAACCTACAGAACCTATCTCATTTGTAACCCGGGGGGCTGCCTGTATCTGACAAAGGATGTGTATCTAAAATATATTAAGGACCCTCAAAACTCAACAGTAAGAAAACAAACAACTGGTTAAGAAATGGATAGAGACAGAAACAGACATTTCACTGAAGAGGATATACAGATGGAAAATAAGCACATGAAAAGTTGTTCAACATTGTTACCCATTATGGAGATGCAAATCAAAACCATGGTTGGCATATCACTACACACCTGTCAAAATGGGTAAGATAAAAAATAATGATAATGTCAAATGCTGGTGAACATGCAGAGAAACTGAATCACCTATACATTGCTGATAGGAATGTAAATGGTACAGCTACTCTGGAAGAGTCTGGCAGAATTTATTTTGCTTTGCAAAATTAAATATCTCTAAAACAAAAGAAAACAAAACAAAAAATCCTAGGCCCTGGCCAGGTAGCTCAGTTGGTTAGGGTATCATCCCAATATGCTAAGGTTGTGGATTTAATCCCTGTTCAGGAGACATACAAGAATCAATAAATGCGCCTGACCTGGCAGTGGCACAGTGGATAGTGTCGGACTGGGACACGGAGGACCCCGATTTGAGACCCCAAGGTCGCCAGTTTGAGCACGGGCTCATTTGGTTTGAGCAAAAGCTAGCCAGCTTGGACCCAAGGTTGCTGGCTCAAGCAAGGGGTTACTCAGTCTGCTGAAGACCCGTGGTCAAGGCACATATGAGAAAGCAATCAACGAACAACTAAGGTGTTGCAATGAAAAATTGATGATTGATGCTTCTCATCTCTCTCCGTTCCTGTCTGTCTGTCCCTGTCTATTCCTCTCTCTGACTCTCTCTCTGTCCCTGTAAAAAAAAAAAAAAAAAAAAGAATCAATAAATGCATATATAAATGGACCAACAATGTTTCTCTCTTTTTCTCTTCCCCCTTCTCTCTAAAAAAACAAAAACACTAAACATGTACTTGCCATATGATCCAACAATTGCACTCTTGAGTATATATCTCCAAGTAATGAAAAATGTATGTCCATATAAAAACCTGTACATAAATATTCATAGTAGCCTCATTTGAAATAGCCAAAACCTAGGAAAAACTCAGCTGTCCTTCAATAGGTGAATGGTTTAACTGACTTTGGTTCATCCATACCATGGAATACTACAATGGAATACTACACAGTTATAAAAAGGAATGACTAGTGATAAATGCAACACCTTGGATGGATGTCAGGGTAACCATGGAGAATGAAAGAAGCCAGTGTCAAAAGGTTACATACGCTACAGTTCCACATATATAGCATCCTTGACATGACAAAATTTTAAGATAAAGAACAGACAAGTGGTTCTCAGGGAGGTGGGAGGGAGGTGGCTGTGGCTATAAAAAATAAGCATGAAAGATCCTTCTTGTGTGTGTGTGTGTTACAGAGACAGAGAGAGGGACAGATAGGGACAAACAGACAGGAATGGAGAGAGATGAGAAACATCAATTCTTTGTTGTGGCACCTTAGTTGTTCATTGATTGCTTTCTCATATGTGCCTTGATGGGGCAGGGGGGGCTCCAGCAGAGCGAGTGGACCCTTGCTCAAGCCAGTGACCTTAGGCTTCAGGCCAGCGACCTTTGGGTCATGTTTATGATCCCACACTCAAGTCAGCAACCTCAGGGTTTAGAACCTTGGTCCTCTGCGTCCCAGTCTGATGCTCTATCTACTGTGCCACCGCCTGGTCAGGCAGCATAAAAGATCCTTGTAATGGAATCTTCTGTGGTGCTCACGTGGAATACACACACACACATACAAATGAATGCATGTAAAACTTGAAATATGAAAGAGGTTGATGGATTTTGTTAATGTTAATTTCCTGTTTATGATAATTTAAAAAGTTACCATGTTTGCCATTGGGGGAAACTGAGTAAAAAGTGTAAGAGACCTTTCCATATTCATTTTTCTTTTTAAAATAACTTTATTGAGATAATTCAGACACATACAATTTCTCCCTTTCAAGTGTACAATTCAGTGGTTTTTAGCATATTCAGAGTTGTGCAGCCACTATCGTAATATAATTTTAGGTACTATTATAACATATTTAGATAATGTAATTGGTAATAATATTGATTAAATCATTCAAATGATATGATAATACTATTTAGAGAATATAATTTTAGAGCATTATTATCACTGCCAAAACAAATCCATTTCTCCCTTGAGCATGCTCAGTAGGGTTAGAGCATAGTCCTGATCCGCCAAGGTTGCAGGTTTGACCCCCTGTCAGGGCATATACAAGAATCAACCAATGAATGCATATGTGCCATGTTTACCAACTCCTTCCCTAACTCCCGGTCTTGAAGGTTTGTTCCCATGTTTTTATCTAGATGTTTTATGATTTATATTTTACATGTAAATCTATGATCCATTTTGAATTTTACTGAGTGTGATGTATAGTCTGAGAGGGTTTTGTCCCAGGGACCATAGGGAACCAATGAAGGTTCTTGAGTAAAGAGGAGATGTAGCTGGGAGGAGGCAGTGGTGGGTGAGATTCAAACAATTTAACAACCGGTTCTCTCCCTAGTGACTGTGTTAAGTATGTATAAAAAAAATATATTGAAAGGTAGTTTATTATTTCATGCATTTAATATTTAAATAAGAACAATAAAAGAGGTACACAAAACTAGCTATAAGAGTTTTAAAATATTAATGAAAAATATTAAATAATACCGGACAAAAAATAATAAAACTGTTATTTAAGATATTTCCATATTGCTTCTTGATTGGCATCCTCACTTGCAATTTTTTTCACCTAATGGATGGAATGAACATTAGTATGGGTGCTTAGAATACAAATTTGTGATTTCCACATTGGGGTGCTGCCCAGGTGCCCACCTTAGAGAGAACCCTGATTACAAGTGCCATTTTAACAACCGGTTCACTGAACTCAACAAAAATTAGGTGTCAGGCCTGACCTGTGGTGGCGCAGTGGATAAAGCGTCAACCTGGAATGCTGAGGTTGCTGGTTCAAAACCCTGCACTGGTCTGGTCAAGGCACATATGGGAGTTGATGCTTACTGCTCCTCCCCCCTTTCTCTCTCTCTCTCCTCTCTAAAATGAATAAATAAAAATGTTTAAAAAAAATTAGGTGTCAGTTCTGCTGAACTGGTGCGAACCAGCTGAAACCCACCACTGGGAGGAGGCCTTTGGCAAATAGAGCAGTCATTCCCAATTCCCCTCTTGTCTCAGGTGCCGATGACCACTAACCCACTTCCTGATGCTGTGAATTGGCCTGTTCCGGACATTTCACATAAATGAAATCACACACTGTGGCCTTCTGCTTCTGGCTTTTCTCACTGAGCACCATATGTTCAAGGTTCCTCCATGATGTAACGAGTGTCAGTGCTTCACTCCTTTTCATGGTCAAATAACAGTTCATTGTATAATGTACCACATTTTATTTACCCATTCTTTTTTTTTTTAAGGAACAGAGAGAGAGAGTCAGAAAGAGGGATAGATAGGAACAGACAGACAGGAACGGAGAGGGGTGGGAAGCATCAATCATTAGTTTTTCCGTTTTGACACCTTAGTTGTTCATTGATTGCTTTCTCACATGTGCCTTGACCGCGGGCCTTCAGCCGACCCAGCAACCTCTTGCTTGAGGCAGCGACCTTGGACTCAAGCTGGAGAGCTTTTGCTCAAACCAGATGAGCCCACACTCAAGCTGGCTAGCTTGGGGTCTCGAACCTGGGTCCTCCACATCCCAGTCCGATGCTCCATCCACTGCACCACTGCCTGGTCAGGCACCCATTCTTTAGTTGATGGACCTTTATTTGTTTCCATGTTTTAGATATTGTGAATAATGCTATGAGCATACACTTAATGTACATATATTTTTATTTCTCCTGGACATTGCTTAGGAGTCAAACTGAATTGCTGGATCTTAGGGTAACTCTATGTTTAACCTTTGAGGAACTGCCTGACTGCTTTCCAAAGCTGCTGCAGGGTTTTAGAATCCCACCAACAATGTATGAAGGTTCCAATTTCCCCACATCCTTGGCAACATTTGCTATTGTCTGTCTTTTTTATTTGAACAATTCTATTACTTGCAAAAGTAATTACTGCTACTGCTTCAACCTCCCTCATTTCTGATTTGTTGATTCTAGTTTTGTATGGGAAAGTGGCTGGTGAGAAATACTTTGTAACTCACCATTGCACGGCGCTGTGTGCATCCACTTTGTGTTGGTGAGTGCCGGGGTTTGCAATGGCCTAACAAGCTGACAATATTGGGAATAATGACTTCAGGGTGCACGTAAATCTAAACTTAAATTATAAAGACCAACTCCAGATACACTCAGGGATCACTCTCGTGATATATTACCTTGTTTATTAACAAAAATAACTTCGCTTGTGCATCTATGTGAGTGTGTCTATTTAAATTCATAAACTTTGGGAAAGGTGAATTACTCCAATTTCTTGAATTTTCACTTAAAACCTTTAGTATCACATAACTATTGATATTTGCCTGTCTTTCTAGATGCATTTATGATTTAATTACTGGGGTAAGGTATAGATTCTTGTATTTAGCTGAAGTATTTGTTTTCTGTTTAACTCCATGTACACGTATAATTCCTGTAAGTGGGCTGGAGCGGGCGGGGGGGTGGGGGTGGGGGGGACTCTGGCTGAAATTTCATCAGAATTCCACGCCTGAGCTGAAGAAGATACTCTGCCAGTCTCAAGCAGTAATGCACATTAAATTTTATATCTAAATATTTTAATTTTTTTAAAATTCATTTTAGAGAGGAGACAGAGTGAGAGAGAGAGAGAGAAAGGGGAGGAGCTGGAAGCATCAACTCCCATATGTGCCTTGACCAGGCCAGTGCAGGGTTTTGAACTGGCGACCTCAGTGTTCCCAGGTCGACGCTTTATCCACTGCACCACCACAGGTCAGGCTATATCTAAATATTTTATATCTAAAATTATTGTAGATTTGTAGATTAGTAATTTTATAGTCCTGCATATTTGTTGGTCTCACCACAGTTATTTTTCAACCTAGATATAGCAATCATGTGCTAGATAGATGTTTGGAAATAATAGATATATGTACCCTAGAATTGTGTGAATTTTATATAATACTTATATAATGTATCAGTCCATGTTTTATCTGTTTTTAAACTTAAAATGTAACCTGTTGGGCAGATAAAATATATTATGCTCACTTTGTTAAAGATGGCGCTGCCCACATGGAAGTTCGTTGATATTAATGTGTGTTCTGGAACAGGCTGTGGGCAGGCCGGGTCGTTATAGCCTAAGGCTTAGTTTAAGAGTAAGCTCTTCTCCACACCCTTGATTTATTGGATGATGTAGGGTGGTGCACTCTCCTGAGGAATTCCATTATGCCTCAGATGGGTGGCTTTGTATCAGAGACTTTCTTGTATGTATAATTGGATTAAAGGTTTGGATTTTCTAGGCTATAAACTGGGGCAGTCTGGGAGCTTGATCTCTCTCTCTCTTTTGGTTCCTGAGGTATTAGAGAGGAGAGCAGATTAAGACCACGTGAAGGCCAGGAGAAACAGCCAAGATGGCACAGTGCTGAGGGAGAAGCCAGTTTGTTAAGAGTTTGTGCTGGAGGAGATGGGAAACAGAGGTGAATAAGTCTGGTGAGCTAGAAACCTTTGATTCTAGGAAACTCGGATAAGTCAGTAGCTTTGTGAGCACTGAATGTATGGGTTTTGGAGCCCAGTGTGTGTTTTTGCTTGCCCGCCGGGTGCAAGCTAGAATTAAAGCTGATGGCTCACCAGTTCGTGGCTCCTGTGTTTCATTACTGACTGTTTGAATCTAATGTGAACCTGCGTTGGCCAGGCGGCTGTGATCCTGACCGCGACTACTGGCTTTACATAACCACTGTTTGTTTTTTCATATTCAGTATTACTAAAATTCTTATTCTACTGGACATTTGTGACTCTTTGGAAGGGTTTTATTTTTAAAATTTTCATTTTTACTGATTTTAGAGAGAGAAGAGAAAAAAGTGAGACAGGAACATTGATCTGTTTCTGTATGTGCCCTGACTGGGATCAAACTGGCAACCTCTGTGCTTTGGGATGATACTCTAACCATCCAAGCTATCTGGCATACAAACACATATTTATAATATTCTATTTTTCTTTATATTGACCAACACAAAGATAGCTAGTGAGAAAAGAAGTCAATTTGGCATAACTTCTGCAAGAATCATATATCTTAAACACTCTCTGTAGCACCCACTTGAAGTTATGAAGGAGTTATTTACAGAGCTGTAGTCAGGGTAATGGGAAACCCTCAGGGTGAGTGCAGCACTTGGGGGAGCTGTTACCATGTCTAGGTCTGAGTGGGCAAAGGGAGAATGTGGTTGCTGAAATCCAGTGTAAATTGAGACTCGGAGGGGGCTCAGCAGTTCAGTAGCAGTGCAGCAAGAACAGGATCTGGGAGAATAAATACCCTGACCTCCTCATTCACTCTCTCCCTCTATTCCCCCTCCCTCCATCTCCCACTGCTGATAGGAGACTGAGAGTCTTGTCTATGCGGATGAGCCTCTCCCAGGGCATGGGCCTAAATGGGGAAGGATTAAGAGTGAATCTGGGGAGGGAGACCGGCAAATGGAGATTTCCAACACAAACCCAGGCCTCTCACCTTCCTGAAGTCTGTCGTCTGAATTCCTCCTAAAGTCTGGCCGGCTTCTTGCTAATGCTAGGTGTGGGCTTCAGTGTCTCTTGCTTTGGGATGGGCTGGGGCTCACTGTGAGATGCAGAGATGTGGGCTGAGCTAAATCAGAGTGGGTCATAGAGAGGTCCTGTGGTAGGAGGAATTGGCGAGGCAACTCTGGCTAAGATTAGGCTGAAATATTTTCTTCCAGGATGGAGCCTAAATTATTCATCCTGATCTTTAAGACCCTCTCTATCTCCAGCTCAGCTCCTAGCCTTTCCTAACCTGGTTCTCCCAGCCCTACCCACTTCTCCACCTGCGTGTCCTCACATTCAGCTGATTCAGTCTCAACACTCTCGGCACCAAGTCTTTGCCCACACAAAGCTTCCTGCCAAACACACCTTCCCACTGTACGCCCTCCCCCCCCCCCCGCCCCCAAATCCTAACACTTTGAGGCCTGGGAGGCAGCATGTGAGCTGAGGCTTAAAGACAAGGAGGAGCCCTGGGTAGAGCATTTCAGGAAGAGGTCACTGCAAGTACAAAAGCACTGAGGTGGGAACTTGCTTGTGGGTTGGAGGAACAGCAGGGGGGTTGGTGTGGCTGGAGCAGAGTTGGGGGCCGGGGCGGGGTGAGGGCAGGGAGGTCACAGAGAAGCTGGATTATAGGGGTTCTTTTAGAACATGGCAGGCAGTTTGAGTTTGACTTAAGTGCAATGAAAGACCCTTGGAGAATGTCTTCTTAGGATACTATACCAAAATATCACAGACTGAGTGAATTATTTTTATTTTAATTTTCTTTTTGTTCACCTTAGTTGTTCATTGATTGCTTTCTCACATGTGCCTTGAGCAACCCCTTGCTGGAGCCAGCGACCTTGGGTCCAAGCTGGTGAGCTTTTGCTCAAGCCAGATGGGCCCGCGCTCAAGCTGGCTAGCTTAGGGTCTCGAACCTGGGTCTTCCGCATCCCAGTCCGACGCTCTATCCACTGCGCCACCTCCTGGTCAGGCCAGACTGAGTGAATTAAACAGCGTGTACTGATTTCTCATAGTTCTGGAGACTGAATTTCAAGATCAAAGTGCTGGCAGATTTGGTTCCTAATGAGAGCCTCCTGCTGGCTTTCAGATGACTGCATGCTCACTGTGTCCTCACATGGAGGAGAAAGGAGCTCTAGTCTGTCCCTCTTATTTCTTTAAAAAAATTTTTTTAATGTTTATTGTATTGATTTTAGAGAGAGGAAAGAAGAGAGTAAGAGAGAGACAGGAACATTGATCTGTTCCTGTGTGTGTTCTGACCAGGGATCTAACCAGCAACTTCTGCGCTCTAGGATGATGCTCTAACCAATCGAGCCATCTAGCCAGGACATGTCCTTCTTCTTATAAAGACACTAATTTCATCGTGGCAGCTCCAACCTTAGGACCTCATTTAACCCTAATTATCTCCCGAAGGCCTGGCCTCCAAATATCATCTCATTGGAGGTTTGGACTTCAACATAGAAATTTAATGGGGGAGGACGTAAGCATTCAGATTATAATAGAGTTTGAATGAATGAGTGAGTAAATGTTTAGATGAATGGATGAATGAATGAATAAAAGCATATGAAGCTGATCCATAGCTAAAGCCTTGATGCAGTCATAGCCTGTGACCACTAGTGGCATTTAATCCTCCCCAATATCCCTTGAGACTGCCTCCTCCCCCCAGCCTGTCCCACAGGACAGGTAGCTTCAGCTGCAGTAGCACAGCCCATCCTGACTCTATCTTAATGATACCCAAACAGCTCCACAAAACCAAATGGCTCATCACAATTATTATAAAATATTAAAACAACTCACAAAATAAATTATTCACACACCTCTTGTTCTGCTTCTAGGTGTTTGGGGACTAATGAGATTTTTTAGGCGGGGAGCAAAGAGTGGCTCTTGGAAATTGGGAAAGTGCTGAGAGATTGTCTACCAATCATGTCACCATATATATAAGGTCACTGAGGCACATGGGAGGCAGAGGCAGAGCTAGGGCAGAACACAATGACCATTTATGCCCCAATGCAACATGGCCTACAGTGGCTGACATGCAGGCAGGATGAGAGGTGAAGATATTCTCTCCCTCCAGATGGCTGGAGAAATTTGGGTCCATTGCAAGCAGCAAGAAGAGCTTGGAGCTTTCAGAGTGGTGGTCAAATGTGGGGAGGTAGAAACAGACATGAAGAGATAGACAGGCAGAGACAAACAAAGAGAGACATAGAGAATCCTAGAGAGACAGAGACAAAAAGATGCACAGAGAGATATAGAAAGAGACAGAGAGAGAAACAGAGACAAAGACAGAGGGAGACACATAGAACAAGAGCCAGAGACAGAAAAACAGACACATAAAGAGATACATAAAGAGCCTGACCAGGCGGTGGCGCAGTGGATAGAGTGTTGGACTAGGATGTGGAAGACCCAGGTTCGAGACCCCGAGCTCGCCAGCTTGAGTGCGGGTCCATCTGGCTTGAGCAAAAGTTCGTCAGCTTGGACCCAAGGTCGCTGGCTTAAGCAAGGGGTTGCTCCATCTGCTGAAGGCCCACGGTCAAGGCACGTGTGAGAAAGCAATCAATGAACAACTAAGGTGTTGTGACAGCAACAAAAAACTAATGATTGATGCTTCTCACCTCTCTCTGTTCCTGTCTGTCTGTCCCTATCTATCCCTCTCTCTGACTCTCTCTCTGTCCCTGTAAAAAAAAAAAAAAAAAAAAAAAGAGATACATAAAGAGACTTAGGTCCTGTCCAGTTGGCTCAGTGGTAGAGCATTGGCCTGGTGTGTGGATGTCCCAGGTTTGATTCCCATTCATAGCACACAGGAGAAGCACTCATGTGCTTCTCCACCCACCACCTCTCGCTTCTCTTTTTCTCTCTTCTCTCTTCTCTTTCCCTCCTACAGCCATGGCTCAATTGGAGCAAGGTGGCCCCAGGTGCTGAGGATGGCTCCATGGCCTCTGCCTCAGGTGCTAAGAAGAGCTCAGTTGCTGAGCAATGGAGCAATACCCCAGATGGGCAGAGGATCTCCCCTAGTGGGCTTGCTGGGTGGAGCCCAGTGGGGGCGCATGTGGGAGTCTGTCTCTGCCTCCCCTCCTCTCCCTAAATAAAAAAGAGAGAGAGAGAGACATAGACAGAGAGAGGCAGAGACAGAGAGAACCAGAAAGAGGTACACAAAAAAGACATAGAAGAGACAGAGACAGATGCACAGCTACAGAGAGAGGTAGAAACACAAAGACAGAGAGAGAAAGAGACAAAGAGATAGAGACAGATGCAGAGACAGAGAAACTGAGAGACTAGATTAGATGTTACTGTTATCAACTCATAGTCCCCTGAATTCTCATTTGGGTAGATAGAACCAAGGTCAAGGCCAGGTGGGGCTTTGGAAGTTAGCGTCCCCAGGAATGGAGGCTCTTCCTAACAGAGGCCACCAAGATAGGAGCTAGGGTGGAGTTGTGAAAGAACCATATAGGGTTCTGGAAACCCGAGATTCTACTCTCTGGCCTGTTTATAGAATAAGCTCTCTTCCAAAAAGCTGCAACAAGCAGGCATGGGTGACACCCACACATGCGCCGTTCAGCACTATGGACAGCGGCACGCTCCTGGGACCAAGAGAAGACACTTCCCAGGATCAGTGGCCTCAGTAGTGGGCTATCTGCCTGCCTGCTGCAGGACCAGTAGCTGTTCCTGCAAAGGGATATGGTTGTCCCCTTTCATTGGTGTGTACACTGAGACTCAGAGCTGTGAAGGCACATATATAAGCCAGCCTCAAGTGGGCTTCCTTGAGCATTTACTGTGTGCCTGCCCCTGTCTTGGATGTTAGGAACACAGAAGTGACTAAAACAGACAAAAGTTTCTGCCCTTGTGAAGCAGACAGCTGATACAAAATAATTTTTTTTTTCTGAAATGAATCCTTTCTGATAAAGATTCTACAGAAAAGCCTGACCAGGTGGTGGCGCAGTGGATAGAGCGTTGGACTGGGATGCGGAAGACCCAGGTTCGAGACCCCGAGTTCACCAGCTTGAGTGCAGGCCCATCTGGCTTGAGCAAAAAGCTCGCCAGCTTGGACCCAAGGTCGCTGGCTCCAGCAAGGGGTTGCTTGGTCTGCTGAAGGCCGTGGTCAAGGCACATGTGAGAAAGCAATCAATGAACAACTATGGTGTCGCAATGGCAATGAAAAACTAATGATTGATGCTTCTCACCTCTCTCCGCTCCTGTCTGTCTGTCCCTATCTATCCCTCTCTCTGACTCTCTCTCTCTGTCCCTGTTAACAAAAAAAAGATTCTACAGAAAATAAAATGAATGATGTTCTAGAGAGACAGAGGAGCGACTGTAGTTGGGCAGTAGGACTCAGGGAGTGTCTTCCTGAGGACGTGACATTTGAGTGGAGATCTGGAGCCTGTGGGGAAGCCAGCCATGGGGAGGATGCTCCAGGCAGAGGGCACAACAAGGACAAAAGCCCTGAAGTCAGGGAGAAAAGTTGGTGAATTCAAGGAAAAGAAAGAAACAGAATTCAAGTTAATTTTCTTCTTTCTTTCTTTCTTTCTTTCTTTCTTTCTTTCTTTCTTTCTTCCTTTCTTTCTTTCTTTTATTCAGTGAGAAGAGGGGAGGCAGAGACAGACTCCCTCATGCATCCTGACCAGGATCCACCCAGCAAGCCCACTAGAGGGCAATGCTCTGCCCATCTGGGGTATTGCTCCATTGCTCAGCAACTGAGCTCTTCTTAGCACCTGAGGCAGTGACTGTGGAGCTGTCCTCAGCACTCAGGGCCTCCTCACTCCAGTTGAGTCATGGCTGCAGGAGTGAAAGAGAGAAAGAGAGAGAGAAGCAAGAGGCAGAGGGGTGAAGCAGATGGATGCTTCTCCTGTGTGCCCTGACATCCACACACTAGGCTAACTCTCTACCACTGAGCCATTCAGCCAGGGCATTAATTTTCAAACAAGTGAATCCTATAATCATTTATTTGTGGGTGAAGGAAATCATTCCTCACACAAGTCTGGGCAAGGGGTCAGCTGGCTATTACTGAGAGCAAGGGATTGGAAAAGAACCTTGGGTTAAAAGTCCAACTGCTACTTTCTATCATGTGACCTAGGGTAAGTGATCATCTGTATTGGTTAGCAATTGCTGTGCAACAAATTTCCCCAAAACATAGTGACTTAAAACAACACTTATACTCTCTATTTCTGTGGATCAGGAATCTGGGCATAACTGAGTGGGGACCTATGCTTCAGGCTGTAATAAGAAAGAGTCACGACTGATCAGTGGTGGCGTAGTGCATAGAGCATCGACCTGAAATGCTGAGGTCCTGGCTCAAAACTCCGAGGTCATGGGCTTGAGCGTGGGCTTGTCAACTTGAGCATGAGCTTGCCAGCTTGAGCGTGGGTTGCTGGCTTGAGCAGGGGATTATCAATATGATCCCAAGGTCACTGGCTTGAGCCTAAGGTCACTGGCTTGGCTTGAGCACATATGAAAGCAACCAATGAACAACTAAAGTGAAATAATTGCAAGTTGATGCTTCCTGTCTCTCTCCTCCCTCTCTTATTCCCTTCCAATCTCCCCCCCTACACACACACCCAACTCTCTTGCATCAATAAAAATAAAGAGAGAAGAGAAAGAGTCAGTAGAGAGAATCCAGCAAGCTGGAAGTCAAAGTCTTTTTATATCCCAAACATAGAAATAATGTTCATTTTTGCTATATTCTATTTATTAGCATCAAGGGGAGGGGATTATACAAGGGCCGGGTGACCAGGAGGCAGGGATCCATGGGGACATAGGGACATAGAAAGACAGAAAGAGACAGAGATAGATAAAGAAAGAGACAGAGAGACTAGACTAGATGTTACTGCTATCAGTTTATGATCCCCTGAATTCTTACTTGGGTTGATAGAAACAAGGCTGGGGCCAGGTGAGGCATAGGAAGTCAGGGTCCTCTATAAGTTGACTACCACAGTGCTCTCTCTGAGCCTCAGTTACCTCTTCTGTAAAAAGAACAGTGAGTCCTTACTTTTGAGGGGTTGTAGGGAGGATGCTGCACAGTGGGCATAGAAATGTTCTGGGCATAATGAGTCAACTTCCGCCCTATCTCCTTCTGCAGACACAGGGGTAAGATTCAGACCCTTGAATTGGGGGTTGTCTGTATTCTCTTTCTCCAATCAGAGGTGAGGTTGACCTAGGCATACAACAGGCTATGCAAAAATAATCCTGATTTTTCTAATGCAGTCACCTGTTAACTCATTGCCTCACCCACTCTACTTGTTTTCTGTGGCTATTCTAACAAAATACACAAACTGGGAGATGGTAATTTACATCACAAATTTATTGTCTCAGTTCTATACTCTATAAATTCAAGATGAATCTGTTGACAAGGTTGGTCCCTTGTGAGCCCTGAGAGGGAGGGATCTGTTCCAGGACTCTCTCTTTTGCTTGTAGATACCATCTTTATGTTCACATGGCATTCTCCCTATATGTGTGTCTGGGTCCAAATTTCTCCCTTTTATAAGGACACCAGTCACACTGGGTTATGGATGGACCCACCCTGCTCCAGTATGACCTCACCTTAACTGAGCTAATTTCATCCGCAATGACTCTATTGCCAAATAAAGTTGTATTCTGAGGTCTTGGGGTTTTAAGACTTCAACGTAGAATTTGCGGCGGAAAAGGGCACAGTCCAACCCATAGCACCCAGCAAAGAGAGACTCATGTCTCTCTCTCTCTCTCTCTCTCTCTGTTGATTTCTCTCTGTGTAATTGTCTCTCTCTGTCTTTGTCTCACAGTGTATCATTCTGTGCATTTCTCTGTGTTTGTGTCTTTCTTACTCCCTCTCTGTCCAAGTTTATTCCCACCTCAGGACCCTTGCATATACTGTTGCTTGGAAAGCCCCTGGTTCTTGCAGGTCTGGCCTCTTTTCAGCTGACTTGACACCTCCTCTGTGAGGGGCTTTCCAATCTGCCTCATCTCCAACCCTCATCTTCTTGCTGTTCTTCAAATCTACCAAGCATGTTCCTGCCTCAGGGCCTTTACCCTGGCTGTTTCCCTTGCCTGAAATGCCCTTTGCTCACATGGCTTTATTCAGGTCTCAGCTTAAGTGCCACCATATTAGCTAAGAGTCTCCCTCTCTCAGTGCTCCCAGGGCTCTTCCTCCCTGGCATTGTTTTTCCACACTGTGTGTCTTTCCAGCCAGATAGTTTATAACCAATTGCTTTAACTGATTCTTGTCCATCCGCAACCCAGATTGTCAGCCCCCAAAGGGCAGGTATTATTGTCTGTTTTTGTTTCTGCTGTGTTTCCAGCTCTTAGACCAGGGCCTGACCAACAACAGCACTTGGCCAGTAAATGTTTGTGAAATTGGTGAATCATGACTAATCAGAAGATTTTAGAATGACTTCCAAGACCTCTACTGTTGTGGAAGATTGGGATTCACTGATGAATCTCAGGCATAGAATCTTAGAATTGACACTAAATTTTAGAATCAGAAAGAAAGGAGTCTTGGAATCTTCCACTCCAATTCCTTCCATGGACTCCAGGGAATAGTTCTCTAGCTTGCCTTGGATACCTCCTATGATGGGGACCTAAGGTAGCCCATTTAGGTTTTGGATAGTTCCAGGGTATGAAGATCTTTTCTTAAGAAACGAACCTGCATTTTTCACCCTGAGATTCCCTTTGGTCTCAGAACTGCCCCTCCCTGCTTCCTGTACAACTAGTTCACTCCCTCTGAGCCCAGGAGTCATTGGATCATTGGATGGGAGGAAGAGATATGAGGGCAAGAATACTGCTTTCTGAGGCTCTCAGCCTTCTCTGAACATTTCTGACAAAGGTGATAGCCCAGGTGTTAGCTGATAAGTAAGGTGTGAGCTGATAACTAAAAGGTTAACTGATAAAGGAAGTGCTGGCTGATAAGAAAAATGCTGGAAGAAGACTGCATCAGTGTTAGGTAAGAGCTAAAGTGCTTTGACCAACAAGTCTCCCTCCCTTCCTCCTTTCTTTCTCAAGCATTTATTGAGCACCGACTGTGTGCCAGGCCAAATGGGGGGAGTGGGAGTTACAAAACAGACTAGATGTAGTGTCTCCTTTGGGACACTCAGTCTGGCACATCTGAGGTCTAAGCTCTCTTGGAAGCAAGCCCCAGGGCCAGCCAAGTCTTTGAGATGGCCAGGCACGGAGCTGTGATGATGGCTGGCAGCCAAAGGGCAGATATTCGCCCCAGTGCTGACCTGCTGGTAAAGTAAACCCCTGACTCTGTCACTGCTGTTGGCTCCCTTCTCACCAGTGTGGGTGGCAAGAGACATCATCTGGCCCCAATGGCTGTCACTCAGCCCTAGTCAGACAGGAGACAGCATGGTTGCCATGGAAACAAATATGCTTCCCCCCCCCAGGGTAGGGGGGGTGGGCTGGTGAGCCTAGGGAGCCAGAAACTGCTTGTGAGTGTGTGAAATGAGGCACAAAGTGACCCAGGCCTGGTGACTCAAGTGGTGGTGGGTGGGGGGTAACTCCTTCACTGCCACTCTCCCCTCCTCTCTGCTCATGCTCAGAGTCCTGAAGGAACCAGGGTTTCAGTGGCAGAGTTGAGAGTGCTGGTCATGGAGGGTCTCAAGCCCTGCTCTCACTCCAGGCAACTCACCGCGCTGCCTCCTTGGAGAAGTGGGCAGAGAAGAGGTGCTCTTTTGTATTCAGGGCATGAACAGGCACTGATGCTTGTTGCGTGCTTGGCGCTGTTCTGACTCCCTTGTGTTGCCTAGACCAGTGGTGAAGGGTTAGACAACAAAGAAATAACTGAATTAAAGAAAAGTTTAAAAGTGCTAATCAGGGAAGATAAGAGAATGGAGGGATGTGTAGGGACTGGAGGAAGAAGGGTTGGGGTGGCAGGAAGGAGTTTTGAAAGGAGGTGACATTTAAGCTGAGATTTCAAGGATGAAGAGACATCTGGGAGAAGAGAGGTCCTGGTTGAGGGAACAGCCCATGCAAAGGTCCTGGGGCAGAAACATGCGTGGTTCATTAGAGGAATAGCAAGAAGGCCTGGGTGAGCAAGAGGGAAAGGGAGGAGATAAGGACAGGGAGGGGATGAGGGCAGGCTGTGCAGGACATTGTGGGCTGTGGGGAAGACTTGGGCACTTATCCCACTGGGGTGGGAGCCCCGGAGGGTTGTGGGCAGAAAAACAGAACCTGACTCAGGTGTTCACAAGCACCCCCTGCGGCTTCTGTGGGGAGGACAGGCTGTGGGATGTGCGAATGGGGTTGGGGACACCAACCAGGATAGCAGTAGTTGTCCTGAACATGGGAGATGATAGGGCCTGCCAGGCAGAGGCTGCCTTGGCCAGCCTCTCTGTGTCCTCTATCCTGGATCATTTATATATTGAAATACATAGAATTTTATTATAAAATATATTCTTTTTATTTCTCCTTTATATTATAAGTAGCAAGTTATGTCCTTTGAAATTACATGTGTAGGTTGATTATATTGTATATGAATTTTACTCTAGAATAGGCTCCGACTCACAGCCCTGGGGTGGCCCCTGGTGTGGATCTGAGTGACAAGGCCTGGCATATTGTAAGTGCTTGGTAATCAGGGCCTGTGGCTCAAGGGGTTACAGGACAGAGATGGAAGGGAGGCAGGGTACTGTCCAGGCATGGTGACCCATGGCTCCAATGCCCAATTACAGGCTCCCCTCAGCTCTCTTTCTGTGGATGAAGAAACATACTTCTGGAGAGGGCAAGCCAACTTCCTCAATCACACAACCTGTCATAGTGAGCCTAAGACTTAAACCCTAGCTTTTAAATGGGCCAGCTCAAATACTGTAGGGTGACAAATATTTGCTCTGCCTTTGGGGCAACCCCTGTTCTACCACTCTCTCTGTAAAACCCCACCCCTTATACTTCTGATTTTTTATTTTAAATATTTTGTTTATCGATTTTACACAGACAGAAGGGGGGTAGCAAGAAGTATCAACTCATAGTTGCTTCACTTTACTTGTTCATTAGTTGCCTGTCATATGTGCCCTGACCGGGCAAGCCCAGGGTTTCAAACCAGCGACCTCAGCATGCCAGGTCAATGCTTTATCCACTGTGCCACCAAAGGCCAGGCTGACCCTGAGCTAGTTAATAGGAATGTCATATCTCTTGGCCACAGTGATTAATTCAGAGGTGGCTACATGACCTGACTCAAGCCACAGAATCATGTGTAGACTTTGCACGAACAAATAGGAAGATTTCCATTTCTGTTTTGGTTGCTGATTGGGAAGAGACAAATAAGGCTGGCTCTTGTGGTATCTTTTGACTCCATGGATGGGGTAGGGGCCTGACTGTGGATGAAGCCCACTCAGAGAAAAGCCAAGCTGAAACACTGAAAGAAACAGACTTCTAGTAACATCATTTCAACTCCTAGATCCAATAATATCATATCAACTCCTGGATCCAACTATGCCTGAAGCTGGAACTTTACAGTTGCTAGACCCTGTTTATATGCATTTTTTGTGGTCATTTGTTTTTGCTCTGTTTTCTCAAATCTATTTAAGTTCAATTGCTCACAATTTGAGGCATCAGAATTCCTACTTTTGAAGTCCATATTCCATCATGGTGCCAGGCTTTCTTTGTGTGCTAGGCAGGCGTTATAAAGAAGCACAGGACAATATATTTATTATCTTGATTGTAATGATAGTTTCATGAAAATATACATATGTACACACCTATCAAAGTGTACACTTTTGCAATTTATATGTCAATGATGCCTTAATAAAGGCATATGCTTTAAAAATAACATCTGTAGCATCATTTCAGCTCCTGGATCCAGCCATACCTGAAAGTAGTGCATTTGGACTTTAAAGATACATATGCCAGTCATTGTCCTTTGGGGGAAAGAATAATATTTATTATTAATTTGTATTTCCTTGTCAGTTTTGTTAACCCTATTTCACAGTCTAGATACAAGGGGAAACCAAGAGAGGGCAGTAGTATAATGCAATGCCTCTAAAGATGTGTCCAGCAAACTGTTGTGGATTAAAATAAGTTTTAGCTCATCTAGAAAACTGTTGTACAGACATCTCTTCTGAAGACTGTGTCAGAGCTTTTAATACATGAATGGGACAACTCTGAGGCTTGCTTTGTGCAGTTTCCCAGAGGTCTTAGCAGGACTGAGTCCAGATGTCCACAGCAGTCACTGCTCATCAGTGTCCCATATTGGCTCCTTTCCTTGCCATCTCCATGTGAACTCCCATTCTGCTGCTTCCTGGAATCACCTCTGAGATAACACATGTTCCTTCCAGGAAGCCCCACACAGTACTCTTCCAGAACCCGGGGTCCCAAACCCTCTCCCACTTGGACCTCATTGTTTATTTGCCTTTTCTCCTCCCCTGTTAGAAAACATCAGAAAAACCAGAAGGCCCTTTTGCTTCTAGCCTGGGGAGAAAAATCTCACAACTGTATCCTCTCCTAGTCAGTCCTCCTTCTGAGCCTTTGCTCGTGCTGTGCCCCTCCCTAGAATGAATGCCCTTCCTCTCCACCTAACCAAATCCTCATGCTGTAGGTCAGGATTCCCTGCAACACCAGGCCCAAAGTGATTCTGGATTATGAAATCCATAGCATGAATTTACACTGTGAGAAGTGAGTCCCTTTTCAACCCTATTTCATTTTCTCTGATGACATAAAAGAGAGAGACTCCACCAGGGCCTCGATTTTTTTATTTTTTTTTTGTATATAATGTGTTTTTTTTTTTTAATTTTTAAAAATTTATTTCAGAGAGAGGAGAGAGAGAGACAAAAGGGGGAGGAGCAGGAAGCATCAACTTCCATATGTGCCTTGATTAGACAAGTGCAGGGTTTTGAACCGGCGACCTCAGCATTCCAGGTCAATGCTTTATCCACTGCGCCACCACAGGTCAGGCCAGGGCCTCGATTTTTAACTCTTCTATGTCTCTGGCTGAAGCTCTTCTAAGCAAAGTGAGAGCAGGCTGCGGGCTCTGAGACTTGGTTGGCAGCAACACCTCAGTAGATGGAATAATCATATTTTGTTCCCACCGCATGTGTTTGGCCACCCACCTTCTATTTGTGGCAGGTGCAACTGGCTCTTATTTCCAGGAAAGAAGCGGAGATTCTGTTTTTTTTTTTTTTTTTTTTAATTTTTTTTTTTATTTATTCATTTTAGAGAGGAGACACACAGACAGAGAGAGAGAGAGAGAGAGAGAGAGAGAGAGAGAGAGAGAGAGAAAGGGGGGAGGAGCTAGAAGCATCAACTCCCATATGTGCCTTGACCAGACCAGTGCAGGGGTTTGAACTGGCGACCTCAGTGTTCCCAGGTTGACACTTTATCCACTGCGCCACCACAGGTCAGGCGGAGATTCTGTTTTTAAATAAATCCTGGAACTGCCTGACCTGTGGTGGCGCAGTGGATAAAGCATCAACCTGGGAACACTGAGGTCGCCAGTTCAAATCCCTATACTGGTCTGGTCAAGGCACATATGGGAGTTGATGCTTCCAGCTCCTCCCCCCTTTCTTTCTCTCTCTCTCTCACTCTGTGTCTCCACTCTAAAATAAATAAAATAAAATTATAAAAAATAAAAATAAAATAAATCCTGGAATCAGTGGGTTGCCTACGTGGCAACAACCATTACCTATGATACTTAGAAAACGCTCTCTTCTTTCAGGAAGCCCTCCTAGATTGTTTTGGCCAAGCCTGCAGTGTCTCTGCTTTGCTTTCCAAAGAGGGATCCCCCATGCTGGCTCACATAGAGTGCCGTTTTCACTGCAGAAGGGCAACCTAGAGCATATGGCAGGTGTCCCTGGGCCTCAGTCTTCTTGTGTGTGCCAGGAGGAGGGCCCTGGGGGCTGCCGGAGTGCTGGGGTGAGGGTTGTGGGTGGTAGGCGCCTTGTGGCCAGCAGGGCCTACCTCCCTCAGCTGCTGGCGTTGCCATAGTTACCGTGTAAGCCTTCCACACCCCCCACTGGCCTGCCCTTCCTCTTCAGAGCAGACCTTTCCAGGGACCATGCTATTGGGTGTCATGGAAACAGTTTCTAGGCACCCACATCAGGCTTTTTCATTGGCTGGATGAGCCTGCAGACAAAGGTCACCTTTGGGGTCACTTCTAGGGTCCAGATCCGGGTTTCTTCGGGGTCCCAGAAAGTGGAATATCCGCTGAGTAATCTTGATTTTTCAGCCATTTACTCCTGGGGCTGAGTCTCAAAGTCCCCTGCGTGGGGTAGGGACCTTTAGGAACTCCCCCAAACTTCCAAAAGTTACCCCCCCAAAACTTTAGCTTTGAGGCAACAAACTGGGCTCTCTGCACATGTGGTGCTAAGAGGAGCCACCAGACAGCCCAATCCCTTCTTCTAGAGCCTTGTCCCAGCAGTGGTGGCTGCCACAGAGCAGGGTTGAGGGCCAGGACCTCAGACTCAGGAGCAGAGGAGAGCGCTGCTGGGAGTGAGTCCCAGGGGATTGGAAAAATTAAAGCAGGTAATGTACTGGTGAAGGCAATTCTTGTTTGCCAGGTGCTGTTCTAGATAAAAATGCATAGTAATTCGTTTAGCCTTCAAATAAGGTAGGTACCATTATCCCCATTTTAGCAATGGGGAAACTGAGGCCCAGAGAGGAACATGCTTTGCCCAAGGTCAGACAGAATGAATAGCAAGTAGCAGTATGGATTTGAATCCAGGTCATGTGGCTCCACATGGCCTGGATTCAAATTGTCAACAATTTTCATCATCAGGCTCTCAGATACCTTTAATAATTGTGATGGAAGGTGACATCTGCCATTGGAGATGGGGGCAGAAGTCTGAGGCTGAGAGGGGGTTGCCAGGAGGTGACTGGGACCTGGGATAGCCAGAGGGAGGGATGGGCACTGCCAAGGGGATTGGTTTGGGGGCTTCCAGACCCTTCTGAAATCTCCATCAAGTACTGTGGAGCTACCCCAAAGAAACTGACAACTCAAGTTTAAGAAATGAGCCCATTGTGTAAACCCAGGTTCAAGATGTCCCCTCAGTCTCCAGCCACTCTGTCCCTTCCAAACAGGTGGGGCAGCCGACTGCATGATCCATGGAAATTCTGGAGGAAACCCAGGCCGAGAGGGGTCAAGCAGAAAAATTGAACTCAGGGCAACAAACATTTTATGACAGCTACTGGGTGTTGAGCCCTGTGCTGAGAGGTAACCAAGGAGCCCTAGGATAGTGGGTAAACAGAGCTGGACACAGACATATCCAGTACCTTGGGATCAGGGTTTGTCCAGAATGGGGACTGTGGGACCAGGCAAAGAGGTGACATTGGAGGAAGGACATTGAAACTGGGTTTAGATGGTGAGTAGGAATTGGCCAGCCAAAAGAGAAAAATTCTGGGCAGAGGGAAGAGCCAGGGCAAAGGCCCTGGGGCAGGAAAATGAGTGGCAAAGTGACTCATGTGGCTAAATCTGAGTGAGCAAAGGGGGAGAGTTGGAGGAGATGGAGTCAGGGAGGACATGGGGATTGCCATAGACTAAATGCCTGTGCTCCCCCCATGCATATATTGAAACCTAATCCTCAATGGAATGCTATTAGGAGGTGGGACCTTTGGGAATTGATTAGGTCATGAGGGTGGAGCCCTCCTGATTGAGATCAGTGCATTTATAAAAAAGACCCCAGGGAGCTCCCTTACCTCTATGAATCAGCAGCTCTCACCAGACACTAAATCCACCTTGAGAGCAGCGCTCTCCTCTACTCCTTGATCTTGGACTTCCAGCATCCAGAACCATCAGAAATAAATGTCTGTGTTTAAAAGCCTCTCGGTTGGACTGACCTGTGATGGTATAGTGGATAAAGCATCGACCTGGAACACTGAGGTCGCTGGTTCAAAACCCTGGCTTGGCCTGACCAGGCGGTGGCGCAGTGGATAGAGCGTCGGACTAGGATGCGGAAGATCCAGGTTCGAGACCCCGAGCTCGCCAGCTTGAGCGCGGGCCCGTCTGGCTTGAGCAAAAGCTCACCAGTTGGACCCAAGGTCGCTGGCTCCAGCAAGGGGTGGCTCGGTCTGCTGAAGGCCCGCAGTCAAGGCACATGTGAGAAAGCAATCAATGAACAACTAAGGTGTTGTAACAGCAATGAGAAACTAATGATTGATGCACCTCTCTCCGTTCCTGTCTATCTGTCCCTATCTATCCCTCTCTCTGACTCTCTCTATGTCCCTGTAAAAACAAAACAAAACCCTGGCTTGCTTGGTCAAGGCACATATGGGAGTTGATGCTCCCTGCTTTAACCCTCCTCCCCCCATCCTCTCTAAAATGAACGAGTAAAAAAATAAAATAAAAGCCCCTTGGTCTATGGTGCTCCTTATTGGACTAAGACAGACATTGACTATGCCAGGGAAGTTAAGAGGGCTTTTTGGAGAAGGTGACAGATGTGGGGAGAAAAATGTTCCCAGCAGATGGAACAGCACAGACAAAGGCCCTGAAGCTGGGTTGAACCTGGAGTAATCAAAGAACAGTAGGGAGGCCCATGTGGCTGGAACAGAGGGAGAGGTGGCAAGGGCAGGGAAGAGTGGTGCTATTGCAATAGCCTGGGCAAGCGAGGGTGACCTGGACCAGGCAGTTGCAGTGGCAGTGGCAGTGGGATGGAGACAAGTGCTTGGATTAAAGGCATAGTTTGGAGTTAAAACCCCAGGTTTTGCTGATGATGGAAGGAAATGGGGAGGGAGGGAGATGGAGGAATTAGGAATGAGTCAGGTTTGGGGCTTTTTCCTCCCCAGCCAATAGAAATCATCTGACACGTTTTGGCCCCAGACAGATGGTGGGACCAGGAGGCAACTCAGGGCCACCTAGCCTCCCGGAGATGTCTCAGCGCTTTGTGGCATCCTAGATCCCACCAGCTGCCGGCAACACGTGGTCCAGATGTTCCATGCCGGGGACATCTGTGCCAGGCTTTCCCCAGTATCCAGCCAGTTTCATCTGCAGCATGACATCTGGGATACCTCAGGTGGGGAGGCAGTATGGTGGGGTTGGGGCTAAGACAGGTCTTTTATTCTGGGCCAGGAGGCTGTCACTACCTCTCACAGAGAGGGGATACATAGGCAGCAGAATTCAGTGTGGCTGAAATGGTGTTGGAGAAGGGGTCTGTGCTGCTTGAACTGTCAGATATAAACCGATCTCTGGAAGTGGAGAAAGCTGGGGGTCCCATACCAAGTACTTGGGGCTCACAATTCCGAATTGCAAATTCCTACTCCAAGCCTTTGCCTAGCCAGTCCCCTTGCCAGGAGTGTCCTGCTCACTCCTTTTATTCATTCTTTCAATAAGTATGTCTTGAGCATCTACTGTACACCAAGCACTGGTCTGGGCATGGAAAGGTGGCAGTGACCAAAATAGACCCACCTCCCAAAAACCCTTGGTTTTGTGGGTCTTAGTCTAGTGTTAGACAAGCAATAAACTAACAAATAAACCAAATATTTTAAGAATATAAGTGCTGGGAAGAAAACAACATAATGTGATGTGAAAGAAAGGATCAAAAATGCTTCTTCAGCTGGGGATAGTCAGGGAGGACCTCTCAAAGGAGGTGGCATTTGAAGTAAGAGCTGAAACAGGAAGAAAAGCCAGCTTCCAATGGGAAGAGGACATTTCAGAGGAAACAGCAAGTACAAAGGTCCTGAGGCAGGACAGAACTGTGCCTGGCATGTTGACAGAACAGCAAGAAAGTCCTGTGGTTTGAACCGAGTGAACAAAGGAGAAAGGGAGGAGTGAGGGACAGTAGGTGAGCAGTGGCTGTGATGGTGGTAGTGATGGTGGGACATGGAGGATTCTACAAGGGTGTGGACTTAGCCATGTGTGGCAAGGGCTCAGGGGAGTAAGTGTGTGCAGGACATTTTCTAACACACCTCAGAGAGAGTGAGGCATTTGTCTGCAGACACACAGCAATGATAGGTTCCAACCTGACCTTTCTCCATAGCTCTGAGATTTCAGGGACCCCAAAACTCAACAGAAACTTTTCTCCAAGCCAACAGAAAGAAGAGGAAAAAGGAAAAAGAAGGGGGAGAAAAGCTCAATATTTCTATTGTCCTCATCCAAATAAATTGAGATGTATTTGTGAAAGTGTCAAGGATACCTCCAGGAGAGAAACTATAAAATCACACAGCTGCTCAGAGGGCCCGTGACAGACAGCTCAGATTAATGTAGCTGTATTTTTACGGTCTGTTAACAACTGATATGGGTTTTAAATATATTATCTTTCATTGTATTGTCTGTCATTTTAAAAACTGCTCATGTCTCCTGTGTTTGCTTTTAAAGGGTTCTTATAGAACCTTCCACTGCTGAGATCCCAAATTTTTTTTTCTGTAGATATATCATTGCATATCTTCTTCTTTCCCCAAGCAAGGTTTTCTCTGGTACTTTCATGGGTAATTTACCACATAACCTATTGGAACCCCTTGGGTTTCTTAATTCAGGGAGCAGCTGCAGGAGGCCAAATTCCTGTCTGGTTGGAGATTTCTGAGATACATAGATAGAGCCTCACCAAATGGGATACACAGCAGTGAGGATGTCTTGGGCCTCTGTTTCCATGTTTATCAAAAGAAGCCTTACCTCAGGGGGCTCAGAGTCTGTTTATGAAGACTTGTAACAGTCAGCTAACTCTGTGATGGTGCCATGCAACAAACCACCCCCAAATCTCAGTGGCTTATAACAGCAAACATTGGTTTCTTGCTTATGGGCCTCTGCTTTCTCCCTCTTGGTGAATGCATCAGCTTCAGAGATTCCTGCCAAGTGTGAACCCCACCCTGGACTGCTTTCTGTGCTCCAGACCAGGAAAGCCAGCATCTCCCCACTTAGGCAGGATTCAAATGGAACTTAGCATCTTTATCACAAACTTTCATGTCTTCTTTCTGGGAATGATCCCATCACCCACCTTGATTCCCCTCAATCGAACACCAGGAGGTTGGCTGCCCCTCCCACATCCTTACCCATCATTTGTCAGTCTCCACATCCTGCCCATTCTGCCCCCTAAATCTCTTTCATCCATTCCCTTCTTTCCATCCCCACAGCCTCTGAACCACTCAATTCATCTTAATCTTATCTCTGGACAACATAAATCAGCTCCTGCCTGTTCCCATGGTCTCCACCATCTCCTCCTGCTTTTTATTCTCCCTGAAGCATCTAGAGTGATTATTCCTTTTTTAAACAATTTAACCTGTCAATTCTCTCTCCTGCTCAAACACTCTTCCGTATCCTCAGAAGATAAAATCCAAGCCCCCAACCAGGTCTTCAATGTCCTTATCCAGGACTTCCATTAAATCTTCACTTTCTTCTAATATTTCCCCCTTCCATAATTCTGCATGCTATCCGAACTATTTCACTCATTCTTACCTTCCCACCCAAATGGCCAGCTCTTTCCAACATCCAAACCTTTGCACATGCTGGTCCCTCTGCTTGGAATTCCCTTCCACCTCACAAACTCCTGTGCATCTTGTATGCTCCAGCCTCTATGACACTTCTTCCAGCACAGGGCATCCCTGTTCTGTGCCCCACTCTACAACCAGGATTTGTGGCTCCATGTGCACCTGTGAAGCCTGCCTCTGCTTGTCTTCCTGTCAGTAGGAGCAGAGGTGGATTTAATGGCAGGTGCACTGGGCGCGTGCCCTGGGTTCCGTCTTCTGAAAGGCCCCGCAAAATGCCTTTACACTTTTTTTCTTTTTAAAGAGACAGAGAGAGGGATAGATAGGGACAGACAGACAGGAACAGAGAGAGATGAGAAGCATCAGTCATCAGAATTTTGTTGTGACACTTTAGTTGTTCATTGATTGCTTTCTCATATGTGCCTTGACCACGGGCCTTCAGCAGACCGAGTAACCCCTTGCTGGAGCCAGTGAACTTGGGTCCAAACTGGTGAGCTCTGCTCAAACCAGATGAGCCCACGCTGAAGCTGGCCAACTCGAGGTCTTGAACCTGGGTACTCTGCATCCCAGTCCGATGCTCTATCCACTGCGCCACCACCTGGTCAGGCTACACTTTTTTCTGATGACACCAAGTTTGGTTTCATATGTACAATTTTAACATTAATAGTACATAATATTTTTTATTTATTTTAATATATGGTTAACGTGTATTTTTATTTTTTCTGTCTCTCTCTTTTTTTAAGGGGCCCAATATTTTCTTCTGTGCTTGGGGCTTCAACCGACCTTAATCCGCCTCTGAGTAGGAGCTGTATTTTCCTCCTTTGGGCACTGCCAGCCTGCACCCCAGGAATGAGCATAACTCTAAGTGCACAGAATGGAGAGGACATCCTAACACAATGCATTAATTACAGAGTCAGACAATTAGAAGTGAGGCTGCTAGACTATAGAAGTGCAGGCAACCACAGAGCCATGTATAACGAGGTACTAATTGTGCAAGGAAGACAATTAGAAAGGGAGGTTTTGAGTCACTGGTTCTGCAGTCTGGACAATTAGATATCAGGCCATATATAAAGGATGTGCTAATCGCTTGGTGTAGACGATTAACGGGGCACCCAGGAAATAACAAAGCAAAATACCACCATGCAGCCAGGCACAGAGCCAGGTGGCATAGCCTTGGGGACTGTAGTATGGCTGTCTGGACTTAAGTCTTCCTGCGGGACCTTGAAAAGGAGACTTCCCTTCACTAAGCCTCCTCATTCTTATCTGTAAAGTGGGGATGTTCGTGGCACCTGGCATACCTGCGCATTATCACATAAATTGCAGCAGGGAAGCCATTAGGAGGCGTGCATTGCCAGGTACTGGATGGTGCAAGATACTAATTACCCAGATCACATAAAATAATACAATAGTGTATATGATGAAAAGAAAATTGAGTGATGGACACAGAGGCTAGGAGAATCTAACACGGTACGAGTTACTGTGAACAATATAGGGGAAGTCAGTGGGATACCCCTACCCTGTCCCAGCCCCTATAAACAACCCCCATGTGGATTGTGTCCCTGGGAATATGGAGCTGGGAGCAGAAGGGCCTGGGTTGAATCCTGGCATTGCCAATTTGGGCAAGTAGTTTCCTCTGGTTGAACCTCAGTTTCCTCATCTGTGAAATGTGTTGACATATCATCCTCATATCTCCAGATTCAATAAGATGTCACACATAAGCACTTAGCAACATGGCCAGCACAAGGAAGAAATGGGATATGCAGTGGCTGTTTTACTATTGTTATGAACAGCTGTGTTTTTGCTACTGTCACCCACCTTGAAATGTTTCTCACAATTCCCACATGGCTGCATCTGGGCTTCAAGGCAGGGATAAAGTTAGGGTTCAAGGGCATGCCCAGGGGCTTGCAGAAATAGCAGTTGTCCCACTCAGACTAGAACAAGATTTCTCTGGGTAGCTAGGTGGCCTGTGGCCTGGTGGAGAGTGGTGGCTGGGTCAGCACAAGCACCCAGGAGTAGTGGTTCAGTGGCAGGAGAGAATCCTGGAAGGAAAGGGCTGCTCTGGGGCATAGCAGGAGTTCTTCAGGTGAGAAAGAAGGGTCATTCAGGAGTAGGGGGACTAAGCCACAGAGGGGATCAGGGTCCGAAAGGTAGGGTGTTGGATTGACTCCAGAGGGCAGTGGGAACCATAAAAGGTTGTAGAGTAATAGAGGAGCTGCATATGACATCCAGAAGACCCACTGGGGCTTGGTACGAGCTTCCTTCTATTTGGGGCAGGAAAGTCTGAAGTCAGTTTTGCTTTAAGACAGAGTAGAAGGGCCTGACCTATGGTGATGCAATGGATAAAGCATTGACCTGGAACACTGAGGTCAATGGTTTGAAACCCTGGGCTTGCCCGGTCAAGGCACATATGGGAGTTGATTCTTCCTGCTCCTCCCCACTTCTCTCTCTCATCTCTAAAATGAATAAATAAAAATCTTAAAAAAAAAAAAAAGACAGAGTAGAAGGAGTTTGAAATACTGTCTTCCCTCAAATAGGTGCCCTTATGAGAAGCCTTTGGTCTCTCTCCAATCCTGTAAGAGCCAGAATTTACTGAGTGCTTGTTATGTACCAGAATATTAATTTTTCTCAAGTAAAAACAAAAACTTGTTACCTTGGTCCCTTTTACCACTAAGAAGCTCAGACCCAAATATGAGGTCCAACTATTAGTATCTCATTACAGACCCCCAAAATAGTGGGAAATGATCACAATTGCTCCTCACATAACCTTATAAGGCAGGAACGGCCATCTCTGGTTAAGGATCCCCCAGTTCCACCCACCCGCAGTGTGTATATACTGCACAGTTTCCCTGTCACAGGAAGATGATCAGCTAGCCTGTTTTGCCCAGAGCTCCCTGTTATGTGGAGATGCAGGTCTTTCAGTGATAAATCCAGGACATTTCTGGGTAAACCAGGATGAGTTGTTCACCCCATGTCAGCTTTAAAAAAAAATCTAAAAAGATCAAAAAGCAAGCTTTTTGCATCCAGTAATCCACACAGCTGGGATCACGTAAAGGATTCATTTAGATCAGTGGTTCTTAACCTTTTTTGAGGTACCGAACCCACCAGTTTCATATGTGCATTCACCAAACCCTTCTTTAGTGATAAATAAAATATGATTTTTTTTCCCAAATTCAAGATATAGGTAGATGTTTTTTTTACTGGTGCACAAAATGAGCCGTGCATGAACATCACCTTGCTCAAAGAACAAAACCAACAAAGTGCATGAACTCACAACAAATTACGGTATTACTTTATTCTGGCCTCCGCAGCAGAGGCTTCTCCGAACCCCTGATACCGATTCATCAAACTCCTAGGGTTCGATAGAACCCAGGTTAAGAACCACTGATTTAGATACCATGGAAGCCAAGTGAGTCTTCCTTTTGCTGAGAACTTGTTAATGAATTAATAAAAATAATAGCAAACAAACTCCTAGTCTCTGCCCCCGAGGCCCCGCAGAGCACAGCTGAGTCAGCAAGGAGGTTCGCACTGGAGGCCCAAGGTCCGGCTCTGCACCTGGGTCGCTGGGCCTCAAAGGGTACCGCTGGCTGGGAGGGTTGTGCAGCGGAAGCTGACTGACTTCCCATCCTGTGCATCCATCTGGGTTCTTTCCCATCATCACCCAATCGGACCAGTGCTGTTGTCTTTGACCTGCTTCTCTGGCTCTTGGCCGTGACCCTGTGGTCTGTCCTCCCCGCGGTAGCCACGTGAGGGCATCTGCGAACACCAGTCAGGTCCGGCCCCTTCTCTACCCACAATCCTCCAGGACTCCCACCTTCCTCCAGGTAAGAACCCAAGTCCTCTCTGCAGTCCACTAGGCCTTGCTCTAACTATCCCTCTCCTCTCCATTCCCTCATCTTCTTCCTCTCTACCCCTTGTTCACTCTGCTCCAGCCACTCAGGTCTCCTTGTTATTCCTCCAATACACCAGGCGTCATCTTGCTGCAGGCCCTTTGCACAGGCTGTTTCCTCTACTTGGGACATCTTTCCTGCACATGCCCCCATGGCCGTTTCCTTCTCATCATTCATATCTCAGCTTGAATCTCACCTCCGAGACACGCTCCCTGTCCATTCAGCTAACGTTGTACTCTCCTACCTAGTAATCTTTTCTACACCACCCTGCTTCAATTCTGCCTATCACGTATCACTATTTGAAATAATGGTTTTGTTTGTTTACTTGCATATTCTCTCTCTCCAGCTTCAAGCAGCTCCAGGAAGGTAGGAAATATCCACACTTCTGTTCTCTGCTGGGTCGCCAGTGTCTAGAAATAGGGATGGGCACACAGTGGTCATCAATGCTTGCTGAATGGTTAGGTGAACAAACAGGAGAAAGGGTAAGCACACAGATGTGAGCATCAAAGAACTCATGTTTAATTCCCAGTTCTGGGGCACACTGGCTGTGTGACCTTGTATCAGTAGCTTAACCTCTCTGTGTCTCTATTTCCTAATCTGTAAAATGGAAAAATCTAATGAACTAATTCACATAACATGCCTTGCATAGTGTTTGACAGCTAGTTGGGCCACACTAAATGAGCAACTATAATAGGAAAGCCAGTGTCTAACTTATAGGACCCAATAACCTTCATCTCAAAGACCTCACCAGGTCAGAACACATGGACCAGCCTTTTTCTTTCTTAATGGCATATGTTTCCATACAGTGCACGTTCTGTGGTTTATCTACCGTGTCCCCAGCTGATGGACACATATCACCAACAACTCTGCAGGACGCACCCTTGCAAACAGGTCTTTGCTGTGTGCGGATGTGTCTCTGAGTTTGCGATGGAGACCTAGAGCTGCTGCACTGCAGTGTGATGCTGTCCGGCTGCACATCAGCTGTCTATGAGTCCTGCTCCTTTCACCTTGTCAATACTTGATTTCATTCATTTTTACCCCCCAGATTTTTCCCCCAATCTGATCAGTGCAAAGTGAGATATAGTTCTGGTTTGATTTTCCATTTCCTTGACTGCAGTGACTTCTTTCCCTTTTCCTCTTCTTGGTGCAATGGACACGCCCAAGCCACATGGCCATTGTTACCCACAGACACAACCTGGGTATCATGTACAGCCTGCCAGCATGGCAACTCTGCCCACGAGTGAGGGTAAGGTGGCTGGAAGAGAGGCCTGGAGTGTGTGCTCTGAGCTGCTAGCGGGGCTATCAGCACCCCCTCTACCCTTGATCATTGTGATCACAGTGTCTTCTGGTTAAATTGGGAGATGCACCTCTTGGAGCAGCCTCTGCGCATTCATTGATTGCTGGGAGGTCCGAGTCAGACTGCCAGCAACAGCGCAGCGGCCCCAACCCAGACCCCCCAGATCTGGAGCATTAGGGATGAAGAACTGAGGCTGCCCAGCCAGAATTGATTCCCAATCTTTCTACTGACTGCCATGGGACCTGGAATAGGCGATATCCCCTCTGCAAGCCACTATGTCCCTATCTGTGAATGGAACTTTACCACCTTCCACCCCCCAGAATTCATTCATTTATTCATTCACTCAACAAGTATGTATTGAGCACCTACTGTGTGCCAAGTCCTCTTCTAGGCCTTGTGATTTATAGCAGTAAGACAGGCAACATCACTGTTGAGATGTGACAATCTGATGAGGTCACGGGCAATAACTGCTGTAGAATGGTTTAGAAAGGGATGTTAGGAAAAATAAAGCAGGGTGAGAGAGTAGAAAATGATGGAGACATGCCTCCTTCAGGTAGAGAGGTCAGGGAGAGCTTCTCTGAAGAGGTGATATTTGAGGAAGGAGTTGAAGAGAGAAGGTAGAGACCCAGGTTCATATCTGGTTGGGGGTGGGGAAGCACGCCAGGCAGAGGGAACAGTCAGTGTAAAGGCCCTGAGGCAAGTGATACTGTGCCTGTCATATTAAAGGAACAGAGAGGAGGCCCGTGTGGCTGAGGCAGAGTGAGCGAGGCGGAGACAGGGAGGAGGTGAGGGTAGGGAGAGGAAATTGGCAAGCTGTGTAGTATAATGGGTAGGCCCTGGGAGCCAAACCACCTGGAGTTCGAATTCTGGAACCGCTATTCAGTGGCCAGGTGACTTTGGGTCTAGAGAAGCCCATACAGATGCTTACCATCCCCCTGCCTCAGTTTCTTCATTTACCAAGTGAAGGTGATGATACAGTACCTGCTTCATAGATGAGAGGAGGGTCTGAGCAGGGAAGGGAGAGATTTAATCTGTGACTTTTTTTCAAAAAACTCCCTTAGACTACAGGAATAGGAGCTGGGAAGCCAGAGGAGGTTGGGGTGGTCTCTGTACAAGAGGTAACAGCTTCCTGTGAGGGTCTGTGATGTCCAACATGGCTGATCTTGTCAGACCTTCACCTTAGACCCCTGTGGTCATGTACCTCTTATTATTTCCATTCCATAAGTAAGAAAACCAAGGTAATTTCTTATTTTTTTTTCCAAGGTAATTTCTTATAAGCACCCCACCTCTAATGTTACCTGGGCTTACTTTTTCCCTCTTTGTTTTTATTTTTAGTTATTTATTTTTTAATTTATTGATTGATTTTAATAAGAGACGAAGGAAGAGAGAGAGAGGGGAACATCGATCTGCTCCTGTATGTGCCCTGACCGAGGATTGAACCGGCAACCTCTGTGCTTCTTGATGATGCTCTAACCAACTGAGCTATCTAGCCAGGGATCCCTCTTGTTTTTAAAGAAAGACGGAAGCCTGACCAGGTGGTGGCACAGTGGATAAAGCATCAGAATGGGACTCAGAGGACCCAGGTTCAAAACCTTGAGGTCACTAGCTTGAGTGCAGGACTGCTGGCTTGAGCGTGAAATCATGGACATGACCCCATGGCTGCTGGCTTGAGCCCAATATCGCTGGCTCCAGCGAGGGGTGGCTCGGTCTGCTGAAGGCGCGGTCAAGGCACGTATGAGAAAGCAATCAATGAACAGCTAAGGTGCTGCAACTACAAGTTGATGCTTCTCATCTCTCTCCCTTCCTGTCTCGCTCTGTCTTTCTTTCAAAACAAACAAAAAAACCTCCAAAAACACAAAAACAAGAATTTATTAATGTCCTTTATCTTGGCCTTCACCATAGAATAACTAAACTAACTAAAATGTAGTAATAAAACTTGACTCATCTGCTCCAAAGAGCCAACATGTGTATTTCCTTTTAGTCTTTTTTATGGAATTACTTACATTGTAATTCATTGAATGGAAACACAGTATTGTTTTTTAATGTTTTATTTATTTATTTATTTTTTTACAGGGTCAGAGAGAGGTATAGATAGGGACAGACAGACAGGAACAGAGAGAAATGGGAAGCATCAATCAATAGTTTTTCATTGCCGTTGCGATACCATAGTTCATTGATTGCTTTCTCACACATGCCTTGACTGCGGGCCTTCAGCAGACCGAGCCACCCCTTGCTGGAGCCAGTGACCTTGGGTTCAAACTGACGAGCTTTTGCTCAAGCCAGATGGGCCCGCGCTCAAGCTGGTGAGCTCGGGGTCTTGAACCTGGGTCTTCCGCATCCCAGTCCGGTGCTTTATCCATTGTGCCACAGCCTGGTCAGGCAACATACTATTTTTTTAAATTGATTCTCTATTGTTAAGTATTTGGGTTGTATCTGATGGGTTGTTATTGTAAATTCTTGTATACACACACCCTTGGAGTTACATGTATGTTCACATCCACAATCGTTTTCTTGGGAAAATGTCCTAGAATGACCAATCAGAGGGCAGGCATGATTATAAGGTCTTCCTTCCTCCCTCCCTTCCTCCCTTGCTTCTTTCTTTCCTTTTTCTTTTACTAATTTGAAACAACTTTATTAGAATCCTTACATAAACCTCTTTATATCAAGTAAATTTTCACATGCAAACACACAGAAATGAAATAATAGTGACACATATCTTTTTTTTTTTTTTTACAGGGACAGAGAGAGAGTCAGAGAGAGGGATAGATAGGGACAGACAGACAGGAACGGAGAGAGATGAGATGCATCAATCATTAGTTTTTCGTTGCTGTTGCGACACCTTAGTTGTTCATTGATTGCTTTCTCACACGTGCCTTGACCGCGCCTTCAGCAGACCGAGCCACCCCTCGCTGGAGCCAGCGACCTTGGGTACAAGCTGGTGAGCTTTTGCTCAAGACAGATGGGCCCCGCGCTCAAGCTGGCGACTTCGAGGTCTGGAACCTGGGTACTCCGCATCCCAGTCCGACGCTCTATCCACTGTGCCACTGCCTGGTCAGGTGACACATATCTTTTTAGTAAAGTGGGATGGTCAAGGTTCTTGATGCAAAATACTGTGTGATGAAGGTCTTGCTGTGAGTGACCCTGAATGAGATGCCCCGGATTTCCTCTTTGTCCTTAGAAATATAGTGTTCTTTTATTATTTTTTATTTTGAGGTGTATCCAAGATACCTTCCTATGAAAACTATCACTTAAGATTTTTATCTGTACTCTCAATTTCACCATCAGCATTTGTCTGCACAGCTGTTCTCTCTTTGCCTTTATTGTTTTATGTATTGTTTGTTTATTTTGTGACAGAGACAGAGAGGAAAGGCAGACAGAGGGACAGATAGGGACAGACAGACAGGAATGGAGAGAGATGGGAAGCATCAATTCTTTGTTGCGGCTCCTTAGTTGTTCACTGATTGCTTTCTCATATGTGCCTTGATCTGGGGGCTGTAGCAGACTGAGTGACCCCTTGCTCAAGCCAGTGACCTTTGGGATCAAGCCTATAGGGTCATTGCTCAAGCGACCATGAGATCATGTCTATGATCCCACGCTCAAGCCAGCGACCCTGCGCTTAAGTAGGAGTACCCGTGCTCAAGCTAGATGAGCCTGTGCTCAAGCCACTGACCTTGGAGTTTCGAACCTGGGTCCTCCGACGCTCTATCCACTGTGCCCCTGCCTGGTCAGGCTGTTTTTATTTTTAGTGAGGTGAAATTCACATAGTGATCATAGGTTTGGGACGTATCCTTTTGATGCAGATTATCCCATTCTCAGACATACCTCCACCCCTCAGTTACCGCTATTCTATTACTATTTTGATGTGTTTCCTTCCAGTCTTTTTTCTGTGTATGCAGTGTGTGGGCACCTGCTTTATCCCCTCCTCCCCCCCATTACCAATCTAACTTGATTAATTACTAAAGGAGGGCAGGGGATTTGTCTGTCTTGTACATTGCAGTGTCAGTGGTGCCTAGAACAGCCTGGCACACCCCAGTTCACATGGATTAATTTAAGGGCAACATCTTAAGATTTGTTTTATTTTGCAACCCAATGTGCTGACATTATAGGACCTTTTCCCCGAGTGTGTGAATATGAGCCTGACACAATCAGTGCAGGCTCAAGAACAGATGTCCCTCTAATTCAAATGGAGACTTAAGGGCCCCCCCCCCCAAGTGTCTCCTGCTGTTACATGCTTGCTTAGTGGAGTCCTTTGGAAACATCTAATCTACTCTCCATTACGATTTGGGAAACAGGCTTAGAAAGGGAAACGTTCTTCCGAAAGAGCCTTAACAAAACAATAACAAGAGGGTCACTTTTGTTTTTAAAAGATGATGACTCAGATAAGTGACATTTGCCTGGGAATTTGCAGTTTGGAATCACATGATTTCAGTGGCTCATCACTCACTCTTTTGATTATTGACTACATTCCCCAGCTCAGGCCCACTCTGTTGCTGAAAATCCAGGTCCTGCAGCCCCACAGAGTTGAAAATAATATATAGTTTTTTGGAGCATTTATTGAGTATCTACTATATGCTAGGTACTGTGCTCCATATATATCCTCTCTTTTGACTATCACAACATTCTAGTAAGGTTGACACTGTCATTACCATACCCATTTTACAGAACAGGAAAACTGAGGCTCAGAGAAGGGAAGAGGATCATTTAAAGGGTGAGAAGAGCCTGACCAGGTGGTGGCGCAGTGGATAGAGCATTGGACTGGGATGCGGAAGATCCAGGTTCGAGACCCCAAGCTCACCAGCTTGAGCGTGGGCCCATCTGGCTTGAGCAAAAAGCTCACCAGCTTAGACCCAAGGCCCCTGGCTCCAGCAAGGGGTTGCTCCGTCTGCTGAAGGCCCGCGGTCAAGGCACACGTGAGAAAGCAATCAATGAACAACTAAGGTTGTTTTTCGCAACGGCAACGAAAAACTAATGATTGATGCTTCTCACCTCTCTCTGTTTCTGTCTCTCTGTCCCCATCTATTCCTCTCTGTGACTCTCTCTCTGTCCCTGTAAAAAAAAAAAAAAAAAAAAAAAATTCCGCCTGACCTGTGGTGGTGCAGTGGATAAAGCGTCAACCTGGGAACACTGAGGTTGCCAGTTCAAAACCCTGCACTGGTCTGGTCAAGGCACATATGGGAGTTGATGCTTCCAGCTCCTCCCCCGTTTCTCTCTTTCTCTCTCTCTCTCTCTCACTCTGTGTCTCCTCTCTAAAATGAATAAAATAAAAATAAAATTTAAAAAAATTCCCTGCAAAGGGTGAGAAGAAAGAGAAGGCAGCCAGATGAGAGACACAGCTCATGCAAAGACTCGGAGTTGGACCTAGCAGATGGTGTACAAATATGATCAGAGCCCCCTTGGTGGGCATGGACTCCGTGCCAGACCATGGCTGGATGCTCCCAGGCCTTGTCTTTACAATCCTCAAACAGCCCAGGGGTTGGCTTGACAGCTAAGGAAACAGGCTTGATTTAAACAGAGAAACTGAGGTCCAAAGAGAGGAGCAATAGAGAGGGGCTCCAGGTGAGAGGCTTGTGACGCACCTGGCTAGAAGGGAGGATTTTTGACTAACTGCCAATTGTGCAGAGAGCTGAGGGGAGGGGCTAATAAATCTTTCTATGTTGAAAATTAATATTTATTTTTTTCAGTAGTGTGTGGATGTACCTCTACTGCCTCTCTCCCTCCCTCAGGCCACACACATGGTGGGGTAAGAGGATTTCAGAATGGAGGACAAAATGGGAGCCTAGTTCAACAAACTTGAGGGTGAACTCTCTAAAAGGGTAGAGAAAGGATAGAGTCCCATACCAGGGGTACGGAGGGGAAACTGAGGCCCAGAGGAGAGGACCCACTCACCCCTCTCGGTGTCAGCTACCAGGATCCTCCATGTAGGGTCCATTCATTCAGGTCCATCCCTCAGTCGAGCCCCATCTACAGTTTAGCACATCATCAGCACATAGTTGGAGTTCTCTCTAATGGATGCTCACACCCCAGTTCACATGGAAAGAAACTGTAGCCCAAGAAGCTTGGGTGGGTAACATGCCCCAGGTCACTCAACTAGGGGTACTTGATGCTGAATTCAGTTTGCCATCAGAGTCTGTAATTTTTTAACTGCAGGCAGCTCTCTCCCTCTCTCCTTTCTTCCCTCAGAACCATTTAAACGATTACAAAGATGCTATTTTTATCTCGGGGAAAATTCAATTATAGACATTGACCTTTATGTTTCTTTCCAGGCTCACGTGCTGCAGGCCCAGGGTGTGAAAGGCTCCTGTGAATGTTCTCAGAAGAGAAATGTCTTCAAAGGCAAAAACTGGAGAGGTAAGAGGCAGAGAGAGGCCAAGGGCTTTGAAGGTCCCATTGGAGGGACCACGGAATGAGAGGCATGTCTCAGCCCTCAGGGGGTGTCTGGAGAGCAGGAATTCCCTTGTTGCCACATTTTGGGGCCAGGGTCAGGAAAATCCAGACTGCACTAGTTTTTTTTTTTTTTTTTTTACAGGGACAGAGAGAGAGTCAGAGAGAGGAATAGATAGGGACAGACAGACAGGAACAAAGAGAGATGAGAAGCATCAATCATCAGTTTTTCGTTGCAGTTGGGATACCTTAGTTGTTCATTGATTGCTTTCTCACATATGCCTTAACCACGGGTCTTCAGCAGACCGAGTAACCCCTTGCTCGAGCCAGCGACCTTGGGTCCAAGCTGGCGAGCTTTTGCTCAAGCCAGATGGGCCCGCGCTCAAGCTGGCGAGCTCGGGATCTCAAACCTGGGTCTTCTGCATCCCAGTCCGACGCTCTATCCACTGCGCCACCGCCTGGCGAGGCCAGACTGCACTAGTTTTTAGTGTGGTCTCTTCATAGGTTCTCCACCTGATTCTCACTGTATTTTCTGTTTTCCTGTACAAATTTTTTGGGTCTAGCAATAGCAGAAGCTCATTCAATGGGTTGGGGCCTCCCTTAAGTAATTGTTCAAAAAAATATTAATGGGGCCCTGGCCGGTTGGCTCGACGGTAGAGCATTGGCCCGGCGTGTGGAAGTCTGCGGTTCGATTCCCTGTCAGGGCACATAGGAGAAGCTCCCATCTGCTTCTCCACCCTTCCTCCTTTCCTTCCTCTCTATCTCTCTCTTCCCCTCCCACAGCCAAGGCTCCATGGGAGCAAAGTTGGCTCAGGTGCTGAGGATGGCTCCATGGCCTCCACCTCAGGCGCTAGAATGGCTCCAACCTCAACCAAGCAACACCCCAGATGGGCAGAGCATTGCCCCCTGGTGGGCATGCTGGGTGGATCCCTGTCAGGAGCATGCGGGAGTCTCTCTGATTGCCTCTCTGCTTCTAACTTTGGGATAAAAATAGGAATGGAATGTTAGACGCTGTCCTAGGTACTGGGAGGAAATGGTAAACAGAACAGAATTAAAATGTCCATTTCTAAGAGCCAATGTTGTGTGTTAAAAAAGTAAACCAGTCAAATATGCAATAGGTGGTGAGAACAAAGGAAAGAAATCAAGCAGCAAAAGAAAATAGAGATGTGTGGAGAAGTAAATTTTAAACAGGTTGGTTGGGGGAGGGCTCAGTGAGATGATAGCTTTTGAACACTAGAGACCAAAAGAAGTAGGGGAGGGGAGGGCAGAGGGCACAGCCTGTGCAAAGGTCCTGAGGCAGTCCCAAGCCTTGCATGTTGGAGAAACAGCAAGGAGACTTGTGTGGCTTCAGCAGGGTAAGCTAGGGGTAGAGAGGGAAGAGTTGAAGGTGCAGATGTTATGGGTGCAGGTCATGCAGGGCCTGTAGGCTATGGGGAGGTCTTGGGCTTTTATCCTCCTGAGTGTGGGAGTCCTGGGAGACCTTGGGCAGAGGAGGAATGGAACCTGATTCAGCTGCTCACTAGCTCCCTCTGGCTGTTTTGGGAAAGACAGACTGAAGAAAGGCGATGGCAGTGACCTCTCCTGGCTGCTGTGGAAACCGCAAACTCTGAGGGAACAGGGTGGAAACTGGGGACCAGGGTTCAGGCAACTGTACTGGTCCAGGCTGGAGGTCATGAAGCTGTACCAAAGGATGTAGAAGAGGGGGAAGAAGTGGGCAACTTCTAGATAGATTCTGGAGGCAAAGCCGATTTTCTAAAGGACTGGTTCTAGGATGTGGGGAAAGAGGAGAGCTGAGGATAATGCCAGTGTGTCTGCCCTGTGTGCCTGGAAGATTGGAGCTGCATCAGAAGAGACAGAAGGAGTGGGAAGGGCTAGTCTGAAGGGGGAGGAGATGAGAATCGAGATTTGGCTTTGTTGTGTAATTGGGAGCCCACATGGAGATGTCAAGGGGCCAGTTGGATATTAGGGTTTGGAGTTTGGGGGAGAGATGCCTTAGGAAGACATAGGTCTGTTGGTCAATGATGGAAGAAGGCATTTGAATCCATGGGAATGGACAAGGGGATAGGGGAGAGAGAAGATGCTTGAGGGTGTCCTGTGTTTAGAAACTGAGAAGAAAAGGAGAGAAGCTGGCAAAAATTGAAGGGGTCCAATAGAAAGGATGGGGGAAGCCAGGTGGATGCAGGCTCTCAAGGACCGAGTGAGGACATTGTTCCCAGGAGGAGGAGGGACTGGCCAGGTGAGATGCTGCCCGGAGTGAGGGGAGGATGGGGACTGCAAAGTGGGCATTGTATTTGGTCTGGAAGGTCACTTCGACAAGGGCAATCTCAGAACAGTGGTGGAAAGGGCTCACCACTAAGATTTTAAGAAAGGACTTTAGGCCAGACCAGGTGGTGGTGCAATGGATAGAGCGTCGGACTGGGATGCAGAAGACCCAGGTTTGAGACCCCGAGGTCGCCAGCTTGAGCGCGGGCCCATCTGGCTTGAGCAAAAGCTTGCCAGCTTGGACCCAAGGTCGCTGGCTCCAGCAAGGGGTTGCTCGGTCTGCTGAAGACCCGCTGTCAAGGCACATGTGAGAAAGCAGTCAGTGAACAACTATGGTGTCGCAACGGCAATGAAAAACTAATGATTGATGCTTCTCACCTCTCTCCGTTCCTGTCTGTCTGTCCCTATCTATCCCTCTCTCTGAGTTTCTCTCTCTGTCCCTGTAAAAAAATAAATAAATAAGAAAGGACTTTAGCTCTCTGAACCTCAGATACCCCACATCTGGAGTGAAAGTATCAGTGAGACTACCCCCCCACATACACACACATACACAGACACACACCACCACCACCACCACCAAAGTCAGTGTGAGGATTTGGTGAAGTCATATACTCAGCACATACTCTGCTTGGTAAGGCAGAGCTGGTATCACTGAACTGTTGTTGTTACAGGTAGGAGTTTTATCTGTCCATCCATCTACCTTCCCAATCATCCACTTATTCATGTATTCATTCACCCACCCACCACTCATCTATCCATCCACCTACCCATCTATTCATCTCTCCACCTATCATCCATTCATTCATCCAGCCAGCCATCTAGTCACCCACCCACTCATCTTCCCACTCATCCACCCATCCATCCATCCATCCATCCATCCATCCATCCATCCATTCATTTATTTACCAGTCCATTTATGCATCCATCCATCATCCATCCCTCTATTCTTCTTCACTCTATTTATCCCTCCATCCCTCTATTCATTCCTCTATTCATCCCTCCATTCATCCCTCCATCCCTCCATTCATCCCTCCATCCATCCACCCACTCATTCTCCCACTCATCTATCCATCTGTCTATCCATCCATCCATCATCTACCTACCCACCAATCCATCCATCCATCCATCTATCCATCCATCCATTCTTCCATTCAACCCTTCTGTGTCTATACATGCTGGGTTCTATGTTCTGTTCCATCTTTGCCTATCCTGCTAACTCCCCCGCCCTCTCTGCTCATTCTCTTGATATTCTCAAAGCAGCGCCCAGGTTTGACTCTTTGTGTTCCTCCCCTGCATCCTGGGCATTGCTCACCATCATCAACCTGAGTTTCAAGGGACCAGAGCCAGCCAAGCTGTTCCTCCTGCTCCATGGCTCTGGGCTGTGCTCAGGGTAGAACACAGAGGTCCCTCCCACAGAGCCCCTTCTCTGAAGTCCAGTTCTGGGGTCCAAGTCTCAGGATTTACAACATTTATATCAGCTGAAAAATATTCCTTTGGGTCTTTTTTCTGGCCCTGGAGCCATGTTGGAGAGCTAACCTCCCCATGTACCCCAAACTCTGCTCACTGATCTCCTTGAACAGAAGACCTCTTAGCACCAGTATCAAACTTTTCTTTGTTTAAATTACTGTCTTGTTTCTGTTTTTCTCCCCACCCCCTGAGAAGTGGACAGAATTGGATAGATGTGGGAGTGGGGACCAGCATAGAAGAGTCTTGTACCAGCTCAGCCCAGATTTACGGCATGACCTTAAGGCACGTCCCCAATCGAGGCCTCCATTTCTCCAATAGAGGAATAAAGCAAAAATTCCTTTCTCACAAGGAGGGAAGATTATGCAGATGTGCCTACCTTGTGGGCTACCCCCCAGCTGGTGCTTGATGAGTGGCATACTCATCTTTAGGTGTGGTGTTTATAAACAGGACCCCAATGAAAATGACATTGGATAAGATTTATCCATAGTCCCAAGGTTGGCCAGAACATCCTGGAGTCAGCCACCTGGGTTCAAATCCCAGCTATATCATGGCTTACTGTGGGCAAGCCATGTTCCCTCTGTGAGCCTCAGTTTCTTTATTTGTACAATAGAATCACAATCCTCCATACCTCAAGGCTAAATGAGTTATACATCTAATGCACTTAGGACAAACTATTATTATTATTATTATTATTAATTACTTATAGCTCCCAGACATAAGCACTACTGACATTGTGATATGTGGTCTTCAGATATTTTTTTATGCGTAAAAACAGTTTGGGGATCAAAATGGGATCCTATTTAAAACCACTTTCTCCCAATGAATTAATAACTGCAAAAATAGTTAGGTCTTCTAACCCAGAGCTGGGCATTTAATATTTTGTTATATTCTCTCAACAGCTTAGAAGGGAGACATTTTTATTTGTTTTCATTCACAAAAGAGGAAAAGGGTCATACAGTGAAAAGGAAGTCTTGCTGACCAGTTAGCTCAGTCGGTTAGAGTGTCATCATGAAACACCAAGGTTGCAGGTCCGATCCCTGGTCAGGGAATAGAAAGGAAGTGACCAATGAATGCACAACTAAGAGGAAAACAAATGAATGCTTCTCTCTCTCTCTCCTTCTCCCTCCCTCCCACCCCCTCTCTCTAAAACCAGTCAATAAAAAAAAGAAAGAAAGACTGGATATGACCGACCCCAGATCAGCCTGATTCAGAGGCTTCATGGATTAGCCAGGCTAGTGACTCCTCTCCTGGAGCAGCTTGGGCTAGGCTCCACCCCAGCCAAAGACTTCCTCCTGAAGTCATGGCAACCGGCTCCTTCGAGATGCTAATTAAGGCAAATAGGAGAAAATTCCCACCCTTGACCCTTCCAGAGAATTCAATGCCGAAAGGGCACTCCCTCCCGCCCTCTGTGTGCAGGCTAGGTGTTATGGGAGCAGAGAGCACCAGGTTGCTGAGGGATTTTGGTTTCCTCTGTTATGTCACTTGCTCTGAGGCTGGGTCCCTGGAGGCTGAAGCAGGAGTGGAGAAGAGAAGCAGTGAGCTTACCAGTTTGGAGTTTGTAGATGCCAACCATGGGCCAGGCGCCAGACTTTAAGCACTATTCATTCAATGTTCAAAAAATTTAGTATTACAAAGAAAAAAAAAATTTAGTATTACGTATTTCTTTGTTTGGGTAGGAAAAAGTGAAACAGGGTATACAAGTCAAGAGCAGTACATTGATGGCACCTGCCTTATGCCAAACCCTATTCTTAGCACATGATTGGTATTAATTTATTATCTCCTAATCCAAACAGCCCTCCAAGGTGCACATCATCGCTTTAGTTTTGTAGGTGATAACACTGAGGCACAGAGAGGTTAAGTGACTTGCCCAAGGTCACACAGCTGGTCCAAGGCAAGCTGGGCATCTTACCAATGCTTTTTGAGGTATAAGAATTTAGGGAAAAAAATTTTTTTCTCCCTATCTTGGACCTGGTCACCTAGTACTTGTCCTAGCGGCAGCCATTGTTCCTTCCAGGGACAGCGTGTGGACACATAAGCACTGGTATTTCCCCTCCCTGCCTGCTTTTCTAACGTGTGTGTGTTCTCAAATGCTGCCCTGCACTTTCCCCGCTGTCACTTAACAGTGCCTTTGAGATCACTTCTTCTTGGTGCTTGGATTCTCTCTTTCAATGCTGTTGTCAACTCCTCCCCTGAGAGAATAAACCAGACTGTTTTTACTACGATAAAAGACACATAGTGTAAAATTTACCACTTTAACCACTTAAAATGTACAACTTAGTGGCATTAAGAACATTCACAATATTGTACAACCATCACCACTATTAAGTTCCAGGAATTTTCCATCTCCCAAAAAGAAAAAAAAAATTTTAAAATATATATATTGTGGTATAACATACATAACAAAATGTGCCATCTTAATCATTTTAAGTGTCCAGTTATGTGGCATTAAGTACATTCACACTGGTGTACAACCATTATCACCATCCATCTCCAGAACTTTCTCATCTTCCCAAACTGACACTCTATACCCATTAAACACTAACTCCCCTCCCCCTCCCCCAGTCCCTGGCACCCACCATCTACTTTCTGCCTCTGTGAACTTGACTCCTCTGGGGACTTCATATAAGTAGAATCACACAGTATTTGTCCTTCTGTGTCTGGCTTATTTCACTGAGCATAGTGTCCTCAGGGTTCATCCATATTGGAGCATGGGTCAGAACTTCCTTCCCTTTTAAGTCTGAATTCCATTGTCTGGATGGACCAGGTTGTGTTTATCTATTCATTCATTCATGGACACTTAAGTTGTTTCCACCTTTTGGCTGTTGTGAATAATGCTGTTGTAAACATGCATGTGCAAGGTTTCACTGGAACACCAGTTTGCAGTTCTTTGGAGGATTAGACTAGAGTGTTAGAAACTGTCCCTGTGGATGGACATTTAGGCTGTCTCCGTTTCCATTTTACCATTGCAGACAAACTGTGTTCAGCATTCTTACCAGCTCTGTGCCTTGGGCAAGTCACTTTATCTCTGAGCGCATCTGCTTCTCCACTTGTAACATGGGAATGATAATACTTCCTACCTCAAAGGATTGTGGGAGAACTAAATGTGAAAACTGTAATAAAGGGCTTGGAATGGGGCCCGGACACAGTAAGTGCTCAATTAATGTTCGCCTTCCTGGGAAGTTCAGAAGTGCTTTGCTCTTTTGCCCCCATCAGAGCGTCAGCTTTTGAAACTAGAGAGCCAGGAGGTTGCTGGCTGATTGAATATGGGGTGGCAGGCAGGAGAAAACATGGCAGAGGGTTGGGGTTATTTCATAGGGTGACAAGGGCCCAGGTGGCCACATGGGGCCTGACACACATAAGGGGACAGTCACACAGACTACCATGTGTGTCCTCAAGCAAGCTGCCTGGGCATGTGCAGAGGCAAGGAAGTAGCAACTGAAATTCACTGGATGTCATGAGCCCATCTGCCTCCCTTCACGGGCAGGAGCAGGGACACATGTGGGGACACAAATGCCATAGTGACATCTGTGCCCTTTGTTGCTTAAATTAGACTCAGCTCATCAGCCCCAGAAAGGCAGCTCTGTGAGGCAGCCAGAGCTGGGCAGGAGAGAGTGAATGAATCTGCTACTGGGTTTGTTTATTCATTCATGTGTGCATACACTGAGCACTAAATGTGTGGGAGATGCTGTCCTAGGTGCTGGGACCCAGCAGGGAAAAGTTAACCAGGTGCGGTTTCAGTGTCTGGTGGCTCATGCTCCCATTTTGATTTTATTTTATTTTGTTTTTAAAGTGAGAGGAGGGGAGATAGTGAGACAGACTCCTGCATGCGCCCCAACTGGGTTCCACCATCTGGGGCCAATGCTTGAATCAACAGAGCTATCCTCAGTGCCTGAGGTTGACACTTGGACCAACTGAGCCACTGACTGTGATAGGGGAAGAGAGAGAGAAAGGAAAGAGGGAAGGGAAGAGAAACAGATGGTTGCTTCTCATGTGTGCCCTGACTGGGTATCAAACCTAGGACATCTGCATACCAGGCCGACGCTCTATCCACTAAGCCAACTGGTTAGCAGGGGTGCCCACACTTTTTCAGCTTGCGAGCTACTTATAAGATGACCAAGTCAAAATGATCTACCTACAATAAAAATGCAAAACATAAATTTATTTCTTCTATATTATTATTTAAGTTACTATTATTACTATTTAATATTGTGTATTCTTCTTTCACCTTTCTCCTTCTCAGCTCTCTTTTCAGAGGAAAATCAATGTCATAGTTTTTATGAACAGTCCGAAAAAGCCGCTCCACATTTCCCTTCTTTGGAATAGCAATGGCACACAGACAGATGAGGCAAACGCACTTAGAATATGACATAGTGAAAAAAATCCCCTCCCATTCTGTATGAAAGTGGTAGGTTTTAGGCTTCTTACTCGGACCAGCTACGGCACTCATTTTTATACCCTCTGTTGTATTTAGTTTAAATAAATTGAAGGCTAACTACGCAGCAATGTAACTGAACAAGTTAGCGCAGTTTAACGCGCATGCATAGGGTGTCAAAAGTTCAGACTTCAGATTGGCTACCCTGTATGCCAATCAAAAGACAAATGTCTTTTTAATGTCATGTGATCTACCCACACTTCCTTCACGATCCACCAGTAGACGTATTGAGCACCCTGGGTTAGGGCATAATGCTCCTATTTGACAGATGAGCAAACTGAAGCTCAGGGAAAGGCAGGGACTTGCCCAGCGTGACACAATTCAAGCAGAAGCAACGGACATTGAACAGGTAAATAATCCCTGACAAATGCATGGAATTTTACCAAATGGGGATTGGAACTGAGGAGGAAATTAACAGGGGGCAGGAGATAATTGTGTGCCTGCTCAGAGAAGATGATCAGGAAAGGCTTCTCACTGGAAATGACATTTAGGCAGAAGGCTCAGTAATGAGAAGAGCTGGGGGTTCAGTCAAGAGTTTGGGGGGCTTCCAGTTAAGATGGCAGCGTAGGTAAACACAGTACTAGCATCCTCCCACAACCACATCAAAATTACAACTAAACTGCTGAACAACCATCATTCAGAACCACCTAAAATATAGCTGAAGAGAAGTCCTGTACCTAAGGATATACAGAAGAAGCCACATTGAGACTGGTAGGAGGGATGGAGACGCGGAAGAGGCTGGTCCCACACCTACTTGAGGTGGTTAAAAAGTCAGGAGGGGCTTCAGGCAGTGGTGCAGTAGATAGAGCATCAGCCAGGTATGCTGAGGACCCAGGTTTAAAACCCTAGGGTCTCAAGCTTGAGCGTGGGCTCACCGGCTTGAGTGCGGGCTCTTCTGGCTTGAGCCCAGGGTTGCCGGCTTGTGCTTGGGATTATTGAGATGACCCTACGGTTGCTGGCTTGAATTCAAAGGCCATTGGCTTGAAGGCCAAGGTCTCTGGCTTGAGTCTCAGGTCACTGGCTTCAGCAAGGGGTCACTGGCTCTGCTAGAGCCCCCTGGTCAAGGTACATATGAAAAAGCAATCAATGAACAACTAAGATGACAGAACAAAGAATTGATGCTTCTTATCACTCTTCTTTCCTATTTGTCTGTCCCTTTCTCTTGCTCACTCCAAAAAAAAAAAAAAAAAAGAAAGAAAGAAAGAAAAGTAATCAGGGGGGTTATCTGGGCTGTGGAGGGTCCCCCTGAGGAGCAAGGGGCCCCAGCCCCACACCAGGCCTCTGGCCCACTGTTTCAGTACCGGAAAGAAAAGTCCCCACAACTTCTGCCTGTGAAAACCTGGGGTGTTTGTGGCTGAGTATGACTGAGGCTGCTGGAGTCCCAGGTTTTCCTCATAAAGGGCCCACACAGGGTGTTTCGTGGACTCACAGCAGCTCCAAGGTGCCAGGGACATACAGGGAGGAACTGAATTCCAATGAGGGCTGGAAGGGGCAGCTTTCTCCCAGATGAAAGTCTGGCAGAGGCCACTGTTCTTTTGCTGAGCCTTCCCTTGACAGAGCAGGCAGACAAGTGCCATATTTTAGTCTCTATCAACTTTGCTGACACTGTTTGCTCTCGTTGGTGATTCCTTGAGGCTCCATCCAACTTTTGGGCCCACCCATTCCCTTTCTAGTGGCTTTTCCTTCCAAGTGGCCTGTTTTGGCTCATGCTGCAGACTTTCTTAAAATCTCTCAGACAAATAGCATCTGGCTTTGGTGTGCCCCATACCTCTTGCTAAGTGGACGCAGGCCCAGTTCTAGCAGCAGCTAGCTTAGGTTTGCAACTTGGCCTCTCCTGGGCACCTCCAAACCCAGGACAGACTGCAGCTCTTTGCAGATTACATTGTGTTTGGGCCCAGTGTCCCCAGGCAGAGCACAGACAACAGTTGACCTTGGCCTACACCTCCCAGGAGGCTCTGGAGCCAGCAAACCTGTGGACAGCTTCAGACCATGCTGAAACACCACCCATCCACCTCCACAGTGACACACTCAAGGGAACAGAATCAGTAGGCACCAGAGGCCTCCTGGTTACACCAGTCCTGCTCTGTGGGGTCAGCCCCTGCATACCATATCCTCTACAGTGGTCATGGTCAGTCCTTGCTGCCCATTGGCCTGGGATAAATCCCTCCCATTGATGTACCAACAGCAATCAAGGCTCAGCTACAATGGGAGGGTGCACACAGCCCACACAGAGGGCACACTTGAAGCACCCAGCTCAGGTGACTGGGAAGGCTATACCACTGGGTCCTATAGGACACCTACTATATAAAGCCAAGGAGACATAACAGCTCTATCTAATACATAGAAACAAACACAGATGGGCAGCCAAAATAGGAGACAAAGACACATGTCCCAAATAAAAGAATAGAACAAAACTCCAGAGCAGAGAAAGAGCTAAGCAAAATGGAGACAAGCATCTAAAAGATGCAGAGTTCAAAACATGGTTATAAGGGTGCTCAGTGATCTCAGTGAGAACTTCAACAAAGAGATAGGAAACATAAAAATGGAGATAGAAAATATAAAAAGGAACCACCAGTAATGAAAAATACAGTAACTGATATGAAAACTACACTACAGGGAATCAACAATAGATAAAACAAGATAAAATCAGTGATTTGTCAGATAATGAAGCAGAAAACACCCAATCAGAACAGCAAAAAGAAAAAAGAATCCAAAAAAATGAGGACGGTATAAGGAGCCTCAGGGACAACTTCAAGCATACAACATTTGCATCATAGAAGAATTGGAAAGAGAAAAAAGATAGCAAGAAGTTGAAAACCTATTTGAAAAAATAATGACAGCTCAATGTCACCGTGTTAAAGTTAATTTTCTAAATAAAATTTTAAAATTAAAAAAAAAATAATGACAGAAAACTTTCTGAAGCTGATGAAGGTAAGAGACATACAAATCCAGGGAGTGAAGAGTCCAGATTAAGATGAACCCAAAGAAACCCACACTAAGACACATCATAACTTAAATGTCAATGGTTAAAACAAAGAGAGAATCTTAAAAGCAGGAAGAGAAAGATAGTTACTTACAAGGGAGCTCCCATAAAACTCAGCTGATTTTTCAACAGAAACTTTGCAGGCCAGGAGGGATTGGCAAGAAATACTCAAAGGGATGAAAAGCAAGGACCTGCAACCAAGACTATTCTACCTAGCAAAGCTATCATTTAGAATCATGGAGCTGCGCAGACAAAAAAAGCAAAAGGAGTTCATCACCACCAAATCAGTATAACAAGAAATGTGAAAGGGTGTTCTTTAAGAACAAAATAAAAATATATAAACTATGAACAATAAACTGGCAATAAATACATCTATCTAGCCTGACCAGGCGGTGGCGCAGTGGATAGAGCATCGGACTGGGATGCAGAAGACCCAGGTTCGAGACCCCGAGCTCGCCAGCTTGAGCGTGGGCCAATCTGGTTTGAGCAAAAGCTCGCCAGCTTGGACCCAAGGTCGCTGGCTCCAGCAAGGGGTGCTCCATCTGCTGAAGGCCCGCGGTCAAGGCACATATAAGAGAGCAATCAATGAACAACTAAGGTATCACAATGAAAAACTGATGATTGATGCTTCTCATCTCTTTCTGTTCCTGTCTATCTGTCCCTATCTATCCCTCTCTCTGACTCTCTCTCTGTCCTTGTAAAACTAAATAAATAAATAAATTCAAAATACATCTATCTATCTATCAACAATTACTTTATGAAAGTGGATTAAATCAAAAGACATACAGTGGTTGAATGGATAACAAAACAAGACCCTTACATATGTTGTTTAAAGGAGACTCAGACTGAAAGTAAAGGAATGGGAAAAGATATTTCAGGAAAATAGAAATTTAAAGAAAAGCCCAGATAGCAATATTTATTCTAGACAAAATATACTTTGAAACAAAGGCTATCTCAAGAGATGAGGAAGACCGCCTGACCTGTGGTGGCGCAGTGGATAAAGCATCGACCTGGGATCACTGAGTTTGCCAGTTCAAAACCCTGCACTGGTCTGGTCAAGGCACATATGGGAGTTGATGCTTCCAGCTCCTCCCTCCTTTCTCTCTTTCTCTCTCTCTCTCTCACTCTGTGTCTGCTCTCTAAAATGAATGAAATAAAAATAAAATAAATTAAAAAAAAGACATTTGTCTAAAAATAAAGAGATGAGGAAGACCTTAGTAATTCTACTTCTGGATATTTATCTGAAGAACCCCAAACACTAAATTGAAAAGACTTATACATCTATATGTTCATTGCAGTATTATTTACAATAGCCAAGTTATGGCAGCAACCTCAGTGTCCACCAATAGATAAGTGAATAAAGAAGTGGTGCATACATATGTACAGTGGAAAATCACTCAGCCATAAAAAAGAATGAAATATTGCCATATCCAATAAAATGGATGGGCCTGGAGGGTATTGTGCTGAGTAAAATACATCAGAGAGAGAAAGACAAATGCTATATGATTTCACTTAAATGTGAAATCTAAAAACCAAAATAAATGGACAAGCAGAACAGAAACAGAATAATAAATACAGAGAACATCTGACAATTGCCAGGGGTATTGGGGGATGGGTGAAAAAGGTGAAGGGATTAAGAAGTACAAATTCGTGGTTACAGAACAGTCATGGGGATGTGAACTACAACATAGGGAATACAGTCAATAATGTAATAACTATGTATGGGGTCAGATGGGTAATAGATTTTTTGGGGGAATCTCTTCGTAAGTTATAGAAATGTCTAATCCCTGTGTTGTATACCTGAAACTAATATAATATGGTACATTGGCTGTAATTGAAAAATAAAAAGTTGCCCTGGCCGGTTAGCTCAGTTGGTTAAAGCATTATCCTGAGACCAGAAGGTTGCAGGTTCAAACCCAGGTCAGAGCACACCCAGCAAGCAACCAATGAATGAACAACTGAGTGGAACAACAAATGAATGCTTCCCTTACCCCTCTCCTTTCTTTCCCTTTCTCTCTCTATTTCTTATTTATTTATTTTTCTGAAGTGAGAAGCAAGGAGGCAGAGAGACAGACTCCTGCATGCGCCTGACTGGGATCCACTCGACATGCACAATAGGGGGCGATGCTTTCTGCTCATCTCATCTGGGCTGTTGCTCCATTGCAACCCAAGCCATTCTAGGGCCTGAGGCAGAGGACATGGAGCCATCCTCAGCACCTGGGCCAACTTTGCTCCAATGGAGCTTTGGCTGCGGGAGAGGAAGAGAGATAGAGAGAAAGGAGAGGGGGAAAGGGTGGAGAAGCAGATGGTGCTTCTCCTGTGTGCCCTATCCAGGAATCGAACCTGGGACTTCCACACGCCAGGCTGATGCTCTACCACTGAGCCAACCAGCCAGGTAAAAAAATCAATCAATCAATAGAAAATTAAGCCCTAGCTGGATAGCTCAATTATTTGGAACATCATCTGGAAGCACAGACCTTGCCGGTTTGATCCCGTCAGGGCACATACAGGAACAGCTAGATGTTCCTGTCTCTTTGTCTCTCCCTCCCTGCCTCTCTCTCTGGAAAAAGAAAAGAAAAGAAAAGAAAAAAGTAACAAACTGAAAGAAAATAAATTATTATTATTTTTTCTGAAGTGAGAAGCAGGGGGCGGCAGACAGACTTCCGCATGTGACCAACCAGGATCCACCTGGCATGCCCACCAGGAGGCGATGCTCTGCCCATCTGGGGCATTGCTCTGTTGCAATTGAAGCCATTCCAGCACCTGAAGTGGAGGCCATGGAGCCATCCTCAGCACCTGGGCCAACTTTGCTCCCATGGAGCCTTGGCTGCAGGAGGGGAAGTGAGAGACAGAGAGGAAGGAGAGGGGGAAGGGTGGAGAAGCAGATGGGTGCTTCTCCTGTGTGCCCTGGCCGGGAATCGAACCCAGAACTTACAGACCAGGCCGACGCTCTACCACTGAGCCAACAGGCCAGGGCCTAAATTTTTTTTTTTTTTAAAGTGTTTGGAAAACAGTGTCAGGCAGCAGACACAGCCCATGCAAAGGCCCTGAGGCAAAACCATGCTGGCATGTTGGAGGAAAAGTAAGGTCTTGAGGCAGCAGAGTGAGCTAGGTGGAGAGAGGGAGGAGATGAGGGCAGGTAGAGGATCAGGACAGGTCGTACAGGGCCTGTGGGCCATGTGGAAGAATGTGAACTTTATTAAGAAAACTGTGGAAGGGAGACAGGATCCAGTGACCTGATAATATTCTCATTCAGGTTTTAAAGCCTTTATTTATTCAATTTTTTTTCCAGAGAGGAAGGGGGAGGAGAAGAGAGAGAGAGAGAGAGAGAGAGAAAGGGGGGAGGAGCAGGAAGCATCAACTCCCATATGTGCCTTGACCAGGCAAGCGCAGGGTTTTGAACCGGTGACCTCAGTGTTCCAGGTCGACGCTTTATCCCACTGTGCCAGCACAGGTCAGGCTCATTCAGGTTTTAAAGGGACTTCTCAGGCTCCATGTGTGAAACAGGCTGACAAGTGCATTTCTCCCTCCCTTTCCTCTTTCCTTCCCTTCCTCTTTCCCTCCCTCCCTCCCTCCCTCCCTTTCTCCCTCCCTCCCTCCCTCCTTTTCTTTCTCTCTCACTCCCTCTCTGCCTCTCTTCCTTCTTTCCATTCATTTCCCCAGGGGCAAAATCAGCCACAGAAGAATCTAAGCAGAATAGGGACAGGAGAGGGTTTGTTGGTCCGTCTGGCTGCTAAGTGAAATATGAAGTGTTGGAGGGAGAGGAAGAGGTGGGAGTTAAGGGACCAGGTGAGAACTGAGTAGAAGCCATCTCTGCCCCCTGTCCCAGGTTTCTTTCTTTCTTTCTTTTTTTTTTTTTTTTTTTTTTACAGGGACAGAGAGAGAGTCAGAGAGAGGGATAGATAGGGACAGACAGACAGGAATGAAGAGAGAGGTGAGAAGCATCAATCATTAGTTTTTCGTTGCTGTCGCAACACCTTAGTTGTTCATTGATTGCTTTCTCACATGTGCCTTGACCCTGGGCCTTCAGCAGACCGAGCAACCCCTTAGTGGAGCCAGTGACCTTGGGTTCAAGCTGATGAGCTTTTGCTCAAGCCAGATGGGCCTGCGCTCAAGCTGGTGAGCTCGGGGACTTGAACCTGGGTCTTCCGCATCCCAGTCCGATGCTCTATCCACTGTGCCACCGCCTGGTCAGGCTGTCCCAGGTTTCTTGTCTCATCCTGCACATTTCTTGTTTCCAAAAGTCATCCTGTGTCAGGCACTAGCAAGATGCTTTTGAGGTGTCTTCTCCTCACAGTTCCCCAAAGTTTCTCTAGTCCATGACAGTTAACAAAGGTGGCAAAGTGATCCCAGTCACCTGCAGACATAAATGTTGAAGGTAAAACACCAAGCCAAGAGTTGGAAAGCAGCCAGGCTAGTGACAATTCCCACAGTGGGTAGCCAAGAACACTCTTCCTGGCAGGCCGAGGTGGAGGGAAGTGAGTGAGGGCCAGATGTGGGGACCGCCCCTCCATGAGAGTCCCAAGCCCATCTGTCCCTCTGCCCACTTTGTTTTATGCATACTGCCACCATGTGCGGCATAACTGTGGATGGCGGATGCCAAGACTTTGACAACTCTGGGGACAGAACCCACATGCAAGATGCAGCCAAGGACCTGACCAGGCAGTGGCGCAGTGGATAGAGCATCAGACTGGGATGCAGAAGACCCAGGTTCGAGACTCTGAGCTCGCCAGCTTGAGCGCAGGCCCATCTGGCTCGTCAGCTTGGATCCAAGGTTGCTGGCTCCAGCAAGGGGTTGCTCTGTCTGCTGAAGGCCTGTGGTCAAGGCACATGTGAGAAAGCAATCGATGAACAACTGTGGTGTCGCAACGTCAATGAAAAACTAATGATTGATACTTCTCACCTCTCTCCGTTCCTGTCTGTCTGTCCCTATCTATCCCGCTCTCTGACTCTCTCTCTGTCCCTGTAAAAAAAAAAAAAAAAAAAAAAGATGCAGCCAAGGGCTTCTACCAGATCTGGAGGGCAGAGTTGGAACCAACCCTGGAGCTGGGTCTGGAGGTAAAACAGAGCCAGTGTTAGACCCTGGGCTATAGGGAGGGGGCCTGGAGAAGCCCCAACATCAACCATACCCAAGCACTATTGTATGTTAGGCATACCACACATATCACTTCATACAATCCACAGAACATCTCCATGAAGGAGAGATTTCTGTTTCTTCTTTACAGAGGAGGAAATGAAAGTTGGTGACAAGAAGTGACTTGGCTAACATGATACAGGGAAGATTTAGTCCAGTCAAAATTTAAACCCTGATCGATCTGAGTCCAGAATCCATCCTTCTGTCCTTTTTAGGAGGGTATAGAGGTTTTTCTCTAAGCAGAAGCAGCCCCTTAACCTATGGGTGGCAAACATGTGACATACAGATCACAAAGGTCTATTTAGCTGCCCATGACAGGCATCACTAATCAATAACAGAACTCTCCCAAGAAGGCAGGACCCAGGTATCACTAATCAATTACAGCACCCATTCCCTGTATAACAGGCACACAAAGTCAGAAGCCAGGCTCCAAGCTGCAACTTCCCATAAGTGAGCATGTGTGCAGTTGGAATTGTGAGATGAAAACAGGCTGACAAACGATCCTCGTCTTCCAGATGGACAACTTTAAGCCACAAATTTAATCCCTTCCCTGTTAAAAATCCCTTTAGTTTCCTTTCATTGCCCTAAGGATAAAATTCAAACTCCTGGCCCTGCCTTTGACCTTGCTGTTCCCTGCCCTCCATGCCATCTCTTAGCTCTTTAGAGAGTTCCCCCCAACCAGCCACTCTGGCTAAATAAGTCTCCCCAACATCACCCTTCCATTATGTTGCCATGCTTTTGTTTCTTTGTCGCAATGTCACTATCTTCAATGATCATCTTATTAGTCAGGGGTTTGTCCTTCCTACAAGGTAGGGGTGTAGTCTGCAGTGTCTGGAACCTGGAATGGATGTTGGGGTCCTCACTGCCAACTCCAAGAGGAAAGAATCTGATTGGCTCAGCCTACACCCTGGTCCAATCAGTTAAGACAGGAAGGTGGAGGTCACACTGTGAATGATGCAGGGGATGCTGTGTTAGTGGGGTGGAGGGTCAGGGCAATTATCAGGAAAAGCCCATGGGCAGGGCCGACACCCAGATGGGTTATGAAAGCAACAACAAAAACAAAGAACTAATAATAACAACAACAAAGAATCATAACTAATATTACAATTTTAATATTAAAATATTGTTCATATTTGGCAGATGAGGAAATTGAGGCACAAAGAGGGAATGCAATGTGCCCAAGATCACATAGTGAGTACTCAAATGTTCATTAGAAAGTTCTTTCCCCAGGAGGAGAAACATTCTTTCAAGACCTGACCAATAGATGACCCCCCCCCACACACACACACATAATATGTGACAGGAAATGAGAATCCCTTCCCCTGGGGGCTGAGCCTGGCCCTTCCTTATCTTTCTCAAAGGTCCCCAAGAGCAATTCCCTCCTACAGCATCTCAATCCTCTGTGACTTTCATTCAGTCTTGGTGTGGCTCCAGGAATGGGTAGGGCTTCAACTCTGGAGCAACAACTTCTCTTTGTGGCTACTCTGCCCCAACCGCTCTGGAGGGCCTGGAACAACAGCTGTGGATGAAATTTGCGTGTAGAGGACAAGGAAGTGTCTATCTTTATATTCTGGCATTAACGAGCCTCTGTCATATGAAATTGCATTTTATTTCTCCTCTTAATAAATGAGAATGATTTTTTTTAGCTCTTTCACCATCACTTGGTTCTCAAGTTTGAATTGTCTGAATGCTTAAAACACTTCTGACTACATCAACACATTTTAACATTTTTTCTCTCCTGAATGAGAAAAGCATAAAAAGCAGAAAAAAAAGTGAAAACATTCTGATTGTATTAACAGGAGTATAGAGTGCAAAAACAAGGAGGTGATTATGCTACTTTCTGTGCTTGGAACCTCACTAAGAGGAGTGTGTTTAATTCAGAAAACTGGTAAACTGAAATACAGGGAGGGAGAAGGTGGGATATAACACGTGTCATTCATTTTTTTCATTCAAAAACATTTATTGAGTACTCAGTGAGTGTCAGGTACAGTCCAAGGTGCAGGGGCTACAGGTATGGAAGAGCAGATGACAAGCCCTGCCCTCCTGACATGAAGAATGTGTGGAAAGACAGAAGTTAAGCAGTAAATTACATAAATAACCATCATAGTTTAAATGTAAACCCTTGGACACAGAAGGGAAGGGAGCCCAGAAGGGGAACCTCATCTGACTTCTTGGCTGTCTGTCATATTGAGGATGAAAAACAAAGCAGAGGAGCAGGAATAACATTTCTGAGAGTGGCAACAGCATGTGCAAAGGTTAGGAAGGAGTTGGGCATGGTGGGGAGCAGAGAGAGGTTGGTTAGGGCTTGTGGGTCCTGGTGAGGATGATCTGGGTTAATGACACAAATGTGCCCCACTTCGGTCCCTGCAGGTCACCCAGGCCCCAGAAAGGCTGCTAGAAAAGTGTGGCCGAGGGTCATTTTATCTCCCAAGTCTGTCCCCAATCTAGCTATTTCTCCCCCTAAGCTGCCTGCACCCTGGTCCACCCTATCAGTGTTACCCTGGGAGTTTCTGGAGAAGAGTCAGATTTGGAATAGATAAGGAATAATCAATGAACCAATATTTGAAAGGAGAAACATTTATTGGACAAGCATTTATTAAGCATCTGCTGTGTGCCAAGCTCAGCTAGGTGCTGGGGACACAGGGCAACCAAGATTGGGGATAGTGCCCTTGTTTTTACAGATGAGAAACCAAACAACAAATAGACAACATGGATTACTCAGGGCCACAGAGTAGCCAAGTGGCAGGTGTGTCTGACTCTAAACCCTGGGAGTCATCTGTTTCCTAATTCTGGCTCTTAGAGTGAAAGCTGAGGCGCTGCTTGGGGTAGGAGAGAAAGGGGGTAAGGGGAAGAAGGAGGAAAGAAAAAGGGAGGAGTGAAGAAAGGAGGGAGACTTTTTCTGAGCAACCTCCAGAAAGTAGGACCAGGGCCAGAGGAAGGAGGTGAAAGGGAGACAGAAACAAATAGATTATAGAAAAAACTAACCCTTAGCATCACCCAAAATTACAACAGCTCTACTATACAGGAAATTAGGGTCCTGTAGCTGGAAGTGTGCAAGGCCAGCTTGTATCAGGGAGCGTTCTCCACTCTGAGAAATCCCCTGATATCCCAGGCCACTCACCTCTCCATCAATCTGTGATGGAAGGGCAGAGGGGACCTCAATCTGAGATTTCAGGAAAGCCAAGGCTGAGCACGATTCAATCCTCAGAGACCTGGTTTCCAATCCAGCCTCCACTTTGTGGGCCTAGTCTGGTCCTCAGCCTTTCTGTGCCTCACCTATAAAATGGCGGCCAATAACAGCACAGACCTCCCAGGAAAAACATTGGGAACAATGTCCAAAACAGAGAGTGCATTCTGGAAATGCTATTTTTGGTGATACCTGCAGCTCTGGTAATCAGGGAGGCTATGGTTACTACTAAGGTTCGGGTGGGGTCTGGCACACACTGGGAATGCCTGGCAGCAGCCAACAGAACTCTGGAAGTGATGTCACTGATGTTTCCAACTCAGCCATCTGCAGACTTCCGCTCAAGTGCTCAGGGTGGAGTGAGCTCCTATTTACTGAGTTTTGGGGGCACAGTCTGCTCTGCCTGGGGGTGGGACCTCATACGCCTCAACCTCATCACACAGCCCCTGGGCAGCAGCTGCAGGAGCCAGAGAACTCAGGGGCTGTGTGTACCACCCCTGATTAGTGCATGCCTGGAGGGCCAAGTCCTGGGACTTTGTCATCTGGGTTCATGACACAAATGTGCCCCACTTTAGTCCCTGCAGGTCACCCAGGCCCCAGAAAGACTGCTAGGAAAGTGTGGCCGAGGGTCATTTTATCTCCCAAGTCTGTCCCCAATCTAGCTATTTCTCCCCTAAGCTGCCTGCACCCTGGTCCACCCTATCATCACCCACCTGGGTCAGCACTGTCACCTCCACTCTAGTCCCCTAGCTCCCACCCCCGCCTTCCTGTAGTCTGTCCTTCCTGAAAAAGCCACCAGAGGGCACCTGTGAGCTCTTGAGTCTGGTACCCTTCTTCCTCTGCCCACCCTCCAGGGTTCCCACCTCCCTTAGGGTAAAAAAAAAAGCCTAAGTCTGCCTTGCAGCCCAGAAGGTCCTGCACCAACTGCGCCCATACCCTTCTTGTTTTTCCTTCTCCCCTTCTCCCCCTCACTCATTCTGCTCCACCCACATGGATGTCCTTGCTGTTCCACCAACATACCAGGAAAAGTTCTGCCCCAGGACCTTTGCACTGACTGTTCCTGCTGCCTGGGATGTTCTTCATCCATAACTTTTAGGCCTGTGATGTTCAAATATCACAGTGAGGTCTTCCCTTACCATTCTATTTAAAAATTGCACCCCCTAGTCCTTCCCCTCTCCTGCTTCATTCCCCCAGCACTTCTCACCATAGATTTATTCACCTGGTTTCATGTTCATCTCTTCTGTTAAGAAATCTGGTATTTTTGCCTGTTTTGTGCCCTGCTGTGTCCCCAATGCCTGGCACATAGTAGGTGTCCAATAATTATCTGCCAGTTGCATGGATAAATTTAGAATGAGCTGAGTCTCACCTGGGGCTGGAAGCCCAGTCCTGTCTCTTCCAAGCTATGCAAATGTTAGTACATCCTTTTCAACTCTGAGCTTCAGTTTGCTTGGCTGTAAAATGTGCAGAAAACACCCATCTTACTCCCTGGGAAGGACCTGTGCTGCGTGGCTGCACGGGAAACTTTCATAACCCAGCATGCAGCAGGTGCTCATCAAATGAATGTTTCTGTTGTCCTATGTCCATGACCTTCTCCCTCTCCTCAGCTGCCTCCACCTAGCTCAGAAATGTCCCAATATTTTGTTTTTTTTCTGTTCTGAAAAGGTCATGTCCTAGGATTCCAAAAAGGTCATGTCCCCTTGTCCTAGGCGAAAAGGACAGTGACCCTAGGTTGGGACATCTGTGTGCTACTTCTCATACAGTCTGAGTCTCTAGGGCACAGGAAAAGCATCCCCTTTGAGGGCCCCAGAGTGCTAGGCACCAAAGAGTAGCTTGATGGGTAATTGGGACGCAAGGCGAGCAGATTTATTTAGCACTTCCCATTTTATCATGCACGACATCTCCGCTGCCAGGACGATCCCACTTGCAGCCTCGCAGTCGCATGGTTGGATGGAAGCCACAGAGGGTGGCAGGTGGAGGACTAAGCTCTAGCACTGCTGGGACCTTCATGCCCACTCCTATGTCCTGGCCAAGCTGCCCCCTCCCCGAGGCTGGGTTTCCTTTGGAGGTGTAAAGTAACAGTATGGCATATATTAAGTGCTTACTATGTGTCAGGTTCTTCTCTGATAACTGCACAATTAAAGGCAACTAGAAGCTGCTCTCAGTCATTTGTTATCTAACCTAGTGTCATGTACACTGGTTAACACAGGCTTGGTCAAACAGCCTGGCAATAGTTGCTGCTTGCTTAGTCTTCTTAAGAATATACTATGTATACAAACTGCAGATAAATAAACTGAAAATAGCTTTATAAACTTCTGGGGTAAAAAATATGTCTGGAGGCCCATACTTCTTAGATTGTCTAGTTATGGAGATGAAATGTCAATCTACCCCTGCAGCAGTTAGGGCAAACTGTGCCTCACCCCAGCCTGCAGCCCCCAGCTCAGAGCCCTCTAGCTCTGCCCAGAATCAGCTCTTTCCCCTTCATCCACCTCTTTGGGTGCTCCAGGACTCTCTTCCATCCTGCTGCAGCTGTGCTGCAGTCTATTCCAAATATGCATCTGGGCACAGTATGCAAATGAAGTGAGTTAACCCTTTCCACACTCAGGAAGGTCCCCCACACCCAGCAGGTATTTAGCAAGCACCAGGGTGTGTTTGGTTCTGTGGGATGGCTTAAGGAGCTCCCTGCCCAACCTAAGCCCTCAGCCCAGCTGTTATTAGTGACTTAAGCAAGTCAGTAGGACTTCCTGCAGGTGCCTTATAGGAGTTAGGAAAATGTGGTGTCGCAGAAAAGGCAAGACTGACTTGGGCCCAGCCTGGGAAAACACCCAGAGGTAGGGCCAGAGAAGGAAAGGGCTTAGCTTCTACAATCAGGCTGGTCCAGGCTTCTCCCTGGGCCAGGGACATCACCAGAGCCTTTCAACTTTATTGAGATATAATTTATACATCATACAATGCACCCATTTGAAGTGTATAATTTAATCATTATTAGGTTATTGCCAAATGATCATCATCATCAACCATCTACAACAGTGGTTCTTAACCTAGGGGTTCGATGAGTCGGTCTCAGAGGTTTGGAGAAGCCTTTGCCGTGGAGGCCAGAATAAAGTAATACCGTAATTTGTTGTGAGTTCATGCACTTTGTTGGTTTTGTTCTTTGAGCAAGGTGATGTTCATGCACGGCTCATTTTGTGCACCAGTAAAAAAACATATAGCTATGTCTTGAATTTGGAAAAAAAATCATATTTTATTTATCACTAAAGAAGGGTTCAGTGAATGCGCATATGAAACTGGTGGGTTTGGTACCTCAAAACTGGTTAAGAACCACTGATCTACAACCTAATTGGAGAATATTTTTATCACCCCAAAAGAAACCCCAAAAGGACTCATTGTCTAATCTAAGGTCATGAAGATTTATGCCTGTTTTTATCCAAGAGTTTTACAGCTTTAGCTCTTACATTTAGGCCTGTGATCCGTTTTCAGTTTATTTTTATGGATGGTGTGAGGTAAGGGTCCAACTTCATTCATTTGCGTGTGGATGTGCAGTTTTCCTAGCACCACTTGTTGAAAAAACCATTCTTGCCCCACTGAGTTGACAACTTGGTTGAAAATCAATTGATCATAGACATGAGGACTTATTCTGGACTTTCAATTCTATTCCATTGACCTATGTCTATTTTTAAGCCAGCACCACAGTGTCTTGATAACCATAGCTTTGAAATAATTTTGAAACTGGGGAGTGTGAGCCCCTCAACTTTGTTCTCTTTCAAGATTGTTTTGACTATTCTGGGTAACTTGAATTCCTGTATGAATCTGAGGATCAACTTGTAAATTTCTACAAAAGCAGCCAATTGGGATTTGTTTTTTTAATATATATATATATATATATATATATATATATATATATACATATATATATATATATATATATTTTTTTACAGGGATAGAGAGAGAGAGTCAGAGAGAGGGATAGATAGGGACAGACAGACAGGAGCAGAGAGAGATGAGAAGCATCAATTATTAGTTTTTCGTTGCCATTGCGACATCATAGTTGTTCATTGATTGCTTTCTCACATGTGCCTTGACCGTGGCCAAGTGACCCCTTGCTCGAGCCACTATTAAGTATTATGATAGCTATAGTGCCCTTTTTCAGGCTGGGGAAGTACCCTTCTATGCCTAGTTAGTTGAGAGTATTATCATGAAGGGATGATGAATTTTGTTAAGTGCCATAGTCACAATTTGAACCCATGTCTCTCTGACTCGAGAGCCCCAAATCAGCGGACTCCCAAAGGAGCCCCCATGGAACCCAGTAAAGAGCCAGTGTTCAGCAATGGGGTGTTCTCACGTGCCCGTTTTCTAGAGCATTTGAAGTGAACTTGAAGTAAGAGAGGGAGAAGGAGAAAGAGAGAGCGAGAGCCATGTTTAATTTGAAGAAATGTGTAATGATGGGAGTGACTTATGGAGGTGTTCACTGGCACAGAGCTGCACAGACTAGCAGTGACTCCCCTTTTGGTTTGTATGAAACAGGTCAAGGAGGAGGAGTCAGGGCCAGGGGGATCTTTATTTTTTTATTTTTTACAGGGACAGAGAGAGAGAGAGAGTCAGAGAGAGGGATATAGGGACAGACAGACAGGAACAGAGAGAGGTGAGAAGCATCAATCATTAGTTTTTTGTTGGCCTCACAACACCTTAGTTGTTCATTGATTGCCCTCTCACATGTGCCTTGACCGCAGGCCTTCAGCAGACCGAGCAACCCCTCGCTGGAGCCAGTGACCTTGGGTCCAAGCTGGCGAGCTTTTGCTCAAGCCAGATGGGCCTGCGCTCAAGCTGGCGACCTCGGGGTCTCGAACCTGGGTCTTCCGCATCCCAGTCCGACACTCTATCCACTGCGCCACTGCCTGGTCAAGCTGGCATAGGACAAAGTTTTAAGGGGGATGTTTTAGAATGCAGGGATTTAAGGCTGGGTCTGTGCAGACAACCTGGAAGCTGGCACAAGGAGTCCTGTTTACATACAGTATTGGGCAGCCAATGGTTCCCCTGGAGTTATCTCAACAAAAACACACTGGAGCTAATTACCAGGTTCTGGGAGACACTGGGGGTAGGGGCAGGCTGGGCTGGAAGGGAAGGGAAAAGAGACTGGGAGCACCCCCACCCACAGCAGAAGATGGAAATGTTCATTAACTGAACTTTTCACCCAACAAACAATGAGTCACACCCACTGCTTGCCAGGTGCAGAGGTTGGCTGAGACCCAGAGTCCACCAAGCCTTACCTCCCAATTCTAGTGTTTTCTACAGTTAGGAACTGTGAGCCTTCAGCCATACCTCTGAGGGAGAACATTCTTTCTTTGGTTCTCTTCAAGCTCTGGCTTGCAGGAAGTCTTTGTTTGGTGTTACTGAATCCTTAAAGCCTTTCTGACACTTGTCAACCTCCTGGGGCTGCCTGGAGGCTACGACAATATCATAATAGAATGTTCTGTTCTCCTTGTATTGATTTTTATCATCACCTGGCTAGCCACCCTGACTTTCCCATTGACAGCAACCACATTTATCAAGCAAGGTCTTCTTGAGTCTATATTTGATGCCAGGTGCTTGACATCATGTAGCCTACTTCACTCTCCCCACAACCCTAGGAGATAGACTATTAAAATTCCCCATTTATAGATGATCAAACAGAGGCACAGCTGGAGTAGGGAGACAGAAAATAAGCAAACTGGCCCAAATACAAAATCATACCAAATTATAATAAATAATGTGGTACCAAGATGAAGGGTGAGGAGGATTCAGCCTTGGGAAGAGCAGGAGGAACAGCATCCTAGACAGAGGGAACAGTCAGTGCAAAGGCTCTGAGGCTGGACTGTCACTGATGTTTGCAAAGAACATTGAAGAAGCTCCTGGGGGTGGAGTGGAGTAAGCAAAGGAGACAGGTAGAGGAAGGAGGAGACAAGAATAGGTCGTGTAGGATCTGTGGGCTTCACTGAAGACTTGTGTTTTTTACCTGGAGTGGGATCTTATCTATCTTCTTCTCTGGACCAATAACTCTTGAAAGACAGAAGTTTTTTAGCTTGTCTTGTTAAGTTTTGTTTCCCAGAACTTAACTAACAATGGGTACACAGATTAATAGTCTGAACAGATGGGTTTCCTGGACACACACTATACCATATTTTATGCCCATTTTCCTTTGCTATTCAAAAGAACTCTCAGAGGTAGCGATGTGGTTGTCCCCTTTTGACAAATGGGAATGGTGAGGCTCAGAGTGATTTGTTCAAGGTCCCTCCTCTAAATAGGTGGCAGAGCTGAGGCTCATGGGTTACAGTCTCATTTCACTCTGCCTCCATCTAGCAATCAAGGCTTGAACATCAACTGTACATGAAAAACCATGCCCAGCATTTGTGGGACCATCCCATTTGATCCTTCAAGATGGGGCTGTGTTCCCACTGCTTGGATGAAAAAACCAAAGCCAGATTGTCCACAGCTATGTCAGGGTCACGCAGCTAGGAAGGACAAAATAGGCTTTGCAGACCTGGCCACTGCACTGGCCACTGGAAAACTCCAAGCTTAATTTAGGTCTCTTGTTTAATTATTCATTCTCTCTTCTCTTCTCCTATGTATGACTTCCGCCTCCTCATTTTGTTCGCAGGTTAATGCCTTTTGTTTATATCTGCATCTTTGGCCTGGAATGAATAATCAATAATTTTGGAGGAAAAAAAATCCCTCAAATTCTAAACTGGAATTCCTTTGTGGCTGTGAGGACCTCTCCAATCACATACCTTGAGGAAATAAAACTATTTCAACATGTTCAGAACACAGTGATTTCTCGAGCAATCCGTCTTGTTTGGTGTCTGAGCACTCACACCTCACATGGTAATCCTTTCCTTTTATTAATCAGTTAATTAATTAATTTTTCTGTCTGTTTTCTCATTATCAAACACCAACACCAACTACAAGGCTAGGTAGGCACATTACCACAATTCATCCTTAGGCTCTCATGTGAGCAGGGGCTACCTTGCCCCATTTCACAGCTAGGAAAATGAGAACCAGAGAGGAAAATTCTATTTGCAGGTGGAAAAACCGAGGCTCAGAGCCTCACAAACGTAGTCAGTTCCTGAGTTGGGATTCCTATGGTGGTTGATCCTGACTCCAGGGCAGCTTACAATAACTAGGTGGGATGGATGTGTTTGTAAAGTGCTTACTCCGAAGGAAGGCTCCCTCATTTATTTACTCATTCATCCAACCAATACACAGGGATCCCACAGCCCATGGAATCACACCTTAGTGAGACCAGAATAAAATCAGGATGAGGTATAGAGAATGGAGAATGAGGTGGCTGGTGGCCTGGGTCAGGGAGGGCTTCTCCGAGGAGTTGCAGTTTGAACAGAAACTGGAAGATATTGGAGGAAGACTATTCCAGGCAAAGGAACAGCAGAGGCAAGGGCCCTGAGTCAGGAGTGAGCAGTTTGCTGTTTTAAGGAACTGGCTTGTCTGGAGCATGGAGATGGGGACAGTGGTTGACGCAAATGTGGAGAAATGGCTGGGTTTTACTCGAAGGGCACTGGGGAGCCTCGACAAAGTTTAGAGTAGGGCATGGTAAGCATCAAGGCCTTTGTGCCAAATATCTTGTGGCACGCACACGAACCGGTTGCCAGAGGGGTTCCCTCGCACTAACGCCACTACCCACGTGTCACGCTAAGCTGAGTGTTCCACGTGCTCCCGCGGACGTTTAAAAATCCCGCGGCCACGTGACTCAGGCACGCCTCCTCATTGGCCGGGGGGGCGTGGCGGCTGCGCAGTCACGCGTGCAGGTAGGACCCGCCTCGCGGCCGGCGGCGGCGGCGGCGGCGCTGGCGGAAGGGATGACGTCACCGGCCGGAGGCGGGGGTGCGCGCGAGCCGGCGCGAGGGGAGCGCGAGCCGCAGTGAGTGTCTTCGCGCCGCCCGCCCGGCCGGCGCGCGCACGCCGCGAGTCGCTGGTGCTTTGGCTCCGCTAGGATCCCGTGTAACAGTCAGGATGTGAAGCGGAGCAGAGCCGGGGGAGCCCAGCCCAGCCAGCCTCCAGGTAAAAAGGGAACAAAATTCCTAATTACTCCAAAATTGCAGTCGCTCCAATGGGTGTCTCATAGGCAGCGGAATGGGCAGCGCGCCGGCTTTGTGCCGGGAAGCCTGCACGGCCATTGTGTTCGGAGGACGCTCCGCTGCAGCCGGCTGCACGCCCAGTCGCTGTGCCCGGCCAGCTGCGTCCGAACAATGCCCCTGAAAGCCGGACCGGGCTGGGGCTACAGGGCGGCTCGGCGGGCGGGGCCGGGGGCTTCACCGCGGCAGGGGAGGGGGCTGGGCTGGATTCGCCCGGAGCGCGGCGTTGGAAGCTGCCCAACGCCGCCGGCTGCACCACTCCGGGCTGCGGGCGGGGCGGCGAAGGCGCTCAGGGTGACGTGCGTGTGTGCGGAGGGGGTGCTGGCCCCGGCGACGCCGGCGAGAGACCCCGGGATGGTCCTGGAGGCAGGGGGCGCTGTGCTGGTGTTGGGGGATGCGCGGGCGTCTGCCAGCGGAGACCAGCCCGGGACGTGTGGCTCCAGGTGGGAGCGAGGGAGAATCGGCAGGTGCGCCCAGGTTGGCTGCTTTGCCCACCGCCTTCCTACTCCAGTCCCCATCTCCTGGAGACTCCGGACTCATCCCTATCTCCCTCGAGCGCCTTCCCAGCCTCGTCTCTCCCTTGAAAGGGGAGCACCTCTCCATCACCCTAGCCTTGCCCCACCCTTCTGCGGCCCTGGCGTCCCCTTCCAGCCCCTTAGGCGAGGCGAGGCTTAGCCCTCAGCCCCAGGGACTCTGGCGAGCTGCCGAGCGCACGCCCGGAACCCGACCTCCCCTGGGTGCTGGGGGTCCCGGGAGAGGGGAAGCCGCCCCTAGATCCGCTAGCCCCGCGGGTGCTGCAAGCCCCTGGAGCCCCTTGGGGGCTGGGGGGGGGAGGGTTGGTGACGTCATCTAGGGGCGGAGTCGTTGGAAAGAGGTTGAAGGGGGCGTGCGGGGGGTGGACGTTGCCCTAAGGAGAGGTTCCTGGAGTTAGAGTGCCCGTGTCCTGGGCGCAAGGGTTTCGGCTAGGCTGAAGCCAAGTTCACTGTTTCTTAGGAAAATTTCCAAATTTAGGGTCCCCCCTTAAGTACTCTCCCCACAAATACAGGACACTTACTCCCATGAAACTCCCCTAAATCGGGGAACTTCCCTTCAGAGGCTTTCTCTCCAAAATTCTCAAATCAGGGAACCCTCTGCAAACTGGTATTTCAGCCACCCCTCCAATCTGGAACCTCCTCCTAAGTGACCCCTTCCAGATTTCAAATCCTCCTCTAGTAGCTCCATAAACGCACAGATTTTGAGACTCCTTCCTCTGCAACCCTTCTTCAAATTTAGCCATCCCCTAGGGACCTCATTCCCCGTATTAACAAACCTTCCCAGCGCCTCCATCCGGGAGCCCGCCTCCCCTCCCTCTCGTGGGCTCAGCTGGGATTCCCCTGTTCCCCCCATCTCCTACTGGGGGAGTCCCCATTCTGAGCATGGTGCGCTTCTGCCGCTGATGAGAACCCTGCAAAACCAGCCTGGGCAACACGGCGGGTGAAGGGGGGTGTCAAGGTGTCCAGTCCTGGGATTAGGAGTCTTAAACGGGACAAAGCTGGAGGGTTCTGGAGGACCCCCAGGATAGGGACCTACCTATTCTGGACCCCCAGTGGCCTCCATTCAGACTTTGGTTGCTGGGGCTCTGGCCTTTCGATGTCCCTCATTGTTGTCTCTGGGATGCAAGGGGCAAGGGCCCTTCTTTGTTTGGGGCGCCCTGCTTCCCCTTGGAGCTGCCTTCGAGGAGAGGAAGCCAGCCCTCCCCGCTACTCCTATGATGCCAGCTGCTGCTTCTGAAGCTTTTATTAATGGCTAAGGAACCCGGTTGAGTCTGTCTGCCATTTGCATAGTTCCCTTCCCCCTCCCAGGGTCCCTTTCCTTTGTGCCCCCTCCCCCTGCCAATCTCGCCAGCCTTGTGTCCTTCAGCTCTTTTTCCTCTGCCAGCTGATACTTTGGCTGAGGAAGGCAGGCAGCTGGGGCTAGGGGCAGCTGCTTCCTGCGCCCCCAAATCCCAGAGCCCACCAACGTGAGCCTGTGTCTCTGGCTGGACTCCCCTGCCCCACACGATGCCCTTCATTGGGCATCTTTTGCTTCCTGTGCTGCCCGCTGTCCAGGTCTTTATTCCTCCTCTCCAGAAAGCTTTGTTCTGCCCTGTCTCTGGGGCTGGAGTGGGGGGTGGCACCTTCACCATGACAGTGCACTTCTTTATGGGGCCCAGCACCCGCTCAGCCCCTTGGGGGGCTGCCACCTGACATACTCTGTCACACTGAGAGTTGGTATAATTGGGCTCAGGCAAACAAAACGTCGCGGGAGACCTAGTCTGCCTGGTGAGCTAATGCGTTTTTCTATTCTTGCCACTTCGGCCGGTGACATCGGCCCCTTAGGGGGTGATGCGGTGGGGGGGGGGCTGGTGATACTATGCCAGTGGACTTTGGTAGCCTAGCCCACTCCCTTTGGGAGATGGGGGATGGATTGTTCTGGTGTGGCTGGGGTGTGGCTTTGGTGGGCGTTGCAGGGGTGGTGGGCCGGGCTTCCCAGGGAACCCTCTTCCCCCAAGGTTCCTTGAAGGCTTCTGAGCAAGGCATGTGGTCCGTGCTGAAAGAGGGTCACTGAAAACCAGGTGCCTGCCTGCTGTCTGCTGAGCAGAGATCATCATCTGTTGACCATGCTTCTGGTCTTTCCCCCTGAAAGCCTTTCTTTTTTCCTGCTTCCCAGGGGATTCCAGGCATCTCCACACATCTGTGGGCCCTACTTGGAGACATGAGGCATTTTCTCCCAACACTGGGACTGTGGCTCAGGCCCCAGGTGTGAGGAGCAGGTGGAAGGGGAGAAGCTCCCTGGGTGTTAGGGATTGGTGGTGGTATCTGGGTGGATAATTCTGGAGCCATCACTGTCTACCCAGTTTCTTATACATTCGGGTCACACAGAGTGTGGGGCTCTGCTAGGCATTTCCCAAACCTGGACCTGGTCAAGGAGACAGATACACCCCTGATGGGCAAATGGATTTCCAGGGATGACTCAGTTTCCCCTCCTATCTTCTGGGTTAGCATTGAGCAGGATTTCACAGGTGTTAGAGCACAGTACACACTTCCAACTGCTGCTTCTAGCATCTGGGCTCCAGGAGACCTGTGGCTCTGCTGATTACTCCAGCGGCCGCAGGGCTTGAACGACGGTCAGCAGCAAGCGAGATGGCTGGGGAGATGTGGGCCAGGACTATGTGACTCCGCGGCACAGGGTGGCATTTCTACCTAGGCACCCTCTGCCCTGTGTTCGCCTGCTAACTGTGACTTTAGTACCTACCGTGGCCTGTGGTGGGGGGAATATTGGGGGAGCATTGAGAGAGTTTGGGGTGGGGAGGAAAACCCTAAAAATAAAAATGGATATTTATAAACCCAGCAGGTTTGGGGAATAATTAATGAAGCTTAATGTTTTCAGCTGAGAGCAGACCCCACCCCCGCCGACTGCATTAGGCTCCATTTGTAGAGTCATTCGGAGCCAGCTAAAGGTTCCTGAAGAGTGTGGTGGGTTTGGCGGGCGCCTTGCAGGTCATGGCTCTTTTTGTGGGGGTCTTATGCTTCTGCAGGGAGACAGGGGGCCTAGGCAGGGGCACTGAGATACAAGAGTCCTTGGCTTCTCTTCATTGAGGGCAACCTCCTGGCACACCCTCCCATGGTGGGCATGTCCTTTCCAGAATTTATGAGGAGGAGGATGCCTGTCTCCCACGAAGTAGGTGCCAGCTGTCCTTGCTTTGTCTTTCCGTGTAGCAAAAGATGCCCTGGATGGGGTATTTGGAGACACCCACCCCCCCAGTCCATGACGCAGGGTGGCTCAGCCTCCATTGGAGACAGGAGGGGATGATGAAGGCATAACCTATACAGGATCCATGTGCCAAAGCAACAAAAATCCACTGTGGTTGTGTGGACAGTCACATCACTGCGTGTCTTAGGGAGGACAAGGCTTTGAGGGCTTTTCAAGTGGTTTTTAAATTTTGTCTGAAACCAGAAAGCTGCTGGTTTGCAGGGTGGAAAAATGGGTGCGGGATGAGAGTTGAGGTTCAGGTGCAGGCAACTCTGTCATAAGGATGCTGGGCAGCCCAGAGACAGGCAGATCTTGGCACTGAGATGCACAGCAAGTAGTGACACCTGGACCTCCTAGCCTGGTTTTTGGTTCAGTTTGTCACCTCCTGTGCCTTTTAGAAGTTCAAGGGTACTGAATATAATGTGTGGGTTTATTTATTTTCCTTCTATTTTCTTTAAGGAAATAAAGACACTCAAAAAAGAAAGAAAGAGAAAAGAAAGAAAAAATTCCCTATGTACCATTTCTTGTCCTTGGCTGATATTTCTGAAGTGTTGGGGGTGGGAGGTTGCATGGGGAATATGAAAACATCAATTGGCTTACACTCCTGCAAAGGCGAAAATTAGCGAGGGTGGAAGTGACTCAGGGACAGGACCTCGACCTTTTTATTGCTTTATTTTTGTCTCTTATTTTTCCCCTCCTCTGAGGAGCTGCTAGTCCCCCTGACCCTCCCTGGCTTGGCCAGGCTGGACCTGGGGGAGTTGGTGCTGATTGGCCTTGGCCTTGGAATCCTCTCTTTTCTTTCCCAGAAGCAAGGCACCCCAGAGTCCTGCTGAGGCCAAAGGGTTCCCAGACCTGAAGATCCTCCCAGGTGTTTGTTCAGCATCCCTGTTGGTTCTGAAGAGTCTCGGTCCCATTGATTTCACTCTGGTGGGGGGCTTGGAGCCTGGGTTTCTGGGTTGCAGTGACCACTCCCCCCAAAATACCTGAACTGGACCTGAATCACAAATGTAATTTTTCTTTCAGAATGCAGATTTTGTCCAGAACTCCTTGGGTGGTCTCTGTGACTTTTGAGGGTTTTTTTTTTTTAATCCTTGTTATTAGCCCCTTGTAGGAAGGTCAGGGGTCCCTTGTCTTCCTATTGGGGGAACTGAAAATCCCAGTTTTTCTCCTGGTTCTCTTCTTCCTCTCCTCTCTCTTCCTCTCTGTGGAGCCTTGCCTCTGCTCTGTAACCTCTCTGCGGAAGCCTTTTCACTTGCAAAATTTTATTATGCCCCTGGGTTGGAGGCCCTGACTTCCACCACCTACCCTCCTTGATGTGCATACTTGGGCTGGTTAATTGACTTCTTTTTTGCTTCATTTCTAAGCTCAGGGCAATCACAACCTGCTTCTTGGTGTGCTGGGACCCGAGATGCTGTGTGTCTGACACCCAGTCCAGCAAGTCATAGTATAGTACTACAGCCCCAGAGGCATGAGACCCCTGGATAGAGGCAGGCGCAGGGTGGAGAGGGGCCAGGAAGATGCTCTATTGTGGTGTTGTTGTGTGGGTAATTGAGTGTTGGTGGAAATTTAGGGGTTCTGGGGAAAGCAAGGTCGACATGTCTGTGTGTGTATAATTTAATGCCGCTTATAATTAACCCTGTGATCAGCAAATGAAGGGATGTTGGGGGGATAATAATAGCTGCTCTGACTTATTTGGAGCTGGTGCCTTGTGCCAGGGCCTATGCTGAGTAAGCACACGAGGTACATCCTCATGCCTTTAACCTTCATACCCCTGGTGAGCTCAGTTACCGTGCTCAGAGCCCAGTTTCTCCAAGAGGGAAACCAAGGCACAGAGTTTCACTTGTAAGTAACAGTGTAAGGAATCTTACTCAGGACCAACAGATACCAGAACCTGAGGTCTTAACTGCTGCAGTCTGTGCAGTTGTCAAAAAGTGGTTTTTATGGTGTTTCACCTGCTGGGGGCACTGGAGAGTTACTGTGGAGGTTCTGGGGCTCTCAGCTGCCTTCCTCAGAGGTTAAGAGGAGAAGAGCATGGATGCTGGTTCGATGCTGTCTGGGTTAAAATCCTGACTTGGCCACCTGCTGGCTGTGTGACCTGAAGTGAGTTGCTCAACTTCTCCGTGCTTCCATTTTCATATTTGTAGACTGGAGAGTAATAGTACCCACCTTGCAGGGTTTTGGGGAGGATAAATGAGTTAATGTATAAAGTAGTGCTTTGTTACCTAGTGCAACCTACCTGGTGGGGCTCCCCAGCAGCCCCTCTGTTCCTCCACGGGCTCCAGCATGGGAGAGATGTCGGGATGACTCAGCCACTGCAAACTGGGGCGTTCCCCATCACTAGCTGCCTAATCAAGGCCGCCCCACTTCTGCAGCAGGACTGGGCCAGGCGCCTGGCAAGGTCTGAGCCCCTGGAGGCCAAGCGATGCTGGTGGGGAGGGCAGGCCGACTGCCTAGGGAGGGTTCTGGGTGCTCCTGAGACCACAGGCTACCAGGATCCATGGGGGCTTTGAGTGAATGGCTGCAGTGGTCAGGGATGCTTCACAGCTCTGAGGTCTCAGCTTTGTCTGTGGCCCCACTGAGGACTACTCAGGAGAGGATCATTTGACAGGCTTGACTGGTGAGCATCCATCCATTCATTTATTCGCCATTTTATTCCTTCAGTTCAATCAGTATTTGTTGAATGTCAGCTGTCAGAGAACTTGAGGGCCAGATTCTGGGTTCAAATTCCATCTCTTCTGCTTCCTGGAAGTGGGGCCTCAGGCTTTACAGAGCTGTCAGTTTACTCATCTGTGAAATGAGTACTTTGGCATTGCTTCACTCATGATAGGGGTATTGCAAGGGGGATATGAACTAAACCTGACAGGGAGAAAATGCTGTGAAAGTACTTGATTTCCCTCCCTCCCTCCTCTTTTCCTTCCTTCCCCCTCATTCCTTTCTTTCACATAGTAGCAAATAAAAATTATGGTAAATTCTAGGGATACAGCAGTGAACACAGCAAGCTGTGTCCCTTGGATCCTGCACTGTGTTAGGGGAGATAATACATAAATAAGCAAAAAATATTGACTGCAGTCGGGTTCTGAGACTGAAAATTCGGGGACACCTAGTACATCACCTGGCCACTATTTTGTCTTGGCGGGTGAAGACACGGAGGGTCTTTCTGAGATGATCTTTGAGCTGAGACCTGAAAAGAGACAGATGAACAGGTGTGGGGGACAGCAGCTGTGTGGCTGGAAGTGAGGGAAGCAGGAGCGAGAGGTGGAAGGCCCCACTGGGAGGGCGGCTGGGTCCTTTCACATCAGTCTGAGGGGGAAACTGAGGCAGGAAGCCATGGCAGGAGCATCATTATCGATTCCCATCAGGGCCCAGCAGGTAACACCAATGGGTGCTGTGGGCCAGGTGGACTACCCCAGCCTCCTGGGTGGGCAGTCCCGAATGGCTCCAAATCTAGATTTTACATGAAATTGCCCCGTTTTACATCCTTGGAGCTTTCTTTTTCTTAAAACACTGGTGTGTTACCTTGAACCACCTCACTTGCCATTGCTGAGCCTCTGTTTCTTGGGCTCTAAAATGGATTTAAGATTTGAAGTCACCTTGATGGGTTGGTTCTTTAGAAGCACTGGCCTGATAACTCATGGAAGTGCCTAGAATGGCCTGGGCCAATGTCCGCGCTCAATAAATGTTGGCTCTGATTATATTAATATTGGCCATAATGATAAACTTGACTTAAATTAAGTGCTGCGCAGAAGGAAGCTGGCTGGTCCCGTGGGGCAGGGCTGTGAATTATCTTCTGGCTTCAGGACCTGTTCGCTCTCTTTTCCAGACCATACCTGTTTGCTTTGGAGGCTGGGGTGTGGGGGTCATCAATGTCATTTGTAGAATTTATTGTTGTGGTTTGTAGCCAGGGGTGAGTTTGCTCCTGGGGGACACATGGCAGTGTTTGGGAACATCTGGGTTGCTCCTGGCATTGAGGAGGTGGGGGCCAGGGATGCTGTTCAACACCCCACAGTGCCTGGGACAGCTTCTCATAGGGAATGAGCTGGCCCCAATGTCGTCAGTGCCGATGCGGAGACCCTGATTCATGCTCAACATCTATGGCAGTGTGAGAAATCAGGCTGTTGACTTGTCTGTGGAAATTCACCTCCCATGTGCTGCAGGGTCCTGTTGGATTTGCACGCTGAGGTTACTGATGGGTTACCACTGTACACCTGTCCTGGCACCACTGCTCAATTGATTACCAGAAGCAGGGAATTGCCCCTGACATGGATTCTAGAAACTGAGAACGGCTGGAGATTCTGGCAGTGGTGCGACATCTAGACTGTGGAGGGGCTGCCATGTCCAGGCTTGTTTTTCCCTGTCGTCCCACCTGGTCCTGGGAGCCTGGACTCTGTCCCCACTGGGGAAGGGCTTTTGTGGGCTTCAGCACCCTAATTTCAAATTCTTACACTGATCTTCCCCAGTGTGAAACAACGCGTTACTTTCTCCTCCCAGTCTTGGTTTTCTCATCCGTGAAATGGGGACAGAGCATGCTTGTGTCCTCCTGCTCTCCCATCATTATGTACAGCTAGGGGGTGAGGATGGAGCCCCAAACCTACAATTCCCCAACTACAATGGAGGGGAGATCACCTCAGCAGGCACTGAGTCCCCCGTGGGGCCCACACTGTGCCTGGCCCTGGGCTGCGGCTTTGTTTGCATTTTCTGTTTTCTTTCTTAGATAGGGAAACCGAGGCACACAGTAGGAAGAAGCTTAGAGGAGCTGGGACCCCAAAAAGTATGTAGTAGGGATGAGAAACTGGAATGGCTGGAGCCTTCTGTCGGGGTCGTGCCGCTGCCCCCTGGCCAGACTAAGCCGAGCAGCCGTTTCTGCACTGGTAGAGGTCCAGAGGGTCTGTACTTGGTTTAATGCTCTGCTGTTATTTTCTTGAAAATCTTATTTTTGGTTGCCCTGCGGTTTCATTTTGCACTGGGCCCTGAAATTATGTAGCAGTTCTGGAGCCAGAAGGCTGCTTCCCATAGTGGTTGAGGGCAGAGCAGAGGGAGGGACATCGTTGTTGGCAGGTCTGGGTTCCAACTCTGTTTTTCCTTCTCACAAGCTGTGTGGCTCTAGGGACATAATTTTGCTTCTCTGGATGGCACTCTCAGACTCCCGCCCCCCACTTGGCAGCAAAGTCCCTGCCAGCCTTCCTACCCTCTCCCCTGCCTTTTTAGTGATAGAGACAGAGAGAGTCAGCAAGAGGGACAGATAGGGACAGACAGAGAGGAAGGAAGGGAGAGAGATGAGAAGCATCGATTCTTCATTGTGGCACCTTAGTTCATTGATTGCTTTCTCCTATGTGCCTTGATGGGGATGGGGGCACAGCACACCGAGTGACCCCTTGCTCAAGCCAGTGACCTTGGGCTCAAGCTGGTGAGCCTTGCTCAAACCAGATGAGCTGGTGACCTCGGGGTTTTGAACCTGGATCCTCCACGTCCCAGTCCAACACTGTATCCACTGTGCTACCGCCCCGTCAGGCCTTCTTGTTCATTCTGCAGCCACCGCCATCCCATACTAATTCTCTCAGATCGGTCATGGCTGGTAAAGCCCTGCCTCAGCAGCTCAAACATCCCTGCTCAGCTCACTGCCCTGGGCAGTGAGGCTAGGAGACTTGGTCCCAATTAGAGGTGTTGTGTGTGACTTTGGCTACTCACTTGCTGTCTCTGAGCCTCTGCATTTCTGAGATGCCTGGCACAGAAGCAGTGATCCAGTGACTATTGAGAGCCAAGTGTTTTTTAAGGATGGGGGTTAGGGAACCCCAAAACAGTCCATGACATTTCTCATTTCCTGGAAGAAGCTCAAAGGAACTGGGACCCCAAAAAGTATCTAGTAGCCAGGCCAGGTGATTTTAAGACTCATTTACTCCTGATGTTCATTAGATACCCTTGATGTCTGGCCAGATTGCTAGAGAGGATACTGAGGAGGCCCCAGGAATGGGCCAGGCTTTCTTAAGGGGATCACATTTGATATTTGAAGAACCCACATTGGAATCTTGGCTTGGAGTCATGCAGAGTGTGACCCTGCCTCTAGCAGTGGATCTACCTGCCGGGGTCTCTCTGCTTGTCTGTAAAGTGGGTGTGAGACTGTCTCTTATGTGGTTAGAAGGATCCAGACTGAGGAAGCCTAGAAAGTGCTGGCATAGACATTGTGTAATACAGTGTGATGGTTATTGCCCTCTGGGAGAAAATTGGAGGACCCGTGTATAAGGTTTTGGGGAGTATGGTTTGGGGGTGCCAGGGAATGGTTGGGCCAAGACTGACTTCTCTCAGGGTGTGGAATCACACGCCTGCTGCAGTGCCAAGGGCAGGCTGGCAGGAGCCAATGGCAAGTCCTGGGCAGATGAAATCACAGGTCAGGTTGACACTGTGATTGAGGCTGGCAGGAGGCCTCCCCCGGACCACATGATCCATGGTGGGGAAACCAAGTCACACTGGTGTGGCCAGAGTCCTTGACGGGTATGGGTGGTCAGTTTTGACCTTCTAGGTCTGTGCTGAGGTCACCCTGCAGGCTGCATTGAGGCCTTCAGACTCCCTGTCCAGTGCTCTGCTGGATACCACCCAAATTTCAGTTACTCACTATGATGCATGCATGCCTTTTGCCCTGGCTGTCTGGTCCTCCTAATGACTGAATAGTTTTCTTTAAACCCATCCTTTTTTAAAACTTAAGAGAAAACTGTTTCACTCTCGTGAATGGGAACATGATATGTCCTTGGCATAAGTAGGCAAGACCTGACAAAAAATGGGATGGGAGGACCTGGCCAGGTAGCTCAGTGGGTAACGTGTCGTCCCCGCGCACCAGGTTACAGGTTAGATGCCTCCCTGGTCAGGACATGGACGAGAAGCAGTCAGTGAGTGTACAACTAAGTAGAATAATGAGTTCATATTTTTTGCTCCCTCCGTCTTCCCTTCTCCCATCCCCCTCCCTTTCTTCTGACTTTATCGCTCTACCCCACACCCCTTAAATCAATGGAAAAAAGTTTTTTAAATGTGATGGGAGGAAAAAAAAGACATTAAGTCATTTTGTTGCTGCCACAGTCTTAGAGCAGAGGCCAAGGGCTACTGAGACGTTAAAGCCACGTTAGACCCGCCAGCGACTTCCAACCCTCAGAGGCTGGAAGACACCTGGGACAGGATTGGCCCCCTTGCTGGTTGAGTCTGTTACTGAATGTGGCTAGCACTATTGGGGGGTCTCCCAACCTTGTTGGGAGGCCAGGTCCCCTCTTGCCTCCCGACTGAGTTGCTTAGACTTTTTTGTTTGCATCTGAGTATTCCTTCTCAATGGCCTGGGGAGAAGGTTATTTTCCCTGAATTCAATTAATGAGCCTATTAAAATCTATTTATTTTCCTTGACAGTTGTTTACCAAGGAGAAGGAGATGAATTGGTCAGGCTTCCTCCCACGCAGGCAGGAGGGAGGATGGGGGAGGCCTGGTGCCTTGGGCTCTGGTGCTTGGGGAGTGTGGGCTGTGGGTGGGGTTCTACCTTCCAGAGGTTGCCAAAACGCAGACCCTGAACCTGGGCTGTAGGCACTGTTTCTGACCTTGGAATTTTCAGGAAGGTGGACCCTGGGATGTGTGAAAACCATCCTGGCATGGAGACGGGGCTGGCCCCAGTGACTTCTATCTCTACTTTCTGGGCCAAAGTGTCCCAGGTGCACTGGTTTGGAGCCTAAGCCCTGACCCAATCGGGCCATATGTTTGTGATAGGGTGCCCTAGTATCCCTTCTCCTCCATAGCAGTTGAATCCTATGACTTACCTGGGCACATGGCCACCTGGTGAAAAAAAATACATTTTCCAGTATACTTTGCAAGTTGTCTGTACTGTATAATTCAGTTCTGACCAGTGGGATAGATAAGTAGGATTGCCTAGAAATGCCTTCAAAGGGGTGTGGTGCTTGCTTTCTCTACCCTCCAGCTGGAATATGGAGAGGAGAATAGGCACTTAGGCAACCATTTTGGACCATGAGGCAGGTATCATGGATGAGAATAAGGGAATCAAAGAGAGGGAAGGAGCCTGTGCCGTGATGATTGTGGGGTGGGCACAATAGCCGTGAAAGGCCAACGTAGGAGGTTACTTGATGTGAAGAGAAAATTAGCACCTGCAGCCCAACTTGACCCTAATAACAGCAATACATGAGCCTCTGGAAACTGCTTTTCTTGTCTCCTTCAGGTCTCTGATCATTTTTAAGTGTGGCTTCCCTTGACCGCCCTATGAAGATTTGCAAAGTTTGCCGCTCTCCGTTCACTGTCTCCCCCTTTTCCTGCTCTGTTTTTACTAGAAGCACTTGTCACCATGTCCATGTTGTATACATCTTGTCATCTGCCTTGCGCTCTGGCTGGGACTCCGGGGAAGGCATTACTGCCTGTCTTCTTTGCTATGTCCACAGCAGCGTCTGTGCACAGTGGGGCCCAGTGTATATATTTGTACAGACAGAGCTCTGCTCACAGGGAGAAGAAATGAGGCCTGAGGTCTTCTACCTGGCTGGTGGCAGCGCCCACACTTGCACCAAACAGGTGGCTCCCAAGTTCTCCCTTTTCACCCTGCCCCCTAACCAGTTGGCCAGTCCAGGCGGGCAGAGTCAGTCCCAGCGGCTGCTCCTGATCCTTTCTCTCGCCCCCATGTTCTCACCTCGGCCTCCAGAAATAGCCCCTTTAAAATAGCCGTGTCCCTGTGAGCCTTCCGGGGCCTCTGTCTGCCCACGGATGTGATGCCTTGCTGATGGGCCAGTCTCCTTACTGCTGTGGGATTTTAAAAATATAGTTGGTGTTAGGTAGTTTTTATCACCCCTCTTTTATGCTTGAAGAAGCCCAGTCTCCCCACAGAGCCGCTTTCCCATCCTTGACACTTGTCATTTAGGTTTTGTTCTGTATGTCCCTGTGGACTCTCCGTCGAGGCTCAGCTGCTGAGGGGTATCTGGTTTGCAGAGCCGAGAGCTCCAGCCATAGGCTTATGTCACCTCAGGTTGGGACCATGTGGCCCAAAGTCCCAAGACTGGTTGGGAAGCCCTGAGTTTGAATTCCCAGCACTTCAGCTTGCTGGCTCTTTGACTTTGAGTTCAGAACTTCTCTGAGCCTCAGTTTACCTGTCTGTGAAATGGGGACATCTTAGCACTTAAGCAAATGGCTGAAGTTCTCTGAGCTTCAGTACACAGCTAATACTCTGTAGAACTTATCCAGGGGTCCCCAAACTTTTTACACAGGGGGCCAGTTCACTGTCCCTCAGACCGTTGGAGGGCCGGACTATAAAAAATACTATGAACAAATTCCGCATATATGTTATTGTAAAGTAAAAAGCAAAATGGGAACAAATACAATATTTAAAATAAAGAACAAGTAAATTTAAATCAACAAACTGACCGCATATATGTTATTGTAAAGTAAAAAGCAAAACGGGAACAAATACAATATTTAAAATAAAGAACAAGTAAATTTAAATCAACAAACTGACCGCATATATGTTATTGTAAAGTAAAAAGCAAAACGGGAACAAATACAATATTTAAAATAAAGAACAAGTAAATTTAAATCAACAAACTGACCAGTATTTGAATGGGAACTATGGGTGTGGATGCATCCTGTGCTCCTCTCACTGACCACCAATGAAAGAGGTGCCCCTTCCGGAAGTGTGGCGGGGGCTGATAAATGGCCTCAGGGGACTGGTCGCATGCGGCCCCGGGGGCCGTAGTTTGGGGACCCCTGTTATAGACATTTACTTATGTTTTAGTCTTGTTGTTTATTGAGACTGTGTGAATTAGTCGTTAATAAACTGAACTCTAGGGCCAGGTGGACTGGGTTCAAGTCCCAGCTCTGTTTCTTGTTTGCTGTGATTTCCCCTCTCCTGGCATCAGTGTCCCCATGACCACCACCTTCCAGGATTCTTGGAAGAATCCAGTGAGTTACTGAGGGTGAACCCCCTAAAGCAGCCCTGGCTTAGACTGAGGGTGAGATGGTGTTTGTAAATAACATGTTTATTTGCTAAATATTGATAAGCCATCTTCTGTGGGCCGGCTCCTCCTGGGAAAAGGGTCAGCAAGATGGCTGCTTTTCCAGTCTGTCTGTTTGACTTTGTGGTCCTGACTCAACCTCACAATCCTCTCTCTCCCACCAGGGCAGGGATTACTCTGGCTGGAGGGACATGCCCAGCCCAGGCCACAGGCACCATGCAGGGACCTCTGCTTCCTGTGTTTGCTCAGCAGGTGTTGGATCACCGGATGGCTCATAACTGGGGCGGGAGGCTCAGGAAAGGGGGCAGAGGGCAGAGTTCAGGGATGGCTCAGAAATGGGACAGGAAGGGCCGCTGGAGGAGGCGTGGACACTTCCCATGCTAGCCCTGCAGGCCCAGCGGCTGGTTCAGCTGCAGCCACTCCCTCTCCTACATGTCTACTGTCAGTCATCCAGGGAGTTTTTTGGACACCTACTGTGTACTGGACTCGCTGCTGGGACCTGCTGGGGTGGAAGTGCTTGCCTTTGTGGAGCTCTTATTCACATCATAGAGACAGTAAGCAAAATAAAATATGCTGTGTTAGATGGTGATGAGAGAAAGCAAGAAAGGAAAAACAGGGATTTAAGAGTAGAGGGATTAAGGGTTGTCATTTTAAATGGGACGGTAAGGACACCTTCATTGAGGAGGTGACAGTCTGAGTAAAGACCAGATGGAGGTAAGGGAGGGAACTAAGTGGAAAGGTAGAAGAAAGTTTTGGGCAGAGAGTATAGCCCATGAAAAAGTCCTGGGGCAGGACTGACCTGTGGTGGCACAGTGGATAAAGCTTCGACCTGGAATGCTGAGGTCCCGGGTTTGAAACCCTGGGCTTGCCTGGTCAAGGCACATATGGGAGTTGATGCTTCCTGCTCCCCACCTTCTATCTCTCTCTCTCTCCTCTCTGAAATGAATAAATAATAAAAAAATAAAAATGATTAAAAACAAAAGTCCTGGGGCAGGATCATGCCTGACCTCTTGGAATAGTTAGGAAGTCCCTGTGGGTGGAGCAGAGTGAGTGAGGTGGGGGGGCAGGTTGTGCAGGGCCTTGTGGGCTGTGGGGAGGACTTGGGCTTTTAACCCTTGGGAAGTGTCAGCTCTAGAGGTCTATGATCAGAGGAGGAATGGGACCTGACTCAGATGCTCACTGGCGCCCTCTGGTGAGTGTCTGGGGGAGGATAGCCTGTGTGTGGAGAGGGCAAGGACAAGGGCAGAAGAAGGGACTGGACCAGAGCAGAGGAAGAAGTGGTTAGATTTGGGATAGAATTTGAAGGTGATATTTTGTGTACTTTTAATGGGTTTATTCTTCACAGTAGGTGTGAGGGAGAGAGAGAATATTATACCCATTTGACAAATGAGAACACAGAGGCCCAGAAAGGTCAAGTCATCTGATGTTGAGATGTGGCATGGTGGTAGGGTAGCCAGCTAAGCTGACCTGCTGAGGGTCTGGCTGGGGTACAGCTTGCTCCCCAAGTACTTAACAGCCATCATTTCTTCCTAATTTATAGATTTACCACAAGCCTTTAAAAGGCTGTGTGAGTTAGTATTTTAGTTGAAAGGTTGGTGGGGTTCATACCCTGTCTTATTTTAGGAAAATACATTGTAAGTGCCATCAGACATGTGTACCAGTGCAAAGCTGGCATTTGTGTTAGAATTCAATTCAAAGTCTGCCCTCACCTCTTGCTTAGCTGTGTGACTTGTGACCAGTGCCTGAACTCACATTTTCTGTAATGTTTGTTTGTGCATCCAGTAATATTTTTTGAGCACCTGCTAAATGCCAGGCAGTTTTAGTCAGAGTGGTTATTCCTGCCTTGATCACTGCAGACTCCAAAGTGTCAGTTGACAAACCACGGTGCTCAGGCTACGTGAGGGTAGGCAGGAGCCGCAGCCGTCGTTGGTACTTTCGGTGGATCCCTTCACGGTGTTGTCGGCAGCTGGGAGGGAAATCCTGGAGCTGCCACCCATGGGTGGTGCTGGGTTTCTGGGGCCTGGCTGCACAGGGGTCGGTGCCGTTTGCAAAACCCCAAATTGGCAAGTCTGAGTTGAAAAGCAGTTCAGAAGAGTTGAGCTTGGGACACAGAGGAGTTTTAGGAGAACTTGAACCTTATATTTTATTTACACTTTCCATTTTGTACCTAGTTCAGCAAAAAAAGTGACCAAAATCTCTGCTCAAAGAAGTTTAAAAAGCTCTTTCAGTAGCTATTAAATGATAATTCTCTGTGATAAGGAAGTCATGTCCAGTTTAATTGGCAGCATCCCCCCATCCCCCATTGGTATATAAAATAATGATGCATCTTAAACTCAATGAGCATGGAAATTGCCAGACCTGGCACTGAGACAAGGGAGGGGAGGTCAGGGGAAGCTTCCTAGGTGAGGTTGAGTAGGCGTTGTTAACTGGGTAGTGGGCAGGGAATGGTGTTCCAGGCAGAGGAAACAGTGTTGGTAGACTTCCTTTCCCGTATAAAGTCACGGTGAGCCCTCAAGGTGAAGTAGTTCGTTTAAACTTGTATCTGGTACTGGGCCCAGCACAAAGTAGATGTAAATGGTTCCTGTTCTTGGTCCCATATCTGGATGATGCCACCCACATGGGTGTTGCTTTCGGTGACTGTTCTGAAAGACCTGAGACCCAGAGGTTTGGGTCTTTATGAAGTCCTTCCACAAGTTGACTGTTGAGCTATCCTTTAAGGGTTCACAACCTCAGCTCCCTGCCCACTACTAGTGAGGCTTCAACCTCAGACACACAGTGGGCCTGCAGCCTGAAAGGAGAATAAGCCCAAATCAAACTGACTTTAGTACACAATTGGATGAATTGATTCGCATACCAGCTTCAGGCATGGCTTAGTCCAGGGGTGCAAACAAGGAGCCTTTAACAGATGAAGAAAAGCAGGCCTAGATTGCAGCCTTAAACTACTTGCCTGAGGACACAGAGCTAGAAAGAGTTAAGCCAAAAATTTAGACTCAGTGTTGCTGTGAATGTAAACTTTGTGGCTTGGGAAGTTTGTCCCAGGCCAGGGCTGAGAGCCTATTTTACAGACGGGAAAACTGAGGTTCATAGATGGGAGGTAATTTGCTAAAGGTCACCCAGTAAGTAAGCCAGGAGCAGAGCCTGGAACTAAATTCACATCAAACCTGTCATCTTGAATCTCTCATCATATGGTTCTGTGTAAACATACGTTAAATGGTGGATTGGTCCAACTGAGGCAGAGAAGGAAAACAGGTTTGCTAGAGGCCACATTGACCTTGGGCCAGGCTCTTTCCTTTCCACCCAAGAAGTACCCCCTGATGCCCCCTCTGCCACCCACCTGGCATAGCTATGACATTCCCCTTGCTCTTGATGAACACATCACGGATGACAGGTGGGGAGGTCCCCGCTGACCCTGGCCCCATGCCAACCATGGGCCCTGGCCAGGCCTGCCCATCTCTGTCACAGGAGGAAATGAGCTTGGCAGCCAATTGTTATCCTCTGAGCCAGCCGCCTTGCTCCTGGAGGCCCAATTCCCTCTGTGTTTGTAGTGCTTGCCTGAGCCCTCATCCTCTTCCCTCTCCCTCCTCTTCCTCCCCCCTCCTTCCTTCTTCCTCTTTTTCCCCCCTCCTTCCTCTTTCTCCCCTCTCCTTCCTCCCTCCTCTTCTTCCCCCCCCTACTTCCTCTCCCTTCTCCCTCCTCCCTCCTCTCTCTCTCTCTCTCTCTCTCTCTCTCTCTCCCCTCGTCCTTCTCCCTCGTCCCCCTCCCTCTTCCCTCTTCCTCTCCTTCCTCCCTCTTCCCTCTCCCTCCTCCCTCTTCCCTCTCCTTCCTCCCTCTTCCCTCTCTCTCGTCCCTCTCCCTCTTCCCCCTCCCTCTCCCTCTTCCCTTCTCCCTCCTTCCTCCTCCCTCTCCCTCTTCCCTCCTCCTTCTCTCCTCCCTCTTTCTCCCTTCTCCCTCCTCCCTCTTCCCTCCTTCCTCTCCCTCGTCCTTATCCCTCTTCCCTCCTTCCTCTTTCCTCCTTCCTCCTCCCTCTTCCCTCCTCCCTCCTCCCTCTTCCCTCCTCCCTCCTTCGTCCTCCCTCTCCCTCCTCCTTCTCTCCTCCCTCTTTCTCCCTTCTCCCTTCTCCCTCTTCCCTCTTCCCTCCTCCCTCTTCCCTCTCCCCTTCTCCCTCTCCCTTGTCCTTCTCCCTCTTCCCTCCTCCCTCTCCCTCCTCCCTCTTCCTTCTCCCTCGTTCCTCTCCCTCTTCTTTCTCCCTCTCCTTCCTCCCTCTCCCTCTCCTTCCTCCCTCTCCCTCCTCCTCCCCTCTCCCTCCTTCCTCTTCCCTTCTCTCTCTTCCCTCCTCCCTCTTCCCTCCTCCCTCTTCCCTCTTCCCTCTTCCCTCTCCCTCATCCTTCTCCCTCGTTCCTCTCCCTCTTCCCTCCTCCCTCTTCCCTCCTCCCTCTTCCCTCTTCCCTCTTCCCTCTCCCTCATCCTTCTCCCTCGTTCCTCTCCCTCTTCCCTCCTCCCTCTCCCTCCTCCCTCTTCTTTCTCCTTCTCCCTCCTCCCTCTCCCTCCTCCCTCTCCCCTCTCCCTCGTTCCTCTCCCTCTCCCTCCTCCCTCTCCCCTCTCCCTCCTCCCTCTTCCCTCCTCTCTCTTCCCTCCTCCCTCTTCCCTCTTCCTTCTACCTCGTCCTTCTCCCTCGTTCCTCTCCCTCTTCCCTCCTCCCTCTTCCTCCTCCCTCTTCTTTCTCCTTCTCCCTCCTCCCTCTCCTTCCTCTTTCCTCCTTCCTCCTCCTTCCTTCCCTCCTCCCTCCTCCCTCTCCCTCCTCCCTCCATCCTTCCTCTCTCTCCCCTCCTCCCTCCTTCCTCCTCCCTCCTCCCTCCTCTCTCCTCCCTCCTCTCTCCTCTCTCCCTTGTCCTCCCTCCTCCCTCCTTTCTCCCCCCTCTCCCTCCTTTCTCCCTCCTCTCCCTCCTTCCTCCTCCCTCTCCCTCCTTCCTCTTCCCTCCTCTCTCCTCCCTCCCTCCTCCCTGCTCCCTCTCCCTCCTCCCTCTTCTCCCTCTTCCCACTCCTCCCCACTGACTGCTCAACCACTCCAGCCATCTCCACTTGGAGCCGTGAGCCCTGCCTCAGTTCACTTTGCCCTTGGGTATTTCCACGGCATTTATTTGGCACCTACTGTGTACCAGGCTTGGAGTTTGGCTGCTGGCAGACTTTGCCACCACATATCCCATTCTGCCACATCTGAGCTGTGGTCTTTAGCTAGTCTCCTGACCTCTCTGAGACTCTATTTCCTCATCTGTAAAATGCAGAGAATTAGGTAAGGATATTTATTATGTGTAAAGCACTTTGAACAGTGCCTAGCACATAATACATGGTTTTAAAATATTAGCAATTATTGTTACTGCTGCTATTGTTTTAGCATTAGCAAACACAGCTCTGTTGTTCCCCTCTTCTCTTTTCCACGTGTCCTGTGCCCACATTAGCATTCGCTGGACCTGCCGGGTCACCTACAAAGAGTGTTTCTAATCTGCACGCAGCCACCAGTGAGCCAGTGCAGGCCTCCCGGTGGCAGCTTTATGGCACAGGCATGTTTTTCTTCTTTCTTTGGCTGCTCTTGGCTGCTACTACTGAGTCAGTTGCAGGAGCCAGCACTGCTGTCCCCTATTTTCCCAGGGGATGGTTTAGCTCTAAAATTTTATTTCGGACCCTGAGAAAAGCTGAGTATTGAGAGAACAGTCATACTGCCTTTTTTTGGGCCCAGAACCCTGCTGGGGGGTCTAGAGTCACCAGTGGGTATTTACTGAGCACCTCCTGTGTGCTGGGCCCTGATCCAGATGCTAGGAGCAGAGTGGTGCAGGAGCCGGAGGAAAAATCCTGAGCTCATGGAGTGTAGCGGGGACAAGGACCGTACACAAACTAGTCGCCTAAGTAATTAGTAAGGGCCTACTGGATGCCATACCTTTAAGAAAAATGAAGCCAGGGAAAGGGTTAGGTGATGAGAGCTATTTTAGCTAGTGAATCAAGGAAGGCCTCTCTGAGGGATTACATTTTAGTAAAGACTAGCAGGAGGTGAGGAAGTGAACGATGTGGAGTTTTGGAGGAAGAGTGTTCCTGGAGAGGAAACAGCCCGTGCAAGGGCTCTGAGGCTGGACTGTGCTTGGATCGTTGGAAAAACAGCAAGGAAACCCGTGTGCCTGTAGCAGAGTGAGTGAGGGAGAGAGGAAGAGAGGGTGGGGACAGGTCAGGCAGGGCCCTGTGGGCTGCAGGGAGGACTTGGGCTTTTAGCTTGAGGGAGGTGGGTGTCCTGGATGGCTGTGGGCAGAGGAGGGGTGGTACTTAGCCCAGATGCTTGCAGGCGTAGTTTTGCTACTGCGGGGAGGACAGACAGCGGGGGCAAAGGCAGGAGCCAGGGGATCCAGGTGGGGGGGTGACTACACTAGTCCAAGTGGGAGATGATGGGGGCTGGAGGTGATCAGGTGGAGGCAGAGGGGAAGTAAGTGGTTGGATTCTGGAAGGATATTTCACAGAAGCCAGTGGGATTGGTTGGGTGAGGGTCGAATTGAAGGGAACCAAGGGTGACTCCTAGATTTTTGCCTGAGCGTCTGCAAGGACAGGAGGGGCAGGCATGGGGACCCCCCCCATTACAGGACAGTTGTCAAGGTGCCTGGAAGGCAAAGGGGCTGGTTTTCCCTGGATGCTTGGTGTAGGCCTCCTAGAGGTGATAGATGTGATCTGGGGTCCGTGTCCCTTTGCTGCAAACAAGCCAGTGCCCTCAGTGCAAGGCACATTCTTTTCTTAGCTTTATGTGCAAAGCACTAGAATAGTGCCCAGCTATACCTTTGGGGGCTGCATGAGGCTTGGGTTGGGTCTCTACCAGCTCCAGCTCTTCTGGGGCTCTTGGGGCAGAAATTCAGAGATTCGCAGAGGCCTCTAGTTTGGGATGTGGAGGAGAGAGATTGAGGCACTTGCCTGAGGCCAACACGATATGTGGTAGGGGTTTGACCCCACTATAGGCCAGCAGTCCTCCCCCTTTCATCCTGGTTTCTCTTCTTTTCTGTGTGTCTTCCACCCCTAGAGTTCCAGCTTTAGTCCTTGGTGGTTTCCAGGCTCCCCTTGGCTTCAGCTTGGCACTTACATTCTGCCCCACGTGCTCTGCACCCTGGGGCTGGTGCCAGGTGGGCTCCAGGGACTTGACGAGCACCTTCTGCCTTACACCCAGGGTTCCTTCTGTCCCACTTTCCCCACAGTCCCACTAACGATGGAAGAGGAATGAGAGGGAGGGAGTGGAATTATATACACATGAATATATAAAAATTAGTTTAGGATCTGGGCCAAGAACCACTTGCGCTTGGCCAGGCATTGTGGGTAATTCATCGCCGATTACCATGAAAGCCAGAGTCTGGCTGACAGGAGACTTGTGGGGCTTTTGTTTAAGATTCTGATGAATATATAATCTCTCTCCAGGTCTGGAGCCTGATGTTCCTTCCACCCCCATGGCTGCTGAACCCCCACCTACCCTGTCCATTTCTCCCACTGCCGAGCACTGCCCCCAGGAAGGATGCACACAGGCTCCTGCCCCAGGGACCAGTAGTAGTAGTTCTGGCCTGCCCGGGAGCCAGGCTGACCCCATGTTCATTGGTGACATAGCCTTGGGAAAGCTTGGCTTGGTATTCCATGCCCACCGCTAGCCCCAGCAATCACGAGCCTTGCAGTACAGCCCCATCCCTGTGCCCAGTTTCCTCAGTCCTCCATGCTCATTTATTGGGCTTCAGCTGTTTGCTTGACTCAACCCAGATGCTGGGGATGCTGCAGCGATTGAGATGCACTGGGACCCTGCCCTCTGTTCTTTCAGAGCTGGGATTGATGGATGAGTGGATGGACCTTTATTTGTATATATGTATGTATGTATTTATTTATTTACTTTTTAAGATTTTATTTATTTTAGAGAGAGGGAGAGAAAAGGGGGGAGGAGCAGGACGCATCAATTCCCATATGTGTCTTGACCAGGCAAGCTCAGGGTTTCAAACCCATGGCCTCAGCATTCCATGTTGACACTTTATCCACTGTGCCACCACAGGCCAGGTGCAATATCTGTTATTTTTAATTTATGTTTCTGGCCAGCTAATGCATACACGTGGGGCACAGTTGAGAATGTGCAAAAGAATGCACAGTGGACAGTCTCTGCTGCCTCCCAGATCCTCAATTCTCTTCCCTTCCTTACCCAGAAACAGAGGTCAGTAAAATTTTTTCTGCAAAGGGCCAGATAGTAAATCTTTTCCGGTTTGCTTACTGGAGGGTTCTGTCCCTACTACGCAACTCTATCATTGTAGGAAGAAGGCAGCCAGAGACAGTGGAGGGTAAATGAGCATGGCCATGTACCAGGAAAGCTTTATTCACACAGACAGTCAGGGGGTTGGACTAGGCCTGTGGGCTGTAGCTTGCCGCCCCAGTTCTGCATCAGTCCAGTAGACTTTTGTGTGCTGATAGAAATACTGTCTGCCTGAACTAACTAATAAATTAGCCACTAGCCAGATGTCCTCTTACGCATTTGAAATGTGGCTATTGCAACTGAGGACTTGAATTTTAAATTGTATTTCATTTTATTCCGTTTAAATGTAAGCAGCTATGTGCAGCTTATGGCCGCCATTTTGGACAGTCCATTTGTGTAGATGTCTTTGGCGAGCATTCAGTAGGTGGATAGATTTATACTCCTTTGTTTAAGCAAATGATAGTATCCTTTACATGCTATTCTGTACCTTGTGGTGTGTGTGTGTGTGTGTGTGTGTGTGTTTAAAAATATAACATCTTTTTTTTTTTTTTTTTTTTACAGTGACAGAGAGAGTCAGAGAGAGGGATAGATAGGGACAGACAGACAGGAACGGAGAGAGGTGAGAAGCCTCAATAATTAGTTTTTCATTGCTGTTACGACACCTTAGTTATTCATTGATTGCTTTCTCACATGTGCCTTGACCGCAGGCCTTCAGCAGACCGAGCCACCCCTTGCTGGAGCCAGCAACCTTGGGTCCAAGCTGGCGAGCTTTTGCTCAAGCCAGATGGGCCCGCACTCAAGCTGGCGGGCTCGGGGTCTTGAACCTGGGTCTTCCGCATCCCAGTTTGACAGTCTATCCACTGCGCCACCGCCCGGTCAGGCTAAAAATACAACATCTTGAAAATAACTTCATAACTGTACATCTCTAGTTTTCCCATTCCTTTTCACAGCTTTGATACTAATCTCATAAGTAAGAAATACTAATTTTTTGTGGCATTATTTGGTCCCTTGTACTCTTGTGTAGTTACCTGATCCATTACTGATGGCACTTATTTTAAGTCTGGTTGTGAGGATTTTTATACATGTCACTTCAGGGGAATGTGTCTATCAGGTAAATTTTTAGAGGTGGTGTTGGCAGGCTTAAAGGGAATGTGACAACATCCCTCTACCTCTCAGCATTGAGAGGGACAAATGCTTCCCTGAGGGCCTGGGAGGCATGGATGCAGAGATTCACTGCGGCCTTGGGTGAACAACAGATAGTAATAAATGGGTCCAGTCTTGTAGTGGGAGATCGTAAGGCAGGTGAAAAGAGGCCAGGGATGCATGTACACTGTCATGTGGGGGGAAAAATGCAAGTTGGGAAATGACACAAACAGGATGACACAATTTCCACTTAAAAACCCCACTCTGTGCCTGACCAGGCGGTGGCCTGGTAGATAGAGCGTTGGACTGGGATGCGAAAGACCCAGGTTTGAGACCCCGAGGTTGCCAGCTTGAGCGCGGGCACATCTGGCTTGAGCAAAAGCTCGTCAGCTTGGACCCAAGGTCGCTGGCTCCAGCAAGGGGTGGCTCGGTCTGCTGAAGGCCCGTGGTCAAGGCACATGTGAGAAAGCAATCAATGAACAACTAAGGTGTCGCAACGGCAATGAAAAACTAATGATTGATGCTTCTCATCTCTCTCCATTCCTGTCTGTCTGTCCCTATCTATCCTTCTCTTTGACTATCTCTCTGTCCCTGTAAAAAAACAAAAACAAACAAAAAAAAAACCCCACTCTGTATCACCCCTGATGGGCATGCCAGGTGGATCCCGGTTGGGTGCATGTGGGAGTTTGTCTCTGCCTCCCTGCTTTTCACTTCAGAAAAATATTAAATAAAGAAAGAAAGAACCCCACTCTGTCTGTGTTATGGCATTACCTTTGGTCTGTAACTGCAGGGGGAAAGGTCTGCAGAGATTTATACAAAGCAACAACAGAGGCAGAGGTGGCTTCTGGGGCAAATAGGGACTTTCCCTTCAGCACCACTCAGCATGTCCTGTGTGCCTGCTGCTCGCTGTTCCAGGCACGGGTCACTTAAAGGAACAGACTCCCTGTCCTTTTGCAGCTCACAGTTTAGTTGGGGAGATGGAAAGTAAACAAAGCCCAGAAGAAAACTCACATCCAGTGTCACGGTGGTACATTGCCCTAAGGGAAAAAATCAGAGAAGGGGAGGGGTGAGTGCCAGAATTTTAAGTAGGGGTCCTGGAAGCCTTCATTGAAAAGATAACATTTAAGCAGAGATAGGGAGGGAGGGAGCCACATTTAAGCAGAGATAGGGAGGGAGGGTTTCTGTGGGTTCTGGCAGAGGGACAGAGAGTGCGAAGGCCTGGTGCCGCATCCTCCTGGGACAATTGCTGAGCCCAAACCACTGCCCTCACCCCAGACACTGTCTTTGTCCATGCCTGTGCTTCCTTGTGGCTCCCAGTGCTGGGGGAAGCTGCTAGAGAATAATTAATAATGATAATAAAAATAGTAATAATAAATATATTTGGGAACCAGTGGTCCACCCTGTGCCTCCAGGTCACCATGTACAGCTTGTGGGTCACAGGTGGGCTCAGTGTGAGAAGCCTTGAATTCTGGGACCATGTTATCTCTAAGTGAGGCAGGAGGGTGAGGGCTGGGGAGAGGAAACTGAGGCTCATATGAGTGGTTGGGGGAGGAATTAAGAACCAATTTGGGTTCTGGTCCCTGCTTTGATGCTCATTAATGGAGAAAATTTGGGCTCAACTTCTCTGCCTCAGTTTCCTTAACTGAAAAACAGGGGGAATAGTACCATTCATTGAGGGGGTTCAGCAAGCTGCTTTGGGGAAGAGCCGGGAGAATACCCACTGTGTTCCTTGAGCACCTACTGTATGCCCGGCTCAGTTCTGAGTGCTTTGCCCATACTAAGTATTTAATGTTTTTAGGTCTTAGGGGAGACAAGGTTGGGTTCAGATCCAAACCCCTGTCTAAAGATGTCACCTTCTTCCTGGACTTGAGAACTTGGAAAGCTTAGAGGTTGTTCCTGCATCTGAGCTCACATAGGACCCTCCCACCCCCCAGCAGCTATTTCCCTAGTCCCTGTCTCTCATCTGTGTGGTGTGGTTGGGAGGGACTTGGCTCAAGGTTCCTGTTCTCACCTCTTCTATTTTGTCCAGTGCTACTTAAGTCTCCTTTCCCAGTTTCTCTTCTTTCTTTATATCTTAGCTATCACCTCCTCCTGGAAGCCTGCCCCACTCTAAGGCCAGAGGTATCCCCCCATCACAGCTCTGATCTTTAACTGCTGGAGCCCCATGTACCTCCCCCACAGGGTGGTGAACTCCTTAAGACTGGGCTGGGGCTGCCTGGGTCATCCTGTGCCTGTAGTTCTCGGCCCAGCACCTGGTATACAGTAGGGTCTCTGTAATATGCAGGTTGAGTGTGAAAGGGGAATGTTACAGGAGTGTGATAATTGTTCATGCCACAAATATATTCATTCCTCAAATGACTTGCCCCCCCAATCCCATTTCTCAGCTACAAGCCACCTGTCTTTCCTTAGAACTTTGTTTATGTTCAGTCCTACCTCAGGGCTTTTGCAAGTGTTGTGTCCACTGCCCAGAACTCCCTCCTAACTCCCATCTTTGCGTGGCTGCCTTTGTCCATCACTTTCCTTCCCTAGAAGAGAAGCTGTGGGAGGTGTCTGTCTCGGTCCCTGCTGTTTCTTCAGAACTTAGGAAAGTACTTAGTGCAGGGTAGATGGCTGAGGTATGAGTAGTGATCAAGACGGGGTCCTACCTTGCAAGGGAAGTTGGGAGCTGTACCAAGCCATGTCTTGGGGACCTCACTGAGCTTTTGACCTCAGTTTCCTTGATCTTCAAAGGCCTTGAACCCATAAAAATCAGCTTCAGGCATTAAAAGAAACCAATCTTTCTCTGTACAGGTAGGGAAACTGAGGCCCAGTGAGTGGCAAGGACTTGCTCAGGGCCACATAGCTACCTGGGGACAGAGCTGGGGAGAGAACCTTGTCCTAATGTCTCCTGGGGCCATGATTTCTAAAGTGGGGGACCCATGCCCCTGAGTGAAGCTGTTTGGGAGTGACCTGTGGAGGTGTTCACTGGCACAGAGCTGCACAGACTAGTAGTGACTCCCCTTTTGGTTTGTATGAAACATGTCAAGAAGGAGGAGTCAGGGCCAGGGGGATCTTTAACTCCAACTCCTGCCAGTCTCTTTATAACCAAGTCTCATTTTGGCTGCTACTTTTACCAACAGTATCCAGGGAAAATGGTAGAACTCTGCACGTACTTTTTTTCCTTTTTTTTTTAGAGAGAGAGAGGGATAGATAGGGACAGACAGGAATGGAGAGAGATGAGAAGCATCAATCATTAGTTTTTCGTTGCCATTGCGACACCATAGTTGTTCATTGATTGCTTTCTCACATGTGCCTTGATCGCAGGCCTTCGGCAGACTGAGTAATCCCTTGCTGGAGCCAGCGACCTTGGGTCCAAGCCGGAGAGCTTTTGCTCAAGCCAGCGATTTTCAAACTTTTTCATCTCATGGCACACATAAACTAATTACTGAAATTCTGTGGTACACCAAAATAATAATAATTACTATTATTATTATTATTTTTTTTTACAGGGACAATTTTTTTTTTTACAGGGACAGAGAGTCAGAGAAGGATAGATAGGGACAGACAGACAGGAACGGAGAGAGGTGAGAAGCATCAATCATTAGTTTTTCGTTGCCATTGCGACACCATAGATGTTCATTGATTGCTTTCTCACATGTGCCTTGACCGCGGGCCTTCAGCAGACTGAGCACCCCTTGCTGGAGCCAGCGACCTTGGGTCCAAGCTGGCGAGCTTTTTGCTCAAGCCAGATGGGCCTGCGCTCAAGCTGACGAGCCCCGGGTCTTGAACCTGGGTCTCCCGCATCCCAGTCTGATGCTCTATCCACTGCGCCACTACCTGGTTAGGCTATGTTTTGCTGATGTGATAGAAAAATAGGTATAATTTTGATTGAGTTACAAAAATATAATAGTGATTACCTAACCTGTTTGCTCCAAAGTGACTTTTTAAAAAATTGGGTACCTATACTTGTATAGTATAGTATTTCTGGTACCAAGAGTTAACCAATCACATGTAACCTTATTATGTGACATGATCAATAAGATGCAACTCTGTTATGTGACCTATAAATTTAAAATTCAAAACAGCATTCACACAGAAGGCTCTTGTTTTGTTGGCTGTTGTCATTTTTTAAATTTGACAATCTTAAGAGAAAAGAGGTTAGTGCCCCTCACTAGATGGTCAGGTATTTCATGTTTTAAAAATTCTTGGGGCACACTGCTTGAAAATTGTTTGTTTAAGGGAAAGGCATGAACCAATTAAATAAAAGATTTAATGAGGGTATTGGGATGTCACAGAAGTCATGAGCAAGGAGGGAAAGGTTTGGGGGAAATGGGGAGAGAAATAGAGAAAAGAAGAGAGAGCAACACACAGAGAGAAGCATCAACTCATTGTTTCACTTAGTTGTTCCATTTAGTTGTGTACTCATTGGTTGCTTCTTGTATGTGTCTTGGTCGGGGATTGAATCTGTGACCTTGGCGTGCCAGGATGGTGCTCTATCCACCGAACCACCTGACCAGGGCTAACTAAGGTGGCTTTTTACACATTTCTGCCTTGGGGCTAGAGTAGCGCCCCTAAAAAGGACCTGGGTTGCAAGTCAGGTAGACCAAGGTGTAAATCCCAGCCTGTGGACTTGTAACTGCATATGGCACCTGCCGACCTCTGCCCTGTCCTGCAGAGCAGCCCCTTCAGTCTTCACAAAGACTTTTAGCCATTCATTTGTTCATTCACTTATTGAGAGAGCATTTATTGAGCACCTACTATATACCAGGCCCTGGGACCCAGCAGTAACTATAGCCAACCCAGCCTCACCCTCCTGGCTCCCAGTCTCTAGCAGAGCTGTCCACATGTGGTGATAGAAATGCACGATATCTGCACCAGTACCATGGCCATGAGCAGGAAGTTCAGCCAGTATGACTGAGGAACTGAATTTTGAATTTTATTTAACTAGTCATACCTGGCTAATTTTCTCCTGTTGGACAGCACTGATCTAGACAATAAACAAGAGATAAATACAAGGTGGGCCAAAAGTAGGCTTACAGTTGTTTGTATGGAAAATACAATAATTAGTAAATAATAATACAAGACTAAACTATGTTTTGTGTACCCACAACTGTAAACCTACTTTTGCCCCAACCTGTAATTTCAGGTGAAAGTGCCAAAAAAGAAAAAGAGGAATATGTGATAAAGGATGATAGGGGTGTTACCTGAACCGGAGTGATCAATCAGGGTGTGTGTCAGGAGGTGTGTGTGAGGGCAACCTGAAAGGTGAGAAGGAAACAGCCGAGAAAATGTGGAAGAAGGGTGTTCTAGCAGAGGAAATCATCTTTGCAAAGGCCCTGAGGCAGGATTGTGGCTGGTGTGTTGGAGGAGCAGTGAGGAGGCCATGTGGCTCGAGTGGAGTGAGCAGGGGAGAAAAGGAGGAGGTGTGGGTAGGAAGGGAGGGGGGTAAATTGTTCAGGGCTGAGAGGGCTTGGGCTTTTATCCTGAAGGAGGTGGGAGCTCTGGAGGGCTGTGGGCAGAAGAAGGACAGGACCCAGGGACCTGACTCAGGTACCCTCTGCCTACTGAGGGAAAGACAGACAGACTGGGGGCTGAAGGCAAGAGCTGGGGGACCAGGGCAGAGTTGACTTTCTGGTCCAGGCAGGCAATAATGGGAACTGGACAGGGTAAGAAGGCACATGGAGAAAGGTGCACAAATTCAGAAGAAATTTAAGAGGGACACTTGGGAGTATTTCCAGACCAGCAGCATGTGCAGATGAGAGAAGAAGAGTCAGGGCTGGCCCTTAGGTTCCAGCCTGAGCCTCTGGAAGGTAGAGCTACCATCATCCGAGAAGGGGAGAACATCTGGATCCAGCTGTACCTGAAGGCATCCTTGATTTCTCTGGAAGGAGAGGAAGGTAGCTGGGCCTGGGGGAATGGCAAGTGAAAAAGGCAGATGAGCTGGGGCATGCCTGTAGTGGGCAGGGTGCCCACTGTGGTGTAGCTGGCAGACAGATACGGTGCCAGGGCTGTAAAGTGTATGTGGGTGAGGTGGGCTCCTGACTAGTCAGCACATGCTCACTGACCCACGTCATGAATACTGTTCTGAATGGAAGGCAGGGGAGCCCTGGAGCCTGAGGAAAAGAGGAAGCTGCCCAACCAGTTTCTCCCTCATTCTGGATCCCAAGTGTGTGGAGTTTGGTGGTTGCCTGTAAATGAAACTTTGAGAGATTTTGGTACCAAATGTGATCACAGTGAATCAAGTTGTAAGAGGGATGGGAGAGTGGTGTCCTCTCCAGGGGTGTGTGGTTTTGCCTGAGGGTACCACACTAGGTCACAGGTCAAAGGCTGTAGAACATCCCAACAGAGACAGCTATTGGTTGGAAGTTAGTTCATATGTGGATGTCCCTCTCAGTGTTTTTTGTAAGGTAGAACAGTGGGATCTAGTTAAACTTTGTGGGTTGGACATGGGCAAATGGTCTCATAATAAAAGGAAAGTTCCAATTCACATACATAGAAGAAAGACTGGAAGAAAGCAACTGGCCTCAGGACATTTGCACTTGTTGTTTCTTCTGCCTGAAACTCTATTCGCATAGGTGATTAAATATCTGGTTTGCTGATTTCATCCAGGTTCTCTGAGAAGTCTTCCATACCCCTTCAGCCTTATAGAGCCTCAGTATGCATTTTCTCTTCTTTTCGCATCTCTTAGCACTGTCTGGCAGTATATTAGTGACAATGTTGTTTTCCCTATCAGTGTCTATCTTCCTCCCTTGTCTTGAGGGCAGGAGTGCTGGCTCTCTCATGCTCACTGCTATGTCCCCATTAGCCTGACACACAGTAGGTACTCAATAAATGTTTGTGAAAGGAATGAATGAAAATGACTACATGCTCACATTTTCTCTCCAGAAGAGGGGTACATTATGGGCAATTTTTATTTTCTTCTTTATGCTGATTTTCTCTAATTTTCTGCTGCATGCGCCTATTTTATAATTAGAAGAAAAGTTATTTTGAAAAAAAATTACCCCCAAATATCCCAGCTGCAGGGGCTGACGTGATCTAGCCCCATGCTTCTCCCCAAGGGCAACTGCCTCCTGGGTGTATATATAGAGGACATATCAACCAAATATTTTGGGGCTCCTGGGTCAGCCCTCAAGGGCAATGGGTAAGCAAAGCAGTTAGGGAGGTCTTCCTGGAGGTGACAGCTCTTAACCTTCATGGTGTTTAGGCCCAAAACCCCAGAGTTGTCCTTAAGTTCCTGCTTTAATTTATGCCCTACAACTAGTTCTTTAGAAAGTTCTGTTGGTTCTGTTTTCACAATCTATCCAGAATGTGTCTACTACTACTCCCCCGCCCCTCTCCTGTGCTTCTACTTGATCCAGCCCCTTCATCGCTAGCCTGAATATGTGCAGCCACATCCCTCCTGCCCTCTTCCCAGTCTGTCCTTGTAGTGGCCAGAGGACACCTGTGAGCACTTGAGTCAGGTCCTGTTCCTCCTCTGCTCATAGCCCTCCAAGAGCTCAAATCTCCTAAGAGATAAAAGCCCCTGTTCTCCCTGGGGACTCCAAAGCCTCTGTGTGATTACCCCCATCACTGTCCTCACTTCCTCTCTCTCTCCTCCTAGCTCATTTGCTCCAGCTGCACAGACCCTTCCTCCCTGTTCCTACAACTTGCCAAGCATAATCCTTCCCCAAGACCTTTGCATGTTCTATGTCCTCCTTATCACACTTTCTCCAAACATCCACACCTTCTTCACATCCTCTCACTTCTTTCAGGCCTTAAGTCAAATATCACCTTAGGTCAAATGTTACTCCCTGACTTTCCTGTTTAACACTGCATTCCACCCCCACGCCCCACTTTGTCCCATCTTCACAGCCCACTATTAACCGAACTTTGGTGTATTTGATTTCTTCTAAAGCATCAGCTTCATGGGGGCAGGGTTCTTTGTCAGTCTTAGTCACTGTTGGGTCCCCAGTGCCTCAAACCAGTTCTGGCTTACAGTAGGTGCTGAGAAATTTTTGTTTAAAAGCAGGTGAGTGAAGACACTTGCTTTGTGATGAGGATACCAAGCCTTGTGGCCTCTAGGGGAGAATAAGATTGTAGAGGGCTCTCCTGAGTGAGGAGGGTCCTGGCTGTTTATGTAATGGTTTGTTGAGAACATACTGTGTACCATGCATGCCCTCTGCTGGGTGCTAAGGACCCAGCACAAGATGTGTGCTCTGAGCAAGACAGAGATTCTGCCCTGTGTGGACGGAGTCACTCAGCTGGGGTCGACCAGATGCAGGGCTCATTCACGGCCCTTATCTCTCCGACCCCTGCCTTGGGGGTGGCTGTGTTCCCAGCCCACTGTGGTCATTGCCACTGCATGGAGGCAAAATGTCATCTCTAGGGAGACATGGGCAAGAGGCCCAGAGAGGGCAGGGCCAGCTAGGGATGGGGGTGGCAGGTTCTCAGCCACTATCCTCTGGGTCCTGGACAACCCAGAGACAGGCACTTTTGCCCCAGATCACAGTCCTGGACATCCTGATATTTTGGATTCTTTGAGCACCTGTTGTGCGCCTGATTTCTATTATAGGTGGGAAAGCTGAGGCCTGGAGGTGCAGGCTCTTCGTTGAGGTCACATGGGCCATGCTTGGATTCATTCCTGGGTGTGTACAAGCCTTATGCCTAGGCCAGTAGCCAGCAGATGCCATCAAAGCATTCACTATGCCCTGGTGGCATTTCCTGAGGGCCTACTGTGTCCCCTGCCATGCAGGAGGGGGTTACACTGCTTGATTCCACATCCGTGTTGACGAAGAGCACCTCTTGTGTGCCCTACGTGGTGCTGGAGTGTCAGGTATTGCATGTTATGAAGCAACTACTATGTGCCTCCCTGGTTAGGGTTGCAGGGGGAGATATTGTAGTGTCTTGTGTTTAGCAGCATCTGTTGTGTGTTCCGTATAGAGTCCGCATCTAGACATTCACAGGGAACCTACTGTGTGCCCAGCTTTGGGAACTCTGGTGTAGGCCTCTCCAGTGCTAGGGGAAGTGGCATTAAACAGTTTTACAGAGTGGGGAACTGAGGCACAGGTCAGGAAAGGGGCAGGTTACCCAGCCTGGGGTGCTAGGGAGAAGTGGGGAATGGACCCTCTAAAGCAGGCATAGCATGGCATGGATGGGCCACCATTGGGAAGTGAGTTGTCCCTGCACGCTTATCAGAGGCTCCTTTGGGCTCCCGCAGCTGGTTATGTGTCACCATCAAAGCCCATGGTGTTTATCCCACTGGGCAGTGAGCTTATAGAGGGTGGGATCTGTCTCTATCCAGCACTACTGTGTCCTGGATGCTTTAAATTTGTAGCAATTTGTTCATTTGTTGTTTTCCCTGCTCCAGGCCTCCTGCAGCATTGTGAGTAAGGGCTCATCCTCTGGATCCAAACCTTGGTTCCAGTTCCTGCTCTCCCTGACCTTGGACAAGTAACCTCTCTATTCCTCCTCTAACCCCTTTGGAAAATGGGGGCTGATGTTGGGGTGGTGTGAGCAGGCACAGTGTTTGGTATACACTAGTAGCTCAATGCACATTAGCTATGGGAATCATCCTTAGCACCAATGGTGGAACAAGAGGCATTTTCACCAGGGATAAGAGCAGGTGGGGCAGCCTGCCCCCTGTGGTGGCTGGCTCGCGGCTCTCCATCAGGGTCTCCGCCTCTCCCTGAATGCCTCCCCAAGCTCCCAGAACCAGAGGGGCCTCTACGTTCCCTGCCTCAACCCTGGAGTTTTCAAATCCGCCCTGGAGCCAGCAGCACTGTGGGGATTGGTTCCCTGGGTGGGGCCGCCCCTCCTTCTCCCCCCTCCTTTCCACCCACCCACTGTATATCGGGTGTCTCCGGCCTGGCAAGGTGGCCCCATCTGTTTCCAATCTGGGCCAGCACTCTCCGCCCCCTCTTCAGGGTTGTGCCTAGAGAGAGGGCCCCTCTGCCACCGTGTTCCCCATTCATCCCAGTAGACCCCAACTAGATCAATGCGGAAGAGCAGCCTCTTTGTGCCTGCGCCCTTCCCCCACCGTTTGGGTCTTTCTGTGTGTAGGGGGCGTGGCCTCTGCCATCCAACTCAAACTGGGAGGGGTTCCTTCTGCTCCTTATCCGACCTCCAATATTTGGGTGTGTTTGGGGAGCCTTCCGTTTTTTCGTCAGGCATCCTACCCCATCATCCGTTGCCATAGTCACGATCAGCACCTGGAAGGAGGGGGAGCAGGATAGGGGTTTCCTCTGACATTAAGTTTCCAGAGGGAGGGTGTCTCAGGATGCTCCCGCATGCATGTGCATGTGGAGGGCACAATACCCTCTTGAAGGCTTTCCCCACGCAGGAACCCCATGGATGCTTCCAGTGCCCCCAGATGGGACTCCCCCGCTGGTCCTCAGCCCAACTTCCGTCCGGAGCCCCGCCCCCAAGTTACCCCGCCCAGACCCCGCCCCCAGACCGAGCTCTTTGGGCCGAGGCCTCTCCCAAGTCCTTGCTACGCTAAGCGCACGGCGCTAGCACTTAGGGTGGACGAGGGATCGAGGGACCAGCTGCAGCGAGGCCCAGGCCGATCTCCCAGCCGATCCGCGGGGTGAGTGCACCTGGGATTCTCTTCCACTCCTGGAGCCAATCTGCGCTAGGCTTTGTTTCCCTCCTTGTCGTACCCCCTCATCCCCGCCCAGACTCCCATGATGGGGTACTCTCGAGTCTCCCACTCTTTCCCTCCCTGCACGGGCTTGGCTCAGCCAAGCTTCAGGGACAGCTCTATCCCAACACTGCTTGGCCCTCCCCCATTTAGGCCTGTCGTTCTTACTTTGGAAAACTCCTGACCGTTATGCTCCGCAGGGTCCCCTCCCCCGCCTGGCCCCTAGCCCTTTCCCCTCCTCCACCTCCTGAAGGCGGGGCCAGACTGGGGCTGTGTTAGCTGCCAGCCCCGGGGCGCTTTGCTGGGGGGGGGGGTCTTCTATAACCTTCCTTGGGGACCTGGACCTGGAAGAAGGCGGCAGGACCATGGGGGTGGGGGGAGGAACGTGGCTGGGATCTCTGCTCTAAGACACCCCCTAAAACTTATGGAAAGTTTTCCACTCTTTATTTGTCCCTACGTCCTTCTAGCCTGTGGACCCCAGGTTGACACTGTCTCTCACTGGGGCTTTAATAAAGTGGGGGATCAGTTCAAGCATATCAGTGCTCACGTTCTCACCTCCTGTCCCTACCCCCAAGCTTCATACCTTTGTATCTTCCATTATTGCCCAACAAATCCATGCCTTAGCAACCTCTATTACTGCCTGAGAGTCCTGCTTCCCAAGATTCCTTCCTAGTTCTGGGCCACCCCAGAGGAACTTCCTACAACCTTTGGCAAGGGTCCCAGCCCCCCAAGTCCTGCCTACCTCTCCTCAAGTCTCACTACCAGAACAGATGTAAGTTGCAGCTGGCGACCTACCATGCCTGTATTGGCCTCCCCTGCCTGCAGCGTCTCACTCTGGCCTCAGTTTCCCCTTCTGCAATGGACGTGACCACAGGAATGATTGTGGATAAAGTACCAAGTGGAGCCAGGCATGCAGTAGGCATCCAATATATGCAGGGACCTTGCCAAGTTTCCAGGGTGGGAAGAAGGCTCCCATCATGGAGGATGACAGGCCAATGATGGGAGCAGAGCTGGGATGGGAGACATAAGATGCTGGGAGAGCCCAGAGGGAGTCTTGATCTAGCCTGGGGCATCCAGGGGAGCTTCCTGGAGGAGGTGGCAGCTCAGCTGAGACCTGATGGTAAGTGTGATGGCTGAATTTTGATGGGGAAGGAGGAAGGTTGTGCTGGGGGGAGGAATAGCATGTACAAATACCCTGTGTGAGCCAGAAGGCAGTGAGTAGGGCAATGGGGCAAGCAAGGCACTGGGGTGCGACATGGTGGGGTCAGCAGTTCTGGACTGTTAGGACTCTGGGTTTTAATGCACATAGATGAGAGCCATGGGAGGTTTTAGAAAAGAGGAGGGGCAGTCAGACACAGCTGCTTCCAGCAGCAGGTGCATGGGTCAGAGCTGAGCTGAGGAAGGGTCCTGGGGTCAGGGGAGGAGTCTAGGGGTAGTCAAGGCTTAACCTGGGGTTAGGGTGAATCTGTGGCTTTAGCTTCAAGGATGAGTTGACAGTTGGGCCAGCTGGGGAATGGTATACCTGTTAGGCCCGTGTCAAGAAAGGCCCAGAGGCCCCAGGCAGACCAGTATATTCTGGGAATGGTGGTAAGCTTTGGAAAGAGGCCACAGGGTGCGCCTAGTGTCAGATCCTGAAGGTCCCACAATGCTGAGCCTAGGAGCTGGGGAGGTGGGGAGCCCTGGAGGGTGTGAGCAGGGCAGGGATGCACCAAGTTCTTGATGTCTCAAGCTCCTTCATGAAGCCAGTGGGGGGACATGCTGGCAGGAGCAAGCCTGGCAGCTTGGGCACTCATGGATTGAGGACTCTGGGTTCAACTGAGAGCTAGTGTCTGACCTTGAATCTTAGCATTGCCATTTCCATGCTATGTGACCCATGGGAAGCAGCAATCCCTCTCTGAGCTTCAGTTTCCTCATCTGTCAAACAGAAGGCAGTTCAAGAACATTTAAGAGAGCTTGGCACACTGGAACACCCGACTAGGATTACTGATTTTTCCTGCTGGGGCTGAGCCTGTCTCTCTGTATGCCCTGTTGTCCACTCCTGGTCTTGGGGACAGCACTTAATACACATCAACACATCCCTTGCCCCAGTCCTAGTCTGTTCCAGGAAGGTGGCAGGACCAGCCCAGCACTGAGCCTGTTTCCCAGTGGGGGGACACTGCAGCTCCAAGAGGGAAAAGGACTTGGCTGGAGCCATTTGAGCCCAAAAGTGACTCAGCTGGAGCTCAGACCTGCTGGGCACTTTGCAGACACAGAAACCCAGGGAGGCTGGAAGCCCAGCGCCTGCCCTCAAGGGGCTCTGAGGCCCTGGGGAAGAGTTTTCGAGCACCAGGAAAGTCTTCTGGCCCAGAAAGGAGGCAGTGGGGAAGGGGTAGATGTCAGGGTGGAGAGATAGTTAATACCAAGTGTCCTCAAACCCCACTGCCAACATCACCAGCCTTCCCTTCTCGTAGTCTGAGGCCATGGGAAGTCTTCTGAGAGTCAGAGTTGCACAGACGAACCCCCAGACCCCCCTAGGACCCTCAGGCCGGGGCAGAGAGTGGCATCGTCAGGTCCCAGAACACCCTGCCTTGTGCGGGTGACACAGAGCTTGTTTGCTGTGCAGTCCTTGCTCATAATCACCCCTTTATGCTCCCTGGTCTGCGTGGGTACACAAGGCCTGCTCTGGAATCGCGTGACCCAGGCCCTGGCTTGGCTGGAATGGGTGCCCACTCATTCCCCATCAGCACAGTCTAGGAGCCCCCAGTGGCTGCCCAGCAGGCTATATCAGACTGTGAGATCACATAGTGGCCAAGGAAGAACACAGTCATGTGATTAAATGTGGGTGTTGGACCCAAGATCCAGAGAACCCAAGACCCAGCTTGGGGTCTTGGGCAAGTCCCTGGAGACTCCTCTGTGAGTCTCAGTTTCCTCATCTCTGAAAGGAGGGCACGCTCTCTCCTCCAGCTGACTGCTAGGAGCAAATAGTGGATGTCTCAGCACCTGGCATAGAGGAAATTCTGCTGACTGTTGGGTGGGACCATCCCTGTACCCTGGGTTTCAGGTCCTGAAGCTGTTCCTTCTTCCTCACCCCTGGCCTAGCCTCATTTGCTGCCCATTATTTCCTGCAACTCCCATAGCTGGCTCTTCCCCTTTTAAGAGCCACACCACCATCCTGGCACCCAGGGGTTGCTACATTATGCGACCCCAATGCACCTGCCTTTGCTTCCCTTTCTCTACCGTGGCAGGGCTGGTGTCCCAGGCTGCTTTCTTGAAAGAGGCTCAGGGAGGAGATTTGGCTGGCTGCCAACCTGGCCACATCCTTCCCTGCCCAGAGCTGCCTAGAGCACCTTTCTCTCTGTGTCTCTCCTCTGATCTCTTCCCATCTTTCTCCTAAGACCTCTAAGTACTGCTTCTTGCTGTTCCTTGTGTGGATGACACCCCCCCCCATGTACATTCACTCTTTAATTTTCAGCCAGTGAATAATATTAACATTAAATCTGAAGGCAGAGAGAGCCAGGCAGAGGGGATAGCCAATGCAAAAGTCCTGGGGCAGGATCGTGCCTTATTTGTTGTAGTAATAGTGAGGAGAGGCCCATGTGGCTGTAGCAGGTGAGCAAGGAGTGAGAGGGCAGGGATGGGATGATGGCAGGTTGTGCAGGACCTTATGGGTTGGGGGAGGCCTTGGGCTTTTACCTCAAGGGAGGCAGAAAGCCCAGGAGAGCTGTGGGCAGAGGAAGGATGGAACTTGACTCAGGTGCTCCCAGGTGCCCTCTGGCTTCCAGGTGAGGACTGGCTTGGTGGTGGGGGGGTGAAGGTGGGAATGCATTGGCCCCAAGTGTGGTTGAGGATGACGTTGGACCAGGTAGACAGAAGAGGGGAAAGTAACAAGTAGGCACATTTGGGATAGATTTTGAAGGCAGAGCTGAGAGGGCCTTTTTTATTTTTTAAGTCAGAGAAAGGGAGATAGTGAGACAGACTCCCACATGCATCCTGATCGGGATCCACTGCCTGGACCGATGCTTGAATCAACCAAGCTATCTTCAGCACCCAGGGCCGATACTCGGACCTGTCGAGCCACTGGCTGCAAGAGAGGGAAAAGAGGGAGAGGGAAGGGAAGAGAAGCAGATGGTCGCTTCTCCTGTGTGCACTGACTGGGTATCTAACCCAGGACATCTGCATGCCAGGCCGATGCTCTGTTCACTGAACCAGCCTGCCAAGGCCAAAAGGGCTTTTTTGTATTCTCCCCAGGCCCCTTGAAAAAGACCCCTTGAAAAAGACCCCACACTCAGGGTCTTTTTGGAAGTGGTTGTTAGGAGGAGGGACATGGGCTTTTCATGGTCTTACTTCTTGTCATAGCAAGTTCTTTCAGGGTACATGGGGGCCTAAGAGACACTGTCACTTTTATCTTCTGTGTGGTGGCCGACTCTCTCTTCTCCTAGTTTGTCTCAAGCCTCCCACCCCCATTCCAGCTTCGTCATCCAGACCTTGAAAGTCCCCAACATTGTGTCATCTCCCTTTCCTCGCCCCAAACCCAGCAGGCTCGGTCTGAGGGAGTGAGGAGCTCATGGCCTGGCCCCATCCTGCCCAGACATCAAGAAGCCATGGGCCCAGCAAATCCAGGCTGCGGGAACCAGGGGGTAATTTGGAGTTTCCCTGTTTAGAAGGCACTGCCCCTGGCTCCCGTGGGGCGTGGAGAGGGAGGGAAGCAGCTATGGCCTGGACCCTTCCATACACTGGGCCTACGTGAGTGAGGAAACTGAGGCTGGAAGAGATGTCACACCCTGGGGGTCCATGGTAGGCCAGTCAGCCCTGGGTTTGGACCCTTCTGTGCTGCAGGCTTGCTGCTGCCTCACTTTCTCTACAGGCTCTCTGAGGGCTCACTCAGCTAACCCAAGTGCTCTGGGCCAGAGTCCTCCTCCCCAGATGTGGCCAAGCAGATGTGTGTCTTTAGGCAGAGCCAACTGCTGTGGTCACCCTGGCCTCAGCTGGGCCTCCACCTTCCTCATCAGTCACTTTTGCTCTTAAAGGGCCCATAGCTGGGGTATAAGATGAGAGGTTGTGCTTGAGGTTCCAGTTTCCCCAGCTGCCCAGTCTCCAACTATCAGTGTCTGAGTGTGTATCTGTAGTCTGTGTACATGCCTGTCTGTCTGCACGTATGTGTGCATGAGCAGGATCTGGCTTTGCATGTCTGGATTTATTGTCTGGCTGGTAAATTGTGGTTTGCTGACTGCATGGCCCCTCTTTAACATGACTGTGTGCATGCATCTGAGTATGAGGTCTTTGTGTTGTTTACCTGCCTGTGCACCACATCTCTGACCTGACTCCATATTTATATTTGCCTGCATCCCAATCATGTACCTGTGTTGTTTGCCTTACCATGCCCCTGTGAGTGTCTCTTGTCTGGCTGTGTGTCTGATCTGTGTGTTTCTGTGTGCTGTGGTCTGAGTACGTGTAGTGCCTGCCCTGCCCCACTGTGACCCTGTGTATGTATTATATCTGACTCTGTGTGTCTGAAGTCTGATTTGGTACCTGCCTGTGTTTGTGGTCTGATTATGTGTGTTTTATTTACCTGACTTTTCCTGTGGCCCTAACTCTGTCCCCTGACTGTATGCATACATCTGTGACTTTCTGTTCTTCCTCTGTTTGTGGTCTGACTGTACCTGTGTCTGCCTGTGGTTTGACTATGCAGACATCCTTCTTCTACATGTCAGTTACTGGTCGGACTGTGTGTAGATTGATCCCTCCTATCCCCACCCCCCATCCCACCTTCCCTACCCTCTGCCCTGGGCCATGACCCAGCCACCACCCAGTTTTCCCTGGGGCTGCTCCATGGCTGGGCGAGGTGACCACAGCTGGGTATTTTGGGAGCCAGATGACAGGGGCTGCCCCGTCATTATGTTTCAGCCATTTCTGTGGTCATGGCCCGGACCCACCCAGGGCATGGCTGGTGCGGGGCTGACCTGGTCAGAGGACCTTATCCTTGGATCTTTCCCTGCCCCTCACTAGCCCTTTGTCCTGATTCTGGCCACAGCAGAGACTGAGGAGGGGGCCAGCCTAGGGTTCTGCCCATGCGACAAGGGACCCTTCTTTCTGCCTTTAAAAGAGTTTAGATTCTTGTGAGAGATGCAGACACTACTAAGTGATTAACATTCCATTTAATTTACAAACTGGAGTATATGTTGTGGAGGATGATCTTAGTCATTTCTGAGTCTGTGGGATGTGGAATTGGGTGGGGGTGCTGACTTTTGAGAGCAAGGAGGGTTTCGAAGGAAGTGACACCAGCTGAGCTTGTCATGTGGTAGTGTGGGAAAGGGGGACATTTATGGCAGAAGACACAGCAGGGGCAAAGGCTTGCAGGGGAGACAGCTCAGGCTGTGTGGCTATCAGGAGTGGCTTTCTCTGGGGACAGTAGGAGCCACAGCATGTGTTAGAGCAGGGCAAGGATCAACAGGTGTGTGTTTGGAAGATCTGACTGGTGGCCAAATGGGCCTTGGTTTTAGGGACAATTAGCAATGTTAGTTGGAACCTCTTCCTTCCAGAGTTCTGGGCTATGAGCGGGAAAAATTGGGTGTTCAGAGCAAATTCTGGAGCTGGTGTTTAATCCTGGTTTGGGGCTTGGCTGGAGTCAGTCAGGAATTCTGTCCAGGTTTGGGGGCTCATTCTGGTGCTGGGATTCAGCTGCATGTTAGGGCTGTCTCAGTTTGGGCTGCGATAGCAACAGCAGAGACTTGGGGGTGGGGGCTTATAAACAGCAGACATTTATTCTCCTGGATCTGGGAACTGGAAGTCCAAGATTAAGGTGCTGACAGGTTTGGTGTCTGGTGAGAGTTCGTCTCCTGGTTTTTAAACATTGTTGTCTCCTTGTGTCCTCACATGGAAAAAGAGGTGAGAGAGCTCCCTGGGGCCTCTGTTGTCAGGACCCTAATCCCATTCAGGAGGGTTCCACCCTCATGATGCAATCACCTCCCAAAGGTCCCACATCCTAATACCATCACATTGGGGGTTAGGATTGCAACATGTATTTAGGGAAGGGAGATAAACATTCAATCCATAGTAAGGGCTCAGTACTTTTCTTTCCACCCCATCATCACCCTGTGACCCTCCCCCATTGTCCTGTAACCCTATCTTCCCCATCCTTTGACTCTCCTCCCCTTGAAGGCCCACCGGATTCCCCTGCTCTCTCTACCCTCCATTGTCTCTGCAGACGCTGCCTCGTCAGACGCTTGGCTCAAGGCCTCTCTGTGAGGGACTGGGGCCACCCTGTCTTCTAGGGCGGAGGTTGGAGGTTGCAGGTGACTGCTAAGAATGGCTCCTGCCTGGGGCCCTGGAGTGGCATCTGTGATTGGTCCCGTGGGCTTCCTTGTGGTCTTGCTGGTTGGAGGCTGTGCAGCAGAAGGTAAGAGCCTGGTGCAGAGTGTGGAAGCCTGAGTATGCATTTTTTGTGTGCATGTGTGAACACATGTCCTCCCAGGGACCCCTGGTTTTGCCAAGTGGAGCCTCTCTGCTCCATGAATTTTACTGAGTAAGATGCCTGTTATGCACTGAGTCTTGAGAACATCTGAAGTAAATACTATAGTAACGATGGTATTAATAAAGCAATAACAGTAATAATGGTGAAAATGTCTGCTTCCCCAGCATTAGCTCTGTGCCAAGCCCACTGCTAAATACAGATTTACCTGCTTAACTTCCCTCCAGGCTTTTTAAAACCCAACATGCCAGTTCTATTACCTTCCACATTGCCAGTGAGGGAAGCTGAGGCTCAGGGTAGGCAGGGACTTTCTTGAAGTCCCTCACTCCTGAGTGAGCCAGAATTCACCTTCCCTTGCCTTGGGTAGAAACACCAGGACCCAGCTGGGAGACACCTTTCCAGGCAGAGCCAGGGGAGACTTCTTAGGAAAGAGGGTATTGTAGGTGGGGCTTTGTGGGTGTGTAGGAGTTCGCTGATGGAAAGGGTATTTCTGGTGAAGGTGTTAACAGGGGTAGTCAACCTTTTTATACCTACCGCCCACTTTTTTTATCTCTGTTAGTAGTAAAATTTTCTAACTGCCCACCGGTTCCACAGTAATGGTGATTTATAAAGTAGGGAAGTAACTTTACTTTATAAAATTTATAAAGCAGAGTTACAGCAATTTAAAGCATATAATAATAATTACTTACCAAGTACTTTATGTCAGATTTTCACTAAGTTTGGCAGAATAAGTCTTTATAAAACAACTTACAATAGTTAAATCTATCCTTTTATTTATACTTTGGTTGCTACGCTGCTGCCCACCATGAAAGCTGGAATGCCTCCTAGTGGGCGGTAGGGGCCAGGTTGACCAGCACTGTGTTAGCACATGGAGGTAAGGAAAGAGGTTGGTGCAGTTGGGCAGTGGACAAAGCTGCGTTTCTGGTGGTAACATGGAGAGGATGAGAGTCAATTGTGGGCTCAACACTAAGACCCACCCCACCATGAGGGGCCCAGCGGAGGCATCACTCAGGCCCATAGGGATACAGAGTCAGGCCAGAAGGGAAAGAAATTGAGATCTTTGATCAGACTGGTTTTGGTGAAGACCTGCTATGTGACCTTAGGCTAGTGACTCAGCTCCCATTTCTGCCTTGATTGAATGAGACTTATAACATTATCCCCACTCCAGCATTCTTGTGACAAGAACATGCGATAAGCCTTTACATGCTGTCTGGTACATAGTAGGCCCACAATCCCGTGTTCACAAGCATAGTAATTATTAGTGCTGGACAAGAGTACCAGACATACACACCCTGCCTTCTCCAGTGGTGCTTTTTCTCATTTTCATGTTGGTTTTTAGTAAGTGTGTAATTCAGATTCAGATCACCACCATAGGCTGATGAGATGAATGCTGTTATCATCACTCTCACTGTACAGATGGGGAAACTGAGGCACAGTTAGGTTACAGTAGTTAGAAAAGCGGCCATGCTCAGATTTGAACCCAGGCTATCTGGTTCCAGAACCTGAGTTCCCAAGGATGATATGAAACTGCCTCCTAGCCAAACGCCAGGTGTGGCTAGGCTGTGATCTGTCCTGTCTTTACCCAGGGTCTGTGTCTTCTTAGACTTGATTCCCTGCAGTGGGAATGGTGGACTAAAGGTACTAAGAAATTTTAGTTTTTCATTCATTTAACACAGGGTTTCTCCCCACAGGCACTGCTGACATTGAGGTATGGTCATTCTTTGTGGGGTCCTGTCCTGGGCACTGTAGAAGGTTGAGCAGCATCCCTGGCTCCACCGACGCAATGCCAGGAACTACCCCCAATGTGACGACATATGTCCCCAGACAAAAATACCGCATTCTCAGTTGAGAACCACTGACTTAATTTACATTGGTTAAATAACTAATATATTTACTGCTTAACATCTTGCTCCACTGATAAAAACCAGCCTTGGCCGTAGTGGAGCTGAGATCATCCCTGTTTTCAGGTGGGGAAACTGAGGCTACAAAGTGGCCTTTGATGACGGATGGAGATCACAGAGCTCTAGTCCTGGGCTTGAACTCTGGCTTGATCATGTGACATGGGAGGGACTGTGTTTTTACCTAAACATCTACCATGTGCCAGGCACTGGTTTAGACACAGGGGATGAAACAGACTTCTCACCCCCTTAAGGAGCTGCTAATCTAGTGAGGTAGAGACTCTAAGTGTGTTGGATGGTGGACATGCTCAGGAGCAAGATAAGAAGGAAGGGAGGTGAGGGCATGGGGGAGGATTAGAGAGAGGTCACAGTGAGTAGGTGGCATCTGTAAAGAGATTTAAAGGAGGTGAGGAGTACACGTCGGTGGTATCCGGGGGTAAAGTGTTCCAACCAAAGGGCATAGCATGTGCAAAGACCCTGAGGTAGGACCGTGCCTTGTTTGTTGGAGGAACAGCCAGGAGGCCTGTGTGGCTGGAGGAAAGAGAAGAAGTAAGGGCAGGGAGGGGGACAGGGCAGGTTGTACCCAGCTATGTGGGTTTGGGGAGCACTGGCCTTTTACTACTAGGGAAGTGAGAGCCCTGGAGGGGTGTGGATAAAGGAGGGGCTGCACCTGACTTAGGCGCTCATTGGCACCCTCTGGTGGCTCTTATGGGGAAGACAAACTGTTTTGGGTGATGGTAGTAGCTGAGGGACTGGACAACAATGGAGTGTGACCCAGGATGTCAGTCAGGACCTGTCATGTAGCTGGAGATAGTTCAATAGGTGTTTCTTTCATGAGCCCCTAATTATTACTGTATTCCTGTAGGTGTTGGTAGTGGTCTAGTTTCAAACAGGTCTTCATCTCCAGAGGTAGGGCATCTTAACTGTAGTAGGTAGGTCTGTTTAGCAGGAGCTTTGTCATCTGGGGCGCAGCGGGGGGGGGGGGGGGCTATGGGCACCGTGATTGGCACTGCCAGCTTCAGGGAGTAGCCCATGTCTTCAGGGAGTCATTTGGGATGGGGGCTGCCAGGGATTCAAAGAGCCTGAGGAAGCAGCCGAAGTGTTCACCAGCCAGTGCCAAGAAAGGTGATTTCTGCTGTAGAACTGGCTCCTGGTCCTGGGAGCTTTTCCCCCAGGAAAATGCTGTGGGGCCAGCCCAGGCAGAGTTGAAGGGGACAGATGGGTGGGTCTCTGGATCTGGCACCAGATTCTTTTCTGCAGAATCTGAAATGGACGAGCAGAAATCAGACCTTTCCCTGCTTCTTCGCTGTTGGCATCACCACTGAGAACCTCAGTCTCTTCATCTAGGAAACAGGGACCCCTGGAGCACTCTCAGTAATGAAGACCCACAACCCCATTTAACCAGTGTGCTGCTTGCAAGGTTTGGGAGCTGGATAGGACTGGGTTAGAATCCTAGCTCTTTGTCCATCATGAGCTAGGTGACCTGATGTGCAGGTCAGTTACCCTTCCTGAGCCTCAGTTTGCCCAGCTGTGACACGGGGGTAAGAAAGGAACCCCACCAAGCCTAGCACAAATGACTGCTTGCTGACACAAACTTTGGCCATACCCAGTGCATATTTCTTGTGTCCGGGGCTCCTTTGCCAAGAAGATGAGGGGAGAGAATGAGAGAATCCAAGTATCCATAAAGAATTTTCTAGTGGGGGATACAGGGGGTAGAGGAAGCTCTCCTGGACTGGCAGTGATCCTGGGGCCACCTGCAGAGAGGGGGAGCCCAGGAGCTAGTAGGCAGCTTCACTGGACTTGGTGTTAATGGGCATCAAAGTCAAGAGCCCCTCAAGGTTACTGAACACAGAAAGGAGGTATGATGGGGTCCTAGGGAAGGGGGTTGCCCATTCCCATCCTGCCATGTGGCAAATAGCCAGGTATTTCAGCCCGGCGGGATCAGGGCTATGATGGTGTACATCCAGGCAGCAGTGAGGACAAAGGGGTTCTTGACCTGGGCAGCTGTAATCTGAGAAGGCTCCCAGGGTGGGTGCTGGCCCAACTGAGGTTGGGGCTGCCAAAGGAAGGGGGAAGGGAGGGACTCCAGGAGAAGGAATAGGGGGACTCCCAATGTGTTTCCTTCCTCGGATTGGTGGGTGTAGGGGTGTGTCTCCAGCCCTGATAAACAGACAGCTGTGCCTCCCACAACTGCTCAGCCCTTTCATCCAGCGGCTCTGAGGGAGTATTTTCCCAGAAGTGAGACTCCTGACCTGGCCACAGCGACTTTCCCTGTGACCTTGGCTGGCTACCCATATGGCACCAGTCACCAGTCCTGAGGCTCAGAGGAGGGCGGCCAGCGGTCAGAGCCAGGGAGTCGGGCCCAGCTCAAGGCTCAGTGTAGAGAAAACATCTAAGCCAGGTTGAAGGCCCGGAGGTGATAAGAGCATAAGATGTGGTCTTGGGGACAGAGAGACCCAGGTTCAAATTTGAGTAGCAAGTACTCTTATTTCTGAGCTGTGTGACCTTGTGCAAGGTTGGTAACCTTCCTGAATCTGTACAGTGGGATTAACAGTCACTGTGTCAGGGGGATACATGGGAGTTGAGTGAGTGGAAGCAGAGCCTTAAATGAGGGAGGTGAGGCTGGTCAGACCACTGGTACAGGCCCTCTGTTTTGTTCAGAACCTAGCCTGAACTATGCGTGGGATAGCCTGGGGCCTTTGGGCTCCCCTACTTGAAACCTGAGGCTTCCCTGAGCTCTTCTGTGCTTCTAAGCAGCCAGAAGTTTCCAGCTGAGCCCTCCTGGCCCTCTGCTCTCTGTGGATTTTGAGGACCCCGAGATGCAGTATAGCTATAGTTTGAGTTGTTTAGCCCCTTTCCACCTCTCCCCAGACCCCAAACTTTTACTTAATAGTTTCCTTTAATTGGCTGACCTTTTTATTTCATCCTTCACAAAAGTATTTTAAGTTTATTTGTAAAATAGTTCTAAATCTAAGGAAGGTACTAAAGTATGACGCCTCCTTCCTCCTGAGTCCAGCATGTTTTCACTCCCTGGAGGCAGCCACTGTTTCTAAATACACACGTGCACATGCACACGGGACACACACTCTCCCTCTTTTCATATTTCTTATCACACAAACACAGCATTAAGCACATTGGTTTTTTGAGAGAGGCAGGGAGAGACAGACAGGAACATTGAGCTGTTCTGTATGTGCCCTGACCAGGGATCAAACTGATCACTGCAATTTTTTTAGCCCTCACTTTTTTCTATTTCATGTTATATCTTGCTGTTATTTCTCTAAATAGTTCATTGGAAAAGCATCCTTGTACCTTTTTTTCAGGGGCATAATATTCCACTTCACTGACAGCCCAGTATTCATTTAATCACTCCCCTTTGGTTGGATATAGTAAGTGAATTCATATTATAAGATACATTGTAGCATGACTGTGAATGGAAATGCAGTATTCCTTTGGGCAATTCGAATGTTACTGTGAAAAGCCAATAAAAAGGAAACAGTGTTACTGAAGTCTGGCTGGATACTGTAGCTGTCCTAGGTGCAGAGTTAAAACTGTCCAGGGGATGTTAAAGACATATGTAGTAGTTCATATGTGACATTTTCTTGGAGAGACTATATTAGGTCATTGTGAGGGGCAGGAAATGTGGGCACAGGAGCCAGCCCAGTTCAAATCCCTTCTCAGCCACTGGCTGTGTGTGTCAGAAGCAAGTGCCTTGTCTGGTCAGTGCCTCAGCTTTCTCATGTATGAAATGGGAATTATGATGGCCTTGTTCCTCAGCATGTCAGAAGGATTAGATGTTACTAATATGCTTGGTGCCTCAGTTTCCCCACATGTCTCACCAGGGGATTAGATCAAGTTATCTAAGTCTTTTCAGAGCTAAGGACCCTTCAGGGTCTAGGTGATGGTGGTTTGGGTTGGGGCTCTGCAGACCCCTGGGTTCCTTGGCGGTGGGGGGCGGTATCCAATGGCAGCATTTCTTTACCTTTTTTCTTCTCTCTCCAGCCCTCCTATTTGGCCCATGTGGTAACTCCATGGCTGGACAGGGGATGGGGCATGACCTCATGAGGTCCTGGGTACTTACCTGGGCCCACTGGAGCCTCTCTTTTTTCCTGCTCTATCTCTAGAGCCCCCCAGGTTCATCAAAGAACCCAAAGACCAGATCGGCGTGTCGGGAGGTGTGGCCTCCTTTGTGTGTCAGGCCATGGGCGACCCCAAGCCACGAGTGACCTGGAACAAGAAGGGGAAGAAGGTCAACTCACAGCGCTTTGAGGTGAGTGGGGGGTGAGGGGAAGCAGCCTGGGGCCAGGCAGTTGTGCATGGGCTCACTCTCAAGCTAGGGCCTTTCTCCCGTCTACTCCCTGTCATGTGAGGGCCCTGCCAGGCCGGCTTGCTCTGCCACCTTCATTCTGTGTGGCCTCAGGAGGGCCCTGCCCTCTCTGGGTCTTACCTTACACTCACACAGACTCACATCTAACACCACTTCTCACAGAAAGGAATTTGTACACATGCACACGATCAGATATCCATGTTTTCACATCTAACACATCTTCACATGCCTGTTACACAAACTTATTAATGTGCATGTCACACACCCACATACACATAATACTCTTTGTACATATCCCATCTCCTCTCCCTGGACCTCTGGGGCCCCAGCCTCACCCTGACCTTTTTCCCCTGCCCTTGGCAGACTATTGAGTTTGATGGGAGTTCGGGGGCCGTGCTGAGGATCCAGCCCTTACGGACACCGCGGGATGAGAACGTGTATGAATGCGTGGCCCAGAACTCGGCTGGGGAAATCACGGTCCATGCCAAGCTCACTGTCCTCCGAGGTACTGTGTTCCCCAGGTGGGGGCGGGGAACTGGGCCTGAGGCTTTGGGGACAAATGCCAAAGGCATCTGTGAAAGTCTCGGTTTGGATTTTCTCTTCAGGGGACCTTGATCTCCCTTCTCTAGCCCCTAATATCGCTGAGCCCAGAGCCTACTAATAATAGGTTTGAGCAAACCTTTTCAGGAAGGAGGAGTTAAGAGACTAGATTCATTCTCATTTTTTATCTTAATCACGCTCTTCTGATTACAAGCAGCTGACTGAACATGCTGGTTCAAGTAAGAAAGAGAATTCATTGGTTCATGCAATTAGAATTATGCAGAGTGGACCAGCTTCAGGTTCCGCTGGATCGAGATGCTCATATGGTCTTCTGAGAGCTCACTCTCTGCTTCTGGGATTGTTTTCTTCCACATCAACTATATCCTCAGTGAGATGCCTCTCATTAACTCCAGGCTTCTAAGCCCTCACCTAAAAGGGAGGACCAAATAACTCAGGACTGGTATACATTGGCCCAGCTTGTCTATGCCTGAGCCAGTTACTATGGCTAGAGGAGCAATCAGAGGACTGGTTGGCAGAGCTCTTCCTGGAGCCCTGGAGTCCAGGGTGTGTCCGCTGCTTAGACATGGTCAGTAAGGCATGGTTTTCCCAAAGGAACAAAGGAGGAATCAGATGCTGGCCAGCAGAAACAGCTGTGCCCACTTCCTCATACATTCACACGAATCCTTTGGGAACACTGTTGTGCTGGCCTGTTTGCTGGTCTCTCTCAGTTGGGCTGGTGGCACCAGAAAATTACTTTCTCATTATAAAACAGCAGCCTTCAGACAGCCTTGCCACAAATTTCCACACAGCTGCTTTCTACTGCCTTCTCTACTGCAAGGTGGTTTTAGCCTTGGGCCCTACAACTTCAGTTCAAATCCTAACACTGCCACTCTGAAGCTGTGTGACTTTGGACAAGTTAATGAACTTCTCTGAACTGCAGTTTCCTCACTTCCAGAGTGGGATAATAATGATACTTAACACATGGGGTGGTTTCATGAATCAGATGAGTGTACAACAATACAAGTAAGAGACTCATGCAGTGCTACACAGGGAATAAGCACTTGGTCAAGTCTGTATGTCTGATACTATTGTTGTCATTGTTATTCTGGTTTGAACAAGACAGCTTGCCACCAACCATTCTGCAGCTCTCAGGTAGGTGGATTGCTCCTGTCACCTGCAGGGATAATACCCTGATCTATAAGTATGAGCCACAGTCAGCGGTTTGGTGGTAGGTAGACCCCCCACACCTCCCAGAGTGGCATTTTTTCAGTGCCTTCCAGGACAGCAGAGCTGTGGTCAGCTTGGAGCCCTGGGAGGAGGCATCCCGTTGGCTCCAAGGGCACTGGGTCTTACACCCTGGTGTATGACCTCTGCAGGGTCCCTCACTCAGAAAGCTCTGTGTGACCATCTGGAATTCTTTTTTTTTTTAAATTTATTCCTTTTAGAGAGGGAGGGGAGAGAAAGAAAGGGGGTAGGAAACTCCCATATGTGCCTTGACCAGACAAGCCCAGTGTTTCAAACCAGTGACCGCAACATTTCAGGTCAACACTTTATCCACTGTGCCACCACAGGTCAGGCCATCTGGAAATTCTTAATAATTTTTTAACCAGAGGCCCCATCGTTTCTTTTTCCATGGGTCCGGGAACCTGTCCTGTGAGGGATGGAGGGAGGAGGGAGGGGAACAGGGAGGAGTCCGGAGTCTGGCCTGCCTTGCCCCTTCCCAGCAGATATTTTTGCCCTGACCTTTCCTGGCACAGATGGAATAGCCTCCCTCCCCTCGGCCTGTGCCAGCCTCCATTGTAAGTGCTCAGAGAGTTAAAAGAACAAACTGTGAATCTATTAAGTGCCCTGGGCATCTGGGAAAGTGATGTCTCTGCTCCCTGCCCCCATCAAGGCCTCTCCGGCATCTCTCTGTGCTCCAGCTGCTAGAAGGACGTGGGACTTTAGGCTGGGCCTGCAGCTCGGGGTGTTTGACCCAGGAATGCCTGGCATCCCCAGCCCTAGGCCCTGAGCCCCAGTTCCCCACAGCGTCCCCCTCTGAGTGAGGAAGGTCTGAGCTATTGGTCCCAGCATTCCCTGCCACTCCCTCCCTTCTCCTCCCTCCCCTGCTATCTGATTGTGGACTCCGCTCACGCCTCCCACACTGTTGTTTTAATTAAACTCCGAGGAATAGGCCACAATGTGGTACGAGATGAACATTTTTGTTTAATTAGGAGCTTGAAGTAACATCAGGCGACTGCGGCCTCCCCCAGCACCCATGTGCCTGCTTCCACCCACACATGCTCATGGAGACCCCAGCAGATCTGCATACACATGGGAAGTGCTAACATGTGGACATGCAGGGGGTGTGAGTGTGTACACGGGTGAATACTCATGCACGTGCATGCACACACGTGGAAACGGGAGCACAGAGGGTTGCAGGCAGGCCCAGCCTCCTACATGCACAGGCCAGCCCTGAGCACTGGGAATTAGGTCCACTTGTTTTGGCTTTAACCTCTGGTGATGTCATTGGAACTAATGAGAACCACCTTTCTGGTCATTTAGGCCTCAGGGCCTGAACTACCTCAGGCCCCAGGAGGTCCGGTCCAGTATGGGGTTTTACAGCTGCCAGGCCTAAGGGCCTTCTTGCTGTGTCCTGGCTATATGACCTGGGCCAGGTGTGTGTCTGAGCCTCAGTTTCCCCCTCTGAAATAGGCCCCTTCTCTGCGGAGAGCACAGGAAGGAACATGCACAGAACCTGGTACAGAGTTAGCACTCAGGACTTTGGACTGGGGCTATTTCCCTCTGTTCAGTGACCCATGTGGGCCGCAACTACAGCCCTCTTGTTTCCCTGGGGAAATAGGGCAGCTGGTCCCTGAGCCCTACCCTGGGGCCTGGCCATGTGATAACCAGCCTCCACCCTTTTTTTCCTGTCTCCTCCTGCAGAGGACCAGCTGCCTCCCGGTTTTCCCAACATCGACATGGGCCCCCAGCTGAAGGTGGTGGAGCGGACGCGGACAGCTACAATGCTGTGTGCTGCCAGCGGCAACCCTGACCCTGAGATCACCTGGTTTAAGGACTTCCTGCCTGTGGACCCCAGTGCCAGCAATGGGCGCATCAAGCAGCTGAGATCAGGTGAGTGCAGATGGCCAGGAGGCTCTAAGAGCCACAGTGGGCAGCAAGGGGATGGCAGCTTCTCTAGGGCCCAAGCCCTGTGGGCTCATGGGAGACAGAAAGACAGAGATGATGGGCAGCCATGCAGGGCACGGATGATGGGAGGGGAGAGTGTCTTCAGAGCTGAACCAGTGGGGATATGATGGGGCATAGACTGGCATTGGTGATGAAGAGCAGTGGTAGGTGTGGGAGGAGAGTTCTGTAATGCTGAGTGGGCATACAATTGGCTCAGTTATGCACAACGGTGGCCCCAGTGCCTCCAGTATCCAGTAGTGGATTCCCAGTGAGGCACAGGTAGTTGCAGGTGATGGAAAGCCACAGAGGATGGTGGTTTTCTGCAGTGGGGACACAAAGGGGGACAGACAGGCAGAGGTGATGGGAAGCCATGGCAGGTGGCAAGGAAAGGCCATCCTTAATGCCTAACCACTGGGTATGTAATGGGGCACAGAGAGTCAAAGTAATGGGAACCATGGGAGGTGGCATAGGGAGAGTATCTTCTATGCTGAAGTAGTAGGCATCTCTGGGGGGGACAGTGAGCTGTAGACAGGTAAGGTGTGGGAGCCATAGAGAGCTGTAGGGTTAGAGTGTCTCCAAGATCAACACAGTAAGGAAGTTATGGGCACAGGCAGGCAGCTTAGCCTGTTTGTTTAGGCCCCAGCTGGGGTAGGCAGCCTTGGGACAGAGCACTATGCCTTGGTCACCTCGGAGACGGGTGGTTCCACAGTTGTGTCTCAGCATAGCACCTGTGAGCCCCACCTGTGAATCCATATGTCTGGGGGTGGGGGGCTGGGCTGTGTGTATTGTGTCCATTTTCCCCCTGCTTTGTGATATGTCTGTGTGTGTTTGTCTAAGCTCCCTGTACTGGTCTGATCTGTGGGCACATGCATGCCTTCTCCCTCCCAGGGCAGAACTTGTCTACACGCATCTCAGCCACGTGTACCCAGGGCAGGCCCCCCATGCTCACGTAGCTCAGGCTGCAGCCCCCTAGTCCTGTGTGTGCAGACACGTGGTAGGGATGTGCTGTATGCACTCTTGCGTGTGTCAGTCCATTGTGAGTACACGTGTTGGAGCGTACCTCTTTGTATTTTTTCTCCCCTTCCTCTGAAGCATCCACCATGGAGCCACCCATACCTAAAGGCCGCCCGATCGTTTGTTCTCAGTGCTCCTTTCTCGCTCCCAGCTGCACGTTCGAAGGAGCCTGTCTGCCCACCCTCTGCTCCCTGCTCCCCTCCCCAGGGGAGACCTAAACCTGGAAAAAGGGCAGACGTTAAGCCCAGCACTGGGGAGAGATAGCCCAACCCCTCCCAATCTGTCTGGTGATATTTGCAGTGTTGGGGGTTCAGCTGGAGGAATGATGGCAACCTCAGAAATCCACTTGTTTCTCTGTTGGCTTCCACCATTGTCTCCCCAGTACAGTGAAATGATTAAGAGCATGGGCCTCAGGTCCTGCTGGCCTGGGTCAGATGTCAGCTGTGTCCCAGAGCACGATCTCTCTGGGTCTCAGCTTCCTTATACAATGTGCCTGCTCCCTGGCACTATTCTGAGAGGCCCAGGATGGAATGCCTGGCACGTAATAGGTACTCAGTGAACATAAGCTGCTTTATTAATCATAATAAATCTGATTATTCTGCCTTCCCCTCCTCACCCCACCCCCATGAGTATACAGGCTTCTGCATAACCACCCGTTAATGATCCTGTTCTCTTTTTCTTGTCCCTCTGTTGTAAACGTTCAGAAACCTTTGGTAAGTCTCTTTTCTTCACCACGTCAACAACTAACGATCCCCTTTTGTCCCCCTGTCCCCTCCCCTCAGACTAACAGCCACTGTGACAGTAACTGACCCACTCCACGTGGCATGTTTACTAACCTAGCCCTCTCCACCAGCATTCCCTACCGGCCACCCAGTCCTCCCTAGCCAGGAACCAGGGATCTGCAGAGAGAGGAGCCCAAAAGGAAAAGAGGAAAAAAGGCAAGGCCACACAGGGGGATGAGGGGAAACCAGGGGTATCCTGGAGCTTTGCATATAACAGTCTGCCTACCCCATCTGGGCTTTGACACTGCTGGAAAATGATGAAATTACAGAAGTTTGGGGACTGGGGCTGGAGTGAGAGGGATATTTTCTAGCTGGGCTGGTACTGGGCACTACTCATCCTCTTTTCCCAGTATCTAGCCTGAATTCCCTGAATCCAACGGCTGGATTAATTCTTACTAAGGTGAGAATGACTGATAGTGACCCATGATGTTTTCCTTCTTATCTTTTTTGGGGTACATTCTTTTCCTGTCAATATAGTTGCCATGGGCTATTTGGCCATCTTGGAAAGAACTCCTGTTCTCCAGCCCCCATTGTAACCCACATGTAGTGAAAGTGCCCAAAGCAGGGCTTACCTAGATTCCTAACTGCCCTGGATTCTAGTTTCTCACATTGCAGCATTAGGCAACTTCCCATTTCCTCTCTATAAAGAGGAGAGAGTGACCTTGCTGGATGGAGGATTTTGTAAGAGTTAACATAAGGGTCCCAAAAACTTTAGGCTAGAGGGTCCCCAACCTGATAGGTTGGACAGCTGGGTTCAAGGTCCACCCCTGTCTTTGACTCATGGTGTGACAATACCCTGGCCCCCAGTTTGCCCATCTGTACAATGGGCCTGGGCCATGCAAAGGAGCTATTTTTTCACCCTCGACAGCTTCTCCACCCTGCCCTTGGGGTCTCCTTGTCATCAGTGGGTAGGGGTATATCCTCCAGAAGATGATCTGAGGATGTGACACTCTAGTCTAGGACCTCCTTTTTCTGTCCCCTAAGTTGTCCCTGCCCCCAGTACCCAGGTGGACACATAGATTACCCTTTTTTCCTCTTTTCCTTTTGGAATAAATGAGGCTATGGGGCCCTCCCTCTGCCCTCGATCCCCTTTCACTGCCCTCCCCTCTCCTTCCTACTTGGCCTGTCTGTACCACCTTTCCTTTGCTTTATTAATGCCCGACCCTGGGGCACTAACCTGTTTCCCACTGTCTCTAACAAGATTCCTGAGATCCCCATTGCTCCCTGTCCCTCCCGAGAAGAAAAGAAGGAAGGGAGGCATGAACCTCCCTCCCTCAGCCCAGAAGGAAGGCAGCCAACAGAGCCAGGCCAGGCCAGGCCATTGACCTTCCCAGGGCATAGAGATGCCCCTCCTTCCCCAGTAGATTCCTGCTGAGCCTATGGGAAGTCTTTCTGATTGACAAGCCCTCAAATCCACCCTGCTCCTAGGAGCTTAGTCTCCTCTTCCTCAGCAAGGTCTTCAGGGTCTTTAGACCTAGGCTGGCTTAGTCCCACCAGGGACAGAATGGACAGGCCTGACTCATGGCCCAGCCTGGCCTCCCTGGGGCCCCCGGCCCCCCCCCCCAGGGCTACCTTCTGTCATTCACCTGACTCTCTCTGCTTCCCTTACAGAAAGCACTCCGATTCGAGGTAAGAGGCTCTTTACTCACCCACTCATGCTCTCTTGCAGCCCACCTAGTCCCCCAGGCTCCATGGGGCACTGCCCAAGACCCCCTTCCACGTGTTTCCTCCTTGCCACCCTGCCCATGTTTGTCTATTTTCTGTGTCTGTGTTGTTATCTGTGGCTTGGGTGCTGAGTCTGGCCATGGTGGATCCTTGAGCCACCTGACTGCAAGAAGGGGGCTGTTTCCAGCTCAGGAAGAGGTAGTGCTTTCCATGCCCACCTAGAGTGCTAGAGGCCAGGTTTGTGACTGTTGCTCTGTATGCAGCCCTTGTCCATCTCCAGCCTCGGTTTTCCTGTTGGTAACATGAGCGTACAGAAAAGGTCTTTCAGCTCTGAAGCTCTGATCTGAGGATGGAGGGTCCAGCCTCAGGGAGCAGGGAGATAGGCAGTCTCAAAGGCTGGGTCTGACTTGAGTCCCTGGGTGCTGTCCCAGAGAATAGAATAGGTCTAGGTGGGAATCCTAGGAAAGAGTATCTAGTTCTGGCCTTACCACAAAATGCTCTGTGACTTAGAACGGCCTCTCTGTCATCTCTGGTCTTTCATAATAATACCTGCCTTCCTGCTTCCCCATAGCCTTGAACTTGGGGGAAAGTAGGAATGTTATATGGGAGCAGACCCTCATCTACCTTTCAAGTGTAGTGTCCCACATCACTCCCGTGGGACAACCATGAACAAAGCTAGAAGGAGGGAGTCTGCCTGGGAGCTTGGTGCCAGGGACTCTGATAGAAGTCTGTGATTCTAACACACTTGAAGATATTCACTCATCCTTATTTACAGGTCAACAAGCACTTTGGTCCAGGCCTGTGATTCAGATATGCTTAGAGATATCTGTTCACTCATCCTTATTGTGAAAATGACAGTTTGGCCTATGTTTTGGTTTCAGGTGTCCTTGGGAAAATTCTGGGCTCGTTTCATTTACTCATGGGCATTGTAGTGCTTGATCAAGGCCTGTGCTTTCAAACATTTTTGAGAAGTTTCATTCATTCTTCTATGTGCATGGGAAGTCTGGTTCACTTCCTGTGATTTCTAACATACTGAGGGGAAATCAGCCCTATTTTCATTTACCTCATGGGCACCAAGATCTGTGATTAGGGCCAGTGATTTTAAATATGCTTGAGAAAATGGGCCTTTTCTTTATTATTCACTCAGGATCAATAAATTTTTTGATCCAGGATTATGATTTTAAACATACCTGATGTATATAGGTCTCAGCATCCTTTACTTTAACTATCATCTGGGATAAGCCAGTACTGAAATTTCATTCAGTCACCCTTGAAGAACTACACCCTGCCTCTCTTGACTTATGAGCACTGTGGCCGTTGGGGCCCATGATTGCAAATACACTTAAGGAATCCAGACCCATGTTCATTTACACATGGACTTTGGGTAAAACCAGCAAAGCTCCCACCAGTTCCCTGAATTCGCACATCACCTGGGCTTGTTAGGTCCCAGGGTCTCTGGAATGACTGTTACCGGTTATGAATGCTAACCCTGTCTTTCCCCTTTGCCTGGACAGTGGCACTCGGTGCTTTTGCAAGCACACCTTCATGGCACATGCTCCCCCCAGATCGAACTTCACCTTGGCACTGGTTTATGAAACCCCAGCAGCTTTTACAGTGATGGTGGATTTTGGGGGAATGTGGTGTGATCAGTACAGTATGGGGATAGACTTGGGGTGAGGGGAGATGAGCCAGGGAGGCACCGGCCCAGCTGGGGCTTCTAGGCTAACTCAACTCTTTTGTCTGCCTCTCCGGCCCAGCCAGACCAAGAGACGGGCCAGATGGGACTCTGAGAGAGCCCTCCAAGCCCACCCCTGGGCCTCTTCTGATTGGCAAAGCTTTCTGCCCTCTCCCTACAGGGGCTCTGCAGATTGAGAGCAGCGAGGAGACCGACCAGGGCAAATACGAGTGTGTGGCCACCAACAGTGCCGGTGTGCGCTACTCCTCTCCTGCCAACCTCTACGTGCGAGGTAGGGAACGCCGTATCCAGGTCAAAGGCAGGGACCGTCCCCCTCCCTCCTTGGGCTCACAGGCTCCGGGCTCCCCTGTCCCCTGCAGACCTGAGCAGGAGGGCTTTCTGCCTGGTCGTGGTGGGACCTTGGGCCAGGCGGCATCCCTTTCTGGATCTGTTTCCTTGCCTATAAGATAGAGGCAGCGTTAGCCCCCACCCCTGTGCCTTGTGATGGATACCCAAGTGGGGTACAGGACTTGTGGGGCGGAAGGAGAGAACAGAGCAGGGCCATGGGATGGGTTCAGTCTTGAGCCTACAGGGCCGGGGGAGTCTGCAGGCCTCTGCCCACCCTGCCCGCCCACCAAGTCAGCTTCTTCTGTGGTGTGTCGTGCGTGCCTCCCCTTGTCATGTGCTCGCTTCGCTTCTCCAAAATTCGTGGCCTCATAGCTCGCCTCACCGCCCCCACCTCCAGCGCCCTCTATCTGAGAGTTGGGGAGGGGTCTTCGAGGGTGCCCTCCGCCGCTGGCCCTTCATTGTCAGCTTTCCCAGAACCCATTGCTCTTTCTCTCAGTCACCCTCAGAAAGGACTCATGTAGGCCAGAGCGAGAGCAGGGCCATATCAGGCACCTGTACCCAGGGCCTGGTGCTCTGTCAAGTCTGCCCGGCTTGTCCCTTCCAGAGGCATGAGGTTCTTGCTCCATCACCCTCATCCCACCCAAGGAAGCCCTGGGAAGCATCTACACACACTTCCCTTTGGGTCCCTTGGTATCCCCTCAAAGGCCCTGGGGGCTCCTGCCCCCTGATGCATCTGTCGACCCCCTACTCCCTGTGTTAGTTTTCTTCGGTCCTTTCAGAAATTTTAATCTGCCTCCTCCACCTCCTGCCTTCCCACAGATGTTTCTGATCAGATTTGTGTAGAAACAACTTCTGCCTGCCAGGAAAAGGACCCGTTCAAACCCCAGGGCTGTCCCAGTTTGCTCTGTACACTTGACTCCATAACTCCCCCTCTCCAGGCCTCAGTTTCCCCATTGACACACCAAGCTCCTGCTATTCTCCACTGCAAGGCTGAGCGGCTCCTTCCTCACCCATAGCCCCACCAAGCACAGCCCCACTGGCCCTGAAGCAGCCCCTCGGTTCTGCACCTGGGGTTTTGCATCGAGTCTCTGAGAAGGAGGCTGCGTGGAGGGAGGGGATGGGGATGCGGGTGGGCAGGCGGGCAGGGGTACACATTTGATCTGCTGCCATGGCCCCTCTGGTGAGTTATAGTGCGTCCATGACTCCAATTGACTGGTCTTCGTCTAACCTGCTTATTTTTCCGCAAACATCTGGGATGGGGATATATAAGTCTGGCAGAGCTTGAGGAGAGTGTGGACAGCAGTACTGGGACAGGGTGGGGGCGGCCTTTAGCAAGGGTATGACTAGGGGGCCTCTGTACCCTCGCCCCCAGAGGTTGGGTCCCTGCTATGTGCCTCCTTCCTTTGGGGGGAATCCAGCCTCCCAATCTTTGTCTGGGTCTCAGATGCTCCAACAATGAATTTAAAAAGAATCGTGGAAGGCAAATGTAGATCTTATTTGTCAAGGAAGGAGTGAAGGAAAGGAAAAAGATCGTTGCTGTTCTTTTTTATTTTTTAATTTTAATTTTTTTTTTGGTTTAAAGAAAAAACAACAAACTATTGCAGCTTTTAGCCTTGGGAAGTCCTCTTTTTACTCTCTGTATCTCCCCTATTTTTTCTCTTCTCCCCATGTCATTGTGTTCTGCATCAAACCCCCTTTACATCCCTCAGAGCTTCGAGAAGGTTGGTGTGTTTTTTTCTTTTTTACTTTCTTTACCCACATTTTTACATTCTGAAAGTGACACGCACACACGAAATATACATAAACTTGCACACGGATACACACAGACATGTACATGGAAAATAATAGAAAAATGAATTAAAAAAATAAAAATAACGGAATATTAATAATAAACACAAAGCAAACCAAACAAAACAAAATACTGCCAAGCGAGAGCAAAAACCCAGAAAGACACGAAAATCTCAGCCGCGCCCAGCCCGGCCTAGGGCAGGCCGCACACATGCGATGCTTGCATTGTGGTCGCCTATCTATGCATCCGTTGGTAATGTTGTTGCTAAGTTTTTTGCACTCCTCGTCGTCATGGTAACTTGGGCCTGATGCATGCTGGGAGAATGTAAAAATTTCTCTGCATGCCACTCTTGTCGGTCGGTTTGGTGAATTCCCAACGCCTTCTGTTGGAGTGTTTCTCGTCTTCCGTTCCGTTTTTCCCTTTTGGTTTTCTTTTTTCTTTCTTTGTTTCTTTTATTTAAAGATGAGGATTCTTACCTTTTTTTAAGTTTTGTTTCATTTTGGGGGGGAAAAACCGATCTGTTCGTTATTTTTTCCCCCTGCCATTCCTTTCACCTGGCCCCTCCTCCTCCAAAGCGTTCTGTATAGTGTGTCCATAAAGTCATGGTGCACTTTGACGGGTCACCGGTCAAAAGTGCACCATGACTTTACGGACACACTGTATTTGGTTCTGTCTTGTGTGTCCGTGCTATTTGGTTTTGGTTTCTTGGGCTGAGCTGTTCTCTGGTTGTTCTCCAAACGCATTGTGATTTAAAAGCCAGTGTTCCTGTCCCAGCTACCATCTGGAAGGTGCAAGGGGTCCCACAGCTGGGATGCTGGTGCAGAAAGTGACCGCCTGGGCTTGAGGGAGCAGGGGACAGGGCACAGACAAGTGGTGGGAGGTAGTCATAGCCTGGGTGGGGTATGTGGGGAGAGCAGCCCAATTGGCCTGACCTCACATCAGTACCCCCTTTTACCTGGGTCTGGAGCTTCAGCCCTGCCAGGCGGCCATGTTGGAAGGGTACTTGAGCAGGTGCACTTCCATCTTTCTGCCTCATCATGAGACCACCTACCACCCTCCCAAACAACCCAAAAAACAGGCATTTGAAGTATTTCTGAATGGGCAGTTGGCATTTTGAGTTCTTGTTCAATATAGTGATAAGTCCAAGTGTGGGAAGCGGCCACCTTAAACGGGACCATCCTCCCAAAATGGTACATGTTGCGCACATCGGCAGCGCTCAGAATGGCAGCTGGTATGATGACTTTGAAGAAATATTTAGCCAGTTTTCCTGCCCTTTACTGTTATGCCTTCGCCTACCAGACAATATTGGCCGACTCCCCTACACCTTTGTAGGCTCTGGGTCTAGTTGCTGGTGTCTTTTGTCCAGCAATATAGCATGGTCACTTTCTGATTACCTGAGCATCAAAACTGTGGAATTCTGGAGAAAACCCACGGGAAATTTGGACACAGCCTCTCCCCCCCTCTCTTTGCCTCTGCAGTTCTCTCTGCCTCTCTCTTTCAGCTTTTTCTCTCTCTGTCTCTTTCACTCTTGTAGACCTTCAGGGATTCACACTCCCATCATTTGTCCCCTCCCTTGAGTAAAGGCAAGTCATTGAGAGTCCCACTCCAATCCCAGCCAGTCTCCAGTAAAATCCATTTAGATTTCTGAGCCCTAGCCCCCAGCCACTTTACAACATTGGTAATTGAGGAGAGAGGCCAGCCTCTTTGGGATTACCTTTACCTCTCTCTAGTCCCTTATTTACCTTCGCTAAACTCCCAATTATTTAGTCTAGAGTCGAGTTGTCAGGAGGGATTTAGATGCAAAGGGGGGGATATATTTCTTTTGTCTCTTTTTAATCCAGTGTGAGAGCTGTCAGGTTGAAGTCCCAAAAGATGGGAGAGGGGTTTCCCAGCCCCTCTTCCAAAGTTGGGTCTCAGGGAATTGAAACTGAGGGGTAGCTGAGGGTCTCTGAAGACCACTTGGACTTTGGGGGCAGTTATAGCTGGTGGTGAGAGCACAGACTCTGTGTTCTAGCAGACCAGGGTTCAAATCCTGCTTCTGCTTCTCTTGGTTGTGTGGGTTTGGGCTAGTCACTATTTCCTCAAATAAAGAGTAAGGATCATTTATATGCCTAGCTCACAGGGTAGTTGGGAGGATCCCATCAAGCTATTCAACACTCCATAAGTGCCCTGTGTAGTTCATGGCACAAAAGAAATTGCTAGTGTGATTGTTGTGGAACAGGGAAGTAAAATGTTCAAGCAAATGATCTGGACAAGTTACTTCCCTTTCTTTGGAGACCTCAGTTTCCCTGTTATATACTTTATTGATCAACTGTTTGAATAATACGGTATGGGAAACTGCTTTGAAAAGAAAGGCAAAAACTAATCCATTTGCTCGGATCTCATTATTTACTAGTGCTTTTCTGAGGTCATCCCATAATCTCGTTTTTTCCTGGCTCCAAACCCATTCCTGTGAGATCAGTGGCCTCCCCAGAGTCACATCTCTTATCTTGTGCCCAGTCACTCCCCGGGGCAGTTCTGTGGCCACAGTATCAAAAGGGGACAAAAAAGAAGCCCAGCTTGGGTGCTAGGCTACGCTTGCAGATAAGTACTAGCCCACCAGAAGAGATGGACCACCAGGCAAATTCTTCCCTGAAAGCTACAAATGTTTTACATTGTTGCCAGAGCAGCCAGTCCTAGGAGTTAATTGCAAGGAATTTCCACCTCAAATCTAACTCTTCAATTGACAGTCTTTAACTTTGCTGATCCTGGGTTGTTCAGGGAGTAGAATATTCAGACTTGCCCTTCTCCTCCTGAACTTTTAATCTCTGAGATTCACAGGGTGAAAGTCAAAACCAAGCCCACTTTTTTTTTTTTTTTACAGGGACAGAGTCAGAGAGAGGGATAGACAGACAGAAACGGAGAGAGGTGAGAAGCATCAATCAATCAATCATTAGTTTTTCGTTGCCGTCGCAACATCTTAGTTGTTCATTGATTGCTTTCTCACATGTGCCTTGACCGCGGGCCTTCAGCAGACCGAGCCACCCCTTGCTGGAGCCAGCGACCTTGGGTCCAAGCTGATGAGCTTTTTGCTCAAGCCAGTTGGGCCCACGCTCAAGCTGGCAAGCTCGGGGTCTCGAACCTGGGTCTTCCGCATCCCAGTCCGACGCTCTATTCACTGCGCCACCGCCTGGTCAGGCCCAAGCCCACTTTTTAATGTGGCTGGCAGCTGCATTCCCAGAACTCCCCTGGGGAAGATGTAGCTCAGGCTTTTGACAAGGCGGGAAGATGATCAGATTCTATCTTCCCTGGCTGTTAATGTTCTTTTTTGTTTCTATAAAATTGTAAATCTTTGAGGTACAAGTTAGTGGCTAAAGATTGTGTCTTTACCACCTGGTCTAGCAACATAGCATTACTGAACCATGATGCACAGGACCCAGTAGAATGGTGTGCCACACACCTGTATTGTGGGAATGTGCAGGGAGCACGCAGAGCAAGATGGAGCATGAACATGGGGCAGAACTTTCAACCTTTAAGGGACTTGAGATATTATCAGGGTTTTGTAGGAGCCATGTAGGGCTGGGGCAATTTAATGCCTAGTCCTGAATGCTAAACTAAGAAACCCATCACCAGTGGGAGACCTAGATTGTCCCGATTTCCAGGAGTTCTTTAGAACCTTTATCTGAGAGCCGTCCCTGGTTCTTTTCAGATCAGTCCACAGCATGGAGTCTTGTGGGACAACTTGTTTTTAAAGTTAAATTTCTAGTACTCAAGCCATATAATTAGTGGATATGACCTTTAAGTGCTCTCCTTACCTCCTGTCTCCGAAAGCAGGAGTAGGAGAAGATATTAGGCCTGGAACCTCTCTCACCTCCTTCATCTCCAGAGGACTTTGGGGTAGGTGGGCAAGCTCCCTGGTTCTGCTTATACCTAGCCATTCTATTCCCATGAAGGTAGGCGATGACAGATCAGGACCCAGCCCTTCTCTCCTCGTCCCATCCTCACCCCTAGGGGAGGGGGCTCCAGGGTGGGGAGGCAGGTTCTCCTCTGTTTGGGCATGGCGGGTGGTGGGGAGGGAGGCATTCTGCAGGAACACTGAGCTCTAGACACCTCTCGCCTGCTGCCTGCCTCACACACTCTTTGCATTGCTGTTTCCTCTGTTTTGGGTGGGGTGTGAGGGGAACATTAGATTACACCTTGTCACTTGGAAAGCCCTGTGTCTCCGGCTGCAGCAAAGGGGCCAAGGGTAATCAGTCAATTGGCAAGATGTCACCCCATTTTCTGCAAGAACCAAAACAAAAAGAAATGGGGAGAGAGAGGGTATCAAAAACAAAAACCAATAAAAAAATTGATAGTGCAGCAAAATGTCCAGCTCAAAACTCCAGTTTGCCAAGGCCACTGGTCAGCCCGTGGGGCAGGAGTCCAGCCAGGTCCCTCCAGGCCTTTGCATGCTGTCCTGATGGCGGAGGAAGCTGGTGGTGGGAGGAGGGAGGCAAGATGATGGGGAGGGGAGATGCACAAGGCAGGCCAGTGGGGGGACGGTACCCACCCCTGGGCTACAAGCTGGGGATCAATGGAGGGGCTGAGAAACGGGATTTGAAATTAGGCCTTGGACCCCCCTCCCTTCCCCTGACAGGTGTAATCTAAGCTTAAACCCGTGGAGGCTGCAGAACTTCTTGGCATCTCTCCCTTGTCCTCCCCACCCTCATCCTCATTTTGGAGTCTGGAGGAGCATCTAGTAGCTTCTCTCACCCCAAAATGCCCAGCAGAGCCCCACCCCCACCCCCTCGGAGCTGCGGCTTGCTGAATCATTGAGATGTCTGACACTGTTGAGTTCCCTATCTAGTGCTTCAACCAGATCACCTCACTTTTGAGTTTCCTCCTACCCCTCCCCCACCCGTCTCCCTTGAACCCCACTTTTGGTTTTTGAGTTTCTGCCTCTTCCTGCTTGGGGTAGGGGTCGCCTCCCAGTTGCTTTGACAGTTTTTGAGTTGTTTTGCCATGTGAATCGGGGTTTGAAGCGACCCATCCCATCCCAAACCTGCCACCCCCCCACCGCCCACCTTCCTGATCCCCTCACCCATGCGGGTCCCCCCGCTGGGACCCCCCAGCTACTCGGTGACGAGAAGAGCTGGAAACGAGAGCCAGCTGGAGCGTGCTGAGGACCAAGGCTGGTGTGGTCCCCTTATAACCTGCCTGGACCCTCCATTCAGGTCGGTAATTGGGGGCGGGGGTCCCGAGGGGCCACTCTGTCCTATGGGCTCCGCGCCCACCTTACTTTCTAACCCGCACCTCAGACTTGCAGCCGGGGGTGGAAAGATGACATGGGTGGGTATCAGCACCAAACTGGGCAGAACACAGCGTCAGCCACCTGTCCTTGCCAGCTGGGAGGATGGCTGGAAGCCTTATGAGACCCCCAAGGTTGTTCTGAGTCACCTCTGAGTGCCAATGGGCACAATCCTCTCCAAACTCGTGGCAAACCAGCCCTCTTCCTACAGCATACCCTTAGAAATGAATAGGATGGGTGAGAAAGCACGTGGGCAAAGTGTCTTAGGCGGTGGCTTTTATAGCTATTGGCAGATCCATTTAACTGATGACTGCCGACCATGTTGGGATTATAAGCACTAAAATTGCTGTTGTTGATGAATGCCCTCCCACATTTAACCGACATGTAATTAACAGCCTTGCATAGCAAGTCTTTTACATATTTAAGATGTATGCCTTGTCTCTACTTCTGAAGAAAGGTACCTTCCAAATTATGATGTTTCCTAAGAAAGGATATTTTAAGATCAGATGTGAACAAGGTCTTTTGGGCGGGATGTTGAGCCTTACAGAGGGATAAATTGGGCTCACATTTAAGCTTTACATTCTAAAACTAGCTCTCATTCCCTTTGATGTTCCAACAATCCCTTTCATTATAAGGCTTCTGGGCATTTATTATGATGGCTGCTGGTTATTATTCAGCTGGTGGTTACTGGGCATTATTCAGTTGATAGCGGTAAATCGGTAGGTGATGGGGACTTTTGCCCTCTTTCGTTCCTTAATGGGTAAGGACACACAAGTTTCCAAGAGCCAAATGCCAAAAAGGGACACCTGGCTGTATTTCTTGGTGTGAGAAGAGAAGGCTCACTCTGTCTGAGGCAGAGACCAGGTATGCCTGGCTCTGATCTCTGGCTTCACGCACCTTGACGTCCTTCCTTTGTGTCTTCCAGCTAGCCCTGCCACCTCTCTGAGCCTCCACTCCCTCATCCACAAAACGGCTAGAAGAACATTTGCCTCTCAAAGTTGGGAGGGATAAAGTGAGATGGAGATTCAATACAAATTCTTACTATTTCCTTAATTTTTTTTTAAATTCTAATTCATCCCCAAACTCTCTAAAGGTAGAGAATCTAATTGATCTTCCCAGACCCTGGATATTCAGAAGAAAACTTCACCAGTCCCATGCCAGGCCAAGCAACTACTTTGTCCTTGGCACTGCCCCAGGCAGCTTAATGACCTCATCGTGCCACTGATTGCCTCCATTTTACAGATGAGGAAACAGGCTCCAGAAGAATGAGAGATCTTCCCAAGGCCACGGGGCTCATTCAGCCACATCAGCACCCCCACCTCTGCCCAGAGAGGTTTCCTGAAGCCTTGAGGAGTTGGTCTTATTATGCAATTAGTGTCTGGTCCTCTGTCCTGCCCTAAATGTCAGGCAGGATGTCACTGAGAAGTAGGCCTAGAGGGGCTTTGTAGAGAGAGGCTCTAGTGGGGCCGGGTTGGTTTGTCCCGAAGGTTTTCTCTGTGAGGATGTCACCTCTGTGGCTGCTGAAGCTCTTGGGTGCTGAATAGGGGGGCCAGACCCTGTGTTCTGCCAGGGGTGGGGGGGTACCTCCCAGGGGAAGCCACAGCCCTCCTCCTTTCAGACCCCGATTTTCAGCCCCATACCCATTCCATGTCTTTTTTTCTTCTTGCTTTTGGGTGTTTTGTTTCGGAAGGGTTTTTGTTTGATTGTTTTGGATTTTTCTTTTTTTCCGCTTTGTTTCTTCATTTGTTTTTCCTGGTTTTGTTTTCGACGTCGTTGCCGTTTTTTGTCCTTGATTAATTAGCTCCCCACGCTCATCTCTCATCGTGTTCTGTTTCCATGACAACGCAGCAGTGGGCATCCCACTCATATGCCTCGCTGTGGATGCCGGCGGCTGTGGCTGGCCTGGACCGAGTCCACTGGCTGGCCCTACCCCATTCTCTTTTCCTGACTCCCACCGCCTTCCCCCCAGCCCCACCAGAAAGCCGTTCCCCCATCTCAGAGCCCCACCCATCACCCCTAGTCTGTCTGCATGGCTCTTTTGTTTCCCCTCCCTGTCCCCCCACTCCTCCCTCGGGGCTACCTTCCACTTCCTCTATCCTGTCTCCAACGTGACTCTGGACTTTTCGTGGGGCTTCCTTTTCTGAAGGGCTTCCAGCTTCTTGGCTCTCCTCCCCACCCCCATGGGGCTCCCTCCTTCTCTGTGCTTTCATTCAGGGATTCAGGGAATGGGGTGGGGTCCCAGCTGGGAACCAGACTGCCTCCCTTTATCCCCGTAGCCTCTGCCTCTGTGGGGCAGGCCACACTTCCTACAAGGATCCTCTTAGGGGTGCAGCTGAACCCTAGTACCATGTGAAAATTAGAGGCAGGTTGGAATGCTGAAAGTCACATTGTGGCCCTGTTTTGCCTTTTGAGACTCCACTCTGTCCTCTCTACACTCAGAGACAAGAGACTCCTTGGCCCACCCAAAGCTGGGGATCTGCCCACATGGCTTCTTGATGCCCCAAGATGTTAACTAGGGATAGGCTCTTTCTGGCTAGAAGGATTTACTAGGCTAACCCCAGTTCTTCCCACTACGGTTAAACCACTCCTAGGGGACAGCAAGGCCTTTTGGAAGTTCAGGTGCCTGTGAGCACTAGCTAGCTCCCTGTTCCCCCACCCAGAAACCTGTCCAACTTCCGAAAATGGAGCCCCCGAAATGTGTCCTGCTGCCTTCATGGTCTGCGAGATGAGGACAGAAGGCTGCATCTGCTTTCTCGCTAAGAAATGCACAGAATATGTCCCTGTTTTCTCAGCATTCAAGTTCATCCCCCCCCGTTTATTATTATTATTGTTATTGTTTTATTCTGCCAGGGCTATGATGTGACAATGTGACATGTCACATTGGGTCACATCAACTAGAATTAATATGCAGCATTGAGTGGGCCCCCTCCCTCCTCCTACTTTCTCTTTCCCTCCCTCTCTCTGTCCCTCTTCCTATGTTATCTTTGTCTTAACTCATCTGTCTTCTCTATGGTACCCACATGAGTGTGCACTAAGGCCCCTGAGATCCAGGCCTCTCCAATGCATTAGCTCTCTTCTCTTCCTGCCTCTCTCTCTTTTTCTCTCTCTCTCTATCAACCAATCTCTTTTGCATGCTGTTTGTGACTCTGAGAGCTGCATTTATCAATGGAAACTTGTGAGATCCGACAGAAGCTTTTAGAAGGGTTTCTATACCCAAAAACCACAAAAATTTCATTAGAGTTTCTCATCTTTTCCTGGAGGGCCCCTGGGGAAGTGGGCGGGGCCCCTGAGTCACCAAGGGGGTGAGGGTGGGGGCTGATATTACTGGCCCCCTCTACCTCCTGGTTCCAACTCTTTCCCTGACCTCCCTGCTCCATTCTGTCTTTCCCAGAACCCCCCCCATGGGCAGCCAGGATTTTCCAAAGCTCCCCACTTGGGAGAGCAGGTGGAGGGTCTGCTCCCTGAAGCCATATCTGTCATCAAAGATGAGAAACAGCTGATAAATTTTTGTGTTTGTAACTGTGCTGTGACCAGCCCCTCTGGTCTCTGAAACCCTGTTGCTATGAAATAATGCTTCATGTCTCTGATTATATATCAGTATATCTCTATTGTTTGTGGAGTACCTTCCTTTGAAGTTTTGGTTTCTTTGTGTTGGAATTTGGTTTTTTAATTTGGTTTCTTTGTTTTCTTTTCATTTGGAATTTAAAAAAGTTCATCTGGGGGAAAGGAAACAGCCCTGTTTATATTTAAATTGTTTTCCGCTTTTTTTCCCCTTTTTTTCTTTCCTTTCTTTCTTTTTGTTTTTTTTCTCCCCTCCCTTCGTCTTTCCTTCCTTCCTTCCTTCTTCCTTCCTTCCTTCCTTCCTTCCTTCCTTCCTTCCTTCCCTCCCTCCCTCCCTCCTTCCTTCCTTCCTTCCTTCCTTCCTTCCCTTTTTCTTTCTTCTTGTCTTTCTTTTCTTTTCCCTCTGCATTCTGTCTCCCCACCTCAACCCCCAACCCCATGCATCTTCCTCCTGCCCCCAGTCCGCCGCGTGGCCCCTCGATTCTCCATCTTGCCCATGAGCCACGAGATCATGCCAGGTGGCAACGTGAACATCACATGTGTAGCTGTGGGCTCTCCCATGCCATACGTCAAGTGGATGCAGGGGGCTGAGGACCTGACACCTGAAGATGACATGCCCGTGGGTCGGAATGTGCTAGAACTCACGGATGTCAAGGACTCTGCCAACTACACGTGTGTAGCCATGTCCAGCCTGGGCGTCATCGAGGCTGTGGCCCAGATCACAGTGAAATGTAAGCAGGGAGCACGGGGGAGGCAGGTGGTCCCCTGACCCCAGGTACAGATGATGGGATACAGGTGGAAAACCTCTGAGTTTTGGCTTTGTTCATTCGTGGCATTGAGGGAGACAGTTCTGTGGACATACATTTGTTGGTTATAAATTGTTCTGGGCCTTGCTCTCCCTTGATCTCACAGTTTAAAGTGAAAGATGCCTATGTAGCCAGGTAGCCATGAAACAGGTTGATTAGGGCTGTCAAGGGGGCCCCATGGCACTGTTCACACCTTCAGAGTAAAGGCCACATTTCCCAGGGAAGTTAGGTCAGGGAAAAACTAAAAGTGGAGAGAGGAATAAGCCAGAAAAGAAGGGGCACAGTTCTAAGAAAAAGAAAGAGCTCATTCAGAGACTCAGAGAGAAAGGGAGAGTAAGATGTGAGGACTGCAGATTTTCCCTGTGTCAAGTTGTAGTGAGATTTAGAGAAAGGTACCCACAAATATTTTTCTAGCTTTAGAGCAGGGGCCAGCAAACTACAGCCCACAGGCTTAATTGGCCCTCTATTTGTTTTTATAAATAAAGTTTTATTGACACATACCCATTTGTTCATGCTTTGTGTGTGGAAGCTTTCTGACTGCAGAGGCAAAGCTAAATAGTCTCAACAAAGGCCTGCAAAGCTAAAAATATTTACTTTTTGGGCTTTTATGGGAAAAGATTAATGAGCCCTGCCCTAGGTCCCTAGAGGTATCAGTGTCAGCTGGTTTGTTGGTCATTTTGCTGAGGGGATTGAACTCCTGGTGAATGCTTCCTGGGGCCTGTGTGGTGTGAGATACTGGAACAAGTGGGAGAGAGTCACAATTATACAGGTGCTGGGACACAGCTTCCTTAGGCCCACTGGTAGAAAGAATAGACAGATGTGAAAATGAGATGACCTTAGGTGGTGATAAGAACTGGGCAAGGGAGCCTCTAGCCTATGTGGTAAGTGAGGCCTTAAGGAATGGTCTTAGGAGCTGACCATGTAGCTGAGTATTCCAGGTACTGGAACAGCAAAACGTGAAGTGGGAACAGACAGAAGGACCCAATGGCTAAGCAGAGTGAACCACAGAGAGAACTGTGGCTTAAGTGCCGCCAATATGTCCTTCAAACATAAGTATTTTTCCTAAATAGCATTTTTTAGTAAGTATTTTCAGCTTTATGGGCCATATAATCTCTGCTACAGACACTCATCTCTGCCTAATACTGTAATAGTAGTCATCAGCAATAAGTAAGCACTGCTGTGTTCCAATAAAACTATTTATAAAAACAGATGCTGCCTTTGGACCATAGTTTGCTGACCCCTGGTATAGGTGATGGGATAGGGGCCATTAGGCCCATGGTCACTGCTAAGGAAATCAAGGCTCAGAGAGGTCAGTTGTCTAGCTGAAAGTCACACAGCTTTCAGGGCCCACAGGCAGCATGCCCAACATGTGACCATGCCCCCACCCACAGCTCTTCCTAAAGCCCCTGGGACTCCCATGGTGACAGAGAATACAGCTACAAGCATCACCATCACATGGGACTCAGGTAACCCAGACCCTGTGTCCTACTACGTCATCGAGTATAAATCCAAGAGCCAAGATGGGCCGTACCAGATCAAAGAGGACATCACCACGACACGGTATAGCATCGGTGGCCTGAGCCCCAACTCAGAGTATGAGATCTGGGTGTCGGCTGTCAACTCTATTGGCCAGGGTCCCCCCAGTGAGTCAGTGGTCACCCGCACAGGCGAGCAGGCCCCAGCCAGTGCGCCACGTAACGTGCAGGCCCGCATGCTGAGTGCCACCACCATGATCATCCAGTGGGAGGAGCCAGTGGAGCCCAACGGCCTCATCCGGGGCTACAGGATCTACTACACCATGGAACCTGAGCACCCCGTGGGCAACTGGCAGAAGCACAATGTGGATGACAGCCTGCTGACCACTGTGGGCAGCCTGCTGGAGGATGAGACCTACACTGTGCGCGTGCTGGCCTTCACCTCTGTGGGCGACGGGCCCCTCTCGGACCCTATCCAGGTCAAGACACAGCAGGGAGGTGAGATGCCTGTGGGAGGCTTGACTTCTGTGGGGCTGCAGGATTTGGGGTGTCCCAACAGAGGGAGAGGCAGCAGTTTGATGATGTGTCTCCTAATAGGCAGCTGGCTGATCATGCCTAGAAGCTGCAAAGTGATTTATTTGTCCCACGCGGCGCTTTAAAATATTTTCATGCTAGTATTTCAAAGCAGGAAGTTGTCCCAGAAAAACCCAAATTTCTGGCTTCACTTGGAAAATCTGATTTTGGTAAGCTCATAGGGCTACAGTGGGACATCTAGATAGATCCCCACAGCTGCATCTGAACAAAGGGGTGTGGTTTCCAGTTCCCTGGCTTTTCTTCATTAACTGCCTAGCCCACTGGCATCTCAGTTTGAGAGCCCCTGCCCATTGCTGTCACTGAAGAGATGCACGCTGCCCATTTTGAAACAACAAACAGAATGTGCATGACCCAAAGGCGGTAGGCTGGTCTCCAGCCACTCAGGTTGAAGGACCAGGGTGGGGGTGGAGGGCATCTAGGCTTCCTGAACCTCAAATCCAGGTCTCCGGCAACCTCAAGCAAAGGGACAGGAGGGTTGGGACTGCCACCACAGAGCAGAAAGGATGGAAATTCATATTTCAAAATATTATCTCCTGGCCCCCCCATTTCTCTGTCACTTAATTTGGGGGAGGGGAAAGGCATGGGGGTAATTTGAAAAGCAGACTTATAAATGTGTTTTCCACTGGATGCAAAGAGTGGGAGAATTGAGGTGGACGATTCACAACAGGGGGACTAGAGAAGGTCACCTGGGAAAATAAGAGTAATAAGGACAGTGGGAGAATATTTTGGAAGCATCCAGAGACAGCCTGAGTTCCACAGGGCTCTTTCTGAGGAGAATGTGGATACCTAGCAAGTTCTGCACCCCAGGGGTGGACCCCTCCCAGCCTCCCCCCATTTCTGTTCCTCTGCCTCCCCCCAGTGCCTGGTCAGCCCATGAACTTCCGTGCCGAGGCCAAGTCAGAGACTAGCATTGGGCTCTCCTGGAGCCCCCCAAGGCAGGAGAGCATCGTCAAGTATGAACTCCTGTTCCGGGAAGGCGACCATGGCAGAGAGGTACAAGGGGGCAGGGCAGCGGGCAGTGGCGGTGCTCAGCTGGGCCTTCCGGCCCGCTCTGAGCTTCCTCTCCTGTCCTGCTGACTCTGTGTCTGGGTGTCTCTCTTCCCCCTTCTCCTACTTTGTGTTGCTGGTTTTCCTGCCTCTCACCTCTTTCCATGTCTCTGTCTCTCTTCCCCCTTCCCTCTGCCCACTTTTTTCTCTCCTCTCCTGTGTCTCTCTTTTTCTCTGTAATTCATTTGTATCTCTGTCTCTCCATTTTTTTTTCTTTTCTTTTTGTGTTTCTGTCTCTTGTAATCTCTCTGCATACACCTGTTCCCGTCTGTTTTTTTGTGTGTTTGTCTCTGTGTGTCTCTCCCCATCCTGCCCCTGCTCCCAGGTCGGGAAGACCTTCGACCCAACCACGGTGTTCGTGGTGGACGACCTCAAGCCCAACACGGAGTATGCCTTCCGCCTAGCGGCACGCTCCCCACAAGGCCTGGGCGCCTTCACCTCGGTGGTGCGGCAGCGCACACTGCAGTCCAGTAGGTGTCTTGCAGACCCCGCCCTCATTCCGGTGGGCCCCTCTGCTGTTGCAGGTGTCGTCTGTGTGCATTGACCCAGGTGGAGGCTGCCGTAGGGGGTGGGGGGCACCTCTGGCCTATCCTCTCCTTGCTTCTCAACTTTGGCCATGTCCACTGGCGGCTGTCCTTGCCTTCCCCACCAGGGCAGTGGGGTCCTGCAGGCTCTGGTTTCTGTCTTCCTGGGGGCTAGTTTTAGGGGATTGCTCTTAGTTTGGGAGGAGTTGCTGGCTGCACCTCTCTCCTCTTCCTCAACCTGATTTGGTGCTAATTAGAGGGGTACATGAGGCTGTCACAGGCCTCACCTGGAGAGAAGAAAGGGTGCAGAGACCATTTTACCTCCTTAGGTGGCCCTTCCTTCCCCCACTCTAATGTCCCCTTGGTCGAGCACAGGGGTGGTGGGAGCCAGAGCATTGGCATTGGGGGTAGTATAGGGCTCAGTACAGGGCTCTCAAATTCCTCGAGTTCTTCGCTGTGCCTGCCTGGCCTCCATGTCACAAACAAGTTAACCTTTTGGCTAGGACACTACAGCCGGGAGCTGACTCTGGGCCACGCCGTGGCCCCTGCCACCACCTTCTCTGCCTGCTCTGAGCTCAGGGCCCATGCAGGCCCCTCCTGCTGCTGTTTCCCTGCCTCCCTCTCTTTCCTCTGCTTTCTCCTCTGCTCAGCCTAGCCTGGCATGGCCGCTGGGGTGGCCTCCGCCACATGGTCTCCACTGCTGTGGCCTTCGTCGTTGTGGCCTCCTCCCCTCCCACTTCTCAGTCAGTCACGCGTAGCCACCCAGGCCTTGTACTGGAAGCAGCCTCAGTATTCAGACATTCAAGCCCTCCCTGGGTGTGTTCACCTAGGGGGGATCACGGGTCAGTAGAGAATAACAGCAACTTGGGCCAGGGTGTCTGAACTGCTGGGATCAGGGGCCTTGGAGACACAGCAGCTGGCCACCTACAGCCTTTCCCTCCTCCCCACTCCTCCATGCCGAGCCGAGTGCTGTGCAGGTCACAGTCGTCTGGGCGTGTTTGTGCGTGAGGCGATCAGTGAGGGTGTCCTGTGGCTTGGGTGGCCACGTGAGAGACTGGCACAGGTGCTGTGAAGGTGAGTACGCGCTGGTCTCAAGCAGATTCACAAAGACGGCCCACCCTGTGTGCCCCAGCAGCTCTGGGCTGCACAGGCAGTCCAGAGCCCAAATTTAGCCCCCAAATTCTTTACTGCCAAGAGGCACGCCTGCCCAGAAGTGGGGAATCTGGAATCACGTGCTGCCACACACGTGTGTCTTATTTCTGTCCACACCCACCCCCTTCCAATATGTCATGCAGGTTGGGCCGGATTGTGAAGGAGGCGGCCTCCAGGGTCGTCAAGAAAGTGGCTTTGGCCCAGCCATGGAACCTCGGGGGCGGCCCAGGACAGGGACCTGGGGAGAAGGGACTCTGCTTCTCGCCCGAGATGGGTGGGACCTGAGAAAACTGGCAGCCAAGATTCAGGGCCAGGCGTATCCCCTGAGGGTTACGGGCTGCTTAGGCTGACCTCAAGGGTAGGTGGAGGCCAGACCACTCAGCCGTGGGTCTCACCAGACACCATCCCACCTTCCTGCCTCGTCGGCACCAGTCGGAACTGCAGCATGCCCACACTGGGGGCCGGAGCAGGGCTGTAGGCCCGCTTGCGTCTGGAGACCCACCCAGAGCTCGGTCTGGCCTTGTAGCTCAGCACTCGCCAGTCCCTCCCTCGTAAGAAAGTCTTTTAAGTTAGCAGTTGAAGAGTGGAAGGTAGGTAACCAGACTGGGAGTTTTCTGGAAGGCGTCTTTCTTTTATTATGGTTTTCCTCATCGTCACCATCACTGTTTCGTATTTTATTATGGTTTTTGGTTTTATTGTTCCTCCCCCTTTGTCAGCGAATCCATTTCTTCCAATACATTCCTTGGTTGGTTTCTTCCCTCCTGCCTGACTCCCCTGGGCACTTTTGGTTGGGGTGGCTGGTCAAGAAATAGGGGAGGGTACCCCAAGTGTCTAGTTTTGAAGGAAGGCATTCCAGTATTTCACCTTAAGTGAAGTTGGAGGGTCATTGTAGTTGAAGTAAGTCTATGGAATGGCCTCTCGGGTCTCTGGTAGCCCGATGGCTTTAAAGATGGGCTTCTGATTCATTTCTGGATCGCAGGGTCTAGCACAGCGTATGCATGTAGTAAGTGCTCTGTAAACACATGTTCAGTGAACAAATGAGGCTGGCATGATGGTGAGGGTTGTCTGTGCCTTGACATCAAGCAAGGCCACTGACCTTTCTGAACCTTCTTCTAGGCAAGGTAGACTCTGGAGCCCTGGGCAGCTGAGGAAGTGTGGCTCCAGCCATCCTCAACAGGCCTGAGCTGATAGAAGGTACGGGCTGAGGATAGCTGAGCCCTGGTTCAGGGAGGGGTGATAGTTTCAGCTCCCTGGGGAGCTCATGAGTATTAAATGAGATGACCCGTGGGACGCACTTTGAGTCTTTAAAGCACGTGGGGTACTAGGTGTACAAAAGACCACAGAACTTGAGGGTTATTATCAGTGATGCACGGCCTGGCCTGTAGTAGTACTCAACACTGTTATCTCATAAAGCCTTGTAACATGCACAGTAGGTGCTTGAGATATGGAAAGTTTCACTGTTAGCATATTGCCTAGCACACAGTAGGTGCTTCATATATGCAGCTGCTGTTTTAAGTCTAAATATGAATTGTCATGGTGCTGGGAATACACGTAGTTTGCACTCAATGAATGGAAACTATTAGCAATTTGTTACAAAGCTAATCTTGTGCCAGGTACATAGTAGGTACTCAAAACATGGGGGCTACTGTTACTGTTCTGCAAAGCCCCTAGCATGTTGCCTGGCATACAGTAAGTGCTCAATAGTGGTATTTTCTTTAAACAAGTTGGCCTGGCCCTGGCCAGATAGCTTGTTTGGTGAGAGCAGGGGTCCCCAAACTACAACCCAAGGGCCGCATGCGGCCCCCTGAGGCCATTTATCCGCCCCCTGCCGCACTCCGGAAGGGGCACCTCTTTCATTGGTGGTCAGTGAGAGGAGCACAGGATGCTCCGTACCCATAGTTCCCATTGAAACACTGGTCAGTTTGTTGATTTAAATTTACTTGTTCTTCATTTTAAATATTGTATTTGTTCCCGTTTTGTTTTTTACTTTAAAATAAGATATGTGCAGTGTGCATAGGGATTTGTTCATAGTTTTTTTTATAGTCCGGCCCTCCAACGGTCTGAGGGACAGTGAACTGGCCCCCTGTGTAAAAAGTTTGGGGACCCCTGGGTTAGAGCATTGTCCTGATACTCAAGGGTTGTGGGTTCAATCCCCAGTCAGGCACATATAGAAACAGATCGATGTTTTTGTCTCTCTCTGTTTCTTTCTCTCCCTCAAGATTAATAAATTTTAAAAATTAAAACAATAAAATAAAAAGAAGTGAAGTTGGCCTGGTACTAGCTATGTGTTCAGATGGAAGCCATTGTCAGTCTAAAAGGGTCTAACATGGTGCTAGTACAGTTTTTGCTCAAAACGTAGTTATTTTCTGCAAAGCCCTTGGCACCATGTGTACAAATAGTAGGTGCTTAATAAGAACTACTACCATTTGTACATAAGGCTCTTAACATAGTGTCTGGCACACAATAGGAGCTTAATACATGGGAACTACTACCGTTATCCAGTAAAGCCCTTAGCGTAGTATCTGGAACACAGCAGGTACTTAATGTATGGGAATTACTACTGTTAACCAATTTTATCCAATAATACAGCTCTTGGCACACAGTTGGTGCTTAATAGGTGGGATCTGTTCCTGTTTTTAAGTTAACCCCCCCTAGCACAGTGCCAGGTACACGCTATTATCTTTAGAGGGCTATTACGGTGCCCAGCCCATAGTAGGTGCTCAATAAATAAGACTCGCTGTTGATCTGTAATGCTTATTGTGGGTGCCAAATGCAGTGTGGACTCAAAACAACTCGGATCTATAAAGACTTTGGCACACAGTAGGTGCTGAATATGTGCTGTGTTCTCTATTATAAAGTCCTCAGTCCGGGACCAACAGAGTGTGTGTGCAATAAAGGCACTTATAGTATTAGTTTGTGCTGCCCTTGGCATGCTCACTGGTACCCAGTAGGTGCTCAAGAGATTGGCAACATTTTCAAGTGAGGCCGAGACTATGGTCCTGGGTAGGGATAGCCTCTGGGGTCCTTGACAGAACACATATTCAGCAAATAGATGCTTTTACTGTTAACCTGTGAAATTTTAGCACCATGCCTACACACAGTAGGTACCCAATAAATAGGGCTTTTACTGCTATTCCCCTAACATTGCTGTTACATGACAGTGCTTATTCCCATGGTACACAGTAGGTATTGAGTAAATAAATGTACTTACTGTTATATTGTGAAGTTCTAGCATCAGTAAATGCCTAATAAAAGTGGCTTTTATTGCTGTTACCTATCCTAGCATAGTACCTGGCACATAGTAGGTCTTTAATAAGTATATACTGTTACTCTATGAAGCCTTTTGGCATGGTGCTTGGCATATACTCACCTAATGGGGCTTTTATTCATTTATTTATTTATTGCAGGGACAGAGAGTCAGAGAGAGAGAAAGATAGGGACAGACAGACAGGAACGGAGAGAGATGAGAAGTATCAATCATCAGTTTTTCATTGCAACACCTTAGTTGTTCAGTGATTGCTTTCTCACATGTGCCTTGACCGTGGGCCTTCAGCAGACCAAGTAACCCCTTGCTGGAGCCAGCGACCTTGGGTCCAAGCTGGTGAGTTTTTTGCTCAAGCCAGATGAGCCCGCGCTGAAGCTGGCGACTTCAGGGTCTTGAACCTGGGTCCTCCGCATCCCAGTCCGACGCTCTATCCATTGTGTCACGGTCTGGTCAGGCAGTGGGGCTTTTATTGCTTTTCCACCTGGCCCGGTGTCTGGCACATAGTAGGTGACAGATAAGTAGGGCTTTTATAAATGGTATTTCCCTGGTAGTGTGTTATTCCTCTGGCACACAATTGGTTCACTAAATAAATGCATTTACTCTTATTTTATAAAGCTCTTAGTGTCATCGGTGTCTGGCATACAGTAGGTGCCTAATAAATGGGGCTTTTATTGTTCTTCCTTTGGTATACAATAGGTGTTCAGTAAGTGTGTGTGTGTGTGTGTGTGTGTGTGTGTGTGTGTGTGTGTTTGACAGAGACAGGGAGAGGGACAGATAGAGACAGACAGACAGGAAGGGAGAGAGATGAGAAGCATCAATTCTTCGTTGCGGCTCTTTAGTTCATTGATTGCTTTCACATATGTGCCTTGACCAGAGGGCTACAGCAGAGTGAGCGACCCTTTGTTCAAGCCAGCAATCATGGGGTCATGTCTGTGATCCCACGCACTAGCCAGTGACCCCATGCTCAATCCGGATGAGCCTGCGCTCAAGCCGGCGACCTTGGGGTTTCGAACCTGGGTCCTTTGCGTCCCAGTCTGATGCTCTATCCACTGCACCACCATCTAGTCAGGAGGTGTTCAGTAAATTAATGTGTTTCCTGTTATCCCATCCCTGGTGCTGTGCCTGGCACACAGTAGGTGCCCAGTAAATGGAGCTTTTGCTAATCTTCTGGCACAGTACTTGGCACATAATAGGTGTTCAATAAATATTTTACTGTTATTCTATGAAGCCCTAGGTACTGTGTCTGATACATAGTAGTTATCTAATAAATGGTGCTTTATTGCTTTTTCACTTGGCATATTGGCTGGCACATCGTAGGTGCCCAGTATATGGGGCTTTTATTGCTCTTCCTCCAGCACAATATGTACCATAGAGTAGATGTTCAATGAATAAGCACATTTACTATTTTATGAAGCACTTGTCATGGTACTTGCATATCGTATGGGTTCAATAAATACATCCTTTTGCTGTTATTCAGTGAAGCCCTTGGCACCATGTCTAGCACATAGTAGGTGCCCAGTAAATGGAGCTTTTATTGCTGCTCCTCTCATCACAATGCCTGGCACACACGTGTCCTCCACAGGGACTGTGGCTGCCCACTACCTAAGACCTACTATGTGTCAGGTAGGTGTAGCCACATAAGTGAGCGCAGTGTTCTTGGCCAGCCCTCCCAGCCCCCACCCCACCCTCCCATCTCACTTTTGGTTGACACCCGCTTCTTTTGGGTTCTACTTCTTTTTGCTTTGGTCCTGTTTTGTTTGTTATCATCTTCTTTTTTATTTTCTCTTTCCCATCTTTTGTTTCCCCGCCCCCTCCCTGCCCATCCCGCCTCCCTTCCCCACCCCCACGTTCTCCCCCCCTCCAATAGAACCGTCTGCCCCCCCTCAAGATGTTAAGTGTGTCAGCACACGCTCCACGGCCATTTTGGTAAGTTGGCGCCCGCCGCCGCCGGAAACGCACAACGGGGCCCTGGTGAGCTATAGCGTCCGCTACCGACCGCTGGGCTCGGAGGACCCGCAACCCAAGGAGGTGAACGGCATCCCCCCGACCACCACTCAGATCCTGCTGGAGGCACTGGACAAGTGGACGGAGTACCGCATCACGACTGTCGCTCACACAGAGGTGGGACCAGGGCCCGAGAGCTCGCCCGTGGTCATCCGCACCGACGAGGACGGTAAGCATTGCCCTGACCTGGGGACCCCCGCAGGCCCCAGTCCACCCTGCCTTGGAGCCTCCTCTCTGGAAAACTGGGCTGGCTGGTGGCCAAAAGGTAGAAGCCACTGTCATGAAAGGGAGACATGAAGCAAGCACTGTTCCCAAGAAATTCTGGGTTCCTTGTCTTGGAATTTCTAATCTAGACCAATGGGCACCATTTGCTCCCTGAACCTTGTGCCTGGAAAGTTGAATGGGCATCCCAATATTTTGGTGCAATGGTGAAAACCATGGAAACAAAGTGTAAGAAGCAGCGAGTATCACTTGCAAAAAATTTATGGTCCCTGACTCCAGAAACCTAGCTTTTAGACTAGGATCTTCAGCTTCCTGGGTTTGAACCACCCTACCTAAAAGTAGGTAGACTGTGTGCTGATAAACTTAATCATCAGCTCTTTGGGAGACAGAAACTGATTTGTACCATTGGTCAGTTTCTGGGGTGTCGATATTTCTGCCATGGAGAGTTGCGAGGTAAAGTTTTAAGCTGCCAAGTGAGGTGGGTGCTGACATGATTGAAGAGGACCGTCTGGGGTGAAATGAAGCCAGTAGCTTTCCCAATAAAACAGCCCCTTTGAACCTGATTTGCTTTCTGAGCCATTGGCCTGGAAGATTCAGTTGGCAGTCCCATATTGTGTCCTGAGCATGGGGAAGAAAAGCTGCTCTTCATGGGTGGAGGTGGTCGGAGAGGGTTCTAACCTGGGGACTGACTGAGAAAGATCTCCAGAGCCAAATGGGCACACTGCATAGGAGCATGCAGCTGGACTGCCTGGGTTCATTCAGATCCCTGCGTTGCCTCTTTCTAACCCTCTGATGATGGAATCAACTGTATGGCTTAAGTTGTTAGAACAGGATGTGGATGGCCCTCTCACAGGGCCATAGGCTCTGGGGCTGCTCAGTTGCCCCATCTGTTGTTTGATGGAGCACACCACACCATCAGGGCCCTCTCCCTGGGCTGGTGGGAGGCATGATGGAGGCGTGCCCTCCCTTGCTGGTGGTGTGCGCTTAGAGCACCCAGTCAACCAGCAGCCACTTGGCACCCTGGCATCGGGCAGCTGCCCGGGGCAGGGCCGGATGCCCCAGTAACAGCGCCCCCACCCTCCCCTCCGCTTCCCGCTTCCCTTCCCCCCTCCCCCGCCAGTGCCCAGCGCGCCACCACGGAAGGTGGAAGCGGAGGCGCTCAACTCCACGGCCATCCGTGTGCTGTGGCGCTCACCCGCGCCAGGCCGGCAGCACGGCCAGATCCGCGGCTACCAGGTTCACTATGTGCGCATGGAGGGTGCTGAGGCCCAGGGGCCACCGCGCATCAAGGACGTCATGCTGGCCGATGCCCAGGTGGGCAGGGCTCCGGGGCGGGTCCTGGGTGGGTGAAGTTCCAGGTGGGCGGGGATGTGCCCCAACCCAGTGCTCCTCCTGCCTTCTTGCTGCTTCTGTCTCTTTGGCCACCCTGCTCATCTCCTCCTCTCTTCCCTGCCGCCTCCTCCCACACTCAGTGGGAGATGGATGACACAGCTGAATATGTAAGTAGTGCTCTCTGGCCACTGGCGTGCTCTTTCCTCGGGCAGTGTCTTGCTGTGCTGTGATCCCCTCCTGCACGCCCCTTGTCAAAGGGTCTCCTCCCCTGGGTCCTGGATACACATTACCTCTTGAAGCAAGCACTTTCAGTTTTGACCTCTGGAAAATGGACCCAGCAGCCCCAGGGGCACCTGCTAGGGGACTCCAGAGGTCATCCATTATCCTTTGAGAATGTAACTTGGTCCCTAGACTCCCAGTCTCTCTCTCTCTCACTCACACACACACCATTTGTGCTCTTCCCTACTAAACCTTTGCTCAAGCTGTTCCTGAGAACTGGAGTGCCTTTCCTATAGTGCCGACCCACTCCTCCACCCCACTGCCTTCCCTATCAGACCCACACCAGAACTGGGTCACTTTCCAACCCAGCCGGACCCTTTTATAACCTGCCTCAGCCTTCCCTGAGCTAGAAATTTCTGTGTCCAAAGCATCTGCTTCACTCTGGCCACTGAGTGAGGAGCGGGGTTAGTGGCCCAGGGAAGAAAAGGAGGCCTGCAGCGCCACCGTTTGCATCCTTCCAAGCTTTCTCTGGAGGCCTTGAACTGGCGTGGGGATTGCAGTGTGACTTTGGTCAAGTCACTGCCTCTCTGGGCTATCTTTCTCCCTTTAATAAGAGGGCCACAAACCCTTCTGAGAGCCCCAGGTCTGATGTTAAATTGACACTGGCTCTACCCTGTCACATAAGGAAGTTTCAACCCCTCTTACCCAGCAAGACCCTGGGAGGGACTAAATGTGAGGCTCAGGGGCAGGAGACCCTCTGTTCATGCATCCTTGTCCCCCTCATGCTCTTGACCTGGGGATACCCCACAGCTCCCAGGCATGCTGGACTGTGTTTGCAGTGTGCATGTGTGAACATGGGCACACGTGTGATGGTGTATGTGGGTGTGTGCAGGGTGCTCTGGCATTTGTAGAACAAGCAGTCATTTACTGAACACCTAATGTAGGCTAAACACTGTGTAACATGCTACGGAAATGATGGGGACCAAGACAGAGTTCTGACCCTGCCTTCCCTGGGGTCACAGTCCAGTGTGGGAGAGGGACATTCATGGGGAAAAAGACACAAATAAATGTCTAGGTATAGCACTGGTGGAGGCAGGGTGTAGACGGTAAAAATGTCAGCTCTCCAGATGGGTGGATGAGTGCAACCCTAATGTGTAGCATTTGCTGGTGGTGTAAGTACTCCCACCATGTCAGTTTCAAGCTGCTGGCTAGATGTGCAATAGCTTATCATTGTGTAGTTTTCTACCACAAGGTACAAGAGGCAGAATGACCTTTACATCACAGAAAGTGATAAACATAGTAGGATCGTTAAGAACAGGGGGTTGAGTTTTTAATACCTTTTTAAATTTATTTATTGTACATTTATATAATTTGCTTTTCAGTAATGGCTATATTTAATAACTGGCTCACAAAACTCCTGAAAATTTAACTATTGGCTCTCGTGAATTGGTATGGAAATTCAAGCATACCAATGGGCAGGACCATGCCTGGCCTGTTGGAAGAACAGTAACAAAGTCCTTATAGCTGGAGTGTAGTGAGCGGAAGAGGAGGAGGTGAGAGCAGGGAGGGGAACTGGCAGGCATTGCAGGACCTTGTGAAGGCTTCGGGAAAGACTTGAGCTCTTGTGAAGACTTTGGGAAAGACTTGAGTTTTTGTTCCAGGAAGGTGGAAGCCCTGGAGGGCTTTGGGCAGAGAGGTAGGAACTGACTCAGGTGCTCACAGGCACCCTCTGGTGGCTGCTACAAGGAGAACACAATCTGGTGAGGGGATGGGAACCAGATTACTGGGACAGAGGCGGTTTCCTTGTTCCATCAGGCTGCGTGTGCCCATCTCAGCATGGACCTAATACCTGTTGGGGTCTGTGCATGAGGTTGGGTGCATGTCTCTGCCCAAGGACCAGGCCCCACATTCACCTTGTTTGAGCCTAGCCCTGGAAGGAGGATGGACAGGGCTGATCTCAGCCCTGGTTGCATTGCTGACCCCACCCCTGCCTGCAGGAGATGGTCATCACCAACCTGCAGCCTGAGACCACCTACTCCATCACTGTAGCCGCCTATACTATGAAAGGTGATGGCGCTCGCAGCAAACCCAAGGTGGTAGTGACCAAAGGAGCAGGTATGAGGCCCCCTCCCCCAATGGTTCCTTTGCCCCCAGAGTGTTCCCATAGTTCTTGAGCCCATGTGGGTAGAGGGTGTACTGGGCAAGGGGAACAGACAGAGCGAAGTGGGTGGGGGCTGCTCAAGTGGTATCAGGGGCCCAGCAAGATCCAAACCCATCTTATCTTCATCACTCTCTTCCTTTGTCACTTGGCTCCAGCCAGATGCAAATAGTTAACGGCTGACTAACCCTCAAGTCCTCCTGGCTTTCCCTGGCTGCTCCCTCTGCCTCTCTAGGCTGGCGATTCCTCTCCACCATTTAGCTGTTTGCTTTGTCTCTACCTCGTCGGGGAAGCCTTCCCCATCTCACCATCTTGGTTTGATGACCCCTCTGGGCCCACCCAGCACCCTGTCATTCCCCCATCATGGCTCTGATCACCCTGGGCGGGTCGTTATTTTGAGGTGGTATGCCTTACTGAGCTGTAACAGGAAGCCTCTTCTCCTGGCAGTCCTGCCTCAGTTGCCCCTCTGGCTTCTCCCATCAGCCCAAGATTCTGTTTTTTCCCCACACACAAATTAGCTGAGTGAGGATAAAGAGACAGCTGTGAAAATGTAAGGGAAGGATGTTCCAAGCAGAGGGCACAGTCCAGGCAAAGGCCTGAAGAGGGAAACAAGCTTAGTGTGTTTGAGAATCCATAGCAAGGCCACTGCCTCACTCCTCTCTCTGCCACCCTCAGTGCCATACCTGTGACATTCAGGCTAAACACAGCCCATCTCCACGCTGCTGTCAGCCCTGCCCTTGCTGTTTCCTGAGCCTGGTTAGTCTGTATCTCCTCCAGTGCCCATGTCACCTCTTCCAAGGCGTCTCCCATGGTCTCCCCCTTCTCTCTCAGGAAATTGCATTAGAGCCATGCTTACTAAGCTGAACCCACTGCATACACTGTGGTTGTTCATAGTCCATTAAAGGTCCTGATAAGTCCTGCAGAGAAGTTTGGAGCCCAATTTTCCCACTTTTACCTGACCCCAAAAGCTCTTTGGGCACACTAACTACTAAAACTGCAAGAACTATAGGGCATGGGCAGGATGTGGACGCTCCTGTGTCCCACGGATGTTAATCAGGTGCCAGTGAGGGGCAATAAACATGGCGAGAAATGTATGGTTTACTGACTGAAGGAGGAAACAAATAGATGAGACCTGCTATATAACGTTGGGGATGTTTTTCTTTACTGGGTTTTTTGAGTTCCTGGCCTCCTTGCTGGCTGTTCCTTACACTCACCCAGCACAGTCCTACCTCAGGGTTTTTCACACCAGCTGTTCCCTCTGCCTGGAACACTGTTCCTCCTATACTTCCTTGTGGCTCCCTCCCTTCCCTCCTTCAAGTCTTTGTTTCTCAGTGAGGCCTCTCTGAGACCCACTTTAAAAAAGTGCAGCCCTTGTCTGGCCTGTGGTAGCACAGTGGACAGGTGTTTGACCTGGAATGCTGAGGTCACAGGTTCGAACCCTGGGCTTCCTGGTCAAGGCACATGCAACAGGCCATCAATGAACAATTAAAGTGAAGCAACTCTGAGCTGATACTTCTTGTTCTTCCTCCTGTTCTCTGTAAAAGAATTAATAAATAAAAATCTTAAAAAGAAAAAAAAAGAACAGTCCTACCCCATGCTCCCAGGTGGTAACTGACACTGGCCCTATCCCCACAGTGCTGGGCCGCCCCACTCTGTCGGTGCAGCAGACCCCCGAGGGCAGCCTGCTGGCATACTGGGAGCCCCCAGCCAGTACCACCAAGGACCAGGTACTGGGCTACCGTCTGCAGTTCGGCCGTGAGGACTCATCACCCCTGGCCACTCTGGAGTTCCTGCCCACTGAGGACCACTACACAGCATCAGGCGTGCACAAGGGGGCCACGTACGTGTTCCGGCTGGCAGCCCGGAGCCGAGGCGGCCTGGGCGAGGAGGCAGTGGAGGTCCTGAGCATCCCAGAGGACACACCCCGTGGCCACCCGCAGATTCTTGAGGCAGCTGGCAACGCCTCTGCTGGCACTGTCTTGCTGCGCTGGCTGCCACCAGTGCCCGCTGAGCGCAACGGGGCCATTGTCAAGTACACAGTGGCAGTCCGGGAGGCCGGTGCCCTGGGCCCAGCCCGAGAGACTGAGCTGCTGGCAGCAGCCGAGCCGGGCGCTGAGAACATGCTCACACTGCAGGGCCTCAAGCCCGACACGGCCTATGACCTCCAAGTGCGGGCCCACACGCGCCGGGGCCCCGGCCCCTACAGCCCCCCTGTCCGCTACCGGACGTTCCTGCGGGACCAAGGTAGGCGCGCGGCGACCCCCGCACCAGAGCCGGACCGGGCCTTGTGCCCACCCCCACCCCAGCCCCCTCCCTCTCCCCTGTCCAGGTAAGTGGTCACTTTTCTGCTTCCTCATGGATGCTCGAGGCGAGTCTGGACCCTGAGGCTCTGGCGTTGGCAAAGGTGGGACGTGCCTCGGTGGCACCACCATCCCCCACTTTCCCTCCTCCTCTGCCTTCTCTCTTCAGCCGCGCCGTCTTCCCCAGCAGGGTCTTGGGACAGGGCCAGGCAGGGCCGGGCCAGGGCCAGGCAGGAAGGCCATGGGCACAGTGGACAACAGGGAATGCCTGGGCCGCCCCACCCCACCCCATCTGCCTGCCCGGCCCATCCTGGCACTCACGGGGCTTCTCTTCTGCTCTCTCCTGCTTGGCTGCTGCCTGGCAGTCTCGCCCAAGAACTTTAAGGTGAAGATGATCATGAAGACGTCAGTCCTGCTCAGCTGGGAGTTCCCGGACAACTACAACTCTCCAACACCCTACAAGGTGTGGCCACCTGGCAGGCGGGTGGGCTGGGTCAGGTTTAGGGGCTTGATGGGGGTTGTGGCTCAGTCTGGAGTCAGGGCTTGTTGGGGTGGGGGGGTCATTTGGACTCAGGGCTGTATGGGATTGGGCTTCACTGGGATTAAGGCTCATTCTGGGTTCAGGCTCAGTTTGGGATTAGGGGTCAATGAGGATGGGGACTTGCAGCTGGGGCTTGTCTTGGGCTAAGGGTTCAGCTGGGATTGAGGCTTAGTCTGGGCTCAAGATGTAACCTGGGATCAGGCTCATTCTGGAATTAGGGCTCAGTTAATGTAGGGACTCAGTTGGGACTGAAGCTCTGTCAGAATTTAGGGCTCAATTTTATGGATTGTGTCTCAGTCAGAGATGGAACTCAGCCTGGGATTAGGCCTCAAAATTGGCACTCACCTGGGGTTGAGGCTCTGTCCAGGGCTCAGTCAGGATTGGATCTCAGAGTTGGGGGTCAGCCCAGAACTCCACTGAGCCAGCCCTGGCCCACAGATCCAGTACAATGGGCTCACACTGGACGTGGATGGCCGCACCACCAAAAAGCTGATCACGCATCTCAAGCCCAACACCTTCTACAACTTCGTGCTGACCAACCGCGGCAGCAGCCTAGGCGGCCTCCAGCAGACAGTCACTGCCTGGACCGCCTTCAATCTGCTCAGCGGCAAGCCCAGCGTGGCCCCCAAGCCCAACGCCGATGGCTTCATCATGGTGTATCTACCTGACGGCCAGAGCCCCGTGCCAGTCCAGTACGCTTGACATCCCCAACCTCCAGGATTTCTCACACCCCCATTAGCCAGCTGTGTGACAGGACAGCCACTTGACCTTTCTGTCCCTCATTTTCCTCACTTGTCTACAAAATGGGGATTATGTCAGCCCCATCTTGTGTGGTTTCCCTGAAGGTCCAGTGCATCTCCTGGGATTAGTAAATGATATCCCTGTGTGACTGACCTCATTTTGGGTTCCCAGATTGGTGGGGAGACAACTAGACAGGCCCTCAGCCCATTGGTGTGGCAGTAAGAGGCAGAGAAGCATTAAGGGCTATAAAAATGTGTGGGCATGGAAGCTGAGGCTTTGAAGGGTGTGTAGGAATTCAAGAAATATAGTTGTATGGGTTAGGCTTTCTAGGCAGAAGGCACAGTGTAATTGAAGGCCTGGAGGTTTAACTATGGCTGGGGCATTAGGGGAATAGACCCCTTGTAAGAGCGGAAGGGGAGATTCAGGGAGGCTCCCCACTCACCCCCAGATAGCATCTCTGGTCCTGCCTATACACAGCTTCCCTCTGACTCTTTGTCTCATGAAAGGAACTACTTCATTGTGATGGTGCCACTGCGCAAATCTCGTGGTGGACAGTTCCTGACCCCACTAGGCAGCCCAGAGGACATGGACCTGGAGGAGGTGAGGGCTAGGGCCTAAACTGCAATGGACAGACGTGTCCCAGCTGTCATGAGCCCAGTTGATCCCAGCCGGGCTCTGAGAAGTGCCCGCTTCTGTTTCCATAGCTTATCCAGGACGTCTCTCGGCTGCAGAGGCGCAGCCTGCGGCACTCACGCCAGCTCGAGGTGCCCCGGCCCTATATCGCAGCTCGCTTCTCCATGCTGCCGTCCACCTTCCAGCCCGGGGACCAGAAGCAATATGGGGGCTTTGACAACAGAGGCCTGGAACCTGGCCACCGATATGTTCTCTTTGTGCTCGCTGTGCTGCAGAAGAGCGAGCCCGTAAGTCCCCACTGATGTCTGCCCACATCCAGCCATGCCGTCTGAGTGAGGCAGGCCCCAAAGTGGCCTCAGCCCAAGGCCCTGACCTCAGGCAGACTCAGATCTTCCCAGCTTCCTGGCAAGAGAAAAGGACTTGAAGTTAGGGGAAGCACAAGAGGAAGGCGTTTTAGAGGAAGGAACTTGGGAAACGGGGGTTTTGACTGATGTCACAAAAAGACACCCCAGGATTTGCATGTGCAAAGGTCTGAAGATACAAGAGGTGCAGAAAGGATTTCAGAGTGGCTGAAGCAAAGGGGGAAGCAGGAGAACGCCAGCTTGGTAAGGGCCCAGCCATGCAGACTACCACCAGGGTTAGTATTCCTGGGAGCCATAAGAGGTTTTAGAGTAGGGGAGAGACATAGATTTGTGACCGTGGAGGACCCATCTGGCCACTGCGAGGATAGAGACTGACGGAGGTTCTCTCTACCTGTCTGTGCAGACATTTGCAGCCAGCCCCTTCTCAGACCCCTTCCAGCTAGATAACCCAGACCCCCAGCCTATTGTGGACGGCGAGGAGGGGCTCATCTGGGTGATCGGGCCTGTGTTGGCTGTGGTCTTCATCATCTGTATCGTGATTGCCATCTTGCTCTATAAGAAGTGAGTCCCCTACATGCCCTGCTTGACAGAAGGGACGGTTTCCTGGAAAAGGAGAGTGTTCTGGAAAGGTCTAGGGGAGGGTCATCTCAGAAGATCATTACAGAAGCCCTCTATGGTATAGATAGGGAAACTGAGGCTGAGAGGTTAAGCCACTTGATCAGAGTCACACAGCCTGGGAAGTAGCAGGGTTGGGGTTCCACACCAGGCCCGTGATTTGACTTCTGTTAAGTCCCACGCTCCACTCAGTAAGAAGATTGGGGGTAGAGGCTGTCTCTGTCTAGTTTAATGATGATGGTGGTGGTAGTGGCCACGTGGGACATAGCCCAGCGTAGAAAGGGAGGGTGGTGGACCCAGCAGAAAGCGTTAGCCCTAGGCTTAGAGAGGTTAAGGCCACCCGCTGTCACAGAACGGGTCCTTTTTGGCCAACACTCCCTCACCTGTCTCTTTTCCCTCCTTTCCTGTGTCTGCCTTTGGGAGCAGCAAACCTGACAGGTAAGAACTGGCCATGCCCTCTAGAGGCTAAGACAGGAGGCTGAGGAGGGAGAGTGCAGTGGTGCTGAGCCCTCGGGGTGGGGACACCTGGCTGCTGCAGCAAGATGCACATGTGTGTGTACATGGTCCTGGGAACCCCAGGCATGCCTGCATACGATTCCTTTCCCACTGGCTGGGTCACATGGTCAAGGTGCCTGAAGTGTGTTCACACATGCATACACATCTTTGGGCACATGTTGGCACTCACTGATTCTTCCTCTTCCTCCCACAAAGTAAACGCAAGGACTCAGAGCCCCGCACCAAATGCCTACTGAACAATGCTGACTTTGCCCCCCACCACCCCAAGGACCCCGTGGAAATGAGACGCATTAACTTCCAGACACCAGGTACGTGCTTATCCCAGGTGCCAGGGACAACACTGACAGGGAAGAGGAAGTGGCCACCTGGCGACCCTCATCTGCCCAGCAGACCATGCTTGTGCAGTTAAATTCCTGATTCCCAAATTCCTGCATGGATCCATCCAGGCTCAGAGCTCTCATAGATTGGTTCTGCCTAAAACCAAATAAGGCTTTTGAAAAGTTCTGTTTAATTGGTGGTTGCTGACTTTTGTGGGGAGCTTAAAGGACATCTAAAAACCAGTCGTTGTCGTCCGCCCCCCCCCCCCCCACCCATTTCTTCCGGCAGAAAGAGCTACTCTTCTGTTCACACCTCTAGTCTTAAGACTGCTTGGCCTTTTCTCACACTCCCCTGGGTTGTATCCTTAGCCAGGCACAGACATTACACCTCCCACATGCCCTGCTTCTCTCCCCTCCATGGCCACAGGTGCTCCCGCTCCTGCCTCTAAACAGTCCCCTGTAGAGTAATGGGGTGCAGCTTAAATCACCTGCAGAGCCTGGGGGGAAACTGAATCAGGATCTTGTCCTTGATCGTCCACACATTTCCCCAGCTCCTCCCTCTTATTGGGCTCATGCCAGTTGCTTCTAACTAGATCAGGAATTTTTTATGTAACTGATGGCTGCTGTTCTTATGAGCTCATAGCATGGTTACATCTGTCCCTCTACCTGCATTCCAGTCTCCGCTTCCTGTGTCTGAACTAGTTCATGTTAATGTTTCCAACCAAATGGAGATTTTAAACATTTGTATTTAACTGATGGCCATAGCCCTCCATAGAAGGTCACGAAAGGTCTCATGTGGCGCCTCTAATGTATCCTTTCTTTTTTCTGGCTCCGGTCAGAAAAGAGTTTCTGTCTTATGTTGCTTTCCACCCATATGAGGATGTTTTTTTCAAGATTTTATTCTTTTAGAGAGGAGAGAGAAAGGGAGAAGGGAGGAAGAAGGAGGAAGCATCAACTCCCATATGTGCCTTGACCAGGCAAGCCCAGGGTTTCGAACTGGCAACCTCAGCGTTTCAGGTCAACACTTCATCCACTGAGCCACCACAGGCCAGGCCCAAATGAGGATTTTAAACACATGAGCTTAACTGGTGGCTGCTGTCCTCCTAACTTAAAGTTCATGGCATGGGCCCACACATCCTTCCTCCCCATTCTGCATTCTTCTACAAAATATCCCCTCCTGACCCCAACAGGGGGCCCAAGGCCAGGTTGGTCTGGGGTGACAACGTTGACAGAAGAACCTAAAATTTTGGGATCTTCCCCCAGTTACGGCTTAACAGGCAGAGGGAAAAACACAGCAGCTCCTCTGGGGTCCTGGGTCAGGCCTGCAGCCGCGTGGCCCTCATTGTTGAAGTCACTCTGCCCTTGGCGTCTGTCGACAGGCTGTTGTGTGTGCACCCACCAAGGGGCGGGGGAGGCGGCCCCCAGCAGGTTTTCATTTCTTTATTGTTTGCTGTTTCTGCAGATTCAGGCCTCAGCAGCCCCCTCAGGGAGCCGGGGTTTCACTTTGAAAGTTAGTTTCTGTGTCTTTCTGTTCTCGGCTCCTGTACCCCCCATCGCCCTCATTTGTTTCCATCTTTGGTTTCTCCATCCTGCCACCTCTCTGCCCACTTGTCCTGCACTGGCTTCTGGGGGAGGTCTGGTCCATTGTGCCCTTAGGGCGCTGGTTGTGACTGTGTGTGTATGGGGGGTGGCGACGGGGATGTAGCTGAGACACACATACATACGTAAGAACAGGAGCCCCCCATGTGACAGACAAGGAGAGTCACAGGCACATGGACACCAGCCTCAGACCCCATGAAGGTGGGCTCCTGGAGCACCAGTCAGAACAACAGTTGTTTACCCACTGGCCTGGCACTGTTCAACACCACTGCTTCTGTGGCGGCTTGTAGCTGTGTGCCAGCTCGGGAAGAGCCAGACCCACCCCACTACCTCAGGCACCCCCCCCCCCCAGGGGCTCTGAAGACCAGGGTCATCCATTTCATAGATTAGATGGGAAACCAGCCCTTAGGGTCAGGGGCTCAGCACACCTGCCCTGGGCTGGTGCACAGACAGACAGATGGGGACATACCACGTCTCCCTGCAGTCCCTCAGCTCAACCTGGCAGAGAACTTCAGGCCCTCTGATCCCAAGGGGGCAGGAAGGAGTGTTCGTCTCCCATCCCAGGGAACAGTGTTTCTGGAGGCCCAGCTAGCTGCCATATGCTTCGTCATTTCTGTGTCACTTGCCTGCTTCCTGCCACGAAGCACTAGGAGCTTCCAGTCCTCTGGGGCAGCACTCCCTGATCTGGGCTGGAGATGGAGAGGACAATCTGAGCAGAGGTGTGGGGCTCGGCCAGGACCTTTAGCCTCTGAGGCTCCACTTCAGACCTTCAGGCCTGGGGTCCCTACCCCCACCATGCCCTCTAACCGCAGCTCGTCCATCGTAGACTCACACTATAGAGCACCCCCATCCCCCAGCCTCTGGGCTGGACCCCTGGTGACCAGCCCACACCATTTATGTCTGCTCTCCCTTCAGGCATGCTCAGCCACCCGCCAATCCCCATCTCAGACATGGCGGAACACACGGAACGCCTCAAGGCTAATGATAGCCTCAAGCTCTCCCAGGAGTACGAGGTGAGCTGGACCCCGCCTCCCACCGTCCTAAGCCCTCGGTGCCCACGCTGACACCTCCCACCTTCTCCCACAGTCCATTGACCCGGGCCAGCAGTTCACGTGGGAGCATTCCAACCTGGAAGTAAACAAACCCAAGAACCGCTATGCCAACGTCATCGCCTACGACCACTCGCGCGTCATCCTCCAGCCAATCGAAGGTAACGTGAGGGCCTGGGCGCCATCCTGCCTTTCTTCACTCCCCAGAATAGCGTGTGGACCCCACACCTCCTGTTGGCCACAGAGCAGGGCCAGCATGGACAGGTTCAGGCACAGAGAGGGAAACTGAACCCTGATCTAGCCTCAGGCCTGCTCCAACACTAGCCAGAGGCCTCCGGGAATTCTTTGATTTGTATTTAACCGGTGGCTCCTACCCATGACATGTTTGTATCTGTCACTTTACGTCACTGGTTCTCAGGGCAATTCTATTGCCAAGGGACATTTGGCAGTGTCTAGGGACATTTTCATGATCACAAGTTGGAGGAGAGCGTTGCTAGTGACACTGAGAGGTAGAGGCCAGGGATACTGCTCAGTGGCCTAGAATGCAGTGGATACCCCCCCCCCCCCGAGAATGGTTGGTCCCCAAATGGCAGTAGTGCTGAGGTGGAGAAGTCCTGAAGTCCATGCCTCACCATTTCCTTGGGGGCAGATTAGGGCACCTCAGGAGGACTTCCAGGTGAACTACATGGAGTCAGCCTAGAAGGACAGTGCACCCCCACTGACCTCTGGCTTCTCACCCTGGTCGTAGGCATTGTGGGCAGTGATTACATCAATGCCAACTATGTGGACGGCTACCGGCGGCAGAACGCATACATCGCCACGCAGGGGCCACTGCCCGAGACCTTTGGTGACTTCTGGCGAATGGTGTGGGAGCAGCGCTCAGCTACCATTGTCATGATGACACGGCTAGAGGAGAAATCACGGGTGAGGCCTGGGTCCCGCCGCCCCAGAGCCCCCAGCCAGCCCAGCACACCCTTATCTCCGATCTCTTGCTCCTCGGCACAGATCAAGTGTGATCAGTACTGGCCCAACAGGGGCACGGAGACATACGGCTTCATCCAGGTAACGCTGCTGGACACCATTGAGCTGGCTACATTCTGTGTGCGGACGTTCTCTCTGCACAAGGTAGGCCCCAGCCAGGGCTAGAGGCCATGGGAGGGATGATGGGCAGAGGAGGAAGATGACCCCAGCTTCTGCCCTGGGAACTTCCCATCAGAGATAACCAAGCATATTGACCCAGGCTGACTACATTCTCATGCCTCTTGTCTCTGGCCACAGCAGGAGGACAAAACCAACAGAGCCCACCTAGCAATGAATCTGTTATCCTCTTGCCATCAATTATGCCCCAGGTGTTACCTGACCCCTTATTCTCTGGCCTTACCTGCCCGAGACCTCTGACAGAGTAAGGGCAGAGTATGACCCCTGCCCTTAACGAGCCTTAAGTCTTGGTTGGAACACAGACCTTGCTGGCCTTGGGAAGTCAAGGTTGGGGCAAAGCTAGTCTCAAGATACGTAATTAACTGAAGGCTGCTAGCCATAATATGGTTCCATCTGTCTTCTATGTCAGTCGTTCTCATTTGTGGCAGTTTGCAATCCAGGGAACTTTCTTGTCGTGATGGGAAGAGGGGCTACTAGCACCACAATGCTCCCCTGACTCCAGTCGGGTCCCCTCTCAACATGAGCATACACCTGGCCCCAGTGCCAAAAGACTGAGCAGGTGGACAGGAGGAGAGAGTAAGAATTCTTAGTTCATTCACACATATTAAGCACACTGTGTCAGGTCCTGACCTGGGCACTGGGAACAGCTGGGACCAAGACAGACAAAACATCCTCACCTTGTGGGGCTTAGTCTAGTGGACAAGACACAGAGAAAACATGAAAATAACAAGTCTTTTCAAATTAAATGTATTAGGATGGCATTGGTAGATAATAACATTATGTAAGTTTTGATTGTACATCTTTATAATGTGACATCTCTACTCCACTCTGTGCTCACCACCCAAAGTCTGGTCTCCTTTCGTCACTGTATATTTGACCCCTTTATCGTCACTGTCCTCTCCCCCTCCCTTGCCCCTCTGTAACCGCCATTCTGTTGCCTGTATCAGTGAGTTTGTTCATTTGTTGTTTCATCTGTTCTTTTCTGCCTAAATTATTTCACTTAGCATAATATTCTCAAGATTCATCCAGGTTGTTGCAAATTTCAACTTTTTATGGCTGAGTATTGTGTATAAGTACTACATCTTCTTTATCCATCCTTAAAAGGACATTTAGGTCAATTTCATGTGTTGACCACTGTGAATAATGTTGCCAGGAACATATGGGTACATACATCTTTATATGTAAGAGTTGTTAAGCATTTTGAGTAGATACCCAAAAGAGGAATTGCTGGGTCATATGGCAGCCCTATTCTTAAAATTTTTAGGAGTTTTCATGCTATTTTCCAGTGGCTGTACTAGTCTACATTTCTACCAGCAGTGAATGAGGGTTCCCTTTTCTCTCCAGCCTCTCCAACACCTGTCTTGTTGATAACAGCCAGGCTAACAGGAGTCAGGTGGTGTCTCGTGGTTTTGATTTGCATTTCCCTAATAGTGAAGCTGAGCATCATTCGTATTGCTGTTGGCCATTTGTATATCTTTGGAAAATTGTTCAGGTCCTCTGCCCATATTTTAATTAGTTTTATTTTTTGGGTTTTTTTAAATTCTTTATATATTTTGGATATTAGTCCTTTATTGGATGTATCACTTACAAATGTCTTCTCTCATTTGGTTGGTTGCCTTTTTGTTTCATTGGTTTTTGCAGTGCAGAAGCCTTTCGATTGGATGCAGTCCTGTTCATTTCTTTTTTCTTTTACTTCCCTTGCCTTTGGGAGAGGGTCAAGTTTACAAAAACCCCTCTGAGGCCAAGGTCCAAAAATGGTAAATCATACATGTAGGATTAAAATAAAGCAGAGGAAAATAATAGAATGTGTACTGGGGAACCTGAAGGAAGTAAGGAAGAGAGCCATGTGGGGGTATGTAGAAATAGCATTCCAGGCAGCAGACACAGCCTATGCAAAGGCCCTGGGGCAGGACTATGCCTGGCATATTGGAGGAACAATGAGAAGGTTGTGTGGCTAGGGATGAGTGAACAATGAGGAGAAAGGGAGGAATCAAGGTCAGGGAGTTGATGGGGCAAGTTGTGCAGGGCCTAGTGGGCCTCAGGGAAGAGTTAGACTTTCCCCCATGGAAGGTGGGAGCCTTCAAGGGTTGTAGGCAGAGGAGGTGGGAGATCTGGCTTGTGCTCACAGATGCTGGCTGCTGTATGGGGAACAGCCTGTAGGGTGACACCAGTGGACTGGGGGTGCCAGGGCACACTCACATGGTCCCAGGGCGATGATGGGGTGGACCATGGTGACCACCATGAGGAGAGCAAGAAGGGGGCAGGCTTGGGACAGACTCTGAAGGCAGTCGACAGTGTTGCTGTTGTGTTGGATATAGGAAAGGGGTTGAGTTGAGGGTGACTTAAGTTCTGGTCAGAGCACCTGGAAGGATGGAACCACCATCAACTGAGATGGATGGAGCAGGTTTGGGGAGAAAGTTGAGGCACTATGTTAGCTGCATTGTGTGAGGCAGACATAATACTTTCATTTTGGAGATCCCTCTGTGTCTAGGGGACAGTTGGACACCAGAGTCAGACACTCAGGGGTACAGTGGTCTGGAGGTGTGTGTTGGCTGTTCTCTGCCCATGGTTGGTGGGCTGCATGACAGGCAGTGAGTGTCTCTGTGGCTCCCAGAATGGCTCCAGCGAGAAACGTGAGGTCCGCCAGTTCCAGTTCACAGCATGGCCAGACCACGGGGTGCCTGAGTACCCGACACCCTTCCTCGCTTTCCTACGGAGAGTCAAGACCTGCAATCCCCCAGATGCTGGCCCCGTTGTGGTCCACTGCAGGTATTCCTGTCCCTGTCCTTTGCCCTGTTCTGCATGCCCTGCCTCGTCCCCCTCTCCTAAGGGGCCCCTGATCGCCACACCTTTCCCTGTAGTGCTGGCGTAGGCCGCACTGGCTGCTTCATTGTCATCGATGCCATGCTGGAGCGGATCAAGCCAGAGAAGACGGTGGATGTGTATGGCCACGTGACACTCATGCGGTCCCAGCGCAACTACATGGTGCAGACTGAGGACCAGTACAGCTTCATCCATGAGGCCCTGCTGGAGGCTGTGGGCTGCGGCAACACGGAAGTGCCTGCCCGCAGCCTCTACACCTACATTCAGAAGCTGGCCCAGGTGGAGCCTGGCGAGCATGTCACTGGCATGGAACTCGAGTTCAAGGTGGGAAAGGATGTGGAGGCCTGCTTGTGGGTAGGATAGGGAGGGGACTGAGGAGCTGTAGACTGAAGTTACCCCTAATGATGGAGACTAGAGTTTGGGGGTGGTGTTCTTCTGCATACCATTCCACCATTAGTGCTCTGGCTGGAGGCTGTGTTGATGGCAGCCCCCGCCTCCTTGTCCCCACAGCGGCTAGCCAACTCCAAAGCCCATACATCCCGGTTCATCAGTGCCAATCTGCCTTGTAACAAGTTCAAGAACCGCCTGGTAAACATCATGCCATATGAGAGTACGCGGGTCTGCCTACAGCCCATCCGGGGCGTTGAGGGCTCCGACTACATTAATGCCAGCTTTATCGATGGCTACAGGTACCTCCCCTTTGCCTGGCAATACTGGGGCACTAGAAGGGTCCCAGCTTTGTCCCCAAGGGGCCTCCATTCTTACTTGGGAGACAAGCTGCACAGACACTGCCAGCCCCGTGCAGTCTCAGTTGAGGTGGAGGGAGTCTTCCAGCATGTATACAACTAGTGGCTGCTGTCTATAACAAACACGATTTGTTTTTTAAATATATATATTGGTGGTCCTCAATCTAAGCAATTCTGCCACCCAGGGGAAATTTGGCAATGCCTAGGGGTTTTGAATGTGATGATCTGGGTGTGTGTTTTGGGGGTGGCTACTACTGGCATGTAGTGGGCAGAGGCCAGGGCTTTCCCCAGATCAGTGCCTGGTCACAGAGAGTGATCCGACCTTCAGTGTCAGCGCTGCTGACGCTGAGAAACTGGCCAAGGCAGGTGTCTGGGTAGAAGGTACCGCCTGTGCAGAGGCCCTGGTATGAGTGAGAACTTAGTCTGTGCCAACAGCCAAAACTTAGTTTACTGGTACTTGAGGGAGGTAAAGCAGTGAGGTCAGTAGACAGTGTAGCAAGCTGGAACAAATCCTGAGGATTTCCCACGTGCAAAGTGGGATTATTGGGAGGGCTGAATAAGACAGAGGGAGATGGTCCACTGGCCACCCGTTCCCAGGAAGGCTTGCGTGCGGCAGGTGTGGAGTCCCGCTTTGCTCCTGACCTGTTAGGCAGCATCAAGCCAGGCCCAGGCCTCCCTGAGCCCTGCACTCACAGCCCCACCCCACAGGCAACAGAAGGCCTACATAGCAACACAGGGACCGCTGGCAGAAACCACAGAGGACTTCTGGCGCATGCTGTGGGAGAACAACTCGACCATTGTGGTGATGCTCACCAAGCTCCGGGAGATGGGCCGGGTACGTGGGGACCACGGAGGGCAGGGCCCAGGCAAGCGGAGACTTGGACAGGGCTGACCACAGACACCATCCCCTCAATAGGAAAAATGTCACCAGTACTGGCCAGCTGAGCGCTCCGCCCGCTACCAGTATTTCGTGGTGGATCCAATGGCGGAATACAACATGCCACAGTACATCCTGCGAGAATTCAAGGTCACAGACGCCCGGGTAAGTGTGGGGACAGGTGGGCAAGAACCCAGACTGGCTCAGTGTTTCCCTGGTAATCTGGAGAGCGCTTCCTTAGCTGGGGGCAGAAGCAAAGACCCAGGGGGTAGGAATAAGCATACGGGTTGGGAGGAAAAAGTGAGTTGACCAATCTCTCCTGCTGCCAAGTGGATAGAAGAGAGGACTGTGTCCCTGTGCTGTCCCTATGGTGTCCCCACTGGAGCATGTGTAACCCCACTCATTAGGGAACACAGCCCAAGGGGATCATGTAAAAGGGAGTGAGTGGTGTGCCCCCAGAAGCAGCAACCTGTAGAGGATAGTGTTAGAAGGCAGAGGCTGCGTGGGAGATGTGATGGCTTGATACCGCTGGGTGGTGGAAACTGGAGCTGTGGAACGGAAAAGGGTGGTGAACAGTGAGAGTGAGGTGGTGGGACTTGGCCCCAGGGCGGTAGGGAGAGATGAGAAGCAGAGCAGAAGGTGTTTGACGAGGACTCAGTGGAGGACAGTGGTGTTGGGTGGTGGGAGAAGGGTAGCTATCAGATGGCAACTGATAAAGACTGACACAGGACAGTGGCTCTGTTGGGTTACAGAGGATAAAAGTTAGTGGTAGAAGAGGGGATTGGAGAATGCAGAGGTAGAATGATGGGGGTTGGGAAAACACAGTCAAGATGTTGCCAGTGGCTGGCAAAGCCAATGAACATCATCGTTGGTCACACTGTTGGGTGGTATAAGATGGGGCTATGGGATTGGAGAATTGGTGGGAGAGTGGCAAATTTTGGATGGCGGAAGTGGGTGTGAACAAGGATGGTGCTGAATGGGAGGGGATTGAGGATGGAAATGTGTGGACACGAGATGGGTAATGCCAATGGAATGGGTGCTGCACGCCAGTGAGTGTGATGTGTTACCAGCAATGGACGGAGGAAGAGCAGACTGGAGAAGAGCCAGTAGGGGGCGGTGAAGAAGATCAATGGGAAATGACTTCTGAATGTAGAGAATGGTGAACAGTCAGTGGTAGTTGACAGTGCTGTAGAGGAGGAAGGCAGGCTTGGAGAAAGGGAGTGGCAAGTGGTGGGGGATCGAGGTTTTTAGGGTAAGATGGCATTATTGGATGGCACCTCTTGCTGTAGAGAATGTGATTGGGAAAAAGCAGATGATGGGTGAAGGAGGGTAGAGAACATCAGAGGAAGGTAACGTGCCCTGGACGGTGGAGATGGATAGGGGGAATGGTGCCATTGGGTCGTGAAGAACGCAAAGTGGCAGAGAGCGAGGGTACCAGATGGCACTGCTGGTAGTGGGGAGGCAGGACTGGCGAGGAGGAGGAATGAGTGGTGGAAATGGTGGAGACCGTCGGGGGAAGGTGACAGTGGGTGGTCAAGGGTTAGGAGTTGGCAATGGTAGATGATATGACAGGAGGGAATAGTGGTGGGTGGTACTCTTTGGTGATACAGGGTGGTGAGTACAGTTGTCCCCCACCTATCTGTGGGGGTGTGTTCCAAGACCCACACTGGATACCTGACATGGTAGATAGTGCTGAGCCCTGTGTGGACTGTTTTCTCCCAGATATATGTATTATAATGTGTTTTTTTTTAATAATTTTTTTATAAATTAGGCCCAGTAAGACATTAACAACAATAATAAAGTAGAACAGTTATAAGAGTATACTGTAACAAGTTATGTGAGTAGCTGCGGCCAATATGAAGTAAAATAAGGGCAACTTGAACATGCGCACCAGTTGATCTGATGACCGAGATGGCTGCTAAGTGACTAATAGGGAGCATCTACAGTGTGGACACACCGGACAAAGGGATGACTCCCGTACCAGGCAGAACAGAGTGAGATTTCATCACACTGCTCAGAATGTCACACCACTTAAAGCTTATTAAATGGAAAATTCCAGAAATAATTCAGATTTCAGATCATGGTTGACGGCGGGTAACTGAAACCACAGAAAGCGAAACTGTGGAGGAGGGGGCACTGCTCTAATCGATGGTGGGTGGTGGAAGGGGGCGTCGGGCGACATGGCAGAAGAGGATGAGTTAGCAGAGGTGGAGGGTGAGGGTGGGGATGACTGTCGGGTGGTCTGCTGAGAGATAGAAACGGATAGAGCAGCGGGTGGGGGAAGATGGCGAAGGACACAAGGTGCTGAGGTTGGCTGGCGCTGGTAGAAGATGGAGCTGCTGGGTGGTGCAGAGTGCAGGGTGACTGCAGACAGGGAGATGGGCTGGTGCAGGATGGAGGACGGCAGGGAATGGTGGTGCTGGGTGGCACTCTGGTTGTGGTGGAGGGGATTGGAGATACGGAGAGGAGCAGTTGGGCGGGATGGGGGTGGACAGTGGCCATGTAAGGTGGTGTCTTTGGAGCGTGGCAACAGGAGATGGAGAGGTACAGTGGTGTTGGCAGTAAGACCGGAGCATCTCGGGAAGATGGTACCATTGGAGGTGAAGGACAATGAGTCATCAGGGTGGGTGGGGAGGGATGGAGGGTGCTGTTAGCTGGGGTGGAGGATCAGAGTGGAGGTTGGCAGGGCCAGAAAACAACCTTGACTACCACTGACCTCAGTAGCAAGACTGGGTTCTTCTTTCCAGGATGGTCAGTCCCGGACTGTCCGGCAGTTCCAGTTCACGGACTGGCCGGAACAGGGTGTGCCAAAGTCAGGGGAGGGCTTCATTGACTTCATCGGCCAAGTGCACAAGACGAAGGAACAGTTCGGCCAGGATGGCCCCATCTCTGTCCACTGCAGGTGAGCTGCTCCCCAAGCCCCAGCCCATTTTCTGTCTAGGGAGACTGAGGCCTAAGGAGAATAGCCATCAGCCTCAGGCAGTCCATTCTGGGCTATTTTCATGCCTGGAGAAGTGGGGGCTCCAGAGCCCCTGGCCCTGAACTGCCACCTCCCTCCCCCAGTGCCGGCGTGGGCAGGACCGGTGTCTTCATCACGCTCAGCATCGTGCTGGAGCGGATGCGGTACGAAGGCGTGGTGGACATCTTCCAGACAGTGAAGATGCTGCGGACCCAGAGGCCAGCCATGGTGCAGACGGAGGTGAGGAGGGAGGGGGAGAGGTGGCCTGGCCTCACAGCTCTGTTGCCCAAACCTCAGTCCCCTCCTCTGTGAGGTGGGCTTGTTGTGAATGGGTGGTCTTCATTGCCTCCTGCCTTGGACCAAAAGGGGATTAGTTAATTCTTGACATGAGAGTAGGCTGAAGTCCAGAGCCAAGATGTGCCCTTTGGAATGGAGAGGGGTCCATTCTAGTCTCAAAGTTCATGGCTCAGCCAGGGCCCTAGTACAGGCCACAGATTGTAAAGTCCAACCTCTCCCCAGATGGAGAAAGTGAGGCCCAGAGTGGGGAGGGTCTTCCCTGCAATAGCATTCTCGCTGGACATTTTTAAAACAATGTACTGAAATTCCCATCTCTACAGAGACAAAGCTGGAATCACAGGTTCTTAGCCTAGAGGGGCAGGTGGCAGGTGGAGGGGACAGCTGAGCAGCCAAGTCTTATAAGATGTGTATGACCTGTAGGCAGAGAGAGAGGAGAGGACATTCAGGCTGGAGAGTCAGCCCGTGCAAGGGACACACTAGGCTAAGGAGGTGGCTGCTCCTGTGGGCCACAGGGAGCTCTCGGAGGTGTCAGAGCAGGAGAGTCTCTGACAACTCCTGTCCCACCCCTACCCCACCCCCATCTCCACAGGATGAGTACCAGTTCTGTTACCAGGCAGCTCTGGAGTATCTGGGAAGCTTTGACCACTATGCAACCTAAAGCCATGGTCGCCCCGGCCCAACTCCACCTGCTCCTGATGCCCCTGCCCAGGCTGGGTGGGTCCCGGAACACCTGCACCCCGGTGGCGGCATTTCTGCACGGTCTCTGGGAACAACGCAGCCCCTCAAGCCCCCCAAGCCCCCCCCGCGCGGCCCCCAGCAACCTCCCTGGTACGGGCCGTCGCCTTCTAATACTTGCCACATTCCTCGTTTCCTTGGATTCCAAAACGAGCAGTTCCAGGGTGGGGGGTGAGGGGATGGTGAATAAATGGGCGTTCTCCCCAGAACCAGAGGAGGGCAGGGGCCATGAACGTGACCCCTCATCCCCCCAGGGAGCCTTCCAGCCCTGCATCCTGGGGGCGCTGGGCTGGGGAGGGGGGCCGAATTCAGCTTTCTTTTCAAACTCCATGTGACTATATCCAGTGACATTTCCTTTTTTTTAAATAGCGTATTTTTTTTCCATTTTTTTAAAGAAGAAACAAACAGAAAAAAAAAGTGACTTGCCAGTAAGCGAATTTAAAAAGAAAAATGTTGCTTATTCCTGTTATCATCAGTCTATTTTTTCACCGTAGAAAATGTTCTTGTGTGATAGCTGTGTCCGCAAGCGCGCTCCGACAGCGCTCCCTGTGGCTGGCTTTTTCTTTATTTCCTGCCATCAGAAGCCGTGCCTCACTCAAGAAATAGGATGTCCCTTTTGCTCCTGGTTTCTTTTCTTCCTTTTTTTTTTTTTTTTTAATGATTAAATTCTCAGACATATCAAGAATAGTTCTGAGGGTGGGCAGTGGCGGCGTGGGCACTGCCACAGGAGATGGCTGCAGCCAGCCTCGCCTACAGCTCGAGCCCCCATCACTTGCCCCTGAGGAGGAAGAATGAAGAAAACAGGAGATTCCGCCTCTTCAGGGACAGAGAGGCTGTGTATTGCCCCGTTCAGGGAGCCTTTCCCCTGGGACTCTGGGGCAGTTCTGGGGCAAAAGCAGAACGAACGGTATCCCTCACCCCTGAGCAAGTGAGTTTTTCTCTTTGTACAAGAGCAGATCTGCCATTATGACCCTGTTTATTCAAATGGAAGCAGCTGGGTGGTTTTCCCACCTCTGTGTATGTAGATATATCGACTTTGTATTAAAGGAAGATCGTGTGAACCCGGCCGTTGGTGGCGTCTTCTGTTGTGCCCCTGTCTGTCTCATCTTGTGCTGACCAGGGCCTGGAAAGCTGTATTCTCATACCATCGTGTGAGCAATGAGGATTGGGGCCCAGAGAGGTGGTGTTGCTGATCGAAGATAACAGTGTCTAAAGGGGCTATACTAAGACTTGAAGCTAGAACCCAAGTTCTGGTCTTACAGGGTCTGCCTCATTGATAATAGTTATTCTTGTTGATTATAATGTGACCACCATTGAGCATCTACCAGGAGTCAGATCTCTAAGATGGGCATCATCAACCCAATTTATAGATGAGGAAACTGAGGCTCAGAGTGAGGCAGGCACTAACCCAAAGTCACATACACAGGTTTGAAATGGAGAAGGGAATCATACCCTGGTCAGTCTTACCCACAGCCATGCCACCTTTTCTGGAAGGGTTGGTGAGAGAGCTGAGTCCAGAGAAGGAAGCATTGGGTTAGGAGCACTATTATCCACTGAGTGGACCCATGCTCCAAGCCAGATTCAGACCCCGGGGGATGGAGGATGAGCTGTTTTCTGTCTATACTTTGACTCAGAGCCAGAGGTGGGATGAAAGATCCTTCACCCTGTGGTCACACAGAAGCTCCAGGGACAAGGAGAGGTGTTTTTAGTGAGGATAGGGGCCCAGCTTAGGAAAGGATAAGATTATTCCTTTAGAAACCACTAGATCAAGTAGTCCATACATACATAGAAGATGTAGCTAACACCATTAATAAACTTAGTCAAATAGGCTGATCAAACCCTATATTTCCCAGCCCCCAAACTCTCAAACACATAGACCATTTATAAAAAAAAAAAATTCAACATTTAGAGTAACCAGCAGTGGACAGCTTTACATATTAGATAAAATAACCAGATCTTGGCACCATGGAGTAGATTCTGCAGTAAAGTCTGCCTCCACAAAAAGGACTAAAGTGAGAAATTTTAAAAAACATTTCTAAATAAGGCATGGGTTTAAAGAAAGACTAAGTATATTATGTAATGATCTGGATTGCAGTCAAAGGGGTACGCAGAGGAAAACATATAGTCATGAACACGATCAGAAAACAACATATTCAGAAACTTACTGAACTTAACAAGTGAACCAAGCTTTCAATTCAAATAACTAGAAAATAATAGAATAAATTCTAATAAAAATAAATATGAAAGTTGAAGTTAATGGGGCATTTTTTGGTTTCTTTTGTATTAACAAAATTTAAAACACTTAGCTCCTAACTTCTGAATTTAATAAGAGAGGGATCTTGTTTCTAGTGACAGGTTGTGGGACAAAATGGACAGAAAAGTCAGATTTTAACCTAAGCTTGGTCCTACCTGAATCACCTAACAGGAGTCCTCTGCCCAGAGAACTCACACTTAATCCTCAAAGCCCCATGGTAAAAGCCCCTTTGGTTTCCTAAGGCCATGAGGCTTAAGTGTCTAGGACCTACCTTGCCCTCCTTACTTGAAACTGGACGAAGAGGATCTTCAAGGAAAGGGAACATGTATGACCCTCAGTTCAGTGCTTCAGCCCTATGATGCTGTAGACCAGGGGTCCCGAAACTGCGGCCCCCTGAGGCCATTTATCCGGCCCCCGCCACACTTCCGGAAGGGGCACCTCTTTCACTGGTGGTCAGTGAGAGGAGCACAGGATACATCCGCACCCATAGTTCCCATCGAAATACTGGTCAGTTTGTTTATTTAAATTTACTTGTTCTTTATTTTAAATATTGTATTTGTTCCCGTTTTGTTTTTTTACTTTACAATAAGATATGTGCAGTGTGCATAGGGATTTGTTCATAGTTTTTTTTATAGTCCTGCCCTCCTACGGTCTGAGGGACAGTGAACTGGCCCCCTGTGTAAAAAGTTTGGGGACCCCTGCTGTTGACTATGGTTGGTTGTAGATAGTAGCAGACAAGAATTTACCTGAGGGCTTCTGGGAGAAGAGGACCCTAAGGAATTGTCTTAACCTCCAGGCATGATCACCAAGACACTAAATATCTCCATTTGCCTTGGCTCTGCCACAGGATACTATTAACATCCATTCCCATTTACTGAGCACTTATTGTATGCTTACCTCATGCAATCTCAATCCTACTGACAATATAAAAATAAGAAAAAAAGACCTAAGAGGTTAGGACTCTTACTCAAGATGACGTAGATGGTAAGTAGTAGAACTGGACATGGGTTCAGGTCTGCCCATTCCTCATGGCCATAGTGAGGGAGTTAAAGGCATCTCTGAGCTCTGCCTGCTCATGGTCAGTGTCAGCCACAAACACACCCCACAGCCCAAGGCCAGGAAGACGAGCCTAGAGCAGAACCCCACCACCCATCATCATGGATTTGTCAGGAGCCAAAGCACTGTAGTGTTCTGTTAGGTGCAAATGCCTTCAATACACTATCTCTAACAACATTACTTTAAAACATTTGAACAGAAACACCATAAAAAGGAATGGAAAGAAGCATAGTGGCACTGGATATTGAACCTAGCTTGGTAACAGAAAGACCAAGTTATCAAAATAAGGATCTTGAGGAGGTGAATAATACAAAGCAAACTTGATCAAATAGATATGTATAGGACTTTGTACATTTACATTCTGTTCAAACAGCTGTCACAAAAGCAGAACCTGTGTTAGATCATAAAGGAAAATTCAACAGTCAGATTTACTGGCCACAATGCAATAAAATTATAGATCAATGATATCTAGCTCCTGGAATCCACATAATTGGAAGTGTTAAAACAAATAATGAATTAAATAATTTAAGTTGTGCCTGACCAGGCGGTGGCGCAGTGGATAGAGAGTTGGACTGGGATGCAGAAGACCCAGGTTCGAGATCCCGAGCTTGCCAGCTTGAGCGTGGGCCCATCTGGCTTGAGCAAAAAGCTTGCCAGCTTGGACCCAAGGTCCCTGGCTCCAGCAAGGGGTTGCTCGGTCTGCTGAAGGCCTGTGGTCAAGGCACATGTGAGAAAGCAATCAATGAACAACTAAGGTGTTGCAAGGGCAATGAGAAACTAATGATTGATGCTTCTCACCTCTCTCTGTTCCTGTCTGTCTGTCCCTATCTATCCCTCTGTCTGACTCTCTCTCTGTCCCTGTAAAATAATAATAATAATATAAGTTGTAAACTATTTGGAACTGAGTGATGAGATTGTTGCAAGTAAAAATCAGTGGGATGCAACCAAGGATATACTCAGAGGTAAATTTAAACTCAAGTGCATTTGTTGGGGGAGGAAAATCACAATATGAATGAAACAGCAGCCAAGGAAGTACTCAGAGGCAAATATATAGCCTTATATGAATCTAGGAGGAAAATAACTGAAGATAAACTAAAGCTTTCAATTAAACATCTACAAAAAGAACAAACCCAAGGTAAGTCAAGGGAAAACATTATTAAAGCAATCAGAATTTAATAAATGGGAAACTACAGCAGCAACAAGGAAATGACAATATAAAAAGCTGGATCTTTATAAACATCAATAAAAGGCAGACCTTTGGCAGGAAGATAGATGGCACAAACAACATTAGGGATGGTAGCGGACCAACTGTCTTACAGGAGATTTTAAGGGGTATATATACAACTTTATACCACAACCTATAAAAGGATAAAATAGAAATGAATAAATCAAAATTAAATTGAGTCATTAAAATGAGTAATCTTAGAAATTACTGAAATGATCATCAAGGATCTATATTCCCCATACAAAAAACCTTCCCAGGTGGTTTTTCAGGTGAGTTTTGCAAAATCTTCGGGAAAAAATGATTTGCATTTTTTACAAACTGTCAGCTTATAGGTGAGTGCTGGGCAATCTTTTGAGCTTAGTGTGTCAAAATTTGCCAAAAAACCAAGCATAACTCGGGTGGTGTGTCACTTCGAGAAAAACGGCCTAACTGGAAGTCCCAGAACTAGACGCTCTGTGCTGGAGTTCTGTTGTTTTGGCCTACAGGCCTCTGGCACAGAGTGTCTACACTACAGCAAATGTTTTATCCTCGGCTACTGCACCTGGCCATGCAGGAGCCGAGGATGAAACATCTTCCGCATGTGGCCCCATACTTCTCTGGTATGCAGCCGCTTGTCATTGAAAATGGCTACATGTGTCAGTGCTAACGCGTGTCATAGGTTCGCCATCATGGTTATAGGGAAACAAATATAGTGGTACTCAAACTGTACAAGGATACATTGAGGTGTGAGGGTAGCACATCCCTTTTATGTGCCTAGATGCAAAAAGACTAAGAAAATACCAGCAATGCAAATCGAGCATCTCATTAAAAGAATGAGATAACAGGGAAGGAGTTATTAAGAACAGTTTAACATTAGGAAATCTATTCAGATTAGAGTTAGAATAAATTGCTACGTTGGAGAACAAATTGAGAGTATCTAGTAAATTGAAGATATACATAAACGTTTGACCCAACAATTACACTCTGAGCTACATACATCTTATGTGGACTCGGTAGATGTGCCAAGGAGACTTACAGGTGCATCCAAAGTGGAAGTATGTTATAAAATTAATAAGAAAAGTACAAAGTGTAATACATTAAAAATGTTTTAACTGGAACAATTTTTTATTTTATAAAATATTGGGACCCTGGCCAGGTGGTTCAGTGGATAAAGCATCGTTCCAGCATACTGAGGTTATTATGGGTTTTATCACTGATCAGCGCACGTAGGAGAAGCAATCAATGAGTGTACAACTAAATGGAACAACTAAGTGGAACAGTGAGTTGATGCTTCTTTCTCTTTCTCTCCTCTCTATCAATGGAAGAAATTTTAAATCGCAACCGACTTAAATATCTACCAGCAGGAAAATGCATAAAGAATTTTATAAGATCATACAATGGGATATATACAGCAGTAACAATGAAGCAATTAGAACTCTGCCCCACAACATGAGTGAATCTGAAATACACTGACCAAACAGGCAGGAAGCAAGAGGAAAACATGTAATTTCATTATAGGATATATTTTTTTTTTCAAAGTGTGAACATGTTTATTATTTCTTTTTATTTATCTATTTTAGAGAGGAGACACAAAGTGAAAGAGAGATAGAGAGAGAGAGAGAGAGAGAAAAGGGGGAAGAGCTGAAAGCATCAACTCCCATATGTGCCTTGACCAGACCAGTGCAGGGTTTTGAACTGGCGACCTCAGTGTTCCCAGGTCGACGCTTTATCCACTGCGCCACCACAGGTCAGGCTCATTATAGGATATTTTAAAACACATAAAGCAAGCATATAGTAGTTAGGAATAAACAGATAAGCAGCAAATATATAAAAATTATATGGCAATATTACCAAAAGCAATCTATAGATTCAATGCAATCCCTATCAAAATCGCAATGATCTTTTATTTTTCAGAAATGGCCAAGCCGCCTGGCCAGGCGGTGGCACAGTGGATAGAGCGTCGGGCTGGGATGCGGAGGACCCAGGTTCGAGACCCTGAGGTCGCCAGCTTGAGCGCGGGCTCATCTGGTTTGAGCAAGGCTCACCAGCTTGAGCTCAAGGTTGCTGGCTCGAGCAAAGGGTCATTTGGTCTGCTGTAGCCCCCTGGTCAAGGCACATATGAGAAATCAATCAATGAACAACTAAGGAGCCACAACAAAGAATTGATGTTTCTCATCTCTCTCCCTTCCTGTCTGTATGTCCCTATCTCTCCCTCTCCCTAACTCTCTCTCTGTCTCTGCCACACACACACACACACACACACACACACACACACACACACACACACACACACAGAGGAAGAAATGGCCAAGCCTATTCTCAAGTTCAAATGGCATTGCAAAGGACCCAAACTAGGAGGCATGGTCTTGAAATTGAACAACATTGGAGGAGTCAAATTTCCCAATTTCAAAACTTGCAATAATCAAAACACTGTGATATTGGCATAGAATAGACATAGAGATAAATTGCAAGTCCAGAAACAAACCCATGCATCTATGTCCATTGATTTTTGACAAGGATGCCAAGATCATTCAGTGAAGAAGGAATGGTCTCTTCAACAAATGGTGCTGGGACAGCTGGACATCCCCATACGAAAGAATGAAATTGGACCCTTGCCTCATATATATGAAAATTGACTCAAAATGGCTCTGAGACTTAAATGTAGGAGCTAAATTATAAAACTAGAAAAACTCATCAATACACAAATTTGGGGTAAATGTTCTCTTTGAGCAGGAGGAAAGGATACAGATTACACAGGTAAGTCTAATGAGACGTGTAGTGTTCTATTTTTCAAGTTGGGTGTGAAGATATGGTCTCCATTATGTCATTATATGACTTTTGTATCTCAGAATAATAAAATAATAAATCTATCAATAAAAAAGGGCCAAAGCATTTGATTAAAAGAATAAACAACTGGGTCCTAGCCGGTTGGCTCAGTGGTAAAGTGTCAGCCCAGCATGTGGAAGTCCTGGGTTTGATTCCTGGTCAGGGCACACAGGAGAAGCATCCATCTGCTTCTCCACCCTTCCTTTTTCTCTCTACCCCCCCTCCTCCCTCAGCCACGGTTTGAGCAAAGGTGGCCCTGGGCACTAAGGATGGTGCCATGGCCTCACCTCAGGCACTAAAATAGCTCAGTTGCTGAGCAACAGAACAGCGGCCCCAAATGGGCAGAGCATCACCTGGTAGGGGGTTTGCTGGGTGGATCCCAGGTGGGGCACATGCGGAAGTCTGTCTCTCTGCTTTGCCACCTCTCACTTAATAAAAAAATTTTAATTTAAAATTTTTTTAATTAAAAAAGAAGAATAAACAACTGTTCCATAACCTAATAAATTGACTTAATCATGCAGAAACTTTAGGAGTTGGCAACATTTTTCTGTAAAGAACTAAATATAAGTATTTTAGGCTTTGCAGGCCAGCAAGTCTCTTGCTACCAAGTCAGCTGGACTAGTCAAGTAGCCAAAGCTTTCATTATTGCAAAAGATGTGATTACCTACCTAGATAACTTGAAAGAATTGTCTTCAATTATACTGGAAATAAGAAAACCCAATAGATTACATTACAAAGCCACCATAAAATGTTATTGGTCTGTTTCTGAAGTCGGTGCAGCTCAACAAAACATTTCCAGCCACAGATAGCACTGATCCTATTTCTTATTAACCACACACAGCACACTCAGATATAGGATCATGTACTCACAGCCCAAAAAAGAGATGATTTTCCACATAAAAGAGAAGCCCATGCTGTCCCACACTTTGCATTTGAACCTGACTCTCATCGCGAGGCAAAGTAAGACAGAGTTCACTCTCTCAGTTGCAATTACACTGGGGAACAGAATTGTTGCATCCACAGAAACACTTGTTCTTACTTAATTCGAGTGTGCTGATCTCAAATCTGACATTAGTTTTTCTCTGTAAGCTACAGTACTTTTTGCAATTCAAGATTTTAGGTTTTCATCTTATTGTAAAATTTTCAACATTTAGTCTAACATAATGAAGTAGAATGTCTTCTTGGGCATCATCTTTGTGAAAATATAATAATTTATATAATGCAGTAAATACACTAATACACTAAAAGATATGATTGCATCAGAATTTGTCTACAATTTCAAAATAAAACATATTAAAACAGCCTGACCTCTGATGGCGCAGTGGATAAAACGTTGACCTGGGAACACTGAGGTCGCCAGTTCAAAACCCTGCACTGGTCTGGTCAAGGCACATATGGGAGTTGATGCTTCTAGCTCCTCCCCCCTTTCTCTCTCTCTCTCTCTCTCTCTCTCTCTCTCTCTCTCACTCTGTGTCTCCTGTCTAAAATGAATAAATAAAAAAAAAAAAACCAAAAAAAAACATATTAAAACACTTATTTTAATCATAAAATTTGTGCAAAACTTATTTAAATTCTATTCAGGCAAAAATTTGCATTTGTAGCTCTTTCATTTGTGTACTTGTTGGGGACAATCTCGTTTGATGCTCCAGCAGTAGTCTGCTCATCACTAACAGCTCCAAGATTTTCAGGAAACTTATCAAGGTGACTGTTCAGGAAGTGAATCTTAACGCTCATGTCACATCCAAAGTCACAGAAAGCCAACAGCATCCTTTGAACCAGAAGTTCCTACTTTTCTGCTTTTTTGTTGCCAAGGAAGATCTTTGTAACTACCACAAAAGACTGCCATGTTGCTTTCTCTTCCTTATTCATCTTCCTGGCAAATTCTTCGTCATGTATGAGGGTTCGATTTTGAGGTCCATCGAATACATCTACTTTTATCTTCTCAAAAGACAAGGCAGGAGCCTGACCTGTGGTGGTGCAGTGGATAAAGCGTTGAAGCGTTGACCTGGGAACACTGAGGTCGCCAGTTCAAAACCCTGCACTGGTCTGGTCAGGGCACATATGGGAGTTGATGCTTCCAGCTCCTCCCCCCTTTCTCTCTCTCTCTCTCTCTCTCTCTCTCTCTCTCTCTCTCTCTCTCTCTCTGTGTGTGTGTGTGTGTGTGTGTGTGTGTTCTCTCTGAAAATGAATAAAATAAAATGAAGTTTTTAAAAAAAAGGACAAGGCAGGAAAAGCAAAAATAATATGTTGAAAGCATTCACTTTCTCTATTCAAAGCCTGAACAAACTGCTTCATAAAGCCAAGTTTTATGTGAAGTGGGGGAAAATGATCCTATCTCGGTTAACTACAGGTTCATTCACAATATTTTGCATCTCTACTCCCAGAGCTTCACGTTTCGGCCACTCCTGTATTCAGTGTTTCTCCCGAGCTCGGCTGTCCCACAAACACAGAATGCAAGGATACTTTGTGAAACCTCTCTGTTGTCCTAGCAAGAAATTTACTATTTTAAGATCCACACAAATGATCCAGTTATGCTCCTCATACTTCAGTAAGTCGAGGACAATTTTTATGTCATTATAATCTTCTCACAAATGAGTTGAATAACCATTGGAACTGCTGCATAAACATTACCGTTGTGTAGGAGAACACGTTTCAGAATTCGTTTAGAGCTGTCAAAAAATAGCCGCCATTCTGTTGGACTGTAAGTGATAACACCTAGCTGGCTGAGAGGACTACTGATATCATGACAGTAAACAGAGTGTTTGTCAGAAAAAAAGTCCACAAAAATTTGTTCATGCTTCCTGAATTTGGGATACTTTAGCTGACCAGTGAAGTACATTCTTTTCTTGAAGCCTGGAGACTAATAACTCAGCTGCTTTCTTTGATAGGACCAAATCTCTTACTAAGTCATTCAGTTTGGGTTGGCTACACTGCTGAGGGGTTAATGACTGCTTAGCATCAGAAGAAGACCCTTCAGATTCTACAACCATTTCCTCATGCATCTTATCAAAATACACTTGATCACCATGTTGACTTTCTTCATCCATAGAGGAAATAAAAACATTGAAAACTGGAACCAGGAGTGTCTCAGAGTGTGGGATAGGTCGTATTGCTGAAGGAATATTAGGATGTGCGATCATATGCCGTTTCTTCTTGCCGATGCCCTTTGTTTGGATCAGACAGGAATAACAGTCACTGCTGTGGTCCTTAGCTTCACGCCAAACCATGGGAATACCAAAAGGCATTCCTTTGCATTTTCCTTTTGTCCAGTCACAAAGCATTTCCTCACAATTATGACATACAATATAAGAAACCCAATTCTTATCTTGATCTCCAAGGGGAACTTGAAAATAGGCAATATATGCACATATCACAAGTGATGAAATATCGCGCCTTTGACGTTGAAGTGTGTAACAGCCACATATATAACAGAAGGTGTCAGGATTATTCTTACATTTACACCTACTCGAAGAAGCCATGATTCAATCTTAAAACAAAATAAGAGGGTGTTTTTATCAGAAACAACTACAATTATGTAAAAGTGATGTTTGTAAAACATCAATGCCTTGTGGTTATGTTCAATCCAAGAGTCATTGCCCTTTAACTCCAATTTAAAAACCAGTGCATGCCATTAACTATAACAAAAAGAAATTAAAATTGCATAAAAACTAGAGCACGCACCAAAAATGGATTTCAGATTTGGAATTAGCGATGCAGATATATATAGAAACAGTTCTAAAACCTCATGCAACAGAAAATTTAAAAAATTGTTCCCCAGTGTTATTTAAGAGAAGTCATTTTTTCATATCGCTAGGATATGCAGTGTTACTTGGAACAAGTTAGCTGTGAATTCTATGTTTCAGAAAAAACCAAACCAAAGAAGAAAGGAAATGATGATGATGATTACAGTAAGTAAAATTAGTGGATGAAAAAAAAAAAAAAGGATGATTGGACCACTTTCTCACACCATATACAAAAATAAACTCAAAATGGATTAAAGACTGAAGTATAAAACCTGAAACCATAAAAATCCTAGGAAAAAATATAGGAAGTAAATTCTCTGACATTACTCTTAGCAATGATATCTTCTTGGACTTGTGTCCTTGGGCAGGACAACAGAAAAAATAAACAATTGGGATGACAGCAAACTAAAAAGGTTTTTCACAGTGAAGGAATCTAACAAAACAAAAAGACAAACTACTGAATGGGAGAAGATATTTGCCAATGATATATCCAATAAGGGGTTAATATCCAAAATATATAAGGAACTCTTACAACTTAACACCAAAAAGAAAAAAAATTCAATTTAAAAATGACCACAGATATATGAAAAGATACTGAATGTCACTAATCATCAGAGAAATGCCAAATAGAACCATAATGAGATTTCATTGCACACCTGTCAGAACGGCCATCATTAATAAATCAGCAAACAAGTGCTGGCGAGGATGTGGAGAAAAGGAAACGCTTGTGCACTGCTGGTGGGAATGCAGACTGGTACAGCCACCCTGGAAAACGGTGTGGAGTTTCCTCAAAAAATTAAAAATAGAATTACCTTATGACCCAGCCATCCCACTTCTGGGTATTTATCTGAAGAAAACAAAATCACTAATTCAAAAGGATACATGCACCCACTATGTTCATTGCAGTGTTACTAGTAATAGCAAAGATTGGAAAGCAACTTAAGTATCCACTGATATATGAATGAATAAGGAAGAAGTGAAACATATACACAGTGGAATGTTATTCAATCACAAAAAAGAATGAAATCTTGCCATTTGCCAAAACACCTAGAGGGTATTATGCTAAATGAAGTAAGCTTGGCAGAGAAGGACAAAGCTGTATGATTTTACTTGTATGGGGAATCTAAAACAAAACAAATGAATAAACGAAACGGAAGCAGACCCATAGATACAGAGAACGGTTGATGGCTGCCAACAGGGAGGCAGTGGGGTGGAGAAAGAAGAAAAAAGAAAAGGAAGGAAAAGCAGGATATTTGCAGTCTCAGAGTTACTCCACACAAGATTCTTTTTTTTTTTCTTTCTTTCTCTTTCTTTCTTTCTTTTTTTTTTTTTTTTACAAAGAAAACAGAAGTATCTTTACAGTGGAGAAACTGGGCCAGCAAGACCTTAACCAAGTGATCAGTCAACATCCCCAGTGAGGAGACATGCCCACCGCATGTGCCTCCTGCTCAGTGGTGGGATTCGAATAATTTAACCACCAGTTTTCTGCCCTACTGACCATTTTAATTATAAAAAAGTGATATACTGAAAGGTAGTTTATTATTTCATGAATTTAATACTTAAGAACAATAAAAGAGATACACAAAACTAGATGTTATAAGAAAGGGTTTTAAAATATTAATGAAAAAAAATATTAATGAAAAACAAATATTAGGCCTGACCTGTGGTGGTGCGGTGCATAGAGCATTGACCTGGAATGCTGAGGTCACTGGTTTGAAACCCTGGGCTTGCTTGGTCAAGGCACAAATGGGAGTTGATTCTTCCTGCTCCCCCCTTCTCTCTCTCTCTCCCTCTCTAAAATGAATAAATAAAAGTTTTTAAAAAATCGCCTGACCTGTGGTGGCGCAGTGGATAAAGCGTCGACCTGGGAACACTGAGGTCGCAAGTTCAAAACCCTGCACTGGTCTGGTCAAGGCACATATGGGAGTGGATGCTTCCAGCTCCTCCCCCCTTTCTCTCTTTCTTTCTCTCTCTCTCTCTCTCTCTCTCTCTCTCTCCCCCACTCTGTGTCTTCTCTCTAAAATGAATAAAAAAATAAAAATAAAATAAATTTAAAAAAAGTTAAAAAATATCCTGTGGCACACTGAAAAATATATTTTAAAATGTATATATATTAATGAAAAAATATTAGGTAATACCTGACAAAAAAAACAATAAAACTGTTATTTAAGGTGTTTCCAATGACAGCTTGTCACCCCCTGGTGGTTTGGCACTTTTTATCTTTACATTATATGTTTGTTTACTGAAGTAACAAGCATGAGGGAATTCAAATGTAGTACATATTTCATCAAAGGCATAATGAGTTTTATAAAATGAGTAAATAAATATTACAAGCATAGTTCCATCAGACTTTTTTCACCTGTGGACAGAACGAACATTACTACGGGCACATAGACTATGCTGTTGCGCAGATGAACATTAAAAAAGAATAAGGAACATAAATTTGTGATTTTCACACTGGGCGCTGCCCTGGCGCCCCCTTAGAGAGAACCCTGATTACAACCAGTTCACTGAACTCAACCAAAAATCAGGTACTGGTTCTGCCGAACCAGTGCGAACCGGCTGAGTCCCACCACTGCTCTTGACTTGGTGCATCGGGAAGGACACACATCATTTCTATGATATTCCTGCTCTCAAATGCAAAATTTCATTATGAGTAAACATCAAACTCAAATTGAGGGACATTTAACTGACCAGTACCCTGTCACGGTCAAGACTGTGAAAGACAAATAATGAGAATTTATCACAGACCAGAGGAGACTTAGAAAATGTGATGACTGAAGGCAACGTGGGGTCCTGGATTGGATTCTGGACCAGAAAATGAGGAAAAACTGCTTTAAATTACATAAGGTCTGTACATTAGTTACTAGTATTATGTCACATTGATTTTCTGGCTTCAGGGCATGTCCTGTGGTGATGTAAGATGCTCTCACGAGAAGAAGCAGGGGAAGGACACACAGGACTCTGCATTATTTTTGCAATTTCTCTGTGGGTCTGTTATTTCAAAATAAAAAGTTATAATAATTTTGAAGTCATCAGCTGGTTGTAACAACAGCAATAACAAATGAGAAATGTAAATAAAAAAGACACTAGATCAGTGGTTCTTAACCTGGGTTCTATCGAACCCTAGGGGTTTGATGAGTCTGTCTCAGGGGTTTGGAGAAGCCTCTGCCGTGGAGGCCAGAATAAAGTAATACCGTAATTTGTTGTGAGTTCATGCACTTTGTTGGTTTTGTTCTTTGAGCAAGGTGATGTTCATGCACGGCTCATTTTGTGCACCAGTAAAAAAACATATACCTATGTCTTGAATTTGGAAAAAGATCATATTTTATTTATCACTAAAGAAGGGTTCGGTGAATGCGCATATTAAATTGGTGGGTCTGGTACCTCAAAAAAGGTTAAGAACCACTGCACTAGATCCTAAAAGTGGGCGCCACGGGCTAGTAGGAGGGGACAGTGGGAAGGGGTGTTTAATGGGGTTAGGGATTCAGATTTGTAAGATGAAAAGGGTTATGAGCTGGATGGTTGTGCAACAATGTGAATGTACTGAATGCCACTGAACTGTGCACTTAAAAATGGTTAAGATGGGCCCGACCAGAGGTGGCACAGTGGGTAGAGTGTAGACCTGGGACACTAAGGTCTCCAGTTCAAAACCCTGAGGTCACCAGCTTGAGCAAGTAAAGGGTCACTGGCTTAACTTGGGCCTGAGGTCATCAGTCCAATCCCCAGGTAAGGCATGTATGAGAAGCAATCAATGAACAACTAAAGTGCCGCAACTACAAGTTGATGCTTCTCACTCTCAGTCCTCCCCTCCTCTCTCTCAAGAAAACAAATGGTTAAGATGATAAATGTTACGTATATATTACCACAATCAAGGAGGAAGGAAGAAAGGTTATAAGAGTATCACCTCGCCTGACCTGTGGTGGTCCAGTAGATAAAACATTGATCTGGAATGCTGAGGTCACCAGTTCAAAACAATGGTCTTGCCTGGTCAAGGCACATGAGAAGCAACTACAAGTTGATGCTTCCCGCTCCTCCCCACTGCTCTCTCCTCACCCCCGACCCATCTTCCTCTGTCTCCTCTCTCTAAAATCAATCAATCAAATCGATCAGTAAAATAAAGAGTATCCACCTCAATAAAATAAAAAGACATTAGATCTTTTCTTGGAGACACATATGTGATTATAAATACATAGTGATTGGAAAGTTATCTAAGCTGATAGCATATTTCTGATGAGATATGGCCTTTTCTAACTGATAAGAACAGATACTACTGTTGGTCTTAGCTAAAAGGCTGAGAAGGATGAGATGTGGCCTTTTTAAAACATGACCACATTTAGAAATATACCCTAAGAACACCATAGCCCTGTTCGAAAAGAAGAAATGCGCCCCCATATTCGTGGCAGCATTGTTCACAATAGCAAAGATCTGGAAACAGCCCAAGTGTCCGTCAGAAGACGAGTGGATTAAAAAGCTTTGGTACATATATACTATGGAATACTACTCAGCCATAAGAAACGATGACATCGGATCATTTATAACAAAATGGATGGACCTTGATAACATTATACTGAGTGAAATAAGTAAATCAGAAAAAACTAAAAACTATATGATTCCATACATAGATGGGACATAAAAGTGAGACTCAGAGACATGGACAAGAGTGTGCTGGCTATGGGGGGGGAGGAGAGTGAGGGGGGAGGGAGAGGGGAGAGGCACAAATAACACCAGATAGAAGGTGACGGAAGACAATTTGACTTTGGGTGATAGGTATGCAACATAATCAAATGTCAAAATAACCTGGAAATGTTTTCTCTAAACATATGTACCCTGATTTATCAATGTCACCCCATTAAAATTAATAAAAATAAAAAATAAAACATGACCACAAATTCTTTGATACTTCTGTCATTGAGAGGTGGGGTACATGTCCCCTCCCCTTGAATCTGGGCAGGCTTGGGACTGTTAGGACCTACAGAAGACAGGGAAAGCCGTGCTAAGTAAAGATTTCACTTAGTTCCCTGGATACAGACACTTGCTTGTTGGAAGCATCTTCTCAATATGCTCTTTGGGCCTCCGCCATATGCAGAGGCCACATAGAGGTGCCCTGGTCTACAGTCCCAACTTCCAAGCTGACTCCCCAGACATCACCCAATAGAAACAAGTGTCCCCACCACACTTAGTCCCAGTGACTGACTCACAGGATCAGCACCCATGAATGTAACACAATGATTGGTGTTCACAGCTTGAAATCTGGGGTAAAGGTTATGTGGCAATGCAGCCCTGGCCGGTTGGCTCAATGAATAGAGCATCGGCCTGGCGTGTGGACATCCCAGGGTTGATCTCCAGTCAGGGCACACAGGAGAAGTGACCACCTGCTTCTCTCCTCCCCCTTCTCTCTCTCTTCCCCTGTCACAGCCAGTGGCTTGATTGCTTCGAGCATCGGCCCCAGACGAGGTTGCCAGGTGGATCCCAGTTGGAGAGCATGTGGGAGTCTGTCTCTCTATCTCCCCTCCTCTCACTTAAAAAAACATTATGCAGCAACATAAACTGGAAAACAGAGGGCAAAGATGAGACCAGGATGAAAGATGACTAAACATTAGTTCTTACAGTAATATTTCTGTTTTTATGATGAAAAATGCATTTATGTAGTAATGGTGTGATTAAAAATGAATTTTAAAAAGTGAAATCCTTCCATCCATTATTAGCTATTAGAAACTTTGTTTATCATGAGCACAGAGCAGCAACCCACAAGAATGAGGGCACAGTAAACAGGGCTTACTATGCCACTTTCCCCAGGGCCCTGTCACATTCTCTCTCTCTCTCTCTCTCTCTCTCTCACACACACACACACACACACACACCAGCTCCCATTGATTGAGAGGTAATTGTGGTATTTTACACCATTACGTTAACATAGTACTATTATCCCCATTTTGTAGATGAGAAAACTGAGGCAGAGACGGTAAGTAACTTGCCTAAGATCACACAGCCAGAAAATGGCAGAAACAAGATTTGAACCTGGGCCTTGTGGCCCCAGAGTGTTCACAATATTGAGCAAACATTGTGACAAGCACTGGATATTCAAGACTGAACAACACATACCCCACCTCTCCCTCATGGGGTTTGTTGATGAGTAGGGGAGACAGAACTATAAACAGGAAATTTCTACTCTGTTCTGCTGGGCAGAACCTGAAGGATCATGGGTACATAGATTAAAAGGTTCCAGGAAAAGCTGCCCAGCAGTGACAGGAAAATAGAATTTAATTTCTAAAAAAGAATTTAATTTCTTTGCCTGACCAGGTGGTGGCGCAGTGGATAGAGCATCAGACTGGGATGCGGAGGACCCAGGTTCGAGACCCCGAGGTCGCCAGCTTGAGTGTGGGATCATCTGGTTTGAACAAAGCTCACCAGCTTGGACACAAGGTCGCTGGCTCCAGCAAGGGGTTGCTCAGTCTGCTGAAGGCCTGCGGTCAAGGCACATGTGAGAAAGCAATCAATGAACAACTAAGGTGTCACAACAAAAAACTGATGATTGATGCTTCTCATCTCTCTCTGTTCCTGTCTGTCTGTCCCTGTCTATCCCTCTCTCTGACTCTGTCTCTAAAAAAAAGAAAAAAAATTAATTTCCTCATGATGAAGAGGGGAGTGTGGAAAGGGTGTGCCTGGACAAAGGCACAGCTTGTGTCAAGATCAGTGAGAGCTTGACCTGTGACAGCACAGTGGATAGAGCCACTGTCCACCTGGAACACTGAGGTCGCCAGTTCAAAACCTGGAACTTGCCTGGTCAAGGCACATACAAGAAGTAACTAGAAGTTGCTCTTTCTTCCTTCTCCTCTCTCTCTCTCTCTCTCTCAAAAAAAGAATAGTATGTCATTTAAAACTTATGAACTGTTTATTTCTGGAATTTCCTACTTAATGTTTTCGGACCGCAGCTGACCGTGGGCACCTAGCAAGCCCAGAGTGGCCCACGCACAAGGGCAGAGAGGAAAGCCCGCAGCGTGCCCTTGTGTGCCCGCTGGAGACTGTGCCCTGCCCAGGACTTTGCCCATGGAGCTGAATTTTTTTTCTCGTTTTACGTGAGTTAAACCAGATCTTAAGCTGAACTGTGTCTCCCCAACTTCAGCTGTGGAAGCCCTAACCCCAGGAGCTCAGAATGTGACTGAATTTGGAGATCAGGTCTCTACAGAGGTGATCAAGTTAAAATGATATCATGAGGATGGGCCCTGGTCCAATATCACTGGTGTCGTTATAAGAAGGGAAGATCAGGACACAGACTGACACAGAGGGACAACCATGTGAGGACACTGTGAGGAGAGGACAGCCATCTACAAGCCAAGGAAAGAGGCCTCAGAAGGAACCAACCCTGCTGACACCTTAACCTTAGCCTTCCAGCCTCCAGGATGGGGAGCTGATAAGTGTTTATTGTTTAAGCCCCACCAGCCTGCGGCACTTGGTTACAGTGGCCCAAACAGCCTAATACAGGGCTTCCCAAGTTTGAGGACCAAAGCACAGGAGATAAATAGACTTGATGGGCACTGAGATGATTTCAGATGGCACTAAATAACTCTGCATCACAAATGAGAATGTTCTATTTTAATTTTCTGGAAATTCTTCTCTTTGGGTTCAAGCAAAAAGACTCAATTGTGTGTTACTTAATAATCACCCTAATGCTTGCTAACCTCTTCTCACCTTTTAAAAAACTGAGGTATAAATTACGTATCATCAAAGTCCAGACACTAAGTGTACACTGGATAAATTTTTCCACCTGTTTACCCATTAGATCAAGATAATAGAATGTTTCCAGCTTGCTATGCTATGAATGTCGTCTCCCTAAAATTTGTACAGTTGGCCCTTGAACAATGCAGATGCCAGGGCACTGATGTCTGCACAGTCAAAAATCCACATATAACTTTTCACTCCCCCAACAGCTTAACTACTAATAGCCTATTATTGACCGGAAGCATTGCCTATTATAAACAGTTGATGAACACATTTTTTTTTTCTTTTTTGTGGCAGAGTCAGAGAGAGGAACAGATAGGGACAGACAGACAGGAAGGGAGAGAGATGAGAAACATCAGTTCTTCATTGCGGCTCCTTAGTTATTCATTGATTGCTTTCTCACATGTACCTTGACCGCGGGCCTTCAGCAGACCGAGCAACCCTTTGCTGGAGCCAGTGACCTTGGGTCTAAGCTGGCAAGCTTTTGCTCAAGCCAGATGGGCCCCGCGCTCAAGCTGGCGAGCTTGGGGTCTCGAACCTGGGTCTTCTGCATCCCAGTCCAACACCTGCGCCACCGCCTGGTCAGGTTGAACACCTGAGAATTTCATATGTTCTATTATATACTGTATTCTTGAAAAGAAAATTATAAGGCAGAGAAAACACCTTTATGAGTATTTGCTGAAAAATAAATCTATGTGTGAGTAGGCCTGTGCAGTTCAAACCCATGCTGTTCAAGGGTCAATTGCATAGTGAAGTCCAACATCCCAATGTGATGGTATCAGGAGGTGGCATGTTTGGGGGTTATCAGGTCACCAGGGTGGAGCCCCCTTGAATGGGATGAGTATCCTTATAAAACAGAACCCAGAGAGTTTCCTCACCCCTCTGCCCTGTGAGGACATAGCAAGAAGGTACCATGTTACCATGTATGAACCAGGAAGAGGCTCTCGCCAGACAGGATCTGCTAGCACCTTGATCTTGGGCTTCCAGCCTCCAGAATTATGGGAAATAAATGTCTGTTGTTTATAAGCCTCTCAATCTCTGGAATTCTGTCATAGCAGACCTCCCGGGAGTTGTTGGTGCCCCATCCCAGTCAATGCTGCCACTCCAGGGAGAACCACTGATTCCCATCACTGTAAATTAATCTTGCCTGCTCTTGAGCTTCATAGAAACAAAATAATGAAGCATGTTTTCTTTGGTGTTTGGCTTCTTTCCCGCACACAGTTCTGTGTCGCTTCTGTTCCATGATCCCCTTTTCTTGTTGCTGCATACATAATATTCCATTCTGCTGTTGATCAGCATTTGGGCTGCTTCTATTTTAGGAACAAAGCGGCTGTCAACATTCTTGTTCAAAAACGTGGAATATTGCCTGACCTGTGGTGGCGCAGTGGATAAAGCGTCGACCTGGGAACACTGAGGTCGCTAGTTAAAAACCCTGCACTGGTCTGGTCAAGGCACATATGGGAGTTGATGCTTCTAGCTCCTCCCCCTTTCTCTCTCTCTCTCTCTCTCTCTGTGTCTCCTCTCTAAAATGAATTAAAAAAAACCGTGGAATATTATGGAATACGCCTTCCATAAAAATGATGGAGTACTATGAAGCAATGAAAAAGAGCCAGCCATTAGGTCAACACACTGGTGTGGGATTGCTAGACCCTCCAATCTCCTAATTTTTTTTTAAAGGACATCAGGTCTCGACTTCAAGTGCTTTGGCAGGAAAATTTTTATTAATCTAATTGTTTCCTTTATATATTTTTAAACAAACTTTATTTTTTAGAGAAGTTTTAGGTTCACAGCAAAATTGAGCAGAAGGTACAAGTTTTCCATAAGCTCCCTGCCCCCACACATAAACAGCCTTCTTATAACTGGCAAGTCCCACCAGAGTGAAATATTTGTTACAATCAATGAACCTGCACTGACAAGTGTCACCACCCAGATCCATAGTTCACATGAGGGACTCACTCTTGGTGGTGTACATTCTGTGGATTTAGACAATTATGTAAGGACATGTACCCACCATCTCAGTATCATGCTGAGTAGTTTCACTGCCCTAAAATTCCTCTGTGCGCCACCCAGTCTTCCCTCCCTGGCAATCACTGATCCTTTGGCTGTCTCCACAGCTTCACCTTTTCCAGAATGTCATAGAGTTGGAATCATGCAGATGTAGTCTTTTCAAACTGGCTTCTTTCACTGAAGAAATAGCTTATTTCTTTTTCGTACCAAATAACATCCCACTGTCTGAATGCCCACAGTTTATGTATCATCTCCTGAAGGACATCTGGGTTGGCAATTATGAATAAAGCTGTTGTGAATATTTTTGTGTGGACATAAGTTAAGTTTTCAGCTCCTCGGGGTAAATACCACAGGGCATGGAATATATGGTAAAAGTATGTTAGTTTTGAAAGAAATTGCCAAACTGTCTTCCAAAGCGCCTGCACCATTTTGCAACAAGTGAGAGCTCCTGTTGCTCCACATCCTTGTCAGCATTTGCTATTGTCAGCGTTCCGAATTTTGGCCATTCTGATAGGTGTGTGGTGGTAGTTAATTGCGGTTTTATTTTGCATTTCTTTCCCTTATGAGAGGTGATGTAGAGCAGGGGTGCCCACACTTTTTCAGCTTGCGAGCTACTTATAAGATGACCAAGTCAAGTGATCTACCTACAATAAAAATGCAAAACATCAATTTATTTCTTCTGTATTATCATTATTTAAGTTACTATTATTACTATTTAATATTGTGTATTCTTCTTTCACCTTTCTCCTTCTCAGCTCTCTTTTCGGAGGAAAGTCAATGTCATAGTTTTTATGAACAGTCTGAAAAAGCCGCTCCACATTTCCCTTCTTTGGAATAGCAATGGCACACAGACAGATGAGGCAAACGCACTTAGAATGTGACATAGTGAAAAAAATCCCCTCCCATTCTGTATGAAAGTGGTAGGTTTTAGGCTTCTTACTCGGACCAGCTACGGCACTCATTTTTATAGCCTTTGTTGTATTTAGTTTCAATAAATTGAAGGCTAACTATGCAGCAATGTAACTGAACAAGTTAGTGCAGTTTAACGCGCATGCATAGGGTGTCAAAAGTTCAGACGTCAGATTGGCTACCCTGTATGCCAATCAAAAGACAAATGTCTTTTTTTTTTTTTTTACAGGGACAGAGAGAGAGTCAGAGAGAGGGATAGACAGACAGGAACGGAGAGAGATGAGAAGCATCAATCATTAGTTTTTCGTTGCCATTGCGACACTATAGTTGTTCATTGATTGCTTTCTCACATGTGCCTTGACCACGGGCCTTCAGCAGACCGAGCAATCCCTTGCTGGAGCCAGCGACCTTGGGTCCAGGCTGGTGAGCTTTTGTTCAAGCCAGATGGGCCTGCGCTCAAGCTGGAGACCTCGGGGTCTCGAACCTGGGTCCTCCGCATCCCAGTCCAACACTCTATTCACTGCACCACCGCCTGATCAGGCACAAATGTCTTTTTAATGTCATGCGATTTACCCACACTTTCTTCGCGATAGACCAGTAGATCGCGATTGACATATTGAGCTTTGATGTAGAGCCTTCTTTGATATCCTTGTTTGCCATCTGTGTATCTTCTTTGGTGTTCAGGTCTTCAGCTGTTTTCTTATTGCCCCTCCCCCAGCTTTACTGAGATATGATTGACACATAAAGATTGTATATACTAAGGTGACCAGCTTTTTACAATGAAAAGGAGGACAAAAGTAAATTGAAGAAAACAATATCGTAAATAAAAGAAACATTTTATTCATTGCAACAATAATACACTATAATATGATAAATGCATAATTAAAACATTTATAGCCTGACCTGTGGTGGCGCAGTGGATAAAGCGTCAACCTGGAACGCTGAGGTCGCTGGTTCAAAACCCTGCACATGTCTGGTCAAGGCACATACGGGAGTTGATGCTTCCAGCTCCTCCCCTTTCTCTCTCTCTCATACTCTCTCCTCTCTCTCCTCTCTAAAATGAATAAATAAAATAAAAAAATTAAAATAAAAAACCCATTTATAATATTTTATATTGTAATTATGCTTACATGTCTATTAATTTTTAATAATAATTGTAAGAAAAAAAGTACTCATTTAGATACAAATACGTGACATCACACACAATGGATCAACTCTGCATTGATCGAATACAGATATTTACAGATTAGCCTTCCAACATCAAAAAGGAGGACATGTGTCTACGGCCGTACCTCCCCAAAAAGGAGGACATGTAGGAGGACACTTTTCGAGGGAGGATAGAACTTACAAAAAGCTGTCCTCCCTAAAGGAGGACGATTGGTCACCTTATATATACATACTTAAGCTGTACAATCTTAATGTGATCTTTTGATACACATTACATTGTGAAATGATCACAACAGTCAAGTTAATGAACACACCCAGCACCTCACACAGATCCCTTTATGTGTGTGTGGTGAGAACTCTTAAGATCTACTCTGTCAGCAAATTCCAAGCATACAGTACAGTATTGTCAACTATAGTCACCCTGCTGTACATTAGGTTCCCATGTTTGCGGGGTAGCTAGATATTAGTTGAGGGAGCAAGGGGAATCAGACATCAAAAAGCCTGCTTCATGCCTGACCAGGCGGTGGCACAGTGGATAGAGTGTTGGACTGGGACGCTGAGGACCCAGGTTTGAAACCCCAAGGTCGCTGGCTTGAGCACAGGCTCATCTGGTTTGAGTACAGCTCACCAGCTTGAACCCAAGGTCACTGGTAACGCAATCTGCTGTAGTCCCCCCCCCCCCCAGTCAAGGCACATATGAGAAAGCAATCAATGAAAAACTAAGGTGCTGAAACGAATTAATGCTTCTCATCTCTCTCTCTTCCTGTCTGTCCCTATCTGTAAGGTGACCAATTGTCCTCCTTTAGGGAGGACAGTCCCTCTTTAGTAAGTTTCGTCCTCCCTCGAAAAGTGTCCTTTTATGTGTCCTCCTACATGTCCTCCTTTTTGATATTGGAAGACTAATCTGTAAATGTCCATATTCAATCAATGCAGAGTCGATCCATTGTGTGTGATGTGATGTATTTGTATCTAAACGAGTACTTTTTTCTTACAATTATTAAAAATTAATAGGCATGTAAGCATAATTATAAAATATTACAAATGTTTTTATTATGCATTTATATTTAGTGCATTATTGTTGCAATGAATAAAATGTTTCTTTTATTTACGATATTTTCTTCAATTTATTTTTGTCCTCCTTTTCATTGTAAAAAAGTTTGTCACCTTACTATCTGTCCCTTTGTCTCTGTCACAAAAAAAGCCTGCTTCATTAGGAAGCTACAACTTCATAGGCTCTCCAGGAGACCTCTGCACTCTCCACCCTTAGGACCTTATCCTCAAAGCGGGCAGAAAGGATTGTTATCAGTCATTATAGAGGGAGGAGTAAAGACAGCTGGACAAGCCCACCCAGGGAAAGGTAAGTACATGCCCAGAAGGAACTAAGATCGTGACCATAGGGGTGGAGCCTATCCTGGGAAAAGGATCCGATTGGATAAGGGACACAGAACCCCAGAAAATCTAGGATATGGCCTGCCAGCAAAAGATCAAGAAGTTGGTTAGTTTAAAAGGGTCCTGGTTCTTTCCAAGGCTGAGATAATATATTCCAAGCTCAATAAAGGCAAGGCCCTTTTCTCTCTCTGTTGCTTGGTAACACCGCGGACCCCACCTCCTCTGTTCTTCCTTCTCCCTCCATAGCAGCCATGCAGCCTGTGCAGCCGCCTGGGCCCAGGCAGACTGAGGCAGACTGTCGGCGTCAAGTGCGGGGTGCTCTGTGCGCAACCAGCAACAGCGACCACACTGGACTGATCCAATGGCACAGAATCTCTGGACCTTGGCCTTTGTTTTGGGTCTGGTGAAGACAAGGTTGAACTTCTTTCACAGCGGGAGGTCGGAGATGAGACATAGGGAACCTGGGAGCAGCTGATTATTTCAGCCCCCAACGAATCTGACTACACCACCACCTCAACCCCGTCCATGAGTCTCCTGAAATGCTTTCTTGCAACTCCGTGAAAGGACCCCATTTCCACTGGCAACACCAAGAACCCATTTATCCTGCATAACTGAAACTTTGTACCTTTCTACCAGCATCTCCCATTGCACCCTTTGTACCCCCACAAGGTCCCACCAAACACCATTCTACTCTCTGCCTTTATGAATTTCCACATATTATAGCACACAGTATGTCTTTCTCTGACTTATTTCACTTAGCATCATGTCCCCTAGTTTCACCCACATTGTCCCAAATGGCAGGATTTTCTTCTTTAAGGCTGAATAATATTACATTGTATATATAGCACATTTTTAATCCATTCATTTGTCAATGATACTTAAGTCGATTCCATGTCTTCGCTATTGTGAATAATGCTGCATTGGTCATGGGGTTGCACATTATCTCTTTGAGACAGTGTTGGGCAAATAAATGATATTATGCTCACTTTGTTAAAGGTGATGCTGTCCACGTGGAAGCCCGTCGCCCAGGTGATAATATTAGTTGTCCTTCTTGCTTGGGATGAGCATGATTATATTAATGTGTGTTGGGGGAGGGCTTTCACGCCAAAAGGCTTTAAAAGGAAGAGAGATCACATTGTTCCCGGGAAGAGGGATTACGTTCTAGGAGGAGCCTATGCTGTAAGAAAGCAGAGAAAGGCCACATGGAGGAGAGGGGAAGCAGCCAAGATGGCGGAGTGCTGGAGAAGCCAGTTTGAGCAGAGTTTATGCAGAGAGAAGGAGATGGGGAACAGAGGCAAATAAGCTGGTGAGGTAGAAACTTTGGTTCTAGGAAACTCAGATAAGTCAGTGGCTTTGGGAGCCCTGAATGGAAAGGGAAGTGTTTTCCCACTGTGTGTATTTATTGCCTGCTGGGTGCAAGCTAGGATTAAAGCTAATGGCCCACCAGTTCTTGGCTCCGTTGTTTCATTACCATCTGTCCGAATAAAATGCAAACCTGCATGGTCCAGGCAGCTATGATGGTGGCATTGGCTACTGGCTTTACAGATAGTGATCTCATTTCCTTCAGATAAATACCCAGAAGTGGCATTGCTGTGTCATATGATAGTTTATCCCCCCCTTTTTTAGGAATCTCTACACTGTTTTTCACACTAGCTGCACTAATTTACAATCCTACCAACAGTGTACTAGGGTTCCTTTTTCTCTACATCCTCACCAACACTTGTTATTTCTTGTCTGTTGATGAGCACCATGTTAACAGGTGGGAGGTGATTCCTTATTATGGATTTGTTTTGCATTTCCCTGATGATCAGTGATGTTGAGCATCTTTTTTTTATTTTTTATTTTATTTTATTTTATTTATTTTTACAGGGACAGGGAGAGAGTCAGAGAGAGGGATAGATAGGGACAGACAGACAGGAACGGAGAGAGGTGAGAAGCATCAATCATTAGTTTTTTGTTGCCGTTGCGACACCTTAGTTGTTCATTGATTGCTCTCTCACATGTGCCTTGACCTCGGGCCTTCAGCAGACCGAGCCACCCCTTGCTGGAGCCAGCGACCTTGGGTCCGAGCTGATGAGCTTTTGCTCAAGCCAGATGGGTCCGCGCTCAAGCTGGCGAGCTCGGGGTCTCGAACCTGGGTCTTCCGCATCCCAGTCCGACGCTCTATCCACTGCGCCACCACCCAGTCAGGCTGAGCATCTTTGTGTAAATTATTTTTTAATTTAAGTGAGAGGAGGAGTGACAGACTCCTGCCTGCCCCCTGACCGGATCCACCCAGCACCCCCCATTTGGAGCTAATGCTCTGCCCATCTGGGGACCATGCTTGCAACTGAGCGCCTGAGGTGGAGGCTCACAAAGCCATCCTCAGCTCCCAGGGCCAATGTGCTGGAATCAAATGACCCATGGCTGAGGGAGAGGGAAAGAGACAGACAGACAGAGAGAGGGGTGAGGGGGAAGGGTGGAGAAGCAGATGGTGGCTTTTCCTGTGTGCCCTGACCAAGAATTGAACCCAGAACTTCCACATGCCTGGTGGACACTCTACCACTAAGACAACTGGCCAGGGCCATTGAGCATCTTTTCATGTGCCTGTTGGCCACCCGTATGTCTTCTTTGGAGAAATGCCTGTTTGGGCCCTTTACTTGTTTTAAAATCTGGTCATTTGTTTATTTGCTATTAAGTTTCTTATATATTTTGGATAGTAACCCCTTATCAGATGTATTGTTCGCAAATATTTTTTCCCATTCCATGTGTTGTTGCTTCACTCTGTTGGTTTCCTTTGCTGTGCAGAGCTTTTAATTTGAGGCAATCCCACTTGTCTATTTTTGCTTTTGTCACTTGTATTCACTTATTGTGAAAAATCTTAGTGCTAGATCAATGTCAAGAAGCTTTTCCCCTGTTTTATTTCTAGTATTTTACAGTGTTGGGTCTTACCTTAAAGACTTTAATCCATTTTGAGTTGATTTTTATATGCTGTGTGAGATAAGTGTCCAAGTTCATTCCTGTGCATGTGGCTGTCCAGTTATCCCAATATCATTTATTGAAGAGACTATTCTTTCTCCATCATGTGTTCTTAGCACTCTTGACAAAGAAGAGTTGACCATAAATGCATGAATTTTTTTTTCTGGGCTCTCTATTCTCTTCCATTGATCTACGTGACTGTTTCTATGCCAGTACATAGTGTTTTGATTATTGTAGCTTTGTAATATTGTTTGAAATCATGAAGGTGATAGTTCCAGCTTTGTTCTTGTTCAAGATTGCTTTTGCTATTCAGAGTCCTTTATAGTTCAATATAAATTTTAGGATTGTTTTTTCTATTTCTCTGAAAAATATCATTGGAATTTTTATTTTTTTATTTTATTCATTTTAGAGAGGAGACACAGAGTGAGAGAGAAAGAGAGAAAGGGGGGAGGAGCTGGAAGCATCAACTCCCATATGTGCCTTGACCGAACCAGTGCAGGGTTTTGAACTGGCGACCTCAGTGTTCCCAGGTCGACAGTTTTATCCACTGCACCACCACAGGTCAGGCTCATTGGAATTTTTTAAAGTTTTTTTTTTAAGAGAGAGAGAGACAGGAATGGAGAGACAGGGAGGGAAAGACAGTGAGAAAGAGAAAGAGGAGCCTCAACTCGTTGCTCCACTTAGTTGTGCATTAACTGCTTCTTGTATGTGCCTTGACTGGGGTTCAGACCTATGACCTCAGGCTCATGCCAAGCCAGCAACCCCTTGCTCAAGCCAGCGACCTTGGGATCATGTCAGTGATCCTGCACTCAAACCAGCAACCCCACACTCCGGCTGGCAAACTTGGGTTTCTAACCAGCGACCACAGTATTCTGGGTCAACATGTTTATCCACTGTGCCAGCACTGGTCAGGCAATACCACTGGAATTTTGATGGAGATTTCATTGAATCTATAGATCACTTTGGGTTATATGAACATATAAATAAGAGTAATTTTTCCAATTCATGAACACAAAATACTTTTCCACTTACTTGTGTCTTCTTCAATGTTTCATAAATGGTTTATAGCTTTCAGTGGACAGGTCTTTCATTTCATTGGTAAAGTTTATTCTTAAGTATTTCATTCTTTTTGATGCTATGGCAAATGGGATGTTTTCTTAATTTATTATTTGGATAGTTCATTGTTAGTGTACAGAAATACAACTGATTTCTGTATTTTGATTTTTGTTTCCTGCAACTGTACTGAATTCATTTATTAGTTATATATATATATATATATATATATATATATATATATATATATATATATATATACACTTTTTTATTTTGGGTGGAGTCTTTAGGGTATTTTTTAATATAGAATTATGTCATTTGCGGGAAAACCAGATAGAAGGTGACAGAGGACAATTTGACTTTGGGTGATGGGTATGCAACACAATTGAATGATAAGATAATCTGGAGATGTTTTCATTGTACATATGTACCCTGATTTATTGGCGTCACCACATTAAAGTTAATAAAAAAAAAGAAAAGAATTATGTCATTTGCAAACAGACAATTTTTCTTTCCAATTAAGATGGCTTTCACTTCTTTTTCTTGCCTGACTGCTCTGGCTATAAATATAAAGAGAGTGGGCCTTCTTGTACCCATTGGCCATGTGACAGGGTGGCCCTGTGTAAAGTCAGTAGCCACGGCCACCATCACAGCTGCCTGGCCCATGCAGGTTCGCATTAGATTCGGACAGACTGTAATGAAACAATGGATCCAAGAACTGGTGGTCCATTAGCTTTAATCCTAGCTTGCACCCAGCAGGCAAGAAATACACACAATGGGAAAACACTTCCCTTTCCATTCAGGGCTCCCAAAGCCACTGACTTATCCGAGTTTCCTAGGATCAAAGGTTTCTAGTTCACCAGACTTATTTGCCTCTGTTCCCCATTTCCTTCTCTCTGCACAAACTCTGCACAAACTGGCTTCTCCTTCAGTTCTCCGCCATCTTGGCTGCTTCTCCTGGCCTCTTCCACGTGGCCTTTCTCTGCTTTCCTCCCTAATGCCAATCTCAGGAACAGAGAGAGAGCAAGCTCCCAGTCTGCCCCACTTTATAGCATAGATTCAAAATCTTTAATCCAATATACAAACAAGGAAGTCTCTGATACAAAGTCACTTATCTGAGGCATAATGGAATTCCTCATGCAAGTGCACCACCCTACATCAAAAAGGGTGGGAAAGGCTTAGTCCTAAAACCAAGACCCAGGATACAAGGATCCTGCCTGCCCACAGCCCACCCCCAACACACATTAATATACTCATGCCCATCCCAAGCAAGAAGGGTAATTAATATTATCACCTGGGCGATGGGCTTCCACGTGGGCAATGCCATCGTGGAATATATCAGAGCATAATATATTTTATCTGCCCAACACCCTGATTTTAGAGGAAAAGCTTTCAACTTTGCACTGTTGAGTCGGATGTGAGCTAATTGTTGAGTTTTGAGAATTCTCCGTATATTTTGGACAACAGTTCTTTGTCAGATGAGCCTTTTGCAAATATACTCTCCCATATATTTATTTTTACGACCATCTGTCTGGTACACAGGTGACGTCATTTGCAGCTTTATAAAGTCTCCTTGTGAATTCAAAGGAGAAGTAAGTTGGTAGAAGAACTTGGCAGAGCAGCCAAAATGGAGAAAGAACCACCCAGACCATGCAACTTTGAGGGGACATTCTGCTGATTGAAGTTTAACTCAAGGGCCAGCCTGGAATTGAAAATTCTTCTTTTATAAAGCATCTCAAAAGCCATTTTTTCACCTGCTCAGCCTGTAACCACCGAATTCATTAAAACCCAGAAGAAAGGAGAAAGGAAGCGGTGAATTCTAATTTTCTTTTTGCATTTTAATCGAGGCAGACAATGGGCAGCTGCAGCCAAAGGGCTTTAGGCGAGGCTCTCCCCACCCTTGCAAAGCCCCCAGAAGAGACCCTACAAAGGGGCCCTCCATCTCAGAGCTTTGTTCCCAAGCAGCAGCCTGGCGGCCCTTTCGGAAGGGGATCCGGCTGAATAAACCTCCTGAATAGCCAACCTTGCTGTATTGGGGCCCTGCTGATGTTCCCAGTTCTGGGAAGACTGGGTTGGCTTAACCCCCTCCCTCCCACCCTGTGAGCCCTCACATGGGACACTGGGCAGGAAAGTGGCAGAGAGCTGGGGCACTTGCATCCCATTGGGGACCTCTCACTATCATCCGCCTGAGTCTCTCTGCAGTGACTTCCTACTACAGTGTCTCTCCAGGCTTATAAGTTATGAGAATCATGGTGAGCAACTCCACACTCAATACACCAGGATGGCTAACTGAAAAAACACAGGCCCTGGCGGGGTGACTCAGTGGTAAAGCGTGGGCCCCATGTGTGGATGTCCCGGGTTCCATTCCCAGTCAGGGCACACAAGAAAAGCACCCCTCGGCTTCTCCACCCTTCCCCCTCTCACTTCTCTCTCTCTTTCTCTCTCTCTGCGGCCATGGCTTGATTGGAGCAAGTTGGCTTGGGTCCCTGAGGATGGCTCCATGGCTACCGCCTCAGGTGTTAAGAACTCAGTTGCTGAGCAACAGAGCAAAGCCCCTGATGGGCAGAGCATCGCCCCTAGTGGGCTTGTGGGGTTGATCCCAGTCGGGGCGCCTGCAGGAGTCTGTCTCTCTGCCTCCCTCCTCTCACTGAATAAAACATACATGCATACATACATACAATAACAAGTGTTGACCACTACGTGGAAGAATCAAGCCCTCATTTGCTACTGGCAGGGGTGGGGGGCAGTTTAAAATGGTGCAGCCGCGGCCTGACCTGTGGTGGCGCAGTGGATAAAGCGTCAACCTGGGAACACTGAGGTCGCCAGTTCAAAACCCTGCACTGGTCTGGTCAAGGCACATATGGGAGTTGATGCTTCTAGCTCCTCCCCCCTTTCTCTCTCTCTGTCTCTCACTCTGTGTCTCCTCTCCAAAATGAATAAATAAAAATAAATTAAAAAATAAAAATAAATCAATAAATAAAATAAAATGGTGCAGCTGCTTTGAAAGAGTTTGAAAGTTCCTCAAAATGTTAGACGTAGGGGGATGCATTGGGGGGGCACTAAAATATATGTAAACAAAATAAATTAAAATCAATTTTAAAAATGTTAAATGTAGCATTAACATATAACTCAGCAGTGCCACTCCCTGGGAAGTGAAAACATGCTTGCGTACAAACTTGTATGCAAATGTTCCTAGCAGCATAATTTCATAATAGACAAATGTGAAAACAACCCGAAAGTCCATCAGTGTCAAGTGGTACACAAGATGTGCCCACCCACACACTGGAATATTACTCAGCCATGGAAAGGAGTGAGGCACTGACACTCGCTACAATGTGGATGAACCTGAACACATGGTGCTGAGAGAAGCCAGACACAGGCCACACAGTGTGTGACTCCATTTATGTGAAGTGTCCAGTCCACAGAGAGGGAAATGGGCCAGTGGTTGCCAGGGGCTGGGGGAGAGGGATGGGGAATGTCTGCTGACGGGGACGAGGTTTCCTTTTAGGGTAATGAGAATGTTTTGAAATTAGCTACTAATGATACTTGCACAACTCTGTGAACATACTAAAAACCACTGAATTGTGTACTTTAAAGTAGTGAATTTTATCCCATGTAAATTATCTCAATTAAAAAAAATCTTTTTTAACCCTCAGGGCCTCCTAACACAGACCCCTGTCTCCCAGCCTCCCTGTCCCCCCTTCCCTCTGCATGCTCCCTCTGCTGGAAGCGCCCCTTGCTCCCCCGTCTGGCTGTGCATCTCCCATCAATCCTTCAGATCGCAGCTCAGGCTTCTTCCAGAATTCTTTGTGGACAGTCTAGCCCAGGTCAGGCCCCTTAAAATGTCCTCCCAGCTCCCTACTTTTTTTTTTTTAATTTTTATTTTATTCATTTTAGAGAGGAGATACAGAGAGAGAGAGAGAGAGAGAGAGAGAGAGAGAGAGAGAGAGAGAGAGAAGAGAGAAAGGGGGGAGGAGCTGGAAGCATCAACTCCCATATGTGCCTTGACCAGACCAGTGCAGGGTTTTGAACTGGCGACCTCAGTGTTCCCAGGTCGACGCTTTATCTACTGCGCCACCACAGGTCAGGCCCAGCTCCCTACTTTTTCTTAGCGTTGATCACAGTTGTGATTTTGTAGTTTTGGACATGGCTATTTATTGAATGTCAGTTTCTCTCCACTAAATTGTAAGGTCCCCAAGGGCAGGGATCTGGTCCCTCTGGGTCACCCTGGGTTCCCAGCACAGTCCTGGCACATAGTGGTTTCTCAGTAAATATTTGTTGAATAAGCAAGTGAGTGCAGGAGTTGATAAACATTTGTTCATTGAGCACCTAATTGAGCTGGCCACTGTGCTAGGTATGAGGGCACAGCAGTGAACAATACAGGGCAGAGAGGACAAATACAGTATGGTGGAGCAGCTTCAAACAGAGCCCTTGATCTCTGCCTCCTGGTGGTCATGCCCTTATGTGAGCCACACTCCATGGGTGTGGATGAGACCTGGTGACTACTTCAAACAAACAGAATAAGACAAAAGTGATAAAACATCATTCTAAGATGTGGCTGTAAACATCTAGGACTTCCACTTGTTCATACTCTCTGGCCCACTCGCTTGCTCGCTGTGATGAAGTGAATGACCACATGGGAAGCCCATGTCATGAGGGAAGAGGGTGCCAACAGCCAACAAGAACTGAATCCTGCCCACAGCCACAGGAGTGCACTCAGGAGCAGCTCCTTGTACAGTTCAGCTTTCTTGGAGGCCATGGTTCCTGGCCACAATTTTGCTATAATTGGAGACCCTCAAGCAGGGGACCCAGTAAAGCTGCACCCAGAGTCCAGACCCCCAGAAACTGTATGATAATAAATGTTGTTTCAAACTGTAACATTTTGGGATTACTTGTTATGCAGCAAAGGCTGACTGATACAATGCTGTGGCAGGGGCATATGTTAGTGGTTTTGATTACTCATGGCATAGAAGAAGCTGTCCAGATGAATGTGATTAGCAACCTCCAGAGAAATGAGTTGTCCTAGTGGTGACCCAGACCCATCTCATCTTCAAACAGACTACAGTAAATTCTGCAGCAGCCAGCTACCCTTTGGGGCCCAAACACCATGCTCAATTGCACCTGGATTCTGCTTTAGGGAGGTTCTCCCTGTATGTGACTTTGGGGGAATCATAGCACCCTCCTTTGGTGAAGAAACAGGTCCTCCCCTTACTTAATGCCAATCTATATGGGGGGCAGTGAGGGTATAGGTTGGGTTACTCTTCAGGCTGGCTTTGATGCTGGTACAAGTGGCATGAGGGGAGGGAGTTGGTGGGAGGCCGTGCATCAGAGCTAATGTCCCCCCTATTTTCATTCTCTAAGTCTCCCCTCCTCCCCTCCTACTGAATCCCCTCCCCTCCAAGACAACCAGAAGTGCTCTGTCACTTGCCATGGAGAAACCTCATGTGTTACAAGTGTATCCTGAGCACAGAGCAGTGACCAGCAGACAGAACTCAACTGCAACCCCAATATTCCTGCACCACAGGCTGCAAGATCTGCCATAATGCTGCACTTGCCCCAAGCCAGGCTTGGCTTGGAGGCTCTGAGGGAGACGGGGACCCTTCAATACCCTGAAATGAAGAAAGGCCACTCGTGTACCAAGTCCAGTGGGCTGGCTCAGGACAGATCTGGGCAGTCCCTCCCCTGCTTCCACGTTCCGTTTTCTCATCCTGAATCTCCTCCTCCAGCCTGCCACATTAATTATCTTCTAAATTGAAGCTAATATTCCACTAGGATAAAACAAAAACACCCATATATATATAATCTAAATAATGTTTAAGATTTTTTTTTTAAGAAGGAAGAAAAAATAATTACCTCTTTGAGGGAGGAGAATCATAAATCACAGCATTCTGGTGAGAACACAGGCAGCTCAGGCCAGGCCGCAAGCCGGCGACAACTCCTTATCTTATTACAGTTTAATTAAGAATTATGTCTCAGCGTCTTCTGTTTCATTATCGTCGGGCCCAGCTGACTTCTAATCTCTTTTTACCCAGCATACAGGAGGGTCTGGTCCAAGATGTGTGCTAATGAATTTACAGTTCTCTCTTTGGGGAACTTTAATAAAATTAGCCCACACAGAAGATGAACACAGATAGGATAAACTTCTGGAAGGAACATTTGCTTTCAATGACAGGCGCTCTGGAGGAAAAGGCAAGCAGGTCCCCAGGGGGCGCTGTAGCAGCCTCAGGAAGGATGCCCGGGCCACACTGCAATCCGCTGCCAAGGAGGTTCTATCCTCATGTGTTTCCGGGTAGATATTGAGCACCTAGTGTGTACCAGGTCCCAGAATGGATGCCCTAGATATAGCCAGGGTGGGTTTTTTACCCTTAGGGGAGCAAGTGGATGAGACAAAACTCTAAATCACCTATAATTAATTGTATAAACATATCTGTGAGAAGTTCTCCAAAGGTGAACACAGTAAGCTGCAGGAATCTGGAACAGGATAGATGTCATCAAGCTGGATGATGGTATCAGGGGAGGCTTCCTGGAGGAGGTAGTATTTAAGCTGCTTTCCAAAGGATAAATAGGAGTTGGCCAGGAGAAGGAGAGGTGAAGGATGTTCCAGGGAGCAGCCTGAGCAAGGGCCTGTGGGGTGGAAGGGGCTTAGTCATTTTAAGAATCTTAGTCATTTTATCCACTGTGCCACCTTGACCTGTGGTGGCGCAGTGGATAAAGCGTCAACCTGGGAACACTGAGGTCGCCAGTTCAAAACTCTGCACTGGTCTGGTCAAGGCACATATGGGAGTTGATGCTTCCAGCTCCTCCCCCCTTTCTCTCTCCCTCTCTCTCTCTCTCTCTCTCTCTCTCTCTCTCTCTCTCTCTTTCTCTCTGTGTCTCCTCTCTAAAATGAATACAATAAAAAGAATCTGGGGGTGGGAAGTGGATAGTGAAATGAGGTCCAGAAAGTGGAAGGAAGAAATACAGGACTTTGAGACCCTCATTGAAGATTTTATCCTAAGAGCAATGGGAAGCCCTGGAAGACGCCTCAGTATAGCTCACACCCTGGCCACACCCTCACACTCCCTTCAACACCAAAAGCTGCTGATTGCAAAACCCCAACTCCTATAGGAATTTTATTTTTCTGGCTGCAGGAATAAGCGCAGCCCTGTGCGAGTGAGCCAGGAGTGCTGGGGGTTTGCAGGCCCCCCCCCTAAAGTTCACCTCCCTCTCACCCCTCATCCGTAGGACAGCAGGACTTGGTAGATTAAATTCTCCAGCTCTCTCGTCCTTCAGGTAGGATCAGCAGGTTGTGCTCTGCACTGTCCCCAGGGGCCCCAGTGGGTTGAGCCCACTGGGGCCCACACCTGTTCATAAACACACTTACAATTGGTTCCTTTCCTTCTCAAACTCACTTTGCCACTCACCCTGGGACTTCCTGGGATCACCTCTCATGTAAACTATTTGCCCCCAAATCTTTGTTTCAGGGCCTCTTTCTAGGGAACCTTTCAAACTAAGATAAGTAAATGTCAAAGAAGTAGTGGTTCAAACAAGATAAACTATCTGAAGGTTAGCACATCTGTGGGCATTAGGGTCCTAGGCTTCTTTTTCTTTCCACACTTCTCAGAGGCACATCAGGATCCAATGTGGCTGCCAGAGCTCCAGCCATCATGCCTGCATTCTGGACAGCAGGAAGGAGAAATAGGGAAGAATAAAAATGTGTCCTTCATCTGAATCAGCTTTCTTTAAAGAAACCTTCCTAGAAATTCCACACAAAACTTCTGCTAGGATCTCAATTTGCCAGAATATAGTCAAAAGATGACATCTACTTGCAAAGGAGACTGGGAAATATAGTCTCCCCCCCCCACCCCCCAATTTTCTTATCTTTATTGCAAATGTTAGTTTTTAAATATTTTTATTGAATTATTGGGGTGATATAGTTTAATAAAATTATATAGGTTTTCAAGTGTACAATTCTATAATACATCATCTGTATATTTTATTGGGTGTTCACCACCCAAAGTTGTCACCTTTCATCAGTATTTATCCTCCTTACCTTCTTCTACTACCTCCCACCCCCTATCCTCTGATAGTCACCATGTTTTCTGGGTTTGTGAGTTTGTTTTTGTTCAATTCCTTCATGTTTTTCAACCAGTTCCCCAACTTCCTCCCCTCTGACAGATGTCAGTCTGTTCTTTGTATATATGTCTGTTTCTATTTTGTTAGTTTATTTTGTTCATTAGATTCCACATACAAATGAAATCATATGGCATTTGTCTTTCTCTGACTGGCTTATTTCATTTAGCATAATAATCTCCAGGTCCATCTGAGCTATGACAAGGATTTCCCTTTTTCTGGCCAAGTAGTATTCCATTGTGCATATATGTACAAGAGCTTTTTTATTCATTCATCTACTGTAGACACTTGGGCTACTTCCAAATCTTGGCTATTGTAAATAGGCAGCAATAAACATAGGAGTGCATATCTTCTTTCAAAATTAGTATTTCAGGTTTCTTTGGATGTATTCTCAGAAGTGGAATTGCTGGGTCATAGGCAGTTCCATTTTTATTTTTTTGAAGGAACTCCATACTGCTTTCTACAGTGTTTGCACCCATCTGCAATCCCACCAACAGTGCATGAGGGTTCCCTTTTTTCCACATTCTCACCAACACTTGTTAATTTATTGATTATAACCATTCTCACAGGTGTGACATGAAATCTCATTTTGGCTTTAATTTGCATTTCTCCGATGATTAGTGATGTTGAGGATCTTTTCATATGTCTATTGGCCATCTGTATGTCCTCTTTGGAGAAGTGTCTATTCAGGTCTTTTGCCCATTTTTAAATTGGAATGTTTGTTTTTCTTGGTGCTTAGTTTTATAAGTTCTTTTTTTTTCTTTTTTTCCTAGGGACAGAGAGAGAGTCAGAGAGAGGGATAGATAGGGACAGACAGACAGGAACGAAGAGAGATGAGAAGCAGCAATCATTAGTTTTTCGTTGCTGTTGAGGCTCCTTAGTTGTTCATTGATTGCTTTCTCACATGTGCCTTGACCACAGGTCTTCAGCAGACCAAGCAACCCCTTGCCTGAGCCAGCGACCTTGGGTCCAAGCTGGTGAGCTTTTGCTCAAGCCAGATGGGCCCGTGCTCAAGCTGGCGACCTCAGGGTCTCAAACCTGGGTCTTCCACATTCCAGTCTGATGCTCTATCCACTGCGCCACTGCCTGGTCAGGCTTTATAAGTTCTTTATAAATTTTGGATATTAACGCCTCATCAGATGAATCATTGGCTAATATTTTCTCCCATGCAGTGGGCTGTTTGTTCATTTTGTTCCTTTGCTGTGCAAAAACTTTTTAGTTTGATGTAGTCACATTTGTTTATTTTTGTATTTTGTTTCCTTTGCCCAAGGAGATATATCAGAAAAAATATTGCTACAACTGTTCCAGATTTTATTGCCTATGTTATTTTATTTTTTCTGAGAGAGAGAGAGACAGGAAGGGAGGGAGAGGAGATGAGAAGCATCAATTCATAGTTGTAGCATGTTAGTTATAGTTATTCACTGATTGCTTCTCAAATGTGCTTTGACCAGGGGGGGTTCCAGCTGAGCTAGTGATCTCTTACACAAGCCAGCAACCTTGGCCTTCAAGCTAGTGACATTTAAGCTCAATCCAGCGACCATGGGATCACGTTGATAATCTCATGTTCAAGCCAGTGACCCCTCGTGTTCAAGCTGGTGAGCATGCACTTGTGCCGACAACCTTGAGGTTTCAAATCTGGGACCTCAGCATCCCAGGTCAATGCTGTAGCCACTGGGCTACGACCAGTCAGGCACCTATGTTTTCTTTCTAGGATTTTTATGGTTTCAATCTCATATTTAAGTCTTTAATCCATTTTTAGTTTATTCTTGTGTATAGTGTAAGAAGGTGGTCTAGTTTCATTAGTTTGTGTGTGTCTGTCCAATTTTCCCAACACTATCTTTACCTCATTGTATATTCTTGCCTCCTTTTCAATTATCAGTTGACCACCCAGGTGTGGGTTTACTTCTGGGCTCTCTATTCTGTTCCATTGCCACATAATCTACAATAGTCACAGGTTCTAGGGATCAGGCCGTAGATATCTTTGGAGGGCCCTCAATCTGCATACCACTGTAACACTGACAATTCAATCACAGGTTACTACTAGAGAAGTAAATAACTGAGAGGGGACATTAGTGTCTTGATCTGGGCGGTCACAGTACTGTATGCAAATGTAAAAATTCATTGAGATATACATTAAAGATATATACTCTTTACTGTATAATATGTCCTGAACATTTTTTTTTTAAGAGAAGAATCTGATACCAAATAAGCTCATGAAAAGCTGTTCAACATTAGCCATCAGGGAAACACAAACTGAAATGACAGTGAGACATAACTCTACACCTATTGGAAGAGCTACAAGAAGAACTGTGACAACACCAAATGCTGGAGAGGATGTGGGAAAACTTGGGCATGGCTGGTGGGAATGTGAAATGTGGAGCCACTCCGGAACACAGCTCAGTAGCCTTTGCAGAGTAAACATGGAGCTTCCATGCCTCCATCAAGTGCATTCCTGGGCATTTCTCCCAGAGACATGAGAACATATGCTCATGCAAAAAAGTGTACACAGTATTCACAACAGCTCTATTCATAATAGCAAAATACTAGAAACCAGCTGGCTTTCTATGATTGGATGGTTGAACCAACTTTTATAAAACAATATCTGGACTATTAGTTGGCCATAAGAAGGAAAAAAAATGGCTCTGGCTGGTTGGTTCAGTGGTAGAAAGTTGGCCCAGCGTGTGGATGTCCTGGGTTTGATTCCCGGACAGAGCACACAGGAGAAGTGCCCATTTGCCTCTCTACCCCTCCCCCCACTCTTTCTCTATATATCTCTCTTCCCTTCCTACAGCCATGACTTGGTTGGACTGAGTTGGCCCTGGGCACAGTGGATGGCTCCATGGCCTTGCCTCAGGTGCTAAAATAGCTTGGTTGCTGAGCAACAGCCCCAGATGGGCAGAGCATCGCCCCCTAATGAGCTTGCTGGATGGACCCAGTTGGGGCATATGCGAGAGTCTGTCTCTCTGCCTCCCCACTTAAGAAATAAAATAAATAAATAAAAAGGAAAAGAATGCCTGGTACATGCAGCCACCTGAACAGGCAGTGTGAATACAGTCGACCTCAGAAGGTCACGTGCAGTCTGGATTTATTTACACAGCATTCTTGAAACGAGAAAACTATAGAGACAGAGAGTGGAATCATGGTTTCTGGGGGATAAGGAAGTGGAGGCGGCCTGACCAGGCGGTGGCGCAGTGGATAGAGCGTCGGACTGGGATGCGGAAGACCCAGGTTCGAGACCCCGAGCTCACCAGCTTGAGTGTGGGCCCATCTGGCTTGAGCAAAAAGCTCACCAGCTTGGACCCAAGGTCGCTGGCTCCAGCAAGGGGTGCTGGGTCTGCTGAGGGACCCACGGTCAAGGCATATGTGAGAAAGCAATCAATGAACAACTATGGTGTCGCAACGGCAACGAAAAACTAATGATTGATGCTTCTCACCTCTCTCCGTTCCTGTCTGTCTGTCCCTGTCTATCCCTCTTTCTGACTCTCTGTCCCTGTAAAAAATAAAAATAAAACAAAATAAGGAAACAGAGGCAGGATTAATACAAAGAAATGACACAACCTGACCTGTGGTGGCGCAGTGGATAAAGCGTTGACCTGGGAACAAAGAAATGACACAGGAGGATGACTTTGCAGAGGTGTAAGAGTTCTGTATTTTGATGATGGTGGTGGGTACATGAAGCTACATATGGAATAAAACTGCATGGAACACACACACACACACACACACACACATACGCACAAATGCAGGTTTTAAAAACTGTGAAATAATATCTGTAACCTAGTTAGCAGTCATGTTTCACTGTAGGTTTCCCTGTTTGCTATCGTCCAATAGCCATATAAGATGTCACCACTGGGGTAGCTAGGGAAAGGGTACATGGAACTACCTTCTATTTTTACAACTTCCTGGAACTCTATAACTATATTTAAATTGAAAATTCAAAAACCAAAATAGAAAGATCTGATTAGCAACAAATTAAAGAGGGAGGCTCTTAGGAAAACTAATAGAACCAACTGTTTTGTTTTGACTTTTTCAAAATGCCCCTGATGGTTTATATGCAAAATCAAAGGACCAGAGAGAAGTATGTGTCACTAGTGTGAAATTTGTTGGGAGAAAAATACGCCCAAACTGCCCTCCAAACACTTGACTGTTTATTCGATGGATTTGCACACAGTGGAAATAGTAAATTAAACTATATGGACCATAGAATAAAATAAAACAAGTTGCCATAGTTTGTTTTTGAAGATAAAGTCCTCGTTGAACCCCTCCAACTATTGCTTCAAATTCTGGTCCCTGCTTCAGGTGAATTTTCTGCCTGGTGTATCTTTGATCCTATAAACTGCATAAGGCTCAGCACTCAGAGACCTGGGCGTTATCCAACCTGTTGTAGTCAGCTCAGGCTGCTGTAACAAAATCCCACTGGTGGCTTAGACAACAGACATTTATTTCTCATAGATCTGGAGGCTGGAAGCCCGAGATCAGGGTGCCAGTGTGGTGGGGTTCTGGTGAGAGCTCTCTCCCGGGTTTGCAGACAGCGCTTTCTTCTGTGTCCTCCCATGATGCACACACAGAGAGTGCTCTGGTCCCTTCATCCTTACAAGGACAGTAATCCCATCATGGGGGCTCTAATCTCATAACCTTATCCAAACCCAATTACCTCAAAAGGCTCCCCTCCAAATACTATAACATTGGGGATTAGGGCGTCAACAGAAAGAATCTGGCGGGGGTGGAGAGGGACAAACATTCCAGTCCACAGCACAGTGCCACCGAGAAAGAAGCCTAAGGCAATTTTCTAAAATAAAATCATAAGCCCACATTTTCTTCTCTTACAACACCTCCTGGGACCCAAATGCCTGGGATGTGGGGCTTCCAGGACAAGCCTGGATGGAGATAAAAGACGCTCTGAGCCCAGAGAAATAAGACTCATGCTTTGCGGGTGGAAATGTAAAGTGGTACAGACCCTTGGGGAAATAGCTTGGCATTTTCTTTAAAAAAACCAACTGCTCACCATATGATCTAGCAATTGTACTCCTGGGTATTTAACCCAGACAAACAAAAACTGACGTCCACACAAAAACCTGGATATGAATGTTTATAGCAGCTTTATTCATAGTAGGCACAAACTGGAAACAACCCAGATGTCCTTCAACGTGTGAATGGTTAAACAAACCATGGTCAGTCCATACCGTGGAATACTACTCGGTAATGAAAAAAAACAAACTACTAACACAGCACTGGGCTGAAACTCAAGGGCACGACTTTGATGGAAAAAAAGCCCACCTCAAAGGGCTGCATACTGTGGGAGTCCCTTTATGGAACATTCTTGAAATAAAAATTATAGAGATGGAAAAGAGCTCAGTGGTTGTAGGGGGTTAGGAATAGACTATAAAGAGTTAGCTCTGGGCAGAGCTATGTGAAGATAAATCAGTTCTGTATCTGGATTGCGTGGGTGGTTACAAGAATCTATCTACACATGTAAATACTGAATACAATTAGACATATTGTACCCATGTCAATTTCAAGGGTTTGATATCATACAAACTGTGTAAGATGTAACCTAACCATCAGTGATAGCTGGGTGGAGTATACACAGTTTCTCTATATATTATCTTGGCAACTTCCTAGCAATCTAGAATTATTCCAAAATTAAAATAAATAAACTAGATTGATGGCTATGGTCTTAAATATGACAAACCCTTCCAGCAGCAAAGCCTTAAGCACAGATCAAACGATTTCATGAAGAGCGACCCAGCTCAGGATAGGGACCTCTGCGGAGCTCACATCTCCACCTGCATATAATGGGCGCACGTGAATTTCATGGGCCAGGAGTTGGGAAATGCCATTTCTCACATTACCCGCAGCCCTGGCGGAAGCTTTATTTAAATCAGCCTTTCCAACAGCAAGGTGAACAGAAGCACAGGCCATCATTCGCCAATTCTTCTCGCTGAGCTCTGGGCCCTGGCAGGTGGCCACGACGCACAGATGCACAGTAATTAAAGCAACGTGATGAGCACGTGCAGCATGCCATGTGTGCTGCGCTCAGACAGAGAGAATAGGGACCACTTGCCCTCAAACTGATTCTGGCGAGTCCTGGCTCCAGGCCTTTGCTTGGGCTGGTCCTTCTGCCTCATAGCCCTTTCTCTGTCCTGCCAAGCCTTTTCTGGTTTTCATCCCAGTTTAGAAATACATCTTCCTCTCTCCATGAATCCTCTAAAGACTCTGTGAATCCTCTAAAGATTCAGACCACTCTCACATACTCAAAAACATACTCAAAGCTCCAGATCTAAGCAGTAAACACAGCTGTCCTTGGCAACCAGAACTCACAGAGACAGATATGTAACACCTCAAAATCAGAAAACAGGGCAGGCCTCCTGGAGGTGGTGACATTCCAGCTGAAAGCTGGAGAAAGAAGGGTAAAGAAGAGGAACCCAGTGCCCCAAGCAGAGGTCACAGCAAGTGCAAAGGCTCAGAGGAGGAGAGTCTGTGGACCTGCAAGTAGCCGTGCCTTAAGTATAAAAGCAGAGAATCAGGAAGCTGGTGTCACCAAGATGGCAATGTAGCTTGTTCCTAAATATTTCCAGAACCCACTGAGAAAAATTATAGAACAGCGGGGTGAGCCCGAAGCCCCCCTTCTGCATCGCACAGACCAGGACAAACTGCATCAGAAGGGTAAGAGAAGTGACTACACACTGACCGCATCTCCCCTTCCCCAGGCTGGGGCAGCACCACATCGAGGTCTCTCCTGAGCCTGTGGTTCCTCTGGTGGGAAAACAAGAGCTCAGGGTGACATCCAGCTCACTCAGTGTTCTGGGTCACTTCCTGGGAACCCCCACCCTGGTCTCAACCCAAGGGAGAATGTGTGGGGCTTGACCACTGGGAACAGGACAGTGATAAAGAAGAGGGAGGGACTTGCACAATCTAGCACTCTGGTCTTGGCAGACCAAGCTCCTACCTTCTGAGTCCAAGGAGTAGGAATCCAACCAGCAGCTTTGCTCATCTGCAGAGCCAAGACAGTGAGTGGCACAGGCTGAGCAGGAAACTGGTCAGGAGCGCAGTCTGCTCGCCCTGCCGCCTAGTCTGGCTGCCCCCTGCACATAGGAGCTCAGTTATGGCCCCAGCCACTGCTGAATGCAGGTCCCAGCCCCTCCTGACCAGAAATCTTGACTGGGAACACCTGAGAGGCTACTTGTACATGGCCCTTCCAGGCTAGAGCGCTCATAGTCCCGCCCACTGCTGAGTAGCTCTTGCCCCCCCTGACCAGAAAGGCCAGCCAGGAATACCTGGAACACCTGGAAAGCCTTGTAGCCAACCATGCTGGAGTCAAGAGTCTGGGGTGCAGAGCTAATTGTTCACAGAGCAAAGCCAGCAGCCCTGTTCATCCAGGAAACTTGGGGCATGGGTGAAGTCAAGACCACAAAGACCATTGTTGGACTTGGGGCCAATACTCCTGCTCCACCCGGCAGGAAAATTAATCCATAGCCCTGCCCATTGATGAATCCAGCCTACAGCCCACCTGACCAGGGAACCTGCCCAGAGCACATGAGAGGCTGCACGGACCACCCAACAGCCCTGCTTACAGTGGCACTTGAACAAAGGGCATAGCCTCTGGTTTTCCAATCTACAAAGCAAAACCAGTGGCCCCATCTGGTCAGGGAACTCCGTGCACAGCCTTGCCAGATTTGGGTCCCCCTTTTCAGGCGTTAGGGCCCATCCTGCTGCCCAGTTGGGACAGAGATGCTAATTCGTAGCTCCGCCTACTGCTGAGTAGAGTACCCAGTCCTACCAGACAGTGAAGCTGGACCGGAGAGCCAGGCAACTGCAGAGCTCACCCTCCAGGTTTTCTTGGGCAGGGAACTGAGTCTGCAGTCCTGTCCAACTGTTCTCAGTCAGGGGCACCCTCTCCCTGATCTCAGAGCTCAGGCAATGGTCTCATCCAAAAAATAGACACTGAGGGCAGAAAAGTGACATGTCACGCACAAGTGATCCCCCCCCCCCATAAAACTAGTAGCAGATTTCTCAACAGAAACTTTTCAGGACAGAAGAGAGTGAGTTGATATATTCAAAATATTGAAAGAAAAACATGGTTAAGCAGGAATTCTATATCTGGCAAAGCTGTCCTTCAGAAATGAAAGCGAGCTGAAGACTTCCCTGAAGCCTGACCAGGCACTAGTACAGTGGATAGAGCATCAGCCTGTGACGCTGAGAACCCAGTTTCATAAACCCTGAGGTCACCAGCTTGAGCCCAGGAGCGTGGGATCATAGACATGATCCATGGTTGCTGGCTTTAGCCCAAAGTAGCTGGCTTGAGCAAGGGGTCACTGGCTCAGCTGGAGCCCCCTGGTTAAGGCATGTATGAGAAAGCAATCGATGAACAACTAAATTCCACAACTAGGAGTTGATGCTTCTCATCTGTGTCCCTATCTAAAAATAAGTTTCCCTAAACTAACCCCAGCTGAGGGAGTTCATCAACACTAGACTTGCCTTACAAAAAATGTGAAAGAGAGCTCTTTGAGTAAAAATAAAAGGATGTTAAGTAACATTATAAATACATAAGACGAGGGCATAAATTCACTGGTCATGGTAAATACAGGGTGGGACAAAAGTAGGTTTACTGTTGTGAATATGAAAAACACAGAGTTTATTCTTGTATTTTATTTTTCATTAATTATTGTATTATATATTTTCCATTTGAACATATGTATATGGTCAAAGTTAGATTTTGTAATGAGTTAACAGTGCATAATTGACAAACAAGTCTACTTTAAAAGTTAAAAAACAAACATAGTAAAAATAACTATAGATGCCATAATCTGTTTGTGGATATATAATATAAAAAATATATAAACTGTAACATCAGTAACTTGAAATGTGAAGAGGAGAAGTAAAAGAAAAGTTTAGGAAGGAGATTGAAGTTAAGTTGTTAGTTCAAAATAGGGAGTTACATTTTGAGGTACTTATGAGCATCTCATGTTGACCAGAAGAGAAAATCCTCAGCAATTACACAAAGGGACAGGGGGAATGCTAAAGCCTACTGATTCCAAAGGACATCAAAACACACAAAAAGACAACAGCATGAGAAGGAAGGAAGAATAAATCTACAAAACAGCCAGGAAACAATGAACCAAATGGCACTTAAAATGCCCTGGCTGGATAGCTCGGTTGGTTAGAACATCGTCCCAAAGTGCAGAGACTGATGGTTTGATCCCCCATCAGCCCCATCAGGACACATACAGGAACAGATAGATGTGTGTGTGTCTCTCTCTCTGCCTTTCTTTCTAAAATCAATCAATTAAAAAAAAAAAGAATGGCAATTGTAATATCTCACCTTATCAAGAATTACTTAATTTTTTAAAATGATTTATTCATTTCAGAGAAGAGAGAGAGAGAGAGAGAAGGGGGAGGAGCAGGAAGCATCAACTCCCATAGGTGCTTTGACCAGACAAGCCCAGGGTTTTCAACTGGCAACCTCAGTGATCCAGGTTGATGCTTGATCCACTGCGCCACCACAGGCCAGGCTAAGAATTACTTTTAAACAGAAATGGATTAAAATGCATTCACGCTAACCAAGCTATCCTCAGTGCCCGGGGTGATGCTCAAACCAATCAAGCCACTGGCTGCAGGAGTGGAAGAGAGAAAGGGGAAAGAGATGGTGAGAGAAGCAGATGGTTGCTTCTCTTATGTGGCCTGACTAGGAATTAAACCCAGGATGTCCCTGTCCACATGCTGGGCCAATGCTCTATCCACTGAGCCAACCAACCAGGGCTGAAAAATATATTTAAAAGTAAAAAATGCAGTCATGGAAGGCTATTGAATTGTGTAAGGGTGCTACCAGCTTTGTGACTGAGATGGATCCCTGTCACTCTTGGAGTTGGGATTGGTGCATCTTCTTAACATGGAGTTCAAGACCATATCTTGCCTGACCAGGCAGTGGCTCAGTAGATAGAGCATCGGACTGGGATGTGGAGGACCCAGGTTCGAGACTCCGAGGTCGCCAGCTTGAGCACAGGCTCATCTGGTTTGAGCAAAGCTCACCAGCTTGGATCCAAGGTCACTGGCTTGAGCAAGGGGTTACTTGGTCTGCTGTAGCCCCACGGTCAAGGCACATATGAGAAAGCAATCAATGAACAACTAAGGTGTCACAACGAAAAACTAATGATTGATGCTTCTCATCTCTCTCTGTTCCTGTCTGTCCCTATCTATTCCTCTGTCTCTGTAAAAAAAAAAAAAAAAAGACCCTGTCTCTGGCTGCCGCAAGTTCTGATGGCCTTGTCCAACTGTGAATCCTGGTGTCTTTGTACCTGACATCTTTCTCCCTAGAGAACTTCTCATTCTCCAAAGACTGACTCGGTCAGTGGCTTCCCAAAGCAGCTTTCTGGGGTTCACTCCAGCCCACCCTGGCCTTCTCAGCTCTGATTCCACAAGACTAGGGGTGTCTGGTTCTGGTTTTGTCTCCCTCCAATCTGGGGGTTCATGAAAGCTATGCCTGAGGCCCCAGTTTCAATCAGCACAGGGAAGGGCATAGGTGACACCATTAAATATCTATTACACAAAGAAATGACTGAACAAAAAAGTTTAAATAGTAACCAGTGAGCCTGACCAGGCGGTGGCGCAGTGGATAGAGCATCAGACTGGGATGCGGAAGACCCAGGTTCGAGACCCCTAGCTCGCCAGCTTGAACATGGGCCCATCTGACTTGAGCAAAATAAAAAAGAAGCTCGCCAGCTTGGACCCAAGGTCGCTGGCTCCAGCAAGGGGTTGCTCTGTCTGCTGAAGGCCCGCGGTCAAGGCACGTGTGAGAGAGCAATCAATGAACAATTATGGTGTCGCAACGGCAACGAAAAACTAATGATTGATGCTTCTCACCTCTCTTCGTTCCTGTCTGTCTGTCCCTGTCTATCCCTCTCTCTGACTCTCTCTGTCCCTGTAAAATAAAATAAAAAATAGTAACCAGTGAGAACAAAGAAGAAGGGCATTAGCTGTGTGACCCTGGGTACAGCTCTTAACCTCAGAGCATGAAAAAATCCTGCCAATCAGGTCTTTGTACAGCTGGGGTCTGCAAACATTTTCTATAAAGGGACAGAGAATAAATCCCTTAGGCTTTATGGGCCAGAGAGCCTCTGTCCCAAATGCTCAACGCTGACACTGACACAGGCATTAGGAAAATAAATGGTTGTGCCTCTGTTCCAATAAAACTTTATGGCACAGAAATTTGCATTGTGTATAATTTTCATGTGTGGTGAGATATTTGTTTTCTTTTGATTTTTAGTCTGCAGGCTGTATAAAAGTAGTCAGGGGGTAGCTGTGGCCGGTTAGTTGGCTCAGTGGTAGAGCATTGGCCCAGCGTGTGGATGTCCAGGGTTCGATTCCCAGCCAGGGCTCACAGAAGAACCCATCTGCTTTTCTACTCCTCCTCCTCTAGCCCCCACTTTTCCTCTCCTCCTCTCCTGCAGCCATGGCTCGATTGGAGAGAGTTGGCCCTGGGCACTGAGGAAGGCTCCATGGCCTCTGCCTCAGGCACTAAAAAAATGCCTCCCATTGCAACAGAGCAAGGGCCCCAGATGGGCAGAGCTTTGACCCCCAGCGGGCTTGCCAGGTGGATCCCGGTTGGGACGCATGTGAGAGTCTGTCTCTGCTTCCCCTCCTCTCACTAAAAAAAAAAAAAAAAAAAAAGGCAGGGGGGGGGGGCTGCCTGACCAGGCAGTGGCGCAGTGGATAGAGTGTTGGACCAGGATGCGGAAGACCCAGGTTCGAGACCCCGAGGTCGCCAGCTTGAGAGCGGGCCCATCTGGCTTGAGCTAAAAAAGCTCGTCAGCTTGGACTCAAGGTCGCTGGCTCCAGCAAGGGGTGGCTCGGTCTGCTGAAGGCCTGTGGTCAAGGCACATGTGAGAAAGCAATCAATGAACAACTAAGGTGTCGCAATGGCAACGAAAAACTGATTGATGCTTCTCACCTCTCTCTGTTCCTGTCTGTCCCTATCTATCCCTCTCTCTCTGTCCGTGTAATAAAAAAAAAAAAAAAAAGGCAGGGGGTCAAATTTGGCTGGTGGCCAGAGTTTGTGGATCTCTGTTCTACAATTTGGGGGCCATGGTAACCCAGTCCAGCTGTACTCTTAAGGTGAGAGCACTGTTTTGTATTTGTTGTAACTCAATTTGTCAGAGCAAAAGGAAAGAAAAACGGAGGAGATGTGTCTACAGGGATTTTCTAGAAAACAAACAAGTAGTGAATGTAGCCAGATTTCATTAGAACTGAGATTTCGTCTTTGTGAAAAACATCCCAAGATGCCATGTGCATCTCCGTGGGGCACAGACATCTGTACACACAGAACCGTGTGTCAGAGAACCCACAAAGGCGCTGAGGCCCTGCTCTTGAGAGGAGGGTCTGGGCTGGGATAGAGGGTGGGAAGGAGACGGAGGCAGTAGCTTTACTCTGCCTGCAGTGGCAGCTGAGCCCTGTCTCTGCATAAAGAGGGAACAGAGAACACGTCCACACGAACACTTGTACACAGACAGGAGCGACGCGCTGACACCAGGATAAGCCTTCCTAGTGCACTGCACAGTGAGAGAAACCAGACACAAAATGCCACACTGTGTGAGTCTGTTTATGTGAAATATCCAGAACAGGCTAGTCCAGAGACAGGAGCTGGGTTAGTGGTTGTCAGGGGCTGGGGGAAGGGAAGGATGAATATTGCTAATGGGAAGAGGTTTCTTTTGGGGTGATGGTGTGTTCTGGAATTAGATAGAGGTGATGGTTGCACATTAAAAGCTACTGAATTGGAGCCCTGGCCTGTTGGCTCTGCAGCAGAGCATCAGCCCGGTGTATGGATGTCCCAGGTTTGATTCCCAGCCAGAAGTGCCCACCTGCTTCTCCAACCTTCCCCCTCCTTTCTCTTTCTCTTCCCCTCCCAGAGCCAAGGCTCCATTGGAGCAAAGTTGGCCTGGGCGCTGAGGATGGCTCCATGGCTTCCGCCTCAAGTGCTAGAATGGTTCCGACTGCAACAGAGCAACACCCCAGATGGGCAGAGCATCGCCCCCCAGTGGGCATGCCTGGTGGATCCCGCCCAGTTGGGCGCATGCGGGAGTGTCTCTCTGCCTCCCACATCTCACTTCAAAAAAATACTAAATAAATAAATAAAAACAAATTTAAACCACTGAACTGTGCATCTGAAAAGGCTAACTTTATGGTATGTGACTTATATCCCAATATTTTAAAAAAGAACACAGATAACAAAAAGTCTTTTTTAAAAATGGTAAAATCTGCATAAGGCTTGTGCCTGAGTTAATTGTATTATATACCAATTCCCTGTTTTTTTTTTTTCCAATTCCCTGGTTTTAATAAGGTACTATTATTGTATGAAATATAATTATTGGGGGGCTCTGGGTGGACGGTACACAGGACTTCTCTCTACTATTTTTTGCAACTTTCTGTGAATCTTAAACTATTTCAAAACAAAAAGTAATAAAATAATAATAATAATAATAATAATAATAATGATGGAACAGGATCTGAGATTCAGCTGGGCCTGTCCCCTGGAATGACCTCTGGGCAGCCTGCCTCAGGGCCCAAATCCACACCTGGGCCCCAAGCAGCCGAAGATGACCAAGAGTCAGGGCGACGAGCAGTCCCCAGGTCCCTGCTTTGCCCTGTTTAACTCCCAGCCTCCTCCCGCAGGAGCAGAAGGCCCAGCCGACCTTCCATGCAGCAAACACCTTTTAATTCAATGGCCCAAACAGCACAAGGAGATTATTAGTTTTCTGTAAGATTTGATTCAATTAATAAGTTCCAAAACATCAGCCTATCCAGGCAAGCAAAGACAAACAGAGATAAATCCCAGCCCAGCCCAGCTCCATCTTTTAAAGGCAATTAACTCTTAGTTATTGGCTTTTAATTAGGAAGTAATAATGGCCTCATTAATACACTTTATTATACTTGTCACCAGGCAGCTGTTCCAAACAGATTCCATTATCAGATGGTCGTGGCCCTGGTGTCAACAGAGCTTATTCCAGCTGTGGCTGTGGTTCCAGGGCTGCCCCAGCCCTTCTCCGGGTGCAAGCCTGGACCGCCAGCCCTACCCACTCCCACCACTGTGGCCCTTCAGATTACAGGGTCTCCTGCCTTCCACTCCTGTCCCTCAGAACAAACCCTGGGCTGCTGCCAAAGTCTCCCCACTTCACATCCGTCCAGTGCTCCCTACTGCTCTTCTGGCAAAATGCACAAAAACAAAGCTCTCCCCTGTGTCATTAGCCCCGTCACCACCTCCTGTCCCCACTGTTGCTACTGGCTGCCAGTAATGCCCCAACCTTTCAGGCTTTGTCCCTCCTCTGCTCTACAATTACGTGTAAGGATCATTGTTGCAACACTCTTTAGAAGCATCCCATGCTGGAAACCACCTCAATGTGTCCCCCAAACAGAGAAGGTTCTGTGAGAGGGAGTGAAATCCGAGGCTCAAATCTCACAAAATATGCAGAGACTTCTGCGGGCATAAACGAGTTCACAATGGCTTTACTTTCTATCACCGCATGTTCATAGGCTAGTGAGAGACTGAATGAACTGTGATCCAGCCATGTGATAAAATACTACACAGCGCTGAAAAAGGAGTGCTCTGCCGAAGCATGAAGCAACATGGGTGAACCTCATATGCATTGTGCTGACGGAAGGAGGCCAGACACAAATGACAATATTCTGAATAGTTCCAGACACAGAAAGTTCTAGAACAGGTAACACTAATCTACAGTGACAAAAAACAGGCCAGTGGTTGCCCTGAGGTTGATGAGGGAATATTCTGGATGGAGGAAAATGTTCTATATTTCGTTTTGGTCAGTAGCTTGTCAAGGGTGTGCATTTGCCCAACTTATGAGCTATACAATCTAAGATATGTTTATGGAATCTAAATCATGGCTCAATAAAATACTTGAAAATATTAGGTTGGCATTGCAATGTGAAGCATGGATATTTAATGAGATGAAAAGTCTCTACAGTGTGAAGTTTTATGCAGTTCGCAAAAACTGTCACAATCAAATGACTTCTCAATGGTGTATAGATTACAGATTGTTCTCTGCTATGGACTGTGTCTTCCCAAAATTCCTGTTTAAATTTTACACCCCAGTGTGATGATATTAGAAGGTGGGGCCTTTGGGAGGTGATTAGGTCATGAGGGTGGAGACTCCGTGGAGGGGATGAGTGCCTTTATAACAGAGACTCCAGAAAGCTTACTCCTCCTGCCCTCAGTGTCTTCTGTTTCCACGTGAGGAAACAGTGAGAAGACAGCGTCTATGAACCAGAAGTACTCTCACCAGAACAAGATCAGCTGGCAGCTTGACCTTGAACTTCCAGCTTCTAGAACCATGAGAACTACAACAGGTATAATAACATCATTTTGTTCAGTGTCATTTTATTATAATGTTGATTAGATGCCACAGGAACTTAATTAACTCTTGTTTACATGAATGAGCCTGTGGTAAAACTGGCTTCATAAGACTATTTTGCCTAAAGCTGCAGAATCTATCAACAACCTTAAGTGAGGGCTTACTGAAAACGTGTTTACAAGCCATTAAGGTAAATGCTGCAACCTGGAAACTGCTCATGCTATAAGCAGGAGTGTGGCCACAGGTCAGTCCAAGCAGGAAACAGGATCTGTACCTGCCAGCACTCACCAAGCTGTGACTGTGAGGGATTCTGGCAAGCGCAGGAAAGCTTGTGAATAGGGAGTACAGAGACAAGTATGTGTTTATCAGCTCTGTGGCCACTCAGGTCCCGTTCTTGGTGAGCCAGTGATTGGGCGGTATTCTTAAAAGGTGACATGGGGCCACTAGCAATCTGAGTGGCCAAAAACAGAACAGAACCCAACACAACACTTCTCAGACAAAACACAGTGATCTCTGGCTCAACCACATGCACAATTCCAATATGAGACAAACAGGCTTGATGTCTAGAGACTGAGTAAAACCTGACTGCACTCCTCGCTGCTCACACAAAGGTCTGCCCATGTCACTAGTGGCGGACAGGAGCCGGCTCATTCTAGCTTGCAAGGGTCAATTATAAAATTTTCAGGAATTTTGCAAACTGGTCGTCAAACAGCCATTATAAAAAATGAGATTATATAAACGTAAAATTAATTATTTTAAAACGAAAGCAACAAGACCCTGGCTGTGTTGTTCAGTGGACAGAGCATTGTCCCAATGCACTGAGGTCACATGTTCCATCCTCAGTTACGGCACATACAAGAAGAAGCAATCAATGTGTGCACAACTAAATGGAACAACTAAGTGGAATGCGTTGATGCCTTTTTTTCTCTCTCTCTTTCCCTCTTTTACCCTCCCCCTCAAATCAATGGAATTTTTTTTTTTAATCTAAAGCAAAAAATATTCAAAATGCGTTGTTTGCTAATTATTTTTACTACATTTTGGTATCATCTACGCTCTTGAGGTTTTTAAATATTTATTGTACCTGTTTGGTGGAAACATTGGAAACTTTCTAAAATGGTGTGCTACCCTGCTTCTCTTTCGAATTCTGCACTAAGTGACAACATGTTGGTAGCTTGAAATCAGCTGTGGTGGGAGTATTTACACCACGAAATCAGGAAAACACTACCAATCCAATGAACAAATGAATGACATTGGGAACATCTCTCAGCCTCTCATTCTTGTGATTGTAAAATAGCTGCAGTGGCTCCCGCCATCACGCCCACATTTCATATGGGAGGAAGAGGTAAGAGAAATGGCGAAAGGAGCAGCACCAGCATCAGCCCTCACTATCCCTTCCATGAGGAAATAAAATACTTCTCTATAATTCCCCAACCATCTGTGTCGCTGCCCAGAACCATGTCACATGACAACGCATGGCTGTAAGGGAGTTTGGGAAGGCAAGTATTTTGAAGCCCTTAAAGTAGAGGAAGAGAATGAGGCAGAAGCACTTAGGGTTATCTGTTGGGTTTTTCTACTATAGCATCTACCCTGGTTAGTTGTGAAAAACCTTTTCTACGAGAAAGAGGATCTTTACGGTTAAGCATTGCTTTGTGAGCTGCAAGTAGCCTGGGGGAAGTAGGTGAAGTCAGTAGTGAAGGACCATCACCCTGGGGGACAACCAGGAGGTGCAACTGCTACACAAATACAAGGTTGCTCATAAACTACAAATTCTGCACAGCGTTACTCATCAAGAGTGGCCAGCACCTGTGAGTTCCCTTCCGGGTACACAGCAACAGAAAAAATGATGATTATGGCAACAGACCCATCACCCTATTCAGTTGAGGGACAAGCTGGGCAGCAGTGACAAGACTTCGCTCTCAGTGTGCTGAAGGATGCAGGTGTTCCTGGAAAAAGGCGCTCACACACAATTTTGGAACACAGGTTTTGAGATAACATATTGTGGTGACACCGATCACACCACCCACATTCACAGCTGTTATTTCAGATGGCTGCTTGTGGGCTGCTCTTGGGCATGTGGCAGCCTGGGGCTGTCCCTTTGGGCTAATATGCCTCACTCTGAGAACAAACTGGGGTTTCCTTAAGAAAACTGAGCTTTTGCACAAATGGCTCTGTCACTGGGGGTCTGAGCCTGCAGTGTGACACTTATGATCTTCTTTTCCTGTTGGAGAGTGAGATGGAAGATTCATCACAGGTTATATTTCTCTAGGCACAAAATTAATGATTTCTCCAAGTTTCTCTGGTTCCTTTTATTGGAGAATGGTATTTAGAAATCAAAATTCAGGTGCCAGGGGTGCTCACTGCTACTTGGGCATCAGAGTATCCATGCAAACACACATATCGATATTTATTTCTGTACCTATCTGGCTTTATATTTCTATCTATAGAATCTCTCTCTACATACTAAAAAACATGAATACTGGCACTTCTGATTCCAACCCAGCACAAAGTTCATTCTATCTTCCTGTCCCCTGACTTATTTGTAATTCTTTTTTCTCTGACTCAGAGGAACCTGGCTCCATCATCTTCAATTTATTCACTCATTTGTTCAATCCCAGTATTCACATAGAGTAGCTGCATAATAGCTAACCTGAAAGAACCAGATTTTCTAACTTAGGTATAGCGTTTGTATCTTACCAATATACAGTCAAAACACTTTCCCAAAGTTGCTTAGATCAGCTTTCTCCCCTCTTCCTCTGTTTGTAGCACAGGCGGGTTCACACGTTACTGTCTGTGCTCCATTTGGGGTTCCCACCACATCCTGGTTGGTTTTAACTAGTTATGGTTGGAGAAACATGAAACAAGACTGATTGTAAGAGTCTGATCTATTCTAAAAGGTATACTCGGAGAGGATTGCCCCCTCTTCACTTCTAATACTGTTACCAACCCCCTTCTTTTAAACCCTTTCTCACCAGCCCCTGTAGGTAACCAGCCACCTCAGGCTCTGCAGTACCTATCCACCAACACCAGGACGTAAGGAACCGCCTGCCTGGCCCTGGGCTCAGCATAGCAGATGCCAAGGGGACTAAGACCTTGTATTATGCTCATGGGGCTCATGGTCAGGTGGGGGGACAGTAGTAGAACCAAGCAGTTACATCAGGGGTCATTATGTTCATGGTAGAGAGGAAGGATGCTGAAATGGACTGAGTGGGAGTCCCTGAAAAGATGAAAAGATAGATATGCCACATCCTAATCCCTAGAACCTGTGCCTAAGACCTTCTCTGGAAAAAAAATGTCTTTGCAGATGTAATTAAGTTAAGGGTCTTAAGATGAAGAGAACATTCTGGATTATTCAGGTGGGCCCTATATCCACTGACTGGTGTCCTTATAAGAGGAAGGCTGAGAGACATTGGAGGCAGAGAAGAGACAGACACACAGGGCGATGGCCATGTGAAGAAAGGCAGAGGTTGGAGAGATGCGGCCAACAGCCAAGGTACACCTGGGTCGTCAGAAGCTGGGAGAGGCCAACAGGATCCTTTCCTGGAGCTTCTGAATGGAGTGCAGCCAGGGCACTTTGATCACGCTGGGACTTCTGGCCTCCAGGACAGGGAGAGAATAAATGTCTGTTGTTTCAAGCCACCAGTTGGTGGTCCTTTGAAATAAATACAAAGACAACAGAGAAGCAATTGTTCCGGGGTCCACAGAGTTCACAAAGATGGGCCATTGCCATATAAACTATTTCCAAATGCCCTGTTTGCACCCACATTTTTTTTTTTTTGTACAGGGACAGAGAGAGAGAGAGAGTCAGAGAGAGGTATAGATAGGGACAGACAGACAGGAACAGAGAGAGGTGAGAAGCATCAATCATTAGTTTTTCGTTGCCATCGCGACACCTTAGTTGTTCATTGATTGCTTTCTCACATGTGCCTTGACCGTGGGCCTTCAGCAGACTGAGCCACCTCTCGCTGGAGCCAGCGACCTTGGGTCCAAGCTGGAGAGCTTTTGCTCAAGCCAGGTGGACCCACGCTCAAGCTGGCGAGCTCGGGGTCTCGAACCTGGGTCTTCTGCATCCCAGTTCAACGCTCTATCCACTGCGCCACCGCCTGGTCAGGCTGCACCCACATTTTGTTTTGTTTCTAAAGTAAATAGACCGCTGTGGCGAGTCGGGGGTGAGTGGAGGTGGAGGCCCCCTGGTTGGCTGCTGGGAGAGGAGTCACCTGTCCCTGTCGCCTGGTAAGTAGCAGGATGGATGCTACACTGAAGAGACACCAGGCACCCACTCACTCTTCCCTGCCTCGCCTCCACCAGCCGCCCTGCGTAACCCCTTGTGCTGCTCGTGCAACAAATAAGTCTTATTTTCTCCATTAACAGGGCAACAGTGCTAAGAAAATCCAATCCTTAAAGAATGCACCCTAGGGCAGGTGGCAGAGCTCCCCTCCTGGTCCTATTGGGGCAGAGGCTCCTGAGGCGTTAGAGAAGGCCCAGAGGTGATGGGGAGGGGCATGGAGCAGGCACACAGAGACTTCTGCACCATCATAAAAGCCATGAACACCAGGACTGCAAAGGCTAACAGAGGCCCCTTCCTGCACTGGCCGAAGTTGGTCACTTGGGGGTGGGGGAGGCCTGCAGGGGTTGAACACCAGACATGCTTTGTTCTCCAGCCTGAGCTGTGGAGGGCAGAGCCCACAATGAATGATGGATGGCTAATGGATGAATGGAGGGTCCCTGGTCAGTCTTCTCTCTCTTTCTGCCATGCTTCTTGGCAGGAAGTGGGGGTGGGTGGTAAGTGTGCTAGGACCTAGAACCTAATTGGGAGCTTTGAGAGACAAGGTGGGTCTGGGCACGGGGGGGGGGGGCAAGGGGTTGCTCCCATGAGAACCATTTTGTCAGAGGGTAGGATAGGTATGGAGGTTACCACCTCCCACTTACTCTAGGTCTGAGATGAGTAGCATTGTTTTTTTTCTGTAAAGGTCCAGATGCTAAATATACCTGCCTTTTAGGGCTAAGTGGTCTCAGTTGCTACTGCTCAGCTCTGCTGTTGTAGAGCAAAAGCCACCATAGATGATGCTAAATGAATGGGCATGGCTGTGTTAATAAAACTTTATTTATAAAAACAAGTGGAAGGCTGGATTCAGCCCAAGGGCTTTAGGTTGCTGGGCCTCATCCTAGGAAGATGGGGGTACTAGACACAATGTGTCCCAGGCCCCCTGAGTCTTTCCCATAGGCCATCCCTTAAGGGGTTGGGTCCATTTAAATGTCACCTCTTGAGAAGTCTTCCTGATATCCTATCTGACAGGACTCTAACCCTGTTCTTGTCTTTCCGGGCACATGTCAGAAATGTATTTATGGTCCCTGATGTTCCCATCTGCCTGCTTTCTTGAACTCTAAACTCCACAAAAGCAATGACTGTGTCTCCCCTTTGCTCAGCCATTTTCCCAGGTCCTGGCACAGGGCAGTTATGCAGTGAATATTTACTGCCTGAATAAACGAATCAAACTCTAGTGCTGGGCCCAGTGCCTGGGGTAAAACAGACCCCATTGGCTCCACATGGCTGCACACTTGGGGATCCAGCCCAGTGTCTCAGCCTTGGCTGCAGATCACGAGGACTTGTCCCAAATACCCGTTGTACGATGTTTCAGAAAATGACAATAATGGGCAGGTCATCTGCAGCTGTGCCGAGACTACCTGGGTTTGCTGTCTGAGGCCCGCACCCTGGGCCTGAAGCCAGAACGTGTTCACCAAGCTTTGAGTAAGCTCAGAGGACTCTAACCTGTCTGGGCAATGATACAGATGCTCTTGGAGCAAACGGGGAAACAGTCCTGGTGTGTTGAAGCCAGCTTCTTTCTGAAAAGGAAGGTCTGAGAAGTGGGGTGAGAGTGGCTAGAGCTGGATGAAAACTTACATCTGTGCTAAGCACCCAATTGCCCTGCAAGGACATTTGTTCTGCAGAAGAAAAACCGAGGCTCAGAGAGGGGTATCGCATGTTACTGGCTGCTTCTTCTAACCATCTGGCAATAACACCCTGGGGCCCAGTCCTGGGTCCCCTTCTCACCAGTCCAGTAAATATATCATCTGTGAGCTGACATCTCCCAAAGGCCCTCCCCTAACCCCCGGACCTGAGTATCTTCTCACGTTCAGTTGAGCTGCTGATCTCTTCCCATCCCCAGCCTGCCCCATTCCAGCTCATGGAAATACCATCTTTCCAGGTACTTAGTGCTGTCCCCTCCGCCCTGATCCCCAGCTCCGACCCTTGCTTTCCAGTCTGTCCTTCCTGCAGCAGCCAGACGGTGCCTGTGAGCACCTGAGCCAGGTCCCATCCCTCCTCAGTCCACAGCCCTCCAGGGCTCCCACCTCCCTTGGGTCCCATCCCTCCTCAGTCACAGCCCTCCAGGGCTCCCACCTCAGTCCACAGCCCTCCAGGGCTCCCACCTCCCTTAGGGAAGACAGATTGTAATAGAACAATCTGTCTTCCCTAAGGCCCACAAGACCCTGCTAATCTGCCCTTGTCACCTGGCCCTCACCTCCTGCCTCTCTCACCCTCACTCACTCTGTTCCAGCCATGCAGGCCAACTGACTGCTCCTCCATGTCAGGCACAGTCCTGTCTCAGGACCTTTGCACAGGCTATCACCATGGCTCACTCTCTCATCTCCTTCAGGACTCCTGTATAAAATATAACACTGGTAACAGTGCATCCTACCGTGTTTCCTTTGTTCTTTATATCACAGCTGAGATCCTATACATTTTATTGTCTGCCTCTCTCACTGGTGTCAGCTCCAGGGCAGGAATCAGACCTGCTGCATTGGTGCTGTTTCCCAGTACTTGTTAGATGAGTACATGTTCATAAATGCCAGGGCCCATACTTATCCCAGGGCCAGGAGACCACACTGTCTAACAAGTCCAATAGACGCCTGCCACTCAGATGTCACAGAAACTGGGCAGAGGTTGAGAAGGCAGTAGGAGAGGATGGCTGTCTTTTCTAGACAACAGAGGGGTCAAAGACCGAGTCCTGCTTTGTCTTGCAGAGGGGACCCACTGCCACAACCACTTCTGCCACCCACCTGCCTGAGATGGAGACCAGAAAGCCTCTGGTGAGGAGTCTATGTAGGTATAAGCTGTGGATTTCCAGCTTGGAAAGGAACCCTCCTCTACCCTGGGGCTGTGAGCCACTGAGGGGCCAGGCCACCTGCTTGCTGCCCAGCACTACAACCTAGGGAGGCTCCAAGTCTGTGCCCCTGAGAGGAAGTGCCATTCTGCCTCCCGCGCACCTCTCAGAAATGAAGACACGCCAACAACATGGACCTGTAATCGCAGTGCTTATGAGCCTTTAATTCATTATGAACCTAGAGGCAGGGAAATTAGGCAAAAATACAGCGCATCCTTAATCTCGGGTCAGAAAAAAATCAGGGTGGGTGGGTTATTTTGTTTTTGCATGTAGACACAGATATAGCTTTGGGGAGAAATGTGTGTTTCCCCTTTGCTATGGGCGGCCTATTTGTCCAAGTCGTCCCGGACCCAAAATAGGGGAGTGACCCAGAGACCCCACCACGGGGCTAGCTACCCCTCGGAACTCAGGGGTGTCTGCTTCTTTTTATTCTCTTTACAATATAAATAGCATTTTCAAACTACATATGAATACAGTGACGGTGCCACCTGGCGGGGCTGCTGCATGCAGAGGGAGACCCCCAACATTTCAGTTGACTCCCCCCAGTCCCTCCTGCCCTGCCCACTTGGGCACCTGCCCTCCTCCCCCCACCAAAGAAATGAAAGGTTCTTGGCTCATTTACATATTTTCCATTTTCCTTAAATAGTTCTCTCTGGCCTGGTAACCATTACAACACTTTCTTTTGAATTTAATAAAAAAATTAAACACACTAATGATACTCTCCATCTTTCTGCAGGGAGAGCAGGGACAGCAGACGTGGAGAAAGCAGGTGGCTGAGCTAGCAGTATCCTTCCCAAGCTCATGCAAAAAGCATGGTCTTTTTCTCTCCTAAATTTAACCCACAACTCTTAAGAGGCAGATTTCCTTTACGTTGAAAGCAGCCATGCTCTCTCTTACTGACTCTCTCCCAGACACACAGGTCACACACAGCACATAAGATGTGGCCAGCCCCTCAGGGTCCCAGGAAGCCCTCCCCAGCCCCCCATACACACATAGGGCCACAGCCAAAGCAAGGGCACCTGGGAGCCTGAAGACACAGGCCTCACTGAGCACAGAAACAGCTGGACCTATGCCACCTGGACAGCCTGACTTGACTGTGTCCTCCCTCCCCAGGAAGCCAGGCTCTCACCTGCTCTGGCTGCAGGTCACCCATGTTTGTGGAGCTCCTTCCCTCGAGCAGGCTGAGGGAGGCCTGGGCAGCACCAGGGACACAGTCTGCAGAGAGCCCGCGCATACTGCAGACCTCAGCTGTGGAATGGTTCTCACGGGGGAAGAAGCAAAGATGGAATAAACCGGAAGAAAGTGTTTATTTTTCAAAGGGGCTTGCAGACAGGAGGGAGGCTCCTGGACACCTGTGGCCAGCACTTGGCCACCAAAAGGTACTCCAGCCTCCTCCTGTCTTCTTCCTGCCTGGTACAGAGAGGGACTAGCACTGTAGGCATTGGCGGGTACCAAGGATGTGGTGCCAGCTGCTCAGACCTTCATGAAATCAGGGAGAGAGCAGAGTGACAAATTCCTGCCACCTGTCACTGGGTGTCCTGCCCGCCCCTCATCCCCTTCTAGACTTCACCGCACTTCCCTGCCTGCTTGAGTAAAATTTTAAAACAACAAACAAAAAAATGAGATGCTTTTTGTCTCCCACAGCATATCTTGGTTCTTATAAAAAGAACATTTTGTTTTTAAAGCCACAAATCTAGAAAACAACTTTAGGGATTTTTTTCCTCTTCTTTGTTTTCCTTTTTTTCTTGCGTTTTTTTAAACAATAGGTATTTATAGAAAGAACCTCACAAAGGTGATTTATGTACAGAAGTCACAATCTCAAGGCTGCTCAGGAGGCAGGCAATGCAGTAGCACCTTTTCGAGAAGAAGAGCTTACATGGTTTACGAATCTGAGTAGTGGAGATGGCGCGAGCCCCAGCTGGCCCCCCAGAGCTGGAGTGGCCCCACTCCCTGAGTCTGGGGCCGCTGCCAGGGTCCTGCTTGCTCCTGTCCCCGCAGAGCATGGAGGTAGCCTCTCGCGGCGGGGAGGCGAGGATAGGAATTCACAGCAAGCAAATGCCAGGGCCTGCTGCCGCCTGCTTTGCTGGGCCCAGGGGTGGCTGGGCGGTGGCTGGCTGTCTTAGAAGGGAGCTCTGGGCCGGCACTGTGCCTGCAGGAGGCTCTCCATGAAGGCCAGGTAGTCTGGGTTCCGTCCCGAGTCCTCAGCAGCACGCGGGGTGCCCACCCGTGGGCGCTTGGCTGCCTTCACCTCCTCTCCTGAGAAGATGCTCTCCTGTGGCGCCCCAGTGCTGACCGACTGTGGGGGACCAGAGGGCACAGGGATTAGTATAGAATGAGTGTCTTGGACTAAAGGTCTGTCCCCACAAATTCCTATGCTGAAGCTCCACCCACCAATATGATGGTATTAGGAGGTGGGGCCTCCGGGAGGGCATAAAGGTGAGACCCTTATGAGTGGGATTAGTACTCTTATAAAAAGGATCCCATAGAGTTTCTTTTCTTTTCCTTTCTTCCTCCCTTCCTCCCTCCCTCTCTCTTTCTGCCTGCCTATCTATCTATCTATCTCTGCCATGTGAGAACACAGGAAGGGTGCTATGAACCAGGAAGTGATTCGCACCAGATATCTATCTATCTAATCTATCTATCTATCTAATCTATCTATCTTATCTATTTATCTCAATCTCTCTGCCATGTGAGAACACAGAAAGGGCGTTGTCTGTGAACCAGGAAGTGGTTCGCACCAGATACTAGATCTTCCCGTGGCTCGGACTTCCCATTTCTAGGACTGTAAGAAATACTGTCTATGTGTTAAGCCACCCAGTCTACAGTGCTCCACTTGAGTGCCTGGCTGGACTAAATGCCTGCCCGGCTAGGGGCCAAAGGCCACTGTTCCTCACTAATGGCCTTCCAAGAGGGATAGTCACTGGGGATGGTTTCCCAGTGCTCTTGTCTCTGTGTAAACCCCCAATCCTGGGTGGGAGCCTCCCACCAGGCCGGCTATGGAGAGGCCCTAGACCTGCAGTCACTGGCCCCAGAAGTGGTGGCGGAACTGTTCTGTCCCACAGCAGTCATGAGGAACAGGTGTGCTGTCCAGAGCGAGGCGCAGCTACTCATCTGTTTGGCCACTCCTATCCCCTCCCCAAGGGAACCTGGTGTCTGAGGTCAGCTGTGCACCCCCACCAGCTCTCACTTTGAGCTCATTCAACCCCACAGCCACAGCTGCCTGCTCATCAAAACCTGGTCTTTGGATTAAACACAAAAGAAAGGGAAGAGTGACAGGCCGGGAGAAAAGGCTGGTTGCTTCCTGCCTCCAGGACTCACTGTTCCCTTTGAAAAGGGCTTAACTTTGGAAAAGCGTTTCACTTTGCACTGCCAACCTGGGAGCTCAGATTGTGTGTGCAGGCAGCAGGTGCTTCTAGTGCGGGACACATCACAGTGTACCTGGCAGGCCGGCTGGTGCTGTCACTGGGAAGGCCCTCCAACTTGCCCCCACACGCCACAGAACATGCTCACTACCTGGGAGCTGCCCACAGTTACCCCCCAGTTGGAGCAAAGGCCAAGGCAGCAAAGTCAAGGCCACATGTTGGATGACCACTATGGGTTTCTGAGGGCAGCTCGCCCCTAGCCCACCTTGTGCAGCCACTTACCAGCCGCGACCGGACCCTCTTGGGCAGCTCCTCATCCAGAGTGAAGATGTCACCCCGCTTCACTGTCAGCTGGGACCCGTCCTCAAACTCCACCTGCAAAGGGGCAGTTCTCAGGCTTGGTGCCTCAGTGCCACGGCTGACTTCCTAGGTCTTTGCCTAGGTTACCGCCCCCCTCCCGCAGGGCCACCGCTGCTCAACTGCCAAGAATAGTGCTGGTCCAGTGGCGTCCCTACTGGCCCTCATGTCCCCAATCATTCAGTAAGTGATTAAAAGTGATGGAGGATACAGACAACACAAGAGAAAGCAAAATAGCGAAGAATTCACAGCAATTATCTCGGTTGCTGGGACATGTGCGATTTCTCTTCTAAGATTCCACATGTAAATAATTTCCCTTCTGCAATCATGAGAAGAAACTTACAATCATCTTCATTAAAAAAAAAAAATCAGGGGTTCTGGACTGTGTGCTTTACAATGGTTAAAACAGTTTATCTTATCTGTGTCTCACCACGCACACAAAATGGAGGAAACATCTGTAAAGGGGAAAACATTAGACAATTTGAGGCTCCTTCCAGCTTAAAAATATACTAAGCCCTGACTTTCTAGGTTGGGTAGGCAAAAATCGATCAGTTCCCAACAGGGCATGTGAGGGCCCCACCCAAGCCTGTGCCCCCACCCTACGTCCTATACCTAGAAGACGGACCCTGCTCACCTGATAGATGTGACTGGTCACAGAGGAAATGAACTTGGCCTTGTAGATGTTGCCATCAGTCCACCGGAGTTCAACAAACTCCCCCTCGGGCGGGGGTCCCAGCCGGGCACAGTCTCTACTCTGTTGGAGGCAAGAATGCAGTGGGAGGTGGGACAGTGGGCGCCTAGGCACCGGCACCTGTGGGCTCTGTTGGGTTTAGACCCTCCCCACGCTGCCTGTGCTTTAACTGTAGTAAGGAAGCCAGTGGCATTCTCTGCCTGAACATTCAAGCTATATGAACACACAGATTGGGGGCTGGGCAGGCGGCAGTGGGTGGGAGTGGTTGCAGGTGTCCACCCTGGAGGGCCACCCCTGCTGCTGGCTCATCTAGACTGACAATAATTTCTGCTCTGTTTCTTACGGGGACCTGTCCATTGGGGTCAAAGGTGATCCCTATGAGGGATTTAACCACCTCCTGGTTTCCTAACACAGCCCCTGCCCACCCTGTGCCCGCCCACAGCTCACGGTGATGCTCTCTGGGTACAAGTTGTCGCTGTAGGACCCATCATCAAAGTTCACTTCATAGAAGGTCTGTGTGGTGGTACCAATTACACGGCACCGGTAGTAAAGCCCGTTACGGTTCTTGGTGATGACCACCTGGCCTAAGGACACAGCCCTCAGGAACTGGACCTGCGGGCAGAAGGAAGAGGCCATGTCAGCACTGGGTGCATGAGCAGTGGGAGAGGGGAGAGAGTTGAGCACTCACGGTGTGGCCCCCCGACTTGTGCTTGAAGCAGGTGATAGAGACGACATAGGGCCAGTCATCCGGCTCCATGAGGACTCCGGCGGCGTGGGCGCAGGTCACATGGAAGGAGGTGGAGCAGTGCTCGTAGGAGCACTGAATACAGGCCCCAGATACCTTCTTCATCCGCTTCCGGCAGTACACACATTTCTGAGGTGACATGGAGAGGAAATGGGGCTCATATTAGCACTTGGTGCTGGAAGCCCCTCCATGCGCCCTCAGGATTATCTTCTGGGAATGACCCCCAAGATCCAGGGCTGGAAGGCAGGGGCCCTGGCAGCCCAGCCTTGGCTGGAGGTACCATGGGAAAAGCCCAGGGAATCTGCTTAGCTGGATGGCAGAAAAACCCCCAAACCAACCAGCCTGTGGTGCCCCACTCCAACCCCCAGGAGCACTGCTAGAATTCTGCATTTGCCTGTGAAGAGTTGCCTGGTACGGGTACCAAAGAGCTACACAGTGGAATATAATTCAGCCAAAAAAACAGAGCGAGGCTCTGACACTCACTACAATGTGGATAAACCTTGAAAACACAGCTCAGTGAGAGAAGCCAGACACACAAGGCCCCAGAGTGTGTGACTCCATTTATGTGACATGTTCAGAACAGGCACATCAACAGATAGGAAGTGAGTTGCCAGGGGCTGGGGGTGACCGCTAATGGGGATAGAATGTCCTGGAATTCGATGAGATGATGGTCATACAACTCTCTACTAAAAGCTACTGAATTGCTTCTCACTTTAAAGTAGTGAATTTTATCTTAATTTTAAATGAAAGGCACTGCAGAATAGCTTCCTTCATAAGAAGGAGAGTCTGAGTGAGGCCTATAACCTTCCTGGGGGTCCTGTGGCAGCAATGTCCCCTGCTTGGAGTGACCTGCTCCTGTGGTGTCAGTATCCAAGGCCACCGCCATGCCCCAGTTCAGCAGTTGCCAGGCCTGTCGGGGCCCATCACTCTGAGCATTTAATAAGCGGCCTGTATTGCTCTGTAACCATGTTCAAAAGCCAGATAAGCACAGCGGCCCAAGGCGCTGCAGGAGATGCCGAACCGATCAATGGCAATAAGATCTCATTATTAAACTGTCAATACCTAATTCTCCTGCTGGCCTATGGAATGGGCACTAACATACAACATGCTCCATGTGGCATTAACCCTCGAGTCCTGGGCCTCTGCAGAGATGAGCACAGCTGCCTTGAGGTCCCAGGAGGATCTGTCCCTCTGGGAAGCCAGTGGGGTTCAAAATCTGCACACGTCACCTGCCCCACCCTACCCTAGGCCTAGGAAAAACCCAAAAGCCTGGCCTGATCTGAAGCATAATTACCACCCCCCTGCCCCAGTGGGTAGCAGCTTGTTATTCTGAGTTTCTGCGTCATGAAGAACATGGGCCAGGCCCCCACCGTGCTATCTGTCAGGAGTTGAGCACAGTGCGTGTCTGGGTTTTTCCAAGACCAATCCCAGCCTGGTGTGGGGATAAGAGCATGGCTCAGGCCACTGGACAGACAAGGCCAGCCCCTACTCACCAGAACCCCCCAGGCAGCACAGCCAGCAGCCAGGGAGTTCTGGAGATAGATTGATGGACGATGACCAGGAGTGACTGTCCCTGAGCATGTGGCCTGTATGTGGCCCCAGGGAGGTGGGCAAATGGCCGGGCAAGTAGGAGTTAACCACTGGCTTCCTTGAGTGGCTCCATTAAGCAGTACAAGCAAGCCTCATGTAAAAGGATTTTTAATTCATCGTTACAAGTGCTGGTAATGAAGAGGCTGCAAGCTGGAAATGTCAGATGCTCCATAAAGTGTCTAGGGGGAGGATGGATCACAGGCCGCGTGCTGCACCATCACTCCACCTGAATGATGAAGCTTTTATGCCTGTAATCACCTGCAGACCACCAGCCTCTTCCTGATTGCCCATCTGTGCTCAGTGTTCCATGACTAAGGTCCCCGTTCCCCACAGGCTCCTGCCAGTACCCACTTAGCCCTGCCTGGTGGCTCAGCACCTGTGGGCTTGAGTTGGGTGTCCCTATTCCTTCCCACAGAACTCTCCACCAGGCCCACTGTCTATAGCCCAAGTTCTTTGCTTTCTGCCCTACGCAGGCCTGGAGGAGCATCAATATCCTGGGACTGTCCCACGCAGCTGGGAAATGAACTGGGCAGGAAAAGCAGCCATGGATGCTTCAGGTGCCCCAGCCAAGGGCCTAGCCCCTGGTACCACACAACACATTCCCATCAGAGCTGCCACCCTCCTATCCCTGAGAGGGAACACATCCCCAGCATGGTTGCCACAAACTCACAGCAATGACAGACCTGATAGCAGGTGGTAGTGCTCAAATAGCATAATCAGTGATTCACTGTGAGGGTCAGTCAATGTGCACCATGCAGAAGATCATGACAGATGGGAAGGCTGAGGTGCAGAGAGGTCAAGGAGTGTGTCTGGGGTCACACAGTGGGTTGGCGGCCGAGCTAGGAATGGAAGCCAGAGCATGCTAATAATGGTCAAGCTCTGCCCACACTGCCTGCTACCCCAGTTGCTCACCAGGGTGACCGTTATCAGTAAGAGTGCCTGGCCGAGGATAGCCATATACACTCTTTAGAGGGGAAGCTCAATGTGAACCACGAGGGGCCAGTTATGAACTACAAAACTCAACAGTAAACACATGACCCAATTTTTTTTTTTTTAACAGGGCCAGAGAGAGGGATAGATAGGGACAGACAGACAATAACGCAGGAATGGAGAGAGATGAGAAGCATCAATCATCAGTTCTTCATTGCGACACCTCAGTTGTTCACTGATTGCTTTCTCACATGTGCCTTGACCGCGGGCCTTCGGCAAACCGAGTAACCCCTTGCTCGAGCCAGCGACTTTGGGTCCAAGCTGGTGAGCTTTTTTTTTTCTTTTTTTGCTCAAGCCAGATGAGCCCGCGCTCAAGCTGGCAACCTCGGGGTCTCGAACCTGGGTCTTCCGCATCCCAGTTCGAGGTCCCATCCACTGTGCCACCGCCTGGTCAGGCCACAAGACCCGATTTAAAAGTGAGCAAAGGACCTAACTAGACATTTCCCTAAAGAAGACATACAGGTGGCCATTAAGGGCATGAAAAGGTGCTCAGTACCACCGATCATCAGGGAAATGCGAATTGACACCACCATGAGGTATTCTCTCAGGTTATCATCAAGATGACAAGAGGTAAGTGTGGGCGAGGATGTGGAGAAAAGGGAACCCTTGCTCACTGATCATGGGATGTACAGCCACTGTAGAAAAGAGTGTGGAAGGTCCTCAAAAATTTTAAAAGAGCCGACATTTAACCCAGCAATTCTACTTTTGGGTATATAAGCAAAGAAAATGTAAACAGGGTACTGAAGAAATATACAAGGTAGAGTTTATAGTTTTTCATATGGCAAATAATATAAAAATTAATAAATAATAATATAAGAATAAACTCTGTTTTATGTACTTACAGCTATAAACTTACTTTTGTCCCAACCTATATACACCCCCAGGTTCATTACAGCATTCTTCACAATGGCCAAGACACAGAAACAATCTAAGTGTCCAGTGATGGATGAATGGATAAAGAAATGTGGTCCATTCATACAATGGAGTATCATTCAGTCACAAGAAAAAAAAAATCCTGCCATTTGTGACAACATGGATGAACCTTGAGGGCATTAATGCTCGGTGAGAGAAACCAGATGCAGAAGAACAAATGCAGGATTACACTGACATGAGGTCCATACAACAGTCAGACCCAGAGAAGAGAGGCTGGAGGTGGGGAGCCATGGGCGGGGAGCTGCTAGTCAACACGAATTCGGTTTCAATTACATGTGCTGCACATATTCCAGAGATCCTGCACACAACTTCGTGCCTACAGTTAACAATACTGTATTATGCTCTTAAAATTTTGTTCAGAAGGAAAAAGAAAATTCTGTCCAGAAGGAAGATCTCATGCTAAGTGTTTGTATCACAATTTTTTGAAGAAAGAAGGGCCAGTTAAGTAGCAAAGAAAGTACAGGGCAGAGTGTGTGAGGCTTCTTCTTATGAAAGGGTGGGAGCCGCATGCGCCCGCAGTGTGTAACAGACATCTCCACACAGAGACTGGGAGCCAAGAGACTGCTGTGCCTAAGAGGGGAGACTTGCTTTTCTCCGGGCACCTCTGCACCTTCTAACTTTTGTACCTCGTGCCTTTGGGACTATTCAAGAAGTAATAGGTTTGGCCAAACTGAAATTGATAACATCTGGCATCCTGGTGCTTCCTTCCCCCCACAGGACAAGATCTAGGGGTCGTACCAGCTTCCATCGCTGCTCAGGGATGGCGCTAATGTCCACAGGGTGGCGCTCCATCACATTCAGAAACCGAACTTCGGGGACTGCAATGGCGCAGATCACATGGATCCACCTGGGGAGGGGGAAGTGGTAGGGTCAGAGGTCATAGCTGCCCCCTGTTCGCTCCCTCCCCGTGACATCTCACTCTATGGGCACTGGCCCTGTCCACAATGCTGTTGCTGGCCACTCGAGCCTTACAGGACCTTAAGAAATAGTCTGAGTGATTGTTTGTTCCTCCTGGTCCCCCAGCCGAATTCAAGGCCCTGACATCCCTCAGGACACACACCCAGAAGGAGTGACACCCCTTCTACCCACCTCCTATCTGTTGTCATCTGCAAAGCTCCTCCCCGGAGGTTGCACAGACAGCACTCCTGCAGAGACCAGACAAGCCCATGGTAAGAGGTGCAAAGGAGGACTGCCCCCACACTCTTCTGCTGTTCTGAGTCCTGGAACAGCCCTTGGGTTGTCCCCTGCCTTGGTCCTTACATTTCAAACTAGCAGCCACCAAAGGGAAGGAACAGAAGTACATTGGGCCCCACCCCCTCACTGCCAAGGTGAAGAAACCAAGACCCAGGGAAGTAAAGCATCAGCCAAGGGTCACTCTGAGGGACCACGCCAGCCCAGGGCCCAGGCCTGGCTCCCCCACAGGGCTGGATGGCTCACAGAGCACCACCCCAGCTGCAGGGTGAGTTACCGCAGTCCAGGCATGGGCCGTGCACCGGGAACACGTCCAGCCTTCATTGACCAGCTCCGGACGAATGCCGTAGCAACCTGGAAGACAGCAAAGGACAGCTGAATCGGGATGCACCTGTTACTGCAGCCGCACACAAAGCTAACAGGGCCTTCTAGAATCCAGCCTGGGCACTGAGGGTAACTGCTCTCACCACCCTCTCTCAGTCCAGGCCATGCACACAAAGCAGGAGAAAGGCATAGAAACATGCTGGGAAGGGGAGCAGGGCCCCCATGCTCCTTCCCTCCCAAGTTCTGCTAAGTTGAAACCCTGGAAAAGTGACCAAGAAGTTGTATGATATGCAAAGTTGGCCTTGTGGACACTGGAATTCAGACTGGCAGGGCTGGGCAGGCCAGCCCAGGGTTCAGGCCGAATAGCTACTTCTGAAATGAGTGAGATGCTCTGAATCATCAAGGAAAGGTTTGCTTTGGAACATGGTCATGGTTCAGAAATTGGGAGAGGGCAGAGAAGAGGAAGGCAAATGGTGGATCATGTCCCAGAACAAGGGGCTCTACCCCACCCTGGGGTCACTGCCCAATAGCACTGCTGGAGCCCTCAGCCATTAGGGGCCTGTCAACCACTAGCTGCAGTGGACAGCAGCTAGGTGCCAAGGGGTTCCCAGTAAAAACACATGAAGAGCAGGGCAACAGAAAGGCGGCTGTGTCCCCACAGAGACTCCAAAGGACAGCACAATCCCTGAGAGCCCACACTGGAGATTGGAATTCAGCCAAGGTCAGGGCCTAGGGCCTGAGGCCTGGCTCCTGGAGGAAGTGGGAGCTCCATCTCCCTACAGTGCCAGGTCTCAGGGAACACACGTGTGCTAACTAAGCCTTCTGCCTCCAAAGTTAGTGAGCAATGTGACTCTCAGCCTGCAAACCTAGCCACAGGCCCCTCTACAGTGGTCCCCTGGTAGCCTGCCCTCAAGCGCATATCTCAGCAGTCCCAGCAAGGCTGAGCTAAAAGGTTCCCAGTCAAGAGACAAAATGAGCCACAGGTAGCCTCTGTGATGACAGACAAGGGACAGAGACCTATGGCTGCCCTCCTCTGTAGGGTGGGGCACATGAAATTAAATGGCTCCAGAAGGCAACTTTCTTCCTGAGAGCTCATTCTCTCATTTCCTGCCCTCATGCCCAAGAAGGGGGCAGAAGACCATTCTCCTATCTACTCGGGCTATGGTCTGGGCTTCAGGGTCTGGGAGAAGAAGGTCACTGATGGCAGAGGTAAATCAGACCCAACCCCTCTAAAATTGCAACTTTACCATCAACTCTAGCCCCGAAGCACAGAGTTTAATATCATCATGATACTTGAAAAGTATCTAATCCCTTCCTGCTGCCTCCCAGGCCCAGAGGGCAAAACTGTCCAAAAGGAGGCTGACCAGGCAGGCCTATGTTGGCGACGGGGGAGGGCAGGAAGTCTATTCCTAAAAGCCAAGACCCCATCCCAAGATGCAAGGTCCTGAGACGCCCCAGAAACAGCAGCCCAGGGGAAGAAGCTCCCTGCTCCATAGATGTAAGGGCAGCTGTCCTAGGAGGGTGAGAAGGGGTTGCGCACTGCAGCACCCACAGTCCTTATTCAGCCCAGCCTGCCTGTTGTCCGGGACCCCACTCACTGGCATGGACCTGCAGACAGCACTTGGCACAGGCGATCAGCAGGCTGGTCCCGTCATCACCAATGTAGGAGTTGGCAGGGAGTGGCTCTGTGTTCTCAGCGCTGGAGGTGAAGCACATCTCAGGAATAAGCGGCCTCGTCTTCTGGCCGCATTTGGAAGGTGGTATGGAAGGGCCCTCCCCAAGGGAGGCCTGGGAGGCCTCTTTCTCTATCTGTAGGGACTAGAAGCAGGGTATCTTCAGTGGAAAGACCAGTGAGGGACCACCTATCACCATTAAACCAGGTCTCAGAGCCATTCCTGCCACCTCCCTTGGTCTACCCCACATGTAGCTTTTATATCAAAACAGCCCTACCTGTCTCCCACCTTCCCAGTTGCTGTACTGGGGCCTCCTACCAGGACACCTGCAGCTGCCCCTGAAGGGCCTCCCCAGTGCACCGGCCCCACACTACCAGCCCTCAACCCTGCTCCCCCAAACAGTCAGATCCTGTCCTGTCCCCACTGAAAACCCTCTCCTAGGGTTGCATCCAGATGTAGCACTGACACCACCCTGCTGCCCTCATTGTCTTGCCTCCCGTGCCCCTTGCTTGCTCTGGCCATGGGGCCTTGTTCTTCAACATTTCAAATGCTAGGCACTCCCCTGCCCCTCTGCATACACTACTTCCCTGCCTGAAGCACTCAGATCTCTGTTCCGGACCCTGTCCTGCCCATGTGACCAGCAGCCCCAAGCCCACCACCCTGCTGTCTGTCTTTGTGCCTCTGATCATCACCTGATGCTGTGCTATCTGCGTACCAATTACCAATGTGGGTGTTTCCCCACCTCCAATATGTACCCCATGATGGTTGTACCCCAGTCCTTGATGAGTTCTCCAGATCTCATCATATGAAGAGAATGTGTGAAATCACCCTGCCCATGGCACCAGGACCCAGCACATACAGCCTGTCACAGGGCAGTGGAGCTCCCAAAAGAGCTCCTCCGGTGCCTTCCAAAGCATGACAGGAGGAACTGCCCCTGCTCCTGACGCAGGAGGAAAGAGCTCTACTGGGAAAATTTCAGCCTGACATGCCAGGTGTTGGGGAGACAGTGGCATCTCAGATTAGGAGACCTGCTTTTAAATTAGAGCCTCACATCAGTCTCCCCTACCCTTCTAAACTGCCTCCACTAGTCGTTTCCAGACAGAATGTCCAGCCACAGTCCTGCTTACAGTGAGGGTCAGTAAGCCCTGATCCCCGAGTCGGAGGGCTCTGGGTTTTGGAAGTGGTTGGCCCACAAAGACCACTGGTACTGCAGGCTGATTAAAGTTAGTCATGATTCTTCACTTAACAACTGGAATTAAGAAGATTCACATCTGAAGCTGGAGGTCCCAGCAGTCTGGCTCCTGGCAGCCTCTCCAGCAGCACTGGGGAGGGATGTGCCTGGAGAGGACATCTGGATATTACTTGCTTCCTCCTCCAGACGTTGAATTTGCTTACAGACTGTAGATCCAGGCAGCTCTGGAGACAAGCACACGGCACAGACCTCAGGGCAGCTCAGCTAATGTAGACCTGGCTCTAATTTCTAGTGATTCACAATCCATGGGTCACTAAACACAGAGGCAGGTATATGAGCAAAGCCAGCTTGGGGACAGCAGGTCTGGGAAGGCTTCCTGGTAGAGGTGGCAGATGAGTGAACTCAAAGAATGAACAAAAATCTGGCAAGGCAGGGTGTTGGGTGGGTGAGTGGGAGATACTGCAGGACATCACAAAACACACTGCTGCTGTGTGAGGTGGAGGATGGAACAGGCTGATGTCACAGTGGAGGAAGGCCATGGGGGCATGGCCAAGCCGAAGGCAGTGGTGAACCTGGCACAGTCTCTAGCCAGGGAATATACGGACAGAGTAGCCTCCAAAATGCTGCTCTGGCCACGGTGAGGCTCTAACAGGAAGGACAGGGGTCTATAGGGGGACAAAAAGGCTGGAAGACAGGCAATGTCAGGGCAGGGAAGGTGGACAAGGAGATGATAGAAGAGGTTAAGAGGGAAACTGGGCAGGGTGATGGCACAGGACAGTGCTGAGAGATAACAGGTTCCCAACATGGTAAATATGGGATAAAGAGCGATCCGGTCTGGAAGGTGTGCAGGGTGCTGTGTGCCTGGCTTAGTGGATCAGGTCTCCACAGTATTGGTGTCCCAGCTGGGCTGTGTGTGTGGGGGGGGTCTTTGCCCTTGGCCCCAGCCCACGTCCTCTGGGACTCAACTGGTCACCACCCACCCATTCCAGGCCCCCAATTGCACCGACCCCAGGCAATGCTGAGAAACTTTCTGAGGACAGTGGTCATGATCCCTCCATGCTGTTCCCCAACCCTCCGTCTAATGTCCCATTTTTTTATTTTTAATTTTTATTTATTATTATTTTTTTAAGTGAGAGGAGGGGAGATAGCGAGATAAGACTCCTACATGTGCCCCCACCTGGTGACCCCTGTCTGGGGCCAAGCAACTTTTAGTACTTGAGGCTAATGTACTTAAACCAACCAAGCTATCCTCAGTGCCTGGCCAACACTTGAACTAATCAAGCCACTGGCTGCGGGAGGAAAAGAAAGAGAGAAGGGGGAGTGGGAGGGGAAGAGAAGCAGAAGGTTGTTTCTCATGTGTGCTCTGACTGGAGATTGAACCTGGGACGTCCATATGCTGGACTGATGACACTCTATGCACTGAGCAAACCAGCCACGGCAGATGCCCCACTTTTATGCCCACGGACAATCACCTTCATATGAAACTCAGAAACTAGGCTGTCTCCCCATATCCCTCACAGAGCAGGCTCCAGCACACTCTGAACCGCCAAAGGCTTCTTCTGTGATTTGTCCCGCAACTGCCCCCAGTGCCTGTACTATTCACATACTCCAGGCTCTTAGCTGGTCCCACTGTGCCTCCTACAGCAAATGGGTTCTTCTCCCCCATCAGCCACCCCAGAATCCTTTTCAGGCAGAGCAAACACTGGCACCTAGGGGTCAGACAGACACTGCCCGGGCCCTGTGAGGCCATGCGCTCACCTGGCTGTATGGGTAGAAGAGGGTGCAGATGGCGCAGTAGGGCTCGGTCAGGGCTGCCACTGCATTGAACTTCCTCTCAGCCTGGAAGTTGGCTGCCTTGTTCTTCCACTGCAGGGACAGCAGAGACCTCAAGGCCTCGGGGTCACTCATGTCTTCCTCCCCGGAGAAAGGGAAGGCTTCTAGAGTAAGGGGTAGGGAAGGAGAAGGAAAGGTTAAACTGCAGCGGAAGACCCATCCCTGCCTTGAAGGGCGGGTGTTTCACTGCCACAAGCATTTGTGCTGACGGATTCCCACTTACATTCCCTGAACCTCCCTGCAGAGGCCACCAAGCCACCCAGGCTTGGGAAGTGGGGTGACTGGTCCTGTCTGGGAGATGGCCCAGGTCAGACCTTGGCAAGTCCAATGCAGACTCTTGAGCTCAAAGGCGCCAGAGAGAAGTGTGGCTAGGAGTCAGAGAGGGGGTAGCATCTCTGGAAAGTCCTACTAAGGTGAGATGGGGCTACTAATGGGCATCTCTTCTGCCCCGCCTGTCAATGCCTGGCGGACTCCATTACTAGCCCCATCCCCCAGTGTCCCATTGCTGAGTTTCCTGAGCACTTGAAGGTTGGTGCTCCCCTGGGAGCCTGTTCAGAGAAGCTGGTGCTCCATCCTGAGGCCCAACCATCACAGCAGCTAGGCCAGCATGGCTGACACACAGCCCTCCCGACTGTAAGGCTGAGGCCATCCGGTGGAATGCAGGGTGCATTTCATCTCCCTCGAGATCCCTTCCACTCCTGGGAGCTCAGCCTGATGCATGGAGCTGCTAGAACCCTCCCCACTCTGGCTCTAAATTAGATTCAGAATAAAAGAAGCCATCCATCCAGTTTTCGAACTCCACATGCATCTTAAGCAGAAGGCTAAAGCGGAAGATGAAAAGCGGGCTTCCCAGGGTTTCTGCCCACAAGATAGCAGCTCTGACTCCGGAGTGTTAAATACAAGCTTCTCGTCTCCTAGCATCTGCCCCTCCAGCTCCAGCTCCTACAGCCCGGTCATTGTTCCAACCTCTCCAAGGCCCACAGCTGGGCTCAGCAGCAGGAAAAAGAGTCACTTATGCTGCAACTGGCAACTCCCCAGCCCTGTGTCACCAGCCCATTGCCAGCCATAGGCCGAGCTGCCAGGGTAGGGCTGATGCAAAGGTTTCCTCTAGTCAAACAAAGAGGGGCTGCCTCCCTGCACCTCAAGGCAGTACAGTGCTGTTCCCTATGATGGGCATGTGGACTGCGGAGCCAGGACATTCTGCTGCAAATGAACCTGGAAAAGAGCAAGTTCTCAGGCCCTATGCAGCTCTGTGACCTTCTAACTCAGTTCATTTCTTGAACCTCTACCTTGTGGGTGTGGCCACACTTTTGCTCCTTGCTCACAGGGGCTACCAGAATACTAGGATACCAGTGGCTCACTGGGCTGGTGCTTCCTTCCACTCATTCGCCATTTGCCTTGCTCTGTGAATGTTCTGGAAGTCCCACTCTATGCCTGCCTTCCAAGCAGACCCTGGGGTCCTGAGAGGATGAGATAAGATCCTGACGCACGTTGGGGACCAGGCTGGAACACAAATGCAGGGGCCATGGGTACTGTGTGTGTGTGTGACACTTAAACTGTGCCTGCTTAAAGGAAGGGGTAGAGGTTATAGCTGACAGCGGATGTGCTCTCAGGCAACAATGACATCCACAACAGTAATGACCTCATCTCAGCTCCATGTACCTTCCTGGCAAGATCCCTGAGAGGGCCAGCAGCCTCTATTTTACAGATGGGGAAACCAAGTCACAGGAAGGTAAATGGCACTCATGGTCCTGGGCTCTGGGTGGTAGGCTAAGGTTAGAGCCTATGCAGGCTGCAGCCTATCCCTCAGGGGCCACATTGGACATTCAGGTCCTGGGCCCAGCACAAATAAGCACCCCACAATGGGAACAGAGCTATGGGACAGTTTTGTGGGAAGCCCTGCAGGCTAAGCATGGGAGCAGCTGGGTCTGAGCAGGGGGACTATGTGTATGGGGCTGTGTTCGAGGGCTGGGCAGTCTGGTGACCGAGGTTGAGGGCCTGACTTAAGCCAGAGGCAGTGGGGGTGACCAGAGGGGCAGGTGGCAGAGGGAGGCCTACAGGAGATGCCAGGTGAGAGAGGAAAAGTTATACAGTCTGAGGCTGGAGCAGGCAGGGGGAGGGCCTCCTTGCTCACCCTCATCACTAGACACCTCCTGCTTGACCACTGACAGAGGGGACCGGGTTGGCGGCTTGCCCAGAGGGTGGCGCCGGCTCTTCTTGATCTCCATCTTCAACTTGGAAAATGTTGATGGCGCCTGAAACATAGGACAGGAGATGTCTTTGAGTGACACCTTGGAGATAGGAGCAGAGTTCAGCTGGGCGAGAACTCAGTAGGGGATAAGAGACCCCAGAGGAGGCAGCGGGAGCCACTGTGGTTTCTAAACCATACATATGCTGCAGGCCTGTGACAAGCCACAGGCTGCTTCATGAGCAGGGACACTGTGGTCTGTGCACAAGGACAGGTAGGATTCCCAGCCCCAGGGACCCTCAAGGACATCCTACCTGTACTTCACCAGTACTGCTCTCCTCCTCAGGCCCCGTCAGCTCCATAGGGGCCACTTGCTCCTTCCAGGTGGGGCTCTTTTGGGCAAAGTACTCAGAGGCCTGCTGGCAGGACACTCGGCCCTTGTCACACATGGCTGGATTAGCCCACGGCACCACATACAACATGGGGATGATGGGGCGTGGCTTCAGCTCCAGCTCCTCGCCAGGTGTCTCAGGGGGTACAACATTAAGGGGTGGTGGCAGGGTGTTCTCCTCTGTGGCTTCAGGGCCAGGGGTCAGCACTGGGGGCTCTAGTGGGGGTGTTAGCACCTCCTCGGTGGGGAACTGGGCAGGCAGAGGTGGTGGCAGCTGGGGCAGGAGTGGATGGTGAGGGTGCAAGGGGCTCTTCTTCTTCCGGTCGCTCTTGGTCTTGGCTGGCCGCAGCTTGCCTCTCCTGTCTTCTGTGAGGAGAGGAAAGACCAGTCCAATCTGAGACCAGCCATGCATCCTCCTGCAAGCCCCTGGCCCAGGCAGGAGCTGGCTGGGGGTAGGAGAAAACCCCTCTGGACTTCCCCAAAAGAACACAGGCTTCTGGCAAGTTCAAACCACTTTCAGGTCATGCTGTCAGGTGGCAGGAAACCAGACACACCCGAGCCTTGGGGGAGGCCCTACCCCTACCCTCACCCTCTGGGCTCTGCAGATGCTCAAAGCACCTGCCAGAATTAGCTTGAGATGGAGGAAAGAGATGTGTCTTTTCCAAGGAATCAGAAAGAAGAGGCAGGATTTGTTTTCCTTTCAGATGTCTGAGTTTTGTATATTTCTACAGTGAAAACACACTACTTGTAGAATTTTTTAAAAGCAAAGATACAAATAACAAACCATAAATGAATAGTCACTTGAATGGAACACAAGAGGCAGATGGGCCTTGAATACCCTTTTGCCCCCAAAGGCCGGTGCTAGGGGGATTTCCTGACAGGTGACAGGGCAGGGTGGGAGGCAGGTGAGGCATGTCTTCAGTGGCATTTTAACTGGTGGCCAGGGTGGGTATGTGGTTGGCAGAACCGTGGCCCCCAGAGAAGTCCATGTCCTAGCTATGGGACCTGTGTGTGTGGAATCTAACATGGCAACGTGACTTTGCAGATAGGACTGAGTTAATGGAGATGGTCCTTAAAAGCAGAGGAGCCATGACTATGAAAGAAGGGTCAGAGAGATGCTGACAATGGAAGAAGTTGCCATAAGCCAGAATGAGGTGCCTCTAGAAACTGGAAGAGGCTGGAAATGATTCTCCCCTGGAGCCTCAGAAAGGACCCAACCCTGACCACTCCTCGGTTTAGTCATGTAAGGCTGATGTAAGGCTTCTGACCTACAGAACTGTCAGCAAATAAATGCATGTGGTCAGTGTCATGGCAGCCCCAGGGGACTCTGCCAGCGATGACCTCTGTGAAACCTGCCGCTGTGCTCAGGGTGAGGGACACACAATATAAGGGACTCTGCTCTCAAGGATGACAGGACTGGTAGCAGCCCACGAGGGCCAAGATCCGGGAGCCCTCAGACCTGGCCTGCCCTGCCTGAAGAATGGGCACATAGTTCATCCGTGTGCCCCAGGTTTCCAAAGGTTCAGGATATCACATAAGGAGGAACAACGGTTGGAAACCAGGGGACCAACTATCCTGTTTGCCTAGGATTCGTGGATAAACTGGGATGAGTGGTCATGCTGCTGATGAGACTCGTGAGGCCCAGTGGTACCTGCACTTGACAGTCTCAAGCTGAGAAAATAAGGACAAATAGGGGGTTAGGATTCGTCCCTCTCCATAAGAAACTGGTGAGAACAGGAAGCATAATGAGCTCTGGTTTGCAACACGGCATCCACGTTTTTACCTCTTGCTATAAAACCCATCCATATGTCACCCCTGTTCCTTAGTCAAAGATGATGGAACAAGTGCTGATGACCTTGGATGAGGACTTGTCATTTAACCCCTGATCTGCATTGATCCTAGGAAGGGATCAAGCAAGGAAACTCCCTGCCAGCTGACACCCAGCCCAGAGCACTCATTCATCTCCAGTGAGGGCGCTTTAGAGGCTTTGAGCCAGGCCTCAGTAACCTGTGGGGAAGTCCCCCAATCCTCATCCTCCTCCCGGCTTCTTCCATCCCCATCTGCAGCTGCAGCCTGTGCTGCCTGCTGGGATAGCCCATGGCGTCCCTGGTAAGCATAACCTGTGTTTTTCAAGAGAAGCTCTATAGCCAGAAGGGACAGGAACACTCACTCCCATGCTGGCCCCTGCCCTCTGGTCCTGAGGTTTCTGGAAGCACCAAGGATTCTTTCCTTGCCTTTGCCCCACCTAGGGGAGCAGTAACCACTCCCCAGGTTCTCCTCCCACCAGCCCCTCATGAGTCTGGTCAAACTATCTGGCCAAGGAAAGCAAGTAATAGATGCTCCTTCCCCTACAGAAGTGGAAGTTGGATGGCTCCTCACAAGAAAGGGTACCTTCCCCATCCAGAGACATGAGGGGGAGAGTCATGGAGGGGAGAAATGTGAAGCATTACTCAGTTATGCCTGGGAACAGCAGCATGGCCCCAGGAGGTGACTGGGGGCCCAAGGAGATCAGTGGCCAGGGCAGTGTCGGGGCTAATTTATAGAACCAGCACAGAGGCTGACCCCAGAGCTGCTGTCCTATTTATGTAAAAGCCACTTTCAGATAAATACTTTATTCTCTAAGGAAATTCAATATTCCTTCCTTCCTTCCTCACAGTGCAATCTATCGAATGGGAATCTCACTGTGTCTGTCATCCTGAGGATGGTGGGTCCAATTTACTCTCCACACTGGAGACTCTGCTGTCAAAAAGAGACAAGTTCTGGCCTTTTCCTCATGTCTCCCAGGCTCTGGGAAGCCAAAGGGCACTAACACCCAGAGGGCCCTTTAGGGGACAAGCCCAAGGCCAAGAAGGACACTTGAGGGCTCAGGGCTCTGTCCCCCACCACACATACACTGGCAGCTCCCAGTCAGGGTCCACACTGTCAGATCTCAGCCAGCCCCTACCTGCTGGGGCCTGAGGCAGCCTTGAAAAGGGAGCTTAGGGTTGGCCTTGGCAGGTTGGCTCAGTGGTAGAGCATCAGCCCAGTATGTTAAAGTCCTGGGTTTAATTCCTCGTCAGGGCACACAGGAGAAGTGACCATCTGCTTCACCTTCCCTCCCCTTCTCCTCCTTTCTCTCTTCTCCTCCCACAGCCATGGCTCAATTGAGTTGAGCACATTGGCCCCAGACACTGAGGATGGCTGTGGAGCCTCTGCCTCAGGCACTAAAAATAGCTCAGTTGTGAGCATGGGCCCCAAATGGGCAGAGCATTGGTGGATCCCAGTCAGGGTGCATGAAGGAGTCTGTCTATCTCCCCTCCTCTCACTTAAATAAAAATAAAATTTAGCCTGAACAGGTGGTGGCTGCAATGGATAGAGCATCAAACTGGGATGCAGAGGATCCAGGTTTGAAACCCCCAGGTCGTCAGCTTGAGTGCAGGCTCATCTGGTTTGAGCAAGGTTCACCAGCTTGAACCCGAGGTCGCTGGCTCAAGCAAGGGGTCACTAGGTCTGCTGTAGCCCCCCAGTCAAGGCACATATGAGAAATCAATCAATGAACAACTAAGGAGCCGCAACAAAGAATTGATGCTTCACATCTCTTTCCCTTCCTGTCTGTCTCTATCTGTCCCTCTCTCTGACTCTCTCTGTCACACACAAAAAATAAATAAATAAAAAATAAAATAAAATAAAATAAAAAAGGGTTTAGGGTCAAAGAAAAAAAAAAGGGCTTAAGTTCCCAGCCAGTCCCTCCTACCTCCAGGGGTTTGGGACACAGTCGGACAGGATGCAGGGACCCCTCCCACAGCAGACAAGCTAAGGCCCTTTTAGTACTATTTTTAGGGGTAGGGAGGATGTTACAGCAAAGATCACCTTCACCATTGGATTTTGTTGGCCTGCCTGGTTCCTTGGGGTCCCCATATCTTCTCTACGGCATCAAAGTTTACCAGGCAGCACACTGAAAGCAGTGGGTTGACCTGGGATCACAAGCTCAAACTCTGCTGCATGTTGCCCACAAAAGGAGGGCAGTGGCCTCATGGATGCTACCTGGTTTAGGAACACTACCCCCTCACTCCTCCACTCCCGCCCAGCTTGGGCGAGTGGGTCTTGGTCCTCACGGTCCAGGCCATGCCTGCCAACCTGCCATTCTTACAATGCAGAACCCAAGGCAGAGCGCATCCTGATGGTATGTGAGGCATGGCTGGACTGTGCTGGGGTGTCTGTCCCCTATGGCAGGATGTATCTCTGAGTCTCTGAGTGAAATTCACTGTCCCCTCATAAAGGTCCAACCCATCTGTACCCCACCTCTTTCGTCCTGTCCTAAAGCCAATCATGAGCTGTCAGGCCATTCCTGAAACTGGGTGCTCAATGACCAAGAACTACCCACAGCGCCTACTGCACACACTCCTGGGTGCTCCCCTATTTCCTTGAGGCCCTGGAAGGTCTCGGGTGGGACGCTGCTGGCTGCATGAACTACCTGGGAACAGTATGGCACTGAGGTGGAATCCCGTCCTGGGTCTGGGCACTGCTCCTGCTGCCCCCATCTCTCAAGCTGTGAGAAAGGACAGTGGCCATGCCCAGCCAGAGGTGGGACAAGAGACCCATAAGATGGCCATGGCCAGGTAGGAGAAAAGAGTTCCCGGTGTACCAGCAAACCAAGATTGACATGCAGCCTTCCTGCCTTCTGCCATGCAGAGTGGGGACACTGGCAGCCAGTGGGGAAGCAGCCTCCCAGGCCTAGAGACCCTTCAGTCAGCCCAGGGCCCCTCCCACTCCCAGGGGGCTTCCTCCTGTCTGCCCTCCACCCCAGCATCTGGATACTGTTAAGAGTGTGAGCGACAGCTAATGGTCTCACTTTGCAAACACAGAACTATTGCTCATACCTGACATTATCCTTAGCACTTACAGCTTTTAGGGGCATTAAGCTGGCATTAAAGGAAGTCTGGAAACCACTTTAAAATCTTCCACTCACTCCCCAACATGTGTTTGCTGTCACCCTTGACTGTGAACACTTGCTTGAAATGTTCTGAGTTGTCTTCCCACCAAGGGCTCAAAAGATGGCTCCCAGGATGCTCCTAACCTTGGTAAGGGTTCTCCAGTGGGGGCAACCATGTCCAGAGCCCCAAAGGGACCACTTTCTAGAGGAAGAACCTCCACCAAAATCCCACTCCTCCTTCTTGGGAACAGGGCCCTGTTGTAGGACAGAGTTAGGGAGCACTGCCAGCCCAGTCATGCCACCCTAGAAATGGCTCCATCCTTTCTGGGGTCCATGTGCCTCTGGAAGCTAAAGGGAGCCAGCCACAGCCCTGGAGGACTGTGCACCAAGGCCCTACCACATGATACCATACATGACACTGTGACCATCACTGGAATGCAGACCCTGAAACCTTTTGGGAGAAGAAGCCTTGGAGCCCTGAGATGAAACTGTTGAAGGGGAATGGGACTGATTGCAGGTGCCAGACATTGGTGAGGAGGCATGTGTCCTCCACATCCTCCTCTGCATGGCTTGTGGTTTCGTCTGCAGCACACTTTTTACTCTCAAGGGACATGGAACCTCTTGTTTAGGCACCCCCGTGAGGCCTTCAGTCCAAGAGCCCACCTTGAAGAGCTCATTATTAACCAGCACAACCCAGGCTCAGCAACCCAACTGCCCTGTTTCTGGCACAGACAATGCCAGTGCAGAGCCTGAGGGACCACAACTCATGCACACCCGTGGGCCCCTCCCAGCTCCCTCTCCCTCACTCTTGGAGCCACTGGGAGTAACCCTCTGCTTCCCATTCCCTCTCTTAGTCTTAGTGTGTTTATTCTCTGTTATAGGCTGAACTGTGTCCCCACACCCCAAATTCCAATGTTGAAGTTCTACCCCCAGTGCCTCAGAATGTGCCCTTATTTACAAAGTCATTGCTGATGTCATGAGTTCAGATGACATCATCAGGACGGCCCTAATCCAATGTGACTGGTGTCCTTATAAAAGCCGGACATTTGGGCAGAGGTACTGGCATAGGGAGAAGGCTGTGGAAATGTGAAGACAGCATCCACAAGCCAGAGAAAGGCCTCAGGAGGAACCAGCTCTGCTGACACCTTGATCATGGACTTTTGGCCTCCAGACCAGTGAGATGAGAAACTGTTTCCGAAGCACTTGTAGCTCCCAGGTAGAGTGTTCTGTTAGGAAGCCCAAGCAGACTCAAAGGCTCCCTCAACAATCGTCTAGCTTGCCAAGTTTTCTGAAGTGTAAGTAAATGGGACATTGTGCATATGTGTCTGTCCCCTGTGACATTCAAGGCTATGTCTAAGAATCCTCTGGGCACAGAAGGGCGACTTTCATTTCTCCCACCTGCAGTAGAGGGTATCCTCAGTCCCATCTTGTGAACTGATGGCCAGTCTCCAGACCTCCCCTGACTTTTCTTCTACATTTCTCCCTCCACCTACATTTAGATCAAACCCCCCCCCCACACACACACACACAGCTGGGATTGTAAAAGGAGCTGGAGAAACCCCAGATAATGTGGGGGAAATTGTACCTTCAGATGCAGGAGTTCTGCCAACACACATGGCTCCATTTATTGAGCAATTCTTCCTTGCCTTTCAAAAATGTCCCTAATTTTGCTCATAAAGGTCTTTCACTCTTTGTTAGTTTTGTTCCAAGGTGCTTACTCTCTGGTTGCTTTTAGTCTGAGTAGCATCCTAACAAGAATGCCATGTGCCCACGGCTGGCCCTTAAGAATGAGAGCTGGCTTCTATGCATGGGGCACATGTGGCACTTCTGCTGGATCTGAGTGACTCGATGGCTCAGTCCCTGGATCCCTTTCTATAGGGGATCATGCCTCTGCCCGGATATTGCTGGCACATACTTCCTGTCCAACCAGGCAACTTCTCTCTCCATCTTGCCTTCTGGGCCTCCTGGGTACGTTCAGCACACAGTTGCACGGTGCCCCACTAGGCAAGTGTGTGTTGGACCATCTGGGAATGTGCCAGCACACAATTCACCCAGAAACTCTCTACCCTCCCCTTGTGAAAAAAGCCTGAGGGTCCCTATCAGGCACACTCACTTTGCCAGCTAGAGGACACAGTCACTTCCTAACTGGGAACCCCGGTGTCAACCTGTGGTTACGTCGGGGTGTACATGCCTATCTTGAACTGTGACCCATGGATAGTTACCTCGAATGCCACATCCTGATGAGCATACAACTCCGAGATAGGCAGGCCCATGCTGTGCTCACACGTTCCAAAACATTGCCACAAATAAGGAAATTGAGGACCCAAGCAGAACCCTCTGGTGAGCTAGGGCCTGTGACTAGGGCCTGTGGTACTACTGCCCAGTGATCCACTATCTGGACCTCCACTATTGCCCAGTGCCTGGAAAGGGCCAGAGAAGAGAGGGCCCCTCCCTCCTCTACCTTGGGGAGCAGCTGCTATGTGAAAACTTGGGAGCAGCTGAAGCTATAAATTAGCAAAAGGAAATCAGTCATAAAAAAGAAAACACTGTAAAACATGGGAGTAGGAACCTTTAAAATGCTCATGTACTGTCCTGGCTGGGCAGCTCAGTTGGTTAGATTGTTGTCCCAGTACACCAAAGTTGTGGGTTTGAACACCAGTCAGGGCACTACCGTAATCCATAAACAAATGCATAAATAAGTCAAACAGCAAATCGATGTTTCTCTTTCTTTCTTTCTCTCCCTCCCTCTTTCTCATTAAAAATCAATAAATTAAAAAAAATTTTAAAAATGTTCAGATATTAACATTCCATGTAAAAGGGCCCCATGTTGCATGAAGGGCATGTTTCGGAGACACTCCCACCATGACCCTGGTGTAGACTCACCAACATCTGACACAAACAGCAAACTCTTCTTTCATGACCGGACAGATCACACCTCTACTGTGGCTGAATGTCTGTGGACCCCCTAAATGTGTATGTTGAAACCTACCCCCCAATGTGATGGTCTTAGGACGTAGGCCCTGCGGGAGGTAATAGGGTCATGAGAGTTGGGGTCCTCATTAATTGGATCAGTGTCCTGATAACAGGTCACAGAGCTAGCCAGCACCTCCGTGTGCAGACACAGAGAGAAGGCAGCCATTGGCAACCTAGAAGAGAGCCCTCACCAGAACCCGGCCACACCGGTACCTTGACCTCAACTTCCAGCCTCCAGAACCATGAGAAACAAATGTCTGTTGTTTCTAAGCCACCCAGTCTGAGGTTTCCTGTGACAACAGCCCAAACAGACTGAAATTGCCTCTTCAGCTTCTGGGAGAAGAGGGACTTTTCATAGCACCTCCTAGAATGTACGTTTTAATGAAATGCCTCACCCAGCCAGGAAAGCACATAAACTGGATTCGTAAAGAGTACAGACTCTGTGGCCACAGTGAACACTGGCTTTTTCCACCAGCTGGGGGTCAGTAAAAAGCTGGAGTGGGCACCAGGCCTGGCCTGCCCACCCGACTATAACTGACCTTCTGCGCCCTCTGCCTCCTGGCCCTGCGGTGGCAGCTGGGGATCCTCCTCCTCATCCTCAGGGTCGGCCTCCTGTGTGGCCTCCTCCTTCACACTACTACTGGTCTCCTCCGGAAGGGCCACCCCGGCTGCCCCCTCCCCTGGAAACTTGGGGTCTTCCAGCTTGGGCTTCTTGGGCTGACTGCGTTTCCGGTGAGACCTGGAGAGGGAGAGTCATCAGACAGGAGAGGAAACAGAAGAGGGGAGAAGCCCAAGGTCTGTCCTCAGCAGAATAGAGGCCCCACAACCAGAATCAGGGGACAGAGGGCCTCTAGGAGGTGGCTCCAGGTGGCAGGGGTGGTGGAGGGGGAGAGGCTTGGGCAGGGAGGGTAACAGGGATGGTGGGGTCATGGCAAGCGGGTGCTGATGACAGCTGGAGACAGGGTACTAGACGAACCCCAGGCTCTAGGAGCACCACATGGTGGGTGTGGGAGGGCCGGGGTGCATGAAGGCGATGGAAAGCAGCTTGTGGAAAATGCCTGGACGACAAACAAAACAAAAGGTGCACTTACGACAGCCCCGGCTTTTTGCTCTGCTCTTTCTTCCTCTCTAGATTTGGTTTCCTCTCCTCCTCAGTCTTTTTCCAGTGTCTGCTTTCTTTCAGACTAATTTGTCTAGAATGTAAATGTTAGGGAGTTTTTCTCTTGGACGTGTTCACTCCCCAAGATGCCTCATCTAAGGGCCTCAACTTGGACACCTGCTTCCGTCTGGTTCCCCGCGGTCCCTGCATGCCTCTCCACGCTCAGGAGGTCCACGCCCAGCGAACAACCTGCCCATGTCCCTCTGTCACTGGCCTCCAAGGAAGGGACTGGGCCAGAGGAGTGTCTTGGCTCGAGGTGACAGTCCTGGGGGTGGTGGGGGCAAATCTCAGCCCCCAGTGAGAATTCAAGCTAAGGCTCAGCTATGGCTTCTTAGTGAAAATGAGAATTGGGGGTAAAAAGGAAGAAAAGAAAGCAACAAAGAGGGTGGGCCTACAGATCAGTGGCCAGTGCACCCCTGTTGGGGTTCTGGAAAATGAAGTCCTAGATCAGGGGTAGTCAACCTTTTTATACCTACCACCCACTTTTGTATCTCTGTTAGTAGTAAAATTTTCTAACCGCCCACTGGTTCCACAGTAATGGTGATTTATAAAGTAGAGAAGTAACTTTATAAAATTTATAAAGCAGAGTTACAGCAAGTTAAAGCATATAATAATAATTACTTACCAAGTACTTCATGTCAGATTTTTGCTAAGTTTGGCAGAATAAATCTTCATAAAACAACTTACTATAGTTAAATCTATCTTTTTATTTATACTTTGGTTGCTCCGCTACTGCCCACCATGAAAGCTGGAACACCCCCTAGTGGGCGGTAGGGACCAGGTTGACTGCCACTGTCCTAGAGCCTTGCAGGGAGGGGACAGAGCAGCTTTTAGAATGAGGGGAGGTGTTTGGTGTCCCAGGAGCTCCAGCAGAGGCAGGTGTGTGGAGAGGTCCAGCCTTGGTCAGGGCACTAACACACTCCAGGGGACGGGATGATACCCCTACGTGACCACAGGCTCCAGGCCTCATGATCAGCTCCCACTACCCTTTCATCTTTCCCACTCAGCAGCCTGAGAATGTCAACATTTCTGAAAGAGCTGGTGGCTGCAGCTTCCCTCCATCCATGAGCTCATGTGACCCCAGTGGGGTCAGACTCAGACATGGAGACCCTATGAGGGTCCCTATGGCAGCCACACCCCCAAGGACCAACATTCACCAATGAGAAGTAAGGCTATCTGACTAGGGCAGGGTGGGGGTGCAGGGAGGGTCCACAGACTCCTGATGCCAGGACCCCTACCTCCCACTGGGTGATGCCTGCAGTAGCAGAACCTGACAGCTTCCTTGCTGCCTCCCCTGCCCACCCCTGCTCTCCATGCTGGTTTGTGGGGCACCCCCTCCTAACCGTCCCCTAACAACAACCTCTGTTGGTCATTCCCATGGCTTTGCTACCTAACTTAAGAGCCCTGGTCTCTGCTGCTCCATCTCTCCCGAGCCCAGCACGCACATGACAAGCCCCACTTGATGTTGGTAGCATGAACCAGCCAATGACCAAAGGCAAGAAGCAGGAAACATTCGGCTGGGGGATAGGGATTGAGCAACATGGGCAGAGGCATGGCATCACATACAGCATGGCGTGCAAGGGTCACTGCAAAGGGGGGTAGGGAGGGACACAGGAGCCAGAAATGCTCAGGGTAAGTATGGGAAATGCCATGTATTGCCACCACAGAGAGACGGGCAGAAAGCTCCAGGACCTAGGAGTAGATGCAGCTGGCTGTCACCAGCTATCATCCGAGGAGCTTCTCTTTAAGTCAGGGAATGCTGCGGTGCTGCAGGCTGAATACCCAAAGAAACCCCACACTGGCTTCATGCAGCACCCACAAAAGGGATGTCCTCTTACTGCCAACTCACCTTGCCTCGGTTTCCTGTAGCTTCCCAGCCCCTCAGTCCCTTCTCTCACCCTCCGCTCACCCACTCCTGGAACCAGCCCTGCAGACCCCTCTGACCCTGCCCACCTGCTCCCAGGCTGACCCATTATAGCTCTATTTGTCACAGAGAGCCCAGGCCTTCCTTAGGACCCTACACTCCATGGGGCTCAGAGCTCTGGGACCCCCCAGGCCCAGGGCCAGAACTCTAGCAACATTGGCCTCTCCAGTGCGAGATTCCCAGAATGGGTGGAACTAGGTGGACAGACTTGGGCAGAGGGTCATGTCCTACTTACTGCAAGGGGAAGGTAAGTTGAACATCAGCATATAAAGAAATACCCACTTGGTGAATATATAAGGTGGGAGATTAACACAGGAAGAATCTGGACAATCTGCCACAGAGTTGGGGGGAGAGGCATCCACCAGGCACATCCTAATCATATTTTGGCCACAACAGCATCCCCTGGGCTGCTCTCCATACACCTTCCTCTCTTTTAGCCGTTTCTTCTCAGTTAGTTTCATGTGTCTCCCCAATGATGCTTCCTCTGCCAAGTTACCAAGCTACACAGGCACAGACGCTGAGGGTGTGGCCGTGTTTCCTGCTTCCACACCCACCAGCGACTCTGCTGAAATCTGCCACCATCTCCAGTTGTGGCAAAATTCCATGTTTACATTTTCCTGACTCTGTAACTATCGTTCTTTCCCACCACTTGCATTGCATCCTTTGTTGCTCTACCTGGCGTTAGTAACTGGCCCTCTCTTAGATGCTTAGCTTTCCTGGTTCTCTCCCAGCTCTAGCGTGGTCTCCTATGCAGGGTGTCACACGCTCCGCAGTGACGTGCTAATCTTGAGACTGGTTTGGATTCTTCTGGGTTGGGTTTGGTTTCCTTGATCCTGTATTTCCTAGCTGATGCCCTTTGGCTGGAGCACACCCTCCAGTAGTTTCCTCAGAAAGGAAGGAAACCCTAAGATTCTGCACGTCTAAAAAGGTCCTTATTCCTCTCACACATTTAGTTGGTAATTTGATAGGTACATACTTCTGGGCTAAAAATCATTTCTCTTCTGACTTTTGAAAGCCTTGTGCCTTTGTCTGTTAGCCTTTAGCATTATGATCGCTAAATCCAAGGCCATTTGGGTCCTTTGTTCTTTATTTCGACATATTTATTAATTCCGGCAGCCCAGGATGCCCCAAGCTTCATCTGAAGACTTAAGTCTTTGGCTCCAGAAAAACATTCTTTCCTCTTTATTTCTCTCTCTCTCTTTTCTTTTAACAGGGACAGAGAGGAGTAAGAGAGAGGGATAGAGACAGACAGACAGGAACGGAGAGAGGTGAGAAGCATCAACCATTAGTTTTTCGTTGCCGTCGCAACACCTTAGTTGTTCATTGATTGCTTTCTCACCTGTGCCTGGACCGCAGGCCTTCAGCAGACCGAGCAACCCCTTGCTGGAGCCAGCGACCTTGGGTCCAAGCTGATGAGCTTTTGCTCAAGCCAGATGGGCCCACGCTCAAGCTATCGAGCTTGGGGTCTCGAACCTGGGTCTTCCACATCCCAGTCTGATGCTCTGTCCACTGCGCCACCGCCTGGTCAGGCTCTTTCCTCTTTTTTTGAAACTCCGAGTAGAAGCTGGAGTTCCTTGCTCGAGCCTCTGACCTGTCCAAGTTGCTCTTCTATCGCTCCCGCTCTAGGAGGTTTCCCAAGCTGTCTCCCATTCCAACTATTGCATTTTCTTTGCTCCCATTTTAAATATCCAAGAGCCATCTCTTTCCCAAATGGTTCCTTTCATAGCTACAGGTGCTTCTATCATAAATGCACAGCCAACCCATCTAAGGAGAATGTGAGAGTTTTCTGTACACTACCTCATCCCTTTCCAGGGAGTTCTGCTTTTCCTTTTTATTTGAAACACTCTCTGTTTTCTGTTGAGTCTCTTCAGAGGTTTAGGGACCCCTGGCTAAGTTCTGTGAGGGACTAAGGAGGACGTTTGTGGCTGTACGGGAGTGAGCAAGGCTTACTGAAGGGGACAGAGGGGGCAAGAGCCCTGTCACTTACTGGGGGACCCCCAATGTTAGAATCTATAGCTTTGCTCTGCTGGGCCACTCTGTGACCCAAAGAGGATCCTTACAGTCTCTGGTCTCAGGGTTGAGTACAGTGGGGCTAACAGCAAGGCTTCTACAACCTCACCGTCAGAAAAACCCCTCCCTCCCGTCCAGAACTGCTCGGGTTTGACCCAACCAGGCAGCAGGGCCACAGACCTCTGCTGAGAGATGGAGTGGGGTGTGCGGTGCCCAGAACCCAATAGTTCCTTACACACCTGCCTTTAGCCCATCTTGGTCCCCTGTCCCAGGAGGTGCCCTATCTCGGATTCCCATGCCTTTCTGAAGTTCCTCAGGATGAACTAGCCACACCCCGTCTGCCAGCCCTCGAACTGAGTTTTCTCTGGGCGGAATAGTCAGGTGTCACTTTCCCATTCTTTCCTTCTTTTCCAATTCTGCTGCAGCTACTCAGCTATCATTGTCCCTTTCCTATTATCTGTCACTCCTTTATAGTAATTTGAATAGCATTTCATGGGAATATGTAGATAAATGTGTACTTTACTTATCAGGCTTAACTGGACATCATTTAGTAAAGTTTATACAAACCAAATATTAGAACTAAGTCCAAATACTTGTATTAATATTTCCAAGATGGAAGCAGCTATCCATCTTGCAGGAGAAGCAAAGTGGAACCTCCTCATTAGCCCCCACCCAATATAATGGGCTCAGAGTGGCACCAGGCCCTGTCACCAAGGGACCCAGAGCATAGAGTCCCAATATACCCTAAAGCAGGGCTATCAATTCTCACAGAACCAGCTTTTACCCAGGACTTCTGACTCCACAGCAAGAATATGGGGTATCCAAGGCTGCTGGTGCCAGCCCCCTGCCGGGTCAGGGTGCAGCGAGCTGTGCTCCCAGCCCCAGGGCCCTTCTCCCCAGCCCCAGGGCACTCGCCCACTTTCTTCCCAGCACTCTCTGCCCCCGCAGACAAGTAGGTGTATGGCATTTAGAGGCATTTGCCTCTGAGAAATTGCAGGTGTTCTGGTGAAGAACAATTTAGGAAACAGTAAGTCACCAGGGCAATAAGCTCCTTCAGGGCCTGGCAGGCCCCAGGGGTCACAGGGCCCTTCCTTGAGTGGCTAGAAGCTGTGCCTGTGGGGAAGAACTCAGGAGCACAGCAGGGCCAGGGTGACCCTGGTGGGAGTGGGATTAGAGGTGCAACTGTGTCCAGTATCAGGTCAGAAGGCATCAAAGGGGGGGCACTGGAGCTGCTCCTGTCTCGTTTCCATGGTGATCTGAGGGTGGTGGTGGGAGGTGGTGTGGGTGCATGAGCAGGGCTGGAAAGCTCCCCACGGGTAACTGGAGGTCACAGCCAGTGGAGCCAACAGGGGTTGGGGTGGGATTGGAACCAGTGGGTCCTGGGAGGGAGTATGTTTTCTCTCCGCATCTCCTCTCTGCACTAGCATAGTGGCAGCAGCTTAGATGTTTTGCAAGTGTGTGTGCAGTGGGCTGAACACACACGTGCTGCAACATGAGGTCGAGGGGCTGCATTTGTCAATGTTCTTGTTGGAAGTAAGAAGAAGGCAAGAAGAAAAGAGAGTCTGTATGTGGAGAAATGTTGTTGGCTGGAATGGGGAGAGGGGAGCCTGGCAGAGACCCAGCCTGGATGAGGCACCAGACTCTGTGGTGGCCTGTGCCAGCAAAGCAGGGATCACCTGGTGGTGAAAGCTGAATAGGCCACATAGCAAGGAGCAAAAAGGTCCCAGCTCTGTGTCCTGTTTGTCATGGTGGAGGGTCAGTGTACCCAACAAGATTTAGGCATGGAAGATAAATCCACAGGAGGGTGACAAGAACTGGAAAGATCATTTTGTCCTGGAGGGGCCAACACCTGGCCTCTAATCCGAGATGACATGTGAGGCACAGTGTGGGGGGCTTTCTGGACCCTCAGTAGGGAGGTAGAATGGGACATGGCTGAGTTGGTCTGAGCAGGGATCAGGGAGAAGCTGCAGTGCTGAAGGACAAAGTGGGGCTGCAGGAGTACATGGGGGTAGGGGTCGGGGGCAGCAGATGGGCATGGAGCCCACCACAACACCGCACCCTCTGTCAAGGTTAGGGGTTCCCATCCAGGGACCCTGGGTGGTGCCTGAGACATCTGTGGAATTAGGACTGGGGAGCTCCTGACATTGACTAGGAGGGGGCAGGGATGCTGATCAATATCCCACAGTGCACAGACAGGCCCCCACAGACAATGACCAGCCCAAGTGTCCATAGTGCAGAGTGGCAGGGGAGAGTAGGGGGGACACACATCCGTGGCCTAGAAACCAGTTGCCCCTACTCCTATCCAGCCAAAGCCACCTTTTCCTCAAAACAAACTTTTTGAGGCTCAGGGGAGTACCTCCCTCAGTGGAGACCAGGCACAGCTGGGCAGGGGCAGGATGGTCACATGTTGTGGGCACAAGGCCAGGACAGAAAGGTACAGGTAATTCTGAGAATCACTAATTCTCAGGTGGAGGAGACAACAATCTTGGGCTTTGAGACATTTGTCCCCCAAGTCAACCTTTTCAAAGAAAACCGCCCCCAATGACTTAAAAATAAAAAGGGAAACAGTCTTATTTTAAATACTGAAGGCTTTAAAAGAAATTATATGGGGAACACAACTTAATTCGTTATTTAGTTCTGCTGTCTGAATGTTACAGCTCATCAGTTGGAGGCAAAGGAGGCTGAGGTGAGAGAGGTATGCTCCAGAAAGAAACAGTGTGTGACAAACAGGCCAGGAGCCCTCCACAGAGGGCCAGCAAGTACAAGGGGGGAGCTTGAAGGGAGCGCAAGGGGTGCAGTAGGCAGGGAGGAAGCCTGCAGGGAAGCTTCCTCTGCACACAGAAGGTTCTGGCCAAGGCAAGCACAGCTGGCTGAGGCCCTGGTCCTCTAATCCCATTCATTTCTGGAGTGCGTGCCTATTTATTGGTGGTCTGTTCTGTTGACCGATTAGAATGAGCCACAATCAATTAGCCATCATGCAAATGCTGCACCAGACTGTTCAGCAAGCTCACCCTGCTTGGAGGGATCAGGAGCTGTAAGGATCTGCCTCACCAAGAAGCTGCTTTTCATGAGAACACACAGATCAGTGGGAATCAAAGGGACAGAAAACAAAAGAAATCAGAAAAGAAACTCACCTTCATGCAGGCTTTCAGGAGCAGATGTGAAAGCATTCTGGGCTGATGGAACATTCTCAAAGAGAGAGGCCAAGAAGTAAGGGAAATATTTGGGTGAAGCTGAGACTGTCCAAGATTCTGGATTCACAGATGAATGCACTGAAAACTAGAACAGCCCAGTTGGAGAAGAAAATTCTGGACTGGGCACGACCACTTAGCCAGGATGATTTTTCCCAGAAAGAGTTCCAAGCATATTTCTGCAGAGTGTGAGAGTGCCACCAACCAGGCACAGCAGAAGGAAGGAATTGGCCAATCCCTCACCCTTTCAATGGCCAGGCCCGGGGGCCAGCTGTCCATCCTCAGTGGGGACAAAAAGAAGCCAGAAGTGACCAAGAGGCTGCAGATGGAAAACTTCGCCCAAGGCCCAGACCCAACCGCTGCCTGTTCTGGTGTGGCCCACAAACTAAGAAAGTTGTGTCAATTTTTAAATGGCCCAAAAGTTAGCCTGACCAGTGGTGGCGCAGTAGATAAAACATCAACCTGGAATGCTGAGGTCGCTGGTTCAAAACCCTGGGCTTTCTGGTAAAGGCACATATGGGAAGCAACTACTATGAGTTGATGCTTCCTGCTTCTTCCCCTCTCCCCACACACCTTTCTCTCTCTCTAAAGATCAATAAATAAAATATTTTATATAAAAAATTAAATGGCTCAAAAGCTAAAAGAATAATAGTATTTTGTGACATGTGAAAATGATATAAAATTCCAATTTCAGTGTCCACAATAAATTTTATCAGGGTATACCATGTTCATTGTTTATGGAATGTCTACTGTCTGGGGTAGCTTCATGGAGTTGAGTGGTTGTAGACAGATCATCTGGCTCTCAAAGCTGAAAACATCCTCACTGGCCCTTTGCAGGAATGCTGGCCAGGCTACTCTGGGCCATCCCTCCCCACCGCAGTGCACACCCAGGGCTCAGCAAGGACTTGCAGAACATTCCTTGGACACCAAAAATAAATCCATTAGAACTCTGTGAGCAACTTACATCTCCGAAAGCCTGGACATTTCCCAGAGGGGGGAGCAAAATGGGGACCACCTTCCAGAACTGCAAGGTGGACTGCAAGGCGCTGCCAGGGGCACAGTGCTCACTGCTGCCTCTATCATGGCAGGAAGCTAATTTCCTCCTCCTCCTGGACCTGCCACCCATGTCCCCATGGCCATGGCACTGATGCCAAGAGAGTGCAACTACTTTACCCTCTCCTCCCCTACTGGACACCAGACACGAGGTTGGGCAGACAACACAATGCCACGAAAGGCAGGGGGCAGGAGGGGTTCCCTGAGATAATGAGGGTGGCAAAAGATGACCCTGGGGGGACAGGTCTCTCACTGACCTCCATGACTGTGAATCTGAGCAGCACATTATCAGAAATACCAAAATGAGCAACCAAAACACAAAATTGGCAGGGGCTCGTGGCCCACACAAACCAAGCACTGGATTCCCTGTGCGCCATGGCTCCAGCATGGTACCTGCCACAGATCAGAGCCAAAAAGGGCCTGGCAGCCCCAACACGAAAACATACAGCTCTCTCACCATGGGTCACAAGCAGAAGAGGAAGAGAGACAGCATGTGCCATCCCAGAGAGGAAACTAGATGGCTAGAAGGTCAAAGGGCCAGCCTCCCAGGAGCTGGTGGACAAGGAGCAAAAAAGAAACGGAATCTAACAACACAGACACGGCTTATTGCAAAGCCCACTGATCATACATGCAAGAAAGCGAAGGGCCTGAGAAACACTCTGATTCAGAAGCAGCAAGAAACTGAAGAGGAAGAGGAGGAGAAGAAAAAAGAAAAGAAAAGAAAAATGAAAAGAGAGAGGCAGGAGGGGACAGCCTACAGCCAGCTACCAGCAGGGAGTGGCTGGGGTAGGGTCACTTACGGTTACCAGGAGAGCCAGGTACAGGGCAGTTCCTTGGCAACTCACCTGCGGAGGAGTTTGGCCTTGAGCGAGGCCCGGGAGGTGCCCCAGGTGCTGAGCTCGGGACTGCTTAGGGCTGTGGGCTTGGTGTGGTCGAGCACTGTGAAGTCCTTGCCTTGCTTCCACAGCTCATAGCGCTCTGGCTGCAGGATGCGCACGAAGACGTCCATGGAGATCTTGACCATGTCCTTCCGGCACGTGCACTGCAGGAGGCAGGGTGGAGACCCTCTGAGCCTAAGGGTGAGCCACCCCACTCTAGAACTTCCATCATGAGACAGGAAATGATATCCTCCTGTCCCAGGTGGAAGTTAAAGTCACTGAATGTTCTTTTTTGAACCATATCCCCCTAAATGGGAGTCTCTAGTCCATTACCTGCCACATGGTACCATGGAATGAGTGCCAGGCAGCTTGGAGCAGGTGCTGCCCTAAACAGGAAGGTCCCTGTGTCCAGAAGCTTCAAGCAAGGGGGAAACACGTGATGAGGACAGGTTCAAACAGGGTCCCTCTTCTGAGGATACAACACCACCCCCTCCAGCAAACCACATGTTCTCAGTGCCTCTACTTCCATGTTACAGTGTCATGGTGGCCCCTGGGACTGGGCATGTGCAGGAGGGACCAAACCATAGGTATCCTGGGACACTTAACACTTGAGGAAGTTGTGGGCCAGAGAAACCAGCCAAGAATCCCAGAATCTAGGCTCAGATAATTAGCCCTCAGTCAATGAGAGGAACCCAGGTGACCCTGGCCTTATCTATGAATGAGGCCAAGATCAGACCTACTTTGAAAAGGAAGAATAGAGAGGATACTTCTGGTCTAGGGCAGGGCTGGCAACCTCCATAAAAGGCCAATCTTTTCAGCTTTGTGGTCCACGCAGTCTCTTGTCACAACCTCTCAATTTTGCACTGTAGCTGAGAATCATCAGATATTACATAAACTAATGGGCATGGCTGTGTACCAATAAAACTTAATTTACAAAGAGAGGCGGGGCTGGATTTGGCATAGGCTACAGTTTGTTGGCTTCTGGTCTAGGCTCCAGCAGCCCCTACAATGTTGACAGACTTCCAGAAGATGGCTCTCCACAGGGGTGGCTAAAGCCATGTGGAAGTTCAGGAAGGGGGTCCAGAGGATGAGGGGACCTCAGGAGTGGCCTTCACCCTGGGATGCCACACTTGCCTTCCTCTAAAGTAGGCACAGCTCTTGCCTCCTTCTGGAGACACACACACCTGAGGACATGCCTGTCCTGAGAACCGTGACAGGAGGTCTTGGGGTAGCTATCCCTCAGGGACACCTGCACGGCAGTTCCTGAAAGCTGAGACTCTTGTGACCACTCTATCTGCCTCCCTGTCAAATAAACACGCTCAGGAAAAGCCTTTTTCCAACGGTAGCTAAAAACTAACTTCTGTTTTAAATGCACATCTCTCCCTCCTTTTTCAACCTCGCTGTCACTGCTACTTTCTCAATAGAAATGAAAGAAACAAAAAGGAAAACAATTAAATGAGGCAATTATGTACTTTGCTCTGACAAGCCCCTCAAATTTCCCTCAATCTTCTCCAGAAACACTGAAGTATTTATGACCCCAAATCCAAGGCTACTGGGGGTGGGGTGCAAGAGAGACTGCAAAAAATGTCCTGGGGAATTAATTCCCTGCAGCCCCAGTGCCTCCACTTTCCCCACTCCCAAGGGTTTGGACTTAAGAACAGCAATGACACAACCACTCCAAGAGGGAGGAAATATTTATGGCCAAGAGATTCCCAGCAAACTCAATTCATTTAATGAAAAATGCACAACACAGAAAGGTTGGCGATGTAATTTGACTGTGGAGTAGCGAGACCACAGATGGTGCCTCTGTTTCAGAATCCCGGCTGGGCCACGGCCTCACCTGCATCACCACTGACAGCAGTTTAAGGGATTTATATTGAGCGGCTCTGCAACTGCTTTTAAGTAATTAAAAAAGCACCTGTGTGCACCCATAGAGGGGTCACATGGACACAAGCTAGGGAGCCAAATGCCCCAATGGCCTAGAGCCCAGCCTGTCCCCAATGCCCCAACCAGAACAAAAGCTACTCGGGAACTCGGGATGGCCACTCTCACAGCTCTGTGCAGACTCTGGGTGGAATGGCGTTTGCCATGGGCTGAGGGTGGAGATTTAGGGAGCATAGGTACCTGGTCAGGAAACAGAAGGAAGAAGGCAGGTCCTCTGGGTCCCAGGAAAGTGAAGTGACAGCTTACTGGGACTTAGCACTCAGTCACAGTAACCTTTATGGGCTGAGCAGCTTAGCTCAGTGATGCAGGCACTGCAGACCCATCAATGTGTTCCAGCTGATAATTTGGGTAAGGAATTTGCTAAGGTAACTTCTTATTAGGAACTTTCAAGGGCTGAACATGCCAGACCCACAACAGCTTCTCCCACCTGGCCACCTTCTCTTCTGGGGCCATGCACAGTGGGTATCACATGCAGCTATTTCACTCTGGGCTCAGAAGCATGCATGGAGTGCCTTCATCCTGCAGAGGTCATCCTGGAAAGGGGATGGGAGCAGGTGGGAGACTAGAGGATGGTGGTGGAGTCCTCAGGACAGCCTCAAAACAGTGCCCAGGGAGGAAACTGAGTCTGAGAACAAACTGCACTGTTGTTTTCCCTAGATTGTCTCCCCTCCAGTCTGTTGGGCTCCCCAAACTTCTGGGACACACGTTTTCATAAGGATCTGCTGGACTAAAACTGACAGTTTCTGCTCCTCTCATTCCAGCTCCTCGACCTGGCAGTCCCCCAGCAGCCCTGTGACAGAGACAGAGTGCACCTTCCCAGGGAGTTTGGTTATGTCCTTAGTTTCTGATGGAGAAACTGAGCACCACCTGACCAGGTGGTGGTGCAGTGGATAGGGTGGACTTGGGATGCTGAAGACCCAGGGTCAAAACCCCGAGGTCACTGGCTTGAGCGTAGGCTCATCCAGCTTGAGCGCAGGATCACAGACATGACCCCATGGTCACTGGCCTGAGCCCAAGGTCGTTGGCTTGAAGCCCAAGGTCACTGGCTTGAGCCTGAAGTCACTGGCTTGAACCCAAGATCGCTGGCTTGAGCAAGGGGTCATTCACTCTGCTGTCACCCCCCAGTCAAGGTACATATGAGAAAGCAATCAATGAACAACTAAGGAGACTAAGGAACCACAATGAAAAATTGATGCTTCTCATCTCTCTCCCTTCCTGCCTTTCTGTCCCTATCTGTCCCTCTGTCTCTCTCTCTGTCTGTCACACACACACACACAAAAGAAGAGGCATAACCATGGTGCGGGGGATGCAGAGTGTGTGGCTTGGGTCCCACTGATGGTCTGGTCTCACAGATGGTCTGCGCTATCAATGGGTCCCTGCCTGTCTGCCTTGGGATGGGCCTCTCATCCACAGGGTGGGCCTGTCCACTAAGGGCTCAGCCCCTATCTGCTCATCCCCATCCCCAGATCCTGGGCCCAGCGCCTATAGCCTTTCTCCATTCACCACTGATGCCAGCAGAGGGAAGAGGCACATTTGGGCTGGGGCTGATGGGCAACCCTCTCTGCACCCCCAACACTTGTGAATAGAAACTGATTCTCAAATAGTGCCTAATATCAAGAGAGGCCTAACAGCCCACAAAGTGTGTCTTAAAGAGCCCTTGACAGTGCCACCATTCCAGGACAAGCCTTGAACAAAATGCAGAACATGGCTCCTCTCAGCAAGCATGCCACTCACCTCCCCTTCCTAGGATCTCACCCAAGGAAGTGAGAAATTCAGACAAAGCGGTTCTCTGCTTCATTATTGAAGAAACATACACACACGCACACTCATGCGTAGGAAAAATTCTAACCATGCTGTTCAACAATTGTGGACAGATTGGATAAATGATAAATCCACCTGACAGCACCATTTAAATAACAGAAACATTCTCAGAACAGATCTGTTATCTGAAGAAATACAAAATGCACAGTCAAGAATATAGTAGTAGCCTGACCAGGCGTTGGCGCAGTGGATAGAGAGTCAGACTGGGATACAGAAGACCCAGGTTCAAGACCCCAAGCTCGCCAGCTTGAGCATGGGCCCATCTGGCTTGAGCAAAAGCTCGTCAGCTTGGACCCAAGGTCGCTGGCTCCAGCAAGGGGTTGCTCGGTCTGCTGAAGGCCCGCGGTCAAGGCACATGTGAGAAAGCAATCAATGAACTAAGGTGTTGCGACGGCAAAGAAAAACTAATGATTGATGCTTCTCATCTCTCTCCGCTCCTGTCTGTCTGTCCCTATCTATCCCTCTCTCTGACTCTCTCTCTGTCCCTGTAGGAAAAAAAAAAAAAAAAAAAGAATATAGTAAAGCCCCAATTAAGAGCAAAAATCTTTAGAAAAAAACAAGAACATCTATCAAACACCAACCATGGTTCTTGTGTTTGTGGAGTCAAAAAATCTTTGTGTTTATTTATTTTTCTAAATCTCTTTACTGAGCAGGTATATGATTTAAGTCAGACTGGGTAAATTATTATGGGGGCAAATCTGGCCTGCCACCTGTTTTTGTAAATAACATTTTGTTACATCACCATATCCTCTGCTGTGTAGCTGCTAATATGGCAGAGCTGAGCAATCACACAGAGACTGCATGGCCTGCAAATCCCCAAATAGTCACTATCTGGTCCTTTACAGAAAGTAAATCCAACTTTGATTTGTCGTAAAATAATTTTTATAGGGTAACTTGAGATCTAAGGAACTCAGTTGTGAAGCTCTCACATGCCAACTTCAGTGAACTGTGTGAGTGATTACAGATATGTGCTCTGGGCTGAATTGTGTCTCCCCATATTCCTATGTTGAAGCCCTGAAGCTCACCCAATGTGATTGTATCTGGAGACAGGAGTATTAAGAGTTAATTAAGGTTAAATGTAGTCATAAGGATGGGGTCACGATCATACAGGACTGATGTCCTTTTAAGAAAAAGAATAAGAGACCTCAAATCTCTCCCAGATCCACCACCCCTCAACATGTGAGGACACAGCAAGAAGTTGGCCATCTGCAAACCAGGAAAAGAGTTCTCAGCAGAATCGATGACCCTGACACTCTGAGCTCAGACTTCCAACCTCCAGAACTGTGAGAGATAAATGTCTGTTGTTTAAGCCCCTCAGTCTCCAATACTTTGTTACCTGAGCTGACTGAGATGGGTATCCTACAGGGAACTTACTATTGTCCCATGTTTTACTGAGCATGGCGAGTTGTACACTCCCCACTACCTGGTTCCAGAATCCACTCTCACCCCGTGCCAGGAGCACCTATAGCCTGATGCCCAGAGGCCTGGCCTCAGTTTCCACCTCTAGGTCACACGCCTCCCACCTGCAATCTCAACTGGCCCCGCATTGTAAGGAAAACAGGACCTCAGTGGGCCTGGGCCAGCTGTACTTCTAACACATTGGGGCCCAGACCCACCTTAAACAGGACCTATGGACCTACGGTTCCACTGGGACCTGCCCCCTGCTGTTTGGAGGCATAGTTTCCCCTCCTAACAGAGGTGCCAGCTCTTAACCCAAGCCACAGATTTCTGTTAATAAACTCAGACACTCATAAATAAAAGAACAGGCCTGACCTGTGGGGCGCAGCGGATAAAGCGTCGACCTGGGAACACTGAGGTCGCCAGTTCAAAACCCTGCACTGGTCTGTTCAAGGCACATATGGAAGTTGATGCTTCTAGCTCCTCCCCCCTTTCTCTCTCTCTCTCTCCATCTCTCTCTCACTCTGTGTCTCCTCTCTGGAATGAATAGATAAATAAAAGAACACAGGATCAAGGTCTTTGAAATGACACCTCAGGAATGAAGGGGCCAGGCCCCTGGTTCCCTAGATTAACTGAAAAGTATTACTCCAGGGCCTACAGCAGAAAGTGAAAAACTGACAACCTTCAAGGTGGGGTCTTCTTGTTCTATCTTTTGTGGTGGTGGTGTGGATGGGGTCCCTCTTTTCACTGAATCAGTCCCGATATGCTACACCTGCAAGCTGTTAACATTTGTATGCTGCTAAGGGGAACATTTAAGATGAGGTCTGAGTTACAAGCATGGCTTCCCCAACAACAGAGCATTGTGTCAAACCTCCTTAGCCTTCAGAACAGTCACTGCTGAAGTGACTCAGTGGAAGCTCAGTGGAAGCAAGCACTAAGGGCCTTTAATTTCCCAAGGTTTTAGATGTTTAAAAAGAAAGGCACCACTCTCAGATTAGATTCTGCAATTAAAACCATAAAAACCCAGAGCAAAATGGTTTCCAACTTTTAGCTCAAAATGAGTCCCATCGCCCACGTCTGATTATACCTTCTGTCCTAGTAAGGCTGAATTGATGCGGCCTCACCGCACAACACTGGGCCCTGCCCTGCAGCAGCTACAGCGGAATCACAAAGAAATACACACATGTGAGAGACAGGAATGTGCGTGCAGAGAAGAGCTATATCCACTAGTGTCCACTTGACCCTCCCCTTGGTTGCCAGGAAGAAGCGCCTAGTAAGTGCTCTTCTCATCCTGCCACTCCAGTTACTGGCACTTTTGCCTAGATGAGGCTCTGGAAGAGGGTCCCTGCTCTTGCCTGCTTGCCCACCCATAACTAAACCTCATGGACTCATTAGAGTCCCTCAGGTATGCATGTGTCCAGCTCCAGATCATCAAGAAAGGGAGACAGAGAAAGAAGGGGGGAGAGAGGGGGAACAGGACAAGCAGAGAGGGGAGGGGAGGAAAGGAGGTGGGAAGAGAGGCAATAGGGAGAAGGAAGGGAGGGGACAGATGGGGGTAGGGAGGCTTTGGCGTGGCTGGAGCTTCACAGGGCAGAACCCCAGCCACCAGAGCTCAGGTCATTCCCCACACAGGGTACCCCCAACACCAAGCCTTCTGTCACATAAGCACTGGCCTATATGCCCCAGTAGCTCAAACCCATCACCGACTCATACAAAAAACTGGAGTCTTGAGAGCTCCAGCCAGAGGCTCAACAAGACGTACACTTGTCACTTCTAAGTGACAAATGACAAGAGTTACAACCAGCAAATCTAAGAGCCCTGGGCCTAATGTGAGCCTCGAGCCAAGAGCAATGAGGCCCTCGCCCTGCATCAGAAGACTGACACATCAAACAGCCTGACACTCATGCCAGGGTCTTCTAGGACCTGCTGCTAAGTTAGAGGAAAATGAGAAAACAGGGTCGAGTGGAGGTTTGACACTGGTTATCAGAGCAGGGCTCCGAGCAGAGACAAACAGACTTCTTTCCAAAGCATAAAAAACAGAAATTGAAATGTCATCTGGCTCAGAGCTGGTGGCCCGTGGGGCCTAGCAGCACTCAGCTGGAGCTGTCCCAGTTGCAGAGGGCACAGGGTAGAGGGCAGGCTCAGAAGGCCCATGGTGCCCAGGCTCCCCATGCTTAGGGTACCTCCCAGAGGGATCAGCCACCAGCACAAGACCCTCAGTGCCACTGGAGACCCCTCTGCAGGCCTATACCAAGGACTGACCGCCTCAACTCCAGCTCTCCCAGCTTGAAAGCAAAATAAATTTAACCTTTTCACAGGTGAATATGAATGCCCAATATGACCCAGAGGGTCTTATTACTTAACATTTCCACAGTGTGAGGTGTGCAAAGAACTTCACCACCACTTATGGGCTGCTACTCAACAAGTGGGTCTCAATCAGCAGGCAGGAGGCCCACATTCCCTGGTTCCATGCCCCCCACCCACCGCCTTATTTCCCTCCCTCAGCCCCAATGCCCAGCCCCTTTCCAGAGGTACCCAGCTCCACATTCACTACTCCTCTCTGGCTCTGATCCTTGCCAGCACTGAGGTACCAGAGTCCTATGGCTAGTCATGTCATTAAAGACAGAAGTGTCATAGCAGGACTAACAGAAATCAAAGGAATGCTATGCACTTCTTGTTGGAAGCTTTTGGTGGTCTGTCCCGGGCTCCTGGACATGCAGGCAACCCTGAAAACGACAAACGAGCCTGGTATAGAGTAATGAGGCTGTGCTGCCTCACACCCTGGCATCTTATCTGCCACAATTCCCCCAATTTAAACAGCACTGAGCTGTAATCAGGGGCCACCTCTTTTAAGAAGGCTGACTAGACATTAGTGTTTCCTCATATAAAATAACAAAGCAGAAAATAATGGGCTGAAAGAGAAAATTATTAAATATGGTTCAATGAAATCATCAACCTAAACAGCATCTGATTATAGGGACCCTCTTACTTTGCAGGGCTATGTGGGGCTCAGACAGCTCGCTAGTCTCTGAGAGTGCTGTGCTGCGCATGGGGCTGAGGGTCTCAGGAACAGCAAACCCCACGGGTGGGGGGAGGGGGAGGATGGGCTAGGAGTGGGCCTGTCTCCCAACTGATGACTTGCTGTCGCCTGCAGGACCATACATCTAGACCCCCGTGACCATTCATTGCCCCACTTGGGATGTCCTAGCTGAACTGCCCAAGAGAATGGGAAATGTCCTGTATCTGTGATGTTTGATGAGTTTACCACTAGCTTGCACGGCTCATAACTAGAACTTGCAGTTGCAACAAAGGCCCAGAATTTTTGGTTTTACTTCATTTTAATTAATTTATAGTTAAATGGCTGCTCACACAGTCAGTGGCTTCTTCCTTCTCTCTCTGCTCACTAAGTGGCCCCACTGTGCAACCAGATCTTCCATGTGCCTTCTATTACGGTCCCACGCCCTGTCCTAAAACATAGGCCCAAACTGGCCCTCCTCTCCACCACACCCCACACACATCTGGGCAGTCTTACCTCCTTTCTCTCCTTCCCTGCAGAGACTTTGTACTTTCTGTTCCTAGTCTGGAATGCTCTCTGCCCTCCATCTCCCATGCTCCCAGGGTACAGTGCTGAAAAGTGCTTCTAAATTCATGCCTAGCAGGGACCTCAGAATGGAACCTGACTTCAAAATTGGGTCTTTGCAGATGTAATTTGTTAAGGTGAGTGGATTAGGGTGGGCCCTAAACCCAATGACTAATGTCTTCATAAGAGAAACAGAGAGACAAAGAGGTGGCCATGTAACAGCAGAGACAGAGAGAACAGAGATGTGTCTACAAGCCAGTGGACACCAAGGGTTTCCAGCCAACCCCAGAAGTGGGGAGAGGAAGGAGAGACCATCCCCTGGAGCCTTCGGAGGGAGATAGCCCTGCTTCATTAATTGGTCAGAGTTCTGCCTTCCAGACAGGAAGAGGATAAACTGCTGCTGCCCAGCTCCCTAATTTATAGCATTTTATGACAGTGGCCCCAGGACATGAACACACCAGGGTTTCATTGCAGCATCAACTGGAACCTCCCCTCCTCCAAGCTGTCGCTGCCCAGCCCAATCATTCCTTTTGCTGGTCACAGTTTCTATAGGGTCAGAAATCTTTCTGGCATCCTTGTCCCTTATCCATCTCCTCCTCTGTACCTCATCAGTCTCACTCCATGTCTCCCAGCAGCTGAGCAATGACTTGCACACTGACTACTGGGGGGGGGGTGCCAAACATGTTTCTTGTGGAACAATCGGGGTGAAGGTTGGGAGGGGGTATAAATGGCACTTCAGCCCACAAAGCATTAACCACCCAATGATGGGGGCAGAAATCTAGCCAAGAAGGTGGCATCTGCTCTGAGGACTCACAGACACAGGCCCCCTGTTTCTGATGTAATTACCAGCACTGCAGCTAGATGCCACAACAAACCAGTTCATTAGGAAATCCACTGGAAGCTCTCAGAAGCACGTCATAAACAAAACAATTCGGTGCCAGCAGGGGCTCCGCCGGTCCCTGGCCCCAGGGCCTGCTTCCCACCACTCCCTCCAGCCAGTCAGCCAGCCCCAACAGTCAGGGACCAGACCAGATCTTGAGGACCTTCACTTGGCAAGACTCTGCCCCTTCAGGAGGCCAGAACCCCAATGTCACTCTCTTTCCCTTTCTACATAAAGGAAGTTTTATCCATGTGTCACACAGGCATGACCTTGGCCCTTTAAGTCCTGTCCCCTTCCTCCTCCTAGACTGTCCTGGGGAGATGTGGCTCAGCTGGACAGCCAAGAAGGTCCTTCTGCCAATCTGTGACCACCCCCCTACCCCTTCTGCACAGATGATGACAACAATTACAATAATAATAATAAATTCAGGGTGCTCTGAGCAAGGCACTTCCCAAGGACGTTCCCATACCACTCCCAACAGCACCTGACTGCTCTGAGGACAGAACTAGGTCCCACTGCCACAAGACCAGCCCTCAGCCTCTCTTCATCTCCGGCCTCTCCTTTCTCTTGCTCAGTGAGACCCCCTCCCCCTCCCCCTCCCCCTCCAGGCTCCATGGCTGCCACCACAAGGGGAACCAGCCCAGCATGAATTCGTAACAAACCTCACCCACCGCACAGCATTTACTTCAGCCAAGAAACAAACTGTCCCCAGCAAGACAGCCCATGGAACACGGGTGGGGGTGGAGGCAGGTGTAGGAGGCAGTACAGGGTGGGGAACATCTCCGATTTGCTCATGAAGGCCCTCCACCCAGACCACACCCTCATCTAGAAAAGTCCTCCATCCTTCCTTTGGGCCAGAGGCGGCCTCTGTCCCCAGAGTTCACCAGCTAGCAGCATCAACAGAGGCCTGGACAGCAAAGAGGATGAGGAAGGAGGAATTTACCCACTGAGGAGCCTCCCTAGCACATGGGGTCTCACCTGGTGATTCTGCCCCCAGGGGACACCAGGCAATGTTGGGACATCTGTAGTTGTCATGACTAGGGATGCTCCTGGCATCAAGTGGGTGGGGACCAGGGATGCTGCTCAACACCCCACAGTGCCCAGGACCTTCCCACAAAGTGACCCCAATGTCAGCAGTGCCAAGATGGAGAGAACTTGTCTGCAGATTTAAACCTCAGGCTCCCAGTTCTACCAGGAAACGCAGTAAAGCCATGATGATGAGGAGTGGGAGGCCCACTGACATAAGTAAGCTGCATACCAGCCAGCATTCTTCTCCTAGCGCTACGTGGCCATGCACCTGCCAGTGGGCTGGTGCCCAGCACCCGGGAACCCACCAGGGGAGATTGGAAAGTGGCACACAGGACAAGTAGGTAGCACCCCACATGAAGCCTGGAAACCCCCATTCCCAGAGAGACTTAGGTGTGAGGACAAACATGGATTTCTTAAGCCCTCCCTCTAAGCAAACAGAAGTCAGAACAAAGCTGTCTGTAACCTGGGGACAATACCAGACACAGGGACAGGGAATGAAGAAGAAAGAAGGGATTGGGGCCAAGAAGAGGTTGGGGCATTTGTCTATCACCCACCACAAGAGAGCTGCAAAGTTCCCGGGAGGGCAAGGAGCAGAGCGGAGGCCTGTCACAGCGCTGAGCATCCAGCTCTCAAGGAACCACAGACAGGTGCTGATGCACTTTAGGATGCCCTCAAACCACCGTGAACAGCATTAACAGAAGCCACGGGAGCACACAAAACTAGACAGAGGCTGGTATATTCAGAAGGGAGGGGGCTGCAATTACACTTGTGATTCTTTGCAACGTGTTCCTCCCTAGACAAATGGAAAGCTTGTCACAGTGGAGCTGTGCTGGAGAAGGGAGCATACGGAGTAGCAGGAACCTTCTGCAGATCCCAGGCCTGGGCCTGGTGCAAGCCAGAGCCCTCCCAGCCATGGCAACAGTGAGGGAGGTGGTGAGAATAAAGGGTAGGGACCACAGGCCTCCATCTCGAGCCCCACCAGGGCTGGGTCAGGGCAGCAGGCTTCTGTGGCCTTGGAACCTCCAGAACTGGAGAAAAGGTGCTTCAGGGAAACCCACCAAACAATTAAGTCCTGCCCATACAGAGCCAGCAGGAGTTTATAAAGGAGTCCCCAGACCAGTCCTGTTATGCATTCGGGGGGGGGGGGGCACTGTTCCTTGCTGAACGCAGAAAAACCTTACTCTTTTGTGCAGAGCGCACAGATATACAAAGAGACATAAGGAGATATACAGCATGTCTATGGTATTAAAACTAGGGGCAATTAGGACGAATGGTGTAAAAAGGGTTTGGGTGAGGAAGTAGCAATAATGCAAAAGGCTGAGAAACATGCCCTAGACCCACCCTTCTAGACTCACACTGGGGGTTCTCCTGGCACTGAGTAAGTAGGTGGGAGCCACGGATGCTGCTCAAGCCCCCAGAGTGTTCATGATGGACCCCCAATACTTCCGTGCTGAGGGGAGACCCTGCCTGAGACTCATGCTTCTACAGTGGATTCTGCCTGCTCTCAATAGTTGCTCCAGAATACGGAGTCTATCCCAAACTAAACTGAGCAGGGAAGGGAGTGCGGGCTCTGAGACCAGCCTCAGGGGTCCCCTCAGTCTCAGCTCTGGCCCTCCCTGCACCACTGTGATTGTTACAACACCCTGAGCTTCCAAGGAAATAAGTTTTAAATGAACCACCAGGGACAGTGACAGGAAGCTCCAGGGGAAGGAACAAGAGGAAAATATATTTCATAGGGCAATTTACTGAGAACCTCGGGCACTGGGCTGCCCAACCCATAAATCAGAGAGTCGAGGAGGCACCTCGGATGCTGGAAAGGCTCAGGGTATGGCCTATTCCAGGCTTATTTGCCCCCCCCCCCCAAATCACCTTCCACTACCTCCCTTTGGGCTTCAGGTTAATAGCCTGGAGGAGGCAGCACGCATTCTTGCAGGCAGCAGAAACAATTTGGTTCATAATGTGGGAGTGGAGTGAGAGCCACTTCCAGAAGCCTCTTCCCTCCTCCACACTGAGTAGAATCCCTCCCTGCTGATGCCTCTGGGGGGAGCTCATGTTTCCAGGGAAGCTGTGTGCTCAGCAGGCAGTGCCCAGACAACTGGTGCAGTTAAGTGCAGGCCTTGCACACCGGGTTTTAAATCTCTTCCGCTCTGTTTAAACCTGCAGTCAAGTTCTTTGGCATAGCCATCAAGCACGTGATGGAGTAAAGAGGCCTCGTCAGGCTTTGCCCGGCACCACCCACCTAGAAAGCAGCTAGGGCCATGCTAAAAGCTAATCCACATGGCGGGCAGACTTGTAGGGCTAATTTGAGTTCAGACCTAAAAAGGCCGATATGTGAACAGTTTATTTTCCCTGAGTGAGAATGGAACATCCCTTTGATTTCCCTGTTGGTAATCCACTACAAAAGCTGGGCATCTAAGCACATACCAGCAATCATTCTCTGAATCAAACAACACCCCGCCCACCAGAGGCTGCTCTAGACACCCCAACTGAGCACCAGACACCCACCAGGAGGAGACCGCAGGCTTAGGGGACACTCAGGGCAGGCAGGGTGTCTCCCAGACCTAGCAGAGGCCTCCAAGAGATGTGAGGAAGGCAGAGGAAGGTCAACGGCATTCAGGGTCTGGCCATCTTGCTGCTGTCACCTTGGCAGTCTCTTTCCCTCTCTCTGGTCCTCACAAGGTCAAAGGAAAACTGCTCCACCAGAGGAGACACACATACAACTGAAGGCAGATGCCCTGTGGAGGTTACCCTTAGAGTCCACCAGCAGTCCACCAAGGGGTCAGGGCTCCACATCCACAGCCCCCAGGGCCTCCCGCTTCCAAATGCCTTTCCCAATAGCATAGGTAAAAAGAAATGCCTTTAGTCTGCCTCCTCCATAACATACACTGGAGTGTTCGTGGACTACAGGACAGTCTGCTCAATGTGCACAAGCATCCACTCGTAGACCTGCCCAAACCCTGTATACTGATCTTTTGAGCTGCTTCAGAATGTTTTGCCCATGTTTTATATTAGATTATCTTTCTCAATCTGATAAAAACTATTCTGGTGATAAGATTTTAAAAAATAAACAGCTTTATCTCAGTATGGTAAGAACTAATCTGGGTGGTAGAATTTTCTTAACATCTTTATTGAGCTATAATTCACACCCCATAATCCACCTATTTAAGTACGTATACAATTCAGGGGTGGATGTGCCTGTTCTGGACATTTCACATAAACAGAATGACACACTCTGGGGCCTTTTGTGTCTCGCTTCTCTCACTAAGCATCATGTGTTCAAGGTTCATCCAAGTTGTAACGTGTGTTAGAGCTTCACTCCTTTTCATGGTCCAGTGGGTGGCAGAAATGGAAGGTCTGTTTCCCCTTCTTTCTACTTGCCTTATTCTCTAATTTTCCACAATGGGTATTCTTCATTCCAAGTTTCCCATAGCTGATGGATGAAGCTGGCTGGATATTCTCCACCCACTCCTTGAAGCTATAAAAATCCCTCCGTAATCCCCTCCTCCTTTTCCTCCTCCCCTTTGTCATCGTCGACGTCATTGTTGGCGGTGGTGCTGTCGTTTTCTAGGGTCCCAAGCTCCCCTCTACTACCCAGCAGCCTGGCCTGAGTCAATATGTAGAAGCCCTTGCTATCTGCTGCCAGTGATGGTGGGACATTGGGGAGGGGCAATTTCCCTCCATAGATCTCCAGATGGAGGCCCAGCCCCACCACAGCCTGGGAAGTGCAGCAGTGATGGGAATTTGTGGTCCAAAAACTGTTTAAGAGTGCCCATCCTTTGATTAGGGTGGGTTTTTGCAGGGAATTGGGTTTGAGTACATTTAGCTGAAGGAACCTCCATCCAGAGGAAATTAAATGTCTGCTCCCTGCTCTTGCAGCCAGTGGGCCCTTGGAGGTGGATGTTACCCATTCACAGGTGGGGGTAGGTGATTTGCAGGTTAAAAATAACTTTAGAATTCCAGGATGGGGAAAGCCACTTGCTCTAACACCTAGTTCCTCAAAGGGAACAGTTCCTAGGGAGAAGGCAAAGTGATGCTCTGTGGAGTCCTTGTTTCTTCCCAACTCTTCCTGTTGCCCAGCCTCCTCTCTGCAGGAGAGAAGCAGAGACTAAAGGAAACCAAAACCAAAACCCACAGTCACTGGAAACAAGGGTGGGGGAGAGTGGGGGGGTGGGGAATGTCTCTAGCCCTGCTTCCATGAGGTGGGGATGGCCTGTTAAATGAGATTTCACATCTCTGGCAATATCTGATATCTGTCCTGCTTAAGGAATCTCAATCCCCATGGCTGAGAAACACAGGAAAGATGTGCCTTTCGGTAGAAAAAGGGGGCGCGCAGCTCCAAACATGATGCCCTGGGAGATGTCCTCATTAGCAGGAGTCTGAAAAGAAACTACACTGAGCTTATGACACCTTAGTGTCAGGGGTCCACAAATACCACCGGACTACCACCACTGCCTAAACAGAAAAAGAGGAGACCTGGAAGTCCGGCTAGATATGGGGTCTCAACAGGGGCTGATCTTGCCCCTAGAGCAGTGGTTCTTAACCTTTTTTGAGGTACCAAACCCACCAGTTTCATATGCGCATTCACTGAACCCTTCTTTAGTGATAAATAAAATATGATTTTTTCCCCCAAATTCAAGACATAGGTATATGTTTTTTTACTGGTGCACAAAATGAGTCGTGCGTGAACATCACCTTGCTCAAAGAACAAAACCAACAAAGTGTATGAACTCACAACAAATTACGGTATTACTTTATTTTGGTCTCCACGGCAGAGGCTTCTCCAAACCCCTGAGACCGACTCATCGAACCCCTAGGGTTCGACAGAACCCAGGTTAAGAACCACTGCCCTAGAGGATATCGGACCAAGTCTGAGCATACCTGTGACTATCACGACTTGGGGTGCTCCTGACAACACATGGGTGGGGGCTAGGGATGCTGCTCAACCCCCCACGGTACCCAGGAAGGTCCTAAATGTCCATAGTGGTGAGGACGGACCCTAGATTGAACCAATGAGCCAGAGTCTGAGGGACTGGGGACACTTGTGTAGCACAGAGTTCCACACACAATGCTCTTGCATACCTTTTCCCTTTTCATGTTAGGATAACTCCAAGAAAGGGCGCACCCTTTTATAGACAGGAAAGCTCAGGGTGGCCCAAAGATCGCAGGCCATGAGCAGGGCAGGCCCAATGTCCCCAGGTGCCCTAAGGTGGGGACACAATGGGTATCCCCTCACTGCAGGGTGGCTGGGCAGGTACAGGTAGCCATACACTTTCCTCCCATGCACAAATGGATAATGAGGGTTAATGCTGGTTATTGGGCAGATAAAATATATTATGCTTACTTTGTTAAAGATGGCGATGCCCACATGGAAGCCCGTTGCCCAGGTGATAATATTAGTTGCTCTTCTTGCTTAGGATGGATGTGATTATATTAATGTGTTGGGGGAGGGCTTTCGCGCCAAAAGGTTTTAATTTTTATTTTATTCATTTTAGAGAGGAGACACAGAGAGAGAGAGAGAGAGAGAGAGAGAGAAAGGGGGGAGGAGGTGGAAGCATCAACTCCCATATGTGCCTTGACCAGACCAGTGCAGGGTTTTGAACTGGCGACCTCAGTGTTCCCAGGTCGACGCTTTATCCACTGCGCCACCACAGGTCAGGCCGTGCCAAAAGGTTTTAAAAGGAAGAAAGATCATGTTGTTCATTGTTCCGGGGAAGAGGGATTACATTCTAGGAGAAGAGCAGAGAAAGGCCACGTGGAGAAGAGGAGAAGCAGCCAAGATGGCGGAGTGCTGAAGGAGAAGCCAGTTTTGTGCAGAGTTTGTACAGAGAGAAGGAGATGGGGAACAGAGGTGAATAAGCTGGTGAGGTAGAAACTTTGATTCTAGGAAACTGGGATAAGTCAGTGGCTTTGGGAGCCCTGAATGGAAAGGGAAGTGTTTTCCCACTGTGTATTTCTTGCCTGTGGGGTGCAAGCTAGGATTAAAGCTAATGGCCCACCAGTTCTTGGCTCCGTTGTTTCATTACCGTCTGTCCGAATCAAACCTGAACCTGCACAGGTCAGGTGGCTGTGATGGTGGGCATGGCTACTGGTGTTACTGCTAAAGTGGCTCAGAAAGGAAACCATCTGGGACAGAAACGCAGAGCCAGGCAGTGTTGTGTGTGCGCTGTAATGAGAGGGTGAAGAGACAGCACAGCCCAGGCAGCAGCAGCACTGGCTGTGAATGCAGCCTGGAGGAGTGCCCTCAGAAGGCCTCTGGCACAGGCTGTGAGCTCTTTTCCCCAGGATTTTATGGCCAAGAGGAACCTGGGAGCCCTCCACCCTGCAGTCAGGAGGCTGGGTGGTGATGCTCTGCAGATGGCTGTGACATTGGCCCTAACTGGCTGGAGGCAAGGCTGGCAGGAGAGGCCCACACCAAGTGGAAAATATTTTCAGCTTTGCAGGCCTGACGGTCTCTGTTTGTAGGTCAAATAAGTTTGCAAATATGATATATATGTTTGCTCGCTTATAGTTTGCATTGGGTGTACAGGACAGGCTGTAAGCAGGCAGGGTCCTTATAGCCTAAGGCTTAGATTTAAGACTAAGCCTTTCCCACCCTTTTAATATTAAGATCTTCTCAACACTAAGCTTTTCCCCACACCCTTGACTGTTGCATGATGTGGGGTGGTGCACTCTTGTGAGGAATCACATTTATGCCTCAGATAAGTGGCTTTGTATCAGAGACTTCCTTATTTGTATACTGACTTAAAGGCTTTAATTTTTACACTATAAAATGAGGGAGACCAGGGGCTTTCTCTCTCAGTTCCTGAAATTAGCATTGCAAGAAGAGGCAGCCAAGATGGCGGAGTACTGAAGAAGCCAGTTTGTGCAGAAAGAAGGAGATGGGGAACAGAAGTGTATAAGGTTGGTGAGGTAGACACCTTTGATTCTAAGAATACTCAGATAAGTCAGTGGTTTGGGGAGCCCCGAATGGAAAGGGAAGTGTTTTCCCACTGTGTGGATTTCTTGCTTGCCGGGTGCAAGCTAGGATTAAAGATAATGGCCCACCAGTTCTTGGCTCCGTTGTTTCATTACCGTCTGTCTAAATCAAATGCAAACTTGCACGGGCCAGGCGGCTGTGATGGTGGCTGTAGCTACTGGCCTTACACTGTTGCAACACTTAACTCCACTGCTACAAGTGAAAGCAGCCACAGACAACAGGTCAACATACAGGCAAGGCTGGGCACCCATCAAATGTTATTTATGAAGGTGTAACTTGAGTTTCATCAAATTACTGTGTCACATGTTCTTTTGATTTCTCGCCCAACTCTTTAAAAATGTAAAAATCATTCTCAGTTTGCAGACCATACAAAAATAGCCTGCCAGTCTGCAAACCCTGCTCTGGAAGGGGATACCTGAAACTCAAAGGCTGGCTATTGGTCAAATAAGTTTGTAAAATACGATTTTTATGTTTGCTCGCTTATAGTCTCCATTGGGGGCTAGGCAGAGCCAGGTATATGTGGTCTGTGGAATTGTAAATTACCTTCCTGCTTAGGGAGGGCCATTGTTTTGCTAATGTATGCTGGAGGAGAAGTTTTCACGCCAGAAAGTTTTGAAAAGAAGAGATGGAGAAGAGGCAGAAAGAAGCCATGTTTGCAGAGTGAGAGCAGAGAGAATGAAGAGTGCTGAAGAAGCCAGTTTGTGCAGAGAGAAGATGTGCATATGGGGGACCAGAGCTGAGGGGCTTTGGGAGTCCCTACTGAGAATGGTGAGGCCTTGGATTCTAGGAGGAACCGGATAATATGTCAGTGGCTTTGTAAGCTCTGTATGAAGAGGGAAGTGTTTTCCCTGTGTGTTTCCTTGTCGGCAGTCGCGAGACTTTAATAAAGGAGTGGCCCATAATTTTTTGGCTCCACTGTTTCTTTACTATCTGTCCGAATTCATTGGGAACCTGGTATGTGAATGGCCACGACAGCCGTGACTACTGGCCTTACACTGGCCAAGTGTGAGAGTCTGGCTTTTGATGACTAGACAGAATAACAGAAAAGGGACAATGGAGAGGGGGAGCTTGAATAAGGTAACAAACCAACAAGTAAAATAGTTCCTAACTCTGGGAAGTGGAAATTCTCCCCAGAATTATGTTTTGATCAAGGTGCTTGAAAGAATTGGCTCAAAACGCAGATGGAGTGAGGCAGCCCAGGCTGGCTCAGAGAAAAAGGGTCCTGGGATCCTCCCTGTTCCCTGAAGGCTGACTGAGGACCTGCAGGTCCCTGAGTGCCATCTAACCTGAATAACGGCCCTGCTTCTGCCCAGTCCTGCCTTTGACATGCCTCAGCTTATTACCAAGAAGGCCAGGTACCAGGGTGAATTTTACAGCCAGGTCTAGTATAGGGGCAGCAGAGCTTGCAAGAGTCAGAAACTGCTGCCCCATTTCAGCACCCTAAATAGCCTGAGGGGTGACATCCAGGACTGCCACGCAAGGATACCTGGTAGCCAATGATCATTCCCTGGCTGAACCCTTTGCCTTCTTGCTGCAGGGGCCTGGGTAGCTGGGCCAGCTCTTCAAGGGAGCCCCACGTGGTACCCAGACATCTACCTTGAACCCCCGCTTGCTCCAAGCACCATGCACCACTTGTTCAGTAATTTCACGCTACGTCGCCTGGGAATGTAAGTATGGAGGTCCAATCTAAGGTTGTACTTCCCAAATGTCACTTGATTGTGAACACATGGCTGAACCCAAAACAGCTTTTAATATCTGGGCAATCCCCACCGGTCCTGCTCAATTTTGGCTCTGACAGCCTCTACAAGACAAGCATGGCCCTGGGTTCATGACTCCATTGCAGTATCTCGCAGGAGGTCACGGGACACACAGGTCCTAAGGATTCTCTCTGCCTTGAGTCTTACCATCCACGGTGCCCCCACATAATGCAAACAACAAAACCACATTTCCCGGGTAGATACTCCTTTAGATCAAACAGGCAAATCCTGATGGTCACGTCTCCTCTTTTAGCAATGTCCATCTGTGACAGTCCCAACACGATTTTCTTTTCTTTTTTTAATTGAGAGGTGGGGAGGCGGAGAGACGGGGAGATAGGCTCCTGCATGTGCCCTAACTGGGATCCGGCCGGCAAGCTCCCTATAGGGTGATGCTCCGCCCATCTGGGGCCACTGCTCTGTTGCTCAGCAACTGAGCTACTTCACCACCTGAGGCAAGGCCATGGAGCCATCCTCAGTGCCCAGGGCCAAATTGCTTGAACCATTTGAGCCATGGCTGCCAAAGAAGAGAGAAAGAGAGAGAGGAGTAAGGGTGGGGTGGGGTGGGGTGGAGAAGCAGATGGTCGCATCTCCTATGTGCCCTGACTGGGAATCCAACCTGGGACTTCCACACGCAGGGCCAACGCTCTATCACTAGGGACGGAAGTCCCTCTGCCTCCCCAACTCTCACTAAAAAAACAAAAAAACAAGCAAATAAAAAAAACCCTAAGACTTCCACACGCTGGGCCGACACTCTACTGCTGTGCCAACCAGCAAGGGCCCCCACCACGATTTTCTGAATTAAGTATAAAAAGCCCAATGCTTTAAAATCCTGGAAACGTCTCCCCCATCTTCCTTGCTACAAAGCCCATTTCCTTTTCTAACTCTGCAGAAGAAGCAAAGCTAGAGAAACATATCATTAGAAAAATAAAGGCTAGCCACTTTGTCTAGAACAGCACTGCCCAATAGAAATATAATGCAAACTACCTTTCTATTATTAATGTTTCTGGTCACCACATTCAAAAAGTGGAAAGTAACAGGTGATGTTAACTTTAATGATATATTTTGTATAATCCAATCTATGCAAAAATCAGTCTACATAACTAATATAAACAGACTTTTGGTGAGATATTTCCTGTTCTGTTCCACACAGAATCTTCGATACCATGCATGTTACATGTTCATGGCTCATCTCCATGCAATTGAGCCACATCTCATCTCAAAGCCACAACACCCGTGAGGGGTCAGTGGCCACTACAGTGAATACCAGAGCTTAGACCCTCTCTGTAAAGGTCTGGGGTCTAGAAACTACTAAACGCGTCAGGGTCTGTGTTCCAAGCACACCTCCTCCACACAGAACCCATCATTTGTCCTGACTGGGAACAACTAAGTGATTCTGTAGAGAAACCCAAGGTGCCAATATGGGAGGCTGGCAGGAAACACCCTGTTTTCACCCTGTACAAGTCCAGCTGGAGGGGCTTCTGCTCCCATGTGCCCCAGCACCAGAGTGAGATACCCACAATTGGCTGGGTTTGTCTTTGCCATGGAGAGAAAAGGCCAGAGAGGCTGAAACCTGTGAGCTGAGGCAGATCGGCCTGAGTCCAGCCCGATGGAAGAAGCCTGCTATCATCCTCTGCAGTGGGCCAGACAGGCATCAATGACTGCAATGACAATCCAGGGGGGGAGGCCCCTGATACCAGCATCTTGGAAAGGGCTTTGCCTGGGCCTGCTGCCAGCCCAACAGTCCTCTTTCCTACTTCTCCCTCCAAGGTTCTATCATCCCCCACTTGACTGGGTGGGCACACAGTTCATGAGCCCTGTTTATATCCTGTCACATGGACCTCCAAAGCCACTTCAAACTTCCAGGGGGAGACAAACAAGAGGAAAGAGTGAGTCAGGCATGACCCAGACCCACTCGCAACAGCTCTGTGGACTTGCCACAGTGCCCTCCAAGCTATCAATCAAACCCACAAAGACAAGTGCAGTCAGAGCTAAGGGAATCTGAGAACAAACACTCAGTTAGGATGTTATACCTTTTGGCCCTGGAGACCAGGAATGGCAAATTATTGGGGGGGGGGGGAAAGGATGCCTGACCTGTGGCAGTGCAGTGGATAGAACATTGTGAGGTCACACAGTTCAAATCCCTGGGCTTGCCCGGTCAAGGCACATCTAAGAAGCAACTACTGTGAGTTGATGCTTCTCACTCCTATCCCTCTTTCTCTCTCTCTCTCTCTAAAATCAATAAGTAAAATCATTTTTTTTTGAGAGGAGGGGAGATAGAGAGACAGACTCCCACATGCACCCCGACTGGGATCCAACCAACAACCCCCATCTGGGGCCAATGCTCAAATCAACACAGCTATCCTCAGCACCTGAGGCTGATGCTCAGACCAACTAAGCTATCCTCAGCGACAGGGGCCCACACTCGAACCAGGAGCCCACACTCGATCCAACTGAGCCACTGGCTGAAAGAGGGGAAGAGAGAGAGAAGCAGGAGAGGAAGGAGAAGAGAAGCAGATGGTCGCTTCTCATGTGTGCCCTGACAGGGGATTAAACCTGGGATGTTTGCACACCTGGCCAATCCTCTAACCACTGAAAAAAACAGCCAGAGCCTAATTTATTTAATTTTTTTTTAAAAAAAGTAGCCCTGGCCAGATAGCTTGGTTGGCTAACACATTGTTCCAAAGCGCAGAGGTTGCCAGTCTGATCCCTGGTCAGGGCACATACAGGAAGAGACTGATGTTTCTGTTTCTCTACCTCTCTCCCTTCCTTTCTCACTAAAATCAATAAATAAAAAGTTTAAAAAAAAAGGAGTCTCTTCACCTTTCAGTATCCTCCAGGGATGGTGATGTAGCAGGCAGTCCCCCAGGCCCAGAGGGTAAGGGCTCTGCCACACTGGGGTTTTCCCAGGAGACAGAGAGCCCCGGCTCCAGGCCTGCCCAGACATTATTTGCTGCATCTACCCATCTCACTCATGCCTTGTCCCCAGGTGAAAATTTTCTGGGGACAAGTTCACTGAGGATCCCAGAACAGACCTTAATGGAAAGTTCAGGCTCCCAGCCACTGCACAGTTCTGGACGAAAGCCAGCTAGGAGGGATTGGCCCCCTTTTTAGAGTCTTTCATGGTGTTTGAGGACACTTACCTGAGTGGCCACCTTGCCGTAATCAATCCACCGCAGGGTGGCAAAATTGGTTGATTCAGCACAGTTGAATCCGTGATTGAAGCCAGCATGGTAGCCATAGGGGAACGTGATCATGAACTCCCCAGCCTCTTGCGTGATCTGAGGAAGAAGAGTCTGATCAGTGAGGGTGCTGTGTGGTAGACTGCAAGGAGCAAAAGCCTTTGTAAATTCGAGGCTTAGCAAAAGGCTAAGTTCTCCCACCTCCACCTCCATATTGGCTATGATGTTGAGTATTTGCACTCACTTCACTTGCTTGCTTAAGTTGCTGGAAGCAATTTACATGCCCTTCCTCTCACCCTTTGTTTGTTCAGATGTTGGTTGATTTCACTTATGCATGGTGGGGGGATTCCTATTTATGCCTTGGGAGAGTTCCTGTTTTTGCCTCAGATGTGTAACTTTGTATCAAAGACTTCCTTATTTGCATATGGCTATATAATAAAGCAAAGGAGCTATGGGGCACTTGGATATTGCCATCAGCATTGAAGCCTCCCCATCCTAATCCCATTCTCTATTCTCCATGAATCTATTTTCTTAACTACACACCGTTCTCCCTCAGGACCCAGAATTACTAGCGGCGCTGGTCCAGGTGACAGAACTCCCCAAATGTGCACAGTAAGTAGTTTTTGGGGAGAGTATAGTAGGGAGTAATTATGGGACAATTAGGGTCAAAAGTAGGGGACCTTTTTGTAAGAAGAGTTATGCAGCTAGAATGCCTTTTACAATATATTCAAGATGTATGCTCCTGGTTCCCGAAGAAAGGAATGGTTAGTTCTGCTACAAGGGGGAGCAAGTAGGTAAAGTTCTGAAAAGTCAGTGGTGTGAGGAGACTATGGCAGGTGTTTCTGTACTTTGCAGCTTGGGAGCTAAGGAACGTGTGACAGTGTGGCTGTTCCTAGTTCTCTCCAGGTGCTTAGTCTGCCACTCAGCTAAAATTGAGGTAGAAGAGAAGTCTTGTCATGGTCTTCCTGAGCGGCCAATTATAGCAATAGCAACTGTGGAATTTGAGAATGGGTAGGAGACTCAGCTATTGAAGTTATATTATAGCTTTTCCTGTTATTGTCTGATTTTCTTTAATGTGTAACCAACAATCCTCTGAACTATTACTTTGTTTCTTTCCGATTCTTTGCCTGGAAATTTAGGTAGAGGACCCCTGGTGGATTTGACTACAAAATTTCTCATGCAGCCTGACCTGTGGTGGCACAGTGGATAAAGCATTGACCTGGGAACACTGAGGTCGCCAGTTCAAAACCCTGCACTGGTCCGGTCAAGGCACATATGGGAGTTGATGCTTCCAGCTCCTCCCCCCTTTCTCTCTCTCTTTCAGTGTCTCCTCTCTAAAATGAATAAAAAATAAAAAAAATAAAAAAATTTTTTAAAAAAAGATGATTTAAAAAAAAAAAATTTCTCATGCAGCTGCCAAGAGCAAATTTTCTCAGGGAGATTTTCTTTAGTCCCTCTGTCAGAAAATGCCCTGACTAAAATCAGGCAGGCATCTTTCTAATCTGGTTGTGCTCCAGGGTTTCTCTCTGGTTTGTCTGGTTCATCTAATTCTTGTTTCTATTTAGTCTTTGTTTAATGTTGTCTAAAATGTGTCTGTTTTTTTAAGGCCTGAATTAAGTTCTTGCACGCAAAAATTGGAAATGCCGGCACTAATATTGAAAAAATAAAATGATTTTAGAACTTGTAAGGAGAGCTCATTTAAATTTAAGTAGAATGTGTATTCTTAAGGCTTACTAATTTTGGTTAGTGAGTTGTGAGGTGTGTCAGAGTTAGGAGCCAAATAGCAATTCAAGTATTAGGATTAATCAAAGTCATATGTTATACTTGTGTTTTTGTGCATAAATTGTCTTGTTTATGTGTAAGGCTTTACTCAGTTAGGTAAAACAAAGGAATTGAGCAAAATTAAGCAGGGCCCTAATAAGTCTTTTCAAGAATTTGTCTCAAGCTGCTTCAAGCAGTTAGAACAGTGGTTTTTAACCTGGGTTCTATTGAACCCTAGGGGTTCGATGAGTCAGTCTCAGGGTTTCGGAGAAGCCTCTGCCATGGAGGCCAGAAGAAAGTAATACCGTAATTTGTTGTGAGTTCATGCACTTTGTTGGTTTTGTTCTTTGAGCAAGGTGATGTTCATGCACGGCTCATTTTGGGCACCAGTAAAAAACATACACCTATGTCTTGAATTTGGGGAAAAAAATCATATTTTATTTATTACTAAAGAAGGGTTCAGTGAATGTGCATATGAAACTGGTGGGTTTGGTACCTCAAAAAGGTTAAGAACCACTGAGTTAGAAGAATAGTATAAGGATGCTAATTCTGCTTCTCAGGCCACATCCTGCAAAAGGGGCCAAAAGGAAATCAGGGATTTGGCTCCTCTGATTTTGCCTATTGGAATCAAAAGATAGGTCAGGAATGCCCTGAAATGGAACTAACAATACAAGAGTGTAAATTTAAAGGACTTTTAGATATTGGAGCTGATGTATCTGTTATTGCTAAGCTACATTGGCCTCCTTCCTGACCCACTTATGCAGCAGCCACAGAATCACAAGGTATAGAGCAGAGTAAGTCCCCTCAACAAAGCTCTAGTATTATACAATGGGAAGATAAAGAGGGCCATTCTGGACTTTTTCAGCCTTATGTGCTCCCTGGATTGACAGTTAATTTGTGGGGTAGAGATGTTTTGAAAAATATGGGAGCATTGGTTATCAGTCCTAATGGTTTAATCCAGGGGTCCCCAAACTATGGCTCAGGGGCTGCATGCGGCCCCCTGAGGCCATTTATCCGGCCCCCGCCGCACTTCCAGAAGGGGCACCTCTTTCATTGGTCAGTGAAAGGAGCAAAGGATGCATCCACACCCATAGTTCCCATTGAAATACTGGTCAGTTTGTTGATTTAAGTTTACTTGTTATTTATTTTAAATATTGTACTTGTTCCCATTTTGTATTTTTACTTTAAAATTAAAGATATGTGCAGTGTGCATAGGAATTTGTTCATAGTTTTTTTTATAGTCCAGCCCTCCAACAGTCTGAGGTACAGTGAACTGGGCTCCCTGTGTAAAAAGTTTGGGGAGCCCTGGTTTAGTCAGTACTCAAATGCTTGATCAGGGATTTTTATCCACTAAGGGACTAGGGAAAGAACAGCGGGAAATTCTTACCCCTGTAGAAGTGGCACCCAATACCAGAAGGTGTGGATTAGGATATCAAAATTTATCATAGGGGCCTTGGTAGCATCCTGTTTACCCCAATAATGCATTGTACAGACCCAATTACTTAGAAATCAGATAATCTTGTATGGGTAGACCAATGGCTCCTTTCTCAGGAGAAAGTTAAGGCAGCTGCTCGATTCGTACAAGAGCAGTTGCAGCTTGGGCACACTGAACCATCTAATAGCCCATGGAATACGCCTATATTTATTATTAAAAAGAAACTGGAGGCTATTACAGGATTAGAGAGCAATAAATAAGACTGGAAATTTTGGGTCCTCTCTAGCTAGGACTGCCTTCTCCTGCTCCCATTCCATAGAATTTTCACCTTGTAATTACTGACTTGAAGAATTGATTTTTTACTATTCCTTTAAGCCCTCATGATTACAAGTGTTTTGCATTCAGTGTTCCTTCAGTTAATTTCCAGGCTCCAATAGAGCTATATACCAGTGAAGAGTTTTGCCTCAGGTATGGCTTACAGTCCGACCTTGTGACAAGGTAGGACTGTTAGCTATACCTCCTTGTGCCAAAAATGTTTCTCAAGCTATCTCTCCAGTACGAAGGCAGTACCCTAAGGCGTACATAATTTATTATATGGATGATATTCTTACTGCTCATCCAGATACATTTTGCAACAACTAGAATATTCTTTGAAAGAATCAGGACTTTATATAGCTCGTGAAAAGGTACAGCAATCTTTACCTTTCTCTTATTTAGGACAAATTATCGAGGGACAACAAATTTGTCCACAAAAAATTAGAAACCAGGACAGATCATTTGGACAGATCAGAAACTTTAAATGATTTCCATAAGTTATTAGGAGATATTAATTGGCTTAGACCTTCCTTGAAAATAACTACCAGGGAACTGAAGCCACTTTTTTATATTCTTAGAGGCTCAGCTGAACCAGCTTCTCCTCAGCTACTTACAGCTGCGTGACAGTAAGCTTTAAAGCTTGTAGAAATAGCCTTGCAACAAGCACAACTAAAATGCATAAATCCTGAAGAATCAATTGCCTTACTAATTTGTCCCTTGAGTTATATTCCAACGGGACTATTGTGGCAAGCTTCATTCAGGTCCTATTGAATGGATTCATTTAGCTGTTACTCCTAAGAAAGTTTTTATCTCCATATTTTGATCTTGTCACCTCCCTGATTATCAAGGGGCATAGGCAACTCTTACAGCTCATAGGTTTTGAGCCTCATATCATTGTTCCTTTTTCAAAGAATCAACAACAATGGCTCTGGGAAACTTCCACTAAATGGCAAATTGCTTTTGCAAATTTTACAGGCCAAATTGATTCTTACTACCCAGCTGATAAAATAGTTCAATTTCCATTAATTACTACATTTGTCTTCCCTAAGACAATTGTTAATGAGCTCATTCCTGAAGCACCTACACTCTTTACTGATGAATCTAGATCAGGAATAGCAGGATTAATAATCAATGGACAATTTTATATTGAAAGTCACCTTAAAATCAGCTCAAAGAATAGAATAACATGCCATTATCATGGCTTTCCAGCATTTGCCATGTTCCTTCTTTGATCTGTATACAGACAGCAAATATTTACTTATAGTTGTTTCCACTTCAGAGACTGCTGTCTTAGGGACAACTGCTGATGAGGAACTATTTCAGCAATTTCTCCTTCTTTTCAAAGACTTGTACATCAACATAGAGCTCCATGTTTTATAGGTCATATTCGAGCTCACTACATGCTTCCTGGAGCTTTAGCACAAGGGAATGCCCTTGTTGATCAAGCTACCCAAAAGAAAATTATTGGAGCAACCATTACAAATCAAGCAATCCAGTCTCATACTACTATTCATCACCAGAATGCTGCAGCCCCGCGTAAACAGTTTCAACTTTCTCAGGAAGCAGCACGGCAGATTGTTCAATTCTGTCCAAAGTGTCCTGTACTACAGTCTGTCCCTCCCTTAAGAATTAACTTTCAAGGACTCCTACCAGGACAACTTTGGCAAATGGATGTTACTCATATATGTATCTTCATTTGGCAAACAGTCCTTTGTCCACATTACAGTGGATATTTATTCTGGATTTATAGTAGCCTCTGCCAGAACAGGAGAGGCTGCTAAGCATGTTATAGCTCATCGTTTGTATGCATTTTCTATTATAAGACTTCCTAAACTGTTTAAAACTGACAATGCTCCTGCATACGTAGGAAAAGCATTTACTACATTTTGTTAGAAGTTAACATAAAGACAAGTATTTCTTAAAATCTTTGAAGTCAACAAATATTTAAGGTCAATTTTAATTTTTATTTTATTCATTTTAGAGAGGAGACACAGAGAGAGAGAGAGAAAGGGGGGAGGAGCTAGAGGCATCAACTCCCATATGTGCCTTGACCAGACCAGTGCAGGGTTTTGAACTGGCGACCTCAGTGTTCCCAGGTCGACGCTTTATCCACTGCGCCATCACAGGTCAGGTGTTAAGGTCAATTTTAAAAAATATAAAAGGGGAGCCATATCCTGGAACTCCTGCAAATCTTCATTATCATGCTTTTTTACTTTAAAAAAAATTTCTTTTGAATGCTGATGTACAGGAAATGCCAAACCTCTTTCTCCTGCAAACTTCTACCCTCTTTTATTTGATCCAGCTAATTAACACTGTTTTGTCCTTTTCCAAATAGGTCCAGATATATGGAAAAAGTTGATATAGGTGGATGAGGACCCCCAAACCCCTCTATGAGATCTTCTGAGCATGGCTTTAAAGTCTATAATGACCAAGAGGCAGACAAAGCTCAAAAGAGATCAGGTAAAATACCAGCTCTTGGCATATGCCCTTAAAAGCTCCAACACCCCCCAAAGGGGCCTCATAGGACTCCATCTGGGCCCTGCTTCAATAGAGGAAAAGATGGTCATTGAGCTAAAGTCCGCTAGGCTTCTCGGACCCCACCAGGGACATGCCTTTGCTGTGGGGAAAAAGGGACACTAGAAGGTAAGCTGCCCCCTCGCTTCTCTAAGGGAGGGTTCAGTCTCTTCCGGCCCTGCTCCAGCCACCTGTGACCTAACCTTACCCAGCCTGCTGGGACTTGCTACTGAAGGCTAAAGGTGCCCAGGGCCATTGGCCCCATCTGACGTCATTGTGGACGAGCCTAGGGCAGTGGTCAGCAAACTCATTAGTCAACAGAGACAAATATCAACAGTACAAACGATTGAAATTTCTTTTGAGAACCAATTTTTTTTAATTTTTTTTTACAGGGACAGAGAGAGTCAGAGAGAGGGACAAATAGGACAGACAGACAGGTACGGAGAGAGGTGAGAAGCATCAATCATTAGTTTTTTGTTGCCGTTGATACACCTTCGTTGTTCATTGATTGCTTTCTCACATGTGCCTTGACTGCGGGCCTTCAGCAGACCGAGCAACCAAGCTGACGAGCTTTTGCTCAAGGCAGATGGGTCCGCGCTCAAGCTGGTGAGCTCGGGGTCTCGAACCTGAGTCTTACACATCCCAGTCCGACGCTCTATCCACTGCGCCACCGCCTGGTCAGGCGAGAACCAAATTTTTTAAACTTAAACTATATAGATAGGTATATTCTTTAGCAAGGTAGCGCCTGCACGTATTTTGTGGAAGAGCCACACTCAAGGGGCCAAAGAGCTGCATGTGGCTTGCGAGCTGCAGTTTGCCGACCAGGGGCCTAGGGTATTTCTTCCAAGTAGCAGGTAAACTGATGAAACAAGGGCCACTTACTATGTCTTGCCTGAATATTCGGGGTTTTATTCATCCCTCAAAGATCTCTGTTGTGGGTGTTGATAGTCCTATTTTCTGCTCTGTTTGTCTCCTTTATTCCTCTTGCCTCAATGCCCCATGCCTATTTTAGGCTAGGACCTGCTCCTAATTTAGACGAATTTACCTCTGCCACCCAGCATGGTGTATTCCAAGGTTCTCCTCACCACCTCCACGGCTGCAAAACTCCAGGAAAGGGCCCCCTGGTCTCATTTCTCCAGGCTGAAGAGAAGAGGGGCTCTCTCTCCACACATGCCTGCAGATGGCTTTTCCAGCCTACCTGAATCATTACCAGCCAGAAGCAGCGGTCATTGGGACTTGGACACTAGCTGCAAAGGGTAGAAATGTGACAACAATTCCAGTGCCGTGTGGACTTTTCCTTGATGTATTTCCTGGACTCCTGCTCCTTGTGATAGCTCTCAATGGGACTGAAGTGGGGTTGGGTTGCATCTGCAGGGATGTGGAATGGTGATGGTGCCAACATGGACTTGGTGAAATTATATTAACATATTAAGGACATTTAAAACAGCAAAGACTCTATTATAGATCCTGCTGTATTGGCTAAAAATTTGCTTGATAATCTAAAAGGCTTTAATCCCTTTAATGTATTAGAATACTTGTTCGGATATCTGTTAGCAGTTTGTGTTTATTCTGTATTTTTCAGTCTGCCTCCTAATTAGAATCTGGGAAACTTAAGAAATCAAATGAGTGCAAATCTCAGCACACAAATTAAAAGTAAAAAAGAAAAGGAGGATATGTGGTAGACAGCAAGTGACAAAAAGGCTTTGTAAATTCAAGGCTTAGCAAAAGGCTAAGTTCTCCCCACTCCCCCTCCATACTGTCTATGATGCTGAGTATTTGCACTCACTTCACTTGCTTGCTTAAGTTGCTGGAAGCAATTTACATGCCCTTCCTCTCACCCTTTGTTCAGATGTTGGTTGATTTCACTTATCCATGGTGGGGGGATTCCTGTTTATGCCTTAAGAGAGTTCCTTTTTTGCCTCAGATGTGTGACTTTGTATCAAAGACTTCCTTATTTGCATATGGCTATATAATAAAGCAAACTGGGCGCTATTGGCGCTCGGATATTGCCATCAGCATTGAAGTGGCCTCCCGATCCCATCCTCTTTTCTTGATGAGTCTATTTTCTTAATTCCGCACCATTCTCCCTCAGGACCCAGAATTACTAGCTGCACTGGTCTGAGGCAGTGCTGACAGGTGAGGGGGTAAGGCCCAGAATTGGAAGAGTAGTTAATTCATGGCTCACCTGCCAGAACCCCGCATTAACTAATGCCTGGCCTGGGGCAGGGACTGGCTAGTGGGAAGGCCACCAGGAGCTACCAAGGAGCACAGAAGGGGGATGTGGGCTCAAGGAGCTCCCAACAGGTGCCAGCAAACCCTGACTCAGGAGCCAACAGAATCTGACAAGTGAAAAGTGGCTCTACCTAACTTAACAGGCTCCAGCCAATTTCCCATGTGGCTAATAAAGTAGGTATGATGGCAGCCAGGTCAAAAGCTCACTATATGACCTGTTCACCATAACCTAGCTGGAGCCCTGAGGTAACAGACACAGTAAGCACTCCTCAGAGGGGTGAACTGCAGATACAGAGGGACTGCTAGATGCTACCATTCTAGGCACTTTTCGGTTTTGGTGAGGAGGAGGTCTCCTGTTTTAGAGGAAGGTGGCCATGTCACACCTCCTATCTAGTATGAGATGTTCCCATATATCGGGGGATGGGAGGACAGCATTGATGGTAGCTGCAGAGGTTCTGAATGAAGGACGGGGTGTGTGCACAGTGCAGTGTCCTGCCCTAACATGACTGAAGTTCCCATAGGTCATGCAAAGAAACTCCTATTCCGAGAGGTGGGGCCATTCAAAGAGACAAAAGAAACACAGCATGTGTGAGGAGACAATGTCAAGGTCAGAGCTCTCTAATGTTTCTAGACCTATTCAAGTGGTCTGGACAACAAGACACTGAAACAGACTCCAAACCCAGGAGCGGAGCATGAGTGACGGGGTGGAGCCCACAATGACTCCAGATCAGTGCTTCTGAAATCACCATCAAAAAGCCTGCAGAAAAAGGTGGCAGCTGCAGCTTCATCACCCCATCTAGGGAAGGGATACTTTCCATGACCACACTGAACACCCCCACCACTCTTCTGCTAAGCTGCCTATCAACCAAGCCCTCTGACAGATGACTGTCCAAAGACAAACCACACACAATGGTGTGAATTGTTTCCACTCTCCAGGACTCATGAAGTGGGATTGCTGGCTTAACCCACAGTGGTAGAAGCTGAGGCTGGTGGCATGGTAGCAACTTTTTCTTAAGTCAGTTGGGCCTGTCTTTCCCTTGATTTACAGTCAATAGAAGACACAGATCACAGGTTGTGCAGTCTGAGTAATCACCATCCCAGACAGAAACAGCCCATTTCTGGCTCTCTGGGGATTGAAATACCCCAGTATCATTCATTCCAGTGTGCTTTCTTCTACCACATTGTTTCTTTCTAGGGTTTTTGTTGTTGTTGTTGTTGTTGTTTTACAGGGACAGAGAGAGAGTCAGACAGGAATGGAGAGAGGTGAGAAGCATCAATCATTAGTTTCTCATTGCCGTTGCAACACCTCAGTTGTTCATTGATTGTTTTCTCACATGTGCCTTGACCGCAGGCTTTCAGCAGATGGAGCAACCCCTTGCTGGAGCCAGCGACTTTGGGTCCAAGCTGGCGAGCTTCTTTTTTATTTTGCTCAAGCCAGATGGGCCCGCGCTCAAGCTGGCGAGTTCAGGGTCTCGAACCTGGGTCTTCTGCATCCCAGTCCGATGATCTATCCACTGCGCCACCGCCTGGTCAGGCTCTTTCTAGGGTTTTATGTAAATGCAATCAGACGGTCTATACTCCCGCATCTGGCCTCTCTGCTCTTTTTGTTTGTTTGTTTGTTTGTTTTGTTTTTTAACAGGGACAGAGAGAGGTATAGATAGGGACAGACAGACAGGAACAGAGAGGTGAGAAGCATCAATCATTAGTTTTTCATTGCCATTGCAACATCTTAGTTATTCATTGATTGCTTTCTCACATGTGCCTTGACTGTGGGCCTTCAGCAGACCAAGCAATCCCTTGCTGGAGCCAGCGACCTTGGGTCCAAGCTGACGAGCTTTTTGCTCAAGCCAGATGGGCCCGTGCTCAAGCTGGCGAGCTTGGGGTCTCGAACCTGGGTCTTCCGCATTCCAGTCCGACGTTCTATCCACTGCGCCACTGCCTGGTCAGGCTGGCCTCTCTGCTCTTTGAGATTCATTCATCTCATGTGTACATCTGTCTTTCTTTCTCTCTCTTTGCTCCTATAGATAATTCTGTGACAGGGATGTGTCACTATTACCCATTCCCCTCTCAGACATGTGCTTGCATTCTTTTGAATAAACTGACATAAAGGGGGGCCTCAGGGTCTCAGGGTGGGTGCATGGCCACTTCTCCAAGAAACCTCCAACTGCTTTTCCACAGTGGCTGCCTATTTACACCAGCACTGGTGGTGAGTGAGCGTTCTCTCTGCTCCCCTCTCAGCATTTGGAGGTGTGCAGCGGGATCTCCTTGCGGCTTTGGTCACCTTTCCCTGAATAGACAGAATGCTGCACCACATTGGTTTGTACATACACCTCCTTGTGCAGTCTGTTCAAGCTTTTCACCACTCCGTTTATCTCATGGTTCATCTTTTTATTGATTTGTAGAAGTTCTTGGGTCTGCTGATCTTTACTTATTCCCCCAGAGAGATGAGCAGAAATCACTGGATTCATTTAAGTACCAGTGAGGCATCAAACCAGGTGGGGGGAGAATGGGTAGCGGGAACATGGGGTGAAACTTCCAGAAGCCAACCACAGAGTCAACAATCAATCAAAACCGACACAGTCTGGAGAAAAGCCAGTGCTTAAGAATACTAAGATATTTTTCTTTTCAAATAATGAATTGCACCAATCAAGGGAAGTCAGTGTGCATTAGTATATTTTTAAATTCCTGTCCAAGTGACAGCCGCACGTGAGGAATAAAGCATGCAGTAGGAGATGGGGAGAGAGAATATTCGCGTGTACCCCATCTATGGCAAGGGCTTTCTGGGCAGGTTACTGCAGCAGGACTTAGAGATTTGATATTTTTAGTGCGGTTACTGATTTTCTTTTTTTTTTTTAGCTGACCCTGGAAAGTGCTATCTCACTTATCCTCCACTGCCAATTTGCATGCTCCCCTTCTCTCCACCAGAGCATGGCTCTGTGTGAGTACAGCACCTTCTGGGGCCACAACAGGGTCCTGGGGATGCCAAGCCTGACATCCCTAGGTGAGGCAAGGGTGCTTCCACTCCAGGCTCAGGCAGACTTTTGGGTCTAGTTCCCCCTGCCCAACCTGCCACCATAAATCAAGGCCTGGAACAGAAAAGGCACTCAGGACAAGATTATGTTTCTGTCAGAAAATCTAAGTCCTAGCGGCTTCATCTCGAGTCCACAATGTCTATCCTCTATGTCACCACTGTCAACATTATCCTGACAGTAAATTAGAAAGCACTGGGGATGATGGATAGGCCAGATGGCAAAGTAATAAGGAGTGAAGGGAGCCCCACACGCCAGTAACAGGGAAAGCCCGGAATTTGGTTTCTTGTGCAAGCTCACGTAGAATAAATAAGGAAGTCAATGGCAGATTCCAGAAACACACACTTTTAATTATTAAAAATCTTGCTATTGATCTGCTTTTTCTTCTAGGGGTAAATACCATTACAGAGATTTATAAGTAGAATGTGGGAGTCACTCCTGCGAAGGCCGCCAGGAACTCGGATCAGAGATCCACATGGAACCCTGATGGGGGCATCCATCGGAGCCCGGAGACAAAGTCCCTCACCCTGCTGGCCGCAGGAAGTAAAGGGAGCCCCACCAGCCAATTCCTGCAGCCCTGTTCAGGAAGCACTTTGGAGAATGTTTTTGACAAACTACAGGAGAGCAAGTGCTTCTCACTTCCATAAGCAATGCTGTGATTTGTCCATGAGGTTCCTGGTAACAAAGGGCGTTCTGACCAGACAGAAAAGAAAAGAGTGAAACCTGAATTTATCAAAACAAAGTATCCTGCAACCTGATGAACAAGCGGTGGCTGGGATTCACTTCCTGGTTGTGGCCCCAACAGAAATAACAAATCCCCGGTTCAAGCACTAATACTGCCTACAGTTTGATTGAAATATCAGAAGCAATTTCCAAGCCCTGGCCGTTTGGCTCAGTGGTAGACCATCAGCCTGGCGTGTGGATGTCCTGGGTTTGATTCCTGGCCAGGGCATACAAAAGAAGTGCCCATCTGCTTCTCCATCCTTCCCCCTCTGCTTTTTCTCTATCTCTCTCTTCCCCTCCCACAGCCAAGGCTCCATTGGAGCCAAGTTGGCCTGAGCGCTGATGTTGGCTCCACAGCCTCTGCCTCAGGCACTAGAATGGCTCCAGTTACAATGGAACAATGCAACAATGCCTAAGATGGGCAGAGCATCTCCCCCTAGTGGGCTTTCTGGGTGGATCCTGGTCAGGTGCATGTGGGAGTCTGTCTCTCTGCTTCCCTACTTCTCACTTCAGAAAAAAAAAAAAAAGAAGCAATTTCCAACTTGCTGACACTCGGGTAAAAAAGTGAGGCATGAGGGTCTGATTGCAGAACTTGCCACCATACCTGACAAATCGTTCTGGGGAAACCTTCAGAAGCCAGGTTCCCACAGTGTCCTTCTCCCCAGAGTCTGCTGAGGCCTACCTGGAAGATTCCCAGCATAACTCCTCTTGCCTGAACCAACTGGGGACACAAGCCTAGACTTTCCTGCCCAGGAGGCATGCCCTTGGAGAAGGAATCACCTGGAGTGCACGACTGCTGAGCCTGACCCCAGGGCAGAGCTACCCTCAGGCCCAGGAGCCCTTGAGCCCCACTGGAGACTTCAGGTGCTCACTCCCTACCTCTTGCCTTCCACAGGACAGTGGGTTCCCTGCCAACCAGGTTCCCTGGCTTCAGGCCTATTCATCACAGCCCTTCACCCCCAGAGCAGTAAAGTAAGCAAGTTTAGTCTCCCCTCTGCGGGAGACCCAGATAGTTCATTTCTAAGCAGATACTCTTTCAAGGTAGTCCGTCCTGGACTGTGGCTGTGGCTGGAGATCAAGGGCAAAGGGGGTAGTGGAACCCAGCCCCACTAGGGAGAAGGGCCTGCCCCAGGTCTTGGGGTCTTCCACAGCATCCTGGAAAGTCTGTATGAGCTGCCCCTCCACTCTCCAACCCCAGCCCTGCAGGACCCTGCAGAGAGACAGCCCACTAGCCACACTTTGCCAAGATTTAGGCTTAAGTTGCGGTTAGGGCTGAGTTTGGGAGGGGGCAGAAGGAAAAGTCAAGGTCCCACTTGATTCTCCCCTCTTCCATCCTCACCTCTACCAGGAAATTGGAGGCTGACTGCTCAGCTAATATGGCCCTCCCTGGCTTGCCCTTGTTTCCTGGGATGTTTGTGGTAACCTGAGCCTGAGGCTTGAGAACCCCCTCCTGGAGCAGCCCCTACATACCCGGCTGAATGGGATCCCATACTTCTTGAGGATGATGGGCGAGATGAGGGTCATCTTGTGCCGCAGGAAGGCGTCGCATCCCTGGGAGCTCCCAGGGAAGAACCCTAGAATGAAAAACATGGTAATCAGTCTAAGGGCTGGGGCAGGGCCTGGGCCAGGACAATTCTTTCTGGGCAGCTCTTTCCTCCTGTCAGAGCACAGAGCAGGGTGCCTGCAACTCCAAGGAAACCAAACACATGAACCAAATCACACAGCCATGTGCTCTGCTGGTGACAGAAATGGTGACATTCCCTAGCCTTTGTTTAGTTAACCTGAAACAGAGGACAAGCCAGGGCTGTCTGTGACAGGGCACATGTCCACGGCACACATTCACAGTCAAAGATGGGGAATGGCATGGCCGCACAGACTTGCCCTCTAACACCTGCCAAAGACCAACTGTCTGGACTCCACGTGGTCACCGAGCCACGTGACAGCACAGCCCACTAGATAGGCTACAGAAGCTGATGTTCAAGAACCATGATCAAGTAAGGACTGGTGCTCCTCCAACATGCATATCACAGCTGAGTCTGCAACAAAGAGGGGCATCTGCTCTTGGCTCTTTGCACGCATGGTCCCCATGGCCACTGGGCAGGAGAGAAGACAGGCTTGGCCAAGACCCTGCTTAAGGCCTGTCCCTAGACCTCTGGGGAAATAGCAGAGCAGCCCAATCCTGGTTGAGTCTACAGCTCAGGGCCTAAGCCTGTTCCATGCTTTCTGTCCAAGGCTATATAACATGTGGCTAACTTAAGGTAATATTGGTAAACGTATGGAACTCAGACTCTCAGCTCTACTTCTCAGAAACCATGTTTAACTAGCATAGTTCCCAAGCCACTTGCTGGCTGAACTTCAAATCAATGACACCTGCATCCTGTGGTTAAAGGAAAGCAAGTTCTGGAGTTTCATGTGAAGGTTCTGAAATTCTACTAAAAGGCAGCTGAGCTGCTCATTGCAAACCATCACAGAGAGGTAGCAAAGAAGGGCTACCGTAATTCAGTGAAGATGAGGTGTGGGATGTGCCCCTGAACATCCACAGCCCTTCAGAACTGACCCTGTGGCACCACCGGCCTGAGGACCATTCTAGAAGCTGACCTAGATCTCAATACACACTCTCGATGTGTCACTGATTAAAGAGGGCACATTCATGTGTGTGCAAGCACACAAGCCCCACAAACATTCTGACCATGGGGAGGAGGGGCTTTACTGTTTTCTGGGCTGGCAGATGGTGCCTGGCTCCAAGGACACAATGGCAAGATTATGAAAAGTGCAAAAGACTACTGAATCCTGCAACTTTCCTCTGCAGTAAAAGCATTTCAATTAGAGTTATGGCTGCCTGCCGCCTGGCCCGTTGGCTTCTCTGCAGTTCCTCTTTTTAATGCACAGTTTAAGTGGCTCTCATTAAAGCTCTAATAAAGGCACACATTTTAAGTGATTAGCACCAATAACGCACCAACACATTAATGCTCTGTGGGCTCCACAACTCTCCCAGTGAGCCCATTTGGAGTGCAGCTATTCATTTTCCATATTAATTGCAAACTTACTCCACCCATCTCAACAATGTTGTTGGAGATGACTGCCCCACAAAAAGTTTGAAAGGGACACCAAAAAGGGCAGGCTTTCCATGTCCTGGAACCTCCCTGACCTTCCTCCAAGGCGGGGAGAGCAGGCCTGAGCAAGGGGCCGTGGAGGAAGGCCTTGACATGGCTTCCCGACCCTCCTCAAGTGCTGTAGCCCACTTTCTCCAATTCTAGCAGCTGTTCCACCCTGCCAAGAAGTTACTTAATGAGTCCCTATTTTTCAAGAAGCAATAATGGGTGGGCTCCTATAGACCTCAGCTTGCTCACTCTTCCTCTTTCAGACCCAGCCACTAAGCCTCCTACTAGCCATGCAGGTCCCTGGGCATCAGCAACCATGGGCAGCCGGGCCCTGGCTGCAGGAAAGGTTCAGAAAGCACAGCTGAGTTCCAAGGAGAGCTGTCAAGGAACCATCTAGGGTAGGTGGGTGGCCCCACAGCATATCTGGGTTCTCTAGCTTGCACTCAGATCACCCAAAACTTTTCGAGTAGAAAAGGCCTATTGAGCGACAAAAGTCTGAATGTGGCCAATTACTGAACTTTAGAGAAGTTGTCGGCAAGGGTCAGGTGATGCCAGCCACAAGACTGTGTCTCTACTGAGTGCCTTGAAATGTTTTCTTCTGCGGCTCTGTAGGTGTGGGAGACTGAACAGTGGCCATCCAAGATGTTCCTGTCTTAATTCCCAGAACCTGTGATTATGCTCCCTTTCCTGGCAAGAAAGACTACGCAGATGGGATTAAATTAAAGCCCCTGAGGTGGGGATGATCCTGGATTACCAACCAGATCCAGTGTCATCACAGGGCCCCCATAAGAGTTAGGTTGGAGGGTCAGAGTTAGAGATGGAAGAGGCTGCCCTGCTGGCTGTGACAATGGAGGAATCCCACGAGCCAGCTGGAAGAAGCTGGAAACGATTCTCCCCTGGAGACTCCAGAAGGACCAGCTTTGCCCACACCTGGGTTTTAGCTCCATATGATTCATTTTGGACTTCTGACCTCCAGAACTGTAAGAAGATAAGTCTGTGTTTCTTTTTTAAATTAGAACTTTTTTAGAGTCGTTTAAGATTTACAGCAAAATTGAGGGTATCTGTGTTAAGTTCTGAGTTTATAATATTTTTTTTACAACAACAAGAATAAACTAAACATAATAGAAAAAGATATTTTAACTTATAAATTAAAATTTGTATTTTAGATGTCTATTTTTAAAAATATATAATGGAAAAATTCTTAATTTGGCCTTTTATTTTAGAGCATAATAAGTGAAATAGACCTTGACTAGGGCTATCTGTAACTGTGGCATATCTACTGTGAGAGCGTGTTCCAGAAAGCAGGGCTCAGCCCTTCCCGTAAGGACAAGGTTCAGGTTTCCAATAGAAATGTTAAATAACATCACCACTTTCCACCTGGGAAGCTGAGGGCACCTGCTCACTGACCCTTCCTCCATTCTCAGGACCTGTGTCACTGGCATGCAGTATTTGCTGAGCAGGTGTATAGCTCTAAGTACAGGTAGGACAGGAGACCCCTATTTTTCCAGAAAGATGCACTATTCTCATCTCCAAAGTCAAAATGCCAATGGGAAGGGGAACAGAGTGTGATGGGTCTTTTTTTGGTGAGAAATGAGGAAGGGCCAGAGGACTGCAGTGAGGGAACCTGCACCAACACTGAGCGATGACTTCCAGAAGGTTCTGTGGCTCTTTCAAGGATGATCAGAATAGCCCTGTACTTTGGAGCAGCTCCCAATCACCTTGCCCCCACCAGGTGCTACCTTTGAGGGAGAAGCCAGATCTTGAGGTGACAGTCGAGGGCCAGACCACTGGGACAGAAAGCAGGGTGCCAATGATGGGGAACAACAGAAGATGACCTGCCCAGTCCCTGCATCAGGGTTGTCAGGGACCTTAGCACCACCTAGCCAGATGTCTGACAGGTCTCTAACAAATCTGTTGACCCCATGAGGCCCCAGTGAGGGTCTGAATACAAGTGGTAAGACAGTGGCCTTTGGAAGGTACATTTGATGAAGGAGCCCAGGTAAATCAGAACCCCACATAAAAGGGTAGGGCCTTGCAGTCACCATGTAGCTCTGAGGTCCAGGTGAGGTAGCTCCTCATTTGTCACTTTCAAGATTAAACAAAGACTTGACAACTTAGAAAAGGGTGAGACACAGTGCCAAGCATCAGGAGGGAGACAGAATGTGGCTACATTCCCTTGCCCTCAGAAGCCTGAGGTCATGTCCAAGAACTCCATACTACAAAACTGGAAAACACGCGGGTATAGAACAACGGTATTCTGTGCAAAATCCATGAAGTGACAACCCCCCTAGCAGAGGAACCATGGAATCTGATCATGAGGGTGCAAGAAAATTGTAAAATAAGACAGTGATATTTTGTAGCTCCCAAAAACTGAAACACAAACACAAAGCAAAACCTTGGAGAGATACGGGTGCCTCCCCATTCCACCTGCCCCACCTCGCCCTGCCCGGGCCAGACCCCGGCCCCAGCCCTCAGCCACAGACACCTACCAATTGCCAGCCGCTCCAGGCGCTTGCCGTGCTCCGGCGGGATGGCGTACCTACAAGAAGGAAGGCATGTCAGAAGCGAGCTCATGTGGTCACCACATTTAAGAGTCCCCAGGGGACCTCGGGGAGACAAAAAGAGCGTGTACAGAGCAGAAGTGACTGCAGCTATGGTCAGCACTGTGAGGTGAGTGAGCAGCTGTCAAGGGAGGGACTGACACAGAAGGGGTTGGTGAGGCAGGAGGGCAAGGACCAGGGACATGGTGGGTTGTGACGGCACTCTCGAATGCCAGGAGTGAAGACAGTCCCAGTTAAGCATGATAAACCTTGTTGAAGTTAAAAAGAAAAAAAATTAAATAAAAGCACTGGACTGGAGCTGTAGGGGTGAGAACTTTAGCCACATCATGTCAACAGCCTGTCCTCCCAGTCCTAGGAGCCGAAGGGGAAAGAAGCTTCAGGAAGGAGAAAATTTTCATCTGCCACCCATTTCATGAGTTTTATTTTTATATCTTTTACATTTGAAATATTACAAGGCTCTGTCATAAATTTAAAAAAATATATGTCAGGTGGAAGTTTGCAAACAAATGAAGCGAGAGTGACATCCTGCTGATGCCACGTGAGGAAGCTGGTGGAACGAGAGGCCTGGGATGATGGGGGGATGCTGAGAAGCCCTACCCAATTGACATGCCACCCCCAGCCCACCTCAGGGGACTTGGTAAGATGAAAAACTCAATTTTCAAACAAAAGCAGGTACAACTGGGGCACAAATCCTTAAAGACACAAAGTGCTGAGGACATCGAAGTTCCATGTAAGAAAAACTCCAGGAAAGTGGGTCTCAAGAAGGTGATCCTGTCCCCCCTAGGGGACACCAGGCCATACACCCATGGTTGTCACGACTGGGGGTGCTCCTGGCATCAAGTGAATAGGCGTCAGGGATGCTACTCAACCCCCACAGTGCACAGGACAGCCCCTCACAAAGAATGATCAAGCCCTAAATGTCTATAGTGCTGAGGGTGATAGACCCTGTTCCAGAATAAAGAAGGCCATTATCTCACATTCTGGAATGAGTCAAAAGTGAGGATGCATTATCAAGCCACTCCCTCCTCCCTCCTTCATGGGGCAAGCAAACAATGGGTACCCACAGAGAACACGGAAGATCAGCCAGATGCCAGAGCTGGTTAAGTCCACTCCAACTGAGAGGTTTATTATTCCTTTTTAAAAAATAAAAGGAGGAGGGGTAGGAGATAAGTCAAGCATCGTGTTGTCTCTAACAGGATAAAAATAAAAATAGTCTCTGGGCATGCTCTGGGGCCCTTGAGAAGATGGCTGTAGCACCTTCAATTCTACTGTTATCAGAGAATTTCCCAACAGCTGGACAAAGATGAGGTTACTCTTTTTTTTAAATGGCCTTTTATCACTTACCCAAAAAATATAAGTAACCCCCAATACAAAGCACCTTTGTGGGATTACCATCCCCCCAAACAGGGAAATGAAACATTCTGTCCCTTCTGGGAAGACGCCAGAGGACCGGAAGGACTAACTCATGGCACAAAAGCCGTGATGATTAATGCAATATCCCAAGTCTACAGTGCTGCTTCCACTTAATTACCGCCTGTAATTGGGAGTTGTAAAGATAAGATTAATTGAATCTGGTGGATGTTAAAAGTTTAATACATTGGAACGTGGCTCCTCTGTTATCAGAAAGTACAGACTGCGGGACACTAGGCTGAGCATTCAGGAGAGCAGCCCCTGGAGAGATTAGAAAGGACTTGAGGATGGGAAGCCAGAGCCACAGGGACTCCTGGGCTCCAATGTCCCAGAGCAAGTAGTGCCTCCCACAGCTTGGAACAACCCAGTGACATCCTTTGTGGTGCCAAGAAGCCCTATCGCCAATGACACGCCATGCCAGCCCAAGCCCCCAGGGACACGACAAGATGAAAACCTGTTTTCAGGGAAAGGCAGGCACAATTAGAATGCGGTTCCTTAACAACACAGAGCACTGAAGATGAGCCAGGAAAAGTTGAAGGGGGGACAATAAAGACTCTGTCTCTATAGCAATTAGACTCCATCTGAGTCCTTCCAATGACTGTGACAAACTCTAAAACTATGGGTCACGGGTTCCCGCTGGGCCCTCTCCCACCAAGGATGACCCTTTGGGTACCCTCAGGTAAGTCTGATGACACGGGGACCCTGAAGAGCCAGCTACAGAGCTGGCCTCCCAACAGGGATTGTCATTTGCCACTGGAGAGAAGTCTCCAGGATCCTGTAGGGCCCTCAGAAACTTTTGGGGTCCCAACCAGGGTCCCCAAGGATCTTGGTGCATGGTACCCTTGTCACAGTCCCATCCAGCATCATGCCACCAAGTCAAGGCATCCCTGACTCTCACGCTTGACTCTGGAATAAAAAAAAAGGAAAGAAGGAGAAGCAGTGCTGGTGTTGGGAGAGTTTGTTCACTAACCCTCAAGGCAGAGAGCATTTGTCTGGACATTAGTGAACAGGTTCTCAGGGCCTTAGAAGAGTCAGTACATTGGTCACCAACATGGGGGCAGTTTCACCAACATGGGGGCAGTTTGTCTCACTCCCTGGGAGATCTGTCCCCATCACAAGGTCACACATACCTCAGAGCCAAAACCAATCAGCTTTGCCAGCCTGTAACCCCAGGTGTCCTCTCTTTATATGTGACAGCTCTGGTCACCTGGGCAGCAGAGGGTTCTTGTGTGGTTTCCCTGAAGGCCATGGTGTGCTCTGACTTGGCCTGTTCTGGGTGCTCAGTCTCAGAACTGGGCTAGGGCAAAGTCCCCTGGCCTCTCTCCTCCTCCAGCTCAGCCAACCACAGTGCTGCTCAGAACCTCCCTTGGCACCCCAGCCTGCTCTCCACCAGCACAAGCCTTTTTCTCCAGCATGGTTGGTATCCCCTTACCACTTGCTACATATCAGCCAGCATGCCTCCTCCAGCGCTATCCACGTCCCACCCCACACAGCCTCAGTTAATGTGTTTTCCCCCTTCTCAGGACACAACAGCATCTGGTGGGCCCTTGTGAGCAGTCAACTTACTCAAGTTCCTCCGGCTACAGTCCCTGACCCTGCCTGTGGAAGTCTGGCTCTAAGTCAGTGGTCAAGGGCAGTCACAACAGGCACCTCCCAGTTTGCCACCACTTGGGACACATAACAAGTTCTGGCCCTGAGTTTAGCCAGGCCAGTGTGACCCCTCTGGAACTTTCTCCAGAACTATCTCCCATTGACCAGTATCTTTCTATCCATATTTGAAAGCTCCACTCTAATTTCTCTCTGCTTTTGGAGTTTTTTTACACAAAGTACTTCTGTACCACTCTAAACCACAGAAAATTTGGTTTGCATCTTTTGGCTGCATGGTTGAAACGGTATCCTGGCAACCAGTTCAGGTGACCCTGCAGGGGCTGCTGCAGGGCTTGACAGGCTCCCTAACTCAGGTTTAATGCTGTGGAATTGCCGAAAAAGCTGAGAGACAAACCTGGGCATCATCTGTCAGATGCCCTTGTCAGAAAGGCAATGTCTGCAAACATCAGAGGCTTCAGTGAGAAAATAACATGTTTTTAGACTAGGTTTAAGGCTCACAGGACACAATGAGAAATAGGAGCCCAGAAACCAGCCTCCCCGTGGGGACCTAAGACAGGTGAAAAGCCACGTGATGGTTAAGAAACAAGGTCCTGGCCAGCTGGCTCAGTGGTAGAGCACTGACCCAGCGTGTGGATGTTCCAGGTTCAATTCCTGATCAGGGCACACAGGAGAAGCTCCCATCTGCTCCTCCAACTCTCCCCCTCTTGCCTCTCTTTCTCTTTCTCTCACTTCCCCTCCTGCAGCATGGCTTAATTGGAGTGATTTGGCCCTAGGCGCTAAGGATTGCCCCATGGCCTTGCCTCAGGCACTAAGAAGAGTTTGGTTGCCAAGCAATGGAGCAATGCCTCAGATGAGCAGAGCATCACCCAATAGTGGGCTTGCCGGGTGGATCCCAATTGGGGCGCATGCGGGGTCTGTCTCTCTGCCTCCCCTCCTCTCACTGAATAAAAAAAAAGATAAAACAATCACAGTCCAGCAGTTTCATAGTTCAAATGATGGACCAACCACAGACCAACCCACTAGAGGGAGGGAGGGAGGAAATATACTTCAGGTAGTAGGACAATGAACTGCGAGACCGAGGTCCAGTTGCCGCCTTCCAGGCTGGGCTGGCCCAGGAAGATGGGGTAGCCCCAATCACCTATGCCTCTCCAAGATTTTTTTTTTTATACTTCAAGGTCTTTTGAGTAGTGAATGCACCCCTCTCCAATCATGCCACTTCAAAAATGGCAAAGGTAAAACCTGAAAAGCCACCCACAGAGCAAGAGCAGAGGCCTGGGCTCCCAGCCTGACACTTGTTTGAGAGTCTGAACTGTTTAATGATGTTCAAGAACATAATGGAAAGACTGGGCACTGGAGGGGAGCATCATTCAGCCCAATGTTCCTGTTTTAACACTGAGGCTAGAGAGTGGGACATCTTGCCAGGCCCTGCTGAGACCAGGTTGACAACTAGGGGACACCTTAAGATCCTGCACCTCAGGGGGTTTCTGCCTACGCAAATCATGACAGACTCCCTGGGACTAATTAAGAAGCTCCAGGGTTTGTGACACCGGGTGCTGGGTGAGCAGAGGTCTTGGCTGTGTGGCCAGAAGGAAACATATCCTGTGGTCAGGGCTGCTCACCTCGGCCAGGGGACAGGCTACCTCCGTTTTACCAACACAGCCAGGGCAGTCTCCTGACCACCAAGGAGGATGCTATTAATAGTGTCATTTTCTCAGTGTTTGTTTATTCCCCTGGAATGGCTTGATGGATGTGAATAATTATCAGACTATAAAAGCTCGCAAATGTGCTACTTTCTATCGCTCTAAATCATCAAACAAATAAAGTGTGAAACAGCATTTTTGAATATAATTTTCCACTCTAATGGCTTAGAATTATTATCAAGAAGAATGAAAATAAATAAGCAAATGCCTTGTGAGTTAAAAATTAAATGAGTATGTCAGGAAGAGAAACACAGAGCATTTTGGAGAGCTGGGACCTGCTCAGGGACCATTAGTTATGAAGATGTGTGACAGGGCTTTGGGCTTTGCAGGCACCCAACTGGCCTCTCAGCATGGATACCTACCATCCCCTGTATTCACTAGGAGTGGGTGCCTGGGACCACTTCACTGGATAGATGACGTGATACCCCAGGGGAGGGCTACACTGGGATACAGGCACCATGGTAGCGGTGCACCTAGCTGACCCCCAGCAATCCCGGGATCCTGTGTGTCACTGCTCTAGGACAGCCACACAAGACCCCCGAAAGCGAGGCGGGTGGGAGCTGGCCTCTGCCCCTCCTTTCCCAGGCAATGCGAGAGGGGCTGCTGCCTGTCAGACCAGAAAGAAAATCTGTGGTCACAGGGCAAATCCTCAGGACAAAAAATGTGAAACTCCAGTGGAAGTATTTTCTCCCAGCCGGTGCCAGGTCTGGCCACCAGCCTTTCATTTCCTTACACCTGCCAGCCACTCTGGACTGCAGGGTATCACAGGTGGACTAGTTCCCTTGTGAAGAGGGCGGCACTGCCATTGTAATGAGGTCATTCCCAGCACTTTGTCCTGCCTTCTGCAAGGATAATGAGACTTGATGGTGGCCAGGCTATCAAATCAGGGCACTAAATCTCCAACTACCCTCCAGTCTCTGCTGGGTTCCTGCCTAGGACTGTCTTGCTCAAAATCAGGAGTTAGACACTATAAGACTGACTTTCTTTTTCTCCCCAAACTCTTTCTACTCTGCCAGTGACAACAGCACCTGGAATTTCTTCATCGCTGAGGCTAACAGGTTCCACTGACGTGAGGCTCCCTATAATTAGGCACCAGTGATAAAAAGGCTCATCTCCCTCCCCTCCCTCTCTGCTGAGAAACTCATGCCAAGAGCAGGGGTCCAGTCAGTAGTTCTTTGGAAACGTCAGTTCAGCCTGACTCTTGTCAGAGGGTAAGAAAGTTAATTTCACAGTGTCTGCACAGGGCCTGGGCAGACAGGCCCATTGCCGTTTAACATGCTATAATTATGGAAACAGAAACAAGAAGGCAGAGTCCACTGGAAGTGCCAAGACCAAGTGTCAACTTGGAGGCCACCTGAATGAGCAATCCACCCACAAAAGCCCAGGAGGCCAAGGCAGTTCCAAATGCCAGCAGCCCTGCCAGAGCCCTGCGTGCCAAGCAGACATTAAAGCCATTATGACTGCAGTCTTCAAACACAAAGCCCCTATGCGGCCACAACCTGTGATCTCTCTCACCATGAGTCAGTAGAATGGTTCCAGTACACTGCCCCAAAGCTGGACGAGCCCAGCAGAATGACCAAGTCACAGAACAGGCTTCCCTGTGAGCCCCCAGCAGCTGGGGTGCCATCTCTGAGCTGGTTAGAGCTGAGCTGGGCCAGGATGGCCTCGCTACTCCACTTGTCTGGACTGTGGAGTAGAAGCACCCAGAGACATAATCACTGGCAATCATCTCTGATGTGATAGTCACTGAGACCAACAACGTCAGTTAATCTACTAAAATGTCCAAACACTTCAAGTGACTTCTATGTATGACATTTTATGTGTGGTATGTACTTTAATAAAGCTATTAAAAATATCCCAGCCCTGAGGACACAGGAGGGGTGAGCCACCATCCCCATTCCAGGTGCTGGGCTCAGTGTCACAAGTGCACTTGGCTCTTCAGCATTTTCTGAGCCTTGGACCAAGGCATCCACCAAGTTAATATGAGCCCCATCAGATGAACCGGAAACCCTGGAAAGACAAGATCACAGATGCTGGAACTGGCACCAGGCCCTGGTGGTTTTACTGAAAGTCCTGTTAAGCCTTCACACTAAGTGCCCACTTATATTACCAGGCAGATGGGAGCATCAGATGTTAGTGAACTTATTTTATGAATCTGGCATGTTTTTTATTTATTTTTTACTTTATTTTTTTTACAGAGACAGAGGGTCAGAGAGAGAGAGGGATAGATAGGGACAGACAGGAACGAAGAGAGATGAGAAGCATCGATCATCAGTTTTTCGTTGCGATGCCTTAGTTGTTCACTGATTGCTTTCTCATATGTGCCTTGACCACGGGCCTTCAGCAGACCGAGTAACCCCTTGCTTGAGTCAGCGACCTTGGGTCCAAGCTGGTGAGATTTTGCTCAAACCAGATGAGCCTGCGCTCAAGCTGGCGACCTCGGGGTCTCAAATCTGGGTCTTCCGCATCCCAGTCCAATGCTCTATCCACTGTGCCACCGCCTGGTCAGGCTCTGGCATGTTTTTTAATGGGTGATAAGTGGGAAACCCTGTCAACAACACAGGAATAGAACACACAGGAAAATGATTGGCTAGTCTCACATAGCTGCCAAAGTCCTGAATAAAACACCAGCAAATCTTATAAATGTATTAGAAGAATGAGGTTTTAATCCAAGGGTTACAAATAAAAATCTATATAAATTCCAAACAATCAGTATAAAAATTCTTAGCCAACTAGGACTAGGAGGGACCTTCTCACAGTTACATTTCATGGTAAAGCAGAAAGCATTCTGGAAACTTGGAAACGAGGCAAGCTGCTCACCATCACAGCCACTCAGCAGCCTGTACCGAAAACACTAGCCAGTGTAATGTCAAGAAAAAGATAAAAGGTGAGTAATAATTATTAGAAAAGAGAAACTTTTTATCTTTTTTTTCTCTGTTTTTAAATTCATTTTTAGAAAGAGAGAAGGGGGTTGGAGCAGGAAGCATCAACTCCCATATGTGCCTTGACCAGGCAAGCCTGAGGTTTTGAACCAATGACCTCAGCATTGCAGGTCGAAGCTTTTGAACCAATGACCTCAGCATTGCAGGTCGAAGCTTAATCCATTGCGCCACCACAGGTAAGGTGAAACTTTTTATCTTTAAAGTAACACAATCTACCTGGAAAACTAAGAGAACAGCAATGAACTACAGGACAAAACAGTCCAACAAGGACACAGAATTTAAAAAATTAATGCACGAATAGCCAGGTTTCCTCTGCACCAGAAACATCTATAGCAGACAATAAAACCTACTAAGGTCACCCCTGTCCCTTGACTGAGCATAAACCTGGGCGAGTACTTGGCACTGACAGGATCAGTCCAATCTGGGAGAGTGATGCGCATCTCTGGAGGCTGATGCTGCTGGGTGACGCAATAACTCTGTACAGAGCAGGAAAGTGCAGAAAACGCACTTGTGGTCAAGTCCTTCAGTGAACAAGGTGACAACTGACTGTTACAGAAGCACTGACTGCAAGTACGCGGTCACTGCGCTGGGCAGGGCAGGGCAGGGCTGCCCTGCAGTTAAGGCTGAGATACTAAAGAAGTCCTGACCTGCCCGGGTGGTGGAGGTAAACAGGACAGGCAGTCACCCCATAGGTCACCCGACAAAATAGAGATGTCAGGAAAAGCACCAGGCACATAAACTTGCCCCTGAAATGTGAGGGAGCAGGTCCAAAGGCCTATATGGTAGCTGGCCCTGGAACCACTGAGACAACCTGGGTCCACTTACCTTACTGGGAAGGGAGGAAGTAGGGTGAACCTGGAAGGGAGACTGTAGAGAACCTGGCCAGGGGCAGGTAACAGAAGGTTAAGGCCCTTTCCTAAACACTCAGGAGCAAAACAGAACTGTGTTTGCAGGCCCCTGAACAGCTGGTGCACCCCCACTTGGTTACCATTCCAAAGGAGGTTGGCCTGGGCTGCACAGCTCCCTCCCTAAGAGAGTGACTAAAACTGTCTGACAGCAAATGGATACCAGCCCAATTTATCAGGAAATTCTATCTTAACTTCTATTTTTGTGTGTGTGACAGAGACAGAGAGAGGGACAGACAGGAAAGGAGCATCAATTCTTCGTTGTGGTTCCTTAGTTGTTCATTGATTGCTTTCTCGTATGTGCCTTGAGCGGGGGGCTACGGCAGACTGAGCGAACCCTTGCTCAAACCAGATGAACCCACACTCAAGCTGGCGACCTTGGGGTTTTGAACCTGGGTCCTCTGCATCGCAGTCCAATTCTCTATCCACTGTGCCACCGCCTGGTCAGTCTATCCTAACTTCTGAGGAGCCTCATTCTATGGGGAGGCAGCCTCCCTCATTTGTCCCCATGCCAGGACAGATATGAACACTTGCTGGGGAGAAAAGATCAGCCCAGGACCAGGATGGCTTGTTCCTAGGAAAGGACCTTACTGAGATGTGGCAGTTTTATCTTTAATGGATCGTTTTCCAGGACAACAGAGAATGGAATTTGGTATCTAACACGAGCAGTGTCAATGATTCAAAATAATGACATTTTTATTGAAACCTACATAAGAGATAAACAGAGTCCTGGGAGCATCTGCTCAGAGAAAATGGGATGTCTCAGATGGAGAGGACCGCCAGCAGGGATGCCAAAATGAACTGGCATGCTGGCAGGAAACAAAGGTACACTGCAGGCAGGAGGGCATGCCATGCCTTCTAGAGGGTGGGGAGGGGGTATGTCCAGTGCCCTGGACACCAGGGCTGCCCCCAGCCTGTCCCCAATCTCCCTGGGTCCTGGCTATTCATTGGCACCTACCTCTCCCCAGGGACCTGGGATGGGTCAGCATCCAGGATGTCCCGCAGCTCCAGGGCCCAGCTGCAGAGAGCAGGAGTTGGCTGCACACACTGCCAGCCCACTTTAATGAAAGGAACAGACTTTACAAGGCGAGTGGTGTTGAGCCTACAATTAATCACTGGATTGGAGGCATCTGATCCCCAGACCCAGTTTATTATAGGCCCATGAATCATTTTTGTTATGCGAAAGAACTAAGAATGCCAAGCACTTGTTTTTGATGCTGTTTATAAAGCTATGGGGGGTGGAGGGTCCTTCTCAGGTGAGGTTCTGAAAGGCAGGCACAGGCAAATGAGTATCTAGTAAGAGTGGAAAGAAAAAGCCTATGCTACCAGAGTAGGGGGAGACCAATGTGTGGCACTTGGGTCTGGTGAGAACTCGTTGCCATTTACAAAGACTTCAATCACCTCATAGAACTGCTCTGAATTTCTGCTTATAAAACGACCTGGAGGCAGCCTCCCATTGTGCCCAGACCCTACAGCAGCTGGTGATGCTGGCTGCTCCTGCCACCAAACCCCTCCTCCAGCAGCATGTGCCTTAGCGGGGGACACCCTTGATTTATTCCTGTTGAAACACACAAGACAGTCTGAACAGGAAAAAGCGACAACAGGTCTGGTGAGGGGACAGGAATGTCTGAAGGGTCAGGGGCCGCTGGCTTAAGCAAGAAAGATCTTGGTTCCCATTTGACTAGAGTGGAAAGGAATTATTCCAATATCAGCTACCTCCCAGTACATACCAGCACAAGCTCAGGACGTGGGAACGAGCTGGTGCAGGGCTGGGAGGGCGGCTGAAGTCCAGGTCTCTGCAGGCTGAAAGCAGTCAGGACAGCTTGGGAGACTCCAAGTCTGTTAAAATGACTTTCGATGTCATTGGTATTTGCATTCATTGTCACACAGACATGCAAGGCCTATTGAACCTCGTATAGATACATGTTGACAGCCAAGGCCCCTGGCAACTGGGAGGACAGGCCCCACCAGAGGTGGGCCTGGGTGTGCTTGATCGGCTCTCCTAATTAGAGACTAATTTTCTAGAGTTGTAGGCATGAGGGTTACACAGTCTTTACTATCAGGGGTTCTAGTTTCCATGTGTAAGGTCATCTAGGTTTTAGCCTACTGCCCAGGAGGAAAAAGCTACAGGGCACTTGGGGTCACTCCTGAGTCTGTCTGGGCCCTAGCCCTTCGGGGAAGGGTTAGGCTCACACACAAGTTACGTTGGCTCAGCTCTGTTCAGCTCACAATCAGGCAGGAGAGAACAAACAGACCAAGCCTTGCAGGGAAGCTGCTGAACAAGGGCCATTAGCATGTCACGTCCTGGCGACATGGCCACCTCTGTTTTCATCATGTGCCTGCCCACAACATCCCAAGGCCACAAGGGCTCCCATCTGCTGTGGATGCGCCAAGATAAAGGGAGCACATTCACCACCAAATTTGTAAGCAAAGCTAACACAAACTCCCCTGCTCATGGAGTCAGAGTAATCTCCCTTCTGGGGAGCTGAATCTGTTGCCAGCAACCTTACCAGGGAAACCAGACCCTGCAAACAGAACTGAAATTGCTCATGACCCAGCTAGAGTGACAGGTGTAGGGGTAAGCAACTCTAGGCCAGGATGCCCTCTTTTTCTGCAGCAGAAAGCCCACCACCCCTGCAGCAGCCAGACCACCCCACAGTTTAAATCAACTAAACACTGCCTGTGAGAGGATCATCAGACTGACATTTCAAACAGAAGAACCAACAGTTTCTTGAATGGTGGGCAGGGAAAGGCTTCCAGCTTCTCGCCTGGCATGCTCCAACCCAGAACCAGGAATGTGGGGGCCAGGAGTGCTTCCTTGGCTCCAGCTGCCTTAAAGCAAATATCCTGCAGCCTCACAAGAGTGCCAGCCAGTGTGGAGTATTGCCGAGCCAACTCTAAAGCACCTACTTTGAACAAAAGACTCTAAAATGAAGAGCCATCTGCTGCTCCTGCCAAAGCAAGCCAGCAGGGCTATGCAATAGCCAGTGATGCCTGTGGCCATAACCATGAGTGGCAGACGGACAGGAGATGATCATACCCATGTGGAGTGGGCTGGTGACCAGGCAGCTGGGCTAAACCACCCTGCCTGCCCCCACTCAAGCCTTGGACCTCCCCCCCATGTTAACTCACCCTCCTGGCCAGAGGAACTTTCCTGAAATGCCTCAGTGCAATAGCTTCCTAGAACAGGGGTCCCCAAACTATGGCCCCCAGGCCACATGCAGCCCCGAGGCCATTTATCCGGCCCCCGCCGCACTTTCGGAAGGGGCACCTCTTTCATTGGTGGTCAGTGAGAGGAGCACAAGATGCATCCACACCCATAGTTCCCATTGAAATACTGGTCAGTTTGTTGATTTAAATTTACTTGTTCTTTATTTTAAATATTGTATTTGTTCCCATTTTGTTTTTTTACTTTAAAATAAGATATGTGCAGTGTACATAGGGATTTGTTTATAGCTTTTTTATAGTCTGGCCCTCCAACAGTCTGAGGGACAGTGAACTGGCCCCCTGTATAAAAAGTTTGGGGACCCCAGTCCTAGAATCTTCTAGACTCCCAGCTCCTGATCCAGCTGTCCACCCTCCAACCGGGTCCCTCCATGGACTGCCCTGCTCCCTCTCCTCCTGCAGGGTTCTTCATCTCTGCAGCTTCCCTGTCTCCATCTCAGGGGCTCCCAGGCTGCCAAGCACTGCTGGGCTTGGCCCTGCTGGGGGGGTGGGGTGGGCAAAGCCACTCTGTAAGTTCCTTTTCTGACAGATGGTGTCTGTTCTCCTGTGAGTCCAGGGCTTGAGCAGACTCGTCTCCTTCTACAATCTGGAAACCACCTTCAGTCAGCACCCACCCCTTTCCCTTCTCCTCCTGGACATACGGTCAGACTGTTTCCCAGCCTCCCATACTAAACTGTGGCCATGTAACTAGACAATAGTCAGTGAGATGAGGGCAAAAGCCACGGACGCTGCCTCCCAGACTTGTCTATCAAAGCTTTCTGAACACTCCCTCCCTCTTGCCCCATCTGGATATTTATACTTAGGGCGACCTGGAAGCCATGTGTGGGAGATGGCAGAGCCTTTGTTAAACCTGTGGCCCCACATTCCTGCATCATCCCCTCCATCTACCACAAGCACGTACCAGCTTTGATTTCAGCTAGCAGAGTTTGATTCAGTGATTATTTAGGGACTGTATAAGAAAAGATTAGGGACCTTCTCTTGAACTTGGCCTTCAAGTTCAGATGAACTTTGTCAGCTAGGACACACCCTGTCTCCAAAGCTTAGCAATTGGCCAGAATCTGCCACCCCTCCTGAACTGAAGGACGATGCTTGAGGGACAGAGCAGAGCAGTGATTAGGAATGTAGGCTGGGCCAACAGCCTAGTTTAAACCCCAGTCCCACTACTTCCAAGCCAGTGGCCCCAAGCTAGTGTCTATACCTCATTTGTGATGGAGGATGGCATGGGGCCACAGACAAGCAGAAGGAGTCACTCCAAGCACCACCTGGCATGCAGGAAGCATCACAAGAAGCCACTAGTATCATTGCTGCACATCACGTCGTTATGCATAGTAATGAACTTCTCACATAGTGGTGCGTAAGAGATGACTCAACGTTTGCAATAGCCACAAACTGAAAACAACCCAAATGTCCATCCACAGTGAACAGATAAACAGATGGAGGAACAGTCATACAATGGAAACTTCTACAGCCATGAAAATGAATAAATTATCGCCATAGGGATGAATGTAAGATACAAATGAGTCCATTTGTATGGACATCAAATACGACCAATATTCAATTGCCCAGGGACACAGACACAAGCAGAAAAATGATAGAGAAGGAATGATACCAACATTATTAAAGCCAGGAGGATGGTAATCAGTTCTGGGTGGGGAGAGAACCTCACAGGGAAGGGGCACCAGTGCAGGGTAGGGGAAAAGGGGCTTTTCCTGACATGAGGGTTACACACAGGGGTTGACTGTAGAGCCATTCAATAAACTATACATAAATATATATTTTTTGATACATTCATATTGTGTATACCATGTTATGCTTCATGATTTTTAAAAAGCTACAAAGAAAATGCACTATGACAGGCACAGTTCTCACATGTTCCCAAGACTCCTGGCCCCTGGAGCTCACATACCTGTTCTTAGTTATTTCAACATTCCTCTCAGTGCTTCCAAGAGGGGATTTTGCTCTTAAAATTAAGGTCCCAAATTAGTAAACCTTAAAACAGAGAGATTTTCCTGGGGGCCAGACCTGAGAAGGTGAGCCCTCAAGAGGGGCAGAGCCCCTCCTCAAGTGAGAGGTGCCAACTGTGAGGGAGAACTCCCCCAGGCTGCCCTGGAAATGTAGGGGGATACCTCAGAGCGGCTTCTAGGTACAGACAGCAGCCCAAGACAACAGCCAGTGAAGATACAGGGATCTCACTCTGCCAGTGACTTGATTGAACCTAGAGGTGGGCCTTCTCCAGAACTCCCAGATAAGGGTCCAGACCACTGACACCTCGAGTTCAGCCTCTGAGCCCCTGCACTGAGGATCCAGCTGGCCCATGCCTGAGTTCTGACCTATAGAAGTGTGAGCTAACCAGTGTTTTTCAACTGCCAGTCTGTGAACTGGACCACCAGAAATTTCTTGCTAACCTGCAAAAAAGTTAACCACCCTGATATTGTATGAAGATTATAGACTCAGTGACCTTAGTCAAATTCACTTATGCTCAGGGTGATTTCTGCCTTTAGCGGTCCCCAAAATAATTCTATTTTCACTGGTCCCCAAGTGTAAAAAGGTTGAAAACCACTGAGCTAATCAATGCAAGTCATAACCCTCATTATGGAGCAAAAGAAAACTAAAACTACTCCAACTTGTGAAAAGGAGAAAGAGAAAGATAAAAAATATCTCACAGAAGTAGGCCAAAAGGCTCACATCTGTCCAATCTGGTAGTGGGCATAGAGATATTCTGTTCATTATTCTCTTCTCTATTATGATATTAGAATTATTTATTTATTTTTTTAAATACATGCCCTGGCCAGATAGCTCAGTTGGTTAGAGTGCTCTTCTGATATGCAAAGGTTGCAGGTTCGATCCTTGGTCAGGACACATAAAGGAACAGGTTGACGCTTCTGTTTCTCTCTTCCTGTCCCTAAAAAATCAATCCATCAATCAATAGATAAAAATATACACCACAAAGAGAACAGCATGGGAAGGAGCAGAGAGTAACTTTACAATGAAGAAACCTGACCAACACATTCAGCCAGAGGATCAGGTGAACATCAACCACTGACAAGACATGGTGACACAGGACCCTGGACATAATGGGATAAGAAGGGCCCTTCACTCTAGGGTCTTCCTCCCAGACCCATCACTCCAGTCTGACCATGCAAACACCAGACAATCCCAATTTAGAGACTTTCCACAAAATTCCTTTTCAAAACTATCAAGGTCACCAAATGCAAATATGTCTGAGAAACTATCACAGCTCAGAGAGACCTATGGAAATGTGACAACTAAATGTCAGTTGGGATCCTGGGTTGGGTGGGTCGGTCCTGGGGCAAAGAAAGGACAGTAGGGAAAACTGAGAAAATGTGAATACAGTATGGACTGTAGTTAATAGAAAGGCATCAGTATTAGTTCACTAATTATGATAAATGTACCAGGCTAGTGAAAGATAATATGGTACATATGGGAAGTCTCTGTTCTATCATTCCCAGCTTTTCCATAAATCTAAAACAGTTCGAAAAAATAAAGTCTTAGAAAACAAGAGAGTACACACTACCAAAACAGTGTATAAATAGACAAACTCGTAACAAACACCTAAGGAACAAGGAAACAACCTCAGAGTTTGCATTGGGCACTCCTGACTCCAGACCATCCTGGGACCTTCCACCCTCTGAACAAAAAGCCAATTTCACACTGGCCAAATAGGTAGGTTGGTTGGAGCATCATCCCAAAGCGCAGAGGTTGCCAGTTCGATCCACAGTCAGAGCACATATAGAACAGCTTGATGTTTCTCTATTTCTCTCTCTCTCCCCCTTCCTCTCTCACTAAAAAAAAAAAAAATCGATATGTTAAAGAAAAAAAATAGCCAATTTCCCAAATCCATCAGCTACAGTAACACCCAGCTGTCTAAGCTCATGGAACAGCAACAGCTGGACCAAAATATCAGAACACCCTGCCCCAGTCTTGCTGGCTCTGGAGGACAGCACATGGCATGATTTTTCCTTAGCAGAAGGTTGACCTTCCATTGCTTAACTTGATGATAAAATCACTCTGCATTCCCTGAACAAACACCAACTGTGTCTGTCCCTGCCAGTGTGCTGCAACATGCAAGGAGCCAGCCCAAGGGGACAGATGGCACTGAATAGTGGGAGCCCGAGTGAGCGCCCCTCAACACGTTGGGTTTCTCGGGTGTCCTGCTCCACCTAAGTGGCACAGGACTTGTTCCCACCACCAGAATCAGCCAAGCCATTAAGAGTTTAGTGGGTGGAGGGAGAGGGTTGGTGAGAAACCAATCAGGCAAGTGGGAGGATCTGTGACTAACACCCCGTGATGCCCCGCTGCACAAAATTCTCTGAAACTGCCCATTGCTATATCCACCATGGTGATAATGCAATCCTAGTCTCATAGCCCTATGGCACTTGACTGCCCAACGTGAGACTTGAAGGTCTCTTCAGTATCAGGAGTTAATTTTACGAATGCCAAAATCAGCTCTCGGTTTTAGATTTACTGCACAATCCTGACAAGCAGAAAGCCAGGGCTGGGGGTATCAGGCCAATAGTGTGGTTCTGGAATGAGTGAGGCTGAAGCCTGGACAGGAGGGCTGGGAGGGGATCTGGGCCAGGGTGGCACGCCTGTCTCTCCCATAAGCACCTGTGTGCACAGGCCCTCCTGGCCATGGTGTTAAACCACTGGTGCTAGCACTGCACCACCACTGTGATCACAAGTACCACGGCTGCAACACCCAGCCAGAAACAAAAGCCCCAGCCTGGATTCTCGGCAGTCACGCAGGTGAGTGGGCACACACTCACACATACTCATACGCTCTAGAGCAGGGGTGCCCAAACTGCGGCCCTGAGGCCATTTATCTGGCCCCCTGCCGCACTTCTGGAAGGGGCACCTCTTTCATTGGTGGTCAGTGAGGGGAGCACAGGATGCATCCGCACCCATAGTTCCTATTGAAATACTGGTCAGTTTGTTGATTTAAATTTACTTGTTCTTTATTTTAAATATTGTATTTGTTCCAGTTTTGTTTTTTTACTTTAAAATAAGACATGTACAGTGTGCATAGGGATTTGTTCATAGTTTTTTTTATAGTCTGGCCCTCCAACGGTCTGAGGGACAGTGAACTGGTCCCCTGTGTAAAAAGTTTGGGAACCCCTACTCTAGAATGACCAAGTACCAAGGCTTACCAGGGTCTGAGAGCATTCCAGGATGCAGGACTTTAGTTCTAGATCTGGGAAAGGAGTGCTGGTCGCTCTGACACATACACATAAGCCTTGGCAAGCAGGTTAGGCACATAAGGGGTGTGCCATTCATAAGAATGGGCAAGCAGGTTAGGCACAAATGGAATAAGGGACAACCAGCTTTGATACTGTGGCCACGGTCACAGTCAAAAGAGAAGGCTCTGGAAAGGTGACCAAGAAGGTACTCCCTGCCCCACCACAATCCCCTGCATGAGCCCAGCAACCCAGAGCAGAGGTTCAGACCTACAACCAAAAAGCATGAAAGGTGGGCCTCAGTTGGTGCTGCTTGCTGACTTTGGGGCCTCATTTGGGACAGCCACCTTCTTTTCATGGAAGGAGGTTCCTTCTGCAGAAAAGGGATTGCTCCTACCATCATAAAACTGTCCAATGACCTGTTTCAGGCACGGTAGTATAAACAGCTCCCCTGGGGCTGTGCCCTGCAAGTAAGCATGGTTGGGGGAATAGTCACCAGGGTCTCGAACAGCAGGACCCTGGCCCCTGCAAGCTGACCCAGACATCAAATGATCCACTGTGCTGCCTTATTTATTATCTTTTAATAAACAGAGATCCCAACATCTCCCTGCTCCACAATCTGCTCTCAGGAGGAGGTTTCTGCTCTAAAATCTTCTTTGTTGTTATATTTCTGTCATCTTACCTAGTGACCTAGGTTTCCCCCATGTGTTAATGAGGTACATATCAAGCCGCTTCCTGACACCTTGGTGGGTCTTACCCATCTGACCTCCCCAGACAACCAAGTGGGGGTTCGGCTGGCCCAGGATGAGTGAGGGGAGAAGGGGGCACATCTATCTGCTCTCACATCTTGTACTGGTAACAGGTTGTGGTGTTGGGAAGTTAAGTTATTGAAACCAATCTTTGAAGCTGTCAGGCTCCTACCAACATTGGCACAGAGCCTTCCTGCCACCATGGCATAGGGCCTTTTGGGATCTTGCCAGAGCAAGGTGGCTGGGAGTAGTTAACCTTGCTGCTGGAGGACATACCCTTGTCGCTGGAGGAGGGGCTATACCTGAGTCAGGGAATGGGGACGCCCTGGTGACTGCTCTCCAGTCTTAGAAGCCATGACGTTGCACATCGCCAACCAGGCCTCCTCCAGACACCAGTGCTCTCCCCTCCAGGGGCCTTCAGAGTTGCTGCCTAGTCAGCTTCCCACGGTTCCAGCACCCACCTCAGACTTCCTAGTCTGGCTCTGGCAATAAAGCAAAGGCAGGCCTCACAGGGCCTGGATCAGGCACTGTGGTCCACCAGCACCACCTACTGTTAGGCCTGCGGAGTTGGCTTTGCACAGCCAGGTAAGAAGGAGGGAGGAAGGAAAGAGGAGAGAGGAAGAAAAGATGGAAGGAGGTAGGAAGGAAGAAAGAGGAAGAAGGGAGGAAGGAGGAAGAATAGAGAAAGGAGGGAGGAAAGAAGAAAGAAGGAATAAGGAAGAAGAAAGGAAAGGAAGAAGAAAGGAATGAGGGAAGAAGGAAGAAGGAAGGAAGAAGAGAGAAAGAAGGAAAAAAGAAAGGAGGAAAGAAGGGGAAGGAAGGAAGAAGGGGGAAGGAAGGAGAAAGAAAAATAAAGGGATGAACAGAGAAAGAGGGGGAAGGAGGGAGGAAGAAGAGGGAAAGAGGGAAGAGAAGGAGGAAAGATGAGGAGGAAGGGAGGGAAAAGGAGGAGGGAGGAAAGGAAAATAAAGAGGGAGGAAGGGAAAAGAAGGAGGAAGGTGCCTGTCCCACCTCTGCCCATGGCTCACTGGGAGGGATCATTCAGTGCTACAGTAGGTGCAGCTGGGAAGAGGATTGATGCTGCCTCAGGTGGGCCTGCAGGGTGGTCCCCAGGGGCCACACCAAGGGGCAAGGGAGCAGCCCAGCAGACCCTCCTCCCTGAAAGAGTCTTGTTCTGCCTGGGCAATAGATTCACCAATCTTGGGCCAAAAGCATCCAGCCTAATGCCCAGTCTGCAGTCAGAGAGCAGGTCATATGGGAGCAAGTATATGCACACTTCCTCTTTGTGCCCATGGCAGGGAGTACATGTCCTCAAGTACACACATGCACACACAAACTTAATGCACACAGGAGTACCATGTGCAAATGGGTGCAATGCACACATGCATGCAATGTACAGATGTGTGCATGGCACTCCTGTGCACACATGCACATACATACACACTCACAAATGCACTCACACATGCACACCCACCTCCAGAGTACCACGTGCAAGCAGAGATGCCTGTGCCCACTGGGAGTTTCCTGGCAGCAAAGGCTGCCAATTCTTCTCTTATAAAACTCCCCTGAGCAAAATGCCAAAGAAAAACTCTAGGTATAGCTGAATCAAATGGAAAATTCTTGAGCCCCTGGGAGCCTCAATCAGGCTTCTAAAAGGTCAGCAAAGGGATAGAACTCTGAGACAAACTCCCAGACTCCCAGGCTCTCACCAGCATCCTCCCAACCCTTCAAAGAAGGATCTGCTCCTTGCACCCCAGGACCATCCATGAGCTAGTGAGGGCTCCAAACTCTCTATGGGAGCACAATCAGAGTCTCTCCTCTATCCCCACTTCGGGACTATGACAGCAGAGACTTGAAAGACTGTATCCCAGGTAAATCTAAGTGGTAGTGACAGAGGGCCTGGGGAAGCCAGAGACAGGACTCAGGGAACCCACCCTCATGCTATGCTGCAGAGTCTGGGGTCTAAAGGCCAAGGAGCAGGAGAATATTCTCCACTGGGGCACACCCACTTCCTAAAGGAAACAGGTATCTTCATCTCCTTCAAGAGCAAGTTGAACCAGGAGGAGCTTTGGAAGTCGAGGAGGGATGGGGGAAGGGGGTGACCCTGTCTAGACTGTGATGATGTTCCTTGAGCTAAAACACATCTGCTCTGGCCTCAGTCACTGAGGACTAGCTTTCTCTCACTTGCAGCATTTAAAACATAGAAAGGAAAACACACAACTAGACAGCTCTGCATGCCCTCAAGAGACCCTGGTACCCAATGTGCAGCTCTTAGCAGCCCAGAGCACTGGGCTCCTGGAGGTTCATCCGTCCTGCCCACCACTGTAGAAGCCGCCAGCCTCTGCTCTTCACAGTGGTCCTCAGCTCCTGCAGCTGAGCCCACTGCCCAAGCCGGTCTCACCCTCGCAGCCTGTCATCTCCCGAGCCTGCTCTGTGAGTCAGGGGCAGCAGGGTACCCTGAAGCCTTTGCCAGCCCTCGCCCAGCATGCAGGCACACAGGATGTGCCACAAGGCACCTTCTCCTGCCCTGAGGGGTGGCCCACACCAAAGCACAGCCAGGGGGCTGACTCCTCGCAATGGCAGTAGTGTGTGCCAGACTACCCTGCACAGGGCGGCAGACCCTCTAATCTCTTCTTCAGGACATACAGCACATTCCAGATGGCCCAGGGAGACGAGGGCTGACCAGAGCCCGGTGCTCTCCAATTACCAGCCCAGAACTCTTTCCTCGGGTCACATGGAAGCAGCAGAGAGGACAGGAGGTAGCAGGTGCTGTATGTGGCAGCACTGCTAGAAACACTGTTTAGCACTAGTCTGATAAACAGTGTGAAAAACACAAAGTGGGTATGCCATACTCGAAGCTGATGTTTCTAATGATGGGCCTGTGAGCAGACCAGGCCTGAGACCCATGGGGACAGAGTGGCGCTGGGACAGACTGTAGGAATATCATCTCTGCCTAAATTACCACCCACAGGCTCCAAGGCAGGTGTCCAGCCTAGGATGGCAGGTTCTATAGGTCACAACCTGTGTACAATGATCCCTAGGCTGCTCACCACCCAAGCAATGCCCTGCAAGGCCAGCCTTGCCTCCTCCAATGCCCATGCCTGCCTACACTCCTGGCCTCAATAACTAACGGGGCAGCAGGGTGGCAGGAAAGCCAGGCAGTGGGAAGGCCAGCACTCAAGTCAGTACAAGTGCCTGTCTATTTTAAATCCCCATCTCAAAAGGGATTCTGAAGTACTCAAATATTTCAGATATTCTTAGCCTTGCTGCCTGAGAGCCCCATGTATTTCTGGCCCTTCAAAGCAAATTCCATGCTTTTATTGACACCAGGCTGTTCACGTCACTTTGACACACAAATCACACTACTGAAGTAGCAACAGACCCAGAAAGGCTTCATAAAACGCTGTAAACTTGAGGATGTCAACTCTTTTTAAAAAGTGCTACCGAAATACTCCAAAATGGTTGCAATTAAGCTACTGCAGACACAAGCGGAGCAGTACATATATATAAAAGGAGACAGATGTGTGAGTGCAATCTACCAGAGAACATCTACCCTCCGAGGGCCCAGGGGGAGGGTGGGAGCAGGGCACCACCCTCCCAGGGGGTTGCCAAATGGCTCCCTGGACCCCCAGCCCAGGGGCGACAGGGTACCTCACCTGCTCCCTCAGGCTAGTGTCCATGTTGGCCCCATGACAGAGCAAGACCAGGAGGACCAGCATCCATCAGGAGGCCACTAAATCCACATGATGAAAACCTCAGGGCATTGGGGGTTCTTAGGGGCTGAGAGGTTCCTGTGGTCCCAGGACCCAGATCTCCCGATGGTTACTGAGCCCCTCTCTGTGCTAGGCCCCTGCTGGGAGCTGAGCACAAAAGAAAAACCGAGGACTGTGCCCTCACAGGGCCCATGGTCTAGTGGAAAAACACGGATGCCAACATCCCCACCCCAATGCTGGGGAGAGAGAGTTGGAAGGGGTGCCTAGCATGACGACAGGGCTGAGCTGACCAGGCAGGGAGCAGGAAGCCTGGCAGGGGAGGGAGGCGGGGCCCTGCAGCTGAACCCTATGCAGCCACACTTTGAGAGGCCCCTTTCCACTAGCCACATGTGGTCAGCGTGAGACACCCTCATGTGCAATCCCACCCTACTTCAGGACCAGATATCAAGATCAAGGTCAAGGTGCCTTCTGGAACATTCTTCACCTCAGAGAACGTACTGCTATGTTCAATGCTAGCCTGGCTAATGGCTTCCCCACTGCTCTCAGGAACTGGGTTGTGGGGCAGAGTGGAGATGGGGTGGTGGGTGGACATATCCCCAGGGTCCCCTCTCATGGACGGCTATCAGGGACTTTCCACTGCACTGCCTCACACTTTACCTCTCTTGAAGCCAGTCCTACCACTTTCCCTCCACCATCCATCCCAACCACTATCCTCTGGCACCTACCTTCTCATGGCCAGCTGACCTCCTTGCCAGTCTCTCTGATGCCACTTCTTGTGCCGGCACCCTGAGACCAGCACCTTTCCTGGGCATACTCACTGCCTGCTACAGGGCCTTGTGTTTAGTACACTTTGCCCCAGGGCCACATCTGAGAGCTCAACCTGCTCTCAGTCAGCACATGCCAAGATTCAGCATCAGCTTTTTTCTTTCTTTATCTCTCTCTCTTTTTTAAAGGCCCCTCTAATTGCCAGAGCCCAACCAAAACCAGCCTGTCTTTGCAGGGCTGAGCAGAAGCAGTATCCCTACCACCCACCTGCACAGCAGAGTCCTTGCTCTCCTCCTACAGTGGCTCCCAAGGGGTCCTAAGAGGATCACTGTCCAGTGGGCTCTAAAAAGGTGGGGTCTAAAAAAGGTGAAAGAACTGGTGAATTTCCACCATGGTACAGGGAGCCAAAAGTCCATGGGGAAAGGGCAGGGGCGCCATCTAGTGGCCCTCAGGTGAGCTGCATGTGGCGAAACTGAGAACATGGAAGGGAGTCACTCAAGATAACCAAGTCACTGGTCAACACCATAAGGTACCATCCAGGGTGCAAGCCCAGCACACACACTCATATATACATGCATACACAAAAACATTTCACAAATGGAAATGCTCACACACATATACATACATACATACACTCACACATACACATACATATACACTATTCACTCACAAGCATACATATACATACTCAGACACTCACATGTACTTTCATAGTCACACTCAAAAACATAGCCAGCCTGTGGATCTAAACAGGGAGTCAGGACCCTGGCCAATTGGCTCAATGGTAGAGTGTTGGTCCAGTGCATGGATGTCCCGGGTTCAATTTCCAGTCAGGGCACACAGGAGAAGTGACCATTTGTTTCTCCACCCCAGCCCCTCTCCTTCTCTCTCTCTCTCTCTTCTCCCGCAGCCATGGCTTGATTGGTTCGATTCCATCGGCCCCAGGTGCTGAGGATGGCTCTGTGGAGGCCCTGCCTCAGGTGCTAAAAATAACTCAGTTGTAAGCATGGCCACAGATGGGCAGAAAATCAACCCCAGACAGAGGTTGCCAGATGGATCCTGATTGGGGCTCAGGAAGTCTGTCCTCTATCTACCCTCCTCTCACTTGGAAAAAAAAAAAAGAAGAAAAATAAATAAATAAATAGATAAAATGAGGAGTCAGAGACTGTTTGTGGGTACTCAGCCTGCACAGCCCACAGGAAGTATGCTGACTGCTGAAGGCAGCAGGCTGAGCCCCCAGAGGAGGGGAAGATCCAGTCACCCCACAAGCTATGTTCCCAGGCCCCGTCCTCCAGCCTGCAAGTGTGGACTTAGGGCAGAGCATGGCCCTCTCTCCACCAGGCCTAGATTTGGGTCTCCAGAGTCAGAGCCTAGCCTTGCCAGGGAGAGAAGAGGGGACACAGTGACTACGCTGCCCATGAGACTTCCTGGGCAGCACTGGGACAGTATCACTGACCAGGCAACACTTCTGCTCAAGTTCTCAGAACCATGACTGCAGAGGTGAGATTCAGGGCTTTATGAAAAGGGCACCACCAACCTGTCAATCTCTTTCCAAATTTATCTCCAACAGGCAAATATCCCCTAGCCTAGGTTTGAATGATCAAGGGCTAATGTCAAGTCACACAGAATGACACCAAAAGAGAGAAGTGGACTGAAAACAAGAAGCTCACACAACTGTAACAGGATCTCGAAAAACACTCAAAGTCGCACAGAACAAGGGCCAGAGGGTCCGGGACCTGTTAGGATAACGGTCCCAAAGACATCCCAGTCCTAGTCCTGGGACCTGTGGACATGGCACCTCACAAACCGAAAGAGACTTTGCAGATTAAAGAACCTGGAATGCAATGACCCTGGATTACTCGGGAGTGGAGGGGTCCAGTTTCATCACAGGGTCTACCTCTGAGGGAGGCAAGAGGGTCAGAGTCAGAGATGGAAGAGACTGCACTGCTGGCTGTGGGGATGGAGGAAGGGACATCAAGCCAGGGATGTGATGTCACTAGAAGCTAAAAAAAGGTTGGATTCTCCCATGGAGCCTCCAGAAGAAAGAGCCCTGCCAACACTTTGGTATTACCCCTGTGAGACTCCTAACCTCCAAAATGAGAGAGAATAATGTTTATGTGTTAAGGCTTGTGGTCATTTGTTACAGTAGCACTGAGACACTCATACAAACGCTCCCACCATGTCTGTGTCCAATGCTTCCCTATTCTTTCCTGGCTGTCAGAGCAGGAACTGCTTTGTTCACATCAATGGTGAGGAGAGCATGGTCACACAGCTAAGGGCAAAATAGGGAGGTCTGGCTTCCCACCCACAATCTCCTCCTGGCTTCTGGGTTCTCTACTCAGAGCTCCTGTTCCTACCCCACTTGGCAAAGGGTTCTAGGAGGTCCAAGAGACTTAAAGGGATAAGGGGGTAAGGTGCCTGTGGATATAGGCTCAGCCAAGATAAGAGGGTGCCTTAGCCAGGGTCTGTGGTGTCCCCAGCTGTGCTGTGTCCTCCAGCCACCCATTGCTCTGAGCTCACTTGGCTGAGGTCCTGACTGCCACAATCTGCTCCAGGGCCTCCTGCTTACCCTCCCACCCCTCTGAGCTTCTAACACAGGGGTCCCCAAACTTTTTACACAGGTGGCCAGTTCACTGTCCCTCAGACCGTTGAAGGGCCAGACTATAAAAAAAACTATGAACAAATCCCTATGCACACTGTACATATCTTATTTTAAAGTAAAAAAACAAAACGGGAACAAATACAATATTTAAAATAAAGAACAAGTAAATTCAAATCAACAAACTGACCAGTATTTCAATGGGAACTATGGGTGCGGAGCATCCTGTGCTCCTCTCACTGACCACCAATGAGAGAGGTGCCCCTTCCAGAAGTGCGGCGGGGGCCGGATAAATGGCCTAAGGGGGCCGCATGCGGCCCGCGGGCTGTAGTTTGGGGACCCCTGTTCTAACAGAACCTTCTAAGACAACTGGGGAGAGGCAAGACAGTTGCTACCTGGCCTGCCAGCAGAAGCAAATAAGTGGATATAAGGTTAGTGTACAGTTCAGAGATTCCAGAACACAGAACGCACTGGACTTCTGACCCAGCCTGCTGGACCCAGCACTCATGAAGTGGCCTTCAAACCAGTTCACCCACCCCTGCCTAGCTCCTGCAAACCAGCAGAGACTCCAAGGCAGTAGGGGCCTACTGCTAACCTCACCCCCCAACCTGAAGGCCAGGAGGAAGGCAAGGCAATGCTCAGTGCTCATGATCACCCAGTCCCCAGGCCCATCAACCCAGAAGAGCCCTCAGTACAACAGCCATGTGACTGACTTGGCCTGGGGAAGTCTAGCACCAGACACTATTCAGTGGGAGGCTCTCTAGGTACAAACCCTGAACTACACAAATAGGGAAGCCCATTTCTTTTTTTGTGTGTGGCAGAGACAGAGTCAGAGAGGGGGACAGACAGACAGGAAGGAAGAGAGATGAGAAGCATTCATTCTTTGTTGTAGCACCTTAGTTGTTCATTGATTGCTTTCTCATATGTGCCTTGACCGCGGGCCCTCAGCAGACCGAGTAACCCCTTGCTGGAGCCAGCGACCTTGGGCTCAAGCTGGTGAGCCTTGCTCAAACCAGATTAGCCCGCGCTCAAGCTAGCGACCTCAGGGTCTTGAACCTGGGTCCTCCACATCCCAGTCCGACGCTCTATCCACTGCGCCACTGCCTGGTCAGATGGGTAGCCCATTTCTGAGGGACACATATCCCTTACCCCAAACTGGTGGATAAACTGAGGCTTCCCCAAGGCCAGTGGGGGCAGGGCCAGCAGATCTTGAGCTACCAGAGCTCCAACCCTGATCCACCTTGCCTGATAGCCCCAGCCATAGGAAAGTCTTCCAGAAGGTACTCCCATACCAGCCTGACCCCAGAGGTGCCTATTCATCTGCCCTCCCCCTGCAGGCAGCAAGGACCCTCCTCCCTGTGAAGTAGGTCAAGCTGCTGGCTGGACACTCACCATGACTTGGGCTCCCCAAAGTGCAGGTAGTTGATGCTATATAGGTCCATGTCCTCCGTGTGCCAGGCAAAGGTGGTCTTCCACATGCCGAAGTATAGGTAGGGGGTGTTGACCCCCTCGATGATGGTGCCACACTCACGCTCTACCATGTCCAGGATGGTCCGAAGGTTCCCAATGTTCCACTGGACCACATCCTGTGGGTCAGCAAGCACACAGTCAGCAAGCCAGCCATCCCTGGGGCACCTGGGCTCCCCCAGCCCTAGACATTGGTAGGAGAACAGGGAACATCATTCTCTTTGAGGCACCAGCTGCAGTGTGATCCCTGTGAGGGCCCAAAAACAACTGTCAGCCCCAAACCTGCACACTTCAGAGTCTCACCCAGTAGAGTATCCAAAACCCACCCTGGGCTGCTCATACTCTGCAAATGCCAACCAACTGCCTTGTGCCAGGCAGTTAGGAAGAGCTTTCTCTGGATTCCATGATGAGCTGTGTGTCAATCTTGGCAGTAAAGACCGCAATTTGGTCATGAGTAATTAATATCCCTCAAAGTCAATGACAAAGAAGGAGGAAGACAATTGTCACGTGGAGCTAGACCAGTGAAGGTGCCAGACAGCCCTTCTGGCACCTACCCATGGAGAAGATGGAGATGGTTTTCAGAACCAGGCAAATTAGGCTGGAATCCTCACCTACCTGTCTCATCTATTCCTAATGCCACAAGCAAATAAACCACATCTTGTCATAAGAACTCATAAAATACACTTTAATCAATTTCCATTCCCTAGAGAACTATTTGAGCCTGTTGAGATACTTAGTGAACATCAGTGTTCTTCCCATTCCAACCCACCCTGAACCACCCATTCCTGTCCACATTATAGGCCCATGATGTGGCAACACCACTGGCTGGCCTTTGAAAGGTGAGTTCTGACAGAAACCCAGAACATGGGTGGGGGCAGCAGCAGACCCTTCAGTATAAGGAAGAAAAGTCCTCAGTCACCTTGAACAGAACCTGCCCAAGGTCAGGATATCAAAACTAGGTTGCTTCCCTAAAGCCCTGTCCAATTCACCTCACTGTCCAGCCCACATATGCACAATGCAGCCCCAGGGGGATCTGGGATCTAGTCTAAGCCAGGCAATAACTCATCCTGTGACCAGGGCATGTCATTTCTCTGCTCTGAGTTTCCCCATCTGTAAATGGGGACTGTGGCACTAGGCTGCGCATGGGAAATACAAGGCCCAGACACTGTTCAGGAACCGATGGCAGGCGTTGCTCATGATCTCAGCATAGCCCCACCAAGCCTGCACTGGGCAGCAGAGTCCTCCATGTGGCCATCACTACAACCGACTGCAGGCAAAACACAAGAGAAAATCCAGGGCTTCTCACTGGACAAGACTCTAATTTTTTTGAATTTTTATTTGAAAACAACAATGCAAGGTTTTCAAGAGAATGAGAAGGCACAGACTGGCAGACTATGGTTACGAAAGATATTTTCAGATAAAGGACGATTATCTAAAATATACAAAGAACTCTTTAAACTCAATAATAAAACAAACAATTCACTTTAAAAATGAGCCAAAGACCTGAACTTCACCAAGGAAGATACACTGGTGACAAATAAGCATATGAAAAGATTCTCTGCCTGACCAGGTGGTGGCGCAGTGGATAGAGCGTTGGACTGGGATGCGGAGGACCCAGGTTCGAGACCCTGAGGTCGCCAGCTTGAGCGGAGGCCCATCTGGCTTGAGCAAAAGCTTGCCAGTTTGGACCCACGGTCGCTGGCTCCAGCAAGGGGTTACTCAGTCTGCTGAAGGCCCGCGGTCAAGGCACATATGAGAAAGCAATCAATGAACAACTATGGTGCCGCAATAAAAAACTGATGATTGATGCTGCTCATCTCTCTCTGTTCCTGTTCCTGTCTGTCTGTCCCTGTCTATCCCTCTCTCTGATTCTCTCTCTCTGTTCCTGTAAAAAAAAAAAAAGAAAGAAAAGATGCTCCAAGTCATAAATCATCAGGGAAATGCAAATTAAAACCACAATAAGCTACCACTACACACCTATCAGAATGGCCCAAATACAGAACACTGACCACATCAAATGCCCTCAAGGATGTAAAGCAATAGGAACTCTCCCTTATTGCTGGTGGAATACAACATGGTGCAGCCACTCTGGACAAAATGAAATGCTAGCCAACGACTCATGTGGAGAACCCGCACAGGTCCTGTTTTTTTCCAATACCTTTTGGGAGTCACAAGCCCCACCTGTTCTAAGGGGCTTCTCTCTGGGCATCCAGGAGGGTCTCCAACCTTTCCAGGAGGAGGTGCAACTCCTGCCCAACTCCAGCTCCACCCAAGACCAGGACTCAGGTAGCACCCACTAGCTGTCTCACGCTGAGCATGGGCTGATGGATAAAAGAGAGTGTCCTCTAAGAGAAGACCTTGAGAGTGACAACTTGGGGTAAGGGGCACAGATGAGGACAGAGAGGCCACGCCCAGGAGTGGAAAAGCCAGATTTTAGCCCAAGGTACCCCATGTAGAATACCTCCAGGAGAGAGCTAGGCTCAGTAACTCTGAAATTACCCCAAGATACCCAACCCAGAGTTGTCTGAGGCCCCATAAATATTAATAAACTGTCCCCTGCAAATTACAGGTCCTATTCAAACTTCCCTCTGCTTAACACCAATACCTCTCTGGGCCTCAGCATCATTGCCACAAGCATCCGGTCTATGTCCTTGGACAGGGCAAGGCCAGGCCCTGTCTGTTGCCTTGGTGTACCCAGAGCTCTCCAGCACAGGGACCAGATGTAGGTGAATCCAGTGGCAACCTGGCTGACTGAGAACTTGCAGCTCCAGGGATTCCAAGAGTGGTAGATCAGGACAGACAGGGTTCTAAGACTCAGTAGAAAAAATTTTATAAGTCAGAAAAACTATGGGCTCCCTTCTACATTCATTCTAAGACTAGGCACATAGTTGTAACTGGAGCCCAAAGAGAAAGCCCAGCTAAGCTCCTGTGTCATTTTAACTTCTAGTATATTCAATCTCATTTCCATTCACACATCTTCACCTCTGCCATGGAAACCAAGTCCCTCATTATCCCCAAACCTCTTGGCCTCAGAAACTTACGTCATCATACAAGGAGCCACTGATGTCAGCCCCATAGATGGGAGAGACGAAGGTGAGGTTCTTCCAGTACTTGCGTTCCAGGTCATCGAAGTCCTGGTGCCGGGGAGTGCAGTATCTATGAGCAAACAGCACACCAAAAACGGGGGGCTCAGAGCATGTGCCTAATGCTCACAGCTGAGCCAGACCCAGGGCACCTGCTGGATACACCAAGGGAGGGGCTCTGTTCAGACCACCCACTGTCCCCACTACCACGCACAGCCCCAGATAACAAAAATGTGGTCCTTTTGTTGCTGGGAGAGCATTTTTTCCAGGGGGTGTGTACAGGATGGGCAGGCATCCCTAGAAGGATGCCCACTTGTCCCATCTCATCAGCTAGCTGGACCTGTGGCATCCAAGGCACAACACACACCAAAGGCAGCTGGAGCAGGTAGATGGGTGCAGGTTCTGATGGTCACCATCCCACTGCTCAGCAAATACTAACAGCACTGATTATGGACCAGGCACTGTCCTGTGTGCCTGGGACATCGTATAAGCAGGCAGACAACATCTTGCCCTCATAGGTTTGAGAGCAAAGACACCGTTAGAAATACACAAACAATTTCGGAGAGCCAGGGAGCTGGGAGGAACAGAGAACAGGGGAGAAAACAGTAATGGTATGCTGTGAGTGCACGGTGTATGCACTGTGAATGTCCATGACTGCATCCATGAGCACACGGAATGTGCATGAGTATGCCTATGTGTACACCATGTTGAGGAGCCAGGATGCAGCACGGGGTTTTGTGTGTCAGAGAGCCTCTCTCTGAGGAGGCACCATCAGAACCAAGTCATTATGGAAAGGTGTGGGGGACACACTCCAGTGATAGGGGACAAGGCCAAGCCCCCAGGGGGCAGCCCTCAGCAGTGAGTGTGGAAGACAGCATGAGATGGACAAGTGGCTATGGGCTGGTGAGGGTCTGGATTTTGCCCTCTTTGAACTGGGGGGCTCTGAACACAGGGTGCTGAGACCTACCCAGTACACCCAGAGCAGATGGTAGGTATGTGCTTTGTGGGGGCTGCATGTGCCATACCATCTCTGCACCCCTAGAGCCCTTGGTGTCCTGGGCTTTGCAGATCAGGGGGTACAGGCCTTTCAGGTGAGGCCCTACCTCAGAGCTGGGGTTTCAGGAGCCCACCCTATCCTGCCCAGGTCCCAGCTGCATACTTCTCGCTGTTGGCCAAGCGGCGGTACTCCCCAACTGTCATGGCCTTCTTCTGGATGTTATACTGTGTGAAGAGGCCTGATTGGCCTGTCACCACCTGCTGGATGGGGGCTGGGATGACCACATCATCAATGTCATCGTATGTCTGCCGTGGCTTCCACTCCTTTGGGGGGATGATCTGTGAGACAAAGGGGGAAGTCAGCAGCACCTCCATGTAGGCACGTCCATTCAGGACAGGGGAACGAGCTGCCCACCCCTGGGACACCAGTAGCCACTACCTGGGAAACACACCTAGGACTGCTCCGTGGGGTCACCAGGAGCATCTGTGCCTTTACCAAACACCCAAATAATCTGGTGCCACCTACTGCATTAAACACCACCACTGCATTTAAAGTTCTTTTAAAACCTTTGGGCTAGAGGGCAGGACCGCTGTGCCCTCTAACTTCAGAAAGCAGCAGGGGGTATCCAACACTCATTCTCCGAACCGCTTCATTGACACCAACTAGGGGGTGATCAGAGCTCTAGGTGCCAAGGAAGGGAAACATAGAAAAACAAAGGTCCACAAGGGCCTTACATTCTATGTAAGTAGAAGATAAGGAAACTCTGCAGGAAGGTAACCAGTTGTAAGTACTAAGGATATTAGATAAAGGGCTAGGTAGGCCCTAGCTGGTTGGCTCCGCAGCAAAGCACTGGCCCAGCATGTAGAAGTCCTGGGTTTGATTCCCGGTCAGGGCACAGAGGAAAAGCAACCATTGGCTTCTCCACCCGCTGCCCCCTTTTCCTTCTCTCTCTCTCTCTCCCTCTCCCCTCCCCTTCCTATAGCCATGGCTCAAATGATATTAGCAAGTTGGCCCGGAGTGCTGAGGATGGGTCTATGGCCTCACCTCAGGCACTAAAATAGTTTGGTTGCCCAGCAACAGAGCAGCAGCCCCAGATGGGCACAGCATCACCCAATAGGGGGCTTAAAGTGGATCCTGGTCAGGGCACATGTGAGTCTGTCTCTCTGCCTCCCTGCCTTTCATTTAATAAAAAAAAAAAATTAAAACAAACAAACAAACAAAAGGACTAGGCAAGAAGCCGCAAGACAGAGGGGATGGTGAATGACGATTCAAAGTGGGAGACCTGAAAAGGTCACCTTTGAGAAAAGACATTTGTATTTCATGGAAGTAGATTTAACAGGCAACCACCAGACCTTGACCATGAGCAGATGGCAGCTCTCCTACCCCTCCCCTCTCTTCTCTGCCCTTCTCCACAATGGAACACTAAGGACTGGCACAAAGCGTTTGGTGTCAGGGGCACTGGGTCTAGGCACACCTTGAGTGGGCACTGTGCTGGGCTTGCTTGGGCTCAGAAACCCACCCCCGGTCCCTCCACCCTCCTGGTCGGGGGTGACCTCTGAGCTGGACTGAGGGCCTCCTGGGCCCCAAGCACACTTCTGTGCAAGCCCCACAGGGCCAGTTGGGGTTAATCTCTCCCAGTCCTGGGTGCGTGTTTATAAGCCTAAAGTCTCCTTCCAGGGTGCCCAGCATGCCACCCAACAGCTTTGGGAAAATGAACTTACCCAACCCGTTTTCAGAGTATCAACCATGAACTCTAGAGGCTGAACCCTCACCCTGTTTGGGCCAATGAGGGAAGAACACCATGCTGATGCCCGAGTTTGCTAACAACTTCCAGAAGGGCTGAAATTCACCCCCAAGTATTCCACTATCACATCTATCATATTGGTGGAGGAAAATGTTTTGCTTGGCAACAAAAACACTTATTCTCTAGTTGCCTGTTAACAACAGAAAGATGCTGTGTCCCCTGTCAGCACACAGTGTATTTACAAAAAACCAAACAAAAGAAACCCCAACAGAACAGAGCAATAAGAGGAAGTTGGTGGGTCTCATCTGGGACAAGTCAGCCCCCAAAGGACACTGCATAATGTTTGGGGACATCTGTGGCTGGAGGTACTCTTGGCATTGAGTGAGTAGGGGTCTGGGATGCTGCTATAGGGGTCAGGACACCCCACAGTGCCCAGGACAGCCCCACAGAGATGACCCAGCCCCAGTATCAGCAGTGCCACATCTGGGACCCTAATATTGAGTTAAATGAAGATAAGAACACAACTATTTAGTGAAAGCTTTCTGGGACATTTTCTCTCTTGCTCTGTCAACTGTGACCACAACACAATAGGCGCCTAGGGTGCCTGCCTGTCTCTGTTATGAGGCCACGTGACAAGAGAGTGCTGGGTGGGGTCAGCCCACCAACTTAAGGTTTCCTTAGATTTCAAGTGAGAAATCTGAAGACTCAGGTGCTAAACCAAACATTCAAGACTGGAAACACCAACACTAAAAGGGGCTGTGCTTCCAGGACCTGCAGTGTCTGGCATGGAGGGCCTCGTGCCCCTGAGCTGCATTTCAATTACATTATTGATGTCTCCTCCTGACAGAAATCCTGGAGTTCCTCCTGCAGGAAAGTGACGTGACCCTGGACAGGCTGCAGAACCACTTCAGTTCTATGAGAAGAAATCTGTCCCTAATCCCAGTCTGGAGCAAAATGAATAAAATATGTCACGCCCAAATTTCCCACTTGTGAACAAGAGCCTGAGGCTTACTTTGTTGACTTATGCCATCCCTAACACACTGCTGTGATGGCAGCTAAATACCAGGGAAGACTCTTCAGACACATGTGCAGTGCCTGGTTTGCATATGTGTGAACCACACTTTCCTGGACACCTTCTAAGCAGATTCTGAAAAGGTTGCTTGAAAGGAGGGCTACTTGCAGGTAACTTGGAACTAGGAAAAATCACTTAGTAATGTATAGTGGCCTAACACACTCACATCTCTGCAAGATCATCTCTAAAATGAAGATCCCAGGCAAAGGACATCTGGAGGATGTCACCTAAAGAACTTCCAGCATTCTGACTACCTCCACGCGGCCCCTGATGCATCTGCCTGGTACCGCCCTGGACTGACCCTTGCTCAAAGCAGCTGGAGGACAAGCTCAGCCAAAGTAAGTTGGAAAGGAAAGTGAATGACACACTGGGCAGGTGTGAGCTGTGTGGTAAAGTTAGGAGTCTAGGCAGCTGGGACAAAAGGTGTGGAGGACCCTGCAAGAGGGCAGGAGTGAGGGCCCAGCCTTTGCCCCCTAAAATCACCTGGTCCTAAACCCTCTCAGCAGGGGCCCGGCAGCTGAGAGCAGCAAGGACATTGCCTAGCTGCAGGATTGTCCTCAGAGATGCACCTGAGCACCAAAGCACCTTGACCCCTTCTATAGCACCCCACACTATCCCAACACCCCACCATATCACATCATGTCCCTCTTGGCTCCTCCTGCCCCAGTGCTTCCCAAGTGGACTAGGGAGGCTCCCAGTCCTGGTCTGTGGGGGGCAGGGACCCACTGAGCATGGTATCCAGAATATGTGCAGAGTGGCTAAGGACCACAGCTAGGCTGCCCAACAGCCCCAGATTGGGGCTCCTGCACACCCAGAGCCACTTCTAGGTGTGGCCCTGGCTCTACCTGCCTGCTGACCGCTCACCCCCACTCAGTTCTACTGAGCCCCGCAAAGCTTTTTTTTTTTTCAATTTTATTTATTGATTTTACAGAGAGGAGGGGAGAGAACAAGAAGTAGCAAGTCATAGTTGCTTCACTTTAGTTGTTCCCTGATTACTTGTTGTATGTGCCTTGACCGGGCAAGCCCAGGGCTTTGAACCAGTGACCTCAGCATTCCAAGTCAACGCCCTATCCACCGCGCTACCACAGGTCAGGCCCGCAAAGCTTTTGAGGAGACCAAATAGAGCTTTCATGAAAGAAGGAAACCCCTACCCACACACACACACACACACACACAAAGAAAGGCAGTCAAGGCTGATGAGGCCAGGGTAGGCAGACATCCGTGTCTGCAGAGCTGGTTCAGGCCAGCAAGATGTCCTGTCACTTCTCCAAAGAGACTAGCAGCCCTGAGAGCCAAAGGCCCCCCGTGAGGAGAAATAGGAGGTACCCAGGGACAAAGCCCCTGCTTTTCTGGATGCCTCTGTCCCGTGAGTGGCAGAGTGGCTGCTGAGGGACTAGAGGTACCACACACTGTCCCTGCTCAATGGGAGAATGGACGTGTGTGTGCATGTGTGTCAGTGTAACCCTAATTGCCAGGAGGTTCACACCAAATCCATGCCTGAACCCCAAACTGTATCCCCCTCAGTTGATTCAGAAAGGATTCCCACATCCAGAGGCGACTATCAGTCAGAGAGAAAGCAGCAAACAAACACCACTTAAGAGAGAAAAGGAATATGCAAAACAAAAGACAGAGGGAAAATATATTCTGAAAATATGTGACTCACAAAAATCTGAACAGATTTCCATTGATCCAAATAAATTAGCAAAAAAAAAAAAATTGGTCCACTGGAATTAAAAGCCTAAAGCAGAGGCACTGGGCTCAAAGGAGAAGTGATAAGACAGAGAAGGAGACGAGGACAGGGAGAGAAGTAATAGCATGGTTGACAGAGCAGTGAAGGAAGGGCAACAGAAAAGATGGCAGGGAATCGTCGGGGCTGGATGGGTGGGGGATTAAAGGTGCTTCCAACAGAACAGTACAAGATGCTAACTTGCTACAAGATTCCTCACATAAAGGATAATGTGACTTCAAAGGCGGATGGGCCAGCTGTGTCCTAGGAATAATGGAACTAGGTCAATGACAGGAGACAAAGAAAGGGATCCCACACACCACCACAGAAGGCACCAAGAATCTGCTGGCCTCAGAATCTGCCCACTACTGGGGACCTGCAATGGGCAGGTCCTGACAATTGACACCAGTCTATGGATCAGTAGATGGGCAGAAAAGCCCTAAATGGACACTTTTGAACTTGCTAGAACCCTAGCTGCAAGGTTTACAGAGCCCTTCCCGTATGAGATGACAGACTTCGGGTGAGTAAGACACAGGTGGTGAGCACTGAAGCCATTTAAAGGGAGAACTAAAACAAAAACGACAGTGGCAAGCATGGTTCCTGAAACAGGTAAAAAAGGTGTACTTTGTTATATTATCATGTATACAATAAACAAAAATCATGAGGGAAGTGGGGAAAAGGTGCTGCAGGCTTACTGCTTTCCTTTCTCCTGAGGATGATGAAGGTATGGGTGTCACGAGGACAGGAACTGATATAGTAACAAAATCAACTGAAAAGGGTGAGGGGCAAAGCACAGCCTGTGATCTGAATCTTGCTCACTGTCTGCTTTTGTACAGACTGTGACTTAAGAATGGGCTGGGGTTTTTTTCACTTTTAAATGGTTGGGATTTTTTTTGAGAGAGAGAGAGATAGAGAAGAAAGGAGAGAGAGAAGCATCAACTCCTTGCTCCACTCAGTTATGCATTGAATGGTTCTCATTCATGACTTGAACAGGAATCAAACTGGCGACATTGGGAGTAGAGCCAGCAACTTCAGAATTGTGTCAGCAACCTCAGGATCAAGCCAGGGACTCTGTGCTTGAGCCAGTGAGACTGGGATCAAGCTGGCAACCTTGGGCTTCAAACCAGCAACCTTGGCATTCCAGGTCAGCGCTCTATCCCTGTACCACCACCAGTCAGGTGATTGGTGAAATTGTTTTTTTATTTTTTTAAATTCATTTTAGAGAGGAGAAAGAATGAGGAAGAGAGAGAGAGAAAGGGGGAAAGAGCAGGAAGCATCAACCCCCATATGTGCCTTGACCAGACAAGTGCAGGGTTTTAAACTGGCAATCTCAGCCTGACCTGTGGTGGCGCAGTGAGTAAAAGTGTCGGCCCGAAACACTGAGGTCGCTGGTTCGAAGCCCCGGGCTTGCCTGGTCAAGGCACATAAGGGAGTTGATGCTTTCTGCTCCTCCCACATTTCTCTCTCTCTGTCTCCTTTCTCTAAAATGAATAAATAAAATCTAAAAAATAAAATAAAATAAAATAAACTGGCAACCTAGTGTTCCAGGTCAATGCTTTATCCACTGTGCCACCACAGGTCAGGCCGAAAATTTTTAAAATGAATATTTTGGGACAAGTAAAATTCTATGAAATTCACACTTCAGAGTCCATAAAAAAAGTCTTACTGGTGTACAGCATGCCTGTTGGTTTACAGATCCTCTAAGGCGGCAGAGCTGAGTGGTAGTGACAGAGACTGTCCCACAAACTGAAAATACTATCTGGCTCTTTGCAGAAAAGGTTTACCAGCTTCCTGGTTTAAAGAATAAACAACTAGAAATCTTAAAGTGATACACATCCAGGAAGCAACTAAAAGAACCCTAAGGAAACAGGTTAAAAATATTTTCCATCATCAATAAAGTAATGCCACTCACAGCTTCATGTGCCCATGAAGAAACACAGCCATTTATTAAAGAGACACAGTGAGCCTATATGTGTCTGCCTTCACATGTGCACACACATACATGTATGTACAAATATGTGTGTGATATGCCAACGAAGGAGACAGAGGAAGTTGGTAACCATGTTGCTTCAAGGGACAGGAGCTGGGAGACAGTGACCAGAGGAAAAGGAGCTCACTTGTCACTTTCTGCTCAGGTGCAGTGTTTGAATTTGCCTCCCATGTGCATTACTTTCTCAAACAAACAAACAAAAGAACCCAGCCTGTTTCACTAGGAATAATATAAAGGCAGAAACTCAGGCCTTCCCAGCATACCTGCCTGGAAGCCTTCCCAGACCCTCAACCTCCTTCTCCCTTCCCCAGGGGGATAAGACTTGCTGCCGGGATGCCGTGGGCAGCCACTGCCTACTGGGATAGGCTCAGCACAGCTTTGTGTCCCCACCCTAGCTTGTCAACTCCCACAGGAACAGGAGCAGTATTTATGAATTCCAGTGCCTAAAACAGCACCTGGCATGGGAAAAGAACTCTGTCATGTTTGTAGATAAATGAGGTCAGAGTGGTTCAGTGAACAGGTTAATGGGTGCACCACCTTCAACACGGAAACACCCAGAAAAACCACATCAGGAACACAATGTCACCCACCTTGGCCAGGCCTGCCCGGTGGGCTCCCTGGGACTCAATATAGGCCACATATTTGTTGAAGTCCTTAAATTCTTCCATGGTTGGGCGAAACGTCATGATTTTACAACTGGGGTTCTGTGCCCCATGATCCTCAGACCCCATGGCTGCAGCTGAGACACCGCCACACCTGTAAGGGAAGACAGAGAGCATGTGAGCATGGCAGCACCACCACCAGCGGGTGCTCAACTCCCTTAGACTACACTGAAAGTTCCTGCGGCCCCAGGAAGTAACATGGGGCAAAGAGGAGTCGGGAGCCAATTTTCTTGCTCTGCTCTGGAACAAAAGAAAAATGACTTCAACTAATTAAAAACAGAGGTGTCCTAGTTCTAAAAACCAATGTAATACTGGAAGCCAGAGCATTGATTTTAAGCTGGAGCCCTAGAAAATAAAAGCTTTTCATATCAGGGACTCAAATCAATACATGTTCTTCAGAGCTGGATGTCCAGAGAGACAGCATCACACAGTAGGTTCTGGAAGGTAAGTGAGATTGTATATAAGTCTGCCTTCTTTTGGGGTGCAACCTTGTGAGCAGAGGAATGAAAACTCCAGATGGGGCCCACCCAAGCAGGGTGAGGGTTACTCCAGGGCTGGCCTGGCTGCTGCCAGTGAACCCAGGCCCCATGACCCAAGGATAGCCCAAGGAAGGAATCTGGAGCCAGGTCAGAAGGCCCAACCAAAATGGCTTGTTTCCAATGATCAGAGATTCTCCAAGGTGCCCTTGGTTATACCCACACCTGGACATTTTGACACAAAAGGGGAGACCATGGCCAGGTCTATGCACTCTAAGATTTATTGTTGGTACCTGAAGATAATTGGGGACGAGGGCTCCTCTAGGGAGAAGACTGCAGGCTAGAGCTGACCCTTCCTCTCCCTAGAGTTAAAGGGACCCAGCAAGGTTGTCGGTGGCCCATCCTGAGCAGGAAGGGGCTCGGTGATGGACTCTAGAAAGGGTCCCTTTTGGCCAATTAAATTCTCCTGGTTCTATCCCTGGCAGGTTGGCTTAATGGATAGAGTGTTGGCCTGGTATAAGGACGTCCCAGGTTCAATTCCCAGTCAGGGCACACAGAAGAAGTGACCATCTACCTCTCTCCTCCTCCCTCTCCCCCTCCTCTCCCTCTTCCCCTCCTGCAGCCAGTGGCTCGATTGGTTCAAGAGTTGGCCTGGGTGCTGAGAATAGCTTGTTGGTCAGAGCATCAGTATCGGGTGCTAAAAATAAATAGCTTGGTTGATTTGAGCATCAGCCCCAGACAACGGTTGCCGGGTGGATCCCAGTCAGGGTGAATGCAGAAGTCTGTCTCACTATCTCCCCTCCTCTCACTTAAAAAAATAAAATTCTCCTGGTTCCAAAAGACTAGACTCCCTCCAGGATTTGGAAAAGTTCCAAATTCAGTACACACAAACTTGAGAACTTGGAGAACAATTTAACCAAGTCCACTTCACCCCACCGCAAAGTGAGCTGGGGAATGAGAAAGCCAGGAAACCCAATGGTTCCAGGAAGGGGGGTCAGGGATCAAGATGCAGCTACAGGCTTCCAAAAGGTGCTTCCCATGGCAGGCACTAGAGGGCAGCAAAAGCCCATGAATTGCCACTGAGGCAGTCAGACCTGAAAGAGATCAGGAGGCCCCAGACTCACAGGTACCATGTCCTGGCCCTGCCCCAAGACCCCATCCAATGCCTGCAACACATGAGGCTGGGGCCAGGGGAACAGCAGCCAAAGCCCCCTCTGAGGGTCACATCTTGGCTGAATTGCTGGTGAGAGGCCCCTCCTGATAACATGGAGGGAGGGGAGGTCACCGTTTCACTGTTGCATCCAAGTTGGGACCCATCATGACATTCTATTTACAACTCTAGGCTTCTTGAGGGGTAGCCACAAAGTTGAAGCGTGCATGGCAGGTCACAAGAGCCTCTGAAGAGGCTCTGGGCAGGGTCACAGGGAACCACCAAGAAAACAGGATTCATAAAAGGAAAGAAGTTGTCACAATCCCCCTTCTGGAGCAGCAGGCTGTCCCCAATGGAGCCCTGACCAGCCCTTAAGACTGACCACCATGCCATCCCTGCCAGCCCCTTATCTGCAGCTAGGGCCTGGAACCTGAATCTCCACATAGGGCCTGCACCTGCCCACCTGAGCCCCAAGCCTTCCTGCCCTCTCAGCTCCAGGCCAGGCGCAGCCATAATGGGCACACTATGGGCCTTCACTGAACAGCAGCAGACAGGACAGCATATTTGTCCTGGGGGGAGAGACCATGACCCAGTACTATTGCAAACATCAGTGTAACCTGAGCTGTGCTAATGGCGTGAGAGAGACACAGGAATACAGGGAGGGAGAGGGCTCCATGAGCCAGGACCTAGAATGAGACTATAAAGCATGACTGCTAGCTGCCTTCCCCGTGATCCCATGACTCTAGCCACCCACTCCTGTCCATCCCACCTCATCACCCAAGATTTTCTTTTTCTTTTTTTTGTGGCAGAGACAGAGAGAGGAACAGAGAGACAGGAAGGGAGAGAGATGAGAAACATCAATTCTTCGTTGCGGCTCCTTAGTTGTTCATTGATTGCTTTCTCATATGTGCCTTGACTGGGGGCTACAGCAAACCAAGTGACCCCTTGCTCAAGCCAGCAACCTTGGGCTCAAGCTGGTGAGCCTTGCTCAAACCAGATGAGCCTGCACTCAAGCTGGCGACCTTGGGGTCTCAAACTTGGGTCCTCCACATCCCAGTCTGACGCTCTATCTACTGCGCCACCGCCTGGTCAGGCCCCCTCAAGATTTTCTACACCCACAGTGGAGGCTCAGGGCCTCTGCCTATCCCAAGCAATAGGCTCCCATGAAGGGCCCTCTTACCTACCTATATCACATGGACCATCAAATCCATTCCCTGAGGCCTGCTTCCAGAACGTAATCACCCCACTCTCACACTCTGGTCACAAACCCTCGATAGCCAAGCCAAAGCCCAGAGGCTGGTTTCTCAGTCTGCCATGGCTGCCAGTTCCCAGAAGCAGAGACCCCCAGCCCTGTTCTATGCATTTCACATGGGTGACTTGTCCACTCCATACAATAAGCCCATTTTTCAGAGTTCACTGAGGACACAGGGTCCCACTAGAGGAAGTCACATGCCCAGGTCAGTGGTAGGTAGGTGGTAGGGCCAGATGCTCAGCCAGGCTCTGCTGAGACAGCCAGTCTCCCACCTCTTTCCCACCCTGGTGAGTGACAGACGCCAGGACCTACCCACACCCAACAGCTCTCATGTGTGGCTTGACTAGTCCTGGCCAGTTGGCTGCCTCTCCTCCAAGACTGGCTCACAAGTAGCCTACAGGGGAGGTGGATATAGCCTATTTCAGAGGCTGTCTCCCACCTGTCCACCCAAACACCTGACACCATTGCTGAAATGTGACAGAGTATATTGGTTTCCTCCCTAAGACCAACTTGTCCCAGGCAGAGTGGGGCAGCCCCGGGGCCCTGCCCACATGAGCTCTTCCTCATGTTAAAAATCACAACACAGGGATGAATTTTCCAGCTAGGAGGTGGAAAGCAGGTGATGAGACCGCAGGTAGAGCATTTTGCACATGCACACTTGGCAAGAGACACTCTACTCCAACCACTGTCATCCAGATTCAGCTTGGGGGTAACTCCACAGGAGTTTTCCAAGCCTTTTTAAATGAAGATATTTTAGTAGCTAAATATAAGGAAGAAAATTAAAATGGATTACAAACCCATATGGAATGTTGTAATCCCAACACTCCATAACCCTTGACATATTTCTTGAATGAGAGCAAATAAAAATCTTGTGTGTACATATTTAAGAAATATAAAAAGGAAAAAAAAAAGAAATATAAAAGGAATTTGACTAGACATCAGCCCTAAGTTAACCTTTTGGTTTACTAGAAACATGGTGGGAAGGACAGAGAACCAAGTAGGAGCCTCTCAACAGAAAACTTGCAGAACAGTCCAGAAAGAGTGATATGCTGTTTACCAGACAGTGCCATGCCAAAAAGTGGGATCTAACAACTCAATAATACAGAGACAAAGAGAACAATTAAAAAGTGGGCCAAGAATTTGAATAGACATTTTTGCAAAAAAGATACACAAAAGGTCAACAAGCACATGAAAAGGGGCTGAACATGTTAGCCAGCAGGGAAATGCAAATAAATACCCCAGTGAGATACCACTCACCCACACTAGAATGGCTAGAATAAAAAAATTTTTAAAAACCCAGACAATAACAAGTGTTGACGAGGATGTGGAGAAATTAGAGCCCTGATACACTGCAGGTAGGAATATTAAGACGGTGTACAGAAAAAGAGTATGGTGGTTTAGACCAGTGTTTTTCAACTGCCAGTCCATGGACTGATGCTGGTCCACCCAAAATTTCATGCCAGTCCATGAAAGTTAATCACACTGATGTTGTATAAAGACTATAGACCTGGCCCTGGCCGGTTGGCTCAGTGGTAGAGCATCAGCCCAGCATGTGGATGTCCTGAGTTTGATTTCCAGTCAGGGCACACAGGAGAAGGGACCATCTGCTTCTCCCCCCTCTCCCCTCTCTCTTCCCCTCCCACAGCCATGGCTTAACTGATTCAAGCGTGTTGGCCCCAGTCACTGAGAATGGCTCCATGGAACCTCTGCCTCAGGCACTAAAAATAGCTTGGTTGTGAACATGGCCCCAGATGGGCAGAGCATCAGCCCCAGGTAGGGGTTGCTGGGTGGATCCTGGTTGGGCTGTATGTGGGAGTCTGTCTCTCTCTCTTGTACCTCCTCTCACTTGGAAAAGAAGAGAAAAGAAATATTATAGACCCAATGATTATAGACTATACTGGTTTAGACAAGATTATGATCAGCAGAATAAGACACCAAGTTCTCCCAAAGACATCTACATCCTAATCCAAATGTGACTATGTTCCCTTCCATGGCAAAAGGGACTTTGCAGATGGGATTAAGTTAAGCAACCTATAATGGGGATGATCCTGGATCCCCCAGGGGTCCCAGTGTTATCACAAGGAGATGTAAGGAAAGCAATGGAGATTGGATGACAGAGCAATGAAGGTAGAGGCTAAATTGATTCCAGGAAAGAGCCCCGGGGAGAAGAAAGCGGGTGGTCCCTTAAAGCTGAGAAAGCTCAGAGAGGTCAATGTTCCCCTGAAGTCTCCAGAAGAAGCGACCCCGCCAACACTTTTAGCCCCTATAAGACTCATTTCAGACTTCTAACCCCAGAACTGTCCAAGAATAAATGTGGGTTGTTTAGAATCACCAGGTATATGGTCCGGTTGCAGCCGTCGTGGGACAAACACACGGGATCAAGGAAGAATGTTTCTGAAAAGTGGTTCAGAGTTTTTGATGCATTTGAAAATGCCATGTTCTAGTTCACACCTAGCCCTAATTAGCCATATGGCATGCATCTGAGGTCAACACTAAACATGAGGTAGCCTTTCTCAGGCCACCAGGAGCAGCCAACGTGGCAGGGAGTGAACAGGACTGTTCCTCCTCCACTCTGTTACCCCCACAACCATAGGTGTGAGCTGGAAGGTGATTAGCTTATTCCTTCTCTTATCAGTGACCACCTTGTGCCACCATCAGAGGCCACAACTTTAAAACTCTCTGTTCTCTGTCCCTAGATTATTAGAAAATTATAGGAAAAGGTGAATAGCCTAAAGTTGAAACCCAGAGCATCAGGGCAATGGAATTCTCTTAAACATAATTTTTAAAAAACTTCCATCTTAAATTCCCCACCTCCCAAATGTGACTGGTTACCATATTCGATAGGTTGTGGGGTGGGGTGAATAGGGCCCTCAAGGACCCCAGAAGTGGTGTCCCACCTGATTTACACAACATAAACAGGGCAGCCCATTCTGGGCGACCCCACCATCAATTGAAATGCACAGTGGCTCTCAGGGCTTCTAGAAGCAAGGGTCAGACAGACATTCAAATGCTGAAAGCTGAGAGTGCAAATAGTGTGTGCAGACCAGAGAAGAGACATCCAGCAGAGCCATTCCCAGAGGGTTCCAGGCTCCTCTGTGTAAGGGCATACAGATCCTGGACACCCCAGAAACTCAGGAATAAACAGGGCCGTCTTCTCCCCGAAATATGCAGGCCTCACGGCCACCTGGGAGGAGACTACAGCCTTTGGTGCCTTGATTTTGCACTTACTTGAAATTTCCTAGTATATTCTGATGGCAAAGCTGCAGAAGTACTGTAGGAAACGGCTCGGATTTCTGTCAGGTTCCAGCAATGGTGATGGTTTCTAAAATGCACAAAATAAGACCACAATGAATTAAACTGATCCCATGCTTAAGTCTATATTCCACATTACACTCCTAACAGCAGCATGTAGCCCAAGGACGCTCTCTTTCACCTTTATTCAGATGTTTTCAAATCCTTGCCACTTTGCAGGAACACGAAAGTCCATTTTAAGCTAATCTTCCACTTAACAGTAGCTGAGGAAGCAAGAACCTCCACAAACAAATTAGAAACAAATTAAACCAGAGAAGTTTCTGGAAACAAGGTACAGGCAGCTTCTGAGAGGTTTACAAGTTCTGTCTCCTGTCGATCCCTACAGCCAGGAAAGATGCCTCCTCCAAGGAGGAAACTCACACAGACAACACCACATGGTGAGCTCCATCTGCACACCCAGGAGGTGCACAGAGGAAGAGCATAAAGGGAGAGCCTAGCAAGTGCTGTGCAGACCCCACCAAGGGCAGGGTCCCGACCTAGGAATTTACAGCTGGGCAGAGATACACCAGTACTTGTTGAATGGATGCAGCATGAAACTCTAAAGTTGGGTTTGGCCCCAGGACCTTTGACAATCTGGGGTACAGCTATCCTAGCTCACCAGCCCTCCAGCCCACATCTCCCCACAGCTCTCCAGATACATGAACCCCAATGGCATAGGGTCTCCTGGATGTTCCCTGGGCCTTTGCACATGTTGTCCATAACCTGAGCATCCCAGTAGGCCCTGAGCATCCCAGGAAGGGCAGATTGCCCCTTGGGGACGTGGTTGAACTCAATACTATACCCTTTTTCCAATTCACCAAGAGTTAAATGGCACAGGTTTCACCACCACCCTCACAATAGGCAATGCACACTGACATTTTCTTTTTTAAGTGAGAGGAAGGGAGATGGAGAGACAGACTGGGGTCTAACCAGAAACCCCTGGCAACCCCTAGCAACCCCCATCTGGGACTGGTGCTCAATCAACCAAGCTATCTTCAGTGCCTGAAGCCAACACTCTGACCAACCAAGCTATCCTCAGGACCCAGGGCCGACACTTGAACCAATCAAGCCACTGGCTGTGAGAGGGGAAGATGGGGGGGGGGGGGACGAAAAGGGGGAGAGAAGTAGATGGTCACTTCTCCTGTGAGCCCTGAACAGGGATCAAATCCAAGGCGTCCTCATGCTGGGCCTACAAGCCGATGGTCTATCCACTGAGCCAACCAGCCAGGGCCACACTGACATTTTTAATCTTACTTAATCTGGTTTTTAAAATTACTGGGCACAATCCATTTTAGTGATTTCACTGCCTTTTAACAGGTCACAACCCCCTGACTGAAATGCCACATGAAGCTGTGAAATTGGTGGACCTGAGGGTACACACATCTCCCTCTGGACACAGTAAACTGTTGTAGGCCCTACCAAGGGCTCCTCGGCCTCTCCCACCTCCTGCATGGCTGAAGGCTGCCCCATTCCACAGCCCTTCCAGCCCCTGACATCAGCCAAAGCTGAAGTCAGAGGATCCAATTACTGTGGAATCTCTCCATGTAGCTGCAGTGGGCAGAATAACGGCTGCCAAGGATGTCCACGTCAGACTCCCTAGAACCTATGACAATGCTCCCTTCTAAGAAGGCAAAAGGGACTTTGCAGATGGGATTAAGTGAGGGATCATAAAATGGGAAGATTATCCTGGATTATCAAGTACGCTCTGTCATCACAAAGGTCCATATAAGAGGAAGGCGGGAGGGTCAGAGTCAGAGGAGATATGATCATGAAAGCAGAGGTCAGAATGATGTGCTATGAAGACTTCCTCTCAAGGAGTACAGGCGCCTCTAGAAGCTAGAAATGACAAAGAACAGGTACTCCCCTGGAGCCTCCAGATGGAACCAGCCTTGACCACACCTTGATTTTGGCCTCGTGAGACCATATCTGACTTCCAGCCTCCAGAACTATGAGATAATGTATGTTGCTTAAGTCACTAAGTCTGTGGTCATCTGTCAGGAGAGCAAAAGAGACTAATGCTATAGCATCAATGTGCATTTTCCTGATCACAGAGGAGATAGGAGGTCTTTTCACTTCCACTGACCACACAGGCCTCTCTGCTGTGGATTGCCAGACCCTATCTCTCATCTGTGCCTCAATGGATCATTTGTAACTGTCTCTTAGCACCCTGTCTCCCCCGCTGGATATGGGTTGCCTGCTATCAGCACATGGTTTGAAAGGCAGAGAAACCACCAGGCCCTGTAATTCACAGCTGGACAGACCACAATCTGCTGCCGCCCATGGTGCTAGGCCACTGAGACCATGGATTCTTCTGTTCTTACACTTTCGGGGCCAAAAGCACCAACCCCCAAGCCAGGAGGCTAGAAGTGCTGGGGTTGAAGTCAAGGCCCATTCTCAGGCCTCAGACTGAGGTGAAGCCTCTATGCACCCTGACCCATCTCTACAAGGAACGAAGGTCCAAACTAACCCATATTTACTGCTCCTCTGCAGGATGCCCTGTAGGCTCTGGGATACAGAGACCTGGCCTCAGACATAGCCCCACATCCGCTCAACACAAGGCAGCCAGGGTTGAGGGATCAGAGGACCCTTATGTGCGGGCTGTGCAGAGTGACTTCCTTCCAAAAGGGAGAATGACTTTACAGTGGAGAAACCTGGCAAACACAACTCAGTCAGGGAATCAAAAAAAATAATAAGTCATGGTGACACATGACCCTGCATATGACAGGATGAGAAAGGACCCTTCACCTTGGGGGTCTTCCTCCCAGAAAACATCACCCTTTCTAGCCATGAGAAAAACATCAAACAAACTACAATTTAGAAACTTTCTACAAAATCCCTCACCAATAATACTCCTCAAAATTGTCAAAGTCACCAAAAAACAAGAAAAATCTGAAAAGCTGTCACAGCCTAGAGGAGCTTAAGGAGACATGACAACTAAATGTCATATGGGATCCTCAATGGGGTTCTGGGACAAAGAAAGGACATTGAGAAAACAGCGGAAAATTGATTATAGTATGGACTTTATTCATTTTGACAAACACACCAACCTAATGTAAGATGTTCATAATAAGAAAACTGGGGTGCCGGGATTATTTATGAGAATTCTATCTTCTCAATTTCTCTCTAAATCTAAACTGTTTAAAAAATTAAGTCAAAGTAATTTTTAAAAAGAAAAACAAATCAAAAAGGCCCAGGCAGGCTGGGCCTCATGCCTCCTGCTGCCCAGGCTGGCCTGGCCCAGCTGCTGACCTCGCTGTTGGTCCTGGGAAATCTAGGGCACTAATAATAGAACTCAAGAGGGAGTCCGGTTGCAGCCATGTAAGAGCTTGAAGTGGTGACCCAAGGCATCAGACACCAATGCCCCTAAAAAGCATGGCCGGACCATTTCTCCTTTAAAACAGTGCAGTCTAACTACTAGATGATGTTATTCTGACATGGCTGCCCCAAGCCCGCAGGTACTGACAGAAGCAGCAGGCACAGTGCCTGACTGTTCCACCTGCTCTGCGAAGGGCAGGCAGGTGAGGCCAGAAATGAAAAGAAGTAGGAACCAGAGAAAGAGCCAGCATCAGAACTACCACTGGCTAGGGGTATCTCTGGGAACCCACAACTTGGCCTCCACACCCAAGGTGGGGATCCCTGGGCCCTGGTCCTAACAGGTCTCAGCTGCCCAAGGTTGAACTTTGAGATGGGTGCATGGGCTGACCACAACAGGCCACACTACCCATTCTCACACTAGAGCTAGGCCCAGGGTCCGAGAGGTAGAGAGCTAACTGGGAGTCCTATGCACCAATGAGGGAAAAAACCATCCCCTGTACACTTGGTTACCTGACCTAGGAGGGCTCAACTCCCCAATCTGCCTAATCATCCCACACCACAAGCCCCAAGTGGCCCCCAAAGGGGCCTGGTGTCTCCTGCTGCCTAATGAAGCCTACTGGGTCTTTGTGCCCCTCACAGCGCAGGAAGGTCACCAAAGCCTTGAAAGGACCCACTGACTTGAACACTCTATTGTCCAATCAGTATGAACCCATGGCTTTTTACAAAAAAAGATAGATAGATACAGATACAAATATAGAGGTGCACAGATGCACAAGATAATATTCACATCTCCACGTTCTGCCAACTGACAGGCCTACGAAGCCATGATACCCTCAGCACTGAGTATACCCAGTGGCCAGATGACAGTTTCTCAATATTGTACGCCAACATACAGAACAACTCCAGGGTTGGGGTAGGGAGCACACAAGATGAGCCTGAACATCTTGTAGGGCAGGGAGGAAAGAAGTCCTTACTTGCGGATCCAGACACAAAGAAAGGACCTGGTAGTCAAATAGGAAGAACACAGGACAACCACAGCAAGGATCACTCAGGCAAAATGATAAATAGTGATGGTGCTGGATTATAGCCAACAGATAAATATATATGCATAGGTCTTTACTAGTATAAAATTTAAAAGGGAGAAGGGACAGCCCTCTCCTACAAAATAATTCTAATTCATAAATGGAAAGGTACTGAAGGAGATATATGTCACCATGAGAAGGCCAAACCAGTAAATATTGCGTATAATTGCTGTCAACCTGAAATCTACAGGTAGAAGTTTGAGGAGAAACAGGGTGTTGGCACTGTCTCAAAATCCCAAAGGTAAAAGAGTAACCTTCCAGTGGAGACCCGTAGATGGGCAGAGCATCGCCCCTGGGTGGGCATGCCAGGTGGATCCTGGTCGGGTGCATGCGGGAGTCTGTCTCTCTGCTTCTCACTTCAGAAAAATACAAAAAAGAAAGAAAGAAAAAAAAAAGAGAGTTGTCTCAGCCAAGAAAAGCCTGAGAAAACGTGACAACTAAATGTGGCATGGCATCCAGGATAACCCTGGGGCAGAAAGTGGGACAACTGGTGAAGTGCTAATAAAATCCACGGTTTGATAAATACTATTCTTCCACGCTTCTTGCTTATTTAGTTTGGGCCATTCTGTGGTTAAGAGTTAACATTCAGGAAGGTGGCTGAAAGGTACACAGGAACTCTATGCACTGTCTTTGCAACATTCAAAAAAGTCTAAAATTATTTCAAAATAAAACATCAAAAAAATAAAAACCTCTACCTCTGTCCTCTCAAGCTCACTGCACAGCAGTTTTCAGCTGGAAGAGGAGATTCAGGCTGTAAAAAGATCCAAACTGATAAGAAAAAGCAAGATGACACCACACTATAATTCTGTTTCAGAAGCCATTAAAGAGCCAACCTGCCAAATGCAAGTTTCAGATCCTTCATGTTTGAAAGAACTGAAAAAGTGACATTTTTCATCAGCCTTTGCACATTGGGCATATAGCCTCTTATTTACAAATATTTCATCAGGCCCCAGCTCATTGGCTCAGTGGTAGAGCATTTGGCCCCATGTGTGGATGTCCCAGGTTCAATTCCCAGTCAGGGCACACAGAAGAAGCAACCATCTGCTTCTCCACCCCTCCACCTCTCCCCTCTCTCTCTCTTTCTCTCTCTCTCTTCTCCTCCCACAGCAATGGCTCAAATGATTCGAGTACATCGGCCATGTAGTACTGGCATAAAGATAGACATAGGAATCAATGGAAGAAGAGTTGACAGTCCAGAAATAAACCTGCGCATTTAAAGTTAGTTGATTTTCAATGAGGTTGCCAAGATCATTCAATGGGGAAAAGACAGTCTTTTTAGCTGGGACAACTAAATACACACATATGAAAGAATAAAGTTGGGGCCCTGGCTGGTTAGCTCAGTGATAGAGCATCAGCCTGGTGTGTGGAAGTCCCAGGTTCGATTCCCGGCCAGGGCACACAGGAGAAGTGCCCATCTGCTTCTCCACCCTTCCTCCTCTCCTTTCTCTCTAACTCTCTCTCTTCCTCTCCTGCAGCCAAGGCTCCATTGCAGCGAAGTTGGCCCAGACACTGAGGAGGCTCCATGGCCTCTGTCTCAGGAACTAGAATGGCTCTGGTTGCAATGGAGGAATGACCCAGGTGGGCAGAGCATCGCCTCCTGGTGGCTTGCCCGGTGGATCCTAGTTGGGTGCATGCTGAAGTCTGTCTCTCTGCCTCCCTGCTTCTCACTTCAGAAAAATACAAAAAATAAAAATAAAATAAAAAAGAATGGAGTTGGACCTTTACCTCACACCACAGACAAAAGTTAACTCAAATATATCACAGATTTAAATGTAAGAGCTAAAACTATAAAACTGTTAGAAGAAAACACATGAATTAATCTTTGTTACTTTGGATTAGGCAAAGGTTTTGAGATACAAAACCAAAAGCAAAAATAGCTAAAGAAAAAAAAAACAGAATCGGATTGATTTTCAAAGGACATAATCAAGAAAGTGAAGACAATCCATAGAATAGGTGAAGATATTTGCAAATCTTATATCTCAGAAGGAACTTGCATTGAAAATATATAAAGAACTCACAGTTCAACAACAAAACGGCAAATAGCCTAATTTACAAATTGGTAAAGGATTTGAACAAACATTTCCCCAAAGATATACAAATAACAAACACATGAGAAAACACTCAACATCACAGCAATGGAGCAAGGGAGAAGAACGAGGCCAAAATCCCAAAAAGAGCTATGACAGGGCAGATGGTATATAGCCTTATAGTTTAAATGATACTTTTTATGGTATCTTCTTCTTTGATCTCTCAAGTTTTGGCCCTGGAAACCACCGTGGGGCTGTGCAGACAAACAAAGTCCCAACAGCCTGTTCCCAGCCCCAGGTGTGACCTAGAACAAGTTCCTAAACTCTGGGCCTCAGTTTTCTCATCTGTAAAGTGGGGAATGATGGCTCTGGCTAGTTGGCTCAGTGGAGAGAGCATTGGCCCATTGTATGAACATCCTGGGTTCGATTCCCAGTTAGGGCACACAAGAGAAGCAACCATCTGCTTCTCTCCCCCTCCCTCTCTCCCTTCTCTCCATTTCCCCTCCTGCAAGCAGTGGCTTAATTGGTGAGTGAGCTTGCTTGGTCTGAGTGCATCAGCCTCAGGTGCTAAAAAAAAACAGCTCAGTTGATTTGAGCATCAACCCCAGACGGGTTGCCTGCTCGATACCTGTCAGGACGCATGCAAGAATCTGTCTCATGATCTCCCCTCCCATCACTTAAAAAACAAAAAGAATACAAAAAAAAAATTGGGCAATCACCATACTAATGCCCTGCTCCTGGAGTTGTGGGGTGTTAAATGAGGTAACAGACAGAAAACACTTAAAGAGAACCCTAGTACATTTTACCCCTCAATATGTGGCAGCTATTAGGGGCCTTGCCATTTAAGAGGCTCACACTGCCTGACCAGGCAGTGGCGCAGTGGATAGAGCGTTGGACTCGGGGTCTCGAACCTGGGATGCGGAGGACCCAGGTTCGAGACCCCGAGGTCACCAGCTTGAGCGTGGGCTCATCTGGTTTGAGCAAAGGCTCACCAGCTTGGACCCAAGGTCGCTGGCTCGAGCAAGGGATTACTAGGTCTGCTGAAGGCCCGCAGTCAAGGCACATATGAGAAAGCAATCAATGAACAACTAAGGTGTCGCAACGAAAAACTGATGATTTATGCTTCTCATCTCTCTCCGTTCCTGTCTATCTGCCCCTATCTATCCCTCTCTCTGACTCTCTCTCTGTCCCTGTAAAAATAAATAAATAAATAAAAAATAACGGCTCCCATGGGTAAAGAAAGCATACCTGAGGGCACTCTGGGTGAAATGCCCCAGCCCACCATGTTCCCAGTGTCTCTAAAGCACAATCTGGCAGTCTCTTTTTTGAAAACTGCTTGGCCCCTTCTCACCACCCGTTCTTAGGTCTGTATGTTCCAGACGTACAGCCTGCCCATTCACCATATTTGTCATAAGGCCTTCGTCTGCAAGGTCCAGAGCATGAGATTTCAGCATCTGACAGCAAGGTCTGAACTAACTAAACAGATCTCTGTGGGAGCACTGAGACCAGGGAAGACCAGGGCATGTTTCATCTGGATCTTGTGAACTGTGAGATGTCTTGAAGAGATCTGCCAAATTGTGTGGTACACACAGCACGCACTTAGCATGTCGAAAAGAGTGCATGCACACGTGACTTTCTAGAGAGTGACTGCTTCCAATGGGGCTAAGGGATAGGGGACTATAGGTCAGGGAGAGAAGGAGAGAACAGTAGCTTTTTAAAGCACTTGTTAAGAATAGAGTTTTTTAAAAAATTAATTTAGAGAGAGGCAAACAGAAAGACAGAGACAAAAACATCAAGCTGTTCCTATATGTGCGCTAACTAGGTATCAAACCAGCAACCTCCTCTGGATGGTGCTCCCACCAACCGAGCTACCTGGCAAGGGCTTAATTTTTTATTTATTGACTGATTTTTAGAAACACAAAGAGAGGAAGGGGGGGAAGCAAAGCATTCATTTGTTGTGCCACTCAGTCGTGCATTCCCTGGTTGCTTCCCATGTGTGCCCTGACCACAAATCAAACCACAACCTTGGCGTATTGGGACAACACTCTCACTGACTGAACTAACCAGCCAGGTCCTATTTCTTTTTTTAATTTTAAAGATTTTATTGATTGATTTTAGAAAGAGAGAAAAAGGCAAGGTCAGGGGAGGGGGGAGTAGGAAGCATCAACTTGTAGTTGCTTCTCACATGTGCCTTAACTGGGTAAGCACAGAGTTTCTAACCAGCAACCTCAGCACTCCAGTTCAAGGCTTTAACAGATAAACTTTTAATCAATGGTGCTGGGATGACTAGGTGGCCATTTGGGAAAAGATAAAGTCAGGTACATACCTCCCACCACCTGCACCAATGAACTCCAAACTGATGAGGGATCTACATAAAAGAATGCAAGCCTGACCAGGCGGTGGCGCAGTGGATAGAGCGTCAGACTGGGATGCGGAAGACCCGGTTCGAGACCCCAAGATCACCACCTTGAGTGCGAGCTCATCTGGTTTGAGCAAGGCTCACCAGCTTGAGCCCAAGGTCGCTGGCTCGAGCAAGGGGTCACTCAGTCTGCTGTAGCCCCCCGGTCAAGGCAGACATAAGAAATCAATCAATGATCAACTAAGGAACTGCAATGAAGAACTGATGTTTCTCATCTCTCTCCCTTCCTGTCTGTCTGTCCCTATCTGTCCCTCTCTCTGACTCTCTCTGTCTCTCCCACAAAAAAAAAAAAAAAAAGAATGAAACCATTTGGGTACTAGAAGAAAACATGGTAAATTCCTCTTCAAGCTCAGTGTAAGAAAAGGCTTTATAACTAGGACTCAAAATCCAGAGGCAATAAATTTAAAAATTCATAAATTTGACTATGTCAATATTTTAAAACACTTCTGTAGGGGAAAGAAAAGCATAAAAAGTCAAAATGCAACTGAGAAACAGAGAAAACATTTGCAATACATACCACAGAGAGCTCACCTAATAGATATTAAAGTTTTAAAAGTTTGGAGAGGGCCCTGGCTTAGTGATAGAGCATCAGCCCGGCATGTGGATGCCCTGGGTTTGATTCCTGGTCAGGGCACACAGGATAAGCGACCATCTGCTTCTCTACCCCTTTCCCTCCTCCTCCCCCTTCTCTCTCTCTCTCTTCTTCCTCCTCAGCTATGGCTTAACTGGCTCAAGTACATTGGTCTCAGGCACTGAGGATGGCTCTGTGGCATCTCTGCCTCAGGCACTAAAAATACCTCAGTTGAAAGCATAGCCCCAGATAGGCAGAGTATCGGGCCCCAGACAGGGGTTGCTGGGTGGATCCCAGCTAGGGCACAAGCGGGAGTCTGTCTGTCTGTCTGTCTGTCTCTCTCTCTCTCCCCACCTCTCACTTGGGAAAGGAAAAAAAATTTAAAAATAAAAAATAATAGGTTTGGAGCAAATAGATCAAAAGTACAATTGAGGCCCTGGCCGGTGTTTCAGTGGATAGAGCAGCAGGCCGGCATATGCACACCCCGGGTTCGATTCCTGGTCAGAGCACACAGGAGAAGTGACCATCTGCTTTTCTCCCCATCCCTTTCCCTTTTATCTCCCTCTTCCCCTCCCTCAGCCAGCTCAACTGGTTTGAGCATGGCCCCAGGTGCTGAGGATAGCTCAGTTGGTCCAAAGGAATCACACTTGGGCAATAAAAATAGATTGGTACTCCAGCATCAGCCCCAGATGGGGTTGCCAGGTGGATCCTGGTCAGGGTGCATGCAGGAGTCTGCCTCTTTATCTTCCCTCCTTTCATCTAAAAAAAAATGCAATTGAAAAATGGGTGAAAAACACGAACAGACAATTCACAGAAAAGATACAAAAATGGCATTTAATATGTTAAACAATGCTCTATCTACCTTGCTAATAATTTCAGAAATGCTAATTAAAAGTACACAGATCCAGCCCTGGTCAGGTGGCTCAGTGGATATAGCGTCAGCCCTGCACCCCAAGGTCACAGGTTTGATCATACATACAAGAAGCAACCTATGAGCACACAACTAAATGGAACAACTAAGTGAAACAAGTTGATACTTCTCGCTTTCTCTTTCCCTCTCTCTCAAATCAAAGAAAAAATTAAAAAAAATTAAAATGACACAGATCCCATTTGTCATCTTTGACAGGTAAATATTTTTAAAATAGGAAAGAATAGGCTGTGGGACTAGACCCTCTCATCCTACAGTGCTAGTGGGAGTAACCCAATACCACCTTCTAGAAGAAAACTTAGCAGAAGCTAACAAAACACATTTGCTCTTATCTTTCAACCCAGCAACACCGCTGCTAGAACCCCGACAATATGAAAATACCTAAACAAAAGGGAATTCGCTGCAGCACCATCTGTACCTGCAGGATACTGGAAACGACATCAATGCCCAAGCAAGGGAGAGGCTGCACTGACTGTGCTGTGCCCCGCAGTAGACAGCATACAGCTGCATAAGACAGTGAGGGCATCTCCACAGCAGATGCACCCGTTTCCAGTGAGAAGAACAAAGCACAAGAGTTCCCTCTGATGCCACTTTTCATGTGAGAAAGGTGGGGCTCTAAGAAAATACGTGTCCGCTCTTCTGAGCAGCTAGGAAAGGATAAACCAGAGACTAGTGAGAGTAGAGAGGGATGACGATGGGAGGAAGGGCAGAGAGGGGTGATGACAAGTCTCAGCATAGTCCTGACTTGTAACCATGCTAATGTCCGACATACTGAATGAAGGAATGAATAAATGAGAATGCATAAATAAAACCAACAGGAGTTGGAGGGGAAATCCTACTATAAAATACAAACAAATAAACCAAACTATATTTCAAGTAAATAATATAACCACAGTAAAAAGAGAAAAAAAGAAGGAACTAACCAGCATCACTTTTAAACGCAGTATTAGAACTAGATGCCATGGAAATAAAGATAAAACAAATACTGACTTCTAGTCTGCAGGCTTATTTTACTGTAGGTAACATGACAAGTTAACAGTGACAAAAAAAGAAGTTTAAAAAAAAAGAAAGGGGAAGCCAGCAAGGAGCCTGCATGTGGAACTAGAACTGGAGGCATTGGTGTAAACACATGGACAATGGGTATAGAGAGAGCTGGAAGCAGAAATAAATGTCTTGTGTGTATCTGTATGTGCTTGTGTGCTTCTGTGTGTGTTGATATATGTATACAAAGATACACACATACTAATGTATGCACATGGATATTTATGCACACCTCTGTTTCTCAGTTCTGGCTGAGGAGAGTGCGTAGAAGCAAAGACACTCCAGTGGGTATGAGCACACTGAGCACCCAGATCTTGGTTTCTGAACGACACTGTCCACAAAGGAACCACGGCTCCTTGCAGAAGTGGTCAATCCCAGAGCTGGGCAAGGCGAGTACAGGATGGGCCTGGAACATCTCAGTGTGTCCAAAAGTTAAGTGAGTATACAGGGAATGGTGGGGATATGCCAAAATGACATAAGGAGCAGGCACTGGCTCTCCCTCTGGGTGAATCTGGGACCACTGGAACAACATAAGGAGAGTGATGGATTATAAACTACTATATCAGGTAAGAATCCATGAGCCCACAGTTATATAAACAAACACATGAGGAAGATGAGACAGTTTTTCCTTACAATACAAAGCCAAACAATGAATGCAGAAAAAATGATGGTGCTGGTGTTAGACAATCACCATTTGGCAAAAATCAGCATTGGCTGCTAAAATAAGCAGTGAGTGTTGGAGAAGTTAACAGGATATTGACATGATCTCATACTATCTCCCACAAGAAACTTATTAAACACAAATGACAAAATAGTAGCTGTATGATAGAGAAACCTGGCAGAAACCTAGAAGACACCCAAGTGATCGAGGTTGATATGACCAGAAATGGGACAAATTGACACCAGGGGCCTCCAGATACAATGTACCAAGGACACAAGATCACTTCTGGGGTCTTCCTGCCAAAAGTATATAACCTGAACCTGGTAATGAGGAACTATCAGAAAAACGCACATCAAGGGTCAGCTAACAGAATAAGTGGCCTATACTCTTCAAAACATCACTCATGAACTCCAAAGACAGGCTCTGAAACTGTTCCAGACTGAAAGAAAGAAAAGCAACATGACAACTAAATGCAATGTGTGATCCTGAATTCTCTTTTGAGAATTTGAAGAATTAACTTCCGCATTTTGATAATTTGATAATACCTTGTTTGGAAGAAATAAATATTGAAGTATTTAGAGAAAAGGGGCATCCAGGGGTATCTATCTGTAACAGTTTGGAAAAAAATGCACAGAGAAAGAATGAGGGAAACAAAGGGAATAAAAGCAGATGCAGAAAACGGGAATTGGGTGAAAGTTAACAGGGAATTCTTCATATTATTCTTGCCAATTTTCCTGTAAATCTGAAATCATGTCTCCAAAATTTTTTCTTAAAAACAAAAAAGCCAATCAGCACTGGAGCCCCACTGCCTTTACTCTTCCTGAGCTGGTGCAAAGACTTGTCACCATCAAGCAGCTGCATGAGCAAGCCATGCAATTTGGTCAGCTCCTGACACACTTGGACACAACACAGCAGATGATTGCTAATTCCCTCAAAGACAAAATTACCCTCTTGACCCAGGTACAGACAACCATGCATGAAAGCCTGACCACTGTTGAGGGTAATTTTTTCAACACTGATGAATGGATGAAGAAACTCAGAAAGTGAACCCCTTTGGGAGATGAATAACAGGAATAACACCTAACCCTTCGAACAGGTTACATAGGATTTCCCCTAAATTGTAACACACACATCCTCATCCTATTTGATACTGGGGACAAGGGGGTCTTCTTGCATGTGGGGTTTACCCTCCCTCCTCTGATAACTAGAGTGATAGCTGGGAGATATTAGATGATGGGCTCCCTTCAGACCCAGCATAAAGGATGTGGGCCCAGGCGCATGCCAGCTCATGTCCAATACTGCTTTGTCCAGTGGGACGGATTGGGCCCTGCCCTCCAGCACAGCTTCTGTGGCTGATTGTAACACTGTACAACTCTACCTGACCATTAAATGCTGTTGTGCTCTGAAAAAAAAAAAGCACTTGGATTTGAAATTAAAAGTACTTGGGGAGAAGGGCAGGGAACCCAGGAGGGATGCAGGTATGGCTGCCAGCACTTGCTTTTGAAATGTCATGGACAAGAACAGCACCTGCCAACCCACCTTCATTTTTTATGAGACTCTCAACAGAATCATGGCAGCAATGATCTCTTTGCCTAACAAGTAAGCAAAGGCCACCTGTCCCCCTGGCCCACAGCCCTGGGCAAGGGGCTGGAGCCACACAGAGACAGAAATGGACACCAACATCCCAGAAGCTGAGAGGAACAAGCAAACACCCCATCGAGCCAGAACACTACCCGTCCATTCTTTACACATAGTATAGGTCTAAGATGTTCTATAATTAGCCACTTAAAACCATAAATATTAACAAAATAATCTTTGTTTCTCTTCAAATGTGCCTTCTAATTTTGTGGGCATCTGTGTAGGCTCTGGATGGGGACGGGGGATGTACATGTAGACAAGTTATGTGCCAAAAGAACCCTGCTGGTGATCCTGAACAGGTTCACTGACCCCCATAAACATCACCCTTCTTCTAGAGTTTGCTCTGGGCCTCCCCTTGGAGCTACACTGGATCAGAGGTGACCAGTAAGGATGAAAAGGCCAGTGATGGGGCTCAGTTCACCCACATGCGGGCATGGCTCTAAGCACCTGGCATGCCTGATCAAACCCCAAACCCTAGGAAGCAGGTATTATTTATCATAGCCCATTTCACAGATGGGGAAACTGAGGCACACAGCAGTGAAGTAATTTGCCAAAGATCACACAGCCAGCAACAAGGAAGTTTAGCTCTCAATCTGTGTCCTAACCACTAGCCTCACCAGCCCATGCAGACTAGCATAGAGACACGTGGAAAACAAAGCTCTGTCCCCATCCTGTAATTCTATATTGCAGATCTTCATACAGCCCATAAAAGTGAGAGAAAAATACAGCCAATGTTTTTATAATAATTTTGGGAGGGTAAGACCTCTCTAGGCAGGTCACAAGACAAAGAGCTTTACAGGAAAATACAAATTTCGCAACAAACTTTAAAATATTCCATGTAATAACACATCAAAAATAAAGCTGGAAGATAAATGACAAACTGAGAAAAAAATGTGTAACAGAAAAAGGGTGCTAAGAGCCCTAATATAGAAAGGGTTATTATAAAACACTTGTTCTCAACCATAAGTGATTCTGTCCTCCAGAGGACACTGGGTGATGTCTAGGGACATTTAGCTTGTCATGACTGCAGGTGGGTGCTCTTGGCACTGAGTGGCTGGGGGCCAGGCATGCTGGTCAACACCCCACAGCATCCCTGGCCCACGATGGACCCCACAGAATGATCCAGCACAAAGATATCAATAGTACTGAGGTTGAGAAACCTGTTATAAGTTAAAAAGAAAATAAACACCCAAAATAACAAGTAGGCAATGGCTATAAACTGGCAATTCAAGAAAGCAGGGACTATGAGGTAACAGATTAAAAGAAAAGACAAAGCTAGGGCTGTCATTGGTTTGAAGAAAGCCTCTAGCTGTTATAGGAAGATCAAACCAGACCACCTTTCTGGGGACAAATGAGCAACACACTCACAGAAGTTCACCTCAAGGAGATAGCAGCAAGGATGCTTACTGCAGCATCGTTTTAAAAGAAAAATACATAAGTAATCTAAGTGCACACTAACAAAATAATGGGCAAGGAAATCAAAGGAGTATGCAGTCGATGAACTAGAAAGACCTCTACCTGAAACTGAAGAGCCTTCAGGATCCAAGGAAATCTGTAATTCATAGACTACTGCCTTTACTGACAATATTTATATATCATTTTTATAAAAACAAAGAGGACTGCCCTGGCTGGGTAGGTCAATTGGTTAGAGCGTCATCCAATATGCCAAGGCTGCAGGTTTGATCCCCAGTCAGGGAACATACAGGAATTGGCCAACATCGATGTTTCTTTCTCTCTCTGCCCCCTTTCCTCTCTTTCTTTAAAGTCAATAAATAAAATTTTTAAAAGATATGTAAGGCATTTATTCTAATTTGAATAAATTTAATATTAAAAAAAAACAAAAGAGTGCTAAAGCTTGCCTCCAGAGCTGTGCCTGGGACCCACAACTCACTGGATGGTCCATCTGGGTAGACAGGAGCTGATTTCAGGGGAAAGAAGCAACACATCCTGGTATTAAACTATCACCAAAATGATTATGGCACCCACTCCCTACTTAATTCAAAAATATTTTAAATACCGAGCCAAATTGGAACCCTCACATACTGATAGTGGAATTGTAAAACTGGTGCAGCCACTTTGGAAAACAATTTGGTGGCTTTTTTGGGGGGGGGAGGGGGTTCTTAAAGCATTAAACATGGAGCTGCCATCTGACCCAACAATTCTACTCCTATGTATCTACCCTAGAGAAATGAAAACAACATGTGTTCAAACAAAAACTTTTTCATGGATGTTCATATTATGCATTATATGTATTATTTGTAAGGACCAAAGGTGGAAACAACCAAAATGTTCATCAATAGATGAATGAACAAACAAAAAGTGGTCCACCCATACAATGAAATATTATTCAGCCTTAAAAAGGAAGGAAATTCTGACACCTGCTACAGCAAGGATGAACCTTCAGGACATTATGCTCAATGAGAGAAGACAAACACAAAAGGCCACATATTGTATAACTGCATTTATATGAAATATACAGAACAGGCATATCCACAGAGACAGAAAGAAAATTAGTGGTTGTCAGGGGCTGGGAAAAGGAAAGTAACTGTTTAACAAATTTTCTTTTGGAATGATGAAAAAGTTCTAGAATTATATAGTTGTGATGGCTGCACAACTGTAAATATACTAATAATTACTGAATTGTATACTTCAAAACAGTGAATTGTATGGCATATGAATTATACTGAACAAAGCTATCTTTAAAAAATACCAAATCAGAAAATAAATGCACAAGAGTTCCCCAAAAGTCTGATCAAATTTTGATGGTGGTTTGAAGATTCAACTAAGCATACCCACTACAATGTGGTTGCCCATGTTGTTGATGACAAGAAGCACCTGTTCCATCTGCCCCTGGTTTTCTGCCTGGTGCCATCCTGAACCCACCCCCCCTCCAGCTGCCCTCTGGGCTCTAACAGGAGTCAGTCAACAATCCAGCCAGAACTTATTGCCCTGCTGGCCTTCCATAGATTGATTTCAAAGCTGAGTTTCAGGCATTCCCTAGGGCCCAAACACCTGCCTCCAAGTGGGCACGACCCGTTGACCTAGATTTGGAATCCTGTGGCAGGATCAGGGTCATCAACCAGTCAGCTTAGACGGGACAAAAGAGAAGAGGCCAGAAACACTAAGAGGGCAATTACAGAAAGCCAGGACCTTCCGAAGCCCAGTCCTAACATGGCAGACTCACAAATAGTTTGGGTTATTACAGGTCCTAAAGGGGTTCTGAGATGTTCACTTTACCAAATGTGAAAAGGAATAAACAAAAGAAGGGCACGATCGACACACACATCCTCCACCCAAAAAAAAAGAAGAAAAAAAGGACATTGTTCAGGCAAACTGACACATCAACATCCTTGAAAAACCCAAAATCCAAGTCATTGCATTGATCAAATGAATTTAATCCTGCTTAAGGCCTGTTCAAATGGAATCAGCAAAGATTTGCTTCAAAAACTACTGAGAATCAGAAGTAGGCTGTGGCCTGAGCAGTGGTGGCACAGTGGATAGAGCGTTGACCTGGGACACTGAGGACCCTCGCTCAAAATCCTGAGGTTGCCAACTTGAGTGCGGGCTCATCCGGCTTGCACACAGGCTCACCAGCTTGAGCAAGGCTTCAACATGGGATCATCAACATGATACTATGGTCATTGGCTTGAGCCCAAAGGTGTCTGGCTTGAAGCCCAAGGTTGCCGGCTTGAGCAAGGGGTCACTGGCTCAGCTTGAGCCCCCATTAAAACACATATGAGAAGCAATCAATGAACAACTGAAGTGACGCAACTACAAGCTGATGCTTCTCCTCTCTCTCCCTTCCTGTCTTTATCTCTTCTCTGGCTCTGTCTCAGAAAAAATAAATAGGTTCTGATAAAATGTATATGATAAGGCCTAGAGCAACCACTAAGAATATGTTTCCAAAAACAGTGAAAAAATCATTAAAGGAATTAAAATGATACAGTAGAAAATTTTCACTTAATGCAAAAGAAAGCAGTAGAGAAGGAATAGAGGGGTAAAAAAGACATGAGACCAGAAAGCAAAAAGGAAGATGACAGACATAAATTCAACTAGATCAATAATGATATCAAATGTGAATGGATCAAATAATCCAATCAAAAGACAGAGATTGTTAGAATGGAAGGAGAAAAACAAGATGATGTCTATAGAAGATTCTCTTTAGATTAAAAGATATAAATAGGCTGAAAATAAAAGAATGGAAAAAGGAGGCCTGGCTGATTAGCTCAGTAGATTAGAGCATCATCCTGAAATACCAAGGTTGCAGGTTCGATCCCCAGTCAGTGAACATATGAGAAGCAACCAATGAATGCACAATTAAATGGAACAATAAATGAATGCTTATCTCTTTCTGTCTCTCTCTTCCTTCCTCTGTCTCTCTAAAATCAATCAATATAAAACACACACATACACACAATTGAAAACCTGACCAGTGGTAGTGTGGCTTGAGCCCCTCAGTCAAGGCACATATGAGAAGCAATCAATGAACAACTAAAGTGATGCAACTACAAGTTGATGCTTCTCATCTCTCTCCCTTCCTCTCTCTCTTTCTTGCAAAAAGAAGAACAAGGAGGGGGGAGGAGGAGGAGGAGGAAGAGGAGGAGGAGGAGGAGGAGGAGGAGAAATGGAAAAAGGTATAACATGCAAACAGCGAACATAAGAAAACTGGAGTGATTATACTAAAATCACTTTAAAACAAAAATGTTGATCAAGATAAAGATGAACATTAAATAATAAAAAGGCCAACCCATCAAGAAGATATTAACAATTATAAACATATATGCAGCTAATAGCAAAGGTCTAAACATATTAAGCAAAAACTGACAGTTCAACAATAATAGTTGGAGACAGCTATACTCCAAGTTCAATAATGGGTAAAACAACTAGGTTGAAGATCAACAAAAAGAAGACTTGAACAACACTTATAACCAACAGATATCTACTGAAAACCAACCTAACAAAAGAAAATTATACTTTCTTCTCAGTACACATGGAACCTTCTCCAGAATGACCCACATGTTAAGCTATAAAACAACCCTCATTGCATTAAAAAGAATTCAAATCATACAAAACTAGATTCTGTGACTACAATGGAAATCAGAAATCAATAACAAAGAAATCTGGAGATTTAAAATATGTAGAAGATTACACAATACATTCCGAAACAACCACGGATCAGAGAAATTAGAAAATACTTTGAAGTGAATCAAAATGAGGACACAACAAACAGGATGCAGCAAAAGCAGTACTTAAAGGAAGATTTATAGCTACCCACATTTAAAAAAAGAAGAAAGATCTCAATTCAATACTCCAAACTTCTACCTTAACACACCGGAAGAAGAAAAGCAAACTAAACCTAAAGCAAGAAGAAAGAAGGAAATAATAAAGATTATAGCAGAAATTAACAAAATGGAAAATAGAGAACATCAACTAAACCAAAAGTTGGTTCTTTGAGATCAACAAAATTGAAAAATCTTTAGGTAGAGTGATCAAGAAAAAAGTCAGAAGACTCATATTGCTAAAGGACCATAAAATAATGTTGGCATGGATCTAGTGAGCAGCAAAAATGAATAGATTGTTGATAAAACACAACAATGGGGATGACCCTCAAGTGAGAAAGCCATTGCCCAAAGGTTTTATCTGATGCAGGATTCCCTAACATTCTCAAAATGACAAGATTATAGAGATGGGAACAGACAAGTGGTTGCCAGGGCCTGGGGGTGGGAAGTGGGGGGTGACCTTAAAAGGGAGCATGAGGGACTTTGTTCATGTTGGAGGCACAGTTCTGTATCTTGATTCTGATGGTGGCTACACAAATCTATGCAGAGGAAAAGATGTCACGAAGACAGAAAAAAATGAGAGTATGCTAAAAATGGTGAAATCTCAGTGAAGCTGCAGCATATTGTGGCAATTTCCTAGGGTTTTTTGTTTTGTTTTGATTTTTGTATTTTTCTGAAGTAAGAAGCAGGGAGGCAGAGAGACAGACTCCCCCGCATGCGCCGACCAGGATTCACCTGGCATGCCCACCAGGGGCGATGCTCTGACCATCTGGGGTGTTGCTCCATTGCAATCACAGCCATTCTAGCACCTGAGGCGGAGGCCATGGAGCCATCCTCAGCACCTGGGCCAACTTTGCTGCAATGGAGCCTTGGTTGCAAGAGGGGAAGAGAGAGAGAGAAAGGAGAGGGTAAAGGGTGGAGAAGCAGATGGGCGCTTCTCCTGTGTGTCCTGGCTGGGAATTGAACCCAGGACTTCCACTCAATGGGCCAACACTCTACCACTGAGCCAACAGGCCAGGGCTCCTACTTCTGACGGTGGACAATGCTTATCTAAGATGTCACCATGGCCTGACCAGTCGGTGGCGCAGTGGATAGAGCGTAGGACTGGGATGCGGAGGACCCAGGTTCGAGACCCCGAGCTAGCCAGCTTGAGCGAGGGCCCATCTGGCTTGAGCAAAGGCTCGCCAGCTTGGACCCAAGGTTGCTGGCTCCAGCAAGGGGTTGCTTTGGTCCGCTGAAGGCCCGCGGTCAAGGCACATGTGAGAAAGCAATCAATGAACAACTAAGGTGTCGCAATGACAACGAAAAACTAATGATTGATGCTTCTCACCTCTCTCCATTCCTGTCTGTCTGTCCCTATCTGTCCCTCTCTCTGACTCTCTCTCTCTCTGTCCCTGTTAAAAAAATAAATAAAGCCTGACCAGGCGGTGGCGCAGTGGATAGAGCGTCTGACTGGGATGTGGAGGACCCAGGTTCGAGACCCCGAGGTAGCCAGCTTGGGCTCGGGGCCCATCTGGCTTGAGCAAAAAGCTCACCAGCTTGGACCTAAGGTCTCTGGCTCCAGCAAGGGGTGGCTCGGTCTGCTGAAGGCCCGTGGTCAAGGCACATGTGAGAAAGCAATCAATGAACAACTAAGGTGTCGCAATGACAACTAAAAACTGATGATTGATGCTTCTCATCTCTCTCCATTCCTGTCTGTCTGTCCCTATCTATCCCTCTCTCTGACTCTCTCTCTCTGTCCCTGTAAAAACATAAAATAAAAATTAAAAATAAAAATAAAAATAAATAAATAAATGTCACCATGTGGTAAGCTGGGGGAAAGAGTACACAGGATCTCTCTGTACAATTTTTTTGCAATTTCTTGGGAGTCCACAATTCTTTAAAATATTGTGGGTTTTTTTTTAATAATATGGATGGGAAGATAAAACAGATGCCATGGGGGGTGGGTGATGGGTATGTTGGCGTTCTTTATCCTATTCTGTCTACCTTGTGTGTATTCAAATTCTCCATAATAAAAAGTTTAAAAAATAAAATAAATGGGGCCCTGGCCAAATAGCTCAGTTGGTTAGAGCATCATCCCAAAGCATAGAGGTTGCGGATTCGATCCCTGGTCAAGGCATATATAGGAACAGATCGATATTCCTGTTTCCCTCTCTCTCTCTCTCCCTTCCTCTCTAAATAAAATAAATAAATAAAATTTAAAATAAAATAAATGGGGATGAAAAAGGTGAAGGAATTAAGAAGTACAAGTGGCAGTTACAAAACTGTCGCAGGCATGTAGAGTACAGTGTAGAGAATATAGTCAATAATATTATAGTGACCATGTATGGTGTCAGGTGAGTACTAGACTTATGTGGGGGGACCACTTTAGAAGTTATACATATAAACATCTAACCATTATGCTGTACACCTGAAACTAATATAATGTTGAATGTCAATTGTAATTGAAAAATAAAAATAGCCTGACCTACGGTGATGCAGTGTATAAAGTGTCCACCTGGAATAATGAGGTCATCTCTTTGAAACCCTGGACTTGCCTTGTCAAAGCACATACAACAAGCAATCAAATAACAACTAAAGTGAAGCAACTATGAGTTGATCCTTTTTACTCCCCTAACCCCACTCTCTGTAAAATCAATAAGTAAAACAGTGGTTCTTAACCTGGGTTCTATCGAACCCTAGGGGTTCGATGAGTCGGTCTCAGGGGTTAGGAGAAGAAGCCTCTGCCACGGAGGCCAGAATAAAGTAATACCGTAATTTGTTGTGAGTTCATGCTCTTTGTTGGTTTTGTTCTTTGAGCAAGGTGATGTTCATGCACGGCTCATTTTGTGCACCAGTAAAAAAACATATACCTATGTCTTGAATTTGGGGGAAAAAATCATATTTTATTTATCACTAAAGAAGGGTTCGGTGAATGCGTCTATGAAACAGGTGGGTTTGGTACCTCACAAAAGGTTAAGAACCACTGAAATAAAATCTTAAAAAAGAAAAAAAGTACAGAAAACCAACTAACAATGGCCCTTACAATGGTCTTCTCCAGCCAGGTTTACAAAAATTCACATTCCATCATTAGGGCTGCAGGCCATCTCCTCAGATATCCTCCCAAAACAATGGCCACATAGGTGATCAGGGCTGCTCAAGTGTTTTCACAACACAGATTTTTTTTTTTTTTTAAGTGAGAGCAAGGGAGATAGTGAGACAGACTCCCACATGTGCCCTGGCCAGGATCCACCTGGCAAGCCCATCTGGGACTGATGCTCAAATACTGAGCTATTTTTAGCGCCTGAGGCTGATGCACTTGAACCAACCATCAGAGCTATCCTCAGTACCCAGGGCCAAGCTTGAATCAACTGAGCCACTGGCTGTGGGAGGGAAAGAGGGAGAGAAGAGAGAGAAGGGGGAGAGAGGGGGGCAGAAGCAAATGGCTGCTTCTCCTGTGTGCCCTACTGGGAATCAAACCCGGATGTCCATATACCAGGCCAACGCTCTATCCACTGAGCAACCGGCCAGGGCCTCAACATAGATCTTAAAGTGACACAGGATTTTACAAACACCATCTCTAATAATGACAGTATTAAAAACAGAGCATTTGAGCCTGACCTGTGGTGGCGCAGTGGATAAAGCGTCGACCTGGGAACACTGAGGTCGCCAGTTCAAAACCCTGTACTGGTCTGGTCAAGGCACATATGGGAGTTGATGCTTCCAGCTCCTCCCCCCTCTCTCTCTCTCTCTCACTCTGTGTCTCCTCTCTAAAATGAATAAAATAAAATTTAAAAAAAAAAAACAGAGCATTTGAGCCTGACCTGTGGTTGCACAGTGGATCAAGCATTGACCTGGAACACTCTGGGCCTCAAAACCCTGGGCTTGCCCAGTCAAGGCACATATGGGAGTTGACGCTTCCTGCTCCTCCCTCCCTTCTCTCTCTCTCTATCACTCTCTTCTCTAAAATGAATAAATAAAAATAATTTTTAAAAATAAAAGAAAAACAGAGCATTTGAGATTTGCCTGACATACACAATGATCTTAAAAATGACCTCTGCCAGGCACCAGGATCCAGGCTTCTTCACAGAATATAACCATCATTTCTCCTTCAGGCCAAGACAACGTGTCCTGCCAGGACCAACCAATTCATAAACCTTCATTCAAGTGTGCAAACCTGAATTACACAGTCAGAGAATTTGTGCAAGCCCTTATGTCCTGCACCAGGTGTCTCCCTTTCAAAGTCCCTATTTCCAGGTAGAAATAATCTATTTTAACACCAAGGTCTCCATTCTTTCATTTCTTTTTTTTAAAGTGAGAGGGAGACAGAGAGACAGACTCCTGCATGCACGCTGACCATGATTCACCCAGCAAACCCCCTACTGGGGATGCTCTGCTCATCTTTGGCCATTGCTTGGCAACCAAGCTATTTTTAGTGCCTGAGGCAGAGGCTCCACAAGGCCACTCTCAGCGCCCAGGCTGATGCGCTGGAACCAATTGAGCCATGGCTATGGGAGAGAAAGAGAGAGGGAGAGAGGAAAAGGGGAGGGGAAGGGGAAGGAATGGATAAGCAGTTGGTTGCTTCTCCTGTGTGCCCAAACTGGGAATTGAACCTGGGACATCCACACGCCTGGTCAACATTCGACCACTGAGCCAACTGGCCAGGCCCCTCCAAGGTCTTCATTCTTTGTAAATGAGAAGATTAAACAGGGAGAACAATAAAGGAAAGGAAGGATGGTCAAAACAACCAACAAGGTAATAAGGCCTCACCTTCCCTGGCCATCCTGGGAGAAGACAGAACCAGCAACTCTCTCAGCACCTTCTACACTGGGCTGGGTGTCCACATTGCAACATGGCCACCCATGGATAACTGTAACTCCCTTCCATTCACAACAATCCTCTCAGGTAGTCAGCCTATGTCACCTTCACACAGATAAGGAAGGTGAGGCCCAGAGAGGTTAAGTGACTTGCCCAAGGTCACAGAGCTGGGGAAACAGGGATTGAAACCAGTTGTTTCAACCTGAGAGTCAGAACTGATTCCTCTTTCCCTCACATCCAATCCACTCATGAAGCCTAGCAGGTCTGCAGCCTTCCAAATCCGACCCAAGTCCAGTCCCCTTCTCTCTCAGCCCAGACCACCTTCTTCTGAACCATGGTCAAGGGGTCACAGCTCTCATGGATGGCTGTAGTTCCTTCCTTGCTTTTACTCCTGACAGCCACCAGAGGGGGTCTTTTAAAACACTTATATCCCTGACATTATTGCCACTTCCCAACGTTTACCACCACCACCACCACCCCCGCCACCTCACTGCAAACCTAACTGCGGGGTCTACTCAGTCTGGCTTCTGTTCTCTTCTGCTAGCTCATCACACTCCAGCCACACCATTCTCCTTCTCATCTGCAAACACACCAAGTTCATTTCCACCTCAGGATCTTTGCACATGCTGTATGTTCTTCCCTATGGAACTTCTCATCCAGATCTTCTCATGGCTAGCACCTTTGAGTCATTCAGAGCTCTGCCCAAATGTCACCCGGAAGAGGCCTTCATTGTCCACCCAGTTCAAGAAGTGTCACTCTTCAGGTTCTGCAATCAACTCTCTCTCTTGTCTTCATCACATAGGGGCCATTGTTCCTTGCTGGGTATTTGGCACCTAGCCTGGCACAAAATAAACACACAGACTTCTGATAACAGACTCCGAGCTATCAGGAGTGTAGTATACTTTTGTCTTCTTCTGCATAATTGCAGCTGGTGGAGTCAGCCTGCTGTAAGAATGTCACGAAAGTTTCTACTTGGTGGCAGGGGTGACAGCTCCCATATCGAGCACTTACAGATATACATCACCCTGCTTACTGCTCGCCATCATCTCTGGCAAGAAAAGCATATGAGGACACCAAGCCCCAAAAAGTCTGTGTTGTTCGTCACAAGTCAGTGGTAGTGGCAGGGTTTGAAAACTCAGGTTCCATTGTGAGCTCTGGCTCCAGACTTCAAACCCAGCGCTGTCTTGGTATGAAGCCCAGGAGGCCCCTTAGATGCCACAGAAATGCTGGTCCCCGAAAAGTCCCCTGGTCTTCCTGAGCACCTGGACCACTAGGAATTCCCATACCTAGGGGGTGCTATGGGACCCCAGCACAATCACCCTTTCCAGGGAAGATTTTACCAAGTCCCACAGCCCTTACTGCTTCCCCGCCAGCCTCACCTGTACCTTAGGGTACAATGTCAGCATTGAAGGGACCGGAGTTGAATACTCTCTCTACATCAGTTAAGTCACTGTGGAGCTGCTCCAAGTCAAAGAGCTGAGGGTTCTGGCAGTTTCTGAAGACACCCTATTGCCAGGCCTCCTCCAAAGCCCCAACGCAATTTCACCCCAGTGCCAAACCACTGACCTGGGGAAGAACCTTCTCAGCTAACACTACAGTAGAAAAAAGGGAGTGTAGGACTCGATAAAGGCCCAGCCCTCCAGTCTCATGTACACATACTCATCTCTCACCTGAGCAGTACACAGGGGGTCAAGATCACTGAGCAACACCTGCTTCCTCGCCCTTGGCCAATCTTGATCACACTGAGGTCCTAGCCCTATCCGGTGCCTAGCCTATGTGACAGGACCCCCTGCCTATTGGTCACAAGGCCACAACACCAGCGCCATGTGAGGGTCCTTACCTCCCCAATGACCACATCAGGCTTTTGGAGCAAGAAAAACATCTTGTCACCCCCAAGCCAACTACTAGACCCCAGGAGTACACAGAGGGACCACACAAATTCCATATTGACTGAACACACACATCAGAAACTTACCAGGGACTACAGGTGGCCTGTATTATTTTAGTTTCGCCTTGCTGTAACTGCTGACTTTTATACTATGAAGATAAATTTTTTTTATTATTTAAAAATTTTCTTTTTATTGTATTCATTTTAGAGAGGAGACACAGAGTGAGAGAGAGAGAGAGAGAAAGAAAGAGAGAAAGGGGGGAGGAGCTGGAAGCATCAACTCCCATATGTGCCTTGACCAGACCATCACAGGGTTCTGAACTGGCGACCTCAGTGTTCCCAGGTCGATGCTTTATCCACTGCGCCACCACAGGTCAGGCGATAAATTATTTTTATAATAAAGATTCCTCTAGGAGTATTATTAGGGGAACAACCACTGTGACTTGGTCAATCACAATGTTTTCAGGACTTCTTTTGGCTAAAGGCCAAATTATTGAATCCAGGAAACATGTGGCTTCAGGGAGCAGGGGCTAGAACACTGAGGCGGCATCTCCAGGTATCTGGTCTCATGGTGGCCACACCTAGGATACCTGAGCCTAAGTGGAAACAGCAGAAAGACATGAAACCTAACCTAGTCCTCTCACTGCCTGGAGTCAGTCTGCAAATCCAAAGCCTCACCCTGTCCTCACACAGGCCTGAGGCACCACTCACCCCAGGACCACAGTGCTCTGAGCTAGTGACTCCACATCAAACCCCAAGTTCACTGGAGGAAAAAACCTAAAGAGGCATTTGGAACAGACCGCAGGACTCTGAGTTCAGCCTGGCTGCCTCTGCTCCAGCATCCCCCAGGAATACAACTGGCTTCCTGGGCCATAAAACCTTCCTACCTGCTCCATTAAAATAAAGAAGCTCCAGAAGAAAAATAAACTTTTTTTTTATATTAAGTGAGATGCAGGGAAGCAGAGACAGACTCCCCACATGCACCCTAAATGGGATCCACACGGCAAACCCTATAAGATGATGCTCTGCCCATCTGGGGCCATTGCTCTGTGGCTTGGCAACCGACCTATTTCAGCACCTGAGGTGAGGTCATGGAGCCATCCTCAGAACCCAGGGCCAATTTGTTCGAACCATTTGAGCTACAACTGCAGGAGTGGAAAAGAGAGATGAAGAGAAGGGGGAGGGGTGAAGAAGCAGATAGTCACTTCTCCTGTATGCCCTGACCAGGAATTGAACCCAGGACATCCACACACTGGTCCGACACTACTGCTGGGCCAACCGGCCAGGGCAAAACAAACTTGTTTTTAAGGTGGTTTCTAATAATCTCAATAGTTCCTTAACTTTCTCCTCAGCACAAATATGGAACAGCAGCATCAAAAACTGTAGGCTGTTCTGGAATGGAAAGTAATTTTTAGAAGGATCTGTTGCAATACCTTGATACAGAGTCAAGGAAAGAACAGAAACCCATAGAAAAATTATTTCTGTAATCTACTGAAGACTATCTCTGGGCCAGGTGTGCTAAAAATCAGGACATTCTGAGCACTGTGGGGTATTGAGCAGCATCCCTCGCCTTCATCCACTTGATTTCAGGAGCACCCCCCACTGTGACAACCACAGATACCCCCGACAACGTCCAGTGTCCCTTGGGCACAGAATCACTCCTAAAATGGGAACTACCTGAGTAAGAGATTTTCATATTTTAACTCAGTTAATCTCCCCCACACTTGAAGCAGAAGCCACCATCATCCCCACTTTAGGATAAGGACACAGACTCAGCAGAGGTAGCATCTGAACTCAAAACAGACCCAGGGAGTGAGTACTACCAGCCTCTAGCTGCCAATCCCACTCAGCCATCCCACCTCAAGACCTCAAGCCATTTAAAAGTCTGCTGTGGGATATTATTTCTATACTCGGCTTGTACAAGAGTCTCTCTCCTGGGCTTTCCCACGGTCAAAGCAGCATTCTAAGTTCCTCCAAATCCCTTCATGGAAATATTTCGAGACCCAAGTTCAGAGTTGCCCAGCATGGCCAGCAGCATGACACAAATGCACTGCCATGGGCCCAGCCTTCAGGACCCTCAACCCTCAAAGCTATAACAAGGTTTCAAACTCCTATCAAAGATGAGAGACTGGGCCCTAGCCAGGTGGCTCAGTAGATAAAGAATCATCCCGGTGCACCCAGGTCGCCAGATTCAATCCATGGTTAGGAAAAAGCTGATCCTTCTCTTCCTCTCTCTCTTTCCCCTATCAATGTAAAAACTGAAAAGAAAAAAAAAAAAGATGAGCAGCGGCAGCATGAAAGGGGCCACAGGAAGGACTCGTCCATAGCCATGGCCACCCAACCCTCTAGGGGCTGGCCATCAAGCCCGACATCCTGGAGTGAGCCACAGTGCTACAGTCTGGCTTGGCCAGAGTCTCAAGAGCAGGGCTTCTGGCTTTTTTCCACTTCCCCACAGCACCCTCAAACACAGGCCCTCCAGGGCTCATCCCTTCCCCTCTGCAAGGGCAGCTGTAATGTCCACGTAGACCCACAGCCTCTTCCCTCCGAATACCAGCTTCATTCCCATCACCTCCATGGAAGCCTCAGGGCTTCCCTGGCCCCTGCAAAGGTGTCTCCCCCAACTCCACTCCACCATAGTGGGCCTCGCCTTCCTTACTCACCCTTCACATGGCTGTGGCTGGTTCATATTGGGTCTGTCTCATCTCTCCAGCTACAGACTAACAGATCTAGAAACTCTGATGGGCTGGGAAGGAGCCAGCCTCCACTAAATGCCAGGCACCCCCATTTACAGCATCCTTGACCCCATCACAACATTCAGCACATCACGGAGAAAAGTGCTCCCAAGGACCAGCCTACAGAGGCCCAGCACAGCAGCACTAAGTATAAAATACACCAGGATGTCAAGTGTGAAATAGACACAGGATGTCAGAATGTGAAATTCACCAGAATGTCCAGTGTTAAATACAGGACGCCAAGATGTCAAGTGTGAAATACAATTTTTATACTGATTACATCTGGAAACAATAATGTTTTGGGTGTTTGGATCCAATTAAATATACTATTTGAATTAATTTCACCTGCCTCTTCTTACCTATTTATTTATTTATGAGAGAGAGACAGACAGACAGAGAGAGAGGACAGATAGGGACAGACTGGCAGGAAGGGAGAGATGAGAAGCATCTGAGTGAGAAGTGGACAGGCTGCCTCAGACACCAGTTTATACTTGTGTCCGTTTTCTCCTGAGAGTTTTGCTGGTTCAGCTCTCACATTTAGGTCTTTGGTCATCTGGAGTTAGTTTTAATACATGGCATGATGTAGGGGTTCAATTTTGTCATCTGACATTTAGTGTTCATGTGCACCCCCATGGCATCTTCCCAGTATCATGAGCAGCTCCCTGGCACTTAGGACACCCCAGGTCACTTTTATCCTCTGCCAGGGGGACAGTGAGTCACACACATACCTCTTCTGCATAGGGAAGACACCAGCAAAGCAGGTAGGCTAAATCACCCAGCATGGTAATGGCACTAGCTTACGGGGGGGGTGGGGGGGGTGGTGCCAGAGCAAGAGCCACAGTCCACCTGCAGGACTGACTGCTCAATAGCTGGTGAGCTTCACAGGGGTCACCGGGATGCTCAGAACTTGGCAGCTGCTGCCTTAGAAGAAACAACTCACACAATAGACAATCAGGAGTGACAGGGCTGGGAACACACTGTTTCATGGAATGGGCACACAGAAGTCCTTCAGGGGACCCACCAGTGGCCCAGGCACAGCCCACCAGGGTAGACCCTGCCCAGCTTGAGCTGGAGGAAGAGGAGGGCAGAGAAGTAAAGACTCACCACTGAATACTGTAGTCCATGACTTGTGTGTGCAAAGAACAGCCTGGTCACCTCCTGAAAGTGAGCTAGAGCATCGCACCTGACATGCCAGATTTCCCTCCTACTGGAAGCCCAACACCAAACTTACAACCCACACACCAAAGGCCAGGCCTCCCTGATTCAAGATGTAGTCCCACAAAGGCTTTTTGTGCTGCCTCTACCAGGGGGTCAGCTGGGTGAGCATCCTGAATGTCCCAGCCCTGGAATTTTAGAACTCTGAGACAGGAGAAACTAACCAAATGTCCATCAATGGATAGTAGATCAACACAGTATGTCCATCCAAACACTGGAATATTATTCAGCTATAAAAGGGAGTGAAACACTGACACCCACTACAATGTGGATCGACCTTGAAAACATAATGTTCAGTGAAAGGAGCCAGACACAAAAGATCACATAGTGTGTGATTCCATTTATGTGAAATGTTGAGAACAGACAACTCCACAGAGACAGGAAATAGGTTAGTGGTTGCCAAGGGCTAAGGAGGGAGGTGGGAAGTGTTACTTTAATAGGTATAGGGTTTCCTTTGGAGTGACAAAAATGCTCTGGAATTAGATGGTTGCACAACTCTATAAATGTTCTAAAAACCACTGAATTGTCCACTTTAAAAGGGTGCATTTTAGGGTATATAAATCTCTCAAGCCTGACCAGGTGGTGACGCAGTGGATAGAGCGTCGGATTGGGATGCGGAAGACCCAGGTTTGAGACCCCGAGCTCGCCAGCTTGAGCGTGGGCCCATCTGGCTTGAGCAAAAGCTCGTCAGCTTGGACCCAAGGTCGCTGGCTCCAGCAAGGGGTTGCTCGGTCCGCTGAAGGTCCGTGGTCAAGGCACATGTGAGAAAGCAATCAATGAACAACTAAGGTGTTGCGAGGGCAACGAAAAACTGATGAATGATGCTCCTCATCTCTCTCCGTTCCTGTCTGTCTATCCCTATCTATCCCTCTCTCTGACTCTCTCTCCGTCCCTGGAAAAAAATAAAAAAATAAAAAATAAATAAATCTCTCAATAAAAAAATGTTTTTAGCCTGACCCATGTTGACAAAGTGGTTAGAGTGTCAACCTGGAACACTGAGATCATGGGTTCAAAGGCGCATATGACAAGCAATCAAAGCAATGACCAACTAAATTGAGGCAACTATGAGTTATTTCTCATTCCCCATTCCTCTCTCTCCTTTCTCTGTAAAATAAATAAAATATTTTTTTAAGACAGCAGAAGCATTTTTAAATTTTTTTATTATTATTATTTATTGTTTTTATAGGGACAGAGAGAGAGTCAGAGAGAGGGATAGACTGGAACAGACAGACAGGAACGGAGAGAGATGAGAAGCATCAATCATTAGATTTTTGTTGCGATACCTTAGTTGTTCACTGATTGCTTTCTCATATGTGCCTTGACCATGGGCCCTCAGCAGACTGAGTAACCCCTTGCTCGAGCCAGTGATCTTGGGTCCAAGCTGGTGAGCTTTTTGCTCAAAGCCAGATGAACCCGCCTTCAAGCTGGTGACCTTGGGATCTCAAACCTGGGTCCTCCACATCCCAGTCCGATGCTCTATCCATTACGCCACCTCCTGGTCAGGCAGAAGCATTTTTTTTAAAGGCAGAAGCATTTTAAGAGGGACTGTCATCCTAGAATATTAGAGGTCTGGATGGCACATTAGTGCCAATCACTGGGCAGCTGTCACATGGCTCTCCCAGTGACTGGAATGACTTTGGTCCTGCCTCATCAACCAGACTCTAAGCTCCCTGAGGGCAGATCTGCCACCCATGCTCACCTTAACTCCTCAGAGCCTGGCATTGGGGGGTCCCCCAGAGACATCCAAGAGACAGACAGGCTTCCCTCAACTTCCACTACCTCCTCTATGCTCTTCCACGTGTGTTCCCCCAGGCCACAGTTCCTCCTGTCCTCTCCAATTGCCCCTTTTCCTCTGCTCACCATCACCTATGACAACAAGACTCAGCTCAAATGGCAACTCTTCTGTTGCCTGGTCACCACCTGAGTCACAGGAGTTGCTCCAGCCCTGTACTTCCACAGTCTTGATTTCCATCTATCCTCTCAATTCTGCTCCCCCACCCCAGGACTCCCACCATTCCCTTTGTTCTCCTTAGTTCTGCTTTATCCATGGCCCCATGACCCTACGAGCAAGAGACACTGTTCATCTGACTATCACAAGCACCTGGCCAGACACACAGGCTCAACGACTGTCACGCTCAACAAGATAACGGCAGAATCCACCTCAAAGCCACAGCCCAGCCAGACTCACAAAACAAGCCATTGATCCCCAGAACCATGCATGAAAGGCCTTCTTCCATTCTCAATTGTATATCTTGACCTTGAGGTTGGAAGATGAAATGGCTTAGGAGTCTACAGAGGCCGCATGACATGTCACCAAGGCCACTCTGCCTGAGGTCCCAGCAATGGTCAGGTCAAACCGGACTAAATCCAATTGCTGCAGTTCTGTAAGTGGCTAATGAGTTCTGTCTGTCCATGCATCCATCGATTCATCTGACCATACATCATTCCTTCCATGGGCCTGGTGAGAACACCAGACATGCAGAGGAGCCAGATCCTCAATGAATAACACTGCTCATCAGCCTTTAACTCAGATTGGGGCTCTATTCTGCCTTTGGTGCAAGGACAAGAAGAGGCCAGAGTGGTCAAGATCATTCTGTGGCTTCTACCTGCTGAAGCCCAGGAAGGCAGTGAAACAAGATGCCTTCTCTTCCAAAATGGTGTCAGAGAACTAGCTTTTTCTACCAACTCCTCACTTTTCCTTAGGGGGAAGGAGTTGGAATAAAGCAATAAATCAAGATTTTAAATTCCAGGGACTTTACTCAACATGCCAGCTAGAGATGGAGCACTTCTCTCTTGACTTGTTACCAAGATAACCAGATCTATGCAGCTGCCAACCTAAGATAGGAACCCCACTCTGCTTAGAGTCTACCCTTTCTGGCAGATGGGATTTAAAAAAAGAGAATGGGGTAACAGTGGAGATTTGAAGGGGCCAGCAGCAATATAATGAAATCTCCCAGTAGCTGACCAGCTGGGATCCCCCACGCATCCTGTGGAGCCAAGGCAAGTCATCCCCCGTGCTTGCTTGGGGCACCCAGCTAGCAGATCGGTAGCTACCCAAAGGGAGACAGGGCACCAAGTATGCTGGGGTCCTGTGTTCTGAGCACGCAGCCTGGTTCCACCCCATTTGTCTGGGGATCCCTGGTACGCCCCTGCTGTCAGTCAGTCTGTCACTGTGTCTGCTGGAGGCTTCAAGCTGGCTCTTGCTTGAAGGAGAGGCCTCCCGTCACTTCCTCTCACTTCTTGTGCACAAAGCACAGTCCTGGATCCACTGCCAGCTCATTTGACATGAATCATTTCTCTCCACATTCTCCCTTCTGAGGCTGCAGGCAGCAGCCATGAAACCATAAAGGCAGGCCCACCTTCACCCCTACCTGCCAAGGGTCCAAATGCAAACAGAGAAGGGAAGTGGATGCTGGGGACAAATGCTGAGTGCTCACCCCTTCACAGCTTGCAGTACAGGCTTGTCTGAGAGCCCTAACTACCATCACTGGGGTCGGCCAGCGGAGCCAAATCCTACATTGGTTATTGTTCTGCTCTGTGCCTGGAAACTCACTCTGGCTGCAGCCCTCAGTGGCTAGAGTTCTGATTGTTATTCTTTGTCGACTGAACAAACATACTCAAGGCCTCTACCCTGGAGAGTCACAGCCCAAAAGGAACAGCTCACCCATGGGGCAAAGAGAGCTTAACAGCAAACTTTTCATCAAACCCCTTGTGTCCACTGGAACCACTGGGGTGGTACAACAGAAGAGGGGAGTGGAGGGAGAGATGGAGAGGCAGAGGAAGATCTCTCAAGACAAAAACAAAACAAAACAAAAAAAACCAGGCAACTTTGTTAAGCTAAGAAGTTCTAAGTAACCCTCTCCAGGTTATTTATTTCAATCAACTAAAGAAGGCATGATAGTAAATTAACGGATGTTTCCTTGACAAGTCAGAACATTCCCAGGACAGTACCAAATCTGAGATGCTAAAGTGCTGCTTGACTTGGAAATCACTCGTTAGCCAGTCTTTGCTTCCAAAAGCCAATGTAGAGGAGTGAGGCCAAGGAAGTACAGGCTTCGCCATCATCTTGCCCCCAAAACAGCTGTCCCACGGCCATCTCATCAACCACAAATCTCAAATGTCACACTCACAAAGCCACCTCTTCACAAGTGTTCCTATGCCAATAGCACCTCCCAGGGTTATGTTCAACCCTTTCGATGGGGGCACTGGTATTTGTAAAGCAGATGTGTTAGATGCTTACAAAACCAAATGATTGGGAAACAGTGTCTTCCTTTTAAACCCTCAGCTTCTGCCAGGGCAAAACAACTTTCTTTTTTAAGTGAAAGAGACAGACAGGCATGGAAGCGAAAGAGATGGGAAGCACTGACTTATAGTTGTGGCACCTTAATTGTTCATTGATTGATTTCTCATATGTGCCTTGACCAGAGGGCTCCAACTGAGCCAGTGACCTTGGGCTTCAAGCCAGCAACCATGGGGTCATATCTCTGATCCCACGATCAAGCCAGCAAGCCTGCACTCAAGCTGATGAGCCCACACTCAAGCCAGATGAGCCTGAGCTCAAGCTGGCAACCTCAGGGTTTCGAATCTGGGTTCTCAGTGTCCAAGACTGTCACTCTATCCACTGCGTGACTGCCTAGTCACCCCAAAACAAACTTTTTTTTTTTTACAGGGACAGAGAGAGAGAGTCAGAGAGAGGGATAGACAGACAGAAACAGAGATGAGAAGCACCAATCATCAGTTTTTTGTTGTGACACCTTAGTTGTTCATTGATTGCTTTCTCATATGTGCCTTGACTGTGGGGCTACAGCAGACCAAGTAACCCCTTGCTCAAGCCAGCGACCTTGGGTCCAAGCTGGTGAGCTTTTTGCTCAAGCCAGATGGGCCCGCGCTCAAGCTGGCGACCTCGGGGTCTTGAACCTGGGTCCTCCAGGTTCCAGTCCAATGCTCTATCCGCTGCGCCACCGCCTGGTTAGGCTCAAAACAAACTCTTTAAGGCCAGGTATACAGTCGTCCCTCACCATATCACAGTTCACTTTTTGCGGTTTCACTGTATTGCAGGTTTTTAAATTGTATATACCTAATTTTGTATCGCAGATTTTTCACTATATCGCAGGATTTGCAGTATATGGATATTTTTATATATTTATTATTCTAATTATGTTTGCAGTAAAATAAGCATTTTCTAGCCTAAAAATTTGAAAAAATATTAAAAGTATCAAAAATATTAATTAAAGCATATTAAAAGATTACTGTATATTCACTGGTGAGTACTCATATAGAATTTTATATGTTCTTAAAATTACAAGGTTTAGGAGTATAGAAAGAGTTTAAGAGCATAGGAAGTGTTTATAAGAGTGTGGGAAAGGTTTATAAGAGTGTGAGAAGGGCGCAGCAATGTATTTGCTGATTTATCTCCACGCGCAAGGGAAATAAAGGGCAAGATAAACAAATGGGACTATATCAAACTAAAAAGCGTTTGCACAGCTAAAGACAATACGAACGCAATAAAAAGGCAAACCGCACAATGGGAGAACATATTTGACAGCACATCTGATAAGGGGTTAATAACCAAAATTTATAAAGAACTTATAAAACTCAACACTAGGAAGATAAACAGTCCAATCAAAAATGGGCAAGCCTGACCTGTGGTGGCGCAGTGGATAAAGCGTCGACCTGGGAACACTGAGCTCGCCAGTTCAAAACCCTGCACTGGTCTGGTCAAGGCACATATGGGAGTTGATGCTTCCAGCTCCTCCCCCCTTTCTCTCTCTCTCACTCTGTGTCTCCTCTCTAAAATGAATAAAATAAAAAAAAATTTCTTTTTAATTAAAAAAAAAATGGGCAAAAGAGATGAATAGACTCTTCTTCAAAGAGGACATACAGATGGCCAATAGGCATATGAAAAAATGCTCAACAACACTAGTCATTAGAGAAATGCCAATTAAAACCACAATGAGATATCACCTCACACCAGTAAGAACGGCGCTCATCAGCAAAACACCACAGAATAAGTGCTGGCGAGGATGTGGAGAAAAGGGAACCCTTCTGCACTGCTGGTGGGAATGCAGACTGGCCCAGCCACTGTGGAAAACAGTATGGAGATTCCTCAAAAAATTAAAAATCAAACTGCCTTTTGACCCAGCCATCCCACTTTAAGAAATATACCCCAAGAACACCATAGCACAGTTTGAAAGGGAGAAATGCACCCCCATGTTTATGGCAGCATTGTTTACAATAGCCAAGATCTGGAAACAGCCCAAGTGTCCGTCAGTGGATGATTGAATTAAAAAGCTGTGGTACAGGCCTGACCTGTGGTGGCGCAGTGGATAAAGCGTCGACCTGGGAACACTGAGGTCCCCAGTTCAAAACCCTGCGCTGGTCTGGTCAAGACACATATGGGAGTTGATGCTTCTAGCTCCTCCCCCCTTTCTCTCTCTCTCTCTCTCTCTCTCTCTCTCTCTCTCACTTGTGTCTCCTCTCTAAAATGAATAAAATAAAAAAAAAGCTGTGGTACATATACATAATGGAATACTATGGGGCCATGAAAAAGGAAATATTATTTTTGCGACAACATGGATGGATCTGGAAACTATGATGTTAAGTGAAATAAGCCAGGCAAAGAAAGAAAACTATCATATGACCTCACTCATATGAGGAATCCGAGGAACAATATGAACTGAGGAGTGGAATAGAGACAGAGGCGGATCAAAGGATCAAGGAGGAAAGCAGACAGAAGGAAAGGGGATGATAGGGTGATAGGATGGGACGAGAGCAGAAAAGCAAATCCTGGAGGGGAGGAGGGAGGGCAGGGAGGAGGGCGTTACGGGGAGGGAGACAGGGGGGATGTACTGGGGAACACGGGTGACATTAGAATCTATGTAAACACAATAAATTAATAAAGAAAAGGAGTGTGAGGAGGGTTTATAAAGCCTTAAAATATTTATAAATAATAAAATAAATATAAAGTTGCTACTTTGCGGATTTTCACCTATCGCTGGGGGCTTCCCCACAATAGACAAAGAACCACTATACTCCTTACCCATCTGATAGAGTATGATGCAAAAGGGGTAGAATGTGAAGCAGAATAAAAAAGTCGAGCATCGCAAAAAGGCAAGTATTTATGTTAACTTTTTTTTCTCCTTTATTATGAAGTTTTTTGAGTGGATGGAGTCATATACTTTGTTACGTCCCCTCTATTTTACTTTCAATTCCCCTTAAAGCAACCTACAACCCATTTTTTAAAGTATAGACTATAAATCTAAATGCTCTGACATAAGAAAGATGGAAATTCATTCCTTTAACACACGAATGTTCACTGAACATTCACTGTGTGCCATGAACTGCCCTAGGTGCTGGAGAGAAACGCAGCAACCAAGACAGACATTTCTACAGTGTGTACCTCACACCCTCCTAAACTGTGGCTGCAGGTCAAACCCTGTCTGCTGCCTGTTTTTGTGTACAACCCACAAGCTAAGAATGGTTTTGACATTTTTTTCTTCTTTTTACAAGGACAGAGAAAGAGTCAGAGAGAGGGATAGATAGGGACAGACAGAAACGGAGAGAGGTGAGAAGCATCAATCATTAGTTTTTCATTGCCCTTAGGACACCTTAGTTGTTCATGTGCTTTCTCACATGGTTTTGACATTTTTAATGGTTGGGTGGGGGTGGGAGTAATAAAAAGAAAAAAAAATTCATGACATGTGAAAAATATATGAGGCCCTGGCTGGTTGGCTCAGTGAATAGAGTGTCGGCCTGGTGTGTGGACATCCCGGGTTCAATCCCCAGTGAGGGCACATATGAAAAGCAAACATCTGTTTTTCTTCTCTTCTCTCTACCCCTTCTCTCTCTTTTTCCCTTCTCTCTCTCTTCCCCTCCAATGGCCAGTGGTTTGGTTGGTTCGAGCATCAGCCCTGGGCATTGAGGATAGCTAGCTCAGTTGATTCAAGCATCAGCCCCAGACGGCGATTGCCGGGTGGATCCAGTAAGGGCGCCTGTAGGAGTCTGTCTCTCTTATCTCCCCTTCAGGAGGGAGGGAGAGAAGGAGCAAGGGGAGGAGGGAGAGAAGGAGAGAAGGAGAGAAAGAGGAAGGAAAGGAGGAAAGGAAGGTAGGAAGGAGGGAGGGAGGGAGGGAAAGAGGGAAGGAGAGAAGGAGGAAGAGAGGGAAAGAGGGAGGGCAACAGGGAGAGAAGAAGGAAGGAAAAGTGTATGAAAATCACATTTCTGTGTCCATAAATAAAGTTTTATTGGAACACAGATACATCCACTCATCTCTATACTTTTGAGCCATTTCGCCTACAAAGGTAGAAATAGTTCTTCTCTGCCCCTTTACAGAACAAGTGAATGAGACAGACAACAAATATGTAAATAGATTAATATGCATTTCTGGTAGCACTGAATGCAAAGGGGAGAAAAAAGGCAGGATGGGAGAGAGGGTGGTTGAAAGGGTGAATTTAGGCAGTGTGGTCACAGATGGCTTCTTGAGCCAAGACCTAAAAGATAAGGAGCCAGCTGGGTAGAGATGAAAAGGAAAAGCGTTCTGGCAGAGGAAATAGCAAGTGCAAAGGCCCAGAGGCATGGAAGAGTTGCCAGGTAAGCTGGTTAGACTGAAGGGGCATAGGCACAGGAAGGGAGAGTGGTAGGACAGTGAGAGAGGAGAGCACCACAGAGGACAGAGGAGGGAGGCCATGGCAAGGGGTCTGGAATTTCTTCCAAGGACAAGAGGAAGCCACTGAAGGGTTCTGAGCAGAGGGAGGCCATTTTTAAAGATTTTAAAGCTCCTTGAGAAGCAGAAGTAAAAAAAGACAGAGTCAGGCCACCTTATCTAAACAAAGATGCACCCAGCACAGGCCAAGTCAAAGCACAAAGTATACTCAAAAACCAATTCAGGCCTGACCTGTGGTGGCGCAGTGGATAAAGCATCGACATGGAACGTTGTGGTCGCCAGTTCCTAACCCTGCACTTGTCTGGTCAAGGCACATATGGGAGTTGATGCTTCCTGCTCCTCCACCCCCCCCCCATTCTCTCTCTCCCTCTCTCTCTCCTCTCTAAAATGAATAAAAAGAAAAAAAAAGTTTAAAAATATTCAACCAACAACAAAATCAATTCATTGATCTGCTCAGACCTTAGTAATTAAAGCGATACAAACATTTTAAAAACTATTGTAGTTAAATTCATTTTATTGTGTAAAAGTATCTACAACTAGTACATTAACAGCCCAATGACTTCATAGACATACTGTTCATGAAAAGGCAAAGATTAAAGAAGTGAGTTACCTTCAAGTTCAGAACTGTTAAGCAATTGTCAGAAAGGAGCATAGTGGCCAGGAAGGTGTGGAAGCCTGGGTAGGGGACCTGTGGGTTACCAAGGGCCAAGAACAGTTGGGAAAACTCCCGTCCTCATGGACAGGGTCAAGGAAAGGTGGCAAGGGCTCAGAGGACATGGGTGTGTCTTTGAGCTTCTCTCCTGGGGATGGGGTTGGGGGGGCTGGTGGACACTGCAGGCTGAGAAGGGCGAGGGGAAAGTCAGAGTGACAGGCAGGAAGAACCTATACAGACAGGCCAAGGAATACTGACTGGACATAATTTGCAAACACAAGCCTCTCCCTATTAAAGACTGGAAGGGAGGAAGGGGACAAAGGGAACTAGAACTTGAGGTACATCGAGAGCATGGACAAATATCAGGTTGTGCAGTGTTAAAGGTTAAGTGAGAGGGTCTCACCTGTGGGAACCTCCTCTATGGGACAGTGGCCAATGTCTGGGACAATGCAGTTGTCACAACTGGGGATGGGAGAAGTGCTGTTGACAGTAAGTGGGTTGTGTCTAAGGATGCTCTCAACACTCTACAGTGCCCAGGAGAGCCCCCCACAGAGAATGATCCAGCACAAATATAGACAGGCAGAGGGGAAGACCAGGGCAAAACCAGAAAGCACCCCAATGGTAATAATAAATCGGCTCAGGGTTCACAGCTCCCTGGCGCCAAGTAAAGCACTTCAGAGCCTTTCATCCCCTTTGATCCTCCCAATTACAAGGGCTAGGTTCTCATTATACCCATTTTACAAAGGAGGAAAGTGAAGCCCAGAGATGTGGAGTAACCTGCCCCAGAGGAGAGATTTGAACACAGGTCCTCAAACTCAGAAGCCTACATAGGGGATGAAGAGAAAGACAGGAAGCCAAGGACAGTGCCATGATCAGCAGGCCAGAATGGAGTCCAGGTTCAGCCCCTGTCCTCCTCTCTGGCATACTCAGCCAGCAGCAGGGCACACAAGGGTAGAGCAGGTTAGAGTTGTGGGCACAGAGGGGCAGAGCCAGAAACCCCAGTGAGTACAGTAGTGACCCAGCAGGTGTACGGATCCTCACAGTCCCGCCATCTGCCTGCAGTTCATTTGCTCTTCAAATTCGAACCAGACTTGGGAAGGTTTAGTGACTGGCTCATTTTGTTCTTGAGCAAGTAAGTGACTGATCCAAGGTCACAAAGCTCTGGACCCCACACAGTGGCTCTGAATTCATATCCTGAGAAGCAAGCCAATCAGAAATGTTCATTTGTCCACACTTTGGTTCCCTCCTCTGTCCCTTATCACTCATCACCTCATCCTGCCCGCTCCATGAGCTGCCACAAAGATGGTGAACTCCACATTACCATCACAGCTGTGACCACTCCCCTCTCTTTTCCTCACTATATCTGAAGTGCCCTTAAAGTCAGGGACTCCCCAAAACCTGCCTCAGTGCTCAAACATTCCCTAATGTCCATTCTCACAGTTGTCAGATGGAACCAAGGAACAGATGGGCTCTCCAGGGCAGAGGCTCAGACGAGCCAGCCAGGGGAAAGGGGAGGAGTACAAGAAACCAGCAGAGGAGGCAGAAAGAAGCTGGATCAAGTATAGGAAGAGCAGCCAGATGAAGGATGGAGGGACACAGAGGGCCTCTGACTACATCAGAGGGCTCTGGCAGGAAGGCACAGGGACTGAGGAAGGGTCTTTTCCAGAAAACAAGAGTAGAACAAAGGCCAGGTGGGGTCCTGAACAACCCATCAGCAATAACTTTAAGCTCTAACATTAAAAGTCTCTTTAGCAGCCCACTCTCCAAAGCAAGGATTAGAAAAATGCAAGAAAGTCGATCGTTACTAAGTAAGATCTGTATACATTTCAGGTCTCAACAACTATACCCATGTACTATGCACACAGGCACGTGCGGCACCTGACACAGGAGCCACTTGCATACCTGACACAACATCTAGGAGTATTTGCAACCTCACCTCCACTACCCCCTACCCCCCAAAGCAACCCTCACTAAAGGAGGTGGTCTGACCGTCATAGTTTCCCCTGCATGGGAAGCAGCAAAGTCTGCCAAACATCCTATCAGAAGAAGCACAGAATGAGAGCGAGTTTCAGAAACCCTCAACTCGGATCATCACAAGTTAACTCTGAGGATATTACACTCTGTCCGTCAGGTTCCAAAATACAAACGGCAAAGACAAGAGGCTGTCCCCTGCTTTTGCAAGGGTGGCAAGAAAAGGCTGACCAGTGAGTTGACAAACCCTCCCCATACCTCATAAGGAAGCTATTATTTGAGAATTAGGGGGAGTCATTAGCTCTTCCATGGCGGCGATAAAAGCCCTTAGGAGTCATCTAATGAGCCTGTTTCAGGGGTTTTCTCCAACCTGGGGCAACCACATAAATGGCTGTTGAGGCAAAGGGATAGGGCAGGCATCTTTAGATCTTAAAGACAGTGCTGGCAACCAGTGGGACCCAAAGGAGCTTACTGAATAAACGCTATTGACAGAAACACATGGAAAAGGACACACTCTATACATATAACAGGATCTTGGGCTTCAGTGAACAGAACTGGGGAAATAGTTCCCCAGGTGCACCTGAATTATTAAAACAAAAGGATCCTCCCCAGAAAAAACAGATGGGACATACTACAGGGCACTCCACGCCTCCCCCAAGCCCAGGAAAAATATCCCCTGTAAAACCTTCCACCTTGCCCAGGTGGGCATGCACCTCAATCCCCCTGGTGCCGTGGCGCCCACCGGCCGCAGACCCAGGCCCTTGCACATACCGGGGCAGGTCTCTTTCCGAATGAATCTGTCCCCAGCTCTCCTGGGGATAGTTAGGACAAGCCCCAGGGGGTCGCTGCAAGAACGATTCCACAATTTATTCCTACAGAGAAAGGGGAGTTTCGAAATAATGATGGAGCTGAGAAGGGGAGGACTAGGAGAACGCGTCTGGAATCTATGATGTGCATAGCAAGTGGATACATTTTTTAGAATAAAATACCCAGATTTCATGCTTATTTTAGGGGGCTCCCAAAGATGGGAGGCAAGTTTGAAGCTGCGATGGAAGAGTGGGACGGAAAGATGGATGTTTCAGGGGCGCGCCTGGGAAGCACCCCGTTAACCCCACCGGTACCCAAAGGGCCGGAAATGCAGGAGGGTTCCATCCTGGGCCTGGGCTCTCGCTCTTTATTATAATTATTTTTTTAATTATTAAGATTGTTGTAAATAATAAAAGAGCCCAGCTGAACAGGGCCGGCCGGGCCGGGCCACCCACGCTGTCATCTTTTGTGCGGGGCCTGCGGGGACGCCGCGGCCCAGGCCCCGCTCGCCCCCATCCCAGGAAGGGCGCCCCCGCCTCCCGCCCCTGGCCCCGCCATTGTCCGGCCGCGCCGCCCCCGCCTGAGGCCCAGCGGGCGGCTGGTCCGAGCGGTTAACGCCCCCAACCTCTCGGCAGGCCGGGACAAAGCGCAGCGACCGCGGCCAGAGCAGGCCTCACCCGAGGCCTGGGCCTCAAGTCCCGGGCGCCCGCCCGCCCACAGCCCCCGGCGCGGCGCGGGGGCGGTGGCGGAGGCGGCGGCGGCGGCGGCGGCGGCGAGGCCCGCGTTCGGATAAGACGGCCGCCTCCCGCGGGCTCACCTGAGGCGGCGCGCGCGGCCAGATCCGGAGCAGCGGCGCGCGCTCCCCCGCCCTCGGCGTCGCACCCCCAGGTCCAGCTCGGGCCGGGCCCCGCTCGGTCGCTGGCGGCCGAGCCCTCCGCGAGCGCACCGGGCGGGGCTTATGAGGATGCGCGTCAGCCCCGCCCCGGCTGCCATTGGTCCCCGAGCCCACGCCCGCACGCCCATTGGCTGCCGCTGACAGCTCCGCCCCTCCCCTCCGCCAGGCCGATCAACACTCCACGGGCCACCTCCCGCGAGCTTCGATTGGGCGGGCGCAGGAGACATATTCGCCTCCCCATTGGGCAGCAGGTAGGGACACGCCAGTACCTACCCACGTGCCCGCTGACCGGCTTCATTCTCATTGGAGGCGGCGCACGCCAGCCAAGGCGACCGCGACCAACGGGAGAGCAGCTGGGCCTCGGATTGACAAGGACGCCTCAATCGCAGGGGAACAAGCGGGTATTGGCTTGCGGTGTCAGCCCGAGCCGCGGGCTGGCTGAAGCAGGTGCCAGTCAGCGTTCGAGTACCGCCCTGGTTATCAGGAGGTGGCTGAGTACGTGAGACCCCGCACAGCATCAGCACCGGGTCAGGGAAGCGCGGCCAGAGGGTTCGAGACCCGTAGCCGGAATTTGGGCGCCGAGTTCCGTAATTCACAAAGTGTCAAATTAGGAAGCATAGCCCCAATGCATCCCATTTTGCAAAGTTGGAGAGCTGAGAACAGGAGAAATAAAGTCAAGCAGCAAATTTCCCCTCCCCCCCAAATTAACCAAGTTCATTTCGATCACAATCAATAAACCTTTGCAAAGGAGGCAAGGCCTTCAGAATGAAGTTAGGTACCTTCCCCCCAGTTCTCTAAAACGTTAGGAAGGCAAAGAGTTTTGTGTTATTAGACCTAAGTGCAAAGCAAAGCTGACCTCCACGCCTCTCCGTGGGTGGCCTGCAGCGAAGGAACTTCGCTGGGCCTCAAGTTTTCCCCATGAAATGGATTTGATGGACACACACACACACACACACACTCACACCACTGCCTAATCCTCTCCTGCAAATATTCCCAGAATTAAGTGGGGAGAGGCACATAAAAGGTTTGACAATATGGCTGCGCATAGTGAACATTTAATTAAGGTTTGCTATTACCATCATTATTGTGTATCAGAAAGGAGTGTGGACACACCCCCACTTCGCAGGGAGCAGTATAAACCGGGCAATTGGACGTTTTTTAGTAACTTTTTCAGTGCATCTACTCTATATTCCTGGAGGTTATATACCCGAGAAAGGCTGCGGAGCTTGCACGTTTCAAGGATGCTTGCTGTAATACTGTATACAATTGTTTCTGATGTTTTGATCACAATTGTTTCCAAAGTTTTGTTCTAAATATGCATCCCTGTGATATACGTAAATTAAGTTATGGCATAGGGTACTCTGGAATACTAACTCTGTAGCAATGAAAAAGTAGGTAGATCTGCATGTACTGTCCTGGAATGATTCCCTACAGATCCTTCTGCAGCTGCAGGATTCAGGATTCTGTATCCAGCATATGAAAACAAACGCACAGAAACCAGTATTTGTGCATTGACCCAGGTGTCAACACGCAGATAAAAGCCACCCCAAACGGAAAAAAAACTCAATCTTTTGAAGAGGAAAGATCCATGCAGGTTAAAGGGGGGGGGGACATAGTTCATAAGGACTTGCATTTGGGGTGTTTGTTTTTAATCCTCATGGGATATTTATATATTCCTCATGTAGTTAAATTTTAACCTTATAAAATAGGAAATAGTTAACTGCCCCTAAAGAACTGCAGAGCTAAAACGACAGAAATGGAATTTGATACTGTTAAGTGTTAAAAGTGAAATAATAAAAGAATTTCCCACACACATACAAGCTTCCCCCTACCTCTACTTCCAAGGGAACAGTCAACTCCATGTATTTGAATTTCAGACTCTGAAATTTTTCTTTCTTTCTTTCTTTTTTTTTTTAACAGGGACAGAGAGAGGGACAGACAGACAGGAACGGAGAGATGAGAAGCATCAATCATCAGTTTTTCATTGCAACACCTTAGTTGTTCATTGATTGCTTTCTCCACATGCCTTGACCGAAGGCCTTCAGCAGACGGAGTAACCCCTTGCTGGAGCCAGCGACCTTGGGTCCAAGCTGGCGAGCTTTAGCTCAAGCCAGATGAGGCCGTGCTTAAGCTGGCGACCTTGGGGCCTCGAACCTGGGTCCTCCGTGTCCCAGTCCAACGCTCTATCCTGGTCAGGCTGAAATTTTAATTTCTTAATTGGAGCACCTAAATAGGTTGTCAACTTTTTAATTTTGCTTAGAGAGGCTCTTTTTTAATGCCATTTATTATGTTAAAAAACAACTGTAGACTCTAGACAGTAGGTACATTTGAAGGTTCACTACAATTCTTTCAGCTTTTCTGTTTGAACATCCATCTTCATGATAAAATGTTAAGAGAAAAAGGTATAATCACTATCATTTAAGAAAACGTCATATGAAATGTAGAAAGGACACACTCCCAGAATTTCAAATGGACATATCAGTTTGGGGAAAACACCTAATTGCCCTGGTTGCAGACAGGTGCAAATCTCATGGTAGGGGATGACTCTCCCTAAAAAAAGGCTAGAGATGCTTGGTAATGGCCTTAAATAGCCTGAGGCCTGATCTTTTCTCACATAACCTGGTCTTCACCTTCCCCCGTGGGCAAGGTGTGGACCAGAGAAATAGCTCAAACTTTACAGAGTCTCCTCCTGCTTTCAGGTGTCTGATGCATAAAACATAGAGATGGACGAAGAGATGTGTCCTCCTATGTTTAAAAAATACATTTGAGGGCCCTGGCTCAGCGGTAGAGCTTCAGCCTGGTGTGTGGAAGTCCTGGGTTTGATTCCCAGTCAGGGCACACAGAAGCGACCATGTGTTTCTCCACCCTTCCCCTTCCCCCACCCTCTTCTCTTTCCTTCAGCCATGGTTCTAATAGTTTGAGCAAAATTGGACCTGGGCACTGAGGATAGCTCCATGGCCTCACCTCAGGTACTGAAGTAGCTCAGTTGCTGAGCAAAGGAGCAGCAGCCCCAGATGGGCAGTGTACCGCCAGGTTGGGGATGGGGGGAGCTTGCCAGGTGGATCCCAGTCAGGGTGCATGTGGGAGTGTCTCTCTGCCTTCCTGCCTCTCACTTAATAAAAAAAAAAAAAATACATTTGGAGAAGAAATTCTAACATTGCATTTCATTCCAAGCATACGTAGCAAGACACATGTAGCATGTTTCACATTTATGAGCATATACACAAATATGCAAGCACCAGATCATGGTACACAGATTTGTTTTCTAGGGTGCTAGACAAAGTGGCTACTTGATAAATGAACTGAATTCTATAGAAAATCATGTACAAGGCAGAATGAATATACAGCACTATTTCAATTTCCTTTAAATTCACATATAAAGCAAGTATGTAAAAATACATACAAATATATATACACCTTGCCTTTGCCATACCTTTAGGTTAGGTAAGCCACTTAGCCTCCCTATGCCTCGACTGCTAGTGGCTAAGTCAAAACTGTATTAGAAACCTGGTCTGAGGTTGAATATTATAGTACCTACACATATACATGTACAAAGAAAGCCTGAAAATGGTAACCCTCTGGGTGGCAAGAGTATGCATTTTGATTTTTTCTTCATGTAGTCAGTTTCCAAGTGTTCTAAATGGATTAACTGTATATTAATTTTATAACCTGAGATGGAGGAAAAGGAAGTTTTACATTAAAAAGTCAACCAGGATTGAAAAATGCAGATCCATCCATACACTGGAATATTACTCAACCATGAAAAGGAGTGGAGTATTACTCAGCCATGAAAAGAAGTGAAGCACTAACACTTGCTACATGGACAAACCTTGAAAAAATGAGACCACAAAGGACCAAGTATTTCCTGATTCCATTCATACAAAATGTCCAGAACAGGCAAATGCATATACAGTCGATTCGTGGTTGTTGGGCTGAGGGATGGGGCCGGGTTGCTTTTGGGGTGATGAGTCGCACAATTCTGTGAAGGTGCTAAAAAACTCCACTGAACTGTATACTTTAAGTGGCTGAACTTGACGGTAACATGAAATATAGTTTAGTAACACTATAGTATTTTTAAAAAATGTTTTAATCTACCAGAAAAGAAATATGCCTAATATAGTGATTATTTCTGCATAGTATTATTCATAAATACACTTTTTGAGATTTTGCTAATTTTTAACAATGGCATTAACTTTGAAAATGAGAGAAACATCCAAAAATTCCACAATTTTGACAAACACATCAGTGTAGTCTGTCCCCGTGTAGGGCCCACCTGGGGACACACTATGAACTTTCTTCCATATCCCACACATGACAAATTTTTTATATAATTTGTATACTGCACAATTCACCCATTTGAAGTATACATTCAGTGGACTAGTGTATGTGCAACCATCACGATTTAGGACATTTACATTACCCAAAATCCTGCACCCTTCAGCAAGCACCCCCTGCCCCTGCCCTAGCCCCCAGCATCACTCATCTATCTCGATAGATCCCTGTATTGGAGATTTCATGAGATTACATATGATCACTGTGACTGCCTTCTTGTACTTAGTATGTTTTCAAGGACACTCTTGACACATTTTAAGAAACAAAGAGGCAGAACATTTTTGAGTGCTAAATCATATCTTCCCATGTGTTATTACCTGTCAATAATAGGCGCCAGGTAATAATAGGTCAATGTAAATAATAGCCTCTGCAGAACCTTCCCTCATCCTTGGCCTCTGACTTCTGAAAATAGCATTTCAGATTGTCAGTTCCCATACCCTCGGTGTGCCCAAATTTCCCCAGGCCTGCAGACAACCCCTTCTAGGGTCATTCAATTTCTTTACTGATGATTCAGTGTGGTGACACTGACTCAAGGTCCACACTGGTCTCCCAGTGGGGAACCACAGCAGCCTAAGTTTCCTCAAAGGTAAATGAGGCCTGACCAGGCAGTGGCGCAGTGGACAGAGCATTGGACTGGACACAGAGGACCCAGGTTCAAAACCCCAAGTTCACCAGCTTGAGTGCAGACTCATCTGGTTTGAGCAAGGTTCACCAGCTTGAGCCCTAGGTCACTGGCTTGAGCAAGGGGTCACTCAGTCTGGTGTAGCCCTCCGGTCAAGGCACATATAAGAAAGCAATCAATAAGAAACTAAGGTGCTGCAACAAAGCATTGATGCTTCTCATCTCTCTCCCTTCCTGTCTGTTTGTCCCTGTCACACACACACACACACACACACACACAAGGTAAATGAGGACAATAGCACCCACATTAGTGAGATTAAGTAACCACCCCCCATAAAGAGGAAGGCTGGATTTGATCCCACAGCTGTAGTTTGCTGACCCCCATAAAGATCAAAGCCAAACCCCTCCTGAGCAGCAATCAGAACCACTGCCCATCACCTTGATCTTCTGTGTCTCTGTTTCCTCATCTGCAAAGTAGGGATGATGCTACTTGGATAGTCTGTCTCCTGGGGTTTTTGTGAAGAGAAAATGAAATAGGGACAGAATTTCCCAGTGGGCTACAAAGCCATTTGCAAATAGAAGACAAAGCCAAATACATCTATAAAAGACATTTATTTTGAAATCTAAAATCTGGACAAAGAATATTGAACCTTTTAGAAAATGCCTACACAGGATTTTGTCATTTCTTCCTAATACATTAACAACCTAATAATAGAGGAAAAAGGCTTTCAAACAATATTGCTCCAGTTTGTCTGCAATTATATGATTTAAAATAGACCTGTTTATTGAGGTATAATCTGCAAACTTTGGTAGTTTGTAGAAAAATTAACAATTAATTCCAAAAAATACAAAAACAAACCCTAAGTTATAAATTTCTTGTTACATATACAGTAACTACAAAAAAATTTCATTTAAAAAAAGGTATTTATTTTAAAAACAAATTCCCTCTTGTAATTCTCAATTGGTGAGTTAAAAATTCAATTTAAAGGAAGAACAGAACTCAACTTATCCCCAAACACTCACCCAGCTTCGGAAAGAACTGCTTGGCTAGTCTGAGAATCAGGCTGGCATTTTCAATAATTCAGTGCTAAAAAAAAAAAGAGCCCTGTGTTGAAAGAAAGAAAGAAAGAAACAAAGAAGAGAGAGAGAGAAAGAAAGAAAAAAAAGAAAGAAAAGAAAGAAAGAGAGGAAGAAAGACAGACAGACAGGGAGAGAAAGAACCAAAGGCACTTGAACATGGCTTCATGCATCTGCTTCTGCAGCGTTCCAAATCCGACAGTGTTTGACTGCACACCCAGCCCCATGTAGAGGAGAGTCCAATGGAGGTAGCTTCTGTGTGGCCTCAACTCTGCTCAAGGGACACAGGTGACTGCTTGTGGGTCTTAACCACGGAAGCTGACTGGTGGCGGATCACTTTGAGACCAGAGTTTAAACTGAGCTGATTGAGATTTTTTTTCTTTTTTCCCTTTCAACAAAGTCCTAGTGGATGACAGTGGGGTCATGCCACACCCAGGGCCACTACCAGGCACCACACTGCTGGGTTTTGGCGATAAAATGCTGTCAAAAGGTGCACTCGCTTTCAGCTTTGGGGGCCAAGCCCACATAACCTGGAAAAAATTGTTCTCAGCAGTCAATGCCTTCTTGCAGAAACTTGATGATGGGAACATAGCAGCCTTCAGGTCAAGTCATTTCTAATTCCATCTTCAGAAAATGAATTTTGCTTGTTTTTTTGCTTTATATTTTTATAAAAAACCAAGATAAAACACTGAGAAGTATTTCTTTCTTTCTTTGAGCCATAATACAAATTCCTAAAAATTTATGAATTAAAAACAACAAAACCAGGAAGACAAGGCTTTTTAGGGAGGAAAGGAAAACTACATGCTTAAGTTAAGCCCACTAAAAACGAGAGGGGCCAAGGACGCCTCTGACGCGTTTTTAAACAGCGCCTGGCGAGAAGTGCTTGAGGATCACCGCCCACTGCCATAGCCAGGGAAGAGCTGGCTGAGGACGGCCTGCAGAGGTTTGTTCACTGGCATGACGTCGCTCCGGCCCAGGTCGTAGCGGCAGGCAGGGCAGCTGAACACCTGGGCCCTGAAGGATCTATCCAAGCAATCCTACGAGAGAGCGCAGGAGGGTGAGATGTGCCGTCCATGTCAGCGTGACCACCCCTAGACACCCACTGAGGGAGTTGAGAGCAATTACTGACTTCTCACAGGGTCCAGAAGCCCTTCCTGATCCTCAGTCTCACTTTCTACCACTCACTGCCCATTGCCAGCCTGACCTCCCCAAGACCCCTCATTCTGGCCTCCAGGCTTGGCACTGACAGGTTTGTCCTCTGCCTCACTTGTCACTCATGCCTTGGCTCAGCTCACTTCCTCAGAGGACCCTTCCCCTGACCCCCCTGGACTATCTGGAGCAGCCCCACCATGGCCAGTCCTATCATCTCCCCAGTTTGTCTTAAAACAGCACCTTCCACCATTGGCATCATCTTATTTGCTGACGTGTTTATCTCTAACAGGCCAGTTGCTTCCTGTGATTTGGAGTTATGTCCTGCTGACCCACCCAGCACCAAGCATAAGTCAAGACACAGCAGGTAATCAATAAACATAAGACAATGAGAATAAAGGGGAAAAAGAAGGAATTCTGAGGCTAAGCCAGACTTCTGGGTTCCAACTAAGCCAGAAAAAGAGCTATGAAATAGACAGGCCCTGGACAGCCAACGTCCCAATCAGAGAAACAGAAGACACCACCCAGCCACCTGGGCAGAGACAATGCACACAGGTATGCAGGTACCTGCCTAGGTGTGCACAACTGAAGGATACCATTAGGCAGCTGGGTAAGGGAGTAAATGTCAACACAGTGGAAAGCCTGCTGACACCATGGCACATTCAACCACGGATGCACAGTGAAGCTTTTGTTTACTACTTTTTTGTACTTATTTTTTGTATATTATCATTTTTTTTTATTTAGAACTTAAATGGGGTGATATTGATCAGTATGTTCCCTATTTATTTTTAATTCCTGAATTCTTTTTTTAATATAAAGTTTATAAACTTGATTCCAGAGACAAAAGGTAGCTCTTTCTACTCAACACAACTAAGATTTGGGTCCACGTTAAAATAATCAGGTCTGGCCTGACCAGGCAGTGGCGCAGTGGATAGAGCATCAGACTGGGATGCGGAAGAACCCAGGTTCGAGACTCCGAGCTCACCAGCTTGAGCGTGGGCCCATCTGGCTTGAGCAAAAGCTCGTCAGCTTGGACCCAAGGTCGCTGGCCCCGGCAAGGGGTTGCTCAGTCTGCTAAAGGCCCACGGTCAAGGCACATGTGAGAAAGCAATCAACGAACAACTAAGGTATTGCGACGACAACAAAAAACTAATGATTGTTGCTTCTCATCTCTCTTCATTCCTGTCTGTCTGTCCCTCTCTATCACTCTCTCTGACTCTCTGTCCCTGTAAAATAAATAAATAAATAAATAAATAAATAAATAAATAAATAAATAAATAAATAAAATCAGGTTTGGATTACTGTGATTCACAGCATCCAAAAGGTGGAGACAACCTAAGTATCCATCAATGGATGAATGATAACAGTGTGGTCCATCCAGACAATGGAATATTATTTGGCCTTCAAAAGGAAATTCTGACATGCTACAATGTGGATCAACCTCAAGGATATTATGCTTGTTATGTTCAGTGTAATAAGACAGACACAAAAGGGCAAATACTCATATGAGGTCGCTAGAGGAGTCAGATTCATAGAGAAAGAAAATAGATGGTGGGAGCCAGGGGCTGGGGGAAGAGGGTGGGAAGTTAGTATTTAATGGGAACAGAGTTTAAGTTTGAGAAGATGGAAAAGTTCTGAAGATGGATGGTGGGGATGGCTGCAAAACAATACGAGAGTGCTTACTACTACTGGACTGTACACTTAAAAATGGTTAGGATGGGAAATTTTATGTTATGTATATTTTACTACAATAAAATAATTTAATAGAATAAAAAACTCAGGTGCTGGGACATCATGGTGGAGGGCCGTTTTCCCACAACCCTTCACATGCTGAGGTTCTCAGATTTAACTACAGTTGCACCGACCAACAGGAAAGACACATAAATGCAGTACCCTCTCCCTTCACAGCCTTGGCACTTTAATGATACACATGACTGACCCCTGAGACATTGGTTCCTGAAGCCCCATCAATCTGATCCAGCTTTTTTTTTTTTTTTTTTTTACAGGGACAGATAGAGAGTCAAAGAGAGGGATAGATAGGGACAGACAGACAGGAACAGAGAGAGGTAAGAAGCATCAATCATGAGTTTTTCGTTGCCATCGCGACACCTTAGTTGTTCATTGATTGCTTTCTCACATGTGCCTTGACCGCGGGCCTTCAGCAGACCAAAGCAACCCCTTGCTGGAGCCAGCTACCTTGGGTCCAAGCTGGCGAGCTTTCTTGCTCAAGCCAGATGGGCCTGCGCTCAAGCTGGCAAGCTCGAGGTCTCGAACCTGGGTCCTCCGCATCCCAGTCCGACGCTCTATCCACTGCGCCACCGCCTGGTCAGGCAATCTGGTCCAGTTTTGTAGTGCTAGCCAGGCCTGACCTTCTGCAAGCTCCCCTTGCATCTCGGGCCTCCCTCTGTGTGCTTGCCTAGAGCACTTTAGTACATGTCACCTGGAGCCGAAAGTGGGTCAGGAAGGTGCTGCTACATCCCTTTTCACTGAACAGCAACTGAGGCTCAGAGAGACAGAGCTGGGGACATGGTCAAACCAGGCTGATGACTCCAAAGCCCTCATCTCAGCATCTTCCGCCACTCCTGAGCCTCTCCTCCAGGTCACACAGCTGAAAGAATTCCACCAGCCCACATAACAAGGTGGCAGAGCCCAAGAGCAGAAAAGTGAAGCCCAAACTCTGACAACCAAATTGCTTTCTGTTCTCTGAGTGCCTCCCCTAGTGTGACAGCTGAGGAATTGAGGCAGCCCCAAGGTGAAGAGTCGGCCAGGTTGAAGAACAAAATCATCAGCAGCTCAGAAACCAAGGGAGACCAGAAGGCAGGACAATGCCTTCTAACACCAGCTGCCTGCACTCCCAGTAAGTTCCTACTGACAGACTGGCCAGAAAACACTGCAAAGAAACCATTTACACAGACCAGGGCTTCCCAACTGGGTGATTCTGCCCCAGGAGACACTGGGCCATATCTGGGAACATCTGTGGTTCTCATGACTGGGGAGCTCCTGGTATAAAGTGGGTGGGGGGTCAAGGAGGTTGTTCAACCCTAACAGAGCCCAGAATGGCCCCCACCCATAGAGAATGCTCTGGCCCCAATGTCCCCAGTGCTGAAGGGGTGACCCTTGTCCAGTCTAATCTCAGTCTCCCATCTCTCTTTCAATCATATTGTCTCCCCAAGACTGACCACCAGGCAGAGCCTACAGCCCACCTTGCAGCCCCATGTCCCCGACAGGCCCCAGCTGTTAAGATGTACCTGCCTGTCCAGACTTCTACACGTGCCATTCTGCCTGCCTGGAATGCTTCCTGAAGGCCCTTTTTAGGTGACAGGCTAAGGTCCCCTCCTCCAGGAAGCTTTCCTCCCTTCTTCTAGGGAACAAGCACCTACTTTATAGTCATTTATTCTGACCAGACCTCAGGCCAAGACTGCCACCTGTCCTCTCCCATCCTGGACCCCCAGGTATATGAAGGCTGGGGAGACTGTTCCAGAGGTAGGAAAGAACCAGCCAACACAGAGCAGAATGCCACTGTGGCTGCACTCATACGGCACGGCAAAACTGAAGCGCCAGGCAGTGCAGGTGGACTCGGGAACTGGCGCTGGGAGTCAGCATTTGACTCCATAGCACCAGGGAGGCACGGAAGGGTGGGGAGCAGGGAAGGAGATGTGATCCCTTGATGAAGGCCAGGAGGCAACTATAATCAAGGCTACTCAGAAAACAGACACTGAAGCCCTGCAAAGGGCCCGGGGCTGTGCGCTGAGCACGTGGCAGCCCAGCCCCATCCCCACTCCTCTCACCTTGCACACGTTGTGTTGGCACACAGTGGTGATGGGGCGAAATACCAGCTCCTGGCAGCAAATACACTGGAACGTTTCTTCCACTTTACTCAGGAATTTCTGAAACCAGTAAAGAGAGCACATGACCAGCAGAACCTCACACCACAATGAACAACCATGTTGATGGAATCCTCAGAAAAAAGAGTTCTCTGCTAGGGCCTTGCCCTGGGTCCCCAAAATTAATCCTTCTACCCCTATCCCAACAGACAGAAATTGCTGTGATCCCCATTTTAAGATGAGAAAGCAGGGGCTCAGATAAGCGTGGACCTTGCCCAGGACCCAGTGACAGGCATAGCCGGTCAGGGTCACAGCCTCAACAGTGCTGAGTGGGACAACCAGGCTCAGGGTCAAAAGCTGGCTTTATTAGCTATTATCTGAGAGTGTGGGTCTGGATCTCTCAATAATTAGTGCTGAGCAACTTCTTTGTGCCTCCAAGGCACCAGGGTCCTGCAGTAGATTAAACAGAAGAACCCTATGGAGCTATGATGCTTGGAGCCCTGTTGGGGAGGAATAAAACACGGAAAGATTGAAAAGAGAAATGACACGAGGTTGGGAAGTACAGCAGGGAGCCTAGGAGGGGCCAGCCCAAAATGTAGCCAGTCAGAGAATATTCTGCAGAGAAGGTGACCTGAAGGAGGTATGGCTGATTAACCACAGCCCCAAAAATGTCACATCTGAATCCCAGGATCTGTATATATGTTCCCTTCCATAGCAAAAGAAACTCTTCACACAGGATTCAATTAAGGACCCTGAGGTGGCCTGACCTGTGGTGGCGCAGTGGATAAAAGCATCAACCTGGAATGCTGAGGTCGCCGTTTCAAAACCCTGGGCTTGCCTGGCACATATGGGAGTTGAAGCTTCCTGCTCCTCCCCCCCCCCTTCTCTCTCTCTCTCTCTCCTCTAAAATGAATAAATAAAAATAATAAAAAATTAAAAAAAAAAAAGGACCCTGAGGTGGGGGGACTACATTAAACTAAAAATGTTGGTCCTGGCCAGTTGGCTCAGCAGTAGAGCGCCAACCCAGCATGTGGATGTCCCAGGTTCGATTCCCGGCAGAGCACACAGGAGAAGCACCCATCTGATTCTCCACCATCCCCCACCCCATTCTTCTCCCCTCCTGCAGCCAAGGCTCAATTGAAGCCAGTTGGCCCTGGTGCTGAGGATGGCTCCATGGCCTCCGCCTCAGGTGCTAAAAAATGACTCCTGGTTGCAACGGAGCAAGGGCCCCAAATGGGCAGAGCATCGCCCCCTAGTGGGCTTGCTGGGTGGATCCCATGTTAGGGCACCTGTTCAGGAGTCTGTCTCTGCCTTCCCTCTCTCACTAAAAAATAAAACAAAACAAAATAAAAAGCTAAAAAAGTTTTTGCAGAGCAAAGGAAACCATCAACAAACAAAAAGACAACCTACCAAATGGAAGAAGATATTCACGGATGATACGTTCAATGAGATTAATATCCAAATATAATGAATAAAAATAAAAAAAAAAAAGAACTCAGACAATTTAACATCAAAAAGACAAATACTCTGGTTTAAAAATGAACAGAGAACCTAAACAGACATTTCTCCAAAAAGGACACACAGGTGGCCAACAGGCCAACAGACATATGAAAAGATGTTCAATGTCACTAATCATCACAGAAATGTCAGCCCACCTGCACCCAGGTGTTTTTGAAATAAACTTTCTTTTTGGAACACACATACACAAACAAAATAAATAAATCAACAAACAATAAGTGTTGGTGAGGTTGTGGAGAAAAGGGAACCTTCGTGCACTGCCAGTAGGAATGCAGATTGGTACAGCCACTATAGGAAACAGTACGAAGGGTCCTCAAAAAATTTTAAAACTAGCCTGACCAGGCAGTTGAGCAGTGGATAGAGCATCAGACTGGGACATGGAAGACCCAGGTTCAAAACCCTGAGGTCATCGATTTGAGTGCGGACTCATATGGTTTGAGCAAGGCTCACCAGCTTGAGCCCAAGGTCATTGGCTTGAGCAAGGGGTCACTCGCTCTGCTGTAGCGCCCCGTCAAGGCAAATATGAGAAAGCAATCAATGAACAACAAAGGTGCCAAAATGAAGAATTGATGCTTCTTATCTCTCTCCCTTCCTGTCTGTCCCTATCTGTCTCTGTCACAAAAAAATAAAAATTTAAAAAAATAATCTTTTTTTAAACTAGATCTACCATATAACCAAGCAATCCCACTTCTGGGTATTTATCAGAAGAAATCCAAAACTAATTCAAAAAGATATATGCATCCCTACATTCACTGAAACAACATTTACAGTAGCCAAAATATGGAAGCAACCTGGTATATATCGATAGGCAAATGGATAAAGAACAAGTAGTACATACATACAACAGAATATTACTCAGCCAAAAAATAGAATGCAATCTTATCATTTGCAACAACATAGATGAACCTAGAGTTTTATTCTAAGTTAAATAAATCAAAAGAAAAAAAACTATGATTTTACTTATATGTGTAATCTATAAAGAGCAAAATAGGCCCTGGCTGGTTGGCAGAAAAAAACTATGATTTTACTTATATGTGTAATCTATAAAGAGCAAAATAGGCCCTGGCTGGTTGGCTCAGTGGATAGTGCCAGCCAGGGTTCAATCCCTGGTCAGGGCACACAGGTGAAGAGACCATCTGCTTCTCTCCCTCTTCTCCTTCCATAGCCAGTGGCTCGATTGGTTCAAGCGTTGGTCCTGGGCACTAAGGATAGCTCGGTTGGTCCGAGCATCAGCCTCAGGTGCTGAGGACAGCTTAGTTAATTCGAGCATCGGCCCCAGACAAGGGTTGCTAGTGGATCCTGGTTGGGGTGCATGTGGGAGTCTGTCTCATTATCTCCCCTCCTCTCACTTAAAAAAGAAGGGAAGGGGAAAAGGAAGGGGAAGGGGAAGGGAAAGGGGAAGACGAAGAAGGAAGGAAGAAAGGAGGGAAGGAAGGAAGGAAAGAAACAGAAACAAATTCATAGATACAGAGAACAAATTGACAGTTGCCAGATGTGAGGGGGTGGGGGACCACGTGAAAAAGGTGAAGAGCATTAAGAAGTACAAATTGGCAGTTGCAAAATAGTCATGGGATATAAAGTACAGCACAGAGAATATATTCAAAATATTGTAATAACTATGTATGGTGCCAGGTGGGTACTAGACTTATCCAGGGGGACACTTCATAAGTTATACATATGTCTAACCACTACACTGGACATCTGAAATTAATATAACACTAAATGCCAACTGTAATTGAAAAATAAATTTTTAAAGGAAAGAAAAACTCTTTAGGATTTCTGACTCTCAGAACTGATAGACAATAACTGTGCTGCTTTGAGCCACCAGGACTGTGGACATTTGTTAGAGCGGCCACAGGAGACTCCCGCAAGGAGAGGGCACTGAGCTAGGAGGGCTGTAGAGGAATGTGCTCCAGGCAGAGGAACCTAAGATGAAATGACCAAGAGGAAAGAGCCCAGGAGAAAAGGATGTCAGCAGATTGCGCATGGTTTGGGTTTGAATCTTAGAGTGAGCCAAGGAGAATCAGCTCCCAGAAGGTGGGGACAGCAGCCAGAGGACAAGAAGCCACTCACTTGCAGTGACCTTTCAGTGTCACTCACCCCACTCAGGGCAGGAGGATAAAAAAAAAAAAAAAACAGCCTGGCCTGACCAGGAGGTGGCACAGTAGATAGAGCATCAGACTGGGACACAGAGGACCCAGGTTCGAAACCTCAAGGTCACCAGCTTGAGTGTAGGGTTGCTTGCTTGAGCCCAAAGGTCACTGGCTTGAACCTAAGGTCACCGGCTTGAGCAAGGGGTCACTCACTGTTTTAGCCCCCCAGTCAAGGCACATATGAGAAAGCAATCAATGAATAATGTGCCACAACAAAAAACTGATGCTTCTCATCTCTTTCCCTTCCTTTCTGTCCCTATCTGTCCCTCTTTCTCTGACATGCGCACGCACAAACACAAACAAATGACAACCTGGGTTGTGGGGAGAACAAAAAAGAAAAAAAAACCACAGCCTGGGTTGGTGCTTCATTGGAAAGCTGAACGCAATAACCATGTGACCCAGCATTCCCACTGTCTGAGTACAGATAGCCCCAATTTATGGTGGTTTGACTTAACAATTTTTCAACTTTGCAATAGTATAAAAGTGATACCCATTCAGTAAAACTATACTTTGAATTCTGAATTTATATCTTGTCCCAGGCTAGTGATTTGTGGTCTAATACTTAACCAAGGTACTGGGCAGCAGCAGTGAGAAAATCTTGCCCAACTAGAGGCTAATATATGTGTTCTGTGCACATTCACAGTGGGCTAGGCTAAGCTGTGAGGTTCAGTAGCTTGGATATATCAAATGCATGTGACTTCCAATGGATTTATTGGGACATAACCCTGTTGTACATCAAGGAGCATCTAGATATACCCAAGAGAACTGAAAGAGACGAGAAGAGATGGTCGCACACCTGTGTTCACAGCACGATTCACGATAGTTGAAAGATGGAAAAAACCCAAATGTCCATTGACAGATGATGGGTACACAAAATGTGGTCCATCCAGACAGTGAAATAGTATTCAGCATTAAAAAGGACATTATGACACCTGCTACAATATGGATGAACCCTGAGGACAGTACACTTATTTCAAAATAAACCAGTCAGAAAAGGACAAATACTGTGTGACCCGACATACAGAAGGTCCCTAGAGGAGTCAGATCCATTGAGACAGAAAGTAGATGGTGGGTGTCAGGTTCTAGGGGAGGGTGATGGGAAGATAATATCTATTGAGGACAGTTTCAATTTGGGAAGGTGAGAAAGTTCTGGAGATGGATAGTGGGGACGGTTGCGTGATGATGTGCATGTCTTTAATGCCACTGAGCTGTGCACTGACAAATGGTTAGGACAGTGCATTTTATCTTTTTATTTTGTTGCCATAAAAATAAATGGGGGGAGGGGGCCTGACCAGGCGGTGGCGCAGTGGATAGAGCAACGAACTGGGATGCGGAAGACCCAGGTTCGAGACCCCGAGCTCGCCAGCTTGAGCGCGGGTCCATCTGGTTTGAGCAAAAGCTCACCAGCTTGGACCCCAGGCCGCTGGCTCCAGCAAGGGGTTGCTCGGTCTGCTGAAGGCCCGCGGTCAAGGCACATGTGAGAAAGCAATCAATGAACAGCTAAGGTGTCGCAATGGCAATGAAAAACTAATGATTGATGCTTCTCATCTCTCTCCGTTCCTATCTGTCTGTCCCTATCTATCCCTCTCTCTGACTCTCTCTGTCCCTGTAAATAAATAAATAAATAAATAAAAATTTAAAAAATAAATAAAAAATAAAAATAAACGAGGGGGGAAGGTTGCTCAGGCCAGAGAAGGCACTCACCGGCCCATCCTTGAGCGACTTGAGGATTTCGGTCCACAACTTGGTGTTGCTCTGGTCCTCCTTGATGAGGCCTTTCTGCTGGGCCGTGAGGCTATAAGGCTCCACCTTGGTTTTCTTGGGTGTCCTTCCCGGGGAACAGGCACCAGTCCTGCCACCTCCTAAGACAGAGGAGTGTAGTGAGGGCAGGCGAGCCCCTAGGGCATAGAGACGAGTACCCATGGAGAGACACCCACCTTCCGACTTGCTCTTCCGTTTGGCCTTCCTAGGGGACATTAAGCCCTCCTCTTCCTCTTCCTCCTCCTCTTCCACCTCTTCAGCCGCCCTCTTTCTGTTCTCTTTCTCCTTCTCTCTCTTGGCCAAGGCCTCAAGGTAGCCTTCCGGATACTGTAGGAGGGCAAAGGCAGGCTGTGAGAACAGGCTGGAGCAGTGGGCCTCCTGGGTGACCCAGACTCTCAATGGCAGTTCTGGGACCAGGAACTGTCCCACCTTGATACTTGCCACTTTGGCCCCACATTTCCTGCAACCTCCCATCTCCCCTTACCTCACTGTCACTCCCTCCCCAATCCCTACACCAGCCTTAAAAACCTGCCTGACCTGTGGTGGCGCAGTGGATAAGGCATCGACCTGGAATGCTGAGGTCGCCAATTCAAAACCCCAGGCTTGCCCAGTCAAAGCACATACGAGAAGCAACTACTACAAGTTGATGCTTCCCCCTCCTCCCCCCTTTTCTCTCTCCTCTCTCTAAAACCAATAAATACAATCTTTAAAACAAAACAAAAAATACTTTAACACCTCTGCCTGACCGGTAGAGGCACAGTGGATGGAGCATCGACTGGGGACACTGAGGTCCCTGGTTTGAAACCCCAAGGTCACCAGTTTGAGCACAGGGTTGCTGACTTGAGCATGGGATCATAGACAAGATCCCATGGTCACTGGCTTGAGCCCAAAGGTTGCTGGCTTGAAGCCCAAGGTCACTGTCTTGAGCAAGGGGTCACTGGCTCAGCTGGAGCTCCCTGGTCAAGGCATATATGAGAAGCAATCAATGAACAACTAAAGTACTGCAACTATAAGTTAATGCTTCCCATCTTTTTCCCTTCCTGTCTGTCTCTCACCCTACCCCTTTTTCTTGAAAACAAACAAACAGAACAGAACAACCTTAACACTTTCTACCTGACAGACTCAGATCTGCGGCCTCCCTCACTCAACCCTGGAGCCTGGGGCAATAATTACACACCACACTTACCAGGAATGAAGAGCTAACCTGCCCCTGGCAGGATAAGAATGATGCGTTGTTAAGTGATAGCCCACGTAAATTGCTTAGCAGCAGATCCAGCCAATACAGTATTTTATAATCTGGCTTGACCTGTGGTGGCCAGATTATAAAGTGTCAACCTGGAACCCTGAGGTCACAGGCTCAAAATCCTAGGCTTGCCTGGGCAAGGCACATACAGGAAACAACTACTACGAGTTGATGCTTCCTGCTTCTTCCCCCCCCCCTAAAAATCAATAAATAAAAGATCTAAAAAAACATTATCTTATAATCTTTATTATTTCCCTCAAGGAATAGGCAAGCTTTCCCACAAAGTGTCAGGGGGTAAATGTATTTCCAGCTTTGTGGGGCTCCAAGCTGTTGTGGTCCAACGTAGGCGCAAGTGGGCAGGCAGAGCCTATTTGTGAATGAGCAGATGTGGTTGTACACCCACAAAATTTCATTGGCAAATAACTGGCTCAGTACCTTGTCCTCTCTCCAACCCTGTTTTGTTGGCCCTTGGGCTCTAGGTATGTCCAGATTATAACCCTTTATCTAACACTCCCACAGTCATGTCTGATTCTGAAATGTTTCAAGAAATCTCCAACCCTCTGGCTGGGTAGCTCAGTTGGTTGGAGCAATGTCCCAATACACCAAGGTTGCGGTTCATTCTCCAATCAGGGAACATACAAGAATCAACCAATGAATACATAAATAAGTAGAACAATAAATCCATGTTCCCCTCTTTTTCTTTCTCTCTTCCTCTCTCTAAACCTCTAATCTTCTTTAAAAGAAACACTAAATTGCAATGAAAACTGAAATCATAAATAAAAACCCTACTCCTACCCAACGCTAATGTTCCTGTCCCACAGCTATTTTTCTCCCTAGTTATTCAGCTTCTGAAATTACCCTTGGTGCACACATTATGTTCAAAAGAACTCCTTGTGACCCTCCCCAGGAGGTAGCTGCTCTCAGACTCTCGATGACAATTAAGATTCCTTAAATAGTCCCAAAACAGTTATCAGCTGTTAAAGTACCTCACTATAATGAACAGAAAACACCATAATTATAATGCCAAAAAGCCCTATTCTAACACAGGGTGAATTCTCAGGAGATGAAAGATCCCATTTCTACAAAGAGGCACACGACGGCTGGAAAGGTCCGATCCTCCTTATCTTTACAATTGACTGCTCTATATTCTACAAGTTTTGTTCGTTTGTTTCTGCCTTATTTAGGGGAGGAGGGAGCGTCTAAGTTGATTTCAGACAAACCCATTTACTAACACAGCTACGATAAGAGGTCTGGATCTCAACCCTAAAACTATGAACACAAAAGAACAAACAGCAGCTGCCCATCCCAATATCCACTCGCCAAAGAAATGAAAGGAGGTAAACAGCAAGGTGATGGCAAGCTCTGGCTGACTGATCACCCAGTCCTTCTTGGGGCAGCTCCTGCCATGATCCCCAGTGAACAACCAGAAGACAAGGCTTAAAGCAGGACTACTGGCCAGGTGAGCACAGCGTGGACACACCTGCATGGTCAGTCCCAGCTTCTTGATCCGGTCCTTCCCTTCCTTTGTCCAGGGGCCGGGTTCACTGTCGTCCCTCCGCAGGAGATAGCGCCACACCAGGAAGCCGGATTTCCCTTTCTCAGGCCAATACCTCACGACCTGTGGGAAGTGAGAGCCGCTGTCAGTGTCACCTGGGACTGAAGGTGGCCCCAGGGAGGGAACAGGGAGGACGTCTTACCTTGTAGATGCCGTCGTACCGGTTGCCTTCAGTGGGGGCATATTTGCTGTGCTTGCGGCCCTTGACATTGCGCACCACCCGGACCGGCTTCCCTGAGCGCCAGTCCTTGGCCTCGGCCCCTTTGCGGTCATTGATGGGGGCACTGCAGTTGAGAGCCAGTGCCCTGCAAGGAGAGCCGGGACCATAGGCCATAGGTTGGATTGTGTTCCCCACAAAGAGAGAGCATCCAAACTCTTGAAACCTATGACTTTCTTTGGAAAGAGAATGCTTACAGATAAAGTTAAGTTCAGAGGAGGTCAGAATGGATTGTGGGTGTGTGTCCTAAATCCAATGACTAATGTCCTTAGAAGAAAATTGAGACACAGACACATAGACGAGAACACCATGTAAAGATGGAGGCAGAGATTGGAGTGATGCCACCACAAGCTAAGGTACGCCATGGATTGCTGGCAGCCCAGAAGTTGGAAGAGACAAGAACCCTCCCACAGAAATTTTAGATGGAGCTTGGCCCAGTGACACCCAGATTTTGACTTTGGGATCCAGAAATATGCTAGAATAAGTTTCTGCTGTTTTTAAACCACCCAGTTTATGGTATTTCATTACTAGAGCCATGGGCAACTAGCACACTGTGTTGGGAAGACGTCATCAAAGAAAAACAGAGGCAGTAAACATAGGCTAGCCAGGTAGGTCTGTTCCGCCCAAGGGCACCGGGGCCTGGGACAAGTCAACTAGAGGTCAGGCTGAGCACTCTGACCTCTTTACCAGGTATGAAAGAAAAAAGGACTGCAACTATGCCACTATTTTTTAGGTACAAACAGTACTTTTTAAACAAATTTCTTAGTTTATGTCTAATGAGTATCATCACTTAGTGCTAGCTTGTGTGCAGTTCCTCGTATTAAATGTTTTCTGAAAACATGATTTTTAATAGCTACTGAAATTAAAATATTTCAGGTGATTCAGTGGATAGAGCAAGCACCACCTGAACATGCTGAGGTCACGGATTGGATCCCTGGGCACATACAAGAAGCAACCAATATGTGTACCACTAAATGGAACAATTAAGTGGAACAGAGTTGATGCTTCTCTCTCCCTCCCCATCTCCCAAATCAGTGAAAAAAAATTTTTTTTCTTTTTATTCATTTTAGAGAGGAGACACAGAGAGAGAGAGAGAGAGAGAGAGAGAGAGAAAGGGGGGAGGAGCTGGAAGCATCAACTCCCATATGTGCCTTGACCAGACCAGTGCAGGGTTTTGAACTGGCGACCTGTGTTCCCAGGTCGACACTTTATCCACTGTGCCACCACAGGTCAGGCAAAAAAAAATTAATAAAATAACCCACAAGACAAATAAATGTACAACAAACTCTTCATTTAAAAAAAAAAAAAAAAAAGACATTCAGGTACTAATACTTTGCTATTTTACATAATGGTATGATAAATATTACTATCCATAAGATTTTCCCCTCTCCGTATCTCATACACACTTTCAAAGTAGAATTAGCCTGACCAGGCAGTGGCGCAGTGGATAAAGCGTCGGACTGGAATGTGGAGGACCTAGGTTTGAGACCCCAAGCTCGCCAGCTTGAGCGCGGGCTCATCTGGTTTGAGCAAAAGCTTGCCAGCTTGAGTCCAAGGTCGCTGCCTCGAGCAAGGGGTTACTCGGTCTGCTGAAGACCCGCGGTCAAGGCACATATGAGAAAGCAATCTATGAATAACTAAGGTGTCAAAATGAAAAACTGATGATTGATGCTTCTGATCTCTCTCCCTTCCTGTCTGTCTGTCCCTATCTATCCCTCTCTCTGACTCTCTCTCTGTCCCTATAAAAAAAATAAAAAAAGAAAAGTAGCATTAAAGGGTTATAAGATCATTCTCAAGGCCCTTCCAGAAAGGAGGTACCCATTTATATTCCTACCAATAAGGGAACTCCAGTCTATGCCTTGGCATTTCTCAATATTTTAGAATTTTTGGCCAATTTCACAGGAGAAACAGAGTATTTCGCCATCACTTCAATTTATATTCTTTGAATTACTAAAGTTGACCAATTTTTCATGGTCCCTATAGATTTCCATTTCTTTTGTGAATGATCTGTATGTCCTTTTCAGTTTTTCTTATTGATTTGCAACAGCTCTTTTCATAACAATTATGTGTCATGTTTGTTGCAACTTTCCCCCAAAGAGTCATCTGCCTTTTCATTATTTTTATGAGTTTTACTAATGCAACTTATAATATTTAGGTAATCAGATCTGTCTTTTCCTTTGGGTTTTATACTTTTTATGCTTAAAAATATTTTCCCCATTCTGCAATTGAGGAGTCAGCAAAGCCTAGCCCACAGCTTGGTTTTTCAAATAAAGTTTTATTGGAACACAGCCAAGCTCATTCATTTACATGAAATTTTGCAGATGTTTCTGTGCTAAGATGGCAGAGCTGACTGACTGCAACAGAGACTATGCAGTGCAAAAAGGCAAAAGGATTTATTATCTCACCTCTTCAGAGAAAAATTTAATGCATTGAATGGCTCACAAGTTGTTAGCAGACAAGAGAAGGGAAGATGTGGATTTTCAGCCTTCATATGTAGCCACACTTTTAATGGGAATTTAACTTCCTAGACATGACACCCCAAAACAAAACCAACCTCCTTCCCTGTGTAGCTGCCAGAGGATGGAGCAGAAGTGATTTAGTGGGAAAAAAAAAATCTTTTTCTGCGAACCTGTTGGTGTTGGTGAGTTTCTGATCACAGGACTGTTCTGCAGTTCGTTTGTTGCCGGAAAGATCACGACCACCGCTACCAGTATAAGTGAACGAATTCCCATGGTCCTGAAATACAGAAAGGCAAGCTGAACCCTACACACAGAGGAAGAAAGACTCCACTGAAAATAAACCCAAAACCACCACCAGGATGTCGACTATCAAAGAAACAAAATAGTGATGATAAGGATGTGAAATTAGAACCCTGCGTACTGCTGGTGGGAATGGAAAATGGTGCAGCTTCTACAGAAAATGGTACGAAAGTTCCTCAAAAAGTAAAATGTGATCCAGCAATTCCACTTCTGGGTCTGTCTATACCCCAAAGAATTGAAAGCAGGCAATTTCAGAGACATCTGTACACTCATGTTCACAGCACTGTTCACAATATCCAAGAAGCAAAAGCAATCCAGTGTTCATTGACAGATGAATAAATAAACACAATGTTGTCCATTCAGACAATGAAATATTATTCAGCCTTAAAAAGGAAGAAAATTTGGCCCTGGCCAGGTGTTCAATTGGTTGGAGTGTCATCCAGAGATGCCAAGGTTGAGTGTTCAATCTCTGGTCAGGACACATACAAGAATCAACCAATGATGTCATGAATAAATTAAACAACAAATCAATGTTTCTCTCTCTCTTCCTCTCCCTTTAAAATCAATTAAGAAAAAAACAGAAGGAAATTCTGCAATGTCACAATATGGATGAACCTTGAAGACATTATATTCAGTGAAATAAGCCAGTCACAAAAGGATAAATGCTGTATCATTCCACTTATATAAGGCCCCTTGAAGAGTCAGATTTGTAGAAAAAGAAAGTAGATGATAAGAGCCAAGGGCTGGGGAAAAGGGCTGGGATACAGTGTTTAATGGGGACAGAATTTTAGTTTGGGAAGACAAGAAAGTTCTAGAGTTAAAGGCTGGTGATGGTTACACAACAATATGATTGTACTTAATATTACTGAGACATACACTTAAAAATGGTTAAGATGGTACACATTATGTTATATGTATTTTACAATTAAAAAATAAATAAAGCAACCCGAACTCACCACGTCATCCTCATACCCCCCGGCCAGGACCAGGGAGTACGCCCCATCATTGCTCCGGCCGTGGATGCCTGCCACATGAGGCCGATGGACCCCTGACTCACTGACCTGTGAAAACCACCGAGAAACAAATGGCACCTTCTGCACTGGCTGCCATAGAAAAACTCAAGCCCACCTGCCTTGCTGCTGCCTTCAGAGCCAGGGGCCTGCCCCTGCCCCAAATGCACCATATCTGTCCCCTGAACCTCTCCTATGAATCTGGGCCACAGCACAGGAGGAGCTAGCTTGAATTCCAGCCACAACACCTGCTCGAGGGGTGGCCCTCTTCAGGCGAAGGGACTTCTGGAAGACCTCTTGGCCACACTCCATATGTGTACAGATACCTGGACTCTGAATCTCCACATGGTGCCCACGGGGATCCCTGGGATGGGTCCATAGTGGTTGGATGGCACAATGGTGCACTCCTTGGTACGCCCCACGCATGCCATGCCCTGTCCATTCCAGAAACAAGAGATGGAAGAGCAGTGTGAGTGAGCTCGGGAGGACGGGCAGGGCTACCAGGGCATCTAGGGCAAGGGGGCCACCTCACCTTGCCCCAGTCCCGCTGTGAGGACGACGTGGCCGATGCCATCTTCGCCTTCTTCTTACTCTCTTTCAGCTTCTCCCCCGCCAGCACCACCTCACTGGCATCATTTCGACACTCAGGGCAGTACCTGTGATAACACAGATGTCACTGCCCGCCCTCACCCTGCCCTGCTCCTACTAGACCTGCAGACACAACCGGCTCCTTCCGGTTCCCTGCCATCCAAGCTCCTTGTGCTGTCCAAGAGGGGGAACCTTTCGATACAAACTCATTAAAATCAAGGAAGAAATCCAGTTTTTCAGTCACACATGCTAAATCTGAAGTGGTCAGCAGCCATGAGTGGCGAGTGGCAACTGTTGCAGACAGTGTAGAGTGAGAACCTTTCCATCATCACAGAACATTCAACTGACACTGGGGTGTGGGAAATTCAGTGGTACCTCCTCACTGTCATAGACTCATTTTCCCCATCTCCATAAGGGGAGGTTGGGAACAGCTTCCTCTGTTAATGGGTTAGGGTACTGAGACCAGAGCCTGGTGCACCCACACCTTTCCGCCACACCAGCATTATCAGTCTGCATCAAGAGCATTATTGCCAACAGACCTGCTCCCAGGCGATGCCTAGAAGCCCAGTTCTCTGCTTCCCACCTGCAGTCTGAGGCCTAGGCCATCCCTGGAACACAGGACTTTAAAGCCCTCATGGGTTTACTAGGTGAGAGATGTTAGTGTCATTTCACCAGTCCCCTATCCTGGATAGCTGAGCACCACAGACCCAAGCCCACCTCTGGAGCATGCATAGTATCCACTCACCACTCATCCTCCTTGGGAACACTGCTGAGAGGTGGGCAGAGGCAGTACGTGTGAAAGGCCATGTCACACTCATCACACAAGAGCTGCTTGTCAGGATCCTGCTTGCCCCCACACAGGTGGCAGGCGCATACCCGGCAGGTCTTGCTCTGGTCATCCTTGCAATGCTTGCAGGAAGGCCCGCTCTTCCCTGGACATAGAAGCCGGGATCAGCTCAGACAGGGCCAGCCAAACAAAGAAGAAACAGGAACCCCAACCCCACACCCAACATGGCAGACACAGAAGGGTAGAATCAGAACTCACTTCTCATTGGGTTTTCAACCACGGGGCTCCCCTCGCCTGGGCGCTCAATCTTGAAAACTTCATCCACGAAGATGACCCGGCAGTCGTTGAGAGAATTATCCCTGTGAGAGATAAGTCATTAGAACACTCCACTTGGCCAACCCTGCTGAGGCGCCATCAAGAGAACTTGGCCACCTAGCACATTCTCGGAACACCTGACCACCTCTAATGACACTAAATAAGAGGCTTCTTGGGTCCTCATGTATTCATGTAGCTACTCCCATGCCAATTCAAGTCCTACTAAATCAAACACAAGATAAAAGAAAGCAGTATAAAACAATTTCATTATGTGATACTTTGAGACTAAGTTCTAACCTTCGGGCAGCAGAGGAGGGTAAAGGGGATATGGCGATGGAGGGAGCCTTGACTTGGGGTGGTGGATACACAATATAGCGTACAAATGATGTGCTATGGAATTGTACTCTTGAAACCTGTATAATTTTGTTAACCAGTGTCACCCCAATAAATTCAATAAAATGTTATTTTAGGCAAAAGAAAACTCTAAAGGTAAAATCTGATCAATATGCTGCCATCAAAATACAAAAAGCTCCTCTAAGTTAAAATGATCCCCAGAGTCAATCCCAATGTCTACATCCATAACATCCAACATAAGTGACAGCAAGACACAAATACATGCCACATGGGTAATTCCACATTTCCTAGTAACTGCATTCAAAAGTAGAAACAGATGAAATTAGCCTGACCAGGCGGTGGCACAGTGGATAGAGCGTCAGACTGGGATGTGGAGGACCCAGGTTCGAGACCCAGAGGTTGCCAGCTTGAATACGGGTTCATCTGATTTGAGTAAGGCTCACCAGCTTGAGCCCAAGGTTGCTGGCTCGAGCAAGGGATCACTCAGTCTGCTGTAGCCCCCTGGTCAAGGCACATATGAGAAATCAATCAATGAACAACTAAGGAGCCACAGCGTAGAATTGATGTTTCTCATCTCTCTCCCTTCCTGTCTGTCCCTCTCTCCCTCTCTCTGTCCTGCCACACACACACACACAAAAAGATGAAATTAATGTATGTTTTATGTAACCCAATGTACACAATACATTATTTTAATACATAATGATTAGTAAAGGGTTATTAATAGCCTTTTTAATAGTCTTTTTTAGCAATAAGTCTTCAAAATCCAATGTGCATTTCACATTCATGGCACATCTCAGTGGCCACTGGCCACATTTCAAGTGCTTGGTAGCACATGTGGTCCATGACTACAGAATTAAACAGGGTAGGCCCAGACCTATCTGCCAGTTCATAGGAAATGATGCCATGAGGGTACAGATGATAACATCTAGACTATAGAAGTTCATGGGACAGCCTGACCAGGCACTGGCACAGTGGATAGAGCGTCGGACTGGGATGCGGAAGACCCAGGTCCGAGACCCCGAGCCTGACAGCTTGAGCGTGGGCCCATCTGGCTTGAGCAAAAGCTCACCAACTTGGACCCAAGGTCGCTGGCTCCAGCAAGGGGTTGCTCGGTCTGCTGAAGGCCCGTGGTCAAGGTACCTATGAGAAAGCAATCAATGAACAACTAAGGTGTCGCAATGAAAAACTGATGGTTGATGCTTCTCATCTCTCTCCATTCCTGTCTGTCCCTATCTATCCCTCTCTCTGACTCTCTCTCTGTCCCTGTAAAAAAAAAAAAAAGAAAGAAAGAAAGAAGTTCATGGGACAAACAGCCAGGTTTCCTTAAATAAATTAAGAAAAATGGAATACAAGGGAAAAACAGGAAACCTAAAGATAAAAGATTTAAAACATATGTATCCACCTAACTGAAATCTGAAATCTGTGCACATTACTTAGATCCTGATCAAAGAAATAGTTTATAAAAAAGTGAGATAGTTGGAAGATTGACAATGACTGGATTTGTGGCTTTTCAAAAATTACGGTTAGGGGCCCTGGCCAGGTAGCTCAGTTGGTTAAAGCGTTGTCCTGAGATACCAAAGTTGTGGGTTCAATCCCTGGTCAGGGCACATACAGAATTAACCAGTGATGACATGAATGAGTGGAACAAGTTTTCTCTCTCTCTAAAAATCAATAAATTTTTAAAAAATCACTGTTAGGTTATAATAGCATTATAGCTATATTTCTTCAAGAATAATTTTTAAGAACCATGTCCTAAAATATTTATAGATGAAATGACTGGGTGTGTGGGTGGGGGTAGCAGCATTCTCAGATGAAGGAGAATGGAAAGAACTCACCAGCAGACCCACTCACACAGAAGAATTAAAGGGAGCTCTTCCCTTTAATAAGAAGTTATATAGGAAGTTATAAAGGAAAGATCTTGGAGCAAAAAGGAAGAAAACAAACAGCAGAAAATGTGGGGAGATACAAGAAGATTATTCTCCTTAGGAGTTCCCTAAGTCATATGTGATGCCTAAAATAAAACTTTTAACACCATCCAATACACAAGACAGTAAGTGACTTAAGGGACCTAAATTGAAAGATTTGCACACTTCGCTCAAAGGACTAAAGTGACATTAGTCTGGGTGAGCAAGAGGCAACCAGAGGGGGGCAAAAAAGTGACACTAGTATGTTACATGTTAATATGGTAAAATTCAGAAAACTATACAAAGCAACACACTCCAAGGACTAAAAATAATCAAGATGAAATCCTAAATAATATTAAAGTAACCCACAAGAAGGACAGAAAAAGAGAAACAGAGGAACAAGAAACAGAATAAAAGAAAATAAAAATGACAGTCAACCCCTAAAATACCAGTAATTGCCTTAAATGTAAATGGTCTACATATGCCAATTAAAAGGCAAAGGTCTGACCAGGTCATGGCACAGTGGATAGAGCGCCGGACTGGGATGCGGAAGACCCAGGTTCAAGACCCCGAGCTCACCAGCTTGAGCATGGGCCCATCTGGCTTGAGCAAAAGCTCGCCAGCTTGGACCCAAGGTCGCTGGCTCCAGCAAGGGGTGGCTCGGTCTGCTGAAGGCCCGCAGTCAAGGCACGTGTGAGAAAGCAGTCAACAAACAACTGGTGTCGTAACGGCAACGAAAAACTAATGATTGATGCTCCTCACCTCTCTCCGTTCCTGTCTAGTCTGTCCCTATCTATACCTCTCTCTGACTCTCTGTCCCTGTAAAAAAATAAGTAAATAAAACATTTATTTAAAAAAAAATAAGGCAAAGATTGGCAAAATGGATCAAAAATTGACGCCATTATATGCTGTTTACAAGAAATTCACTTCAAATTCAAATACATAGGTTGAAAGTAAAAGGCTGAAAGAGATATACCATGTTAACGCTAACTTTTTTTTAAAAAGCAGGTATATTCAATGCATACACACATACTCATACACACACACCCCAGCCCTTTAATGAAATAACACTTCAGAGCAAAGAAAATTACCAGAGACAAAAAGGGATGTTACATAATGATAAAAAGATTGATTAACCAGGAAGACATAACTATCCTAAATGAGTACACACCAAACAACAGTCTCTTTATTACGAAGCTCAAAGGAGAGATGGACAAATCCACAATGAGAGCTGAGGACTTCCACAGTCATCAATTAGAAGTACTAGACAGAAAACCAGAAAGATTTAGAAGATGTGAACAACACAATGTAACTGATATATGATGTTCTACTCAACAACAAAAAGTACTACTTCTTTGCAAACAACCATGGAATATTCAACAAGAAGGACCCTATTCTGGGCCATAAAATGAACCTCAAGAAATTTAGAACTGAAATGAAAGAGAGTACGTTCTTTAGACAAAATGATGAAGTCAAACTATAAAGTATTAACAGAAGGACAATGCAAAAATCTCTAAACATTTGGCAATTCTACACTACACTTCTAAAAAAGCCAGGAGTCAGAAAGGAAGTCTCAAAGGAAATAGACGACTGAATAAAAAGGAAAAGATAACAGAATGTGTAAAAAGCAGTTAAGGCAGTGCTTAGAGGAATTTATAGCACTAAAATGTTTATATTAGGAAGCAAGAAATTTAAGATCACTAGTCTAAGTTGCTATACACCAAGGAACTAGAAAAAGAGCAAAATCAATCCAGGGAAAGGAGACAAGTAAAACTATAGACACTAGCATAATATTCACCCACCAAAATAAAAGGTCTGACACAAGCTAGTACATGTATGAACCTTGAGGACATTACATTCAGTGAAATAAGCCAAACACAAAGAGAAATCAATGAAACTGGAAACAAAAAAGAGAAAAACAGTGAAATAAAAAACTGGTTATTTTTTCACAATAACATCACTGCAGCCTCCTCGCTGGTGTTCCTGATGCCACGCTGCCCCCTGCAGTCCATTCTCTGCTTTGCTGTCAGAGAAATGCTTCTTAATCATAGTCAAAGCATATAGTTCAAAGCATGTGGCTCCCGTACTCAAACACCCCAACGACTGCCAGCAGTAGAGAATAAACAGCAGTTCTGACCACTGTCGGCCATACTCTGAACATCCAGGCACATGGACGCTTCCAGTCTCCACTCCTCCCTCTCCCCACTCCAGCCCACTGGTTTCCTCACTAGGCCACAAATGTACCAGGAATGGTCCTGCCCCAGAACCTTTGCACCTGCTCTCTGTGCTTGGAGCACTGTTGTCCAGATATTTCTGTCTATATTCACCAGCATATTATTCACCCACCAAAAGGGAAGGTCTGACACAAGCTACTACATGTATGAACCTTGAGGACATTACACTCAGTGAAATAAGCCAGACACAAAAAGACAAATACTATGATTCCACTCATGAGGTCCCTGGAGGACGGACAGAAAGAAAATGATGGGTGTTAGGCTGGGAAAGAGGGTACGGGGAGTTAGTATTTCATCAAAATAGTTTCTATTTGGGATGATGAAAACGTTCTGGAAATGAGATAGTGTTAATGGTGTTGATGGTTGCACAACAATGTGAATGTAGTTAACGCCCCTAAACTGTACACTTAACAATGGATAGGATGGTTAAGTTTTCTGTTATTATTTTAACACACACAAACACAGAGAAAGGCAAAGCAGAACAGAACCCAGCAAACATTTTCTGCAAAGAATCAACAGTAAATGTTTTCGGTCTCTTTCTCAACTACTCAAATGTGCATTTCCAACATAAAAGGATCCAGATAATAAGTAAACAGATGTATGGGGCTATATGTCAGTAAAACTTTATTTGTCACAATAGGTGAAGAGCCAGATCTGGCCTACTGTCTGCTGACCCTGACATGGAGCACACCACTATGAAGGTTTGTTATGTGCATATCTATGCTTGTTTATGCACGAATGTTCCTGGGAAGGTCACAGAAACATTGAAGTCTTCAGAAAGAAATGGTGACCAGAGGACAGAGAGAAGGGAGAATATTGTGTGACTTTTGGTACCTTTTGGATTTTTGTGTTTTTAGAGAGGACAGAGAGAAAGAGGGGAAGAGCGGGAAGCATCAACTATTAGGAATTGCTTTTCATAGTGCCTTGACCAGGCAAGCCCAGGTTAAAGAACCGGCAACCTCAGCATTCCAGGTCAGTGCTTTATTTAATGCGCCACCATAGGTCAACCTTCTAGATTTTGACACATTTGAAGTTATTACCTATTTACCAAATCTAAAAATAACAAATAAAACAAAAATGACTGAAATCTCCACTGAGGCTCAGAGACGGTACCCCCCAAGCAGGAGCGTGAGGGTGTCAGTCTCAGAGGACCAGTCGGCGAGCAGGACGTTGGAGAGGAGCCCCAGATTGGCGGTAAGGTGGAGGCTGCGGGCCGTGCCCAGAGAGCACTGGCTGGACAGCCACTTACCCGAGCCTGACGTTGGCGTACAGTTCCCGCACTGTCCGTGTCTCACGCTTCCGCACGATCTCCGCATCATACCAGAAGCCCCGATCCTTTGGGTTGTCAGGGTTGTAGTTGAGCATGACCTCCTGGCCCACTTCCAGCTCCTGCCATTTGAAGATATGTCGGGCACGGGCACGGACGTCCCGTGAGCTCATCTGGACCACACCGTTCTCCGGGTAGCTGGGAAGAAAACACCAGACCACTTTCCCTCCACAAAGAGAAAAGGGAGGAGAAGGCCACACAGAACAAGGTGTGGGTTACTCTCATCCATCAGAGCAGCAAGGCCCCTCCCCACGTGCCTCATTTGCTGGTGTTGAAAATACACAGGTACTGATGATGGGTTTCAATTATAGAAGGTGCTATGGATTGATCTATGTCCCCACAAAAGATACTCTGGAGGTCTAACCCTTGGCATATGAGAATGGGATCTTATTTGGAAATAGATTGTTCACAGATGTAATCAAGTTAAGATGAGGTTGCACTGCCTTAATCCATTATAAATGGTGTCCTTGTTAAGATAGGATCACAGAGACACAGGAGAATGACACATGAAGGCAGAAACAGAGACTAGAGTAATGTGGCCATGAGGCAAGGATCGCCAGCCACCACCAGAAGCTGGTAGAGGCAGGGAAGCATTCTCCCCTACAGGGTCAGAAAAATCACAGCCCAGCTGACACCTTGATTTTGGTCTCCAGAACTGTAAGAGGATGAACTGTCATTAGAAGCCACCGTCTGCGGTACTTTGTATGGCAGCCCTAGGAAACTGATACAGAAAGAAATCTGGGGAGGGAAAAAAAACCTTTTCCACATGCATGTACTGAAAATGGTTTTTGTAGAGGGACATAAATTAGTTCACATTTATGTAATACATTTTGGATGTTAGGATAAAATAGGAAGTCATTCTGGATATGCAGGAATATTCCAGCAGCCTCATAAAAGGCACAAAATAAATGGGCTCAAAGAAACATCCCATCAGACATAAAGTTAAACCTCAACTATGCGGGGACAACCCCAAATCTACTATGAGCTACATTTCCTGGCACTCATTATTTTCGCCAGTGAACCACCAAGAACAAGGGTTGCCGAACTTTTCCTGTAAAGGGTCAAATAGTAAGCACATTTGGCTTTGTGGGCTAGAAGGTATCTACCATGAACACTCAACTGTGCTGCTATCACCAAGAAAGCAATCACAGAAAACATGCAAACAAATGGGTGTGATGTGTTTAGATAAAGCTTCATTTACAAAAACAGGCGGTGGGCCACATTTGGCCCTCAGGTCTTAGTTTGCACTCTCTAACCAAGAGGATGGGAATCTTGTGCCTACTTTGATTCATTACTCAATTACTTTTGTAATTTTTACAGAGCTAAGCTTAGTGTGTGCCAGAAACAAGGGTAGGCAATAGGGACCTCTCAGGGAACCAGATGAAGCTCCTGTGCCCACAAGAACATGAGCTTCCTGCAGGCTGGCACACCTGCCCTGTAATGGACTGAATTGTATTACTGCTTCACCCCAGTTCCTGTATTAAAGCCCTAACCCCCAATGTGGCAACATTTGAAGATGGGACTTTAAGGGAGATAAAGTTAAATGAGGTCATACGGTTGGGTCCCTAATCTGATGGTGCTGGTGGTCCTTATAAGAGGAGGGGACACCAGAGTTCTCTTTCCATGGGAGGACAGTGAGAAGACCACTAAGAAAACAGTCCTCACCAAACAGTAACCCTGCCAACACCTTAATCTTAAACTTCCAACCTCCAGAACTATGAGAAAATAAATGTCTGCTGTTTAAGTCACTCAGCATGTGGTATGTTATGGCAGCCCAAGCTGACTAAAACACTCTCTGTTCAGAGACAAGAATTCCTTGTGCCTAGCAAAAGGCCTGATACACAGAATAAGGAATCAGTAAATACTCACGCATTCCAGTGAGGGAGAGAGGACAAACATGTAGGATGGTTTCACGTGGTCCCAGTGATATGTGGCATGAATAAAACAAAACAGGATATGGTGGGGAATTGACTGGAAGATCATAATACTCTCCAAGGAGACCTGAAGAGGGGTTGGCCTAGCTTTGGGTTCCCGTGACACTAATCCTCTAGGTGTGGCTTCCTCTCTGGTTTGGAAGCATGAGGGTGGGGGCCTCAGTCCTGACCATCATCCCCAAGGATGGACCAAACTCCAGGTCCTACATACACAGAGCCAACAGCCCAGGCCCATCTGCCTGCAATGACTTACTCATCGTATTTCACATGGTAAATGACATCTTCTTCCAGCATGGAACAGGAGGTAGAACTGCAAGGCTCATCCTGGGATGGTGGCTTTCTCGTCACCCTGACAACCTGCGCCTCAAACCAAGCTCCCATGTTGGTGTCCCGAGCGTCGACGTACTCATTGACCTGCAAGGAAAAAGGAAACTCTCCTATGACCCAGCGAAGGAACTCTGATCAGCAACGCTGACAACGCCTGTTCTGATTCTTGGCACTGGGACCTTCAGGCCTGGGACACAAACCCAAACGCCTGCAATATAGTTTCTCGGCTCCGGCACAGTGAACATTTGAGTCATTCTCTGTGAGTAACCATCCTGGCCACTGTGGAGTGTTGAGCAACAACATCCTTGGCCCCCATCCACTGAATATCAGCAGCCGCCCCCCCCCAGTCGAGACAACGAGAGATTTTCCCAAATGTTGCCAGTGTCCCTGAGAGGAGGACCATCAGCCCAGGAAGGCCAGACCTATCCATTTCTCAAGAGAAGCTGGGAACCCAGATCATTATGTGAAATTTCATGATCTTAACTGATGGCAGTGTATTCAGCAATCTTACAGCCACTGCAAAGGCCACAGAAAAGGAGCCTGCAGGCCCGGACCCAGGGTTCTACTTTAGGGATCAGAAAGGTATCTGGAGCAGTATATGTTTCTGACAAAGAAATTTCAGGTTTTCATGGCAGGACTGGAGGTACCCAGCCACAGGGATGAAGGGGAGCTGGCCAGCCCTCATTAAGTGTACGGCTGGCTGATGGGGAAGCCAGAGAAGATAGAGGGCTTTGGGCAGTGCTCTTCGGGGGTACAGAGACTGACCAGGCAGGGAGCACCCTCAACCCTTAACCTTCTGCAGGAGCCTCACCTTATACAGGCCCAGCTCCGTCTCATCCCACACATCCTCATCCGCTAAGCCCGCCTTCCCATCCGCCTCCACAGCCATCTCGCCACTGTTCGAGGACTTGTCCGACTCGCTCTGGCCCAGGCAGCAGCCAGAATCTGTGTCAGAAAGCTCGGAGTCTCTCTCCTTGCTGCTGCTGGGGGGAAGCACAAGGCTCTGCCGGACCAGGAGCTGGATGGTGTCATTCAAGCGAACGTCGTAGTCAAAGAGGGTGTGGCCGTCCTCCATCTGCAGAGATACCAAGACAAGTCCTTCACCTACCTGACATTTAGTGAGTCTGCTGGGTGTCGGGCAGCAGAAACACATTTTGCACCAAAGGCCAAATCTGCCCTAGGATTATAAAACAATAAAACCTGGCCCTGGCAGGTAGCTCAATAGATAAGAGCATCAGCCAGGCATATGGATGTCCCAGGTTCCATTCCTGGAGGGAACCATATGCTTCTCTTCCCCTCCCTCACCCCTTCTCTCTCACTTCCCCTTCCACAGCCAGTGGCTCTGGATCCACTGGTTAGAGCATGGCCCCAGGCACTGAAGATAGCTCCATTGAAGAGCATCAGCCCCAGGTACTAAAATAACTCCATACTCAAGTGTAGGCCCTAGATGGGGTTGTCAGGTGGATCTTGGTTGGGGCACAGGAGGGAGTCTACCTCACTATCTCACCTCCTACCTAGAGAAAGAAAGAAAAGAAGAAATAATAGAACTTGTGCCCTCCTTCCCCAGGGTCCCCAGACTATCCCAAATGAGGACTCCTGGTGTCAAGTCCCCACAAGCACATAGGGTTAACTCTGCTGTGCTATGGACACACACCGGGTGTCAAGGGAGGTTTCCTTAGTACTTCATGTGTTTTGCTACTTTTGTTACAGTAAACATGCATTGTCTTTATCACCAATTCTCAAGTGAGGGTGATCCAGCACACAGGGGACACTGGCACGCAATGTTTGGAGACATCTATGGTTGTCACATGGGGTGAGGTAGGGCCAGAAATGCTGCAAAACCTCCCACAGTGTCCAGATGGCCCAATGTCAGCAGTGCCCAGGGAGGAGACCCAGCTTATGTGAGTCCAAAGAGACATACCCAACATCCACCAGTCTCCTCGGTAAGGCTCCAGTTCAGATCCCACCCAGTCATGGCAGTTTCTCAGATCCATTAACTCCGCCCCTCTCTATTAACTACTTCATGTTAACTCCACACATGCTAGACAACTACTAACAGGACCCTGTGGTCAGCGCAGCTCAGCAATCTGCACCCGGCTGTGACTCGGCAGGTATGAAGGAGTTTTGCTTTCTAAGTTGTATCCCAATGGTTCAAGAGGCCAAAGAGTTAACTTTTTCTTATTACTGAATTTTTTGGGTGACACTGGTCAACAAAATTCCACAGGTTCAGGAGCACAATTCCACACCACATCACCTGTACACTGCACTGAGTGTTCATCACCCCAAGTCAAGTCTCCGTCCATCACCATTTATCCGTTTGCCCTCCTCCACCACTGCTATACCCCACTACCCCAACAATCACCACAGCGTTCTGCGTCCATGAGGGAGTTATCTTTTATTAGAAACTATCCCATGGCATTCCACCAACACCCAACAGGACCTGCAAGTGCACCTTGTTCTATCCAGATGCCCCTATGGCAGGTCTGTGCCCTTGGTACTATGACACTGGGGCCAATCGTTCTCTGTGGCCCATCCTTATTTTACGACAGGTCACTGTTGAAGCAAGTTCCAGGGTCCAAGGTCATCCCTCAGTCCAGGGGTTGTTAGAGTTTTTTTTTTTTAAGCAACAGAGACAGAGAGAGGAACAGATAGGGACAGACAGGTACAAAGAAAGATGAAAAGCATCAATCCTTCCTTGTAGCACCTTAGTTGTTCAATGATTGCTTTCTCATATGTGCCTTGACCAGGAGGCTACAGTAGAGTGAGTGACCCCTCCCTCAAGCCAGCAACCTTGGGCTTCAGGCCAGCGACCATGGGGTCATGTCTATGATTTCACGCTCAAGCCAGCGAACCCCACGCTCAAGCTGGTAAGCCCACACTCAAGCCGGCGACCTCGGGGTTTCAAACCTGGGTCCTCCACATCTAAGTCCAACGCCCTATCCACTGCACTACCACCTGATCAGGCATGATTTCTTCATCACAAACCCAAGAACCCGCTGCTCTCTCTCCCCCAGAAAAATGCATCTGATCACATCATCACTTGCCTACAGCTGCAGAGGTTATCAGGGCTCTTCTGAAACCCCTCTAGACATCCAGGACCCAATCTACTTGCTCACCCAGCACAAAGTAAAAGCCTTCAATGTGCCCGGCACTGCCCAAGTAGTACCACAGGGAGGCCAGAGAGACTGAGATGTGGCAGCAACCCTCCAACATGGGGCAACACAGAATATCCATGACAACAGGTTAGAGGTGACACAAATGGAAAGGAAGAGACACATCAATCTGTGCACCCATGTTTACAGCAGCATGTTTCACAGTAGCCTAAGGATGGAAACAACCCAAGAGTCCACTGACAGGTGAATGGATAAACACAGTATGTCCATCACAGTGGAGTATTACTCAGCCATGAAAAGGAGTGGAGCACCAACACATGCTACAACATGGATGGACCTTGAACACATGATGCTCAGTGAGAGAAGCCAGACACAAAAGGTCACACAGTGTATGATTCCATTTATGTGAAATATTCAGAACAGGCAAATCCAGAAAGACAGGAAATGGGTTAACAGTTGCCAGGGACAGGGGCAGTAAGGGTAATGATAGCTAAAAGGTGCAGGATTTCCTTTGGAGGTGATGAAAATGTCGGAAAACTTACTGTGCTCATTGCAAATCACTACAAATATAGAGCAAAATATAAAATTGCACACTTTAAATTATTCTTATTTTCACAGCAAGAGGAAGGCAAAGAGACTGAGAGAGAGAGAAACATCAACTTGCTGCCCCACCCATTTAAGCCATCATTGGTTGATTCTTGTATGTGCCCTGATCAGGGATCAAACCTGCTACAAAACCTGCTACCTCAGCATGTCAAGATGACACTTCAACTGAGCTACCCAGCTAGGGCCTCAAATTGCATACCACAGAGGGGTGAATTGTATGGCATGAATTCAATCTCAAGCTGATTTTAAAAAAAGGCCCTGGCCAGATAGCTCAGTTGGTTAGAAGAGTGGTCGGCAAACTGTGACTCGCGAGCCACATCGGCTCTTTGGCCCCTTGAGAGTGGCTCTTCCATAGAATACCATGTGCGGGCGCTACCTTGATAAGGAATGTACCTACCTATATAGTTTAAGTTTTAAAAATTTGGCTCTCAAAAGAAATTTCCATCGTTGTACTGTTGATATGTGGCTCTGTTGACTGAGTTTGCCGACCACCGGGTTAGAGCGGCCCAAAGCACAGGGGTAGCCAATTCAATCCCGTCAGGGAATATACAGGAGCAGATTAATGTTCCTGTCTCTCTCTCAAATTAATAAAATAAACAATAAGAAAAATGTTTTTAAAAAGGAAAAAGGACGTCCAAAAAGGCTATAATATATATAATTCCTACTACAGACAGTCCCCAACTTATACTAGTTAAACTTTTAAATTTTTTTACTTTTCTTTCCTTTTTTTTTTAGAGGCAAGGAGAGAAAGACAGGAACATCGAGCTGTTCCTTATGTGCCCTGACCAGGGATCGAACCAGCAACCTCTGTGCTTCAGGACAATGTGCCAACAAACTGAGCTATCGGGCCAGGGCTTCAATTTTTTTATTTTTCTATTAAGTGAGAGGCGGGGAGGCAGAGAGACAGACTCCCGCATGAGCCCCAACCAGGACCCACCCAGCAAGCCCCCTATGGGGCAATGCTCTGCTCATCTTGGACCATTGCTAGGCAACCAAGCTATTTTAGTGCCTGAGTCGAGGCCATGGTGCCATCCTCAGCACCCAGAGCCAATTTGCTCGAATGAGCCCTAGCTGCAGTAGGTGGAGAGAGAAAAAAAGGGAGAGGAGGGAGATGGTCGGATGGTCGCTTCTCCTGTGTGCCCTGACCAGGAATCAAACCAAGGACTTTCACACGCCGGGCTGACATTCTATTGCTGAGCCAAGTGATGAGGGCCAATTTTTTTTACTTTTTTTTTTTTTTTACAGGGACAGAGAGAGAGTCAGAGAGGGATAGATAGGGACAGACAGGCAGGAACAGAGAGAGATGAGAAGCATCAATCATTAGTTTTTCATTGCTGTTGCAACACCATAGTTGTTCATTGATTGCTTTCTCACATGTGCCTTGACCACGGGCCTTCAGCAGACCAAGCAACCCCTTGCTGAAGCCAGCGACCTTGGGTCCAAGCTGGTGAGCTTTTGCTCAAGCCGGATGGGCCCGTGCTCGAGCTTGGGGTTTCGAACCTGGGTCTTCTGCATCCCAGTCCAACGCTCTATCCACTGTGCCACCACCTGGTCAGGCTTTTTTTTTTGATGGTGCAAAAGGAATATGTATTCAGTCGCAACCGTACTTCAAATTTTGAATTTAGATCTTGTCCCAGACTGGCTATACACAGTCCAATACTTTCCCGTGGTACTAAGCAGCCACATCGAGAGGATTTTGCCCAACCAGAAGCTAAGTGTTCTGTTCATGGTGAGCCGGGCTAAGTTGTGATACTCGGGAGATTGGGTATATTAAATCATCTTTGATTTACAATATTTTCAACTCAGGATGGATTCATTGGGATGTAACCCATCGTAAATCAAGAAGCACCTGACCTGACCAGTGGTGGCGCAGTGGATAAAGCATCGACCTGGGAACACTGAGGTCGCCGGTTCAAGACCCAGGACTTATCTGGTCAAGGTACATATGGGAGCTGATACTTCTTGCTCTTCCCCCCTTTTCCTCTCACTCTCTCTCTCCTCTCTAAAATGAATAAATAGTAAATAAATAAATTTTTTTAAAAAATTAAAAAAAAAAAAAAAAAGAAGCACCTATACATGGCATTCTGGAAAAGGCAAAACTATGGAGACAATAAAAGGAGCAGTGGTTGCCAGGTGAAGGGAGGACAAATAGGTATGGCACAGAGGGTTTTAAAGGCAGAGAAACTACTCTCTGTGATACTGTAAAGGTGGATACATGTATTCACACATCTGTCCAAACCTATGGAACTTATGACACCAAGAGTGAACCCCACTGTAACCTATGGACTCTGGGTGACTATGATGTGTCAGTACATACAGGGTCATCAATAACTCCTTAAATTGCCTGTGGTACAATATGTAGTTATACCTACCTATCTGCAGAGCACTTGGCCCTGGACCCACAAGGACAGCCAAATCATCGATGCCCCAGTCCCTTACATAAAATGACATTATTTGCACACAGGCTATCGCCAGGCACGTACCGCAGGGCACACCTACACATCCCTTCATGCACGAGGACTCAGCGTAGTGCTTGGTGCATGGCAATTACTCAAGTTTTGCTTTCTGGAACTTTCTGGGATTTTGCCCCCGGGAATATTTTTGATCTGTGGTTGGTCGAATCTATGGCTACAAAACCTGCAGACATGGAGGACCAATTGACTGTATGTGGTTTTGGGCAGATAGCCCTGTACTGCAGATTCAGGTTTGAAGGCAAACCTGCCTATGGTATTTAAACTATGTTTCTCTTTTAATCTAAGTATGCTTCCTGGACATGTGGAGTTTTATGCCCCGAGTACTGTGTAAATCTATATAAATACAAATACAACTTAAAAACTAAGTACTCTGTTCCTTTTGGAAACTTGTATTAAAAAGCTTGCCATGCCTGCCAGACCAGGTGCTGGCACAGTTGATAGAACGCTGACCTGAAATGCTGAGGACTCAGGTTCGAAACCCCAAGGTTGGCAGCTTGAGCACAGGGTTGCTGGCTTGACTGTGGGATCATAAATATGACCCCATGGTCTCTGGCTAGAATCCAAAAGTCACTGGCTTGAGCCAGAGCCTCCCAGTAAAGGCACGTATGAGAAGCAATCAATGACCAATTAAAGTGCCACAACTACAGGTCGATGCTTCTCATCTCTCTCCCTCTCTGGGATGGGGGGTTGGGGGGAAGTTTGCCATGCCTGCCTGACCTGTGGTGGCACAGTGCATAAAACATTGACCTAGAATGCTGAGGTTGCCAGTTCAAGGCACAAATAAGAAGCAACTACAAATTGATGCTTCCCACTCTTCTACCACCACCTACCTTTATCTTTCTCTCTTCTAAAATCAATAAATAAAGTTAAAAAAATAATAAAATAAAAAAGCTTGCCATGCCTATTGCTCCTGCCCACTCATCACATTTTCAGGGCTCTTTTCAGGGTGTCGAGTGCTTCCCCAAAACAAAATAGTAAATAATCGCTACTGGATTTGGTATGTAGTGGATCTCTAGTTGGCTTAAGAGGCAGCGATTTGGGTGAGAAGTGGAGGGATGTAAACCAGACTGCAGGGTCTTAATGAGAGTGGTGTGAGCCTTCTACCAAGATGAATCCAAAGCTAGAGGAGGAAAGGGAACCTGGAGAGACAGGAAGTGAGAAACCACTCTGTCCTTCTTCCAGGGGATGCAGCCTAGGCCTCCACCTTCCTGTCTCAGCCTCCAGAGCAACCTGAGGTGCAGGCCAGATAGACAGACTAAAGAGAATAAAACACAGGGATCAGAATTGCAAACATGGCAGAGGTGACAAAACTGCCCACTCAGGAAGGAGCAAGCAGAGCGGAACATCATCTCAAAGACAAGCACAACCTTCCCTCACGTCCTAGCCCCCCTCAGATATAGAGAGGGCAAACCAGGCATGACAACTGAACTTTGTCCTTTAACCTCACAGGTCCACAGCTGATGATATGCCCTGGAGCAACATTTCAGTGGTCTCTAAGGTCACAACTCTTATAGTCACTGCCCATTTTCACTCCTATAGTCTCACAGGGGTACAAAGGAGATTTCATGATGCAGGATGATGTCACCACTCTGATGATTAAGGAAACATGCATGTGTGAATTCTAATTTCTAATACAAAAGAAAAACAAAAACAATCGATCTAATCCCTATCATCAGAAGCTCTTTGGGGTCCTCAACACCTTGGAGGGTAGAAAGGGGGCCTGAAACCAAATAGTCTAGCACCCTTGTCCTGGAAAAACTCCTGCAACAAAGTGCCCTGGGGGACCTGTTCTAGTACATTCCACAGCAGTGCTGTTTCAAACAGTAAAACCTGGCTGCACAAACCCGAGGCTGGATCAAAGCACAGGGTGACTGACACATTATAGCCACGTGACAGTTCTGGCCTGCACCTGATTTTGTAAATAAATGTATTGTGACACACATATTCATTTACATACAGTCTATGGCTGCTTTCCTACTCCAGTGGCTGAGGTGAGCAATCCCCACAGAGACAAATATTTACTACTAGGCTCTTTACATACAGAATCTGCTGACCCCTGGTTTAGAGGGCATGTCCTCCAGCTGGGCGCTCTCCAAGGGAAAAGGGGACCCTCCCCCAAGCAGCATGAAGGACAGGTTTTTGCTGAGAGGGGACTGTCCTATTTGCTGCCTGACTCTGCCCTTCAGAAATATAGGCAACATTCTGGAAAGGCCACTACAGCAGGGTCATTTTGTGGGTCACTGTGACATGAGTGATCTTTACAAGGCCATTTCCAGGAACCAGTTCAAGTGATCTTTCAGACTGACCTTAACAGAGCCCTTAATCCCAGCAAAACCAATTTAGCTGTGCTCCTAAATTACCTACAAAATTAGTAGTTCTTTATAGGGCAGTGATGGGAAATCTTTTGAGCTTGGTGTATCAAAATTCGCCAAAAATCTGAGCATAACTCGGGTGGTGTGTCACTTCGAGAAAAATGGCCTAACCGGAAGTCCCAGAAATAGACACTCTGTGCCGGAGTTCTGTTGTTTTGGCCTACAGACCTCCGGCACAGTGTCTACACTACAGCAAATGTTTTATCCTCGGCTACTGCACATGGCCATGCAGGAGCCGAGGATGAAACGTCCTTCTCAGCCATGCGGCCCCATACTTCTCTGGTATGTGGCCACATGTGGGCGTGTGTCATCAAAAATGGCTACGCGTGTCAGTGCTGACACGTGTGTCATAGGTTCACCATCACAGGTATAGGGGGTGATTCTGTCCCTAAGGGGACACTTGGTAATACTCAAGATATGTGTGGTTGTCACAATGGGGGATGCTCCTGACATTTAGTGGGTAGGGGCCAGGGATACTGCTCAATAGCCCACAGTGTCCAGGTCAGCCACCCCACCCCAAGAATGACCCAGCCCTCATGTCAGGAGTGCCCAGGACAAGCCCTGCACTGATTTACTGAGCCTTTATCATGGGGCTTACGCCTTTACATGTATTACCTCCCTGAATTTTTACCATGCTACAATATGATGGGTCCATAATTAGCCTTGTTTGAACAGAGAATCAGTGGCCAAGTGACCAGGGGACTTGGGAAGATTATGTAAAGCACAAGGAATTGGATCTGAGACTATTCAAGGCTATGCCACATATGACAGCTATTGTTTTTTATGGGCAGCCAAAAAACAAGCGCTAGATGCCTCTTCTTGCCCAGGCCGGGCCTGCAACGTCCCTTCCCCCCATGCTCCCTGTATTTCCGCCAATCAAGCGACATAACCGCCAACCTATTCAGCCTAAATAAGCTGCCACAAAACCCTCCCATATCATGAAGAAAGACTCAGCTATGTTCTGCTTTATGGTCTCAGTAAACCTCACTGCAGAACTTAAACTGTTATGCCTACCTATTTCCTTAAAATGGGGAAAGAAAAAAGATTGTGCAGACTCTAGAACATTCTGGAAAAACAACAGTTCTCTTGCACCAGCTGAAAACTGCACTGCTTTCTACAACTATTAGTCTGGTCTGCTAGCAGATTTTACTGCTGCTGTGTGCCTTTGTCACCCGCCCTCCTGTCAATGTCCACACCTCCTAGCAACCAGCCCAGTTCCTGTCCAGGCAATTTTGGGGAAATTGCATCAGGCTCCAAGACATGGCTTGCTTACCGAGAAGACAAAAACAACTACACATTCCCTCACAAAGCTGCTGAGTGGGACACCAGGAAGGAGAATGGGCAGCCAGCAGTTATAGAAATTACATTTCCCAGGTACCATCTGATAACTATAAAAGTTACACTGTCAGAAGGCAGTGTGTAGGGACCTACAACTCATCACCAACAGTCTTAAGATTAAAGGCACGTTGTATGTGTCTAACACACCACGGTGTCGCTGTCATTATCATGCTTTATAATGAATACAGGTATTATGAAGACTTTTGAATGGGTCAAATATTATGTGACAAATAAAGGGAGACAGGGGTTTGTTTATGTGGGTGTAAACATTTGTTCAAACTCCAACTGGTCTGCTTAATATATGTCTTGATATATACAAACATAACCTAAAAAAAAAAAAAAAACAAAACAAAGAGTGAACTCTAGTTAATGAGTGTTTAGGAGTGATGTGAACTAGTGTCTACAGCTTACTTTGAAATGTACCCCCAAAATAAGACGAATTGGTGGACGAGTAGAACAAGACAGAAAGGTGTGATAAAGTCACTACACAAAATGTCAGTGATAAAACCTAGAGGTAGGGCCTGACCTGTGGTGGCGCAGTGGATAAAGAGTCGACCTGGGAACACTGAGGTCGCCAGTTCAAAACCCTGCACTGGTCTGGTCAAGGCACATATGGGAGTTGATGCTTCCAGCTCCTCCCCCCTTTCTCTCTCTCTCTCTCTCTCTCTCTCTCTGTGTCTCCTCTCTAAAATGAATAAAATTTTAAAAAATGAAATTAAAAAAGAAAACCTAGAGGTAGGTATTTATGTATTCATGGTTCTTTCAACTTTTCTGCAATTTGAAATATAAAAATTAAGAAGCACAACATCTGGCACACAACAGACAATCACAAATATGTGCTTTCTTGAACTTGAGAGGACTCGATCCAACCTGCCTTTGAACTCTACTATGAATTGCTTAGCAGGCACAAGCAAGAGGTTTTCAGAACCATTGAAAGGACCTCTGCTGAACAAATAGACTGAGCAGCAAATTAGAATCAGTGTGGATGCCACAAAAACGAGCCACCATTAGAAAAGGCGGGAGATATCAGCCCAGTGGAGCTCCACTCATAATCCTGCCTTTTCTCAACACTCAAAATCCTGCTTTTTCTCAACACTCACAGAACTGTACAAATATCCAAGTTTGCAGGATAAGCTTCCCCTCCCCAGGCAGGGCGGGTTAACGTAGATTCTTAAGACATTCAAATCATTGTATCTCTCACAGGAAGGAGGCTAAAGGTTTCCTAGGGTGCTGCAAGCCCAAGAAATTAATCGTCAGGTCTAATTTCAAGTAAGCACACAGGATCCTTCCAGCCCCCCAAAATCATGCCCAGTTGCAGAGCGTTTATTTTTCAATCTAGACACCAGATGGCGGCAGGATCCAGTTCAAAATGTAATAACAAAGTGGGGCAAGCAGCCCACTTGAAGACTTCTAATCCAGTACAATCTCTACACCACAGTTCCTACAGTCTACCCAACTCCAGGACAGTCCCAGCACTTCGGACCGATACTTTGTTGTACCATCTTCTCCAACTTGGGGAATCTCCCTCAGTGAATCCTACTATCCCCCCCAAAGACCACTACAAAACTGGAAACCTCCCCCAGTGCCACTAGATAAAACTTCTCAATTGTGGACAGCCACTAAAGCAAAGGTGGCCATTTTAAATGCTACAAAGGGCTAAGAGAGAGCAAAGAAAGGAGACAGAAGCAAGGCCACAGACAGAGACAGACAGACACACACACGCATGCATGCACCAGAAAGCACCAGCCCCTGTTCACAGGCAGCACCACCATAAGGAGGCCCAGAGTGGCAGAAATTCCTGATCTGCAAGCCACATCTCCCACCTCTGAGTAAGCTGATCCAAATTTCTAGAAAACACATCCGGTGGCGTCAAACCCTAAATAGATGCAGGCCATGGGCCACCAGTGTGTGTTTCAAAGAAAAACCCAGGCCCTTCTATCCTAGCATTTGAGTAATGATTCTAGGATCTTCCTTGAAATTCATCAGCCCTCAATCAGCCAACTACAACTTCGTTTTCTACAAATAATTTTGAGAGGAGTTTCAAAAACAATAAAATGAAAAGGGAGTTTATAAACCCAAATGCTGGAGATTCAAGTGCCAGCTGCCTGTCCAGTTTGTCAATCTGTGAGTTGAGCCTTTGTTCCTGGCTCAAGCATTTGAGTTTTCTGTGGAGACATGAAGCAGACCGGATGAGGGGGGTGACTGAATGTGCTGGTGGGCGCGGAGAAGCAGAGCAGAGCAGAGCAAAGCAAAGACTGGATGAGACAAGAACAAAGGTGCTAGGCGGCTGGCAGCCTGCAGGGCGGGTTTACCTGCTTGCCCCTGTAGAAAAGCCTCTGTAGGCCTGGCTCCACGTGGAACAGCTCCTGGATCTTCTTCCTCAGCTCTTCCACCTTTGTCAGCCTGGAGAGCGAGTCCACGGTGTGAGCCACCTTCCCATCCATGGTGCGAACCTGGATCCACATGGTGCCTGCTAGTGCTGTGAGCAGAGAGTGGATCCCTTGGTCAGTTCTGCCGCTGCCACCAATAGGGCTGCCACCAACAGGACGTGCCATACTTGGGTCAACCTTGCTTTGTCTAGTATGTCGACACCAGGAAACTCTGTGAACGCCCTCCCAGCCTCCTAGTCCCCAAAGACTTCCAGAGTTAACCCAGAGCCTGGCAAAGTAAATCAAGGAGTTAATGCATAAGTGACTAACACCAGTGTAGAATTCAGGAGAAAGGGGAAATTAGAGGAAGATAAACAGCACCTTGGACCACTTAGTCCAACCCACACCACCCCTTTCAGAGAAAAAAGACACTAACGTCCAGAGAAAGAACACAGCCAAATGGTGAGATGGGACGAGTTTGGTCATTCATCCATTCATTCATTCACTCACTGAATTAAAACTGACGCACGAGGGAAACCCAAAAGTCCGGGGCGGGTCAGAACTTCACAAGTCTCTGGAAACTCAACTAAGTGCAATCAAAGGGAAAGAACTCTCACCCGAGACACACGAGCCCCTAACCCATTAGTGCCCACGGCCCTCGCCGCCCCCCCGCGCGCGTGCGCGACGTGGCCTGCCCCGCGGTGGCCATGGCAACCAGTCGCCCCGTCCCGGCCAAAGCCGAGCGCGCGCGCCGCGCGACTCACCTCGGTCCTACAACAGCCCCGCACTCGGACCCTCGTCCCCCGGATCCTGACTCAAGTCCTTGGAACCCCTCTTGTCGTCCCTACTGCCTGGGTGGGCCACGCCAGAGAGCCCACGCCCACACCCCCCTACTGCCGGGACCAAGGGGCCCCTCGCGCCATGTCCCGCCCCCTTCACTTGGTCCGCCTCGCTCATTGGTTTCGCCGCGCCAGGCCGCTCCGCCCCGCTCGCTCCCCATTGGCCCAGATGTACCCGGGGAACTAAGGGCGCGCGAAATCGGGCTCGGGCGCGACAATTGAATCGCGGGGCGCTCCGCGCGCAGGCGCGGAGCCTGACATCCTTCCCCGCGGCTCTCCAGGCCCTCCCCCACCCAGCAGGCGCGACCCCCGCGGGGCTCCGGTTATGTTTCGCTCGCCAGCCCAAGTCCGGAATTCCGAGGGTGACTTCCCAGGGCCGGCGGGGTTGGGGGCAGAGCCCGAGACCGCGTGCGGGGCAACCCCGGCGCGGGACACGCGGGCATCAGTGCTCGCCGCGCATCTCCAGCCACTCCGGAAAGTTTTGCAAAGTCTCAGTGCCCAATGACCGGGTTCCCCCACCCTCCCGACCCGGGCTGGCACCCCAATCCGCGCGGCCGCTCACCTCTCCGGCTGCCCCGACCACTCGCCTGCCTGCGCTCCTGGTCCGCCTGAGGATGGCGATAGAGCAGCGTGCGTGGCCCGGACCCGCGCTGATGTGCGTGCGACCCGGAGCGCCCAGCTTGCCAACGCTGCCCGCCGCGCTGCCAGCTGCTCTAATTTTTTTCCCGCGAAAACTCGGCGTTTGGGAGTTGCGGGACCGCTGGAGGCCACGCTGGGGGCGGGCGCCTGCGTGGTGATTGGCCGCCGCAGTGGCGCGAAGCAAGAAAGGGGGTGGGGGGCGCCCCCGCCTCAGTCCACCCCCCTTTCCCCAGCAGGCCACGGCCCCGCCCAGCCCTGCGCTCTCTGCTGGGTGCGCCCAGCGTACAAGGGGGCCTAGTGGTGGGACATGGGTCCCCCCCCCCGCTATGCATGCCATTCAGGAGCCTATGAACCCCCAGAGTGGAGATCCCCTGACCTACTAAGTCGGTTCCTGAAGGACCCCCGCCCAGGGTACAAATTGATCAGTAAGGTCAAGAAAGGCCTTAACCAATGTTTAAACACTGCAGGAGAATGTGGGGGGCCTCCAGGAGACTGCACTTGGATGGCCAGCCTGATCTCCTCCAGTCCAACTTCCTAGTGTCAGGGCCTTCCCCCACTCCCACTCTACCCACCCACGGAACTTGTTTGCTGATTTTTCCCGCCTCGTTTTCCCGCCTTTTCCAGACTGTCCAGGCAGGAAGGTTGTTGCCCTGCCCCCTCTGCCCTGCCCGCTCTGCTTTGGCCAGTCTTGGCGGGCACCCATGCTGGGCACCTACAAAGTATCTGGACTTAGCTCAGAGTTATAGGGCCCAGCAGTAGACAAGACTGAACCTGTGGGTGGTCTCTGGGAGCTAAATTCTTATCTGGGGAAACAGGCAAGAAATGAATAAATGAAGCAAATCATTTCAGACACTACATACAATAGCTGGAGAGTGATCAGTGATCTTGAGGGAGCGGATTGCGGGAGGAAGAGAGGATATGCTGGTTGAGGTGGAGAGACGGTTCTCTCTGGAAAGATGACATGAGCTGAGATCTGAGAGTAGAAACCAAGGACAGATGGGTGCAGGAGGGGAGGGTAAGCTCTGGGGTGGGGGAGGCTGAGAGGTGTAGGGGGAGCAGCAAGGAGGCCAATGTAGCTGGACAGACACACAGCAGAGGAGAGGTTGGGGGGGAATGAGGCAGAAGGGTGTCAGATAAGACCTCACAGGCCACCAGGAGGACTTTGTTCTTTCTCTTGGAAGCAGCAAGTAGCATGGAAAAGCTGTGAGTAGAGAAGTGATGAATTCCCATTTATGTTTTTACAAGATTTATCTGACCCTGTGTCGAGTACGTTCCATCTTGGCACTGGTACTTCTTTGATTTCCCCAGTGTTAACAGAATTAACCTCCCTCAAAGCTGTCCACATCCCAATCCCTGGAGATTGTAAATAGGATACCTTCACAAGGGACTTTGTAGATGGTTTAAATGAATTCTCTTGAGATGGGGAGGTATCCTAGATTATCTGGACTGGCCCAATGTCATCACAAGGGTCCTGATAAGTGAAAGAGAAAGAAAGGAAGGTCAGAATCAGAGAAGGAGATGTAACAGCAGAAGTAGGGGGTTAGAATGACAAGACCAAGAGGCAAGGAAGGTGGGAAGCCTCTAGAAGATAGGAAAGGCAAGGGACAGATTCTCTCCTAAACTCAAAACACAGCTCTGTGAACACCTTGATTTTAGCTTCTTAAAACCCATGTTAGACTTCTGACCTCCAGAATTATAAGAGAATTAAGTTGTGTTGTTTTAAGCCACTAAATTTGGGGTAATTTGTTATAGCAGCCATGAAACGATTACCCTCAAATATACAAAGTCCAGATGCTGCTAGTGTTCTCCAACTTCAAGACTTTGTACTACCAAATGCATTTCTCAGGGATCAGACATCAGCCACATACAGACTACGTCACAGGTGTAAGCAGATAGCAATCAAGCTTGCTGGAGCCTGTGAAGCAAATGAGATCTTCCAAATTGAGGACACCTGCCTCAAGAACCTAGCCTGTTCCTGCTGAGAATACATCATCTGCTGTGACTGCTGTTGCAAAAACTCAGCACTGCCCAAAGGGCCATACATTCTTTGTGTACATTTGGTGCAGGGTACAACCAGGCTCCTCAGATATTTGAAGTTAAGTAACACAGAAAGAGGTGTCTGGCTTTCCCTGCAGAAAAGCCCATGAGGGCTAGTGACACAGGGCCCCATTCTCTAGTCATTTCAAGACAGTCAGAGGGGGTGCTGGGGTTAATTAACAAACATGAATAAGTTAACTATGCCAAGCATCTCCGAAAGACACTTACAAACTCTTTTAGGGAGACAAGATGTTGATGTCCACAAAAGACATCATGTAAATTGAAACAAGACACAGCAAAGATGATGAAGGAGGTCTATCAGAGTCCGGAGAACGGACACTTCCTAGTGCCTCTTCTGCTTTAGTGGGACTCTCACACACCAACCTTTGTACTAATTGGGCACCATGATAAAAAAATAACTTTTTGCAAAATGATATACTCTTGAAGGTCAGTGAGACATTCAAAAACTTTTAATGACCTCTGTTGTCTGAATCAGTCCTAGATCCAACAGACACTGGTGAACACAAAGTTGGGGGTGGGCACTTCTTATCCAATGAGATGGGTGCGGGCATAAAAAGAAATGTCAGTTGTGTAGAGAAATGGTTCTTCATGATGGTGCCCATGTGTAGGTAGACCACATAGTTCTCTGAGCAGCTTCAATTCACATCAGATTTCATATCCTGGTCATACCTTTAATTTTTTTTTTCTAACACAGACTGGTATAAATATAGAACCATTAAAATTAAAATGATTGGCCCTGGTCAGTTAACTCAGTCAGTCAGAGCATTGGCTAGAAACACCATGACTATGGATTCAATCTCTGGTCAGGGCACATACGGGAAGTGACTAATGAATACACAAATAAGTGGAACTAGTGAATGTTTCTCTCTCCTCTGTCTCTCTAAATCAGTTTTAAAAAAATGAAAATAGCCTGACCAGGCGGTGGCACAGTGGATAGAGCGTTGGACTGGGATGCGGAAGACCCAGGTTCGAGACCCCGAGCTCGCCAGCTTGAGCGCTGGCCCATCTGGCTTGAGCAAAAGCTCACCAACTTGGACCCAAGGTCGCTGGCTCCAGCAAGGGGTGGCTCAGTCTGCTGAAGGCCCCCGGTCAAGGCACATGTGAGAAAGCAATCAATGAACAACTATGGTGTCGCAAGGGCAACGAGAAACTAATGATTGATGCTTCTCATCTCTCTCCGTTCCTGTCTGTCTGTTCCAATCTATCCCTCTCTCTGACTCTTTCTCTCTGTTCTTGGGGAAAATAAATAAATAAAACTTTAAAAAAAATTGAAAATAATTATGTATGACCCAAAACAAAGTGTAAATCTTGATAGACACACATACCACATTTGAGGGTCATTTGATGGTGCAGAATATCTCTAGACTCATTCGCCATGCCTCTCCATCTGTACATGGAGTTTATAACATCTACCTCAGCAGAGTGGTTGGATAAATTTTTCCCACACAATGCCCTTAAATCCCTGGCATGATGACAGGTGTTCACTGTGTAGCAGGAATGTTGGCATCTCATGATTGGTTTTGTTTGTTTGCCTGTTATTTTCTGGGAAAAGGTGGTCAGGTAACCATTTCACAAACCAGTGAGGACTCTGGAATCCCAAGCTACTTCTCACTCCCAAGCAACAGCTTTGCCTCCCCTTCTCCTGGTCATTGGGGAATCCCTTCCCAGAACCCTGGCTAAATGATGTCACAGACAGTTTACCTCACTACAGCCAAGGAACCTGGCATTTCAGTGACATGGAGGAGAGGGTGAGGATGTTTCTCCACCTGCCCAGCCCTCCATGTCTGTGGTGAAGTTGATCGAATTAGTGCTGTCCAAGGATGCAGTCTACCTGGCTGGCTCCTGCATAAAAGGGCAGGTAGTTCTAACCCTGAACAGTACCCTGGTGGACCCCATTGTGAAGGTGGAGCTCGTGGGAAGGGGTTACGTGGAGTGGAATGAAGAAACTGGGGCATCCCGTGATTATAGCAGAGATGTTATTTGCAACAACAAGGCCGACTATGTACACAAGACAAGGACGTTCCCAGTAAAGGGTAAGGATGAGACCAGTAGCCAACTCTAACCATAATAGGAACCTGGGTCAGGAAGGTAATCACATCTGTTAGTTGGTCAACAAACCCCAGGGATATCAGAAATGGGCAGAGATGTGATTCCTCCCTAGGAAGAAATCTATGTAAAACAATGACCATCAGATATACAGAACACAAAAATAACAAGACAAGGACCTAGTCATGAAGGCCTCTCCAACATGACAACAGAACTCAGATGAGTGATGGGAAGGACACTAGCCATGCAGATAGCTGGAGGAGGAACAGATGCCAGTTCTTAATACTCAGCAATTATGTGGCCTTCTGTGTCCCAGTTAATAAAAAGTCCTTCCTCATAAGATTTCTTTGAGGGCTTAATGATTTAATAGCTTGTAAAGGACTTAGATAATTCAAGGCATACAATTAGTAGTTGTTAAGTGTTAGTTCCTTCAACCAAAACACTCCCCTGCCCAGCCAGTACCACCCCAGCAAAAGGCATCACCCCTCCTTCCCCATTTCCAAGAGTTTGTATTTCCCCTAAAAAGCATCAGCCTCAAGCCTGTAATAGGTTCATTCATTTATTTCACAAATATTTATTGAGTACCAACTGTATATAACACTGTGGCAAGTGCTGGAGATACAGCAGTGAAGAAAACAGACAATATCCCTGGTGTCATTGGGTTGCCATCAGGTGGGGAAAAGGATCAAAAGAGGGTTTTGGAGAAATGCAAAAAAAAAAAAAAGCCAATAAAATAAGCTCACAGACAGTGTGAGTTTCTCCCTGGTCCTCAGTCACCACTCAATCAACAAACATTAAGTGCCTACTATATGCTGTATTTCTAGTACACTGAAGACTGAGCTCTGTGAAGGCAAGGGGATTTGACCGCCTTGTTCACAGCAGCAAGTACTGCCAAAAAGAGCCTCTGGTATACAGCAGGGGCTCAAGATGTGTTTGCTGACTGAATCCTAAGGACCAGTTTCTCACATACAAGGCAGAACTGGGCAAGTCCCTGTCAGTGTTTTGGAATGGTCACACCAGCCACATCATCCCCCCCCCCCCTCCAGGACATCCCCTTCCAGCCAAGCTGAGCCTAGACCTAATATTTATGGGTCATTCAGGTCTCTAAAAGCCCCATAGTTCAGCCTAGCTCAGAGACAGACAGGCCAGGACCAGAACAACCTCCCCACCAAAACAATAAATAAAGAGGAAAACAAAATTTTAAAAAAAGGCTTCTAGAACCTTCTGATGGCATTGGTGTGTTTCGCTTTCAGATAATTGGTTAAGTGCAGGCAGCCACACCTTTGATTTCCATTTCAACTTACCTCCCAGGCTTCCTTCTACCTTCACCAGCAAAATGGGCCATGTCTTCTACTTCGTGCAAGCCTCCTGCATGGGCCGGGAGCACATTCTAGCAAAGAAGAGAGTGTACTTGTTGGTTCAAGGGACTTCGGACTTCTACAGAGAAAACCCACCGCAGGTAGTAACGAGAGAGGAGTGGTGGGGTTTGTCCTCAAAGCTCCAGGGAAGCAGGTGGTATGTGTGCAGGCCAGGGACAGAGAAGGCCCTGGCAGGGAAGATGCGAAAGGTTTTAGTGGCTCCCCAGGCCCAGGAAGTTCACAAGTATGAATCAGAAACCAAGGCAGGAACCAAGCCAGTGGGACTCAACAGGGATGATTCTGCCCCCAAGGGGACACTGGGCAATGTCTAGGACCTCTGTGGTTGTCGTGACTATATGTGCTGCTGGCATTGATGGGTGGAGGCCAGGAATACTGCTCATCATCATATGTGCCCAGGACAGCCCCCCAAAAGAAAACTATCAGGCCCCAATGTCCTTGACCCTGCAGTAAGTCAAGACAGAGCCGAGGCCCTGGCTGGGTAGCTCAGTTGGATAGTGTTATTCCAATACACCAAGGTTGCAGGTTCGATCCCTAGTCAGGGCACATGCAAGAATCAACCAATGAATACAGAAATAAGTGGAACAAAAGTCCACATTTCTTTGACTTTCTCCCTTCCTCTCTTTCTCTCTCTTTTTCTCTCTAAGAAAAAATAAATAAATAAAAGGACTCAGGTGAAAAAGGTGAAGGAATTAAGAAAAAAAATCCTCATAGACACAGACAAAGTATGGGGATTACAAGAGGCAAAAGGGACAGGGGAAGGTAGAGGAGGGTAAAGGGAGAATAAATAATGATAGAAGGAGACTTGACTTGGGGTGGTGAACACACAATATAATATACAGATGCTATATTGTAGAATTATATACCTGAAACCTATATAATTTTATTAACCAATGTCACCACAATAAATTCAATAAAATATTTTTAAAATAAAAGAGAAAGGCCTGACCAGGCGGTGGCACAGTGGATAGAGTGTCAGACTGGGATGCGGAGGACCCAGGTTCAAGACCCCACGCTTGCCAGCTTGAGCACAGGCTCATCTGGCTCGAGCAAAAAGCTCACCAGCTTGGTCCCAAGGTCGCTGGCTCCAGCAAGGGGTTGCTCAGTCTGCTGAAGGCCCGCAGTCAAGGCACATACGAGAAAGCAATCAATGAACAACTAAGGTGTCACAACGAAAAACTGATAATTGATGCTTCTCATCTCCCTCCATTCCTGTCTGTCTGTCCCTATCTATCCCTCTCTCTGACTCACTCTCTGTCCCTGTAAAAAAAATAAGAGAAAGAACTCATTAAAAAAAAAAAAAAAAAAGACTGAACCGAGACCCCCTTGTCCTTCCCTGGGTGAGAGAGAGGTTTGGACACTCAGTGACTCTACATGGGCTTTGAGCCCTCCGACAACACTGAAGGTGTCCCCCACCCCCAAGATGCAAAGGAAGGGGGTGGCCTCATCCCAGGGGAAGGAAGGGCATGTGGCCTCAGTCCGCCTGAGCAGAGGTTTTCTGGGTGGCTTCTGCAGGTCCAGGTGCAGAGGCGGCAGTTGGGTGGGTACATGAACGTTGGCCACAGTCACTTCACCTTCCTAGGGACTCATTTGTTATCAGTGTGGTGGCTGAGAGGGCTGGCATTTTCGTTTTTGAGGTCCAGATTAAAACCCCAGATCTCCCACCTACGTGCTGTGTAACCCTCTAGAAGTGGCCTGCCTCGCTGTGCCTCCATGCTCTCAGTCTGTAGAACGGGCACAGAGACAGTGCCTGCGTCCTCAGTCATGCAGGGAGCAATGAGTGGTCTCAATGACAGTCCAGGGCTTCACTTGTCATTGCTGACACCACCTGTATTATTATCTGTGTAATAAGGATCATTTCTAGCCCAGCCTACCTCAGGGATGGTCTGGGAGTATGCCAGGAGAGGTAGTTGCTTGGAGGGGTGGGTCAGCCCTGAGATAAGTAGACCCAAGCTCAAGCTCTTCTTGGCCACCTGCTCCCTGTGTGACCTTGAGCAGGCTATGTCCTTTCTCTGGGCCTCCTTTCAGAGCTAGTCTGGAGTGCAGAGGGCACAGGGCATGAGTTGAGAGAAAAACACTAGCATTGGGTCGGACTCCACTTTATATCTCTGCTGCCAGACTCATCATTAGCCAGCTGGCCTTGGGCAATTAACAGCACCTGGCAGAGCCTATATTGTCCTGATCTGTACAATGGGAATAATTAATAATAATAATAACACTTTCCTCAATGGGTGCCTGTGAGAATTGCTGAGCACTAAGCACATGTCTACACCTAGGAGGTGCACAGGAAATGGGAAGAGCTAAAATCTCTATCCTAGCAGCAATGGGAGTTGTTATCACAGATAAGTTTTATTTTATTTATTTATTTATTTTACAGGGACAGAGAGTGAGTCAGAGAGAGGAATAGATAGGGACAGACAGACAGGAACGGAGAGAGATGAGGAGCATCAATCATCAGTTTTTCGTTGCCGTCGCAACACCTTAGTTGTTCATTGATTGCTTTCTCACATGTGCCTTGACCGCAGGCCTTCAGCAGACCAAACAACCCCTTGCTGGAGCCAGCGACCTTGGGTCCAAGCTGGCGAGCTTTCGCTCAAGCCAGATGGGCCCGCACTCAAGCGGGCGAGCTCAGGGTCTTGAACCTGGGTCTTCCGCATCCCAGTCCGACGCTCTATCCACTGCGCCACTGCCTGGTCAGGCTCACAGATAAGTTTTGAGAATATGAAAATACTATATTTTTTCCAACTGCTCAGTACTGTTTTAACCAGACAGGTCTCTTAAGGTATGCCTTGTAGAGGATGTGACATTTTAGTGGAGAATTGAAAGGGGAAAGCCATGATGGTAGAGTGTTACAGGTAGAGGACATAACCTGTGCAAAGGTACTGAGGCAGGATAGAATGTTGCAGCAGGATGAGAGCAGGAGCTGGGGGACGAGGGCAAAGGCTACTGCTCTGGTTCAAGTAAAGGCAAAGTCTTATGTCTTTCTCAGAGCAGACAGAGAAAATAAGGTGATGACCTTCCTCTGTCCACAGCCCTCCAGGGCTCCTACCTTCCTAAGGGTAAAAGCCCAAGTCCTTCCTGCAGCCCACAGGTCCTGCATGACCATGACCTGTCCCTAACCCCTTTGTCTTCTCACCTCTGTCCTCCCTTCCTCTTGTTCACTCTGCTCCAACCACATGAACCTCCTCCCTATTCCTCAACACACCAGGAACAGTCCTACCCAAGACCTTTGCATAAGCTGTTCTCTCTGCTTAGAACACTATAATGTGACTTTTCTAACCTTTGAACCTTTGCTCAGAAGCCATGTCTTCACTCACCTCCATTGCTGATAGCCAAATAAACTGCCATGAACCCATGCAGGGCAATTTAGCCACATCTTAAAATGAACATGCTCCTTGCCCCAGCCATTCCCCATCAAGAAATTTCTACAACTAATATTCTTTAACATGTATGAATGACTTCCTGCAGCACTATTTATAGCGACAAAAAAATGGAAACAGTCTAATGCTTGTTTGCGAAGGGAATTGTTTTAGTAAAGTGTCCAGTCAAAAAAAAAAAAAATACTCGCCTGACCTGTGGTGGCGCAGTGGATAAAGCATCGACCTGGAAACACTGAGGTCGCCAGTTCAAAAACCCTGCGCTGGTCTGGTCAAGGCACATGTGGGAGTTGATGCTTCCAGCTCCTCCCCCCTTTCTCTCTCTCTCTCTCTCTCATTCTATGTCTCCTCTCTAAAATGAATAAAATAAAATAAATATTAAAAAAATACTCTGTAGATATAGTATAGAAAGAAAAACAGACACAGACAGACAGAATGAGGCTGCTCCCCTTGTCAGGATCTCCAAGTCACTGGGTTGAATGAATAAAACAAAGTTCAGAGCAGCATGTCTAGCCTGGCACCCTTAGTGGTTAAAACAAATTACTTCCTTGCAGGTGTAACTAACATCTCTGGAAGGAGAACAGAGCAACTGACAACAGACTCTGCCTCCTGGGAGTGGGCAGGGGAACCGGGAGGGAAGACCAGACAAACATTTCCGCTTCTACCTTTTGTTTTTATCAGCTTTATTGAGATATAATTCACATATCTTGCAATTCACCCATTTAAAGTGTACACAGAGTTGTGTAACCATCACCACTGTCGATTTTAGTACTTTTCATCACCCCTAACAGAAATCTTGTGTCCCTAGCTGTCACACCCACGCCACCTGGGCCTTTTGTGTCTGGCTTCTTTCACTGAGCATCAGTGTTTTCAAGGTCCATCCTTTAGGTTTTCCCTAAATTTGGCCACAAATAGATGCAAATAAAAACCAGCTGAACCCTGGCTCGATAGCTCGGTTGCTTAGAGCATCATCACAAAGCACATAGTTTGTCAGTTCGCTGTAGTATCAGAGCTTCACTTCTTTTTAAGACTGAATCAATCCGTGGATGGGCCACATTTTGTATATCTGTGCACCTATTTTTTTTAAGATTTTATTTATTGATTTTGAGAGAGAGAGAGAGGGAGAAAAAGAGAGAGAGAGAGAGAACTGGGGGGACAGAGCAGAAAGCATCAACTCGTAGTCTCGCATGTGCCTTGACCGGGCAAGTCCAAGACCCCAAACCAGCGACCTCAGCATTCCAGGTCGATGCTCCATCCACTGCGCCACCATAGGCCAGGCTGTATCCATGCACCTATTGATAGGCACTTGGGTTCCTTCCACTTCTTCTTTATTATGAATCATGCTGCTGTGAACATTCAAGTACAAATTTTTGTGTGGACATGTGTCTATGTCTTCCTTTCCGTGGGGTGGATTCCTGGAGTGGAATTGTTGGGTCAGATAGCAACTCTGTTTTCTCTTTTGAGAAATTGCCTATTTTCTAAAGCCACACCCCACCAGTAATGTACAAGTTCCAATTTCTCCACATCCCCTCCACTCTTTGTACCTTTATTGCTTTTTTAAAAAAAACTGATTTTAGAAAGAGAGAGGAAGAGAGAAAGAGAGAAACATTGATCTGTTGTTCCACATATTTATGCACTGATTGGTTGATTCTTGTATGTGCTCTGACCCGGGATCAAACCCACAACCTTATATCAGGACAATGCTCTAACCAACTGAGCTACCCAGCCAGGGCCACTCTTTGAAACTTTAGAGTTTTGAAACGTGATCCATCTCCTCTTCCAAGGATCAGTACCATTTGGGAGAGGAGTTTGTCCCAGAGCCCCTTTCTAACCACCAACTCTAAGGGAGCACCCATCCCCACTCCCTTTATCTCATACCCCCTATTTTTATACCATCACAGCCTCATCACTATCCCAACCAGAAATGGCCTGGTTTGTCTTTACATGGGCCATTTGCATTCATCTCCTCAACCAGAGCAGGTCTTCACTGCTATGGGGTTTTTCCTAAATTTGGCCACAAGTAGATGCAAATAAAAACCAGCTGAACCCTGGCTCGATAGATCAGTTGGTTAGAGCATCATCACAAAGCACATAGGTTGTCGGTTTGATCCCTGGTCAGGGCACATATAGGAACAGATCGATGTTCCTGTCTCTCTCTCTCTCTCTCTCTCTCCCTCCCTCCCTCCCTTCCTCTCTCACTAAAGTCAATAAATAAACATTAAAAAAAAACTGAATGAATGAATCCTCTTGAAGTTTTATATCTGCTGAAAGAATACAGGATTGCAAAAGTCTGTCAGGTTCAAGAATTCCAATGCTGGTTTTGTATTGGAAATGTTACTGGGAATCAGGGACCGTTGGCCCACCACACATGGTCAGGAGTAGAGGTCACCTGAACCACCACTGGTATCTCTAGACACTTCCTTTGGGACCAGGACAGAGCTAGTAACTTGGCCCTGAGTTAGAGCAGCAGAATTCTTTAATGCCTGCGGGGTCCTAACGCATGCCACGAATTTTCGAATAAGAGTAGAGGGATTTAAAACCTAACTCCCTACAGGGAGCCTTCCTAGAGTAAAGGAAGCATGGGAAGGCTAAAGAGAAGCAAGGACCACAGGCAGAGGGCAGGAGCTAAGGTCCAAGGGAGTCAGAGGTCGCCGGAGGTCTCTAAGAGGAAACACAGTGGACCTGGAGCAGTGTTTTTCAAACCTCAGATCATGACCCATTAGTGGGTTGCAAAATCAATTGAGCAGGTTAGACACATATTTCTATAAAATTAAAGAATAGTCAAGATCAAACTAGAGAATGTCAACTTTGTGGGCTGCAAACATTTATATATATATATATATATATATATATATATATATATATATATATATATATATATATATATAAACAAACAAAGAATAAAATAAGTAAAATAGAAAATATCAGAAAAAATCAGTTTGGTGGGTTGCAATCAACTTTAAAGAATTGAATAGTGTTTTTCAGAAAAAAGTTAATTTGGTGGGTTACAATCTGCTAATTTTTATAAAAATTTTGTTTTATATAAAACAAATTAATAGAATAGAATAAGTAGATTAGAAATAACAAAAATAAATTCAGAGGGTTGCCCTCAACATTTTTTTAAATGACTAGAATAAATAGAACAGATTTGAACAAGAAATATCAGCAGGCATGTAACAAGGACAAACAGAATTTCATAAACTGCTTCTTTTGCCTTGGCCAGGTGGCTTAATGGATAGAGTGTCGTCCTAGCACACTGAAGTTGCCAGTTTGATCCCTGGTCAGGGCACGTTTGAGAAGCAACCAATGGGTGTACAACTAAATGGAACAACTATGTGGAACTACAAGTTGATGCTTCTCTCTCTCTCTCTCTCTCTCTCTCTCTCAAAGCAATAGAAAATTAAAAAAAAAAAACCTTGCTTCTCTTTCACTGATTTAAATGGAAATATACATACATATTTGTATTCTTTGCCACAATGTTAAAATCTGTTTTAATTGTGAGTTGTGGTTTTTAAACAAAGGAACTATGTATGGCAAACACTGTATGTTGCTTGCAAAGTCTAAATACTATCAGTTCCTTTATTTGCCAATTCGTGTCCTAGAGAAACTCATGGGTGTTAAGCTCAAGAAAATTTTCTTCAGGCTGCTCCTTCTATCATTTTTATGATATCAAGCACATGGAAACAGTGTAAATGTCCATCATAGGTGGGATGGATAAATTATTTTGCAACAGGCTTCAGTTGCATTCCTGAAAATTAATGAGCCAGAATGACAGGCACCAATGTGAATATATTTCAAACACAGAATATGAAACTAAAATAAAGCACGTTGCTGGAAGACATGCAATCTGAGTTATTTAAAAGGCTAAAATATGAAAAAAAACATAATGTATACTTCTACTATAAATAGTTGTATTCCTAAATAATATAAAAATTCTATGAGAACCCCAAATGCCAAATTCTGATTAAGGCTGCCTGTGCAGAGAAGGGGAAGCAGTGAAGAGAAATTCACAAAACCCATGAGATTTCAGTCTAATTGGTGATGTTTTATTTCTCAAACTTGTTGGAAGACACATTTTAAGTTATCATATTATTTACCCGCTTTTATTCTAAAACCATATATCTTGTTTAGGTCCCTACACATAAACATGTGCAGGTTCAAAAAAGTGATTACTATAAAATTCAGGGTACTTGCATTTTGGGGGCTGAGTGGGTTGGCTTGGCATATATGAGGGACTTTGGGGGGAAACCTGACACATTTCTACTTCTTGACTTGGGTGGCATTACAAAAGCATTGTCCTTATAATAATTCACAAAGTTATACATTTGCTTTGTGGAGTTTACTATATTTGAGCTGTATTTTTAAATAATTTTTGAGTTTTTAAAATATGCATCGATAAGACAAACCCAAAATTAGGATTTTAAAGGTTACCTCCAGGGAGGGAGGGGAAGTAATGGCATTGGGGAAGGGTCCACAGGAGCTTCAACTAGATCTCTAATATTTTATTTTAATTTTAAATTGTGGTTAAAAATACATAACAAAAATTTGCCATCTTAACCATTTTTAAGTGTACAGTTCAGTAATGGTAAATACCTCCACAAGGTTGTACAATACTGATGTTTTATTTCTTTTTGTGTGTGTTTGTGTAACAGAGACAGAGAGAGAGACAGAAAGAAGGACAGAAAGACAGGAAGGGATTGATGTTTTATTTCTTTTATTTTTAATTTTTTTTAATTTTTATTTATTCATTTTAGAGAGGAGAGAGAGAGAGAGAGAGAGAGAGAGAGAGAGAGAGAAAGGGGGAGGAACAGGAAGCATCAACTCCCACATGTGCCTTGACCAGGCAAGCCCTGGGGCTTTGAACCAGGTGACCTCAGCATTCCAGGTCAATGCCCCATCCACTGCGCCACCACAAGCCAGGCTGATGTTTTATTTCTTAAGTGAACAGAGCTCTGAAGCAAATTGGAACAAGTGCTACCTGCTGATAAAGCAGGAAGGACGTGGCAATGCTCTGCTAGTAAGTAGTTTACAACCTGCTCTGGTGCAAGACAGCCCTATTGTATAATGTTTGCCAATTTCCATGGTGTAAATATTCCCATCATGATCAATTTCAAGTTACCAACTGTAAGTCACTAATGGGAAATTGGAGAGGAGTTTGCAAGCAGTTGTTACTCTATTCTCTCTCTCTCTCCCCACCCCATGTCACTCCCCCCTTCATATGCTTAAAGGGAATAAGCATGCACACACTTTCTAAGCCCACCCACATTACATCAAATCTTTAAAATATTATCTACAAATCAAAAATAAAATGTTACGCAAGCCAGACATCAAATATAATGTGTATGTGACGTTATTTGCAATCCAGCAGCTGACTAATTTATATAAACGCTGCATTTTGAGGCATTTATTTAACACATTATGTAATTTTAACTCTACAGTTTTCTTTTCATGATTCAGAGCCTATCATATTTCCTCCTTAAATCTGAATGACTTGGATAAGCCCTTGTCTTGGGCTTAGACTGTAAGACATTCCCTGAAAACCAAGGCTCAGAGAAGTGAAGTCACTTGTTCAAGGTCACACAGCAAGTGAGTAATGGAATTGGGGATGAGTTAGGGTCTGTAGATTTCTTAGCTCTATTTTATATACTATAAGGAAATTGATACTCAGAATGGCAAAGGGCTTTGATTAAAGGAAGCTGAGCTACAAACTTTTGGCTACAAACTCCTCAAGATTCCAGATTCCATCTTCACTCCTCTTACTAGGAGAGTCCCAAAAGGCTCAAAGCTTGGAGGAGCTAAAATAGTGGGATGTTAAGCAGGTGACTGGATCTTGTGCCACAATCGCTCACAGTTGTCCATGCCCTCAACCCCCCACCGCTTCTAGAATCCCCTGCTCGTGGAAACTGAGAAGAAGGTCTCCTACAACTGCTGTAGCCAGGGCACCATCTGCCTACAGGTCCAGATGGACAAGAACACCTTCATGCCTGGGGAGAGGGTCATCGTCACCACGGAGATCAACAACCAGACCAGCAAGTGCATTAAGACCGTCATTTTTGCCCTCTACACCCACGTGCAGTATGAGGGTTTCACGCCCACGGCAGAGCGACGGTCCCGGGTAGCCAGCAGCGAGTTGCTCCGGCAGGAGGCCAACACCCAAATCATACCCTTCAACACCACTAAAATCGTCAGCATCTTCAACCTTCCACAGGTGTTGTCTGTGAGCAGTAACATGAGGGACGGTGAGATCATGAGCACTCAGTACGAGCTGGTCAGCACTGTCCACCTGCCCTGGTCCCTGACCAATATGAAGGTCAAGGTTCCCATTATCATCACCAGTGCCCCCCTGGACTCAGACTGCTGCCAGCTGCAGGAGGGCTCAGTGCTGCCCACGAGCGAGGGTTGCCAGAATTAAGTGCCCAAACTTCTAACTATTAAAAGCTTTATCACTCTACCAGCAGCCCCTTCTTTGTCTTGCGCAGACGGCCTTTGGATGGGTCTGGGTGTGGGGAGCATGTTGTCTAAAGCTTCCTAAGCTCCAGCTGTTTGGGCATCCATTTCTCCCATCCCCAGAAAGTTCCCTGCCAGGAGGGGACAAAGGGAACTGACAAGCCTTCCAGGACTCCAGCTGCAGACCCATCTCTTGCTGGAGTCTTTCGGTACACAAACCAAGGGTCCTCAGCAAGAGGTGGTTCTGTCCTCCCCTGGCTGATGACTTGGGGGAGGGGGTGATGACTCAGGGATGTTGCTCGATGCCCCACAGTATCCAGAAAGCTTGCAAACCGGAGACGACCCACACCCACATATCAGCAGTGCCGAGCAGGAGACCCTGGGCTGGAGCAATTCAGGAGGTAAGTGGTTGTTGAGTGCCAGGGCTGCATCTGCAGGCCTCTCACCTACAACGTCTCCCACCCTTCCTCCACTCATCGCCCTCCTGGGCTCTAGGACTCCCTGCAACCTAATTCAGGGTAAAAACTAAAGTCTTCACAGCAAAACATGCATATCTGCCATGTCCAATTCCTCAGCAAGACCTATGGACTCTTTTTCCTAAATATACCCCAGACCTTCCCATTTCTCTCCCCTGCTCTGCCTCTATCTTGCCTCCATCCATCCACGATCATCACTTACCTGGACCAGTGCCGTCACCCGCACTTGGATCTCCTGCCTCCTGACCTTGTCCCCCTTCCTGCAAATAAAAATCCAGGGTTCCCACTTTAATTTTAATTTCAAAGAGAAATTCAATTTTTCTTTTTTAGTATAAGGACATCCTACATCATTCCTGGAATATAGGCATGCTTGAAGAACGTCATTCATTGTTTATCTGGTATTTCAATTTATGTGGGCAGCCTGGATTTTGTCTGGCAATTTTATTCCCCAAGCAATTAGAAGACTCAAGCCACCTCACCCCTTGACTTAAAATGTCCCTGAGAGGCCCTGGTCGGGCAGCTCAGTTGATTAGAGTATTCTCTCGATACCCCAAAGTTGTGGGTTTGATCCCTAGTCAGGGCACATACAAGAATTAACCAATGAATACATAGTAAGTGGAACAACAACAAATCTATAGAGTAGACACATGATCTTTCCCTTTGATTCTCAAATGGTTGATACTGACCGTTTTTGCTCTTTTCCGCTTCCTAGCTCTCCCAGCCCACTTTGAAGTAAGTGGCAGCATTGTAGCACTCCATCCTGGCACTGCACATTCCATCCCGTATGCACTGACACGTGTAGCCATTTTCGATGACACGCGGCCACACGCGGCCGCATACCAGAGAAGTATGGGGCCGCATGCTGAGAAGGACTTTTCATCCTCGGCTCCTGCACGGCCAGGTACAGTAGCCGAGGATAAAACATTTGCTGTAGTGTAGACACTCTGTGCCGGAGGTCTGTGGGCCAAAACAACAGAACTCCGGCACAGATTGTCTAGTTCTGGGGCTTCCGGTTAGGCTGTTTTTCTCTAAGTGACACACCACCCAAGTTATGCTCAGTTTTTTGGTGAATTTTGACACACCAAGCTCAAAAGATTGCCCATCACTGCCCTATACTAAAAATCAGAGGCTTCTCCTAGAAAACCACAGTGCCAGTATCACTCAGAGCTTTACACAGAGGCAACAAATACCGCCTATGTATGCTCCATATTCCAATTTTCTATGTATTTACTATTGTAATAAAAACATACGTAACATCCTGGATAGCTCGGTTAGTCAGTGTGGCGTCCTAAAGCACAGAGGTTGCTGGTTCAGTCCCCGGTCAGGGCGCCTAGAAGAACAGATTGATGTACCTGTCTCTCTCTTTCCTTTCCTCTCTCATTAAAATAAATAAATAAATAAATAAAATAAAAATAAATTTAAAAATATGCGTAACATAAAATTTACCATCCTAACCATTTTTTAAATGTTTTTTATATTTAAGGTATACAACTTGGTTTTATTTATTTTTTATTTTTATTTTATTCATTTTAGAGAGGAGACACAGAGTGAGAGAGAGAGAGAGAAAGAGAGAAAGGGGGGAGGAGCTGGAAGCATCAACTCCCATATGTGCCTTGACCGAACCAGTGCAGGGATTTGAACTGGAGACCTCAGTGTTTCCAGGTCGATGCTTTATCCACTGCGCCACCACAGGTCAGGCTACCCATCCTAACCATTTTTAAGTGCACCATTCAGTGGGTGGCATTAAGCATCTTCACGTTGTGGTGTTACCATCCCCACCATCCATCTCCAGAACTTTTTCATCTTCCCAAACTGAAACTCTATACCCATTGTGGGTCAAATAAGTTTGCAAATATGATGTATATGTTTGCTCACTTATAGTTAGCATGGTGTGAGGGACAGGCTATAAGCAGGTAGGGTCCTTATAGTCTAAGGCTTAGTTTTTTGTTTTTTTCTTACAGGGACAGACAGAGAGTCAGAGAGAGGGATAGATAGGGACAGACAGACAGGAACAGAGAGAGAGGAGAAGCATCAATCATTAGTTTTTCATGGCTGTTGTGACATCTTAGTTGCTCATTGATTGCCTTCTCATATGTGCCTTGACCATGGGTCTTCAGCAGACCGAGTAACCCCTTGCTCGAGCCAGCGACCTTGGGTCCGAGCCAGTGACCTTGGGTCCAAGCTGGCGAGCTTTTTGCTCAAGCCAGATGGGCCCGTGCTCAAGCTGGCAACTTTGGGTCTCAAACCTGGGTCCTCAGCATCCCATTCCGACGCTCTATCCACTGCACCACCGCCTGGTCAGGCCAGTGACTTGGAGCATCCCAATCCCCTCAGCCACCTCTGCACTCCAGGTGTTCAGCACAGGGCTTGAGTCTCTAGATACTAAGCCTTGCCTGACCAGGTGGTGGCGCAGTGGATAGAGCGTTGGAATGGGATGCGGAAGACCCTGGTTCGAGACCCCGAAGTTGCCAGCTTGAGTGCGGACCCATCTGGCTTGAGCAAAAAGCTCGCCAGCTTGGACCCAAGGTCACTGGCTCGAGCAAGGGGTTACTCGGTATGCTGAAGACCTGCTGTCAAGGCACATATGAGAAAGCAATCAATGAACAACTAAGGTGTCCCAACGGCCACGAAAAACTAATGATTGATGCTTCTCATCTCTCTCTGTCCCTATCTGTCCCTCTCTCTGTCCCTGTAAAAAAAATAAAATAAAATAAAGAATAGAAAAAAGACTAAGCCTTTCACACCCTTTTAATACTAAGATCTTCTCAACACTAAATTTTCCCCCACACCCTTAACTGTTACATGATGTGGGGTGGTGCACTCTTATGAGGAATCCTATTTATGCCTCAGATGAGTGGCTTTGTATCAGAGACTTCCTTATTTGTATACTGGTTTAAAGGCTTTAATTTCTACACTATAAAATAAGGGAGACCAGGGGCTCTCTCTCTCTGTTCCTAAAATTAGCATTGCAGAGGAGAGGCAGCCAAGATGGCAGAGTATTGAAGGAGAAGCCAGTTTGTGTAGAGTTTGTGCAGAAAGAAGGAGATGGAGAACAGAGGTGAATAAAGCTGGTGAGGCGATCCTAGGAACACTCAGATAAGTCAGTGGCTTTGGGAGCCTTCAATGGAAAGGGAAGTGATTTCCCACTGTGTATATTTCTCGCCCGCCAAATGTGAGCTAGGATTAAAGGTAATGGCCCACCAGTTCTTGACTCTGTTGTTTCATTACCGTCTGTCAGAATTCAAATGCGAACCTGCACAGGCCAGGCAGCTATGTTGGTGGCCACGGCTACTGGCTTTACACCCATTAAACACTAACTCCCTATCCCAGTGATGGGCAATCTTTTGAGCTTGGTGTGTCAAAATTCGCCAAAAAAACCGAGCATAACTCGGGTGGTGTGTCACTTCGAGAAAAACAGCCTAACCAAAAGTCCCAGAACTAGACGCTCTGTGCCGGAGTTCTGTTGTTTTGGCCTACAGACCTCTAGCACAGAGTGTCTACACTACAGCAAATGTTTTATCCTCGGCTACTGCACCTGGCCGTGCAGGAGCTGAGGATGAAACGTCCTTCTCGGCATGCGGCCCCATACTTCTCTGGTATGCGGCCGCGTGTCATCAAAAATGGCTACACTTGTCAGTGCTGACATGCGTGTCATAGGTTCACCATCACGGCCCTATCCCGTCCCCCAGTCCCTGGCTCCCACCACCTACTTCCTGCCTTTATAAATCTCACTCCTCTAGGGACTTCATGTCAGTGGAATCACACAGTATTTGTTCTTTTGTGTCTGGCTTACTTTACTGAGTATGATGTCCTTAAGGTTCATCCATTTCATGGCATGGGTCAGAATTTCCTTCCTTTTTAAGGCTGAATAATAGAACAGTCTGTAGGTGGGACAATATTTGTTTAACCATTCATCCACTGATAGATATTAAAGTTGTTTCCATTTTTTGGCTCTTGGGAATAATGCTGCTATGAACATGGGTGTACAGATAAACATTTTTTGAGACCCTACTTTCAATTCTTGTGTGTATGTACCCAGAGTGAAATGCCGAATCATGTGGTAATTCTGTTTAATTTTTTCAGGGGCTGCTATACTATTTGCTAAGCAGCTGCATCATTCACATTCTCACCAAATATATTGTTTAGAGTTGGGATTGGGGGGCAGGGTGTGGCAAGGAGGTGGAGACAAATCCAGGCTCCATGGAGATCACATATTGCTTTTTTTGTTATGTCTCTTTTTTTCATCTAGAACAGTGGTTCTTAAACTGGGTTCTATCTAATCCTAGGGGTTCGATGAGTCAGTCTCAGGGGTTCGGAGAAGCCTCTGCCTCGAAGGCCAGAATAAAGTAATACCGTAATTTGTTGTGAGTTCATACACTTTGTTGGTTTTGTTCTTTGAGCAAGGTGATGTTCATGCACGGCTCATTTTGTGCACCAGTAAAAAAACATATACCTATGTCTTGAATTTGGAAAAATATCCTATTTTATTTACCACTAAAGAAGGGTTCGGTGAATGCGCATATGAAACTGTTGGGTTTGGTACCTCCAAAAAGGTTAAGAACCACTGATCTCGAATATTTCCCTTGCCTTGTTTGTGTATTTTACAACTGTCATTATTCAGGGTTTGGGCCAGTTGTCTCATAGAATTTCCCACAATCTGATGTTTCCTCATGATTAGATTCAGGCTGAGATTTCAGGAATGATAACTGTGTCCTCAGCACATGGTACCAGGAGGCACATGAAGCTGCTCTCATCTGACTAGTGATGTGAACCTTAATCACTTGGTTCCAGCAGTGTCAACCAGATCTCCCCATTTTAGGTTCCTTTCGCCTCTATAATTGATAAGCAATCTGTGGGAAGGATATCCCTTTTGCCTCCATGGTTGCCTCTTACATGAGTCAGTTACTTCACTGGTGGTTGCAAAACAATGATTTTTATGCACTGGCCAGGTAGCTCAGCTGGTTAGAGCACTGACCTGATACCCCAGGGTTTTGGGTTCTATCCTTGGTCAGGGCACATACAAAATCAACCAATGAATACATAAATAGTTGGAGCAATAAATCAATGTTTCTCTCTCTCTAAAAAATATAATTTTTCTAATCCTGTAGACCCCTTCTATATCTGCTACCTGAATTGTTCTACAAAGGGAAGCTACCCCTATGCCACCCCTACCCCCTATCACCCCTGCTATCTTTCTAATCTCCCTCCAGCATTCCTTAGAGCTGACCATTTCCTTTTTCCTCAAACATCCTCTTCCCTTGATTTCCCTGATGCCATACCCTTCTCATTTTCCCGCATCTCAGATTTTGGAGTTTTGGCTTCTTCTTCCTTTAAAGCCATAGCATCAATGTCTCCTCTTCCAGGAAGCCTTCCAGCCATGCCAGGCAGAGTCTCCCCACTTCCTCTTCTAGATTCTGAAATAAAGATAACCTTCAAGGTTCATTCCTGCTGACACCCATACCCCACTCTTTTCTTTTTTTTCCCAAGGACAGAGAGAGAGTCAGAGAGAGGGATAGATAGGGACAGACAGACAGGAAGGGAGAGAGGTGAGAAACACCAATCATTAGATTCTCATTGCCCTTGCGACACCATAGTTGTTCATTGACTGCTTTCTCACATGTGCCTTGACCGCGGGCCTTCAGCAGACCGAGAAACCCCTTGCTGGAGCTAGCGACCTTGGGTCCAAGCTGATGAGTTTTTGCTCAAGTCAGATGGGCCCGCGCTCAAGCTGGCAAGCTCGGGGTCTCGAACCTGGATCTTCGCATCCCAGTCCGACGCTCTACGCACTGCGCCACTGCCTGGTCAGGCCATACTCCACTCTTTGCTCAAGATTTTGAACTCTAGAAACACTAGGCCAAGGGACTTGATCCTATGGCTTATGAAGAAATGCTTGGCATATTTTCCTTTGTTGATGGGATGGAGAGTGAGGACTTGAGAAAATAGGTTTGAAAATTACTCCACTGACCCTGTGGACTGAATAGAGTTGAGAAAGAACATGAAAGTAAAAATATGCTCAGGAAGCTGCTAGGTGAATAATAACAGAAATAATTAGAACAATAAGCCTGACATGTGGTGGCGCAGTGGATAAAGCGTTGACCTGGAATGCTGAGGTCACCGGTTCAAAACCCTGCACTTGTCTGGTCAAGGCACATATGGGAGTTGATGCTTCCTGCTCCTCCCTCCTTTCTCTCTCTCTCACTCTCTATCTCTCTATCTCCTCTCTAAAATGAATAAATATAAAAATATAATTAGAACAATAATACTGTGGCATGGACAGGTTTGATGTCCATCAAACTGTGTCCTCCTGGGCACATGGCTGGACTATATTTCCCAGCATTCCTTGCAGTTAGGTGAGGCCATGTGACTGATTTTGACAATGGGATGTAAGAAGAAGTGATAAAAACACTTCCAGTTGGATCCATTAAAAACTTTACACAGGTTTCTTATTCTTTCTTTTCCCTTATGCCAGCTGCTTGGAGAGGACTGATTGTCACACACATAAGAAATAAAATTTTAGTGAGAAAACAACCTCCATTGAAACTGAGATTTGCTTTGTTCCAGCCATTGGTCTAACCTATGATTTCTCCACCACGTGACACTTGGATCAGATGATTTTTTATGGGGGACAGTCCTGTGCATTGTAGGGTATTAACTACTATCTCCTGCTTTTACCTACAAAATGCCAAAAGCAATCCACTCCCGCCCCAGTTGTGACAACCAAAAATGTCTCCAGACATTACCAAGTGTAATGGCAGAATCACCCCCAGTTGAGAGCCTAAACCATTGGACATTTTGGGGACATGAACTTAACATGGCCACAGCTAAACCCATCTCCTCCCATCCCTACTTCTACCTACTTCTCCCTCAGCCCTCAGCTCCCCATTGCAGTGAAAGCCTCACCTACCGGTTATCACTGACTTTTTTTCTCCCAAGTCCTGTTGGTGTTACTTCCTAGATAATTATTAAACCCTCCCTTGTCACCACCTAAATCCTGGCTACCATCAATGCATGTGTGGACCATTAAGGTAGCTAGCCACTTCCAGGGGGCCTGCTTCACTTCTTCCCGCTATAGTCCATTCTCAACACAGCAGCCAGAGAGAGCTTTTATTGTTCTTTATTGAATTGAGAGGAAGGGAAAGGGAGAGAGAAAGAGTAACATCGATCTGCTCCTGTATGTGCCCTGACCAGGGGACTGAACCAGCAATCTCTGTGCTTCGGGACACTGCTCTAACCAGCCAAGCTATCTGGCCAGGGCCAGAGAGAGAGAGCTTTTCAAAATGCTTTTGCAATTAAGGCTTGACTGGGGCTACAGGAGCCTGCTTCCTAGGCAGCTCCTGCACAAGGCTGTTGGTGGGAGGTCTTAGTTTTTTGCCATGTGGGCTTCTTGGGTGTCCTCAAAACATGGCAGCTGGATTCCTTTTGAGTAAGTGATCCAAAACAGAGAGAAAGGAGGCTGTGATGCCTTTTATGACCTAGTCTCAGAAGTGACTAACACAATCATTTCTATCATATTTTGTTTGTGAGACAATACATTAAGTTCAGCCCACAAGCATGGGAAAGAGAATTAGCTTCCACCTTTTGAAAATTTGAGGATTTTTCTTTTTTAAACACATTTCCCAACAATATCTTGCATATCCTATTGGATCCACCCTCAAATTCCTCCCAAATTCTTAACCTTTTTATTGTCACTACCCTGGTCCAGCAACCCAAGTGACTTCTGATGGATGAAAAGATACACACAATGTGGTCCATTCAGACAATGGAATATTATTCATCCTTAAAAAGAAACGAAATCGCCTGATCAGTGCTGGTGCAGTAAATAGAGCATTGATCCTGGGATGCTGAGGTCCCAGATTTGAAACCCCAAGGTCACTGGCATGAGCGTGGGCTCATCTGGCTTGAGTGCAAGGTCACTGGCTTGAGTGTGGGATCATCTGGCTTGAGTGCAAGGTCACTGGCTTGAGTGTGGGATCATTCACATGATCCCATGGTTGCTGGCTTGAGCCCAAAGTCGCTGGCTTGAGCCCAAGGACACTGGCTTGAGAAAGGGGTCAACTGACTCAGCTGGAGTCCCCCAGTCAAGGCAACTAAAGTGTCTCAGCTACGAGTTGATGCTTCTCATCTCTCTCCCTTCCTGTCTCTGTCTCTCTCTGTCTCTGTCTCTCTCTCTCTTACACACACACACACATGCACACGCACGTGCAAAAAATAAAAGGAAGGAAATTCTGACTATGCTACAACATGGATAAATCTTGAGAAAATTATACTTAGTGAAATAACCCAGACACAAAAGGACAAATATTGTGTAGTTCTTCTACTCATAGAAGGTCCCTAGGGGAGACAGATTCAAAGACAGAACATGGGAACCAGGGGCTGGGGAGGAGAATGGGGAGTTAGTGTTTAATGGGGATAGACTTTTAGTTTGGGAAGATAGAAGAGTTCTGGAGGTGAATGGTGGGGATGGTTGCTTAACAATGTTAGTGGACTTAACGCCACCGAATGCTACACTTAAAAATGGTTAAGATAAGTCAAGGTAAATTTTATGTTATGTATATTTTACCACAGTTTGAAAATTTTAAAGTAGTAATAATGATATCCAGCTATTATATGATGCTTACTGTGTCCCAGGCACTGTGAAATATACATTGTCTCATTAAAGCCTTTAGGCCATCTTTGAGTTAGGGACAATCATCACCCTCATTTTACAGATGGGGCAACTTAGCCTTATAGAAGTGCAGTGATTTGTCCAAATTCTCACAGCCAGGATGAAATCCCCTAACCACTGTACATACATAACACTTGTGAACCACAGAGCCCCTTACTATTACTGCTTCAGCTCAAAAGGAGACGCAGAGCTGAGGCAGGTGACATTGCTGGCCAGGGTCTTTCAGCATTCGTTCCGAGCTGGAATGGGGACCCAGAGAGTCTGAGCTTTCACAGCCACTGCAGGCTTGATGTGTGAAAAGGGAGCAGAGCAGCCTGTGCTGCTGTTGTAGGTTTGAATCTTCATTTATATCTCCAATCTGGGCCTCAGTTTCCCTTACTGAAAAGCTTAAAAAGGCACTAGGGGAGCATCCAAGGGTCATGGGGTACCTGGGGAGACCCAGGAGTCTAAAACATAGGCTTTCTAAACCGCAGTTTCCTCATCTGTAACATGGAGATAATATTTAAGAAAAATAACTATTATTTTTAAAATTAATTTTTATTTCTTGAATTTAGAGAGGAAGAGGAAGGGAGAAGAGAGAGACAGAAACATCAATTTGTTGCTTCTCCTATCTATGTATTAACTAGTTGATTCATGTATATTTCTTGACTGGGGATTGAACCCATAACCTTGGCATAGCAGGATGATGCTCTAACCAACTGAGCTACCTGGCTAGGGCACTATTGTTATTAATGTCATTATTTTCTCACCTCTGCAAAACTCTACATTTGGGGCTGAATTGTTTCCTGGGTGGGGCCATCCTGGGCACTGTGAGATTTTTTTTTTAAGTTTTTTAAAAAATTTCTTTTTATTTTATTCATTTTAGAGAGGAGACACAGAGTGAGAGAGAGAAAGAGAGAGAGAGAGAAAGGGGGAAGGAGCTGGAAGCATCAACTCCCATATGTGCCTTGACCAAACCAGTACAGGGATTTGAACTGGCTGGCGACCTCAGTGTTCCCAGGTCGACGCTTTATCCACTGCGCCACCACAGGTCAGGCCCACTGTGAGATATTGAGCAGAATCCCTGACTACTACCCACTTGATGATAGTAGCATCGCCTAGTCAGGACAAACAAAAATGTCTCCAGACACCCCAAGGATGCCAAGGATTGTCTTGGTTGGGAACCCCTGCTCACATCATAGGACTCTGCCACAGACCTCCAGCACTCCCATATGCCTCTGGATAAAAGCCTAAGTCCTCCCTGCTCCCCCAGGGTCATGTAGAACCTGCTCCATTCCCACCCTGCCCTCATAGCTTCCCTCTCTCCCCCTTAGTCATTCTGCTTAGCCACACAGGCCTCCTCACTGTTCTAATAACCAGGCATGGTCCTGCTCAGGGCCTTTGCACCAGCTGTTACTGCTGCCTGGTACACACTTCACCCTCTGAGAAAAAATGCTAATGAGAATCCCAGCTCTGACTGTGGTGTGTCACTTCTGTTTCTGTGCCTCAGTTTCGTCAGCTGTAAAACTTGGATTCATCATAGCCCCTTCTTCCAGAAGACATGAGAGTAAATGAGCCAATATCTATAAACTTTATCAGCCAAAGTAAGCGGTCACTCCAAAGGCTTTCCTCTCACCACAGTTGGCGTCTTCTGAAAGATTCTGACCCTCAATACTGGTTCCTGCACACTTTCTGCTGGTTGCCTCATTCCAGGCCCCAGATTCAGGGTGCCACACTGGCAGGCGTTGGGAACACATCCTGTGTGGTGGCCTGTGGTGCCCACAGGACCAGGTGGGCCAACCAGAGAATACAGCTTGGGCTGCCCCACATCCTGCCCCAGGAGGTGCCTCTCAGACTCTTTTGCTTCCATCACCAAAATAACATATCCCCCCTCCACCCCAAGCTACCAACACCAGCTGCAGCCTCTAACTCAGGGGACATAGAATAGGCAGGGCCCAGCAGCTGCCACCACAAAGCCTGCCCCGCTGGGAATGTCCTCCCCTCATTCCCGGGCCTCCCCACCTCCCGCATTCCAATCTCAAGGGGGTGACTTGGCCTCTCCCATGGTCATGGTCTGAGAGTCATGAGCTCTGAGCAGACTATTCTTGTTGGGGGAGGGGCCTCCTTTGCCACCCTGGGTGACAGGGGACCCTCTATGTCCAGAATTTCCAGATCCAAGGTGCCTCCCATTTCACTTCAAGGGTCTGTTTCCTGGGGGGTGGGGGGGCTGGTTGCCAGGACAACAGCCCCCATCTCTGCCCGGGAACAAAGGGGCAGCCAGGAAAGCCAAGAACTGCATGTTCTTTCCCTGCCAACGTGACTGGCACATCCCGGCAGCTGGCACTCGGAGGTCCGTGTCCTGAGCCGCCAAGCCTGGGCATCCTAGACAAGGCCATTCAGTGTGGGGTGGGGTGGGGCAGTGGCAGTGGCTTGGAAGAATCTAGTTCCTGGTAAGCTGCCCCTAGGCGCCTGTCCTTTTGGTACTTTCTGACAAGGAAGTCTGCCTGATCTGCCTGCCGACTTCACATAAAGGCTGGGGGGCAGGGGGGCTTGGATGTCTGGCTCAGACTGGATGGGCCACCAGGGAAGGGGCGTGGGTGTGGGAAGGGGAAACAAAAGCCATGTGGAGGCTTTTCTGTAGCCTGGACCCTGGCCTGGCATTCTGGTGCTGAGGGTGCCCAGTGGGACCTGCCTGGCCTGGAAGGGGCTGGCTGAGGGAAAAGGAATAGTGTGTCTTAGCACATCTCCCCTCCCCCCCTCCAACCCTGTCACCACTGAGCAGGAGGCATTGGACAGCTGGCGCCTTGAGGGATATGAGGGGTGTGGGGGAGGGAACTCCGGATGCAGGACAGGGCAGGGCCTGCCTGTCAAAAGACCCCAGCTTCCTTCACTAGCAGGGCAGAGGATATAAAACCTTGCCTTCTGGCCATTGGGTCACAGCTGGTCAAGCTGTCCACCCACTGGTTGGTTCTGTAACATAGGAAAAGACATAGACAAGCCTGTCGTGGGTGGGTTAGGGCTGTCAGGAAAAAACAGGAAAAAATGTAATTTCTTAGTATAAATATGTCCTTTGCAATATTTAGAACATACTTATGCTAAAAGTATTTATTGTGTATCTGAAATTCACATTTAATTGGGTGTCCCCTATTTTATTGGATATGCCAACTATCCTAGGCCAGGAGCTCTGGAAGAGGCAAAACAGAGCTCACCAACATCTCCCCAAACTTGCAAACCGCTCCTTGGCTGGTCCAGTCTCAGGGATGGCCCCACTGTCCCTCCTTCCCACACCCCAGGGCCTCCAATCAGAAGTCGGTGTCAACCTCACCTTCTGAACCATGGCCTGCCCACTCTCCCTCTGCAGTCTCCCTCCCATCTGCCCTGCTCCTTGCACATCTTGCAATGGGACATGAGCTCCCACCACTCCCACCCCCCCACACACTACTGCTCTTCCTTGCTTAGCCGTGCTTTCCCAAACGCTTTCTGCTGTCTTAGGGCCCCAGGCAATGGCCATGGCCCCAACCTGAGTAGTCCTGTCCCTTCTCTGCCTACATCCCTCCAATGCTCCCATGTGCCTCTGGCTGAAAGCCTAAGTCCTCCCCACTCCCCCAAGGTCATGTAGGACCTGCTCCATTCCCACCCTGCCCTCACCTCCTCCTTATCTCCCCCTCATTCACTCTGTTCCAGCCACACATGTCCCCTCACTGTTCCTTCAACAACCAGGCATGGCCCTGCCCCAGGGCCTTTGCACCAACTATTACTGCTGCCTGGTGCACACTTCATCCAGACAGCCACACAGTTAGTTCAATGGCTTCCCCTTCTGTAAGTCTCAGCTTAAATGTCACCTCTTTAGTAAGGTCTCCCTTGTCTGCCTTATTAAATATTGCAAACCACCCTGACTTTCCATCCTCCTTTCCTGCTGTAGTTTTCTCCACAGCTCGTATCACCTTCCAATAGTCTATATAATGTGTACTTTGTAGTTTTGTTTCTGGTCTATCTCCCTCCAAGGTACAAATTTTTTCTGCCTGGTTCACTGCCATATGCCCAGAAGGGCACACAGGAGGCACTTAATAAATACTTCCTGAATGAATAACCATCACAGTGTCTGCAATGTCCTCCTACACCTCCCCTTCCACCTTCCAAGTTCTACTTTTTTTCCTGACTCACCTGAAAAAGCTGGGTTCATTTCCTTTTCCATGTCTTCTTTATTTACAGGGTGGCCCAAGAGATCTTTGGAATGCTCCAATTTGCCCTTGCTGACCCTGCTCCAGAATTTTCTGTGGTCCCCCAGTACCCTCAGGACTCTGTCAGTCTGGCTTTTGCCAGCCAAACTCTAAATCCATCTATCCTCTCTGACACCCCAACCCCCACCACTTTCTATCCTCTATCCTCACTCTTCACCTTCACACTCTGTTCCTTCTGCCTAGAACAGCTCTCCACATCTTCAACTGCCTGACCCTGATTCATGTCTCAGGCCTCAGCTTAGAGATCTTCCAGAACCTCTTCCTCCCTCACCCAACTGGGTCCGGCCCCACCTCTGGGCTCTACCATGCCTGTGCACTCCCCATCACAGCCCTGGTCATCCCCTATTTTATCTGCCTGGTCACAGCTGCCAACTCATCCATCAGACACAGGAGACTCAGCTCCAGCAACACTTTTAGGGATTTAAAAAATGATTTTAGCCTGACCAGGCGGTGGCGCAGTGGATAGAGCGTCGGACTGGGATGCGGAGGACCCAGGTTTGAGACCCCAAGCTCGCCAGCTTGAGCGCGGGCCCATCTGGTTTGAGTGAAGGCTCTCCAGCTTGGACCCAAGGTTGCTGGCTCCAGCAAGGGGTTGCTTTGGTCCGCTGAAGGCCCACAGTCAAGGCACATGTGAGAAAGCAATCAATGAACAACTAAGGTGTTGCAATGGCAACAAAAAACTAATGATTGATGCTTCTCACCTCTCTCCATTCCTGTCTGTCTGTCCTCTGTCCCTATCTGTCCCTCTCTCTAACTCTGTTAAAATAAATAAATAAATATTTTATTTTAATTTCTCTGAAAATCAGGACAAAATATTAACAAAATACAGTAATACCAATGATGTTGTAAAGGATAATTTGTAATTTTTTTAAAATTTCTTTTTATTTTATTCATTTTAGAGAGGAGACACAGAGAGAGAGAGAGACAGAGAGAGAGAGAAAGGGGGGAGGAGCTAGAAGCATCAACTCCCATATGTGCCTTGACCAGACGAGCCCAGGGTTTTGAACTGGCGACCTCAGTGTTCCCAGGTCGACGCTTTATCCACTGCGCCACCACAGGTCAGGCTATTTGTAATTTTTTTTATGGAGGGAGGGACCCACAATGGCAAAAGTGCCATGGGTCCACGAAGGTCTTAATGTGGTCCTGCTGGTCCTGTGTGTGTCTCCTCACTGGATTATGACTGCCAGGTGGAAGTGCAGACTGGGTCCCCAAGGCTGTCTACCAAGGTCCTGGCACACAGCAGGAGCTTAATAAATTTTTTAAGGAATTATTTTTTTAATTTTAAAAAAGATTTTATTTATTGATTTTAGTGAGAGAGAAAGGGGAGGGGGGGAGCAGGAAGCATCAACTCATAGTTGGTTCTTGCATGTGCCCTGACCAGGCAAGCCCTGTGTTTCGAACCAGTAACCTCAGCATTCCAGGTTGACGCCTCATTCACTGCACCACCACAGGTCAAGCTGCTTATTAGTTGCTGAATGGATGAAAAGTCCAGTGATTGTTGAGTCCTCAAAATCAGGCCTGACATGGCTCACACATAATGGGAGATGCTTGATAAATGAAGTAGATGGATGGAGGAAAGGCCCAGAGGGCAGACAGAGAGGACACCTGGATCAGGCAGAAACCAAAATGGGGCTAGCAGCGCCACCTTGTGGCACAATGCTGGTCTGCCTCTCCCTCCACTCCACTCCACTGGAAAAGAACTGCACAATTTTCAGAATCCTTGCACTGGAAGGGTGTAGAGTAGAAGAAGAAGAGGAGGAGGAGGCGGAAGAGGAAGAAGAAGGGAAGAGAAAGAGGGAAGAGGAAGAAGGAGAGAGGAAGGAGGAGGGGGAAAGGAGAAGAAGGGGAGAGAGGAGGAACAGGTGGAGGGAGGAAGAGGGGGAGAAGGGGGCAGAGGGGAGAGGAGGCAAAGGTGCCAGCAGGCAGAAATCTCAGAAACAAAGACTTTGAAGACGGACAACTCTAGGTCCAAATCCCTTGACTGCCTATTTCTGGCTGTGTGATGAGGGTATGACATCACTTCTCTGATCCTCAGCTTCCTCATCTAGAAAGTTGGAAAAACTCAAAATCAGGCCTCTGAGTAATGTGATGAAATTGCTCCAGAAACATCAGCTATTTCTCATCTCCCACCCTGGGGTTCCTGGACAGGTGTTGCCCTCAAGGAGCCTCCTAAGGCTGGCAGGTGACAGATTTTCCATAAAGATATGGCTGGCACAGAGAAAGGGAAGTGGGGTTGGGGGTAGAGTTGTCAGAGTTATCAAAACCAACAAAATCAAAAGGATATGCCTGACCAGGCGGTGGCGCAGTGGATAGAGCGTCGGACTGGGATGCGGAAGACCCAGGTTCGAGACCCTGAGCTCACCAGCTTGAGCGCAGGCCCATCTGGCTTGAGCAAAAGCTCACCAGCTTGGACCCAAGGTCGCTGGCTCCACCAAGTGGTGGCTCGGTCCACTGAAGGCCTGTGGTCAAGGCACATGTGAGAAAGCAATCAATGAACAACTATGGTGTCGCAACACAATGAAAAATTAATGATTGATGCTTCTCACTTCTCTCCGTTCCTGTCTGTCTATCCCTCTCTCTGACTCTCTCTCTGTCCCTGTAAAAAAAAAAAAAGTCAAAGTTTAAAAGGATACACTTGACTGATCGGTGGTGGTGCAGTGGATCGAGCATCACCTGGAACACTAAAGTACCAGGTTCGAAACCCAAAGGTCACCAGCTTGAGCGTGAGCTCATCTGAGCACAGGCTCAAGAGATTGAGAATGGGATAATCAATATGACCCAATGGTCACTGGCTGCTTGAAGCCCAAGGTCGCAGGCTTTAGCAAGGGTCACTGGCTTGGCTGGAGCCCCCCCAAATCAAGGCACATATGAGAAGTAATCAATGAACAACTAAAGTGCTGCAACTACACATTGATGCTTCTCACTCATTCTCTCCCCCTCGCGGGCATGCGCACATCCAAAAAAAAAAAAAAGGAAAAAGGATGCCCAGTTCCATTTGAATTTCAGGTCAACAACAAATATTTTCTGAGGTATATCACAAATATCACATGTGATATACTTATATCCCCAAAATTTATTTGTTATTGACCTGAAATTAGAAGTGATCTGCGCAGCCTGTTATCTTCTCTGAGAAGCCTAGCACGGGGAGCCAGAGGAGGTAGGCAGGAAGGCTTCCAGGAGGAGCGAGCCCTGGTGCTGGAAAGGGAGTGGTGCAGCTGCCCTATCCTTCTCCTCTCCCACCCACATGTGCACATGCTCAGTGGCAAATGCCCCTGACTGCACTCACAGTGGACTGGAGGGTGGGGGGTGATCCCCACGCCAGGGAGGGAAATGAGTGTGACCGGTCTCTTTTATTCAGAAGGTGTAGGGCAAAATCACTAGAACAGTATTTTCCAAATCAGAATTGGGTTATATACCTTTGACCAGGAATACTTTGGCCATATCCCAGCACTGAAGACCACTCTGAAGCTGAAGACTATCCGGCATATTTTCCATTGATTTTAGAGCTGTGTGACTTTGAATAAGTCATTTCGCATCTGAGTTCTTTTTTTTTTTTTTTACAGGGACAGAGAGAGAGTCAGAGAGAGGGATAGATAGGGACAGACAGACAGGAATGGAAAGAGGTGAGAAGCATCAATCATTAGTTTTTCGTTGCCATTGCAACACCTTAGTTGTTCATTGATTGCTTTCTCACATGTGCCTTGACCGCGGGCCTTCAGCAGACTGAGCCACCCCTTGCTGGAGCCAGCGACCTTGGGTCCAAGCTGATGAGCTTTTGCTCAAGCCAGATGGGCCCGCGCTCAAGCTGGCGAGCTCGGGGTCTCAAACCTGGGTCTTCCGCATCCCAGTCCGACACTCTATTCACTGTGCCACTGTCTGGTCAGGCGCATCTCTGAGTTCTATACATCCCCAATCCTTTCTCTTCCAGCTCTTTCCCACCTGCCCCAGTCACATGGACTTCTTGGCCGCACCTCCAGAACACCAGGTATTGTCCAGCCTCGGGGCTTTTGTACATGCTGTTTGTTCCCTTTACCAGAAACACTCTTCCCAGATCTTTTTTTTTTTAATTTTTTTTTAACTAGACAACAGGTCTAGTTTTTTTGTTTGTTTGTTTTATTTTATTTTACAGGGACAGAGAGAGAGTCAGAGAGAGGGATAGATAGGGATAGACAGACAGGAACGGAGAGAGGTGAGAAGCATCAACCATTAGTTTTTTGTTGCTGTTGCAACACCTTAGTTGTTCATTGATTGCTTTCTCACATGTGCCTTGACCACGGGCCTTCAGCAGACCGAGCAACCCCTTGCTGGAGCCAGCGACCTTGGGTCCAAGCTGATGAGCTTTTGCTCAAGCCAGATGGGCCTGCGCTCAAGCTGGCGAGCTCGGGGTCCCAAACCTGGGTCTTCCGCATTCCAGTCCGATGTTCTATCCACTCTTCCCAGATCTTTACATGGTTCCCTCCTCTCTTCTGACTTCTGTTTTCAAATGACACACAGAAAGGTCACCATGACCATTCTATTACAAGTCAAGCCCCCATATTATTGATTGCAGTCCTTTGCTTTACTCAGTAGTACTTACTATCACCTGACCCATTATGCATTTTACTCACTTATATTGTTTATTGTCCATCTGTCACTGGGTGGTGAGTGACATAAGACCAGGATCTATTTTGCTTACGGCTGTGTCTCCAGCACTCAGCACAGCAGCTGGTTGAGCCTAACCAGGCGGTGGCACAGTGGATAGAGCATCGAACTCGGACGCAGAGGACCAAAGTTTGAAGCCCCGAGGTAGCCAGCTTGAGCACAGGCTCACCAGCTTGAAGCCCAAGGTTGCTGGCTTGAGCAAGGGGTCATTCGCTCTGCTGTAGCCCTCCCCCCCCACCCCCCCACCCCCGTCAAGGCACATATGAGAAAGCAATCAGTGAACAACTGAGGAGCTGCAACGAAGAATTGATGCCTCTAATCTCCTTTCCTGTTTGTCTGTTCCTGACTCTCTCTCTGACTCTCTATGTAAAAATTTTTTTTTTTATTTCTTTTTATTTATTTATTTTAGAGAGGAGACACAGAGTGAGAGAGAGAGAGAGAGAGAGAGAGAGAGAGAGAGAGAGAGAAAGGGGGGAGGAGCTAGAAGCATCAACTCCCATATGTGCCTTGACCAGACCAGTGCAGGGTTTTGAACTGGCGACCTCAGTGTTCCCAGGTCGACGCTTTATCCACTGCGCCACCACAGGTCAGGCTCTATGTAAAAATTTTTTAAAAAAAGAAAAATTGTTGAATGAATGATTAAAAGAGTAGGAAAAATGACCTGTAAGCAAATGTGAAGTTTGTATCTGTTATAGTTTAATGCTTAAATCATTTTTGGGTCTCAGATTTGCTTGCAAATCTGAGTAGCTGCACGTGCTTACTTAAATGTGAATATTCAGTGTCTTGGTGTGCACCAGTCATGTGGCACTGGCGGCCACCAGATTGGATGGGGCAGAATTCTAGAACATTGCTAATATTTCAGTAAGCTCTACTGTACAATGTGAGCGCAGAACCTATCAGTAAAATGCAATTAGTCACAGAAATCCGTTTTTTTTCCATGTTATTTTTGGAGGTTCCAGAAGTCTCACTTCAATCAACAAATTGCAGAGGTGGCAAACTGGTGGCCCCTGGCTGGGTTTCATTTGGTCCAGTAGTTTTCTAAGAGGCAGCACAGTGCTTCTACAGTCTGGAATTCCCATGGATTTACAAATCCCAGGGTGGGCCTCCTTGGGGCAATGTTCTGCACTATCTAGGCAGGGCATGCCGCTACCCCTTATTTACTTCCTGTCAGCCCTTGGGGACATTTGAGTTTGGGACCTTGGTTTATAGACCAAGAGGATAGATGTTAGGGTTTTTTTTTTTTTGTGTGTGTGTGTGTGTGTGTGTGTGTGTGTGTGTTTTTGGTGGGGGTGGGGGGGAGAATATCCAAGTGAGAGTGACTTCAGTAAGGGGTTGATCCAACAGAGATCCAGGAGTTCCCTTCCGCATTGCCCTAGATGAGTGGTCTCTGAGACTCAGTTTTCTCATCTGTATAATGGGAATAAAGGGACATATAATGTTGGAGAATTAGTGGCGCTGTATGAGTCAGGGAGGGCGGAAGGCGCTGGATATCTGTTCACCTCTGTGGTTAAAGCTGTTCATACTGCTGGGTCGGGTTTGGCTCCGTTACTCTTGTGCTCACGGTGGAGACGTGGTCCCTAACACACCTGAGTTCCCGTAGCTTTGGTTTGGCCCCTGGAGAAAGGAGGGCTGGAAAGACCGCAAGTGCTCATTTTCCAGGGCCAAGTTCATCAGGTCACTAGATGGGGCTGGGGCCCCCTTGGCTGGACCCAGCATCGATTGAAGTCTCCCCACAACACCCAGAACCCCGCAGAGGGCGCGTGCCCACCCCCCAAGCCTCGTAGTTGGGCCCTTCTAGAACTTACTTCATTAGTGGCTCCCAAGACTTGGGCCGGACGGGGGGCGTGGTCTGGCGGCCCCCAACCAGATTGGTCCTTGGTACCGTCACTCCCGGGCGCCCGGCCCATCATAAAAGCCCGCCCTAGGCCGGCCCAAGGCGGTTTTGGAACTATCCTCAAAGTCGTTGTATCCGCGCCCCGGACGTCCCGCAGACTGCGGTGAGAGGCAGGGTACTCGGGTGAAGTGGGGGATGGGCCCGCCGAGTCCTGGGGCGCCCCAGGGGAGGAAGCAGCGGGGAGAGCTTCCCCGGGGGCTCTGTTGGTCTCTGCGGCCTGGAGGAGGGGTCTACAGCCCGGGCTGAGCACCAGCCATTCCCTCCAGTCCAACTTCTGCAACAGGCTCAGACTTGCAAAAGCCCTCCTTTTAATTCCTGGGACTTTTGGGGGGCGGGAGTTGCGAAAGAACCCCTTTGTAGTTGCAGTTTTTAGGTGTAGAGGGGACAAATCCCCCGTCCCCAAAGTTAAAATGTGTTTGCTTTGCAAACGCCGTTTGGAGGCAATCCGCAGCCAGTCCTGCACCGGAATTCCGTTCTCCCTGGGACTTCAGAGCCTCCCCTCCCACCAGGAAATGGGCCTTCTGCCTAGCTCTGCCCCCTCCCCCGCAAAGGGTTTCGCAGTCTGGGGCCCTCCCTTGCCCCAGGTTCTGTCCCGCAGAGGACAGAGCAAACCCCGCCCACTTCCCGGGGGTAGTTGTAGCCAGCGGATTGCACAAGGCGACGGGGTGGAGGTAGGGTTGAGGAGGGAATGCCTTATTTGCGTCCTTGGGACTGAGATGAGGGGCCGGGCTTGGGACCTGGGTCTCTGGGAACTTCGGAAACTGGACCTTAGCGTATCCTGGCTGCCACTGGACGGCCGTGCGGCTCCACTCAGTTCCCGTGCTCTGGTAGCTGGGACCAGCTGCAGGCAGGTTGTGGACCCCAAGGACTTTAATGGAGTGCTGACATCTGCAGTGGTCGTCCTTGGCTAAACCTGTTCCAAGGTGGATGTGAGGGAGGACCTCTGAGCTGCCCAGGTGGAGCTCAGGTTCTGGGGAAGGTGAGGAGGACTCAAGTGATGATCAACAGGGATAGGTATGCCTCCTCACCCCACTTCCCAGTTGGGCAAGGAGCTTCTATAACAACTAGGAACCTCTGGAACAAGCGGGAATCTTATTTCTGGCTGACTTCACCCTTTGTATATGGCAGCCGGAGTGTTGTGACTGACATGATTCTGTTTATTGAGCAACTACTATGTGCCAGGCTAAGCACTACACGTGCAACATCTCCAATCTGCAGGTACTTGGAGCTAGGAATGGTTATCTAACCTAATGGGTATAGATATGGCAAGTGAGGCTCCAAGGAGGGAGGCTTTCCAAGCTCCCACTGCTAGTGAGATGCAAAGCTGGGATTAGAACCCCATTTAGACTTCAGAACTGGTGCTCTCAAACATCAGGTTCTAATTTCAGGATGGTGGAAACACATCTGGGCTCTCTTCATCTAGAAGGAAACTCTCAGCATAAAGATCAGGGGTTCTCAACAGGCTCACTCCAGAATTGCCTGAGGGATCCGCCTTAAAGGCACTACAATTAGCCCAGTGGTTCTTAACCTGGGTTCTATCGAACCCTAGGGGTTCGATGAGTTGGTCTCGGGGGTTCAGAGAAGCCTCTGCCGCAGAAGCCAGAATAAAGTAATACTGTAATTTGTTGTGAGTTCATGCACTTTGTTGGTTTTGTTCTTTGAGCAAGGTGATGTTTATGCACGGCTCATTTTGTGCACCAGTAAAAAAACACCTATGTCTTGAATTTGGAAAAAAAATCCTATTTTATTTATCACTAAAGAAGGGTTCGGTGAATGCGCATATGAAACTGGTGGGTTCGGTACCTCAAAAAAGGTTAAGAACCACTGAGTTAGCCTCATTTTATAAGTAAGGGATGAGGCTAGGGAAGAGGGAGCTCCTTGTGCAACACATAGCACAGCGTGGGCAGAGCTGAGACTCCTGGAATCTAGTGTGAAGATCTACCCATCTCATCTCACCTGGCTAGGAAGATGAAGCACTCGTATGGCTACTAATGTGTGCATTAGATTCACCTGGCGAGCCTTCCCTCACCCTTCCCACACCTGAGTCTGACTTGATCGGTTTGCAGCGGGACCAGTCATGGTCTAACAGTTTCTTTTTCTTTTTGAAGCTTAATTTTTTTGGAACAGGTAATGTTACCTACCAGGCTCAAAAGTCAGAAACCCCAGCTACCCAATCTTCCTCCCTGAAAGGTGGCCACCTTTAACAGTTTTCTGTGCCTCTTTAAAGATTCTGCACAAATGCGAGTAAACACTTCTGTCTCATTCACACCTTCGTCTCTTTACAGTATCTTGGTCCATGTCAATTATATGTGAATTCCCATTCTTTTGCCAGGCACTGGGCTAACCTGGTATTCTCTTTGTTTTTTATTTACTTAAAAATGTTTTTAAACTGATTTTAAAGAGACAAAAACATCAATCTGTTGTGTTTTACTTACATATTCATTGGTTCTTTTCTTGTACGTGCCCTGATTGGGGATCGAACCCGCAATCTTGGCACATCAGGTCAATGATCTAACCAATTGCACTACCTGTCCAGAGCTCCTGGTATCTCTTTAATCCCCTTCTTCCAGGCAAAAAGTTGTTAGCAGTGTCTTGTCTTCTTGTGACCAATACAGGAATACCCAGCTTTGCCCACTTGGAGTACAAGTGTGGACAGTTGCGTAGTGAGGTTTCTGGGTCAAAGGGAAGATGCCTCTTGAAACTTGTTAGCTACTGGCAACTTACTATCCACAGAGGTTTTGCTCCATGGCTGTCTCTGGAGTATTGATGCAGGTGAGCCTTCAGAGGGCTGTAACCTGACCTTGCCCTTCAAGGTATAACCCTGGATCACCTACTTCAGCAGCAGCAGGGAGCTAGTTAGAAACGCAGACTCTCAGCCCTGCTGGGTCAGCACCTGTTCATGAACAGGCCTCCAGGTGCATGTTAATGATTGAGAGGCAGGCCTCAGAATTGGGAGGAAGGGTTGTTGGAATACAGGTGTGAACCCGAACTTCCTCCTGGAGGGACAGGCAGGTCAGGCTATATCTGACTAGTCCATCTGTCCACAGAACGTACTTCTGAGAAATGTCTACCAATGAGACAGAAGCCCCTGCCAACACCCAGATGACGGCAGAAGAACCGGTACAGCAGGTGAGAAAAGTCTAGGATCTTTGGGGTGAGGCTTCCTACATTATGGTACCATGGAAGAAAGCCGGGAAGCTTCTGGAAGCACATGAGGGTTAAGAGATATGTTTCTGATTGAGTCAGGGAGAGCCAGCTGACAGACCTTTAACAAGTGTTCTACTAACAGATGCAGACAGGAGGACTGGGAATCTCAGAGGCTCTTGGGAGAACAAGAGTGCTGTTTGAAAATGCCTGGCTCCTCCACCACCCACCCCCCTCACCCCCAGACATATGTTCTCTGCCTCTGCGGGTTCTCGGTTCTCTTAGGGTCCTTCTAAGAAGTCAGTCTCTATTTCCCATCCCCTAATTTATATAAAGGCGCCTTTTAACAGACCATTTAGTATCAACTAAATACCAGAAAATTCACCCTTATGAAAGGTGCTATTCAGTGATTTTTTGTGAACTATCAAATTATGCAGCCGCCACCACCATACAGTTTTAGAACATTTTTTTTTCTTTCTCTTTTTATTTAATCATTTTAAAAATTGATTTGAGAGAGAGAAACATCAGTTTGTTGTTCTACTTATTTATGCACTCACTGGTTGATTCTTACATGTGTCCTGACTGGGTATTGAACCTGCAAACTTGGCGTATCAGGATAATGCTCTAACCAACCAACCTACGTTTTTCATCTTCCCAAAAGAGACCCCGTTCCCAGTATCAGCCATCCCCCGTATTTCCCCATCCTCTTCGGCAACTGTTCATCTAGTTTCTCTACGAGATCCTTTTGTATCTGGCTTCTTTCCCTGAATGGGATGTTTTAGAGGCTCACCCATATAGTGTGTGTCAGTGCTTCATTCCTTTTTATTTTTTTAATTGTTTTTAAGTGAGAGGAGGGGAGCTAGAGAGAGACTCCCCTATGTGCCCTGACTAGGATCCATTGGCAACCCCCATCTAGGGCCAAAGCTCGAATCAGCCGAGCTATCCTTAGCACCTGGGGCCAACGGTCAGACCAACTGAGCCATTGGCTACTAGTGGGGAAGAGGGAGAGAAGGGGGAAAGGGAGGGAAGAGAAGCAGATCGTTGCTTCTTATGTGTGCCCTGACCAGATATCGAACCTGGGAAGTCCACATGCCAGGCTGATGCTCTGATCCACTGAGCCAACCGGCCAGGGCCACTTCATTCCTTTTTAAATTGTGGTAAAATACACCTAATATAAAAATATATGCTCTGGCCAGATAGCTCGGGCAGTTAGAGCATCATTCCAAAACACAGAAGTTGCTGGTTTGATCCCTGGTCAATGTTCCATGTCTCTCTCTTGCTCTCTAAAACCAGTAAAATAAACGTTAAGATATTTATATGGCCTGACCAGGCGGTGATGCAGTGGATAGAGCGTCGGACTGGGATGCGGAAGACCCAGGTTCGAGAACCCAAGGTTGCCAGCTTGAGCGCGGGCACATCTGGCTTGAGCAAAAGCTCGCTGGCTTGGACCCAAGGTCACTGGCTCCAGCAAGGTGTGGCTTGGTCTGCTGAAGGCCCGCGGTCAAGGCACATGTGAGAAAGCAATCAATGAGCAACTATGGTGTCGCAATGGCAACGAAAAACTAATGATTGATGCTTCTCATCTCTCTCCATTCCTGTCTGTCTGTCCCTATCTATCCCTCTCTCTGACTCTCTCACTGTCCCTTTAAAAAAAAAAAAAAAAAAGATTTTTATATATATGCTATTTTAGCTATTTTAAAGATTATACAGTGAAGGGGCAGTAAGTATGTTAACAATGTGCAACTATCCCCACTATACAATTCCAGGACATTTTCATTACCCCAAATGGAAACCCTATCCCCATTATTAGTCACTCCCATTCCCTTCTTCCTCCAGCCCTTAACAGCCACCACTCTGCTTTCCTACTCTGGTTGGACCTATTTTGGTATGACCAGTAGTGGGATTTAGCCAGCTTGCACTGGTTTGGCAGAGAACTGATAACCTAATTTTTTGTTGAATTTGGGAACTGCTTGTTAAAATGGCATTTGTAATCAGGGTTTTCTAAGGTGGGTGCCTGGGTAGCCACCCAATGTGGAAATCACAAATTTAAATTTCTTCCTCTTTTTTATTTTATACAGAGAGAGTCAGAGAGAGGGATAGATAGGGACAGACAGGAATGGAGAGATATGAGAAGTTTCAATCATCAGTTTTTCGTTTTTGACACCTTAGTTGTCCATTGATTGCTTTCTCACATGTGCCTTGACCGTGGGCCTTCAGCAGACCAAGCAACCCCTTGCTAGAGCCAGCGACCTTGGGTCCAAGCTGGTGAGCTTTTGCTCAAGCCAAATGAGCCCGCACTCAAGCTGGCGACCTCGGGGTATTGAACCTGGGCCCCTTCACATCTCAGTCCGATGCTCTATCCACTGTGCCACCGCCTGTTCAGGCCCTTCCTCTTTTTTTTTTTCCTTCCTCTTTTTTTAATGTTCATCTGCACAACAGCCTATTTTAAGCGCCTGTAGTAATGTTCATTCCACCCATAGCTGAAAAAATTTGATGAAACTATACTTGTAATATTTATTTATTTTCATAAAATTCATTATACCTTTGAAGAAATACTGCTCTGGCCGGTTGGCTCAGCGGTAGAGCGTCAACCCCGCGTATAGAGGTCCCGAGTTCGATTCCTGGCCAAGGCATACAGGAAAAGTGCCCATCTGCTAATTCACCCTTCCCCCTCTACTTTCTCTCTCTCTCTCTCTCTCTCTCTCTCTCTCTCTCTCTCTCTCTCTTCCCCTCCTGCAGTCAAGGCTCTATTGGAGCAAAGTGGCCCAGGCACTGAGGTCAGCTCCATGACCTCCTCCCCAGATGCTAGAATGGCTCTGATTGCAGTGGAGCAATGTCCCAGATGCGCAGAGCATTGCCCCCTGGTGGGAATGCCAGGTGGATCCCCGTCGGGCGCATGCAGAGTCTGTCTGCCTGCCTCCCCCTGCTTCTCACTTTGGAAAAATACAAAAAATAAAATAAAATAAACAACAACAAAAAAGAAATACTAGCCTGACCTGTGGTGGCGCAGTAGATGGAGCGTCAACCTGGAATGCTGAGGTTGCTGGTTCAAAACCCTGCACATGTCTGGTCAAGGCACATACGGGAGTTGATGCTTCCTGCTCCTCCCTTCTTTCTCTCTCATACTCTCTCCTCTCTAAAATGAATAAATAAAAAAAAATTTTAAAAAAAAAGAAATACTACATTTTAATTCCCTTGCGTTTGTTACTTCAGGAAACAAACATGTAACATAAAGAGAAAAAGTTCCAAACAACCAGAGCGACAAGCTCATTTGTTTCAGTTTTGTGTTATGCCCAAAATTCCCCTGAGATATGAGTATTATTTATTATTTTAACACTCTCATAACATAATCTAATTTTGTGTACCTCTTTTATTGTTCTTATTTAAGTATTAAATGCATGAAATAATAAACTATACCTTTCGGCATATCTTTTTTTATACTTAAAACAGTCCTTAGAGCAGAGAAGGAGTTATTAAATAATTTGAATACCACCACTGGATGCAGCTGTATGCCAATGAAACTTTATTTACAAAACCAAGTCGGCCTGACCAGGCGGTGGCACAATGGATAGAGCGTCGGACTGGGATGCGGAAGACCCAGGTTCGAGACCCCGAGGTCGCCAGCTTGAGCGCAGTCCCATCTGGCTTGAGCAAAAGCTCACCAGCTTGGACCCAAGGTCGCTGGCTCCAGCAAGGGGTTGCTCGGTCTGCTGAAGGCCACGGTCAAGGCACATGTGAGAAAGCAATCAATGAACAACTATGGTGTCGCAAGGGCAACAAAAAACTAATGATTGATGCTTCTCATCTCTCTCCGTTCCTGTCTGTCTGTCCCTATCTATCCCTCTCTCTGACTCTCTCTCTGTCCCTGTAAAAAAAAAAAAAAAAAACCCAAGTAGCAATGGAATATTATTTAGTCATATACAGTCGTCCCTCGTGTGGTTTACTTTTAGCGGTTTCACCGTATTGCAGATTTTTAAATTGTATATATCTAATTTTGTATCACAGATTTTTCACTATATAGTGGGATTTTACAGTATATGGGTATTTTTATATATTTATTATTTTAATTATTTTGCCTGAAAATAAGCATTTTCTAGCCTAAAAATTGAAAACTATAAAAAATATTAATTTAAACATCATCATTCAAGTTGTGGTATAATCACTGGTGAGTACCCATATAGAATTTTATATGTTGTTAAAATTATGAAGGTTTAAGAGTGTTGAGCCTGACCTGTGGTGGCGCAGTGAATAAAGCGTCGACCTGGAATGCTGAGCTTGCCGGTTCAAAACCCTGCACTGGTCTGGTCAAGGCACATGTGGGAGTTGATGCTTACTGCTCCTCCCCCCTTTCTCTCTCTCTCTCTCTCCTCTCTAAAATGAATAAATAAAAATGTTTAAAAAAAATTAAAAAAAAAAAAGAAGAGTGTTGAAAGTTTTTAAGAGCATAGGAAGTATTTATAAGAGTGTGGGAAAGGTTTATAAGAGTGTGGGGAGCCTGACCTGTGGTGGTGCAGTGGGTGGGGCATCGACCTGGAATGCTGAGGATGCCAGTTCAAAAACCCAGGCTTGCTGGGTCAAGGCACATATAAGAAGCAACAACTGCCTGATCAGGCGGTGGCGCAGTGGATAGAGCGTCGGACTGGGATGCAGAAGACCCGGGTTTGAGACCCCGAGCTCGCCAGCTTGAGTGTGGGCCCATCTGGGTTGAGCAAAAGCCCGTCAGCTTGGACCCAAGGTCGTTGGCTCCAGCAAGGGGTTGCTCGGTCTGCTGAAGGCCCGCGGTCAAGGCACATGTGAGAAAGCAATCAATGAACAACTAAGGTGTTGTGACAGCAACAAAAAACTAATGATTGATGCTTCTCACTTCTCTCCGTTCCTGTCTGTCTATCCCTCTCTCTGACTCTCTCTCTGTCCCTGTAAAAAAAAAAAAAAAAAAGCAACAACTATGAGTTGATGCTTCCTGCTCCCAACCCCCCCTTTCTGTTTCTCTCCTCTCTCTAAAATAAAAAAAAAAAAGTGTGGTGACGGTTTATAAAGCCTTAAAATATATATAAATAATAAAATAAATATTAGGTCGCTACTCTGTGGATTTTTGCCTATCGCGGGGGGTTCTGGAACCTAACCCCCCCGCGATAGATGAGGGACCACTGTAAATGGATAAAATACTGACACATACCACAACGTGGATGAACCTAACCTTGAAGTGAACTAAGCCAGACACAAAAGGACAATTTCTATGTGATTCCACTCATGAGGTTCCCAGAGGTGTCAGATTTCTAGAGACAGAGAGTAGATGGTGGGCGCCAGGGGCTGGGGAGAGGGAAGGGAATTAGTATTTAATGGGGACAGAGTTTCAGTTAGGGAAGATGGAAAGTTCTGGAGATGGATGGGGGTGGTGGTTGTACAACAATGTGAATGTACTTAATGCTACCGAACTGTACACTTAAAAATGATTAAAATGATGAATTTTATGTTGTCTATATTTTACTGCAATTTAAAAAAATGAAACATTCACATATGCTACTACATGGATGAACCTTGAAAACTACTCAGTGCAAGATGTAAGACACAAAAGGCCACAGAATATAGATTTTATTTATATGAAATGTTTAGAATAGGCAAATTCATAGAGAAAGTAGATTAGTAGTTGGCAGGGGCTGGAGGGAGGGATGAATGAGTGACTGCTAATGGATACAGGGTTCCTGTTTGGAGTGGTAGAAAAGTTCTAGAATTAGTGGTGATAATTGCACAACCTTGTGAATATACTAAAAACCACTGAATTGTGAACTTTAAAAATGGTGAAATTTGCCTGACCTGTGGTGGGGCAGTGGATAAAGCATAGACCTGGAATGCTGAGATCGCTGGTTCGAATCCCTGGGCTTGCCTGGTCAAGGTACATACAGGAAGCAACTACCACGAGTAGATGCTTCCCACTTTTCCCCCTCTTTCTCACTCTCCCTCCCTCTCACTCACCCTCACTTTCTCCTTCTCCCTCCCTCTCACTCACCCTCACTTTCTCCTTCTCCCTCCCTCTCACTCACCCTCACTTTCTCCTTCTCCCTCTCTCCCTCCCTCCTTCTCTTTTCTCCCCCTGTCTGTCTCTCCCCCATCCATCTCTCCCCCTCTCTCCCTCTTTAAAAATCAATAGAAAAAGTGAAATTTATGATGCGTGAACTTGATTTCAATAAAGCTATTAGGAAAAAAACAGACAAGAATAAAATCATGAGGTAGTAGGTCGGGCTTGGCCAACTGTGAGCCATAGTTCGCAGACCCCGGTTTTAGACTGCATACTCTATGAGAAGAGGGTTCTTGTCCCTTGTCACTACCTGGCATACAGTGGGCATAAAAGACACAAACCAATGAGCTGCAGAGCTAAGACAAAGGAAGCACATGGTGGAACCCTGAAGTTCCTGGCTTTTACAAAGCAAAGGTGAGCTGAGCCATTTCCCTGGCTGAGAGAGCGAAATGCCAGGACCCCAAGTTTCAGGTCCCCAGCCCTGCCTGCCTCATCTCAGCTGCTTTTCTCTGTAGCCTAGTGTCGTGGACCGAGTGGCCAACATGCCCCTCATCAGCTCCACCTACAACATGGTATCAGCAGCCTATACCTCCACCAAGGAGAGCCACCCCCACGTCAAGACCGTCTGCGATGTGGCAGAGAAAGGAGTGAAGACCCTCACAGCAGCTGCTGTCAGTGGAGCCCAGCCCATCCTTTCAAAGCTGGAGCCCCAGAGTGAGTGAAACCCTGGAAAATATGGAACCTCCCTTCCTGCCTGTCCTGGGGGTTCTGCCCTACTCTGTTTCCCGAACCAGCAGCTGACCTTCTCAGGACCCTGAGGAATGCTCTTGTGCAGTAACCATGATATTTCTGTCTTGTTCCCCTCCTGAAGTCACATCGGCCAGTGAATACGCCCACAGAGGGCTGGATAAGCTGGAGGAGAACCTGCCCATTCTACAGCAGCCAACAGAGAAGGTAACAGATCTCCACATCAGGAGCCCTGTGGGGTCAGGGACCTACCTCAGTATTGAGTCTGTGGTCTTCCTTAACTAACAAGCTGACAAGTGTGACAGCTTGTTCTCTGACCCTTTTTCTTTATGCCCCCCACACCCCAAATCTGTTCCCCACTGGACAACTAGACAAATGTTCTCAACTCTAGCCAGATCTGCTCAGAACCCTCTCGTGTCCCAGAGGAAAAGCCAGAACCCTCCCTACAACCCATATGGCCCCATCTGATCTAGTCCTACCACTTCCCTGCCCTTATCACCCACCTCTCTTGCTCCACACCAGCCACATTGGTTTTCTTACTCAGTGTTCAGTAACATTAGCACTTGTATATACCAGACAGAGTGGTGGAAATAAAACTTTCCCTTATGGAACTTATTATGAGGAGATGGGTGAAGCAAAGACAATGAACACACCTGGCAGAGTCCTACCCCAGGACCTTTGCACATGCAGTTCCTTCTTCATGGACTAGGTTTTCAGGACTCTGTTCTGTTCTAATTATACCTCTTCAAAGGCCTCCCCTTCCCTCTTAAAGATTCTACCTTAGCACTGGCCAGGAGAACTTTCTCTGAGGTACATGTCCTTTCTCTGCACTGTCCAGTATGGAAATCACTAGCCATATGAGGCTACTGAATCTTTAGAATGTGTCTAGCATTGAAAAAGTTTTTGGCTCTGGCTGGTTGGCTCAGTGGCCATATGGAAGTCCTGGGTTCAATTCCTGGTCAGGACACACAGGAGAAGCAACCATCTGCTTCTCCACCCTCTCCTCTGCCACTCTCCCCCTCGTCCCCACTTCTCTCCCTCTCCCACAGCCATGGCTTGATTGATTCAAGCACATTGGCCTTGGGCACAGGATGGTTCTGTGGAGCCTCTGCCACAGGAGCTAAAAATAGCTTGGTTGCCAATCATGGCCCCAAATGGGCTGAGCATTGACCCCAGGTGGGGGTCACCAGGTAGGTCCCAGTTGGGATGCGTGCAAGAATCTCTCTATCTCCCCTTTTCTCACTTAAATTAAAAAGAAAAAGAAAGCCTGACCTGTGGTGGCGCAGTGGATAAAGCGTCGACCTGGGAACACTGAGGTCGCCAGTTCAAAACCCTGCACTGGTCTGGTCAAGGCACATATGGGAGTTGGTGCTTCCAGCACCTCCCTCCTTTCTCTCTTTCTCTCTCTCTCTCTCTCTCTCTCTCTCTCTCTCTCACTCTGTGTCTCCTCTCTATAATGAATAAAAGAAAAAAAAAGATTAAAAAAAAAAAGAAAAACTTAACTTTTTTATCTGTTGATTTTAGAGAGGGAGGAAGCGGAGAGAGAGAAACATTGATTTGTTGTTCCACTTATTTATGTGTGCATTATGGTTGATTCTTATATGTGCCCTGACTGGGGATCGAACCAGCAACCTCTGCACTTCAGGGAGATGCTCTAACCAACGGAGCTATCCAGGAAATGTTCTTTTTTAAAGCTGAATAATATTCCATTGTCTGAATGGACCATATTGTGTTTATTCATTTGTCTGTCAATGAATTGCTTTGGGCTGTTTTTACTTTTTAACTGTTGTGGGTAATGCTGCTTTGAATGTGGGTATATGCAAATCTCTTTGAGACTCTGCTTTCAATCAAATTTTATTTAGTTTTAATTATTTTATTATTTTTTAGTTTTAGTTATTTTATTCTTTTTTTTTTTTAATTTTTTTTCAGAGACAGAGAGTCAGAGAGAGGGATAGATAGGGACAGACAGACAGGAACGGAGAGAGGTGAGAAGCATCAATCATTAGTTTCTCATTGCCATTGCGACATCATAGTTGTTCATTGATTGCTTTTTCACATGTGCCTTGACCTGCGGGCCTTCAGCAGACCGTCGGTCTGCTGGAGCCAGCGACCTTGGGTCCAACCTGGCGAGCTTTTTTGCTCAAGCCAGATGGGCCCGCACTCAAGCTGGAGAGCTCGGGGTCTCGAACCTGGGTCTTCCACGTCCCAGTTCGACGCTCTATCCACTGAGCCACCACCTGCTCAGGCTTATTCTTTTTTTTTTTTAAGTGAGTAGAAGGGACTGATCCTTTTTTTTTTTAAATATTTATTTTATTTTATTCATTTTAGAGAGGAGACATAGAATGAGAGAGAGAGAAAGGGGGGAGGAGCTGGAAGCATCAACTCCCATATGTGCCTTGACCAGACCAGTGCAGGGTTTTGAACTGGCGACCTTAGTGTTCCCAGGTCGATGCTTTATCCACTGCGCCACCACACGTCAGGCAAGTTTTAGTTATTTTAAATCACATAGCTATTGGCTATTGTATTTCCATCATGGCTCTGGAACGGTTGAGGCACAGAGAGGGGGAGTGACTTACCTGAGGCCACACAGCTGAGAAGTATCAAGCCAGGGATTCTAACCAGGCCAGCTGGCTCCTGAGCTAGTGGTCTTGACTGTGATGCCGGATTCAATATTGAACCTTTGGGATCACTAGGGAGCTGGAATCCCTCTCTTGGGCCTCTCTGGAGGTTGGGGTGCAAGGATGGGGCTTCTAGGTATGGAGGGAGTACAGAAGGGCTGATGCTGACCTGACTCGTAGGTCCTGGCGGATACCAAGGAACTCGTGTCTTCCAAAGTGTCAGGGGCCCGAGAAGCTGTCTCCAACACAGTGTCCAGCGCCAAGGACACAGTGGCCAGCCGAGTGACAGAAGCAGTAGACGTGACCCGGGGAGCTGTGCAGAGTGGCGTGGACATGACCAAATCCATGGTGACCAGCAGTGTACACTCAGTCATGGGGTCCCGTGTCGGCCAGATGGTGCTGAGTGGAGTGGACACAGTGCTGGGCAAGTCGGAGGAATGGGTAGACAACCACCTGCCTATGACCGACTCTGAGCTAGGTGAGTGTGGCCCATGGCCTAGGACCCCTCCTTGGACCTCTCGAACTGGGCTCCCCTGGGACACGTGATGTCTGTCCATTTGAATGAACATTTAAATGAACAAATTCTGGGGTTGGGGGCTTGGGAACAACAGAGATTTTGTTCAGGGATTTAAGTGCCTGCTGAGCACTACATCCTGTTTTAGACACAGGCACTATCAATGAGCAAGATGGAAGTCTCTGCCTCATAGAATTGATGACCGAACCGATGACCAGGGCTTGGGAAGAAAAACAGCATTCCAGGCAGGGGGTGGTTCAAGACACAGAAGTTTGCATTTTTAGAGGCCCCATGGGAAGATGGCATTTGAGCAGAGCTGAAGGTAGAAAGGAGCTCGCCATCTGGCTGTGTGAGGAAAGAATGGTCCTGGGAGAGGGAACTGCCCACGTGAAGTCCCTGAGGCAGAACCTTCTTTGGTGTGTTGGAGGAACGGCAAGGAGGCCCCCGTGGCTGGAACAGAATGAGTGAGGAGAGAGAGGAAGTATGGCATGGGGAGGGAAAAGGGGAAGGTCATGCAGGGCAGTGTGTGAGCCAACGGGAGAACAGAGGGTCTTAGCCTGAGGAAAGTGGGAGCCCTGGGGTTTGGGGTACACTGGGGACAGAGGACACACTGAGGCTGAAGGCGGAGGAGGAACTGGACCGTACTCAGGTACTTATGGGTGACCTCTGGTGGCTGCTTCAGGGGGACAGACTGGGAGGCAAGAGTGACAGCTAAGGGACCAGGCAGAGGCAGCTACCCTGGTCTAGGCCAGTGAAAATGGGGCCTGAACCAGGTGGGGGCAGAAATGAAGACAAATAGACAATCTGGGGGTGAAACCAAGGAGACACACCAACCAGCCCTGTTCAAGCCCTGTACTTGTCCTCTCATACCCCTGGCTCTTGGAGTAGGTCTTGATGCCCCATCTGAACGACAGCCCTCCTTTCTACACAGGCCAGGGACTGTCAGTGTGCTGACATGCCAGCCTCCAATGCCCATGGCAGCAAGAGTCCAGGAGGGCTGCAAGTAATTAGACACCATGCTCTATCCAGAGAGCAGCTTGGCCCTGGCCCAGTGTCCGGAGCTGATTGAGGGGCCAAACATTTGGGAGAACAGAAAAAAGGTGAAGATAGACTAGATCAGGGTTTCCCAACTGCAGCACTCACTGCTGACATCAGGGTGGGGTCATCCTGGGCACTGCAATGGGTTGAGCAGTATTTCTGGTCGTCACCCACTTGATGCCAGCTGTACCCCTGGTTGTGACAGCCACAAATGTCCCCAGACATTGTTCAGTGTTCCCTGGGGGTCAGAATTGTCCCCAGGTGAAAAATGCTGCTTTGCCTGTTCTGAAATGTGTATGTGTGTGTGTCAGAGACAGAGTCAGAGAGAGGGACAGATAGGGACAGACAGACAGGAAGGAAAAGAGATGAGAAGCATCAACTCTTCGTTGTGGCACCTTAATTGTCCATTGATTGATTTCTCATATGTGCCTTGAGATGGGGGGTTCCTATAGCAGACCGAGTGACCCCTTGCTCGAGCCAGTGACCTTGGGCTCAAGCTGGTGACCTCGGGGTCTTGAACCTGGGTCCTCTGCATCCCAGTCTGACACTCTGTCCACTGCATCACTGCCTGGTCAGGCTGTTCTGGAACTTTTTATAAATGGAATTGTGTGGTTCCTTGATGAGTGGACAGCTAATCTTTATCTCCACCTCTTTTTCCATTTGGGATTGCCACAGGTTCCTCTTAAAAGTATCACTTATTTCTCTGTAGCTGTAACCCTTCTGTGGAGAAAGTTTTCTGCAATTTTGATTACCCCGAGGTCATTTATTGAGGAAAAGCAGGGAAGTCTATTTATTTTGGTGTCATGGACTGGCTCACCAGCACCCTCCATGGGTCCATAGTGGTTTTTATGTTACAGGTTTGAACGTGTGGATTAACAGAGTATTCCAATCTGACATGTTTACTTTATTGACACTTCATTTGTCCCATTTTTTTGCCACTTGGAGCCCTGCTTGAGTTGGCTGTGAGTCCCCATGATTCTCCCTGAGAATCCTCAATGGAAAGGGGAAGTCCCTTGCTTTCTGGAGAAGTACAGTGTTCTAAGCAGGGCTGCCAATCTTCAGTCATGCAGCATGTGGCTTGAGTGTAACATAACTTGTCCTTTGAGTTTCCAAAACCCACCTGTGAACCTCTTAAGGGGTGGGGCCTGGTTGAGGTCTTCCCTGATGAACCCCAAGTAAGACTCAGCCATGGGTCTTGGCCCCCGAAGGCAGGAGGATAAAGCAGTGTCTGTTGGAGGAAAGTCTTGAGCCAGGCCTGAAAGCCACAGCCCAGAGCAGATTTGAGCAGCTTTGATTTTCTGCATCGATCCACTAAGGACGAAGTCATTGCACAGCGGTGCCTAAGGTGCTGGGTGGTCTGCAGGTGATGGTACAAGGATCTGTTGCAGTGCCCTGTTAGAACTATTGTGTTAGTTGGGGACTTGGGCTAGGAAAATAGCCCTCCTCCCCCTTCTCTGGGGTTCTCCCCTTGGCCAAGGACACTTACCCCTTCCAAGGGGCCTTGCTGGCTTACTCAGACATGCCAGGACTCTGCCACATATCCTTGGCCTAAATTACAAAGCTGCTTTCACTTCAAAGTGCAGAGCTTAGGGGTTCCCAGAGAGCCATGGAGAAGTTCTGGACATCAGCAGGGTGGGTTCAAAGTGTTGCTAGCTTTGGTTAGTCTTTGCAGACCCGCCTTTGGTGGGTTAATAAGGAGAAATCTATTTTTCTCAAATGTGGCTATTTTTATTTTTTTGTATTTTTCTGAAGTGAGAAGCGGAAGACAGACTCCCACATGTGCCCAACCGGGATCCAGCAAGCCCACTAGGGGGCGATGCTCTGCCCATCTAGGGCCTCGTTCCATTGCAGCTGGAGCCATTCTAACGCCTGAGGTGGAGGCCATTGAGCCATACCCAGCGCCCGGGCCAACTTTGCTCCAATAGAACCTTGGCTGTGTGAGGGGAAGAGAGAGAGAGAGAGAAAGGGAGAAAGGAGAGGGGAGGGGTGGAGAAACAGATGATCGCTTCTCCTATGTGCTCTGACTGGGAATCAAACTGGGACTTTCCACCGGCTGGGCCAACCAGCCAGGGCCTTGATACTCTTTTAAAGCAGTTTTTCCAGATTCTTTTAGAAGGGAAATTTATCACTTACTATAAATAAAAAGCCATTATTGTCTGCTATAAATAATAAAAATAGCTAAACATTAATTTGTATGCCTCTTTGAATGTGAGGTAGTCCAAATTTCACACTTCAGACAGCTCTGACTTGGGTGGTGGTGCAGAAGGAGAAACTGAGGCTTACTGGCAAAATCACTTCTGTGTAGACCACAGGGTGGCAAACTTTTTCTTAACAGGCCAGGTAGTAAATTTCTTTTGGCTTTTTGGGCCACACAGTCTCTGTTGCAAGTATTCAACTCTGACATCTGTAGCATGAAAGCATAGACAACAGGTAAATGAATGAGTGGGACTATATACCAATAAAACATTATTTATAAGGGTGGGTAGCATTTGGCCCAGGCTGTAGTTTGCAGCCCCTGCCATAGGGCATTACAAAGCAAGTGAGTTATTAAGTCTGGATTCAAACCCTGATCAGATTACTTACAAAGTACAAACTTATAACTACTGTGTTAAAGTTTGATAGGAACAGGATTAAAATGATCAGGATAGGCAGTTTTCTATGCTATGTCTTGTAACTTCATGAGCACTTTTTTTGGGCTAGATAGCACTGACTTATTAAGGTTGTTCTTGTGTGGCTCAGACTTTTCCTGTCAGGTATCATGGTTAAGAACATGGGGTCAGATGATTGGGCTTCAAGTTCTGATTTGCTACTTTTAAGCTGTGTGACATTGGGCAAGTCAGTTAACCCCTCTGAGCCTCAGTTTTCTCAACTGTAAAAAGAGGAAACAGTGTCTTCCTCACGGAGTTAAGATTTAATAAGAATGCCCGTGAAGCACCTAGAACATTGTGAAAGGTTGGCCACTATTACTGTGTTCCAGGCACTAATACAGGATCAGCTGACTTATTTCTCTAAAGGGCCAGATGATAAGTGTTTTAGTCTCTGTTGGGCAAGAGGCCACATACTCCACTGTTGTAGTTTGAAAGTAGCCAATGACAATATATAATGAACATGCATAATTTTATTCACTGGTTGTACAGAACTGGAGTCAATTTGCATGTGTCCCACACGGTGGTTTACAGATCCTCATGCTAATCTAAAGCCTTTTAATCCTGGGGAGTTTGGTTCTCATCATGCCCATTTTGTAGATGAGGAAAACTAAGGCATGGAAATTCTTCAGTCTGAAACCTCAAAGCTTGCAAGCATCAGACCCACATAAACTTGGGTAGTCCAAGGGAAACCAAGGGCCATACTCTGTAGTGTGCACCAGGGGAGTCTGAACTGTGTGCTGTCTCAATCCCAGCCTTCACAGTGCTTCTCCTGCTTCCCCCCTGCAGCCCACCTCGCCACATCCCTGGAGGGCTTCGATATTGCCTCGGTGCAGCAGCAGCGGCAGGAGCAGAGCTACTTCGTGCGTCTGGGCTCCCTTTCAGAGCGGCTGCGCCAGCGGGCCTATGAACACTCACTGGGCAAACTGCAGCATACCAGGCAGAGGGCGCAGGAGGCGCTGCTGCAGCTGACGCAGGCACTCAGCCTGGTGAGGCCCCGCCCACGGCATGGGCGTACCGCACAGCAGCATTCACATCCATGAACCCTCCCCAAACCTCACCATTCTGCACATCCATCTGGACTGGTTCACGGGGCTGTGGTCCTGGATGCGTTTGCAGAGCTCACGGTAACAGGGTCCCATTGTCTGGGGGGCTTAAACAAGACATTTATTGTCTCAGTTCTGAAGGCTGGATGCCCAAGATGAAGGTGTTGGCAGAGTTTGTTTTTCCTGAGGTCTCTCTTTTTGGCTGTAGGTGGTCAACCCTCTGTGAGTGTGTCTTCCTCTCTCCTCTAAGGACTCCAGTCATACTGCATTAAGACCTGCCCTTATGACCTCATTTTATCTTGATCACCTCTTAACAACCTGATCTGAGTCACATTCTGAGGTCCTGGGGGTTAGGGCTTCAACATATGAATTGGGATGGGACATAGTTCAGCCCCTGACAGGTTGGCTGGGGGTTGGGCCTCTCATGGTAGACTCCTCCTCCAGCTAGCCAGCTCCTTCCCAGGAAGTGGTGTGAGAGATCCAGGTGCAGGGAGAGCACAGAGTATGTTTTCTTTAAAGTCAGTTTCATAGAGGTATAATTTACATACAATAAAAGCCCCCCCTTTTAAGTGTACCATTTGAGGAGGTTTAGAAATACAAATGGACATATCACTACCACCAAAATCAAGATTTGGAATATTTTCATCACCCATAAAGTCCCCCCTGCCTCTTTACAGTCAAATCCCACCACCCAAGCTTTTATTTTTCTGTTCCCTGAAGAGCTAAATTGCTATTATAGTAGTTTCTGTTAACATGAAGTATATCTACTCTCTTTTAAAGTATTTTTTTTTATTAACTGAGAGGCAGGGAAGCAGACAGACAGGCTCCCACATGCACCCTGACCAGGATCCACCTGGCAAGCCCACTAGTGGACGATGCTTTGCCCATCTGGGGCTCCTGCTCCATTGCTTGGCAACTGGGCTATTTTAGCACCTGAGGTGAAGCCGTAGAGCCATCCTCAGCACCCAGGGCCAGTTTGCTTGAACCCTTCAAGTCTTGGCTGCAGGAGGGGTGGAGAAGCAGATGGTCACTTCTCCTGTGTACCCTGACCAGGAATTGAACCTGGGACTTGCACATGCCGGGCCAATGCTCTACCCCTGAGCCAACTGGCCAGGACCTCTTTTAAAATATTTTTAATTGTGGGAAACTACACATAACAGAAAATTTACCATCATAACCATTTGTAGCTACAGCTCAGTGGCCTTAAGGACATTCATGTTGTGTAGCCATCACCACCGTCCATTCTGTTCCCATTAAATACTCCCCCTCCCCCCTGCCCCTGGTGCCCACCATCTGTTTTCTGTCTCTGAATCTGACTCCTCTAGGGACCTCCTATAAAGTGGAATCGCACAATATTTGTCCTCTTATGTCTGGCTTATTTCACTGAGCATACTGTCCTACAGGTTCATCCCTGTTGTAGCAGCTGCCTACATTTCCTTTTCAAAGCTGAACAATGTTCCATTGCAAGCACTTTTTAAGGCTCTACTTTTGTTTCATCTGCTCATGTTCTGTTATCCACAGCCAGTCAGATGGCCAGGCCCAGTTGCAAGGGGAGGGAGAAACAGACAAAATGGGAGGAGCTGCAGAAAATTTGTGGCCACTTCGTAACTATGGAAACAATATGTGAAAACAGCACCCCTCTGCCTGTCCCTCCCCTCACTCAGAAAAGGAAGACTCCACAGGCTCTCTCAAGAGTCCCCCCTCTCCCAGGATGTGCAGGGACTCTGCTGACCTTGGTCAGTCAACTGGAGGCAGCCTCTTTTCTCTCACTTCTCTCTCTCCTGTTCCAGATGGAAACTGTCAAGCAGGGAGTTGATCAGAAGCTGGTGGAGGGTCAGGAGAAACTACACCAAATGTGGCTCAACTGGAACCAGAAGCAGCTCCAGGGCACAGATGGGGACCCAGCGAAGCCAGAGGTACCCACTGTGGTGTGGGGTATGGGGTACTTGGGTCCCTGACTGCCCTCTCTGTATATCTGCTCAATGGACCAGCCTGCCTGGATTGCTTCCCCTGGCCTCACCTCCCATGAACTGCCTTTAGGACTCACTAGCACCTCCTCTGGGAAGTCTGCTTAGTTTTCTAGTCTTGGGTGTTGCTTCTGAACCTGGGACACTTGATAGTGATGTGTCTCAACTTGCTGAATTCTAAGCTATGTCTTGGCACTCCTGTAACTTCCCTCCCCTATCGCAGTATTCATCGAGTCCCTCACATTTACCCACCTGGCTCATGGTAACTGCTAGCTTTCTCTTGTTCCTCCAGTCTTTCCCAATCATTAGCCTCTTGTACCCTGCTCTGACTTTTGCCACCAGTACTGTCACTCATCTCAGCTTTCATTGAATCAACACCTTATACCATTCTCACACCTCATTCTAAATGATAACCCTGCAGTCTTAGGTCTATACTAACACTAGGGCTTCTCAGCTTAACCTCTCTGGGCCTCAGTTTCCCCACATGTAAACAGGACATAGGGTCTTCTGCAGAGTTAAGATGAAATTAGCTAAACTTGTATGTGAATGTTCTCAGCAGTATTATTCACAGCGGCCAAAAGTGGAAACAGCCGAGATGTCCGTTGATGGATGGATGGATGAACAGAATGTGGCCCATCCATACAATGAATGTTACTCAGACATAAAAAGGAGTGAGGCAATAACACTCTTTGTGATGTGAGTGACCCATGAGGACATGATACTTAAAGAAACCAGAAAAAAAGACCATATACTGTATGATTTCATTTATGTGAAATGTCCAGAACAGACTGATCCATATAGTGACAGAATTTATAGTTGCCTGGAATGGGGGGAGGAAGTTCCTTTTGGATTTGATTAAATGAGTTCATAAGTAAAGCACATACCACTACAAAAGTGATATCTATAAAGATACCACGAATATCTCTATAAGTGCACCACTGTTCAACACTCAGACCCAACCTGCTGAAAAATGTCTCCCCTCTCCCACACTGCTGAATGCAGCAGCCAGTGGGTACAGATTTTGACTCTTGTCAACACCTCTTTGCCAGGTTCAAGTCCTAGGCCCTCAGCTGACAGCTCTCAGTGCAGTCTTGTGCTGATCTCTTCCTGGATGGGGGAATTGTCAAGGATCTAGACTGCTTACAACATCTGCCTATAAAGTTCTTCCAGACTCTCCTTTTTTTTTAACTTATAAAAATTCTTTTGAATCTGATCAGGCGGTGGCACAGTCGATAGAGCGTCAGACTGGGACATGAGGACCCAGGTTCAAAACTCCAAGGTCGTCGGCTTAAGCATGGGCTCATCTGGTTTGAGCAGGGCTCACCAGCTTGAGCCCAAGGTTGCTGGCTTGAGCAATGGGTCACTCGGTCTGCTGTAGTCCCCCAGACAAGGCACATACGAGAAGCAATCAGTGAATAACTAAGGTGTCACAACGAAGAATTAATGCTTCTCATCTCTCTTCTTTCCCATCGATTTGTCCATCTCTCTGTCTCTGTCACACACAAAAAAATTTTTTCTTGAGATATAAAAATGTCTTGTACTTTCTAAAACAAATTTTAATTATTGAGATATAATTTGTATACTATACAATTTACTCATGTAAAGTGTACTATTCAGTGGTTTTTTAGTATACAGATGCTCCTCAACTTGCCACGGGTTACATCCCGATAAACCCATCCTAAGTTGAAGATATCATATGTCAAAAATGCATTTGACACACCTAACCCACCAAACACAGCTTAGCCCAGCCCACTGTGAACGTGCTGAAAACACGCACATTAGCCTTTGGTTGGGCGGAAGCCTCTTGCTGCCGCTGCCCAGCACCACAGGAGAGTGCCGACCCATGTATTGCTAGCCCAGTACACGATCCAGATTCAAAATTTGAAGTATGAGTATCGTTTTTGTACCATTATAAAGTTGAAAAATCGTTAGTTGAACCATCAGAAGTCAGAGACTTTCTGTATTCACAAGGTGTGTAACTCACCACAATGCATTTAGAACATTCTCATGATCCCAGAAAGAAACCCCCTACCCATGAACAGTCACTCCCTAACTCCCTCCCCCAGCCCCTGACACCTGCTAACCTGCTTCATGTCTCTCTAGATTTGCTGTTCTGGACATTTCACATAAATGGAGTCACACACCGTGTGGCCTGTGTTTGGCTTCTCTCATTGAGCACCATGTGTTCAAGGTCCATCCATGTTGTAGCGAGTGTCAGTGCTGCACTCCTTTTCATGGCTGAGTAATATTCCAGTGAAGGACCACATTGTGTTGATTCATTCACTAGTTGATTGACATCTAGGATGTTTCCACTTTTGGCTGTTGTGAATAGTGCCCCTCTGAAGACTTGTGTACAGGTTTTTGTGTGGACATGTTTTCATATCAGTGGATTCTAGGAGAGGTACTACTGGGTTACGTAGTAGCTCTGTGGTTTATTATTTTGAGAAACCACCAGTTTCTTTTCTATAGTAATGCACTACTGGCCAGTCCAGGGGCTCCAATTGCCCCTCCTTGTCCACTCCTGTTATTATCTGTCTTTTTTATTCTAGCCATCCCAGTGAGTGTGAAGTATGGGTTTGAGCTGCATTTCCCCAGTGGCTAATGAAGTTAGTTCATGTGCTAATTGGCCATATGTGCCTTTGGAGAAATGTCTATGCCTGTGTTTTAATTTGATCAGTATAGATCTCACAGTTCAAAACCTTGAGAGCTGGTATTCTAAACCACAGTGCTAGGCAGCCTCTCCTGTACAAGAATTTTCCTGAAGGTCAGTGGTAGAACCAGTTTTCTTTTTCCTCGACTTTGGATCCAGTTTTCCCGAAAACTGGTCCTGATCATCAAACCCCTTTCCACCCACCCCAACCCCCGGCACCCTTCCTTCTCAGCAGGTCGAGTCCCAGACACTCACCATGTTCCGTGACATTGCCCAGCAGCTGCAGGCCACCTGCGTATCACTGGGCTCCAGCATCCAAGGGCTGCCTACCCACGTGAAGGACCAGGTACAGCAGGCTCGCCGCCAGGTGGAGGATCTCCAAGCCACCTTTTCTGGCATTCATTCCTTCCAGGACCTGTCCAGCAGCGTCCTGACACAGAGCCGTGAGCAAGTTGCCAAGGCCCGGGAGGCCCTTGACCACATGGTTGAGTATGTGTCCCAGAACACACCCATCACATGGGTGGTAGGACCATTCAGCCCCGGAGTTGCTGAGAAAGCCCCAGAGGAGAAGTAGGATAGACAGGAAGGGGACTCAGAGGTCTCAGTCCTTCCCCCTCTCTGAGCCTAGAGGAAACATGTTCTGAGCCTTACCTCATCAGTCATCAATAGGAGGTTTCCAGAAATTTATTTTCTAGAAGGTTTTGAAGAGATTGTTTTAGAAAGTTCCCAAAATTTCTTTTTCATTGTTTTAAACCAAGGATACAATTCTTCTATCCCACTTCCTTTTCTACATGAACGGCCCTAGACATCAGTCTTTAGCTATCAGATTTGGACTTCTGGTCTGGGAAGTGGGCCTCGTGTGACAGGGTGGAGGTGGTGATAAGGTGGAGGTGGTGTACCTATCTGTATTTTAGAGCAGAGGGGGCTGGGAACTGCCTGCCAAGCCATTGGTGCCTGGGGCTTCAGTGCTGCCTTAATAAATTTTATCTCCAGTTAAATAAAGTGTGTGTGTTTTTTTCCCCAGCAGCTGAGCGATTCTGGAGGTCTCTGGGTGACCATTTGGTCACATCCTTACTTGGCTCACAAGGTTGGGACAGGGGTGGAATTGCTACTGAACCTGAAGTTTGTCACCCAGTGCCTCAGACAGGGCCCATGCTGGTTGTCAGTGATGTGCTCAATGTATTTGTTTGGCCTTGAGTTGATGAATTTGGTCCTTGATGCTGCAGAGGGGAGCAGGGCGCAGGACCCTTGCATCGCCACCCTGGCAAGTGGAATCTGGTTCTGTGTCATGTCTTGTCATAGGTATGTGGCAGAAGCAAGAAGCCTGTTTTCTTGTAGTGGAACTTCCTAGGTGTGTGGGGGAACAGAGTAGACCCCCAAAACATCTACATCCTAATCCCCAGGACCTGCCATGGCAAAGGGAACTATGCAGATGGGATTCAGTTAAGGATTTGGGATGAGAAATGATTCTGGCAGTTACCCAGGTGAGCCATAAATGTCTTGTCTGTTTATTTATTTATTTTTACAGGAACAGAGAGAGAGTCAACGAGAGGGATAGATAGGGACAGACAGACAGGAACAGAGAGAGATGAGAAGCATCAATCATCAGTTTTTCGTTGCGACACCTTAGTTGTTCATTGGTTGCTTTCTCATATGTGCTTTGACCACGGGCCTTCAGCAGACCGAGCACCCCCTTGCTGGAGCCAGCAACCTTGGGTCCAAGCTGACGAGCTTTTGCTCAAGCCAGATGGGCCTGCGCTCAAGCTGGCGACCTCGAGTATTCGAACCTGGGTCTTCCATATCCCAGTCCGACGCTCTGTTCACTCCGCCACCGCCTGGTCAGGCTAACCCAGGACTTCTACATGCCAGGCCGATGCTCTACTGCTGAGCCAACCAGCCTGGGCCAAGTATGTATGTATGTATGTATGTATGTATTTAGCAACCTGGCTGGGACACTGCCCTGTGTTCTAGCAGCTCCATTCCTATGTTTGTACCCTAGCTTTGTGCAGATGTCCACACAAAGACTTGCCCCCAAATGTTCACAGTAGAATGGCCCCCAACTGGAGCATGACCCAAGTGTGCATCTAGAAGAGAACAGATAAGCAAATTGGGGTAGATTTACTCTGTGGAATATTATGCAGCAAAGAACAAAGAAATTACCAATATTCTATATTTGGAACCAGGTGGGTGACTCTCTGGCATGATATTGAGTGAAAGAAGTCAGACACAAAAGAATCCATACTCTGGAAAATAAAGAATTCATATGCTGGTTCCATTTCAATGAAGTTTCAAGAAAAATTCACAAAGTGGTTGTCTGGTGGGTAATGAGGAAGAAGGGGCTGATGGGGAATTTTAAAAAAGTTTATTGCTTTTTAGAGGAGAGAGAGAAAGGGAGGTGAGAGGAGTGGGAAGAATCGACTTGCAGTAGTTGCTTTCCATATGTGCCTCTACCAGGCAAGCCCAGAGTTTCAAACCAGCAACCTCAGCATTTCCGGTTGAATGCTTTACCCACTGTGCCACCACAGGTCAAGCCAATGGGGAATTCTTGAAGATGAAATGTCCTGCATCTTGACCTGGGTATTAGCTACAGGGAGTGTATACACATGCAAGAGTCCACTGAGCTATTCGTTTAAGATTTATATACTTTAATGTCTGTGAATTATACTTTCAACAAGAAAGTGAAAGCAACATGTGGTGGGTAGAGGAAATGAGCCCTCTTGTTCACTTCCAGTGGGAGTGCAAACGGAGCGCAGATTTGGAGAACAATCAGTAGTATTTAGTAAGAGCGAGAATGTATCTTCTCCACATCACAGATGTTCCCCTTCTCAGCAGCTACCCCACAGAAACCCTGTTGACAGGAGCTATTATTACTTTCATGTTATAAGGGAGGGAGACTGTGTACAATTTAGAGGGCTGGCCATTTGCCCCACCTCACAGCTAATAAGTGTCAGAGTAAGGATTTGAACCCAGCACTCAGATTCCCCCCCCCAACACTATTCATAAGCACCACCTTTTAAGGTAGCTATACTTGTGGAGGAATAGTGGAAGCAACCAGCATGTCCACTGACAAAGGACTCAAATTGTGTGAGACCATAACGCGCTTATAAAGAACACGGGGTCCTGGCCAGTTGGCTCAGCGGTAGAGCATTGACCTGGCATGTGGAAGTCCTGAGTTCTTTTTTTTTTTTTTTTTTTTTTTAATTTTTTTAAGACTTTATTTATTACTCATTTTAGAGAAGAGAGAGAGAGAAGAGGGGGGAGGAGCCGGGAGCATCAACTCCCATATGTGCCTTGACCAGGCAAGTGCAGGGTTTCAAACCAGCGACCTCAGCGTTCCAGGTCAGCGCTTTACCCACTGCGCCACCACTGGTCAGGCCGGAAGTCCTGAGTTCTATTTCCTGTCAGGGAACACAAGAAGCACCCATCTGCTTCTCCATCCTTACCCCTCTTCTTTCTCTGTCTCTCTTTTCCCTTCCTGCAGCCTAGGCTCCATTGAAGCAAAGTTGGCCCCGGGCGCCTCCGCCTCAGGTGCTAGAATGGCTCTGATTGAAGTAGAGCAACGCCCCAGATGGGCAGAGCATCACCCCCTGGTGGGCATGTCGGGTGGATCCCAGCCGGGCACATGTGAGAGTCTGACTGCCTTCCCGCTTCTAACGTTGGAAAAATACCAAAAACAAACAAAAAACACAGTTGGGCTACATATATTGGATTAGAAAAATGTTGGAGATGTCAACAGAATAAAGCTAAATATTGATGCCATCTATTCCCAGAGTCAGCAAACTACAGCCACTTTCTGGTCCACCACCTGATTTTCTAAATAAAGTTTTATTGGTACACAGCCACACTAATTTATTGACACATTAAAATTGCAGCATCAGCCTGACCAGGCGGTAGCGCAGTGGATAGAGCGTTGGACTGGGATGCGGAAGACCCAGGTTCGAGACCCCGAGCTCACCAGCTTGAGCGCAGGCCCATCTGGCTTGAGCAAAAAGCTCGCCAGCTTGGACCCAAGGTCGCTGGCTCTAGCAAGGGGTTGCCCGGTCTGCTGAAGGCCCGCGATCAAGGCACATGTGAGAAAGCAATCAATGAACAACTATGGTGTCACAAGGGCAAGGAGAAACTAATGATTGATGCTTCTCACCTCTCCATTCCTGTCTGTCTGTTCCTATCTATCCCTCTCTCTGACTCTCTCTCTCTGTCCTTGGAAAAAAAACAAACAAAAAACAAACTGCAGCATCAGGTTGTTGTAACATAGATGGTCTGGACAGTAATGCCAGCAATAATTACTATCTGGTCCTTTATAGAAAAAAAGTTTAGCCCTGGCCAGTCAATTCAGTGGTAGAGCGTCAGCCCAGGGTGTGGAAGTCCAGGGTTTGATTCCCAGTCAGGGAACACAGAGTGACCATCTTCTCCACCCCTCCCCCTCTACCTCTCTTTCTCTTTCTTTCTCTCTTTCTCTCCTTCCACAGTCATAGCTCAAATAGTTCATAGTCGGAGCAAGTTTGCTCCAGGTGGGTGCTGAGGATGGCTCCATGACCTTGCCTCAGGCGCTGAAATAGCTCTGTTGCCCAGCAATGGAAAAGCTGCCCTAGATGGGCTGAGCATTGCCCTGTAGGGGTTTTGCTGGGTGGATCCCGGTCAGGGTGCTTGCAGGAGTCTGTCTCTGCTTCCCTGCCTCCCTGCCTCCCTGCCTCTCAATAAAAAAGAAAAAGAAAATATGTTTGCTGACTTCTGGCAGATCTGAGTTAAATAGCCAAACCAGATAGAAGACTACTTAATATCACTTTCATGGATTCATGTATACACAAGCAAATTGAGGGAATAGGCACCCAAGTAGAGGGCCACCTCCCTGGTGCAGGCGGAAGATAAGTTGGATAGGAATATAGACCTCAACTGGAATGTGGTCTTTCTTTCACTGAAGCAGGGAAGTGGACAACCTGTCTGCAGATGATCAGATTTACCCATCTGAAGCTCAGGGTTTCCCCTGGAAGTTTCATGCTCCAGCCCTGTTATTTGCTCTGTGCCTGTTTTCTCACCTATAAAATAGACACATTCAGACCTACCTGGAAAGATTAAGACATGGATAAGATGTGTTTGGCTTGGGACATGCACCAAAAATTGGTGATGATGGGAAAGGGGATAGAGGGGCATGACAAGGTGGGTTTAATGCATTTCCCCCCTCCAGTTTGGTGGCCCCAAAAGCAGGGACCACTTCTTTCTAGCTGATGTCTCCCCAAAGTCTGCTCATGCCTAGCACACAGTAGGTGTTCAATAAGATTTCTACCGCATCAGAGTCAGGCAATAAGTATGGCCCCCCTGTGAGGGTTGCATCTATATAACTTCCATTTATACTCCCCCCAAAGTTCACCTCTGGCAGTGACAATACATAGCCCATTGAATTGATATATGACATTTTGTTTTATCCATTCATTCGATGATGGATTACTAATATGGTTTTTAAATATATTATTAAGTATTTATTTTATTGATTTTAGAGAGAGAGGTAAGGAGAGAAAGAGATGTTCACCTCTGGGTGAACTTTGTCCTGAGATCAATCCATGGGCCTCTTGGAGGACCTGATGATGGAGTTCAGGGACAGAGTCCATGAACAGCTGGGGAAATAAATGCACATCTTTGTTTACACTGACCCTAACTGATATATATAATTTCCTTAATTATGAGCGAAGGCAACAGCAGGACTTGACTTGTGACTTTGTCCCCAATTGAAAACCACATGTATTTTTCATATCAGATTGCATTGCTGCAGATGGCTCAAAACAGCTGATACTCATTACCACTACAAAATCACTGCAGTTATTAGATCTTATTAATTAATATGGTGATAAACAGATTTCCCTAAGTGTTGTTTCAGTATAGTTCTATTTCAAAAAAATTTTTAATTTTATTTATTGATTTTAGCAAGAGAGGAATGGGGAGAGAGGAATATTGATCTGTTTCTGTATGTGCTCTGACGGCAGATCAGACCTGCAACCTCTGTGCTTTGGGACGATGCTCTAACCATCCAGCCATGGTGTTCAAAAGCATTTCTAAAGTGATTGTCTTGGCCTGACCTGTGGTGGTGCAGTGGATAAAGCATTGACCTGGAATGCCGAGGTTGCTGGTTTGAAACCCTGGGTTTCCTGGTCAAGGCACCTATGGGAGTTGATGCTTCCTGCTCTTCCCTCCCCTCTTCATTCTCTTTCTCTCTCCTCTCTAAAATGAATAAATAATAATAATCTAAAATGTAAGAAAGTCACCTATGAAAAAAATAAAGTGATTGTCTTACAAGTTCTTTTTTTTTTTTTTACAGGGACAGAGAGAGAGTCAGAGAGAGGGATAGATCGGGACAGACAGACAGGAACGGAGAGAGATGAGAAGCATCAATCATTAGTTTTTCATTGCCATCGCAACACCATGGTTGTTTATTGATTGCTTTCTCACATGTACCTTGACTGCGGGCCTTCAGCAGACCGAGCCACCCCTTGCTGGAGCCAGCGACCTTGGGTCCAAGCTGACGAGCTTTTGCTTAAGCCAGATGGGCCCACGCTCAAGTTTGCAAGCTTGGGGTCTTGAACCTGGATCTTCCGTATCCCAGTCCGATGCTCTATCCACTGCACCACCGCCTGGTCAGGCACAAGTTCATTTTAAGTTAAAAAAAATGTGGTAAAATATAGTTACCATAAAACTTACCATCTTAACCATTTTTAAGTGTACAGCTCAGTGGCACTAAGTATACATTCACAGTGGTCTACAACCATCCTTATCCATTTCCAGAATGTTTCCATCTTCCCAAACTGAAATACTGTAGCCATTAAACCCTAAGAAGTCCCCATCCCTCTCCCCCAGCCCTTGGCTCGCACAGTCTACTTTCTGTGTCTATGAATCTGACTCCTCTAGGGACCTCATATGAGTGGACTCACACAGTATTTGTTCTTCTGTGTCTGGCTTATTTCACTGAGCATAATGTCCTCAAGTTTCATCTGTGTTGTAGCAGGTGTTAGAACTTCCTTTTTAATTAATTAATTATTTTTTTGAGAGAAAGAGAGAGGGAGAGAGAGAGAGGAAGGGAGAGCGATGAGAAGCATCAACTTGTAGTTGAGGCACTTTAGTTGTTCATTGATTGCTTCTCATACATGCCTTAACCAGGGTGCTCAAACTGAACCAGGGAGCCCTTGCTCAACCTTGGCCTCAAGACAGTGATGATTGGGCTTTAAGACAGCGACCATGGGATCATGTTGATGACCCTGTTCTCAAGGCTGCAACCCGGTGCTCAAGCCAGATGTACCCACACTCAAGATGGCAACCTTGGGGTTTCAAACCTGGGACCTCAGTATCCCAGGTCAAGTCTCTATCCACTGAGGCACCACAGTTCAGGCTAGAACTTCCTTTTTAATTCTTTTTTAAAATTTTATTCATTTTAGAGAGGAGACACAGAGTGAGTGAGAGAGAGAGAGAGAGAGAGAGAGAGAGAAAGGGTGGAGGAGCTGGAAGCATCAACTCCCATATGTGCCTTGACCAGATCAGTGCAGGGTTTTGAACTGGCGACCTCAGTGTTCCCAGGTCGACACTTTATCCACTGCGCCACCACAGCCTTTTTAAGGTGGAACAATACATAGCCCATTGAATTGATATACTACATTTTGTTGATCCATTCATCTGATGATGGATTACTAATATGGTTTTTAATATATTTTTAAATGTTTATTTTATTGATTTTAGAGAGAGAGGTAAGGAGAGAAGAGGGGGCGGACACTGAGTTCCTCTTGTATGTGCCCTGGCCAGGGATCGAACTGGCAATGTCTGCACTTCCCCACGATGCTCCACCCAATGGAGCTTTCCAGCCTGGGCTGTTTTTTAAAAAATGTTTTAATAAATGCATTTCAACATAATGTCCTTGTAATATCCTGTATTTTGTTTTATGAATCTACAAATGGTATTTTTTGCGAAGAGGCTCCTCGATTCTCCAGGCAGACAGAGTGGCCCAGACAAAGGCATTTATAATTTTGTGGGGCCTTCCTCCATTAAAACAAAGAAAGAAACACACACCTACCTACATTTTAAGACCGCACTGGTATGAAAGATGTATATATGCCAGACTGGGTTTTATTCATTTTTTTTTTGTTTGTTTTGATTTAAAAATAAATGTAAAGATTTTTGTGGGCCCCCTAAAGTATGGTAGTCCTGAGTACTGCATTTTAGCTATTCCCCTTGGGTATGTCGCCTCTGGGTCCATGACACCCGAAAGGTTAGGACCCCTGCAAATTCTACAACATCACGTTTGCAGCCTCAAGTCATGCCATCTCGCTTCCCCTCTTTCCACCACATGGGTTTCCCCGAACTCCTCCTGGATGGCCACGATTCCGTTCCTCCCAATTTGGGGGCTCCCCACCCCCATTTTCCCAGCCCCTGTTCTATTTTCTGGACTACAATATGACTTATTGAGATGATCTAATTTTAAATTGTGGTTCTTTTCTCACTAGTCTGTCCTCTCTCCCCCTGTCCACGTCCCCTCCAGGGCAGGGCTTTGTCCCTCTTTCCCCCTGTTGTGGTCTCCAGAGCGCGGCAGGAGGGAGGCGATGTGGGGCGTCTGGGGGACTTTCCCGGTCCTGCAAGGAAAGCGTGACCTCATCTCCTTTCCTCCCTCCCACCCCGGGCGCGGAAGGGGCGGGCAGAGGCCTGGAGAGCCAGCCCGCCCGCGCGCGCTCCGCGTTCGGTCCTCCGCCAGGCGGCCCGGCCACAAACCCCGGCCCCGAGGACGCGAGCGGCGAGACCGACCGTCCCCGGGAGCCCGGGTAAGTGGAGAAGGGACAAGGGGCGACCGGGGAGGAGCGTGGCGTACGTCCGGGGCGCCGGCTGCCCCTCGCCAGTGTTCGAGGCCAGCTGCCCCCACCCTCAGAACTTCTGGCGTCCACGCGCCGCGTGGTGGGTGCCCTTCTCAAGGCCCCAGCTCACCTCCCTGGTGATTTATGTCCTCCCCAACACCCCAATTCCTCCCACACCCTAGATTCCTTTACAACACCCCGAATTTCTTCCCAATCCCCCAGATCTCTTCTTTGCCTCAGATCTTTCTCAAACTCCCATTTCTCCCCCATGTTCCTGATTTCTTCCTAAATCTGCTTCCTTTGCCCAGCCCCTTTCTCTTCTGCCCCAGGAGCGCCGCCCCCGATGCCCTCGTCGCCCCTCCTCTCGGCCTCTTAGGATGCCTGAAGCACCACTTTTCCCAGGGGTCCGCAGAATCTCCCTCCACGGTCGGTCCCGTGATACATCCTGGATCAGCTGAGATCGGGAATCTCTAGCCCCCCACCTCCCATCCTTTTCCGTGGGGTCCAGGATTGGTGCTCTGTAATCTGCCCAGTACTGGCGCTGGCACCAGTCAGAGCCCAGGTGGCCTCAGGCGATCGGCAGGGCGCGCGTCTGTGCGTGCGCACACGTCTGTTTTCCCTCAGTGTGGCTAAGGCGGGCGTTTGCTGAAGAGGGTACGACCACAGTGTGGCCCTGGACGTATGGGGTGTGGGTTCCAGAGTTTGGGAGTGGGTAGGTGAGTGGAGCAGGCTTACAAAACTGCTTGGGCCTCTTGTTTCCTCCTTTCATTAAGGGTCATTCATTGTATTTCCAACAAACGTTGGAAACATACCTGCTGTATGCCGGGAGAAACTGTTCAGTGTGCTGGGCACACAGTGGGTACCAAGTAGTGCCCTCATGGAGCCCACAATCAAGACAATAAGCAAAAACTGTGCCCAGAGTGAGTCTGCGTCTGGCTGGCAGGTAGTGTGTGGGTTCTTTGTGCAGGAAACATTTCACAACAGAAGTGCAGGTGATTTTGAGAGTATGTTTATTACAGCTGGGGACGTGCAATGAAGGGAAAGCCTAGAACAGAAGAAGCAACAGGAGAGTTTGGGCGCAGCTGCTTTGGCTCTCTGGAAAGTTAGAGGAAATGAAGGCCTTGGAGACAGGTTCAGGGGTAAGACCAGGGTGAACTGCTGCTGCCCACTGCTCCCCTGGTTGCAAGTCTCCTGTGGATTCTTGAGAATAGAATAAGAAAGAATATGGGAGTGCTCTAGAGAGCATGCCATTGGGCCATTTGTCTTGAGGCTTTTCTTTTTTTTTTTTTAACTGGCTGGAATCCTAGGGTAGAGTCTTAGCAGAATATTCATTAGCTTTTCAGGTGTGTCTTTAATATGTTGATTCATCAAAATGTGCATAAAGAGGAGTCAGGGTTACTTTCTGGTTATTTTTATTTTTATTTGTTTATTTATTGAAGTAGGGGGAGAGAGATGAGAAGTATCAACTCCTAGTTGTAGCATCTTAGTTGTTCATTGATTGCTTCTCATATGTGTCTTAACCAGGGGGTTCCAGCTGAGCCAGTGACCCCTTGCTCAAGCCAGCAGCCTTGGGCTCAAGCCAAGCGACGTTGGGCTTCAAGTCACTGACCTTTGGGCTCAAGCCTATGACCATAGGATCATGTTCATGATCCCATCCATGCTCAAGCCGGTGACCTTGGGGTTTTGAACTTGGGACCTCATAGACAGACAGGAACAGAGAGAAATGAGAAGCATCGATCATAAGTTTTTCGTTGCCGTTGTGACACCATAGTTGTTCATTGATTGCTTTCTCACATGTGCCTTGACCGCGGGCCTTCAGCAGACCGAGCCACCCCTTGCTGGAGCCAGCGACCTTGGGTTCAAGCTGACAAGCTTTTGCTCAAGCCAGATGGGCCCACGCTCAAGCTGGTGAGCTTGGGGTCTCGAACCTGGGTCTTCCGCATCCCAGTCCAATGCTCTATCCACTGTGCCACTGCCTGGTCAGGCTGGTTAGTTTTATTTTTAAAGAAACTCATTAAAGAGGGATTAGGACCTAGGCTGGTCTGCTCTGGGATGGTCTGCAAAGTATAATCTATTTGCTCTTAAGTGTCCTTGATTAGGGAAAGTAAAACCTTGTGATTCGTTAGCTGGCTATAAATTGTTCAAATTGTTTGGCCTTGTTTAATTATTTTGTCTCAGTTTCCCTTATGCTACTTGTCAAGGAATCCCCCTAGCTTCTTACTGTCCTGCTTTAATAGCAATGTGTGCCAAATGGGTGAATATCAGGTAGCTTCCCCTCTGGCCTGGCCTGACCTGAGGGTTCCTCAGAACCAGGTGTGTAAAGGGGCCTGCACATAGTAAATGCTCAGTAAACATTCATTGAATAAACTGCCCTTTTGCTTTCCTATACATCTGTCAGAGGCAGTCTGGCTATGTTGTGCTTTCCAGGTCTTATAACTGTTAGAATCCATGGAATCCGAAAAAGACCAGCGTACAGGCTTTAAAGTAGTGGTTCTTAACCTGGGTTCTATCGAACCCTAGGGGTTCGATGAGTCGGTCTCAGGGGTTAGGAGAAGAAGCCTCTGCCGCAGAGGCCAGAATAAAGTAATACTATAATTTGTTGTGAGTTCATGCACTTTGTTGGTTTTGTTCTTTGAGCAAGGTGATGTTCATGCATGGCTCATTTTGTGCACCAGTAAAAAAACATATACCTATGTCTTGAATTTGGAAAAAAAATCATATTTTATTTATCACTAAAGAAGGGTTTGGTGAATGCACATATGAAACTGGTGGGTTGGGTACCTCAAAAAAGGTTAAGAACCACTGCTTTAAAGGAAAGAAACCTGCCAGACTGGCTCACAAAGGGAGTTGCGCCTAGTACAGGGTTGAACTGGGTTTTAAGGGTCTTTTCGGGCAGGGGGAGTGAGAAGGGTTGTGGGCATCATCTAATTGGCTGCTGGACAAAGGATTATGACATCAGACATTCCTTTGGGGTTGGTCATCTGCTGCAAGCCCTAAAAGGAGACTTATTGGCAGGGTTAAAGAAATGAAACCTAAGAATAACATTTCTTAGTTAGCCAAAAGGAGTGAATTGTGCCCCTACTATGCACCAGTTCTGGTGGGAAGATATTAGACTCATTGTCTTGTTGGGGAGGGAGGATTCAAATAGGAAACATTTTGCACATGTATTGTGTACCAAGCCCTGTTCTGTCCATTTGTAGGTTTATTCAGTCAGTAAGTATTATTTAAGCATGTACTATGTGCCAGTTACTGGAGATACAACTGTGAACAGGACAAACATTCCTGCCTTAGTGGTGCTTACTCTCGTAGAAAGTGATGCATATTCAACCAAGTAAGCAAATAAAGCAAGTGTCAGCTGGTGAGAAGTTGAAAAGAGGAGAAAAAAAAGCAGGGAGCATGGTAGAATGGGGTTCTGTGTTAAGCATGGTAGCCAAGGTCTGCCCTTGATAAGGGGGTGAAATGTGAGCTGAGAGCTGAAGGAGGCAAGGGTGCCTGCCAGCTGTTTGTGTGTCTGGGGGTGTTCCAGGCTGAGGGAGCAAGCCAGAGCAAAAGCTCTGAGGCAGGGTCCATTCAATGAACAGTGTGGTTGGGTCAGAGGGAGTAAGAGGAGAATGGAAGGAGGTGAAGGCAGGGAGGTGACGGGCCTACAGGGAGAACTTGATCAAGTGAATCATGCATAAAACATTGATTACTTCCTCCTGACCCCAGGTCAGCTCCTCCCACATAGCCTGAGTCTCAAGCATTCATGCCAGAAGCCTAGGCCTCCTCTCCTCCTTCTGTTCCCCTCCCCATCTCCAAATTATTTACAGACCTAACCATTCCCATCTTTCCTCCAGCACCCATCACTGCTTACTTGAACCGGTGGTTACCGCCACCTTGGTTCCCAGAACCTCTGCTCCAGTCCTTGACCCCAACAGTCTGTCCTCCCTTGTGGTAGCCCCTCTGGACTGTAAGCTCCTGAGTCAGCTCCTGCCCCTACTCTGTCACAGACCTCCATGGCTGCCATCTCAATGGGGTAAAAGCCCAGGTCCTCCCCACCACCACAAGGTCTGCCATTGTCCCCTGCCCTCACTTCCTCCCCTGCCCCCACTCTGCTTTAACCACGCAGGCCTCCTTGCTGTTCCTCCAACATACCAGGCAGTCCTCCCCCGGGGCCTTTGCACATGCTGTTCCCTCTGCCTGGATTTTGTATAATATATAATATATATAACATAGATTGTATATAATTAATATACCCACTGGACTATCAGCTCCAAGAAAAAGGAATCTGTTTCTGTTGTTTTCTTCTTTCTGTCCTGGTATGTTCAGTGGTGTCCATTACATAGCAGAAGCTGAAAAAAAATTTTTTTTTTTTTTTTAATTCTCAATAAGTCATTTATTTGAGACATCCCATACATGTCTCTTTGTTCTTTCTGGTGTTTATAAGGATGTTTTCTATTGACAAAATTAATACATGTTTCTTTTAGAAAAGTTGAAAGTTTAAGAAAATATAAATATTCCATAATTTTAGCACTCACAGATAATCACTGGTAAAATTTTGTTAACTTTCAATTTTGTTTTTAGAGGGTGCATATATTTTGTTTGTTTAAGGAATTGGAATTATATTTTATAAAAACTTATAAGCTGCTTTTTCCACTGAACATTTCCTCAGGACAACTAAATATATCTTCAAAATATGATTTTTACTAGCTGCATAATAGTCTATATTATGTATACCTTTATTGGTTTAATATTGTTAGACATTTAACTTTTCAATTTTAACTATTATGTGATAATATAAGGATATTTCTTTTTATTTTTAATTTTAATGGGGTGACATTAATAAATCAGGGTACATATGTTCAGAGAAAACATCTCCAGGTTATCCCGACATTTAATTATTTGCATACCCATCACCCTAAGTCAGATTGTCTTCTGTCACCTTCTATCTGGTTTTCTTTGTGCCCCTCCCCTCCCCTCTACCCCCTTCCTCTCCTCCCTCCCCCTCCAACCACCACACTCTTGTAAATGTCTCTTAGTCTCATTTTTATGTCCCTCCTATGTATAGAATCATAAAGTTCTTGTTTTTTTCTGATTTACTTATTTCACTTCGTATAATGTTATCAAGGTCCATCCATTTTGTTGTAAATGATCCGATGTCATCATTTCTTATGGCTGAGTAGTATTCCATGGTATATATGTCCCACATCCAGTCATCTATTGAAGGGCTTTTTGGTTGTTTTCATATCTTGGCCACTGTGAAGAATGCTGCAATGAACATGGGGCTGCATGTGTCTTTACATACCAGTGCTTTTGAGTTTTGGGGGTATATACCCGTATACCATATGCTGGGTCATATGGTAGCTCTATTTTTAGTTTTTTGAGGTACCACCATACTTTCTTCCATAGTGGTTGTACTACTTTACATTCCCACCAACAGTGGATAAGCGTCCCAGGTCGACGCTTTATCCACTGCGCCATCACAGGTCAGGCTGAAAAATTCTTAAATGAATGAATACCATGTATGAATCCTTTCCTTCTCACACACCTACCTCATTTATTTATCATGCAACAAATAGGTTTAGAATTTTTCCTCCACAGATGGCACACCGACCCACTTTTTTTTTTATGCTAACAAGGTCTCTTAAAAGTACTTGAACTGGGCCTGACCTGTGATGGCACAGTGGATAAAGCCTCGACCTGGGAACGCTGAGGTCGCCAGTTCAAAACCCTGCACTGGTCTGGTCAAGGCACATATGGGAGTTGATGCTTCTAGCTCCTTCTCCCTTTCTCTCTTTCTCTCTCTCTCTCTCTCTCTCTCTCTCTCCTCTCTAAAATGAATAAAGTAAAAATAAATTAAAAAAAAAAGTACTTGAATTGGATGCCAACTTGGTAAAACTTAGAAGCTTCCTGAAAATCCGAATATCTAGCTTCTCTTGAAATATTAGCAGATGTGGTCCCGCTAAGCCCATTTGCTGTCACAGCAGTATACACAAGTCAAGGCCACTGCATCCAGACAGGTCCAAGGTGGTTTTGGTGTTCCGGTTCCCTCTCACTGGGGTAACTACCCAAATCCTCCCTAAGGCCCACCTGAGCATGTGGGTGATGAGCTCTTTATGACCTGCCCCATTCTCACCCTCCCCTAACCTCCTTCCTTCCCACCCTTGCTCACTCGTTCAGCCACATGGACTTCCTTAATGTTCCTCCAGCATGCCAGGCACAGTCTTGCCCCAGGACCTTTGCACAGGCTGTTTTCTCTGCCTGCCTGTTTTCTCTTCCCTCAGTAGACCCCAGTGTTCAACTCTCTCCCCATTTTTGTCTTATTGAAATCTCTCTTTTCATTGAGGCTTTCCTGAATCACGGTGTTTAAAACTGCGAACACCCACCCTCGATTCTGGGTGTTCATGACCTTTCTTCCCCCATTATGTTTCTTCATAGCATTTATCACCAGCTGATATACTGAGAATTCCACTCATGTATTTGTTGATTGTTCCCCACACTAGGAAGTCAGATTCAATTGTCTGGGTCTCTGCTGTTATTTTCTCCCAGCTGGCATGTAAGTGTGTTAGACCACTTCCCTTTCTTAAATGGCCAGGCAACCACTGATGCCCTTATATCCTTCCTCCCAGTGCTGCCCTTCTCTGCTCCAGTCCTGTCGTCTGCTCGGTCATGCCCCCTCTCACCTCCGCTCCCTGATGCTGGAACCCCCATGCTGTCTCTTTACTGCAGCTGACCTTCCTGGAATCACCGACCTTGGCCCTGGGGTCCCAGTGGACCATATGATATCTGCTTAAAATGAATTTTTAAAAAATCCTGAATCATATGTACAGTGAGGTCTGTGATTTGTCAGCAAAAGGGAGTTGATCAGCTCTTGGTCTAGGCCCCTCGACATCAGTACTTAGCAACATTTGGGGCCCACTCACTCTCTGCGGTGGGCTCTCCTGAGCATGTGGGTGATGAGCAGCACAGAAGCACTGTTCTAGGCTGTAGGTACTCACTGTGGGTATAAGGAGGAGAAGACAGTAGGCCTTGGCCCCGTCTAACCAAGGGGCAGATCCAGTGTTCTTGGCCACCTAGAATGGACCTATGGATGTACTTTTCCCAAGTCTGAACATTACATGCTTTATGTACCTGGTTACTTAAATTACGGGGTTTTGTGATATTTTCCATATTGTTTTTGCTATATGCCCTTGGAAAGGCCTTCTCTCTGAGCCTGTCTCCTCTCCACATCATTAGGAGGATATGAGTACCAGGCTCACTTGTTCATTCAACAAGTGTTTGGACCTGTTTTGTGGTTCAGTGGCCCACGAGTGCCCAGGAGAACTTGGCCCACCCCCTCTAGTGCCCACTGGTCAGAAGGCAGATATTAAATGCAGAAGATTTAATACAAAAGGAAAGTTTACCCAGTGGCAAATTCTGTTGTGGGAGGCACTGGGTGATGTGGGAAAGACACATGGACAGGGAGCTGAGGTGGTTGTGGAGGGCTCCACTGTACCTGGGAGCTGAGGGATGACAGTAAGGTCACCCAGACAAAGGTCTGGGGACAAGGTGCTCCAGGCAGAGGGAGCAGCTCCTGCAAAGAGCCTGAAGTGGAAATCAACATAGCATTTTCTTTTTTTTTTTAACAGGGACAGAGAGAGGGACAGACAGACAGGAATGGAGAGAGGTGAGAAGCAGCAATCATTAGTTTTTCGTTGCCATTGCGACACCTTAGTTGTTCATTGATTGCTTTCTCATATGTGCCTTGACCTCGGGCCTTCAGCAGACCGAGCAACCCCTTGCTGGAGCCAGTGACCTTGGGTCCAAGCTGGCGAACCTTCGCTCAAGCCAGATGGGCCCGCGCTCAAACTGGAGAGCTCGGGGTCTCGAACCGGGATCCTCCGCATCCCAGTCCGACTCTCTATCCACTGTGCCACCGCCTGGTCAGGCCAACATAGCATTTTTTGATAATAGAAGAGGACATGGCCACCACATGGCTTGGCAATGCTGTTAAGCATAGAACCAACACATTGTAATGGTTAGCACACCACATGAACAATGCCAATCGGTGGGATTCAGCTGGTTCGTACCAGTTCAGCAGAACCAATACCTAAGTTTTAGTTGAGTTCTGCAAACAAGTTGTTAAAATGTCACTCATGCCTGACCTGTGGTGGCGCAGTGGATAAAGCATCGACCTGGGAACACTGAGTTCGCCAGTTCAAAACCCTGCACTGGTCTGGTCAAGGCACATATGGGAGTTGGTGCTTCCAGCTCCTCCCCCCTTTCTCTCTCTCTCTCTCTCTCTCTGTCTCCTCTCTAAAATGAATAAAATAAAATAAAAAATGTCACTCATAATCAGGGTTCTCTCTAAGGTGGGGTGCCAGGGCAGCTGCCTAATGTGGAGATCACAAATTTACATTCCTTACTCTTTTTTTTTTTTACAGGGACAGAGAGAATCAGAGAGAGGGATAGATAGGGACAGAAAGACAGGAATGGAGAGAAGTGAGAAGCATCAATCATTAGTTTTTCCTTGCCGTTGCGACACCTTAGTTGTTCATTGATTGCTTTCTCACATGTGCCTTGACCGCGGGCCTTCAGCAGACCAAGCAACCCTTTACTGGAGCCAGCGACCTTGGGTCCAAGCTGGCGAGCTTTTGCTCAAGCCAGATGGGTCTGCACTCAAGCTGGCTAGCTCGGGATCTCGAACCTGGGTCTTCCGCATCCCAGTCCGATGCTCTATCCACTGCGCCACCGCCTGGTCAGGCTCCTTACTCTTTTTTAAAGTTCATCTGTGCAACAACGTATTCTAAGTGTCCATGGTAATGTTTATTCTGTCCATAGGTGAAAAAAATTGATGCCAATCAAAAAGCAATATGGAAACATCTTAAATAACATTTTATTGTTTTTTGTCCGGTATTAATATTTCTCATTAATATTTTAAAACTCTTATAACATAGTCTAGTTTTGTGTGCATCTTTTATTGTTCTTATTTAAGTATCAAATGCATAAAATAATAAACTACCTTTTGGCATATCATTTTTCTATATTTAAAATAGTCATTAGGGCAGAAAACCGGTTGTTCAATTATTTGAATGCCACCACTGATTCCACTTACATCAGTCTGGTGTATATAGCTGTGTAACAAATCACCCTGGAACTTTGTGGCTTAAAATCAACAAGCATGTATAATCTTACACGGTTTCAGAGTGTCAGGAGTCTGAGGGCAGATAGATGGGTGGTTCTGTCTTGGATAAGCACCTTTCCTGAGGGCACAGTCAAGCAGTCAGCTTAGGCTGCTTCATCTGAAGAGTCTACTGGGGCTGGAATCAATGGGAGTCCAAGCTTGCTCCTCATGTGGCTGGTGGCAGGGGGCCTCAGTTCTTTACCATGTGAGCCTCTCAACAGGGCAACTCACAATATGGTTTACCCCCAATGGCATGACAGAGAAAGAGTGTTACTAAAAAAAAGCCAGTGGCCCTGACCAGGTAGCTCAGCTGGTTGGAGCATTGTCCCTATGAGCCAAGGTTGTGGGTTCAATCTCCAGTCAGGGCACATACCGAGATCAACCAGTGAATGCATAAATAAGCGGAACAACAACAGGTTGAGGTTTCTCTCCCTCTTCCTCTCTCTCTAAGATCAATTTTAAAAAAAAGAAAGAAAGAAAGCCAGTGTGTTTTATAACTTAATGTCATGAGTGACACTCTGTCAGCTCTGTCATATTCTCTCAGTCACAAAGATCGGTTCTGACACAGCGCTGGAAGGATGACCGAAGGCTGTGAGTACCTGGGCATGGGGCTCACTGGGCCACCTAGGAGGCTGACTACTTTCTTTTCAAACATGTTTTGAGCACCTGTTGACTTCTAGTCAATGGACCCAGAACTTTCCATACATTAACACAACTCAGTTCCTGAAGCAATCCCACAAGTGGGCTTATTATTATCATAATAGGCAGTGTAGTACTGTGGTTAGACACACAACCTCTGGAGCCCAACTGCTTGTGTTTAAATGTTTTATTTATTTATTTATTTATTTTACTGGGACAGAGAGAGAGTCAGAGGGAGGGATAGATAGGGACAGACAGACAGGAACGGAGAGAGGTGAGAAGCATCAGTCATTAGTTTTTCGTTGCTGTTGCGACACCATAGTTGTTCATTGATTGCTTTCTCATATGTGCCTCGACCGTGGGCAAGTGACTTCACCACTGTCAGTCACTTTTTTTATTTGCAGATAAGGGAAAATAGTAGTGTCTTTCTCTTGGGTGACGCTAGGCAAATTTCCTCTTTGCAGAGGAGGAAACAGGTTGAGGAGGTGACACGTCTTGCCCAAGGTCTCCCTGACATGATAGGTCATGATGGCTTTTGAAGGCAGGCAGGCAGGGTGTCTAGGCTGCTTCCCAGGGCTCCCCGCTTTCTGGTGGTAACCCTATGTTTCCTGTGTCCCACAGGTTCGCTCCAGTATTCCCTTGAGTCCGATATGGTGAGCGGGTAAGGAAGGCCGGGCGTGCAGAAAGGCAGGTGTGTGTGGAACATGCCTCCATCAGCCAGTGCTTCTCCTGTCATCAAAGCCTGCACCCATCTTGCCCATGGCCTGCAAGAGTCCCTCGCTCTCCAGTGCCTTTGACATTCTAGGCGCAGCAGGCCAGGACAAACTCCTCTATCTTAAGCACAAGCTGAAGACCCTGTATGCGGGCTTGCGGGGGGCGGACCTCCTGCACGCCATGGTGCTCCTGACACTGGGCCAGGAGACTGAGGCCAGGATCTCCCTGGAGGCCCTGAAGGCAGATGCGGTGGCCCAGCTTGTGGCCCGCCAGTGGGCCGGCATGAACAGCACTGCCCAGGCCACAGAGGAGCTCCCAGACATATCCTGGGCTGTTGCCCAGGTGTACTACCTGCTTGCTGAGGAGAAGCTATGCTCGGCCCCAATGCGGGATGAAGCCTACTGGGCAGCCCTCCAGGCTTTCAGCTCCAGGAATGACCCCCAGCTCAGGGAGCTCCAGGAAGAGGCCCTGGACCGGTGTGGGTGGGACATCGTAAGGGACCCTGGAGGCTTCCAGTCCCTCCACTCTGCTCTGGGCTGTCTCCTGCCATCCTCAGCATTGCCCTCTGGGACCCGCAGCCTTCCTCAGCCCATCAAGGCGCCCTCAGGCTGGAGCAGGGGACGCTCCCTGAGATCCGCAGGCAGCCCAGCCTCCCTGGCTAGCAACTTGGAAATTAGCCAGTCGCCCACCATGCCCCTCCTCAGCCAGCACCGCAGCCCCCATGGGCACAGCAAGCTGTGCGATGAGCCTCCGGTTCCCGAGCCTGTCCCCACAGGCTGCCAGGAGCCTGAGGAGATGAGCTGGCCTGCATCAGGAGAGACTGCTGACACCCTGGTGCCACCAAATAACCCAGCCCCTAGGCCTCCTGAGGTGGCCTTAGATGCAAGCCCTGCTGACCTGTCCAACCCCTCGGAAGCTCCAGACACCAGCACCCACTACCCGGTGGAATGTACAGAAATGTCACCAGCTCCCAAATCTCTCCCCCAGAACCAAATTTCTCCCCCTAGAAGCACCTGCCCTGTCAAGGACCAGATGCCACAAATTCCCATGGAAGATACCACTTCCCCGACAGCCCAGCCATGCCCACCAACCCCCTCCGCTCCAAAGACATCCCCTCCCTATCCTTCTCCATCAACTCCTTGTTCCGCTGACCCCACCTCTTTGAACCCGTGCCCTCCTTCTGCTGAGTTAGAGTCGTCAGAGCAGAAATTCTATAATTTTGTGGTCTTACACGCCAAGGCAGATGAGCACATTGCCCTGCGTGTCCGGGAGAAACTTGAGGCCCTGGGTGTGTGCGATGGGGCCACCTTCTGTGAGGACTTCCAGGTGCCTGGGCGCGGCAAGCTGCGCTGCCTGCAGGATGCCATAGACCACTCGGCCTTCATCATCCTGCTGCTGACTGCCAGCTTTGACTGCTGCCTGAGCCTGCACCAGGTGAGCCAGTCACTGATGAACAGCCTCACACAGCCAGGGCGGCAAGACTGTGTGATCCCTTTCCTACCCCTGGAGAGTTCCCTGGCCCAGCTCAACCCGGACACGTCCAACCTGCTCACCAGCCTGGTGTGGCTGGACGAGCACTCCCCGATCTTTGCCAGGAAGGTGGCCAACACCTTCAAGCCCCACAGGCTGCAGGCTCTGAAGGCCAACTGGAAAAAGGAACAGGATGTTCGGGCCCTGCGGGAGCAGCGCCAACACCTGGACGGTGAGCGGCAGCAGGCAGCCATGTTTGATGCTGCATACTCAGCCTACCTCCAGACCTGCTTGTCTTGGCAGGCACAAATGGAGAGGCTCCAGGTAGCTTTTGGGAACCACATGACATTTGGGGCTCAGTTGCCCTCTGGAGCTCAGGTGCCCTATGGGGGCCAGGGGCCCCTGGGAGCCCAGCCAACCTTTCCTACCTGGCCCAGGCATCAGCCACCAACCCCGCGTCCACGGCTGGCTGACACCTCCATCCCAGCCTTCCCACAGCCTCCGGTTTTTCCGCAAGCCTCATCTGTGCCCCCTCACTCCCCGGGGCTTCAGCCTCTCATTATCCACCATGCACAGATGGTGCAGCTGGGGCTCAACAACCACATGTGGAACCAAAGAGGGACCCAGACCCCTGAGGACAACACTCAGGAAGCAGAATGACCAAGTAACGAAGCCTGATGACCTTGACTTCAGACCCCCTTTGGGCTGGACCTTGGAGATGCCCTCATCTCCGGTGCAGTGGAAGATGGGCTCATCTGCTATTTTCAGGACATTGCTGGGGACACCTTCATTTCTCAGGAAATCATGCAAAATGGGCCCTGATGACTGGCTCTTGGGGAGGCCAGAATTGGACATGGTATTTACAAACTCTCTGGATGGTGGTGGTGGAGATGGGCTAGGGGATATTAGTACGGTGTTTTAATTATAATAAATATTTATTGAATACTTCTCTCGCACCGCTATCCTCTGGGAGACCTCTCCTGGGCAATTTGTTAAGAGAAAAATGTGCCTACTGTACCCAAAAAAAGGGAAACTGAAGAGAAAAACTCACTTCTCCCCATGAATGGCATGAACCAGAAATTTCCTGTATTTGCTCATTTCATTGGCCAGACATATAGTCACAGGCTCCTCTCCAGCTACAAGGGTAACTGGGGAATGCAGTCTTCTGCTTGGTCGTGTGCTTTGCTAAAAGCTGTTCTAATACTAGAGGAGGTGGAGAGAAAAGACGCTGGGGGATATTTAGCAGTTTCTGCCTCTTTTGGGAGTTGTGTGTGTGTATGTGGGGGAGTGGGGCGGGGGGGGGGGGGGGGGGATGGTCTGGCCTGACGCTGGGCTCACCAAGGCTGGCCTCAGATTTGACTGTGTGATTTTGGGCAAGTATCCTCACCACTCTGAGCCTCTATTTTCTCAGAAGTGGGTTTATAATTCCACTGTTTCAAGTTCATCAGTAAAGCATTCTCTAACACTGAAACACCAGGGACAGTGTAAGGGCTTATTAAAACTGCATATGACCGGTAGGAAGGGGATTCATGTTTTCTTGAGGAGAGGAATAGAATTAACATTTGTTTAGCACTCACCACTTAACGATTCTGGAGGCTTTAAATATCTAACCATCTTCTAATCTCCCAAAATGACCCCCAAGGTAGAAGATGCTATGGTTGGACCCCTTGTACAGATGGGGAAACTGAGGCCCAGAGAGGTGAATTCTGGTCCCGAAAGTCATGGGTTGGAACTGGAGAGATTACAATTGAGGAAGCCAAACTTCCAAGGGAGGAAATGATGGGAGGGCTTAGGGAGGAATTTGGGTGGGCTGAGCCAAATAGCTAAGGCTCCCTCCACCCAGCTGTCTGATTTGAACATTTACTTTGCACCTACTTTCCTCCAGTGCCTGCCACCCCCTCAAGAGCAGGCCTGGTGTGAGTCACCCAGGCTGTCATTCGCCACTTGCTTTTGTGGCTGACTCAGACTTTGTCAAGGTTCTAATCCTGGCCTCCCAGCAGCAATGAAGTGAAACTTGTAGGAGGAAAGTCTGAGATTAGATTTTGGGGTGGGGTAGAGTAGGCAGGGTTTTGGAGATAGAAGGTGACAGGCAAGAGAGAGCTGCACATAACTGGAGAGTGGCAGTGAATATTTGCTTATCTGACCAACATTTATTGAGTGCCTGCCAGGATCTTCCCAGGAAGCGGGGTGCAGTAAGGGCAGATGTGATTGCCCCTTGCTCTCTTTTCAGTTGGAGGAGAGGAGAGCCACGAATGAGTCATCAAATAAGGAAGAAAGATAACAGGGTGAGGTGATAGGAGTAACCCAGGAGAACTTTGATCGGGGTGCTAGAGAAGGCCTCTCTGAGGAGGTGGTATTGGAACTGGAACCAAGACCTGGAAAAAGAGGAGCTGGCCGTGCAAAGAACTGGTTGGGTTGTGGGGATGATCTGGGAAGAGGAAACAGGTCCTGGAATAAGGCCGTGTTTGGCCTGTTGGAAGAAGACTAAGTGGCTGGAGGGAGGTGATGGCTGGGAGAAGCAGTTCATGTAGGGCCTGTGGGCCACTTAAATGACGGGTTTCCCCCTCCCTCCCACCCAGGAAGGTGGGAGCCCTCGGGAGCTGTGGACTGAGAAGGGCAGGACCTGATTCAGGTGCTCACAGAGCTAGTGGCTGCTGTGGGGAGGACAGACTGGGGGCCAGGGTGGGAGCTATGGGACTAGGGCAGATGGGTGCATTTCATTCTCCCAGCAGCTCCAGAAGCTGGAGATTATCGTTGTCCCCAATTTGCAGATGAGGGAACTGAGGCCAAGAGAGATGAAGTGACTTATCCAAGGTCATACAGCTTGTAAGTAGCCTTCAAGGTCAGAATAAACAGCCTGGGATCTCTCAACTAGATTGTAGCCCATACAGGCTGAGCAACCTGTTAATTCATTGCCTCAATTTTTAAATATTTGAAATATTCTTGTTAATTTTAGTATCTGTTAATTCATGGTTTCTCTACCACAACCTGTCCAGTCCAAGAGAGCTGGGGCCAGATCTGTCTTGCTCACTATGGTGTTTCAGAAACTCGGACAGGGTGTGGCACATGGTAAGTTCTTGGTAATTGAGTCATTTTGACAATTATTGAACACCTGCTGTGTGTGAGCCTGTGGGGGATTCTGGGGATGCAGACCTGTTACCTGCAGTGAGTGAGAAGGTGGATTCATCTATTCACTTATCCAACCAACATTTATTGAGGTCCTACTGTGTGCAGGCCCTGTGGGCACAGTGGAGGGGTCACCCCTGGACGTGACCCACAACAACCCTGCTCTCTCTTTTCAGTGTGCATGGCTCAATGCCAGAGACAGAGACTGTTATGGGGTAATTAGGGCTGTGATGGGGAACAGTAGGGGGCTGCTGGAACCCAAAGGGGACCCCTGGCTAGCCTCGGGGACTTGAGAAGCTTCTGGAAGGAGGCAGTAAGCTGAGACCTGAGGAATGAGCCATGAGTTGGGAAAAGTGCTCCTAGAGGTGGGCAGAGCCTGGCAAAAGCAGGGAGACCACATAGGATAGGGCAACTCCAGTCAGTGGGGCCACAGTTTCCCAGAATTGGAGGCTCAGCTATAATGCCTGCTGCCCCAGCGCCCCGGGTGGCCATCACCAGCTCCAAGGCCAGCCAGCCCCACATGCCCACGTGGCCTTGGTGTTTCCTAGGGAAGTCCTGTGTTCTCTCTAGGCCAAACAGCCGTAAAGAAAAATAGAAAAAAAAATTTGAATTGTTTCCCTTTTAAAAACTTTGAAATGTAAATAAATAACAGATAATTTGTTTTTGGATGTCAATAGCTGTGTCCTAGCTTGGAATGATGTCTTTCTGAGATGGTTGGATAGCTTACAAATGTTCTCCCACTCTCTAGGCCCAGGGAGGATAGTGCTTTGCCCAGTGTCACAAGACATGCACAGCTACAGTTTGGCTTGGACAGAATTGAGGTAAAGGAATTGGGCTGCATTTGAATCTCACAAATTTATGTCTCCAGCCCAGTCTTGTTGTCCCACTGCCTCGTGAGACACAGGGGAAGTGAGAGACCTCCCCGCCCAACTCCGCAGCCTCCCCAACAGTCAACATAGCACTGCACACAAATAATCAACAGATGTGTATACTTTAAATTGTTTCTGTTGAACAAGGAATACATTCCCATGATTCACAATTCAAAAGGGACCAAAGAGGAGTCTGGGTAAAGTTGCTCTCTCTTCCCTGATTTGTATTCAATCCCTGCACCTCCACAGTGTGACCTCCCTCCAACACCTCTGAATACTGGTCAAGTTCAGTCTCCCATCTGCCCACAGCCCTCCCGGGCTCCCACCTCCATCCCTTGGACTAAAAGCCCAAGCCTTCACAGCAACCCAGAAGGCCATGCACTACCTGCCCCCATCCCCTCCCTGCCTTCACCTTCCCCCTCTCCCCCTCTCTCATTTTAGTCCAGCCACACAGGCCTCCTCACACACAGCCTGGTCCCGCCCCAGGGCTTTTGCACAGACTGTTCCCTCTGCTTGGAATGTCCTTCTGCCAGAAATCTCCATAGCTCCCTCCTCACCTCCTCCAGATCTTTGCTCAAATGTCACCTTCTCAATGGGGGCTTCTCTGAGCACCCCACTTAAAATTCATTTACTATCCCATGGTTCTGCTCTATTTTTCTATAACAGCACTTTTGGACAAAATAAGTCACTTATTCATTGCCCTCATTGTCACCCATCTTTCTCCATGAGAATGTGAATTTTGTCTGTTGACTTCACTGATGGATCCCAGTGCCTGGCACACAGCAGATGCTCAATCAATGAATTTGAATTACTGCTTAAGCCTGTATTTTATTTTTATTTATTTATTTATTTATTTATTTTTAACAGGGACAGAGAGAGAGTCAGAGAGAGGGACAGATAGGGACAGACAGACAGGAATGGAGAGAGGTGAGAAGCATCAATCAATAGTTTTTCGTTGCCATTGCGACACCTTAGTTGTTTATTGATTGCTTTCTCATATGTGCCTTGACCGCGGGCCTTCAGCGGACCAAAGCAACCCCTTGCTGGAGCCAGCGACCTTGGGTCCAAGCTAGCGAGCCTTCACTCAAGCCAGATGGGCCCGTGCTCAAGCTGGTGAGCTCGGTGTCTCGAACAGGGGTCCTCCGCATCCCAGTCCGACGCTCTATCCACTGCGCCACCGCCTGGTCAGGCGCCTGTATTTTATCTTTAAAACAGCCTCTTGACTCTATTCTGCCTGCTGGTAAGCAGTTCATTCATTCAGTCATCAATCCATCCATTCATTCATTAAACTGTATGTTCTAAGTACCTACTGTATGCCAGGATGGTTTCAGACTCAGGGGACACAGGGTTGACAAAAGCAGACTCTGTTCCTGCCCTCATGGGGCTCACAGCTGTGTGGGGGGGGGGGGGCGGGGGGGGTCAGGCCTAAAACTAGGTGGTTACAACTTCGGTAGTTCTGGGTATGATGGGACACACAGAGGTTGCTGGGGGTTGTCATGGGAGGGTTCCTGGAGGGGGAAGTTCAGGGAGGAAAGGTTAATCCAGGCAGAAGGTAAAGCCCAGGCAAAGGCCCTGTGGTGGGAGGACTGAGAGGAGCCAGTGTGGTTGACCTGAGTATATACAGGATCTGTGTCTCCCTGGCTTGGAGAATAGGATGTTTGTTGCCTTTGTGGGGACTCAGATGCTGTGATGAGCACCCAGTGCCACCAGGTGGCGATGACAGTCAGTGTTTCCAGCCTCTCCTTCTGCCCAGAGCTGGGGTGGGCGAATCCTCCCAAGAGAACCTTAAGGGGAAGGGACCCGCAGAGAGTGCCAAGTTCCAAGCCAGGCCAGCAGCTCCCTCTTCCAGCTTACAGCTTCCTTACTACAGCAGCCATAGAAATCTCCCCATTAACTGATCTTTGGAAATTGTTCAATTTAGTGCTGTTGGAGACCAGAGAGGGCAGATACATACCTTAAGTCACAGAGCAGGTCCTACCCCCTACCCAGCCTGCACAGTACCTCCTCCAAGCCCCTAGTGCCCTGGGGTGGGGACCTTTTATTTTTAACCTGCTCAGAGGACAGGGCCTTATTATAGCCCTGAGAGGCATCCAGGGTTTCCAATTTCCCAGGGAAGTTAAAAACATTTTCTGCCCAAGAAAAGGAGCTGCCTCAGACTTCTCAGGGAGGTGTGGCCCAATCTCCTCTCCTCCCCAAGGCTCCTAGGGGTCCCTCAGACCCCTCACCAGACTCTGTGCCTATCCCCACCCTGTAGATCCTGTCTCCTTCTCCAATGGCACCTGGGTGCTGGAGGCTGGCAAGCTGCAGGTGGTGTGGTATGCCTGACCCCACCCCTTACTGGGTCTCAGAGTTCCCTTTTGTCATATGTAGCTGTGATGCTCTTTGGCATGCTCCTGCTAATCCCCAATCTTGCTTATCTGTCTACTGCCCTCATGATCTTTGCTGGCTATCTGCCCTCTTACTAATTTTTTTTTCCTGTTCCTTCAGTCTTTTGATAATTTTCTTTAAGCAGGCTTTAAAATGCCCCCCCTTCCCTGTCCTGGAATTACATAGTGGTGATGTAACACAACCTTGTAACTATACTAAAAGCCATTGAGCCCCTGCTGTGTACTGTCCTGATACACCAAGGCTGTAGGTTCAATCCCCATCTACGGCACTTATAAGACTCAACCAAATTGATGTTCTCTCTCTTCTTTCCTCTCTCTCTAAAATCGATAAACAAACAAAAAAATTAAAGCCATTGAATTGTACATTTTACAATGGTAAATTTTATCTCAGTAAAATTTTTTAAATAAAATATGAACACATTTTTATTTTTAAACTTTGGTCATTCGTGCTGTTAATATCTGTGAACTCACATGATGGATGGAGCTAGCTATGCTTTGTTCTCTAAGACTCATTCAAATAAATACATATTTTAAAATGTTAAATCCTAGCGGGATAGCTCTGTTGGTTAGATTGTCATCCAGATATGCAGTTGTTGGTTCAATCCCCGGTCAGGGCATATGAGAACAGATTGATGTTTCTGTCTGTCTTCCTCCCTTCCTCTCTCTAAAATCAATCAATAAATTTTTTTAAATGTTAAAACTTCATCTGTGTATTAATTTACAAATGGGTGTAAAGACAGTGGATGCCCTATAATTAAGAGAGCTCTACTGGGCACTTGTGTACCAGGATGTTTTCATGGGTAAATTTATTTAATCCTGCATATGCCAGGAGGCAGCTGCTACCATTACCCCATTTTACAGAAGAGGAGACTGAGGTGTAGGGAGGTGAAAGGATGGTCCCAAGGTCATCTGGCCTAACCACTACTCCACACTGCCCTACGAGCACACCCATTCTCTGATAGAGAAAACTGGACTAAGAGAAATGATGGAAAACTGGTAGCCTAAAGGTTGAATCCAGATCCATGCCCTCTCTGTGCATTTCATTCCATTTAAACCTGAAACAAACACAGCTTTTGGTTTCAATAAAACCTTATTTACAAAAAGGTGGCTGGACTTGGCCCCGAGTCAGAGTTTACAGATGGTCATTTGCCATTTTTCATCTCCTCTAAACACTTAACGCTCTGTACTCTCTAGCAGTGCTTTAGCTGCTGCATTGCACACATTCCATATGTTGTGATTTATGATCAGTTCCAAATATTTTCTAGTTTTCTCTGTGATTTCTTCTTTGACTGAATTTGGGTCTCAGCTGCCCAGCCATCTGTGTTACCTGCTAGCCCCAAATGACATCTGAGTTTGAGGTCTTTTAGATGTCAACATTAAGCCACTTCAGCAACTTAAAGGCCTACCTTCCCTGGGACTGACAGCTTTTTATTAGTCAACAAATATTTATGGAGTGCCCACAATGTGCCAAGCATTTTCCTGAGTGCCAGGCAGTGGTAAACAAGGCGGTTATGTGGGGGCTCACATGAGGACGGAGAGCCACCTCAAGTCCAGAACTCTGCTCCATTTTTCTCTGCCCATTAAACAGCCCCACCATCCATCCACCTACTGGCCCTGGCTCAAACTTAGGAGTATATTTTTGACTCCTCTCAATCCCCATTCTCCAATCCATCTCATCAACAGCTCTTGACAGCCCAACTCCAAAGTAAATCTGACATCCGTCCATTTCTCTCCACCCACGGTATGACTTGGTCCAGCCCCCTTATCTCCAGGCCTCACTGGGTCACCTGCTTGGCTTCCCCGTGCCCCCACCCATGCTCTCTAGATCCACCCTAAAGGATTCTTCCAGCCTCAGCCACAGTGATCTCAAAACTTTCATCAGGTCACTCCTCTCCTCAGTTTGAAACTGCCACAGCTTCCTGTCTCCCTAAGGATAAAAACCAAACAGCTCACTGGAGCCTAAGGACCCTGCACCACCTGCCTGCCTCCGCTCCCCCTACTCCCCCTCAGTCACTCTGATCTGGCCATGCAGGCCTCCTCACTCTTCTTAGAACAACCCACGGGAGTTCATTTATTAATTCAACTAACATTTAAAGAGCTATTGTGTGTCAGGCCTTCTTTTAGGCACTAGGAACACAGCAGGAAATGAGCTTGTGTAGTTAACATTCTAGAGGAGGGACACAAACAAAGGAAACGTGTAAAGAAGATAATTATAGGAGTTAAGGTCGTGAGAGAAAGAAGTACATGATGGGGGGATGGGGCGGATGATGGTTGGGGCTGTCTGATGATCTGGGATGGTTTCATGAAGGAGGTAACATTTTATCAAGATCATTGCTTGCTGGGCTTTTAGTAGAAGACATTAGGGTACAGGGCAAAGGGGGAGAGGGTTGTCCTGGAGGATCTCAAATATTTTATTCAATAGCTAGGTTCAATGTCTCTTCTGTGAGCTACAAGAACCACAGGTACTGTGGGCAGAAGACGGAATGTTTCTTCCCCAGGCCTGCAAGACGGGTAGTGCTGCCCGACCTGGGCTGGGAATTACCTAGCACGTGTGACAACCACTGGGCGGAACCACCCTTTCTGTCCAGTCCTAACGGAATCTCTCACAGAAATCCACGCCCCAACCCATCCTTTCTCCAGGCACAGGGAGTTAGTGGAGTGCCCTGCGGTGCCTGCAGTCCTGGGCCAGCCATCTCACCTTTCTGGACTGTGATGTGATTCAGAGCTGTGCTATCTTTAACTTTGGGCCAGGACGCTCTGCTTCCCTCCTGTAAACACTGCTCAGATGACAGTGTTGGAATCCCACGGGGGTGACGGGCTCTGATCACGGCCAAACCCAACAGGCCAAACTGTGCTCCGTGTCCCCTGGTGCTGCCCCAAGTAGTCCAAGGACTGAAATTCCAGGAGTCGGGAGGCAGTCATCCATTTATTCATTCAACACATGGGTGCTAAGGACATGGCAGTGACTACGACAGACCCTCACAGGGCTCTGGAAGGTCTGAAAAATGCATCAAGTAGGTAGATCAGAGGAGCAGAATTTTAGGCCCTTACTTCAGTTCTGTGGAGGCAGGAAGTTAAGGTGGGAAGAGACAGAGTGGGGGTAATGGCTCCCACTGATGAGGTGGGCTGCATGCTTCCTGGCTAAGTGAGCTTGAGCAAACCCCTACCCCTCTCTGAGCCTTTTTGCTCAACTATTAGTGAAGTGGGTCATTATCCTGGCTGTGTGGCCTTGGGCAGGCCGCTTGGCCTCTCTGAGCTTGTTTTTTCACTGATAAATTATAGGTAAAATTTATCATCATGGCAGGCTTCCCCCCGACCCCCTTCCATAGCAATTTTCCATTTCACAGCACCACAATTTCACTTGGGGCGTATTTTGGGGCAGTGGGCTCCTCCTAACCCGTTTCTTAGGATTTGGGCTGGCAGAAGGATGCCTTCCATCTTGCTAGCTGCCTCATCTGGACACCTCAAAGAACCAGGTCATTCCTAACAGTTTTGAGCTGCTGAAACAACTCTCACCCAAACCTGCCCAAGCCTTGTTTTAAGATGGCATTCACTGGGGAGTCTGAGCTTGGAAAGAAAGCATTTGGCACAGACAAGTTTTCCTCTTTGGTGAGCCTTGTAACAACTTTTAATAGCCTCAAAATAGGACTAATGATACCTGTTTGACAGGGTTGTTGTGAATAGTTAATGAGTGGCCCACATAAGCATGTAGAATCGTGGCAGAATAGTCAGGGCTCAATAAATGCTTTTGCTACTGTTGTGTTTCCTAAGACACGGCTCCAAGAGCACCTGCTTTGAAACCCATTCCTTTAAGGCAAGGATATATGCATGCTGTAGCTGAATGGGTGTTAGCTATTAAGAGTTAGTTGTTGGGCACCCAGAGAAACCAGAAGAGGGAGAACCCTCCAGCCCAATGAATGACTGGAGGTGAAATGTCACAAGGGCCCGGTCTTCACTATTTGACAGGTAGTGGGAACATGGGAGAGATCATCAACCTTAGGAATAAGTCCCCTTAGTTTACCCCTAAGGGGACTTGGAACATGCCTTACAGTGGGTGCTCGGGAAAAACTCAGTGACCACCTAATGGGACGGTGCTTTGGGTAAGTTTGTGGTAGAGAAAACTAGAACTTTACCAGTGAGATTGCAGTAGGAAAAAAGACTGACCTGTGTTGGCGCAGAGGATAGGGCATCGACCTGAAATGTTGAGGTCACCGCTTCGGTTCGAAGCCCCAGGCTTGCCCAGTGAAGGCACACATGAGAAGCAACTACAAGTTGATGCTTCCTGCTCTCCTCTACACCATCTTTCTCTCTCTCTCCTTTCTCTAAAATTAATAAATAAAATCTTAAAGAGAGAGAGAGAGAAGGTCTGAATTTTTCCTAAGTTGGAACCAGCTCCAGGAAACCCATAAAGTTCATGGACAGACCTCTCGGCCCACAGGGCTCTCTACCTGTTCCATCAATGGGTCTCATTGAGTTAGGGGGCCTTTCTGTTTCCTTAGCCCTTCCTCACTTTTCAGAAGGGTCAAACCACCCTCTTTTCCATGGCAACACTACGCAAAGAGGGGATCTGGACTCAGTGGTTTTCACTTTTTCTTTTTATGCAGTAATACTCCCATTTCCAAGTGAAATCTTATACAGAACCCAGCACATACAGAAACTCCTCGTTAGAGATGGCAGCCTGAGGGCTGCTCCTTTAAGTGGACTGGCACCATGACCTTTTACTCTCAGGGGCACGCTCTCCCCACTATCTCCCCTGCCTACCCCAGCAAGAAACTGTAGAGTGTTTCTCTTTGAACGTTGTCTTTTTAATGACTTAAACACCAGCGCCAGGACTTACAATTTAAACGGCCTCATTTCTTTATTCCATGCTGTTTCCGGCCTCAACAGAAGGTAAAACCTGGTCTTGTAGATAAATAACATCCTACGCAACACTGCAAATCCACACAAGACCTGGCTTTTGCAGAGAGCGGAATATCCAGGGACCTGTTGTGGCGTCCAGAGGCCTCTGTGTAGCTGCCACTTGACAAGGAAGGCTGCATGAGATGTGGGGTGAGGATGCTGCTCTCCAGAATGTGACCTTATCTTGAGTTTCTGTCCCCTTCTGCTGTTCACTGCTGTCCAAAAAGGCCAAGCACAGTCCCCTTCTGCCTGTCAGCGCACATACAGTATCTCCCAAGAAAAATCTCCCTGCAGCAGGTTCTCTAACATGGGCACTTCATACCCAGAGTGACAGGAAGCCAAGATTTTATATCACACCTCAGCCCTCAGCATGAACTGTCTCGTTCAGCTGATTTACATAGCTAATGCTGCACTCAGGATTTCCAGTTCCTTGAGCAGTGGTAAGTGTCTGGAGCCATTTGGGGAGGCTTTGCCCACAACAAAACCATGCACTTGTAGGAAGTGATCTGTGGGGCTGAAGCAGCCTGCAGTTCTAACTCAGAATCTGAAAACCAGGTCCCAAACCAACCTAGTTTTCATTCAGTGGGAAACACATCAAGCTCAGCTCCAAAGGCATCTGGACTGAACCAGTTTAGAAAAAAAGGCTTCCCTAATGAGGATGGGAATTCAGAAGGCCGGAGTAAAAGTTAAGTTTTAAGAAATATACAGACAGCTATCTGAGTTTTAGGAGCTGATACTGTGGTCTTTTACCCCCTACACCAAATTCTTCACATAATCAAGCTCACGCCTGAAGGCCTCGGCCACCTCAGGCATGACAAAACCCTTTATGCATGAAATTAACTTATCAAGTTTTAAAAGAAAATTTAAAATTTTTAAGAAAAAGAAATTAGCAACAAAACCTCAGAACTCCTGTGCAATGCCTGTGGCCTGCCCACCTACTAAATAAACAGAACACCAAATCAGCCCAAAGCTATGCAAGTGGCAGGCTGCCCTGAACGAGCTCTGCCTGTGTGGGCCAACTATGGCAATACAGGAGGGAGCGGGGTCTGACTGTGCTGGGAGAAAGGAGAGAGATGGTCTTGCTTTCTGAGTTTCCAATTTTCCGCCTTAGAAGCCCTCAATCCTAACACTGCATTTTCTAGCTGGCTTTATCCAGCTATGGAAGGAGCAAAGAACAGACCCTCAGTTTCTTCCTGTTTGTCGCAGGGAAGGCAGGCAATGGCTTCAATCCCTCTGCCTCTCAGTAAGAAGGCAAACTCTTCTGAAACCCAGGCAGATGGGACATGTGGAAGGTCATGTGTCCTCTCCCAATGAAGGATGGGTGTGTGTGCTCCCGGAAAAAGAGAGCTCTCTGAGCACATAATCCTGAAGGGTTCTAGCCCCAAGAGCTAACTCCTTTCCCCACTCTGCAGAGGTGAGGGGCCGGGGAGGTGGGAGAGCCCTTCTCCTGTTTCATGCCACCTGAAGTGCTGACCAAAAGAGGGTGAGGACTGGTGTGGGCTACACCTCTCTCGACACCCCCCACTCCCCCAGGACAGGACCCTATCAGTGCAGCTCAATGAAAGCCTCTAGCTCCTCAGGGATGAAGCCTTTGTAGGGAATCTTATTCTTGTCCAGAGAACGGGCTGCAAGGCACTGCAGGGTTACATAGTTGAAAGGCTGAATGGTGCTCTTAGCCAGCAGCTTCTCATCCAGCAGCTCGTAGGCCGTTTTCTTGAAGGCATTGGTGGCGTCCATGTGGGCCCCTGCTTCAATCAGGGCATTCATGATCGCTGGACAATTGTTGTGGGCTGCTATGTGCAATGGGGTGTTGTTGTCAAAGTCCCGACTGTCTGGGTCTGCCCCGCAGTCAAGCAGTACCTTGACCACCTGGAGGGAGGGGAATCTGCCCACTGGGTACCGGCCCACATTAGTGGTGTCCTTGTCCACAGCCATGTGTAAAGGGGTGAAGCCGTTCTTGCCCCGGGGAGCACATTTCAGCAGCCGGTAGACGGTCTGGTGCTTCAGATGCTCCTGGTCAGGCGTGCACTCCACTTTCTCCAACAGATAGAGCAGGTGGAGGATGATGGCCAGGGCCTTGGTAAATTGGACTGAGTCCCCAGGCTCCTTGGGCAGTTGCAGGGCCCGTTCCACTTCACGGACCCCTTTGCAGAGCACCCCCATGAGGTCTGTAAAGCCGATTTGTGTGCCCAGACTGCCCTTAGCCGCCCGGTCCTGAAGCACATAAGAGAAAAGTTCAGCAAAGGACAGGAAGCTACTGGCGGTCATGGGGCTCAGTGGCTCCAGGTTGTTCTGTTGCATGTCTAAGGCATATTTCCACAAGCGGATACAGCGCTCAAAATTGCCCGAGTCCGCGTACACTGCGCCCCTGTAACGGATATAATAGGAAGTGTCTGGGTGAGAGGGGCCCAAGATGCGCTCTCGGATCAACAGGGCCTGCATTCGCATCTCATCCGGGTCAGTTATAAGCGCTTCCAATTCCTCAGCAGTGTTCACCTCTCTGGAGTAGTCATAGGCCAGGACCAACTGTGGGGGCTCTGGTTTGGGCAGATACGCGCCCCCCTCGTGACGCAGCTCCATAGCCCGTCTCCAGTGTTTCAGGGCCCCAAGGAGATCGCGCTTCTTATCCACATACGTGGCTCCCAGCAATTCCAAGGCTTCCACCGCAGCTTCCCGGCTGGTGGGGCAGCAGCTCTCATAAGATTCACTGCTAAGTGGTTCTTCTGGGGAGGAACTGCAGCAGGCATCCTGGGGCTTCCCACATCCCGGACTGGTAGAGGGGCTTTCTTGGGTCAGCTCTGGCTGCACCTCCTTCCCAGCAGGCTGTTCCTGAATAAGGTACTCCACGATGTTGGTGTGGCCGGTCACGCTGGCCGCCAACAAGGGGGTCATACCGTAGCCATCGCGTTCCATACGGGCGTTGCACCCGAGCAGCAGCTGCAGGATCTCCAGGCTGCCGGACTCGGCGCAGTCGTGCAGGGCTGTGTTACCTTTGGCGCTGCGCCGGTTCACTTGGGCGCCCTGCTCCAGCAGGTAGCGAGCGATCTCACGGTGGCCCTTGTAACAGGAGATCATGAGACATGTGTGCCCGTGCCGGTTGGCCACCTCCAGATCGGCCTGGTGCTCGCCCACCAGGTACCGCACCACCTCTAGGTGCCCATCGAAGCAGGCGGCGCGCAGGGGCGTGGAGTTGGTGCGCGTGGTTCGGTTCACTGAGGCCCCGCGGCGTAGCAGGCTCTGCACCACGTCCAGGTGGCCGGCGGCCGAGGCGGCCCACAGCGGCGGCGCGCCCTCAATGGTTTCGCCATCGAAGTGCACCGAGCCGCCCGCCTCCACGCTTGCGCCGCACCGGTCCACCAGGTACTCGACCACGTCCAGGTGGCCGTAGCGGGCTGCAATGAGCAGCGGCGTCCCCTCGCCAGCCACCTCGCCTGTCAGCTCATCCAACTCCTCCCGGCTCCGGCCGCTGAGCAGCTTCTGAAGCAGCTGCAGTTTGCCGTCGCGGGCAGCGTTGTACACGACGGTGCGAAGGTCCATGGTCCACGCCTCCGCCAGGCCATGGGCCGGCCGCTGCGAGACGGGGAGACGGCGGGCTAGAGCCCGTAGCGCCTGGCTGCAACCTTCACTGTCTCCCCGCCGCCATTTTAGGGGATCCTTGGGCGGAACAAAATGGTTGCCGCTGCCTATTGCGGTTGGCTAATGAGAGCGCGTGAGAAGTGTAGTCTTCTGAGCCAGCCTTCTCTTTAGGATCGAGAAGGAACTACGGGGATTGAGGACTATATCTCCCAGAAGTCCGCGGGCTATCCCCTGTGAATTTGTAGCACGATGCATGGTGGGAGTTGTCGTTCCACTTGCCGCCAATTGCAGTGGGAACTGTCAACGTACGACTACGATTCCAGAAATGCAATGCCATCGCGATAACTTATAGGATAACTTATGGGAAGTTTTGTGTCCTTCTCAATGTAGATGCCAATAGGAAACACAAGCAAGGGCTAAAGACTGCATTCCCCAAAAGGCAGCGGGAGCGACTTGGCGCCAGTTATGGAGCGTGAAGGCTGGCTAAAACGGCCAAGCGATCTGATTCGGGCTGCTGACCGACAGGGGGCACTCGAGAGCGGCAGGAAAACGGTCAGGGCAAGGACGTTAGGGATACAGAAAGCACAGGTGGCCCTAGGAGTCAATCTCCTGCACTCCTCATTCATTTCATTTACTCACCCACCCATTAATACTGTCAACTAAAGGTGGTTACTACAAAGTCAATGCCGTCAGAAATCCTTGGGTGCGGTGGAGGAAGTAGACTATTCGATGAAAAGAGCTCAATTGTGATCTAGTTTGGGTGTGGAACGTCTGGGACAGCTTAGGTGTGAGACAGCTCAGTTCAAACAGCTATTGTGAGGGTCTCTTGCTGCTTCAGTTTTGGTATTACAGCTCTGCTGAGGAAACTCAGTCTTGCAGGTAAACTGAGAGGGCATTTCGATGAGCCAGAGGTCAAACTGGCTTGTATAGAGAAGAGTGCCTGCCCATGTTTCTGACTGGACCATTTCTGTGCAAGTGAGGGCTCCAAATCCTCAGTTTGATTGGTCCTTGACACTCCTCTCATGTGAGGTAAGGACTATGTCCCTCGCTCCTTGAATGCGGTGAACATGTGGCTGCTTTGTCCCAGTAAGGCAGAAGTGGGGCTGGGACTTGTGAGTTTAGGGCATAAAAGGTCATCAGTTTACACTTCTCTCTCTCTCTCTTGAAGATTCGGAAGGAATTTTGGGGGGCTTTTTAATGTTTACTTTCTTGATTTTAGAGAGAGAGGAAGGAAAAAAGAGCAAGAAAGATAGGATGTTCCTGTATGGACCCTTACTGGGAGGGGTGGAACTGGTAACCTCTGTTCTTCAGGAAGACTCTGTAACCAACAGAGCTATTGGGACAAGGCATGAAGGAATTTTTTATTCATTAGATTATAGGAAAGTCTTTTTCTCAATTTTGATACTAATCAGAAGTACTCATTACACTGGGAAACAATTTTTTTTCCTTCGTTTTCTGTTGCATGAGGTTTTAGGACTTCTATATATTTCTGCATCGCTGATTCCAAATCTGAAGTCTGTTTTTTGGTGCATGCTCTGGTTTTTATGCGATTTTAATTTCTTTTTGTTACAGTTAATGGCATGCATTGGTTTTTAAATTGGAGTTAAAAGGCAACGACTCTTGGATTGAACATAACCACAAGGCAATTAATGTTTTACAAACATCACTTTTACATAATTGTAGTTGTTTTTAAATGTAAAAATTATTATCTGATAAAAACACCCTCTTATTTTGTTTTAAGATTGAATCATGGCTTCTTCGAGTAGGCATAAATGTAAGAATAGTCCTAACATCTTCTGTTATATATGTGGCTGTTACACACTTCAACATCAAAGGTGGAATATTTCATCATTTGCGACGCGTGCATATATTGCCTATTTTCAAGTTCTCCTTGGTGATCAAGACAAGAATTGGGCTCCTCATACTGTGTCATAATTGTGAGGAAATGCTTCATGACTGGACAAAAGGAAAACACAAAGGAATGCCTTTTTATATTCCCATGGTTTGGCGTGAACCTAAGGACCACAGCAGTGACTGTTATTTCTGTCTGATCCATACAAAGGGCATCGGCAAGAAAAAACAGCATATGATCGCATATCCTAATATTCCTTCAGCAATTTGACCTATCCCATGCTCTGAGACACTCCCGGTTCCAGTTTTCAATGGTTTTCTTTCTTCTAAGGACGAAGAAAGTGAACATGGTGATCAAGTGTATTTTGATAAGATGCATGAGGAAATGGTTGTAGAATCTGAAGGGTCTTCATCTGATGCCAAGCAGTCATTAACCCCTCAGCAGTTTAGCCAACCCAAATTGAATGACTTAGTAAGAGATTTGGACCTATCAAAGAAAGCAGCTGAGTTATTAGCCTTCAGTCTTCAAGAAAAGAATGTACTTCACCGGTCAGCTAAAGTATTCCATTTCAGGAAGAGTGAACAAATTTTTGTGGACTTTTTTCCCAAAGACAAACACTTTTTTTATCAGTAGTCTTCTCAGCCAGCTAGGTGTTACCACTTACAGTCCAATAGAATGGCAGCCATTTCTTGACAGTTCTAAATGGAGTCTGAAATATGTTCTCCTACACAACGGTAATGTTTATGCAGCAGTTCCAATTGATTATTCAACTCATCTGCGAGATTATAATGACATAAAAATTGTCCTCGAGCCTGACCTGTGGTGGCGCAGTGGATAAAGCGTCGACCTGGGAACACTGAGGTCGCCAGTTCAAAACCCTGCACTGGTCTGGTCAAGGCACATATGGAAGTTGATGCTTCCAGCTCCTCCCCCCTTTCTCTCTTTCTCTTTCTCTCTCTCTCTCTCTCTCTCTCTCTCTCACTGTGTGTCTCCTCTCTAAAATGAATAAATAAATAAAAATTTTTTTAAAATGTCCTCGACTTACTGAAGTATGAGGAGCATAACTGGATCATTTGTGTGGATCTTAAAATGTTCAATTTCCTGCTAGGACAACAGAGAGGTTTCACGAAGTATCCTTGCTTTCTGTGTTTGTGGGACAGGCGAGCTCGGGAGAAACACTGGACACAGAAGGAGTGGCCGAAACGTGAAGCTCTGGAAGTAGGGATGCAAAATATTGTCAATGAACCTGTAGTTAATCGAGACAGGATCATTTTTTCCCCACTTCACATCAAACTTGGCTTAATGAAGCAGTTTGTTCAAGCTTTGAATAGAGAAAGTGAATGCTTTCAACATATTATTTCTGCTTTTCCTGCCTTGCCTTTTGAGAAGATAAAAGCAGGTGTATTCGATGGACCTCAAATTGTTATATTTTCACAAAGATGATGCCCAAGAAGACATTCTATTTCATTATGCATTAAGATTCACTTCCTGAACAGTCACCTTGATAAGTTTCCTGAAAATCTTGGAGCTGTTAGTGATGATCAGGGAGAACGCTTTCATCAAGATCTGAAGACGTGCCTGACGTGGCGCAGTGGATAGAGCGTCAGACTGGGATGTGGAAGACCCAGGTTCAAGACCCCGAGCTCGCCAGCTTGAGCGCGAGCCCATCTGGCTTGAGCAAAAGTTTGCCAGCTTGGACTCAAGGTCACTGTCTCCAGCAAGGGGTTACTCGGTCTGCTGAAGGCCCGCAGTCAAGGCACATGTGAGAAAGCAATCAGTGAACAACTATGGTGTCGCAACGGCAATGAAAAACTAATGATTGATGCTTGTCACCTCTCTTTGTTCCTGTCTATCTGTCCCTATCTATCCCTCTCTCTGACTCTCTCACTGTCCCTTTAAAAAAAAAAGGAGATCTGAAGACGGTGGAAGTGCGTTATCAGTGGCGATGGGACAGAAATATGATGGCAGACTACTGCTGGAGCATCAAACGAGATTGTCTTCAACAAGTACATAAGCGCAAGACCTACAAACACAAATTTTTCCCTGAAAAGAATTTAAATTTTGCATAAATTTTATTATTAAAATAAGTGTTTTAATACGTTCTATTTTGAAATTTTAGACAAATTCTGATTAAATCATATCTTTTAGTGCAGGGGTGCCCACATGTTTTCAGCTTGCGAGCTACTTATAAGATGACCAAGTCAAAATGATCTACCTACAATAAAAATGCAAAACATAAATTTATTTCTTCTATATTATCATTATTTAAGTTACTATTATTACTATTTAATATTGTGTATTCTTCTTTCACCTTTCCCCTTCTCAGCTCTCTTTTCGGAGGAAAGTCAATGTCATAGTTTTTATGAACAGTCCGAAAAAACCGCGCCTGACCTGTGGTGGCGCAGTGGATAAAGCATCAACCTGGAATGCAGAGGTTGCTGGTTCGAAACCCTGGGCTTACCTGGTTAAGGCACATATGGAAGTTGATGCTTCCTGCTCCTCCCCCTTCTCTTTCTCTTTCTCTCTCTTTCTCTCTCTCTCCTCTCTAAAATGAATAAATAAAAATCTAAAAAATAAAAGTTTTTTAAAAAAAAACAGCTCCACATTCCCCTTCTTTGGAATAGCAATGGCACACAGACAGATGAGGCAAACGCACTTAGTGAAAAAAATCCCCTCCCATTCTGTATGAAAATGGTAGGTTTTAGGCTTCTTACTCAGACCAGCTACGGCACTCATTTTTATACCCTTTGTTGTATTTAGTTTAAATAAATTGAAGGCTAATTACGCAGCAATGTGACTGAAGAAGTTAGCGCGGTTTAACGCGCATGCTTAGGGTGTCAAAAATTCAGGCGTCAGATTGGCTACCCTGTATGCCAATCAAAAGACAAATGTCTTTTTAATGTCATGCGATCTACCCACACTTCCTTCGCGATCGACCAGTAGATCGCGATTGATGGATGTATTGAGCACCCTTGTTTTAGTGTATTAGTGTATTTACTGCATTATATAAATTATTATATTTTCACAAAGATGATACCCAAGGAGACATTCTACTTCATTATGTTAAAATAAATGTTGAAAATTTTACAATAAGATGAAAACCTAAAATCTTGAATTGCAAACAAAACAGTAGCTTACAGAGAAAAACTAATGTCAGATTTGAGGTCAGCACACTTGAATTAGGTATGAACAAGTGTTTTTGTGGATGCAACAAAAATTTTGTTCCTCAGTGTTATCAATTCTATATCTAACCTACTGCTCTGTTGAGATGCCCATTCTGGGGAAGCCAGCCACTGTGAAAGAAGTCAAGACCAACCCTAGCTAGGTAGCTCAGTTGGTTAAAGTGTCCTCCTTATACACCAAAATTTTGACTTCCATCCTGGTTTGGGCAAATACAAAAGTCAACCAGGCCCTGGCCGATTGGCTCAGCGGTAGAGTGTTTGCCCGGCATGTGAAAGTCTCGAGTTCAATTCCCATCAGGGCACACAGGAGAAGCACCCATCTGCTTCTCCATCCTTCCTTCTCTCCTTTCTCTCTCTCTTCCCCTTCTGCAGCCAATGCTCCACTGGAGCGAAGTTGTCCCGGCCACTGAGGATGGCTCCATGGCCTCCGCCTCAGGTGCTAGAATTGCTCCGGCTGCAGTGGAGCAATGCCCCAGATGGGCAGAGCATCACCCCCTAGTAGGCATGCCGGGTGTATCCTGGTTGGGTGCAGGCAGAAGTCTGTCTGACTGCCTCCCTGCTTCTAACTTCAGAAACATACAAAAAAAAATCAAACAATAAGTGCATAAATAAGCAGAGCAGCAACTTGATGTTTCTGTCTCCCTTCCTCTTTTTCTCTAAAATCAATAAATAAAAATTAAATCAAGACCATGCTGCCTGACCAAGCTGTTCTGCAGTGGATAGAGCATCAGACTGGGATACAGAAAACCCAGGTTCAAAACCCCGAGGTCACTGGCTTGAGCATGGGCTCATTTGGCTTGAGCACTTGGGAGTGGGCTCACCAGCTTGAGTGTGGGGTCACTGGCTGGAGTGTGGGATCATAGACATGACCCGATGGTCTCTGGCTTGAGCCCAAGGTCGCTGACTTGAGCAAGGGGTCACCCACTCTGCTGGAGCCCCTTGGTCAAAGTGTATATGACAAAGCAGTCAGTGAACAACTAGGGAGCCACAACAAAGATTTGATGCTTCTCATCTCTCTCCCTTCCTGTCTGTCTGTCCCTACCTGTCCCTCTCTCTGTCTCTCTCTCTCTCTTACAAAATAAAGAAAAAGCAAAAGAAAATAATTGGTTTAAGCATGTATGTTTTGGAGCAGTTCGTGATGCAGCAGTGATAGCTGGAAACAGTTAAATGTAGCTTGTGGCTTTAATTTGCTTTTCTATAATTACTAACCAAATCTCACAGTTCCCCGAGAGTTTGTTTGTTTACTGTGTCTGTTTCCTCTCTGTGGAACTGACTGTTCATTGGGAAAATATGCCATGGTCTAGTTTCTAAGAAACAGTCTCAATATGTGTGTGTATATGTATTTTTAAACTGATTGTTGTTGTTTTTGTTATTCTTATTATTGAATAGAGAGAGAGGATGGGGAGAGAGAGATTGAGATTTGTTGTTCCACTTATATATGCATTCATTGGTTGATTCTTGTATGTGCCCTGAATGGGGATCAAACCACAACCTTAGCATATCTGGTGGACATTCTAACCAACTAAGCTACTGGCCAGGGTTCAATATGTTCTCGAAGGGCTAGATAGATTTATGCTGTTTAGCTCAGCCTGAGGTATTGGTATATGTCTTTGTTTAATTCATTCAGCCATATTTATTGATATTCTAAGCACCAACTATGTTTTGGGTCATGTGCTACAAGCTGAGTATGTATAAGTGAGCAGGCAGACACTGTTCTCAAGAATCCAGAATCTGATCAAGGAAAGTAGCTTAAGTCAGGGTGTGTGGTCAAGGATGTAGAATCCCAGAGGACAAATAGAGTGTACCGAGCTGGGGAAGGAAAGAAGAAGTCAGGCGATGTTTCATTGATAGACAAGGAATTTTTCTGGTAGGGTTGTTGAAAGAAGCAGTGTTCCATATCATTCTAGTTATCTATTTTGGCTTAAAAAAAACTCCAGGTTTAGTGACTGCTGGGGACTGAATTGTCTTTCCAAAATTCATATGTTGAAGCCCTAACCCACAATGCAATTGTACTTGCAGACAGTTTTTAGGAGTTGTCACACCGCCTTGAAAGTCACTCATGGTCACTTCCACCCCAGGTCATTTTCTGGAAGAAATTCCCTAGGGAGTTTCTTCAAGGGGGAGAATCAGATACCACTCTCTCAAGGGAAGGGAATTAGATGTGGCAGAGATATAATAAGTTTGGAGATATGTTTTAAAATCACAAACAGGAGCAAAGACCCAGGGCACAGGCCATAGTGTAGGCAGGCACAGCACATTCAGGACCTCATTGAATCACTCACCCCACGCTTACAATACAGCATTTTAGGGGAATTCTTAGCCAATGATGGGGGGATTTTCCCTTCTCTTAAAAAGTTCCTAAATCAATTATGCAATTGGTTCTTTTTATAACATACTGAATGAGACATTCAGAGCTAAACACACCTATCAAAAGGACATTTTAACAAAGTCCTTTTGACTTTTCCTTCAAGATAAGACATTGCTGAGTAATAAACAGACATTGTCCACACTACTTTCTTAGTGGTCTGTAATGAAATGTCCTTTATTTATAGCAGAAGTTGGACTTGTGAAGATACCCTTGCACACTTGAAGTTTGGGGAAAGAGAGGTGTCTGCCATAGGAGAACTATGTGGAGGCATTATAGTCACTGCTCCTCAAGCAGAGATGACTGACATTGGTGGCGTTCACTGACAAGTATTTTCTTTCTCGTTGAGGTTCTTAAGAGGTGATCTGTGGACATCTCTAGCAGAAATGTTATTGAGTGGCATGAATGCATGGTTCCCTATGACAACAAGCAAGAAATGTTTCTTTGAGTCTGTAATTTTAAAAATTGAAATAAAATCATCCATGTTAACATCTACTACTCAGCTCATTTAGTATATTCACACTGTTTTACAACCATCACCTCCATATGATTCCAAAATACAGCTGGGATACGTGAAAAATGTATATCCTTGGATTATTATTTATTAGTTATTGTATTATTTTCCATACAAACAACTGTAAACCTACTTTATCCAACACATGTCTTTTTTATCATCTCAAAAGGAAACCCCATCCCCATGAGCAGTCATCCCTAGTCTATATAATATATACTTATTATATATATAATGTATATAAGTATGATACATAAGTATATAATGATACATAATGTTTACATCATATAATAGTTTATATCTATAATATAATTTATAAGAATATAATAATTTATGATGTCATATAATATGTATAATATAAAATAGATAATGTATAAAATATATAATAAATTCATATGACAAAAAATAAAATGTAATGCATGTATATATATACACACACACAATGTATGTATAGTGTTTTCTAAATAATTTGAGGAAGTAATTTGGAGTCTAACAACCTTTACTCTTAAATACTTAAATGGGCATTTTCTAAAACAAGGACATTCTCTCAGACCCCACAGTTCAATGATCAAAATTGGGAAATGTAACACTGATAAACCCTATAATCTAATCTATCATCCAGAATCCAGTGCTTTCCAGTGTTCCAATAATGTCCTTTATAGCTACTTTCTGTGGAGGTCAGAGATTCTGCAAGTCTTTCATGCTTCCCTTCTCTTGACCATTGGTTTATCACCGAGGCTGAGCCAGGTGGGCTAAAACGAAGATGAATTCTTTTCCAATTATTGCCTCCCCTGCTGTCTGTCAAATCTCCCTTCTCTGCCCTGAGGAGCATATTCTGTAACCTGACTGGTCACTGTTAGTTAAAAAGTCTTGCCCTGCCTTGGCCAGATAACTTGGTTGATTGGAACATCATTCTGAAGCACAGAGGTTACTGGTTCAATCCCTGGCCAGGGCACATACAGGAGCAGATCTATGTTCTGGTCTCTCTCCTTTTTTCACTAAAATCATTCAATAATACATAAATAAGTCTTCCCCTATCAAGTCCTGTGAACAATTTCCATCTCAGAGTTTTCTTTACCCCTTGGTTGATGGGTAGTATTACTAGGAAAACTTGGGGTGACATGGAAGCCCCCGAGACCCACTTCTCCATACCCAATCCCTTTTGCCTCACTTTTCACATGTGCCTGGTGTGTTCTGTTTCTGTCACTCAGCTGAGGTGGGGCCAGGGAGAGGGGTCTCTGAGTGTACCAGCAGGCGTTAGCTCTGACCATCCACACAGCTGTTCTCTCTGGATCCAGAAAGGCAGACACAGAAGAGATTCCTGAGCCAGATATGGGTTGGGGGAGGAAACTCAGCTATCTCCTTGTGATGCAGCCTGCCTGTTGTCATGGATACCCAAGCCACTCTCTTTTGAAGGACCCATTAAGGTGCAGGTTATAATCAGCACCCTCTCTGGCAGACCCCCACCCTCCCTGGATGATGCAGCATCTGAGTTCTGCTCTCACCATCCTCTCCATCCCTGCCTAGAGATGACTCAATATGTGATCACAAGTCTCCATTCCTGTCACACTTGCCACCTTGTTTATGTGGACCACACTGGAAGGGTGTAAAATAATGGTTCAAAACTCAGACACTGGATGCAAATGACCAATGTTCAAGTCCTGGCTCTGCCACTCCTTAGCTGTGCAACCTTGAACAACTTGCTTCAACTCTCTGAGCCTTGATTTCCTCTTGTATAAAATGGGGTACCTACCTCATAGGAGCTAATGTATATAAAACTAGTAAAACATTGGTTAAAAAACTAGTTTGTCCATTGAATGTAATATTATTCAGCTATATTAAAGGCATGAAGCACTGACATGGACTTTGAACATATAATGCTCAGTGAGAGAAGCCAGACACAAAAGGCCACATAGTGTGATTCCATTGATATGAAATGCCCAGAACAGGCACATCCACAGAGACAGAAAACACATTAATGGTTGCCAGGGGCTGCAGGAAAAGGGGCATGGGGAGTGACTGCTTAGCAGAAACTATTCCTTTTGTGGTGATGGAATATTCTGGGATTAATAAGGGGCAGTGAAGGTTGCAGAACTTTGTGAATTATTAAATGCTGCTGAATGGTCACTTTAAGATAATTAAAATGTACACTTTTTGCTCTGTGTATTTATTTTTATAAGAATTAAAGTTTGTTTGTTTTTTGATGGAGGGACAGAGACCAATAACACTCCAAAGAAGAGGATACAAGGCTTATACCAGGGACAGGGTGACAGTAAAGTGGAGCTGTAGGGGGCAGTTTATGCAGGACAAGCTGGTGGGGTTAGCTAGGTTTCCTGGGCTTCCTGGAATTGGCTAATTTGAATAATTTTCCAAACTCCAGGACAATAGGGCTGTCCATAGTTGCCTGGTTCTTAGCCCTAGGGCAATCCAAACAGGTGCCTAGTGGCCCTTGAGTATGAAGTTTGATAAGGAAAGTGGTCCATCCAAGTGTGGATTTAATTGCTCAAGAGGAACTGATTGGTTCTCAAATGGCCCCCCTTTTCCTTCCTTCATTCTGTGGAATTAGATATTAGTGTCTCATCTGTGTAAGTCCAGGCATGGAATTGCTGAGTCAAAGGGAAGACAATAAGCTTCCCTTTTGTTTAAACCACTGTTATTTTGAGTCTGTAATTGCACTATATCCCTGTATATTGGCATTTCCTGCTTCTTTGCCTCACTCTCTGGTTCCTTTGCTCCTGGAATCACCTTCCTTGTTTCAGACCCCACTTTCATGGAATCCCAAATGAAGATAAGTAGACACTGATCAGATATAATAAGCATGCTCAATGGTTTGTCTCTTCAGATCAGATGTCATCTGCTCCACTGCAGGTGACAGCTCATATTTAATAGGTGCATGTGGCCTTCCTTTATCTGTGTCTGACAAAAGGTTCAGACACCAGCATTTACCTCAACTGAATTCTTATCAGGTGATAACACTGTCTGGGCATGGTGGGGGGATAACAATAAAACTAGTGAGATTAAAAGAGATGCCCCCTCCAAGAGGTCCTTGGGAGAAATAAAAAGTTAGTGAATTTTGGTAGTCCTTTTTCTTTCTCGTTTTTTAAGAGAGAGAGAGAGAGAGAGAGAGAGAGATCAGAAGCATCAACTCGTAGTTGTAGCACTTTAGTTGTTCATTGATTGCTTCTCATATGTGTCTTGACCTGGGGCTTCAGCTGAGCCAGTGACCCCTTGCTCAATCATGCCATTAATCTTGGGCTCAGGCTAGCGACTATGGGATCAACCTTGTGCTCAAGCTGGTGAACCTTTTGTTCAAGCCAGCAACCTTGGGGTTTTGATCCTGAGACCTCAGTATCCCAGGTCAACATTCAATCCACTGTGTCACTACCGGTGAGATGGTAATATTTTTTTAATCAGATGAAGGCTTCCCCTAAATAAGGATCAGTGGATAACCCAGGCTGGGTTGTTCAGTGGATAGATCCTTGTCCTGGCATGCCAAGGTCGTGAGTTTGATCCCTGGTCAGGGCACATAAGAGAAGCAGCCAATGAATGCAAAACTAAATGGGACAAGTAGTGGAACAATAAGTTGATGCTTCTCTCTCTCTCAAATCAATGGAAAAGTTTAAAAAACAAAAAGAATGTTAGTAAAAATGCAGATGCTGGGGCTCACCCGACCTTTGGCTTATTGGAACTTGGAGGGTCCTAAGAAACTGTATTTTTTATGAGCTTCCTAGAAGAATTCAAGATAGTCTCAAGACGTTCCTGTGGGCTAGTTGTTGAGGATATCTGTTGGGAAAATAATAGACAATAATCTCAGCAGAGATGGGTCAGGCTGTGAATTTCTTTCTTCAGGCAATGAGAGTGTTGAAAGGGTTGAAGACATGATGAGATGACCAGGCAATGATGGAGGCAGAGAGCTGGAGAAGAAGATGGGTTTTCCCAGGATGACTTGCCTTGGTGAACAGGGTTGGGGTAATGGAGGAGGAGTAGAGGGACTCTGGGACGGGAGGCTGCCACATTGATGGGGAGCTGCAACATTGATGAGGACACGGAGGGAGGGCAGGGGAGGGGTTGGATGAATTGAGTGTTCAGTTTGAAATGATTAATTGAGAGTAGTTGTGAGACACCCTGGGGGAGGAGGAGACATTTGTAGAAATATCAGGGCAGAACCTCCTCTTTCATGGTGTGCTTAAAGGGAAATAGCTGGGTGCTTTTTTACATTTTTTTATTTAAAATTTTTTTCTTTTTTATTTAGAAAGAGAGGCAGGGAGAAAGAGACAGAAACGTTGGTCTGTTCCTGTATGTACCCTGACCAGGGATCGAACCTTCAACCTCTATATCAGGATGATGCTCTAACCAACCAAGCTATATGGCCAGGCATCTGGGTGCTGTTTGTTTGTTTGTTTTTAATCTGAAAACCTTCTCATTCCCAAAGGGAAATTCTATATATAACACAAAATCTCTCACAATTAGCCTTAACCTAGACATTCAACCACCTCTCGCTATCCCATTCTTGAAGTGCTTCTGGCATGGAGGTGTCTTGTAATCGTATTTTCTCTGCTTGTTAATGAACTCACTGAGGCAGTATTCCAGAGAGAGAGAGATTTCATTTGTCTGGGGCTGAGAAGAGAGATGAAGGTTGCCAGACCTAATGAGGAATCAATGTCTCATAATTGCTAATTAAACGAGTTTGGCTCTCTCCTGGGGCTATTAGATGGCTGGCTGGCCCTTGAGTGTTCACAAATTTAATTATGCTCTCTAATAAACACCTGCAGTAACCATCACCCTGTGCTATCTTTATGGAAGAGACTGAGGGGAAGCAGGATCTTCATCTGTGTGCTGAAACCATCAATTCATTTTTGATTAATGCATTGGTTTATTCTCTGATGCCTTTATTGATTCAATCAATGTTTATTGAGCACCTGCTGTGTACCAGGCTCTGATTTGGGTGCCAGGGACACAGCAGTGAGAAAAACAAACCCAGTTTCTACCCTCGTGGAGCTCATAGTGTCATGGGGCAACAGACAGTCCTGTAAACAGTTAACAGTAATTGGAGTAAGTGCTGAGAGAAGATCGCCCAGGTCTATGATAGTGTATAACACAGACTTGACAACGCGGTGAGGGGTTGATGCAACAAGGAAAGTTTCCCTTGATGAAATGGGGCTTGGGTAAGAAGGCAGAGGGAGCCAGGGGCTCTGTGGGAGGCAGTGCATTCCAAGGTGAGGGAGCAGCAAATGCAAAGGCTCTGAGGGTGGAATGACTTCAGTGTAGTGTCTGTGACTTTACTAAGATGTCACAGAGAGCTGAAGTTGAGCCTCAGTGATGGCACAACTCACCTACCAGGCAGAAATTTATACTTGCCCTGGAGTTGGTTCATGGAACTGAGAGTGGGGTGGGAGAGAAAATAAATATTTCCTGGAATTTTTATTGAGAAGTCTCAGTAGAATCCTGGTCTAGGGAGGGCTTCAAACACCATCCTCTCAGTGATTACTCAGGAAGGTGTAGAGAGGTAGTTAGGCCCAAGGTTCAGAGTCAGATGTTCTGTATTTTCAGGCCTGTGGGGAGCATAAGGGTGACATGTCCAACATCATGCTTGGCACATTACTGTGTGTTCATAGAGTGCATGCCCCTATTTTATTCCCTCCCCTGATTTTACTCCATGAAATTAGCGAGCTCAACCCTGGGTGGAAGTGATTCCTTCCTGGCCCCTCACCCCCCACACTTGCTTGTCCATCTTGGGCAGAGGTTGACAGCAGTCTACGCTATGAGGAAGCTGTGACTTGTTGTCATAGTACACCAGAACAACAAAATCACTAGTCTTCCATACAGCACTAGACCATAACTGTTCCAGTCTTCTTTGCCACCCTTTACCCTGTGTCTGAGACCTCCCAACCCAGCTCTTTCCCCTCACCTGAGCCAAGTTGTAATGTGTGAGCTTCTTGCTTCTCTACTGCCTCCTGTCTTTCATTCTTGGTCCTCCTGAGGAAAGAGTCTGATCTCCAAGGGCCCAATGCTCACCCATGAAACATGGAATTTGGAGTTGGAAAAATGTGGGGTTGATTTTCAGATTTACTATTGGCCTGAGACTCCTCAGACTAGTTATATACCTGCCCCTCTCTGAGTCTGTTTCCTCAGCTGTCACCTGGATTGAATAACTCCCATGTCCTAAGATTGAAGACAGCATGATATAATGTATGTAAAGCACTAGACACAATGTTTCACACAGAAGTCTTAGAAAGAGCACAATCATGTAATCTTGGCAGGCACCCATTACCCCACAATCCTACGGGTTGGTCATTTTACCTGTTATAATTACAGATTTTTGTGTGCGGTGTCGTCTTATCTGGAAAATAATGCGTTGAAAATCCATTAAGCATCAGAAACCTCAGACCATCATCCGTTAAGGTAGAAGGTCTCTCCTTCACCTGGGGAGCTGTCCGATGTTCTGGTGCTGAAATAAATTCGGCCCGAGAACCCGCTCGGAGCTGTTCAAAATCTTGTGCTGAAGCAGATCTCGTTCCCTTCCCGGACCCCGAGAGGCGCTGTCCGGAGTCTCGGTGCTGAAATAAATAGCAATTTCCTTTCATGATCATCGAAGAGCTGTCCTCACCCTTAGTGCTGAAGAAAACGTAACTTTCCTCTCTTCCTCGTTTCAACCCACACTCCTCCGTTCTCTGTTCCACTAACTCTTGGAATCCCCCCCCAAAATTCCTTTCTTCTCCGATCTTCTTCCCAGGGCGCTTAAGAATGTCAAGGGAGAAGACTCGCAGCTAGGACTCATACCTGCTCCTTATCCTGGCAGGTCTCCAGGACTTACCTCTCAGGTAGTCACCTCAGTTGGTCTCTGCTTTCCAGGCCATCAAACTTCGCCGTTTTTGTCGCTTTCTAAGAAAATACCCACTCTTTGACCTACATATCAGCCCCATCCCAGGATGCCGGGTCCCCCAAACCACCCCTTCTTCCACGCGGTTTTAGTCCTTCCCTGTGTGTCTCACCTTCTTCCAGTATTGTAGGCAGATGCAGGTGTCCAGTGTTTGCCGAGGCGGGGACTGCGCTTTTATGGGCTTTGGGGAAGGAGGGGCACTAAGAATCCGGGGAGGGTCTTCGCCAGTCGGCCAATCGGACTCCGCCTCCAATGCAGCTCCAAAGATTACCTCATAGGTTGTGGCCTCAGCTTCAGAATAAAAGACTGGCATCTGCCCAAAAATTGAGTTGGGGTTTTTCTGGAGAGGGTGGGGCACTTATTGTAGTCCCCAGAATCTTCTCACTCGGCCCAACTCTTTCTTAGGTCTCTGAACTCCCAGCTTAGGAGTACTGACTTAGTCATTACCTATATCTTTCCACCCCCAGCTCATGATATTACTGGACCTAGAAAGAGAAAGCTGGTAAATTGTTGGGGGTAGGGGCAGGGCAGGTTCAGAATATTTAAGTCCAGTTCCAGATTGGAAAACTAAGGGATGTGTGAATGAAGGGCTCAAAGAAGCCTGGAGCAGAGGTGGGATTCAAGCCTAAACCTTCTGATTCCTTGACTCAAAACCTAACTTATAACTTAGTTTATTGTTTTGTTTTACTGAGCAGGTTCTGAGCTAAAACACACACAAATTTGGGTTTAAGTCCAGATTTTTCTCCTCCTTTGTGGTAATTTGGGCACAATTGAACCTCTCTGTGCTTCTGTTTCCCAACTACAGTATAAAGTGGTGATAACAATAGTATATTCTCAGAGCATTGTGGTGAGGAATTAATGCTTTGGTGTGGATGGCATGTTGGAAGTAAATAATTAGGTCCAGGACTAGAGTGAGGTACAAAATTTGCCTCAGGTACAAAATTTAGGGGGGCACCAAAACAATCTCAGTAATCACCTGCCCAGCCAATGGTGCAGTAGATAGAGTGTTGGCCTGGGATGTTGAGGAACCAGGTTTGAAACCCAGGGTCACTGGCTTGAGTGTGGGTTCATCCAGATTGATTGTGGGGTCACCAGCTTGAGTGTGGGATTATGGACATGACCCCATGGTTTGCTAGCTTGAGTCCAGGATTGCTGGCTTGAGCAAGGGGTCACTCGTTTTGCTGGAGCCTTCTGGTCAAGGCACATATGAGAAAGCAATCAATGAAAAACTAAGATGCTGCAACGAAGAATTGATGCTTCTCATCTCTCTCCCATCCTGCCTATCTATCCCTATATGTCTCCTCTCTCGCTTAATATATATATAAAATATATTATATATATATAATTTCAATTCAATGTTTTAAAAAAATCAAAATTAGTGCAAAAACTCCGCAATGAACAAAATATCAATGTTTTAAATAAAGACAGGACCTGCATTCTTGAATTTCCTTTTGCTTCAAGCTCCAATGCAGCTTGGCATGGAATAAGAAATAATGTCTAGACCTGGTAAGTTTCCCAATAAAGTAGCTATTATTGTTTTCTGAGACATTCCAGCCACTTACTCAAAACACCTTTATTGTATTAGGCATGGAGTGGGGAGCACATTCGTGAACTGAGCAACTAACCTTCCTTAGGGAGGGTGAAGACATGAAAAAGTAACCTTTCTCAAATATAGTATGTATGATAATAAAGGGATTTGTGTTCTAGCTTGAACTCTTCTCCGTGTGAAAGTCCCCTAAAATGACTGTTTATTTTGTGGAATTTGAGCTAACAAATGAGCTGCCTACAGATCATGCATAGGTCCAAAAATGGCAGATAAGGTTTGTCAACAAAGTTACCCAAACCAAGGTTTATCTCCATCAAAGCACTGAGAAAAATTTTAGTCAAGCCCAAGGGGAATGGGCACAGAAGCAATTTAGAATTCTGGCACATAGTAGGTACTCAATGAATTCACTGTCATATGAAACACTAACTTCTCTATTGTACCTTTCACTTAGAAGCTCATTCTGGCTTCACAGTTTCAAAGGAGGAGCAGGGAATTTGCTACCAAAGAATGAAGAAGAAATGAGAATGTAGCCTGGAATTGTAGGATTTGTTTATTTGTTTCCCCTCCTTGTCTTTTAATCTTTTTATTTTGAAAACAAAATTCAAACCCACAGAAAAGTTGCAAGATTATGCAATGAAATTCCATATAATCTTTACTTAGATTTACCCACCCATTGTTAATATTTTGCCACATTCACTTTATCTTTGTCTCTATTTCAATCATATAAGTGACAGGCACAACTGTCTCTTCATTCCTAAATACTTCAGCATGCATTCCCCAAAGTCAAGAACAGTTTCTTATGTAACCATAATGCGATAATCATAACCATGAAGTTAGGATTGTGACAACCCTCCTGTCTAATATTCAGTCCACATCCCAGTTTCACCAATTGCTTCAATACTCTCCTTTGTGGCATTTCTTCCTAAGTTGGGATTTAGCTCAATCAAGATCATTCAAAGCAATTATTGTCCTGTGGTTTCATTTGCAGAGAGGTGGGTTTTGTAGTAACAAGATAATTCTATCCCATTAGACCCCTGGATTCTCCTCTCAACTCAGAGTTTTGTCTTGCTCACTGCCTTCAGTGACAGTGTACACTCCCCACAGTGCCTGGCTCCCTCCCTTTCATTTCTTTTTAAAATTAATTTATTGTGTTTACATAGATTCTAGTGTCTCCTCAAATTCATCCTTCCCTCCCCTGTGTTCCCCAGTACATCCCCCCGTCCCCCTTCATATAACACCTCCCCCTTCCCTCTAGGATTTGCTTTTCTGCTGTCATCCCATTCTATCAGCCTATCATCCCCTTCCCTCTGTCTGCTTTCCTTCTAGATCCTTTGATCCCACCTCTGTCTCTATTCTGCTCCTCAGTTCACATTGTTCGACAGATTCCTCAAATGAGTGAGGTCATATGATATTTTTCTTTCTCTGCCTGGCTTATTTCATTTAACATCATAGTTTCCAGGTCCATCCATGTTGCTGCAAAAAGTAATATTTTCTTCTTTTTCATGGCCCCATAGTATTCCATTGTGTATATGTACCACAGCTTTCTAATCCACTCATCCACTGATGGGCACTTGGGCTGTTTCCAGATCTTTTTTTTTTTACAGGAACAGAGAGAGAGAGAGTCAAAGAGAGGGATAGATAGGAACAGACAGACAGGAGTGGAGAGAGGTGAGAAGCATCAATCACTAGTGTTTTTCATTGCCATTACGACACCTTAGTTGTTCATTAATTGCTTTCTCACATGTGCCTTGACCGCGGGTCTTCAGCAGACCGAGCAACTCCTTGCTGGAGCCAGCGACCTTGGATCCAAGCTGGTGAGCTTTCGCTCAAACCAGATGGGCCCACGCTCAAGCTGGCAAGCTCGGGGTCTTGAACCTGGGTCTTCCACATCCCAGTCTGATGCTCTATCTACCATGCCACCACCTGATCAGGCTGTTTCCAGATCTTGGCTATTGTAAACAATGCTGCCATAAACATGGGGGTGCATTTCTTCTTTTGACTCGTTGATGTGGGGTTCTTGGGATATATTCCCAAAATCGGATGGCTAGGTCAAAAGGCAGTTCGATTTTTAATTTTTTGAAGAATCTCCATACTGTTTTCTACAGTGGCTGCACCAGTCTGCATTCCCATCAGCAGTGCAGGAGGGTTCCCTTTTCTCCACATCCTCGCCAGCACTTGTTCTGTGTTGTTTTGTTGATGAGCACCATTCTGAGTGGTGTGAGGTGATATCTCATTGTGGTTTTAATTTGCATTTCTCTAATGATTAGTGATGTTGAGCATTTTTTCATATGCCTATTGGCTATCTGTATGTCCTCTTTGGAGAAGTGTCTATTCATTTATTTTGCCCATTTTTTTGTTTTTATTTATTCATTTTAGAGAGGAGAGAGAAAGGGGGAGGAGCAGGAAGCATCAACTCCCATATGTGCCTTGACCAGACAAGTGCAGGGTTTTGATCTCAATATTCCAGGTTGATGCTTTATCCACTGCGCCACCACAGGTCAGGCTTGCCCATTTTTTGATTGAACTGTTTATCTTCCTAGTGTTGAGTTTTACAAGTTCTTTATAAATTTTGGTTATTAACCCCTTATCAGTCGTATTGTCGAATATGTTCTCCCATTGTGTGGTTTGCCTTTTTATTTTGTTCATATTGTCTTTAGCTGTGCAAAATCTTTTTAGTTTGATGTAGTCCCATTTGTTTATCCTGTCCTTTATTTCCCTTGCGTGTGGAGAAAAATCAGCAAATATATTACTGCGAGTGATGTCAGAGAGCTTATTGCCTATGTTTTCCTCTAGGATGCTTATGGTTTCATGACTTACATTTAAGTCTTTTATGCATTTTGAGTTTATTTTTGTGAATGGTGTGAGTTGGTGGTCTAGTTTCATTTTTTTGCAGTTAGCTGCCAATTTTACCAACACCATTATATGCTATTACCACCCTTGTCAAATATCAATTGTTCATAAAGGTGCGGGTTTCTTTCTGGGTTCTCTGTTCTGTTCCATTGATCTATGTGCCTGTTCTTATGCCAGTTCTTGTAGTATAACTTGACGTCCGGAAGTGTGATACTTTTTTTTTTTACAACAAATGTTTGTTTAGAGGATTTTAAAGTCACCTTCTCTTCCAACATTCTAGAAAGACATGGCCAAAAATGTGCACCCCAAACCTTCTTTATGCATTTACTCACTCTACAACAAAAATATATTTTTAAATCTTTTAATTTTTACAGGGACAGAGAGAGAGTCAGAGAGAGGGATAGATAGGGACAGACAGACAGGAATGGAGAGGTGAGAAGCATCAATTATTAGTTTTTTGTTGCTATTGCGACACCTTAGTTGTTCATTGATTGCTTTCTCACATTTGCCTTGACCATGGGCCTTCAGCAGACCGAGCAACCCCTTGCTGGAGCCAGCAACCTTGGGTCCAAGTTGGCGAGCTTTTGCTCAAGCCAGATGCACCCGCGCTCAAGCTGGCAAGATCGGGGTCTCAAACTTGGGTCTTCCTCATCCCAGTCCGCACTCTATCCACTGCACCACTGCCTGGTCAGGCAACAAAAATATTTTTGAATGCTTGTTATGTGCTAGGCACTGGGAATATAGCAAAGAACAAAGCTGATCTGATTTTCGTCCTTCATTTAGTGTAGAAGACAGACAATAAATAAATAAAATAACAAAGTAGACTGACACAATAGTGACAGCTAGAAAAAATCAACCCAGGGGATGTGGTAGAGCAAGAGTCTGCAAAATTTTTCTGTAAAGGGTCGGGAAGTAAATATTTTCTGCTTTGCAGGCTGTTTTCTGTCTTGGTTACTCCACTCTGCTGTTGTAGCTAGGAGATAACTTTGAGAATATATAAATAAACGGGTGTGATCCTGTGCCAATAAAACTTTATTTATAAAAATAGTGGCATCTCATTTGGCCTTGGGGGCTGTAGTTTTCTGATCCCTGGAGTAAAATGTGACTGACACATAACTGTAGGCTGGGTGGTTGGAGAAGCTCTCTCTGAGCTGAGACCTGAAAGGTGAGAAGACATCCATGAGGAAATTTACAGGACAAATATCAGGCTGAACAGCAAGTTCATTGGGTTACTGTTTGTAAGAACAGTTAGTTCCTAGAATGCGTGTGTGGGTGTGACAGGTCCTGATGTATGTCTCAGAGGATAGTTAAGGGTGGAGGGAACCCGTAGGAGATATACTCAGAGAGAGGTGGCCAAGGGTCTGATCATTCAGGCCAGAAGCAGGACATACAGGAAAACCTTTTCCCCTTTCTTTTTCTCCCCTCTTCAGCTTTGACTTTGTGCTGGGCTTCGTGCCAAATACTTCACATGCCAAGTATTCCTAAGGCTTCAGGACAACCCCATAACATAGCTATCATTCTTGTCTCCACTTTGCAGATGAGGAAACTGAGGATCTAAGAAACTAGTCCAAAGCCACCTGGAAAGCAAAAGGCAGAGCTGGGATTTAAACACAGCTCTGTTTCTTGGCTCCAAAGCTCATGCTCCTCACACTCTCCCCACTCTCAACATTGCCTTCATGTGTGGTCTCCTTAGTATCTCCTGGAGAGCCAAGAAAGATTTTACACCTAGGATGCTGAGATTCTCCTGTCAATTCTTTTAAGCTTCAGAGCAGGTGTGATATGCCCTGTTTTACAGATGTGACAAAGGCAAGACCCCTTCTCCATAGATTGCAGTGATTGGGGGCTGGAGCTGGGATGGGGACCCCCACCTGCCGATTCCAGGATCTAAATTCTTGTCAACTGTTTATTCCTTTTCCTGTCCCCTTCTTCTTATTATTTATTTTTTACACAGGGACAGAGAGAGAGTCAGAGAGAGGGATAGATAGGGATGGACAGACAGGAACGGAGAGAGGTGAGAAGCGTCAATCATTAGTTTTTCATTGCCATTACGACATCTTAGTTGTTCATTGATTGCTTTCTCACACGTGCCTTGACCACAGGCCTTCAGCAGACCGAGCAACCCCTTGCTGGAGCCAGCGACCTTGGGTCCAAGCTGGCCAGCTTTTGCTCAAGCCAGATGGGCCTGTGCTCAAGCTGGTGAGCTCGAGCAGAGACCTGGGTCTTCCGCATCCCAGTCCGATGCTCTATTCACTGCGTCACCGCCTGGTCAGGCCCCTTTTTCTTTTTCTTTTCTTTTTTTTTTTGTGTGTGTTTTTCCGAAGTTAGATAGGGAGAGGCAGTCAGACAGACTCCGGCACGTGCGCTACTGGGATCCACCCGGCAAGCCCACCAGGGGGCGATACTCTGCCCATCTGGGGCTTTGCTCTGTTGTAGCTGGAGCCATTCTAGTGCCTGAGGTGGAGGCCATGGAGCCATCCTCAGCACCCAGGCCAATTTTACTCCAATGGAGCCTTGGCTGCAGGAGGGGAAGAGAGAGAAAGAGAGGAAGGAGAAGGGGAAGGGTGGAGAAGCAGATGGGTGCTTCTCCTGCATGCCCTGACCAGGAATCAAACCCGAGACTTCCACATGGCTGGCTGATGCTCTACCGCTGAGCCAATCGGCCAGGGTCTCCCTGCCCCTTCTTAGCTCCCGAGATCAGAAGAGATCAGGTGCATTCAGGGTGGTATGGCTGTAGACGCCTCCTGCCCCTTCTTATACATCATTCTCCCCACACATAGTCCATTTATTTTACACATAGTCCATTTATTTTATTTTCTTTCCTTTTTTTTACAGGAACAGAAAGAGAGTCAGAGAGAGAGATAGATAGGGACAGACAGACAGGAACAGAGAGAGATGAGAAGCATCAATCATCAGTTTTTCGTTGCGACACCTTAGTTGTCCATTGATTGCTTTCTCATATGTGCCTTGACCGTGGCCTTCAGCAGATCGAGCAACCCCTTGCTGGAGCCAGCGACCTTGGGTCCAAGTTGGTGAGCTTTTTTTTTGCTCAAGCCAGATGGGCCCGTGCTCAAGCTGGCAACCTCGGGGTCTCGAACCTGGGTCCTCCGCATCCCAGTTTGATGCTCTATCCACTGCACCACCGCCTGGTCAGGTGTCCATTTATTTTCTTTTTAAATAATTCAGTTTTGTTTCTTTTTTTTTCTACATAAGAATTCAGTCTTAAAACCAGGTATAATTTATATACAGTAACATTCATATTTTAGGTGTACAGTTCTATAAATTTTAATAAATGCACAGTTATGTATCCAACACCATAATCAAGATACAGAACAGTTCCCTCACCCCCAAAAGTTCCCTCATGCCCCCTGTATAGTATATCCACCCCCATCCCTAATCCCTGGTAACTGCTGATCTGATTGCCATCATTATAGTTTTGCCTTTTCCAGAACATCATTTAAATGGAATCACATGGTATGCAGCTTTTGGTGTCTGGCTTCCTTCACTCTCCATAACACATTGGAGATTCATCCATGTTGTGTGGACCAAGAATTAGCTTCTTCTTATTACTGAGCAGCATTCCATAATGTGGGTGGAGTACAGTTTGTTTAGCCATTCACCAGTGCAGGGACACTGGGTTCAGGGACATCGCTAGGTTTGGGGATTATGAATAAAGCTGGTAAAAATACACTTGATGGTCACAGGACAAAAGTGCACCATGAGTGCACCATGACTTTACGGACACACTGTATTCAGGTATAGGTGTTTGTGTGGACAGTATGTTTTCATTTCTCTCCAGAAATACCTAAGAGTGGGATATCTAGGTCCTATGGTAAGGGTAAGTTTGACTTTTAAGAAACTGTCTTCCTAACCAGGCGGTGGCGCAGTGGATAGAGCATTGGACTGGGATGCGGAAGACCCAGGTTCGAGACCCCGAGGTTGCCAGCTTGAGCATGGGTTCATCTGGCCTGAGCAAAAAGCTCACCAGCTTGGACCCAAGGTCGCTGGCTCCAGCAAGGGGTTGCTCGGTCTGCTGAAGGTCCACGGTCAAGGTACATATGAGAAAGCAATCAATGAACAACTAAGGTGTTGCAACGAAAAACTGATGATTGATGCTTCTCATCTCTCTCTGTTTCTGTCTGTCTCTGACTATCTCTTTGTCCCTGTAAAAAGAAAAAAAAAAAGAAACTGCCCAGCATTTTTTCCAAAGTGGCCACACCACTTTGCCCTCCCATGAGCAGCGGACGAGCATTTCTGTTGCTGTGCATCTTCACCGGCACTGGGTATTGTCTGTTCCTTTTTCCCTTTTAGCCACCTAAGCAGTGTGCAGTGTCTTCTCCTCCTTTTAATACATAAGGTAGCATTCTATGTCCACCTTGCAAAACATGCTGTTTTTCACTTAACAGTATATATGAAGAATACAATCTTATGTAATCCTCAACAAAAAGTCTAACTGGAGAGAGAAACACTCCCAGGCTATTACAGCTCAGAGTAAACAAAGCTGTTATATAAGAGACTCAGGGTACTGTGGGAACCCAAAAGGGTCACCTGCCCCAGCCCAGGTGGAGGAAAGTGGGGGGAAGCCAAGGAGGGCTTCCTGGAGGAGGCACCATTGTATAAATTGAAACCTAAGGCTGAGAAGGAGTGAGCTGGGTGAAGTTGCAGTAAGTGTGTTCCTGATAGAAGGAACATCATGTGCAAAGGCCAGGAGAAGACTCTGGACTCGACACATTTAGACTCAGGACCACTTGGTTGCAGAGTTCTTCCTCCTTTACCTTCTTCTGCCTACGTTTCAGTCTAACTGGTCCATTTAAACAGAGGCAGCAACTTTCCCCTGCAAACATTGGCACTTTAGGAGGCTCCATTCTGCCTTTCAGAATAGTCATAGCTGATGTCTTTTAATCACTTACTGTGCCCTTGGTAATTTGGGCTCTGCCCTTGTCATCTCATTGGCAATTGCAGCTTCAGAGAGAGTCCCTGTATTTTTACCCTTTGCTCTTTTTTCTCCCCCCTGGGTTCCTAGGATCTGCAACATTTGCCTGTGTCCTGGGAGAAAAGCAGATGCAGGTGGGCAGAAATGAATGAGTCTCATTAGAGAATGTCCCCCACAAGGCTCCAGTTAGAAACAGTAGCTAATTATCTCAGGGGATAATAAGTCAGCAATGAGTATTAATTAATAGCTCCTCACAGTAGAAAAAAGAGGTTTAGGAATAAGGGTCTTGGGTGATTCTTCCTCCCTGTCTGATACACACACACACACACACACACACACACACACACAGAGCCCCTTCCTCAGCCGTTACTATAGAGACCTCTTTCCTGCCACCCTCATGAGCATTTATAAATCAAGACTGCACAGATGGTGGCCTCAGCAAGCCTGTTGTTCTCTCTTTTAAGGACAGTTTCTAGAGCCCTGTGGATTAAGGAAACAGAGCTACCCTGGACAACATCTGCCTGGGCCTGAAACCTGACCCTCCAGCCCAGGCAGTGGGAGATTAATAAAGGCATTTACCCAGAAGGGGCAGAACAACAAACAGGACCACACATAGGCCACCCTCCTCACCTGAGGACTACAGGGAATCCCTAATGAAGGTCTCAGTACCCTGCCCCCAGTGAGAATCACCCCAGGCACTTTAACATTTCAGACCTGGGGGGAGAGGAGAGAATCTCATGGTATGTATCCTGGAATTATTGCCATAATACCAGCTAATGTTTCCTGAGCATCTATTTTGTGCCAAGCACTACACATTTTATGTATAAGTGTATACTGAAACACTATGTATAATAATTATTATAATGCTGATGCTCATTTATGTATTTAAGAGCTTTATGTATCATAAAAGGGCAAGGATCTTCCCATTTTTCTCCCTAAATTTTTATCTATTGATGAGCAAGAGAGAAAGAGAGAGAGAGATCAATCTGTTGTTCCACCTATCTATCCATCTGTTCATGCATTCACTGGTTAATTTCTGCATGTGCCCTGACCAAGGACTGAACCCACAACCCTGGTGCATCAGGAGGATCCTCCAACTAACTGAGCTACCCAGCCAGGGTGGATGTTGCCCATTTTAATTCCACTGTATTTCCCAATGCTAGAATTGATAGTCATTGAAAGATGAATGAATGAATGAATGATCTAATTTACTTCTCACAACCACCCTGCAACATAAGTCCATTTTTCAGATATGAAAACCAAGGCTCAGAGAAATGGAGATATTCCCCCAAGGACACTCGTCAAGTAGTGGGCACAGGAGGGATCTGATAGGAGGTCTTTCTATTACAGAGTTCCCTAACCCTCATTTGGATGAGGCCCAGAGAGGAAAGCAACTTTTTCCAGTTCACAAAGCACATCAGGGACCCAGCCAGGACTAGAATACTACTTCCCATCCCTCTTCTGGTACTTGTGTCCTTGGCTTTCCCATATTGTCTTGCATCCCTGACAACATATACAATGTCCCACAATAATTGGGTCCCAAAAGAAGATATGAATGGATGATGAGATATTACCAGGTTTAGGCCTTCCAGAACCTTCTGGAACCCTTTTCAGGTGATCTGCTCTGATCTCATATCTGTCCAGGAGGCCAGGACATGGACTTTTGTCCCTGAGGGTAAAAGGATGGCCCTGGCCAGTGGCTCAATGGTAAAGCATCAGCCCTACATATGGATGTCCTGGGGTCAATTCCCAGTCAGGGCACACAGGAGAGGTACCCATCTGCTTCTCCACCACTCTCCTTCCCCTTCTCTCTATATATCTCTTTTTCTCCCTCCCACAGCCCTGGCTCTATTGGAGCAAATCAGCTCGGGCATTGAGGATGGCTCTTAGGCCTGGCCTAAGACGCTAAAATAGCTTGGTTTCTGAGCAACAGAGTTACGGGGATCCCAGTGGAGCGAATGCGGGAGTCTGTCACTGTCTTCCTGCTTCTCACCTAGGAAAAATTTAAAAACAAACAACAAATAAAAAGAAAGTGCACAGGCCTGACCTGTGGTGGCGCAGTGGATAAAGCATCGACCTGGGAACACTGAGGTCGCCAGTTCAAAACCCTGTACTGGTCTGGTCAAGGCACATATGGGAGCTGATGCTTCCAGCTCCTCCCTGCTTTCTCTCTCTCTCTCTCTCTCTCTCTCTCTCTCTCTCTCTCTCTCTCTCTCTCTGTGAGTGTCTCCTCTCTAAAATGAATAAAATTAAAAATAAAAATTTAAAAATAAAAAAAAAGAAAGTGCACAGAGGCCACATTGGTAGCCTAGGAGGGTGGTTGGTTGGTTGGGGCTGGATATTTACCCCCAAGCCATCCTGTTGCTCCCCTGAATGACTGACTCCTTTCTCACATCTGCCGGTTTCCAAAACCAATTTTCTAGCTATCCTGTTGGTTTTCACAACATCCTTTCAATAAACTCCTTTCCTCTTTAAGTAGTAACATCAGCTACCATTTATTGAGCACCTATTAGGTGAGGGCTCTCTCTACCTCATTTCATCCTTACCAAGCTTGGTGCTATTAGCCCTACTTCCCCAAAGCAGAAGTGGGCACAGAGATCGAGACACTTGACTAGGGTCACACAACAGGGAAGGACGAACTGTTGCTTTAAACCAGAGCCCTGACTTGTAGCCACATTGTGTGGTTGGCGTCTGTGTCCTGAGTGGGACCAGCTTCCAGTCTCCAAAGGCTGGCTCTCAGGCTGCAGAGTCGATGAGGAAAGCCAAGCCTTTATGGACCTTGTTTCCCATCCAGCCTTGAGTCCCGAAAGGACCTTGAATGAACACTGAACAATGTGTTCTCCCTTCTCAGCTTTTAGAGGTGCTTCATGTATTGACAAAATTCCTGGTACAACCTTCCCCAGAAATTGTCCTTTCTTGACTGCCCGTCTTAGCAGTGGGGAAAGGGACAGGAACAGAATTCTTGGCAGTCACAGTGGTGGAAGAGAATAAGATGTGCAGGTGTCAGGGAGGCCATTCTAAGACTTTGTCATTTGTGTTGAGTCAGGGAAGCTGAGAAAAAGCCAATGAGTGAATAGAGCCTGTCAGGCAGAGGGAATAATAGGTGCAAAAGGAACAGTAGTTGCAAAGGCCCGGAGGTGGGAAGCAGTTTTGGAGAATCTGAAAGAAGCTCAGATACATCCTTTTGTCCACTGAGATCTGGGGCCACTTCTGTGATCAATGGTCCTTGGAGACTGTGTTCCCTTGTGAGGAGGCTGAGGACTCAGACCAACAGCTAGCCATGTACACAGTAGGTGTGTAGGTGCTCAATTAATGTTTGTTGATGAAAGAATGAACAAAATAAAGAACTGGAAGGGACTTCAGCCAGTCCAGAAATCAGAAACTTAAACTCACGCAGGGGCTCTTTAAAAAAATCATAGGAGCCTGACCAGGCGGTGGCACTGTGGATAGAGCATGGGACTGGGATGCGGAAGACCCAGGTTCGACACCCAGAGGTCGCCAGTTTGAGCACGGGCCCATCTGGCTTGAGCAAAAGCTCACCAGCTTGGACCCAAGGTCGCTGGCTCCAGCAAGGGGTTGCTTGGTCTGCTGAAGGCCCGTGGTCAAGGCACATGTGAGAAAGCAATCAATGAACAACTAAGGTGTCCCAATGGCAACCAAGAACTAATAATTGATGCTTCTCATCTCTCTCTGTTTCTGTCTGTCTGTCCCTATCTATTCCTCTCTCTGACTCTGTCTCTGGAAAAATAAAATCATAGGAGAAATAAAAATAAATTTTAAAAATCATAGGAGAAAACAAACCCCAGTGGCTGCCAAATCGCATGCCTATCCAATCTCTTCCTTTTATCTGTGGAAAAAACTGAGTTTAGAGCCTTTAAATGACACTTGAACATCTCACAGTTCATAGCTAAGGGCTGGAACCATGATGATGATGAGCTTCTGTTTATTGAATGCCTACTGTATGCTTCATATACATTCTCTCAATAAATACTTACAACTCTCATGAATAAATATTGGGATCCCCCCCTTTTTTTGTTCTTTGATGAGGAATCAGAGGCTCAGGGAGGGTAAAGGACTCATCTACAGCCACAGAGAGATAAATGGCAGAGACTGAATTCGAACCCAATCTGCTCAGAGCTAAGGCTTTTTATAGAAAATACACCCCCTTCAAGAGTGTATTTTTCGTATTTTTGTACAGGAGGAAACTAAGAACTGAGACAAAGTGGAATGTGGTGTGTGTGTGTGTGTGTGTGTGTGTGTGTAAGTCAATACAGCTAAAACCGATTGAGCCATTCTTTTGAGACCCCAAATGCTAAGAATTAAACCCATTGGTCTGATTCGCGCTCGGAGGCTTTGGTTTCCCACTCCCACTACAGTGCTCCAATCCTCATCCCCTACAAAAAGTGTACGCAGAAGGCGCTTAATAAGCTCTTTGATGGAGGTTCTGGAAGCAGCAGCGAAGCTGCCGGAGGGAAAGGGTTTTGCTTCCCTGCCCTCCCCCATCAGCTCCTCCGGGCCTGCCCAGCCCCCAGCCCTCGCCCCCGCGCACCCTGAACTCTCCCACTGCAATTACGGTAATTAGCTCCGAGCCTCTAGCCCGGGAGGGAGGAGGAAGGGAGGCGGACTTTGGCCCAGGCTGACCTGCTTCCAGACGAGCCCTCGGATTGGTCCATTTTGAACACGTGACGCACGCTGTGGCCTTGTTGCTGGGCATCCCGGCGTTGCCAAGGCAACGCCTGCGGCGCGTCCCCTCTGCCAAGAGCGGGAGAGAAGTGGCTGTGCCCAGGGTCTGGAGATTTGGCAGGAGAGAGAAGAGGTGGAATCCAGAGAGGGAAGCAAGTTACTTCCCTCTTCTAGCTCTTCCAAGGCCCCAGTCCCCCAATTCACTTGTCATGGAGTCCCCATAGACCTGACATCCAGGTGGGTGTACACAACAGGTTTAAGGCCACAGATAGGGCCCAGGGTCTCCCCCATGCGCAGACAGGGGATAAAGACGAATACAGATATACAAGTCTTACATTAACAAATAGTTGCTAAAAGGCCCACTAAGCTCAGAGACTGTTCAGAGAGGAATGACACTAGCTAGACAAGAGAGATCAGACAGTCCCTGTACCAGAAATCATCCTTACTACAGTTGCCCCTACCCCTGACCACTCCCATGTGCAGTGCCTCAGCCAAACATTTTTACCTGCATTTCATCTTCATTACATCCTGTATGAATCCCATTTCACAGATAAGGAAACTGAGGCTCAGAATGGGGCCAGAACCTAGCTAGGAGACAGGGAACTCCACCTTCCAAAGGGTCTATTAAAGCCGCATACTTACTCACTTTATAAAACTTATTCTAATAGGCCCTGGCAAATTATTTCAGTCAATCAATGTCATCACGGTTGTAGGTTACATCCCTGGTCAGGCACACCTGGGAAGCAACCAATGAGTGCACAACTAAGTGGAACAACTAAGTGGAACTAGTTGATGCTTCTCTCTCTCTCTCTTCCTTCCTCTACCTCTTTCTCTCTCAGAGCAATGGGAAAAAAAATACTCTAGCCTGACCAGGCGGTGGTACAGTGGATAGAGCGTCGGACTGGGATGCGGAAGACCCAGGTTCGAGACCCCGAGCTCACCAGCTTGAGCGCGGGCCCATCTGGCTTGAGCAAAAGCTTGCCAGCTTGGACCCAAGGTCGCTGGCTCCAGCAAGGGGTTGCTCAGTCTGCTGAAGGCCCATGGTCAAGGCACATGTGAGAAAGCAATCAATGAACAACTAAGGTGTCCCAACGGCAACGAAAAACTAATGATTGATGCTTCTCATCTCTCTTCATTCCTGTCTGTCTGTCCCTATCTATCCCTCTCTCTGACTCTCTCTGTCTGTCCCTGTAAAAAAAAAATTTGTTTAAATACTCTAATAATCATAGTAATGATAATAGTTTATGAGCTATTGTTGTGTAACAAACTCTTCAAAACTTAGTGGCTTAAAACAATATTTAACATTTTAATATATACATCTTGTCATCGTCACCTTAGTTGTCTTGGCAGCTCTAAGAAAAAGACTGGTCTCTTACATAATCAGGATGCAACAAATGCATGAAATTAAACATTAATTTAATGTTTTTATCCAATAGATAATCCATATTCAAATTTTGCTGACCTACCACATCATGTTTTTTATAATACTTCTCTTTTTTGATATGGCATATAATCAGAATCATATGTTGCATTTGGTGTTCCTATCTGAATTGACTCTATTTGTCTTCCATGGCATTTGAAGAGAGCAGAGAAGTTGTTTCATAGATGCTTTTGGTTTGGATTTGTCCTATGATCTAATTCATTTCATTCATTCAACAAATACTATGGAGCTCTTACTGCATGCTAGATGATGGTGTCCCAGAAGCAAACAGGACTTCCCGGTTGTATGATAAAACCGGCAAGTGGATGGGTGGTAGTGATGTTTTGAGACATCCAGCCCTTTCTGGCCAAACATCCGGCTCTATCATCCACTGGCTGTGTGACGTTGCTTTGGACACTTCCCCTCTCTGGGCTTTAGTTTCATCACTTGGACAATGTGATGATTCTAGTCTTAACCACTTACAGGGGACCTGAAAAAATTAATAGGAGCACACATGGCTACACTGGTAAATACTGAGTGCACAACAAACAAAGTAAACTTGCGATTTTTATTATTCTGTGAATCTAGTTCATAGTTTTTTTCCTCCTTGGCAGTGCTGACACTGGGACCAGATTATTCTTTGTGTGTGGGGCGTCATGTTCATTGTAGGATGCTGAACAGTATCCCTGGCCTCCACCCACTTGATGCCAGTATCATACTCTCCTAAGTTGTGACAACCACAAATGTGCCCAGATATTGCCCAGTATTCCCAGGGGAGGAGACTTTAAAGAATGACAATGATTAAAACAATCTTAAAAGCAAAATTAAAAGATCAAACACTCCATACCCATACAACTAATTGTTGAAAGATACTAATGAGTCTAAAGTCCCTTTCTAAGCATCTTTGAGCTTAGGGTCTCTGGTTTCACAGGGGCAAGATTTCCCAAGCAGTGGTCAGACACTTCATTTGCCAACTAGCCTGCCTGGGCCCCTGGAGCATCACCCCTGGCTCATTTGCTGTGTCTGCATGGATCTGGGTGTACCTACCTGCCCAGCCTCTGTAGCCAGCTACCAACTGTGAGAACAGAGGCTCAGGTTTCAGCTCAGGACAGCTGCTGGGAGGCCCTTCTAGGCAGGTGAGGGGTTTGGGAGTGAGTCCTTTTTGATGAAGCCTAAGCCTGATAATCCTTGTGTCACTCCTGCCCCTTGCAGAGTACCCTAGCTCACCTCTGACAGCCAGCTCAGGGACCCAAGAAACGGAGATTCTGTGACTAGTCAATCATACAAAGGTGTTCCATGTGCTATCTACACCAGTGGTAGTCAACTGGGTAGGGGGGTTTGGCCTCTTGAGGACATTTGGCAATGTCTAGAGACATTTTGGTTGGAGGTACTATTGGTATATAATGGGTAGAGGCAAGGGATACTGCTAACTAACATCCTACAATGCATAGGATGGCCTGCTCACAAGCAAGGCTCATCATCCCAAATATCAATAATGCTGAGATAGAGAAACACTGGTTTGTGTTAGGAAAGGGGTCAGGACCACATCTCTACACACTTACTCATCTCCAGCCATGCATGTACACACACATCTATTTATCACTGCATTCATTTCATCTTTTCAAAAATAATTTTATTTGTTGTCTTTTGTTGTTGTTGTTTTGTCTTTTTCTTATTACACGAGTGCATATTCCCTGTAGATAGTTTAAAAGTCAGAGAAAAACACCAGTGAAAATGAATGTCACCCACAATGGCCCCATGCAGAGAAAATTGTTGCTGACAGTTTTTACAGCACTGGCAGGTTGGCTCAGTGGTAGAGCGTTGGCCTGGCATGTGGAAGTTCCGAGTTTGATTCTCTGTCAGGGCACAAAGGAGAAGCAACCATCTGCTTCTCCACCCTTCCCCCTCCCCCTTCTATTTTTCTCTTCTTTTTGCACAGTCATGGCTCGATTGGTTCTAGCAAGTTGGCCCTGGGCATTAAGGATGTCTCCATGGCCTCACCTCAGGCACTAAAATAGCTTGGTTGCCGAGCCACAGAACAGATGCTCCAAATGGGCAGAGCATTACCTGTAGGAGGCTTGCCAGGTGGATCCTGGTCGGGGCGCATGCAGGAGTCTGTCTCCCTGCCTCTCACTTAATAAAAACAAAACAAACAAAAAAATATTTTTACTATCCTCCCAACTTTTCCCCAATATATCTGTGTCCTCATTCACATATTTACAAAAATGGAATTATCCAGCACACTATTTCACTTAATAGATGGGCAACATCTTTTCATGTCTTGAAATTCTCTTTATATGGTATTTGCTAATACGGCTGCTCCACAGTTTTAGTAACAAGCGTCTCATCATTGGACACTTCCTGGTTGTTCACAATTTAGGGCTTCCTGGTTGTTTACAGTTTAGGGCTAAAGTAACATTGTGATAGAACTCTTTGGGACTAAATCTTTGTACATATTCACATGTATTTTCTTATGATAAGTGGTTGGAAGCAGAATTGCCATGTCAGCAAGTGTGCCTGTTTAAGAGTATTTTTTAATGACAAATTATCTACTACCTGCAACTGCAACGCAAATGATCATTGCATTATTAACTACAATACAATTTGAAAATGCAGTTTGTGAAAGAGCTTAGAGAAGGACATGAAGAGAAAAAGTAATCATTTCAGTTTTTCCTCCATTTAATGCAATGTCTCTTAACAGTTTAGAGTACATCCTACCAGATGTTTTTCTGTACGGACACAAACCTATGTTCATGATGTTCACTTTTACAAAATATGAGGTCACTCTGTTTTTTTATTTTATTTTATTTTTATTTTATTCATTTTTAGAGAGAAGACAGAGAGTGAGAGAGGGAGAGAGAGAGAGAGAGAGAGAGAAAGAGAGAAAGGGGGGAGGAGCTGGAAGCATCAACTCCCATATGTGCCTTGACCGAACCAGTGCAGGGTTTTGAACTGGCGACCTCAGTGTTCCCAGGTCGACGCTTTATCCACTGCACCACCACAGGTCAGGCTCTGAGGTCACTCTGTTTTTAACCATAAAATCCCCTTTAAAATGAGTAAGCTCATCTTTGTTTCTTCTATGTACAGTTCTAATGACATCAAAAGCTTGGGCCCACCTGACTTTCATTTTTCTGTTGGTTGTGTAACCCGAGGGTTGAAAATGTCCACATTTATTCATTCAGCACATTATTGAACACCTGCTGTGTGTGAGACATTGTTATAGATGAGCAATGAACAAGATGGAGTTTATAACCTACAAAGAAAGGGAGAGGGGCCTGGCCTGTGGTGGCGCAGTGGATAAAGCATCGACCTGGAATGCTGAGGTCACTGGTTCAAAACCCTGGGCTTGCCTGGTCAAGGCACATATGAGAAGCAAGCAATGAACAGCTAAAGTGAAGCAACAATCAGTTCTTACTTCTCGCTCCTCCCCGCTTCTCTCTCTGTAAAATCAATAAATAAATTCTTAAAAAAAAAGAAAGAAAGGGAGATGGATACTAAACAAGAAAGCACTCTAGCACAGTGTGCTGGAGAAAAGTATAGAGCGATATGAATGAACATATAACAGGTGACTAGGATAGGCTTCCCTACAGACATTTGACCTGAGACCAAAGGATAGATTGATACAACTAAGAGACACAGAGAGGAAAGAGTGTCCCAGGAGGTGGGCACAGCATGTGCAAAGGCTCTGAGGTGGGAGGTAACATGACCCATCTAGGTACTGCAACCAGATATGTGTAGAAAAAAGTGAGGGAGGGGGATCCCAGTTGGAGATGTCCCTGGAAGGGCCTTGATTTTGATACTGGTGTGAGAATTAAGCTAGGTGTGAGGAGGTAGAATTTGAGTTAGGAGCAGAGAAAGTGTTGAGAGGACTCCCAAGATTCTGGTCTGTGAGGCAGGATGGATGCTAATGAGGCTTAATGAGGGTTAGGTTTATAGAGGATGGATTATGAGTTCAGGTTTGGATGCATCAAAATATCTGTGAGTATTGGGGAGCTCAGAGGGAGGTCAAGCAGTTAGGTGGAAAGTGAGTGAGGGGCTGGGAGAAGAACTCAGAGTTTCAAAAGTGCCACCAGGGGGAGGCACATGTGAAGGGCAAGTTGTCCTAATGGCCCAAGCACCTGCATTGGGGCCTGGTAAACCAGCCTCAAGTTCCCCACCCCCACCACGAAGAACCCCCTTCTCCAATAGTATGTAGAATAAGACATAGCCAGGGAGGGGTCTGTGAGGGCTACAATTGCAGGCCTTAGTACAGCCTCCTTTCTCTCCCCTTCTGAAACTTTGAATATATTTCTATGCCTATTAAATTCAAAGCCAGAAAAACTTATACCAATGTAGCACATGTTTCCTTCAGAAAGACAGAGAGAAAGAGAAGAGAAGAAAGAAGAAAGGAGAGAGAGAGAGAGAGAGAGAAACTGGCGAGGGCAGATAACATTATCCTGAAACCATGGTGACAGGTACAACTTAGGAGGGGGAGGGGATGATATTAATAATAATTCTTTTGTGGATTTTTCCAGCATGAATTATTAAATGGGCAAGGCAGCATGTGTGTGCGTGCATGCATGCACAGATGAATGCATGCATGGTGTGGCTGTGTGTGCATATTTGTGTCAGTGTCTAAATATGTGTCTAAATATGTGTGCGTGAGTGACTACATACATGAGTTGCAGGCATGATTGTGTGTGTTGTGCGTGAGTGTGACTGAAGGTGTGTGCACTTTTCCATAGGGGTTTAGAGCTGCGTATGGGCAGGTGATGAGTCCTGTGTATCCAAGTGTTCCTTTACATGCGTCTGTGTAATCAGCTTTGTGCACCTGTGCATCTGTGCATGTACCTACATCAGTGGTTCTCAAACTTTTTTTTTATTTATTCATTTTTTTAGAGAGGAGAGAGAGAGAGAGAGAGAGAGAGAGAGAGAGAAAGGGGGGAGGAGCAGTAAGCATCAACTCCCATATGTGCCTTGACCAGACAAGTGCAGGGTTTTGAACCGGCAACCTCAGCATTCCAGGTCGACGCTTTATCCACTGCACCACCACAGGTCAGGCCAGTTCTCAAACTTTTTGAAGTTGGGGTGCATTTAAAATCCTACAAATAATTGTAGGCGCCCTATATACAAATTTCTGAGAAATATGTTATAATAATTAAGTCAAATATTAAAAAAATATATATAAAGTCCAAGTGTGTTTTTATGGCAATTAAATGAAATAAATATGACAAAATTAAATTTATTCTGATATTAAAAGACATTTTTATGTTACATTTTTTGAGTTATGCTTTTTAGAATTTGTAAAAAAGGGGTTAAAAATTAAAAAATGACAAAATAGTTATCTTTTTATATATATAGATACATTCTTAGTAAGATTTAGTAAACTCATCAGGTCCCGGTGCGAATGTGTTAAGTTTTTTCATTCTTGTGTTTATGAGAAATATGAGCCTGCTGTGTCCTAGTAATTTCTTCAATGTTTGGGCATGTATTTGGAAGGCAAACTCTCATTTCCTCGTCAATACATTGAAGAATTCCTCTCTTTTTACTCTTAATTGTGTTGAGTGCAGAAAAGTCCCACCATACTTATCATCTTAACTTTACACCAAACAAAGGATAGAAGAAACTTGCCTCCAGTCTTTCTGGGGAACATGGGGGGTAGTGTAAACAATCCAGCACCACAGCTTAACAGCCATTTGCAACCTAATCAGGCAAGTGAGGTGGGGGGTTGGGCAGACTGTCAGCTTCTAGCCAATTCCTCACACCTCTGTCCCCCAAAAATCTAAACTCCAAAAACCCTGTTGGTTTCTGGTCCCCAACAGGCACATATTTCTCTGGAATACCATAGGGCACACCTGGGAATCTTCTAGGGCGCACCAGTGTGCCCTGGCACACACTTGGAGAACCACTGACCTACATTCAGATAGGTATTTGAGTTTGCTTGAACATATATGGACATGCAATCCTGTGTGTGAGTGATTTGTGCACTTGGATGTAGGTGTGTGCATGCATTGGTCATATGTGTGTGATTCCAGAAGTGTGTATGCACACATTTAGGAGTGTGTGCATGATGGGAGCTTAAGGCAAAAATCGGGAAATGAAGATCTGTCATCTTATTAACAGTATTGTAATAATATTAATTTCTTGATTTTGAGAATGGTTTTAGAGGTATGTAAGATGTCATTATTGGCGGAAGCTGGGGGAAGTTCAAGGGGCCGTCTGTGCTATATTTGCAACTTCCTACAGAACCTATAATTATTTTATAAAAAAAAGGTTTTAAAAACCTGGAACCAAGAAACACATTTCACACATTTTTGTGTCTCCTTAAAACAATCAGAAGAAGCCTTACTTGTGGTGGTGGAGTGGGTAAAAACTTCGACCTGGAATGCTGAGGTCACTGGTTTGAAACCCTGGGCTCGCCTGATCAAGGCACATATGGGAGTTGATGCTCCCTGCTCCTCCCCCCTTCTATCTCTCTCTCTCTCTGTTCCTCCCCCCTCTCTAAAAAATGAATAAATAAAAGCTTAAAAAATTTAAAAAAACAAAACAAAAAATCAGAAGAAAATGCAAAACATCTAGGCAGCCAACCTATGATTTTTTTCAAGTAAGATTTTTAACTGACGGCATGGTTGATGCCTTAAATCTTCCAGGTGGGGCTTGGCGATTCAGGCTCCATGTGTGTTGGGGAGCAGGGGGCGGGGTGAGGAGACTTAGACCCAACCCAGGCAGGTGCAGCCATTTGGCCGGCTGGTGACTCAGGAAGACTTGGGAGGGGACTGGGAACCTACAGAGTGAAGTATAGAATCTGGTGCATTAGCAAATGTGCGGGACTTCACAGGAAAAGACAAGGAAATTTAATCAAGGTGGTGTGGAAAAGTCAGCAGCATTAAATTTCTTGGGGTGTCAAGAAAGTGAGGGACAAAGCAGCTAATCCCCAGGGGTGTCAGGTTGTCTGACCACCTGCTGCTGTGGGGGTCCTCCCTAAACCCCAGGATCTGGAGCTGAAGCGGGAGTGGGGAGGCAGAGACACTGAGAAGCAGAGAGAGAATGAGTCAGGGAGGGAGGGAGACAGAATCCCGGGGAACACACACACACACACACACACACACACACACACACACACACACACTGACACATAGAGACCGTGAGAGACAGACAGATGGAAAGAAAGAGAGGCAGAGAGAAAAAGACAAAGACAGACACAAAGACAGAGAGGGAGAGACATAAAGAAATCGTGTAAACTTTGTTGCCTCTATTAAGCCATTTTCTGCTTGCTTAAAAGCATGGATTGCCTGACATGTGGTGGCACAGTGGATAAAGCATTGACCTGGAATGCTGAGGTTCTGGATTTGAGGCCCCAGGCTTGCCTGGTCAAGGCACATAAGGTAGTAGATGCTTCCTGCTGCCCCCCTTCTCTCTCCTCTCTCTCTCTCCCCCCTCTAAAATGAATAAATAAAATCTTCAAAAAATAAATAAATAAAAACATGGATCAATTAATTGGTCCATTCAATGGTTTTTTCTCAACAGGCCATTAATGTGTCATTTATTTCCGTGTGACAAACTACCTCAAACTTACAGACTTAACCAATTCATGATTTCTTATGGTTCTGTGATTTGGCTGAGCAGTTCTTGCCTGGGTACATTCATGTGGCTGCATACAAATGGCAACTGAGCTGGGCTAGAAGGTCTAAGATGGTCACATCTACGTGTCTGAGGCCTTGAGGGATGGCCAGAAGGTGGGAATCTCTCTCTCCATGCTGTACTTCTGGGACTGGAAGCCTCAAAATTACATTTCCCAGAATCCCTTGCAGCTAACAGAATATAGTCACACAACGATTGATGAAGAGGCTGTTTCTGGCACATGTGTGCTATATTTCTCAGCCAGCGTGGTGGTGATAGGGCATGAACAAAGGTGTGAGGGTTCAGGTATCATTTTTGAAGGGCATTCAAAGGCAGGGCATGGGGGATCCAGGTTTGTTGCTGTCCTTGGCAGTTGTCAACCAGTTAAACCTGTTTGAGATTCATTTTCTGTCACTTGCAACCCAAAGAGTCCTAACCGAAGGTGAAGTCTGCGTGGATGGCTGTTTTATTTGAGAAGGAAAGCAAAGAATTTCGCTCAAGGGAAAGAATTTCTGAGGTTAGGTTTCCAGCTCCATCAAAGCCAAAAAAGCAATAACGCTGGAGCCATATGGAATAGCCGAGCTAGCAGAACCCTCAGAAAAACATTACTTGAACCACAGTGAAGTAAACTGAGCCCGTTAGGGGCAGAAGGGCTTGCTCAGGATCACACATGGTTCTAAATGAAGCTCTTTTACCTCCCAGTGGCCAGCGGAAGGGGAAAGGTGTGGGAAGGAAAGGAGAAATTTCCAGGGGTGCAAGATTATGAATAGAACAGGAATAAAAAATGAGTCATTAGCAAGATGGTTGAGAGGCAGAGCCCTAAATCGTCACTGGCCTGAAAGGAGCCAGCTCTGAGAAAAGATGGAGAAATGTAAAAGTATCAGGGGAAATTGTGGCATGGACGATGCTTTTTTCAAACTCTCAGCTCACTCTGAATTTCTGGAGGAAGAGCACACAGTGGCTGATGTTGCCAGGGTCCTGGAGCACAAAAATTACCTCTGCTCTAATGTTTACTTTTCTGTGAGGCCTACTTTGGTCACAATAAAATTTTTTGACACACCCTCATCCTTTTTTTTTTTTTGGCCACCATTTTCCCCTGCTTTATTAACATCATCTAATATGACATAGTTTATCCAGCGATACTACATATTTCCTAACTACCTCTCCCACTGCAGTGTAAATTCCATCAGGGCAGTGATTTTTAATTGCTTTGTGCACTGCTGTGTCCTATCTCCTACACGCACTGTAGGCACTCAATAAATATTAATTAAATGAGTAAGTGGATCTTATATATATTGATATATATAAACTCCTCACAAAACCTAGGGGATATTTAAAAATGAATATGAAGCAATAAAATATCCCCTAATTTTTGTGAGCAAAGCGTATAATTCAGCCATGAGAAAGAAAACCGCCCTGCTGTTTATGACAACATGGATGGAACTTCAGGGCATTATGCTAAGTGAAATAAGACAGAGAGACAAATCCTGTATCATCTCACTTCTATGTAGAACCTAAAATAGCTGAACCTAAAAAAACAGAGTAGAATAGTGGTTCCCAGGGGCTGGGGATGGGAGAGATTGGGGAAATGTTGTCTGAGGTCACAAACTTGCAGCCAGTAAATAATTGAGTCCTGCAGTTGGAATGCACAGCAGTGTGGTTATAGACAAAAATACTGTATTGTAAACTTCGAAGTTGCTAAGAGGCTAGATCTTAACTGTTCTCAGCCCAAAAAAGAAACGCTGATGATGTGACTTGATGGAGGTAACCCTACAGTGGTCATCATATTGCAATATATAAATGTATCAAATCATCACATTGTACACCTTAAACTTACACAATCTTACTTGTCAATTATGTCACAACTGAAAACATTTTTAAAGACTTTATTAAAATTTCACTAATTGTACTATTGTTGTCTGATATAATACTTTTTTTTTAAGTGAGGAGAAGGGAGACAGTGGAGCAGGATCTACCTGGCAACAAATCAGCTGAGCTATCCTCAGCGCCTGAGGCCAACACACTCTCTCGGACCAATCCAGCCATTGGCTGTGGGAGAGAAAGAGGGAGAGAAGGGGAAGAGGGAAGGGAGTGGGAGAGAAGCACGTAGTGGCTTCTCCTATGTGCCCTGACTGGGAATCGAACCCTGCTATCCATACAATGGGCCAATGCTCTATCCACCGAGACAACCGGCCAGGGCCTGGTATAATACATTTTAACTAAATTATTCAAATCTTATTCATACAGATCTTATGCAGATTTTACCAGTTTCTTCTCTTAATGGGATTAATATTATTAAATTATTAATCCTCTTATTAAAATTAAATTAATATGAAATAATAAAATTAATTCTATGAAATATTAATAGGATTCTAGCCTAGGATCCCACATAGCATTTAGTCTCCTTCAGTCTGAGACAGTTCCTCAGTCTTTTCCTGTCTTTCATGACCCTGACACTTTTGAAGAGAACTGGTAAGATACTTTGAAGAATGTTCCTCAGTTTAGGTTTGTCTGATATTTGCTCATAATTAGATTGAGGTTATGCATTTTGGGGAAAGAAACCATAGAAATGATGTGTTCTCAGTGCATTGTATCAAGAGGTACATGATGTCAATATGTCTCATCATCGATGATAACCTTGACCCCTTGGTTATGGTGAGTGATGCAGACCAGGCATCTCCACTGAGAAGTTACCATTTTCCCCTTTGTAATTCACAATTATCTTGGGACAGATAGATACTTTGAGACCATGCATGTATGTGTACACTCAGAAGTTTGCTCACTTATTTTAGCATATGGTAGATTTGGAAGGTCAAGCCAATAGAATGATTCTCAAGTTTTTAATGTAGGTACTGTGGGTGCTCCACCCATGTCCCCTCAGGCCACTCCAGAGTCACGTGCTATCAATTCCTGAATCTTGCAAGTTGATCATGTTCTATGGTCAGGGCACTGAGTTTGGCTAGCATATGTGTATGTATGTGGGAGGGGAGGCAGCCAATGCCCCAGAAGGGTCCCTCAACCAATGGGGCATGGCAGTTGATGGATAAAGGGAGGGACAACTCTCAGAACACATGATGTAGTCTTCTTAAGTGACCAGCAGGCATGAGCCCCTGTCGCCTGTGGTGATCACCTCTGCATCACCCCTCCCCTGCCTGACTCACTCTTCACCCACTCTCCAGGGTTTCCTCTGCTCCCACATGCACTGTTTGTCCCTGATCTCTGTCTCAGGAGCTGCTGCAAAGGGCTGGTATTCAGGGAACTCACATGAGTTCCAGCTTGGATTTGGGGATTTTTAAAAATAGCTTTAATGAGATGTAATTCACATACCATATAATTCACCCCTTTAAAGTATACAGTTTATACTGGTATTATTTTTTATCTGTTCTTAGTCTAGTCACAGAGTTGTGTAACCATCTCCACAATCTAATTTAGAACATTTTCATCTCCCTAAGACCCTGCCCCCATTAGCAGTCACTCCCTATCCCTCTTGTCAGCCCTTGGCAACCACTGCCTGTCTCTGGGGACTTGTCTGTTCTGGACGTTTCACATAAATGGAATCCCACACTCTGTGACCTTCTGTATCTGGCTTCTCTCACTGAGTATCATGTGTTCAGGTTCATGCATGTAGTAGTGAGTGTCAATGCCTCACTCCTTTTCATGGCTGAATAATATTCCAGTGTGTGGATGAACCATATTCATTTGTTGATGGACATTGGGACTGCTTATACTTTTTGGCTGTTTTGAATAGCGCTTCTATGAACATGAGTGTACGCATTTTCATGCAGGCTGGGGCATGGACACAGTCATTTCAGAAGTGCCTGAGGCCATGTGCAAAGGTCTTTGCACAGGATCTGACACAGAGAAGCAATACACATTTTCTTTGTTTTTTGCTTATTGATGGGGATAGGGGAAAGGGAGAGAGAGAAGTAGGAGAGAGATCAGAAGCATCAACTCATAGTTGCTTCACTTGATTTGTTCATTGATTGCTTCTCATATGTGCTTTGACCCGGGGGGCTCCAGCTGAACCAAGTGACCCCTTGCTTAACAGAGGCTTAAGCCAGAGGTCCTGCAATGAAGCTGGTGACCTTGGGATTTCCAGCTGGGATCTCAGCATCCTGGGTCAATACGCCAACCACTGCACCAACACCAGTCAGGTAACATACATTTTCATTTATCTTGGGTATAGACAGGATTGGAATTGCACATTTAATTTGTTGAGAAGGGTGGTGCTCTGATCCCCTAGTTTTAACCACTGTCTATTTCTTATAGAATTGCTGGTTTGCCTTTCCCACTGAAAGATCAGCTTCACAAAGACAGGGAATTCTCTGTTTTTTTCACTACTGTGTCCCCTGAGTCAAACCCAGTGCCTGACATGTAGCAGGTGCCACACAAAGATTTGTTAGGTTAAAGAAAGGAAGTGAGGCCCATGGAGAGCTTAGCACAGTGCCTGGTACATCCAATACCTGTAACTATTGATTGTACAGCCAAATGCCCTGGGGTGGGGTGGGAGGGATGCCTGGGCCTGGACCTCTTGCTTTTTTTTTTATGCTGGGTTGTTTGGGTCTTTCTGTCTCTGTTTCAGTCTCTCTCTCTCTCTCATATCTCCCTCCCTCCCACTGCCACCTTCCTTTATCTGTCTCTATCTGTCCCTCTCTCTCTTACTGCTCTCTTCTCCCCCAGCCCTCACCCTTTCTCTGTCCTGTCTCAGCTCTTCCTGACTTCCCCTCAGTGACTCTGCACCTATTTGTTATCTGTTAAGCAGATTTCCCTTTCTGTCTCATTTCCTTTGCTCCCTCCTCTCTTGACTTTCAGTGTGTCTTGAGCTCAATCTTGTTCCCTCTGCCCTTCACTCTCTCTTTTTCTGTCCCTCTGTATGCTTGTTTCTTCATATCTGTCTCTGTCTTTCTGCCTCTGTCTCTGCCTCTCTGGGGATTCTCTGTCTCGTCTTCCTGGCCACCTCCATGCCTTTTAAGCGCAAACAGGAGGGAACTGCAGCTTTGTAGTCTGGGGACACCCCCCCCCCTGCTACCTTGGTTGCCAAGGCACTGGGGCTGAGGAGGGGTTTTGGGTTCATTACCCTTACAGTATCTGCAAGGGCACCCAGCTGACCCAGGAACTGGGCCACTTAAGCCTTTTGGAGCTAATGGCAGCCAATGGCCATTTCACAGTTGAGATGGGAAAGGGAAGAGAGAGAAAAGAGAAGGGGAGGAGAAGGAAGACAAGGGAGATAGGTGTAGAAAATGAGAGGAGGAGGGAGGGAGAGAAGTGAGGGAAGATGAAGTGGGAGCTGCAGCTCCATTTCTGGTCTGGGGTGTCTGGGCCGGCTCGAGGGAGCAGGAAGGCTAGATCCTGGACCTCAGCAGCAGGACTCTCACACACACTTGTATACTACACATTCTCACTCAGGGGCACCCCAGGACACACAGACCCTTGGTCACAGCCACCCCTATGCTTCTAAGGCAATTCTTGGGACCCCCCCTCCCAAGTCTTTGGGATACTGTTCCATAGAATCAAATAAGTACAGCCCCAGAGCCATAAACATGCAGGCTGGAGCCATTGACACAGTCATTCCAGGAGAAGTAGCTGAGACCACGTGCAAAGGTCTTTGCACAGGATCTGACACAGAGAAACAGTACACAGAAGACACAGCTCAGCCAAGCACACACAGTCATAGACACATGGACACATGTCCCCACACACTCACTCAGCATCACAGCCACACAAATGTGTCTATACATATGTCCACCTGCATACTTTCTTGGTCACAGGCATATGCACATGTGAACATATATGTTTACATGAACACAGGCAGGTGTACTTATGTCCACACAATGCTCTCACACATGCATATACAAATACAAGCACATACCCACATGCACACACACATATGATCACAGAGACATGTCACAATTACACACAGGGACACATGCCCACTCACACACTGTCACAGACACATATTACAAATACAAGCACACGCACATTCACAGGCACATGTCTACACTTATGCACACATGGTTATACATCGTCGCATGTCCACACACACACGATCACAGATGTTAAAAACACAACCACACAGCAGGACACAGGTGTAGAACCCTCATCTACAGTCACAGATGGGCAGGTCACAGCACACTCACATGCTCACACTTACACACTCACACACACAGAGTACAAGCAAACTGTGCTTCACACGTACTGCACCAAGAGGCTTGAAGAACCCCAACAACATGCACTCACAAATGAATAAATGGCCTTACACACAGCCACGCACACACTTACTGGCTGCATATAAATGATAGCACATAGCTACCAAACACCAATGCATACAGGTTGGGAATTCACCTTCTTATACTTTCATACCCATGGTCAGGCACAAACTATCATGAAAACACACACAGACTCACAGATTCACAGTCACACAACAGTTTCAAATAACACACACAACCACAGACAGCCATTTTAAGTCCTCTCCAGCCTTCACCAATGGCTGTGTGATGCCAGGCAGGAAAGCCAGCCCAGCATGACCTGAGCCACTCATGTTTTCTGGAGTAGCTGGCCTTCTGGATCTTTATGTGAAACTATTTACAATGAAAAAGAAAATAAACAGTGTCCAGCTCAAACCAGCTGGATGATGATCTAGATCCCAACCTCCAACTTGCAAAGGAACCCCAGTCACAAGTTGGGCAATCTCTTGGCCTCCCTGAGCCTCCACCTTCTCTTCTAGAAAATTCGGTCATAGCAGTCCTCTCCTCAAAGGCCTACTTGGAGGACCATGATATGATGCCAGCTTAGAAGGGGAACTAGAGGGAGGATTCCTGCCCTCCCCAGTTCTCCATGTCTGCCTGCCTCTGTCCCTGGATTTCTTGGTTCTTCTCTGCTGTGGCTCTACCCTTTCTCAGTCTTCTGTCACATGCACACACCAGCCAGGGGAAGGCAGGGAGGCCTCTTGGTTGAGCTGAGTTCTCACAAGTGCTTTGATTTTGAAGGGTCAGAAGTGGAGTGTGTGTCTGTGTGTGTATGTATGTGTGAACTGGGAAGCGAGAAGGTTCTGGGTTTGAGACCAGCTTCTTCCACCCCAAGAAACTGAGCTCTTCATTTTTCTAAGGGGCCTTCCATAGTGAGCTAGAATAGAGGCCTCTCACCCCTCTTGTATAGGTGAGACCACCCACCCCCTCTCCTGTCCTCTGGGGTCACACTGACTTGACTTATTCTTGACTTTGGGCAAGTCATTGCCTTCTCAGTTCCTCAGTTTCCTCATCTGTATCCTCCCAATAGTTCCTATCAAGCAGAGTGGTCGCTTTCCTCCCTCTTCCCTTCTATTTTCTCCTCATTCCCTTGTGGTCAACTTGGCCCCCTGTCATCTTTAATTGGTTTTCATAGTCCTGAATTCATTGGGCCTCTGCGCACCGCTGCAAGGTGGGACAAGGCCACAGTTTCCCCCACTGCCTCCTGCCTGGCTAATTGGAGGGTTCCAATAGGGAGAGGTGGCTCCTCAGGCCCTGCCCTCTCCCTGCCACTGCCAGCTTGCTCCAGCAGACAATGCCCGGAGCCCGCTGTCCTTAAGGGCTGCTGTAATTTTGCCTAATTCACCCTGGGAGGCAGCAATTAGAGCTAATAAACAGACCCCTACTCGGCTCAGTCTCGTCTCACTCATTTCCCACCCCTGCTTCCCTCTACCTCTCCCCAAAACAAGGGAGGGCTGGGAGAACAGAAAGGCCCTCCAAGCTTTGGTTTTGCCATCTAGAAAATAATGGTCCCCAACCTGTGTTTGCCTGTCTGCCCTGCATTATTGGGCTGGGCAGCCTGCTGCTCAAATCAGCCCCCTACCCTATGTCCTTGAGACACCAGTCCCATTCCTCCCTCTGGACATCCTGTCTTCTCTTCCCCCAACCCAGTCTTCCTTCACTCTGCCTCAAATTCAAGTTTTGTGATGAGGTTTGGGGGGGGTGTTCAACGTGGTCAGGGTCCTGGCAGGACAGAGCTGGCCTGTTCTATATGGAGACTGAAAGAGAATTCTACACAAGGCTCATTGACTTAGAGGTTTGGGCAGGGCTAAGGGGAAAAAACAACTCCAACCCCCCAGTCAGGGCCAGCAATATATAGGGGTCAGGGTGGTAAGGGTGAGGGGAGGAAGCAGATAGTGAGTCTCCGGGGAGAATCTTAAGAAAGCCTTTATGCCTCCAGATATCTGGGCACCCCATGGCCCAGTCAAGCTGACACATAAAATGAACCCTCCCAATCAGGGATTGGGAACCTTTTTGGCTAAGAGAGCCATGAACACCACATATTTTAAAATGTAATTCCGTGAGAACCACACAATATGTTTAACACTAAATACAAGTAAATGTGTGCATTTATGTAAGACCAACACTTTTAAAGTACAATAAGTCTCTGAATTCTTTTTAATAATGTTGTTATGCTGTTGCTAACCAGTGATGAATAAAGTACTTCTTACCATTAATTCGACTTCTGGTGCTGCATGGTTTTGCTGATGGCTTTATAGTCTGGTTGATACGTAGTAAGGTTAAACTTCATGCAGGTGTTGAGACTTCCATCCATTAAACATGATCGTAGGTTGGTCTTAACATTCTTTAGATGTGAGAAAGACTGCTCACATGCATACGTAGAGCCAAACATTGTCAGTACAGCAATACTCACATGCTGCAGTGTGTGGTATGTGACGGGAAGCGCGTTCCAAGTTTTGACAATCAGCTGGTCCACGGATTGAAGTTTTTTCATTTCTCCCCACTTGTGTTTGCTCGCCAACTCAGCTTGCTGTCATGCAAGTTTTTCCAAATCTTTATCAGTGACTTAAACTTATTCACCCACATGTCTGAGGCCTTCAGGTCAGCAGCTTGTAGCTCAAAATCTCTGACGGAGACACCGGGGATGTAACTCATGTCGGCGATGTCCACTGCACACTCGTGTGGATAGATGATGAACTTAGAAAGACGAGTGCGCTCACAAAATTCTCCAAAGCGCGCTTTGAATGACTGCAGGAGATTAGATGTGAAGCCTGCTAGCTGCTGGAGATCAAGATGTTGGGCAGGGTCACTTGCTGTGCATGCATCTTTAAACTCTCCCAGTTTTCCAAAGTGTAGTAAACTACCTGTTTCAATGTTGGCGATGAAGAGTTCCAGCTTGTTTTCAAATGCAAACACTGCTTGTTTAAGGGATAAGACTGTATTTCCAACGCCTTACATTTTCACATTGAGCTGGTTCAGATGTTCAGTCATGTCCACTAGATAGTAGAACTTCAGGAGCCACTCAGTGTTAGCTAACTCAGGATGCTCGACATTTTTCATTTCAAGAAAAGTCTGGATTTTGCTCAGACAAGCCGCAAAATGGCTGAGCACCTTCCTTCTTGACAACCAACGCACATTGCTGTGCAGAAGCAGACCAGGATAATTATTCCCAACTTCATCCAGCAGTGTTTTAAACTGATGATCATTTAAAGCTCGGGCAACAATAAAATTGACCACCCAAATGACCAGCGACATCACCTCACCAAGCTGCTCACCACACATCTGAGCACAAAGTGCCTCCTGATATAGGATGCAGTGAAAACTTAGGATGGGTCTCTTTTCATGTTCACAAAGAAGCGCTACGAATCATCTGTTTTTCCCCACCATGCACAGAGCACCATCTGTACACACCAAAATAAGTTTATCCATTGGTAGATGTTTTCTTTAGTGAACTCAGTGAAAGACTTGAATAAATCCTCCCCTCTTGTTGTCTCTTTCATAGGCAAAACAGCAAGACTTTCCTCACGTAGTGTGTCACCGACAGCATACCTTGCAATCACGCTGAATTGGGATAAATGGCTTACGTCGGGTTGACTCACCCAAAGTGAGAGAAAAGAATGGTGCTGCATTTATGTCCTTCACTTGTGTTGCCTCAATTTGATTTGCCATCATGATGGTACGATCGTGAACAGTTCTTGCCGACAGAGGCATGTCTTTTATTCGTTTATCTTGTTTTTACCAGAAATGTCGTCAAAAACTTCATTGGCAGCCTGACCAGGCGGTGGCGCAGTGGATAGAGCGTCGGACTGGGATGTGTAAGACCCAGGTTCGAGACCCCAAGCTCGCCAGCTTGAGCGCGGGCCCATCTGGCTTGAGCAAAAGCTCGCCAGCTTGAACCCAAGGTCACTGGCTCCAGCAAGGGGTTGCTCCGTCTAGTGAAGGCCTGCAGTCAAGGCACATGTGAGAAAGCAATCAATGAACAACTAAGGTGTTGCAATGGCAATGAAAAACTAATGATTGATGCTTCTCACCTCTCTTCGTTCCTGTCTGTCTGTCCCTATCTATCCCTCTTTCTGACTCTCTCTCTGTCCCTGTAAAAAAAAAAAAAAAAAAAAAAAAAAACTTCATTGGCAACATCAAGCATGAATGTTTTGGCATTCCCCCCATCTGTGAATGGCTTTCCGGTTCTCACAATTGCTAAAGCACCAGCAAAGCTAGCCGAATTCCAGTCAACTTGTTGGGTCCAAAGATGGAGTTGCTGCTGACTAGCTTGCACTCTGTACAGTTGCTCTTGACATGCTTTCTTCCTGCTGTCCCCTGCTGGATTTTTCCATGCAAATGTAGTATGGCATGTGTCAAAGTGCCACCATATATTTGACGGTTTCATCAATGCAATTTTATCATTGCATATTAGACACACTGCAGAATCTGCTCTCTCCACAAAGGCAAATTCCTCTGTTCATTTCTGCTGAAAAGTATGATACTCCTCATCGTTTTTTCTTTTAGCCATCTTCTTTGTCAAAAAGGTTTCTGCAATTAGGTAGCTGACTACTTGATTAAAAGGAGGGAAGTTTACTTCCTGATCTCACAACAACCCATGTACGTTAGGCATTATCCAATAAAAATTTGGTGTTGTCCCGGAGGACAGCTGTGATTGGCTCCAGTCACCCACAACCATGAACATGAACGGTAGGAAATGAATGGATTGTAATACATGAGAATGTTTTATATTTTTAATGTTATTATTTTTCTTATTAAAGATTTGTCTATGATACTTCAAAGATGTAGAACACATATTCCAAAAATTTATATGAAACCAAAAAAGAACACGAATAGCCTCAGCAATCTTAAAAAGAAAAAATAAAGCAGGAGGTATCACTCTTCCGGATAGCAAGGTTTACTACAAGGCCATTGTACTCAAGACAGCCTGGTACTGGCATAAGAACAGGCACATAGATCAATGGAACATAACAGAGAACCCAGAAATAAACCCATACCTTTATGGACAACTGATATTTGACAAAGGAGGAAAGAACATACAATGGAGTAAAGACAGCCTCTTTAACAAATGGTGTTGGGAAAATTGGACATCTACCTTCAAAAAAATGAAACTAGACCATCAACTTACACCATTCACAAAAACAAACTCAAAATGGATAAAAGACTTAAATGTAAGCTGTGAAACCATAAGCATCTTAGAAGAAAACATAGGCAGCAAGCTCTCTGACATCTGTAGCAGCAATATATTTGCCAATTTATCTCCACGGGCAAATGAAATAAAAGGCAAGATAAACAAATGGGACTATATCAAACTAAAAAGTTTTTGCACAGCTAAAGACAATAAGAACAGAATAAAAAGACAAACCACACAATTGGAGAACATATTCGACAACTCGTCTGATAGGGGGTTAATAACCAAAATTTATAAAGAACTTATAAAACTCAACACCAGGAAGACAAACAATCTAATCAAAAAATGGGCAAAAGAAATGAATAGAAATTTCTCCAAAGAGGACATACAGATGGCCAATAGGCATATGAAAAAATGCTCAACATCACTAATCATTAGAGAAATGCAGTTAAAAACCACAATGAGATATCACCTCACACCAGTCAGAATGGCGCTCATCAGCAAAACAACACAGAACAAGTGCTGGCGAGGATGTGAAGAAAAGGGAACCCTCCTGCACTGCTGGTGGGAATGCAGACTGGTGCAGCCACTGTGGAAAACAGTATGGAGATTCCTCAGAAAATTAAAAATCGTACTGCCTTTTGACCCAGCTATCCCACTTTTAGGAATATACCCTAACAACACCATAGCACTGTTCGAAAAGAAGAAATGCGCCCCCATGTTCGTGGCAGCATTGTTCACAATAGCGAAGATCTGGAACCAGCCCAAGTGTCCGTCAGAAGACGAGTGGATTCAAAAGCTTTGGTACAGCCTGACCAGGCGGTGGCGCAGTGGATAAAGCGTCGGACTGTGATGCGGAAGACCCAGGTTTGAGACCCCGAGCTCGCCAGCTTGAGCGCGGGCCCATCTGGCTTGAGCAAAAGCTCACCAGCTTGGACCCAAGGTTGCTGGTTCCAGCAAAGGGCTGCTCGGTCTGCTGAAGGCCCGTGGTCAAGGCACATGTGAGAAAGCAATCAATGAACAACCAAGGTGTCGCAAGGGCAAGGAAAAACTAATGATTGATGCTTCTCACCTTTCTCCATTCCTGTCTGTCTGTCCCTATCTATCCCTCTCTCTGACTCTCTCTCTGTCCCTGTAAAAAAAAAAAAAAAGCTATGGTACATATATACTATGGAATACTACTCAGCCATAAGAAATTATGACATCGGAGCATTTACAACAAAATGGAAAAATGGATGGACCTTGATAACATTATACGGAGTGAAATAAGTAAAACAGGAAAAACTGAGAACAGCATGATTTCATACATAGGTGGGACATAAAAGTGAGACTATGAGACATGGACAAGAGTGTGGTGGTTACGGGGTGGGGGGAGGGAGGAGAGGGGCACAAAGAAAACCAGATAGAAGGTGACAGAGGACAATTTGACTTTGGGTAATGGATATGCAACATAATTGAATGATAAGATAACCTGGAGATGTTTTCTTTGAACATATGTACCCTGATTTATTAATGTCATCCCATTAAAATTAATAAAAAAAACAAAACAAACAAACAAAAAGATTTGTCTATGAGCCAGATGCAGCCATCAAAAGAGCCACATCTGGCTCACGAGCCATAGGTTCCCGACCCCTGCCTCACATTAAACCACTCTTTGTGAGGAGTAGTTCATTCAACCCTTCACAACACCCAGACTTCATAAATGAGAACCTGAAGTACAGAGAGGGCTAGTAGTTTATCTGATGTCATACAGCAATTAAATGGCATGCCTGAGATTTGAACTCAGGTACCAATGCCTGTGTGCCTAACGACTAGGCCCGTGATGGCGAACCTACGTGCCAGGTGCAGTAGCCGAAGATAAAACATTTGCTGTTGCCTGACCTGTGGTGGTGCAGTGGATAAAGCGTCGACCTGGGAACACTGAGGTCGCCAGTTCAAAACCCTGCACTGGTCTGGTTAAGGCACATATGGGAGTTGATGCTTCCAGCTCCTCCCCCTTTCTTTCTCTCTCTCTCTCTCTCTCTCTCTCACTCTGTGTCTCCTCTCTAAAATGAATAAAATAAAATAAAAAAAATTAAAAAAAAAAAACAAAAACAAAAAAAACATTTGCTGTAGTGTAGACACTCTGTGCCGGAGGTCTGTAGGCCAAAACAACAGAACTCCAGCACAGAGCGTCTAGTTCTGGGACTTCCGGTTAGGCTGTTTTTCTCGAAGTGACACACCACCAGAGTTATGTTCGGTTTTTTGGCGAATTTTGACACACCAAGCTCAAAAGATTGCCCATCACTGGACTAGGCTATAGTGCCTTATGGTATGAATATTGAACAAATGTAGTAGGCTCTGGGGCAAGTTGGCCTTACCTCCTTAAATAAAGAAAAGTGATTTCTAGAAGGGAGTCAAAAAAGTTTTTCTTTCATTTCATTAAATTTCATTAATGTCTTTCTTGAACACCACAGATTGTGTATTGTGGCCAGACCAATGGCTAAGACATGTGGAACTGGCTTGGGGAAAAGGAGAAATGGCGACATTTCTAAAGGGACAGTCTGTGGACCTTAGTGTTTCTCTGCCTGGAGTGGGGACAGGACTTAAGGGGCAGTTGGGGAGAGGGCCAGGCTGAGCAACAGGTGAAAGAGCAAGTGCAGTGCCACTGACTTGCTAGATGCCAGGAAATCCTGTGCCTCATAGCCCATTTAATGCTGAGGTTAGCACCAGATTCTGACCTGTGGCCCAATACCTCAGCGGCACCCAAAAAGCATCAGTTGTGATTGTTGGAATGCCTGTCCTCTTTATTTTCTCTATGACTCTGCAGTGGTGTGGCAGGAGAAAGGGGATGAGGAGCAGGTTTGGTGCACTAAGAATGTGCAGCAAAAGAACTGGAAATTTGAGCCTGACCTGTGGTGGCGCAGTGGATAAAGTGTCGACCTGGGAACACTGAGGTCGCCAGTTCAAAACCCTGCACTGGTCTGGTCAAGGCACATATGGGAGTTGATGCTTCTAGCTCCTCCCCCCTTTCTCTCTCTCTCTCTCTCTCTCTCTCTCTCTCTCTGTGTCTCCTCTCTAAAATAAATAAAAAGAAATAATAAAGAGATCATTTAAAAAAAAAAAAAAGAACTGGAAATTTGGCTGACAGTTTATAACGTGAGTTGTCACATGATGGCTCAGCCTGTTTAGCAGTTGGTGTCAGAAACTTTTCCACTGTAGACTCCAGGAAGGCACCAAGAATGAGAATCTCTGTCTCACCAGGCGGTGGCACAGTGGATAGAGCATCAGACTGAGACACGGAGGATCCAGGTTCAAGATCCTGAGGTCACCAGCTTGAGCACGGGCTCATCTGGTTTGAGCAAGGCTCACCAGCTTGAACCCGAGGTCACTGGCTCGAGCAAGGGGTCACTCGGTCTGCTGTAGCCCCCCCCCTCACCCCTGGTCAAGGCACATATGAGAAAGCAATTAATGAACAACTAAGGAGCTGCAACAAAGAATTGGTGTTTCTCATCTCCCTCCCTTTCTGTCTGTCTGTCTCTGCAAAAAAAAAAAAAAAAAAAAAAAAAAAGAAAAGAATGAGAATCTCCATGTTAGATCTGAAGCCCTGAGATGTGTTCATGGATGACATTTATAATCAATGGCAAAACCCACATTAGTGTCCTCACCTAGAGGGGTCCGGGGTCAAATTAAATTAACTTAACCACGAATGCTCTGTATGGGGCACCTGCTATGTGCCAAGCCCCATGGTTAGCCCTTATTTTGTTTAATCCTTCCATTACCCTCCATGAGATGGCACTATTATTACCCCATCTTACAGATGAAGAAGTTAAGACTCAGAGTGGGAAAGATACTTGCCCAGCATCACACAATGAGGTTGAGTTTACCAGGCCAACCAAGAGAAACTGAGAGCAAAACCCAGTTTTGGAGAAATTCCAGTAGGTTCTGTATGCGTGTGTGTATGTGTGTTGGGGGGAGAGTGAGGTGGACACACAAATTTGGGAAATAAGAAGAGTTTTCTCATGTCCCTTCTGTCACTTCCCTTCTCATGTCCTATCCCTCCCTACATTTTGCTTCATATGGGTGATGATTTGATTGTGAAGAACTAAGAATACAATGCAAAGTGAACTCAAGATGCAGAGAGGTGAGTGGCTAAGAGAAAAAGGAAGGAGGCAGGGAGGGAGGAAATTCTCACCCCTCATGTATGCTCCCCCAAGTCTTCCCCTTTGTAGCTTCTGCCAACTGCTTTCTTTATCTACCATTCTGGCATCCCATGGCAAAGATAACAAGACTATTTTGTCACCATCTTTTTATTTATTTTTTTCAGATAGGCAGGGATAGGTAGGCAGAAACATTGAGCTGGTGCTCCTTTACGTGGGAATCAAACCAACAACCTCATGTGCTCTGGGATGACACTCCAACACCGAGCTATCTGGCCAGGTTACTGATTTTTAGAAAGACAGAGAAAAGAAGGAAGAGAGAAGGGATTTGTTGTTCCACTCAGCTGTGCAATTTTTGGTTGCTTCCTATGTGTACCCTGACTGGGATCGAACCAGCAACCTTGTTGTTTCAGGACAATCAATGCTCTTTACTGCCTGAGCTAACCACCATCCCTTGGGATGGAAGCCATTTCTGTAGTATTTATAGGCACTTGGTTAACTGTAGTGAGGTTTAGAAATGTATGTTCTGGAGTCAGAATGCTAGGGTTAAATTCCCCGCTCTCTAACTAGCCAACTGTGTGGCTTCACCTTTTTGGCCCTCAGTTATTAAATCATACCTCACAGGGTAGTAGTGAGGATGAAATGCATTAGAAGAGTGCCCAGTGCCCAGAAGGTCTTCAATAAATGTTATCTATTAATGTGGTTATGGTGACTGATGTGTGTGAGTTAGAATTTAAGGGTCCTTACATTGGGAGTGGACTCCAGCGTGGCCTCAGACAAAAGGCATAAATCAATGAAAATGACAAAGATATGGTGGAGTTGGGAGCTCCCAGCTACTGCAAACCTCAGCTGGTGATCAAAGAATTGTCACCATGGCATTGAGAATAAACATGATTTTTGTTGTTATGACACCAAGGAATAAATAATTTAATTTAAAAGTATTTGTCAATAGCAAAACACTCCTCTTAGATGATGCAAAGCTGTTACTGTGAAGTGAGAGAGAGTCTTTATAGAATCTCTCTTGCTCTCACTCTCACTCTTTGCTCTCTCATTCTCTCCATTACACAGCTCCTAGAGTAGCTTAAGTCTGAGCCTTAGTTTCCCCAACTGCGAAAGAGGCATGAGAGTCCCAACTACCACAGGGTCTGGTTATAATAAAGAAGTGATTTAAACACCTAGTAGGGACCTGGCACTTTTACTATCATTGTCTAACTACTAGTTAACTAAGTCATTAACTATCATCACTTTATTAACTAATTTTTATTTAAAAATTGATACCAGCTGACAGAGTACATCAACTATATCAGAAACGCCTTATTTATTGATTTTAAAAAGACTCAAAGCAAATAGTCTATATTCTTAACATTTTTAATGGATTTTAATTACGAAACAAATACTTGGCTCATCCAAATTCAACATGATAAAAGGGTATATAATGAAAAGCGAGGCTCTCTCTTACCTGCTTGAAAATAATTCCATGGCTTTTATTTTGTTTTTAGTTATCTTGATTACCTTGAACTTCATCTGTGTAGAGGCAGTCTAATCTAATTACTGCTACAAATTACCTTCCTTACGGTGTCTCCTGTTTGATTCTAGCAATTTCGCAAGTGTATTTTCACATGTCTGCCTGTGCAAAGAACAACCAGCCCCATCTGTTGTTTGCTTTTTTAACTTTAAATGTCTTGGGCGGGGGGTGGCTCTTTTCACATTAGCCCATCCTCCTTGCTCCCTCCCATATTCTGGATGTCATTCTTTAGCTAAATGAATTATAGAAGAAAAGAGGTTTTGATCTTAAAAGCCATGACTCTTACCCCACATGGTTTTCTGCATGTTTGGGATAGTTTTAGAAAGTAGAAACTCAACTTGCATAAAAGTGGATGAGTGGAAAGTCAGTCCCCTCTAAGTCCCCATGCTCCCTAGGTGCCTTACCCAAAGATCATAGCCAGCCACCTCTACTGCTCATTTCATGAATTCCTTCCAGAGATATTCCATGCATATGCCCAATCACATTTGTATCTATCTATCTACCTCCTTTTGGATCATGAATTCTATAAATAACCACATATGACATACACCTCCCCAAACTGCCCCATTCAAAACACAAAGGGCCTACTCATTCATTTTATGGCCTCTCTAAACTGTGGGTGAACATTTCGGCTGTTTATGTTCTTTTGTTCAGAAACCTGTCAGACTACTGTGTCTTATTCTACTCATGACCCTGAAGGCCGGGGCCAATATTCTAATGGTTGGTTTAGATTCATGACCTTTATTTTATTTGAGGGTATCTTGATTACCTTGAACTTTATCTATGTAGTAGGTAGTCTACTCTTGTGTTGTGAACTTTGGAGCTAGACCAACTGGCTTTGAATTGCAATTCTCTTATTTATAAGCTTTGTGATCTTTGGCAAATTACTTAACTTCTCTGTGTCTCCTTGAGCTTGTTACTAACTTCTCTGTGCCTTGGTCTTCTCATCCATTAAAAAGGTGTTGAAGCCTGACCAGACAGTGGTACAGTGGATAGAGCATCTGACTGAGATGTGGAGGATCCAGGTTCAAGACCCCGGGCTCACCAGCTTGAGCGTGGGCTCATCTGGTTTGAGCAGGGTTCACCAGCTTGAGCTCAAGGTCGCTGGCTCAAGCAAGTGGTCAGTCACTCAGTCTGCTGTAGCCCCCCTCTCAAGGCACATATGAGAAAGGAATCAATGAACAACTAAGGAGCCGCAACGAAGAATTGATACTTCTCATCTCTCTTACTTCCTGTCTGTCTGTCCCTCTTTCTGACTCTCAAAAAAAAAAAAAAAAGGGGGCATTGAAGCATCTGTGTCATTGTTAGGAGAACTCAATGAGTTAAAAATGTTTTTCTTAGAACAGTTCCTAGCATGCACTTTCGGTATTCCATATATATTGTTCTTAGACATACACAGGAATTTGATGCAGCAAGCCTTTGTAAGAAAAGTTTCCCTAGACTGGAGATATTGAATGTCTATGCATTGACCTTCTTTTCTTCCTCTTTCTTCTTCCTCCCTCCACCATTTGCTGAAGACTCCTAAATTGCATTGATACCTGTTAGGATAGGCCAGCACCCTTGCCTGCTGAGGCAGTCTGCTTGGGGACAGAGACACTTCTGCAAATACTGGGATGTGTGTTGGGGGAGAAAAGTGTGTGACTTTGAGATGGTGAGGTCTGGGGCTCAGAGTGAAACTGGAAGGGAGGATGGGGTTGGCAACAGGGAAGGAGTAGTGTTGGGGGGGGGGGATCAGGGCACTGTGCCATGCTCTGCCGGCCATGCTCTTGCTGACATCTAGTGGAAAGACAGAATTATCATCCAAATTAACTCTAAGTGTGTAGCCTCCACCAGTACATCTAACTGACCTCATGAGCCCCCACCTTGTATCCATCTTTGGGCTGCCGTGAATCATGCTGTGGTGAATATCTGTGGACAAGTTTTTGTGTGGATGTATGTCTTCTGTTTTCTTGGGTGGATACCTAGCGAGTGAACTTGTTAGGTCAGATGATCATTCTACAGTTAACTTTTTGAGGAAGCACCAGACTGTTTTCTACAGCAGCTGCACCATTCTATATTCCCACCAGCAGTGCATGAGGGTTCCAGTTTCTCCATATCTTCACCAAAACTTGTATTGTCTGTCTTCTTGTTTACAGTAATCCTGGTGGGTGTGAAGCGGTAAGTCCTGTCAATATGAGGTTCTAATATCCCTCAAACAGCCCCTTGTTGCCAGCCCCAGCTTGAATTTCTGCCCCTGTCTCTCTCCCCCACCTCAAGTTCACAAAGTAGATGGTCAGTAAATACTTGTGTAATGAATAAATGGATGAATGGATGGATGGACAGATGGATAGGATATTGTAATACATAATAGCTATCAAAAGTAATGTTACACCTGACCAGGCAGTGGCGCAGTGGATAGAGCGTCGGACTGGGATGCGAAAGACCCAAGTTCGAGACCAGCTTGAGCGCGGGCCCATCTGGCTTGAGCAAAAGCTCGCCAGCTTGGACCCAAGGTCGCTGGCTGCAGCAAGGGGTTAGTTGGTCTGCTGAAGGCCCGCGGTCAAGGCACATGTGAGAAAGCAATCAATGAACAACTATGGTGTCACAATGGCAACGAGAAGCTAACGATTGATGCTTCTCACCTCTCTCCATTCCTGTCTGTCTGTCCCTATCTATCCCTCTCTCTCTGTCGCTGTAAAAAAAAAAAAAAGAAAAGTAGCCTGACCTGTGGTGGCGCAGCAGATAAAGCATCAATGTGGAATGCTGAGGTCACTGGTTCAAAACTCTGGGCTTGCCTGGTCAAGGCACATATGGATGTTGGTGCTTCCTCCTCCTTCTCTCTCTCTCTCTTCTCACTAAAATAAATTAATGTATTAATTAATTCTCCTTTAAAAAAGAAAGTAATGTTACAGGAGGATGTTTAATGAGGAAGGTAATTGTGGTTGGCAGAATAATGCCAGCTCCCCAAGTCTACATCCTAATCTCTAGAATTAGTGACTATGCTTTCTTATATTGCAAAAGAAGCTTTGCAGATAGGATTAAGTTAAAGATCTTTATTTTCTCCCTTCTTTTCCAAGTGAGAGGAGGGGAGGTAGAGACAGACTCCTGCATGCACCCCAACAGGAATCCACCTGGAAACTCCCATCTGGGGCCCATGCTCTGCCCATCTGAGCTATTTTTAGCACCTGAGGTAGAGGTTCCAGGGAGCCAGCCTCAGCCTCAGCCCCTGGGACCAACACACTAGAATCAATCAAGCCATGGCTGCAGAGGAAGAGAGAGAGAAGGGGAAGAAAAGGGGTGGAGAAGCGGATGGTCACTTCTTCTGTGTGCCCTGACAGGGAATCGAACCCAGAACATCCACATGCCTGGCTGATACTCTACCACTGAGCAACCAGCCAGGGCCAAGTTAATAGATCTTGAGATGGGGGAAGTTATTTTGCATTATCTGGATGGGCCTGAATGTAATCACAAGGGCCCTTATAACAGGGGGCAATAAAGTCAAAATCAAAGAATGAGATGTGACAATGGAACCAGAAGTTGGAGTAGTGCAGGACCACAAGCCAAGGAATGCAATGACCTCTAGACACTGGAAAAGGCATGGCAATGGATTCTCCCCTGGAGCCTCTAGAAGGGTCCAGCCCTACCCATACCTGGATTTTAGCCTCCTAAGGCCAGTTTTTGGCCTTTGACCTCTATGACTGTAAGATAATAAACTTGTGTCATTCCCAGCCAGTGTTTGTGGTAATTTGTCACAGCAGCAGTCAAAAACTAATACAGAAGTATTAGTATATATTGTCATGTGACAGTGCCCTGCTAGACCGAACTGGGCTCTGAGGCAAAAGGGAAAGTGTGTGCCTCTCGTGTATGTTTTATGTAATTCTTTTGGTGTGTATGTGTGACAAAGACAGACAGGAGGGGAGAGAGATGAGAAACATCAATTCTTTGCTGTAGCACCTTAGTTGTTCATTGATTGCTTTCTCATGTGCCTTGGGGGGGGGGAGCTACAGCAGAGCTAGTGACCCATTGCTCAAGCCAGTGTGCTTGGGCTCAAGCCAGTGACTATGGGTTCATGTGTATGATCTCACACTCAAGCCAGTGACCCAGACTCAAGCTGGTAAGCCGGCACTCAAGTCAGCAGACTTGGGGTTTCAAACCTGGGTGCTCTGAATCCTAGTCCGATGCTCTATCCACTGTGCCAGCACCCGGTCAGGCTGTTTTATGTATTTTTTTTTTAATTTATTTATTTATTCATTTTAGAGAGGAGAGAGAGAGAAAGGGGGAGGAGCAGGAAGCATCAACTCCAATATGTGCCATGATTAGGCAAGTCCAGGGTTTTGAACTGGAGACCTCAATGTTCCAGGTTGATGCTTTATCCACTGCGCCACCACAGGTCAGGCTCTTATCTAATTTTTTTTTTCTTGTTTTTTTTTTTATTTTTCATTTTATTTTATTCATTTTAGAGAGGAGACACAGAGTGAGAGAGAGAGAGAGAGAGAAAGAGAGAAAGGGGGAGGAGCTGGAAGCTCAACTCCCATATGTGCCTTGACCAGACCAGTGCAGGGTTTTGAACTGGCGACCTCCGTGTTCCCAGGTCGACGCTTTATCCACTGCGCCACCACAGGTCAGGCTCTTATCTAATTTTTAATGGCTAAATTTACCCCAGAAGTAGAGTTTGAGCATGTTATAACGTGTTTGCTTCCATTAAATTCAGGAAAGCAAAATTGTAATAAGTTCTTAATGTGAAATTCAACATACCTACTTTTAAGTTTCAATATATTTTTAATAATATTCTGGGGGGGATAGCCATTAAAATACATAAAAACAGTTATAGAGAGGCACACATTTTTTCCCCACTGATCTCAGACTCTAATAAGGCTTGGCAAAAAGCATTGCCAAAATTTGTCTTGATTTAAATTTTTGATATTTTATTCATTATAGTTATTTTGCTATTAATTTGATATTTAGAGTAGTGCATTAAAATATTATTTATCTTGATTATTGAGTTTTTTGGAGCCTCCTTAATTTTTGCACCTGAGGTCAGTGCCTTCCTCTCTTCACTCTAATTCTGGGCCTATGGAGGGGTGTGCTGACCGATTTTACAGAGTCTGACCCTAAATTCTTGCCATAACCTTCTTCCCCTTCTATTTTCTTAAAAGAGAAAATGAAAACTGGTCTAAAATGCAAACATGTTAGCTCTGGGTAATGAGATGAAAAGTCACTTTAATTATCTTCTATGTCTGACTTATTTTCCTTCCAAATTTACTGAATCTAGCGTGCAGATGATAATTACAGAAAGTTCTTGCAGCAAGTGGTTTGGGCTGAAGCAACATTGTAAATATCTGTAGACAGGTGATATTTTCAATAAAGATTGTATTAGAGGAACGAATGAAACATTTCCTTCAGCATGGGTTTGTGAGCAATTTCTGTCTTCGACTGTTTTAATGGGTGTTGAAGATAAATAATAAAGATGGGTGTTTATTGGATGTTTCCTCTTACCAGCTTCCACTGCATACAACAGAGTATTTAGAAAGAACAGAAATCATCTCGGATGACCCCAACCAAATGATTCAGTATCATTTCAGAAAATCTCATGTAACAATTTTTGTAATATCAACTATTTAGAGTAATCCAAAAAGATCTGTAGTCTTCTAATTCCTAGTGGAGCGGTTATCACATTTGCCTCACACGCAAAGAATCCTGGATTCCATCCCGGGTGAAGTACATTCACTTTTCTTTATTGCAGGATTTTAATATTTATACTTCAAAGTAACTGTAATGGAAATTCTGGTTCGGCTAATTTTCTTTCTCTCTCCTGTCTTTCTAGAAAATTTTAATTTAAAAGATTACTTGAAATTAACTGAAATTCTAATTCGAGCTATTATTTGCTAAAAAAATAAAAAAACACCACACTAAGTAATGAAAAACGTACACCACTATATGCGTTGGCCGGGAATCGAACCCGGGTCAACTGCTTGGAAGGCAGCTATGCTAACCACTATACCACCAACGCCACGCCGAAAACGCTTTGGCGAAGCTCTTTTAGTAGGAAATATACTCGCGTGGTTAGACGATACCAAATTACATGGGGATGTCTTTGCCTGGCGTCCCTCCGCGCATCGGAAGACACAGTCCGTGAGATGTTCCACGCAAGGGCCGCGCCCGCCCGTCCCCCCAGAGCCGCGGAAGCCTTGGTGCCGGCCGGGCGGTGACCAATCCCAGGCCGCCCCCTGGGCCGCTCGACTTCCGGGTCAAAGGAGCCTGAGACTCAGAGTCCCCCGTGTCCGCCTTCTCTGCTGTTCCCCGCGCTCGCCACTTCCGGGGCCGCAGTCCCGGGCATGGAGCCGCGAGTCTGAAGCGCCTCCGGCCCCGGGACGTCCTGGCCAGCCTGGGCGCCGCCCCGCGCCAGCCCCGAGCCCTGGTGAGCAGCGCCCGCGCGCCCCGTCCTGCCTCGGCCGCGACCCTGAACCCGTCAGTGACTTGTCCCGGTACCCTCCGCTCCCGCCTCCGTACACTCCGGCCCCACTGTGGACCGCGCTCCCGGTCTTTCCAGTCCCTGTGTTGGTTTCCTCTCCGCCCCGTCTCCTTAGCCTCTTCCCCTCTCGCTCTTTCTCTGCTCGGGCCACCTCTCAGCCTCTCCGTGACCCGGCCTGGCCTCCCCACCCATCCCGTCGCTGCCCGAGTCACCTGGCTCTGGCCCCTTCCGGGGGTGGCCGCAACCCAAGAACGCCCCCTTTACTTACAGGCTCAGGACGTCCCCACCTTCTCTACCTCCCCTTGCAAATACATGTCCCCTAATATGAGAGCGGAAGCTATCTTCTTGACCCGCGTGCTGTCCCCTCCCCAGTGCTTGGCCTCCCTCCTTCCACTTTCCCGCAGGGTCCAGCCACTTCTCTCAACTTTCCCCCATCATCGCTCCGGTCCGGCCGCTCACCTTTCCACACAGCCTCAGACCATCCTAATACTTCCTGGCATCGATGCTGCAGCTGAGCCGTCGGAAGTGGCCCCTTCCCCTTGCCACTACCCCTGTCAATCCTCCCATCCCCCACCGCGAGGAAGTCCCTTGCCTCAGGGGAAAGAACCAACCTGCTTTCTAGGAGAGCTGGGACTAAATCCCAGATGTGCACTGTGTTCACTAATCTCTGTCGTCCCTGGCTGGGTCCTGGGAGGACTTTTTTTCTAGGTGTGGTTCTGGACATACAGGGCTGGGATACCAGATAGAATAAGGCACTTGGGAGTCCCCAGTGGAAGGAGAGTGAGTGAGTGATTAGCCAGCCCCTCCATTAACCCACCATGTTATTGACATTCACTCTGTCTAGTCTTGTGTCCTATACCTGCAGCCAGAATGGAGGCTTTCTGGACCCTTTAGAAGGTCAGTTGTGCTGAGGCGGGGCAGCCAGGGAGTCTGGGTGTGGGTTGGTGGGATTCACTTGCCTGCTCTAAGATTTAGAAGTTGGCAGGAAGTGGTTTCCTTCAACCCTGGGTTCACTGCCCACAGGGACAGTTGGCTGGGACCCAGGCCAGTAGCTGCAGCTTTGTGTGCTGTTGCTGGAGACTTTTCTTTCAACATCCATCCCCCTCCAGCTCCGCCTGTATGAACTCCCTGAAAGACTGGGCGTGAAAAGGGGAGAGTGCTGATTCCAACTGGATTTAGTGAAGTGTGGCTACAGCCTCCCACACCTAACACAGTGCCTGGCGTTTAGTCAGTGAATGGTGTGGATTCTGTCTCTGAAGCCTGATTCTCCCTGTGGTGTGGTTTTAAATAACTTGCTTAGTGTCGTGAATGTAGTTTCTGCTGTGTCAGGCACTTTACTTGTACAATCTCATTTAATCCTCACAGTAGCCCTACTGCAGTTTCATTTTATAGCTGGGGAAATTGAGGTACAAAGAAGTTAAGTAACTTCCCCAAGGTTGCACAGCCCAGAAGTGGAAGAGCCAGTATTTGGACCCACATATCTCTCTAACACCAGGGCCCTTTTCACCACTGCACTGAGAGTGATGCCAGTGCTTCTTCACGGTGACATGTTGCTTTACCTCTTCCACATGATCTCCATCCTGCTTTCTTTTTCCCTAAACATCTGGCACCTGCCTGTTGTCCTGGGACCTAGCTCATTGACAAGGTGGTTGGGTGCTGACCAAACCAGATGTCCCTTTGATTTGAAACAACATTCAAGTGAGGGCAATGACAAGCTCACTCAACCTAAAATGTTTATTGAGTGCTTCATGTGTGCTAGGCGTGACTCTGAGCTCAGTACAACAGGAACAGGACAGATGTGGGCCTGCCCTCGTGGAGCTGACATCCCAGTAAGGCGTGCTAATTCACCCAGAAGAGAGATTCCCAGCCTTAGAACTAGTGATATTTTGGACCAGGTCATTTTCTTGTGGGAGGGGGGGAAGGAGCCATCCTTTGCTTTGTGGGATCCTATGTCCACCAACCAGATTGCCAGTAGCATACCTTCCAGTCATGGTGACATTTGGTGATAACCAAAAATGTCCCCTGGGGACCAGAATCAGACCTGTTTGAGAACCCCTGGGTTAAGGAATTCCATTAACTCCTCCCTGCCAGGAGATACTGCATTCTGTTCATTTGACCTATTTAGGTCCTAGGGTGTGGAACATATTTAAATATGTGAACTGAGTAGAAGGGAGAAAGGAGGTGACCCTGGGGGTCATTCTGGTTTATACCATCAGGGATTTATTCTTCTGTCTGTTGTGACCTAAGGATCTATTTTTTTCCCCTCAAATAATGAATGCAGAGTATTCTTGTCAGCACTGCTGACATTGGGGCCAGATCATTCATTCTCTGTTGTGGGGGATAGCCCTGGGCACTGTGGGTTGTTGGGTATCATCCCTGACCTTCACCCACTTGATACCAGTATCACCCCCGCCCCCCATCAGTGATGACAACCAAAAATGTTCTGCCTGGAAAGGCAGAATTGCCCCCATTGAGAGCTACTCCTAAAATGAGTGCTGTGCAGAAAGATTTGGTGTTGTGATGAGGGTGACAAGGAAGCACCTTTGGATCGGATGCTAGGAAAGACCTCTGAAGAGCTAATATTGGGACCTAAAGGATAAAAGGGAGCAGGTAGTATAAAAAGCACGGGAAGGGTGTCCCAGGCGGAAGGACCGAGTAGTGTGTTTAGGGGAGAGTAAGGCCAGTGTGCCGGAGATCATGGTCAAGGGCAAGGGTGCAGGTGAGGTCAGGAGGCCATCAGGGAACAGCCACAATAGGGAATTTGGTTTTATTCTGTTTCTGGCAAATGTCTGTGGGTGGCATCCTTGGAGTCATTTGATACTCCCATCTTCTCAGGGACTTCTCACCTTGGGAGAACTGCTCCACAAAATGATGCTGGTTTGTGGCAGATGCCAGGCACCCTCTCCGATTTCAGGGCAGGGCCTGAACTGTCTGCCTCATCAGAACACCCTTGGCATTCAGTGTTCCCCAGAGGCATGGAAGACTGCCTGGGAAGTGGGTAGGGGAGAAGAGGCACCCCTGGATTGCCTGCTGGGAGTTGCAGCTTTATGGTCTCTCCTTTGCAGGCTCCCCGACCCTCCTGATCAGCCAAGTGGTTAATGCGGACGATTAAGAAGCTGCGCCTGGACAACGCAAACACAGGAAGTTGGAGGAGGTGAGGGGCATGGCCTTGGGAGCCCTGATTCCTGGGGATGTTGCATAGTCTTAGGTCTGGGAAGATTCCTTTGCTCCTCCCAGCCCCCTCCAATTCTTCATTTCCCTAAAGTGAAGTTCTAGCTGGCTGTTTTGCATGAGGAGGCAGCATGGGTTAGTGCAGGGTTTCTCAGTCTTGGCATTGCTGACATTGGGGCCAGATCACTCTCTGTGGGGCTGCCCTGGGCACTGTGGAGTGTTGAGCAGCATCCTTGGCCTCACCCACTTGATGTCAAGAACACCTGCAATCATGACAACCTGTGTCCCCAAAGATTGCCCAGTGTCCCCTGAGGACAGGATCAGCCTTAGTTGAACACTGCTGGCTTGGTGGTTAGGTTGTGAGTTTTTTGTTTGTTTGTTTGTTGTTTTTTCTTTCTTAAGTGAGAAGCAGGGAGGCAGAAAGATAGACTCCCGCATGTACCCCAACTGGGATCCACCTGGCAAGCCCCCTATGGGGTGATGCTTTGTCCATCTGGGGCCATTGCTTTATTGCTCAGGAACCAAACTATTTTAGCACCTGAGGTGAGTCCATGGAGCCATCCTCAGCGCCTAGGGCCAACTTGCTCCAGCTGAGCCATGGCTGTAGGAGAAGAGAGAGATAGAGAGAAGGGAGAGGGAGAGGGGTGGAGAAGCAGATGGGCATTTCTCCTGTGTGCCCTGACCGGAAATTGAACCCAGGACATCCACACACCAGGCTGACACTCTACTGCTGAGCCACCAGCCAGGGCCACGATGTGAGTTTTTAATCTAACAGAGTGGAGTGATATTGGTTGGGTCATTTGACTTCTCTGAGCCCACTTTCCAGTCTCCCAGATGGAGCTGACTCTGGAACTCTACTCCCAAGCTTACAGTGAGGACTGAAGGTAATTACACATACAAGATTCATGCACTTGGTAAATTCCACGTCTGAGACCTGGCATGAATTGAAGAGACCATAGGAATTCCTTGACCAAGTTGACGTATGTCAGTATCAGTTTTCTAACAATCTTAGACTCATTTGCTTTTTAGTAAGTACAAGTGATTGGGGTGGCAGGAAGGAAATTAATGGTAGCCCTGGCTGGTTGACTCAGTGGTAGAGTGTTGGCCCGGTGTGTAGATGTCCCGGGTTCTATTCCGGGTCAGGGCACACAGGAGATGAGACCATCTGCTTCTCTTCCCCTCCCCTTTCTCTCCCCCCTCCCCCGTAGCCATGGCTCAATTGGTCCGAGCTAGTTAGCCTCAGGCCCTGAGGATGGTTCTGTGGCCTCTGCCTTAGGCCCTAAATACATGGCTCCTCCATTGCTGAGCAATGGAGCAATGACCCCAGATGGGCAGAGCATCGCCCTCAGTGGGCTTGTCGGGTGGATCCCGGTAGGGGTGCATGTGGGATTCTGTCTCTCTGCCTCCCCTCCTTTCTCTAAAAAAAAAAGAAAAGAAAAAAGATTCTGTAAAACAGGTGTGATTAGGTCCTAAGATGCAGGCTCTGAGAACATGCAGTCTCCATGTCTAATGCGTGAATGTGTCAGGAGGTCAGTTAGTGATGGGAACCCATGTCGCTCTTCTCACACGCCTTAGGTTCTGGGTGGGCACAGGCTGGGCTGCAAACTGACTCTGTAAGGCTGGTTGTAAAAGCTGGAGGCCACAGTGGTGCCAGGAGTAGCGGTTGTAGGGCAGAGGGTGGCCTGCTGTTTCCTGGGAACCCCCAACTACAAGGACATATCAAGTGTCCTGAAGACCACTCCCTTGAGATCATGGACCCCCTTCCCAGCTTCTCACTTCCCCTTGCCCGGCATCTGCCCAGCAAGTGCCTTTCTTCCTTTCATATCTCTGGTTGGCCTGAACTCTCCAAGACCTGCAGCCAGAGCTGAGAATCTACTGTTCCTCTTGCCTTCCGTCTGCTTCTCTCATCACAGGCCCCACTTGGGTCTCTGGCAGATGCCTCAGGGCATGGTGGCCCCAGCTCTTGGAGCACCAGCTTAGCGATCATAAAACTCCCATCGGGCCTTGGCAATGACTGAACTGGGAGGTCCCGTGCTGTTTGCTGGTGGTGTCACAGGCTGTGAAGGTGTCCTACCAATTGGCAGAAGGAAAGTGTAGGTGGACCTGGTCTAAGAGGCTTGCAATCCACTTTATTTCCCAACTGTGTAAACTCTTGACTCAAGAAGCCCAGCACAGGCTGGTGCTGGATAGGAAAGAGCTAGCACAGACTTGCTTTGCCAGCACCCCATCTCGTCCACCTGCCTCCCTTTCTCTAGCCTCTTCCTGCAGTCAGGGCTTTGCCTCTGGGGAGGAGACAAGCGAGTGGAGGGTCAGGCTGTTGTACCAAGCCTTAACTTGTCTGGGAGCTCAGGCTGCCCCGCTGCATCTAGAAGAGTCTTGGAAGTTCTCACGATGCTTCATTTCATTTCTCATCTCCTGGATCGCATTTTTGCTCCTTGGGCTCTCTGTAGTGATTGGAGGCAAGATCATTTTTATCACTCTTTGCTGTGGAAATAAGCCATGTGATTTTGTGAGTTCTTTCCCTGGGCTCTTTGCTTTTGGGGTCCCCTTTAGGGGCCCTGGAGGTCATAATCCTTTTGTTGTTGTTGTTGTTATGAGCAAGGCTTGAATTGTGGCGGCAGAGTTTGGGAAGGTTAGGTGGTGACAGTTGTTCCCCTGTCTCGGTTTTCTAGGCTTGTTGCTAGCAAGGCTTTGGGCTGTGTGGGTTCTGGAGTGCTCAGCTGGCCCCCGCCTAACACTTGCCAACCCTCTTTGGGCCCTGAAGGCTCTGCTGGGCTGTGGTCTGTGTCTGCAAAGCCAGTGTAGGAGGAGCTGAACTTACTATGCTCCTTCTGACTAGGGGGCAGGACACGCCAGCTCATTGTGCACACAGGCTCTGGCAGGGTTGTGTCAGACTGAGCAAGGAGGGGCATTTCTCCTCCCCTCTGTTAAGGAATTGAGTTAGAACTCAATTTCCTTAGAACTCGGAAAATCAGCTCACAGTGGATGCTCAAAAGCCACAAGTTCTCTTCTCATATCTCTTTTTCACCTTGCCTCTTGAAGTAGGCAGGGGTCCTTTGTCCTCGGTTGATCATTCTGTGAAGTCTGCTACTGGCAGGGGTCAATGTGTTCTGTGAATTGGAGGGCACCTGAGTGAAGGGGGCAGGAGCAGAGATCTGCCTGTTACTTCTCTAAAGCCCGTAGTCCATGCTGTTTTGGCTGTGGGCGCAGCAGTAGCTTCAAGTCCCACTCTGACAAGTGAATGCAGACTTCAGTTTGCAAAACTGCTAATCCTGGCACCCGCAGTCCTGGTGTCCTGTAAGGCCCTCGGACATTTGGTGCTTGCAGAGGAAAGCAGGGCCAGCCCACTCACTTCAGCTAGCTAGCCTCAGGAGACGACCCTGGCTCTTCCACAACCGGGTCACCATGGCTATGTTTAGATTTCCCTAAAACAAATATTTGCCTGGCCATTCCAGTCTGATCAAGAAGTGCTCAGCAGCTAGTGGGAGAGAGGAGGGAGGGAGCCTTTGCACGGCTGCAGCTGCTCCTGAGTGGGATGGCCTTGGGGTGGGGGCACATCTGTGCTCTCACCTGGAGTTCTCACGTTCTCCTTTCTCCAGTGAGGCACAAGTTTTCCCTGCTGAACAGCAAGCTGATGGTGGAGGTGGGCAATTAATTCTCTGTGCTCAAGCTTCTGTGCGTGGGCGAGTGTGTCTTCCATGGCCCTCTGGAATGCCCACTGTTCCAGGTGCCACGTGAAGTTTTGGGGACACAGCCATGAACAGGACAGACATGGGGGAGACAGGTGATTGACAGATGACCATTGTGATGAATTCTCTGAGGCTGTGAAAGATTAATGGAGAGACCAGCTTTGGTATGGGTGGGCAGAGAGTTTCTAAGGACCTGACAGATATTCAAGCAGAGATCTGATTAGAAGTTAGCTAAGCAAAGAGAGGGAAAAAGGTATTCCAGGCCGAAAGGACAGTATGAGCAAAGACCGTGGGGTAGGAAGGAGCCCGGCATGCTTGAGGAGCCAAGAGAAGGCCAGTCCGCCTGGGGCATAGTGATAACAGACAGTGAGGTTTGAGAGTCTGGCAGAGGTCAGAGGACAGTGTTGAAAGCCAAGGTGAGGATTGGTTTTCACCCTAGGGAAAACCAGGCAAGGTTTTTGAGTTGGTAGACAGTTGCCATCATTCAGCTGAGAGGGGATGGTGGCTTGGGTCTCAGCAGTCATGGTGTTTGAGAGAAGTGTAATAATTTAATAAATATTTAGGGGGCAGGGAAGGTTGGCCGGTATGGGGCTCGGTGTGGGAGTGTCTGATGAGGAGGCAGCTTGTATGTGGAACTTGGTTACCGCTTCCCTTCTCACTTTTTTCCCACCTGTCCCTTCCTGTTCATAGCTTCTCGCTGAATTCCGAGGGGGCAGAGAGGATGGCCACTGGGGCACCAACATCGGACCCAGGCGACACAGTCGAGATGGAGGACGCGGCATCCCGCTTCCAGGTGCAGAAGCACTCATGGGAAGGGCTCCGGAACATCATCCACGGCAGCCGCAAGAACTCGGGCCTGATTGTCAACAAGGCTCCACATGACTTCCAGTTTGTGCAGAAGACCGACGAGTCAGGTCCCCACTCCCACCGCCTCTACTACCTAGGTAAGCCTTCTAGCAGGTTGACCTTGACCTGGGCAATGTTTCTGGAATAGCTGTTACTAAATCCTCTAGTTTTTAGAGCTCAGTTAGACCTCTCACTTAGGAGGTCTAAATAGATGGGCCAGGCCTCCAGTGGACTGTCGTGCCACCCACATATGTTTAAAATGAAAGTCTGTCCCAGTGGCCTCAAGGGGGCCAGATGTGCAGGTGAGGGGAGCAGAAGGCACTACTGACCCATTTGTGTTGCACAGAGCTATGGTTCAGGCCTGGGGCATAGGCCTGAGCCACTGAGATTATTTCTCATACCAGTCAGTTGGGCCCGACCCTGAATCCCTTTCCAGTGCCCTGGGCTGGGCTTATGAGGTGTGGGCTCCCCTAGCAGCAGGAGTCACCAGAAACTCCAGAAGGCTGCGGAGTGAAGTGTTCAGAAGAATGCTGAGGTTCATGGAAAGCTGCCCTGATTGCACAATGGATGCCTTGTGGGCAAACAGCAAAAAGTGGCCTGCCACATTTGTGCTATAGCTGCTCTGGATACCCGGATAAGCAGGTTAATAGCTAATCACTTCCTCCTCCGGGTATGCCTCTGGAGCAGCACTCTCTACATATCCGTAGTTGTTACGTGTTTGTGTTCTCTGCCAGGCCCTGTGAGAACCTTCAGGGCATGACATAGGCCTTGCGTACCTGTGGCCTCCTGTGTTTATACCCTCAGCAGCCAAGCCACAGCCTGGCTCCTGGTAGGTAGAAAGTCAGTATCTGCTGAGCAAATGAATGTTGCCCTACTTTACCTCAAGTTCTCATAGAGCAGGTAGGAACAGTTCCAAGCATGTTTGAAAGCAGCATGCCACATGATTGTTGACCCAAGGCGGGTTTTTATTCTCAGTGTCTCAACTTCTGGGGTCTGGATCAGTCTCTCTATATCCTCAGCCCCTGGAATAGTGTCTGTTCCTGGTCACGCCCTCAGTCAATAGTGGCATGAATGATGAAATGGACAAATGAAGGTGCGGGAGGCTAACCCCATGCTAATGATTGTGACACCAGGTTGCTCTCCCCTTCCCACAGTCAAAGCAGGCCCTCCTCATAGAGACCCTCGTGGAAACCAGAGAGTGGTTTGGCAAGCACAGAGTTAGAGAAATGGTCTAGAATGGGGGTCATCAGGAACAGCGGGCTATGTGTGGAAATCTGTTTTTACTGAAGCCCAGCATGCCCACTCGTTTATTTCCATGTGTGGCTGCTTTTGAGTATAGTTGCAGCTGGTCATATGGCCCGCAAAGCTGAAAATATTTACTAGCTGGTCCTTTACAGAAAACAGTTTGCCAGCTCTGGCCTAGGAAGGATTAGGGCTGGATGTGCTTCAAGCTTCATTTAACCAATGAAGAGCTTGGCTGTTAGGACTGAAAGAGGCCAAGACTGACGGACTTGGCTGGGCTGTTGCCTCTTTTTTTCCGGCAGTTTTGTGACCCACCCCAAACGCTTCCCCCCCTTTGGCCACTCACTCAAGTTCAGTTTTCGGTTATGGTCGAGGCACTTGTATGAGCTTCCTAGGACTGCTAGCTACTATAACAAATCACCACCAATTAGGTGGCTTAAAACAACCAATATTTATTCTCTCACAGTTCAGGAGACCAGAAGTCTGAAATCAATTTCTTTGGGTTGAAATCAAGGTATTGGCAGGTACACACTGCACTCCTCTCAGAGGCTCCAAGAAGAAATTCATTTCTACCCTCTTTCAGCTTCTGGTGGCTGTTGGCATTCCTTGGCTTATAGCTACATTACTGCAGTCTTTGCCTCCTTGGTCACTTCGCTGCCTCTGCTTCTGTGTCTGAAAGCTCTCACTACTTCCCTCTTACAAGGCAAGTGATTAGATGTAGGGCCCATCTAGATAATCTACACTAATCTCCACAGTTTAAGATCCTTAATTTAATCCCATCTGCAAAATCCCTTTTGCTACAGAAGGTAACATAGTCACAGGTTCTGGGGATTAGGATGTGTACATCTTTGAGAGCCATTGTTCAGCCAACAGCAGAGATGCTGAAGGAACAGAAATCCTTTGAGCTCCTTTGAGCCACTGTGTGCACCTTGTAGTAAGATTGCAGGGGCATCTCAGGGAACCCCCACCCTGCACTTCATTATATGGCACCCTAAGCCTGTGGAGCCCAGGCAGCTACCCTGTATATATTCTTCTCCATAGGTCCACCTTCACTGCCCTGCTGCCTTTGGCTCCTGGGGTTAGTCATCCAGGGTTCTAGTCACCAGCAGAAATGGATGAGCTTTCTCCAAATTTCTGGTAGAAGGAAACAGATTGGCTCAACATAGGTCAGATGTCCACTTGTCCAGTTGACTGCAGTCTGTGCACAATTCTGTGGCTGGGTACCTGAAGTTCACAGGACACTCTGAGGGCCTACCCCAGTGGGTCGGGGTGGATCCGGCAAAGACGCCAAAGTGTGCCTAGGACAGTTTAGATCTGTGCTACCTCTTTCAGAGTGACAATGATGACACTTGAACTTACCTAATCTCCATCACTCAACACCCTCAGGGTACCCTTGACCTCACTTCATGTCTAAGTTCCTAGGGGAGCCCTTCCCAGAGCCCTTGACTATTTATAATATGGTTTTACATTAGCCCAGCACTTGGGTACATGCTGACAGGCAGTAATTTTTTGGATAGAACAGAAGGGACCTCCAAGGACGAGGACGATGCCTAGTCTGTTGCTCTAAGAGCCATCTGCTGCCCTGCTCCCCTGGGGCACCTGCCTTCTAGGTGGGCACCAGGCTTGGCCATTCGGGGCATGTGGGCTGAGGCACTGGGTACTCAGTGAAGGCTCTTTCAGATGTGCCTGATGAAGCCCAGTGCACTTGAGATAGAGCAGGAAAGGCACTTTGCCTGCTACTGCTGCCAGGAGCATGGGATAGCGGCAGCTCAGGTTTCAGGGCTCAAACTGCAGAGTCAGGAGAGCTTCCCCTCTGGTTCTCCTGCTCCTCCCCACTGCACATGGACATATCTTGTTGGACAGGGAGGGTGCAGGGCCCCAGCCAGCTTTGAGGGTTCCTTGGATGGGAAATACACAACCACTGTGTCCTTGTGTCCTGTGTCCAGATCCAGCGTCCCATACCCCTACAGGGCCAGTCACGCAGGCCACAGAGCATGGGGGTGGAGATGGTGCTTGCATTGGAGATGGGGTTGCAGAGCTGGAACAAGAAGACAGAGGAGGGGCAGTGATGACAAATCAGCAGTAGTCATCAGTCACCTTAGACCCCTGCCTTGCATGCTGATCGTCACCATCACAGGTGTTGAGGGCACCTCATCCAGGCAGTTTGTTACCTTAGGCCATTTGGTGTCTTTTCTTACTAATCACCTGGGGAGGGAGGCAGTCCTGATCCTTGGCAAGGCCACCACCCTTGACTTCCCATTTGGAAAGCTCCAGCTGTCCCAGAGAACCCTGCAGAGGTTGTCCAGAGCACACACCATGGACAGCCTAGACTGGCAGTGTCGTGTCTGTGCCTCTAACTGGGAACAAGACAAATGAAGCAGCTTAAAGCATCCTTAGAAATCGAAATGAGCCTGACCAGGCATTGGTGCAGTGGATAGAGTGTCGGACTGGGTTGTGGAGGACCCAGGTTCGAGACCCCAAGGTCACCAGCTTGAGCGCAGGCTCATCTGGCTTGAGCAGGAAAAAAAAAAAAGCTTGAGTCCAAGGTCGCTGGCTCGAGCAAGGGGTTACTTGGTTTGCTGAAGGCCCACGGTCAGGGCACATATGAGAAAGCAATCAATGAACAATTAAGTGTCGCAATGAAAAACTGATGATTGATGCTTCTCATCTCTCTCCGTTCCTGTCTGTCTGTCCCTATCTATCCCTCTCTCTGTCCCTGTTTAAAAAAATTGAATTGAGAGTCCTTCCCACCTGCACATCTCAGTGAACTTTGCATTTTCCTTAAATCTGCTTTAAAAGGAACCCTTATAAATCACTTCTTGGGCTTTTGGCTAAGATCAAATGTTGAAGGAACCCTTATAACCTAATAATTTTCTTTAAGTAGGCTCTTATTTTGCTAACTGTACTTCATGAGCAACTTTATCATAAGTTGAAAACCCATGTCACTTACCATTTTGAGAAGCTACCTATAAAGATAATTATAAACACAACAGATGTTATTTGTTAAGGGAGCCAATGTGGAACCTGCCTGTTCTCCTAGTATTAGAAGTGGGAGTGCATATGAGGGGGTCCTGAGAAGAGGCCAGCACCAGATTGAGATTCCTCCTGGGGAAACTCAGATTGAAAGAGGATCAGTGCTGACCTGTTGTGGTGCAGTGGGTTAGGTGTCAACCTGGATGCTGAAGTTGCTGGTTTGAAACCCCAAGCTTTGCCTGGTCAAGGCAGCCATGAGTTGATGCTTCCTGTTCCTCTCCCTGCTTTTCTGTTTCTCTAAAATCAATAAATAAAATCTTTACAAAAAGGAAGGAAGGAGGGAGGGAGGGAGGGAGAGAGAGAGGGAGGGAGAGGGGCGGAAGAAGGAAGGAAGGAAGGAGGGAGAGAGGGAGGATCAGAGAGGAACTCAACTTCCTCTGATTGATTGTTGAGGGAGGGAGGGAGGGAGGATGGATCAGAGAGGAACTCAACTTTCTCTGATTGATTGTTAGCTCATAGCACATTCCTGGGCTACCAAGGAATATCCTGTCGACTGCTGGCGGCTTTCACACTGCGGGGAGTGCTGCCCTGGTGCCCAGCATCTTGTTGCACAGAGCTGGGTGCAGGGGGACCCCAAGGCTTATTGGAGAGAGTTTGCTCTGCCATTAACTGTATTAACAACAATTGTATTATCATCCATCCAAAGACACTACCAGTTGGAAGATTGCCGTTATTTTATTTGCCACTAAGAACAGTACAGCACCTTCATCAATAAGACATATCTCGACTTTAGAGGTGTAAGAATGTGAAAAATTGCAATTTGTTGAAATTATGCTGATATCACTGAATGACACATCCTGGGCATTGTGCTAAGTGCTTTGTATTTTTTATCTCATTTAATCCACACTGACTCCCCAATGGGCAGCTGCTATCATTTTAGAGGTAAGGTTAGATCAGTGGTTCTGTCAGGGAGGTCCTGCTCTCAGGGGACACTGGGCAGCATCTGGGGGCATCTGTGGTCAACACAACTGGGGGTGCTCCTGGCATCGAATGGGTTGGGCCCGGGATGCTGCTCACCCCCCACAGTGCCCAGGACAGCCCTATGGAGAGTGACCAGGCCCCAGTGTCACCAGTGCTGAGGGGAGAGATGCTTGATTAGACACACATTTGCTCTAATCCTAAATTAATTCATGGTTTTTGCAGAAACCTTTAATAAAGGATATTGAAGACCGGAGCCTCCCCTGTTGAGAGCTGGGTAGCTCTGACCACCCATTTTTTGTTCTATGTGTCCTCTTTCTTAGGTAATTTAGGCCAAGCTATTCAGCACAAACACCTCAGCAGTGGAAGACCCTGTACTACTGCTGACATGCTTAAACCACAGGTTGTAGCTTCTCTGGGGAGGGGTATGCAGCCAGGATGCGCTGGCAGGATGACATAGAAGCAGAAGGAACCAGCTGGGCCCAGCTGTGGGGAACCTGAGGCTGGCCCCCTCCCTGTCCGGAGCCAGATCACCCACTCTGGTTTTTCCTTTTTCCCCAAGGGATGCCTTACGGCAGCCGAGAGAACTCCCTCCTCTACTCTGAGATCCCCAGGAAGGTACGGAAAGAGGCTCTACTGCTCCTATCCTGGAAGCAGATGCTGGACCATTTCCAGGTGAGCTGTACCCGTTGGGTCCTGCCTCTGGGTGAGGGATGTGGGCACAGGACACATCATCAGGCTGTACACCATTCCTGTGGGTCCTCAACCCTCAAGAGACCCAGGACAGCCACACAGTTCATGCACACCCTCAGTGAAGACCTTCCGGCTCACTGTCGCCCTGTGCCCTCCCACAGTCTGTGCCCTGGCCCCAGAGTCTAGGCTTTTGATAAGAATGCTTATCAAAGCATCTCTTCCTTTTAAATGCCTCACCAAGGAATTGAACTGACTTGGGCCTGGGCTTTTTTATGGAGACTTGGCTAATAATTAATGTCATCCAGACTTGGCTTGATTCCAGGGAGAAGGATGGTGGGTGAGGGACAAGAGTGCCTTTTTCATTGGTTTATGTTTAGTTTAACTGTAAAAGTAATACGACAGTAGCAGGGGGTGTGGGGGGGAATGACATACTCTGAATTTCTCCATGCCAATGCAACAGTTCTCCCTTTTGCCTGCCCCATTTAGTCCCCAAGCTAAGGAGCTTATATTCACATAGCTTTTGTTTCAGCATGGGGGTAATTCTGCTATTGTTTTAAAAATGCATTTCTTGTCATTAACATTCCTTTGCATCTCCATATCATCTTCAGAATCGTCCTTGGGACAGCTCTGTGGTGGTGCCTACAGTAGTTTAACTACCCAGACCCCCCCGGGGTTGGGCGTTTTGGTGATCAGGTGGTCCTGAATGTGCCCCTTCTCCCCCCCACACCTGTATAGAAAGCATGAATGTTTGTGTGCGTTCAGATTGAATGCTCTCGGCAGAAAGGGGGGGTGAAGAATGCAGGAAGTGTCTGTAGGACTGGCCTTGGGAACCAGGGAAGAGTCTTCCATGCTGTGGGGCAGAGGACAGACAGTCCTGTCTGCCTTGGAGAGATTCCATATGGAAAGGGGCACAGGGAAACCCAGAGATGGACAGAGAGGGGAGGACCTCCACGTAAGGTCCAGAAATCTGGCAGGCAACCCTGGGCACCCTGACCACATGGACAAGGGCTCTGCTGCCCATTCTGCTTGGTACCACTCTGCCCATCAGATATTCCCTCTGGTGTGGACATAAGTCAGATGGTCAGGTCCCTCCTGGGAGTGCCCAGGTTGCCAGAGCATCTGGCTACTGACACTGGCATCTGTGTCCCTTCTATCCCCAGGCCACTCCCCACCATGGGGTCTACTCTCGGGAGGAGGAGCTACTTCGGGAACGGAAGCGCCTGGGGGTCTTTGGCATCACCTCCTATGACTTCCACAGCGAGAGTGGCCTTTTCCTCTTCCAGGCCAGCAACAGCCTCTTCCATTGTCGGGATGGGGGCAAGAACGGCTTCATGGTAAGTCCCAGTCCCTGGCTGCGGGTGGGGTCGTTAGGTGGATGGCATCTTGCCTTCCTGAGCCAGGCCTCTCTGTCCCCAGGTGTCCCCCATGAAACCATTGGAAATCAAGACCCAGTGTTCTGGACCTCGGATGGACCCCAAGATTTGCCCTGCTGACCCTGCCTTCTTCTCCTTCATCAACAACAATGACTTGTGGGTGGCCAACATTGAGACAGGCGAGGAGCAGCGGCTGACCTTCTGCCACAGGGGTGAGGCAGGCAGAGGGCGCCAACTCCTGGCCAGGGTGGACAGGAATCTGCATCCAGGGATGTGGTCTGTTGGGCCAGGCCTGGGCTAGCACTTTCCGTGGACAGCCATCAAAGCCACCAGTCCAGCTTCTAGAAAATACCCTGCCCCTACTTTACTCACCCTGACCCCCAGCCACCTTCCTCGACCCTGCTCTTGTAGACCACCCTCCTGTGCATGGCTGTCTGTGGCCTCCCCTGCCGGGCACTTACTCTGCACCTCTGCTCACTCAGCCTTGACCTCTACTCTCCTGTCTGACTCTATAGAGTCAAGCTCAGATCTCACCTGCTACCCAGGTTTTCCCTCATGCCTTTCCTTGATGAAAATGACCTTCCTCTTCTGCAGAAGTCTATAGGACTCTACGCCCAGCATCTTTTCAGATCTGCCTCCCTGTCCTGTCCATAGCCCTGGGGCCTTTGTGTTAAACCTGAGTGGCTCAGCTGAGGGCAACTCAGACACTGGCTATGTTCAGGGACATTTTTAGTTGTCATAACTGGATAGAGATGCTTCTGGGATTGATCTAGTGGGTGGAGGTCAGGGATGCTGCTTAGCACCCCACAATGCCTAGGGTGGCCCCCACAGAGAGCACCTATTCTGCTGTTAGCAGTGCCGAGGAGGAGAAACCTGCTTAAAACTAGACTCCTCATCTCTCGCCCTGCGTTCTCATTACTCCAGGTTTATCCAACGTTCTTGAGGACCCCAAATCTGCAGGCGTGGCCACATTCGTCATCCAGGAAGAATTTGATCGCTTCACTGGCTATTGGTGGTGCCCCACAGCCTCTTTGGAGGGTAGGTCCCTTCCCATTAAAAAGAAAAACACTTCTATACACATTTCTTTTATTAACAGAGTATATGCTTTTCTGCTCTTTGCACTTTTCACTTAAAGAAGCCTTAACTACCTTTCTATTGATATCAGTGCCTCAGTCAGTTTGGGGTGCTGTAACAGAGTGCCACAGTTTGGGGGCTTATTATCACAGCAGACACTTATATCTCGTGTTTCTTGAGGCTGGAAGTCCAAGATAAAAGCTCGAGAAGATTTGGTTTCTGATGAGAACCTCTTCCTTCTTACTGTGTTGTCATGTGGCAGGGACTCTTATAATGACACTAATCCCACTCATAAGGGCTCTACCCTCATGACCTAACCACCTCCCACAGGACCCCCACTGTGTAATGCCATTATATTGGGGGATAGAATTTAACATTTGAATTCAAGAGGGACACACATTCGGTCTCTTGCAATCAACACACAGAGGACTCTTTAATGATGATACTTGACCTGGGAGCATGAATGTGCCATGGTTTAACACTTTCAGTGAGTTTTTTTCATGCTTGCTAACCCCCGGGATGAGTTTTTTTTCAAAAAATTAAATTAGTTACAGTTTTTTGTTTTTTGTTTTACAGGGACAGAGAGAGAGTCAGAGAGAGGGATAGACAGGGATAGACAGACAGGAACAGAGAAGAGATGAGAAGCATCAGTCATTAGTTTTTCGTTGCCATTGCTACACCGTAGTTGTTCATTGATTGCTTTCTCACATGTGCCTTGACCGTGGGCCTTCAGCAGACTGAGCCACACCTTGCTGGAGCCAGCCACAAGCTGGCGTACAAGCTGGCGAGCTTTTGCACAAGCCAGATGGGCCTGTGCTGAAGCTGGCGAGCTTGGGGTCTCGAACCTGGGTCTTCTGCATCTCAGTCCGATGCTCTATCCACTGTGCCACCGCCTGATCAGGCTGTCTTATACATTTTAAAATAAAATTTTTTGTTATCTCGTACTCTGGATGGTCAGGAGGCACAGGAAGTACGTGAACATTCATACTACTCAAAGGGTTAAGCTAATCCTACACAGACACTAGTTGTGTCTAGTTGTGGGTTTGTGTTTATTTTGGAGTCATAAACAATACTTCTGTGAACATCTTTATTCATAGATCCTGGTGGGTGATCTGGGAGTATGTCAGTGGTTCTCAGTCTGCCTTTAGGGGACATTTGCCAATGTCTGGAGACATCTGTGGTTGTCACAGCTGAGTCTGAACTACAGTCCTGCCACTCCCAATTATGTGGCCTCAGGCCAGCCACTCAGCCTCTTGGGCTCTCAGTGCTCCACCCATAAAGTAGGTGTGGATGTTTCTGGTGACATCTTTGGTCTGTCCACAGTGAGTCTTAGGTGAGGGTACAGAAAGCCCCAGATGAAGAACCTTCTCAGTAGCTGAGGAGGGGAAGGGCTTGTTGAGGAAAGAACAGTTGTGGGCTCTGTGTCCATTACGTCAGCATTGCCAGTCACCATGCTCCTTTCTGAGCTGTTACCACCCAATGACTTACTTATTCTCATAAGGATCTTTATTGTAATTCTTCTTGAGCCATGTGTTAATAAGTTTGAGCTGCTGAACCAACTCCCACAGACTGAGGGCTTAACAGATGTTTATTGTCTCACAATGCCAGAAGCTGCAAGTCCAAGGTCAAGGTATCAGCACCTTGGCCCTCTCTTGGCTTGTAGATGCCATCTTCTCCCTGTATCCCCACATGGTGTTTTCTCTGTGCATGTCTGTGTCCTAATTCTTATAAGGACACCAGTCTTACTGGATTAGGGCCCTCCCTAATGACTTCATTTTACCTTAATCACCTCTTTGAAGATAGAATCTCCAAATACAGTCACATTCAGAGTCCTAGAGGTTAGGGCTTCAGCAGAGATTTGACAGGAACATACACATCTAGCTTATAAACCATTCCCACGCAGCCATCTTTCATGCCATTTTGTGTGGGAATAGCTCAGTTCTTGTCCCCATTGTGCAGGTAAGGAAACTGAGACCCCCAAGAGGAGATGTGACTGGCTATAGATCTAATAAAGGTCAGACCCGGATTGCCAGCGCCAGAACTCATGCTCTTGTCTGGGCCCAGCTGTGGCAGAGCAGAGTCCCTAATGTGTACAGGATGGGGTGGGACTCCCGGCACCCTCAGTAATGTCCTCTGCCCCTTCCCAGGTTCAGAAGGCCACAAGACACTGAGAATTCTATATGAGGAAGTCGATGAGTCTGAGGTGGAGGTTATTCATGTGCCCTCTCCTGCACTGGAAGAAAGGAAGACAGACTCGTACCGATACCCTCGGACAGGTGAGTGCCCAGGACAGGCTTGGGCAGCTGGGCAGTGGTCTGAGTCCTCAGGGAGCAAGGTGAGACATCAACTAGATGGACCCACAGTACCCAGAGAAGCAGGCTGGGCTTGGGAACAACAGCAGGTTCAGCACCGCCTCGGGGCCCTGGAGACAGAAGGAGCCATGGGGAAATTGTGAGGGGGTGTGCACCCCATCCTGGGATGCATCAGACATTTACCACCTTGTGAGAATACGGACTCAGGTTTACCTGTTTCTCAAGAGAAGCTGGAAATCTAGACTCATTCAAGAAATCTCCCAGTTGGTTTTTTTTTTTCTTTTTTTTTTAGTGAGAGGTGGGGAAGCAGAGAGACAGACTCCCACATGCGTCCTGACCAGGATCCACCTGGCAAGCCCACTAGGGGGTGATGCTCTACCCATCTGAGGCCTTTGTCCATCCTCATCACCCAAGGCCAACTTGCTCGAACCAGTCGAGTCTTGGCTATGGGAGGGGAAGAGAGAGAGAAAAGCAAGAGGGGGAGGGGTGAATAAACAGATGGGCTCTTCTCCTGGGACATCCACACGCTGGGCCGACACTCTACCACTGAGCCAACCAGCCAGGGCAAAATCTCCCAATTCTTAAATGTCGCTTGAACTGTTTAAGAATACTTGGTGAGCCTGGCCTGTGGTGGTGTAGTGGATAAAGCATCGACCTGGAATGCTGAGGTCGCCGGTTCAAAATCCTGGGTTTGCCTGGTCAAGGCACATATGGGAGTTGATGCTTCCTGCTCCACCCCCATCTCTTACTCTTCTCTGTCTGTCTTTCACTCTCTCTTCTCTAAAATGAATAAAAAGTCAAACAAAATACACGGTAGGCCGGGTTCAGCCTGTAGGCCTCTTGTTTTCACCTCATCAAAGCAGATGAAGGAGCTGTCCTTGCTAACCTTCAAGTGAACTCCTATTGTGTGCCATGCTAGACAGAGCCTTCCTAGAGGGTATTATTTCCCATCCCTAATGCAAATGGGAGAAGTCAGTCTCTTCCCTCCCCATTTGACAAATGAGAACACCAAGGCTCAAAAACATTCCTTGCCTAGAATGCTAAGCCCTGAATGCCAGTTGAGGTTTTTTGTTTTTTTTTTATTAAGTGAGAAGCAGGGAGGCAGAGAGACAGACTCCTGCATGCACTCCTACTGGGATTCACCCAGCAAGCTCCCTATCAAGCAATGCCCATCTGGGCCATTGCTCTGTTGCTCAGCAACTGAGCTGTTTTTAGTGCCTGAGGTGAGCCCATGAAGCCATCCTCAGCATCCAGAGCCAACTTGCTCCAACCAAGCCATGGCTGCAGAAGGGGAAGAAAGCAATAGAGAGATAGAGAAGGGAGAGAGGGAGGAGGGGAGAAGCAGATGGTCACTTCTCCTATGTGCTCTGACCAGGAATTGAACCCGGGATGCCCATAAGCTGGGCCGACACTCTACCACTGAGCCAACCGGCCAGGGCTTCCAGTTGAGGTTTGTCATAGAAATAACTGGAGCCTGAACTGAATCACACCTCTGGAAACATGCCTTAGTTGTCCCAATCTGTAAGCCACGTGCCTCCCAGTGTATTGGGGTCTTGGCTGTGTCACATGGAATGTGTGCCATCTTTCTGCATATTGGTTTTATTACAGATGTGCCTGTCTTCCCAGCCAGATTTCAGGCTTTCCAAAGGCAGGCAGGTGTCTTCCTTGTGTATGTGTTCCCCATGACCTCCTCATCAGCATCACTTTGTGTCTGGAATGAGGTCCTGGGCCCAAATCAGGAAGTCCTTCCCAAGACTTTGTGCCTGTATTAGAGAAGGTGATGTGCCCATGCAGACCTTTGGGCACGTTTCCTTCCCCTCCCCCCAGTGCCAGCTGTGTCACCTTTTTCGTAGGCATCACCCTGCATTCTCCACCCCAACACCTGCTGTCTCCCTACATGGGTGACACGTGCTCGGCTCACCTCACTTTCATTTCTGCAGGTAGCAAGAATCCCAAGATCGCCTTGAAGCTGGCTGAGTTTCAAACTGACAGTCAGGGCAAGGTAAGAGGCAACGGCAAGCCCAGGGAAGCTTCTGGATGAGAAGAGGGCCTGGGGTATGTGTTGCAAGCTGGTTAGATAGTTGAGCAGCATCAGCAGGCTGCTCGTCCCCTTCCCTGGGGGCAGGTGTCCCTCTTGGCCAACTGGATACAAAAGCACTGCCCAGAGCTCTACTTCCAGGCCGGGCTCTGCCGCCTCCTGTTGCTCTCCACCTACTCTGTAATGACGAGGTCCTCGTCGCTTAGGGAGTTGTTGCTCAGGCCTCCATAGTCAGGAGGGCAAGAGAGGCTGTGGCTGAGAAGGGCTGTGGGGTCGGAGACACCAGGCCCCACATGTCAGAGGTTGAAGTTTAGACAAGCTGAGAAAGCCCTTGCATGTTTTTTGCCAAAATATGTTTCTGTGTAATGTTTCAGAAAAAAAAAGCATATAATAAAATACACTTATTTTTGTAATTGAAGAGTCACTGTTTGTTTTGGGCACAGTTAGGCCCTAACCAAACCCCTTCTCCACTTTCTTTTTTTAAGATTTTATTTATTAATTATAAAAAGAGGAGAGAAAGAAAGGCCGGGGCAGGGGGAGTGGGAAACATCAACTCTTAGTTGCTTCATGTATGTGCCTTGACCAGGCAAGCCTAGGATTTCGAACTGGCAACCTCAGCATTCCAGGCTGACGTCTATCCACTGTGCCACCACAGGTCAGGGCCTTTCTCCACTCTTGACCAGAGTATTCTCGTAGATTTGACACAAATATACTCTAAGTTGCTTTGTTTTAAACAGTCCCTGGCTCTGTCAGGTAAACATGGTTTTGCAATGGCACGGGTTATACCAACTGAACAGGCAGCTCGTGTGTGTGGGGGTCCATTGGGGTATAGGACACGTGGAGACCCTACCTGTCTTTTCTCCCCTCAGTCCTCCTGGGGAGATGCCCTGCTGGCCACATATATGATCCAGGAAGCTGTGGGCTCAGAGGCTGTCTTGCCTTGGGCCACCTGGTCTGTAGTGACAGCTTACACCAGAACCCTGGGTTTCTAGCCAACAGGCTATCATAATAAAGGCCCACAGATTGGGTGGCTTAAACAACAGAAGTTTATTGTCTCAGTTATGAAGACTAAAAGTCTGAAGTCAAGGTGTCAGAAGGGCTGGTTTTTCCTGAGGGAGGCCGTGAGAAAGGACCTGTTCCAGGCCTCTCTTTGGCTTGTAGATACCCACCTTCTTCCTTTGTTTTGTCACAAGACACTCTACTCATGTGATGTCTGTGTCCACATTTTTCCCTTTTATAAGGATACTAGTCCTATTGAATTGGGGCCACCCTACTCCTGTGTGACATCATCCTAACTAGTTATATCTGCAGCCGCTTTCTTTCCAAATTAGACCCCATTTTGAGGTACCAGGACGAGGACTTCAACATATGGATTTGGGAGTGGGGAGAGACACAGTATGCCCCTAACAGCCGCTGTCTGTTTCTGAATAGCATGTGACAAGGCTGCAGTGTGACCTGAGTCTGTTTTCCCTTCAGATTCTCTTGACCCAAGAGAAGGAGCTGGTACAGCCCTTCAGCATTCTCTTCCCGAAGGTGGAGTACATTGCCCGGGCTGGATGGACCCAGGACGGCAAATAGTGAGTCTGCTTGATAGGATCTAAGTCATTTACATTCAGGATGCTAGGTGGGCCACTCCCCTACCCGCCCTCCCAAATCCACCCCACATCCCAGTTCCTATCATAAGAATCATGGTGTCACCAAACGGAAGGGTTCCTGTTTCCCTCCTGCTCATATCAGGAACAGACATCTTAAACCAGGGTCCTAAAGCCTGGCCTGAGAGCTAAATCCTCACCATCAGCCCCCTCCTTTTTTTGTGAGGCCTGGGAGCCAAGAATGGTTTTTATGTTTTTAAATTATTAGGGGTGAAAAAAACCAAAGAATAATAATTTCACACATGAAAATGGTAAGAATTTGGTGTGTATAAATAAAGCTTTTTGGCACAGGGCCACATTCATTCATCTACAGCTTATCTATGGCTGCTTTAACATTACAAGGGCAGAGCTGAATAGTTGTGAAGAAAACTTGTGGCCCTCAGAATTGAAATACTGACTCGCTGGCCCCTTTACAGAGAGGGTGTGCTTCCTCTGCTCCCAACACTTGCCAGATCCCCTACATAACAGAAACAGCTAGACTCAGCCCCAGCGCCTTGTCACACCACAGGCTCTTGCTGGACTCTCATGTCCCTGCAATGTTGCTCTTTGATTTGATCCATTTATGTTGAGCTGTTACCTTTTTACTTAACGTACTGACTCCCCACTTCAAATACATGTAAGTTAAAAGTTACCAAGTTATAGTAAAGTATGAAGTCAAGGATGGTGTGTGCGGGTGAGGCTTTGGAAGAAATTAATAGCATTTTCAATATGCTGCTCTAAGATTTAATGATGTGAAACATTTCCAAACATCAGGTTATGGAATTCTGTCAGCTCTCCTGTCTTCCCCTGAGCACACATGCCAACCAGGAGACCTGTGTGTTTTGGTGTTACTTAGTCAGGTATTGGTGAGGTCAGCAGAGGGGCAGGGGGGATGTTAGACACTGGCTTCCCTCTGCTGGCCCCTGAGGCTGCTGGTTTCTCTTCCGCCCTCTCAGTGCCTGGGCCATGCTCCTGGACCGGCCCCAGCAGCGGCTTCAGCTCGTCTTCCTGCCCCCGGCCCTGTTCATCCCCACCACTGAGAATGAGGAGCAGCGCGTGGCCTTCACCAGAGCCGTGCCCAGGAATGTCCAGCCATACGTGGTGTACGAGGAGGTCACCAACGTGTGGATCAACGTAAGGGTGGGGAGGTGCTGGGTGCGCATCCCAGGTACCCCCCATGGAGAAGCGAGCACCCCCCATGGAGAAGCGAGCAAGCAGGCCGTGCCCTGGCCGAGGAGGGAGAGCACCAAGGGGGATGGGGTCTGGCCTCCACTACACTCGGCCAGCTGGCAGAGCCTTACCTCCCCGCAGCAGGGCGTGCCACCCTCCTGACGTGTCTTCTCTCTTCTGCCCGAACAGGTTCATGACATCTTCTATCCCTTCCCCCAGTCAGAGGGAGAGGATGAGCTCTGCTTCATCCGCGCCAACGAAAGCAAGACCGGCTTCTGCCACTTGTACAAGGTCACTGTCGTGTTGCAGCCAAGCGGCTACGACTGGAGCGAGCCCTTCAGCCCTGGGGAAGGTGAGCAAAGTCTGACTAACACCGTTGCTCATCAAGGCAGCCGTCTGTGACTCAATGAACTGTTTGTTCACTGATCCCACTCTCTGAGCCATCCATGAGAAGGAAGCTGGCTTTACTACATGTTACTCACAGCCTGGTAGGTTATCCTAGTTAGCTATTTGTTCATTCACCCACCAGTAGTGTTTAAGCACCTAGTTGGTGCCGGCCCTTCTAATACCAGGGGCTGGCAAACTATAGCTGCAGGTCAGTTCCAGCCCACTGCCTGTTTCTATAAAGTTTTATTGGTACATGGTCACACCCATTCATTTATGTGTCCTCTGGCCGTTTTTGCGCCACAGTGGTAGAGTTGAGTAATGATCCAAAAACAGTGAAAGATGCTGTCCTAGGCGTGATGAGCAGGAGAAGGGAAGTGCAGCAGATCAAGGTTAGAGAATGAGGGGCTTTCTTTCTAGAATGGCTGGTTAGGAGGATGTCTGGATAATGTGCCAGGGAGCAGAGACCTGGAAGATGTGGTAAAAGTGGCAGAGACAGCCACACAAAGCGCTTCAGGTCTCTGGAGCAGCCCATGCAAAGGTCCTGGGGAAGGGCCATGACTGGCAGATTAAGGGAACAGCAGGGAGGCCAATGTGACGGGAATAGAGTAAGTGATGGGGAGAGAAGGTGGAGGTGGTGAGAGCAGGGAGGGGACAGAGCAGGTCGTACAGGGCCTTGTGGATCTTGGGGAGGACTTGGGCTTTTTTCATTGATTTTTATACCAGTTTAAAATGATCCCTGGAGATGCTGTGTATAGTGTAGCCTGAGGGACAAGGGGAAGGGACAGGGACTGGGGTCAGGCAGTGGGGCTTATTCGATTCTGGACGCACTTTGAGTACCACGCCAACATAGCTTGTGGATTTTGGATGTGGAGTCAGGTAGAAGAAGGCACACAAACCTGGAAGATTTTTGGAGGTCTGGTCTGAGAATGACTCTGAAAGAGACAGTTTTAGGGGAGAAAAACCAAGAGATGGGTTTTGGACTTGTTCAGGGTGAAGTGTTCACTAGTGAGAAAGCTGTGTGGGCACATTCTCATGCTTGGAGTTCTGGGGAGCAGAATGTATTTGTGATGGGAGTGTGGCCATCCTTGCACTTGGATGGCATCTCAGCCCCAAGACAGGATGGAGCACCAAAGGACCAAGCCTGGCTAGGGCAGCAGTGTGGTCCAAGAGTTAAGCTGGGGCTCTGCAAGTTCAAGAAGGGTTTCCTCTTGGGCACTGCTGACATCAGGGCTGGGTCATCATCTGTGGCAGTTGTCCTGGGCGCTCTGAGGATTGAGCAGCATCCCTGACCCCTGTCAATTCCCCAGTCGTGACAACAATAGATGTTCCTGGCCATCCAGGATTGCCGTACAGGTTAGAGGAAGAGCCCACAGAAGAGCCTCAGGCAGCCACCAGCACAGAGGGCAGAGACTCAAGTGAAGATGTATGTGTTCAGGGTGCCAGGAGCCAAGGGTAGCCGGAGTGTCAGAAATAAGCAGAGCCACAGCTATGAGGGGTTGAGTAAGGCAGGATCTGAGGAGTGACTGCCATCACAGGCCAACCGAGCTGTCGCTAAGGAGATTTTTCTTTAGCTTGTTGGTATTTCTACTTTTTTGATTTGTCAGTTGACTTAACTGACTCCACCAATCTTTGAGAAGTGTCACTTAAGAAATCTTCATTTCTACCTCCTGAAATAGGCTTGAGAGCTCGAATTTCACGTGGTGGTGGTTGAGTGGAGCTAGCACTAAGGAGACCTCCTGCTTTTGATTTGGGCATACCGGAGTTGAGTTGGCACACTGGGGTTGCCCATCTCTCCTGGGAAGCTGAGGAGCCCAACTGAGTCCCCATCTCATACTTCCTGTCATGTGTCTCCCATCTGCTCAATTGCAGTTGAACAGATGAGAAGGCATGCTCATCACTTCAGCTCAGGAGTAGATCTTTAAAGGCTACATCAGGGTGTCCTGGTGAAGTGGGAGTGAGGCAGGGAACCTGGAGGAATGCATGAGGAACAGGACAGTCCTGCAGAGAGGGCCCAGCGGATGTGGTCAGCAGGACTCTCTGGGTCAAGAGAAGCATGGGCGTGAATCTGGATGGCTGAGGATTCTGGATGGGTGTGAATTCTGCTCTTTTGAGAGCGAAAGGCAGACACAGGGCTCAAAATGGGTTGGAGTGAGGCAGGGGGACCAGCTGGCTTAACCATAGCCCATGCCTCAGCAGAGAGCCTCATGGGCAGCAGGAGACTTGAGGAGGGGCAGGGCTGGCCTAGGACGCAGGCTGTAGACAGGCATTTGGCGAGCTGTGGGGGCTGGGCTTGGAAGTGTGGGCTCGGGTAAGTGTTGTGGTGAACTGGGTCTTGGTGCTTTGTGTCCTCATCAGTGTCCTGGAGTCTCCTTCACCTCTTTTCTTATCTCCAGATGAATTTAAGTGCCCCATCAAGGAGGAGACCGCACTGACCAGTGGCGAATGGGAGGTTTTAGCCAGGCACGGCTCCAAGGTACCAGAGTCTCCATGCACACTTGTATACACACATGCGCACGGATGCACACGTTCAGATCCCTCTTCGGCCCTCTCCTGTCCCCACCTTGCCACTCCTCCCTCTTGCTCTGCTCTGCTTCCTCCACAGCTCCAGCAGGCCCAGGGCTGCAGGGACTGTGGTGGTTTTTTGTTACTGTTCTTTTAGAAGTAAACTCAAGAAGCAGGATTTGTTTTTATATTTTTTTGCTTTTTTAAATTTACTGATTGATTTTTAGAGTGACAGAGAAATGGAGGGAGAGAGAGGTACAGAGAAAGAGAAGCATTCATTTGTGTTTCACTTAGTTGTGCATTCATTGGTCACTTCCTGCATGCGCCCTAACTGGATCAAACCCACTGTCACTGACTGATCTACCTGGCCAGGGCTAGTTTGTTGTTTTTTTTTACAGGGACAGAGAGTCAGAGAGAGGGATAGATAGGGACAGACAGACAGGAACGGAGAGAGGTGAGAAGCATCAATCATTAGTTTTTCGTTGCCGTTGTGACACCTTAGTTGTTCATTGATTGCTCTCTCACATGTGCCTTGACCGCGGGCCTTCAGCAGACCGAGCCACCCCTTGCTGGAGCCAGCGACCTTGGGTCCAAGCTGACGAGCTTTTTGCTCAAGCCAGATTGGCCCGCACTCAAGCTGGTGAGCTCGGGGTCTCGAACCTATGTCTTCCGCATCCCAGTCTGACACTCTATCCACTGTGAGGTTTTTTGTTTTTTTTTACAGGGACAGAATGAGAGTCAGAAAGAGGGATAGATAGGGACAGACAGACAGGAACGGAGAGAGGTGAGAAGCATCAATCATTAGTTTTTCGTTGCTGTTGCAGCACCTTAGTTGTTCATTGATTGCTCTCTCACATGTGTCTTGACCGTGGGCCTTCAGCAGACCGAGCCACCCCTTGCTGGAGCCAGCAACCTTGGATCCAAGCTGGCGAGCTTTTTTTGCTCAAACCAGATGGGCCCGCACTCAAGCTGGCGACCTCGGGGTCTCAAACCTGGGTCTTCCGCATCCCAGTCCACTGCTCTATCCACTGCACCACCGCCTGGTCAGGCCAGGGCTAGGTTTTGACCAGCTGGAGACACCCTGGGTCCAGCATGCAGGGCCTGTTCTGAGCACCCATTGTTGGATCCAGATGGGTAAGGCCTGGCCCATTTTCAGGGTTACCTGGAGCTTTCTGTTATTCTTTCACTCTGTGAAACCACTTGTCCCTGGAAGAACAATTTATGGGATGCCCATTGTGGTTGTCTCACAGCTTCCGACTAGGGCTCACCCTAACACCTGACCCCAGGGAAGTTCAGGAACAAAGGCTGTGGCCACAGGGAAGACCATCCTTTCCCTCAAACACACCATCATAAAAACATGGCAAAACTTTGCCTCTGGCTACTGTGTCTTCACTGGGGTTCGGGTCTATAAAATTCCATATTTTTCAGGGGGCCTTCTTAATTAGACTTCCAGGCTCCCTTCCTTACACCAGCATATATGCCTCCTGGCCAAAGACATTAGAGATGCTAGCACATGTGTGCACCTCACAGTGCTCTTTACACAGTATGGAATAGCAGCCAGGAAACACTTACGTGAATGATCCAGGTAGGTCCAGGCTCTGTAGATAACCACACCTGATGGAATGCCCTGTCACTAACTTGTAAAGACATCACTACAAATGTTTGAAAGAAACAAGATATTTTTCTAAGACTTTATTTATTCAATTTAGAGAGCAGGGGGGTGGGGGGAAGAATGGGGGAAGAGCAGGGAGCATCAATTCCCATATATGCTCTGACCAGGCAAGCCCAGGGCGACCTCGATCTGAACGTTCCGTGTTGATGCTTCATCCACTGTGCTTCCACAGGTCAGACCAAAACAGAAGCGAGCTGTAAAACCATGGGTCACAGTCCTGATTCTGTCAGATTTCATATTTGCATCTTTATGTGTGAGGCAAGAGGGCACACAAAGAGACAAGATTGGGCACCCAGAAGTTAAAAGGTGACTACTCTGTGGCTGTGCTGTGGCCACAGCCAGTCTTGCCAGGGGTGCCCTCATACCCCCAGCTTATAGCCTAGCCCTGCCCCTTAAAGGGTAGCTGGGTGCTAAGACACAGTTTCCTCATATGTGAAATGAGACCATCTAATCCTTTCATCTTGACAGCAGGTCTCTCCCCCTTGTCACTGCTGACATGAGTGCCAGATGATTCTCTGTGGGGGCAAGCTGGGTACTGTAGGTATTGAGAAACATCCCTGGCCTCCGCCAAGAGTACTCCCAGTAGTAATAACCAGAGAAGTCCCCAGATGAGGCCCGGTGTCCCCTGAAGGCAGAATCGCCCTGGATGAGGACCCCGCTTTAAAGTAATTTGAAGCCGTTGGCATATGTAGCATCTGGCACACTCATAAGCCCAATCCTCACCTCTCTCTATCTCTGTGAACATTTTACTGTTGGCACGTCTTTTTTTTTTTTTTTTTTTTTACCCAGAAATTAAAAACCAAAAGCATTAGCAGCAGCATTTTAAATACTAAAAAAGAGAGTGACCCTCTAAAATTCCTGGCTGAGGCCATGTGCTGCTGGCCTGTTTCAGTGCCCCCTTTGGAAAGGAAAGATGGTGGCCTCGGTGGATCCTGCACCTAGAGTATACCTACTTCCCCGTTTCTGTACCTTCTCACATTGTTCTTGTGACAAAACCAGCTCTTAACTCTGGGTGGTTTAAGATTTTATGTGTAGAAAACGTTTAAGAAGTATGGCAGCAGTCAGTTTTGAATATGTCAGTTTTGTTATAATAACTTAGTCGTTCTAGATGAGATTCAAGTCAGAATCCCTTTCGGTCCTCCAGCTGGACCCTGCAGCCTCTCTCCTTCCTTGGCAGTGACCAGAGAGAGATCAGTGCAGACTTTTCTTATTGGCACACATCATCTTAGGGGGTTTCTAGAGATTTTTTAGAAAATACATTTTTTTTTTTTTAATTCATTTTAGAGAGGAGACACAGAGTGAGAGAGAGAGAGAGAAAGAGAGAAAGGGGGGAGGAGCTAGAAGCATCAACTCCCATATGTGCCTTGACTGAACCAGTGCAGGGTTTTGAACCGGCGACCTCAGTGTTCCCAGGTCGACGGCTTTATCCACTGCGCCACCACAGGTCAGGCAGAAAATACAGTTTTTATGGACACAGAGAATTATGCCATAACTATGGGACAGCTAGCACCTTTTGAACATTCAAGTTGTCACCTTTCTTTAGTCTTAAGAGCACTTTGAGCATGTTTGTCCCTCTATTTTGAAATCCCCTCCTTGGTGAAGTCTTCAGAAACAACTCCCAGGGATGTAATTGCCAGGTCAAAGGATGTACCTTTTTAAGTGTTTTGCTTCCATGTTGGCAGGTTAGCCCCAAGAAGGCAGGGCTTCTTTCTATCCCTAGTGCAGGGTTTTTCCTCTCCTCCTGAGGACATCACCTAAGAATGAAATGGGGTCTGATGGGGGTTCCCCCAAGAAACAGGTGAGGCAGGGAGGTGCCAGCTCTTAACCCCATGCATCTGTGTCACAGAGGTGAGCTCACCCCACTTGGGATCAGGGCCTGGGGTGGCAGGCCTTTGGGCCCAGGATGTCAACCTCTATCCAAATAACTGGGCCTTGAGCTCCCACCAAGACTATGGGCATGCCCAGAGTAGTCATCTAGGGTTCTGATTCTAACTTAGCCCAACTAGATTGGGATTTGCTTCTGCCCACAGGGCCCAAGAAGTGTGTCTATCCTAGACACTTCTCCAAACAACTTGGGGGATAACGGGTCCCCTGTTCATAGCACTGGGCCCTCTCTGTGGCGGTAGGGAGGGGGTCACTGGAAGTGTGGGCAGCTTCGCAAGGAGTTCCTGTGTCCCCACAGATCTGGGTCAATGAGGAAACGAAGCTGGTATACTTCCAAGGCACGAAGGACACGCCCCTGGAGCACCACCTGTATGTGGTCAGCTATGAGTCTTCCAGTGAGATTGTGCGCCTCACCACACCTGGCTTCTCCCACAGCTGTTCCATGAGCCAGGTGGGTACTCCCTGAGTCCCAGTGTACTTGGCATCATCCCTGCACCTGCCCTTAGCCTCTTGGAACATTCTAAAACATCAGGCAGCAGCTGAGTACAGGGCCACTCTCCATCCAGGGCAAACACTTGGTAACAGTTTTCTGACTGTAGAACCAGTGAGATGAATGGCCTCTATCATAGGAAGAATCTGGGTCTGACCATCGGGGGCCCCTGGCCAGAGGACAGATCCCTCTTGGCTTCAGTTTGCTTATCTTCAAAATTGGGTTGATGGTAATAGCAGAGGCTAGAGTTTTGAGGTTTAAATGAGCACTCATACAGGGTAAAAATGAGTAGTATTCAGCGAAAGTGGGTGGGTGGTGGGACAAGGGTACAGAATTGGTGTGGGGAGAGGTGCTCAGGCCCCTGTTCTACCTGCAGAATTTCGACATGTTCATCAGCCACTACAGCAGCGTGAGCACGCCACCCTGCGTGCATGTCTACAAGCTAAGCGGCCCTGATGATGACCCTCTACACAAGCAGCCTCGGTTCTGGGCCAGCATGATGGAGGCAGCCAGTGAGTAGCCCCAGATCCCCTGGGACTCTGACTGAATTCTTTCCCTTGGGAGACACAGTTTGCCCATCCATAAAATGGATGGGCCCCCATTAAATAACATGGGTGAGAGGAGGTTGTCCTGGAGGGTATGAAGCAGCAAGTAGGCTGGAACCCTGAGTGTTAGGCTCCTTAACACCTGGCCCCTCCCAGTAGCCCCAAGAGCTTGTCATCGAACCTGACCCCTGGCCCCAACTGTCCTGTGGGCCCTGCTACCTGGGACAGTCTCTCATTTCTCTGCTGCAGTTAAGGGCAGACTCCTTTCGGGACCTGACTCTGCCCAACAGAGGGGCCCTTGTAGAGGGCATCCTTGTCCTCAGGGGCTCAGAGCAGATGTTCTGAAGCCTTTGTGGAGGAAGTCTGAGGGTCAGTCACAAGTGGAGCCTTGGGAAACGGGGCAGCTTGTCAGTTTGCCCAGGAGCCTGGAAGGCGGCTTGGACTTTGCTGGGTGACCCAGGTTTCGATTCTGGTTGCAGAACCATGGGCAAGTCAACTTGTCTGCCTAACATGTTCCTTTGTCTACAAAATGATACAACATCCATTCATAGGTTGAAACTCAAACCCTCAGTACACACAAAACTCTCTCCGTAAGGACGCCCTTCCCTGCCACTTGCAAGATTTCCAGATGTGCTGGGAAATGAGAAGCACTGGCATTTGTAGAGTATTTTATGGGCTAGAAAGCATCTTGTTATATCATCACCTCCTGGAACCTCAGTAGATAAAAGGCCTCTTCAACCAGTAGCTCAGTCCGTGACTTTCTTCACGTCACCATAGGACGTGACATGGCAGGACCCTCAGCCCTGGTTTTACGGGTGAGGAAGGGTCTTGCACTGCAGCAGAGGAGCGGTGGTGGGCACTTTGGTGCCTTGATGCCCAGCCCTAAGTTTGCAAGCAGGTAGACTAGGGCACTGTTTTCTGAAACTGCCATTCATGCCACATTTGCAGGCAACCTCTGTGAGCAGTTGGCCAGGTATGACCAAGTCCCACCATGCCTGTCCCATCATTTGTATCGTCTGTGGCCGCCATAGGGCCGCAACAGCTGAGTTGTTACCGCAGAGACACAGAATGGCTCCGGAGCATTTAAAGCCAAACATATTTTCCACCTCTTTCCAGAGAGCACTTGAAAACCCTTACCGTACATTAACACTTACTTTTCTTTTTTCTTCTTTTTTTTAACACTTTTCTTTTACTTATTTAACTCTTAAATCAACACTGTTTACTTGAATAAAATTATTTAAAAGGCTTTTCATCACCATCATGATCCAAACACCAGTGTTGCTTTGCAAAAATGAAAGTAATTATAAAAATCAGGGAGAGCCCTGGCCAGGTTGCTCAGTTGGTTAGAGCCTTAGCCTGAAATGCCGAGATTTGGGTTTGATCCCTGGTGGAACAACAACGATCTTTCTTTCTTTCTTTCTTTCTTTCTTTCTTTCTTTCTTTCTTTCTTTCTTTCTTTCGTTTTTCTTTATTTCTTTTTTTCTTTCTCTCTCTCTCTCAAAATAAAAAATAAAAAAAATCAGAGAGAAGCAGACCATGAAACTGGTTGTTAGTCAAATCCTAGATTTGTTGTCGCCTCCATGAGGGATTAGCTAGTATCGGGCTGCTGAAGCCGGTTCTGGGCCGGGCTGCATCCTGGTGCACAAGCACCCACAGGGTACAGTCACTTCTGGCCATCTGACTTAAAAATCCTTTGGGAAGCATAGGATGGGTGCCTCCAGCCCGTCCTCAGTGGGGGCCAGGCAGGGGAGTGTGAGTGTTGGCTGGCTATGGTATTTCTGTCTCTGCAGGCTGCCCCCCTGATTACGTGCCCCCGGAAATCTTCAACTTCCAAACGCGGTCTGATGTACGGCTCTATGGCATGATCTACAAGCCACATTCTGTGCAACCGGGGAAGAAGCACCCCACCGTCCTCTTTGTGTATGGAGGTCCCCAGGTGGGTGCTGGCCCTGCTCCCCACACCGCCTCCCTCCATGCCAGGACTTGGGTGCCCCACCTTATCCCTGATGACCTCCTGCTCCCCTTCTCCTGCTGATGTGCCCTTGTCCCTTTGGGAAGCCCTTCCTCACCCCCATGTATTCATTTGAGCCACCTGCCCAGTAGTGATTCACTCACCCATGGTCACCAGTATGGAGACAGAGTTGCCCAGGGGCCTGAAGCCCAGTTCTCTGAGAAGGGGACAGGGCCAAGCTGGCAGGTTCATCTAAGGCAGTGTGTGGGACAGTGGTGTTAGGCCTCTGGTATTACACACTGGTTCTCACTTGGTGGTGTTCTGTCCACTGGGGGACACTGAATGATGTCTGGGAACATTTATAGTTGTCACAACTGGGGGAAACACTCCTGACATCGATGGGTGGAAGCCCAGGGATGTTGTCTACACTTCAGTGCCCAGGACGCCCCCTTCCTTCCCCACAGAATGATAAGGCTCTGAATAGTAACAGTGAGAAACTAGTTTAAGTCATATTCCTCAGAGAGAGTAACTGGTGCTGTCACTAGCTGCTTCCCTCACCAGCTTTGTATCTGCTTTTTAGAGATAACTGAAGGGTAAAAAAGAGGCAGAATGTGGCTGAAGAAATAAGAGAAGACTCCAGGGAGGGCCTAACTGAGAAGAGAACTTGATAGGTGCCTTCCTTTCTGTAGTACACAGTAGGCACAAGGCCTGGTGCGGTGTAGGCCACTCTCATCTTCCATTCCCCCGTGTCCAGAATACCCTTCTGGGACATTCATTACCTCCGTACAGAGGCTGTGATTAGGCTGTCATGCTGGCATCTGGGCCATCTGTCCCATTCTGACTTGCATCTCATGCTGGATTTCTTATCACTTGCCCAAAGCCCTATGTGCTCGCTTGCGTTCCCCCACAGGTGCAGCTGGTAAATAACTCCTTCAAGGGAATCAAGTATTTGCGGCTCAACACGCTGGCATCCCTGGGCTACGCCGTGGTTGTGATTGATGGCAGGGGCTCGTGTCAGCGAGGGCTCCGGTTCGAAGGGGCCCTGAAAAATCAAATGGTAACTTCCCTTTCCAGTCTCTGAGCCCTTCCTTGTGGTGAAGGGAGATCTGGATTTTGTTGGCTCAGGATTTGGGATGGCTCTGAGGTACCTCCTTCAAGGACCATCCTGGCCAGGATGCCAGGCATAAGTGGTGGAGGGTCTTTTTGGAACCAAGGGCAATATCTGCTTTGCTGCTCACCTCTGAGCTTCACCCTGTGGGGGGCAGATATTCACCCACCTGGTGCCTGAAACCAGACATAGCCAGACATGTCAGTATAGGCCCACTCAGCAGGAAGCACCAAGGACTGGGCCGGGCAGGCGCGGGGGCTGCAGAAGAGGTGCTGATGATAGTGGTGATGATGATGGGTGTGATGGGGATGATGGTTTTGATAATGGCGACGATGGTGGTTGTGGTAATGATGATGGGTGTGATGGAGATGATGGCTGTGTTGATCGTGATAATGGTGATGATGGTGGTCATGATGATCATGGTGAGGTGGGAGGAGAAGGGTGGAAATGATGATGTTGATGACACTGTCATCTATTCATTGATCCCTAGTATTTGCCAGGCCTGTGTGTGCAGGACATTCACCATGTTGTGTCACCCTTGTGTCCACTGTGAAATGGGTTTAACACTCTCATTTTTGTGATATGAAAACTGAGACCCAGAGAGGGTTTGTGACTTTCTCAGAGTCACCACCCAGGAAGTAGTAGGGCAGGGTTGGTGCCGGGCCTATCTGACCACTACCTGAGAGAGCAGGCAAAGTGTGAATAGGGCCTGGAGAAAGTATCTTCCAGAAAGCTGCTTTGGTTCAAGAAGGAGAGGCTCCCCACAAGGGACAGAGGTGGGACAGCAGGGTACACATCTGGGAGGAGGCCACTGAGAGGTTCCCGGCCTCATCCCCCAGGGCCAGGTGGAGATTGAGGACCAGGTGGAAGGTCTGCAGTTCGTGGCTGAGAAGTATGGCTTCATTGACCTGAGCCGCGTGGCCATCCACGGCTGGTCGTACGGAGGCTTCCTCTCACTCATGGGGCTGATCCACAAGCCCCAAGTGTTCAAGGTGGGTACCGCTCCCACCCCCTCCCTCTTTTCTGCCAGCACCCGCCCATGCCCCTTGGAGTTCCTGGGGGAGGCATCTCGGCAGGGGCTTTGCCACGTGGCTGTTTCTCCCCGCAGCAGCCCCACGGGGCCGAGCCCCCCTCCTCATTGCCCGCCACTGCTGACCCCAGGATGGCATCCGGCTGCACAAAACCCCACCAGCAGCTCTCTGTGGGAGGCTGAGCCTGGGACCCCGGCCTCGGATGGGCAGAGGTGGGGCATGGTGTGAAGAGCATCGGGGGAGGGGCCCCCAGGCCGGCGGCACTGTCCGGGCACCGCGGGGCGGCGATGAGGAGGAGGAGGCAGAAAGGCAGTGGGACCAGAGAGGGGCCGATTCTGGCCTAAACGTGCCCATTCAGTTCACCATCCCTCGGCAGCACACGGTCCATGGGGGTACATGGTCTGAGGGCCCCTCCCTGTAAGGCCCCCCATCCCCATGAGCATGCCCTCTCCTCATGTCCTCCGGGGACAGCCCCAGGACAGCCAGTTGAACAAGGGCTCCTGGAACCTGACCTGTGTGCGTGTGTCTCTCCTCTTCTCTCTCTCTGTCTCTCTGCCCTGTCTATCCACTGTGGCCTTCAGGTGGCCATTGCAGGTGCCCCAGTCACAGTCTGGATGGCCTACGACACAGGGTATACAGAACGCTACATGGACATCCCGGAAAACAATCAGCTTGGCTATGAGGCGGGTTCCGTGGCCCTGCATGTGGAGAAGCTGCCCAACGAGTAAGGCCTACCTGCCCTGAAAGTTCTGTGTCACTGAGGCCCTCCTGCCTCTGACACTGTGCTCCTGTGGCTTATGATCCTCCCTCTCTCTGCTTGAGCCTCGCAGCCCGTCCTGTAGCCCTGTTTTCTCTCTGCTCTTTGCAGAAAGTGGGTACCTGGGTGCTCTGGGAGAGAGGTCCCTGGCTCTGCCCTCAGAAAGATCGAAAAAAGGTTCTAGATTAGGTAGTGAGGGTAGCCTCACTGCCTAAACACATGGTCCACCAGGGGCCCATCAGTTTGTCTTCAGCCTGAATAGCCTCTGTCTTGAGGATGTTGACACTGGTTTGGAACTCGGGTCCATGTGGTTGTAACATCAAGTTCATTGAACCAGCTCAGATGTCCCAGTCAGTGGTCAGCAAGCTCACTAGACAACAGAGCCAAATATCAACAGTACAACAACTGAAATTTCTTTTTAGAGCCAAATTTTTTAAACTTAAACTATATAGGTAGGTACATTCCTTATTGAGGTAGCGCCCACACATGGTATTTTGTGGAAGAGTCGCTCTCAAGGGGCCAAAGAGCCGCATGTAGCTCGCAAGCTGCAGTTTGCCAACCAGGGTCCCAGGTCATTGGCATTAGTGTCTGATTCTCTGATTGACAGAAATCAGTTGCCACTTTCTGCTGTGGCTGTCTGAATGAATCCTGTGGTCCCATGTCTTTCATGCTGGGGTTCCCATTACCATCTGACCGCTGCTGGGCCCTCTCTCCATGAGGTTGCTCTCCTTGTCTGAAATGTGACCTGGGCTCCTTGGGGATGCCGGCCTGCAGCCAAACTTAGAACCCCCTGCTTTATATAAGCCATCCACTTAAATTTAAGTTCACATTCATTCACATCCACTGACATAATAAATCCATCAAGACAGGCACAGATTGCCTGACCTGTGATGGCAGTGGATAGATCATGGGCCTGGGATGTTGAGGTTGCTGGTTCAAAACCCTGGGCTTGCCTGGTCAAGGCACATATGACATGCAACCAATGAACAACTAAAGTAAAGCAACTATGAGTTGATACTTCTCACTTTACCTCCCCCCTCTGTAAAATCAATAAATAAAATCTTAAAAAAAAAAAAAAGACAGGCACAGATTGTTGGAGATGGGAGTGACTGTTGATAGGCATAGGACTTTGCTTTGGGGTGATGGAATGTTCTGGAACTAGATAGAAGTGATGGTTGTACAACCTTATGAATGCACTAAATGATAAAAGAGTTAATTAACTTTAAGCTATTTGAACTTCACCTCAATAAATTATTTCTTAAAATCTTTTTTGTTTTTTTTATGTGTGTGTGTATGTGTGTGAGAGAGAGAGAGAGAGAGAGAGAGAGGAGGGGAGACAGCAAGGCAGACGCCCACATACTTTCTGACCAGGCATCCGGCAACCCTATCCAGGGCCGATACTTGATTACCAAGCTATTTTTAGCATCTGAGGCCAGTGTAGTCCAATGGAGCTATCCTCAGTGCCCAGGGCCATGCTCAAACCAATCAAGCCACTGGCTGCAGGAGGGGAAGAGGGAGAGAAGGAGGAAAAAGAGAGTGGGGAGAAGCAGATGGTCACTTCTGTGTGCCCTGTCTGGGAATCGAACCCAGAATGTCCATATGCCGGGCTGATGCTCTCTCCACTGAGCCACTGGCCAGGGCAAAAACTTTTTTTTTTTTTTTACAGGGACAGAGAAAAAGTCAGAGAGAGGGATAGATAGGGACAGACAGACAGGAATGCAGAGAGGTGAGAAGCATCAATCATTAGTTTTTCGTTGCCGTTGCGACACCTTAGTTGTTCATTGATTGCTTTCTCACATGTGCCTTGACCGCGGGCCTTTAGCAGACCGATCAACCCCTTGCTGGAGCCAGTGACCTTGGGTCCCTACACTCAAGCTGGCGAGCTCGGGATCTCAAACCAGGGTCTTCCGCATCCCAGTCCGATGCTCTATTCACTGTGCCACCGCCTGGTCAGGCCAGGGCCAAAACTTTTAAAAATATGGTTCTTCTGCCACTCTTGCCACATTAAAGTGTATGGTAGCCATATCTAGTGGTGATGGTAGTCACCTTTGGGCTGGTCAGGTCTAGACTATTCTATTATCCCAGAGTATCTCTGGGACACGCTGTTCTAACGGTTTCCTGTAGCTCAGGGCATTGCACACACAGTCAAGAACACCCTTCTCCCCTTGAAGGAAATGAGGAGGTCTCCCTGAGCCACCAGTTGTGCCTCCCCACACCACCCTGCCACTTCAAAAGTTCTGCCACCATGTTGCTTCTATCCTTGCTACCTTTGGGCTGGAGAGGGACTCTGGGACTAACTGCCTCAGGGCAGGAGAGGAGGAGAGGAGAGTCCTACCTCCAATCTTCACCCCACCTTGTCTTCCAGGCCCAACCGTCTGCTCATTCTGCATGGCTTCCTGGATGAGAATGTGCACTTTTTCCACACAAACTTTCTCGTCTCCCAACTGATTCGAGCCGGGAAACCTTACCAGCTCCAGGTGGGTGGCTCCTGAATGCTTTTGGCCCCTCCCAAGAGTTGGCAGCATTGGCAATAGTGATTGGGGTGGTATCACCTCCCACTGCATTTGCCACCATCTCCAGGGCATCTGTGAATACCCTGCACTGCCCGCCTCCATCCCCTCCTTGGACTCCCTGTATCCAACATTCATTTGTCATTTATTCAGCAATCATGGGTTGATCGCTCAGGGTCTGTGCTGCCCTTAGTGCTGGGAACGCCAGGGGAGCCTAGTGGAGCAAGGTCAGTACTACTGAAACTATTATGGACATAGGTTTTATTTTAACCCAGGGGTTGGGAACCTATGGCTTGCGAGCCAGATGTGGCTCTTTTGATGTCTGCAGCTGGCTCGCAGACAAATCTTTAATAAAAAAATAATGTTAAAAATATAAAACATTCTCATGTATTACAATCCATTCATTTCCTACCACTCATGTTCATGGTTGCGGGTGGCTGGAGCCAATCACAGCTGTCCTCTGGGACAACACCAAATTTTTACTGGATAATGTGTAACTTACACAGGTCGTTGTATGGCTCTCACGGAATTACATTTTAAAATATGTGGCGTTCGTGGCTCTCTCAGCCAAAAAGGTTCCCGACCCCTGTCTTAAATCAAGAAACTGACTTTGAAGGAACTTTCCAGGGTTCTGAAAGCACCTATGTGATGTGTTACCTTGACCAGGATGTCTGAGAAGAATTCCCTGAGGAGGTGACTGAGTGGAGTGTCAGCCAGGCCTAGGTAGGGGAAGAAGGTGTGTGGAGGACACCAGACACAGGAAACTAGTTGGAGGGAGCGGCTCAGGGACAGAAGACTAGGGTGGCTGCTGGAAGTAAGCTAGAGAGGAGTTGGAGACCAGGGAGGGAGGGTGTTGGGGAAGGGGCAGTGCTTTAGTAGTAAGGGGGTGGACCTTGGGTGAGGGAGTGGAGCCTTGCCTGGATCTTTTTCTAAAGATCAGGACTGGTGTCCAGAAGCAGGACTATGACCGGGCACACACTTGCCAGATATGACAGGAGCAAGGCAGGCATAGCTTCTGTTGAGGTGGAGGACTGTTGAAGCACCCCTCAGCAACTCCACCCTCAACCACACATGCTTCCTGTACATCGGCCAGAGGCAGCTGTAGATCAGGGCAATTGAGCCAGTTAGGTGGGATAGTTGTTCCTTCCCATGTGGTTGTAGGTGGCAGGTCTGTTAATCTCAGGCCTCACTTCCTCATCTGTGAAATGACAACACCGCCTCCCAGTGAGGCTGTGAGGGCCAAACGGGCTCGCAGGGAAAACATTTAACACATGGGACTTTTCCTGAGCCACCATCTCCCCAAAAGAGGCTGAAAGTGAGATAACACAATCTGTTGGACATGGGGACAGAGTGCCCCCTGATGGAGAAGGATGGCACCCTGCCTCTGGTTCAGATAACATGAAGCAGTGGGACTGGGAGGCTGGCAGCCCCTGTTTGTTCACGTATCATATTGTCATGTGCCATTCCCTGGGCTTAGCCTGGGAACACTATGAGGAGCTATACAGACCCTCTTCTTGCTCTCGTAGCTCAAGAGGAGGAGGAAGTAACCAGGCAACCAGAAGTCATGGTGGTGTGAAGGGATGAGGGCAGCATCCCTCATCCCTAGTCTGTACTAGGTAGTGCCAGTGCCCCAGTTGGGAATGCACTGGGATCTGTAAGGCTGCAGGACCCAGGAGGCCAGGTCTTGATGTCAGGCTAGCAAGTCCTTGCAGATTTCTGAGGTGGGGTTTAGTCTGATCAGACTTATGATGCATCCAGGGATGGATTAAAGAACGCAGGAGTGGAGGAAGGGAGAACGCTGGGCAGTTTGATGCATTTCCAGGGTAATGGGCTAGGACAGTGGTCATGGGCCTGGAGAGGGACAAATAGTTTAGTGCAGAAACCCACCTCACTGGATGGAAGAGGTGAGGAGTAGGCCTCTGGCTCTAGTACTAACTAAGTTCTTTGGGAGAGCCTGGAGCAGGTTTCATGAATATCCCATGAGCCTCCAGAGTCCATCGGGTGCTATTGGAGTGTGGGAATGGGGTAAGAAGCAAGATCTGTGCCCCTGTTGCTGGGCTGCCTGAACTGAATCACCTAAGTCACGTTTCAGGGACTGGGTGATTCCTTGGGCATGGCCATTGGCACCAACATGTGCCTCACCTCTCTGGGAGGATCCCCTTTGCAGTGGTCAGGGGACCCAGAAAACACTTGGAAAAGTCTGGAAGGAAGCCATGCTGGGGCCCTTGCTGTGTGTAATCCAAAGGCGGCCTTTTCATAAAGTGGAAATGGCTCCTGAAGCTTGGAGCTCTGCCCTTCCACTGAGATGGGTTCATGGCACCTCCTTAGGTTTGGGGGACAGAATGACAGTGCCATTTCTTAAGTTTTTTATATGTGTAAGTGCTTTCTATTTTAGAGACCCTCAGAAAGACCTGCAAGGTCCGAATTCTTCCCCCCATTTTTGAGGAAGACGGCTGCAGTCATGGAGATGGTCACTTGCCTGGTTATACAGCGAGTCGACTGGCAGAAGGGGGTATTAGAATCCAGCTTTGTCAGCCCAGGGCTTGTGCTCTTCTGTTCCACCCAGGAGGGGGTGGTGGCCCACGCCTGCCCCTGGGGGAGACGTCCTGAGCCAGAAAGGGAGAGGGGCTCCAGAGTGCAGGAGTAGGCCAGCAACTCCAGCAGGGTCCCTTGGTGCCACCAGCCCTGTGTTCTCTGTCCACCCAGATCTACCCCAACGAGAGACACAGTATTCGCTGCCCTGAGTCCGGTGAGCACTATGAAGTCACGCTGTTGCACTTTCTACAAGAATACCTCTGAGGGCCCGTGGGCACTCAGCCGCACATTTAGAGCACAAGTGGCTTCCCTGCCGCTGCCGCCACCACCGCTGCTGCCACCACCACCAGGGGGACCAGGCGGGAAGGACCCAGTGGCCTTGCAGGCCTCCCCACCCCACGGTACCCTCTCCACAGCCTCTGCTGGACCACCCCAGGCCCAAGAGCCACTGCCTTCATGTCTCGACGCCTTTTATCATTTTTTAAAATGCTTCTGGGTTCTTCACCTACTGCTTCTGGTTGCCAAGATGGAGAGATAAGACTGACATCCACGAGGCACTTCCTAAAGCCATCCACTCCTCTCCCCGTTGTCCAGGAGCAGAAGGCCTGAACTCCACCAGGCACTGGAGAGGCTGGGTCTGCCTTCTGGGCCTTGGCCCACTCTGCACCCAGCGCAGAAGCATGCGATTGCCTTCTCTACCCCCCACCACCACTTCCTACTTGTGTTTTGTTTTGGGGGATGTTTTTAATAATTATTTAAAAGACAAAGCAAGGGGTGCCCAAATCTAGAGTTGGGGTCTGCCACTGAGCAGTGGGGTTCAGCCCAGCCAGCACCTAGTGAGCCCCACCCCTTTCAAAGCCCAGAGTGGCGAGTGATGGCAGCAGGCATGAGAGTTGGTGCACGTGGCATGGCGAAGGGCAGCCCTCCTGGGCCCGCCTCTCCCCGGCTTTCAGGCAGGCTCTGAACTCATCCAGCTTCCGTCTCTGCTGGCCAGTGGCTGCCGCCCACTCTCCAGCCCTCTGGCCACACATGTCTACCTGACCCGCACAGACCAGATTCCGGGTTTGGGAGTGGAACCATCCCCGCCTCAGGGTTATCTTTCCTCCTTCCTTTCCCTCCCTGCCAAGAGTTCTGCCAGGGGTGGGCAAAAAAAAAAGAAGGAAAAAAAAAACCCCACCAGAAACCAACCACCTTTACATATTATGGAAAGAAAATATTTTTATCGATTCTTATTCTTTTATAATTATGCGTGTAAGAAGTAGGCTCATTAAACGATTCCAAATGGAAGCGTTGCCACCTGCCTGAGTTTCCTTCTAAGCCCTGGGGGTGGTAGTGGGGGTCTTCCTGAGGGTACAGGGCCCAGCAGGTGACTGAGCCAAAGGCATGGCAGTCTTTGCAGTCAGCCCCAGTTGCCATGGCACAAAAGGGGGGGGGTTGCACCGTGCCCCTGAATGGAAGATGTCCCACTCCTTTAAGAGTGGTCCAGTGAGGACAGTCCAGCCATCCTGATGTCACTTGGGGACCCAGCATAGGATGTGGCAGGTGGACCAGATGGCGCCTCAAGCTTTCCCAGGACAACTGCACAACTTAAGGTGCAGCATCCTTTTGGCTGAATGCTCTGTGGTCCACCATTACTTCCTTTTGCTGCTGTGCCTGTCCAGAGGCTTGACTGGGGGTCAGGAGAGCCCCCTCTTCATGTTTGTCCCAATAGAGGCCTAGGAAACTGGAGACGACACACATGGTACTTGAGTTTCTGACAACAGGATGGCCTTGCTGAGTATGATCTCCCTTTCCATCCTTTGGGAAGCTCCACTTTTATTTCTAATGGCTTAAAATAAGTCACTTCAATACAAAAGGATAAAGAGAAGAAAGATGCCCTCCTTCCCAAGAGGTAATTCCTCCTCAGTCTCTATTTTTAATAGCTGCTCCTCAGTCTCTTCGGCTCCGTGAATGTGCCATGATGTATTTTGCACCGATCAAGGGATAATATAAGTTATTCTGGGCTTTTTGTATTAATCAGTATAAATCAGGTCCATTGGCCTCCTCTATGAAGAGCCAGATAGTAAATATTTTGGGCTTTGTGGGTGAGATAGCCTGTGTTCCCACTACCCAACTTTGCCCTTATAGTTCAGAAGCAGCCACCAATGACATATAAATGAGTAGGCATGGCTGTGTGCCAATAAAACTTAATTTACAAAATCAGGCAGCTGCTCTGATTTGACCCACAGGCTATAATTGGACAACCTCTGGTATAAATGATAATGCAACCAATAGCCTTGTACATATTTTGGGAATATGTTTGAGTTTATTGGGCAAATTCCTAGAATTTCAAAAGGTATGTTCATTTTTAAAGAAATGAAGAACACTGCCAAATTGCCCTGCAAAAGGGAACAACACCTCACTGTATATATATACGCTTTTGCCTAAAGGGAGGGAGTGTGCCAGTTTCTCTGTTCCTTTACCAGTATTATATGTTATCAAACATTTTTTTTTAATTTTTATTTTATTCATTTTAGAGAGGAGACACAGAGAGAAAGGGGGGAGGAGCTGGAAGCATCAACTCCCATATGTGCCTTGACTAGACCAGTGCAGGGATTTGAACCGGTGACCTCAGTGTTCCCAGGTCGATGCTTTATCCACTGCACCACCACAGGTCAGGCAAACATTTTTATCTTCACCAGTCTTAGAGGTGGAACACGGCATCTCATTGTAATGTGAACTCAAAAAATTTCTTGTATGTGTGGGGATTCTTTTTTATTTATTTTTAGAAAGAGGCCAGGAAAGAGACAGGAACATAGAGCTGCATCTGCCGGTTCCCTGACCGGGGAATTGAACTGGTAGCCTCTGTGCTCGAGGATGGTGCTCTAACTGACCAAGCTATCAGCTAGGGCTTAATTTCTTTTTTTATTTTCAGAGACAGAGAGAGGGGAGGGGGAAGGAAAGCATTCGTCTGTTGTTCCACTCAGTTGTGCGTTTACTGGCTGTTTCCCACGTGTGTCCTGACCAGGGATGAACCCTCCAACCTTGTTATTTTGGGATGACACTTTTATCTGACTGAGCTAACTGGCCAGGGCCATATTTTCATGGTTTGGGATTTTTAAAAAATTATTTATTTATTGACTGATTTTAGAGAGGACAGGAGAGAAAGAGAGAGCGAGACAGAAACATTGATCTGTTCCTGTATGTGCACTGATCAGGGATCGAACTGGCAGCCTCTGTGCATCAGGGAGATGCTCTAACCAAACAAACTATCTGACCAGGGCTATTTTCATATATTAAGACGCTTGTTTGCTAGTAATAATCATTTGCCCACCTTTCTTTTTTTTTTAATTTTTATTTATTTATTTATTCAATTTTAGAGAAAGGAGAGAGAAAGAAAGAGGGAATGGGGGAGGAGCAGGAAGCATCAATTCCCATACGTTCCTTGACCAGGCAAGCCAAGGTTTTGAACCAGCGACCTCAGTGTTCTAGGTCAACGCTTTATCCACTGCACCACCACAAGTCAGGGCCACCTTTCTTTTGATCTATTGACCTCACTGATTTGTAGACCCTCTATATAAGAAGGAAATTAGTCCACTGTCATACAGGTTGCAAATCGAAGTATGTTGCTGATTTCCAAATGTTTTATGGATAGAAAATTCAGCCGATGAATGTTTAAAATCATCTCAGGAATGAGATGTCTTTTACTTAATCCACTGTGAAATTAAGTGGTGATAGAACTACTTGTAAATCACAGAATGATAGAAACTGGTGAGATAGGGAACACTGGGGTTGCCTCGGGAGCTTCGGCAACTGGCAACCCTCAATCACCTCAAAGCATGAACTCTTCATCAGGACCTTCTACCCCTGCCTCATCAGTCAACAATCAGACTGACGTGAGACAGCACCCATTGGCCAAACTTGAGTTAGTCACATTCCTGCCCCAACACTGACGTCCAGGAAGGGAAGTGGGGTGGCAGAAGGAAGGGGGAATGAATGATGGACAGCTACAGAGATACAGGTGTCTGCTGATGAAAGGTTTCAGTATCTCAGAGGTGGCAGGTTAAAGATGTCTGTTTTTCCAGGTTGATATGTGGCTGCTTATTTTCTCCACCACTGGTGGGGATTCCATCAGCGGGTTTGAGGTTCCCTATGTTCGTGCTGGATTGCTTTCCTGGTGAAAGTGCTCATTTCTTCCCTGACTGGCAAGAACCTGTATGTGAGAGACACAAAACCCAGTGTCATGCCTGACCAGGCGGTGGCGCAGTGGATAGAGCGACGGACTGGGATGCGGAAGACCCAGGTTCGAGACCCCGAGCTCGCCAGCTTGAGCATGGGCTCATCTGGCTTGAGCAAAGGCTCGCCAGCTTGGACCCAAGGTTGCTGACTCCAGCAAGGGGTTGCTCGGTCTGCTGAAGCCCCGTGGTCAAGGCACATGTGAGAAAGCAATCAATGAACAACTAAGGTGTCGTAATGGCAATGAAAAACTAATGATTGATGCTTCTCACCTCTCTCCGTTCCCATCTGTCTGTCCCTATCTATCCCTCTCTTTGACTCTCTCTGTCCCTGTAAAAAAAAAAAACAAATAAAACAGTGTCATATCAGTTACAGATATTTTCCTAGTTTGTCATTTGCCTTTCAAACATGTTTATGGTATTTTTAAAACAATAACTAGACACATAGGAAGCTACCAAATAGCACAGAGTCTCATACCTTTCACCCAGCTTACATCTTACTTACCTATGGTACATTGTCAAACTAGGAAACAGCACAATGCAACTAACTAGACTCTAAACCTTATTCATATTTTACCAGCTTTCATGTACACTCATTTCTCTGAGTGTCTGTGTGTAGTTCTGTCCCACTATGTCATCTGAGCAGATTCCTGTAACTGCCACAATCAAAACAGAACTGTTTATTCAACACAACAGAGCTCCTTTGTGCCATCCCTTTATATCCACACCTACCCCATTATGGTGTCCTGACATAGAGAAGTACATTCTATTTCTGTCATCAGTCATTTCTTTCTTTATTTTCTTTTTCTATTCTTTTTTTAGCAACAGAGACAGACAGGAAGGGAAAGAGATGAGAAACATCAGTTCTTCAATGCGGCACCTTAGTTGTTCATTGATTGCTTTCTCATATGTGCCTTGACAGAGGGTGTGGGGGGCTATAGCGGAGCCAGGGACCCCTTGCTCAAGCCAGCCATCCCGTGCTCAAGCCAGTGATTCCACGTTCAAGCTGGCGACCTTTGGTTTCGACCCTGGGTCCTCTGCATCCCAGGCCAACACTATCCACTGTGCCACCATCTGATCAGGCAGTCATTTCTTTTAGGACTGCTAGATTTTATGTCATGATTAGAAAGCAGGATGTTTGGAATGATGGTTTTTTCTTGTAATCCCTTCGCTGTGGCACTTTTCTTTGAGGCAAAAAAGGAAAAATAAGACTTGGGGCTCATTCTTTCTGAAGACACACACACACACACCACACACATACACACCACACCCCACTACTCCTTTTCATTAGGAGGCCTAGTCAGCTCACGATTGAAATCCCGTGTCTTGTTAGCAACAGCTCTTGACCACTTAGTGACAGGCAGAAGATCAGACACAGGGATGAGAATAGGAAAGACAGGAACCATGCTGTGTAAAACACCAAAGAAACCAGGACAGCATTCTAATTTATAGAGCCAATTTCGAATGAATCCAGAACTGCCAATTGCAAGAAGATTTTTTATTTTTCCCTTCTTTTTCCAAGTGAGAGGAGGGGAGATAGAAAGATAGACTCCCACATGTACCGGACTAGGATCTACCCCGCAACCCCCATCTGGGGCCGATGCTCTGCCCATCTGGGGCAGTGCCACAACGGAGTTACTCTTAGTGCCTGAGGCAGAGGCTCCACAGAGCCATCCTCAGCGACCAGGACTGATGCACTTGAACCAATCGATCCATAGCTGCAGGAGAGGAAGAGAGAGAGAGAGAGGAGGGGGAGGGATGGAGAAACAAATGGTCGCTTCTCCTGTGTGCCCTGACCAGGAATCGAACCCAGGGCATCCACATGCCAGGCCGACACTCTACCACTGAGCCAACCAGCCAGAGCTGGAGGAAATTTCTTAACACAAGCAGGTATCCCAGTTTAGGACAGGCTGCCACTGCCAAAGAGCATGAATTTGTGGAGCAATCAGCCTTTTACAGGAGCCTCCTGACCTGAAACTGACCTTCACCCTGTGTGTGTGTGGTGGGAGGACAGTGGGGTAGAGAGATTTGAGTTCTTCAAAGACTGTAATACAGCCTGACCACGCGGTGGTACAGTGGATAGAGCGTCGGACTGGGATGCAGAGGACCCAGGTTCAAGACCTCGAGGTCACCAGCTTGAGCGCAGGCTCATCTCTGACTTATGCAAAGCTCACCAGCTTGGGCCCAAGGTCTCTGGCTAGAGCAAGGGGTTACTCGGTCTGCTGAAGGCCCACGGTCAAGGCACATATGAGAAAGCAATCAATGAACTACTAAGGTGTCGCAATGAAAAACTAATAATTGATGCTTCTCATCTCTCTCTTCGTTCCTGTCTATCCCTCTCTCTGTCTTTGTAAAAAAAAAAAAAGAGAGAGCATGTAATACAGCCCAGCTTAGGGGTTGCCTGTGACATCTTCTCTCTGCATTCTAGTCTTTGAAGTCAGGAAGGACTAGGGAAAGTGGCTTAATTCTAGACACTGCAGACCTAGCCATTGGTGTTTTCTTGAACTTCTAAGCAATTTGTGACAAAAATCCTTCTGTAGTTGAAAACCTGGAATTTCTTTATTGGCATCTAATGCTAGTTACAGTTAGAATTTAGTTCTTGCCTGCATTCCCTCAGTTAATCCTCCTGGCAACCCTTTAAGGTAATGATTATTTTCTTTTGGGTTTTTCATTTTTAAATGAAAAGTAAATAGAGGCGGTTCACTCCCATTCTATAGCTAGAAATCAGTTTGACTGCTGGACAGTCAGTGAACCCTGCGGTAGAAATTTGTTCATCAATCACTTGAAGACAGACCAATTAAGACAGTTACTGAGGCATGCTGGGCTAGGAACTAAAAACTAGGGAGTTAACCGGAAAATCCACCTGCCTTTCAGTAAAGAAAGTGCCTTTTCTCCCCTCAGGGCTGACATGGTTTAGTCTGTCTCAGCCTGCTTGCACCCGGGAGTTTTTAATAAACTTTTACTTTTAATACATTTTGACTTCATGTTCTTCGTGCGGCTCCACAGTTTCCACCTTTCACTGATGTCCCTTGCTTGTCTTCCCCAATATTAACATGGCTCAGACCAGGTTATTGAAGCCAGACAATTAACATCAGTACAATCCTGTGACATAACTTATACAGACCGTATTTGGATCTCAACAGTTCTCTCTGTAGTGACATATTTTGGGTCCAGAACTATTATGAACTGAATATTTGTATCTTCAATTTCATGTTGAAACCTAATTTCCAATGTGATGATAGTATTAGATGAGGTCTGTTGGTCAAATAAGTTTGTAAAGATGATGATAAATATGTTTGCTCACTTTGGGTGTGGGAGACAGGTCGTAAGCTGGCAAAGTCATTATAGCCTAAGGCTTAGGTTTTTTTGTTTTTTTGTTTTTTTGTTTGTTTTTTTGTTTGTTTGTTTACAGGGACAGAGAGAGAGCCAGCGAGAGGGACAGATAGGGACAGACAGGAACGGAAAGAGGTGAGAAGCATCAATCATTAGTTTTTTGTTGCCGTTGCGACACCATAGTTGTTCATTGATTGCTTTCTCACATGTGCCATGATCACAGGCCTTCAGCAGACCGAGCCATCCCTTGCTGGAGCCAGTGACCTTGGGTCCAAGCTGGCGAACTTTTTCTCAAGTCAGATGGGCCCGCGCTCGAGCTGGTGAACTCGGGGTCATGAACCCGGGTCGTCCGCATCCCAGTCCGATGCTCCATCCACTGCGCCACCACCTGATCAGGCACCTAAGGCTTAGTTTTAAGACTAAGCCTTTCCCTCCCTTCTAATACTAAGGTCTTCTCAAAACTAAGCTTTTCCCCACACCCTTGACTGTTGCATGATATGGGGTGATGCCTCTTATGAGGAATCTCATTTATGCCTCAGATAAGTGGCTTTGTATCAGAGACTTCCTTATTTGTATACTGGCTTAAAGGCTTTAATTTCTACACTATAAAATAAGGGAGACCAGGGGCTTTCTCTCTTGGTTCCTGCCATCGGCATTGCAGAGGCCTCCCTGTTCCCTTGCCCTCAAAGAAAAGCAGGTTTTCTGCTTTTCCCTTGGCTTCTCTTGTGGCTTGCCTCTCTTGGTGAGACACCAATAAACAGAATGGCCCACCATCCTCCGACTCCGCCATTTCTTAACTGTTTGCCTGAATTCAGTGAGAACCTGCATGTGAATGGCCACAATGGTGGTCCCTGGCCATACAACTGGCATAGTTTGCGGCAGGATTCGGAGATCAGTATGGGATCGCCACCCTTGAGGGGTGGGGTAGAGAACTGGTTGCTGTTCTGGCTCCCCATGGCTGTCCTTTTAGGGGCCGTGGGCTGCATGTTTTTTATTCAAGAGGAAACCAGGAGTTCTGTGCGAGAAGCTGCCAGAGGTCGAAAGTTCCAGGATGAATTGCAAATCGAACGGCAGAAAAGACTGGAATTGGAGTGAGCACTGGAGAAGGAATTACGGGTTTGAGAGCTGCAGATTGCCCTGGAAGCTGAACGTTCACACTGGTAGTTGTTGGAGAAACAACTGTGGATTCAAGAGCTTGAGTCTCAGCTTCTGGCCAGAGGCCAGCAACCACAGGAACCTAAATGGTCACCAAAGGAGCAGCAGCATCTGTGCTGGTGGACTGGCTTTGAGTTGGCTGAAGCAGGCGCTTGCAACTCCTCTTCTGAGGATGAGAAGGCTCAGGCTGAAGCTGCCATACGCACACTCAGAGCCCGACCAGTGGTCGCCAAGAAGGTAAAAACCCAGCAGTAAAGAGTCCCTCAGGGGCAGTCACAGCCTCCTGTCCAGGTGAAGGAACACTGTGGTCCGGCCCTACACCCAGGCAGAGCTGATGGAGTTGGGGGCAAAATTTAGGCAGAAACCTACTGAATCCCTGGTAGTCTGGTTACTACAATTATGTGACATAGGGGTGGATGGCATCATGCTCTCCGGAACAGAGATGGAGAAATTGGCTGCCATTACCACACACTCCTTCTTGAGGCAGAGTCTTCAGAACTGCCATGGCAACCCAGGGGACCATACCCTGTTAAAATGGGTGATGGCGACCATTTGTATGGTCTGGCAGAATGCTGGAGAATTAATTGCCCGGGGCAATGAGTCGGTGGCAGTGTTACAGCGAGTTAGTAAATGTCCTTCGGGAACTAGGTATGAAGAATGCTGTTTTCAACCCCGGGTCCCGTGGGCCAGATGAGGAAGTGTTTATGGCAAAAATGAGGGACTTTATCCTTGCTAGCACCCCGTCAACCCTTTTTGGGTCACTTGTGGCTATCTTGGGCCCCTATGTGGAACAGCCCATCAATACAGTTACACAGATGGTAGCAGATTTGGGAGAGCTGGAGGCCACTAGGGATCATAAAGCAGTGAGGGCTGCTGCCTATGTTGCCCCCCCAACTAACAAGGGAATCAGGCCTATAAAGGTTACCCGAACACAGATGTGGGTAGATTTGATTGTGGATTGTGGCTGGAGCAGATGAGGGGAGATTAGATGGTCAGTCTAATAAATTCTTTTGGAGCTTTGGCGGCAGCTTAAACCAGAACAGAAGTGGCAGCAGCTTAAACCAGAACAGAAGTTCCAACCACTGAGACAAAAGGCCCCAGCAGCTACCAATAAAACGTTTGGTGCACAGGCAGCTCAGTTACAGGATTAAATGAGAGACAGCCGAGGGAGAGGAGAACTCCCAAGACCCATTGTACCAGTTTGAATAGGAAAAGGGCCAAGGGACCCGTCTAACAGGGATGGGCGTGGACCAGAGGCCACACGTGAAACTGGCTATCCACTGGTCCCTTTCCAATGTACAACAGGTATTGGCCTTGGTGGATACCAGTGCAGAATGTTCCCTCCTCTATGGGAAACCAGAGTGGTTTGCTGGGACCCCAGTGGCCATTGACAGTTATGGGGGCCAAACTGTTCAAGTGAAGCCAATAACTATTCCATTGGGGATAGGAAGACTGCCTCCTAAGCCATATAAGGTATATGTATCTCCCATTCCTGAATATATTTTGAGGGTAGATGTCTTGCAAGGACTGTGGTTGGAAACTACAGCTGGGGAGTTCCGGCTGCAGATCAGGGATGTGAAGGCAGTGTTGCGGGGACACGCATCACATTCCCCTTTGCAATTACCCATTCCTTGGTGTGTGACTAACACCAAGCAGTACTGCCTGCCAGGTGGTTATGAAGAAGTCACAGGGACAATCCTCAAACTAGAAAAGGTGGGGACCATCGGCCAGCACACAGTGCTTACAACTCCCCAGTATGGCCTATGTGAAAACCAGTCAGAATATGGAGAATGACAGTACATTACAGAGAACTTAATAAAGTTGTTCCCCCTTTGCACGCTGCTGTTCCCTCCATAGCAAACATGATGGATCGGCTAAGCCATGAGTTGGGGACATACCACTTTGTGGCAGACTTGGCCAATGCTTTTTTTTCTATTGATATAGCTGCAGAGAGTCAAGACCAATTTGCCTTCAGTTGGGGAGAAAATGGACCTTTACAGTATTATCACAGGGCTATTTGCATAGCCCCACCTTGTGCCATGGTCTGGTGGCTGCTGACCTGGCTTAATGGAAACAGCCAGAGACAGTTTGCATGTACCATTATATTGATGATATTATGCTAACTCAAGGGTAGTCAACCTTTTTATACCTACCGCCCACTTTTGTATCTCTGTTAGTAGTAACATTTTCTAACCACTCACTGGTTCCACAGTAATGGTGATTTATAAAATAGGGAAGTAACTTTACTTTATAAAATTTATAAAGCAGAGTTACAGCAAGTTAAAGCATATAATAATAATTACTTACCAAGTACTTTATGTTGGATTCGCTACCACCCACCATGAAAGCTGGAACGTCCACTAGTGGGCGGTAGGGACCAGGTTGACTCCCACTGTGCTAATTAGTGATTCTCTTTCAGAATTGGAGCAAGCAGCCCCTACCCTGCTATCCCATTTGAAAGCATGTGGCTGGGCAGTCAACAAGAACAAATTACAAGGTCCTGGGTTATCTGTTAAATTCTTGGGAGTTGTCTGGTCAGGTAAGACAAAATTTTTCCCTGATGCAGTTATAGATAATATCCATGCATACCCCGTGCCCACTGCAGTAAAAGTTACAGGAATTCTTAGGTTTGTTGGGGTATTGGCGAGCATTTATACCCCTTTTGGCTCAGTTACTATGCCCCTTGTACAACCTTATTCGGAAGGGGGTTCGTTGGGATTGGACTGAGCAGGTGCAAGGTTCATTTGCAGCAGCTAAGAGAGCTGTCAAGGTGGCACAGGCCTTGAATGTGTTTGATCCTGCCAGGCCCTGTGAGCTGGATGTTCATGTAACCTCGGAGAGGTTTCGATGGGGCTTGTGGCAACGGACAGAGCGCTTACAGCAACCTATTGGGTTTTAGCCCCAATTGTGGAAAGGTGCTGAAGTCCGTTACTCATTAGTGGAGATGTAGCTGGCAGCTGTGTATGCTGCCCTCCTGGCCACTGAGAGTATTACAACCACAACACCAGTTACGGTCAAGACAACATACCCTATTGCAGGATAGGTAAGAGATTGGACGACCAAACCACGTAGTAGTATGGCCCAAATGTCCACCCTGGCCAACTGGGGTGCCTACCTGCAACAACGCTGTGCTCTTAGCACCAGCCTGTTGAGGGCAGAACTGTAGGAAGTCTTGGGTCCAATCACCTATGCGACCTTAGAGTCAGGTGCAGCGGGGGCTCAGGAGGCAGAACCTGAAGTCAGTCCCTACCAGGAGGGGTGCGGTGCCCAACCCCGAGGATGCCTGGTATACTGATGGTTCTAGCAGGAGCCAACCTGCCAAATGGATAGCTATAGCCTTCCATCTGGCCACTGAGACTATTTGGATGGACACGGATACAGGCCAAAGCAGCCAATGGGCAGAATGAAGAGCTGTTTGGTTAGTTGCCCATAATGAACCTTCACCTCTGGTGAGCTGCACTGACAGCTGGGCTGTCTATCATGGACTGACCCTTTGGATTGCTACTTGGCACATTAACCAGTGGATGGTAATGCACCGTCCACTATGGGGCAGGCCATATGGGAAATAGGACACCAGAAGCAGGTGACAGTATATCATGTCACGGGGCATACCCCTGTAGCCCATCCTAGGAATGATGAGGCAGACATGGTGGTGAGAGTACAATGGTTGGAGACTGCACCTGCAGGTGATGTGGTGCAATGGCTCCACCGGCGCCTGCTCCATGCGGGACAGAAAATTATGTGGGCTACGGTTAAGGCGTGGAACTTGCCTGTGTCCTATGCAGAGGTACTTGCAGCTTGTGAGCAATGTGCAGTGTGTTCCAAGGAGCACCCTTGGAAACCACTGGTGTCACCTGGACAGATCCAGAGGGGTCATGTTTCACTGACATGATGGCAGATCGACCTCATGGGACCCTTACCAAAGTCAGAAGGGTACCAGTATGCAGTCACCTGTGTAGATACTGCCTTCGGTCTACTTGCTGCTTACTCCACCCATAACCCTGACCAGAGGGCAGTCATACAGGCTCTGGATTGCATGAGTGTTGCATATGGGCGACCGCTGGTCCTTGAAAGTGACAAAGGTACCCATTTCACTGGTTCAATGGTGAGGCAATGGGCTCAAGAGCTGGGGGTGGATTGGAAGTACCATGTCCCCTACCACCTGCAGGTGGCTGGTATCAGTGAGCGGTATAATGGACTTTTATTTATTTTTTGTGGCAGAGACAGAGAGAGTCTGAGAGAGGGACAGATAGGGACGGACAGACAAGAAGGGAGGGAGATAAGAAACATCAATTCTTCGTTGCGGTTCCTTAGTTGTTCATTGATTGATTTCTCATATGTGCCTTGACCGGGGGGCTACAGCAGACCAAGTGACCCCTTGCTCGAGCCAGCAACCTTGGGCTCAAGCTGGTGAACCTTGCTCAAACCAGATGAGCCTGCGCTCAAGCTGGTGACCTCGGGGTCTCGAACCTGGGTCCTCCACATCTGTCTGACGCTCTATCCACTGCGCAACCGCCTGATCAGGATATAATGAACTTTCTTTTTTTTTTTAGAGGGACAAAGCGAGGGATAGATAGGGACAGACTGAAACGGAGATGAGAAGCATCAATCATCAGTTTTTCGTTGCCATTGCGACACCTTAGTTGTTCATTGATTGCTTTCTTTTTTTAATTTATTTTATTTTTTTATTTTATTTATTTTAGAGAGAAGACAAAGAGTGAGAGAGAGAGAGAGAGAGAGAGAGAGAGAAAGAGAGAAAGAGAGAAAGGGGGGAGGAGCTGGAAGCATCAACTCCCATATGTGCCTTGACCGAACCAGTGCAGGGTTTTGAACTGGCGACCTCAGTGTTCCCAGGTCGACGCTTTATCCACTGCGCCACCACAGGTCAGGCCTTGATTGCTTTTTTTTTTTTTTTTTTTACAGGGACAGAGAGAGAGTCAGAGAGAGGGATAGATAGGGACAGACAGACAGGAACGGAGAGAGGTGAGAAGCATCAATCATCAGCTTTTTGTTGCAGCACCTTAGTTGTTCATTGATTGCTTTCTCACATGTGCCTTGACCGCAGGCCTTCAGCAGACCGAGCAACCCCTTGCTGGAGCCAGCGACCTTGGGTCCAAGCTGGTGAGCTTTTGCTCAAGCCAGATGGGCCCGCGCTCAAGCTGGCGAGCTCGGGGTCTCGAACCTGGGTCTTCTGCATCCCAGTCTGACACTCTATCCACTGTGCCACAGCTTGGTCAGGCTATAATGGACTTTTAAAGCAGGAACTGCGACAGGAGAGAGGCACCAGCTCCCTTACTGGATGGACACGCCGCTTACGGACAGTACTTTGGATTTTGAATGAGAGACCTCGACAGGGGAGCCCAGCTCCAGTGGAAGCCCTCCTGCTTCAGGCAGCTGACCCCATTCTGTTGCAGATACGCACCAAGGACATTTTACTCAAGCCAGGTTTTGGACAGCAGGGCAACGTGCTCTTGCGTGTGCCCCAACAGCCCTTCCTAAAGGCCAATGGCTTTGATAGACTTGGCCTTGAACCATAGAGGCAACCCATCTGAGATGGGTGGCCTTGTTGGCACCATGGGGAAAGGGGCTAGAGGTGGACCTCCAGTTAACTCCTTGGGCAACCAGCACCTGGCCACCTAAGGTAGAAGTGTATTATCTCTTGAGTGCTCAGGGGGACGGCATAATGAAGGGCACCTTTGTAATTTCTTTATGGCCAATAATGAGTTCTATTTTACTACACATAGAACCAGCAGATCCTGGTGTATTGGCCAATAAGGTTTGGTATGCCTGATCAGAGCGGCCTCCAGTACCAGCTATGGTGCTGTCTGCAGACAAAACTCTGGCCTGTATTCTGCCAGAGGGAAAAGATTTGCCTCTCTTGGTGCCACTGACAGCTCTCTCATTTCGCCCATAGCTTTTGATTTGTTAATCCTATTGCTGTAGTTTGTACTGTTTCTGTTTATGCAGTGTACCCCACTCCTTGCACAGTGACCATCATGGAAGAAACCTGTGGTTTACATTGTATAGCATGCAAAAGGGGTGGAATGTTGGTCAAATAAGTTAGTAAATATGATATGTATCCGTGATGGTGAACCTATGACACGTGTGTCAGCACTGACACATGTAGCCATTTTTGATGACACGCGGCCGCATGCAGCTGCATACCAGAAATGTATGGGCCCGCATGCAAAGAAGAACGTTTCATCCTGGGCTCCTGCACAGCCAGGTGCAGTAGCCAAGGATAAAACATTTGCTGTAGTGTAAACACTCTATGCCGGAGGTCTGTAGGCCAAAACAACAGAACTCCGGCACAGAGCGTCTAGTTCTGGGACTTCCAGTTAGGCCGTTTTTCTCGAAGTGACACACCACCCGAGTTATGCTGATTTTTTGGCGAATTTTGACACACCAAGCTCAAATGATTGCCCATCACTGATATATACGTTTGCTTGCTTTAGGTGTGGGAAACAGGCTGTAAGCTGGCAAAGTCATTATAGCCTAAGGCTTAGGTTTTTTTTTGTTTGTTTTGTTTTTTACTGGGACAGGGAGAGTCAGAGAGAGGGATAGATAGGGACAGACAGACAGACAGGAACGGAGAGAGGTGAGAAGCATCAATCATTAGTTTTTCATTGCCATTGTGACACCTTAGTTGTTCATTGATTTCTCCTATGTGCCTTGACCGTGGGCCTTCAGCAGACCAAGCCACCCCTTGTTGGAGCCAGCAACCTTGGGTCCAAGCTGGCGAGCTTTTTGCTCAAGCCAGATGGGCCCACGCTCAAGCTGGCGAGCTTGGGGTCTCGAACCTGGGTCCTCTGCATCCCAGTCCGACTCTCTATCCACTGCGCCACCGCCTGGTCAGGCCTAAGGCTTAGTTTTAAGACTAAGCCTTTCCCTCCCTTCTAATACTAGAGTCTTCTCAAAACTAAGCTTTCCCCACACCCTTGACTGTTGCCATGATAGGGGGTGGTGCACTCTTATGAGGAATCCCATTTATGCCTCCGATAAGTGGTTTTGTATCAGAGACTTTCTTATTTGTATAGTGACTTAAAGGCTTTAATTTTCTACACTACACAATGAGACAGACCAGGGGCTTTCTCTTGGTTCCTGCCATCAGCATTGCAGGGGCCTCCCTGATCCCTTGCCCTCTATTGGAAAAGCAGGTTTTCTGCTTTTCCCTTGGCTTCTCTTGTGGCTTGCCTGTCTTGGTGAGATACCAATAAACAGAATGGTCCACCATCCTCCAACTCTGTTGTTTCTTTACCGTCTGCCCAAATTCAATGAGAACCTGCATGTGAATGTCCACGATGGTGGTCCCTGGCCAAACAGGGTTTTGGGGGTTGATTAGGCCATGAGGGTGGAGCCCCATGAATAGGATCAGTGCCCTTATACAAGAGACCCCACCTGGTTGGGTTACTCAGTTGATTAAAGTGTCATTCAGATACACCAAGGTTGTGGGTTTGATCCCTCTTAAGGACACATACAAGAATCAACCATGGCCTAACCTGTGGTGGCACAGTGGATAAAGCATTGACCTGGAATGCTGAGGTCACTGGTTGGAAGTCCCTGGCTTGCCTGACCAAGACATATATGGAAAGCAACTACAAGTTGTTGCTTTTTGCCTCTTCCTCACACTGCCATCCCCCTATCTCTCCTCTCTATAAAAAAATAAAATAAAAATCTTAAAAAAAAGAATCAACCATAAATGCTTAAGTAAATGGAATAATAAATTGATGTTTCACTCTTCCTCTCTCTCTCTAAAATAAATTTTTAAAAATTGAAAATGAAGGAGACCCCAGAGAGCTCAGAAACCCCTTCTGCCATGTGAGGACAGGCAGGAGAAAGCAGTCTATGAACCGTTCTCAATAGACATGGAAGCTGTCAGATCCTTGACTTGTACTTCCCAGCCCCCAAAAGTGAGAAATAAATGTGTTATTTAAGCTCTGTATGGCCAGCAGTTATGGCCATCACAGCCAGGCATGTGCAAGTTCCCATTTAATTCAGTCAGACGGTAATGAAACTGTGGAGCCAATTCTAGCCTGGTACCTGGCAGATGAGTAAAAACACACAGGGCACCAAAACCCATTCACACATTCTCTGGTTCCACAACCAGGCGAATCTTCTCCAAGTTTTCCTAGAATCAAAGCCCCCGCCCCAGCCTCTGTCCCTTCTGATTCCCCATCTCCTTCTCTCTGCACAAACTGACTTTTCCTTCAGCATCCTGTCATCTTGGCTGCCTTTCTGCAAAAATATGGCCTCCTTCTTCCTCCTTCCTTTTTTTTTTTCTACAGAGACAGAGAGTCAGAGAGAGGGATAGATAGGGGCAGACAGACAGGAATGGAGAGAGATGAGACGCGTCAATCATCAGTTTTTTGTTGCCATTGCGACATCTTAGTTGTTCATTGATTGCTTTCTCATATGTGCCTTGACTGCAGGCCTTCAGCAGACCGAGCAACCCCTTGCTGGAGCCAGCAACCTTGGGTCCAAACTGGTGAGCTTTAGCTCAAACCAGATGAGCCCGCACTCAAGCTGGCAACTTCGGGGTCTCGAACCTGGGTCCTTCCACATCCCAGTCCCACACTGTCAGCCGTCTTCAAACTTTTTATAAAAACGGCCCACTTCTGCAGTGCTGGTCAACCTGGTCCTACCTCCCACTAGTAGGCGTTCCAGCTTTCATGATGGGCAGTAGTGGAGCAACCAAACGGCACTGCGATTGGCCCACCATGAAAGCTGGAACGCCTACTAGTGGGAGGCACGGACCAAGTTGACCAGCACTGCAAAAGTGTTTGTTTTTTTTTTCTTTTACAGGGACAGAGAGAGTCAGAGAGAGAGATAGATAGGGACAGACAGACAGGAACAGAGAGAGGTGAGAAGCATCAATCATTAGATTTTCGTTGCTGTTGCGACACCATAGTTGTTCATTGATTGCTATCTCACATGTGCCTTGACCACGGGCCTTCAGCAGACCAAGCAACCCCTTGCTGGAGCTAGCGACCTTGGGTCCAAGCTGGCGAGCTTTTGCTCAAGCCAGATGGGCCCACGCTCAAGCTGGCGAGCTTGGGGTCTCGAACCTGGGTCTTCCGCATCCCAGTCCGACTCTCTATCCACTGCGCCACTGCCTGGTCAGGCAGACTCTTCCTTCTTTTTCTTCTTCACAAACTTTTTGGCATGAATCCCTTCCTTCAGCACACATTAGCATAACAAAGCTCCTTCCCAAGCAGGAAAGTAATTAGCAGTTTCACAGATCATGTATCTGGACAGCTATTTTTAACAATAAAAGTGAGCAAAATCAAATAACACAAATTTTACAAACTTATTTGCCCAACAAGCCCCCAGTCTATGATTTTTTTAAAATTCATTTTAGAGAAGAGAGAGCGGAATAGAGAGAGGGAGGGGGGGGGAGAGAGAGAGAGAGAGAGAGAGAAGGGGGGAGGAACAGGAAGCATCAACTCCCATATGTGCCTCGACCAGGCAAGACCAGGGTTTCGAACCGGAGACTTCAGTATTTCCAGGTCGACGCTTTATCCACTGCGCCACCACAGGTCAGGCCTATGATATTTTTGTTATAGCAGGCAGAACTAAGACAGGAGTGTATGGCCAGTGACTACTGCCGTCATGGCCATGCAGGTTCTCATTGGATTCCGGTAGACGGTAAAGAAACAGTGAAGCCAAAAATGGTGGGCCATTCCATTTATTAAAGTCTCGTACCGGCAGACGAGCAAACAAGCAGGGAAGGCCACTTCCCTCTCTTTCAGAGCTTCCAAAGCCCTGACGCATTCTCCAGTTCCACAACCTGGAACATCTCCGGTTTCTCCCCGGAATCAAAGGTCCCCACCAGCCTCAGCAGAGCTCCCAAAGCTCCTCAGTTCTGGTTCCACATCTGCACTCCTTCCCTTCCTGCAAAACGTAGGCTTAGGAAAAACATCCCTTCTCCAGCAACTATTAGCAATACAATGGCCCCTCCCAAGCAGGAAGGTAATCCACAGTTTGCAAACTACAGCCTGCAGCCTTCACAGACTATATATACACAGTGTTGCCCAGGCCAATGCAAAATATAAGCGAGGAAACCTAAAAAAACACATTTTATAAACTTATTTGCCCAACAAGGAGCCAATCCAAGACCCCCACGTTGCATTTATTTGTCTTGGTCTCCTTATTCTGGTTCTTCAGCCTTTGTCTTTCATAACAGGTGAAGAATGCTGATTATCTTGTAAAATGTCCCACAATTTAGGTTTGTCTGATGTTTGCTTATAATTAGACTGAGGTGGAGCATTTTGGAGTTCTGTTGTTTTGGCCTACAGACCTCCGGCACAGAGTGTCTACACTACAGCAAATGTTTTATCTTCGGCTACTGCACTTGGCCGTGCAGGAACTGAGGATGAAACGTCCTTCTCGGCATGCAGCCCCATACTTCTCTGGTTTGTGGCCACGTGTCATCGAAAATGGCTAAGCGTGTCATAAGTTTGCCATCACGGTCCTAGATGCATAAGAGAGCTTGAGTAAAAAGCAAGCATTGACCTTTGTTTAGGGAAAGTTCTTCTCTCATGACTAACCACCATAAACTGCTTTTAGTGGTTTGATTTAGACCATCCTTTATTTACCTTAGTTCCCTGAGTTTGCAAGGCCATTGTGTAGGCTTTCCCTGAGCTTGTCAGGTTCAGTTTGTGCCCACATCTTCATTCATTAAAAAAATTTTTTTGGTCCATAATATTAACTTTGATAATTGGGCTCAAGTGGTGCTCTATTACAAAGTCACCCTTTTTCTCGTTGTAATTAATAAATATCCCGAAGGAAAATACTTTGAGACTAGGTAATAATCCTGTTTCTCACCATACCTCCTTTTCCACCACCAATTTTTAGCATCCATTAATGAATTTTGGCGGCTGCAATTATGAGGTGTCTGCCCAATGGTCATCTTCCATTTCCCTTGTAAGGGAAAAACAAGAACTAGAAAAAATTCCATATGACCTTTAGGGCTTGTGAGACAGGTACCCTGCTGTACACAGACAGGAACTAGATAAACTGCATCCTGCTGTAAACAGATAAGGACATTGCTCAAACCCACCTTACGAGACACCGCTTGATCAAAGCAAATACCTAAATCCCCTGCCCCCCCCCCCCGCCCTTCCCTAAAAAGTAAAGTATAAAAATGCTGAGAAAACGCTGTATGGCGCGCCTGGCAGCATACTTGCCTAGTGCCCGCTCGCGAGTGTACTAAACTCTTTTTCTTTTGTCTGTAATAAACTTTTCCTTCTACTTGTACTCCTGGTCCTAGCGTCTTAGTTGTGCGTCTTCGGTTAACATTTGGAGGTTCCACCGAGATTCAATCTCTTCGGAAATCATCGGACGGACGCCCACTTCTGGTAAGTGAAACTGGCGGTGGCTGTCAGGCAAGGACGTGAGTCTCTCCTGACTGCGACCGACAGACGTGTCAGAGGGTCGCAGGCCACAACTCCGGGGGACGCCCTGGAGTGTGCGGACGACCAAGGACGCTTGGAAGTCCATCTGCTGTCTCAGACAGAATCTGTAATTTCGTTGCCAGTTTCTAACCGAGCTCATAGGTCCGGACCAATAGACTTATTTTTCTTTTTATTTTGCCGTTCGCGGCGCAGCCGGCTTTGTCTGTCTGTCTCTGTTACTGTCTTCTTTGTTGCTTTCTTTTTGTCTCTCTATTTCTTCGAGACTAACATGGGACAAAGGTCGTCGACCCCACTGTCCCTGACTTTGTCTCATTGGTCTGAGGTTAATACCCGAGCCCATAACTGGTCTCTCCTAGTTAAGAAGCGCAAGTGGCAGACTTTCTGTACCTCCGAATGGCCCACCCTCAGAGTAGGTTGGCCAACCACTGGAACTTTTCATAAGGACACCATACAGGCGGTCAAAACAATTGTCTTCAGTCCAGGACCTCATAGTCATCCGGATCAACAGCCTTATATTTGGGTTTGGGAAGACCTGGCGAACGACCCTCCTTCTTGGGTCCAACCTTTCCTTCCTCCCCCTACGCCCTCCCTTCCAATAACTCTCTCCACCACCCCGGACCCCTCTAGACCTGCTCCAACTCATCCGAACAGCTGCTCTATGCTCCCACTCAAACCCCCAGTGCCAGCGGCGCCTGCTCCATCCCTATATCCCTCTCTCCCCTCCCCTGTTCTCCCTGAATCTCAAACTGACCTTATTCTTTTTGATTCAGAGTTCCCGCCTCCCTATCCTAGGGGTGCCCCCACCGGCGCTGCTGGTCCTCAGCCTGGGGCCCCGCATCAGGGCCATCAGCGACCATCAGTAGGAGGTCCGGCCCAGGGCACCCGGAGCCGGAGAGCACAGACTCCAGATGACGTGGCCATCACCCTGCCCCTCCGGTCTTTCGGACCCCCTGTCCCTGATGGACAAGGGGGGAATATGCCGGCACTTCAGTATTGGCCCTTCTCTTCCTCAGACCTATACAATTGGAAAAACAATAATCCGCCTTTTTCAGAGGACCCTGTCAAACTTACTGACCTTCTCGAATCTCTTATGTTTTCCCATCAGCCCACTTGGGATGACTGCCAACAACTTTTAGGTATCCTCTTCACCTCAGAAGAAAGGGACCGGATTCTCCTTGAGGCCAGAAAATTAGTTCCTGGACCTGATGGTCGCCCTACTCAACTCCCCAACCTTATAGATGAGGCTTTTCCCCTGAGGCGGCCTAACTGGGACCATAATACGCCTGAAGGTAGGCAGCAACTCTTACTCTATCGCCAGACTCTGATGATGGGTCTCCGAGCGGCGGCGAGACGCCCCACTAATTTGGCTAAGGTAAGAGAAGTAACTCAAGGACCAGAGGAATCCCCATCCAGATTCTTAGAGAGACTAATAGAAGCCTATAGGAGGTACACCCCTTTCGACCCTGAGTCTGAAGAACAGAAAGGGGCACTGGCTATGGCTTTTATAGGACAGTCAGCTACTGACATTCGGAGGAAGCTCCAGAGAATAGATGGGTTACAGGATATGGCTCTGAGAGACTTAGTCAAAGAAGCTGACAAAGTTTATTACAAAAGGGAGACAGCAGAAGAGAAGGAACAAAGATTAGAGAAAGAACGTGAAGAATTAGAGAATAAGAGAGATAAACGAAGGAATAAAGAGTTAACTAAAATTTTGGCTACCGTAGTGGGAAAACAGGACAGAAAAGGAAAGAATAGTACCTCGGGCCCGCGCCAAAGGCCAAAACTGGGGCCTAACCAATGTGCCTACTGTAAAGAAGAAGGGCACTGGGTAAAAAACTGCCCCAAGAAAAAGAAGAAAGTTGATGAAATTCTTGCCCTAGGTGATTAGGGGCGTCGGAGTTCGGACCCCCTCCCCGAACTCAGGGTAACATTCAACGTGGAGGGGACACCAATCGACTTTGAGGTAGATACAGGAGCAGTTTACTCCGCCTTGCAGAGCCCGCTGGGACCCCTTTCAAATAAAAAATCCTTAGTCCAGGGGGCAAATGGATGCCAGCATAGGTCATGGACAACTAAAAGGACGATGGACCTGGGGAAAGGAAAAGTAGAGCACTCCTTTCTGGTCATACCAGAATGCCCCGCCCCACTGCTGGGGAGAGATCTGCTTACCAAGTTAGGGGCAAGTATTGACTTCAAACCTCAGAGGCCAGAAGTAAGATTCAGTAACCCTCTTGTCAGTCAGCCTGTTGTGACCATGCTGACCTTGTCTGCTGAAGATGAATATAAACTATATGAAGCCCCTACCCCCGGACCCCATTCGACAACAGACAGATGGCTCCAGAGCTTCCCAGAGGCCTGGGCAGAAACGGCAGGGCCAGGGTTAGCAGTACAAAGGCCTCCGGTAGTAGTATATTTAAAGCCCTCTGCCACTCCCGTAAGGGTCAGACAATACTACATGAGTAAGGAGGCCCGGGAAGGCATCAGGCCTCATATCCAGAGGCTGCTAGGACAAGGGATCCTAAGGCATTGCCAATCAGAATGGAACACCCCCCTGCTGCCAGTGAAGAAACCAGGGACGGGGGATTATAGACCAGTCCAGGATTTAAGAGAGGTTAACAGTAGGGTGATAGACATACATCCAACGGTCTCAAATCCTTACAACCTCCTCAGTACCCTCAGTCCTGACAGGAAATGGTATACAGTGCTGGACCTGAAGGATGCCTTCTTCTGCTTGCGCCTGCATGAGGACAGCCAATCCCTGTTTGCTTTCGAATGGACTGACCCTGAGAATGGACTCAGCGGACAACTAACATGGACACGGCTACCCCAGGGCTTCAAGAACTCTCCTACCATCTTTGACGAAGCGCTGCATCAGGACTTGAGTGCCTACCGGGCCTCCACCCCTGAGGTAACTCTGTTACAGTATGTTGATGATCTGTTACTTGCAGCCGCCACCATAGAGCAATGCAAACAGGGAACTGAGAAGCTGCTGGTCGAACTGGCCAAACTGGGATACCAAGCATCTGCCAAGAAGGCCCAGATCTGTCAACCCGAGGTCACCTTCCTGGGCTACTCTCTCCGAGACGGTAAGAGATGGCTAACTGAGGCCAGGAAAAAGACTGTTACTCAAATCCCGCCCCCAAAGAACCGGAAGGGCCTCAGGGAATTCTTGGGCACAGCAGGTTTCTGCAGACTGTGGATACCCGGCTTTGCCGCACTAGCTGCCCCTCTGTACCCCCTGTTAAAGGATGGAACTGAGTATATATGGGGAAATGAACAGCAAAAGGCCTTTGACCAAATCAAGAGAGCGCTGTTATCAGCCCCGGCCTTGGCACTCCCCAACATAGAGAAACCATTCACTCTCTATGTAGATGAAAAAGAAGGGATAGCTAAAGGAGTACTGACTCAGTTTCTGGGACCCTGGAAGCGACCAGTAGCCTACCTCTCTAAAAGGTTAGACGCAGTCGCAAAAGGGTGGCCAGGGTGTCTACGGGTGTTCGCTGCTGTAGCCCTACTGGTAAAAGATGCTGACAAACTGACTCTGGGCCAGAAATTGACTATTGTCGCCCCCCATGCTCTGGAGAGCATAATCAGACAACCTCCGGACCGCTGGCTAACTAATGCCCGCATCACTCATTACCAGAGCCTCCTGTTAGATAAAGACAGGATCACCTTCGGCTCTCCAACTGTTTTGAACCCAGCCACCCTGCTACCCAGGGAAGAGGGGGAAACTGTCCACCATCAGTGCAGGGATATCCTAGCCGAGGAGACTGGGATTCGAAAGGATTTACGGGACACACCATTGCCACAATCTGACTTAATTTGGTACACTGATGGGAGCAGTTTTCTGTGCGAAGGAGAACGCAGAGCTGGGGCTGCAGTAGTAGACAAGGGAAAAGTAATCTGGTCAGAGAGACTTGCCCCAGGAACCTCAGCCCAAAAAGCAGAGCTAATAGCTCTAACAAAAACCCTAGAACTGGCCAGTGGTAAACGGGCCACCGTCTACACGGACAGCAGGTATGCATTTGCCACTGCACATGTGCATGGGGCAATTTACAAAGAAAGGGGCCTGCTCACGTCAGCAGGTAAAGATATTAAACATAAACAAGAAATCCTAGCCCTCTTAGATGCTGTCATGCTCCCACGGGAGCTGGCCATTGTCCATTGCCCTGGGCACCAGAAAGGGCAGGACCCAGTAGCCAAAGGCAACAGGAGGGCGGATGAAGAGGCACGAGCGGTAGCCATGAGGACTGCCTCCAACATCCTTGCCATAGAAGCAGAGCCATCCTCCACCTCGACCCACCTAAAGGAACCTGAGGACATTCGGACGTTCCTCCAGATGGCCCACCGTCTCACCCACCTTGGGACTGATAAACTAGTACAACTGCTCCAGGATGATAAGACATTAACCTCCTCTGAAAAGAGGCAAATGGCAAAGGAGGTAATAGAAGCCTGCAAGGCCTGCCAGATAGTAAATGCCTACCCAGCCAAAGGAACCAGTGGAACCCGTCTCCGAGGCACCAGACCGGGCCAATATTGGGAAGTAGACTTCACCGAGGTAAGACCTGCCAAGTATGGACTAAGGTATCTCTTAGTTTTTGTAGACACCTTTTCAGGATGGGTAGAAGCCTTCCCTACCAAACATGAGACGGCGGCGGTAGTAATTAAGAAGATCATGGAAGAAATCTTTCCCAGGTTTGGCCTTCCAAAGGTAATAGGGTCTGACAATGGACCGGCGTTTGTGGCCCAGGTAAGCCAGGGGGTAGCCAAAATATTGGGGATTAATTGGAAACTTCATTGTGCTTATAGACCCCAGAGTTCAGGACAGGTAGAGAGAATGAATAGGACGATTAAAGAGACCCTAACTAAATTAGTCATAGAGACTGGCCATAGAGATTGGGTAATGCTCCTACCATACGCTCTTTTCCGGGCACGGAATACCCCTTCCGCCAAAACTAACCTGACTCCCTTTGAAATACTTTTTGGAACCCCTCCGCCCATTCGGGATTTATCCCCCTCTGACATGAATATCCCGAATACACCCTTGTCTGTTAGGTTACAGGCCCTAGCCAAAGTGCAACATTGCCTGTGGAAGCAGTTATCTGACCTTTACCAGCCGGCAGGAGACGGAACCCCACATCGTCACCAGGTTGGGGACTACGTCTATGTCCGGAGACACCAGCACCGTACACTCGAACCTCGCTGGAAGGGACCCTACCAGGTCCTCCTCATCACACCCACTGCTGTAAAGGTCGATGGCATCACTGCTTGGATCCATGCTTCGCACCTCAAGCCTGCTCCTGCTCCTGATGACCAATGGACAGTGGAGAAAACGGACAGCCCCCTCAAGCTGCGTGTCCGCCGCCGCAACGAATCCTCATCAGCCAACCCGGCAGACATGGCAAGTGATATCAGGGACTAGTGACATAGTATGGGAAATAACTTCTGATAATCATCCCCCTTGGACTTGGTGGCCATCCCTGCATCCAGACCTCTGTCAGTTAGCAGCAGGGTTAGAGACCTGGGACATCCCAACCACTTTCTTGCAAGGGCAGATAGGAGCAGTAAAATTAATGATAGTACGACAGCATTATGAAAGACTAGTTGAAAACACTAATCTCTAGGATTAGAGATCTACAGAACAAGAGGGGGAAATGTAAGGGAAAAACAAGAACTAGGAAAAATTCCATATGACCTTTAGGGCTTGTGAGACAGGTACCCTGCTGTACACAGACAGGAACTAGATAAACTGCATCCTGCTGTAAACAGATAAGGACATTGCTCAAACCCACCTTACGAGACACCGCTTGATCAAAGCAAATACCTAAATCCCCTGCCCCCCCCCCCCGCCCTTCCCTAAAAAGTAAAGTATAAAAATGCTGAGAAAACGCTGTATGGCGCGCCTGGCAGCATACTTGCCTAGTGCCCGCTCGCGAGTGTACTAAACTCTTTTTCTTTTGTCTGTAATAAACTTTTCCTTCTACTTGTACTCCTGGTCCTAGCGTCTTAGTTGTGCGTCTTCGGTTAACACCCTCATACCGTCTATACTTATTGATTTAAATTCTAATGGAGATTTTTTTCATTTCTCTTATTCCCTGTACATTCACCAGGTAGAAAAGTTGAATGGTCCGTCACATACTTACGCAGGAAAGGATCAACACCACCTACCCCAAAGATTCTCCCCAGACTTAGAAGCCCCACCCCAACGATGGCGGCCCTAGAGGGGCGTGGTGAACCTGGTCACGTGTCTGTGTCAACGCTGATGTGGCATCCGGAAAACGCCCAACGTGTCCCTCCTCGCGCCCCGTCAGCCGTCCTTACCCTCCGCGGACCCAGCTCCAAGATGGCGGCGCCCAGCGAAAGGAGGAGTGGCGGCGGCGGCGCGAGCTTGTGGACCGCGCTGCTCCTGACGGCTGTGGCCCTGAAACCAGCAGAGACGGTGTCCGAGCCCACAACGGTGGAGTTTGACGTGCGGCCCGGCGGCGTCGTGCACACCTTCTCCCAGAACGTGGGCCCTGGGGTAAATGCCGCCGCTGTGAGCCGGAGGCTTGAGGACAAGGCCTGGGGAGGGGATTGCTGCCGGAGGAGAAGGCTGGTACTTCAGAGTCGGGACCTGAGAATGCGTGCGGACTTGAGGACTGGTGACTTTGACGGAGCTGAGTCTCTAGCCTCAGTCCCTGTCTTCTCTCACATGCCCAGGGTGCCTAAGCAGTTCTATTCCCCAGACCCAGGAGAGTTCCTAGCCATTGGAGGGCAGGGCGGATACACATGGGCGGGTACGTGCCTCCAGGTCCTGTAGAATGTCGGTCCCATTGCAACTTAGACTGGGGAAGAAGTTGACAGATGTTACTCGTTTCTTCCATTGGACAAGGTCCCCCATCTTTTTCATTGAAGTGAAAGGCCAGGTCCTCCTTTTCTGAGGCAGCAGGCCTACGTCTAGTCCAGCCTTGTCACCAAGTTGCCGCCTCTCCCATCCTCTTTTTCCATATCTTTGACCGTATCAATTGTCGTTATTTGTTGATTACTAACTTACAGCTGGATATTGCGTCGATTGCTTTATATGTCAGGCCCATTTTGCAGATGAGGGAAACAGAGGCTCAGAAAGATTTGCACCTGTCAAAGAGCCACACCAGGGCAGATATGGGCCCCAGGTGTTTCTGCTTCCAAAGTGAGCCTCCAGGTGTCCCTAAGCCCTAGCTCCTAGAGGGGTGGGTGCTAGCGGGCTGTGACCTCTTTCTTCCTGTTCTATATTCCGCAGAAGCCACATGGGTTGTTTGTCTTGACCTAGAAACTCACTACTAGTAGGGAGGCAGGCAGAGGAATTCTAGGTTGACAGCTACTGGGAGACCTTTCAGGGCTGACTTCCAGGGACATCCACCGGAGGTATCTGGCTCTGCCTCCTTCCGCTTTAGTATAGATATTCAAAAGCAGGATCTTTTTGATCTGAATCTCAGATAGACATCCTAAGACCATGCACTTTAAGCACCAAAGATTACCTCCTACTAAGCCTTTTCTGTTCTATTTTCTAGGACAAATATACTTGTATATTCACCTATGCTTCTCAAGGAGGGACCAATGAGGTGAGTTATAGAAAATTCCATGAAATTAAGTATGACAATATTTGTTACCATACAGAGATTTCCTACAGGGATAGTGGGCTTGGGTCATGCATGTGTTAACTTCCACTCATTGAATTATTCGTGCCTGACCAATAAAAGGGAGAGCTCTCAAGTTAAATAGTAGTGGTAGATTTCACTCATAATTCCTCAGAGTGAACAAATATCTGAACAGAAGGAGAGATGTCAGATATGAATCTTCCATTCCCATGAACTCTATTAGAGGTATTGTACTCTTTATTTTCTGTGCTGCCTAACAAATCACCACAAACTCAGAAGCTTAAAACAACACCCATTAATAAAATAATAATCTCGTAGTTCTGGAGGTCAGAAGTCCTGGCAACTTAGGTGGATGCTCCATGGGCCAAAATCAAGGGGTCAGATGATCTGGGCTCTCATCTTCCAATTTGTTGGCAGAATTCAGTTCATTGTGGTATGAAACTGAGGTTCCCATTTGCTGGCTGGCTGTTTTCTCCAGTTGGTGGAGAAAGGGGAAATAGTATAGATTCCAAGCTCCAGGAGGGCACATTGCAACATTGCCTGCTTTGAGAGGACCACATGGCAGGAGTGCAGGTGGCTTTAGTGAAAATGGCCTCTGCTGGCAACAAGGAAACAATGGCTTCAGTCCTAAAACCACAAAGAACTGATTCAGCCACCACCTTTAGAGTTGGAAGAAGACCCCAAGGTTCAATGGGAATATAATCTGGCCTGTGCCTTGATTTTGCTTGTGAGATAGCAAAGGACCCAGCCCCACCATACCCAGACTTTTTTTTTCCCCCATCTACTTCATCTACTCCCCATTGGTAACCATCAGCTTGTTCTCTTTATCTGTGGGTTTGTTTCCATTTTATTTTGTATATTTGCTTTTTTTTTTTTAGATTGCACAGATAAGTGAAACCATATGTTGTCTTTCTTATGTATTTCACTTAGCATAATACATTTAAGGTCCATCCATGTTGTTGCAAGTGTCAAGATTTCACCCTTTTTTAGTGTTGAATAATATTCCATTGTGTGTACACATCACATCTTTATCCATTAATCTGTGGGTGGACTTCTAGATTCTTTTCGTATCTTGACTATTACTAGTAATACTGAAAAAAAACATAGGGCAAACATATCTTTCCAAATTAGTGTTTTTGTTTTCTTCAGCTAAATACCCAGAAGTAGAATTGATGGATGTTATGGCAACTATACTTTTAATATTTTGAGGTCTCTATAAAATGTTTTTCATAGTGGCTGCACCCCTTTATAATCCCACCAGCAGTACACAAGCGTCCTCTTTTCTCCTTGCCAACACTTATTTGTTGATGATAACCATGTGACAGGTGTGAATTGATATTCTTAGTGGTTTTGATTTGGATTTCTTTGATGATTACTGATGTTGAGCATCTTTTTATGTCTTCTGGTCATCTGTATCTACTCTTGGGAGAAATGTCTGTTCAGGTCCTCTGCCCATTTTTTAATCTGATCGCTTGTTTTTTTGTTATGTATGAGTTTCTTACATATTTTGGATATTAACCCCTTATCAGAAATGTCTAGCCTGTCCAGGCGGTGGCGCAGTGGATAGAGCGTTGAACTGGGATGCGGAGGACCCAGGTTTGAGACCCCAAGGTCGCCAGCTTGAGCGTGGGCTCATTTGGCTTGAGCAAAAAGCTCACCAAAAAGCTTGGGCCCAAGGTCGCTGGCTGGAGCAAGGGTTTACTCGGTCTGCTGAAGGCCCACGGTCAAGGCACATATGAGAAAGCAATCAATGAACAACTAAGGTGTCGCAAGGAAAAACTGATGATTAATGCTTCTCATCTCTCTTCGTTCCTGTCTGTCCCTATCTATTCCTCTCTCTGTCCCTGTAAAAAAAGAAATGTCTAATATTCAGTACATTGTCTTTCGTTTTGTTGATAGTTTCCTTTCCTGTGCAAAAATGTTTCAATTTGATGTAGTCCCATTACTTTATTTACTTATTTTTTAGTTTTTCTTGCTGAAGGAAGGAGATGTATTCAAAAATATATTAAGAGTGATGTCAAAGAATTTATTGCCTATGCTTTATTCCAGGAGTTTTCTGGATTCAGGTCTAACATTTAAGTCATTTTGAGTTTCTTTATTTTATTTATTTTTGAGAACAGCAGGGAGAGAGAGACAGGAACATTGAGCTGTTCCTGTATGTACCTTGATTAGGGAATTGAACTGGCAGCCTCTGGGGACCAAGCTCCAGACAACTGAGTTATTTATCCAGGGTATTTTTTTTTTTTTAACAGGGACAGAGAAAGAGTCAGAGAGAGAGAGAGAGAGAGAGAGAGAGAGGGACAGACAGACAGGAACGTAGAGAGACAAGAAGCATCAATCATCAGTTTTTCGTTGCGACACCTTAGTTGTTCACCAATCGCCCTCGCATATGTGCCCTGACCGTGGGCCCCCAGCAGACCAGGTAACCCCTTGTTCGAGTGACCCTGGGTTCAAGCTGGTGTGCTTTTTCTTTTTAAAATATTTTATTTAGCCTGACCAGGCGGTGGCGCAGTGGATAGATCGTCAGACTGGGATGCGTAAGACTCAGGTTCAAGACCCCAAGGTCCCCATCTTGAACGCAGGCCCATCTGGCTTGAGCAAAAAGCTCACCAGCTTGGACTCAAGGTCACTGGCTCCAGCAAGGGGTTGCTCGGTCTGCTGAAGGCCTGTGGTCAAGGCACATGTGAGAAAGCAATCAATGAACAACTAAGATGTCGCAATGGCAACAAAAAACTAATTATTGATTTTACATGGAGTGCAGCTGGGGGAATGCGAAGTTATTGCTTCACTCTTAGCTATTCATTGGTTGCTTGTGGTATGTGCCTTGACCGGGCAAGCCGTTTTTTTTTTTTTTTTTTACAGGGACAGAGAGAGAGTCAGAGAGAGGGATAGATAGGGACAGACAGGAACGAAGAGAGAGGTGAGAAGCATCAATCATTAGTTTTTTTCGTTGCTGTTGTGACACCTTAGTTGTTCGTTGATTGCTTTCTCATATGTGCCTTGACCGCGGGCCTTCAGCAGACCAAGCAACCCCTTGCTGGAGCCAGTGACCTTGGGTCAAAGCTGATGAACTTTTGCTCCAGCCAGATGGGCCCACGCTCAAGTTGGCGAGCTCGGGGTCTTGAACCCGGGTCTTCTGCATCCCAATCCGACGCTCTATCCACTGCACCACCGCCTGGTCAGGCAAGCCCAGGGTTTTGATCCGGCAACCTCCGCTTTCCTGGTTGACCCTTTATCCACTGCACTACCACAGGTCAGGCTTTTTTTTTTTTTTTTTTTTGCTCAAGCCAGATGAGCTCGTGCTCAAGTCGGCGACCTCGAAGTCTCGAACCTCGGTCTTCCGAATTCCAGTCTGATGCTCCATCCACTGCCCCACCGCCTGGTCAGGCCATCCAGGGTTTTATTGATTGATTGATTTTTAGAGAGGTAGAGAGAGGATGGAGGAGAGAAGGGAGAGGGAAGGGAAGCATTCATTTGTTTTTCCACTCAGTCATTCACCCATTGGTTGATTCCTGTGAGTACCCTTACCAGGGATCAAACCTGTAACCTTATTGTGTTAGGAAGATGCTCTTAACCAACTGAGCTAACCAGCCAGGGACTTCAGTTTCTTTTTATATATGATGAAAGAAAGTGGTTTAGTTCCTTTTTCTTTTTCCTTCCTTTTTTTTTTTAAGATTTTATTTATTGAATTTTTGTTTGGGGGTGTGAGGGAGGTGAGAGAGAAGTACTCATAGTTGCTTCACTTCAGTTGTTTATTGATTGCTTCTTGAATGTGCCTTGACTGGGTAAGCCCAGGGTTTTGAACCAGCAACATCAGCATTCCAAGTCGATGCTCTATCCTACTGCACTACCATAGGTCAAGTCAGTTTCACTTTTTTGGCATGTAGCTGTTCAGTTTTTCTAACACCACATATTGAATAGACTGTCTTTACCCCGTTGTATGATCTTGCCTCCTTTGTTTTAGATTAATTAACCACATAAAAGTGAGGATTTATTTCTCAGCTCTCTATTCTGTTACATTGAATTATGTGTCTGTTTTTGTCCCAGTACCATACTGTTTTGATTATAGCTTTGCAGTATAGTTGAATTCAGAGTACAAGATACCTCCAACTTTGTTTTTTCTCAGATTGTTTTGGCCATTTGTGGTCTTTTGAGGTTCCATTAAATTTTAGGGTTATTTGATTTAGTTCTGAGAAAAATGTCATTGGTATTTTGATAGGGATTGCATTGAATCTGTAGATTGCTTTGGGTAGTAGGGTCATTTTAATGATATTATGCATTTCAGTAGTCCATGAGCACAGTATATACTTCTGTTTATTTATGTCCTTTTCTTTTTTCTTTTTTCCTTTTATTTTAGTAAGAGGAGGGGAGGCAGAGACAGACACCTGCATGCACCCGACCAGGATCCACCCAGCAAGCCCACCAGGGCGAGATGTTTTGCCCATCTGGGGCCCTTGCTCCATTGCAACCAGAGCTATTTTTTAGCACCAGAGGTGGAAGCCATGGAGCCATCCTCAGTGCCCAGGGCCAATCGAGCCATGGCAGCAGAAGGGGAGGAGAAGAGAGAGAGAGAGAGAGAGAAGGAGGGAGAAGTGAGAGGGGGAGGGGTGAAGAAGCAGATGGGCGCTTCTCCTGTATGCCCTGGCCAGCATTTGAATCCGGGACATCCAAGCAAACGCTCTACCACTGAGCCTACCGGCCAGGGCCTATTCATATCCTTTTCAGTTCCTTTCTTCAGTGTCTTTCAGTTTTCTGAGTACAAGTCTTTTAGCTCCTTGGTTAAATTTTATTCCTAGGCCTGACCTGTGGTGGTGCAATGAATAAAGCATTTACCTCGAACACTAAGGTCGCTTGTTTGAAACCCTGGGCTTGCCTGGTCAAGGCACATATGGGACTTGATGCTTCCTGCTCCCCCATTCTCTCTCTCCCCCTCCCCTGTAAAAATAAATAAATAAATAATTATTCCTAGGTATTTCTTTTTTTTTTAATGTTTATTTTATTGAATTTAGAGAGAGGGAGAGAGCAAGAGAGAGATAGGAACTTTTGATCTGTTCCTGTGTGTGCTCTGACTAGGGATCAGACTGGCAACTTTTGTTCTTTGGGACAATACTCTAACCAACTGACCTATCTGGCCAGGGCTAATTCATCTTGAAATGTTTGGTAGAATTCGCTTGTAAAACTCTGATCTTGAACTTTTGTTTATTGGGAGTTTTTTGATTACTGCTTCAATTTCATTGCTAGTAATTGGTCTGTTCAGATTATTTGTTCTTCCTGGTTTAATCTTAGAAGGTTGTTTCTAAAAATTTACCCCTTCTATATTGTTCAACTTGTTGGCATATAATTGTTTATAGTATTCTTTAGTGATCCTCTGTATTTTTGTGGTGGTATTGTAACATCTCTTTTATTTCTGTCTTTATTTATTTATTTATTTATTTATTTTTGAGTGAGTGTAGGGGAGATACAAAGACTCTCACATGCTCCCTGGTCCCGATCCACCTGGCAACTTCTGTCTGGGGCCATGCTCACAACCAAGCAATTTTTAGCACCTGAGACCCCGGGGAGCCATCCTCAGTGCCTGGGCCAGTGTGCTCAAATCAGTGGAGCCATGGCTGCGGGAGGAGAACAGAGAGAGAGAGAGAGAGAGAGAGAGAGGAGGGGTGGGGGAAGAAGCAGATTATCACCTCTCCTGTGTGCCCTGACTGGGAATTGAACCTGGAACTTCCACATACCAGGTGGATGCTCTACCACTAAGCCAACTGGCCCAGGCCTTGTTTCTGATTTTGTGTTCTTTATTTTTTCTTAAATAGTCTTGCCTAAAGGCTTGTCAATTTTATTTATTCTTGATCTTTTTTATTGTCTTCCTTTTTCTATTTTGTTTATTTCCACTCTGATCTTTATTTTTTCCTTTCATTTGCTTTGAATTTTGATTGTTCTTTTTTAGTTGCTTGAGATGTAAATTTTAATTGTTTGTTTGGGATATTTCCTGCTTTTTGAAGTAGACCTATATATCTATAAACTTTTCTCTAATAACTGCTTTTGCTGTATTCCAGAAATTTTGTAAAGATGTGTTTTTATTTTCTTTTGTCTTGAGGTAGCATTTGATTTTCTCTTTGATCCATTGGACGGTTAGAAGCATGTTTAGCCTGACCAGGTGGCGGCGCAGTGGATAGAGCGTCGGACTTGGATGTGGAAGACCCAGGTTCGAGACCCTGAGCTCGCCAGCTTGAGTGTGAGCCCATCTGGCTTGAGCAAATGCTCGTCAGCTTGGACCCAAGGTCGCTGGCTCCAGCAGGGGGCTGCTCGGTCTGCTGAAGGCCCGTGATCAAGGCACATGTGAGAAAGCAATCAATGAACAACTAAGGTGTTGTGATGGCAACGAAAAACTGAGAATTGATGCTGCTTCTCACCTCTCTCCGTTCCTGTCTGTCTGTCCCTATCTATCCCTATCTCTGACTCTCTCTGTACCTGTAAAAAAGGAAAACAAACAACAACAACAAAAAGCATGATGTTTAATCTTTCTGTATTTATTTCTTTTATTTCTAGTTTTTTGTTTGTTTTGTTTTACCAAGAGAGGCAGACAGGAAGGGAGAGAGATGAGAAGCATCAACTTGTAGTTTATGTCACTTTAGTTGTTCATTGATTGGTTCTCATACGTGCCTTGCCTGGGGGCTCCAGCCAAGCCAGTGACCCCTTGCTCAAGCCAGCAACCATGGGATCGTGCTGATGATCCCAGGTTCAAGCTGACAACCCCATGCTCAGGCTGGATGAATCCACACTCAAGCTGGTGACCTTGAGGTGTTGAACCTGAGACCTCAGTGAACCAGGTCAATGCTCTGTGCACTGTGCCACCACCAGACAGGCTAGTTATTTTTGTGTTTTTTTCTTTAGTTGATTTCTAGTTTCTTGCCACTGTGGTCAGAAAAGTTGCTTGATATAATTTTAGTGTTTTAGAACTTATTGAGGCTTGTTTTGTGGCCTAGTATATGATCTGGAAAATGTTCAATGTGCACTTGAAGAAAAAGTATTATCTGCAGTTTTTGGATGAAATTCTCTATTAAGTCAAACTGGTATAATGTGACATATAAGGCCATTATTTCTTTAAATTTCTGTCTGAATGATCTATCCATTGAGATAAGCGGAATCTTGAAGTCCCCAACTATTACTGTTTGATATCCTCTTCTTGGATTTGATCCCTTTAAAATTAATGTCTTTCTTTGTCTCTTGCTTTAAAGACTGTTTTGTCTGATGTCAGTATTGCTATCCCAGCTTTCCTTTGTTCCCATTTGCATGGAATATCCTTTTTCATTCCTTTACTTTTCATCTGTGTGTCTCTTTTGATGTAAAATGAATCTCTCATCCCAGTATGCCAAGGTTGTGGGTTCGATCCCCAGCCATGGCACATACAGGAACCAACCAGTGAATGCATGAGTAAGTGAACCAACAAATCATTGTTTCTCTCTTCTCTCACTCCTTCTTCCTCCCTTCCTTCCTCTGTCTCTCAAAAAAGTAAATAAAAATAAAACATTCTCTTTAATAAGATAAAATATAAAATAAAATTAGTCTTCTGTAAGCAGCATATAGATGGGTCTTTTATCCATTCTGTCATCTGTCATTTTGGAACATGTAGTTCATTTACATTTAAAGTAATTGATAAGCACGGCTTATTGCCATTTTGTTAGTTTTTGTTGTTCTCTGTTCCTTTCTTCTCTTGATTTTTTTGATTGGCTTCCTTTCTCTCTATAATTTGTATGTTTTTGGTTTATGGTTCCCATGAAGTTCATGTATATTCCATCTATATCTATAGCAGTTCACTTTGAATTGATAGGCATTTAAATTTGGTTGCATTTTAAAAGCACTACCTCTCTAACCTATGGTGGCGCAGTGGAGAGAGCATTGACCTGGAATGCAGAGGTCACTGGTTCAAAACACTGGGCTTGCCCAGTCAAGGCACATACGACAAGCAAGCAATGAGCAACTAAAGTTAAGCAAAAGCACTATATTTTACTCCCCTCCATTCTTTGTTTTAGATGTCATGTTTTATATCTTTGTTTTTTGTGTATTCCAACTATTTATTGTAGTTATACTTAATTGTGCTACTTTTGTCTTTTAACCTCCATGTTAGTGTTTGAAGTAGTTGATTTGCTGTAGTTATTGTATATTTGCCTTTACAGGTGAGATTTTTTTTTCTTTCCTTATTTTCTTCTAATTGTGACCTTTTCTGCATAAAGAAGACCCTTTAACATTTCTTTAAGGTCGGTTAGTGGTAGTGAATTCTTTTAGTTTTTGCTCATCTAGGAAACTCATTACCTCCATTTCAATTCTGAATGATAACCTTGCTTGATATAGTATTCTAGGTTGTAGGTGCCCTTTTTTCAGCACTTAAATATTTCTTGCTACTCCCATCTGGCTTATAAAGTTGCTTCTGAGAAATTAGCTCATAGCCTTATGGAGTTTCCCTGTATGTGACTTCTTGTTTCTTGTTGCTGCCTTTAAGATTGTTTCTTGGCCCTGACTAGTGGCTCCGTGGATAGAGCATTGGCCCAGCATATGGATGTCCCAGGTTCAGTTTCTGGTCAGGGCACACTTGAGAAGCAAGCATTGGCTTCTCTTCCCCTTCCTCTCCCCCTTCTCTTTCTCTTTTCCCCTCACAGCCAGTGACTCAGTTGATTCGAGCGTCGGCCCCCGGTGCTGAGGACAGCTCAGTTGATTCGAGCATCAACCCCAGACAGAGGTTGCCAGGTAGATCCCAGTTGGGGCACGTACGGGAGTCTGTCTCTCTATCTCTCCTCTCACTTAGAGAAAATAAAAAGATTGTTTATTTTATCCTTGACTTTTGCCATTTAATTATATGTCTTAATGTGGGCCTCTTTGGGTTCATCTTGTTTGGAACACTCTGTGGTTCCTAGACCTGGATGTCTGTTTCCTTCTATGGATCGGGAAAGTTTTCTGCTCTGATTGTTTTCAAATATTCTTTCTGTCCCTTTCTTTCCTCCTCTTTCTGTAATCTCTATAATGCAAATGCTCAGGTCCTTTTTTTATTTTGGAGATCTCTTATACTATCCTCAGTTTTTAAAATTCTTTTTCTCACCCTGGCTGGTTGGCTCAGCAGTAGAGCCTCGGCCCAGCGTGTGGAAGTCCCGGGTTCGATTCCTGGTCAAGGCACAGAGGAGAAGCTCCTGTTTGCTTCTCCACCCTTCCCCCTCTCTTTCCTATCTCTCTCTCCCCTCCCGCAGCCAAAGCTCCATTGGAGCAAAGTTGACCCAGGTGCTGAGGATGGCTCCATGGCCTCCGCCTTAGGCACTAGAATGGCTCCGGCTGCAACAGAGCAATGCCCCAGATGGACAGAGCATCGCCTCCTGGTGGGCATGCCAGGTGGATCCTGGTCAGGCGCATGCGGGAGTCTGACTGCCTCCCTGCTTTTATCTTTGGAAAAATACAAAAAAATAAAATTAAAAAATATAAATAAATAAAATAAAATTCTTTTTCTCTTTTTCTATTCTGATTATATGATTTCCAGTACTGTCTTCCCAGGTCACTAATTCATTCTTCGGTATTAACTAATGTGATATTGATTTCTTATAATGTGTTCTTCATCTCTGGTTCTTTATTACATTTTCTATCTGTTGAAGTGCTCTCTGAGTTTCTCGATTTTACTCTCAAGTTTGTCGAGCATCATTATAACTGTTTCTTTATATTCTTTATCAGGCAAATAACTTATGTCCATTTCATTAGGGATTTTCTATGAGTTTTTTTCTTGTTCCTTCATTTGGAGCATCTTCTTTTGTCCGCCCATTTTATTTGACTTGTTTGTTCCTGTGAGTTGGATGGAATAGCTCTCTCTCCACCATGTTGAAAAAATAGTCCCTATGTAAACTGTGTGTTAGAGAGTTTTGGCGGCTGGTGCATGTTGTGCCTGGTGTGTCGCCTGTCCTGTGGGAGTGGATTCTGGGTGGGCAGTCTGGTATGGGCAGGACTGCTAGATGTGCACTTGGCATGCCTTGTTGCTTTAATTGTCTATTGACAGCAGGACCTGAGCAAGGCTGCTTTGTGTGCTTGGGTCTTAAAGCCTTATAACTCCACCCTTTCTCCTTATGTGAGTGCACAGCCACACATTGCTAGTTCTGCACCCTCTGGGTGGGGTACACCCACACACACAGAAGTACCCCACTCACTTTGCATGGGGAAATTTTGTGTGGGTACTGCAACATTTTGCTGACTCCACGTTTTCATTGGTACCACCCCATATGAGCACACATAGCACTTCTCTATCTCTGTACTTTCTCTGGACGGGGTGAGCCCTGTCGGTGGGTGCTTCAATACTTTGCTAGCTTTGCACTCTCCTGAGGTCGGAGCTCCACATGCACACACAGCCCAGTGGGTATATGCTAAATCAGTCTTCTCAGAGTGGAGGGGCCCTTGTATGCACACTATGGCATCCTCTTATTCCTGCTGAATCTAGCTAGAACTGGCTGAGGACTTGATACAGCGCCCTATAGTTTGGTCAGACAACCTGGATGGAGTGATCCACGTGAATTCAGTGTAAGCAATGGCGCTCCCCGGGCCCTGTCGTCCTAGTGTCTCAGCTCTCAGAGCACTCCCTCGACCTTTTCTGTGCTTTCTCTCTCTTGCTTGTTGTGCAAAGCTGTTTAATTGGCTCATGTTTGTCTCTGAGGAGGAAGTACTCTAATATTTTATGTGTTTTGGGGGGGGGGCGAGCTTAGTGTCTACTTACATCATCATCTTGGACGAGCATTTTGAATTGTACACTTTAAAAGGGTGAATTGTACAGTACATGTAAACTAGTTCCTACATCCATGCTCTGAGCAAAAGGTATCTAAGTGACTGTTTACTCCCAGTATAATTTATACAAAATGGCCTAGTTCCCATTAATGAGAAAGCTCTGACAATACTGACAGGGAGTATCAGTAATCGGAGTCCATTATTACTTTGGGGAGGGGACTGCAAACTTGTTTTACTAACAAACTGAACGTGCTTTGGCAACCTGGAAAGGAACACGGGGTTTTCCATTTCCATTTGGCCAGGTTTTCAGAGGCCATGAAAAGTAGAATATACTAGTGGTGGTATGTTTTGGAACCAGTTTAAAATTTTAATTTTTAAAAGTTAATGCATTCACATCATCCAAAAAGAGAAACATGTAAAAAGTTGACAGCGCCTTTTTTTTGTTGTTTTGTATTTTTCTGAAGTCGGGGGAGGGGACAGACAGACTCCCGCATGTGCTCAACCGGGATCCATCCAGCATGCCCACTAGGGGGCGATGCTGCAATCGGAAACATTTTATTGCCTGAGATGGAGGCCATGGAGCCATCCTCAGCACCCGGGCCAACTTTATGCCAGTGGAGCCTTGGCTGCGGGAGGGGAAGAGAGAGACAAAGGAGAGGGGGAAGGGTGGAGAAGCAGATGGGTGCTTCTCCTGTGTGCCCTGGCCAGGAATCAAACCTGGGACTTTCACACGCCAGGCCAATGCTCTACTGCTGAGCCAGCCAGCCAGGGCCGACAGCGCCTTTTACTTATTCATTTCCTGCCCGCATCTACAGGTAATCACAGTTGTTAAAATCTTGCGTCTTTTCTGGGCTTCTTTATGCTTTGCGAGGAGACATGAATATGCCATCTTCCCTGTTTCTCTTTTTGTTTTTATTTTTCTTAATAAACATTATTTTTAGAGCAGTTTTAGGTTCACAGAAAAATTAAGCAGAAGGCATAGAAATTTTTTAAATTTATTTTTTGTTTACTTACTGTTTTTTTGTTTGTTTTGTCTTTAGTGAGAGAGGTGGGGGGGGAGACAGACAGACAGACAGAGGCAGAAACATCAATCTGTTCCTGTATGTGCCCTGACTGGGGATTGAACCAAGAACCTCTGAGCTTCAGCATGATGCTCTTAAGCAACTGAGCTCTCCAGCCAAGGCGGCATAAAAATTTTGATATATCTCCTCTTATGCACAGACTCCCCTATTATCAACATCCCCAGCCAAAGAGGGACACTTGTTACAGTTGTTGAACCTACATTGACACATCATTGCCATCCCAAGTTCATAGTTGACATTAGGGTTTATTCTTGGTGTGCATTCTGTGGGTTTGGTCAAATGTATAATGACATGTATTCACATTTGTCATGTCATATAGTCTCACTGCCCCAAGCAGAGTGTGGGGTTACCTGAGGCTAGGCTCTAGCCGTGAAACCCAGGAAAGTTTCATTCACTTTACAGAACTGGAGATAAACATGGAGCTCTCAGAGCTGCCCAAGCATGGCCAGGCTGTGTCTCCCTGACTGACCCCTGTCTTTCTCCTCTCCTCAGAAGTGGCAGATGAGTCTGGGGACCAGCGAAGACCACCAGCACTTCACATGTACCATCTGGAGGTGAGTTGTGGGTCCCATCAGTGGGGTCTCTTGGGAGGAGTTGCCTTGGCTCTGGCTATTGAGAGCAAGTGCACCACTGCTCTGGGGAGCAAGGAAATGGGGGGGGGATGCAGATAGACCAACAGGGTCCTGTACCCCTGGAGGGGCAACAGAGGAAGTGCCCACTATGCTGGGAGTTGGCATGGGGGATTGGGAAGTGCATTCCAGACAGTGGCCACAGCACCAGGAAGAGGGGTTGGGCTCCTCAGATGCTTGCCTGCCATTGTCACCTGCAATCACAATCATGATTCATGGACTCAGTCTCCCCGCCAGGGACTGATGCCTTGTTCACCCTTGTCGTAACCCCATTGCTGACACCCAGCTTGATGAGGAACTGGTGAGCCCGGGAAGGGATGAAGGAGAGGGAGGGAGTGGCTCCAGGTGGGGCGTGGGGTGACGAGGCTGCATAGAATCGTATCCCTTCTCCCCTAGGCTCCTGGGCCTGGAATGTGTCAACCCAAGCAGAACCGCTTTCTCGAGCATTTATTGTGTACCTGACTGAAAAAGTCTAAGCTGGGCTCCACCCTAAGGAACTAGGGTCCACATGGGACAAATCAACAAACTGGACACAGTGGGAGAACAGGGACTTTTTTTTGTTTGTTTTTTTTACAGGGACAAAGAGAGAGTCAGAGAGATGGATAGATAGGGACAGACAGACAGAAACAGAGAGAGGTGAGAAGCATCAATCATTAGTTTTTCGTTGCCATTACGACACCTTAGTTGTTCATTGATTGCTTTCTCACATGTGCCTTGACCGCAGGCCTTCAGCAGACCGAGCAACCCCTTGCTGGAGCCAGCGATCTTGGGTCCAAGCTGGCGAACTTTTTGCTCAAGCCAGATGGGCCTGCGCTCAAGCTGGCGACCTCGGGGTCTCAAACCTGGGATTTCCGCATCCCAGTCCGATGCTCTATCCACTGCGCCACCACCTGGTCAGGCAGGACAGTTTTTTGGTTTTTTTTTCCCTTTTGTAGTCTGCTGTTTTATTTATTTATTTATTTTATTATTTTTTATTTTATTCATTTTAGAGAGGAGACACAGAGTGAGAGAGAGAGAGAGAAAGAGAGAAAGGGGGGAGGAGCTGGAAGCATCAACTCCCATATGTGCCTTGACCGAACCAGTGCAGGGTTTTGAACTGGTGACCTCAGTGTTCCCAGGTCGACGGCTTTATCCACTGCGCCACCACAGGTCAGGCAGGACACAGTTTTTTTTTAATCTTACTTGCAGGCATTGTCCCATAGTCTCCTACTCAGTCAGTGCTTAGTAAACAGCAGGTGTTTACTAAGTGATATTGGGGTGACCCTTGCCCTTTTGCTGGACCCCCCAGGGGCCGGAAGCCCAGCAACCTCGTGTACCAGATCCCCTGGTCTCAGAAAAGCATCACAAAGGAAGGAGCAGGCGGGGGGGGCACCCTCATTTCAGGGAAAGCTCATTACATACAGGGTTGCATTCCACCATGTGTAGATCGGTGCCTCTCAAAGGGGATGTGAGCAGCTGCCCTCTGGCAGGCACAGACCCAGGCCACCCGCTTAGCTGAGGTCCAGCCTAAATGGGCCCAACCTACAGATTTCAGACTTGGACTGACTCGCTGTCCACACAGAGACTTGGAGGATTTGGGAGGCTCTCTGAATACCATCTTCCCATTCTCACCCCTTTTCCCCCACCCCTGCCCCCTTCACATCTCCACCACCTCCTCCCTGGCCTCCCTGCTGCCTTCTCCACTCCCACCGTCATTACTGTCTGCTTTCCACACATGGCAGTGGGAGCCTTTCACAGTGCAGATGTAATCATCCCCTTGCTGTCACCAGTCCTCCTCTCTTGGCTCCTCTGTCTGTTCTAGCCATGCTGACCTTATGTTCTTCAGTGCCCCCACTTGCACCCTCTGAGGGATTTTGCAGCCACCATTTCCTCTGCCCGGGCCAGCCGTGCCCCTCCCCTTCCTGGTTAACTCCTGTACTTCTCACCCTTTGGAATGTTGCTGTGGCCCCCATTGCAATACCTGGATATCGCTGGCACTTGACAAAAAGCATTCAGTGAATGAGCATGAGCGTCCCCACCTTAGAACAGTTGCCCCTAGAAGGGGAAGGAGGCTGGTCAGTGAATAAGCAAAAGAACGTTCTGGCAAAGGAAAGGGGATGATGTTGAGGGGCCCCGTCCATACTTCCCAGAGTCAGCAATGCTTAGACACATGGCCCTGGGCTGACCCCTCACCCGACCTTTCTCTGCAGGCCCCAGGGCAAGTCCTACCTGTACTTCACACAGTTCAAGGCAGAGGTGCGGGGTGCCGAGATTGAGTACGGCATGGCCTATGTGAGTATCAGCTGTGCACACTGGGGTAGCCGCTGGGGCGTCCCACTATGGGCGGCACTTTTCAAAGCCCTGGAGTTCAGGCAGGATGAGGAGAGGGACGTAACTTAGAAGAATGTGGGACACTGCAGACCTCCAGGTCTAGAGGCTCAGAGAGAGGCAGAGGTGGTGTTCAGAGAGGGACTTTGCTGTCCCCTAGAGACCTGGCAGGAGGCAGAGCAGGAAGTGGACATACTGGTGTGTCTCTCCTGCTGCTTGCTGGCCTCCTGTTGGTGCTCTCTCCATTTGAAAAGTCAACAGAAAGCTAGAGGGCAGGGTGGCCTGGTGCTCAGCTCTGGGACAGAAAACAGGGACAGCACGGGTGGCGATAGCCCTGGAGGGACAGGCAGTGGGGCTCACTGGGATGCGTGTAGGGGCCCATATGCCTTGGACCCAGGGACCTGTGGTTCACGGCTTGGGCAGCATCCTCTGCCATGCTCCTGACCTCACAGCTCTTTACAGAAGCAGCCACTCTGCAGAGCCTACTCTTTGTGCTTTTGGGTCAGAAGGTTTGAAAACAACTTATCCATGTTCAACCAAGAAGCAGAACCGGTAGGAGACAGGCACTGAGACATGTATTGCCAGGAATTGGCTTCTGCCACGGGGGACCGACCAGGCAGCTCCAGAGTCCATAGGCCAGTCAGGCTGGCAAAGCGGGATTTCCTCTTCAGGGAAGCCACAGCTCTGCTCGACAGCCATTCCCAAAGATTGATTCAGACCTGCCTGGGTCATCCAGGAGAAGACTTAGCTCAGGACGGACTTTAATCACACGTACAGAATACCTTTGCAGCAGTACCTAGTGACAGATGTGGCTGCTCCAAGGTGACAGACACATCAGACTGACTGTCATACCTTTGAACTAGTTACTTTCCAGGGTCCCTTCTTACTTTAAAACTGTCATTTTAGCTGATTTGAGAGATGTACAATTCTGATTTTTAAAAATTACTTTCAAGAGACTGCTATGCTTGTCTCATTTTTGTAAATTAAAAAGTTTAATACTTTCTTCCTAGGATTTGCAGTGAAAGCATGAAGTTTTAAATCAGTTGTCAATCTCTTAAATGGATTAACCAGACACTTCTGGATTCTTGTATGTGCTCAGAAAAAGTGTCACCTGGCTCTTCATGAGGCTTTAATCTGTGCTTCAGAAAGCAGACCAAGTCATGTTCTTTCCTGGTTAGGAAAGTTTTCACTTTTTCTCTTTCAGTCTAAAGCTGCATTTGAGAGAGAGAGTGACGTTCCCCTGAAAAACGAGGAATTTGAAGTGACCAGAACAGCAGGTATGTAACAATGGCTTGTTGCTGTGGAACCCAGCCACTCAGGAGGTAGGTGAGAGAAGACAACAGAGGGCCGTGAGGGTTACTGTCACAGGGAACATCTGGACTGTAGGCCAGGCATCTGCAAACTGGTCCTGTAGAGGACCCCATATTAAATATTATCAGTTTTGTGGGCAGATGGCCTGTGTTGAAACTACTCAACCCGCCTCCGTCAGGGCAAGGCCATGTCCTGTGTCAGTGCATGAGTGGCAGCGTTCAGACAAAACTTTAGTACTTTATGAACTTGGAAACATAAATGACGTATCACAAAATACCATTTTCTTTAGATTTTTGTTAAACCTATTTAAAAATGTTAAAATGCCCTTACCTCAAGAGTGGCAGAGCATGCTTTGCCAATCCCTGATAGATAGCTGAGAGTGTGAGAACCGTCCCGCTCCGTGAGGGCTGTGACTGCCACATGGCCTGGCTGCCCTGGGCTCTGTGACCAGCAATAGTCTCGGGATTGGGATCTCTCGAGAGCTCCCCACCCAGTCTCCTGAACCACGTTCAGCCATGAAGGGCAGAAGCTGGACAGAAAGAGGGTTTGGGAGCTCTGGAATTGGGGCTTGGTATTCCAGAGCACGGGTGGAAAGGCGAGTGGTTAGGACAGTAGACACAGGAGCTAGCCAAGTGGGGGGAAGCCCTGAGGGTCCTGAGTTTCAGGGAAAAGATGAGGTAAAGGAACCCATGTGCTGTGGATATCACCAGGCATGAAACCCTTGGGAAGGGGATAGCATGGGCAAGGCTTTAGGGAGGAGGAGGAGCCTGGGTGGATGGAGCCCCATGTGCAGGCCCTTGGGGGCATGGGTATCACATTTCAGAGGTCAAGGACAGAGGATGTTGGTTGGCTGGCAGACTGTGAGCCCCAGGGTGCACAGTAGAAGGTGCATAGGGATTCAAGGTCTGGCTAGCTCTGGTGGATAGTGTTTGCATGCTCCCTGGCCCTGCTGTAAAAGTGTATGACCCTTGCACAAGTTTGCCATTGTGAGCAGGTTATGCAGCTTGGCCTCAACCCCCATTTGTTGTCAATGTGGCAAAAATGACCATAGTTTTCCCCACTTTGAACTTTCCTATGGAGTCCCACTGCCTTCAGGACAGGCCCACCAACCTCTCCGCCTCTATTTTGTCTCTGCCTTCTTAGTCCTTTGGAACTGGAGTCCTTTTCATGTGCAGCCCAAAAGGGGACTGCTCCCCTGCTCTGCCAAGAGCCCGCTGGGCCCCACCTTGGCCCTGGAGCAGGTGTGGAGTCACGAGGGCCTACCATGCGTTTCTTATTTTGCAGTGTCCCACAGGCCCGGGGCATTCAAGGCCGAACTGTCCAAGCTGGTGATCGTGGCCAAGGCATCACACAGTGAGCTGTGACCTGCGGCTCTACTGAGGACAACTTTCCCTCATCTGCACTAAAGGAGCCCTGCCCTGTGAGAGCTGGCACATTGGCTTTTTAGGGGGTTTTCTGTCCTAGCTGATGTTGCCTTGCTCGGAGGGGTTTGCAGGTGGCTGACGCCCTGGGACAAAGTCCAGGGGGCCAGGAGGGTGAGGGTGTGCTGGACCTTCCCCCAGCCTCCCACACTCCCCAGCCCCACTGCCCCCTTGTTCTTCTGAACACAGAGTGTGGGCCTGAGGCCTGCTGCTTGTCTTAACCAGGAGAGGCCGTTACAGGGTGGGGGCCACAGCTTTGCTGAAGCCAGTGTGTCTCCTCTTAGGATCAGGCCGGACTCCAGACGGCCCGGGGAAGACTTGTCCTGCTGTCCTCTGAACCCAGCTGACTGACTTTTCTTACAATTTCCCCAGGAGACCACCTTCCGCACTAACTGGGAAGAAATGAAATGTTCTTTTGTATTTAAATAAATAAGAGTTAAAAAGGAATTGCATAGCCTGGGCTTCTGATGCTGGTGCCCGCCTGGCTGAGCATGACGGGCCTGGGGACAACAGTGGGGGGCTAGCTGTCCCCACTTCCCCTTCACTGTTGGGAATAGGCAGGCTATGTCCCCTAGGACACAGAATCCAAGTATTAACCAGGCCCAACCCTGCTTAGCTTCCGAGATCAGATGAGATCGGGTGCGTTCAGGGTGGTATGGCCGTAGACTACAACTTTCTGTAGGTACAGAAGCAGGAGGCCCTGAGGCGGGCAGCCATACATACCATAGCCTGCTCCTGGGGCTGGAAACTGCAGCTCCCCGAGCACATGGGGCACACCCCTTCCGTCACACTGGTGACCCTGGCAGAGGGTGTGTGCTCCAGGGCAGACCTGCTCATATGATCTGGGTGGTAGCTTTCCTTAGCTTTTTTTTTTTTATACAGGGACAGAGAGAGGGATAGATAGGGACAGACAGACAGGAACGGAGAGAGATGAGAAGCATCAATCATTAGTTTCTCATTGCCGTTGCGACACCATAGTTGTTCATTGATTGCTTTATCACATGTGCCTTGACCGCGGGCCTTCAGCAGACCGAGCCACCCCTTGCTGGAGCCAGTGACCTTGGGTCCAAGCTGACGAGCTTTTGCTCAAGCCACATGGGCCCGCACTCAAGCTGGTGACCTCGGGTCTCGAACCTGGGTCTTCCACATCCCAGTCCGACGCTCTATCCACTGCGCCACTGCCTGGTCAGGTGCTTTCCTTAGCTTTTTAAAGCCAGGTTTTGCAGTATGATGATTAAAAAATATACCCACAGGGACACAAAAATAAATGAAACTGAAAAATGACCCAGCCCTCCAAGGTGCCTTGGTCTCCCAGTGGTGGGGGTGTGTGGTCTGACCTCCACTTGACCTCCAGCCTTACCTCTGACCATGTCTTCAGGAGCAAACAAGAGGAAAAATATGGCAACTGTGAAGCTGGGTCCTTCCTACTTGGAATCACTGTGTTGGATCAATGAAGGCCTCTCTACCTTTCGCTCACCTTGTACCAACCTGAGGACTGGGCACTATGCCTGCCTCATTTGCCAGAGCAGCAGCGGGCCAAGGACATTAGGGTTCCCACCCTACGCTCACACCTGTAGGAAGCAGAGAAAACTATCGTTGGTTCACGTGCCCGGGGGGCCTGCAGTCAGACCAGGTTTAGGCTGAAGTGCGTGGCTATGAAGAACGTGTCCTCAGAGCAGATAGCCATTGAAGAAGGACGTCAGTTCCCAGTGATGTTCAGGGAAGAGGATCAGCCAGCCCGTTTAAGTGCATGTATTTTGCTACCTGATGAGAGCAGTTTTGAAGGCTCTACATGTGCACAGCAAGGGCCACTCAACTAAGAATGGCCCAGCTTTGTTGGTTGAGTCTGGCCGACTGCAGGTTGCATTAGAGCCCAAGTGATGACCGCCTAGGGCCTCCTGCCAAATTGGGAGTTGGACACTGAGCCCGAGGAGTCAGCAGACAGGGGGGGTTTTTCCACATTCAGCTCAGTCATCACTACTGAATCCCTGGATGTCACCAAGGATGCGGAACAGTGGGTACAATGCACCAGGACACAGGAGGATATCTCTGGACACAAGCTTCCTCTTGCCCCCATGTGACACACGCATATTTATATAGTTTTCAGTTACTTTCAAGAACAAAGCCACACTGGCACAGGACCTTCTGTCAGGAGGAAGAGCTGAACTAAACCTGACTAGGCATTCAGAAGCCAAGCTCTGCCACTCCACTAGACGGTCGTCACAGCGCCCGCCCGATGCAGCAAAAGTTAAACCCTGAGCAAGGCCACAAATGTGTGGCATTCACCTGCAACCTCAATTTGAAAAGCAAAAACTGATTGAACTGATCAAGATGGCAGAATAGGAAAACACTCCTCCTCACCCCAACCACATCAAAATTACAGAACTATTCTTGAAAGCCACCTGAAGACCAACTAAACAAAACTCCTTTAAGTATATAAAGAAGCCATGTTGAGAGGATTACAAGATGGTAATGGGATAGGCATATGTTTCAGCTGCCACCTCACAGGACCAAATTGGATTACAACTTAATTTAAGAACAATCATCTTGAAAAACCAACTTTGGACTAAATGAAGAGGAGTCTGTAACCAAGGATCACAGAAGAAGCCACACTGAGTCTGGTAGTAAGAGCAGAGACATGAAGGGGACTGCCCTGCTCCCAGGAGCTAGCTGTGGCTGAGGGTCCAGAGGGACTCACTGCAGGGAGGGTTGCCCTGAGAGGGGAGGGTCCCCAGGCCCAGAGCCCCAGAGCCTAGAAGAGGAGCCCACACAGCATTTGGAGGTGAAAAGAGCCAGGTTTCTGTCTGCAAGAGATGGAGCCCTCAGAGACACAGGCTCCATCTTAAAGGGCCTGCACAGACAATCTTGTTCATAGCCATTTACTCGGGGCTCTGGCAGAGGGAGAATTGAGAGGACTAGAGTTGCATGAGGAGAATGTAAAGTTGGAGACCCAGGGAGAGACACTGGGAGGGATGGCCACCGGAACCCGTGTTGAGTCATTGTCCAATACTGCAGTCTCCATCTTTCTGAGGTGGAGCAGCCCCCTCTGAGCAACATCAGCCTGGGGAAAAGCAACTGCTCCACCCTTGGGAATCTCTCCTGCTCCAGTCGTGGCGACTGGGTTGTGCTGAGAAGCCAGGAAGCAAGGGGCACATCAGTGACAGTTTTCTGGTGTTGAAGCCAGAGCTTTCCCCCACATGCTCCTGAGTCTAAGACTAATAATTCTACTTTATGGGAGACTCAGTAGAAACTGTCCAGAGTATGGGCAGGCCACACCTCTGGGTCTCAGAGGCCATTCCCAACAAACTCTTGAGGCCACACCTTACTGAGTTCTGTGAAAAAAGTCTGGACATACACCTGGGGCCAAGGAGTGGAGACACACCCACCACCCTTCCTAATCCCTGAATTGCTGCAGGTTCTAGACCCTTGATGGTCAACCTTTTTATAAAAACTGCCCACTTTTGCAGTGCTGGTCAACCTCGTCCCTACCGCCCACTAGTGGGTGTTCCAGCTTTCATGGTTGGCGGTAGTGGAGCAACCAAACGGTGCCATGATTGGCCCACCATGAAAGCTGGAACACCCACTAGTGGGCGGTAGGGACCAGGTTGACCAGCACTACAAAAGTGATGGTTTTTTTATAAAAAGGTTGACCATCAAGGCTAGACTTTACCAGAGGTTTTTTCAGTGGCTGAGCCCAACAAGTGGCCAGCAGACAGAGGCTGCAGGAGGCGGGAGTCAGGGAACCTTGGCCTTTGAAGCAGACCTTCCCCCAGGCCCAGTGTGGGTAAAAGCCAGCCTCGGTGTGCAGCTGGCATTTCCATGTGTACCTGGGCCCAGCAGAGGCAGCCACAAACTCTGGATTGCTTGTAGCTCCAAGAAGGTTGCTGAGGGCCAGTCACGGGCAGTATCTTCCACTGGTCTGCGCCAGGTTCCAGCCAGGGAGGCCCAGTGCTGGTACATCCAGTGGCTAGCTGCGGAGAGCATTTGTTCAGGACCTAACAACCCTTGCTAGAGTGGTATCCTAAGGAAGGGCTTCTCACACCTGGCCCAGCTGAGGCGAGTTCTGCTCTCTGATAAGCACCAGTACAGCAGCTCATGTGCATTGGATAAGGTGGAACTTCACAGTCAGCCAGCCTGGGCTCTGGATATTCTGCCCCGCTGGGCTAGATTCCACAGGGGGAAGGAAGAGCATAGACATTTAAAGTGTGGATCCCTGTGAGCCTATTATTGGATCTAGTCGAGGGGCTTAACCACTTTCGGGCGGGGGAGGGGGAACAGTCAGCCCCAGGAGAGGACTCTCCCAGTCTTCCTCCCTGAGACCAGGGTCTCACCAGCTGTAAGAAGTTTTGCAGAGGGGACTGTTGGCCCCACTTGATCCGAACCTGCTGCTCACCTTATTTGGGAGAAATAAAATTTGAGTATCCAAGCAATAGCTGAAGGATTAGGCTCTGGAGTAGGGGCCACATTCCCTGTACTGAGCTACTGACCAAGAGACCCCTGAAGTAGGGGGTCCCACTAACATTGTATTCCCAACCTTAGCTGCCCTAACCCAACAAGTTGCAACCTGTAGAGGGGTTGTTTGGGTAAGGCCAGTCTGGGCCCACACTACAGTCTTTCTACAGAAAACTGTGGTAAAACCAGGCAGCTGCAAGAGGCGGTTGAGCAGCTGAAAAGTGGAGTCAAATCTTACAAAGCTAGGGGCTTTTACAAAGCTGCTGTCATCTCCTAAGCAGGAGGAAGCTGATCCTTATACACAGGTTGCCCCCCTGCACTACCCAGGTACAGAAAATGCAGACACAAACAACAAAAAAGAGCAGTGGCTGCAGACAAGTAGCCCACAGTGGGTTACAAACAACATCTGACGCCAACCCAAGAAGATCTAGAACCAACACAACTGGTAGTGGGTGGCAGACAGCACCAACCCTAGACTCAGCTACACAAGCAGCGCACCCAGAGGAGGAGTCTAGCAGGCACCAGACACGAGAATAAATACGCCCAACAGGACAGACATTGCAAAATGTGTAATACACATGATCAAGGTTGACCCTTAGAGCCAGCCAGCCTGAAGGAATAACTGTACCAATGAAAGGACCAACTGCATTCAATACTCATAAAAGGAGGGAAAATAATACCCTGAAGAAGCATTCCTAGAACAAGGAAAACAGGTGGCCTGGAGGTCAGTACCACCAAGCCCATCTTCCTCAAAGACATCACAAAAATTTCAAAGACAATGCTACCTAATACACAGACAAAATGGGTAGACAAAGAAATGCAACCCAAGTTAATTGAGAGAAATCCCCAGAGAAAGAACTAAATGAAATGGAAGCAACCAAACTACCAGATGCAGAGTTTAAAATAATGATTTTTAGGATGTTCAAGGATCTTAGAGCAACAATAAATGGACATAATGAGAACCTAAATAAAAAGATAGCAAGCATCGTGCTCGCTTCGGCAGCACATATACTAAAAGATAGCAAGCATCAAAAAGAACATTGAAGTCATAAAAATGAGGCCTGACCAGGCGGTGGCGCAGTGGATAGAGCGTGGGACTGGGATGCGGAAGACCCAGGTTTGAGACCACAAGCTCGCCAGCTTGAGCGTGGGCCCATCTGGCTTGAGCAAAAGCTCACCAGCTTGGACCCAAGGTCGCTGGCTCCAGCAAGGGGTTGCTCGGTCTGCTGAAGGCCCGTGGTCAAGGCACGTGTGAGAAAGCAATCAGTGAACAACTATGGTGTCTCAACAGCAACGAAAAACTATTGATGCTTCTCATCTCTCTCCGTTCCTGTCTGTCTGTCCCTATCTATCCCTCTCTCTGACTCTCTCTTTCTCTCTGTCCCTGTTAAAAAAAAAAAATCATAAAAAAGAACCAGTCAAAATGACAAATACAATATCAGAAATTAGAGTGCACTAGAAGGAATCAACAGCAGGCTGGATGAAGCAGAAGATCGAATCAGGGATTTAAAAGACAAGATAAACATAAGCTCAAAAGTAGAACAGCACAACCAAAAGAGGTGCAAAAAGACAGGAAACTAAGAGAGCTCTGACATGGAGAGAAACAACGTCCACATAATAGGGGTTCCTGAAGAAGAGAACAAACAAGAGATAGAGTACCTGTTTGAAGAAACCATAACTGAAAGTTTCCCTAAATTGATCAAGGAAAAAGTCACACAAGTTCAAGAAGCACAGAGTCCCATTAAAGAGGAACCAAGGAGGCCTACACCAAGACACATCATAATTAAAATGCCAAAGTTAAGAGACAAAGAAAGAATATTAAAAGCTGCAAGAGAAAAGCAGTTAATTACCTACAGAGGAGCCCCCATAGGATGACATCTGCCTTCTCAAAAGAAACACTTGAGGTAGAAGGAGTTGGCAAGAAATATTCAAAGTGATGCAAAACAAGAATATACAGCCTAGACTACTCTATCCAGCAAAGCTATCATTTAAAATTGAAAGAAATAAAAAGCTCCCCCCTCCAAATAACTCAAATACATTAAAACCAAACCAGTACTGCCTGATCAGGCGGTGGCGCAGTGGATAGAGCATCGGACTGGGATGCGGAAGACCCAGGTTCGAGACCCTGAGGTCGCCACCTTGAGCAAAAGCTCGCCAGCTTGGACCCAAGGTCACTGGCTCCAGCAAGGGGTGGCTCTGTCTGCTGAAGGCCCGCAGTCAAGGCACATGTGAGAAAGCAATCAATGAACAACTAAGGTGTCGCAATGGCAATGAAAAACTAATGATTGATGCTTCTCACCTCTCTCTGTTCCTGTCTGTCTGTCCCTATCTATCCCTCTCTCTGACTCTCTGTCCCTGTTAAAAACAACAACAACAAAAAAACACAACCAAACCAGTGCTGTGAGAAATGTTAAGGGGCCTGCTGTAAAAAAAGCAAAGGAAAAAAAAATCAAGAAAAAGAGAATGTAGATTTAAAGAATAAAATGGTAATAAATAAGTACATGTCAATAATAACGTTAAATGTAAATGGATTAAATGCTCCAAGAAAAAAACATAGGGTAGCTGCATGAGTAAGAAAACAGGACCCTACATATACTGTCTACAATAGACCCAGCTCAGAATAACAGATACATATAGACTGAAAGTGAAGGGATGGAAAAAAGTATTTCACACAAATGGAAATGAAAACACCTGGGGTAGCAATACTTATATATGATAAAATAGCCTTTAAAACAAAGGCTATAGTATGGGATAAAGAAAGTTACTACATAATGATAAAGGGAGCAATTTAACAGGAGGATATAATCATTATAAATATTTATGTGCCTAATATATAAAGCAAATTTTGATGGACATAAAGGGCAAGATCAACAGCAATACTATAATAGTAGGGGATTTTTTTTAAATTCATTTTTAGAGAGAGAGAAAGAAAGAGAGAAAGGGGGAAGGAGCTGGAAGCATCAACTCCCATATGTGCCTTGACCAAACCAGTGCAGGGTTTTGAACTGGCGACCTCAGTGTTCCCAGGTTGACGCTTTATCCACTGCGCCACCACAGGTCAAGCAATAGTAGGGGATTTTAATACCCCACTAACATAAATGGATAGATCCTCCAGACAGAAAATTAACAAAGAAATAGTAGCCTAAATGACACACTAGATCAGCTGGGTTTAATTGATATCTTCAGAACCTTTCACCCCAAAGCAGCAGAATATACATTCTTTTTGAGTGTGCATGGTACAGTCTCTAGGCTAGACCACGTTAGGACACAAAACAAGTCTCAATACATTTAGGAAGACTGAAATTATATCAAGCATCTTCTTTGATCTCAATGGAATGAAACTGGAAATCAACTATAATAGAAAACTGGAAAACATTCAAACACTTGGAGGCTAAATAGCATGTTATTAAATATCAAATGGGTTAACAATGAGATCAAGGAAATAAATAAAAATTGTTCTTGAAACAAATGAAAATGAACATACAGCCTGACCAGGCAGTGGTGCAGTGGATAGAGCATTGGACTGCGATGTGGAGGAACCAGGTTCGAGACCCTGAGGTCGCCAGCTTGAGCGTGGGCTCATCTGGTTTGAGCACGGCTCACCAGCTTGAGCCCAAGGTCACTGGCTCGAGCAAGGGGTCACTCGCTCTGGCACATATGAGAAATCAATCAATGAACAACTAAGGAACTACAATGGAGAATTGATGTTTCTCATCTCTCTCCCTATCTGTCTGTTCCTATCTGTCCCTCTGACTCTGTCTCTCCCACAAAATAAATAAAAAGAAAATGAACATACAACAACTCAAAATTTATGGGACACAGCAAAAGCAGTCCTGAGAGGAAAGTTCATAGCATTACAGGCATACTGTAAGAACCAAGAAAAAGCTCAAATAACTTAACCCTGCATCTAAAAACTAGGAAAAGAACAAATAAAGCCCAGAGGAAGTAGAAGGAAAAAAATAATAAAGATCAGAGCGGAAATAAATGACAGAGGCTAAAAAAATTTTCAAGAGATCAATGAAACCAAGAGCTGGTGCTTTGTAAAGATACACAAGATTGACAAACCTTTAACCACTCATCAAGAAAAAGAACTCAAAATTTGAAGTGAAAATGGAGAAGTAACAACTGACACCAGTGAAATACAAAGGATTGTAACAAAATATTATGAACAGCTATATGCCAAAAAATTGGAAAACCTAGGTGAAATTTTTCAGGATAAATTTCTAGAAACATACAATCTTCAAAAACTATCTGGAAGAATCAGAAAACCTAAACAGATTGAATTGACAAATGAAATTGAAACAGTTATCAAAAAACTCCTAGCAAACAAAAATTCTGGACTGGATGGCTTCACAGGCAAATTTTAGTGAAACATTCAAAGAAGAACTAACATCTATCCTCAAGCTATTTCAGAAAATTCAAGAGGAAGGAAGACTTCCAAGCTCCTTTTATGAGGCAAGGATTATCCTCATTCCAAAACCAGGTAAAGACGCTATAAAGAAAGAAAACTATAGGCCAATATCCCTAATGAACAAAGATGCTAAAATTCTCAACAAAATAGTAGCAAACTGGATTTAGCAATACATTATAAAAATCATACATCATGATCAAGTGGGAATTATTCTGGGGAGGCAAGGCTGGTACAGTATTTGCAAATCAATAAATGTGATTCATCACATAAACAAAAGGAAGGATAAAAATCACATGATTATATCAGTAGATACAGAAAAAGCATTTGATAAAATCCAGCACCCATTTATGATCAAAACTTTTAGCAAAGTGGGAATACAGGGAACAACATACCTCAACATAAAAAAATGCCATCTACGACAAACCAACAGCCAACATCATACTCAATGGGCAGAAGTTAAAGGCAATCCCCTTAAGATCAGGAACAAGGCAGGGGTGGCCCCTTTCACTACTCTTCTTCAACATAGTTCTGGAAGTCCTAGCCACAGTAGTCAGATAAGAAGATATAAAAGTCACCCAAATTGGAAAAGAAGAAGTAAAACTATCATCTTCTGATGACATGATACTGTACATAGAAATCCCTAAAGTCTCAGTCAAAAAACTACTAGACCTGATAAATGAATTTGTCAAGGTGGCAGGATATAAAATTAATATTCAGAAATCAGTGGCATTTTTAGACACCAACAATAAACTGTCTAAAAGAGAAATTAAGGAAACAGTCCCTTCACTATAAAGTATCTAGGAGTAAATTTAACCAAGGAGGTAAAAGACCTGTACTTGGAAAATTATAAAACGTTGAAAAAAGAAATCAAGGAAGATACAAACAAGTAGAAGCACATACCGTGTTCATGGATAGGAAGAATAAACATCATTAAAATGTCTATTTTGCCTGGCCTGTGGTGGTGCAGCGGATAGAGCATCGACCTGGAATACTGAGGTTGCCGGTTTGAAACCATGGGCTTGCCCAGTCAAGGCACATATGACATGCAATAAATGAACAACTAAAGTGAAGCAACTGAGTTGATACTTCTCGTTCCCATTGCCCCCTCTCTCTCTTCTGTGAAATTAATGAAGAAAATCTTTTAAAAAAATGTCTCTATTACCCAAAGCAATCTATGAATTTAATGCACAGGCATGGGATCATAGACATGACCCCATGGTTGCTGGCTTAAGCCCCAGGTCACTGGCTTGAGTAAGGGGTCATTCTGCCCTGTTGTACCCCCCAGTCAAGGCACATATGAGAAAGCAATCAATGAACAACGAAGGAGCTGCAATGAAGAACTGATACTTCTCATCTCTCTCTGCCCCTCTCTGTGTGTCTGTTGCTGTGCAAAAAAGAAAATGTAGAAAAGTGGCCCTGGCTGGTTTACTCAGTGGATAGAGCATATGGATGTCCTGGGTTTGATTCCTAGTCAGAGCATACTAGAGAAGTGACCATCTGCTTCTCTTCCCCTCCCACAGCCAGTGGCTTGATTAGTTCGAGCGTGGCCCCAGCACTGAGGATAGCTTGGTTGGTCTGAGCATGTCAGCCTCAGGTACTAAAAATAGCTCGGTTAACTCCAGCATCTGCCCCAGGTGGGAGTTGCCCAGTGGATCCTGGTCAGGGCACATGTGGGAGTCTCTCATCTCCCTTCTTCTCAAAGAAAAGATAGAAAAATATCTCACTGACAACGGCAAACAGTAAAAGCAGTGGGTCAACCAAATGTAAAGCTACTATAAAAATTTAAAAAACAACAGTAGGCCCTGGCTGGTTGGCTCAGTGGTAGAGCATTGGCCCAGCATGTGGATGTCTCAGGTTCATTTCCCAGTCAGGGCACACAGAAGTGCCCATCTGCTTCTCCACCCTTCCCCCTCTCCTTTCTCTCTATCTCTCTTCCCCTCCAGCAGCCAAGGCTCCATTGGAGCAAAGTTGGCCTGGGCAAAGTTGGCTGAGGATGGCTCCATGGCCTCTGCCTCAGGCATTAGAATGGCTTCTGTTGCAATGGAGCAACACCCCAGATGGGCAGAGCATCACCCCCGGTGGGCATGCCAGGTGGATCCGGTCAGGCGTATGCAGTAGTCTGTCTCTCTGCCTCCCCACTTTTCATTTCAGAAAAATACAAAAACAAAAATAGTATTAGGTGTAATTACAACAATAAATTAAGGATACACACAAAATAAGTAAAAAAGAATGACAAAAACATAAATGTGGAGAGTTGAGTAGAAATTGTAGTGGTTTTAGAATGTGTTTGAATTTCACACCCATCAACTTAAAATAGACTGTTGGAAACATAGCTTGGTTTGTAATTACCAGCACATGGTAATTACAGATCAAGTCTACAAGAGATATACAAGAAATAAAGAGAAAGGAATCCAAACAACACTATAGAAGGTCATCAGCACAAGAGAGCAAGAGAATAAAAAGGAATAGAGAAGAACTACAAAAATAATCAGAAAATACTAAAATGGCAATAACTATATACCTATCAATAGTTATTTTAAATGTAAACGGACTAAATGCTCCAATCAAAAGACAAAGAGTAACTGAATGGTTAAGAAAACAAGTTCCTTTACATATCCTGTCTACAAAAGACTTGCTTTAGATCAAAAGACACACAGAAACTAAAAGTAAAAGGATGGGAAATATATTTCATGGAAATGGAAATTTAAAAAAGCTGGGGTAGCAATATTTATGTCAGACAAAACAGGCTTTAAAACATGGGTTACACACCCTGGCCAAATAGCTCGGTTGGTTAGAACATCATTCCAATGCACAGAGGTTGCTGGTTCAATCCCTGGTCAGGGCACATACAGGAATCTCTCTCTCTCCCCTTCCCTCTCTAAAATCAATAAACTTAAAAAAAAAAGAAAGTTGTAACGAGAGACAAAGAAGGACATTTCACAATAAAGTGATCAATCCAACAAGAGGATATAACTTGTAAACATCTATATACCCAATGTAGGAGCACTTAAATATATAAATATACAAATATTGATGGACATTAGATAGAGATCAACATACAGTGATTGTAGGGACTTGTCATCAATGGATAGATCTTTCAGGCAGAATAATCAACAAGGAAACTGGCCTTAAATGTCACATAAGACCAGATGGACTTAATTAGTATTTTTAGGACATTTCATCCCAAACCAGCAGAATATACATTCTTTTCAAGTGCACACGGAACATTTTCCAAGATAGATCACGTTAGGCCACAAAACAAGCTTCAATATTTTTTTTTAAGTTCTTTTATTTTATTTATTTTAGAGAGGAGACTCAGAGTGTGAGAGAGAGAGAGAAAGAGAGAAAGGGGGGAGGAGCTGGGAGCATCAACTCCCATATGTGCCTTGACCAGACCAGGGCAGGGTTTTGAACTGGCAACCTCAGTGTTCCCAGGTCGACGCTTTATCCACTGCGCCACCACAGGTCAGGCCCAAGCTTCAATAAATTTAAGATTGAAATAATCATACCTGGTCGGTTGGTCCAGTAGATAGAGTATCGGTCCTGCGTATGGATGTCCTGGGTTCAAGTCCCAGTCCAGGCACATAAGAGAAGCAACCATCTGCTTCTCTTCCCCTTTCTCTCACCTTCTCTCCCTCTTCTCCTTCTGCAGCTAGTGGCTCAACTGGTTCAAGCATTGGCCTTGGGTGCTGAAGATAGTTTAGTTGGTCCAAGCATGTCAGCTTCAGGTGCTAAAAATAGCTTGGCTGATTCAAGCATTGGCCCTAGGTGGGCTTGCTGGGTGGATCCCAGTCAGGGCGCATGTGGGAGTATGTTTCACTATCTCCTCTCCTTTCACTTAAAAAAAGATTCTTTTTCAGTCACAATGGTATAAACCTAGAACCCATACAACGATAACAAAACCCCAATCCAATTTAAAAAATAGGCAGAGGATCTGAATAGACATTTCTGCAAAGAGGACATATGTATATCCAACAGACATGAAATGATGCTATCACTAGTCATCAGGGAAATGTAAATCAGAACGAGCCGTCACCCAGTAGCTCAGTTGATGGGCACATCACCACAATACCCAAATTTGCAATTTTGATTCCCAGTCAGGGCATATACAAGAATCAACCAATGAATGCATAAATAAGTGGAACTACAAATTGATATTTCTTGTTCTCTCTTGCTCTCTCTAAAATCAATGAATAAAAATTTTTTTAACTACAATGAGATTGCATCTCATACCTGTCAGAATGGCTGTTATCAATATATCAACAAGTATTGACAAGTACTATATATAGAGAAAAGGGAATCCTTGTGCATTGTTGATAGGATTGAAAACCGGTGCTGCCACTATGGAAAACAGTATGGAGGTTCCTCAAAAAATTAAAAATACTCATATGATCCAGCAATTGCACATCTGGATATTTAAAGAAAACAAAAACACTAATATGAAAAGACATATGTGTCCCTATGTTCCTTGCAGCATTGTTTACAGTAGCCAAGATATGAAAGCAGCCTAAGTGCCCATTAATAGGTGAATGGATAAAAAGGTGATAGATATATGCAGTGGAATATTACTCAGCCATAAGAAGGATGAAATCTTACCATTTACAATAGCATGGATGGACCTAGAGGGAACTATGCTAAGTGAAATAAGTCAGAGAAAGAAAAATACCATATGATTTCACTAATATGTGGAATCTAAAAGACAAAATTAACAATACACAAATCAGATGATGGCTACCAGATGGAAGGGGGTTGGGAGGCTGGGTGAAAAAAGGTGAAGGGATTAAGAAGTGCAAATATAGCAGTTACAAAATAGTCACAGGGATATAAAATATAGCATAGGGAATATAGTCATAATATTACAATAACGGTATGGTGCCAGGTGAGTACTTATCAGAGAGATCGTTAAGTTACATAAATGTCTAACCGCTATGCAGTACACCTGAAACTAATATAATATTGTATGTCAACTATAATAAAAAAAAAGAGACAGAGGAACAGATAGGGACAGGCAGGAAGGGAAAGATGAGAAGCATCAATTCTTCGTTGCGGCACATGAGTTGTTCACTGATTGCTTTCTCTTATGTGCCTTGACCTGGGGGGGTTGAGGCTCCAGCCGAGCCAGTGACTCCTTGCTCAAGCCAGTGACATCTGGGCTCAAGCCAGCAACCTTGGGGTCACGTCTATGATCCCATGCTCAAGCCAGCAACCTTAGGGTTTTGAACCTGGGTGCTCTGCATCCCAGGACAATGCTCTATCTACTGTGCCACTGCTTGATCAGCCTATCAAAAATCTTTTGAAGTTGTTTTTTAAGAGGCAAAAACCGCAAGGAAAAATAAAAAAACCCAAGAAAAGAAAACTCAACACCAAGCAATTCATGCCAGTTTCATGTAATGCCAATGGAAGATGTGCTTTTATTTAAATTGTTCTGTAGTACTCTTTGGTGTTTCAAAATTAAATCCCAAATTTATGAAGAGTCAAGAGACTGAACAGCCCAGCAAGGAACAAGTAAAAGCATTATGTATATTGACAAATACATTCAGCAGAGTGGAGGGCAAAAGATTTCATCTGGGGCTTCTAGGGATACTCAAAATACACATTTGTTCTTGAATACAAAGATCCATCTCTTGACTAGAGGAATAAGAGGGAAAGTTGGCTTTAGAATGGTAGAGTAGGAATAAGCTGGCTTGCAGGTGAAAGGCTTTGGCTTCTTCAAGGAAGCAAAAATCAAACCACAGAAAGGTGGACCTGAATCTGGGGTCATAATCTTATCAGCCTGTGCAACAGGCGCAGAAGAGGCAAAAGGGAATGGTAGGGACTGTGGCAAAGCAGAGGAGCAACCTCTAAGCAGCTTTACCAGCAGGCAATGCAGGCTTGGCAGTCTTTCAGAGAAACTCCTAATCTAGATTGGTGTATATGCAATTCCCCACTGATTCCAGATGGCTCAAACACTGCAAGGGAGCAAGCAAACCCATCTTCTTACCTAATAAGACCTGGAGGCTTCCTATTTGCAAACTTTGCCCTTAACACACCAGACCCAGTTCTGTAAATCGATCATGGAACATCATTCCTCCTGCTCCCTTGACCACCGCAGTAATCTTCCCGACCCTGATATGGTGGGACCCGCAGCCCTGTTTTGCAACCCATGCCCACTTCTGAAAAAATTTTTAAATATACTCCCACACCCCACATATCCATCCATGCCCCAACTTGAGAATCACTATCTTTTGGGTGTCCCAAAGCCAAGATTTGTTGAGCTTTGCTTTCTGAGGTCTGAAAAACATTTTTAAGTGTTTGTTTTTCAAACAGAAAATAGTCACTGAAAAATGGGCATGCATCTCCAATGATTTACCCTCATGCCTCTGTCCCCTCCCACATGGAAGTCAGAGTGAGGATTCCAACCAAAAAGAGGTGTCGTCACCCATACACCAGTCCCCACCACAACCCTCTTCATGCTCCCTGTGCGCGTTCCCTGGGTCGGGTCATTGAAATAAGAGACTTGCTTCCCCTCGGTTAGGGAAGCCAATAATCTGAGATCAAGATGTCAGCCAGGCTAGTTCCTTCTAAAGGCTGTTTCAGGCTTCTCTCCCAGCTTGGGGTGTTGCTGGCAATCCTTGGGGGTTTTTGGTTTGTAGCACATCCCTCCAATTTCTGCCCCATCTTCACATGGCATCCTCCTCAATGTCCAAATTTCTCCCTTTGGTTTATTGGGTTAGGGGCCCACCGTGCTCCACTGTGATCTCACCTTAACTATATCAGCAATGACCCTATTTCCAAATTTGGTTCACACATGGAGATCCTGGCCATTGGACTTCAACAAAGGAACTGGGGAAACACTGCTTACCCCATAATATTCCCAGTTCACTATGACTAATTCCTATGAAGGAATTAAAAAGCCCAGGTTACAAAATTAAGTGGGCAGCACCAGATTTCAGGTGACGTCAGTGATTTGAGGGATGCCATACAGTTAGCGCGGCTCAGGACAGGTGGACCCAAACACAGTGCAGTATCAAGGTGCGTGGGGAGGCCACTGGTTAGGCAGACTGTGTCAGTTTCCACACTGAACTCTCCCAGCAAGGTGAGGTGGGAAAGGTAACATGGGTCCTTAAAGCTGCTGATGTCCTCCGTCTGGGGAGTTTGGCTAGAATCAGACTGGGGATAAAAGAGGTAATAAAAAACACCCCCCAAAATTCAAATCCCCAACTACCAACAGGAAAACTGAAGACAGGTTATATGCTGTCCTCGTCCAGCATCCTGGTGAGCCCCTCACAGATCCGGCGCAGGTGGGAGCAGTAGGGCTCAGCTGGGCCATAGAGCGTGGCCAGGAAGTCACAGTTGGCAAAATGGCTGAAGACATGGTTGATACGACCGTGGGACTTGGCAGTCAGGTGTGAGCCCACAGCCTGGTGCAGCAGGTCCCGGCACTCAAGGAGGGCAGTGGCCAGCACACGCCTGTCAAAGGTGAAGTCCACCTGGTGGAAGCTGACTACTGTCATGGCCAGGTGGCGTGCCCTCTGGCGGAAGCGTTGTAGGAGTGCCAGCTCCTCCCCACCCAACTGGCCACTACGGAGCAGGATGGCCAGTTTCACAGCCACCTTGACCAGGTTCTTGAGTACCTTCTGGGCCTCCTTGCGGCTGTGAGTGAACTCCTTGGTGGCGCGGTACAGCTCATCCAGCACCTCACTGCTCGTGTCATCGATGAACACGGCCACTGTTGCCTTGGACGCCACCTTGCTCAGGAGCTTTTTCTGGGCCTGCAGGGCCAGACTCTTGGTGCTGAAGGTATCCATCAGCCCTGCCTAGGAAAAACAGACCCCGTCTTAGTTCCATGACCCCTGAGCCACAAGGGGTTTGCCTATGTGGGCCACTTTTGTTTCCACTGTCTTCCCAAGCCCTTACCTGTTCCCTGGTGAACTCCTATACATCCCCCAAAGCTCTGACCCCCAACTCCTCACCTTTCTCTGGTGGACTTCTATACATCCCCCCAATGCCCTGGCCCCAAGCCCTGTCTCTTGCCCTAACAGATTCATCCCTCAGCTCAGCCTGGACATAACTCCTCCAGTAAGCCATCCATGAAAAAAACTGATGTTGAGACATCTCCTCTGGGCCCCACAGCACCCCAGGCATTCCCCATCACTGCTCTGCTTCCCTAGCTTTGCTTCCCCACTGGGGTGCCTCACAAGCCACAGCGGAGGCAACAAGCCTGATTCCATATATGCTATGTCCTTGGAGACTCTAGAAACATCTGCTGAATGAATAAGGGGAGCCCGAGACCCACCTCCAGCTCTCCCCTCAACCCCCGCCCTAGGCCTGCATAAGAATCCACTCCCACCCTGGCCCCAGGCGAGCAGACCAGGAATGCTCTGTGGGCGCCTATGCACAAAGCCCGTCTTTGTGGGAGCTCAGACCCCAGAAGTCCCAATCCTCCGCCACCCTCTCAGAGGTTAGGGCGGGCACCAGGATTACTGGAGCAGCCTTCCCTGCTCCCCACACCATAGGACCTCAGGGCTACAAAGGCCGGGGCCAGAGCTGGGGTGCCATTGACTAAGTACTGCATGGCAGGCCCTGAGCTGGCAGCATGTGCCTGTCTTGTCATTTCCACTAGGAACTGGGCTGTTTGCCCATTTTGCAAAAGAAAACACAAAGAGAGGGTGAGCTACTTCCCCAAGGCCACACAGGACAGTGACTGCCTGCCCCCAACCCCTTTGCATGTCTGACCTCTCCAACTTTCCAGCTGACAGCTGCAAGTCACCCTGAGTCCTGCAGAGTTCAGAGCTGAACCCCAGCAAAAAACCAGCCCCAATATCAGGGCCTGCTCCTGCCTCTGACCACTAGGCCAATCAACATAACTGCCCTGTGCCTCAGGTTCCTCATTTGCAAAATGGGAAAGATCAGAACTAACCCTGGGGCAGAAGCTTGTGGCCAACCCCGATGGCCACCAGGCTGCGGACTATTCCCTGGGCAAGAGCTGAACACCACCTGGGATTCTGCTATTCAAGTTCTAAGCCATCCAACAACCTGAATGTGAAGGCCTCTGTGAGCAGCAGTGTCAGGCTCGCCACTTGGCACAAGTACCTTTGCTCCCGGATTCCCTCCCACTAGTTTTTCTATCCCAGTGGTTCTTAACCTGGGTTCTATTGAACCCTAGGGGTTCGATGAGTCGGTCTCAGGGGTTCGGAGAAGCCTCTGCCGCGGAGGCCAGAATAAAGTAATACCGTAATTTGTTGTGAGTTCATGCACTTTGTTGGTTTTGTTCTTTGAGCAAGGTGATGTTCAGGCACGGCTCATTTTGTGCACCAGTAAAAAAACATATACCTATGTCTTGAATTCGGAAAAAAAACACGTATTTTATTTATCACTAAAGAAGGGTTCGGTGAATGCGCATATGAAACTGGTGGGTTCGGTACCTCAAAAAAGGTTAAGAACCACTGCTCTAGAACATTCTATTCCATTCATTTTACCTGGACTCTTCCTCCCATTACTCATCCTGTAAAGTGCTCATCCTTCAGTCTTAGCATCACTGTCACCTACTCCTGGAAGCCTTCCCAGATGTCCCAGGCTAGGCCAGGTGCCCCTTGGTTCCCACAGCACCCTAGGCATTCTCCATTGTGGCCCAAACACCGTGGTTTCCATGTCCATCTCCGTGGCCAAATGCACGTGCAGGGGCTGCATCTCCCTTGTTCACACCGCCTCCAGTGGCCAGGCCAGGACCTGGTACATAGCAGGTGGCCCATAAGTGTTGAATGCATAAGGGAAAGGGTGTCTGTAAACACTGGCAATGAGAGTGTTCTCCAAGGCCCTGGGCTCACTCTCCCATTTACAGATGGGCAAACTGGGGTTCAGAGATCATAGGTCTTTCTCTGAGTCCAGGGATGAGGTCCAAGCCTCTGAACCCCAAGGGCCAGTTCCTTCTGCCTATCTTGGTTACTGTGTGAGTTCAGGCAGGGCTCTGCCCCTCTCTGGGCCTTGACCTTACCATCTGCAAGTTCTGAGGTTGAGTGTGTTGGCTCTGGAGGGAGCTGGGCCTACTTACAAGCTTTGGGAAAGGCCTGGGCCCCCAGCAGCACCCCCCCCTTCCCAAGCCCAGAAGGAAACGGGGTGGGAGTGGAGGCAGCTGCGGCCTCCCTTCCCACCCTCCACACTCCTAGCCCCTCTGGCCAGTCCCCAGACCAGCTGCATGCCCCCCTCTTCCCTGATCCATTGTTCTGCCAGAAACGCCTCCATTCAAGCAGCCAGAGAGATGATTACTCTTCCGGGGGAGCAGGTCATAGACCAAAATAAACCCTGGCCTTCCTGCCTGCCTGCCTGCTGTGCTCACCCGGGTCTGAGAGCAAACAAGCTAGGAGATGGGCAGGCTGCGCCACATCAGCCCTTCTGAGTCAGGGCCTTCCCAGGAACTGCCCAGAGGTTCAGGGCTAGTGTCCCTGGCCACCAAGTGCCAGAACACCCCACTATCACTACAAGCCAAAGAAGAAGCCCACTAAAACTTTCGAGGCTCTGCCAGAATATTCATCCAGTTGCTCAATGAGCATTTAAGAAACACCAACAGGGCACCAGGTGCTGGGAACACAGCAATGACCAAAGGCGATATGGTCCCAGCTCTCCTGGGGATCCCTACTCTGTACATGCCTTGCCACCTCCTCATTACACAGTAACCTGGGTGCTCCAACACTGCCCTGAAATGGGACCTTGCAGACACTATCATCTACTTCAACCTACCAATTTAAAAGTTACATTAATAGATGGTGATAAAGGCCACCATCTGAGGGGATTGAGGGGATGGGATCTGGAATATTCTATGTTCTGTTCAATCTAGGTTCATACGAAAATAAAACATTGATTAGATGGCTCCACATCTCTGTGAATACACTAAAACCCAGCAAATTGTACTCTTTAAAAAGTGAATTTTATGGTATATGTGAAGTATATCTAAATAAAAGAATATCTAACATTTCTCCAAAGAAGATATGTGGTTAATAACCAGCTGAAAAGATCGTCAATATCTTTGACCACTAATGAAATGCAAGTCAAAACCATAATGATATATCATCTCACCCCCAACTGGACAGTGCTTACCGAAAAGACAGACAACATCGAGTGCTGGTTAGGATGTGGAGAAACTGGAACCCTCATACACCGACAGTATGAAAAATGGAAAATGGGCCTGACCTGTGGTGGCACAGTAGATAAAGTGTCAACCTGCAACACCTGAGGTCGCCAGTTCGAAACCCTGGGCTTGTCTGATCAAGGCACATATGGGAATTGATACTTCCTGCTCCTTCCCCCTTTCTCTCTTTCTTTCCTCTCTCTTCTCTCTCTCTAAAAATGAATAAAAGAAAAAGAAAAGAAAAATGGTGCAGCCACTGTGGAAAACAGTTTCGGCAGTTCCTCAGTTACCACATGACCCAGCTATCCCACTCATAAACTTCAACCCACAAGAAATGAAAACACACATCCACACAAAATCTCATACACGTGTTCATAGCAACACAATTCATATGGCCGAAATGTGGAAAGCACTCCAATGGACATCAACAAGTGAATAAACAAAATGTGGTCCACACACTGGAACATTACTCAGCCATGAAAATGAGTGAAGCGCTGATGCTACAATGTGGATGGACCTTGAACACATGATGCTCAGTAACAGAAGCCAGACACAAAAGGCCACAGAGTGTGCAACTCCATTTATGTGAAATGTACAGAACAGGCACATCCAGAGAGATAGGAAGTGGGTTGCCATGGGGCTTCTTTTTGGGGTTTTGTAATCTAAACACTTTAAAATGGTGAGTTTATATCTCATCAAGTGGAACACTTACTAGTATTAATTAAGAGTATATACTTATACATCTATGCAACTTACTATATATATTTTTATTTTTTATTTTTTTACAGAGTCAGAGAGAGGGATAGATAGGGACAGACAGGCAGGAACGGAGAGAGATGAGAAGCATCAATCATCAGTTTTTCATTGCGACACCTTAGTTGTTCATTGATTGCTTTCTCACGTGTGCCTTGACCGCGGGCCTTCAGCAGACCGAGCAACCCCTTGCTGGAGCCAGCGACCTTGGGTCCAAGCTGGCGAGGTTTTTGCTCAAGCCAGATGGGCCCGTGCTCAAGCTGGTGAGCTCGGGGTCTCGAACCTGGGTCCTCCGTATCCCAGTCCGACGCTCTATCCACTGCGCCACCGCCTGGTCAGGCGCAACTTACTATATTTTATACCTCGTTTTTATGTTAAACGAGTTTAAAAATTTTTAAAACAGGGACTGAGCAGCACACCGAGGCAGTCAGGAGGCGCGAGAGAACCAGCGGGGTCTGAGCTGACAGATATACTGTGGAGCCCGGCGGCCAGCCAGCGGGTGGACAAGAGCAGGGCGCAGCCATGATCACATCAGCCGGGAAAAGCTGAGTGAACAATCAATTAGAAGAAAGAAAAACTATTTATGCACATTCCAGTGGTTCCAGGTTCTGCTTTAGCATGGGACATAGAGCTGCCGGGATCTGAAAGCACAGCACACTGCACTGTTCCATGTTTCTCCATCCTAACCAGGGCTCATTGGCTGGGCTTTCCCCTTCTGTGGCTGCCATGGAAATGTAGTGATTATGCTGAATTTGTCAAGATAGAAGTGGAATTACAATATTACAAACTGGAACACCAGGTTTGCCTTAAAAGTCTTTTGCCAATAATAATATTTCATCAGAAGGAGTAAGTCCATTTGGGGGACTAACTGTTCTCAATATCTGCTGTACACCTACCACAGCAGAAAAATTTGATACAGTGGCAAAGGTTACTGTGTATATCATGCAGAGACTATAGACCTTAGGATTGGTGGGACCGGTGAACTTCCTGATGTCGCAATTACACCGGAGAGCCTGACCAGGCTGTGGTGCACTGAATAGAGTGTTGGACTGGGATGCGGAGGATCCAGGTTCGAGACCCCGAGCTCACCAGCTTGAGTGCGGGCCCATCTGGGTGAACAAAAGCTCAGATTGGACCCAAGGTTGCTGGCTCTAGCGGGGAGTTGCTCGGTCCGCTGAAGGCCCACAGTCAAGGCACATCTCAGAAAGCAGTCAATGAACAACTAAGGTGTCACAACGGCAATGAAGGACTGATGATTGATGATTCTCACCTCTCTTTGTTCCTGTCTGTCTATCCCTATCTCTCTCTCTCTCTCTCTCTCTCTGACTCTCTCTTTGTTTCTGTAAAAAAAAAAAGAAAGAAAAAAAAATTAAAAACAGGGTATTGTCCAAATTATAATACAGACAGAAAACAAAAGGATTCCATAAGTTGAGATTTATAAATCACTTCCACATTGACAGGCACTTAGTAGCTCAAGAGATGTTTAAAAAGAATTTCTCCCCTGCTCTGGCCAGTTGGCTCAGTGGTAGAACATCAGCCTGGCATGTGGATTTCCTAGGTTCAATTCCCAGTCAGGGCACACAGAAAAAATGACCATCTGCTTCTCCACTCCTTACCCTCCCCCTTTTCTCCCACTCTTTCTCTCTCCCTCTCCAGCAACCATAGCTCAATTGGTTCAAGCACACTGCCCCAGGTGATGGCTTCCTGGAGCCTCCCCTCAGGTGCTAAAAATAGTTCATTTGCAAGCATGGCTTCAGATGGGCAGAGCATTTGCCTCAGACAGGGGTTGCTGGGTGGATTCCAGTCCGGACACAGGTGGGAGTCTGTCTCTATCTCCCTTCCTCTCACTTGGAAAAGAAAAAAAAAAAAAAAAAATTTCCCTTCTTAAAAGCTCAAGCTCACTGCAGTTGACAATGGAGCAAATCTATAAGAGATTTCACCCACATGGTGAACATATCGCTATAAATTTCTGTCAAAAAAGAGCTACATCTCCCCTTGATTTACCCAGAAATATTCACTGAATATTAAAACGGTGCAAAACCCCCCTACTTATCAGCTTGTGTTTTTGGCAGGACATTAGGAAGTGGAAGCCCAGGGCTGCCCTGAGCATGGCTGGACACCTAATGTCCCTGGTCCCTGCCCCCAAACACCAGAACATCCTGCTATTATAAGAAGCAAAAAAAAAGAAGCCCTCCAAATTTCCAAAACGGTCCCTAAGAGATGTCCATACTGGAAGGAGGTGCCAGAAACCAAAGAACATGGAAATAAACAGGATAATTTCAGGGAGAGATAAGGACTATGGGGGCAGGGAAGGGAGCGACAGCCAGGAACAGGCAGGTGACTTGGGCTGGGGTGGTCAGGAAGGCCTCTTTGAGGTAGAGCCCCTAGAGCTGGGACTGAAAGGACAAAGTCTGGGGGAAGGTTGAGCCAGGCAAAAGGAATAGCCCATACAAAGGCCCTGGGGCAGGACTATGCCTGGCATGTTGGAGAAGCAGCAAGAGGGCCACAGACCCAATTACAACTTCTCAAAGACCACTGACTGTATCATCCCACACTGGCTCCAGACAAACCGCACGCTCCTAGCTTTCCCATCTGTGAAATGGGTGTTCACACACAGAGTAGCTCTGTCAACTCCTGCCCTGCCCCCAGAACACTGGTGCCCGGTCCACACCTTGGACTTTCACCCTCTGCCAACCTCATTTCATGTTCTGGACGCCAACTTTTGTCCCCATTCCCATTTTCGATACTCCAACTCCCACTATTCCTGGGTGTCACTCCCCATTCCCCTCTTCTTCCAGCCCCTGCAACCTCTAACCCACTTTCTGTCCCTATGAATGCGCCTGCTCTCGACATTTCACATAAACAGTCACACACTATGTGGTCTTTTGTTCTGCTTCTCTCATTGAGCATCGATCGTGTTTTCAAGGTCCATCCACATTGTAGTGAGTGAATAATTCCATACCTTTGTTTCAAATGTAATGTATTAAACTCTAAGTTCAAAGTCTGCCATTTTTAATAATGACAAAATTATTAAATGGCAAAAATTCCTGAAAACACAGCAAATGACTGTTGTGAGCTAGGGTGAGACAGCACCTGCATGCCACTGGTCCACGGGCAGCCTGCCCTACCACATGAATTCTTCATGCCCCATACAAAGGGTGTCAATAATTGATGGACCGCTCGGCAGGTCCTAGCCAGCCACTCCTTCTCTCATCTCTCAGCCCTGGCTGCAATGGCCCAGGATGGCCTCAGGGGACCCCAGGCCTCTGCCCACTGTGGCAAATTACCCCACAGTCCTCGTCGCCCCACAGTATCAGGCACCCATTAAGCTACATTAAGCTCTTTATTAACCATCACTCAGACTGCTCAGTCAGTGACCATTTTAGATATGGCCACGGGAGAAGGGAATCTGCTTGTGTGAGGTGGAGACACCAGTGGTTATCAAACTGGGTTTTCTAGAGTCCTTGGGGGCCACCCCAAGGACAGGCATGGTCTGGCCACCTTCCAGGCTGCAGTGGGCGCCAGGACACTTCCAACTGTGATCAAATGTCCACTGAAGAGAGTTTGGGGGCCAAACATGAATGTTGGGATAACACTGCCAAATCCCATGTAAGGAATGACAGAACAGGCTGGAGCTCAGGCTAAGCAAAAGATGTATAACAGTAAGTGGATGCTCAGGGTCATATGGCAGGAATGGGGATGCAGCCCCTAAGGGAGTCCTGGCTCCACCCAGTTCTCACCTACCCACTGCCTCAGTGTTGGTCCTCTGTATCCCGTGTTGTTCTTCCGGTGGGAGCCACCAGAGGGTGCCTTTGAGCACCTAAATCAGGTCCCATCCCTCTACTCATAGCTCTCCAGGGCTATCCACCTCCCTCTGGGAGGCCCACATGGCTCTACAAGATTTGCCCCTGTCCCCTTCCTGCCCTCACCTCCTCTCTCTCTTCCCCTCACTCACTTTGCTCCAACCACAAGGGCCTCCTCCCTGCTCCTCCAACACACCAGGCAAGGTCCTGCCCCAGGGCCATTGCACAGTCTGTGCCCGCTGCCTGGAATGCCCTTCCCCCTCAGCTCTCTGCATAGCTATTTCTTTCTTGTCATTCAGGGATTAGATCAAAAGTCACCTCCTCAGGAGGCCCTCTCAGAACCCCCATCTAAACTAACTTCCCCAACCATCTGACTCTGTTATCTTCATGCAGTTACAAGTGTAATGATTTTTCTGGATGAAAGTAAATCTCTTCCAACCCCCTAGCATAGCTCACAGTAGGTGCTCAGAACTGATTGAATGAATAAATTACCTCTAAGAGGGTCACAGAGATCTTGTTCAAGGGCCCCACTGTTGAGCCAGGAACACTGAGACCCAGAGACTGACAGAGTTATCCCAAAGTTACAGAGTAGCATGGCATGAGGCCCTCTGGAGGGAGGCTCTGCCAGGTGGGCACTCTCAACCTCCGCCACCCCATTAGACATAAGGGGAAACTGAGGCCTGGGAGACAAACCCATAAAAGATCTTAAGGACTTATTCTGAGGTCCCTCTGTGAATGCTCAGGAGGGTGGGATTCCAGGGGAGTTTGTCTCAAGGGGAGGTATGAGGAGGACCCTAAAGAAGGTGTGCACACTGTGGAACTAGGCCAAGTTCTGCCAGCTCCAGGCTCCCACCTCTCTGTGTGTAACACCTGGGCCTGAACCCAGACAAGCATGGGTCATTATTCAGTAAATGCCTCTGGGTAAGCCTGTTTTCATGCCAACAGAGTTTTTCCTAAGCACCTTCTGTGGCCCCATTTGACAGACAGAGAAACTGAAGCCTCCTAAATGTATTTAATCAGATCACTAAGCAACCCAAAGGCCCTTACCAGCCCAGGCCTCAGATGAGGAAACTGAGGCTCAGGGCCTCAGATATGCCCAAGGCCACACTGTAGGAGAGGACACCCGGTGCCACAAATCTACTTGACTAATCTCTTCTCTTAGGGACCCCCTGTCCCACTCCCCACCAGAGTAGGATGCAAGGTCCTCATGGGTCTGGGCACTCACCTACCACTGATGTCCCAAGCCACCAGGCCTGCCAAGGGAGAGAAGCACACAGACCAGGTGTTTGTGTGCTGGGGCTACAGGTCTTTGTTCTGGTTTCCATAGGTACAGCGTCCCTGGGCTGGCTCCTCCTCCACCCTTCCCAGCTGCCCAGCCCTTGCTTGGCAATCCTTTGGCTGGCTCATCCAGGCAACTTGCTATGTTTTAAAGTTGACATCGTGGACTTGGCCTGGTGGTGGAAGAACCTGGGCAAGACCATGCCTAGTGTGTGCACACAGAGGCTGGTGTGGCTGGAGCACAGTGAGCAAGAGGGAGAATGGGAGGAGATATGTAGGACCCACATTTCTGCATTTAATCCAGGAAGCAGCACATACATCAAGGGAGTTATGTTCCTCCCATTATACAGACAGGAAACTGAGGCTGGTAGAATTGAATCACCTGTTCAAGGTACCATGGTGAGTGGCAGAAGGGAAACCCAGGTTTGTCAAATTCCAAGATCTGAACTCCCCAGCCACTTGCTGAAGTGCCCTCACCCATCTGCTGTCCCTTGGGACCTTCACCTTCCTCAGCTGGGCTCACCTTCCCCAACTGGGCTCAAACAAGCCTATTTACACCTGGACTGCCCCTGCTCCAGAAGGGCCCCCAGGACAGAGGAGGTGGTGATGATGGCAGATCTGGTCAGCACACCTACCAATTATCTCAGCAAGTGACAGACCCAGTTCAGAGAGGGGAAAACAGAGGCCAAAGCTTCAGGCCACTGGGGAGCGCCTAGGTAGCCAGTCTGGGCGATCCTGGCCTTCTTCTCCCAGCAGCCTGGACACGCTGGAAGCCACACTCATTTCCACCTCAACGCCTGTGGCTGGGCTGCCCACCACCTGGAATGCCCTCCTGACTCTGGAATCTGGCCCTCGCGCCTGGCGCCCTGCATGGTGAAAGGGGCAGAGTCCGTCAGAGTCCCCACGGAAGGCGGGGGGGGGGGGGGGGCTCTCTGGTCCCAGAGCACCGTCCCATGCCAGCAGGAGCAGTTCGGACCCACAGTGCCTTCCCTTAACCCATAGAGCAAGAGAGTGTCAGAGAGAGGGGAAGGGAGAAAAGGAGAGGGAAGGGGAAACTGGCAGGAATACAGGTGGACGGGGTGGAGAGGTTTGCAGGGCCAGCGGGGGCGACAGAGATATAGACCGCGGCCAAGTGGCCCCCGAAATGCGACGAGATGGGAGGCGCCCGGCATCGCTCTCTCACCTGCCTTTTGGGGCCCGTTGTGGGTCCAACCGTCTGGATTCCGTCCCACCGCCTACAAGGGGCCGCTGAGCCGGCCGCAGGACTCGCGCTTGATAACCACGCGGGGCGGGGCGGGAAGCTCTGTCCCGCCCCCTCATTGCTCCGCTCACGCCCTGCGGGCCAGCCTGGAAAGAACCGAAGAGGCCGGATAAGGAGGGTGGGCCAAGGACATTGGTCCAGCCAATGGAAGTGCGGCGGTGTATGAAGAAGCCAATAGGAGCAGGTTACCGCCGCGGGAGGGGCGGGGCCCGGGGCCGGGCCAGGCGGCTCCGGGGATTCCTCCGGAATCGCGAAAGGAGCCGGATGCTGGGGGCGCCGCAGGCCAGGGGCCCATCCGAAGAAAGGGGAGGTAGCGGAGATAGGCAAAAACAGAGAAACACAAGGGAAGAGAGGAAGACACAGAAAGCCAAAAAGAAAAAGAGATTAACCGTGCAGTTCTGTACAGGCTCCTTCCTCCTTCCTCCCTCTAGAACTCAGTTTACCCATCTAGGTAATAGAAAATTTGGTAGAAGCTTGTTTGTTTTTTTTCAATAATTTTTTTCCCCAGGGACAGAGAGTCAGAGAGAGGGATAGATAGGGACAGACAGGAACGGAGAGAGGTGAGAAACATCAATCATTAGTTTTTTGTTGCCTTGCAACACCTTAGTTCATTGATTGCTTTCTCACATGGCCTTGACCGCGGGCCTTCAGCAGACCGAGCAACCCTTTGCTGGAGCCAACGACCTTGGGTCCAAGCTGAGGAGCTTTTGCTCAAGCCAGATGGGCCCGCGCTCAAGCTGGCAAGCTCGGGGTCTGGAACCTGGGTCTTCCACATCCCAGCTCGACGCTCTATCCACTGCGCCACCGCCTGGTCAAAAGCAGAAGCTATTTTCTTAAAGTACCACCTTTTTACAACAGAATCGCCTGGGAGCCCCTTAAAAATGCAAATTCCGACTGAATCTGACCCAGTGTTGAAGATAGGTCTTATTGAGCTGCTGATAAATTCTCAGGATGAAGTCTGAGGCAATCCCAGGGTGGCCAGGTCCAGGAGATCCCACCAGGGAACTTCCAGATCCAGCCTCAATTTCCGTGGGAATGAGCCTCCTGGCAGCCAACAGGTGGGGCTGTGGGCCAGCTGCCCCCCAACCCCCTCCAGAGGATGCAGCTGTGAGTACTGGGAACTAAGCCCAGGATTAGCTCCCAGCTTCCCTGCTGCTCCATTTCCAACCTGGGGTCCCAATTGCTGCTAGAGCCAAGGGAGGCCAGAGCAGGCAGGACAACAAATGTTTGGTGAGTGCCTAGTCCTGGTCTGCACATGGGGGACACACAACCCTGGCACAGACATCATTAGGCCCAAATGAATGAAATATCTCTTTATCTGGTTTTGGAGGGGGAAACTGAGGCCCAGAGAGGGGAAGTGAATTGCCTGAGGACATGCAGGCACAAGTGGCAAGGCCATGATGCAGAACCCAGGACTACTCATCCAACCTCTTCCCACCCACAGCTAGGTCCCACTCTCTCTAGTCCATGGTTTCTCATCCTCAGCACTATTGACATATGGGGCAGGTAATTCCTGCTTGTGAAGGTGGAGGGGGCATCCTGTGCACCATGGAATGTTGAATAGCATCCCTGGCTTCTGCCCACTCAAAGCCAAAGTAACCCCAAGTCTTGACAACCAGAAATGTCTCCAGTCATTGCCGAGTATTCCCTGGGGGCCTGGTTGAGCCCTAGATCCATCTCTTCATGTCTCTGAGTCTCAAATTATGGAGACCCCCTTCTTTAGATCAGGGTAGCTAATGGTGTCACAGAGGCAGTTTTTAATTGATTTTTAGAGAGAGAGAAGGGATGGACGGGGGAGGAAGGCAAAGAACAGAAAGCATAAACTTGTAGTTGCTTCGTGCCTTCACTGGGCAAGTCCAGGGCCTTAAACCAGCGACTTCAGCATTCCAGGTCAACGCTTCATCCACTGCTCCTCCACAGGAAGAGGGAGATATTCTTAGCACCTCATTAAAACCACAATAGATTGTGTCCTGGCTGCTTAGCTCAGTTGGTTAGAGCATCCCCCTGAAGGGTGGAGGTTGCCAGTTCGATCCCTGGTCAGGGCACATACAGGAATAGATTGATGTTCCTCTCTCTCTCTTTTTCTCTCTCTCACTAAAATCAATAAAATAAACATTTAGCCTGACCTGTGGTGGCACAGTGGATAAAGCATCAACCTGGAATTCTGAGGTTGCCGGTACAAAACCCTGGGTTTACCTGGTCAAGGCACATATGGGAGTTGATGCTTCCTGCTCCCCCCCTTATCTCTCCTCTTTCTCTCTCCTCTCTAAAAATGAATAAATTTTAAAATAAAATAAATTAATTAAAAGAAAAGGAAAGAAACATTAAAAAAAAAAAAAGAAACCACAGCAGGTTGTTTCGATGAGTGCTGCACGGGCATGGGCAGGTATGGAGTGTGACCGAGGTGGGTTCAATCCCACCTTTGCCAGTATCTACCTGTGTTCATCTCTCCAAACCTCAGTTTTCCACATCTGTGACATGAGAATAACAAAGCCTAAATGTCCACAAATAAGACAAGGAATAAAAAGTGCTCAAAGGGATGTGTAGGAATTAGAACTTTTGAACACGGATGGTAGGAATGTAAAATGGTGCAGCCACTGTGGAAAGTTCAGTGGTTCTTCAAAAAGTTAATGATAGAATTACCATATGACTGAGCAATTTTACTCCTAGGTATCTACGCAATGAATTTGAAAGTAGGGACACAAACAGATCGTTGTACAACAATATTCATAGCCTCATTATTCACAATAGTCAAAAGGTGGAAGCAACCCGTGTCCATCATCAGATGACAGATAAACACAATATGGTCCATCCAGACAATGGAATAGTATTCAGCCATTAGAATAAAGAAAATTCTGTCACCTCTTTCAATGTGGATAAAACTTGAGGACCTGATTATGCTCAGTGAAATAAGCCAGACACAAAAGGACAAATACTGTGTGATTCTTCTATACATGGGAAATCCCCAGAGGAGTCAAATTCATAGAGACAGAAAGTAGATGGTGAAAACCAGTGACGGAGGAAAAGGGATAAGGAGGTAGTGTGTAATGGAGACAAAGATTCAATTTGGGAAGATGAGAACTTTCTGGAGATGGAGGTGGTGACAATTGCACAACAATTTGAATGTATTTAATGCCACTGAACTGTACACTTAAAATGGTTAAAGTGGTGAACATTATGTTATCTATTTACCACAATTTTATAATGAATAATGTAATATATAATAACACTGATAGGTGAATTGCATGGCATATGAATTATGTCTTGCCTGACCTGTGGTGGCATAGTAGATAAAGCACTGACCTGGAATGCTGAGATCACTGGTTCAAAACCCCAGGCATGCCTGGTCAAGGCACATAAAAGGAGCAACTACTGACCCTGGCCAGTTGGCTCAGTGGTAGAGCATCGGTCTGTCGTGTGGATGTCTTGGGTTCAATTCCCAGTTAGGGCACACAGAAGAGACATTCATCTGCTTCTCCACCCCTCCCCCTCTTGCTTCTCTCTCACTATCTCTCTCTTCTCCTCCTGCAGCCATGTCTCAATTGGAGCAAATTGGACCCAGGCACTGAGGATGGCTCCATGGCTTCCTCCTCAGGCACAGAGAAACTTAGTTGCTGAGCAATGGTGCAATGCTCCAGATGAGCAGAGCATCGCGCCCTTGACGGGTGGATCCTGGCCAAGGCACATGTCTGTCTCTGCCTCCACTCCTCTCACTGAATAGAAAAAAAAGAAGCAACTACAATGAGTTGATGCTTCCTGCTCCTCCCCACCCTCTTTCTCTCTCTCTCTCTCTCCTCTCTCTGAAATCAATAATTAAAATCTTTAGAAAATAAAATAAAGTAAATGAGGTTTATCTAGTTTCCCTCTATTTAAAAGAAAAGAATTATGTCTCAATAAAACTGTTTTTTTTAAAAAAATTTAGAAAGTGCCCAGCAGTTCATCTGGTATAATAGCAACAATAGTATAGCTTATATTTATTGAACATCTATTATGGGCCTGTCACTCTTAGCACTTTACATAAATTAACTCACCGAGTCCTCACAGCAACCATGCTAAGATCTACAAGTGTTCCATCTCACAGATGATGAAACTGAGGCTCAACGGAAGCAAGCGACCTGTCCCAGGTTACTCAGCCAGGTCGTTACAGAGACGTATTAGAACTAGGGACAGTCTGAGTTGGGTATAATGTGTACGGTTCTTCTGAGTGGCCTGGACATCCTTAGGGTTGCCCCAGCTGGCCAAGAGGATAGGGGTGCTCCTGAACTTGGTGAGAACAGACCAGTGGGCTCTTTCTGGGGTCAGGGGCTCAACTGAATTGGAGCTCAGCCCTGGTTTCAGAGACGTGGCTGTACCGATTCCGGTCGTGTGCAGCAGGGGGCGTGCGTTGCCCACATACGGCCCAGCAGCGCCTTCTCTCTCCCTGAAATGGGAGGCCGAAGCGGGCGGGATCTGTGTGCGCCGAAGGGCCCCAGGTCCAAGTCACCAGACCCTAGATTCATCCAGCGTCACCTGCACCCCAAAATCAGGCGTTGCACCCTGCGGGCTGTGTAACCCAGAGAAAGCAGTCGTCCCTGCTTATTGGGACCTCTGTGGTGGAGAAGAGGATCAGGTAGAGGAGAGCCTCTCCCCGCCCCCCCCCCCCCAGCCTCCAGGCAAGGGACGCCTGGAGGCTTCCCCACTGCTCAGGCGCTTTGGGGGACCGGTGGTGACGGTGACAATAACACCTCCCTCCCGCACCCCAAGCCCAGGTGTAACTCCCACATGTCCACGATCCATCTGTACCCAGCCCATCTTGTCTGTGGAGCGAGAAATCTCCCAAGGCCCCTTAAGAAAGGGAGTGAGTGGGGCCTGACCTGTGGTGGCGCAGTGGATAAAGCCATCGACCTGGGAACACTGAGGTCGCCAGTTCAAAACCCTGCACTGGTTCAGTCAAGGCATATATGGGAGTTGATGCTTCCAGCTCCTCCCCCCTTTCTCTCTTTCTCTCTTTCTCTCTCTCTCTCTCTCTGTGTCTCCTCTCTAAAATGAATAAAATAAAATAAAATAAAGAAAGGGAATGGGTGGGTAGACCCAGAGGGGGACAGAATGATGGGGGTCAAAACTTGCTGGAGTCCCCACAGCGTAGGCCAGGCCAGGAGGTCTCACAGAACTTTCCCAAGGGCACTGAGGGGTTCGAGGCTGTCATCATCTCTGTGGTCAGGGTCACAGGTCCTGAGCGACCTCTCTCCTCCCCTCCACTAACAGGGAAGCAGAAGGAAAGTGGGTTGGAAAGTCATAAAACAACTCAGTCTTTTGCCTCTGTTGCCCTGGTATCTCCATCTTCTCTGCTGAGCCAAGGAGCAGGTTGGCCTCAGCAGGAGGATGTATTTACAATTGCAGCCACCTGCTGGCTGCCTGAGTGTGGGAGGTGCATCTGTGGAGATCAACTCCAGTTGTGGACCTGTATGCACGCGTTTATGTGGCTGTATGCGATTGGAGAGGGTATGGCCTGATCTGCTGCTACCTCAAAGTAGTAGTAAGCCCCACATTCCTGTCAGGAGGAAACTTCACTCTTTGGAGCCTCAATTTCTTCATCTGAAAAATGGGTGCATTCACAGCACCAGATTCAAAGATTTGTAAAACTCTGAGGACACAGTCGACTCAGCAGAGGCCCGACACAATGCACAGCCAAGTCAGGGCTGTGATGGGGAGCACACAGGCAGCTGTGGGAGCCCAGACTACTCACAAACCCAGCCTGGGGACCCAGGGAGACTTCCAGGGGAAGGTGACAACAGAGCTAAAACTTTAAGAAAGAGCAGGAGTCAGCCTGACCTGTGGTGGCACAGTGGATCAAGCATCGACCTGGAACGCTGAGATCGCTGGTTCAAAACCCTGGGCTTGCCTGGTCAAGGCACATATGAGAGTTGATGCTTCCTGCTCCTCCCCCTTCTCTCTTTCTCTCTCTCTGTCTCTCTTCTCTAAAATGAAGAAATAAAAAATAATTAAAAAAAAAAAGAGCAGGAGTCAACCATGAGAAGAAGCAAGCAGGAAGGCCCTTTCTGTTGGCTTGCTGACCTTGGTCAAATCATGAGACAGCTCTGCGCCTATGTCCTAGTCTTTAAGTCAGACTCCTGATACCCATCTCGCAGGCTGCTGTGAAGACTGGCTGAGAGGATGCGGGAGAGTGCTGAACCCAGCATGGGAGCCCAGCTCACGCTGGTTATCATTATTTTGTGTTTGTTTGTGTGTGTGTGTGTGTGTGTGTGTGTGTGTGTGTGTGTGTGTTTCCTGCCCCCAGGAGCCCCAGGCTATGGAAGGAGGCATAAGAATTCTGTGAAAGGACTGAAGTGTTAAATGAAAGGTGCCCCAGGCAGGAGAGAAGGTACAGAGGTTAGGAAGCTCTGGGGGCTGAAAGGAACAGTGTGTCTTGATCAGACCACAGGAACCCTCAGAACATTTCCAGAGGCTGAATACGAAATTTCCAGATTTCATCCTGAGGCAATGGGGAGCCATGGAGTGTGTTAGAGCCAAGAAGAGATTAGTGTATTTGGAAAATCCCTGTAGGGACCAGCATGGGATGGGCAGTAGTAGGCAGGACTGAAGCTGAAAGGTCATGGAGGAGGGGTATGGCGAAGCACAGGGGATGTCCTGGGATGCCCTGTCCCAACTGCTCCCAGGAGTAATAGAAAAAGCTATTGGGGGTCCTGAGCAGGGTAGATGCAGGCAGAGCCAGAGTGTGGGGGATCAGGCTGAGCTACCTTTCCCTGGGGGAGATAATTGGGTGGGGACAGTTCATGGGTCACTGACAAGGTGCAGAATCTAACTGTTTGAGAATGTGACCAGAGTTGAGGACAAGGGAAGTGCAAAGAGAGGGTGAAGGCCAGAGTTAGGGACAGAGTTGGTGCTGAGCTACTGTTTTGGCTGTGACTTCCCACCCTTCTAGCCCAGGTTCTGCGGATCCCACAGCCTCCAATCTCTCCAAATGATCCCATCTCTTCTGGGTCCCTTTGGGCCACTTGCTTCCCTCTGGGGCTGTGTCATTGCCACCACCAAAGGAGCTGCATTCCTCCAGGGCCCAGACTGGCCCTGTTCAGGGACAGGCTGAGAAACTCCCAAGGTCCTCGCTCCTTGCTCAGATCAACACCTGCTCCAAAGCCTGCAGAGGCTCTAACAGGCTCCCCAGACCCATCCTGGAGTGCCCACTTGCCACTTCACCCTCACTCTGGACCAAGTGTCCTCGTTTCTCAAGGATGCAGAACCACACCTTTGGTTAGCTGTTCCCTCCACCCTCAGCACCTGCTTGCACTCCCTCGCTCAGCTGGGAGATTCCTCCATGAGGGAGCAAGTCCAGCTCCTGGATCACACCGTTTCTGGCTTGGGCCCGACTGATGACTTTCTGTCCATCTGCCTCAGTTTCTTCTATCCATCAACTGGAACTAATCGTCCCCACCATGCTGAATTGTGGGGGATCATGGGACTGGGTGGATCGACCCGTGTGGACTATTACTACCACCTGTCCAAAGGCACCACCAGTCCCTGAGAACCCAGGCGAGGAATTCAGGGCTCTGGCCTGTCCCATCATGGGCACCTCCCCACGTACTCATGCATCCCGCATATATTTAGTGAGTGATTCTTTTACTAAGCACTGTTCCAGGCACTGAGGACCCATCAGGGAACATAACAGATAAAATGCATCCCTTCATGGAGCTGATTTTCCAGTAAAGCATAAAACAGAAACTATGCAAATTATTTTTAAATTACAGTTGTGTTGCCTGGCCTGTGTTGGCACAGTGGATAAAGCAGCAACGAACGCTGAGGTGGCTGATTTGAAATCCCGGGCTTGCCCTCTCAAGGCACATACGAGAAGAACTCCAGTACTATGAGCTGATGCTTCCCACTCCTCTCCCCACCCCATTTCTCTCTCTCTAAAAAATAAAAAATTAATCAATAACAAATCTTTAAAATTACAATTGTGCAATTCTAAAGGCCAGTGGACACTCAGATCACAGGATCCTGGGTTGGATGCTGGAACAGAAAAAAGGACATTAGCAGAAAAAATAGGAGACATCCATACTGGGCGTTGGGATTCAAACCTACACCTGCTGCTCTCCCTGTGCAGCTTGGTGCTTTCCTTCATCCTTAGTGCTTTTCTTTACCCTTCTGTTGTCTTCTCTGACTACCCTTCCCTCCATAGCTCAGTCGGGTCAGCCTCTCTGGGGTCCATATTTTCCTAAGATCCTCCCCCAACCAGGTTCCTGAAAGTATCCAGAGGGTTAAGGCAATCCAGGAGGGTTTCCTGAAGGAGGGAGCTGCTAGGCAGCAAGGTGTACTGAAGATTACACCCAATGGCCTGGGATGTCTTAGTTGGTATGCTCATCCTCACTATTCTGGGAGGCACAGGACCTAGGTGGGAAATCCGTTTTCTCTGCCGTCCTCACACCTGCCTATCTGTTCTGATTACTTCACCTGGGTCTGAGCAGGGGGTGCTGCTGACCTCATCCTCCCAAGTTGGAGGATGTGTTAGCTGAACCTTGACATGATAAAATAATAACTCATTACTCCCATACCTGGTCAGAATCTGGGCAACAGCATCTTCTACACAATGTCTCAGGGTCCCTGCTGCAGCCCTTTTAGGAAAATATTGTTACAGGACCCATTAAGCAGATGAAAAAACTTAGCCCAGACAAGGAATTCACTTGTCTTGGGACACACAGTGAATAAGAGACAGAACAGGGACTGGTCACCACTCAGCCACTGACCTCTTCCTTCAATTCATTCTCTAGAGGGTGCCTGTGAGCACTTGGGTTGTCAGGTCCCCCCTGCCACCCACATCCCTCCTGGCAAAAGCCCAAATCCTCCACACAAGGTCCTGCAGAACCTGTCCCCATTCCCTCCCTGCCTTAAACTCCTCCCTCGGTCCCCTCGCTCACTATTCCAGACATATGGGCATCCTTAATGTTCCTTCAATACGCTAGGCACAGTCCTGCCCCAGGGCTTTTGCACAAGCTGTTCCCTCTGTCTGGGTTCCTGTTTCCTTAAAATCAGCTGAAAGTGAGGAGTGTGGAGGAAGAGGTTCCTGCTCACAGATGGGTGAGGGGGTGGAGATGATGGAATGCCTTCTGCTCCCTTCACCTCTCCCCTTCAGCCCACCCAGCGGGAAGTCCTTACCTGGACCTCTGTTCCCCATCTATAAAATAAACAGGTAACATTTCCCATTTCCTAAATCTATGCCAATTGTTTCTTACAATTTCCATTTCCCCCATATCCATAACTGTTTAGTATTTCCTCTTAACCTGCTCATGTTTGGAACATCAATAAATGTATTATATTTTTAGAGTATTTTTTATTTTAAATCACAAAGGTGAAAAAGTCAGTGTCTCTTGCCACAATAGAAGGTAATTGAGACTACAATTTAATCTGAATCTCACTGGCTACTGCTGCCTTCAGAAGCACTGATCTGATGGCATGTAGTGGGATTAGCAGATGGAAAAACTGTTACAGACCCCCCCCCCGCAACTCCCAACTGAGACTTGAAAAAGATGAAAACAACATTTAAGAAGAGTCTCTTTGCAACTGGAGCTCAATGTCATTTCCTACCACACTGAGCACCCCATGTTACTGCTAAACTAGAAGCACACAATACTTTGGGGGATGTTGCTCACAGATTCAAGGACCAGGTGCTAAGACTTTACCCCCAAGCAGTGTTTCCCATTCATCTCTCTCACTATGCTCCACAGAGGCAAGGATATTGTCTACCTTGTTCCCTATTGTGTCTTCGGCAGCTAGAACACCTCGGCATACAATAGGCACTCAATAAGTGTTTGTAGAATGAATGAATATGCCTATGTTAGCATTTCCTTGCACTTGGCAGAATAATGACCTTACCCCAAAAGATGTCATGTCCAAATCTCCAGAACCTGTGCACCTGTCACCTCACATAGCAAAAGTGACTTTGGAAATGTGATTAAGGTAAGAATCTTGAGATAGGGAGGTGGTCCTGGATTGTCTGGGTGAGCTCAGTGTCATCACAAGGGTTCTTACAAAAGGGGGGCAGGAGCACCAGCATCTGAGATGTGACAACAGAAGCCAAGAACCACAGAAATACCATTTGAGAAAGACTTGATCAACCTCTTTTGACTTTGAAATAGAGAAAGAGACCAGACCATGGATCAAGGAAAGCAAGAAGCCTCTAGAAGCTGAAAAAGCAAAGAAATGGGATTTAGCCCTGGAGCCTCCAGAAGGACTGCAATACTACTGACATCTGATTTTAGTTCAGGGGAGCTCAAGATGGAAACCAGTGGGGAGAGTGGAGGGGTCAGTACCCTGGAGAGCTCCCTTCTAGCCCCGATGCCCAATTCGTATTTACGTAGTGCCTACTGTGTGCCAAGCACTGTTCTGGGCTCTGGGGATGCTGCAGTGGAGAAAACAGACAAAAATCCCTGCCCTCCTGGAAACTGGCATTTCAATGAGGAAGTTGCACAATAAAGACCAAATGAAATGCATAATATAATTGCAGGTGTAAATTCTCTTATCATGACTGGTTGGGTAACTCAGTTGATTAGAGCTTTGTCCCAATGCTCCAAGATTGAAGGTTCAGTCCCTAGTCAGGGCACATACAAGAATCAACCAATGAGGCCCTAGTTTGGTAGCTCAGATGGTTAGAGCATCGTCCTGACATGCTAAGGTTGTGGATTTGATCCCCTGTCAGGGCACATATAAGGAAGGATCAACCAACGAATGCATAAATAAGTGGAACAACAAATCAATGTTCTCTCTCCCTTCCTCTCTTTCTCTCAAATCAGTTTAAAAAATTTTTTAAATGAAGCAGGTTACCAAAGAAACAGGTTGTTCATAAAGACATCACTGAGGAGGTGACATTTGAGCAGTGATCTAAAGGAGGTGAGGAGGGAACCATGTAGATATCTGCAGGAAAAGTGGTCCAGGCAGAGGGAACAGTATATACAAAGGCACTGAGACATTAATTCTGGTGAGCTGTTGTTGTGGGGACATATAGAGAGATGATGGAGGAAGACTAATATTCTGAGTGCATAAATTCAGTGCCCCAGGGATCCCATTTTTAGTCATAATCCTTAGAGAAATAATTTGCCAAGTGCATAGACAGGTAAAAGCTGTTCACAGTAACAGTGTTCATAATATCAAAAACAAGAATTTACCTAAAATTAATCAAAGGATAACAGATGAATGAAAGCATATTCAAATGATGGGATAGTGTGGGAATTAATTAGATTAACATAATAATGATAATATATAACATTAATTGAGAACCTGCTATGTGCCAGGCACTGCATTAAGTATTATCTGTGATAACATACCACATCCTTAGAAAATCACCCTAAAAAGTAGGAAATATTAGCATCTATGTTTTTTGAATGTGGCAGCTTTAAAATATGCCTGTGAATTCACCTGACCTGTGGTGGTGCAGTAGATAGAGCAGTGGTTCTTAACCTTTTTTGAGGTACTGAACCCACCAGTTTCAAATGCGCATTCACCGAACCCTTCTTTAGTGATAAATAAAATAGGATTTTTTTTCCAAATTCAAGACATAGGTATATGTTTTTTTACTGGTGCACAAAATGAGCCGTGCATGAACATCACCTTGCTCAAAGAAAAAACCAACAGAGTATTACGGTATTACTTTATTCTGGCCTCCGCAGCAGAGGCTTCTCCGAACCCCTGAGACTGACTCATCGAATCCCTAGGGTTTGATAGAACCCAGGTTAAGAACCACTGAGATAGAGTGTTGACTCAGAATGTTGAGGTTGCCGGTTTGAAACCTAAGGTCACCAGCTTGAGTGCAGGCTCGCTGGCTTGAATACAGGGCTGTTGACATGATCCCAAGATCGCCAGCTTGAGCCCAAAAGTTGCCAGCTTGAATCCATGGTTGCTGGCTTGAGCACAAGGTTACTGGCTCGACTTGAGCCTGAGGTCGCTGGTCCAATCCCTGGTCAAGGCACATTAGAGAAGCAATTAGTACACAACTAAAATGAAGCAATGAGTTGATACTTCTCTCTACCTCCCTCCATCTCTTTCCCTTTCCCTCCCGCCCCCCTCTCTCAAAAGAAAAGTTCATGAATTCTTTGACAATTTCTTCAAGCAGTGTAGCCTAATTGCCCTCTCCTTGATGGTGGGCTGGACTTAGTGACTTTTTTTTTTTTTTGACTTTGTTTTCATGCACAAATAAGGCAGAAGTGACAAGGTGTGACTCCTAAGACTATGGCATAAAAGGAACTCTGACTTCCTCCTTGAGCATGCAATTGGAGTTTAGGAAGGGGAAGCTGACAGCCATATTGGTAGGGTGTTCAAGCCTCACTATGGCCAAGTCCACATGGACAGTAACTGGGGCCTTCTGCCAACACCCATGTGCATGAGCCAACTTGGAAGTGGCTTCTCCAGACCAGCTGAGTTCCTGCCAATGTTTTGACTGCAGCCTCATGAGGAACCCCAAGCCAGAACTATTCAGATAAACCACTCTCAGATTTCTGACGCTGAGAAGTTTCATGAGATAATAAATATTGTTGTCTTAAACTGTTAAGTTTTAGAGTATTCTGTTATTCAGCAATAGTAACTAGTATACTATATGAGGCAACTAAGGCACTGAGAGAAATTAAGTAACATTCCCAAAGTCACAGAGCCTATACCTGGCAGAACTTGAATTTAAACACAAGCAGTGAATATTAAATATTGAGTTAGCCTGACCAGGTGATGGCACAGTGGATAGAGCATTGGCCTAGGATGCTGAGGACCCAGGTTTGAAACCCCAAGGTCACACTGGCTTGAGCACGGGCTCACCAGCTTGAGTGTGGGATCAAAGACATGACTCCATGATCGCCGGTTTGAGCCCAAAGGTCACTGGCTTGAACAAAGGGTCAGTGGCTCAGCTGGAGCCCTCTGGTCAAGGCACGCATGAGAAGCAATCAATGAACAACTAAGGTGCTGCAACTATGAGTTGATGCTTCTCATCTCTCTCCCTTCCTGTTTATCTGTCCCTGTCTATCCATCTCTCTCTCTCTCTCTCTCTCTCTCTCTCTCTCTCACACACACACACACACACACACACACACACAAATTGAGTGAAAAAAACAAGCTGCAGAATTATATATACCATATGAGTACATTAATGTATATTTTTATGCACAGAATAATCCTATTATTCACTGTTCATGGGTGTATGTGTGTGAGAATATGTATATATATAAATGCATGAAAATGTGTGAACGGAGGAGTGGATTAAATGAGACTTCACATTTAGTTCTAATGTTATTTTTGTTTCTTAAACAACAACAACAGCCTGACCTGTGGTGGCGCAGTGGATAAAGTGTCGACCTGGGAACACTGAGGTCGCCAGTTCAAAACCCTGCACTGGTCTGGTCAAGGCACATATGGGAGTTGATGCTTCCAGCTCCTCCCCCTTTCTCTCTTTCTCTCTCTCTCTCTCTCTCTCTCTCTCTCTCTCTCTGTGTCTCCTCTGTAAAATGAATAAAATAAAATAAAAATAAAAAAAAGAGAGGTGAGAAGCATCGATCATTAGTTTAAAAAACAAAAACACAAAAACAACAACAACAAAACTTGAAGTAAACCTGACAAGTGTGAACCGCTTGCTGTCAGTCCTGGTGGAAGATACACAGGTGTGTGCTGTATTTGTCTTTGTACTTTTCTTTTATGCTTTTCTCAGAGTTAAAAATAAATGAATATAACAAAGAAAGAAACCCATGGAGGATTTAAATAGCTGAAGCAGCCCTGGCTGGGTAGCTCAGTTGGTTAGAGCATTGTCCTGCTATGCCAAAGTTATGGGTTCGATCCCGATCAGGGCACATACAGGAAGCAACCAATAAATGCACAACTACAACTACGTGAAACAATGAATCGATGTTTCTCTCTCCCCCCACCCCTTCTCTTTCTCCCTCTAAAATAAATTAAAAAAAAATTTTTTTAATGTTAGAATAAATAAATCAATATAAGGGACAGAAGTGAAAGGGTGGTCCAGGCAGAGGCACCAGCTTCACAAAGGCCTGGAGGCAGTGATAAGTTTGGTCTTTCTGGGAAATGAGGAAGCCTAGCAAAGTCATTCTACACCCTGCTGGCACATTCAAAGCATGCACCCAGCCCCCAACTCCAGACCAGTGAAGATGTGGAGTGGAAGGTAGCAGGCAGGAGTTTCTGGCTCCCCAGGAGATTCTAGTATGTATGCATCCAGGGCTGGGAACTGCGGGCTACCTGGTTCAGTGCAGTAGCCACTTAAAAGCATGTTTTCTGAGTGATAATTGAATTATTTGGGGAGAATAATACAGAAGGTGAAGGGGATGGGCAACTCTCTACAAGTCTGCAGTTTGGACTTAGGAGTGGTTGGGCAGCCAAGGTCCAATCCCCTTAATTGTATTTAATGAATTGCCATCACTAGCCTAAGAGAGTTCCAAGGTGTGACAAGCACTGCAGAGAAAACAAAAAGATGATGGCCTCAAGCCTGACCAGGCGGTGGCACAGTGGATAGAGCATCGAACTGGGATGCGGAAGACCCAGGTTCAAGACTCTGAGGTCACCAGCTTAAGCAAAGCTCACCAGCTTGGACCCAATGTCGCTGGCTTGAGCAAGGGGTTACTCAGTCTGCTGAAGGCCCGCAGTCTAGGCACATATGAGAAAGCAATCAATGAACAACTAAGGTGTCTCAAAAAAAAACTGATGGTTGATGCTTCTCATCTCTCTTCATTCCTGTCTGTCTGTCCCTATCTATCCCTCTCTCTGACTCTCTCTCTGTCTCTGAAGAAAAAAAAAGATGATGGCATCGAAAGCCACTGGGCAGCTTTTGGAGCTGGGGTGATTGGGAGGACTTCTCGGAGGGGATGACATTTGAGCTGAAAGGTACGCCAGCCCTAGATACATGTGGGAAAGGTGTGCCAGGCAGAGGGAACAGCAAGAGTGAAGGCCCTGAGGAGGCAACAAACATATAAACATGTAAACAGTTGGTTCCAGCACAGGGTGACCAGGGCTGTGATAGGGAACCCCAGAGATGGCTCAGGTGGGGAATGGTCAGGGTTAGGTTTTAGGGAGGAGGCATCTGGGATCCAGGTATTAATTTTCCCGATTCAGTCCTGTCATTCCTCAGCAAAATGCCCCCACCTCCCATCCCTGCATTCCTCAGAGAAGCAGCCCTTGAATGGAGGCTTTATTTCCCCAAGAGGAGCAAGAATGAACATGATCACTCTAAATCTATCTGATTTTAAATGTAGCCCAGTGCACATGGAATGTAGTTCAGGAAAAACAAGAAGTTTTTAAAATACAATTCCATTCTGTCTCCAGCAGCAGAGGGAGCCAGCAAGGAGAGATGGGGATTTAGAGGACAGGGAAGGTGGACAATTCACAGGGCAACTACAGAATCAGGGTCGCTGGGACAAGAGCCTTCTGGGCTCCAAGCCCCAGCCCCACACCACCTTCAGTCCTGCTCCCGACAGCTTGGTTTCCACACAGCCATGACCAGAATGGCCGGTCTAAAGCCCAGGTTTACTCCATCCCACCTACCGCAGATCTCAGCTGGTTCCCTGCTGCCCCACAAGCAGAACCCAAACTCCACTCTCCCTGTCTCACTTGGGACCCCAGCCAGAGAAAACCTGCCTTTGTACCTGTCTCATCTCTAAGCCTTTGCCCGTGCTGTGCCCTCCACCCCTTCCCTATCCTTTCTAGAAATGGACACAAAGGAAGAAGTCACCCATGTTATCTTTATATATATTATTGATTGATTTTAGAGAGAGTGAAACATCGATTAATTGTTCCACCCATCTATGATCTCATTGGTTGAGACCGGGGACTGAACCTGCAGCCCTGGTGATTCAGGACAAGGCAGCCACCTGGTCGGGACACACATGTTGTCTTAGTCATCTCTGGCTGTGTAAAAATGACCCTAAAATGAGAGGCTTAATGCCACACACATTACTACTTAGAGTTTCTGCCAGGAACACAGGCATGGCTTAGCCAGGTGCCAGCTGGAGGGTCTTACAAGACCACATTCATGGAACAGGACAGCTGGGTGGTGCTCTCATCTGAAGGCTGGACTTCCAAGTCTACTCGAGTGTGTGTTGGCAGCATTCAGTTCTTCAAGGGCTGTTGGCCAGAGACTGCCCTCAGTTTCTTGCCAGGTGGCCTTCTTCATCAGGGCAAGCATGTGAAGTGAGCCCGAGAGAGTCTAGAGAGAGAGGAGAGAAGGAGGAAGGGGGGGGGGGAGAGGAAGAAAAGAGAAAGAGAACCAGCAAAACAGAACTTACAGCCTGACCTGTGGTGGCACAGTGGATAAAGTGTGGATCTGGAACGCTCAGGTCACCAGTTTGAAACCCCAGGCTTGCCCAGTGAAGGTACATACAAGAAGTAACTACTACGAGTTGATGCTTCCCATTCCTTTCTCCCCTCTTTCTCTCTCTAAAAATCAATAAATAAAACCTTTTTTTAAAATGCAGTTCATTTGTGCTTGTAATATGTGCCTTGACTGGGCAAGCCCAGGGTTTCAAATCAGTGACCTCAGTGTTCTAGATGGAGGTTCTATCCACTGCACCAATACAGGCCAGGGAGAACTTACAATATTATGTAACCTAATTACTCTCAGAAGTAATATTTCATCACTTGCTAAATTTTATTGGTTAGAAAGAGTCATAGCCTGACTAGGAGGTGGTGCAGAGGAAAGAGTGTTGGCCTGGGATGCTGAGGACCCAGGTTTGAAACCCAAGGTCACCAGCTTGAGTGCAGGGTCACCAGCTTGAGTGCAGGCTCGCTGGCTTGAGCATGGGATCATAGACATGATCCCATGTTCACTGGCTTGAGCCCAAGGTCGCTGGCTTGAGCCCAAGGTCACTGGCTTAAGCAAGGTGTCACTGCCTTGGCTGGAGCCCCTTGGTCAAGGCTCATATGAGAAAGCAATCAACGAAGGTGCTGCAACTATGTATGAGTTGATGCTTCTTATCTCTCTCCCTTCCTGTCTGTCTCTCCCTGTCTGTCCCTCTTTTTCTCTCTCTCTCTAAAAGAAAAAGAGTCTTAGGCCCCACTCATGCCCAGTTGGCAGGGGTTACACACAGGTGTAACCCCTTACTTAAAGCTGTCACTGTATGCTTATGCCTAGAATAGTGCACAGATGTTGAAAGTGTTAGGAGAAGCCCTGGTCAGGTAGCTCAGTCAGTTAGAGTGTTGTCCCAAAATGCTAAGGTTAAGAGTTTGATTCCCAGTCAGGGTACATTTAGGAAGCAAGCAATGAAGGCACAACTAAGTGGAAAAACAAGTGAATGCTTCTCTCTCTCTCTTTCTCCTTTCTTCTCTGTCTCTCTAAAATCAAGCAATTAGAAAAAACGTTGTAGGAAAGTTTTACTTTATATTAACTTGTCACTGTTGAAAAACAATGTGTGTATATACAAACATCCCTCATAATCCAGTAATGGTCCTGACTCAGAACCAGACTTGGAGTGCTCTTACAGATCTCTGCCTGACTCCCTCCCTCATCTCCTCAGGATCTTGTTCATGTGTCACCTTCACAGAAAGGCCCTCCCTGACTGCTGTCTGTCTAAAATCGCACATCTCCCTCCCTGATCTTCCCCCACACTTTATTTTGTCCGTAGCGCAGCTCACCACTTGACCTTATGTATCTATCATATTAACCCTCCTTCGCCACTACTGGAATGTCAGATCCAAGAGTGGAAACTTTTTTTTTTTTTTTACAGGGATAGAGAGACGGAGAGTCAGAGAGAGGAATAGACAGGAATGGAGAGAGATGAGAAGCATCAATCATTAGTTTTTCGTTGCCGTTGCGACACCATAGTTGTTCATTGATTGCTTTCTCACATGTGCCTTGACTGCGGGCCTTCAGCAGACTGAGCAACCCCTTGCTGGAGCCAGCGACCTTGGGCCCAAGCTGGTGAGCTTTTGCTCAAGCCAGATGGGCCTGTGCTCAAGCTGGCGAGCTCGGGGTCTCGAACCTGGGTCCTCCGCATCCCAGTCCAACGCTCTATCCACTGTGCCACCGCCTGGTCAGGCCAAGAGTGGAAACTTTTGTCTGTTTTGTTCACTGCTGTGTTTGCATTGCCTAGCACGTAATAGATGCTCAATAAATATGCATTGAACAAAGAAATTTACATACATGCAGATTCTTTGATTAACTTTTTTCTGTCCATTCCCCCAGAAAAATCCTGAATGTCAGCCCCTTTTTTCTTTTTTTAAATAAAAATAACTCTGTTGCCCTGACCAAGTAGCCCAGTTGATTAGAGCATTGTCCTGATATGCAAGGTTGTGGGTTCGATCCATAATCAGCACACATACAAGAATCAACCAATGGCCTGACTAGGCGGTGGCACAGTGGAAAGAGCACCAGACTGGGATGCTGAAGACCCAGGTTCGAGACCCCAAGGTTTCCAGCTTGAGTGTGGGCTCATCTGACTTGAGCAAAAAGCTCACCAGCTTGAACCTAAGGTCGCTGGCTCCAGCAAGGGGTTAGTTACTCCGTCTACTGAAGGCCCGCGATCAAGGCACATGTGAGAGGGCAATCAATGAACAACTAAGGTGTCGCAATGAAAAACTGATGATTGATGCTTCTCATCTCTCTCCGTTTCTGTCTGTCTGTCCCTATCTATCCCTCTCTCTGACTCTCTCTCTGTCCCTGTAAAACACACACACACACACACACACACACACACACACACACACACAGATTGTGTTAAGTTCAGATCAATAAGAATTGAGCTTTCTCTAAACCTGTCTATCCTCTATGTACTCTAACTGATATTTGGAGCTGATTGAGAACCCCTTCTATTACCAATTTTTTAAAAAAGTTTTCTTAAGTGAGAAGCAGGGAGCCTGACCTGTGATGGCGCAGGGATAAAGCGTCGACCTGGGAACACTGAGGTCGCCAGTTCAAAACCCTGCACTGGTCCGGTCAAGGCACATATGGGAGTTGATGCTTCCTGCTTCTCCCCCTTTCTCTCTCTCTCTCTCTCACTCTGTGTCTCCTCTCTAAAATGAATAAAATAAAATAAATTTTAAGTGAGAAGCAGGGAGGCAGAGACAGATTCCTGCATACTCCCTGACCGGTATCCACCCTGCAAGCCCCCGATGAGGCGATGCCCTGCCCATCTGGGGCCGTTGCTCTATTGCTTGGCAACTGAGCTATTTTATCACCGAGGTGAGGCCATGGAGCCATCCTCAGTGCCCAGGGTCAACTTGCTCCAACCGAACCATGGCTGCAGGAGAAGAAGACAGACATAGAGAGAAAGAAGGGAGAGGGGGAGGGGTAGAGAAGCAGATGGGCACTTCTCCTGTGTGTCCTGACTGGGAATGAAACCCAGACATCCACACACTGGGGCGATGCTCTACCACTGAGCCAAATGGCCAGGGCTCTATTACCATTCTTAAGTAGTTCATGAGGAAATCAGTTCTAAACATAAAGGTATATTAGTAAACACAGGAGGAGGCCTACATTTTCTCTAATATATAATACATTCAAAACTCTCCTACTGCTCTCCACTCACCATTTTTTTTTTTAATTTCTTTTTATTTATTCATTTTAGAGAGGAGACACAGAGTGAGAGAGCGAGAAAGGGAGAAAGGGGGGAGGAGCTGGAAGCATCAACTCCCATATATGCCTTGACAACCAGTGCAAGGTTTTGAACTGGGGACCTCAGTGCTACCAAGTCGACGCTTTATCCACTGCGCCACCACAGGTCAGGCTCCACTCACCATTTATAAAGTGTTTAACACAAGCAGGTCATCTTCAGAATTTTTTTTTTAAATAGGACACCTAATTATTTTTTTAATTTCTTTTTATTTTATTCATTTTAGAGAGGAGACACAGAGTGAGAGAGAGAGAAAGAGAGAAAGGGGGGAGGAGCTGGAAGCATCAACTCCCATATGTGCCTTGACCAGACCAGTGCAGGGTTTTGAACTGGCGACCTCAGTGTTCCCAGGTCGACGCTTTATCCACTGTGGCACCACAGGTCAGGCCATCTTCAGAATTTTTTTTTTTGGCCTACATTTATGTTTATTAAAAACTGACATAAACAAACAACCTGTACAAAAAATATACCATCACATGCCACTTTGAAACAGTAACTCTGAGAAATTTTATCGCCTAGGACCCCCTCTTCCTCTGTCCCAGCCACATCCTCTTCCTCTTCCTAGGCCTCGGCCTCTTCCTGCAACAGCTTCCCTTTCCTTAGACTTCACCTTCGGTTCAACATCCACAAGTAGCGTATCCAGAGGTAAGCTGTCTGGCAGAATAAAATATCGAATGTTATTTCTTTGAATACTCAGTGTTTCCAGTTGTACAGGTTCTCGATTCTTCAAGGTCATTTTCACAGCTTTAAGATGAGTATTCATGCTGACATCTACACCTGTGATGGTTCCATGGACCTGTGTTCCATTCTTTAATTCAATGGTTACAGTTTCGTGACTCAATTTCATCAAAAATCTCATGAGCTTCATCCTAACAGAGTCGTGACAATTTCAGTCCGAGAGTGCACAAAACCCGACAACCGAGGCCGCGGACGCACAGGAGTATGAATGGCCGGAAAACCCATCTTCAGAATTTTTTAAAGATTTTTATTGTGTGTGTGTGTGAGAGGAAGACAGAGACAGAGACAGAAAGACACAGAGAGAAACAGTAAGGGAAAGAGATGAGAAGCATCAACTCGTAGTTGCATCACTTTAGTTGTTCATTGATTGCTTCTTATACATGTCTTGATAGGGGGTGCTGGGGGCCCTCCAGCCAAGCCAGTGACCCCTGGCTCAAGTCAGTGTCCGTGGGATTATGTCTATGGTCCCACACTCAAGCTGGCAACCCTGTGCTCTAGCTAGGAGCCAGCACTCAAACCGGCAATCTTGTGGTTTCGAATCTTGGACATCAGTGTCCCAGGCCGATGCTCTATTCCAGGGTTCCCCAAACGTTTTACACAGGGGGCCAGTTCACTGTCCCTCAGACCGTTGGAAGGCCGGACTATAAAAAAACTATGAGCCTGACCAGGAGGTGGCACAGTGGATAGAGCGTCGGACTGGGATGCGTCGGACTGGGATGCGGAAGACCCAGGTTCGAGACCCCGAGCTCGGCAGTTTGAGCGCGGGCCCATCTGGCTTGAGCAAAAGCTCACCAGCTTGGATCCAAGGTCGCTGACTCCAGCAAGGGGTGGCTCGGTCTGCTGAAGGCCCGCGGTCAAGGCACCTATGAGAAAGCAATCAATGAACAACTGAGGTGTCACAACGAAAAACTGATGGTTGATGCTTCTCATCTCTCTCCATTCCTGTCTGTCCCTATCTATCCCTCTCTCTGACTCTCTCTCTGTTCCTGTAAAAAAAACAAAACAAAATTATGAACAAATCTCTATGCACATTGCACATATCTTATTTTAAACTAAGAAAACAAAACGGGAACAAATACAATATTTAAAATAAAGAACAAGTAAATTTAAATCAACAAACTGACCAGTATTTCAATGGGAACTATGGGTGCGGATGCATCCTGTGCTCCTCTCACTGACCACCAATGAAAGAGGTACCCCTTCCGGAAGTGCGGTGGGACAGATAAATGGCCTCAGGGGGCCGCATGCGGCCCGCGGGCCTAGTTTGGGGACCCCTGCTCTATTCACTGTGCCACCATTGGTCAAGCATCATCAGAATTTTTTCAAACCATAATTTTAAGAGCATTTTTAAAGATGTTCTAGAGATAAAGAGTGGACATTGATGACAATTATAGAGGGTACAACCATAAGACATTAGAACAGAAAGAATCACTTGATATAATCTGATCCAGTGCCCATCCTACTGTTCAACTTTTACTTTATTTACAAAAATTTAAAGCCAAAAGATGAATTCTCTTGACCAAACTCATCCATTTGTCAGTCCTGGGAATAGAACCTATGACTCAGCGCCTGATTCCTAGCATTTACAATCTCCATAGAACTCCAACATTGCTTAAAGAACTCTTGGTTTGATAGAAATAGAATACACTGGTCAGCTGAGAAGTTAGCACACAAAACTTTCCTCACAGAGGTAAGGTCTCACTTGTCTAAGACCAATTCTCCATGGCTGATTTCCCAGGAAGCTGTCCATGTCTGAGCCTTCGATACAATCAAGCTTTTAGGAAACAGAGACAGTGTGTTATATATACATCAGGACCAAGTAATATCTGCTGAAGCAGCAAGGCTTAGACACAGTCCCCAATTGTGCCAGTGGACAGGCTGGTGCTACTTTAGTCATAGAGCTTCAGAGCCCCATTGCTGGGTTACCTCCTAGGGTCTGGCCTTGTTAGGTCCCCATGTACTGTCCAGATAGCAGTAGACAAAGAGTATCCTGTAAATCTGCTCAACCAGGAAGGCCCATTGTCTGCCCTTGTAATTTGATGCCCCCTTATGGAAACTTTCCCATTCCACACTCCAAACATTTACTACATGGCCCCCCATCTACTGATAAAGAACTAGTCCTATTATACAAAGTATGAAGTCACTAGATCTCCTCTCATTCCAACGGAATAGTCACAGTGACATAAGAGAGCAATTTGTTTTGACGTTGTGCGCGGTACCCTCTGTTTGTCCTCCCTGGCTCATTCTCTATGTTTACCCGTTATTGTGTACCCCAAAGTTTAAGGACACAAAAGAGCTCACTCTTTCTCCAGCTCAGGTTAGATTTGACCGATGGGAAGTTGAGCAAAGGTATCAAAGAGAACAAAGGAAGTGAGAAGAGAGGATTTAGCCTCCGCCTGGCTCCTGTGAGTTCACTCCTGCTGGCTGATGTAGACTCCCCCAAAGGTCCACTGCTCCTCTCCATCTGACCCTCACTGAAGGGCTCTTCTCCTTCCACACATCAATAATTTCTCCCTCTTTATTGCCTATTAAGGGCAACATGTTCTCTCCTATTCCATATTCCAGCACTAACCTTTGTGCTTCCCTCCCTTGTCCCCACCTTAATAACTTTTTCCTTTATCAATAAAACGTTTTCAACATTTTAAATTTAAATGAATTTATTTTGTAATACCATCACTAGAAAGAAATATAGCCTGACCAGCGGGTGGCACAGTGGATAGAGCGTCAACCTGAGACTCTGAGGACCCAGGTTCAAAACCCCGAGGTCTCCAGCTTGAGCATGGGCTCACCAGCTTGAACGCAGGGCTGCTGTCTTGAGCATGGAATCATATATATGACCCCACAGTCACTGGCTTGAAGCCCAAGGTTGCTGGCTTGAGCAAGGGGGTCACTGGCTCAGCTAGAGCCCCCGGGTCAAGACACATCAACTGCAAGCAATCAATGGACAACTTAAGTGCCACAACTACAAGTTGATGTTTCCCATCTCTCTCCTTTCCTGTCTGTCTCTCGCTCTTGCACTCTCTGTCCTTCACTAAAAATAAAAAAGAAAAGAAATATAAAAAACAGCCAAATCCAAACAGTTTCACCATCAGCACTGAAAGGAGTAGGCCCAAGGGTCCTGAGAGGAAAAGCCTTGGGCCTCAAACCAAAAGTCTTGGACTTTCAGTTAATGGAAGCTGATTGATCGCAGTTCAGTCCGAGTGAAAGGGGTTGGAAGGGACAGGTGCCCACAGCTTTCGGAGCTTAGGACCTGTGTCTTTGGAGGTCTCATTAGGCAACGGAGGAAAAAAGAAAATAAACACTCAGAACTCAATGATCCACCCCCACTGGCCACACCTGTCCCTCTGACAGAGGGCACACGCCAACCCCTGCCCACACCTGTCTCACTCACACTTTGAACGCGGGGAGCACTGGAGCCCCCTCTGTCTGAAGGTGGCCTGAGAATCCCAGGTGACTGACTCCCGCCTGCAGCTCTGGCCTGGCCTAGCCACGCTCACCCATCTCAGCATATCTTAATTTAAGTGTGCCATCTACTCCCTCCTGACTGATACAAATGTCAATGTTTTATATCATCTTTTTTTCTTTTCTTATTTGTTTTTTAGATTTTACTTATTCTTTATTTTCTTTTTGGAGAGAGAGAAGGGGGGAGGAGCATAAAGCATCAATTCCCATATGTGCCTCGACCAGGCAAGCCTGTGGTTTTGAACCGGTGACCTTAGCATTCCAAGTCAATGCTTTATCCGCTGAGCCACCACAGATCAGGCTATATCATTATCTTTATTAGGGAATACTGAGGTCTAGCAGTCTTCAGGTTGAACATTAAAATGTTTTGTGTTTGGTTCCTTGTTTGGAAAGTTGTCAGCCCCCTTTTCTTTTATTTATCTATCTATCTGTTTATTTATTTTAAAAAATAAATAAATATAAATTTAATTTAGTGGAGTGGCATTGGTGCATAGAAACACATGGGTTTCAGGTGTCCCTCTCCGTAGCATGTGAGCTATTCATTGCATTGTGTGCCCATCACCCAAAGTCAAAGCACTTTCCCACCACCGTTTATTTGGTCTCTTTTTTTTTTTATTTTATTTTATTATTTTTTTACAGTGACAGAGAGAGAGAGAGTCAGAGAGAGGGATAGATAGGGACAGACAGACAGGAACGGAGAGAGATGAGAAGCATCAGTCATCAGTTTTTCATTGCGACACCTTAGTTGTTCATTGATTGCTTTCCCACATGTGCCCTGACCGTGGGCCTTCAGCAGACTGAGCAACCCCTTGCTGGAGCCAGCGACCTTGGGTCCAAGCTGGTGAGCTTTTGCTCAAGCCAGATGGGCCCGCGCTCAAGCTGACGACCTTGGGGTCTCGAACCTGGGTCCTCTACATCCCAGTCCGACGCTCCATCCACTGCACCACCGCCTGGTCAGGCTATTTGGTCTCTTGACTCCTCTCTCTCTCCGCCCCCATCTTCTGGTAACCACTTAATTTTTGTCTATATGTCTATGAATCTTAGTTTTATATCCCACCTATTTGTGAAATCATATAGTTCTTAGCTCCTTCTGATTTACTTATTTCGCTTAGCATAATATTCTCAAGGTCCATCCATGTTGTCAACAAATGACAACAGCCCTCTTTTCTTAAATGCTCCTCTTATCCCAGACCCTGGGAAGTCAGTGGTCCTGACCCTGTGTGTCGATTTCATCCTCGTTGCTAGGCAACCCAATGCTCTTGACTCCCTCAGCCCTCAATTCATATTCATTTCTTGGGAAAAACAGATAAACTGTTCTCACCTCTCTCTCCCCTCCCCCCACCATGAACCAAACTAGCCTCTGGATGAGGGTCCCAAAGCAAGCTGGCCCCTCCGCACCTTCTCATCCAGCTCCTAGGAATAGCCATGTCTACAGCGGTCTCCCTGAGTTCATCTTTCCCATGTTCTAAGTGCCTTTCGTGTGCTAGTTTGCTTAACTGTCATCCAGTGAAGCGGCACTTTCATTGTTCCCATACAGATGAGGCTACAGTGCCCACGCCATACAGCAAGTGGTGCCCTGATGGCACTCACACCTTAGGCTGCATGCCCATCCCCCACACTGCCAGGTGCTGTGTGACTTTGAGGAGACCCCCTTTCCTCCCTGTTTCTCCACCCCAATGCCTAGCCAGACCAGGAGAGGTGAGGTTATAGAATACATTTCAATTCTGCCTCCCAGCTCTAAGTTGAGTAGCTAGTGAAGCAGGTAGCAGATGGAGGGCCCAGAAATAGAGGCAGCCCTCCAGTAGAAAAGGGGAATGTGGAACCCAGAGAAGGGCAGCGCTAGGCGAGGGCACCCAGCACATCTTAGATCCCTGCTACCAAAGCTGGAAATAGAAAGTCAGGGGAAAGAGGAGAGGTAAAGAGAAGGGGGAGAAGGGAGAGGAGGGAGAGAAGGGAATAGGTGGGGTGGGAAGCTGATGGAGGGAGGAGTCAGGTAGGGGGGAACTGATAGAGAAGGGAGCATCCCTTCATCCCATGACCATTCATAGAAGGGTATATGAGTCCACACAGCTTCATGGGGGAAGGGAGAACAAAGAGAAAAGGAGGAGAGTAAAGGAGGCATACTGGGGAGGAGAGTTGAATGGGGGGAGAGGGCCAGGGCCAGGAAGTTGAAGCAGTAAATGAAGCAGGTGGCCTAACAGAGAAACAGAGACAAAAGGAGACCTAGACAGAGAGAGGGAGAGAAGTGCAGACACAGACACACACAGGATCAGAGACATGCACAGATAAGGAGAGTTGGAGAGACAGCACTGAGAGCTGGGAAAGACCTTGAAGTGACATTCAGATCATAATTGTTGACGTTGCTGCTTTATGTTCTTTTAGCAGTTATCTTTGGGCAAACAGGAAGGTCCTGGTCATTGTGGAACCCAGGAGATCCCCCATAGGTCACCCCCTATCCCTTGTGGTCAGGCTGGGGTGGAAGGAGTGGAGCCAGTGGGGGAATTGTCCAGAGGAGAACAGGGAGCAGAGGCTCTGGTCTGGGTTGGAGAATTAAGTCTGTACAAAAGAATGGCTTGATGCTGGGTTATTAAAGGATTAATAGACAACAATCACTAGGAAGGAATGACTTTGGGGAAAAGACATTCCAAGCATTTGGGTACAGCCTATTCAAAGGTCCTGGGGCAGGCTGTACCTGGTGTGTGGGAGGAACAGCAAGGAGGCCCATGTGGCTGGAGAGGAGTGAATGGAGAGAGACAAGGAGGGCAGGAAGGGGACCAGGGCGGTTATATGGGGCCTATGGGAGGATTTGGGCTTTTACCCTGAGGAAAATGGGAGCACTGTTGGGCTGTGGGCAGAAAAAGGCATGGATAGGACTTATATTTTAAATTGATCATTCTGAATTCATTCACATAAGAAGAAAAGCAAGAATCTCAGGCAAAAGTAACAAAACATTAACTGTGTCCATTAACTGAAGTTGGCCTTTATGTGGTATTATTCACAGGACTTTGTTACTTTAAAATGTCTCCAAATATATATCAACTAATAACTGAACAACCGACAAGCTGAATCCAACTGGTGGGTCTCCAACTCTAGCCCCAGCTGAACCACTAACTTTGGGACATCCAAACCTCCCTCTGGCAGGCACATTTCATCCTTTCCTGGGGCTAAAGGTCCCAGTGCTGCCCCCTACCTTGAGCCTCTCTGGCAGAAAGCCTGGCTTCTTCCCTGAACTCATTTACAAATGCCTCAGCTCTGAAGGCCTAATTGTGCATGAAATCCAATAGAATTATCAGGCCCCGATGAGCAATTTCTGAGATTATTTAGTTCAGTGAAGTAAATAATGACATTAGCATTCTCTTGCAAGCTCCTGGAGAACACCCCCCCCCCCATTTTAGTCCTGCAATCTAGTTGCCTGCAGTCTTTTTCCTGAGCGGTGGGAACAAAGGAGAAAGTTGAGGGGCTCAAAATCCTCAGATGTTAGCACCAGAGGGAATCTTTATGATTTCCTACTGATGGGGAAACTGAGGCCCAAAGAAGGACCTGCCTGAAGCCACACAGAGAGTTAGGGCCTCTGAAATCTATTTCCATGTCTTCTGCCATTTGTGCAGGCAATCGATGACTGTACCACCGCCCATCTCCATCTTTGGGTGTGCCAAGGCAGAACTCAAATAATAAATAAGTGTGACATGCAGAGTGGTGGTGATGGGGGGTTCTGGTGTGCATGAATCCTAAGATCTTGCCTTGTTAGGAGATGTAAAGAGACATTGATTAACTTCCTTCCATGATAGGCTAAGTCCGTGATGGTAAACCTATGACACGTGTGTCAGCACTGACACGCATAGCCATTTTCAATGACATGCAGCCGCATGTGGCCACATACCAGAGAAGTATGGGCCCGCATGCCGAGAAGGATGTTTCATCCTTGGCTCCTGCACGGCCAGGTGCAGGAGCTGAGGATAAACATTTGCTGTAGTGTAGATACTCTATGCCGGAGGTCTGTAGGCCAAAACAACAGAACTCCAGCACAGAGCGTCTAGTTCTGGGACTTCCGGTTAGGCCGTTTTCTCGAAGTGACACACCACCCGAGTTATGCTTGGTTTTTTGGCGAATTTTGACATACCAAGCTCAAAAGATTGTCCATCACTGGGTTAAGTATATATGTTAAAAAGCATAAGAATGACTACTAGAGAACAGAAATAGAGTGAATAATTTTCAAATCATTAAAGGAAATAAGAAAGAATAAAAGAAAATCTGACAAATACGGCAGAAGGTTGAAGAAGAGGTAAAAAAGAAGCAATGAAAAAAATCACATTGAACAGAAAACACATAAAAGGTGGTAGAAATATACCCAAATACTATGTTTGTAAATATAATATATATAAAAATGGATTAAATTCATCACTTGAAAGACACAGAGTTTAGATTTGATGCACAGAAACAGGAACAAACAAACAAAACCCACTTCTACTATATGTTCTTTTTTCTTTAATTAATTAATTAATTTAATTTTTTTACAGGGACAGAGAGAGACAGAGAGAGGGATAGATAGGGACAGACAGACAGGAGTGGAGAGAGATGAAAAGTATCAATCATCAGTTTTTCATTGCCATTGTGACACCTTAGTTGTTCATTGATTGCTTTCTCACATGTGCCTTGACCGCAGGCCTTCAGCAGACTAAGCAACCCCTTGCTGGAGCCAGTGACCTTGGGTCCAAGCTGGCGAGCCTTTTGCTCAAGCCAGATGGGCCCCGTGCTCAAGCTGGCTACCTCAGGGTCTCGAACCTGGGTCTTCCACATCCCAGTCCGACGCTCCATCCACTGCGCCACCGCCTGGTCAGGATTGGATCCGGCTTTAAACTGCAGAAGGGATGCTAGTGTTTTTCAACATCCACAAAACAATGTGATTTATGACACCAACAAAATGAAGAATTAAAACTATATAATTATCTCAAAGATGCAGGAAAAGCATTTGACAAAATTCAACATGCACTTATGATAAAAACTCTCAATAACAAAGAAATTTACTGCAACATAATATGGGCCATTTATGACAGGCCCACAGCTAACATCATACTCAATGAAGAAAAGCTGAAAGTTATTCGTCTAATATAAGGAACATATTGAGGATGTCCACTATCATTCAACATAGTATTAAAGTCCTAGCCACAGCAATTAGACAAGAAGTAAAGCTGTTATATATATACAAAGAATCCACCTGTTATATATATATATACAAAGAATCCACCAAAAATAAGCAGGCTTAAGTAAAAGATTTCAGTAAAATATCAGAATACAAAATTAATACAGGGGGTCCTCGGGTTATGACATAGTTTCATTCCTATGACAGTGACATAACTTGAATTTTGGTGTAAGTTGAAACACACCCTAGCCTAAATCACTTACCTATCCTAACACAGTTGTAAAATCATCATCTAGAATATATAAACCCAACTAAGCCATAGAAAAAGTAAAAGAACATAAATATACTCTACTGTATACTGTATTGTGTATTCTTCCACTGTGTGCAACCAAACTACAGTGCTCACAAACATTAGGGGATCAGGGAATGTGCAGATACTGCAGTACTTTCAGTCTTTTGTATAGTGTATTTTCACCAATGAAATTAAAGTTGGTTTTGCATCTCATTTGCATAATCAAGCAGCTTTCTTTGACTTGTTTGCTTTTCTGATGTTCTTGTTTATTTTATTTTATTTTATTAGATTTTATTTATTCATTTTTAGAGAGACAGGAGATAGAGAGAGGGTGAGAGAGAGAGAAAGGGGGGAGGAGCAGGAAGCATCAACTCCCATTTGTGCCTTGACCAGGCAAGCCCAGGGTTTTGAACTGGTGACCTCAGTGTTCCAGGTTGAGGCTTTATTCGCTGCACCACCACAGGTCAGGCTGATGTTCTTGTTTAATAAAAAAAATCAAATGCTTCTTTTTTTTATTGTTTCATATTTATTTTGAAATATTCCCTAATTTTTGTGAGCAGTATAGTTCGCCCACGTAGTCCATAAGTACAACACTAATGGCATAGCCAAAACACTCATGTCTCAATTTTCTTTAATTATTGTGGGAATGAGCATTGTAAACTTGAAATGTCATATGTCGAGATTGTCATAACCCGAGGACCCCCTGTATACAGAAAATCTGTCATGTTTTTATACACTAATAATGAACAATGAGAAGAAGTTAAGGAAACAATCCATTTACAATTTCACCAAAAAGAATGAAATACCTAGGAATAAATTTAACCAAAGAGGTAAAAGACCTGTACTCAGAAAACTAAAAGACATCAAGGAAAGAAATTGAAGAGGACATAAATAAACAGAAGCATATACTGTGCTCATGGATTGAAAGAAGTAATATCATTAAAATGACCATTACTACCCAAAGCAATTTACAGATTCAATACAATTGCTATCAAAATACCAATGACATTTTCCTCAGAACTAGATCCAATAATCCTAAAATTTATGTGGAACCACAAAAGATCATGAGTAACCAAAGCAATCCTGAGAAAGAAAAACAAAGTTGGAGATATTACGCTCCCTGATTTTAAACTATACTACAAGGCGATAGTAATCAAAACAGCATGGTACTGGTATAAAAACAGCTACACAGATCCAGAAATAAACCCATGCCTACAGGGTCAATTAATCTATGACAGAGGAAGCTAGACTGTACATTGGAGTAAAGAGAGTATATTCAATAAGTGGTGTTGGGAAAACTGAACAGATACATGCCAAAAAATGAAACTGGACCACTTCCTTACACCTATATTAAAAATAAACTCAAAGTGGATGAAAAACTTAAATTTTATACCTGAAACCATAAAACTCCTAGAAGAACATGGGTAGCAAACTCTGACATCAGCCTAAGTAATGTCTTTTTTGGACATGTCCTCTTAAGCAGGAACACAAAAATCAAAGTAAACAAATGGACTTCATCAAACTAAAAGATTTTGCACAGCAAAGGCAATCAACAACAAACAAAAAGACAACCTACTGAATGGGAGAAGATATTCACCAATGATACATCCAATAAGAGGTTGACATCCAAAATATATAATAAACTCATACAACTCAATAACAAAAAAATAAACCATCTGCGCTCGCTGGATGCTTGGTCGGTTAGACTGTTATCCCGCTATGCAGAGGTTGCCAGTTCAATCCCCAGTCAGGGCACATACAGGAACTGATTGACATTTCTGTTTCTCTCTCTCTCTACCCCTCTCTCTCTCTTTCTCCTTTCCTTTCACTCTAAAATTAATAAATAAAAATTTAAAAATAGGCCATGGCCAGTGGCTCAGTGGATAGAGCATTGGCATAGCATATGAACATCCCAGGTTCAATTTTTAGTCAGGGCACACAGAAGAAGCGACCATCTGCTTCTCCCCACTCCCTCTTCCCCTTCTTCCCCTCTCCCTTCCTCCCTGCTCTCCCTCTTCCCCTCCTGCAGCCAGTGGCTTGATTGGTTCAAGCATTGGTCCTGGGTGCTGAGGATAGTTCTGTTGGAGATAGCAGCCTCAGATGCTAAAAATGGCTTGGTACTTGAGCATCGCCCCCAGATGGGTGTTTCTAGGTGGATTCCAGTTGGTGTGCATGTGGAAGTCTGCCTCACTATCTCTCCTTCTCTCACCTAAAAAAAAAAAAAACCCAAAAAACAAAAATAAAAACCGATCTGATCAAAAAAGTGGGCAGAGGACATGAAGAGATATTTCTCCAAAGAGAACATACAGATGGCCAACACACATATGAAAAGATGCTCAACATCACTAATCACCAGGGAATACATATCAAAACCACAGTGAGACACCACCTCACACCAGTCACCTCACACCAGTCAGAATAGCTATCATCAATAAATCAACAAACACTCTTTCTGTCCAATGAGGCAGCAGAGCAGCTTCCCCAGAAGATGCAGAGAAGCAGATCTTTGTGAAGACTCTGACGGGCAAGACCATCACCCTTGAGGTCGAGCCCAGTGACACCACTGAGAATGTCAAAGCTAAAATCCAAGACAGGGAGGGTACCCCGCAGCATCTGTTTTTGCAGACAGCTGGAAGAAGGCCGCCCTCTCAGAATACAATATTAAGACAGAGTCTACCTCATACTTGGTGTTTTGCCTCCTGGGTGGCATCATGGAGCCCTCCCTCCGCCTGCTCGCTCAGCAGTACAGTTGCCACAAGATGATCTGCCGCAAGTGTTATGCCTGCCTGTACCCCTGTGCAGTCAACTGCTGCAAGAAGTGCAGCCACCCCAACAACCTGCGCCCAAAGAAGAGGGTCAAATAAGGCACCTCCAACACCTTCTCAGCCCACAGCGTAGCCTCATACCTAAACCCCAGCCCTGAGGCCTCAGTAAAGTTTTTCTGTCATTGACTAGAAAAAAAGTAAATAAAATAAATCAATAAACAACAAGTGTTGGTGAGGATGTGGAGAAAAGTGACCTTCATGCACTGTTGGTGAGACCACAGATTGGTGCAGCCACTGTGGAGATTCCACAAAAAACAACAATGATAACAACAAAAAACCCTATGCCTGACCAGGTAGTGGCACAGTGGATAAAGCATTGGACTGGGATGCAGAGGATCCAGGTTTGAAACCCCGAGGTTGCCAGCTTGAGCGCAGACTCACCCAGCTTGAGTGCGGGGTCCCTGACTTGACCATGGGGTCACAGATATGGTCACTGTCTTGAGCCCAAAGGTCACTGGTTGAAGCCCAAGGTCACTGGCTTGAGTCCAAGGCCGCTGGCTTGAGCAAGGGGTCACGCGATCTGCTGTAGCCCCCTGGTCAAGGCACATATCAGAAAGCAATCAATGAACAACTAAGGTGTCACAACAAATTGATGCTTCTCATCTGTATCCCTTCCTGCCTGCCTGTCCCTCTCTCTGATTCTCTCTGACTCTCTCTGTTTCTGTCAAAAAAAGAAACAATACCTAAAAATAGGACAATCATATGATCTAGCATTCTATTTTTGCATATTTATCCAAAGAAAATTAAAACACTAATTTGAAACAAGATATATGCACCCAGGTGTTCATTACAGCATTATTTATAATAGCAAAGATATGGAAGCAACCTAACTGTTCACTGGTTGATCACTGGAGAAAGAAGGTGTGGAATATATATGATGAAGTATTATACAGCAATGAAAAAGAACAAAATCTTGTCATTTGCATCAACATGGATGGACTTGGAAGATATTATGCTAAGCGAAAAAAGTCAGACAGAAGTAAACAAATACTATATAATCTTGCTTACGTGTGAAGGCTACACAAACAAAACAAATGAACAAACAAGACAAAACAAAAATACCCAGACTCAGAAACAGAGACCAAATGGGGGGATGTATGAAAAAGGTGAAGGGAAGTATAGTCAATAGTGTTTTGATGTTTTTATGGTGACAGATGATTACTAGAATTAGTGGGGGGGTCACATGATGATGTACCAAAATGCTGAATTAGTATATTACACACCTGAAACTAATATAACTATGTGATATACTATTGCATACAAACTCTACTTAAATTTTTTAAAATGTATAGACTGATGGGATATTTGATGCTATTATAAAAGTATTGTTAATTATGAGTTCTTATTTTTTAGAGATACAAACTGATCTATGTATGAATAACTTATATGGTTCTAGAATTTTCTTCAAAATAACACCAAGCGAGATGAAACAAGATCAGTCATAGACTGATAAATGTGATGGTTTATTGTATAGTGCTGGGGAAAGTAGGTTTACAGTTGTTCTTATGGAAAATATAACGATTAATACAATAATTAACACATAATAATACAAGAACAAACTGCTTCATACACTCACAGCTGTAAACCTACTTTTGCCCCACTTTGTATTTGTTTATCTATTTTTATACCTATTTGAAATTTCCCATAATAAAATGTTAAAAATAGTCCAGGTAAATTTAAAAGTTAAGGAATATAAAGAGATTTACCAGGCAAATATGAACCCCCAAAAGAGTCTTCAAAATAATAAATCAGGCCCACCTATGCATGGGTGGACTCTTACCAACATTATCCACATTCATATTTCCTTCTTCAGTTCTTAAAAAGAATCCTTTCTCTGGTTCTCACCCCAGGTCCTTTGCACATGCTATATTCCCTGCCTGGACCATGTTCTCTCCCTGTACTCCTCTTACTGGGCCTTCAAGGGCTCAATTTCAATGGCTCCTGTTCTGAGAAATCTTCTCCGATCCCCAAATTTGGCCCAGTGCCTCATCTATATCCTCAAACTTCCTAGGTATCCCCCATCATGACCTTCATCACTCTAAGATGTAACTGCCTGGTTTTGCATTGACAGATGCACTGCCCTGGTACTGTGAGCCCCAAGAAGATGGGTTCCAAACAACCTCTGCCATTACAATAAATCCAGGACCCCAGCATGGGGCCTAGCACAGAGTAAGTGTTTGTTCCTTGCTGTTCTGGGTGAATAAACCTATGCCCCTGGACAATCCCTCCCCATTTTTAGGCCTCGTTCCTTCTTCTGTAAAGTGGGGTGAAACCCTCCCACACAGGTCTGGGGTGAGTGAAAGAGAAGGCAGGAAAACTGCTATGGTGGTTGCACACAGTAGGTGCTTCATGAATCTGGGCTCCCTCTCAGTTCAGGCCTGGGTAGTATGGACACCCTCATCTCAGGAGAAATTGTGCCACCGCATGCATCTGAGTTCCAAGGCTGAGCCCAGAACCTCTGTGTTGGGGAGATCCCATGAGACCCCTGTTAGGGACTGTGGCCACTCAGGGAAGGGTCCTCAAGTACCAGCTAAAGGAATGGGGAGGTGGCAGGACAGAGCCAGAGCCATAGAACCTGGGATGCCCTGAGAGGACAAGTAGGGCATGGGCTGGAAGCCTCTCTCTCACAGACACCTTTCTCTCTCTCTCTCTCCATCTTTTGGTCTTTCTATGGCTTAAAACAACATGAATTTATTATTTTAAAGCTCTGGAGGCCAGGAGTCTGACATGGGTCTCACAGGGCTATAATCCAGATGTGGGCAAGGCAGGCTCCTTCTGGAGGCTCCTGGAGAGAATCTTCTCAGGGCCTTTTCCAGCTCCTAGGGGTGCCACATCTTTAGTTCGTGGCCCTTCCTCCATTGTCACAGCTGGCCGTGGAGGGCCCAGTCTTTCTCACATTGTATTATTACTCCAATTCTTTGCCTCCCTTTTCACAAGGACCGCTGTGACTACACTGGGCTCACCTGGATAATCCAAGATAATCAATTTATCTTAACGTCAACTGATTAGCGACCTTTAAACAGACAAAACACGGAAAAATTCTTTAGCATGCCACGATAGTACTCCTCCCTTCCCTCCTTCCAGACTGGCTTGTGTATCACCTCCTTTAGGAAGACCACCTGGATTCCCTTCTGGTCCCCACTGCTGTCTGTGTCCCCATCAGAGCCCTTGCCTCCCTGTGTGGGTTGCTGGTGGCATGTCTATCACCCCTGCTGGACTGTGAGACCCTGGGAAGTGTGTCTTGTCCCTGCTGTGTCCTCATACCCACCCAGTACAGGGCCCAGTAAATGCTTGTGGCCAGCAGGAATTGAAGGCTGCTCTATTTGGGCCTGTAAATAGCCATTCTAATGATGGTAAACATAATAGCAAACACAGGGACTCATGAACTAGGCAGTTGGGTGGGCACTGGTGGCCTGGGGACCCCTTAGCCCTGGCCTGGCCTGGCCTGACTCAGTCGTGCTCTGCCTGGCTCAGCTTAGTGACCTCCACCCACCGCAGCTCCTTCTGGTGTCCTCATTAAAGCAGGCCTTTTACTTAGGCGGGTGCTGCCAATCCTAATTGATTGCCTATATCCCTGGGGGTGGGGGGAGGGACTCAAGTTCTGAGGTCTGCAGCTGGGCCTGGGCCAGGCAACCACAGGCGGGAGGGGCTGCTCCAGGAGAAGGAAACAAGGCCTGAAGGCAGGACTCTGCTATGCTGGAGGGGGCCGGGCTGGCTACTTGCCCTCTGGCCCCTGGATCTGGGGCATCACTGACCTGCAAGCACATGAACACATGCAGACAAACCCACAACCCACAGATCAGGCAAAGAGGCAGTGTAGCATGCTTGTGACATGAGTGGGCAGAGCTCTGTGCCTCAGTCCTTCCACCTGCAAAATGGGATTGTGACAGTACTCCCCCTAACCCACTCCCCACCACACACACACACACACACACACACACACACACACCCATGGAGCTTCTGGGAGAATTAAATAATAGTTAGAGAATGTTTAACATGGGGCCCAAAGTATATACTCAGTGTTATCCAATGCTTATTATTTGCTTATTATTTAAGTGTTTGGCAAGTATTGATTACCTACTGCATGACAGACCAAAAAGTTACAGCAGTGAACGGAATATTCACAAATTCCTGTCCTTGGAAGCTGACATCTGAATGAAAAGGGACAGAATAAGACTAATAACACACACACACACACACACACACACACACACACACACACACACCCCCCACCTACAGAGGTAGTTTATTCAAGGTTCTGTGATTATTCCCGTTTAACAGATGGGGTAAATGAGGCTTTCATTCCACAATCTGTGTGGCCCCAGGGTCTTTGCTTCTGCTGTTCCATTGCCAGGCGCCCTTTCCTTTCCTCATCCTTCTGTTCTCAGATCAAGCATCACTTCCTCAGGATATACCTTCTGCTCCCTCCCTCACTTACAATCTGATTCCCTGAAACTCTCTAGGAGCTCCTTTCATTAACATCTGTTGCAGATGCCACTAAGTTTCCAGAGCCTGGAGCACAGTGGGTGCTCAATAAATGCATAGTCACTGAAAGCACCAGCATTCAGATCCAACTCTGGGATACATCCCCTCCCAGACAGCCTCCCAACTGGCAGCTGGGAAAAATCAGGCTGGAGTCCTCCTACCTCCCAACCTTGACTCAGGAGGTCCCTACCTTGGCCACCATGCTGCTAGAATCTGTTTCTAGCATCTCATCCTCCCTGAAGAGGCCTCACTACTGCTCCCTGATGGCCTGAGAAGCAGAAAGCTGCAGCCTCCTGGGTTTTAAAACCAACACATTAAATCAAAATCAATGCCTCCTCCATGTGGACACCTTGATCTTAGACCTTGGGATATCGGCTCCTGGCTGCCTGCAGTCACTCTAAGCCATTCTTTTGTGAACTAAAGGAATGACAGACTTTGGAGTAGTTTGGGATTTGCCCAAAACATTGGGAACTGGTAATAGCTGTCATTAGGATAATGATTTTAATTATTATTTAATAAAAGTATATTTAGCACCAATCATTTGGTGAGCATTTACACTGTTCAAGGCACTTAAAAAAAAAACCTTTTGTTGATCCTACATGCCTCTCCAGTGACCACCCAGTTTTCCTGGGCGTCTCTGACCACACACTCACTGTCCCCTCTTTCCTTTCTCATGTTTCCTCTAGAATCTGCTCCAATGAGACTCTCTCGTCATTCCCCCTTCCCCCCACAACCCCCTTTCACCCCCAGCTCCATACACACACCAGGAAGCCCTGGGAATGATGCCACTGGGAGGAGCACCACCTTGGTGCCCACCAGGGCAGCTGACACAGAGGAACACTGCCACCAGCTCTGCTCGGAGGGGAGAGCTTGGGAGGTTGCCTGCAGCCCCCTGTGCCCTGAGGAGTCATATTGAGGGAGTCACAATGAGGAGGAATGGGGGGCTTTGCTCCCGCTCTCTAGAGACTATCCAGACTGGGTCAGAGTTGGGTGCGTCTCCCAACTTCTGGGACTCTGGGTGGTCTACACAGCCCAGGCAGAAGAGATAGAAGGTGAGCTAGGGGAACCTGCTGTCATTCAACAGGCAAGGGGACCAGTCCCAAACACACCTGCTTCAATCTGGGACTCCAAGCCTAGGCCCCCTGCCACCGCCCGCTAGCCTCTCTCCAACCTGGGACGGTTAAATCTGCCCACTGCCTGAGCTCTCCTTCCCAGGGGTTCCTTCACCGAATGCCCCCGGAACCTCCTAGGAAACAGCACTCTCTCTGTGTCCTGGGTCGAGGTTTGCCAGCGTTGCCCAGAGACGGGTGGGCAGCAAGCAGACGACTGCGCCTGCAGGAAGACCCCTGCCCGCCCAGCCCCCTGGAACCCACATCCAGGACAATAAGCAGGCCAGGCAAAGAGGGGGGTAGGCGGAGCTGGGGCCTTGGGGGCCTGGGAACAAGTCGCTTGGGGTTGGCGTGCAAGGAGGGGACCTGAGATCACACGGGGACTGCAAGAGGCTGTAGCACTGGGCGGGGGTGGGGGGTGGGGTAGGGAGGGAACACAAGGGAGCTTCAGGAGAGGCAGGGCCTCGGAGGGGGCGGGGCCTCGGGGGGCGCAGCACCTAAGCCAGAGGAGGCACCTTAGTTCTCACCGCCGCCGCTGCGAAGAGGCCGCCCACTCCCCCTGGTCCCGTACTCCGTCCAGGGACAGGTGTGGAGGGTTCTGAAGGCAGGATAAGGGATACAATCCATTTCGGAAGTGAAGTGACATCGGCCACACCGCTATAAATATGGACACAGCTGACTGGGGGGCGAAGGAGAGATCGGAGAGAACCTGGAGGAACTTAGAAGAAAGGGGTAGGGATGGGGGGAGGGGGGCGACCCTGAGACCTGAGGATACGGTCAGGTTTCTGGATAGAAATGAAATCCGATGACAAGATACACTCCGAACCCTGGCGTCCTAGGGCCCCAGGGGAGGGCAGAAGGAAGGCGAGGAGGGGGAGGACCTCCGTGTGTCCTCAACCTTTCTGAGCCCCCTTCCCCTTCTAAATCCCCTTCTCTCCCCACCCCCTTTTGAGCACCCCCTCCCATCTCTCAGCCCCTTCAGAGTGGGTAGCCTGGGACAGCCCTTTCCAGAGAGTCCAGATAGAAATGTGAGCCTTTGACCTGACTAGGCGGTGGCGCAGTGGATAGAGCGTCGAACTGGGACCTGGAGGATTCAGGTTCGAAACCGGAGGTCGCCAGCTTGAGTGCGGGCCCATCTGGTTTGAGCAAGGCTCACCAGCTTGAGCCCAAGATTGCTGGCTTGAGCAAGGGGGTCACTCGGTCTGCTGTAGCCCCCTGGTCAAGGCACATATGAGAAAGCAATCAATGAACAACTAAGGTGCCGCAACAAAGAATTTATGCGTCTCATCTCTCTCCCTTCCTGTCTGTGTGTCCCTTTTTCTGTCTCTCTCTGTCTCTGTCACACATACAAAAACAGAAATGTGACCCTTTGGCTGGTGGAGACCTTCCAGGCCCTTCCTTATCTGGGGCAGACCTTCATATTTTTGTAATATCAAACTGGGTCAGATCTTTTGAGGTTCGGCCCTTGGGTTCCCTGCAGGCTGACTACCCAGCAGTTATCTGCAAACACCACTGACCTGGGGGACACCCAGTCCTAGGCTAGGCTCTTCATTGGAAACTGTGCCGGAGAGGCCTTTGCCCATCCATACTCCCACCCTTTCAAATCCCAGCATAGACATTTCCACCCCACTTCCCATCTAGGATCCAATTTTGAAATAGAGGATAGGTATAAATGTTGACATCATTCATTCATTTTATCCAACAAACATTTCATGAGCACCTGCTATCTGCAAACCTGTGCTGGGGGTCTAGGGATAGCCCCACAGTGAAGGGGCTCACAGTTCAGAGAGGTGATGGGGGTCAGCAGGCTGTGGTGGGGGCACACAGGCAGCTATGGAGGTCAGGGAGCTGTTAGGTCTGGGAAGGCTTCCTGTAGAAAATGTCATCTAAACTGAGGGCTAAAGGCATTAGGGGATAGGGGAGAGTATTCCCTGCAGAGAGAACAGCAAGTGCAAAGGCCCTGAGACAGGAACCTCTAGCTTTGGTCCTAGCTTTGCCATTTATTTGCTGAGTGGTCTGGACAAGTGATCGCCTCTTTCTGAGCCTCAGTTTCACAATACTCAAGTTGAAGGCCCAACAGGGCACCTGGAACACAAAAGGTAGTCCATAAGTATTTGCCAAATATTGATAAAAATTTTGAGGTTCTAGAGGATAGTCATAAAACAAAAGGGTTATAGCCCCTGTCTGGGGTGAGCAGGTTGGGGCAGCCTGTGACCTTTTCCTGGCCAAGGTGCCCCCTTCCCGTGGGCCCCTCCCCCTGGCCCACCAGTCCTCCGCCAGCTGTCCCTCCATGTGTGCTCTGGTCTGTCAAGAGCAAGCGCCTGTTCCGGAACACCTGATGCCTTGCTTCCCAGGGATTTCAGACGAGTGGATGCACGGAAGTTCAGCTGCCACACTGGCTTAACCCTGGAGCCTGGGCGCCGGGTCCTCAGAGGCCCAATGCTGTCCCTTTTGACCCCGTAGAGAACTCTGGCACTGCTCCCAATCTTAGCTGGAAAGATCCCGCTTTGACTCCTAGCTCTAACATTATCTGGATATGTTGCCTGGGGAAAGTCAGTCAACCTCTCTGGTCACCATCACCATCAATAAAAATATAGCCAACACATCCTCAGTGCATATATATGCCTGGGGCCATGTTTAGAGCCTTCTATAAATAAACTATATCCTATATCAGGATTCTGAGTTCTCAAGTACTGTTGATCCCATTTCGCAAGAAGTGAAAACTGAGGCACAGAGCAAGGTTATATGACTTACAGGGTGAAATAATCCAATAGCTGAAATAACACATTCACCTTGTGCTTCTTCATATGGATTAGCTCATTTAATTCACCCCAAAACCAAATGAAGTTGTGGGAACCATTAATAGAGGTCTCTTTTAATAGATGTGGAAACTGAGACCCAGAGAAGCTAAGCAATCTGCCCTAAGTTATAAAGCTGTATAATGCACTGGGAATACTCCATGAATAGAGCCACTATTATTGCTGCTGTTATTCTTCTTCTACCTTTTAAGAAAACTTATCTAAAACTTGAAATGAAGGAAAAGAGACTATAGCATGTGATTTTGAAGTTCTACTGAAGTGGTATCCAACAGGACCACCACAGATTATTTCCTTTTTACAGCACTGTTCAATACAGGACCACTAGCCACCTGTGACTTTGTCAATTTAAATGTAAATCAATTAAAATGAAATAAAATAAATAATCCAATTCCTCGCTCATACTAGCCACAGTGTAAATGCTCAATGGCCTCAGGGCTGATGGCTGCTGTACTAAAAGCACAGATTTGCCTGACCAGACGGTGGGTCAGTGGATAGAGCGTCCAACAGGGATGCAGAGAACCCAGGTTCGAGGTCCCGAGGTCGCCAGCTTGAGCGCGGGCTCATCTGGTTTGAGCAAAAAAGCTCACCAGCTTGGACCGACCCAAGGTCGCTGGCTCCAGCAAGGGGTTGATCGGTCTGCTGAAGGCCCGCAGTCAAGGCACATGTGAGAAAGCAATCAATGAACAACTAAGGCACCACAACAAAAAATTAATGCTTCTCATCTCTCTACCTTCCTGTCTGTCTGTCCCTATCTGTCCCTCTCTCTGACTCTATCTCTGTCTCTGTAAATAAATAAAAATTTAAAAAACACAGATTTAAAAAAAACAACACAGATTTTAAACACGTCTATCATCACAAGAAGTTCTATTGGACCAGGTTTCTCTAGAAAGCACTTCTAGTTGACTTTGCTCTTTATCATCAGGTTAGTGCCCCCCTGGAAAGTAACAGTTACCTTGTAGATTTCTGCCTGGTACAAAAGAGAAGCCCTATTACTTTGTGACATGCAGGACATGTTACAAGTTCATATCTAGCCTAATCTTTTTCTAACATTCTTTTTTCATTATTATTCATTTTAGAGAGTAGAAAGAGGGGGGAGGAAGAGATGGAGGGAGGAGCAGAAAGCTTCAACCCCCATATGTTTCTTGACCAGGCAAGCCCAGGGTTTCAAACCAGCGACCTTAGTGTTCCCGCTAAATGCTTTATCCACTGCACCACCACAGGTCAGGCCTAACATTCTCTAAAAAGGAAAAATCCTGACAAATACCTAGTTCTGCTAATGCTCTTAGAACCAACTTGACCGCTTAACTGGTTCCCTGAATTAGATAATCATTGACACATGTTTACTCTGTTGGGAGGAGTCATGCTTTCAATTTTATGAGAACTGTACACTGCAAACGGGGAAACTGAGGCTAGCTCCTTACAGCCTACCCTTCCCCAGCCCAGGAGCCTAGTCATTGCACACCAGGCTCTGCACACCCAGGCATCCCCCCCGTCACTGCCCAGCTCCAAGAAGCAGCTCAGAGAACGTGTCTTCCTCCCATGGTGGCAGAGAACCAGGTCAGCCAACCGCTGGGACATCAAAGGGAATCTATAAATACAGCTGCAGGAGGAAAAATAGACACTTTTCTAGCTCTTCTCAGCGTTGCCTTTCTCCCACTCCGAATCTTGCCTGGCTAGGTGCCCAACCCAGTAGTTGCTGGGCCAAAGCCCCCAACCTTAGGCACCCCTTCTAGAAAACAGTGGAGGGAAGCCACTGACACAGAGCCTCAGTTTCTCCCAATGAGCTCAACTTCTGCCTTTGCCTCCCCCTGCCAGATGTCTGAGAAAAGAGAGGCACCACTGAGTCTGTTCCTGGGAGGTATAGATAAGATTTTAAGGCCAGAAGTTAAGATTATTTGTTTGTTGAAAACTTCAGATCCCCAAACTCTGGAATCTTCCTTTTCTTTGAGAACACATAGGACTTCTACATTGTGTTGGGCGCTGGGAAGCTAGTGGTACCAAGGAGACAGTTCAGACTTCGCCAGGGCAGTCATTAAGGCTTTCTAAATGAGGTGATGAGAGCTGAGCCCAAAGGATGATAAGAGAAATGGATGGCTGAAGAGCCAGGTTGGAGAGGGGAAGAAATTCTGACTCCTCCTGGATTCTTCCCCCTTCCTCACTGCCCAAATCCAAAATGCCTCTCAAATCTACCGATTGCTCTCTACCTCCACAGGCCCGACCCCAGTCCAGGCCACATGTGGTTGCCTTAGTCTAATGTAGTCACCTTTTCCCTGGCCCCCCTGAGTCATTCCTGTCCAGGATGCATTGTTTCTTGCAAGATAGCCTAAGGGAATTTTTTAAAAGTTAAATCAGATGATCTCCCTTGCTCACTATAAACTCTCGCATGACCAGCTTGGTCTTGTCACTGCTAGGTCCCCAGCACCCCCCAGAGCCTAATACACAGTAGGTGCTCAATAAAGTTAGCTGAATAAATGGTTCAGTGAGGGTCAAGACCCAGGAGACTGCAGCTGAGCTTTCTGAAGACATTGAAAGTATGGTAGCTGAAGTTGAGCTTGTCCCAGGAAGGGCAGGAAGGGTTCAAGGAGCATGGGTGTGGTATTTGTGAATTCAGCACCTGCCACAAGGTGCACCACACCCTGATGTCAGCATCACTTGAGTTGCTAACCCTGGTGGCAATGATGGAATTGCCATTGGTTGAGGTCATTCACACACCTCCTCCACTGTCACCATTTCTTCTTTCTTCCGTAACAATTTTTATTTTCTTTTTTTGAAAGGGGGGAGGAGCTGGAAGCATCAACTCCCACATGTGCCTTGACCAGACCAGTGCAGGGTTTTGAACTGGCGACCTCAGCGTTCCCAGGTCGACACTTTATCCACTGCGCCACCACAGATCAGGCTTTATTTTCTTTTCAAAAATTAATTGCAGTAAACTACTCTGGCCAGATAGCTTGGTTGGTTAGAGTAGTTCTGATATGCAAAGGTACGGGTTCAACCCCTGGTCAAGGCACATACAGGAACAGATTGATGTTTCTGTTTGTCTCTCTCCCTTCCTCTCTAAAATCAATCAATAAAATAAAATAAATTGTGGTAAACTATACATAATAGTATTTATTGTTTTAGCTATTTGTCATGTACAGTTCAGTGGCATTAAATACATTTACATTATTGTGCAGCCATCCCCATCATCCATCACCAGAACTTTTTATTTTCTCAAACTGAAACTCTGTCCCCCTTAAACTCTAACTCTCTACCACCCCTTGGTCCAGCCCCTGGCTCCCACCATCTACCTCCTACCTCCTGTCTCTATGGATCTGACTCTCCCTGGGACCTTCTATGAGTGGAATCACACAGTACCTGTCCTTTTGTGTCTGGCTTATTTCACTCAGCAAAATGTCCTCAAAGTTAATTTATGTTGTTGCAGGTGTCAGAATTTCCTTCTTTTTTTTTTTTACAGGAACAGAGAGAGGGATAGATAGGGACAGACAGACAGGAGCGGAGAGAGGTGAGAAGCATCAATCATTAGTTTTTCGTTGCCGTTGCAACACCTTAGTTGTTCATTGATTGCTTTCTCACATGTGCCTTGACTGCGGGCCTTCAGCAGACTGAGCAACCCCCTGCTGGAGCCAGAGACCTTGGGTCCAAGCTGGCGACCTTTTGTTCAAGCCAGATGGGCCGGCGCTCAAGCTGGCAAGCTCGAGGGTCTCAAACCTGGGTCTTCCGTATCCCAGTCTGACGCTCTATCCACTGCGCCACCGCCTGGTCAGGTTTTCCTTCCTTTTAATGGCTGAATAATATTCTATTGTCTGGATGGACCACATTCATCCATCCATGGATGCTTGGGTTATTTCCACCTTTTGCCCATTGTGGGTAATGCTGGTATGAACAAAGGTGTGCAGAAATCTGTTTCTGACGTACAAGTATCTGTTCTAGTGTTCTGTTTTTATTTCTGTTGACAATGCCCTGAACAATGTCAAGGGCATCAAAGCTCCTCACAGCTTCCAAGGAAAGATGAAGAGGGGGTGGGGGATGAGCAAGTGTTAAGAGGAAGAAATGTGAAATTTCAGAACCTCAAAGGAAGTGAGAAGAAAACTCATCTATCTTAAGCACCTACTATGTGCCTGGCCCTGGCATCTTTTGAAACATCCTCACATTAATCAACTTGCTCACAGCTGGGAAGTGGCAAAGCTGAGATTTAGACCCCAGCCTGCAGAGAGCACACCCATCCCACCACCTGCTTGCTTGCTTTCAATAAGGGGCAGCTCACCATTCCATCACTGATTCAAAAATGAATTGACAATTGTAGAAGAAAATAACTGAGGAGACAAAGAGCTGCCCTCCCCTTCACTTTGAATGGTCAGGGAAGGCCTCTTAGTTAAAGGGACATTGGCCAAGTATGCAAGGATCTTCCTGAGACAATGGAGCAGCCAGTGCAAAGGCCCTAAGGCTGGGCTGTGTCTGCCTTACTGGAGGAACAGTGAGGAGGCAGAGATCCATGTGACTGAAGCAGAGTGATGGGGGTAGGATGGGAGAGGGTGGACCCTAGGGGGACTTCTGGATGAAGGGGGCACAGGACAGAGTCATGGCCTAGGCTTCTAGATACATGCACCATATGGCTTTCCTCGTGGCTGCCTCTGCCCTCCAGCCCCCATTTGTACTCATGTTCATGTCCCTGAGATTTCCAGATAACAAACATTTATTGAATACCTACTGTGTTCCAGGGTTGTTCTAGACAATGGGGATCCAGCAGGGAACAAAACAGTGCTATGGGGGAGACCATATACAATGTTTGGTTGTGAAAAATAAATAAAATGAAGGAAAACAAAGCAGGATAAGAAGAAAGGATGAAGTGTCGCTGTATATGTTATGTCAGGGTGGCCACACTGCAGAGATGACATTTGAGCTGAGATTTGGCAGAAGAGAAGGGACCTATGGAAATCTGTAGGGAGAACATTTCAGGCAGCGATAACAGCAAGTGCAAAGTCCCTGGGGCAGGACAGGCTGGGAACAAAATTACACACTCCTAACACTTCGGAGTGATGCCTCCTCCTTTAGGAAGACAGCCCCCCCCACCAGCCCAGATACTCAATGCTTCCAGATGAGAGTCGCACCAAATCATGGGGCTGAAGAAGCAAAGAAGGGAGGGTCCATCCCAGGTTCAGATGTGCAGGTGGGAGGTAACCTGAGACCCCACTCACTCAGCCCAGGTCCCAAGTCATTTGCCTTAAGCGCCTTCCAAGCCCAAGATCCGATAGCAACGATTGAAAGTGTGGGGTTCCAATTCCAGCTCCATTTCCTGGCTATTTGAGTGGCATAGTTGTTTCTCTCTGGGCCTCAGTTTCCACACCTGAAAATGGGATAATAGCCATAGCTTTGTTCTAGAAACATGGGGCTGCCTATAGTAGATGTTCAATAAATGTTAGTTCATTATTATAACGATTAATATATGCACACTATGGGGCATTTTCTGGACAGCAGGTCCAGGGGTGCTGTATAGTCTCTGGAAAGGTCCACACCCTCTCTGGCACCAGTTACACCCAAAGCCTCCAGGAACTCTAGGACGATATTTGAACTTGGGAAAAGATCCAAGAGAACCCCCTCTCCCCTGCGAAGAGGCAAGGGTCAAAGGATAGGGGCAGGGAAGGGTAAGGACCTTCACGCACACACACCTACCCGCCATCCACCTCCCACGCCCCACCCCGCAAAACACACACCATGGACTCCAGGCGGTTAGCTCTGTGGAGGGACCAGCTGGGTGGATTTAGCCGGCGCATCTGCCACCGGAGCAGCTGCCGTTTTTTGCTAGGGGAGGCTGGAGGGGGGTTTTGGGACGAGGGAAAATCTGTCCGAGGAGAATTGCGTCTGCGCCTCCCAGCTGCCAGCTCAGGCTGTGGGGGGACATCCCGAATCCGCCAGGACCTTGGGCCCCTCCCCTGCGGCGGCCGGCCCCACGTGCCTTTGGGGGAGGGGGTGTCCGGGAGGCCTTGACGTCAAGGGAGACTCGGCCAATCGGAGCTGCCCTTTTCGAGCCCCAAGGGGATTCCCGGGCCACAGCAGCGACCTAGGGCGTGACCCAGCAGTGACGACCCTCAACCTGGGTTTAAAAGAGGTTCGGCACTTGCCGGGGAAACCGAGTTTGGGAACCGCCAGAGAGGAGGCGGGACTCGGCGCGCCGCTGCCAACGGGCCTGGCTCCAGCTGGGCCCAGAGAGGGACAGGGATGGGCGGGAGTCACACAGCTGAGCCGCGAGGCGAGGAGCATTAATGGGTGACGCGCAGGCAGCGGGGCAGTGTTCCCCTTCTCCACTGGCGCCAGATACCAGGGACGGGCTCAGCCTCAGCACCTCTCGGGGTCCCCGAAGGCGTTACAGTTCCCTCCAGGTCTCCTCTGGCCCTCTCCGACCCGGGGCCGCAGCCGGACCGCGCTGGGCTGAAGGTGTCAGTGCTTGCGGGAGCCCGCAAAACCCGCACTGGATTTCTCCCAGTCGGAGCAGGACGGGAGCACAGTGCTGTCTAACTGGCAGCTCAGGTGGGGAAACTGAGGCCCAGAGGGGCGAGGCTTTGCTTAAAGTCACACAATTAAGAGGGCGATGCTGGCTCTGGAGACTTCGGGTGAGGTCCTGCCCCTCCCCGGGCCTCTGAGTGAGTTGTGAACTTCCTGCCACCCTCCTCCAGGTCAGGGCTCAGACAGTCAGGAGCCCAAGGCGGGGGAGGGAGCAGCCAGGCCTAACCTTGCCCTGATCCAGGGCATGAAAGACCCATTCATGGCCACTGAACACTGAGTGGCAGCTGAGCTGAGCCATGGGGGTGGGGCCTCCCTCAGGGCCTTTGTCCAAATGGGTCCCTCTTCCTAATACTCCCTTTCCATCCCTCACTCCGCACTCCGTGTGCTTTTCCAAATCCATCTATTGTCCTTCTATGGCCCCCCAGAACTTCTCTGGTCCTCCTGGGTCCCCACCCAGTCACAGTGCCCTCCCCAGGTGGGTAGAACACAGGGAGTGGGGATTGATGCTTGGCAGGTGCAGGCCTATTTGCCTGGAACTCTGGCTGTGCCGGAAAGCGGGTCAAGACAAAACCACTGGCAGGAAGGCCAGGCTGCTGGCGGAGGTTTGTGGTCACTAGGACAGCCCCTGGGAAGATAGATGCCTAAGCCATGGAAGAAATGGGTTGGCCAGGGAGCAGGGTTCAAGTTTTGATGTCGCACAGCCTGTGTGAGCCCTGGGACTGTTGGTGTCATGGATGAGATACAATGGGTAAGGCCCACACAGAAGATGCTTTATAACCTGCGGTGAGAGGACTAATGCTTTCTTCCCATCTGCCTGTGTGCTTGGGCAAGCTCCTTGGCCTCTTTGCGTTTCAGTTTCCCATCTATGGGAGCCTCATGGGGCTGCCCTGTTGAGTGAATGAAGTGACTTATGCATCAAGGGCTCAGAATTGACCCCAGCACACAGTATGTGTGCAAGAAATGTTGTTAGATAAAAACATAATAAAATGTTTATCGAGTGCCTAATGTATACTGAAAATGCTGGAGGGACCAGTGGGGAGGTATGTATACATGGTCACATCCACATGGGGAGGTGCTTTGGACAGACAGGGACACTGAGGCCCTGAGAGGGACTCCCACTGGCCTCAGGTCACAGAGGGACAGAGGTTACGGGAGGTCTCTGGAATCAGAAGATGGATTTGTCTTGGAGTCCCAAAAGCAGGGGGCAGGAATTATCCCCATGGGCCCAGGGGGGCTGAAGCCCCCTAGGAACATGTTTCTCTGCCAGATCCCACAGAACGATGGAACTGAAGACACTGTGTGTACCACAATCTCTGGAGCCAGCTGATTCAGGTCAAATCCCTACTTTCTTACTGGAAGATGACTTTGGACAAGACAGCTCTCTGTGCCTCAGTTTCCTTACATGTCTACTGAGCGTTAAATGTAATGCTTGTGGATTGAATGACTTCATATGAAGGGGGCCATGTAGACCACGGGTGTTCCTGACACCACCTCATCATCCAGGCGTGTGATTGGGGATGGATCCTGGGTTTGTGAATCTGGCCAGAGTGAACCGGAGCAGGAAGTTGGGAGGGGGGCGGGGGGACCGGTAGGGGAAGGGATTGCGCAATTAGGCGCCTCACCTGAACAGAAAAAGAGAGACTTCTTTTGGGTCTCTCTCCCATCCCCGCATCCGCCCCCAGAGCCTCGGGCCGCCCACCCAGCTCCACCCTCCGTTCCGCGCAGCCGTCAATCCGGGCCGCATTTTGCGCAGCTCCGGCCCGATTTGTGTGGTGGGGGGTAGGTGGACAAGGGGGGGGGGCGGAGGTGGCAAGCCGCGAGTCGCAGCGGCCGCCGCGGCGGGCGAAGGAAATGCGGCCGAGGCGCGCCCCGAGTCCGGCCGCGGCGCAGCGTCCCCCCCGGAGCCGACGCCAGCGCGCGGGGAGCCGGGGCTGAGCCCCCTCCCTTAGCGCAGCGCCGCGGCCCGGGGGCGGGGGAGCGCGCGCCCCCAGCCCCCCTCCCCACCCGGGATGCCCGGCTGAGCGGGCCGGGACAGGACAGGTGCGCGCACCGACCCCCCCCCACCAAGCCCCCGCCCGCGTCCTCCCGTCCTCGCGCTCCCTCCCGCGCACTCGCAGCGGCCGCGGCTCCGAGGTAAGCGCCCCGGGGCGTTTTCAAGAGGGGCTGGGGAGGCACTGCCCTGGGGGTGCTTGTAGGCATGCAGCTGGGGGGCTGAATTGTTGACTGGGGAGACCTGGTCAGGCGCTATAGTGGGGGGGCATGAAGACCCCGCAACTGGGAGGGTGTTTGTGGAGCACTATAACGGGAGGATCTGTCAGCAACGCAACTGGGGGAGGGGGGATAGATTTTTAGGGGGGGTTGCTGTATGGAGGGTTATAATGGGGTCCAGTAGCAATGCCTTGAAGAAGCTGGATTTGGGCCTGGGGCGCTGAATGAGGCTCCATAATGGGGGTGTCGGATGGCACCGCAGCTGTTGGGGGGGCTGGATGTTGACTGGGGGCCTGTATGTGAAGCTATAATGGGGGTTCTGTTGGCACCGCAGCACAGCGGTGGAGATTTTGTTGGGGGGACGTAGGAGACAATAATGGGGGCTTACGGCCTTGCTGCTGAGGAGCTGGATTTGGGCCCAGGTGGGGGGTTCAGAGCGGGCAGGAAGCCTGCTGGCCCGGGATGGAGACTGATGTTAAGGGGCGGGGCCCTGAGGGCTAAGTCTAGGGCCACCTGGGGCTGAGGTGGTGGTCCCAGCACAGTAAGTCCCCTCCACCCCACTCCACCCTCAGCCACCGTACCTTGGCTGCCCCTGAGCCCTCTCCAGCCTCCTCCCTGGCCCAGATCAGTCCAGGGTCCTGGCCACAGGGAAGGGGCCGTGGTGGAGGGAGAGAGCCAGTCCAGATACCCCTCGCTAAAGTGGGAACTCTGAGGGGTTCTGGGGTCCCCCAAGAGGTGACAAAAGGGACAAAGAAAGCATCTCTCTCTGAGTGGCCTGGGCAGGGTGGGGGGGTCACTGAATGTGACCCCCCACCCCCTGCAGCCTCTGATTGGTCCCCGGGGTGAGAGTCACATGTTGCCCTGTCCTGCTCTCCCAGCACCCTCCATTTGGGGTTATTTCCCAGAGAGGGGGTGCCATAGGGAACCTCTGCTCCTGAATGGGATGTGTGGACACTGGAGCTGGAAGTATTTGCAAGAGCCCTGGGACTGAGGCCATTCACACACCCTCAGCCCCTCTTTGGCCCTCTCTGGCTGAGATCTTTGGCATCCTTTGACAACCCTAAGGTTGTCATCTTTGACCCCCAGACCCAAAGTGAACTGGGACTTGGGGTTTGGGGGTCTGGATTTGGATTTAAGGAGGAAGGAATGGGGGCCAATGGCTGGGGCTACAAAAGGGATCCACGCCCCATTTGCAAAATTGCACTTCTTTATATTTCTCTGGGTTTTCTCAGCTTCTCAAGGGGTCCAAAATAAAAGTTCAGTACCCTGAGACATCCCTCCCCCATACACTCCCCTGCCCCATCCCCTGTCCCATGTCCTAGTAGACGTAATTTCTTTCAAGTATAAAAATTTCAGATTTATCTGGGCAGTTGCTGAAACTTTATTTTAGGAGAATACAGGAGGTGGGGTGATGGATAGGGTCACAGGTGGGGTCAGGACTCACCTGAGAGGAGGGTGCAGTCTCAAGCTCTACAGAAAGGTAGCTGAGGGTTGCTGGGGTCCATAAGAAACCCCTTGGATATTGGGTAGGTGGCAGCCTGCCATAAGCCTCATTAAACTATAGTATGTTCACCCTATACCAGCGCATTCCCAAGAGCAGAATGGAAAACTGAGGCCAAGGGAAATGGCAGAGTTGCTGTAAAGGGAAGCCAGGCCTCTCTGCTCTTGGGGCTGCTAGACCGGGTCAAGTTCATGCCCCAAACTTGAAACCCAAATACCTTCCCAAAGGTTACCCTTGAACCCATTCCTCTGTCCACCCTGGGCTGTGCAGAAATTAGACCTGGAGCTTCCAATGCCCCACCCCCTCCAAGAAAAAATTCAGTGTAGAAGAAAAGGCAGAGGACTGAGAGGTACGCCTTAGACAGCTCTCTAGCTGGCTCTGGGCTGTGATCTCCCCAGGAGGTCCTCTTTGGGTTTAGGAGCTGAGTGAAGGTAGATGAGGCAGAGAGAGGTCACTTAAGAATCCCCTGGATTTGTTCTAGGCTTCCTCCCCTGGGGAAAGAAGGTGCTGGAGATTTGCACTGTAGAAGGATTTGTCATCTGCAGTGGCCTCCCAGGGCTTGTGACAGGAGTTGCTGGGGTTACCTGGAGCTGGACCTGGAAGATAGAAATCAAACTGCCCTTGGAAAGGTGACCCTGACGTCAGCCGGCAAGACAGGAGAGCTAGGTCCCCAGGGGTTGAAGGACATGCTGGTTGCTGCCTGTCTCCTGGGATGGAGGATGTCCCTAGCTGAACCTAGGGTGTGGCCCTGTCCTGTGTGCCTGTCCCTTTGCCAGGTGATGCTGGGGGCCCAGAGAGGACTCAGCCAGAGTCATGACCAGTGGAAGCAGGGAAGGCTACCTGGAGGAAGGGATGCTGGCATTAGGCTTAAAAGATGAAAAGGATGTTGCCAGGAGAACAGGGGTGTCAGGGATTCTAGGCAGAAGGAGCAGCAAGGATTGCCACTATGTGTTGAGTTGGAATCCTTACAGCAGGGGTCAGGTCCCTAAACTTTTTACACAGGGGGCCAGTTCACTGTCCCTCAGACTGTTGGAGGGCCGGACTATAAAAAAAAAAACAAACTATGAACAAATCCCTATGCACACTGCACATATTTTATTTTATTTATTTATTTATTTTTTTTTGAGAGAGAGTCAGAGAGAGGGATAGACAGGGAAGGACAGACAGGAACGGAAAGAGGAGAGAAGCATCAATCACTAGTTTCTCGTTGCTGTTGCGACACCATAGCTGTTCATTGGTTGCTTTCTCACATGTGCCTTGACCACGAGCCTTCAGCAGACCAAGCAACCCCTTGCTGGAGCCAGCGACCTTGTGTCCAAGCTGGTGAGCTTTTGCTCAAGCCAGATGGGCCCGCGCTCAAGCTGGCAAACTCGGGGTCTCGAACCTGGGTCTTCTGCATCCCAGTCCGACGCTCTATCCACTGCGCCACTGCCTGGTCAGGCTGCACATATCTTATTTTAAAGTAAGAAAACAAATACAAGTAAAAGTAAAAAAAAAAACGGGAACAAATACAATATTTAAAATAAAGAACAAGTAAATTTAAATCAACAAACTGACCAGTATTTCAGTGGGAACTATGGATGTGGATGCATCCTGTGCTCCTCTCACTGACCACCAATGAAAGAGGTGCCCCTTCTGGAAGTGTGGAGGGGGCCGGGTAAATGGCTTCAGGGGGCTGTATGCGGCCTGCGGGGCGGGCAGTAGTTTGGGGACCCCTGCCTTACAGGGTGGAAGACAATGAACAAGGGGGCCTGAGAGGTGGCAGGGGCTGTGAATGCCAAGTTAAGGAGTGGACTTTATTCCAAGAGTAATAGGGAGCCATGGAAGGTTTTAGAGCAGGAGAATGAATGGGCAACATTTCAGACCTTGAACAACAGTGAGGAAGAGTAGCTACCAGGAGACAGGCTCCTGGAAACCAAGTTAGTTGTTTGGAGGGGTGGTGAGCCACCCATCCTGGGAGACAGGCAAGTGGGGTTTGACAGTCATCTTTCTAAAGTACTGGAAAAAATAATTCTGGTATTGGTCAGGCCCAGGTGACCCTCCAGATTTCTTCTAAATTTCCAGGTACTATGGGTTTTCTGAACTGGAATGTTTAAGACACATGATTCTGAAATCCTAAGTCACTTAATGGGCTGCAGATTCTCAGACTGATTTCTCTAAGACCCAGCAGTGATTGGGGTTGATTGTAGGTGGAGCCTCATTTAGCAGAAATAGAGAAACTGAGGCTAAAGGCAGCCCCCCAACAGACACAGGACCTAACCACCTGCCTCACATCCTATTGTTGAATTATCTAGGATCTTAGTATCTGGCTGCAGGATAAGGGAGTTCAAGGGACAGACCCCACCCTAGATACTCCCACCGTCACAAATGATTCAGGCTTGGCTTGATTCAGTATGTGGCCTAAGAGATCTGGACCTGAGCCACAAAATTATCTTTTATTTTCATGATCATTTGTCCCCTATCCTTCAGGGATGTCCAGATAAAGTGGCAGGTGTTAGAACACTAAAGAGGTGGCTTGGAAGGCCGGGACCTTCTTCTCTTTGGACAAGGATACGGTCCCCCACCAGTCACCCTCAATGACCGTTCACTGTCTGACCCCAGTGTTGGATGGTGGCCACCCCAGGACCTGCTGGGAAGGTGGCCTTGTGTAATAAGGACTACATTTCCCAGGATGCACCTTGGCCCTGGCTGGGCCAACATTCCAAGGACAGATGATCTAGGAGAGAACTTTCCAAATACAGGAGCCCAGTAAGGATTGTGGGTTCTCAGCAGGGCCCTAGTTCAAGGCAGCTAGGAAGTTCAGCACTCAACAAATGCCACCAGTTGCCCCCATGTACTGTGCCCCATGCTGGGTGACACTGGGATCCCAGTGAGGGAAGCTTTCAGCTCTAGTTGGCTCTCAGGGGGGAAGGGAAACAGAGATGGGCATTGACCCTCTACTACATGGGGTCAGGGTCTGGGCAGAGTGAGCAAATAGGACTGGTAAAAGCGGGTTATGCCTAGTAGATCAGAGAAGATGCATGGAGGAGGGGCATTGCAGCTAGGACTATGATGAGTATGTAGGAGTACACCAGGGAGACCACATGTTTTCTGATAATTTCAGAAGAATCTTCTTTCTTCCTTGGAGTAAGAGCCCCCAGGCAGTTGAAATAGCTACTCTGAATTATTGGCCTTTGAGACCGCCACAACAGTCCGATCAGACTTACCTAAGTTGAGTCCATCTCTTTCTTCACTCATTCACTCACACCCCCTTCTCTGAGCCTCAGTTTCCCCATCAGTAAAACATATATGCTATTCTCTCTCAGGGTTCAACATTTAAACAAGAGAATGCAGGCAAAAGGCCAGGCATAGTCCAGTTTTTCTTACTCTAGAAAAAGGAATAACTTTGAAAAGCAAAAATTATGGCCTCTGACCCTGATTGCAATGGAAGCTATGGGTCTTTGCTCTCATTTGATAAGTTGACAAATATTTAACAAGCACTGACCATAGCTGGGTACTAGGGATGCAGCAATGACCAAGGCTGACTGGACTCTGCCCTTATCATGCTCACAGCCAGGTGGGGATATGGACACTAACTAGAGAGAGAAACTAAATCAAGTATGAGTGCCCTGAAGACAATAATCCTGGATGCTATTGCTGAGAAGGGTAGAGCTGATGGAGTAGGGAGGGTGTCTCTTAGGAGGTGACATTTGAGCTGAGACTTGGAAAATGTGAAGGAGCCAGTCGTTTCGAGATCTAGAGGAACAGCTTTCCAGGAAGAGGGCATAGCCTGAGCAAAGACCCTGGGGCAGGAATGTGCCTAGCATATTGGAGGAACAGGGAGGAGGTTCATGTGGCTGGAGCAGAGTAAGTGAAAGGGAAAGAGGTAGAAGGGGGGAGGGTGAGGGGCAGGCTGTACAGGGCCTTGTGGGAAGACTTGGGCCTTTACCCTGAGGGAGGTGGGAGCCCTGAGGACTGTGGGAGGAGGAGCGTGGGACCTGAGTCAGGTAACCACAAATGCCTCTTGGCAGCTGCAAAGAGGACAGACTGAGAGCAGCAAGGTCCAGTGCTGTGGGCAGTGGTGGGGTGACTGCACTGGTCCTGGTGGTAACGATGGGGGTTGGCCAGGCTGAGGCAGTAGAAGGGAAAAGAAGTGGGTATATGGGGTAGATTTTTGACTTGCTGATGGATGGATGTGGGGAGGGATTGAGAGCCCCTGTCTCTGAGGCAGGTAGTGCTGTGGTTAAGTGTGATGTCTGGACCAGATAACTTGGATTTAAATTCCAGTTTAGCCACTTTCTAGCTGTGCAACCTTGGGCACATCACTAACCCACTCTGGACCTCAATTTCCTCACCTGTAAAATGGTGAGAAGCCCTCCCATCTACCCTACTAGTATTTTCTGTAAAGCTCCATAGCAGAGGGCTTGGAACACATAGATGCTCCATAAGTGTTTGCTGTTATTTCCCTTTGAATGTCTAATCCCAAACTCTGGGGAGAGAAACAAGTCGCAGATTGAGGTGGCAAATTCCCAGAGGTCAACCAGCAAAACCCAGGAACCCTGGCTATTTTTCTCCATTGATGAACATTTCTCATGACCCATCCCTGAGTCCATGTCACTCTGCCAATGATTCTGCCATTCCTGAGCCCTGACGCACTAGGACTTGTGGTCTGCTCTGACCCCAGGGACTTCCCTTGGGACCTATTTCCAGCTTTTGTCTTCTTCAAGTTCATTGGCCAGGTCTTCCATTCTCGGCAGCACTTGGCAAAGCCCTGTCTGCCTGCGGCCTAGCACCTCTCAGTGATATCCCCCTACAGACATGGCTTTCTGGCCCTGTCCCACTTGGGGATCCCTGTGTCCTCCCAGGCAGGGCCTCTGAGAGGGACAGTGACTGGAGGAATTGGTGGAGATTCAGCCTGGGGGAGAGGAGGGCTCCCAGAACCTTAAGTGAGCAGGGCACAGGTTCCCATCTGCTCTCAGATGGGGGACAGCAAGGACAGGGATCAGATCTTTGCTCTCCCTAAAGTGGAGTCCTGAAAGCCAAACCTTACTTCCCTCTGTCTCCCAAAACTGGGCCCCAGGAGCAGGGCCTGACTACATTTCCTCCAAAGTGGGGATGAGGGCAGGGCCCATCTGCCCCCAGGCCTTCCCAGCACCCCCCCACACTTGGGAATCTGGTTGCCAAGCACCCTAGCCCCAGCCCGGATTCCCTAGGAATCCCACCCCCCCTTGAGCAGCCTGTTTCTGGACCCCCTAATGACACACTGGATATAAATGACACTTTAATTTCCTCAGAATGGTCTCAGAATCACTGAGAAAGCACCCCCCCTTCCCCATCCCTAATTACAAGTTGCTACTTCCGATTTGCCTCCTGGCGGCCCAATTTCCAAACAGTGATTAAAATTAATTACCTAGGAGCACCCCCTACCCATCTGGGCTGGGAGCCCCAGGGACCTGCTCGTGTCCCCCATTCAAGGTCCTGCCTCTGCCACCTGGTCTCCTCACTGGTTCCCTCAGTGGTTTAGAGACAGGACAACCTCTCTCTGGGTCTCCACTCATTTATCTTCAAAATGGTTCAGATTGTGCAGCCTCAGGGACAGATGGCACATTGTGGGCGCTCCATAAATGTCAGCAAGAGGCAGTATAACCACATGCCTAGGTTCAAATTCTGGCTGTATACTTCTGTGCTGTGCGACCTTGGCCAAGTGACTTAACCTCTCTGAAGCTCAGTTTTACTTCTATAAAACAGGAATGATGATGCTGGTGCTGGTCTCTGCCTCATCTGGTTGGTGTGGGCAGGAAATGAGTTCACACGTGTGAAGGGCCTGGCCCAGCACTGCACATAGCGGGGACTTCCTAAAATCTTAGCTTAAGTGCTGACTCCCCTGGGCTGCTATGGGATGGATAAGACTCAGGTACCATCCGGTTCAAAAGAGACACTCAGCATTAATTGGATGCTGACCGCATGCCCAGCTCTATGCCAAGCCTTTGACACACAGTCGTGGTCATGGCTCCACTCCTAGCCATGATGGTGCACAGTTGGTGCTCAGGAAATCTGGAATAAACAGATCCTCATAGCTCTTTTAACTGTAAGAACTATTCGTGGGACGTTCATTCAGTGTTGAGCATCTACTATGTGCGTAGAGCCCCCTGCTGTTGTGGAGCTGACATTTTCATCATTGATTCACAGAGGAGGAAGCAAGCCCAGAGAGGGGGAGGCTGAACCCAAGGCTTCACAGCAGTCAATATATGTAGTTTTTCAAGCACCTACTATGCATAGCTCATTTACTCTTCATGATAACCAGATGGTGATGGTTACCATGATGGAGAAACAGGGAGGAGGTTCAAGGATGGAGGGGGATACATTGGCCACCTCCCAGGCTGGGGAGAGATGAGTTAACTGGCATTGAGAGGGCACTGGGGGAGAAGGGGTCTCTCCACAGCTCCCCCATGCCCAGGGCCCCAGGAACACCCTCTGGCTGCTCAGCCAAGTTCCTAGACAGCTCCAGAGCCCGGCTGGGCTGTGACGCCGGCGAATGAGGCAGGTGGTGGAGGCAGCTGTAAGCAGAGCTGGTAACTAGACCTGGACAGTGCAGGGGCCTGGCTGCCAGGCCAGGTTACTCGATCTCCTTGGGGATGCCGGGCGCCGGAGCTAGAATCCTGGGATGGCTTGGCTGACAAGAGCTCCTTCTATGGAACTGGAGATGGGCATCTCACCCCCATCTTTGCCATGGCAGATAGAGAAATGGGCTCTAAGGCTGGCCTAGGGCCACTGAGTTTCTGCCTCAATACAGAGGCCCAGAGAGGGCCAGCTGCTGACCCAAGATCACCCAGCAAAGTCATTTCACATAAACAGAACATGTGGACCAGGCTCTGTTCTAGTGTCTTATTTTACAGAAGGGGATATCATCTTGTCTGGAAAGGGGGGCAAATTCCATGAATCTTTCCCCCACCCTCCAGGACCTTCTTGCTATTCCAGTCACTGTGCTCAGTTCTTCATTTAGAGCTGAGCTGTTCAAAATGGCAGCCACTGACCACATGTGGCTATTGAATCACCTTTCCAACATGGCCACTAGGACATTTAAATTACACATGTGTACACATGGTTTTCTGTTGGACATTGCTGGTCTACATTAAGTCCTTTCAACCATGTACCAACATTTTATTTTATTTATTTATTTATTTTGTAGCAACATTTTAATATTGGACTTATAGTCAACTGCAGTTTATAGATAGAGAAACTGAGGCTCAGAGAGGGGAAATGACCATCAGAATTCTCACAGCTGATGAGAGGCAGAGCCAGGATTTGAACCTAGACTGTGTATTTTGGAGACCAAACTGCTAACTGGGGCTATTTGGTTAGCATTGC